>LR991041.1:2735655-5468810 GCA_905163495.3 Cosmia trapezina | reverse complement strand
TTCCTTTTTGGTTTGCCGTAGTCGGGTAAAAATACATACTTACATACATACATACATACATACATACATAGACTGCTAAAATAATAACCCTTCCTTTTGGATTTGCCGTAGTCGGGTAAAAATAACTTCGCTCACTCGCAATTTTGTATTTTTAGGATATAAGACTATTTTAAGGTTACATTAATTGTGTGAAGTAAATGGTTTTTTATAATTATACCGACCGTGTTTTATTTATCTTAAGACTTTCCTACCGCGCTTTACAAAATGTACAGGTACTTACTATGAACATTATGGTCACCCTACTAATTTTTCTCATATAAAAAGTTAAAAATCAATTTTCTTTTAAAGTATAATATTTAGAAGGACGGACGATATGTTACAATTTAGTTAAGAAATAGTTAAAAATATTATTCTAATTTGTGTTCATCTATGAAGTCGAGCCTAGTCAATAAAGCCGAAAATATTGGGCTCTCAGTTCAGACATTTTAGTAAAATTCAATTTTCATTTACTTCATAACAATTAACTTTTGTGTCATTATTTCTTTTTAACTAATTCACCTATATGTCTAAGTATTTATGTATTTCTTCAGATAAATTCATGTTTTGCAGATTCCTCAGTTCAAACAATAATGAATTGTGGGCCCTAGATATATCGCCATAAATCTGTAATGTCATATTCTACAGACTTGGGAATTTCTTAAAATATTTAAGAAATTCTTAACTAAATTCCTAAATAAAAATTATTAACCCAGATACAGTACAGTACTCACAGTCTCAGTACTTACTGAGATTCAGACTATGCCACTTTATGCAAGCGTCTGGACTGAGGGCCCAAGTTATTTAATCGTAAAAGTTTTAATTCACGTTTAAGAAATTTATGGACCTTTGCTTTAAGTTTTTACTATTTTTAACTAAATCCCCTATAAGTCTTATTTCGTTTCGCAACGGTAAAAAAAACGGGCCCTCAGTCCATACGCACATACTCAAAGATCCACGAATGACAGCCGGGACCGACGGCTTAAAGTGCTCTCCGAGGCACGGAGGAGTCTCGGTATCTAAAGATGGTCACCCATCCACGGACCGCGACAAGCGCAGTTTAACTTGATGGATCGACCCATGCGGCTGTCATTAATCTACTTATAGCCACGAGCTCCTCACCTGTAAAAGTAGACGTTGACCACCAACTAAAATATGGGAAACTCTTACCTTTGAGGCCTTAGCCTTGTCTGTCGCCACCGCGGACGCAAAAGAGTTTCCTGAAAATAAAAACAAGCAAAAACAAAAATTAACATTCATATTGTCGTGTTCTCTGTGCTGTGCAATAACACATTCACTAAGGATGACCTTTGCGAGGCCAACGACAACGCTGTTGATCGAAGCTTATTTAAAACAGATGAATTATATATTCATCAATCTCCTGCCCTTATCCCAATCTATTTGTGGTCGGCGCAACATGTCCCTTTTTTCCATACTTCTCTATTAGTCGTCATCTCGGTAGTCACCCCCCTTTCAAGCCATATCATCTTTCACACAGTCAATCCATCGTTTCTTTGGTCTTTCCCTACTCTTATAACCATCGACATTCATATTTAAAACTTTCCTCACTGCTTCTTCACTGCTTTCTTCTTCTGCAATTTTGAGATTTTCTGAATATTGCAGTAACTTATCCAAAAAACCGGTCAAGAGCGAGTTGAAATCGCGCACCGAGGGTTCCGTTCCGATTTCTGAAAAAGTCTGCTATTTAGAGACATCCTTTTATTTTTCCTGTAATCTTTACTTAAAATTCTATCACATATAATAATTTCAGGTTTTTTTCTTTGCAAACTTCGGAGATAAGGGGCGGGGAACGGTATTTTTTTTTACATTTTTCATCAAAAGTCGACAACTATGCGGCCTAAAAAAAATAAAAAAATGTTTGAGAATGTGCAAACAGCGCTATTCCATATGATATCATGAGCTAGTAGGGGACTTTGAATTTTTAAGACTCCCATTCAGTCCCTGTTGCAAAAAAAAAAAAAATATTTCTTTCTTATTTGCAAAATAGTTGGGTAAACGTCATCTAAAACTATTCCAAATTTCAAGTTGATAGCATTAGTAGTTCTTGAGATATCCAGCTGTGACAGACAGACAGACTGAGTTGCACCATAAGGGTTCCTTTTTACCATTTTGGTACGGAACCCTAGTTAATAAGTCTGGAGTTATGGAACATTTTGATATTTCAATGCACAGGTTTAGTGTTGATGTTTTTTTACACAAAAAATTCAACAACATCTGACTAAGAATGTTTGCCTATGAAATTTCGAAATATTCCATATGGTGGCGCCGTTAGCGTCTATACTCGCCTTAATATACTTGTAGTTACTAACATCTTCTTTTACGGCGGGGCGGTAGAGCTCAGCCACGCTGGGGTCCACAGTCTCCGTGATCTCACGACGAGGTACCGTCAGAGGAATCACTTCCTCCAAGTTTTCTGGATTCTCTTGGTTTTGACTGGAAATAGTAAAAGTTATTTTTCACTTTGACATAGGTTTTTTTTACTTTTTCACTTTCCGTGTCAGGTTGTATCTTGATCAAAGTATGATACGCCGCAATAAAATTCGTTAGATTTCGTTCGTTTGACGAATCTGCACGAAATCTAACTTAGAGAGATGTATTGATGATTTTTATGGTTAAAATTATGTAAATACATATGTTTTATTGCCGCGTATCATACTTTGATCAAGATACAACCTGACACGGACCTGCAAATTGCAAAAACCCAAAAAAAATTGAGACCCCCCCCCCCCCCCCCGAGACCCCCCTTGCCTATTGGTCCCGGCTGTCATTCTTGCATCTTTGACAGTCTTTACGGGTCGTCAGAAGCCCGAAAGTCTGATAGGCAGTCGCTCCATTTAAAATACAGGCACAGTGGCACCCAACTGATAAGGCGCGTCGTGAATCATCGTTCGCACAGAAAAGAAAGTATGGCCCCGAAGATTAACGAAAGAATGCTTAAAACTTACAATCCACCTTAGATCAATCAATCCATTATTTAACATTTACATAAATGATATGCCTAAGGTCAGTAAACATCAGATGGTTAGTTAATAATAATTTAAAAATAAATCTTGACAAGACTAAAATAATGACATTTAATCAAAGAACAAATAAACCGAAACTGAATATAAAATATGGTAACGTAGCAATCGCTGAAAGTGACATCTCAAAATTTCTGGGCCTTTACATAGATAGTCATCTGACTTGGAAACATCATATCGACGCTTTGTCAAAGAAGCTTAGCCAATTTGCGTATGCTTTGTATAAGCTATCTAAAACGGTTAACCGCATTACAGTACAAATAGCTTATAATGCTTATGTGGCTTCTGGCATTAGGTACGGAATCATTTTCTGGGGCAACTCCACGGACAGAGACATTGCTTTTAAAGCTCAGAAGAAATGCTTGAGATCATTTACCAAATTACAATCAATTGATAGTTGTAAACCATTGTTTAAGGAACTTAGTTTGCTCACTCTACCGTCTATGTACATATATGAAATGGGAGTTCGCTGTTGGTTGTTCGCTGTAACCTGAATTTATTTGAAAAACTACGCTCTCGCCGTTATCAGAATACCATTCATGTTACCTCTCATAAAACCGCATTTTTCGGCAAAAGTGTGCTATGTATGGCCCCAAAAATATATAACAGTATACCAGCAGCTATTCGAAATAAAGAGTGTCTGGGATCCTTTAAGAGGTGTTTGTTTAAATTACTTTTAGATAGATGTTACTACTCCATCACTGAGTTTACTGCTGATAAACAGAGGTATGACGATTCCGACTTGCTAATTAAACGCTTATGATTTTAGTTATTGCTTTATTAAGAATGTGTTTTTTAAAAAAATTGTAATGATTGGTTTTTGACATATTTTGAATTGAATTATTATTTTTATTATTTTTAAATGTACTATTGACATGCCACCTTATTGTAATACTTATTTGTGTTAATTTTGTACGCCGTATATTGGCAAAACATAGCGCACTTATCTTTATACACTATCTGCAATCATACCTATGTTTTACAAAATAAATGATTGATTGATTGATCACTACTATAAGGTTCATGATACACTGCAGCAGTTAGTTCCGTCTCACTCGCAAGTATGGCAGCTAACGAACATGCCTCGCGGCCCGCGCTAACATGGTGGCAGCTGCCGACTAATAGCGGTACAGGAAAAAGAAGCGCAGTGCGTGGTGCGTCAATAGCATTTCCCGCGCTTTGAAAATTCATTTTCTGCGCAGGTACATCGGTAAGCCATATCACTTGGGTACTACTGTATTCAGCTGCATCCGGATAGACAGAAAGCCGACCTCAACATAGTTAGGAAAAGGCTAAGATGATGATGAGTCGCACTCACCGCCACTGCCCAAAGTTAGGCTTTTTCTTCTTTCTGATCCTCCACTCGCTCCTCACGACATTCTCAAGTTGACTACTCTCAAACGTGTTGTGAGCCTGCTTGTGGTTAACATTTGAGTTCTGCACTTTGTTCCGCGTTTTCTGTTCCAACTCTCGATCTAATTTCTGGATTACCAAATCTTTTTGCGTCGCTGGACGTGTTTGGATTTCTGTAAGAAAATAAAGAAAGAAAGACATATTATTTATTATTATGACTCGCGCAGGAAGATCACAAACTAAACTAAAAACATGATTATAAAAGTATAAGCTTGTTAAAAAAAAACAAAATTATATTTTTTTAAATAACGATGATTTTTTTCGCGCACTGGATTTTCAACTCTCGGTATTGAGCCAAGCATTGAGAATCCAACGGAGCGCATCCCAGTGTGTCAATAAAATACACTGTTGGATTTTCAAGTCTCGACACTAATCAGAGCGTTGAAAATCCAGTGCGAGAAAAAATACCGCCGCGATAAAATACCGCCCGTGCTACCTGGGCTAATGATGATGGCATACTATCCCGGACGACGGGTCTACTCCCTAACCACGAAGCCCGTAGTTTCGGTCTTCGTTACGGGCGTTTCCTACTCCGTATCACCTACGGATGGATGATTGGTTCGGGGCCTGAACGAAGTATGAACAACACGATTTGACAGTTCTCCCTACTCCCGTTGTGTTTTTCCCGTCCGTAAAATTTACTTTGGATCGTTATGTCAGACGGACGGACTTAGGGAGTAGACCCCGAACTCCTGCACATATAGCCTCTACTTTTCCCTATCCAACTTACCCCGATACATCAGAGTATCAATTTTCCTAGTCATGTCAGGAAAGGCTTTGACTGTAGTAGATTTAGGCTTCAGCTTATGATTTAACCATCGTTTGTCAGACTTGGTGATCCAAAGTCTTGGTGGTGAGACGTCCCCCACTTCTATTGTTGCCGCTTCACTGTCTTCGTGTTGTTCTTCGTAATCATCGTAATTGTCCTCCATTTCTTCGAGTTCCGGGGGAACAGGATGGCGTACCTGGAAGGTGTATTTATTTATTTTACTATTTATGTACCTACACACAGAAAAATATAAGGTGTATCTATTCATACACGAAATCTCTTAAGGGATCATTGTATTCATCATTATGAACAACTTTTACTGCGGGACCAAACCTGAAATCGCGAAAAAAAAGTCAACTGCTCCCTACATTTTGACGAGTTCGTTTTTGTTCACCATCATTCTCCTGCTCTTATCCCAATATATTTGGGGTCGGCGCAACATGTCCTTTTTCTCCATACTTCTCTATTAGTCGTCATCTCGGTAGTTTTGACGAGTTTGTTTTAAGTACCTAAATGTACTGAACAGCTGATTTAGAGAGTCAAAACTCAAAACTCAAAGCATTTATTTCAAATAAACCAATTACAGGCACTTTTGAATTGTCAAAGGGTCGGTCTTGGGTCGGTCAGTCAGAAAAATGAAGCTAGTTGCCCATTCCAAAGCGTAGATCCTGGAGAAGAACGGGCAAGAAACTCCACGGACACTCTTTTAAATCAAATATTTTACATAATATTGGTTACATCGTTCATATTGAAAATATAGATGTGAGGACAATGTAGAAAGACGTGCACGTTAAAAGCGTCCGTAATGAAAAAGATAAAAACTAAAAACAACTAAATTAAAAATAAGCCGTGGCAGCTAAGAGACGACCAGTCCCAACTGACGGCGCCCGTTCACGAACATGACGCATGGATCAGCACCAATTAGCTCAACCATTTTGAAGGGAACTTAATGATCCAACACACACGCCACCACCAGCGAGACATTTGAGTGAGCATGACATACTCTCAACCGCCAGGGCACATTCAAGTCAGTGAAAGACGAACCCAGTAAAAGGTAGCTTTATATTAGCTACATAGTGCTCACACATGTGCTATGCAATTATACAATACTAAGAGATTGAATTTACACAATGCAAAGAAAATTCTTAATCTTCAGCAGCTCCAACAATATTTCCGAATGCTAATCAAAATCCGAGTACAAAGGTAGTACTGCTTATTTCTTAAGAAATATCCAGCCGACCTGCGTCTTTAATACCTACTGGTATGGCTATTGTGGTCATGAGCTGGACGTGACATTCTAAAATCCTATTTCTACAGGCAACAATCAGGGTTTCTTGGGTTCATCAGTAAATTGTACAAGGTACTTAGATGATCTTATAAGAAATTGCCACTTTTCTATAAGTTTACCCGGATATTGTCACATATTGAAGTAGGCTATCAACCCACAGTAGTATTGGATTGTTCTGATCTATCTGCAGGAATATTTCTAGCTTAACTTATATTTACTGAGATCAAAACAAAATCACGGTCTATCTACAATCCTACGTACCGAAATACATAACAAAAAAAAATATCGAAGAATATTACCGGTCCGCAAAGCAACGGGTAGGCTGTCCGTGGTCTCCTCGTCGTGTGAATAGGACAGGGTGCCAAGGACCCCGACACCAGGGTCCTCTGACCAAGCATATTGGTGTGGGAGAAGTCACACACGAGAAGCAGGCGAGAATGACGGGCGCCGTGACGGACGGCGCCACAGCCAACTGCCTGGAGATTCCAAACTGCTAATTGGCTGAAGTGACCCCAAACTGTGCCCCTGGAAAGATGTTGGATGTTGAAATATGCAGAAAGATCCAATGAGTCGTTGTGTATGATGGGATTTGTTTGAACTAGATATTTGAAGAAATCTAAGTAGAAGCAAAACTCTGTTGTTTTGCTCACCTTTAGGAGATCAAAAGGACGTCTTGAAAAATAGTAACGAGTGATTTTCACTCAGCACTAAGGTCCGTATTACAGAAGGAAACTCAAGCACTGATCTTTGTTTAAATTGAGTTTAAAACTAGTTTCAACCAATCAAATGGCTTGAATCTAGTTTTAAGTAATGCTTGAGTATTGAGTGACGTTCTTTAATACGGACCTAAGTTGGAACCACTTAACGCTTTTCTATTATTTTAGATAAACTTTATGAATTGTATATTCTGGCAAAAAGGCGTTCAGTTTTGTTGTGTACTTACTTAGCACTAAGCCTAAAAGGCTCAGTGAGTTGTTTAGGCTGCACGCGCCGCCTCTCCCCCCACCAGGCGTCGAGCACGCGCCGTATTGCACGCTGCGCGCTAAGCTCGTCTGAATCGCTGGAGCGTCGCCAACGCACCTCGCCGACTGTCTGACCCGCATACGGGTAGCGGACTGGAAGGAAAGTTTGGTGCTGTAAAGTGAATCCAAGGTTTCTATTATGATGCTGTCTGTAAAAAAATAACATCTAATTCACCTAGGTTTTTCAAAAGTTTATGACATTTTTTAACCGACAAAAAAAAGGAGTAGGTTCTCAAGTCAACGCGTATATTTTTTTAAGTACGAGCATTGGTCTTCTGGCCAAAAGTATCTGCAGTTGAACCAACCAAGAGAACTGAGAGTGCGATATAGCTTGCAGAGTAAGCAAACTGAAGTGGCAGTGGGCTGGACATGTCTGTCGAAGGACCGATGGCCGGTAGAGCAGACGAGTCCTGGAATGGAGACTGTCTGGTGGGCTACTGCCCAACGGTTGATGTCGGGACGTTGTATATATGCTAATCGCGTGGTAAACTCTAATTGCGCGATGCAGGTTTGCGTGACGTCATGTCATTGATGCGTAGTTCTTATGTGGCGATGTAGATGCCGCCACAAAGTAACCATCGCTCCCTTTTGTGAAGAGGTTCATAGTTAGTTCTGTGTGATGTAATTCATACCTGTTGCTCTGCAGTCGTCGTGTACAAAGTGACACTGGTCTGCTAGTCTTTGTGCTAAAAGAGCCAACTCGCGGTCCCATTCCTGTAATGTGAAGTTTTATTAAAGGTACGAACATCAATTAGGAATAACGCAGGCCCTGTACATATGTACAGGCCCTGCGTTATCTAGTTACTCAGAACTTGAAATCATCATCATCATCATCCACAGTCCGACTTCACCCACTGCTGGGCATAGGCCTCTCTTTGCTTGTGCCAATCCCCACGCTCCTGTGCCAGCCTCATCCAGGTTGTGACCGCGATAGCAACAATGTCGTCCGCCCATCTCGCCGCCGGACGACCGACATCTCGTCTTCCAGTCCTCGGACGCCACTCCGTCACAGCCTTACTCCACCTGTCATCACTGCGCTTGCCAGGTGTCCTGCCCAACTACATTTGAGTTCCATAAAGCGCTTTCCGATATCGAAGAGTTTCGTACGTCTTCGGATCTCGACGTTTGGAACTCAGCCTTTTAGCCTGATCCTGATGCCTAGCATGGAACGCTCCATGGCTCTCTGTGCAACTCTCAGCCTGTTCACAGCCTCCTGCGTGAGCGTCCACGTCTCAGCACTGTACGCCATGTTACGTGGGACCATAGATATAAGAAAGAAAGAGATGTGCCCAGCAGTATGTTATAGTTGTATGTTGTGTTTTAAAGTCACCCGCAATAATATTTTTCATTTTTGTAAAAGTGTATAAATAGCTTAGCATACCTAAAATAAACTCAGTACTATTCATTGTTTTCTCTTTTGATCATCTCCAATACCTAACAAATGTATCGGAACCCTATGTCTCCACTTTTTCCCTTTGTCACTTTCATGATTTTAAAGACAAATACAGTACCTAAAATACTTGTAGTTACATATGGAAAGTGATTCCATGATTTACATGGCTTCGGTTTTTACAAGAAACCACTGAACAACACGGCATTCTTATAAATTGTCACGGTCACAGTCGAAAGCGCACTAGTTCGCGGAGACGGAATTTGTACTATGAACGGGCTCATCCTGAGCATGTCGCGCGGACACAGATTCGGCCGCTTGCCAATTCTCCTGTTTTATATTTCTATGCGTGGGACGAACTAAAGTATAAGATAGATCACTTACAACTAGCATCATAATTTGTGGTTTCGGAAGGTGAACGCCACCACGTATTCTCTCGTTTCCAGCAGCGATTCGCTGACGACGTCTGTGAACGCGAATAGCTTTACGTAACACAGAAATTGAGCCATGACCCCTACGAGTTTATAAATAAAATCTGCCTAGCCTTTTCCCAACATTGTTGGGGTCGGCTTCCAGTCAAACCGAGTGCAGCTCACTATCAGTATTTTTACATGGAGCGACTCTCGAAAAAAATCAGCTGTTCACTAGATTTTGACGAGTTATGCGAACATGACTAGTGAACAGCTGTTTATTTTCGCGATGTCAGGTTTGGTCCCCTAGTAAAAGTTGTTCATAATGATGAGTACAGTGACCCCTTAAGAGATTTAGTGTGTGAATATCTAATTGCACCATTTATAATGCAACCAGTGCAAGGTAAACAAATAACTCGCGATAACCAAAATTTGAGTCAAGTATTTCTGTAACACTTTTTATAATAATGAGACTGTTTTTTTGTATACCTACCCTCATAACTTTGTGTACTGTTTACGTCAAAATCAAAATCAAAAGTCATTTATTCAAATTAGGCTGAGAATCAGAACTTTTTGAACGTCGAAATTACAGTAAGACAGTCCCCACAAAACGCCCGCCCTTCACCACTTCCTAGTGCTTTAGCTGGGAAGAAGAAGTAGCGGAAAAAACTCCCCAGCAGCACAGCTGTCTGTTCAGTTAGAAGAACTAGATTCTATACAATAGTACCTATGCAAAATAATTTACGCAACACAATACATTAAATTATATTTTTGTCAAATAAAATAAACAATTTTAGTACTTAACTCATATAACCTGTCATTATGTAAGCTGATTCTGGAGAAAGAACATAACATAAACATTGTCTTGAGTTAATCACAGCGACCAACTATTCTTATCGTTGATAGAATAGTATGCCTTTGAACAA
Organism: Cosmia trapezina; assembly: GCA_905163495.3. Taxonomy (NCBI): domain Eukaryota; kingdom Metazoa; phylum Arthropoda; class Insecta; order Lepidoptera; family Noctuidae; genus Cosmia; species Cosmia trapezina. Next base: position 5,458,515 of record LR991041.1, on the reverse strand, counting down.
AGATTGGATTTTACTTTAATTTTAAACGCATTAAAAGGCAAATCTAGCAAAGAAGAAGGTAGCTTGTTATACAAAGTTATACCAAGACCAACAAATGAGTTATGAACCTTATGAAGCCGATGAAATGGAGCACGTAATTTGTCCTTATTTCTGGTGTTAATATTGTGAATATCACTGTTTTTACTGTACAAATGTAATTTTGCCTAATGTATAAGATGTTGGCGAAGATGAACTGTGATGCCACCGTGAGAATACCAATATCCTTAAAAAATTCTCTGAGAGAAACTCTAGCACCTAGCTGGTAAATTGCTCGAACAGCTCGTTTTTGAAGAACAAAAATATTTTGAATATCAGCCGCTTTGCCCCATAGCAGAATACCGTAGGACATAACGCTATGGAAATAACTAAAATAGACTAACCGAGCTGTATCAACGTCAGTGTATTGTCTTACTTTCCTGACGGCGTAGGCGGCTGAACTGAGCCTTCCCGCTAGGCTTGATATATGTCATAATTAAACTCTTTTTTTGTTAAACAAGAAATTACATTTCGTTTAAATGCAAAACTTTTTTTGATTAGTGTAGGTAAGTAGGTAACAGTATTCCTATTATGTGTGTAACGAGTATTTTCAATTTTAAAATCGTTTGAATTTCCGTTCCGTTTACTCAGCGCGTTCGTTTCAGGCCCACAGATCTTGCATATGAACTTGGTAGGTATTCTGGGGCGGCTCCTTGGCAATAGGTAGGTAGCCTCTATAGAACAAAGTTACAGCCACTGCCAAGGTAGGTATGTAAAGTTTACCTACCTGTTCAGGTAGTGCGTAATGAAGTGCTTCAAGTCATTAGAGAATTTGATTTGTGTGTAGCGCTCGCACGACGGTCCAGCGCCCGACTGAAATTATGCCATACATTAATACAATTAAAGTTTGTTTTTGACTGCCTCGTTGGGGTTGCAAGTGCTACTGCCGAGCATGAGGTGCTGGGTTCGATTTCTGAGGCAGCCTTTTTGGGTTTTTGCACATATGTACATAAACTCACGCCTTCTTCCCATGGGGTAGGCAGAAACTACAGAAAGCCACCTGCTACGGTCCTTACGAGTAGGTACATACCTACTCCTTTTGCCTCGTTTACGTCCATACATCACACCGGTTGCGAGTAGGTACTACGCACTTGACCTGAACAACATCACCAATAAGGTCACTATAATGTCTTCCTATGACGTCCCCCTCCACTTTTCTACTCACATCATTCGATTCTCGCACGGAACAAATATTTGTTCGACCTACAAGTATTTGTTCCGAGTCTGGGTGTTTTTCTATCTATGTATTTAAGTACAAAAAAAATAAAATGTATATAAGTAGTTTAACAGCCATCTCGTTACCATAACACAAGCATTAGGTTGCTTAGCTTGGGACTAGATGGCGTTGTGTGAAATGTCCAAGGACATTTTTTATTTTTTTTTATTTTTTATTTTATCTGCCTTTTTCTGATTTTTGGGTTTTTCCAACAGGAATTTCTCAGTAGCAGCCGGCAGGAATTTGTCACGCGAACGAAATCGCGGGCAGAAGCTATTTCAAAATAAATAACACGAAAATAAGAAGAAAAATCCTCAATAATCTTACATCAGGAAACTGACAAGCGACATGTCGTCCTTTCCCCTGGCAGAGCCTCCGGTATCTGACGGCGCAGTACTGTTGCTCCTCTTGTATGGCCACCACCAGCGACACCCACAGCAATGTCCAGCGGCACATGGTTGGATTAGCTGGAAACAGAACTTTGTAGGTAAAAATATTTTGAGTTAAGAGTGTCCATGGAGTTTCTTGCCCTTGTTCTCCATAGGCACCTACTGCGCTTTGGAATGGGCATAGCATAGCATCATCTCCTGCCCTTATACCAATCTATTTGGGGTCGACGCAATCCATATTTCTATAACAGTCGTCATCTCAGTAGTCACCCCCTTTCTAGCAATGATATCTTTCACACTGTGACACAGTCCATCCATCGTTTCTTTGGTCGTCCCCTACTCTTATAGGTACTTATAACCATAGACATTCATACCTCAAAACTTTCCTCACGACATTTTCCTCATTCCTCCGCATCACATAGCCTATCATGTTCCCCTGTTGGGACACAGGCCTCCTCTCTATGAGAGGGAATTTATTAGAACTAGCTTCATCTTTCTGTCTGACTCACTCCCCGACATTTCAAAGAGACTGTAATTGGTTCGAGTTTGACCGGGCAAGAATATCTGTAAGGAATTTATCATTAATCAGCCGAAGAAATAGACCTTCTCGGAGCATCGCTTCAACGACCGATCCTGTGCTTTCCACATCCAGGAGATACGGAAGAAGTGCGGCCATTTAGGGGCAGAACCCTAACGTGTCAGAAGGTATAAGAGTAACCGATAGAAAGAGAGGCAACTCCTAGGTGAATATACCTAACTGTAGGTAGGTAATTAACGTTGTGCGATCTGAATTGCACTTTATTGTGTCGTAGCTAGAGTCGCTATTTATTTAGGTACCTAAATGATTTTGCGGAGGGAATCTTCTGTACTTGTAGATTCTATTAGAATATTCTGTGCTACGGGTCTCTTATCGATAAGAATTTAGATAATATTTTACGAAATTTTGCTTACACACGTCGGGGCCACTGTAGCTTGGGGCCCCGTATCATTGATAAGTAGGTAGGTAGGTACAGCTGGTACAGCGGTAGCTACGCCCCCTGCATATTTTTGGCTGGGACAGACTGGATGCGGAAGGCGGAGGACAGGGTGTTGTGGGTGAGGCCTATGTCCAGCGGTGAACTGCGATAGATATTTTACCAAAGAGATTTAAGATACCTACTATATATTTAATGTCTTTGTATTAAAAAAAACAATGTCGTACCTACAGAACTACAGCACTCACCATTTACGTTTGAGAACCCTAGCAGTTAAACAGCACATAATATGTAATATTTAGTCACAAAAACGAGACAATACTACATTACTTTCACATAAAATTATATCAAAAATATAACAGCGGTAGGACATCCGGCTGATTACGAGTCCTACAAACTTAAATCTGACATATTGCTATTGTGACAGAGAATATTTCTAAAGAGTTTCGTGTTTTAACAATGGTTTTTAGCTCTAACTAGGTCTACTACTAGACCGAGAGGTGACAGGATTTTTCATAACGATCATGGATACGGTTAGATTTACTTCGATGGGTTGTAGAGTAGTCCCCTAATGCAAATGACGTCGGTCTGCCTGCTCTGAGTGGTTGCAACTTCGAGTTATAGCGCTTACAAGAGGCGTCATTGTTGCGAAAAAAAAACGATCAGAGAAATGGTCGGTTTTGGTACACATTGAAAGTATGGGGTCTCCACAGGTGAAACGAGTTGGTCTGCCGGCTCTCAGTGGTTGTATTTCAGAGCAATCGTTGTGTATGCAAGACGCTTATTTGTGGAGAAAGCCTAAAAAATACATCGAAAAAGGGGACAATAGGCGAATTTTTCAAGTGCACGCCGGCCGGTGTCGTACCGCCACCCTACACCTGCGCCGAGCAACACCCGCTGCGCGACCGGCCCCCCTGTAAAGGAATAGGGAAAAAGCAAGAGGTGTCAATAAGAGAAATGGTCAGTTTTAGTTCCTATTCAAAGTATGGTGTCTCCACAGGTGAAACGAGTTGGTCTGCCGGCTCTTAGTCGTTGTATTTCAGAGCATTGTTATACGCAAAGCGCTTAGTTATAGAAAAATTCAACTTAACGATAATCAATAAAATGAAGAATGTAATCGAACAAATCCAATATTTAATAATTCAACTTATTACTGTGGGTAAATCACAGATTAATAATTTTGTAGATTATAGGTAAGACTTAGAGTTAAATATTTACTTACTTATTTCTAACATTCTATATTTTTTGAGTAGTTTCATTAGCTATATTCTACAAAATTATTAATCTGTGATTTATCCAAAGTAATAAGTTGAATTGTTAAAAATTGGATTTGTACGATTTCATTCTTTATTTTATTGATTACCGTTAAGTTGAATTTTGCTATAACTAAGCGCTTTGCGTATAACAATGCTCTGAAATACAACGACTAAGAGCCGGCAGACCAACTCGTTTCACCTGTGGAGACACCATATTTCGAATTGGTACTAAAACTGACCATTTCTCTTATCGACACCTCTTGACACCTCTAGCTTTTTCCCTATTCCTTTACAGGGGGGACGGTCGCGCAGCGGGTGGTTCTCGGCACAGGTGTAGGGTGGGGTTACGACACCGGCCGGCGTGCACTTGAAAAATTCGCCTATTGTCTCCTTTTTCGATGTATTTTTTAGGCTTTCTCCACAAATAAGCGTCTTGCATATACAACGATTGCTCTGAAATACAACAACTGAGAGCCGGCAGACCAACTCGTTTCACCTGTGGAGATACCATACTTCGAATGGGTCCTAAAACTGGCCATTTCTCTTATCGTTTTTTTTTTGCAACAATGTTGCGCGCATCATAGCTCTGAAATGCAACCACTCAGAGCCGGCAGACCAACTTGTTTCATCTGCGGAGACGCCATACTTTCAATGTGTACCAAAACTGACCATTTCTCTGATCGTTTTTTTTTCGCAACAATGACGCCTCTTGTAAGCGCTATAACTCGAAGTTGCAACCACTCAGAGCAGGCAGACCGACGTCGCACCGCCGTGTTCTCACGGAGGCGATCGGCGGCGGCGATCTCTCGCGTCCGAGCCTGGTCCAGGCCATGGTGAGGAGCGAGAGTGCATGGGAGGCCGTCACCTCCTTCTGCGAAGCAGTGATGCTCGCGAAGGAGGAGGCGGAACGCGTGAGGGAGAGGCAGCCTCACGCCCTCAGTCGCCGCAGGAGACGCCCTGGGCGGCGGGAATCGCGGGGCGATTTCCGGCCACCGTAGGCGCGGGCCTGCGGACGGTGAGCAGCGGGTAGCTCGCCGTCCGGTAAGGACCAGGCCCGAGTCGACGGCGCGTTGTGTTCCACGCGCGCCTCAAAGAGATGTCAGCAAGTGACGGGGTCCAATAGGGGCGACGCCGCTGGGGTCGCGGATTGTCCGAAGGGGTTACCGCGGCCCTGGCATAGGCAACTGAAGGAACACGGGTGGGTTTTAGTCAGTAAAAGTCTGACACGCCCTTCCGCTCCACCCAGAGCGGGAGAAGTTATTTGATGATTTCCCACCCTCAAAAAAAAAAAAAAAAAAAAAGGCAGACCGACGTCATTCGCATTAGGGGACTACTCTACAACCCATCGAAGTAAATCTAACCGTATCCATGATCGTTATGAAAAATCCTGTGACCTCTTAGTCTATACTATCCGTAACCACTACCATTGATATGAAATGAGGAATCCAAAATAACTCGAAAAGTACAAAAAATCGTAGAACATACATGGGGGTTATATCGATAGGTATGGTACTCTGCTATCAGCTCGCAATGGATTGACTCCTTAAAAGAAACACCCTTTATAGGTTTTTTTGAAAAGCTTTATTGGATTTTCATAAAAACACCATGCCTTCTAGGGCCGTACTTTGACGTGAAAAAACTTCATGGATCCGTTAAGAAAAAAGGATGGTGCTATAGGTCGTACATAGCTCCGTCTTTCTCTCACACTGGAAACATTCAACTTCTGCCCTGCTATAAGAGCTCATAGTAAGCCCCCAGTTCACATAACGTAATCATCTCGCCATGCCAGTAGGAATCCCCATATTTATTAGGTACGTCTTTAGAATCCTCAGATGCTTTACACGGTGCAAGTATCTTGCCTGTGACATGCTATAGTATAAAATGAGGAGGGACAGGCAAAGCTTATTACAGATGGAGCCACCCTCGCTGGTAATTGACAGCTGCATGTCTGTTGAATTATTTCAAGGACTACCTATAGATAATAAACAATCAGTATTTAAAATTAGGCAATCAAGGGACTGCCGATCGAAGTGAAAACTTAAACGTTGGTTTCGCGGTGACGCGGTGACACAAACCTGTAAGATTTCCCCCTAGGTACCAAAAACGCACTGATGCGAACTCGGATAGCATCCCTGATGCAGCGAGTGCGCGACAGCTCCAACAGCTTGGTGGCTACAGTAGCCGACAGGACAGACAGTCCATTGATGTGGCAATGGATGACCACTCATCGTGCGTCATTCCAATATTTAAAGTAAATTGTTTTAGTGTATTTTTAGTGTAGTTATGTGTTTTCATGTATTTATGTATGTTTTTTGTGTATAAAATTGTATTGTGTGTTGTTTATGGACTTATGGTCTGAAATAAATGTATTATTATTTCGTTTATTCATATTTTTTCCTTATAAAATACATTTTTAAATATTTCTTAAAAAATAAATAAAAAACATTTAAAAATATAAAAAATAGTGGTCCGCCGGTGTCGGGAGCAGGGTCCAAGCTACCGGTGGTTAGGGCTGCAGAGATAGGAACCTCCTCACAATACGAGCCGTATCGAGGAGTACTGCCTTCTGAATCTGGCCCTTGATCCAACCGCCTAACGAGAGCCTCGAAAGATGTTGGTCGAGGCTATCGGCTATCAGGCCGTTGGCCGTTACTACAATCGGCACAATTACAGCCGAGTCCACATTCCACATGTCAACAACCTCGTGAGCTAAGTCGAGATATTTTATTTGTTTCTCTTTCTCAGCTTTCACGAGGTTCCCGTCATGTGGAATGGTAACATCGACAATCATTGCGCGGCGCGCTAATCGATCTATCACCATTATATCAGGCTTATTGGCTACAATAGTCCTGTCAGTAATGATAGATCGATCCCAGTACAACGTGACATGGTCATTTTCGAGAACTGGGTCGGGCACATACTTGTAATACGGTACCTCAGAGTCCACAAGCATAAATTTCAAAGCAAGTTGCTGGTGAATAATCCTGGCGACTTGGTTATGTCTGTGCAAGTACTCGCCGTTAGCTAGACGAGAACAACCCGATATAATATGTCTGATGGACTCACCCGGACGGTGGCATGCCCGACACACGTCAACCGTCCCGTCCTTCATAATATATCTCCGGTAGTTATTCGTCAAGATAACTTCGTCCATAATTGCACAAACGAAACCTTCAGTTTCCCCGAAAAGGTCACCGAAACGTAGCCAGGATACGGACGCTAAGAAATCTACACCGGGCTCATGAAGAGCCCGATAGAAGCGTCCGTGAAGCTCCTTGCTTTGCCATACCTTCTTGCGGTCATCGGTAGTAAGTACTACAGGTTTGCGCCAGTTCTCTTTAGCCATGGAGAGCAGGGTGAGTCCCTTGTCCACTGCGACCACATCACGGTGCATACCCACATCGGATTTAAAAAAATATTCTCTGAGGCTGCACACCTCGCGGTTGTGGAGGGTCTTCGCATTTAAAAAGCCTCGACCCCCGCACTTCCGCGGGATGTACAGTCTCATCACCGACGATCGTGGGTGATGCATCCGGTTTGCGGTCAGCAGTGTACGGACCCTCCTATCCAGGGCGTCAAGTTCAGTTTGAGTCCATTTGAGTATGCCGAAAGAGTACATCAAGACCGGCATGACCCAACCGTTGAAGGCGCGCATCTTGTTCCCGCCCGAAAGAAGACTAATTAATACCTTCTTCAGACGACCAAAGAAGCGCTCCCTCAACGATTGCTTCATGTCAGCAACGTTGATACCTAACGCTTCCGACATACCCAAATATTTGTAGGTTTCGGATGAGGAGAGGGATCTAAGGTGTATGGAATCCGAAAGTTGAATTCCCTCGGATTCCATAATCTCTCCTCGTTTTACATGCATGACTGCACATTTGTCCACACCAAATTCCATCCTGATGGCGCTACTGAAAGTTTCAGTTACCTTTTCAGTATTATTTTCCTTTATTTCATTGTTATATACATATAAATTACATTTTTAAATGTTGAAATATAAAAAGTATAAAAACATTTAAAAATATAAAAAAATAGTAGCCCACCGGTATCGGGATCAGGGTCCAAGCTACCGGCGGTCAGGGCTGCTGAGAGAGGAACCTCCTAACGATACGCGCCGTGTCCAGAAGTACCGCTTATTATTATTATTATATTAAAAATCGCTCAATGCGGCTAATTTTCACTTAGCACCATGGAGAAAAGAATGAAGATGATTAGCACGTACAAAATGTACGTTGTTTGACAGGTAAACAACACCAGCGACGATGCGACACCTAGCGGGATAAATTGGTAGTCTAAATATGTTTAGACGGTGCAAGTTTTATGCTTGAACTGTTTATGCTTAATCGCACCATGTAAAACAGGCATGAGTCAGATTTTACCTAAGCATATTTTGGTAGTCATCAGTATATATTTATAATAGTAGTCTATGGTAGTCATGCTCAAGTCCCATGCAAGAGAAGGCAAGCCACTAAACTAACCGTGTTGCTACTGAGAAGTTTCTAATGGATAAACACAAGAACACTGCCTGATCTGGGATCAAAGCCAGGAACCCAAACTCAACACAGTCGCGCCTGCAGTTATAGACTTTGCTTATTTCAGTGTTGCCCACTGTGACTTCAGGTGGAACGGTGTGGCATGGCAAGGCAAAGGATTTTCGTAAGCAGAAATGATTTTGAATCTTATTTACATACCCTTAGAACTCACATTTCGTGGGTATTTTGACAAGGGGACTTGAGCAAACCGCGGGAAGCTACGCGGTATACTGCGGAAGGTTTCGGGCATTCAAAATGTTAATGCTTTGCCGACCGAAATATGGCTGTGTGCCACATGCGAACTACGCGTCACAATGACGTCACGCAAAATCCTGCATCGCGCAATCAGAGTTTACCGCACGACTAGCAACATACAAACGTCTCGACATCAATAGTCGTGCAGTTGCCCACCCGACACGACACACGGCTGGTTGGAGGATCCTCCCTTTTCTATGGATGATGAACTTTACACCCTGTTCCTCATGCCTCTATATGGCCACACGAACATAGTTTTTTTTCGATTTTTATCCCTCTTATACAGATATGGTTTTTATTTTATTATTATGCTGTTCGCCGATGACATTGTGATGTTTGCCGAGAGCGGCTTATATAGCGGTCCATATCTCTCGTCGGAATGCCCTTACCGATCTCCTCCGACTTTCGGTACCTCGGGTCGCTTGTCCAAGGGGATGGCGAAGTAGACGCGAGACGGGAAGCACCGGATCAACTCAGGATGGATGCAATGGCGACAGGTCACAGGAACAACTTACAATACACAGATACCCGTCCGTGATAAGACCTGTCGTACTGTATGGATCGGAATGCTGGGCCGTGAAAAGTTGTGTGGAAATCGGTTGTCATGGTATGTGATGCGGAGGAATGAGGAAAATGTCGTGAGGAGTTTTGAGTATGAATGTGGATGGCTATAAGAGTAGGGGAAGACCAAAGAAACGATGGATGGTTGGTTTAAAGATGATATGGCTAGAAAGGGGGGTGACTACCGTGATGACGACTAATAGAAAAGTATGAGAGGAAAGACATGTAGCACCCACCCCAGATAAATTGGTATAAGGGCAGGAGAATGATGATGAATGACGATTATAAGAAAATTATAACGTTTATCTATCACTTATCGTTTTTAGGATATCCGATTACTATATTTTATTTAATAAAACTCACAAGTAAATAAAGCTGTTTTAATAATTTAAATCTTTTTATTAACTGAAATAAATCTTATAAAATAATTGTTTAACACCGTTTTCACTTAAAGGTACAATACTATATATTTTATAAATTAATACTAACTTAAAGCAAAAAATAATATTATACTTTAATAAAATAAAAACTAATTATTTTAACAACAATGATTCTTTCTAATGAAAGATTTAAATTTTTAAAACAGATCAAATTAAATTGTCTCTAAATTATTTAAACATTATCAATAAGTGAGATTTTTAATTATTACATTTAAATAAATGCATGTTCATTTAACATGTTAAAATCATAAGATTTTCATAGAAAATTAAGATTCAAAGTTAGCAACTAAATTAATATTGCTGTTGCTTACGGATTGGTGAAATTATATGAAATAGCCATAGTCATACTTACTGAAATTATTAAAATTGGCAACTGGCTTATTATAATTATCTATTAAATGGCTAACATTGATAATATTATTTTCTCGGTCATCAACGATGTCAGCTGTCTGTACTTTAATTGCATAACACACTAATAATCATATTCTGAATGATTTTGAAGCATATTGCTAATCCATTGCTTCATAACTATGTTCGAAAAATTTGTCTCCTCAAGAACGTAAATAACGCAATGAATGTTGTTGAACCGTCCAAATGAAATCCATTCCTACTGTATGTTACACAATTACGCCGCTTGACTTAACTTTTACAGCGCCAACCTAACCTATTCTTGACCACTGTACCAATTTGGGAACACTTAATAAATAGTGTTCCCAAATTGGTACAGTTGTCAAAAATGGGTGTACCAATTTAGGAACACTATTTATTAAGTGTTCCCAAATTGGTACAGCGGTCAAGAATGGGAGGCCCATCGTCCACGACGATACTCCAAAGTAACGTGTTACAAACTCAAATCACCTATTTGAAATAAGTACTAGTGCTGCAACAGTCTCGAGTTGAGTTTGTCTGGTTAATTTCGAGTGGCGTCGTGGACTACGGGCCTAACCGACAGCCTAAATGCTGTCTGATGTATTTGATATTTAACTTCAACTTCAGTTCAGATGGGCATCACTATTTCATTATAGTCGATATAATTAATTTTACACAGACGAGACATTTACAAATATATAGGGTGACTGGTAATTAGTGACCGATACCTAAACACATGATTGTGCTCATGATAACAAACAACTTTTACTATGGGACCAACCCTGAAATCGCGAAAAAAAAATCAGCTGCCCCATACATTCATGTTCGCATATCTCGTCAAAATGTAGGGAGCAGCTGATTTTTTTTTCGCGATTTCAGGTTTGGACCCATAGTAAAAGTTGTTTGTTATCATGAGCACAATCATGTGTTTAGGTATCATCGGTCACTACTTAATCGGTCAGTAATTAGTGACCGATACTTAAACACATGATTGTACCTACTCATAATAGCAATCAACTTTTACTATACTTACTAAAAAATTTGCTGCTACATTTTGACGAGTTATGCAAACATAAATGTAGGGAACAGCTGATTTTTTTTTTGCGATTTCGGTTTTGGTCCCATGATAAAAGTTGTTTGTTATCGTCAGTGTGTGCGTGTGTCGGTTCATGGTTGAGCTGGATGGTGCTGATCCACGCGTCATGTTCGTGAACAGGCGCCGTCTGTTGAGAATGGTCATCTCTGCCAGGTCTTATTTTTAATTTTATATTTTGACTTGATTTTAAGTATTTTTTTATTTTTTTTACATAGTTCTGACATGTAGAAGCAACAAAAATAATGTAAGTACCCAGGATTTACGAATAAGTAATTACTTATTCGTAGCCCAGGATGTTGTATTATATCTTGATTTAAAAGAGTGTCCGTGGAGTTTCTTGCCCGTTCTTCTCCAGAGATCTACGTTTTGGAACTGGGCAGCTTCAACTTTCTGACTAACTGACCGACTCTTTGACAGTTCAAAAGTGCCTTTAATTGGTTTAATTGAAATAAATGCTTTGAGTTTGTGTTTGTATCAGTCACTAATTACCAGTCACCCTATACCGTGTGTTTTTTTTAATATCTCATAACTCTACGGTATTAATGAGACCATCATTTTGAACAACTTTTACTATGGGACTGACCGAACTTGTCATAGTAGGTTCTCCTGGTAGGAATACGTCGAGTTACCGGAGTAACCCTGTATATACGGTTATGAGCGTGCACTCTGACGGGGCTAATGTAACCTATCCTCGCTGTGAAGGTACGTACACAGTGGGGACACGTTATTTACAGACAGTTTACTTATCAACCAAAAGGGTATAATATATTAATGGCATGCAGTAGAGAGCTTTGAGCCCAATAAGGTCAATAAGTTCACAAAATCTATTCAATGGAGTTAAAGAACGAAGTTCCTTATCGCATTTATACTCTGCACACTTGGCGAATGAGAGCTAGGCCGAAAAAAGTGTAACATTTTGACGGTTACGACACTTGTTACGTAACAAAGTGTAACATTTTGACTGTTACGAAACTTTTGTTACTTAACAAAGTGTAACAATTTGACTGTTACGACACTTATTACGTAACAAAGTGTAACAATTTGACTGTTACGACACTTTTGTTACGTAACAAAGTGTAACAATTTGACTGTTACGACACTTTTGTTACGCAACAAAGTGTAAAATTTTAACTGTTACCACACTTGGTTACGTAATAAAGTGTAACAATTCGACTGTTACGACACTTTTCTTACGCAACAAAGTGTAAAATGTTGACTGTTACGACACTTTTGTTACGTAACAAAGTGTGTGACTTTTACAACACTTGCTAAGCAACAAAACTCAGACAGAACAAAAGTCTTTTTCAGTCTAGTTCTCATTCGCCATGTGTGCAAAAGCGAAAGGAACTGCCCCACAACTGTCGCCTGTTTTTATTTTAAGGACACATGACTACATGATTTTCAATTGTTTAAAACTTTTGACAACTTCTGAATTGACAGTTATTTAGTAAAAAAAAAAGAAGACGATTATGAATTGACACGTCATAAAATATATCGCCTGTGCAAATACCTACCGCTGATACCGAGTGCCACATTATTTACATGTAAATTAAATCGCATTGCTGTTTATTCAAAACTAGCCTCAGCCCACGAGTTCGTTCGCGTGGCAGTCCTAAGACAACTATGTCTATACTAATATATAAAGCGTCTGAGGCGCACGGGATGGTACCTCGTTGACATAGGCATGCACAGTTCGGCTATTCTCGGTAAAACCACTGCATCGCATCGCATCGCTCGCCCGCGCTATTACTCTTTTTTCGCTTAGCGTTCTTTCTGTCTTTTTTCTTTTTGCTCGGCTCCTAAGGGTCCTAGCGTGATGTTAAATAGCCTATAACATTTCTCAAGAATTGGGCTATCAAATGCAATTTTTTTTTAACTCAACTGGTAGTTCCAGAGATTAGCGCTTTCAAATAAAAAAAAACTCTTCAGCTTTAATATACAGGGTGTTTGGAAGGTGGGTGCAAAGCCTTAAAGGGGAGTTAATACAGACCATCTAGAACATTTTGAGGCATATTTGTCCTAACCAAAGTCTGATATTTATTTTTTTAGAGAACTTTAACGATTTTGATACCAAAATCCCAAAATTTTCCAATTAAGGCCTAATAACGCAAAGATTAAGTGAAAATTTCTATTTTTTTTAATTTACTTTATTGGCCTAATGTGTGTTTAATGGTATGAAATCATTTCGAAGCACCGTATTTACTAAAAAAATAACTTTCAGACTATTTAAAATAAAAAGAAAAAAAAATTAAAGAAAAAAAATGGATTTTAATTGACATTTAAAAAATAAATAAAATAGCTACAGGTGTTCAAATAATTTTAAAAACATGCTGAGTTATTGCTCTTTTTTTTAAGGTATCATTTACTTAGATAGCTTTACAATTTTTGAAGTTAGGGTGCCTGGACCAATTAATTAAGGGTAAGAAATTTCAAATTTCAATAAAATTAAAATCAACCTGATTTTTCCTCAAATAACTTTAAACTAAAGTCTAAAGTGGTTATTTTTTAGACGCACTTAAAAAAAGTCGGCCTTACAAAACGAAACAAAGGCTGCCTGAAGTAATAATACTAACATTATTACTTCAATTGCCATGTTGATTTGTAACTGACGTTACTAATAAACAATTTCATTTCAGGCTACCTAATGTTCGAGTTTTTTACAACACGTATCGCAGACTTTCGGAATCTGGCATCCATCATGCAGTACCCGGAGTGAATCCAGGAAGACATGACCCCGACGTTGAAGAACAAATACTTGCAGCCTTTGAAGCGGATCCTACAACCAGCGTCAGAACTGTGGCGAGAAACTTAAACCTTTCAATATGGAAAGTGTGGAGTACCATGCATCGGGAACATAAATATCCGTTTCACGGTAGAGGCGTGCAAGGCTTGGTAGAAACCGATCCTGGGAGAAGGATGCAGTTCTGCCGATTTATGCTCAATAGCGACATTGACGACATATGGTTTCTAAAATCTATCCTCTGGACTGATGAGTCCAAATTTTCTAGAGAAGGAATCACGAATTTCCATAATTTACATGAATGGGCTGACAAGGACAACAATCCGCATTGGAAAAAACAGGTATACAAATTAATGTTTATTAATTTAAGTCCAGATGTTCAACACATCTTCAAAGAACACTTTAATTAGAATTAATTTTTGTTTCAGGTGTCTTTCCAAGCAAAATTCTCCGTTAATGTATGGGCTGGAGTAATTGGACGGACGTTGATTGGGCCCCACATTTTACCAGATAATTTAAACGGTGAAAATTATCTGAATTTTCTACAAAACGATCTCCCAACACTCCTGGATGATGCGGAAGTACCCATTTTAAATACGGACAGGCCAATAATTTTCCAACAAGATGGATGTCCATCTCATTGGACATTGATTGTCAGAGAACATCTTGATAACTGTTTTCCAGACAGCTGGATAGGTAGAGATGGGCCCATTCCTTGGCCCGCGCGATCGCCCGACCTGACGCCGTTAGATTTTTTTGTCTGGGGACGGGCAAAGGAGCTCGTATACACAACTGAGATTTCAACAAGAGAAGAACTAATTCAAAGAATAGAAGCAGCTTTCAGAACAATGAAAGAAGAAATGCAGCTTAAAATCACCACGACAGAAGTTAGAAATCGCTGTCGTAAATGTATACGCTGTGGCGGAAGCCATTTTGAACATCAAAATTAAAAAATCAAATCAAAAACTGTCTTTTTTTTTACTCCTTAAAATCGACTTTAACTGGTTCAGGCACCCTAACTTCAAAAATTGTAAAGCTATCTAAGTAAATGATACCTTAAAAAAAAGAGCAATAACTCAGCATGTTTTTAAAATTATTTGAACACCTGTAGCTATTTTATTTATTTTTTAAATGTCAATTAAAATCCATTTTTTTTCTTTAATTTTTTTTTCTTTTTATTTTAAATAGTCTGAAAGTTATTTTTTTAGTAAATACGGTGCTTCGAAATGATTTCATACCATTAAACACACATTAGGCCAATAAAGTAAATTAAAAAAAATAGAAATTTTCACTCAATCTTTGCGTTATTAGGCCTTAATTGGAAAATTTTGGGATTTTGGTACCAAAATCGTAAAAGTTCTCTAAAAAAATAAATATCAGACTTTGGTTAGGACAAATATGGCTCAAAATGTTCTAGATGGTTTGTATTAACTCCCCTTTAAGGCTTTGCACCCACCTTCCAAACACCCTGTATTAGTATAGATATGTCATATTTCTAGAGAACGTAAATTTTCTACTATCACTGAGATCACATGACTGTGTTAAAAGTTATTAATTTAATTTTGACTAACATTGCATTTCGGCATTTCGCAAAATTACCATCAAATAAGAAATATTTTAACTGATGCAATAAAAAAGTAAAAAACGAAAAGTACACTTATTTTTACCTAATATTCTGAATATCGATACTTTTTACAAATTCGCGATGATATTTAATTATAATTAATACTAAATAAGGCATAAAAATATTTATGTTGGACTAAAAACGATTTATTAAGTTGCGTACAAAGTTAGCTCGTATTATTAATAATTATTATTTAGATAAAATACGTCTTTTACATCTAAGGCTATAATACAAAAATGTGTGTGAATGTTGTGTCTGGATCTAAAAACATTCTTAAAGTTTATTATGTCTTAAATTATTGCTGAAAATACGTCTATTTTTTGTAACGGGGAAAGATAAACATACACTTTACATGTAAACATTATTTCTTAAAGTTCAGTATCACCCAAAAAAGTTAATTTTAAAATTGACACATTTAAGTTGAAATACAGCGTGACCAAAAAACAAACATTTTGCAACATGTTGCGAAACATGTTTCCTACTAAATCCAACACAACATTCACCAACTAAATGCGTTCACACAAACAAAAAAACATTATACTTTACATCATTTACATGTCAGTCGTAATAAAAATATGAATATCGGAGTCTTATACAAAGCGGCACTATTTACATCTAATTATTATATTATATGTAGTAGTGACTTTACGTATAGATAACATTACTTATTCTTATTTAAGTCGGTTTAGTGGTTAAACTCATTAAAAAATGGCTTAAACTTTTTACGTAACACTGAAAACTCAATACTGGGAAAAGCGATAGAAGTGAAAACTTATATGAGCCGAGTACACGCGATCCAGCGCCGAGTATGCGCGATCCAGCACCGAGTATACCCGATTCAGCGCCGAGTATACCCGAGCCAGCGCCCAGTATACCCGATTCAGCGCCGAGTATACCCGATTCAGCGCCGAGTATACGGTATACCCGATTCGGGGGGCCTACTCCCTAAGTCCGTTCGTCTTCCCGTCCGTCCGTTCATCCGTCCGTCTGACATTACGATCCATCAAAACAAGTGTAAAAGTTATTTTTTTCGGACGGGCAAACACACATCGGGAGTAGGGACAACTGGCAAATCATGTTGTCATTCATACTTCGTTCGGGCCCCGAACCAATCATCCATCCGTAGGTGATACGTAGTAAGAAACGCCCGTAATGAAGGCCGAAACTACTGGCTTCGTGGTTAGGGAGTAGGCCCCCAGAGTCAGCAACTCGACCGTAACGGTTCATTTTCGTTCACCGTTCAGAAAAAGCGCAGTGCGGCTAAAGAAGTTTTCACTTCAAAAAACATGAAAAAATTGAGGAAAATGCAAACGCAGTAAAAGCATCTACTATAACATGTATACGTGGTGTTATATTTTGCGTGGATTTACCGTACTTTAGTAGATTTTCAAAAAAACCCTGATACACGTTATTCTTTATTTTCTGTCTTAACTGACCTAAAACCTATTTTAGTTAAAAACTGTTTTGTCAATTTCTTTCCAATTATGATTTGAGTTTGAAAGAAGAAGACAAAACACTTTTTTACTAATATAGGTTTGTAAAGCGTTTTAGTTTTTAGGGTTCCGTACCAAAATGGTAAAAAGGAACCTATAGGGTGCGACTCAGTCTGTCTGTCTGTCACAGCTGGATATCTCAAGAACTACTAATGCTATCAACTTGAAATTTGGAACAGTTCTAAATGACGTTTACCCAACTATTTTGCAAATAAGAAAGAAACAAAATTTTTTTTTTTTGCTACAGAGACTGAAAGGGGTCTTATAATTTCAAAGTGGGGTATCATATGAAGGAGCAATGTTTGCACATTCTCAAACTTTTTTTTATTTTTTTTTAGTTTTCGACTTTTGATGAAAAATGTAAAAAAATACCGTTCCTTATCTCCGAAGTTTGCATAGAGAAGAATCTGAAATTATTCTATGTGATAGAAGTTTATGTAAAGATTACAGGAAAATAAAACGATGTCTCTAAATAGCACACTTTTTCAGAAATCGGAACGGAACCATCGGTGCGCGAGTCCAACTCGCTCTTGACCGGTTTTTTTTTTACATTGTTATCATATACAACATTAGTTTTTGTTTACACTAAACTCGAAAAGGGTTAATTGTACCTATTCATCATTTTGAACATTTTTTTCTATGGGACCAACCTTGAAATCGCGAAAAAAAAATCAGCTGTTCCATACATTTGTGTTCACTTAAATCGACAAAATGTCGCTGAAAAATGAAAAAAAAAAAATCAGCTGTTCCATACATTTGTGTTCACTTAAATCGACAAAATGTCGCTGAAAAATGAAAAAAAAAAATCAGCTGTTCCATCTGATTTTTTTTCGCGATTTCAAGGTTGGTCCCATAGAAAAAGTTGTTCAAAATGATGAATACAATGACCCATTTTCGGGTTTAGGGTAAACAAAAACTAATGTTGTATAGAAGTAACAAGAATAATGTAACTAGGATTTTGTAATATCTTCATTTAAAAGAGTGTCCTAACAGTTTCTTGCCCGATCTTCTCAATAGAGATCTACGTTTTGGAACTGGGCAACTAGCTTCAACTTTCTGACTAACTGACCGACTCTTTGACAATTCAAAAGTGCCTGTAATTGGTTTAAGTAATTAAAATAAATGCTTTGAGTTTGAGTTGAGTTTGAATACGTTAACTTTCATTCTAAAACTTATGTTTAATCATCTTTAACTGGGTTTTCGTTACTTTAAACCTGCTTTTACTAAGTTAAACCTTTAAACCGACAATACATGTGATGATACGCATATTATATTACATCGTTGTCTCCTTATATTAAACACAGATCAACGCATTATAAAAACTATCATAAAAAAACGCTACGCGAAACTCTTTTACGTGAAAAATTGTCTTTTTAATTGGCTGTTTTTTGGTCAGGTGATGTCAATTGTTAACGAGAATATGTTGGGTTTAACATAAATAATTGTAATCCAAATTACATCGACAAAAAAAAAACAATATGAAGATATTCGACAGTTCTTTTATTTTTACCCGACTGCCTCAGAAAGAGCGTAGTAATTATTACTTACTTTTAGCAAATTCATTATCATTTTCAAATTTTATTTTACTTATTTAGTAAAAATCAACACATAATCAGCCTATAATGTTCCCACTGCTGGGACACAGGCCTGCTCTCGGTGAGAGGGAGTGGGCCGGAATCGACCACGCGGGCCCAGTGCGGTTTGGTAGATGTCACATGTCTTCGAAGGTTTTTTGGTTCTAGGACATGCCGGTTGCCTCACGATGTTTTCCTTCACCGTTTTGAGAGATGTGGTGATGAAATAATTTACATAAAGTAAAGCGCCTGTCTGGGTTCGAACCCATTCCGGACCCAAGGCACCCCTGGAGGACACCCCTGGGGGTGCCACGGGAACTTGAATTCAGGCCCGTGGCTCCCCTGGTCCTCAAACCCATACAAAGGTGTACCAGTGGTATCACGGGTTCTATTTTCTAATTCCCATGACTCCACCAATCGAATAGTGATGGGACAGATGAACAAATTTTAATATATTTATTTAACGCAATTTCTCAAATGCGTGGCCTAATGTTATTTCTTTGTTCAAAACTTGCAATTGAATGTGCACTATTCAATCGTCATTATCATGATATCTACTTGTTTCCGTTTTTAGGCACTGCATTCAAATTGTGAATATTCTGCAATACGTTTAGTAAACGCATCACGGAAACCGTATTTTTATTGATCAATTTATTTAATTTGGAGTGGTAACCTTCTAAAATATTATTCGTCCTATAACGCTCTCCAAAGACGCTAAAAATCTCAGGTGAGGCTGTGCCAAAATCTTTCTATGTAATTGATGAATTTTTCCATATCGACAGTACTTACCTATTTTTTAATTTTTCTATATATACACCTACATTTAAAAGCGCTGCACTAATTGCCCTGAGGGTGCCACGGGTACGAATCCAAGTTCCCGTGACACCTCCAGGGGTGTCTTCCAGGGGTGCCTTGGGTCCGGAATGGTTCGAACCTAAGTCGCGGCCAATACCACTGGGCCACCACTGCCAAAATTCATCACAAAAATAGCCACACTTGGTCTATGGGTAATAAGGTTCAAAATTGTTTGTCTGTACTCCTCTACCTACCATTTAAAGATTGACATCACCCTTCGAAACACCGTGTATTAATATAATCTTGCAAGCATTCCATTTTGCTAGCTAAAATATTCTAATTTCATTGAGAAAAATAAATATTATATTTATTACAAATATCGATATTTCATCGATTCGCGACACCATTATGACTAAACTCGATTTAACTAGTGTGGTTTGCCAATTTGTATTTTATTTTTTTTAATGTATATTTAATTCATTTTCGCTTCAATTCATACTAGATTCGGTCCTTAATATATAGGCAGCAAAATTATTAATGGCAATTGCTATTTAATTGCCTCTAAGCACCATAACAATCCTCATCTTCACTTCAAAATAGTCTAAAGGTGCAACAATTTTCTTTAAATCAGGTCTTCCATCCATCGAAGACTATTTTTCTTTCATTCACACAATTTATACACTAATTTCGATTTAATGTTTGATAAAAAAAATAAATAAATATCGATAAAGATAGAATTGCTTAACTTTACTGACCTATCGAATATAGTGTGTACATCGCCACATGCGAACTACGCATCACACTGACGTCACGCAAAATCCTGCATCGCGCAAGCAGAGTTTACTGCGCGACTGGCATATTACAAAATTCCGACATCAATCGTCGGGCAGGTGTTCACCAGACACAACACCCGTCTGGTCGGAGGATCCTCCCTTTTCTATAGAGGATGAGTGAACTTTACACCCTGTTCGTCACACCTTTATAATAGAATGAGCTGCCTTTCCTATCACAGCTTATATAGGGTGTTGAACTTACATACGTAAGTTATATGTCACCAATGACATCGGCAAACCACACCAGTTTGTTAAAAAGCCTTTACATATACGTTACGAAAAATGCAATGGAGTCTAACACTACGAACGCAGTCCAAATTTTTAAAGCATAGAGGTTTAGAGCATGTAGGAAGAAGACAATATAAATAGGAGAATCAGAGACTGTAACGAGACCCATCAAAATCAAAACTGGATGTATACTTGTTAATAAAATTGGGTTTTACAAGCTATATTATATAATTATACAGGGTGATTGAAAGACAAGCAAAGCTTTAAGGTGACGATAATTTTTAACTAAACTGCTTATTTATGGCCAAATTGAATGATAAGTAAATTAATTCATTTTTATTTTATTTTATTAAAGTAATGTGTAAGCAATCTAGCAAAACATGTTTAGGCCTTTAATTAGTGTGCCTAAAATTTACAAAAATAAAGCACCTTCCGTTTTTATTTTAAATAAGGTTTACAAAAAGTATTTATGATTTTTAAAAATTTTTATGAACTTTAAATGTCTGTAAAAAAAATGTCTAACGACACAGAGGCCTAAAACATGTTTTGCTTACACATTAATTTAATAAAATAATTTCTATTTTATTTTATTAAATTAATTTGTTTATCATTCAATTTGGCCATAAATAAGCAGTTTAGTTAAAATTTTGGGTGTTTTGGGAGGAAAACCATTGTGAGGAAACCTGGACTTAATATAAGTCTGAAATCGGCAACCCTTGGTTAAGAAGCCAAAAGGTGGAAGAAAGAATACGATAGAAGTGAGAAACATACGACTGGGGCCGAGTATACGCGATTCAGCGTCACCGACCGACTGGAGCCGAGTTTACCCGATTCAGTGTCACCGACCCGAGCGTGAAAGTTCAGTTTTATTCATAAAGAACGCAAAGTAAAGAAGTTTCACTTCAAAAAAAGAAATTATTCAAAATAGTTTTATATTGTCTCCTCCCCACACGTCTAAGCCCCAATAATTTTACAATACACCCAATAACTTGCAACTAGCTTCCTAAACGTGCAAAACGTTTAAAAGTGATACAAATTAGAGTATTTTGGCAACTTTCATATATGGAAGTGTAACGGTTAGGTACTTATTACTACTATGTTTTTTTATTAGTATTTTTTTATACAAAAAGAACCAACGTCGTTGATGTATTTTGTAGCGTGGTATACATTTTATTTGTAACGATACAATTTGTATTAAAATGTGGAATACAGTGTATTGTATGAAAATCATTTAAATGATTGAACGTTATTTTTGTTGCGATATAGACTAATTTAATTTATCTTAAATAATTTTGCTTTAACACTGATTAACAATTATTCCAACAAAGTCACATTGTGAAATCTATTAAATATTACACTGAAGACTTTTGTACGTACAGTCGACCAAGTTGGGCGTTGACCACCTTTCACATTATGCCCTGAGAAGGTTAAAGTGGTCAACTACAAACATTGCCGACGAAAACAAAGGATCATAGGAGCAGGGTTTCTACACTGAATCAGTGTATACAAAAAGCAACTTTAATTATAAAGGCGTACGTTTTGTACAGAAACGAACATCTATACACTGTGAGGACTAATCGTGCTTGCAGCGCTCGACCGCTATAGTAACGCTGCTGTGCTAACAGATATGAGGGACAATTCCCGTGTTTTTAACAACGTTCGCAATCTGATCTCAGTCTCAATCTGTCATAAATTGTATAGCGTTTACCTACATTTTTGGCATTTGATTGTCGCTGACATGAGATTGCGATTGAATTTGAACGTTTTACGTACGACAATTGGCCTTATGGTCATCGTGTACACAGGATTTTGTTTTTAAATTAGTCCGATGTAAGTTTCCTCAAAGTAAGTTAATTTCTTATCAATACAGCACAAAGATAAAATTGTATCGCTAAAAACCAAGGTGTAGACTACATGTTTCTTCGACCAACTGGGCATAAGTCATACAAACGATACAATACATTAACTGAGTATTATTATTTATAAAATGTTACACTTTGAGCAATGCACTACTTGTGTCCTATGTACAAAGTTCAATACATACATTGTATATATACATCGGTGTTCGTATCTGAAACAATTAATTATTATCATTATTTTTCTTTTCTTCCTCTTGTAAACTTGCCTTTTTCGCATATATGAGGTTTTCACTCTAAGGCGACGCTATGTCAATATTTGGGTTGTGAACTATTTCTATGCAATGCAAACAAACACCATTTCATAGCTATAACACATGGTGGAAGGAGGTCTACGGCGAAAACTTATGATGATTTTTTTGTCTGTTAAAAGAAAACAGCTGTTCCTTACAAAAGTGTAATATCTACATGATCAAAATGTATGGAAGACTCTGGGAGATCCAGAATCATGTTTGTTTCGTTTGCATACTATTGTATAAAATCAAGTTCTTCTACCTGAACAGACAGCTGTGCTGCTGAAGAGTTTGTTGCGCCCACAGATTTAGAGTAGGCTAGATACCGCATGTTCATTAGACAGTATCAAAACCGAGCGTGTCAACTTTTTTATACCTACGAAAACTTCACCCCAGCCATTTAGTGATATGCTCAACGTAAACAGAATCGTTTCCATCGCTAAGCGTCAGTGAGCTAACAGATTTTTTTATGTCCTCGACGACTCAACTCTCGATCGAACACAAACTAAAGTAGTAGTGCGTCAAGTTTGTGCCCAGCACAAACCTGCCGGGCACGATTGGTCGGATGGCTTGTGGTATCTAGCCTACTCTATATCTCTGGTTGCGCCACTTCTTTCCAATTAAAGCATTAGGAAGTGGTGAAAGGCGACAGTTTTGAGGGACTGTATTATAAAATTTTAACGTTCAAAAAGTGCCGATTCTCAGCCTAGTTATTTATATATACCTGCGTGGTGTTCCTCCGTCAGTGATGGCGAGGTCGCTTGGCGCTGGATACGGGCGCGTGCTGCGCGTGGTGGCCCAGCGTCACCAGCGCCGACGCCACGGCTAGCCCGCCCAGCGGCGGCGCGCGTCCCGTTCCCCCCGTTGGCAGGCGCACCAACAGCGACAGCACAGCCGCGCGCCCGCCTCGGCACGGCTCCAGCGCCACGGGCGCCGGGACGCCTGCTCCTGGGAGAACAAGAGGGGACGACTTGATAATATAGGCTGGTGATGGAAATAAGGTTCACTATTGACTGACCCCGTGTGACAAAAATGAAATACGTGTGGTTGGGTTTCATGTGTCTTGGCGACGTACCATTGCGGACATTGCGATGGTACATCCTGGTGGTGGTGGTGGTACAATTACCAAATGTTTTAAGAGGAGCTCTAATCCTCCCGACAAACTGACATGCAGTTTGGCAGGTTTGTATAATTTCTGTAGTGTTTGGTCCAAATAAATGTTTTTTTTTTAATCTTTCCATCCTAACTAATATTATAAATGCGAAAGTGAGTTTGTTTGTTTGTTAGGTACGCTTTTACGCTAAAACGGCTGAACGGATTTGAATGAAATTTAGCACACGGGTAGACCGCATGACCTGGATTAGGACACACGATACTTTTTATACCGGTTATACGTTCCCATGGCATAATTTCTTCTTGTGTATGAATGACAAGATACACATAAGAGTTAAAAGACAGAAATAGTATTTTTGCATAAACACAGAACGTACCTGCTCCTCCCTTTTCGAGCTCGACGCACACTTGGCTGAAAGGCCGCGATGCCATCTGCTCCATCTCCACGAATAACCGTTGCCTTCTTCTGTACATGTCGTATTTCTAAACAAAAAAATGTTATTTGTAATTGTCGTGAAAATTAATATTTTAGGATATCTGGAAAACTTTGTAATCTTTAGTCAAAACAATTACAACTTGACTTTGTTTCAATATAATCTGTTGTCAAAACAATTACAACTTGACTCTGTTTCAATATAATCTGTTGTCAAAACAATTACAACTTGACTTAGTTTCAATATAATCTGTTGTCAAAACAATTACAACTTGACTCTGTTTCAATATAATCTGTTGTCAAAACAATTACAACTTGACTTAGTTTCAATATAATCTGTTGTCAAAACAATTACAACTTGACTTTCTTTCATTATAATCTGTTGTCAAAACAATTACAACTTGACTTTGTTTCATTATAATCTGTTGTCAAAACAATTACAACTTGACTTTGTTTCATTATAATCTGTTCTCAAAACAATTACAACTTGACTTAGTTTCAATATAATCTGTTGTCAAAACCATCACAACTTGACTTTGTTTCATTATAATCTGTTGTCAAAACAATTACAACTTGACTTAGTTTCAATATAATCTGTTGTCAAAACCATTGCAACTTGACTTTGTTTCATTATAATCTGTTGTCAAAACAATTACAACTTGACTTTGTTTCATTATAATCTGTTGTCAAAACAATTACAACTTGACTTAGTTTCAATATAATCTGTTGTCAAAACAATTACAACTTGACTTTGTTTCATTATAATCTGTTGTCAAAACAATTACAACTTGACTTAGTTTTAATATAATCTGTTGTCAAAACAATTACAACTTGACTTTGTTTCATTATAATCTGTTGTCAAAACAATTACTACTTGACTTTGTTTCATTATAATCTGTTGTCAAAACAATTACAACTTGACTTAGTTTTAATATAATCTGTTGTCAAAACAATTACAACTTGACTTTGTTTCATTATAATCTGTTGTCAAAACAATTACAGCTTGACTTTGTTTCATTATAATCTGTTGTCAAAACAATTACAACTTGACTTAGTTTTAATATAATCTGTTCTCAAAACAATTACAACTTGACTTAGTTTCAATATAATCTGTTGTCAAAACAATTACAACTTGACTTTGTTTCATTATAATCTGTTGTCAAAACAATTACAACTTGACTTAGTTTTAATATAATCTGTTGTCAAAACAATTACAACTTGACTTTGTTTCATTATAATCTGTAGTCAAAACAATTACAACTTGACTTTGTTTCATTATAATCTGTTGTCAAAACAATTACAACTTGACTCTGTTTCAATATAATCTGTTGTCAAAACAATGGTCGTAGGTTCGAACCCAGACAGCCGCCTTACTTTGTGTAAATTATTTAATCATCACTGCTCTTAAAAACGGTGAAGGAAAACATCATGAGGAAAACTACAAAAATCGTAGAACATACATGGGGACATGTAATCGATAGGTATGGTACTCTGCTTTCATCTCGCACTGGCTTGACACCTTAAAAGAAACACCCTGTATATATTTTGTTGTATTTAGATATCGATACCCCGTCACGTCTGCGGAGTTTACCAGCTAATTTAAATTAACACCATAGAAAAAATATTACAAATATTAATAGAATGAACTAACCTGCTTAATTTTCCACAACGCAGCTGCCACAAGCAATAACAGCAGAAAACACGATGAAAACGTGATGAAGAACTGTTGTAGATTTAGCTTAGGGTATTGAGAGAATGATATCTGTATCCACAGCGGCGGCCGGAAGTCGTACACGTAGACGAAGAACGTCGTGAGTGTCACGTTGTCTTCAACACCAAACGCGTGCTCCGACTTCGCGAATCTGATAAGCCAGAGAGGACATGTAATCAGCTTAGATAAAGGTTATATGGTAGGAGATATAATAATGTTTTGACATAAGCTCGCCTATGAAGTTCTTTATTTATTGACAGGCAACCATCCAACCATAGACAAACAAATACAATACTTCATGGACGCTAAAATTAAATAAATGGTTGGAAAGATTATAAAACCTTCTATCATATAGAATAATTTCAGATTTTTCTCTATGCAAACTTCGAAGATACCGGAACTCCTTGGAACGGTTTTTTTTTTTAACATTTTTCATCAGAAGTCGAAAACTATGCGGCCTAAAAAAATAGAAAAATAATGCTTGAGAATGTGTAAACGGCGCTCTTTTATATGATACCCCACATGCCCTAGTAGCCTTTCAGTCCCTATTGCAAAAAAAAAAAATTGTATTTCTTTCTTATTTGCAGACAGACAGACAGACTGAGTTGCTTTTTACCATTTTGGTAGGGAACCCTAAAAAATTTCTTCCAATGTGTGTTACTAAAATCGTGAATGGAATGTGAATTAAATGTTACTGAAAAGGTGTGAGGGGTTGTTTCCTGGGATAGCGCTGTGTTTGTCACTTGCACTTAGCGCCATCTCGCGGCAAAGTTTTCGGCAAGGAACTCCATTGACAGTTGAATGAAAGTAACAAACATTTAGCGCCATCTACGCGGAACTAATTTGACAGTTTTCTTCCCCATTGTTACAGAAATTGTATTGAAAAACAAGATGGCGACATTAGTCCCGATTTTGGCCACGCGTCAAAAGAGCACATTACATTACACATTTGCGTGAGACAGTTTTAGAGATTGGATTATATTTCATACTATATTACTTAAAAAGTAATGAATAAAAACTTACTTAAACCTAAAATTAGTGCAATTAACATCACTAAACAGCGTTCTCTCGGCTGGATCGCTTCTCGTCCTCACGGTGAGGTTCATCCGGGCATGCGCAGAGCATGTGATACTAAAGTCAGCGTCCACGTCAGGTTTGACCGGCGCGTTTCTAAAATTTATGGCTGATAGGTGGCGATCTTCCTTTTTTGATAGGTTGAAGGTGAATTGGTAGTCTACTGCGAGGTCATCTGTGGGAAGATAAGAGGACGTTAGAGAAGTTGTGAGGCAGATGGTAAAATAAAAAATGGCTCTATTTTATGTAAAAAATATGCATGAACCTCTCGTATACCGCAATCATAGACACAGTAAAATGTCTAAAGTATAAGTAGATCTACTTTCCTGCAAATAAACGGTTAAAGTTTAAAAGAAAGAACATTTGGTATTTATTGGTACTCGCACAGAAAGATACAAACTATACATTCCGCCACAAAACCGTGCAATAAAAGTCGTTGACCTCTACATTGGTAGAGGTATTCAAATATTTTAAAACAATACGAAGAAATGTTAGGGCAGTGTCGTTACCACACGTTCAAAACAAACGTATCACAATAAGAGGCTTCCTTGACGCGTGCACGTGGCATGTTTTTAAATTTGGAGGCCTTTTTTACAAGAGAAATTAATGACTTTTAATGCACCCTTATCTGGCATAAGGTATATAATATAATATATGATTCATGCGATTCCGATTATAGGGTCGGGCAAAATGTTATTGGGTTTTTACATCAGGAATTTTTCAGTAACAGTCGGAGTCTGGATTTGTGCCTGGCATTAGGCTCGCCCTCATTACATTACACATATATATAAGTAGCGAAATGTGGGTGTACTAGAAGTACACCTATGCCCAACCCTTCGGGGGAACAAGGCGTGTTGTAGTTAGGCTCAAATGGAGCATCTTTTAAGTGTAGATCACGTGGCGAGATGTTTAACTAGTTGAATGCCGTAATTACAGACACAAAAAGCCATTTTGTCTCGCGTGGATCCACGTTCCGGCACACGAAGATCTATATAAATAATAAAAACTTTTTAACAAAAAAAAAAACCGACTTCCAAAAAGCACTACAAAGTGAAAAATAACTTTGATTTCGGAAGTCGGTGTCTTTCGTTTTTTATTTACTTTCTTTTTTTTTGCCACCGACTTCCGAAATCAAAGTTATTTTTCACTTTGTAGTGCTTTTTGGAAGTCGGTTTTTTTTTTTGTTAAAAAGTTTTTATTTCTCGCTTTTTAGTGGGTCTGTTTATAATTTGTATAAGTTACAATAGTCTGATGTCAATTGCTCATCACATGTTACAAAATATTGCTTTTCCCGATGCTGGGACGTTAATTGTTGAGGAGTTCTGCTGGTAAGAACCAGGAGAACTCCTCAACAACCACTCAGCACACGCATTGTGTGACGAGCGAAAATTGCTTAGCAACCATATTAAAGTGATCGAATCGCAACCCGTGAAATATTTATCATTGAGTAGTTCCGGTAGCCATCTGTGGTCTTCATCATCAGTTCCACTTCACCAAGTGGTGCTTTCCGAGAGCAAATGCACGAGCTACTATAAAAAATACCCAAATCGCTATAGGTGTGCCTATAATATTTGAAGAGTTCCTTCGATTTCTCCAGGATCCCATCATCAGAACTGGATTTTGACAAAAATGGGACCATTTGGGAAGTATTCCCTTTCCAACAAAAAAATAATTTTTCAAATAGGTGGGCAAGCGACGGAGTTATGCGCGAACAAACATAAAAAAAAAAAAAAAAAAAAATACAAACATCCGAATTGAGAACCTCCTTCTTTTTTAGAAGTCGGTTAAAAAGAGAAGTCCTGACTGACTGACTGATTGACTGACTCATCAACGCCCAGCCCAAACCCGTGGACCTAGAAAGCTGAAATTTTGCACAGAGCTTCTCTTTATAATGTAGACAAGGAATAAGGAAGGAATTCCCGGTAGTAGGTTCCCTTGGGATATTTGCCGCGGGCAAAAGCTAGTCACTTATATGTCTATATTCATAAGGTTTTACTTACAATAACAAGCTCCCTTGTTGTAGATAGAGGCGTGGTAATGGCTGGTGTTGTCGCATCGGTCGCCCGCTAGTATTTTAGTGCTGCAATAACATCACTTATATGTCTATAGTCATAAGGCTTTACTTACAATAACAAGCTCCCTTGTTGTAGATAGAGGCGTGGTAATGGCTGGTGTTGTCGCATCGGTCGCCCGCTAGTACTTTAGTGCTGCAGTAACATCACTTATATGTCTATAGTCATAAGGTTTTACTTACAATAACAAGCTCCCTTGTTGTAGATATCGTCGTGGTTGGTATTGTCGCATTTGTCGCATCTTTTAGTGCTGCAGTAACATCACTTATATTTCTGTAGTCATAAGGCTTTACTTACAATAACAAGCTCCCTTGTTGTAAATATCGGCGTGATAATGGTTGGTGCTGTCGCATTTGTCGCATCTTTTAGTGCTGCAGTAACATCACTTATATTTCTGTAGTCATAAGGCTTTACTTACAATAACAAGCTCCCTTGATGTAGATATCGGCGTGATAATGGTTGGTGTTGTCGCATTTGTCGCATCTTTTAGTGCTGCAGTAACATCACTTATATTTCTGTAGTCATAAGGCTTTACTTACAATAACAAGCTCCCTTGTTGTAAATATCGGCGTGATAATGGTTGGTGTTGTCGCATTTGTCGCATCTTTTAGTGCTGCAGTAACATCACTTATATTTCTGTAGTCATAAGGCTTTACTTACAATAACAAGCTCCCTTGATGTAGATATCGGCGTGATAATGATTGGTGTTGTCGCATTTGTCGCATCGGTCGCCCGCTATAGTCTTTAAGTGCTGCAGTAACATCACTTATATTTCTATAGTCATAAGGTTTTACTTACAATAACAAGCTCCCTTGTTGTAAATATCGGCGTGATAATGGTTGGTGTTGTCGCATTTGTCGCATCGGTCGCCCGCTAGTCCTTTAGTACTACAATAACATCGGCCGGTGTCGGGAGCACATGCTACGGCTTGGGCATTGCATTCACAGGCTGTAACAAAGGTTAATTTTAGTTGGATAAATCCGTGACTTGAATATAAGTCGCCAATTCATAAAAATTAACTAAATTAACATTGATAAGTCATATATTTGGTTTAGAAATTCTTAACAACACACAGTCAAGATAGAAAGATCATCATCATCATCAAAGAAAGAAAGAAAGAAAAAAAATACAGAAAGGAAGAAAGATCATCTTTGTGTCAACCTACTTTGTAACTAAACTGAATAATAATAAACTGATAAAATTGGAACCTGATCACAAGTATATACTTAAAAAAAACTGAAACAAGAATATCAGTTACACTGAATGACCATTGTAACCATTGAGGAGCTCGTGGCTAAGTAATAACTGCCGTACGGGGCGATCTATCAGGTTCAGCTAAGCCAGGGTTGGTCCGTGGATGAGTGACCATCTTTACATACCGAGATTCCTCCGTGCCTCGGAAAGCACGTTAAGCCTTTGGTCCCGGCTGACATTCGTGAATTTTTGACAGTCGTTACGGGTCGTCAGAAGCCCGATAGTCTGACAACCAGTCTTACCAAGGGGTATCGTATTACCCAGTAATTGTGCTGTGGAGGTCAGATAGGCACTCGCTCCATATAAAATACTGGTATTCAGCTGCATCCGGTTAGACTGAAAGTCGACCCCGACATAGTTGGGAAAAGGCTGGGCAGATTGATCCAGCATGTTTACTTACGTGTGCACACGCCGCCGTTAAGTGGACTGCCCCAATGCCCGGGCGCGCACACGTCACAGTGCTCGCCCACAGTGCGGCCCGCGCACGGCTGCATACATCGTGCCGCGCTGTCGCATACTGAGTGACCGTTGCATTGACAGGCTGGACACGCCGTGAAGTGCCACCTGGTGAATTAAAAAAAGATGAGTATACTATACAATACAAATAGACAGCGAGTGGGTTTAGAAATAACGTCGCCTTTTGACCTAGTATCACTTTATTATTTCCTTTATTTCATTAAATAATTTTAATACTAGAATACAAAATATAAAACACATTTAAAAATATAAAAAATAGGAACCCACCGGTATCCAGAACAAGGTCCAAGCTACCGGTGGTCAGGGCTCCAGAGAGAGGAACCTCCTAACAATGCGCGGCGTGTCCAGAAGTACCGCTTTCTGAATCAGGCCGCTCAACGAGAGCCTCCTGAGGTGTTGGTCGAGTCTCTTGGCAATTAAGCCATTGGCTGATACAACTATCGGCACAATGATCGCTGAGTTCACATCCCACATCGCAACCAACACACACACAAACAACCACAACCTCGCGAGCCAAGTCAAGATACTTGATTTGTTTATCCTTTTCGGCTTTCACGAGGTTCCCGTCATGCAGGCCCGTTATGTCAATAATCATTGCGCGCCGCTCTGTTCGATCCACCACCACTAATTATCAGGCTTACTAAAATTTCTTTTTTTACGTAATCAAAAGATTACGGCGATATATGTAGTTAAAATGTGGCATGACGTCACTCCTTGCTAGATTTTGTACGTAGTTTGTTACAGTTATGACGTAGCGAGCCCCCACTCCCGAGCTTTAATGCGTTTTATGTAAGTCATTTTTTATAAATATTTTTATAAATTATGATAAAGCAAAAAATACGTGTCTATTATTTTTTTATTATCTGACTGACGGACAAATATAATTTCTTTTTTTTTTTTTAAAAACATCCCTATTGGTGTGTTTTTATCAAAATTTCCTGTTTTTTCAGGTTTTTTTTTCGTTCCGAAAGTGTGTTCTCTTACCTATGCTGCGCACAGACTCTAGGAGCGTGCGGTCTCCTCGCTCCGCCCGGCAAACACAGCCCCCTCCCTCCCCCGGCTCCGTCATCGCACCAGCCGCACGCGGGCTCGGCGCGGCACGCGGCACACGACACGTGCGCGCCACAGCCACGTGCCGCGCCGCATGTGCCGGTCGCGCCGCCGCCCCCTGACGTAGACCACGCGCGGCAGCCGCCCAGAGGGAATGAAGCGCCGTATGCGTTCTAAAGGTACAAAGTATACAGAAGTTAATGACGGTGACGAATTTAATTGCACAATACAGAGATTTTTTTGGAATTTCCTAGCCAAGATGGGTCAGTTTTAAAGTACAGGTCATAGAGAAGAACGCTGATAGAACTATGAGCCCAATTATAAAGAAATTAAAAAAAATCACGACAATATTTCACTTAAACATAACTTCTGCCTCTATACATCACAATTACATTATACAGGGTGTAAAAAGACAACATAACTGTGCACACTGTGCATCTAACTAAGTAGCTTTGCGCATAAATTATTGCTGGGAAACGAGTTTTATTTTTAAGTATTAAAAAAGCATTTTTTTATTACGCGCAATGTAACGCGAACCCAGGCAAACGGAGTTAAGCCCCGCCCCTTCGCTCTACGGTACGCGTAGAGCGAAACCACTTGCCGGAAAAAGTTTAGTAATAACACTTGGAATACGTTTTAGTAAAAAAAAATGCAACATTGACCTTCAATATCTCCAGAACCAGTAGTTACAGACATAGCTTGCAGAGTAAGCAAACTGAAGTGGCAGTGGGCTGGCCATGTTTGACAAAGGACCGATGGCCGGTGGAAGATTTTTTTTCAAGCAGTAAAATTAATTGTAAATAACCCTCCTTTATTGTCTTCGCCGCAGTCGGGTAAAAAGGTAGACATAAATCAAAAACCTGTAAACTTAGTAGCGAATTTATCTCGAACAACACGCAATTTTAATATCAAATCGTGATGGTATGTACTAACCTTATCAACGCATCG
This sequence comes from Cosmia trapezina, assembly GCA_905163495.3. NCBI lineage: Eukaryota > Metazoa > Arthropoda > Insecta > Lepidoptera > Noctuidae > Cosmia > Cosmia trapezina. The sequence continues at coordinate 5,425,781 of LR991041.1, read as the reverse complement.
TCCAGCCGAGGCGCACCAGATACACTCCTCGGCGGTACAGTTGGCGCACGTCTGGAATGTGGAGCAGGGGGCGCTGCACGGTCCAGCCGCAGCCACGCTCCTGAGGAAATTGTGAGTTTTTGGTTGTATGGTCATTTTGGTCCTAAGGTCCGTTTCAAAAGCCGCCGGGGTCGCGGGTTGTTCGAAGGAGATACCGCGGCCCTGGCATAGGTAACTGAAGGAACACTGGTGGGTTTTAGTCAGTAAAAGTCTGACACGCCCTTCCGCTCCAACCAAAGCGGGAGAAGTCTATATTTATAATGATTTCCAATTCACAAAAAAAAGGTTTGTTTCAAAAGTGACGGATGAAAAAAGATTGCATGCAGCGGACATGAGAATGTTGAGATGGATGTGTGGAGTGACGAAAATGGATAAAGGGGAAGTTTGAAAGTGGTGCCAGTGAGAGAAAAGTTGAAAGGAAATCGTTTGGCTTGGTATATGGGCATGTGATGAAGAGGGACGAAACGCATGTGACTAAAAGATATGAAAGAATGATAGCGTGACGGTTGACAGGGGAGCATGGAAGAAGAAAACGTGTTGCGCCGATCCCAAGTAACATGGGATAAGGGCATGAAGATGATGATGATGGTCTGTTTCACAATTATCTGATGAACGGAAACGGATCAGACAACGTACACACAGCAGCAGGTCAGGTTACTACAAACTGTAAAATTTTCTCATTCAATTTTGAACTTAACTATCAACATTTTAAGGTTTGAAATCATTTGGAGAAATTTTACAGTTTGGTATAACCTGATGTGCTGTTGTCTGTACAGAGCGAGGGTTGCGGCAAATATGTAGCGTCACTTACAATTAATTGAGTGCTTTGATTTGATTACCTTTTTGAATACTCAAATCCGAAGTTCTAATTTAAAACCACTTTAAAGATATTTTTCATTTGACAATTGAGATTAGTTTTAAAACCTTAATTTTCGTCGATGATTTTTCATTTACAATTTAATATTGTTGGAAAAAGTGTTGAGATATAAAATTGAAACCGTCTAAATACAGATGAATGTGTTACTAATGGGGAAGAAAACTGCCAAATTAGTTCCGCGTAGATGGCGCTGTGTTTGTTACTTTCACTCAGACGTCAATGGCTTTCACTCAGCTATCAATGACTGTCATTTAGGTACCTTGTTAAAAACTTTGCCGCGAGATGGAGCTAAGTGCTTTTTCTTGTCGCCGATTGGTCGCTTTGTCTTCAAGATGACTTTGACAAGTGACAAATACACAGCGCTCTCTTGCGGCGTAGCTTCCGGGAAACAGCCCCATTCCTTTTAGTGAGTGACTCTCAGTGTCTGCGGGTATGGTCTTTGGCTGTGACTACATTGTATAGCTTTAGTCGACTAAAGATTTATTATTGGTGCCAATTCTCTTGTTCAATAACTAAACCAAAATTAGAGAATCGCTATATTTTACGAACAGACAGCTCAAGAAAAGGACGACTATAGCTATGAACTAAGTTAGAGATGTCAAACTAGTTTACGCCTTGCGCTTCACCGTGTTTTTAGTCGACATGTTTTTACGTGTCGTTTAATTCTGTATGGAAGTAGCTATTAGTCCAACTAAATTTTGACAGCTCAAATTTACGTCCGTCTCTTTCTTGTTTTATTAGAAAGAAAAAGTTAGCAATAGCCTAAATTATGTTTAGTTTGTGCACAACAGAATCGGCACCATTGTCTGAATTAGTTTGAAAGCAGTCTTACCTTATATCTTCCGATGAATTGACAGGTTTACACTTTATCGTGTCATAGTCCCAGAAACAAGCTCGTTGGCTTAATTCCTCTGATCCCTGGTGGAAAATATTTTTAAAAGGTAAAAAAAAATATAAAGATCAAATTAAAGTAGTCGAAAATTCACAGAAGTGATGATATTTCAGAAACGTTATGGGAATCCAATAAACCTGATTTGTTTGTGTTTTTGTGCACAAATTGGAGCGTCTCTGTTACTGGTTGGGAGGGGTAGGTAATAGATATGTGGTGAGTTCGATGAACTCTGTAGCTAGGCAGAAAAAACAGCTGATTTCACGCGTCGTTCGTTAGAGATTTCAACATCCATTGCTGGTTTTTTCTTGTTTGCTTTTTTTTTTACTTAGATGGAGTGCTGCGTACAGAGAATGTAATTTTACATTGAAATAAAGGAATATTAACTGAAAAAGGGATAAAAAAATGAAAATTTTCTTGAGAATTTTTCCGGTGGAATATAATTCGAAATAAGGAGCTCAATGCACTCTGTTAGTTTGCGGAGGGCTGTCCCTTACACCATTTTATTAACTTACATGTGTATGATGATGTTGATGCGCTAAACAAGCTGCGCACGAGTGGTACCGCCCGCACGCTTCCCGCGGTGACTCGCTATCCGAACCACACTCTTCTATTGATAACGCCATCTGGTTGTGAACATTTAATATTTTTTACAGATGATGGAAATACGGTTATAATAATGTTTATTGGCTAAATTATGGATAATCCTGTAAGTAACTGTTGCGCTTATAAACATAGGTATAAAAGTTACACGATAGAAATAGAGACAACTTGTAGGTGAATAAAACTGTAGGTAATAAACGTTGTGCGACCTGAATTGCACTTTATTGTGTCGTAACAAGAGTCGCTTTTTATTTAAACGATTTTGCGGAGGGTCCCATCCGTAGAAATATAAAAAAACAGGAGAAGTGGCAAGCGGGCGAAAATGTGTCCGCGCCACATGCTCAGTATGAGCCGTTCATAGTACAAATTTCGTCTCCGCGAACTAGTGCGCTTTCGACTGTGACCGTGACAATTTTTATGAATGCCGTGTTGTTCAGTGTTTTCTTGTAAAAACCGAGGCCATGTAAATCATGGAATCACTTTCCATATGTAAGACAAGTATTTTACCGTATTTGTCTTTGAAATCATGAAAGTGACAAAGGGAAAAAGTGTAGACACAGGCAGGCCTCTTGCACTAGTACATTCCGCTCGAGATAAGTACCTACAGCTCGCGGCAACTCTTAGTTTCAAGTCAGTCAGGGTGTATTACGCGCTCAGCGAGCGAGACACGTACGGCCGCCCATGAAAAAATTAAATCTTAGATTTTGAATTTAAGTATACTATTCATAATATCACTATACTATATATAAATTAGTGATATACTTACTTTTTTAATGACGAAAATCCATTACGAAATGTCGAGTCTTGTTGCTACCTTTTTTTTACCTACCTACCTACTTACTATAGTTGCCGACATTTAACTTGAGCTCTTGGCGGAGTGGTGGGGGTTTGTGTGCGCGTCGTATTGTTTCAGGAGTAAGGTCCAAAATCGCTTAAAGTAATTGAGGATTAACTTAGGATTAACAAGCAACTGTACCTACCCGCGATCGTACGATCGCACAAACTTAGCCACTGGTGCGTTGAGGCATCTTTAGTGGTTTTATGACCATGTTCAGGCGACTAAAGTGCCCCAAATGTCACTTTCAATTTAAGACGTGTTTGTACCTTGTTTACTTTAGAACACTTCTAAATATTATACGAGATGATGGTGTATTCAAAATAATTGATGATTGAATGATGATCATGATTATAATGATTGTTTAATTGATTAATAAAAAATAACGTTTGAAAATTATAAGACATTACATTAAAGTGAAATAACTCTAGATATACTACTCTTATATACAATAAAAGTTTAAAAAGGTACCATATACCCAACCACCACCACCACCATACCATATGGTATGTATGGTATGGTATATGGTGCTATGGTACCATATTTTATTTTTCTTTGCGGCCAGCCCTAGTACTCGGCTAAGCGGCGTAGGTATGTTACGGACGAGTAACGACACAAAGTAATAACAACTCTCAAGCGCGGCGATTAAGAGCAATTTAGCTTGCGCATGGGGAGGAAAAGATTTTGTAGGCTATTATAAAAGCGGCTTTCTTCAAGATCAAAGGAGTGCAACTTCTGTACGTTAGTACTATTATTTATTCTGTGACACAGGGTTCCGATACATTTTAACATTTGGCACAGATTAATACATATGGGACACTCCGCAAAATCATTTAAACAAAAAGCGACTCTTGCACAATAAAGTGCAATTCAGTTCGCAGAACGCTAATTACCTACAGTTATATTCACCTACACATTGCCTCTCTTTCTATCGCGTAACTCTTATACCTTCTGACTGACTTACTGAATTGGCCCCGTGAGAGGGACCCGCCGTGTACTTGTAGCTTCATACGTAAACTGCGGAGTGTCCCATATGTATTAATCTGTGATATTGGGCACATCTCCTTCTTTCTTATATCTGTGGTGCCAATCTGTATTAATTTGTGATATTGGGCACATCTCCTTCTTTCTTATATCTATGGTCCCAATCTGTATTAATCTGTGATATTGGGAACATCTCCTTCTTTTTTATATCTATGGTCCCAATCTGTATTAATCTGTGATATTGGGAACATCTCCTTCTTTCTTATATCTATGGTCCCAATCTGTATTAATCTGTGATATTGGGCACATCTCCTTCTTTCTTATATCTATGGTCCCAATCTGTATTAATCTGTGATATTGGGCACATCCCCTTCTTTCTTATATCTATGGTCCCAATCTGTATTAATCTGTGATATTGGGCACATCTCCTTCTTTCTTATATCTATGGTCCCAATCTGTATTAATCTGTGACTGAAGTCAGACGTCACGAATAGGAGAGCAAAGCCTTACATACCTGATGCGTGTGTCTAACACAGTACATAGCAGATGGATAGCACGCGCCGCACCACGCGCAACGTGCTGCCGTGCACGCCGCACACGACTCCGCTGACGTACAGCGACGCTCGTCTGTACAAAACATGGGAGTTTTCAAGTCACTATTGAATGGAGTTATTTTCAGGCAAGCCCCCTATACTTGGTGTAAGTGAAAACAGTGGCAATATTTTAAGGGGTCATTGTACACATCATTATGAACAACTTTTACTATGGGAACAAACAACAGTGCAAAAAACTATTTATCCCAAATTAAATAAGAAATTGTATAGTATTGTACCTATAACTTTTTGTTATTTTTATTTTAAGGTAAATAGTATTAAGTAAAGTAGGTATAAAATTATGAATTAATTAAATGTTGTCCTTTTCAAGACTTCTAATGTTAAATATTGTTAAGAAACTGTCCTACAATTACCATATAGATGCTCATGCCGCCTGTGATACAGGTTTATCCTAGTACAGGCACCTAACATTATATTACCTTTGTAAATTATTTCTAAGATTTTATGTTAATATTTTACCAATTATTAATACTGAATAAATATTCTATTCTAATACTGAATAAATATTCTATTCCATTCTAAACCTGAAATCGCGAAAAAAATATCAGCTGTTCAGTACATTTATGTTCGCATAATTCGTCAAAATGTATGAAACAGCTGATTTTTTTTTTTCGCGATTTCAAGGTTGGTCCAATAGAAAAAAATGTTCAAAATGATGAGTACAATGACCCCTTTTCGGGTTTAGTGTAAACAAAAACTAATGTTGTATACAACATTAGTTTTATGTATACTCCATTTACAATAAGATTAGACATTTAAACGAACATTTTGTACAGTCCGTTTAACCGATTTTGACTTCTATTCCGTAGGCTTAAGGATGGCATAAAGGCAAAAAAGTGGTTACAACACCAACTGTTTACTGCAGCTGACATTTCTCATGCCACCAACGCAATAGAAGTCAAAATCGGTTGAAAGGACTGAAAAAACGGTTTGTTTAAATCACGGACTAGAAAAAAAGATGGACTCCGCGCCACGCATATCGAAAGTGAAGGCCTTTTGTACAAACATGCCTCACGCACACATTTACATCATAGTATGCCGACCGGCCGCCATTACGTGACACGACACGTTTGGCAAATCACGCACACATAGATCGGTACGGTGCTTCACTTTCGATACGCGTAGCGCGGAGTCCTTTTTAGGGTTCCGTACCAAAATGGTAAAAAAGGAACCCTTATGGTGCGACTCAGTCTGTCTGTCTGTCTGTCTGTCTGTCTGTCACAGCTGGATATCTCAAGAACTACTAATGCTAATTAGATAGTAATGCTATCAACTTGAAATTTGGAACAGTTTTAGATGACGTTTACCCAAATATTTTGCAAATAAGAAAGAAATATTTTTTTTTTTTTTGCAACAGGGACTGTAAGTGGGTCTTAAAATTTCAAAGTGGGGCTACTAGGGCATGTGGGGTATCATATGCACTGTTTGCACATTCTCAAACATTTTTTTTTCTTTTTTTTAGGCCGCATAGTTTTCGACTTTTGATGAAAAATGTAAAAAAAAATACCGTTCCCCCCGCCTTATCTCTGAAGTTTGCAAAGAGAAAAATCTGAAATTATTGTATGTGATAGAAGTCTATGTAAATATTACAGGAAAAATAAAACGATGTCTCTAAACAGTACACTTTTTCAGAAATCGGAACGGAACCCTCGGTGCGCGAGTCCGACTCGCTCTTGACCGGTTTTTTTTTTCTAGTCCGTGGTTTGTCTGATCTTATTGTAAATGGAGTATAGTTAGTAGGGGTTAGTGTAGTAACGTGCTTACCCTTACCAAACCTAGGTTCCGTGAGGCACGCCTTCACCGTGCCGTCGAACGACTCCTTCCAGCCAACTTCTTCTAACTGAAATAAAAAAGTTTCAGTTTACTTTACAAAATTGAAACTTTAAGGGGGATGCGCTAAATTCAAATTTTCTTACGTTTTTTGCAATTTGCAGGTCAGTGTCCGGTTGTATCTTGATCAAAAGATGATAAGCGACAGTAAAACATAATTATGTATTTACATAATTTTAACCATAAAAATCATCAATACATCTCTAAGTTAGATTTCGTGCAGATTCGTTGGATTTCTTTAGTTCAAGGAATAATTTTATTATCTGACTAACGGACTAAATAGAATTTATTTTTTTACCCCGGCATCATCCCAATTAGATAGTACTAGCACTTCCCGCGCGGCTTCGCCCGCGTGAATGTCGGAAGATATCCCACGGGAACAAAAATCCTTCCTTATTCCTTGTCTACATTATAAAGGTAACCTCTATGCAAAATTTCAGCTGTCTAGGTTCAAGGGTTCGGGCTGGGCGTTGATGAGTCAGTCAGTCAGGACTTCTCTTTTATTTATACAGGGTGGCCGGAACATTGACGTCCAAAAATAAAATTTCGGTCCCTCGTATCGTGGGGTATTCGAATCACCCCCATGTATGTTCCGCGACTTTTCATAGTTTTCGAGTTATGAATTTTTTTCTGAATGTTTGAAAATTTTCGACCTGACCAACCTAAAAAAATTCTAAAAAAAAAAGTAGAGGGTTTTATCGAGTTTCTTTTTTTGCAACTGAATTTTCATAAGTAGTACTTTTATGCATAAAATAATCAGCTTCGTAACTGTGATGAAAGTTATGAAAATGTTGATCTAAAGTGAAAAATTTACGTTCGGTAAATTATGACTCAAATTTTCAACTTTAAATTAAAAATGTTAACAGGTGACTTCATAATTCCTAAGTAGGCTTCAAGAATGCGCCAGACTCTCAGCTTTCATAATCATAAAAAAAATGAAGTACTTAATAGGGCTACTTTGTTTAAAATCGGCCTTCAAAGACAGCGAGGTGGAAAAATTCTTAAAATTACCCATCTGAGTAATTATTATTTTTTGGCTATTTTCTCGTTCGTTATGAAAATTCAGTTGCAAAAAAAGAAACTCGATAAAACCCTCTACTTTTTTTTTTAGAATTTTTTTAGGTTGGTCAGGTCGAAAATTTTCAAACATTCAGAAAAAAATTCATAACTCGAAAACTATGAAAAGTCGCGGAACATACATGGGGGTGATTCGAATACCCCACGATACGAGGGACCGAAATTTTATTTTTGGACGTCAATGTTCCGGCCACCCTGTATATAGGCATGTTATGAGGGATGAAACGCATGAATCTAAGGCTGAGATCTACAAAGCTTACTTTGCTTACGACTAAATTTACGAGCATCAGATATCTTCTATCCGTGGAATAAAATTAATCGCCTAACAGTCTTTGTATGCGAAAACTGTCAAAAATTTAAAACAATTCCTCGTATTTGATCTTTATTCGAAGTTAAATTTGCCATAAGTGAAGTTAGCGTACGTTTGAAACGAAAAAGAACCTTATTCTTATTCGGATAGTGTTCATATTCAAGTTACCGGCAAGCAGGCTCTATCTCTTGATCTCCACACGCACGCGACTGCAGTGTGCTGCGCTGCAGTCAGACACGCTGCTTCGCTTGTGTGTCTGGCACAGCCCTCGCCTGCTTCGAAAATTAGCGCGTCTGAACGGAGGCGGCCATCGAAACTGTAAGAAAAATAAGTATTTTTATTTTTTTTCGGGCAGCTAAGACTAATTATTAATAGTTATTTATGCAACTGACGTATAATAAGGGGTATTAAAACACGAACGTGGGTTTATCACACGAGGCGAAGCCGAGTGTGATAATAGTATCACATGAGTGTTTTAATACCTAATTATGTACAGTTGCCTACAAGATTTTATCTACATCCCTGTTATGAATCCTCTAAAAAAGGTTCTGAAACAGTTTTTTGCAATACTAATACTCGTATCGAACATGGCGGCCGGCGTCATAGTATACGACGTGAATTCGAATAAGTTCTTTTTTTAAATTACGGCGCTGTTGTAGTGAAACGCGCGTGCATTACAATGTTCTTTTTTTGAAAACGAGTTGCATTATGAAATTCAGTACAACATTAAAGCACCCGTTTGGATGCTATTATGGTTACCATGGTTACTATGACACTGTCTGTTTTAATGTTGGCAGTAAGCTAACTGTTTCAGGAACTTTTATAAAGGATTTATAGCATGGGTGTAGATAAAGTATTTTAGACGGGCTATGTGTAGGTGTAAATTCATTATTGGTGGTTTTGCACGTTGTAAAGTTACTTTAGTTAGGAAAGTATATGCTAAGAAGAACAACGCGGCCACACTAGTGTTGTATGAAACTCGAGTCTTCAAAAATAGCGCAAGCAATGAAACTTGGGCTATTTTTGAAGACTCGAGTCTTATAAATAAAACTTAGAGCTCAAGTCCTTCAGAATTTGGAGTCTTTTGTAAAAAGACTTCGAGTCCTGCCAAAAAGAACTCAAGACTGAGTCTTCTTTTAATTAGGTTATTTGCGTTTAATGAAATTTAATTTTCACAAATCTTTATTGTGCGATTTATTTTCAATCAGTACATAAATAAATATGGATGACGATATAAAATCACCAAGTATTACCTATTAATACACCAAGTCAAGTTCATGACTCAGTCTGGCTCAAAGAACTTAAAACACTCGAAAGGACTCAGAAGACTCAAAGGACTTGGACTCATGTGACTAACGAGTCCTAGTCTTGAAACTCTACTAAAGTCTCGAAATGAAGACTAAAAGACTCGAGTTTCTTACAACACTAGGCCACACAAACAGACATGAAAAGCGACTTTAATTTAAGTATAATATGTATATATATGTGTATTAATTTGCTGAGGTCCTCCATTTAGCTCTTTCCCCGTTAGTTTTATAGACACATACCCAGCATGTATGACGACAGTCCGCCTGTCCTGTATGTTCAGGGGCGCGGCCGCGTGCGCTGCGCGGGCGCCGCCGCTTGGAGGAGACGCGGGCCACCATACTCCGCATCTGTTGTCAGATTTATGGTAAATAAATTACTAGCTATTTTTAACAATCCAGTGACCCATTTCTCATTTATCTTTACTTCAAAAGATCATTCCTTTAAAGGCTGGATAAGTTATTTATGGGTTTTTAAAGTTCAGACAGTAGTGAAACTACGAACACCGTACGAAACGGCACACACACATCTACGAGACCCCTAAGCCACAGTAAATATACTGAGAGCACCGCGACTATCGCTTGAGGCCTCGTCGGTGCGAGGCTCTGTGTGAGTGTGCCGTTTCGACCGTTTGTACGTAGTTTCCTTACAGGAGGCTTACTATGAGCTCTTATAGCAGGGCAGAAATTGAACGTTTCCAGTGAGAGAGAGAGAGACAGAGCTATAGGTCGTATATAGCTCCGTCTCTCTCTCTCTCTGGAAACATTCAACTTCTGTCCTGCTAATAAGAGCTCATATTAAGCCTCCTGTCCATATATATAATTGTGAAAATACTGTCACATTTCAATGCATTTGAGTTGGCATATTAAGCGAAAGTCATAAAAAATAATTTACATTATAATTTCAAGAGTCAATTTCTCACCTGACATCATACAACAGCGCTCCTGCAGAATAGCACTTAGACGCGGCAGGATTGGACACCAACGCCGCGGCGCTATCATTGTGAGCGTTACCTCCGAATACCAGCATTACTCCTACAAGATAAATAGTACATAGAAAAAAGTTAATTTAAAAAAATATGCGAAACAAGATGACTTATTTCTGTCTCCAATACGACTTAAATCAATCTCACGCAGTCACCCAGTGACACTCGCGCAGTAATAAAGACGAATCTAACGACATATCATTCATCTAAATCGGTGTAGCCGTTTAGTAGTAGGGGACATAGGGACAGACGGACGAACATACACACAGGTCAAACGCATAACCCTCCTTTTTTGGCTTTGCCGCAGTTGGGTAATGAATAAAAAGAGACTGTGACCTCCGAGTTTGTTTCGGTCTTTATTCTCATCCCGGGGCCACATTATATGGGATGTGCCATTGATTATCGCGTTGAAGGGTGTTATCCGTAGGTGTAGCCACTTACCGCGATAATTTGAAAGAATTTAACTACCGCAATGTTTAAAGCGTTTATGGGCATTGACGTTGACGTGTAATGTGGCCCTGAGAGTAGTTGGAAAGGAAACAACGAACTCATCCAGTTTTAAAACATAATTTATTTTGAATGTGTAAAAGTGTTTTTTTTTTTGTACACATTTTCAGAAATAAATATCATTTACGGTAACCAACACGCATACAGCTCAGGTAAGTCGACAGAATCCGCTCTTAATCTAGTGGTCAGCCAGATAGAGGAAGCGACTCATCAGAAAGGCACCTGTCTGGGCACTTTCGTATACATCGAAGGAGCCTTCGACAAAACCAACTTCTCCAGCATCAGCAGCACCGGACATGGAGTAGAACAGGTACTAACAGACTAGATTACAAGATTACACACATAGACATAGAGTTCTTAAAAGATTTAAACACGACTTCAAGATCACGACTAGATCTTGCAAGTTCACTTTGGGTGGTTCGAAAACAGTCAGACTTTGGTATTTGTATCTGTATTTACCTGGCGTAATAAAAGTAGCAGAATGTAAATATCTAGGCGTAGGCGCCGACTGCAGAGGGCGCCACAGTCTTAGCTCGGGGTCGTACTCAAATAACGATGCTGATGGGGCCTGCAAACAAGTGAAACGCAGTTTATATCAGAAATCACGGGAGTGACTGACGCTTATAAATTGTTTTGTAATCATAGATAACTTCATAGCGTCCATGAAGTATTGCATTTTTTCGTCTATGGTTGCCTGTTAATAAATAAGGAACTTCATAGCGTCCATGAAGTATTGCATTTTTTCGTCTATGGTAGCCTGTCAATAAATGAGCAACTTCATAGCGTCCATGAAGTATTGCATTTTTTCGTCTATGGTTGCCTGTCAAAAAATAGGAACTTCATAGCGTCCATGAAGTATTACATTTTTCGTCTATGGTTGCCTGTTAATAAATAAGGAACTTCATAGCGTCCATGAAGTATTCCATTTTTTCGTCTATGGTAGCCTGTCAATAAATGAGGAACTTCATAGCATCCATGAAGTATTGCATTATTTCGTCTACGGTAGCCTGTCAATAAATAAGCAACTTCATAGCGTCCATGAAGTATTGCATTTTTTCGTCTATGGTTGCCTGTCAATAAAGAAGCAACTTCATAGCGTCCATGAAGTATTGCATTTTTTGCTCTATGGTTGCCTGTCAATAAATAAGCAACTTCATAGCGTCCATGAAGTATTGCATTTTTTCATCTATGGTTGCCTGTCAATAAATAAGGAACTTCATAGCGTCCATGAAGTATCGCATTTTTTCGTCTATGGTTGCCTGTTAATAAATAAGGAACTTCATAGCGTCCATTACGTATTGCATTTTTTCGTCTATGGTAGCCTGTCAATAAATGAGGAACTTCATAGCATCCATGAAGTATTGCATTATTTCGTCTAGGGTAGCCTGTCAATAAATGAGGAACTTCATAGCGTTCATGAAGTATTGCATTTTTTCGTCTATGGTAGCCTGTCAATAAATAAGGAACTTCATAGCTTCCATGAAGTATTGCATTTTTTCGTCTATGGTTGCCTGTAAATAAATAAGGAACTTCATAGACGTTCTTATGTCAAAAGTAAAATAGATGTTTGCACAGAGTATAACGTAACTATCCCTTACTACGTACCTGTGTAGCCTCAGATTCCGATACCAGACCTCCATGCACGTAAACCTTCCTCGACAGCGGATCCCACGCCGACGCATGCGCGAACCCCGCGCGCGCCGCCCAGCCGCGCGTAGCTGCCACCGACCACACGCCCTCGTCCACGTAGTATTCCTGGAAATAGACGGGTGAAACATTCATTTGAACTGAACAAATCATCATTATCATCACCTGCCTGGCCTTTTCCCAATATCCCAGCCTATCTGACCACAACCCAGTTACTGGGTAATACGAAACCTCTTGGTGAAACTGGTTATCTTCTGACGACTCGTAACGACTGTCAAAGATCCTCGAATGACAGCCGGGACCAACGGCAACGTGCAATGTGCTTTCCGAGGCACGGAGGAGTCTTGAACGACCAACCAATGCAAGCGTAGCTAACTTGATTGATCGACCCGTGTAGCAAACATCTCAACAACATAATAACTTTTTCAAAAACTGGTTCATATCGCACTACGATTAGGTTCACAATGAAACTGGCGCGAGACGGTCCTCTCTATTCGGAGGTGAATGTTTTTTTTTAAATCTCGGCAAAGAGATATGCGGCTTTACGGCGTTAATATTTTTTGAATATTTAAATAATGTTTAAATAAATTTTAATAACTGTCAGTATCTTCGGAACCTTGCCTAAAGGGACTACTTTTAATAATATATTTTAGTTACTATGGTTTTTAGTTTTAGGTTCTTTTTTATTTTAGATTAGTTTATGGTATTTGTTCTTATATTTGTTGTTTTAATTGTATTAGTAAAATAAATTGAGATACTTTATATTAAAAAAAAAAAAAAATAATAATAATAATGTTTATAAATAGAATATCATCAAAAACCATGATTATTACAATAAAAAAAAAAGTTTACGAAATTAACATTTATTTGTTCTAAACTAAAAAATATTTGAATTTTCTATTTTTCATATTAGGCTGTTTATCGGCTTTATACCTTTGCTTCTCCTAAATAAGAAAATTTAAATTTTTTCGTTATTTTATTTTTTCAATAGTGTATTAAAAACGTAAAACGTCGTTTGATACACGTGGACATACTTGTATCAAAATGTATTATTCTCAACCAACTCTAAATACAAACCTGCACTAAATGTAGATATCCGAAATGCGGTGAGTGTCCAAAGAACACTAACATCACAGGCTTCTTGGTGACTCCCAGGTACACTAGCACTGCGGTGTGACCTGATACATGCAGGCCACCTGAAACAGCAAGCAATACACATGTAAGTACATTGCTTAGCTTGGGACTAGATGGCGTTGTGTGAAATGTCCAAGGATATTAATTTAATTTAATAAAGTACTTCTTTTATTTATTCATTGGATCGCCGTGATAAGGCCTGCCATACTTTATGGATCGGAATGCTGTGCAGTGGGGACATCAATGTATGGGCGATTTTCCAGTTAGTAGAGAAGTACCCATATACCGGCAAATTTTCTTGAAACTTTCGAATGAAACATTGCGGCGAGCATGTGACGGGAGTCGCGTTGTGCCACTGCGACCGCTCACTGTTGAGGCGAACTCGCCAGGTCTCGCAAGGAACTCTATACCTAATGCCGCACTACATAAGGTGCACATTCGCTTACCGCAGTGCTTCAGCGGCGGCTGTCTGTGCGGCGAGCATGTGACGGGAGTCGCGTTGTGCCACTGCGGCCGCTCACTGTTGAGGCGAACTCGCCAGGCCTCGCAAGGAACTCTATACCTAATGCCGCACTACATGAGGTGCACATTCGCTTACCGCAGTGCTTCAGCGGCGGCTGTCTGTGCGGCGAGCATGTGACGGGAGTCGCGTTGTGCCACTGCGGCCGCTCACTGTTGAGGCGAACTCGCCAGGCCTCGCAAGGAACTCTATACCTAATGCCGCACTACATAAGGTGCACATTCGCTTACCGCAGTGCTTCAGCGGTGGCTGTCTGTGCGGCGAGCATGTGACGGGAGTCGCGTTGTGCCACTGCGGCCGCTCACTGTTGAGGCGAACTCGCCAGGTCTCGCAAGGAACTCTATACCTAATGCCGCACTACATAAGGTGCACATTCGTTTACCGCAGTGCTTCAGCGGCGGCTGTCTGTGCGGCGAGCATGTGACGGGAGTCGCGTTGTGCCACTGCGGCCGCTCACTGTTGAGGCGAACTCGCCAGGTCTCGCAAGGAACTCTATACCTAATGCCGCACTACATAAGGTGCACATTCGTTTACCGCAGTGCTTCAGCGGCGGCTGTCTGTGCGGCGAGCATGTGACGGGAGTCGCGTTGTGCCACTGCGGCCGCTCACTGTTGAGGCGAACTCGCCAGATCTCGTTTGTTACTTCGCCGGCTCGACCTTCTAAGCCAGCTAGGCCGCCTCTGTAATACAAGAAAATTCCAGAGTTAAAACAATAACTAAAATCAAGTCAAAAGTTTCTGTAGACTGGATAAATATTTTACAAAAACAAGCAGCACAACACAAATAAATGAATTTAGAATAGAATAGAATAGAATATTCATTTTATTGCTCAGAATGTAGGTTTTATATTAAAGAATCCTTGTACATTCTACCATTTTGGCATGCATACATTGGTGCAGTTCATCATCTCTCTATAGTTTACTTACCCTCTCTCGGGCTCGTCCGAGATGACGACACCGCCGTACATGATCAGCTCGTGCCCGTACAACACGGCCGAGTGTGCGAACCGCGCCGCCGGGCTGGAGTACGTAGGTAATGCTTGCCACTCTTGTTCCGCTGATTTGTATCTGGAAACATTTATAAATAAACATTAGTCGGAGTAAAAAACATTAAAACATTAATGGTCTTATTACAAAACGAGGTTTTTCTTTTGTCATGATTTAAACCATCGAGCCAGTTTTTGTAATAAGAGCTGTGATAGAATAGTATATTATGCAATTAGTGAATAAAGGACGGATTTAAAGCGAGGGCCATAGATGAATCACGAGCTAGTGAAGGATTCTAACGATTGAATCACGACCGCAGGGAGTGAGTCATGATGATTGAATCACGAGCGTAGCGAGTGATTCAAGTGTTAGAATCATGGCCCTCGATATAAATCCGTTTTATTCAAGAGTTGGTTACTATACTTTATACCATGACTGCGAGAAAAAGAAAGATTTAAGTTGAATAGACATAATAATATAATGAAGAAAAAGGAAAGTTAAATTGGCTTTGATGTAAACCAGCCGTGATTTTTTGGGTAGCAAGTTTTCCACTATATCGGCCGCCCTCTCTTTCATAAACTCAGGTGTTAACACATCTTCATCACTAGAATGCATTTTTAATCGATTAGAACAACACTAAACAAACACAAAATTAAAGATTAAAGTAACACTAAACTTTGTGTTCGTACAACTTACAGTATTCAAAATAGCGCCAATTTACTAAGGACAGCAAAGAACATAAAACAGTTTTTATTCTAATGCTAAACTCTTTGTCGAAAATGTCGACCAATCAAATTGAATTTAGAACACATCAATATAGGTCGAATACAAAGATTACACTTACACTAGATACGGCAAGCCACGACCAAGCGTGCCCTGCATGTTCGACTGTTCGTACTAAAAAAAGTCTGTTAGTTCAGTGACGCTTAGCGATTGAAACAATTCTGTTTACTTTGAGCACATCACTAAATGGCTGGGGTGAAGTTATCGTAGGTATAAAAAAGATGACACGTTCGGTTTTCATACTATCTAATAACATGCCGTATCTAGCCTAGGTACTCTAAATCTGTGGTCGAATACATTGGTGTGTTCCATTTTCAAACATCAAAACAGTGAGTAAAAGTGCTTTTTATTCACTGTTTTCAGTGAATAAAATAATCTTTTTAGAGGGGGAATGGTATAAATACAGTTATTTATACAGAACTGACAACTTAGTCCGGTACTAAGTTGTCAGTCAGTTTTGTAAAACTGACATCTTAATGTGTCGGAATAAAGTTCGAAATTCAAAAAAGGCTCTATGGTTTAAACCTAGGTTTGAAGATGAACCTTGTTTTGTAATAAGACAGTAAGGGGCCAATCCACCAATGAAACTGAGCGCGGTTTAAATTCGTCCTAAGTAAAAGTGGTACCCAACTGATAAGACGCGTCGTGAATCTTCGTTCGCACAGAAAAGAAAGTATGGCCCCGAAGATTAACGAAAGAATGTTTAAAACTTACAATCAACCTTAAATACAGGATATATGTATATATATACCTTAAGGGACAGCCCTCCGCAAACTGATAGGGTGAATTCAGTATGTCATACTAAGATGACCGGTACATGAATTTTTTTCAGGAACTTTAAGGGACTCCAATAAACCTGATTTGTTTGTGTTTTTGTGCACAAATCGGAACGTCTATTACTGGTTGGGAGGGGTAGGTAATAGGTATGCGGTGAGTTCGATGAACTCTGTAGCTAGACAGAAAGTGAACAGCTGATTTCACGCGTCGTTGGTTAGAGTATTTCAACATCCATTGCTGGATTTTTTTTGCTGTTTTTTTTTTGCAGTTTTTTTTACATGAATGGAGTGCTGCGAACACACAATACAATTTTACATTGAAATAATGAAAATGTAACTGAAAAAAAAATTGAAAAAAATGATAATTTTCCGGAGAAAATTTCCGGTGGAATATGATTCAGAATGAGGAGCTGAATGCACCCTGTTAGTTTGCGGAGGGCTGTCCCTTACACCCTGTATAAGGTTCATAATAGTGCAGCTATTAGTTCCGTCTCAGTCGCAAGTATGGCGGCTGACTAACATGCCACGCGGCGCGCGCTAACATGGCGGCAGCTGCCAACCAATAGCAGTACAGGAAAAAGAAGCGCGGTGCATGCAGCGTGCCGATTAGTCAATACCATTTACCGCGCTTTGAAAATTCGTCTTCTGCGTAGGTACATCGGTAAGCCATATCAATTGGGTACAGTCGAGTTCATTAATATATTGGCACTGTCAAGGATTCAAAATATTGTGAGCGTTGGAAAGCTCAATAAATTCTATAGAACCTATAGCTAAAAATATTGTGAGCGTTGGAAAGCTCAATAAATTCTATAGAACCTATAGCTCAAAATATTGTGAGCGTTGGAAAGCTCAATAAATTCTATAGAACCTATAGCTCAAAATATTGTGAGCGTTGGAAAGCTCAATAAATTCTATAGAACCTATAGCTCAAAATATTGTGAGCGTTGGAAAGCTCAATAAATTCTATAGAATCTATAGCTCAAAATATTGTGAGCGTTGGAAAGCTCAATAAATTCTATAGAACCTATAGCTCAAAATATTGTGAGTGTTGGAAAGCTCAATAAATTCTATAGAACCTTTAGTAAGATCAAAAATATGTCCTCATGTGAACGGTTCAATAGAATATGCTGAGAATAAGGAGGAAGTACAGGATAGGTGCAGTGATGCAGTCACATATTAATGAATCTAAATCTTGACCACAATATAATGTTGCTTATAGCTGTCACAATATTAAGTTTTTTGACGTTCATAATATTTTTGAAGCCTGAAAGGGCCAATATATTAATGAACTCGACTGTACTACTGGAATTTACCTGTACAAAAACTCTGAAAACGCAAACGTCTCGCCTCCAACTCTTAACAAATCATCTCCGTAGGGCAGTAGCGAGTGCGCGGCTACTGGCGGCGTGTCACTGGCCCACTCGCTCGCCCAGCCCGCTCGCCAGGCGTCGCGTGCGCAAGCGATGCCGCGCTTCAGAGCGCTGCAAGCGCAGCCGGTGAGCGTGCAGGTACCGCCGCCGTAGGCTGCGTTGCATTCCTCTAAAAACAATTCCAATGTCGATAGGTTCATTAGAGAATACATGCATTACATACATACATAAACTCAAGCCTATCATGGGGGTAGGCAGAAACTACAGAACCCCTGCATCTGGTCATACACGCACGCCGGTTGCGAGTACTACACTACGCACCTGACCTTTTTGAAGAACATCACCAATAACAATAAGGTCACAAACTGGGTGTAAAAAGACACTTGCCGAAGCCGAAAATCACATATTCTAACCATTATTTGGATCGTTTTTTAGGGTTCCGTACCTCAAAAGGAATAAACGGAACCCTTATAAGATCACTTCGTTGTCCGTCTGTCAAGACCTAGGAACGCGTTTTTCCCAGGAACGCGTGAAGGTATCAATTTGAAATTAATATTAAATACGTAGATCTATGGTCCCTTGGAGGTCTAAAAAAATCAAGCTTCTAAGTCAACGCAACAAAACAGTACGGCCATTTATGCGACATATTTTGATAGTCGCAATTAAATCAAAACCTATAGGGTACTTCCCGTTGACCTATAATCATGAACTTTGGCAAGAAGCAAGGGCTTACAACACAAGTAAAGGAAAAAGTCCGAAAATTGTTATTTTATCAATTTTGTTTTTGGCATAAATTCTTTTCAACTACGGAACCCTTCATGCATTTGACCGGTTTCTTCCTCTAGACCATACCTGGGAATCCACTGGTTCTGGAGATATCGAAGGTCAAAGTCGCATTTTTTTTTTACTAAAACGTATTCCAAGTTTTATTACTAAACTTTTTCGCCATGTACCTACGCGTACAGTAGAGCGAGGGGGTGGGGTTAACTCAGTTTGCCTGGGTTCGCAAACTGAGTTACATTGCGCGCAATAAAAAATAGCTTTTTTTATACCTAAAAATAAAAGTCGTTTCCCAGAAATAATTTTTGCGCAAAGTTACTTAGATGTACAGTATGTGTAGTTGACGGCTTTGTGATGTGTCTTTTTGCACCCTGTATGTCTTCCTAGGGTGTCTTCTCGACGTTTCCACTCATATCTGCATTGTAAATACCTTTTGTTAGTTGCCTTTCATTCATCCTCTCTACAACATGACCAAAGCATGTAAGCATACTCTACTCAATTCAATCAATCTGCCCAGCCTTTTCCCAACTATGTTGGGGTCGGCTTCCAGTCTAACCGGATGCAGCTGAATACCAGTATTTTACATAGAGCGACTGCCTATCTGACCTCCACAACCCAGTTACTGGGTAATACGATACCCCTTGGTAAGACTGGTTGTCAGACTTTTGGGCTTCTGACGACCCGTAACGACTGTCAAAGATCCACGAATAACAGCCGGGACCAAAGGCTTAACGTGTTTTCCGAGGCACGGAGGAATCTCGGTATCTAAAGATGGTCACCCATCCTCTGACCAACCCCGGCAAGCGTAGCTTAACCTGACGGATCGACCCGTGCGGCTGTTATTACTTAGCCACGAGCTCCTACGCCTACTCTACTCAATTATTGTCACTAAATCTTCTAACATTCTACATTATAGAATGATAACAGTTGTCCCTTTTCCTGGCAATTCGTTTTCTATTTTACTGGATCAACAAAAGTTGATTGACCGTCTGGGTCAACTTTAGTCTCAATTACCTGGACATAAAGGCAGGTCACAGGCGACTCCTGTCCACTCTGGTTCGCATCTACATGAACCGTCTTCACATTCACCATGATCTGAAAATACATAACGAACATTTTAAATGTTGGGTACAAGGCACTAAAACTTAGAAATAAATCGTATTACGATTTATTTTCTAAGGCAGATAATCTTGTCACAGCCGTCTAAAACCAAATAAATTCTGGACGGTACTGGTAATTCTGGTGTACTAAATGGGACCCTTTATTTATGTGGATCAAGAAATGTTATTTATCAACTTTTTTATGGTTTATTCAGAATTAAAATGAAATATACTCACTCGTGCCTTCGTGCACGGGTCACGGCATTATGCTGAGCGTTAGCCGTTTCGCGCGTTAGTGACGCTTAATTTAAGTATTTGTTGTTTTTCCTTTTAAGTTTGAATTTTAGCTACCCAATTGTTTTTTATTTTTTAGGATTATGTAAAAATTTAAAGTATGTGCGTCATTTTTCGCGGGAATAAATAGCTTTTCCTTTTTTTTTCTTTCTTTCTTTCTTTTTTCTTTCTATAAAAACAACTTAGTATTACTTACCTAATCTATACAAATAAATAAAATTGAAGTGTCCGTTCGTAATGTCAAAATAACAGCTGTTTACTAAATGCATAATAATATGAAAATATAAACGGTACTAAAAAAAAAAATTATCTTGTCTGTCTGTTTGTACCGGCTAATCTCCTTAACGGCTGGACCGATTTTGACGAGACTTAATTGGCAGATAGCTGATGTTATAAGCAGTTTATTAGGCTACTTTTATTTCAGAAAAAGAATTTCGGTTCCGCGCAAAAAAAAAAAAACATGAAACTATGAACAAAATCCGATTCAAATAGGGAAGTATTGACATCCACGCGGGCGAAGCCGCGGGCTAGATAATTAATAAAAATATTTTTAATATATTTAAGACACCACCATAGACTGATTTCTACTCTTATCTGACTACCTACAGTATTTGTCTCACCTTCTCCCAAAGGTTGTCTGTAAAAGATCGCTTTTAGCGATAAGACCGCCCATTGTGTCACCCTATGTAAAATTTCAACATTATCTGTTATTTTTTGGTGTGCATACCATATATATCTATCTATCTAAAATCTTACAACATACAATAGACTATAATCCTTCATAGTCTATTTTTTTTTTGTAAGATTTTAGACCACTTCTAGAAAAATTGCACGTCTCGATCCTTGCCCTGCGGCATTCTTATCAGACGTAAAACTCCATACTAAACGTCTGTAAATCCATGATTCCCTTTCAGAACATTATACTTACTAGAACAATTAGTCCTATGATCGTTGGAGGGGCAAGAGTAGGCGGCGTACGTGACGTTGAACCCCTCCATCGCGTACGCGTCATCGCTGAAGAAGTGCAGCAAGGCGCTGCCAGAACGGGCTATGACCTGCCTCGTCCAACTTGACTCTCCATTCTCTAGGACACCACTGGAAATAGATGACAAACAGGTTAAGGTGGATGCGCTATGGTAGATGTATTTACATAATTTTAACCATAAAAATCATCAATGATAAATAAATGATTTATTTTCTGTAAGTAAATAGGTTTGTACAAACACTTTTACACGTCAATCATATTTTTAAAAACTAGATGAGGTCGGCGTTTCCTTTATTACATCTCTCTAAGTTACATTTTGTGCAGATTTGTCGAACGAACGAAATGTAACGAATCTGCACGAAATCTAACTTAGAGAGATGTATTGATGATTTTTATGGTTAAAATTAAGTAAACATATGTTTTATTGTCGCGTATCATATTTTGATCAAGATACAACCTGACATGGACCTGTAAATTGCAAAAAACGCAAAAAAAATTGAAGTCTACCACTGCCCATCCCCTTATAAAGTTTAAATACGACTTTATCATCGACCATCATCAATAATTTCTCAATAAGTAATATCGCAGTGCTGGGTTAAATAAAGTCTTTCTGTAACGCCATTATTATTCTCTGTAATGCAAGACTTTTCGGGTTGAACTACTGATTTTTACAATATTATCAGTAAGTACGTTAAACTTCTCGCCAAACAAGATTATATCACCAACAAAAAATATTCAGTAGATTGATTTGAATCTTTGAATCTGAATATGCCCTGAAAATCAACCTTCCGACTTATTTTTTTTTAATGATAAATGATTTATTTTCTGTAAGTAGGTTTGTATCACAGGTTACAAACACTTTTACACGTCAATCATATTTTTAAAAAACTAGATGAGGTCAGCGTTTCCTATCTGACTACTCTGAGAAGAAAGGCCGAAACAAACTCAGAGGTCACAGTCTCTTTTAAAGTCCAGACATATTCTTGGTCAGATCATGTGAAGACCATGTAGATTAAAACGAACTATCATGTAAGTATATCCCAAGGAGATAGGGTGGTTCAATCTGCTCTCAAATCCCACATTGAATTAATTGGGTCACCAAAAAACCCACAACCATGACATTTGGCTGATGTCCTGGGTTCGAATTCCAGGTCGGGCAAAATGTTATTGGGTTTTTCCATCTGGAATTCCTCAGTAGCAGCCCGGAGTCTGGATTTGTGCCCGGTTGATGGCAACAGACTCACCCCCTATTACAGTAGTACCCAAGTAATATGGCTTATGGATGTACCTGCGCAGAAGATGAATTTTCAAAGCGCGGGAAATGCTATTGACCAATCGACACGCTCCACGCTTTTTCCTGTACCGCTATTGGTCGGTAGCTGCCGCCATGTTAGCGCGCGCCGCTTGACAGCCGCCATACTTGCGAGTGAGACGGAACTAACAGCTGCAGTGTATTATGAACCTTATAGTAGTGATCTAAGGTTGATTGTAAGTTTTAAGTATTCTCGTTAATCTTCGGGGCCATACTTTCTTTTCTGTGCGAACGAAGATTCACGACGCGCCTTATTAGTTGAGTACTACTGTACATGGGACTTCAACATAACTGGCGAAATATAGGTGTATTATAAGTACACCCATGCCTAAACCCTTCGAGAAGAAGTTATGTTATTTAAAATTATCAATTTAAATAACACTAGCTTTTGCCCGCGGCTTTGCTTGCGTGGATATCGGACAATATCCCATGGGACCGTACTACCGGGAAAACCTTCCTTGTTCCTTGTCTACATTATAAAGGGAACCTCTGTGTAAAATTTCAGCTTTCTAGGTCCAAGGGTTTGGGCGTTGATGAGTCAGTTAGTTAGTCAGTCAGCACCTGAGATTACTCTTTTTATTAACCGACGAAGAAAACGGAGGAGGTTCTCAAATCGACACGTACCTATACATGATGTATGACCACGCAGTAACTTTTTACAAAATAGTCCGATTTGAAAAACTTTTGTTTTATTCGAGAGGGTATTACTTACCTCAAAGTTGGTCCGATATAAAATTTATTAACATTGCTTGGGAAGTTTTTGCGTTAGCTGAGCAATTTAAAAAAAAAATGTACCCTTGGATTTTGCCTTGTCCCTCGACTTTGTTCATTTATTTTTTTGAGATGAATAACTTTTAGCTGAATATATTAATTTAAAATATTTTTAAATACATATAAAAATTGTCGTTTTGTTGTTACTTTAATAAATATAAAACTTACGAAGGTTTTAAAATAGAGAAGACCATCAAATTTATCTGTCCCCTTCTCGACTAAGGTCAGATAATGATTGATTTAAAAAAAAAATCCAGTTTTGAGAGTGATTTCTATATACAATTTAAATTCTTAAAAGTCGAATTTATCAGTTAAAGGTGTCAAATATATATTTTTTTACATAATTTATTTTAAAAATAAATATGAATTTAAATCGAAAATTTTAGCTTACCGGAAGATTCCGTCTTGTGACCGCTCGTTTTTATAAAAATTCTTCTAATAGTGGAAAGTACTCGGCACGAAATGGCAACCGATACATCGTACTTTATCGACAGACGCCATTTTGCTTTCACTGGCAAACTGATTTGTGACAAGCGCGGACTTAATGTGGAAGTGCTCCTGGTTTCAATTTCTTTGCTCAGGTATGTGACCAAGCTTTACTGTTTTATATCACTTTCTTTGATTATTGTTAATGTTGATACATTGCAAAATTTATGTTGGTGTTTGATTCTAAAATCTTATCAGTGCTAAGTAAGATGGGTAATTTTTAAACAATTTAAAACTACAAGAAGGTAGCATTATGTGACCTCCGTTGTGTGACTTATTCTATGGTCAAAAACATAAAAAATGAAATCGAATTTTACGACAGGGTACACTTTATGTTGAAAATGCTCAGCTTCAATAATACGTATTTTTTCAACACTTTGTATGTGGATGATGTTCTAATTTATTTTGAAGGTAGTGGTATTAGAATTTGTGTGGGGCAGGTACCACAACTCAATCTGCCTAGCCTTTTCCCAACTATGTTGGGGTCGGCTTCCAGTCTAACCCGATGCAGCTGAATACCAGTATTTTACATGGAGCGACTGCCTATCAGACCTCCACAACCCAGTGACTGGGTAATACGATAACCCTTGGTAAGACTGCTTGTCAGACTTTCGGGCTTCTGACGACCCGTAACGACTGTCAAAGATCCACGAATGACAGCCGGGACCAACGGCTTAAAGTACTTTCCGAGGTACGGAGGAGTCTCGCTATGTAAAGATGGTCACCCATCCACGGACCAACCCCAGCAAGCGTAGCTTAACCTGATGGATCGACCCGTGCGGCTGTTATTACTTAGCCATGAGCTCCTCGTGGTAGGTCCTCGTAGGTACCACAACTAAAAAGTGAAAAATAAAAACTTTTTTACAAAAAAATACAACCGTTATTATTTATATTACATGGATAACGTCACGCATTCAGAAGCTAGGAGGAAAGCATTAAGCATGCAAATTACAGAAATGATCTTTAATGCATATCAATGACTCTGGATTTCCCCGAAACAGAGATAACTCGGACGGATTCCGGATAACGCTAGTTATATCGGGTTCTCATACCTACTGGGAAATACGACTCATCGTTGTTGATTAAAATTATAATCAATCTGCCTAGCCTTTTCCCAACTATGTTGGGGTCGACATCCAGTCTAACCAGCACCCTAATTGCGTAACACATTAACGATCGGAGTTTTAATCATTTTGAAACAAATTGCTAAACCATTACTACATAAGTTCGAAAGATTTGTCTCCTCGACAACGTAAATAACGCAATGAATGTCGTTGAACTGTCAAAATGAAACCAACTCCGATTGATAATGTGTTACGCAATTAGGGTGCAGATGTAGCTGAATACCAGTATTTTATATGGAGCGACTGCCTGTCTGACCTCCACAACCCAATTAGGTACTGGATAATACGATACCCCTTGGTAAGTCTGGTTGTCAGACTTTCGGGCTTCTGACAACTCGTAACGACTGTCAAAGATCCATGAATGACAGCCGGGATCAACGCGTGCTTTCCGAAGCACGGAGGAGTCTCGGTATGTAATGTACCCATCCACGGACCAACCCCGGCAAGGATCGACCCGTACGGCTGTTATTACTTAGTCACAAGCTCCTAGATTGATTATATAATTAATTATATTGATTTGATTAAAATTATAATCAGAATACATAGAAGAGCTCTTACACTGTAAGGCCACGTACGCACAGGCGCTTTTTTTACACGATATTTTTTTCTACTCAATTCGTTGAGCCTAGCGTTGAGAAACCAACAGAATGTGATGAAAAAACCTTTTACGCATTTGCTGTAAGATTTTCAACTCAAATCGCTGAGCCGAGCGTTGACAAACCAGTGCACGGCGGTAATAAACCTCCTCGTGTATACGTGGTCTAACAGTACTTGCAATAATCCTCTTCGATTAATTGGATGAGTCAAACAAATTGTTAGTGGTCACAAGAGCGACAGAATAGCAGTCTCGTTTTTTCGCCACGAGATAATGCAACCACATACCTAATGTTATCTCCCGCGCATTTTAGGCCAGTTGTTTGTTAGTCAGTAGGAGTCCGACATATCACATACATACATAACCCTCCTTTCTCCCCAGACGGATACCCTATCCATGAGGATTTCCCCACGGAAAAAAAAGGTACGCTCCCCTCCCCGGATCGTGAAAAGTGAATTCAGTAATATCAGTTCCAAAATTAACTGATGAAATGAAAGTGTAAAAAACCCCGTTCAGCAAATGAAAAACATCTTTAAGGTGAGGTAGACTGCGAAATTAAAATTTTCTATAAGTACGTTTTTTGATACGGATCCGGAGGAAATTAACTTAGAGAGATGTATTGATGATTTTTATGGTTAAAATTATGTAAATACATATTTCTTACTGTAGCTAATCATATATTGATCAAGATACATACTTACACTGACGTGCAAATTGCAAGAAAACGCAAGAACATTTGAATTTCGCGGGCTACCTTAGCGCATCTCACTTACGGCACTACAAATCGACATCAGATACCTACTTTTGGAATTGTCTTGCGGATAGTTTTGAGTATGAATGTCGATGGCATAAGAGTAGGGGAACTAACAAAGAAACGATGGATGGACAGTATGAAAGATGAAATGGCTAGAAAGGGAGTGACTACCGAGATGACGACTATAATTAATAGACAAGTAGGTACCTATGGAAGGAAAATACATGTTGCGCCGACCCCAAATAAATTGGGATCAGGGCATGTGGCTAAGTAATAACAGCCGCACGGGTCGATCGATCAGGTTAAGCTACGCTTGCCGCGGTTGTTCCGTGGATGGGTGACCATCTTTAAATACCAAGACCCCTCCATGCCTCGGAAAGCACGTCCCGGCTGTCATTCGTGGATCTTTGACAGTCGTTACGGATCGTCAGAAGCCCGAAAGTCTGACAACCAGTCTTACCAAGGGGTATCGTATTACCCATTAACTGGGTTGTGGAGGTCAGATAGGCAATCACTCCATGTAAAATGCTGGTATTCAGCTGCATCCGGTTAGACTGGAAGCCGACCTCAACATAGTTGGGAAAAGACTAAGCAGATGATGAAGGGCAGGAGAATGATGACTTTTGGAACAGCTGACAGGAATTTCTTTCTAGCAGCCCAGAGTATTGATTTGTGCCTAATGAATGGCTTGCCTTCTACTAAATGGAGTTTAAAACGTACCTAACTTGCGAAATGTAGGTGTACTATGCACATTGATGTATTTCAAATTAGGAAGATATGGTTCGCGCTCCTCGACGTGGACCGCATAAATTGTGCTAACGCACACAATTGACCTTAGTCACAATCGAACTAGCGTTTGCGTAGCACATGTGTAGTACGTTCTTTTCACTCGTAAGTACCTACACCCAAAAACGTTAATATTTAATGTTTGCTCCGCCATGTTAGTGAGAGCGAGATAGCCATGCAATGCAATGTCCTTAATAATCGCAAACATTCGGCGGCTAACGCGATTTCGCTTGCACGACAGCACCGGCTCCTATCTCTGTCCTTGTCTATCGGTAACTGTAGGTTTGCGACTGCAATAAAATTACAGATGTGCTAGTTTCGGTGCATGTAGTCGTGCGCAGAGTCCAGGGTGCTTACTATGAGCTCTTATAGCAGGGCAGAAGTTGAACGTTTCCAGTGAGCGAGAGTGACGGTGCTGTAGCTCGTATGTAGCTCCGTCTCTCTCTGTCACTGGAAACGTCCAACTTCTGCCCTGCTTTAAGAGCTCATAGTAAGCACCGTGGTCTATTGATAGCGATGTTAGCGGGTAACATATCTTCCTCTAGGGTAAATACAAGGGGTTCCTTTTTAGGTAAATACAAGCCTAACGATGTATGTTAATTGGATGAGTCAGTGCATGCAGCAAGCAATTCGTTGGGCAGCTAAATACCAGCAAGTTAACAATGTAATCAATTGAACAAGTTTATACAGAACTCTGACACAGCTGTTGATTCATTTTGTTACATTGTATGTTTTAGCTTCCACTGGCCTTCATAATTTCTATGGGAAAAGTAGACTGTTTTATGTTTTGTGATCTCATTATATTTTGCAACTGCCATGAAGCCTGAATGGCGTTATTTGAGTTTAACGGACAGCCTCAATATTGAAGCTCATTAAATTAATAAACTGATAAAGACAAGAGTTGTCCCTCAGGGTTCCAGAACATGATTTGGCGTAACATCGCGGCCCCTGGTGGTGGAACATTTTTCAAACTTTATTATTAAGGGTGAAAAATGGACCATCAACTTGACATCCTGAATCCTGAGAGTGAAAAAAGATCATGGATCCATTATGGGTCCGTCGAGTAAAAAGGATGGTTCTATAGGTCGTATATAGCTCCGTCTCTCTCTCTCACACTGGAACCATGATCTTTTTTCATGTCATAGTAATGCCCCAGGTCTCGTTGTCACAAGGGCAGTACCCTCATCCACTACATAAAGGTTTTGTACTGCATCCCTTTGGGTTAACCTCCTCTCCTCTCCGCAACTGTCCAAGGTTATAATGGACCACTGGTGGGTGTCCCGATGACCGGAGCCGGGACCGGGAGGGCCTGACTGGGATCACCAACCTTCAGTAAAGCCACAGATTAATACAGTTGGGACACTCCGCATTACTCCGCAGGTATGAAGCTACAAGTACGCGGCGGGCCCCGTCCACGGGGCTAATTCAGTAGGTCAGAAGGTACGCGATAGAAAGAGAGGCAACTTGTAGTTGAATATACCTGTAGGTAATAAGCGTTGTGCGACCTGAATTGCACTTTATTGTGTCGTAGCAAGTCGCTTTTTATTTAAATGATTTTGCGGAGTGTCCCATCTGTATTAATCTGTGGTAAAGCTCACTTTCCACGGCGCGTGACGGCGTGATATCACGAGTCACGCCGCGCGTCGAGCGGTTTTATATACGACCGGGCCAGCGTCTTCTAAAACGCGTCAAAGGCGTCTCCGTGCTCTATGATGCGTCTCGAGCTAGCAGGGCGCGACTTATGACATTACACGCCGAGGGAAGCAAGCTTAACAACGCACAGCAATTTAAGCCCTATTCCTAAATCTTTTAAAGTCTACATTCCAACCACCTCACCTGAACACAGCGAGCAGTTTCTCCGCCCTCACACTGTCACCGTCATAAACATACAGGTGGTCCCATCCACACTCTGTGGCGAAACTCTCGAGGCGCACCCGCAAAGGCGGTGGCGTGGGCCCAAGATGAGGCGGCGTTAGAAGCCAGGAGCATTGTGTACTGACGCTGTAGTTCCCAGGACCGTCTGTTATGAAGCCCGCTGGGGACGTTAAACTGGAAAAGAAATAAGTTTTTATGTAGTTAAAATTAGGTTTAAAATATTACCCCTCTTGGGCTCCACCGCAGTCGGGTAAAAAATATACTGGACATAGGTAAGTGAAATTTGGGTGTACTAAACAGTCTTTGCCTAATCCTTCGGAGAATAAAGGCGATAAAAAATACAGTAATAAGTAGTTGAGAACTGTATGGACTTTAGTGGCGTAGCACTGTTCACTGCCAATGTAATACCAACTTTGTCGCCATTGAAATAAAGTTGAAAATTTACCGCATGCCTTTAGCTGCAATTTATCTTATAAGTAATAGCAAACATTTTTTTTTTCTTTTTAGGGTTCCGTACCTCAAAAGGAAAAAACGGAACCCTTATAGGATCACTTGTGTGTCTGTCTGTCCGTCTGTCCGTCTGTCCGTCTGTCACAGCCAATTTGCTCCGAATCTAATGAACCGATTAAGTTGAAACTTGGTACACATATGTATTTTGGTAACCCAAACACGGACATGTAACGTAAATAAATGAATTTTGAATATAGGGGTCCCTTTTGGGGGGAAAATGAGTACAATTAAAAAAAAAGTTTTGCAAACTGTACCGTGTGACATATCAAATGAAAGGTCTTACTGTGAGGGTCTCAAATATATTTTTTTTATAATTTTAAAATAAATTGTTTTGAAGTTATATAAGAAAATAGACGAAAATTGACCATTCCCCCCCCCCCTTATCTCCGAAACTACTGAGCCTAAAATTTTGAAAAAAATACAGAAAATAGTTAGTATAGATTACAGGAAAACCTATCAGAAATTTATGGTCTTGTAAATCTTTATATATAAAATTCAAAGTCCTAACTGACTCATTGACTGATAATAATCAACGCACAGTCCAAACCACTGGACCTAGAGACATGAAATTTTGTACATATATACCTTAGATAGTGTAAACATCCATTAGGGAAGAATTTTTGGAAATTCAATCCTTATGGGAATAAAATAGGGGATGAAAGTTTTTATGAAAAATCTTATCTCTTGAGTTATTAGACTTGAAACTAGCACGAATATTCATCTAAGTTAATTATAAAATTAATCATTTTTAGTTTTGCTAAACTACCCCCTTTTTTGTGGATGGGAAATCATCAAATGACTTCTCCCGCTCTGGGTGGAGCGGAAGGGCGTGTCATACTTTTACTGACTAAAACCCACCCGAGTTCCTTCAGTTGCCTATGGCAAGGCCACGGTATCTCTTTCGAACAACCCGCGACCCCAAAAGACGGTATTGGTGGGTGTCAAAGTTTTTATAGAGGAATTTTAACACGCGGTCCGATTTACTCAAAACTCAGATTTTGTACTTGCGACCAAAAATGAAGACTAACTAACGTGTATCAGGGTTTTCCAAAAATCTACCCCTAAGGGGTGAAAAGGGGTAGTAAATTTTACAGCGGAGGATTTTATTGGGGATTGATTAACTTGAAAATTGGTGTAAATAATGTTTGAGACAAGTTATGGAAACATCCCAGACGATTTTTGAAATTCTACCCCTGTGGGCGTGGAAACAGGGATACAGTTTACATGAAAAATCTTATTAATTTGGTTAATGAACTTTAAACTTAGCACAAATACTTGCATAAGTAAGTAATAAAGTTTGTCATTATTAGTTTTTCAAAACTACCTCTTAAATAGGGTTTAGGGATGTTTTAAAGAAGAAAGAATTTTAAAGCGCAGTCCGATTAACTTGACACTCAGTATTTATACTTTTGATGTAAAATAAATAATAATAAGAAAATGAAAATCCATGAAATCAGACATCCACGCGGGCGAAGCCGCGGGCAGTCTAGCTAGTGTCTCAATATTGTGCGTACAAACTTACTAAGCCTCCGCTGTCCGTCCGTCCGTCTGTCACAGGGCTGTATCTCACGAACCTTAATAGGTAGACAGTTGAAATTTTCACAAATTGTGTATTTCTATTACGACTATAACAATAAATAATAAAAATATAGTTGGTAAAGTTAAAATTGAAGGGGGCGGTCCCCATACAAAACTTTTAATTTTGAAAAAAAAAAAAATTAACCTGTGTGTGGGGTGTTATCGTCTAGAACCCATCGAGTAGAGTACAAAGATACTTTTTTTTTATCTTCTAAAATGAAGAAATAGGGGGCCGTAAAAGTTGTCAATTTTATACCATTTTTGTACGAGCTCTATTATAATGTACCTTATACTATATTTAATCAACAAATACTAAAAAAGGCGATTCATAAGGTATTTTGTTTAAATATGGTCGATTTTCTGCAACTGCAAAAAATAACCTTGTAATTCACAGTATCATTATGAATTACATCTTTGCGATTGTTAAACAATATAAAATTGTACGGAACCCTTTGTGTGCGAGTCCATCTCGCACTTGGCCGGTTTTTTTGATATATAATAATTAATAAGTAACTGTAAATACCTAATTAAGTATGTATTTTTTCTGAATGCCTAAGTAATTTAAATAAATCTGCTGATAAGTCTCATGTCTGTGTGTTTTGTATTTTTTTTCCTCATACTAAACAAGTACCTACCTATTTTGATCGGAATTGAAAAAAAGAAATTCAAAAACCGGTAAACTTCTCAAAATACAGGTAGGTTTTCTCTGTGGGTTTTCTAATCAATATTAAAATCTGAGATTTCGTTGTTGTTCAATATATGAGTACAGTGCGTTTCAACTAAGAATAGGAATGACCTTGCGCCATATTGTGAAGATTTAGCAAAATAGCATCTCGTTTACACATTTGCAAAGTCAGTGACATATTTTAACAAAAACAATTTCAAAAACAGAACTAAAATGGATAAGGATAACACTACAAAACTTTGCAAGCCTTAGATTTCTAGCTTCAGTTGACAGTTAGAGGTCATTGACTTTCCTATTCTTAGTTGAAACGCATTGTAGTACTTTAAATGATAAACTAAGTATTCTTTAATAAATATTGACCTCTAACCGTCATTGTTATGCCATGCTAAGGTGGCGATTAATAAATTGTGACAAAATGGCAGTTGTAATTGTTCCAATGTGACATTCGTAATTAGCGGCCATTACAGCAGTTTTAGATGATAAGTAATTAGTTTCAACATGGCCAAGTTTTTGAGTGAGGATCGCGAATCGCAAGCTGCTCGTCGAAACGCTCTCTTGTATGATGGACCAAAGTGCGCAGGCACAGACTGGATGCTACAGGGGGAAAGCTGGCTGAGTGATACTTGTTGAAAGGCCTACCTTGTCCTCTCATAAGTACCTATTAAGGCGAGCATTAGTAATGCCAAGTAGCACCACCATTGAGAAAAAAATCATAATGCTGGAGATAAGGAACAAATTGAAATAATTCTCACATTTTTGTCAGATGAGGTAGATCCTACCTCCTACCTCACCTGACTAAAAATGTGAATGTACATATAGCAGTTGAGGAGCTCGTGGCTAAGTAATAACAGCCGCACGGGTCAATCCATCAGGTTAAGCTACGCTTACCGGGGCTGGTCAGTGGATGGGTGACCATCTTTACATACCGAGACTCCTCCGTGCCTCGGAAAGCACGTTAAGGCGTTGGTCCCGGCTGTCATTCGTGGATCTTTGACAGTCGTTACGGGTTGTCAGAAGCCCAAAAGTCTGACAACTAGTCTTACCAAGGCAAGGGGTATCGTATTACCCAGTTACTGGGTTCTGGAGGTCAGATAGGCAGTCGCTCCATGTAAAATACTGGTATTCAGCTGCATCCGGTTAGACTGGAAGCCGACATAGTTGGGAAAAGGCTATGCAGATTGATTTGACATACCTATATATAGCAGTTGATTGATTTATTGAATATTTAGGCATAAACTTTGATGGATACCAGTTGGGTTAAAAGAGGTTTTTGCCCTTTGTCAGGAACATATAATTAAGTAAACAGTAAATTATAAAAACCATGTCACAAGAGTCATTGACCATGAATTTGAGGTCAAGAGTATGTCGATGTTGACCATTGAACTTAACTTTTTGTGACCTCAGACTAAATAAAAATCCCAGACATAGCACTGCGAACAATACAGTGAAGCATGCGCAAAACTACACCTCGCTCTGTGCATACACGCTCACACGCACACATTTACACCGAACTACAATTAAACTACACCTCATTACATGCACTCATGTTTACGAAACCCGAAACTTGCGGCTTCACGTTACAGGGGGCCTACTCCCTAAGCACGAAGCTCGTAGTTTCGGCCTTCGTTACGGACGTTTCCTACTCCGTAGCACCTACGGATGAATGATTGGTTCGGGGCCCGAACGAAGTATGAATGACAACATGATTTGCCAGTCGTCCCTACTCCCGATGTGTTATTGCCCATCCGAAAAATTTAACTTTTACACTTGTTTCGATGGATCGTAATGTCAGACGGACGGATGAACGGACGGACAGAAAGACGGACGGACTTAGGGAGTAGGTTGACAGCGCTATATATGTCTTGATATTTTATTTAGTCTGAGTTTGTCAACATCAAAATCAGATTAAAAAAATTGAGATCCGAAATTCAATGTTGCCACATGATAGTACACAAAAAGGCTAAAAAAAAATCTGATAGTGTCGTATTTCCAGCACAATACTTAATTGTATCCCTGCAGTGTTCATTTTATCACAGAGAATTAATTATTGAAATCAGAACATGGTGTGAACAGATATGATTGTTACGGCCTTTCATTTGCATTTTAAAACAAAAACTTAAAATTAGTTTTAAATGGCCAGATGATCACTGTTTGATAAAAGGATGACATGACATGTGTGTTACTTAATAAGTTAATACCATGTATCGTGTCACCCAGTAACTGTGTTGTGGAGGTCAGATAGACAGTCGCTCCATGTAAAATACTGGTATTTAGCTGCATCCGGTTAGACTGAAAGCCGATCCCAAGATAGTTGGGAAAAGGCTAGGCAGATGATGACTTTAATGCACTGCGGATAAATAACAAAAAAGAAAACTTTATTATATTAGCATTCAAATACAATAATGACAAAACTGGTATTTTCACTAGTCATTAATTGCTTATTTATGGTATAAATGGCGAGTTTCAAGGTAATCTGATGTCATTATTATTGTTCTTAAGACAGTCAAGATCTGGATTGATCTTCTTCCTTGTATGATGCAAGGGGGCTTTTCAATATTTTTGCTTATTAATAAGTAAAAGGTATCTAAGGGTATTTAGTATGGCTTTTCCTATCTAATATGTAAGTACTTAATGCTTTATTGTAGCAAATTACTTATCCTGCTAATATTATATATTAAGGATTGTCTGTTTATTACAAACACTGCAAGTAATACCATTATTTATGAACAATTCTATTAAATAAGAAATAAGGTAGATCAAATAGATTGTGTGAATGACATGTCTAGGAAGGAAGTGCAATCTGAGCTAAAAGAGATGTATGGAAGAGAATGTGTTTGTACTGCACCAACCAGAAATGAATTGTGATAATAGGGCCAGGAGAAAGAAAAAGATGTTTACAAATACAGGGTTACTGGTAACTCAACATATTCCTTGCAGCTCATCATAGTAGGGTTAAAATGCAACAAATTAAGCCACCAAATGTTCTACCAAGTTCTGTAGTTTTTGATATAGTTAGATTTTTAGTTTTTTTTTATGAAAAATACCAGATTAAATAATTTGAGCATTTGATAATAATTTATGAAGCAAAAACTCAAACTCAAAGCATTTATTTCAATTAAACCAATTACAGGCACTTTTAAATTGTCAAAGAGTCGGTCAGTTAGTCTGAAAGTTGAAGCTAGTTGCCGACTCTGAAACGTAGATCTCTATGGAGAAGAACGGTCAAGAAACTCCTTAAAACAATGGTAATGGTAGAATCATTTACTGTTACCCTTTAAAATGGGTTAAATTGGCTATTTCAACCAGATTCTAGTAATCTCAACAAAAGTATGGGTATCATGTTACCCAGTAACTGGGTTGTGGAGGTCAAATAAATAACATAGTTGGGAGAAGGCTAGGCAGATGATGATAATAATCAACTGTCTAGCCTTTTCCCAACTACGTCAGTGTCGGATTCCAATCTAACCAGATGCAGCTGAATACCAGTATTTTACATGAATCAACTGCCTATCTGACCTCCACATCACGGTTACTGGGTAATACAATACCCCTTGGTAAGACTGGTTGTCAGACTTTCAGGCTTCTGATGACACGCAACAACTGTCAAAGATCCACAAATGACAGCCGGGACCTACGGCTTAACATTCTTTCTGAGGCACAGACAGTTGATTTTATTTATTTATTTCCCACCATAAAATTATCTTTACAGGTTTAACACCTAATGCGATAATGTAGACAACTATTATTTTTAAACTACCGCTACATGGTTGGTTACAAACTAATACATTTCTAGGTACTTCTTGCTACTACAATCTACATACACAATAATTATCTATGTTACAATAGGACCATAACTTATTTCATAGAGAGCTCTCACTATGAACCCACCCAGAGTACAACAAAAGAAATCTAAGTCTTCCGCTATACAATTGAGGATACGGAGTGCGCGAGTAAACGGTGCCTCATTCACCAGCTTAGTGCGGCCGCGCGGCACTACCAGCAGCCACGGCCGCCGCCTCCGCCACACGTACCTGTCCGGAACACACATGCATAGTTGCTGCAACACGCCTGGATTATGAATCTTTCCCCTCAGTCCCTTAAAGATATATGAGACTAGTGCTAAATTCCTTCTAACTTTTAACTCATTGTACCCTACCATACCTAAAGTGAATAAGGTAGGATACTTATTTGGGTAAAATGTGTACACTCCGTAAATCTTTTTATATAAATATCTAATAAATTTATTCTGCACTCTCTCCAACATGATACTATATTTATTTTTATATTTATTTTGATGATTATAGTAATGTTTAATCTGATATAAAGATCCCCCAAAAAACGAAAAGACCTAAAGAATAGTTGTGGCCTACTTTGAACTAAAACTGCACAGCGTAAACAAAAAGATGGCTAAAGAAAAAACGAAGTTAGGCTCAATATAGTTAGAGCATGTTACATAAAACAACAAATTGTAAAACATAAATTATCAAGTGAATATTTTAGCCCTACAAATGTATTTGTCTTCACAATAATGCACAACTTTTCATACCTGATAACCAATATAATGTGAGTTTTTATCTGAATAATCTACAGTAAATATTAAAATCACTCTCTGATTACTCATCTGAGAAGACATAGCAGAAATATCAGATAACCTTAAAAATTAAAAGCCATAACAGCTGATCTAACATTAAAGAAAAACTGTAAATAAATATGTGATATCATTATTGTTACTGTTAGATTGATGACATTTCAATACTAGGCTAAGATCTCAGTTAGGAGTGACTTTAGACTGTTTCCTACACTAATTCGCCCCTGAACGTCCTTTTGTAACACCAATGCAACATTATAAAGGTTATTCTTACTATTGTTGGTGACTGAAAACAAAGTCGATAACAATATCTTTTTCCATGTCGTAACGTTGCCTTCGACCTTCAGAACACCGCTCGGGATGGAGGAAAGAAGCCAAAGTATATAATTGGATAATCCTCGCGGGCTTTCTCTTGCAAATACTACTTAACAACCAGTAAGGCGCGCCTCAAAAAGAGGTCACTGAACCAAAGAGAACGAAAAGTATCACAGCCACTTTAGGGGCAGTATGGAGCCTTACTTGACTTTGCCGCCGCAGAACTGACATTCCGGACCCTGCCACCCCTCGTAACACACGCACATATCATTTTTACACACACCGTTTACACAACTATGATCTCCACACTTAGACAGAACACCATCACAGAACAATAACACTATGAGCACTGAACACAGGAATGGCGAGAACCATGAACATTTTCGTCTGTATTTAGATTTAAATAGAAATAAAAACATTTGTAGCGATTCTACCATTTTGATGTATGCATTTTCAACGAGTTTTATTAGCGCGGACGTAAAAGCGGTTTCGACGTCGCGTAGTTTCGTACGGTACTAAATTTGGGGTTGTCATACTGTTGAAATAAAAGTTCCTTCATTTTTACAGGATAAACATTAGGTAAAGTTATGTATTTTTTTACGGTTTTACTCGTTATATAATAAATTATAATACGAAAATCGTTGACACTTACAAATATTTTATATAAAACATAAAAGAACGCTTAAAATGTAAAAATAGTATTCCATCCATTGGCATCAGGAACAGGCTCCAAGCCGCGAGTGGTCACCTCTCTAGAAGGGGAACCTCCTTACTACGTGTACGATGTCCAAAAGTACTGCTTTCTGAATCAAATCCTTGACCCAGCCGCGCAATGAGTCTCCTTTTTTTTTTTTTTTTTTTTGAGGATGGGAAATCATCAAATAACTTCTCCCGCTCTGGGTGGAGCGGAAGGGCGTGTCAGACTTTTACTGACTAAAACCCACCCGTGTTCCTTCAGTTGCATATGCCAGGGCCGCGGTAACCCCTTCGGACAATCCGCGACCCCAGCGGCAATGAGAGTCTCCTGAGGTGTTGGTCGAGGTTCTCCGCTTTATGGCCCTTAACTTAACCGTAACGTTTATTGGTACAATGACTGCAGAATCCACATCTTATTATTATTATATCCAAGAATAACATTGGAAATTCTTTAAAAAAAATGTAATAAACCTAACATTAAAATAATAGAAAAAATTACCCGAGTATTATGAAAAAACTTTACTACTGGTAACACTAAATTGACATTATGTGAAGCAGGGAATTTAATGATTATGGATGCGTTCACTGGTTTACCGCAGAATGAAGTTTGAAATACACAAAGGATTATATTTCTAAGTAACTAATTATTTGTAATAAACGTATATTTGTAATATTATATAAAATAAAACTTATATTTGTAATAAACAAACGGAGATTTTGCTAAATTACACATTCCTAAAAAAAAGTAAAACATACCTCAGAAGCGCCACCTAGTACAGAAATATTGAACCAATAACTTTGTAGTTCTTGGAAAATCCAATAGATGTCGCTAGACGGTAAAATTACACTCGCCTCGATTAAAAATTCCACTGTTTACAATCTTCGGTCATAGTACTTTTTTAATTAATAATTGTTACTTTTTACCTGCGGTGAGTTTCTCACTGAAGAAAATAAAAACAGCCATCCATTAT
Source organism: Cosmia trapezina (assembly GCA_905163495.3). NCBI lineage: Eukaryota > Metazoa > Arthropoda > Insecta > Lepidoptera > Noctuidae > Cosmia > Cosmia trapezina. The sequence continues at coordinate 5,387,505 of LR991041.1, read as the reverse complement.
TTTTACTGAGCCGGCAAAGAAAAAAGTGAATGACAGAATATCTTTTGTCGAGATTTTTTATTTTTCAACTGGCATTGTTCTTTGTTTGTTTTCGTTATAGCGGCATCTAATTAGTTGAATGAAAGAGCACTTAAATTAAAATGAATGGGTTTCTTTAGCTAATGTGCTATAGTGGACGCGAAATAAACTTTTTTTGTAGGTAGGTAGGTATAGGTATGTAGCTAGAGCTAGGTACCGCAACGGTACTCAGGTTCTTGTTTTATGAATCTGATACCTACCTAGTTGCTTGTTTTGTGAATGAAGGTATGTACATAAATAAGAAAAGGAGATTGAGACTTTTAATTTAAGACCCCAAGAGAAGTCAACAGCGAGAGTGATGAATAATAATCTACTAAATATTGATGAATAACTAGGAAGGAGGAGGAAGGTCAAAGAAACGATGGATGGACTGTGTGAGGAATGTTAAAAAAAACAGAAGGGAATAGCGTGACGGTGAACAGGGGAGAATGGGAGAAGAAAACGTGTTGCGCCGACTCCAAGTAACATGGGATAAGGGCAGGAAGATGATGATGAAAACAAGTCAACAGCCGTATAATTAATTGTCAGAATAATTAACCAGACTTAGGAGGTAAGAATTCTTTCTACTTTTAAAAAGAAGAAAAATAGGTTCTAGTGTCCACAACCCGCCTCTCGAGTCCATTTTATATTAGGGATTTGGTCTACGCTACCGCGGCATAAGTGGCGTAGCACTTCCAGTTTGTTATGTGTCTTCAGACCAAATCCCTATTAAAATGGATTTGAGAGGCAGGTTGTGGGGCCTGAAAGAGGTTCTCTTCTCAGATTAGTACCTATGCTCGGAATTTTAATTACCTGCAGTACCTAAAATGACACTTCTTATCTGTCATTTCGTTAATAGTACATTTTGATACAAGTGGAGAACGTTTGTTATTGCATTCGAGGGTTGTAGGCGAGGTTGTTTTTGAGGCGAGAACTGCAATAACAAATGTCCACGAGTATCAAACGACGTTTTTCAATAGGTACACTTTTGAAGAAATAAAATAAAATAACGGAAAATATTTTTGTCATGAAACTATGATTTAAATTTTATTTTTTTTCCACGCTTTGCTTTCGCCAGCTTGAAAGAGAAGCAAAGGTATAAAGCCGATAAACAGCCAACCATAGACTTATAAAAAAAGATGGACTCCGCGCCACGAATATCGAAAGTGAAGCACCGTACCGATCTATGTGTGCATGATTTGAGTACCTGCAAAGACGGCGTCGCTCGTGTCACGTAATGGCGGCCGGTCGGCATACTATGATGTAATTGTGTGCGCGAGGCGTGTTTGTACAAACGGTCCGGCATACTTACCGTGCTTCACTTTCGATATCCGTGGCGCGGAGTCCATCTTTTTTTATAAGTCTATGCAGCCAACTAAGAAAAATAGAAAATTCAAATATTTTTGAGTTTAGAACACAAATAAATGTTAATTTGTTCGTAAACATTTTTTTTTATTGTAATAATCATGGTTTTTGATAATACTTAATCTATACAGAAACATTATTTAAATATTCAAAAAATATTAACGACATAAAGACGCATACTTATCTCTTTGCCGAGATTAAAAAAAAAATATTCACCTCCGAATAGAGAGTTGTGAATAGAGGCATTGAACCAATTTGGACTAAGTATAGGTATAAGTTATGTGTGGCAATTTTTATTCCCGCACACGTGTGGGAAAATGAAAAATCGCACGCATGCGACATAAATTGCATTGTGAACCTAATCGTAGTGCGATATGAACCAGTTTTCGAGGAAGTGTATTGAAAAAAATGTTCCCACTTGATAGCGAAATGACAGTAAAAATTACATTAGAAGTGTCAGTTTACTGCAGCTAAATAGAAGTCCGACCCAACGGTCCGACCATAGTTACCTACTTGATAAGCAGGTTACTTAAGCTCTAAGTATCTTTACCTGTAGGTACGTACGTATGTGTAGATAAGCCCTATATGCGTGTCAATTATGAATAGTACTGTCAAGACGCCATTTTGTTAAATGGCAATACTCGCGAACTTCATTACCAATGCGTACTAATTTGACAGCTATCGTGTGAAGTTGAAGCAAGCGCGATCCTATTCTTATTTGGCACGCATAGTATGTAGTCCTCTACCTAGGTATTTTTCTCAAAATATAAAACTTTAAAACTAGCTCTAAAATTACAACCCTATGACTTCAACGTTAAAACCCGCCGAAAACCCGTTAAAAAGTAGGTAGACACATCAGATATGGTTGACATGGATATGTGATGCTAACGCGCGGCTCGCGTGACGCTGGCACCGGGCTATGCGCCGCGGGCTATTCTCAAAACTGTGATAAATATTTTTTTAAATGTTAAAAAACGATTGCAAAGTACTAATAACAGCCGAACTGCACCCTAATTGCGTAACACATTATCAATCGGAGTTGGTTTAATTTTGACAGTTCAACAACATTCACTGCGTTATTTACGTAGTCAAGCAGACAAATTTTTCGAACATATGAAGCAATGAATTAGCAATTTGTTTCAAAATGATTCAAACTCCGATTGATAATGTGTTACGCAATTAGGGTGCAGGTCGATCGATCAGGTTAAGCTACGCTTGCCGCGGTTGGGCCGTGGAGGGTATAGTGGTGGGTTTATACATGGTCCGTGGATTGATCTACCCAACCCGACCCCATACCAAGACCCCTCCGTGCCTCGGAAAGCATGTTAAGCCGTTGGTCCAGGCTGTCATTCGTGGATCTTTGACAGTCGTTACGGGTCGGCAGAAGCCTGAAAGTCTGTCACCCGTCTTACCAAGGGGCAAGGGGTATTGTATTACCCAGTACTGGGTTGTGGAGGTCAGATAGGCAGTCGCTCCATGTAAAATACTGGTATCCAGCTGCATCCTACACTTTATAACCCACTCGGTAGTCTTCAGTTTGTCGGAGTCAGACTCGCGCACCGATGGTTCCGTTCCGATTTCTAAAAAAGTGTGCTATTAGAGAGAGACATCGTTTTATATTTTTCAATACACTTCCTCAAAACTGGTTCATATCGCACTACGATTAGCTTCACAATGCAATAATGTATTTCACACGCGTGCGATTTTTCATTTTCCCCCACGTGTGCGGGAATAAAAATTGCCACAGATAACTCATACATATACTTAGTCCAAATTGGTTCAATGCCTTTAGTCACAACTCTCTATTCGGAGGTGAATGTTTTTTTTTAATCTCGGCAAAGAGATATGCGTCTTTACGGCGTTCATATTTTTGAATATATAATGTTTATAAATAGAATACTTATCATCAAAAACCATGATTATTACAAAACAATTGACAAAAATATTTTTCGTTATTTTATTCTATTTCTTCAAAAGTGTATTGAAAAACATCGTTGGCTACGCGTGTACATTTTTTATTGCAGTTCTCGGCTCAAAAACAACCTCGCCTACGGCTCGGGTGTTAATTCCGCCTCGAATGCAATAACAAACGTTCTCCACTTGTATCAAAATGTAGGTACTATTATACTATTTACATAAACTTAATAATAATAATTAATAAAATAATTTCAGATGTTTCTCTATGCAAACTTCGGAGATGGGGGAGGGGGAACGGTATTTTTTTACATTTTTCATCAAAAATCGAAAACTATGCGGCCTAATACAAATTAAAAAAGCCCCACTTTGAATTTTTAAGACCTTCCTAAAAATATAAAAAAGCCCCACTTTGAATTTTTAAGACCTTCCTTCGAAAATACCTATACCTATATGTTTTTTTTTGCAATAGGGACTCCTATTGCAAAAAAAAACATATAGGTATATTTTTATTTCTTTCTTATTTGCAAAATAGTTGGGCAAACGTCATCTAAAACTGTGAGACTTGAGATATCCAGCTGAGACAGACAGACTGAGTCGCACCGTAAAGGTTCCTTTTTACCATTTTGGTACGGAACCCTAAAAACCAAGACAGAGCGCTGTCAACAGTGACGTGAGGCCGGTTTCGTAAACATGTGTGTTTAGTTTAAAAAGTGTGTGTTTAAGCACAGAGCGAGGTGTAGTTTTGCGTATGCTTCAGAGTATTGTTTGCAGCGCTATGTCTTGGTTTTTTATTTAGTCTCAGTTTGTGGGCTCAACTTGTACGTGAATCAAAATTTTATCCAGCCCTCGACATTTCCTCCGTTAGAATAGACCCCTCAATGAAGGGATTCCGACGTAGTTTCAGCTCTAAGCTAAACTAAAAGGTCACTTGATATTTTAGTTAATGAACTAATATGCAGTGACCTTTTGTTTATTAGCTACATAATAATCGGTATTTAGGTTTGTGGATATATTTAGTACCTATTTATTACTTACCTACCTATATTTTGAATAGGTATTTACCTAATCGAGTTCTGGTGAGGTGGCTGATCTTTTTAACAGCTATTTTCGTAATAAAGTCCCTGGTTAAGTAAGCTGACAAAGTGAGCTGTCAATCTCAGCTGTCAATAGTGACAATCACAAAACAGATAAAAGCTGTGGTGTCAACCCAGTGTCCAAACACACTATGCCGAAGGTACGCGACGACCGAAGTTCCGCGGATGATTCAACGACAACGTAATTTGGAAAAGTAATTTCGGTCGTAATGTGTTGTCAGTAATTCAAATAGCATTGCAGGCGTAATCATGCCGAACTTCGGTCGCGTACCTTCGGCATAGTGTGTTTAGACACTAAGGCTGCCACCACCGGAGCGGAGCGAGGCTGCGGAGCGGAGAAACGGAGAAATATTAACCAATAGGAGCGCGAGCGGACGGCGGAGTGGAGCGGACTTAAGATTCTATTGGTTAATATTTCTCCGTTTCTCCGCTCCGCAGCCTCACTCCGCTCCGGCGGACAGGCAGCCTTAAGGCCTTACAAATAAAACACAGAATAAAGTTATATCAGGGATAACAAAGGAATAACCATACATTTTCATAGGTTTAAATTTGGAATAACTTTATTGTGTTTATTTGTAAGAGGGTTAGTGTCAACAACCCCTAGCATCAGGGGCCGTACTATGACGTAAAAAAAGATCGTGGATCCAATCCATCATGATTACAGTAAGAGAGAGAGAGAGAGAGAGAGAGAGAGAGAGACGAAGCTATATACGATCACCATCCTTTTTTTTTTGTGTATGGGAAATTATCAAACGACTTCTCCCCGCTTTGGGCGGAGGTCGTGTCAGACTTTTACTGACTAAAACCTACCCGTGTTCCTTCAGTTGCCTGTGCCGGTATCTCTTTCGAACAATCCGCGACCCTGGCGGCATAGTACGCCCCCTGGTGGAATGAAGCTCATTTCAAGCTCCCTTTACCTAAGGTTTTCACAATGAGATTTTTACAGAATACCTTGCCTGCTTTGCCTGTTTAAACCTACTTACTGAGGGTTATTTGTCTTGTCAACTGCTGCCAGGTCAAGCAGCATTGCTTTGCCATGATCTAGTACGTCATGAAAATGTCAGTGTTCTGTTTTGGTGTTATTAAAGAAATAACATCACGCTTCTATCCCTCGAAGAGTTAAGCAGAGAGTACAGCCAGATTTCGCCTGAAAATAAATATCGCACTAATATTCTAAATTCAAAAGTCTGTGAGTGAGTGTGCGAGGGCGTGTGTGTGGGGGTGTGTTTGTATGTTCGTTACTTCTTCACACTCAAACGGCTGGACTGATATAAATACTTTTTTGAAATTTGGTAGGTATGTTTTTTTTTTTTAATAATAATAATAATAATTTATTTAAAACCAAAAACTGTTAACATTAAAATGTATCACTATGAACACTCGATTTATGCTAGTTAACGATCTAAATTAGGTGTTGCAACCAGCACCCTTACTAAGCTATAAAATAGCTTGTATTAAGGGCGGTGGTACAAGCCCATACATACTTCAATTTCACATACTAAATTGCAGGCAGAACAAGTGTTTTAAACTAAAGTTAACAAAGACCATAATTACAGAATTCGGAAAATTACTATTTATTTATTTGACATTTGGATTACTCGTGTTTGTTGGTGTGTGTGTGTGTTTGTATGTATGTGTATGTGTGTGTTTGTTGTAGTGATGATGTGTGTTGTGTCGGTGCAGAATGTGTGTTATGATCTCGGTGGAATGGCTAGGGTGGGTTATTATCAGAGAAAAGCAGGCGTTCTGTATCCAGGTAGTTATTCATAAGTAGAAAATTTATCAAAGATTTCTTGAGGGACGAAGTTGAAAGAGAGTAGATATTCAATTTCCTATTGAGTTTATTATATAATTGTGGCCCTTGGAAGCAAAGAAATCGTTTGGTGAATGAGTAATTACATCTGTAGTGCTGACAAACTATATCTTTACGTCTTTTAGTGATTGTCACGTAGGGGGTATCTTTGTGCTGTAGTAGGACTGTATTAAGTACAAACAGTTGTCTGACAGAAAGCACTTTGCAACATTTATATAAATCTTCTGTTGGGAAGAGTATCGGGCGAAATGTACTTACCTTTAACACGGCTCTTTGGGCCCTCTCCAATTTCATCATTGTGGTCTTAGGAGCACCACCCCAGGCGGAAACACAATATGAAAGGAGTGATTGACAGAGGGCAAGGTAGACCCTTTTGACAATCTGTGCATCTGCCACATGACGAAGAGTCTTAAAGACGAATATTAGTTTTCTAACCCTTGCTGTAAGTAGATCTATGTGGGCTGAGAAGCTCAGATTGTCATCAAGAGTCACCCCGAGGTATTTGATTGTGGGGGTACGTTCAAGTTTAGGGCAATGGCAAGCTGCGGTGCCTGGGCAGACGCTTGAGTGAGCGATTAGGGAATATGAGTTCGGCGGCTGTGTAGAAAGGCGTAGTGTAAAGCAGATTACTTTTGTTTTATCCGTGTTAAGGGTAAGTTGATTGCCATTAAGCCAATTTAAAACTTGGTCTAGTCCTCTCTGCGCCATGTCAAAAACTTCCTCCCAAGTATCGCCAGTAAAGGTGAGTGCTGTGTCATCAGCAAAGGCCGTAATTTTTCCATTTTGGAGAAGCAGATTACACAGCTGATTTACGTACACCAAAAAAAATGTTTAAAGCTTATAACCTGGATTAACCATAAAGGCTACTTTTTATCCCGGTCTACCCGGGCGAAACCGCGGGGCGCAGCTAGTAATATTATAAAGGCGTAAGTTTGTGAGGATGGATGGAAGGATGTTTGTTATTCTTTCACGCAAAAAGTACTGAACGGATTTTGATGAAATTTGGCACACAGGTAGTTTATAACCTGGATTAACACATATAATACTTTTCATCTCGATATTCGGGATGAAAAGTTCTTATTTATAAAAGTTTGACTTAAAGATTTAGACACAACATACACACACATGTAAGACAATAAATAAATTGTTCTTTTTTATAATTAAGGAAACCTTCATGACATATTCCGTAATTCCGTAATACTATCCGTCCATAATGAAAAAAAAAACATCAATAACAGTAAAACGCGAAGGTATTAGTATTTTCAACGAAAGCGGTAATATTTTGAGCTAATGCCTGGGGTACATGCGATGGACACAGGAACGTTAATTTTTAAGGTTAAAAACGTATAATTGAAACCATTTGAGTGGTTTTTTAAACTTTATTTCTGTTAATTATTGTGTGGTTATGGCTTTAAATTGTTCCTCGACCTGTAAAAAACTATGGAAACAGAAAATTTATGGGAACTTCCTTGAAAACTGGAAAGCAAAATAAAAAAAAAAACAACTAAAGTTTTTCCAATAACTGGGTAAATAAATGCTGATTTCAAGTGAACATGAAGATATGGATCATTCTCATTACATTGAAGTTTGCATGAAGAATGACAAAGAGACGTATTGCATGAGATTATATTTGTGGCGGCATCTACATCGCCACATATGAACTACGCATCAAAGACATGACGTCACGCAAACCTGCATCGCGCAATTAGAGTTTACTACGCGACTAGCATATATACAACGTCCCGACATCAACCGTCGGGCAGTAGCCCACCAGACACAACACCCGTCTGGTCGGAGGATCCTCCCTTTTCAATAGAGGATGAGTGAACTTTACACGCTGTTCCTGTCACCTCTAAATATTAATTCTCCTAGTAGCTCTTGCCAGCGGCTTCGCCCGTGTGGCTGTCGGAAATTATCTCACGGATAGGTAAGTACTACCGGGATAAAAAAAAGTAGCCTATGTGCTATTCCAGATCATAATCTATCTCTGTGCTAAATTTCATCCAGATCCGTTCAGCCGTTCTGGCGTGATTGAGTAACAAACGTTCATCAAAAAATTGAGGATGTGGTACAGAACATTAAACTGAACAACTTTCTCCATGGACCAACATTGTGGTCGCGAAAAAATAATCCAGTCTTCCCATACATTTGGGTCGAGTATAGGTATTGAAGTTTTGTAATGGAAGACTGATATTTTTTTCGCGACTACGATGTTGGTCCCATGAAGAAAGTTGTTCAGTTTGATGGCCTGTACTACACCCTTAATTTTTACCACACGTTTCTGATACACCCTGTAATATTAGTAGGATAGTAGAATTAGAAGCATTACTAGGTTAGTTAAAATGGATATTGGTGCCGATTCTCTTGTCACAAATGCCTCTAAACTAGACTAAAAATCACTAAAATTTAGTTTATTCCTGTCAAACGAGGATTTCCCATTCTGAAATTGATTGAAGTGACACAACTTAACTAAATTTTAGTTTGACAGCACTGAGATTGTACTGAGATTATAATTTAGTGGAAATGGCAATTTTGCTATTCTGAATTTGACCTTTTTTCACCTAAAATTTTGATTGTCAAACTAAATCAGACTATTTTTAATCGCGATTAAAAAGGTGTGGAATAAGATTAGTTGTCTTGAGCTAAAATTCACACAAACACCTTGACTTCAAGTGCAAAAACAGTACTGTATTTTTTTTTTCTTTTCCATATATCTCGAAAACGGTGTGTCCTATCGCAAAAATAATGAAAATTTGGCCCCCTTTTATAAAAGCCTTATAACCCTAACCCTCAACACGTAGATACCAAAAAAAAAAATCCACAAAAACACGTTGAAGCTGCCCTCCAGCTCTAAAAAATATCTGACACGGTAACGGCGGCGATGTCGGATTGTCTGTAAACAAAATATGACAAGCCTTCTCACTTTTCATAGTGATTTCGTTAGTTCCAATTAAAGCCACCGGGTCAAATGTACTACGAGCACTATACCACGCGGAGTCACGATTGTCAAACTCGATTTTAGTTGTGTCAATTTTTTTTCTAAATTTAGAGGTTTTTTTTTGCAGAATAGCTCTAAGATTCTCATAGAAAAAAGTAAGGAATTTTAGTGATAGTTTAGTTCGGTGTACAACAAAATCGGCACCATTATCTACACTGTTGACTCCTCCATAGAATATTAATCTCTAGTTTCCCCTTTGCGATGTTTTGCGGCAATAATGCCAACGGTCAGTCACTAATTAATATCATTAGCCTAGCCAATGTTTCTATGAAGTAGCCCGTGGACGGATAAAGCCTAAACAAGTCATGTCTAAGAAGGTTCTCCAAAAAAGGAGGTTCTACCACGTAAAAAAAACCATCAGCTTTTTTTTTGTTGCCTTAATTGTGGCAATTTGTCTCCCGCTCGAGGGCAACCTCCTTCCACATAATTATTTTGATATATGTCAGCAGTTGTAACCCAGTGGTAACAACCCTGACTTAGTCGTGGGATCGGGTGGACAGGCGTTTTACTTCGTGCAATTCATTTTCATCGCCACTACTCTCAAAACATCGTGAGGAAACCGGTAAGTATGTCCTTGAACCAAAAATTCAAAGACATGAGACATCTACCAACCCGCACTGGACCCGCGTGGTGGATTACGGCCCACTGTAACTCACCGAGAGGAGGCTTGTGTCCCAGCAGTGGGAACATTATAGGCTGATTATTGATATAATATTATTATTATTTTTATTAATTTTTCATTAATATATTGACATTTATTTAATTCAATCATACAATTTTAATGGGAGTATCTGTTTAATCACTGCATGTTTATGTTCAATAATTAATTTAAATAAAACAGTAACTTAACTTTATATTTGCACTCCTAAATTAAAGGCAGGATAAGAGGACTATTTTATACTTTTTACCAACCTTCTGTACCTACCATAATTATGCAAATAAAATGATATTGATTTTTTTGATTTTTTTTTACATCTTTTAGAAAAGAGTCGAGATCTCGTCTGCCGGATTGCCAATTTGCCATTTACCACTGTGGTTATAGCTCCTCCGGCATGCGACAGATGCGTCCAGCCCATTTTCATTTAAGCTTCCACCTAGAATATTATGTTTTTTTTATTAAAACTAGCGCGAAAAGTCATCACCTGCCAGTAATTTTTGTATTACTGAGGCATGTTTGCGTGCCACGTTCGACATTTGTAGTGCAGTTGTAATTGTTGTTTTTGTGCTAAATATGCACAGTCGCGGTGAACGGGTTAGATACGGGTGTTGCCAGGGAAATATGTCATTTTGATGATGGGCGGTTGAATTATTTTAATAGATTAGGTACTTATTATGCTTGTGGATAATAATAACAGCCGCTCGGGCCAACCGATCAGGTTAAGCTAAGCTTGCCGCGGTTGGTCCGTGGATGATTGTCCATCTTTACATACCAAGACCCTGCGTGCCTCGGAAATAGGGTTGCCATACGTCCGGAATTTTCCGGACATGTCCGGTAATATAAGTCTATGTCCGGCATGTGGGGGGAATTCTAAGCCGTCCGGAATTTCTATAATTTTATTTGTGTAAAAATAAAATAAAAGATTATATTAATTCAATATTAACTGTCAGCGAGCGTGGGCGGAGAAGGGGCACTTACGTCTCTCCCACTCGCCCCTGGTCGAGAATATTCGCGAAAACGTGAATGGCTTAGTTAACTCTCACATAAATATAACGAAACCAGCATGAAACAACTTGACGTTAACTTATTATACCTAAGTACTTATTTACAAAAAAGTCAGGAATTTTCTTGAAATGTCCGGAATTTACTCCGGAATTTTATTTTTTTTATCTGGTAAGCCTACTCGGAAAGCACGTTAAGCCGTTGGTCCCGGCTGTGATTCGTGGATCTTTGACAGACGTTACGGGTCGTCAGAAGCCCGAAAGTCTGACAACCAGTCTTACCAAGGGGTATCGTATTACCCAGTAACTGGGTTGTGGAGGTTAGATAGGCATTTTCAGACTTTTTCCTTTACTTGTGCTGTGAGACCTTGCTTCTTGCCAAATTTCATGATTCTAGGTCAACGGGAAGTACCCTAATAGGTTTTGATTTACTTGCGAGTGTCAAAATATGTCGCATAAACGGCCGTATTTTTTATTTCGTTGACTTAGAAGCTTGATTTTTTTTTAAACTCTAACCGTCTTATTACAAAAAAAAAGGTTTATCTTCAAACCCAGGTTTAAACCATGGACCCTTTTTTTGAACTTTATTCCGACACATTCAGTTGTCAGTTTTACAAAACTTACAACTTAGTACCAGACTAAATTGTCAGTTTTGTATAGAGAACTGTATTTCTACTATAGCTAGCTTCTTATTACAAAAACTGGCTCGATGGTTTAATCCATGACAGAAAAACCTCGTTTAATAAGGCTATTAGGGACTATAGACTTACGTATTTGATATTAATTTCAACTTGAACGCGTTCCTGAGATAAAGGGTCTTGCTGGACAGATTGATAGACAGACAGACAGACAGACGGACAACGAAGTGATCCTATAAGGGTTTCGTGTTTCCTTTTGAGATACGGAACCCTAAAAATAATCAAAAATCATTTTTATTTTGTCGTGTTTAGATATCGATAGGTACTTACCTGCGTCTGCGGATTCGAGTTTGGCTAGCTAATCTAATTTGACCCCTGTACAGAGATTTTTGACCCCATCACACAAACATTCGCTAATAATAGTAGATTGGTGGTAATTTGGTGCATTTTCAGTGCTCACTCATGGGTTACTAAATGCTTTGACCCTCGCATTGTACGAATGGACTAGTGCAACTAAATTGTGATCAAACAGATCATTAGGTCATTGACTTATTTAAATATAGAAAATAAGGTTATTTGAGGTCATTAACCCCCGGTGTAGGAAAGCCTGATTAATTTTCTGGTCAGTAAATCCTCTGCTGACTCTTATGCTGATATCTAGCCTAGCCTTTTCCCAACTATGTTGGGGTCGGCTTCCAGTCTAACCGAATACCAGGGTGAGCGGGATGGAGCGATGGCTATCTGACCTCCACAACCCAGTTACCGGGTAATACTCCTTGGTAAGACTGGTTGTAAGCAGGGACCGTACAACCCCGGTTAAGAGTTAAGTCCTTTATCATGTGTAACTTCTTGAATGGGTTTTATCTTTTAGCCTTGAAACCCAGTAAAAGGGTTATCCCTTCACTATAGATAACCCATTGAATGGGTTCTATACTTGAAACCCAGTGAAAGGGTTTCCTTCATTAAGATGTATCATGTCATGTGACGTATGTAGTATATTGGTTTTGTACGGGTAACCATATTAGCAATTTGCAATGTGGCATACGTTTCTTCAGATTAATGGCAGATTTCATAAAATACCTACAACGTAGGTAGGTAACTTATAAGATATCGAATGTCTTGCAAGCGACTTGCCGTAGCCACGTGGCTTCGTAAAAAAAATATCTTTTCGAATACCCAAAGATGCAATGCCATCGAAATTCGCAGACAATCCGTGTCGAGTCATAAAATCGTCGACATGACGTCTCGGCAGGCTATATTGTAAGGATTCTTTCCTAGGCAACTGAAGGAACACTGGTGGGTTTTAGTCAGTAAAAGTCTGACACGCCCTTCTGCTCCACCCAGAGCGGGAGAAGTCATTTCATGATTTCCAATCCACAAAAAAAAAAAGGCTATATTGTAGAGATTCTTTCTATGATGATTTTCTTAGCCTGAATTTGAAGATGGACCCCGACCTTCTTAAGTTCGCCTGAAGGCTCCTTCTGGCCATATCATTAACTCATCAACTGTGCTTATCGCAGTCCACTGCTTGGGGCTTATTATGAGCTCTTATATCAGGGCAGAAGTTGAACGGTTCCAGTATGAGAGAGAGATAGAGTTATATACGACCTATAGCACCATCCTTTTTCCTCAAGGGATCCATAATGGATCCATGATGTATTTCGCGTCATAGTACGGCCCCTGGACATAGGACACTCCTAGACTGCGCCACAACATCCTATACTCCCCCATTTGCTCGATGCTTGCAGATTGGACCGGGTTATACCCTGGATTCCATGGGCCGGGATTTCCCTGGACACCGCTCGTTCTGGCCGGGCTATACCCTGGACTCGTCTCCGTCTTCTCTCAGGAACTCACAACGTATCTTCTGTAATGTAGCTCTTCTTTAGGTTTATAGGAACTCTTCTGTAGGCTTACAGGTGCTCTTCTTTAGTTTTGCAGGAACTCTTCTTTAGTTTTACAGCAACTCTTCTTTAGGTTTAACTTAGTTTTGGTTCTTGCGAGTATGATCTTGGTAGTCTTGATTTGTTAACGCCATTCTAAATTCTCTGGCTAAGGGTCGCCATGTAATAGGTCGATAGAGGAGCTCTCGAAGATAAGAGAAACTCAGCGTGAAGTGTTCAATAAGTTTATATTTCGGTAGTCTCCATAGCAAAGCCAAATGTGTAAACTCAAACTCAAACTCAAAGCATTTATTTCAATTAAACCAATTACAGGCACTTTTGAATTGTCAAAGAGTCGGTCAGTAGGTAAGTCAGAAAGTTGAAGCTAGTTGCCCATTCCAAAACGTAGATCTATGGAGAAGAACGGGCAAGAAACTCCACGGACACTCTTTTAAATCAAAATATAGTTACAAAATATTGGTTACATCATTCATGTTGAAATTATACATGTGAGAACGATGAACGTTAAAAGCGTCCGTAATTAAAAAAAAAAAAAAAAACAATTCAAAATTAAAATTAAAATAAGCCGTGGCAGCTAAGGTATGACCAGCCTCCACCAACAGCGCCCGTTCACAAACCTGATGTATGGATTCGTTAAATGATCCAACACACGCGCCACCATCAGCGAGGCATTAGAGTGAGCATGACACACTCTCAGCCGCCAGGGCACATCCAAGTCAAATAAAGACGTACCCAGTAAATGGTAGCTTTAGAGTAGGTACATAGTACTCACACATGTACTAAGCAATTATACAATACAAAGGTGATTGAGTCTACACAATGCAAAGCTATTCTTACAATCTTCAGCAGTTGCTTAACAGTATCTTCAAATGTTAATTAATTAGTTGAGGTTGTGGAGCAGGACCAGCATGGAGCCAAGCATTTTTATCATTTATGTAATCCCCCAACTTATAATATGCCTGCCTGCATAGTGTGCGTTTTATACAAGTTTTAAATTTCGTCTCATTTAGTTGAAGTATGTGTGGAGGTATTTTATTGTAACATTTTAAACAGTACCCCATGAACGATGAGTCTACTTTAGCCAGCCTGAAACCTGGTTGAGCTAATAGGTCCTTATTTCTAGTATTATAATTATGCCTTTCACCTCTTTTATTAAAAAGATGTAAATTTTTTCTTACGTACATGATGTTTTCGTAGATATATTGACAAGGTACTGTCATGATGTTAATATCCTTAAACAGTTCCCTTAGGGAATCGCGCCTGCGAAGATTATATATGGCTCTGATGGCTCGTTTTTGCAGAATAAAAATGGACTCGATATCTGCAGCCCGTCGCCAAAGTAAAATACCGTAAGACATGATACTGTGAAAGTAACTAAAATAGACTAGCCTCGCGGTATCTACATCAGTAAATTGACGGATTTTTCTGACAGCATAAGCTGCTGAACTTAGCCGTCCTGCAAGTGATATTAAATGAGGACCCCATTGTAGCCTTGAGTCGAGCGTAATCCCCAGGAAAACGGTTTTATCGACGAATTCTAGTTTCTCTTGATTCAATACTATCTCACAATCACTACTTTTGACATTTGGTAAAGAAAATCTGATGCACTTAGTTTTTTTCTACTAATACTAAATTATTAGCAGTGAACCAATTTTGGATCTGCAGTAGGGCGTTATTGACGTCGTCAAAATTTGTAGCACGTCTATCTACCTTAAAAATTAATGAAGTATCATCAGCAAATAGCACCATTTGTGGTTGATTTTTTAATAAATGGAGTAAATCATTAATATACACTAAAAAGAGGAAAGGACCCAATATCGAACCTTGTGGAACACCCATTTTAACTTTTAAACACAGTGAATTGACACCATTTATTTGAACTTGCTGTTGTCTATCATTTAAATAAGATTTTACTAAACTGAGGGCAAGTTTTCCAAGTCCGTAATGCTCAAGTTTCAAGAGTAAGGTTTCATGATCGACGCAATCAAATGCCTTG
Organism: Cosmia trapezina; assembly: GCA_905163495.3. Lineage (NCBI taxonomy): Eukaryota > Metazoa > Arthropoda > Insecta > Lepidoptera > Noctuidae > Cosmia > Cosmia trapezina. The sequence goes on along the minus strand of LR991041.1, from coordinate 5,372,064 downwards.
GAGAGGTCACAAAAAATGCCTATGGCGTCTTGGGCCTCTTCCCACGCGTTAAAAATGTGTTTTAATAAGGTTACACCGGCGTCGGTCGTACAACGTCCTTTGGTGAAACCAAACTGTTGATCGTGAAGTATTTTATTCGTGTTAAAATGATTGAGCATTTGATTAAGCATTACCTTTTCAAACACCTTGCTGAAAACCGGCAACACGGATACTGGTCTATAATTATTTTTGTCTTTACTGTCTCCGGATTTAAAAAGTGGAATTACCTTACTGTATTTCATTAAATCCGGGAAAACTCCTTGATCTACACAAAAATTAAATATTAAGGCTAAGTAAGGCGCTATAGTCTCAATTATGGAGGTACAGACTTTAATGGACATTCCCCAAAGATCTTCGGTCAGTTTGATCTTAATTTGCTTAAAAGCTTTTATTACTGTTATGGGGTTAATATGCTTAAAGTTAAATTCAAATTGGCAGGCCGATACGTTCGCTCTTACTAAATCAAAAGAGAGCGAGGGCGAGGAGTTTAAGACCTCAGTAGTTTTAAGTGGGATACTGGTAAAGAAATTTACAAATTCCTGAGCAACTTCTTTACTATCGGAAATGAGACCACATGACGACTCCAGTGTGTAATCAATATTATGCTTTCTGTTCCTGTTCGTTTCATTGTTGATAATTTTCCAAACTGTCTTTATTTTATTATCTGCTGATTTAACCTTGTTGCTAATGTATAAGGCTTTAGCTGCCTTACAAGTGTTCTTAAAAATTCTAGAGTAAGTAGCAACATACTTATTAAAAGTTTCCGTGTTAATATAAGGCTTAAGGCCATACAGCTCGAAAAGTCTTTCCCTACTTTTCCTGAGTCCTTTAGTTGCCCAGTCACTAAATAGAAACTTAGGGCTGATGGTTTTTGTGATCTTCTTAAATGAATTATCGAACTCTGTTTGGACTACCGAAAAGAATTCTTTATACAAAATATTAACATTGTTCATTTTCAGTTCTTGATCATTTAACTTACAAATTAAAGTGTTATTAAATTTATTTAATTTAACAGATGTTATTGGTCTGGATTGTATCTGCACTTTTTGCATAGGTATGTTGGACTCAAAAGTTACGGTTTGACCACTGTGATCAGAAGGGAGATAATTAACAATGGATTTATCTAAATAGTCACAACAACAGAAAACATTATCAATACATGTAGCAGTAGTCGTGGTTATTCGGGTAGGTTCTACAAACACATTTGATAAATTAAATGATTTAAACAAATTTAATAATCTACTGGTATTTGAATTATTTTCTAAAATATTAATATTGAAGTCGCCACAGATAATTACTGACTTATTACCAGCTGCAAGTCTTGACATAACTTCTTCCATTACTGACTCGAATATAGAGTAGTTTTGATAATTTGGGGGTCTGTAAACGCACACTATGACATGCTTATCTAGCTCAACACAGGAAAGTTCAATACTATGTTCAAATGATAGTTCAACTATGTCTTTACGATTTTTCGATTTAATACAATTTTGAATTAGGATTAATGAACCACCACGCGCCATTGATGTTCGATTAAAACAACTGGCCACACTATAATTCTCATAATTAATTAACATTTCGTAATCTTTTAACCAATGCTCGGTTAAACAAATAATGTCAAACATTGTTTTTTCTAAAAACAATTCAATTTCCAATTGTTTGGATGAAAAACCTTGAATATTTTGATGAAATAATTTCAAGGATTTCTGCTTAGCCCCTTTTCTACAGTTAACTATTTTAGAGCTAGAAAATACCTTTTTGTTAATAAGTGTAACCATACTGTTAGTGGTACTTTCTGTTGTCTTACAAACTAGTTTAAATTAATAACCACCTTAACATTAGTACTATTACTAACTGTGGTGCTAATTAAAGATGACTTCGACATACTAATTATGTCTGGGTTAATATTAAAAGCTAATAGCCTAGCTATTTGATGTCTAAAACTACTGGGCAGATACACCGTATCCCTAGTCGAGCTTAGCTTATCAACAAAAATGTTGGTGTCAAAAAATATAAACTTGTCACTATGGTGACTAACTAAGAATTGCATGTAGTTATTTAACATGTAAATGTAGTTGTTTTGTCTGTTTGACAAGTACTTAAAGTATGGAAAAGCACACAAAATTATTTTCTTACAATTTAACTTCAATAGCTCGGTGACACTATCAGTAATATCATCTTTTTTAACATTAAGACTGCTACCTATAAGTATAGTAATAATGGCATTAGGATCATATTCATTCTTAGTTATTGAAGCCATTATTTGTTTGTAGGAAGACTGAGGCAAACAATAGTTTAGAGAAGAATGACTCAGGTTGTTGCTAAGTAATTTTCCTAACCCTTTTCCAAAACTATCAGAAAACATAATGGAATTATAACATACTTTACTACTACAAGGAACAGCACTAGCATCTGTCTGAACTACTTGCAATGGACCTAGTTCAATATCTGGTGAATCTTGACAAGACATAGATACCTGAGCACTTCCTGACTGGGACGGGTCCTCCGTTACCTCGGGTTGAAAAGTGCCAAGATTGGATTTTCTATGCAATGAACATTGAGGGCTGCTAAGAGTCAGCGGGTCCACTTTGTCTGCATTAGAGTTGCACATATCCACTAACTCCCTTGTAGCAAGTATGTGCTCCTGAATTTGTTTTTCAGACCTCACATACTTATTATACAGTAAAGCATTACAAAGTATTTATACTGTCAGCTAATGACCCACATTCATACGTCATTATGTTACTGCATAATAGTAAATGTAGAAGTACAACATTGAATCATGACAACATGCTTCAACAAGGTTAAAAACTAAAAATACAAATCCCATTATCACATAGATTTTTAAAATTTTATTAAGTATCACAAACACTATTAAAACCAATCCTAAATTCCTAACTCGCTCCACGTTTGTATATTCCTACCTTAGTTATAATGCATCACAAAATCCTAGACTTCGAAAAACAAAAAAGGCTCGAACCGACGCCGAATTGGCGGGTCGAATCGTCCGTACGCAGCTGCATTACCAAGGTCAGTGGCATTGTGCGCGAGAGTGCATTGCCCAAACAACTGCACGCCGCGAAAATGTGCACACACGCGTGCACTGTGCATGTGCACGGAACTGTGCAAGTGTGCGTGATCGCACGAAGTCCCGACAAAAAGTATCCGAATTGCATGGCATAGAGTAAGTTGTGGTGAGATGTGAGAGTGTGAAGGGAAAGTTAAATAAATTCTGTACGGGATTCTCGTCTCCAATCGTCTACTTGGCTCTTATAGCATCAACTGCCAAAGTTTTATAAAAAGATCTATGATCAGCTAAGAACTGAAGCTTGGCAAGAGACGCCAAAAAAGAAGATCAGCTTTCTGATTATTTTCTCTTTAGACGTAAGATATTCCTTCTCCTGAAATTCTGAAGACCGTGGTCAACAATTCCACATTCAAGGAGCTGTGTTACAGTTTGTTGTTCCAACTTCCAACCAACATGCATCAAAACTCCTTCAAAAGCGTTTCCTTCTCTGTCCACGTTACTTTGTAAAATACGTCATTTTTTGTGTTTATTCCTTCAGAATCATCATTGTTATTAACTACATCATTTCTGGCTACATCTTATATCGACCACTATTTTTATGCAAATGGTTTAAATCCGCTAAGAGGTTTAGGATCTTTCTCAATGAATTTTACATGACTGTTCCCGACCATCTCTTCTTTGGACCCCACACAAATAAAAAACTGCCAACCAGTCAAAGTACCCGAATTACATACAAACGCACACACATAAGCCCCAAGTCAAGAGTAAGGTCAGGGCTACTCTTTTGGCGACGATTCGGCTCATTTCGGCTGAATTCGGCTTCGTTCGGCGCTTGCGCAGGGTCAGGGTTGGACGGAGATTTCTTTCATTCTTTTTTTGGTAGACGGAACTCTTTGTGTTGAACTTTTTATGTTGAGGTAGGTTTATGTAATATTTAGGTAGGTTTTGTATGGGCGGGTATATTTTATTTCTATGTGCGTTAGAGATACTTTGACGGTTTTTTCGGGGTGATAAGATGTTTGTATGTTCTTTTTTTGGTTTTGGGCAGGTACTGAAGGTATGTATGTAAGGTTTGAATCGTGATTTATTGGAGTGTAGGTACCTGAACATACACAGTATTTAGACTGTTGTAGGTATTGTATTAATTCATTAGGTACTTCATTAGTTCAACTGATGCATAAGTACCCTAATTAAATACCTACCTAGGTATGTGTTTGTTTTATTTTTATGATTAGAGGTAAAACGGACCTAGAACCAGTTTCAGGATAAAATTAAGCTTAAAAAAACAGAAGGAATAATAATTAGCAATAATTTTCCTCGTTATTTATCGTCCACCTTTTTTGCTACTGAATTTTATTTCCCATGTTTATTGTTGAAACCTCAAACAGTAGCAGTCAAATAATAAAAACAGCAGGCGAACATTCATCATTCTAATTGGATAACTCAAAAACATACAATTCAATGCTACCTGACTAAATAACCAATAATTTAAAATATACCGCAGAGACCATTTAAACCTAGCATATTATTTTCTTTACAAAAATAGATGTTTCATTGCCCTTAGCAAAAATAACCACCAAATTGGTGCCGCTTCGGACGGGTTCCTTTTTATTTTTTTCAAGTGGCAACTGACGGCCATTTTGGATTTTTTTCTTTTTTACAATACCAAAACCTCGGCCTTGCTTGCAAGTGGTCCGCCCGCTGGCAACGTGAAAAATGCTTGTGGATCGAAATGACGCTTTAGTAAAGGAAGCCCGTTATTTGCGGTCAAAATTACTTACCTTGCAACTGTTTTTTGTTAGAGGGTTTTTGGGTTCCGTATAGAGGCAGTAATGTTTTGCTAAATATTTGGGTGGGTTTTTATAAAACCTAGACTTGGGAGATATAAGAATCCTGCCCGGCGAGCACGGCCTACTGTGACATGGCTTGAGTCACACATTTTATCATAGTTTGGGCGATAAAACTGTTTTGTCTTAAATGCTAGCACGGCGGCGTGAGATAATTTCTTGAATGTGACATAACTTCTTGACGTTTAGTTGGGACTCATTATGTCTTATTTGCTAATATGGGTGCACCAATTATATCACAAATGTCACATTTTGACGGTGACTAAGAAAAATTTTATCACGTTCGTTCGGACTTTCGGAGGTGGTGATAAAGATTTGAAAATTGAAAAAAATAATGTTTTCCTGCTAATTACTCTGCACCAAATGGCAATAAATTATTTTATTGCATTGTGTGGTGGTGGTTTATTTGTGCGTGATAAGGATAACCAAAAAAAAATTGTAATAAATAAATAAATAATTTACTATTTTTTTTATATTTTTAAACGGTTTTTTTTTTTAATTTTTAAAAATACATATTTAGACATGTAAATAATGCGCCTTAAAACCAACAAAAAAAATTAAAATAAATAAATAATTTAAGTAAATACAGAGGTACTTAAATACTACTATTTTTTTTGTTACCTACATGTTAAGAATAATCGGTTTATAGGTTTCATAAAGGGGGGCCAAATTTTCATTATTTTTGCGATAGGACACACCGTTTTCGAGTTATAAGCAAAAGAAAAGAAAAAAAAAGATTTTATTTGGCCGCATATTCAGATAGTCTTAAACATTTTAATTTTTTCAATTTACTATGTCACGCTATGAATTTAGCAACAAGAAAGGCATGTCGCGGCTCTAGATTATGTCACATGGTTGACCCGTGCTAGCATTTAAGACAAATTCTAAGACATGATATAATTTATCATGTCTTGTCACTAACGTCTTGGGTACGCCCGTGCTCGCCCCGCTGGAAGAGTTTTGGTAAATAGCGAACTTCTATTCTTCTTGACAGTGTTTATGCCTCGATCGTAGTCAGTCAATGTTTTAATATTGCCCCAATGAACAACAATTGAGATAAGATAGGAGACATTTATTTGCAGAAACACGAGTATACATACCTACAAGGCATGCAGGATGTTATAAACAAAGAAGATCCGTCACGTTCGGCTTTTGTGGCATACAAATATACAGGTATGAAATTATAGGTATTTGAACAAAGCTAAAAACATTATCAAATTTTCACTCAAACTAAAAATTAAAATTAAAACAATAAATTACAAATTTCAATAATCAATTCAATTTAATACAACTCTGAAAATAAAACTTACATTGGTACCTTTATGGTAAACTTAAAAAGCACAAAAAAATATTAGTACGGAATTCAGTACCATAAAATGCCAGTCACCGTCAAATATCTGTGGGTATATACCAATATTTTCTTTCAATACAAACATGCGAATAAGATAATATGACATTTGGTGGACGCGAGCTGTCAAATTAGCGCGCGTTTTTGTCTTTTTGGCGGGAAACCAAAATGGCCGAAGGGCATTTTTTTATTTTCCTACTTATTGGTAGTTATCTAGATTACATCCATTTATATACGCAATTATAGGTTGAGGTTATTTAATTTCATGTAATTTTTAAGGATTCAATGGAGTTACGGGCCGGCCAATCGTATTCGGCTTAACTACCTAATTATAAAATATACTTTACTTGTAGGTGCACATTATGTTTTATATTAGTTAAGGAAATTTATTTTGTGATGGACAATTCAAGATTGGGCAATTAAAGGTTTATGATCCTCAAACTTAACTACGTCTGTTATCTCTTCTCTTATCTGTGAACTCAGGCTTGCATTCAGGCTTCCAGGTCTTATGAGCTAGAATACCTTACTTATTCATATGTAGAGCCTCTAATAATTCCCACTATGGCATACTAAAAAACCCTCCATCCTCTAATAAACTGACAGAGCCACATTTTTCTTGTTAGCTAACTTTTTTTTCTTGTAGGAATCTTTTCCTTGTTTTTTTAATTTCAAGGAATGCTGTTTTGCGTACTTTGGTTAAAGGTGGTGCCATTACCTAAACATTAATTTTCTTCTATTATTTTGCGAAGTTACCTAGATATCTACAAATTGTAGATGTGATTATGTTTAACTTTGCAAACTTTAGACAGTAGAAAACATCTTTTCGCAGATGACTAAAGTATGTATGTATTCCTACTTAGGTAGGCTGATTGATAAAACTATTATGTTTTAATTTCAATGGCCATTATGTCACGTTTAGGTTAACTGCATCGTAATAATTATATGTACTTCTATCTATACCAATTATAAAGCTGAAGAGTTTGCTTTTTGTTTGTTTGTTTGTTTGTTTGAACGCGCTAATCTCCGGAACTACCCGTAGGATTTGAAAATTTCTTTTTGAATTTTTAAGCCCAATTCTTGAGGAAGGTATAAGCTATTTAATATCACGCTAGAACCCTAACCATATAAATGTGCTTCGCCGACTTCTCCAAAGCTTTCGACTCAATGAAATGGCCAATGTGGTGGAATGCTTTACCTACCAGAAATGTACACGCCGAAACACCTAGTGCATCTATTGAGAAAGCTATACGAAACAGCTTCAGGTCGAACCGATGAAATCTTGTCGAACAATTTCCATTCTAGCGCAGGTATTCGTCAAGGTTGCCTATTATCACCGCTCCTTTTCAATGTTTACACCGAACTCATCATGCATAGGTACTCTGGAAGACTGGACAGGCGGTGTCTCAATCGGTGGCTACAAAATTGCAAATCTGTGACAAGCTGATGACACCACGCTATTTGCTACTAGCACAAGTCATCTAGAGGAATTACTTCTTAAGATGGAGAGCGTGAGCCTCGAATTCGGACTAAAGATTAACCTCAAAAAAACTATGGTGATGATCCTGGACCGCGCTAACAACAATTTATTCGCCCGAAGACTATAAAATTGCGAACTGCGACGTGATCCAGTCCCACCTTTATTTTGGAGCGTTAATCTCAAATGGGGGTGGATGCATAGGCGAAATTAAGAGAATGTATGGCGATAAATAAATCATCGATGAACAAACTAGAGATATTACAAAAGCCACCAAGATTCGGCTTGTTCAACCACTGGTTTTCCCTATGTTCCTATACGCTGCTGAGACTTATTTATTTATTTATTTTAAATAGAACGGTCGAAACCAATTACACTATTTAAACATATTACATATATATAATTTATTTAACACAGTCATGCATTCTTCTCACAAAAATTCAAACATTCTGACAGTATCATCTTCCATTCAGTCACAAACACATCAAGATCTGTGTTTGAGTTCAGGAGAGCGTTAATAGCAGCTAATGTCCTAGGAATAGGTGACTTGGAGCGTACAACAGTACGGCAAGTTGGAACAGCCAGTAAGCGGTGTTTTCTGCTACGACAATAATTGTCTGGGACAAACAGATTACAGATTTCATTATGGAGATCAGGCACATCAATAATCCCCCTAAGAATTTTAAATATTACAGTCATCTGATCGCGCGACCGTCTTACTTCAAGAGAATTGAAACTTAAGCAACCCAACAGGAATTTAGTAGGATACAAGAGAGGATAATACCCGTACAAGACGAGTACCGAGACGTGGATGCTGCGAGACATCAAGAAGAAGAAAATAGACGTTCTGGAAATCTGGTGCTGGATAAGAACGCTTGGGGTATCGTGAATCGAGTTTCCCACCAACACCTCCAAGAAATCAGAATCAAATGTTTTTGCACAACTTTCGTAACTAATCTAAAATCTTACATGGTTTGTTAAAATCACTTCCATCAACTCTGATTTAAAAAATACTTACACATTTTCATACTTACTTTTTTATTTCTGAACTCTCTTCTCTTACTGCTATAATTCCTTCACCAGAACAACATCTGGGGCCCATTAAAAAAAAAATGTTCTTGAATTTTAAATTAAGTAAGTAGGTTTAAAATCCACGCCAAAAAATTTTTAGACATGGTTATTCTAGGTTTTGAAAGCTTAGTTTATTAATTGTATTAAATATAATAATTATCAACAGGTGGCAGCCTCAGCTGTCTTTCAAAGTTACAGAACACAGGGACTTGTCGCCTTACATAGATAAGTACTTAGATTGTACTTAGATCTACTTGATAAGCTAAGCCGTAGGTTGCATATAGGGCATAAAATGTCTTTGTGCGTGAAATAAAACAATAAAAAATTTCAACAAATGAAAGAAATTTATTGTATACAGGTTTTAAATATCCTCGCACATTATTACACCTGCCTAACCAGCCATTTCATTATGATATTTAACGTAAGGTATAAAGATCCTATAGATAAAAGGACATTACATATGAAAAAACATTACTTTTTCACTTCAAATCATCCTATTCAAGTTACAGTATAAGTAAGAAAACAGTATTTTTACAAACATCGGCTACAATTCCACAATTTCAAATCAACTTTTTTTTTAAGTCGCCTAGCGACGGTTTTGGACGTTTGTTTAATTTTTTTTTTATCAAAAATTCAGTCGAATCATCGTAAGCTTAGCTTCTCAATTTTTTCACCATCCTAAAAATTTGACTAGATTTAATACAATAGTGTTGTGCCAATCACATTTTATTCGCCAATTTTTTACGATTTCGTTCGTTCATGATATGGGTTCTGAAATAACCTATAAACATCACTTTTCTTACTGAGGAATTGAAAGATATATAATATTTTTATAATTTATAGTAAAAATAATTATGAGTCGCTTAAATTAAACTCGAAATCTAATCATCTGTTTATGATTTAAACAATAATAATAAAAACTAAAGGAACAAAATAACAAAAATAAAGAGGCGAGTAAGGTATATTGAAAAAAAATATTTCATTAAAACTTGTACTCAATAATTAAATAACAATATTATAATTTGATCTTGTTAGCTCATTTCGCAGTTTATATATTATAAAAAAAACGTGAGCCATTATCGATTCTTTAGGAAATAACAGTTTTATCTAGCTTATACATTGGTCCATTACCTAACTGATTTCATTTTAAATCACAAAAAGAATCCCAATAATAAATTTTGCAAAGAAAACATTCTAAGAAAATGTTCCCCAGCAGTGTGATGTAGTATTTTTAAGCGTTAATTCAAAATAAATACATCAAGATAGCAAATACCCGATTTGCTATCGGTTTTTAATAAATTTATAACATTATAGGTATTTAATATTTCTAAAATTAAATGCTTCTTGTTGTACATAATTTTTTTTATAAAAAAACACGAATGCGGAACATCCGCGAACTGTGTCTAGCAAGACATTACAAAACTTTCATTCAATATTCTATACCTTTCCACGATAATGCTAAGTGTCAATAATAATAAGTCAATTATTGTAATACATAATAGTACAATAATCATTAATGTTTTAAAATTAACCATCTAGAAATACATACAAGATGTAAAGGGAAAACAATTAGTGACGACAATAGGTGATTCTTACATTATAGAAACGTCGATTTTCCAACTATACACAGATAAGCACAGTGTTTAAGTAGAATACTAACTAAGTATAACATCTCCCGTATGATCGAACAAACACTGGGACACAGTGTACAGTTGGAAACCGGCACACGAAGTTAGGTACAGTCACACAAACAAACAACTTGTGTCCATAAAAATGCTTCGTAAATTAACATCCTGGCAATGTCTTTTACGAGTAACTCGCGAATGTAACGTTCAAATTCAAAACTCGAATTCTCGAATTCGAAAGTCGAATTTAAAAATTGTGTTATTGTTTGCACTTCGATCGGATACGTGTACGAGAGTAGACGCATCGGATACGAGTAGCAATGCCGCGGTTACATAAGGTATAATTAATGATTTAATTAAAAATGCAACTTTCCCTTCATTGTCTTTTGTTCCTGGACCAGTTGAGGACCGTTCTAGACTAACCTAACCCTTACGGAGAATTTATTACATTTACGAAAAAAAATTAACAAGAAAATATTAAAGAATTGCTACGAACTACCTATTTAATTGAAAGTACACTACAATATTAACTAAAATTCTTAAACTATGTGGAAAAATGATTGAACAATATACAATAAAAATGATTCACTAATAATCCAGTGACCTCTTCAGTGTAAAAAAAAAAAAACTGTTGTTTTCAAACTACATTATGTACCAATGAAATGTGATTCGAGATTATGATATAACTTTGCATCCTTAGATTATGAAATGTCCAGATTCCGTGTTCAGTACAAAACGTAGCATAAAACGTGAAGCCAATTTTTATACGTGTGTGAGTGAGCGCCGTGTACTACATAACGCTTTTGCGTATGTGTGCAACACGCGAGTAATACCAGCGCATAGAGATTACCCTAAAATAGTGGGAAAATTTAAATATAAAAGGAACATTGAAAAGGAACTTAAATAAAATAAAAGAAGACAAAGAAAAAAGTCTGAATTTGGTCAAAATTAAAATCCAAGATGGCGGCTACGAAAATTTTCAAATTTTTCGTCATGGGTATCGTTTTCATGCTTTTCTAGGGTGTGGAAGCCGACGAACATAACGATTTTTAAATAAATCAATCAATCTGCCAAGCCTTTTCCCAACTATGTTGGGGCCGGCTTACAGTCTAACCGGATGCAGCTGAATACTAGTATTTTACATGGAGCGACTTCCTATCTGACCTCCACAACCCAGTAACTGGGTAATGCGATACCCTTTGGTAAAACTGGTTGTCAGACTTTGGGGCTTCTGACGACACGTGACGACTGTTAAAGATCCAGGAATGACAGCCGGACCTTAACCGGGGCCGGGGGCTTAACGTGCTTTCTGAGGCACGGAAAAGACCCAGTATGTAAAGATGGTCACCCATCCACGTACCAAAATAAATAAAACCATATATATAAGAAGTCGTTTCCGTTGTGCATTCCCGTATTTTCTGGAATCCCGGGATTTATTTTAAGAAAAGAAATACTAAGAAGCCGCTTCCACAGTTTGTTAGCCAAATATTAACTTTAGGTAAATATGCACCCGATTATCCGATCGGTGTTTGGGGATTAATGATGATTAGACATCATTAATTCCCAAACACTAAAAGCCTACCTAAAAATGTATACTGGGCATTCTGTAGCAAACTATCAGAAAGTATATCAAAAATAAAATTAACAATAAATAATTGTCCAATAAATTAAAATAAATTTGGAGAGCGAGCGCATTCCAAATTTAAATTTAATTATATAGAAATAATTCAGCGTGAAATTCAATAAATGAGCTACCTGTGGTAATAGGTGCTGTCAGTTGACTTGGCTTCAATATTATCCTAAAAAGAATAACCTTGCAATAGAAAAGTGTAAATTATTATTTTAAAAAAAACAATGCTTATTACATTTTAATGCATAAAACCATTTTACTTCAATTTCCAAGTACATCTGTCAGTCTGACATTCGTCATATTAATTACTAGAGTCTATCGAAATGAAAAAAAAATCGTTTGACAGAATTCCGCATGTCATTACAATAAAAAAAAAAACAGTAATGGTCATCGACTTTGAACACAAATTGAATAGTGATATATTATTGACCCTGTTTGTATATTAACACGTTGGCGGACAGTACTATCTCACTGGTTGCGGCTACTGAGACACTACTTATTTTCATACATTGCACACGGGCGTAGTGTCACAACGAATGGTATTTTGCGTAAAAACTTCTATTCTATTCTTAAAAAATGGCAAGCAAAGCCGATGTCGACTATTCTGCCAATGTCTAAAGTGAGCTAGAGAAACAAGTGTGCATGAAAAAAAAAAAAAAAAAAAAAATGAATGTGTGCGCGGAGGTACTTTCTTTGACGTAACGAAAAGAAATGTGTAGTGACAGTACGAAAGTCTTAATTATACCTGTGGTGACAGTTCAACATGCCGTTCCTTATAATCGTATGGAAAATCGGTCGTCGTGCGGCGTACTGTATGACTTTTAGCTACCTAGTCGCCTGTGGTTGTTACTGTCCGCCAACGTGTTAAGATTTGGGTATTTTCTTATGGTTTATAATATTTTGATTAATATTTTTCACATGTAACAACTAAATATACCTACACATGGATGCAATCAAGAATTTGAGTTTGAGTTTGATTTTAAATCGTATACACATGTATACATGTGTGATATTATGTAAAAAGTAAAAATGTTAAAACACACGATTGTCGCATTTACAGACTTGGATTTTATGAGGTAAATTAATAAACTTGCGTGCTACAGATGACAGATTCAATGCCGTTAGAAATGAGTTTTTATGCAACTCTCTTAATTAACCCACGTTCATAAGATTTGATGGGTACCTTATTACATTTTACATAATCAATTTAGGGTGTCGTATGTCGACTCCACATCAACATCGTCCATGTTAATAAAACTCCTTAGTTATCCCTCGTTTTTTTCGTGAGGTGTTGAAAATTTGGGTAAATATTTTCATGCCCTAGGCAACACTTAACAGTTATTGTGTCAAATTCAATGTCACGTTGTTATTTTTTCGTTTTCAAATTTAATTATGAAATACACGGTGAAATTTAATACTTACGTATGAAATGAGATGTTAGTGCACTTTTCTTTTTTTTTAATGTAAGTTTTGCACGATTTCACAGCACAGACTATCATTTCTTAAAATAATAAAACACCCGGCTCTTGACGTTTGCATTGCGAACGTTCCTTGACGTCTGGCGCGGGGATCGAACAAGGATCCAATTTTAGTACCTTACATTTGGAATCAATTTACGGTAACCTACTAGGAATCTGGACATTTCATAATCTAAGTTTGCATCGCTATTTTGAAATGAGGTATTTGAACGGAGGCAGTTGTTTCGTGTAAATATTTTGTTTCTCCTTTGGTCTTCATGTGATTTGACAACAGCAGCTTTGATCCTGTCTTTCTCAAAAAATAATCAACGTTACGGAAATTATTTTAACCGATAATTAGCACGCTACGTTATTTAGCATGCTATGTACGCTATTTAAGTAAGATTCCCTCTCTCGCCTCGCCTTGATGATTATTTTAAGTAGTAGAGATCACTGTTAATAACATTTTTAAGTGTTAAGGCGGTGTATACATTTGTACCGACCGGCCAGTGCCCGCAACACTCGGCTATTTTCTACTACATATCAGTCGCAACTCTCTTTTACCGGGAATAGAACCCCAAACACTTTGCACAAAAACAATGAATGTATAACATCTCAATATAATATGACAATTAATCATATATTATAAAGGTTATTTTATAAAATAAAGCCACTTAAAAATTAACTAACGTTACAAAATAAGATTAAACAACATAATTATTTGTTCCCGATGCAAAAAAATAGTTATATTATTAATTAAAAAAATCTAATAACATTCTAAACGGAATGTTGATTATTATCTAAATTCTCTTTGCAAATTGTCCCATCCTATGTCTGTACAAACTTACACAAAATAACCTTTTTGTTTTAAGCTATCAACAAATGTCAGGCATAACACACAGATTCGTGTACGTATTTTTGAGAAAAAAAAGTTGTTCGATTTTCTACATTTCAAATTTCGAAATGCGGTCTGGTTGGTAGGGTTGTCAACACGACGGTAAATAATCTTATATTTGTTTTCAATATACAAAAGTATTCATCACTCAGATAAATGCACATAACGTTTATAGATTAACTTTTTTAAGATTAAATGCTAAAAAGACGTCGAAAATTATGCACAGAGAAACAAAAGTGAAAGACATGCTATCGACTAGTTTAAAATTTTGAATATAAAAATTTTTGTTTTTTTTTTCCTTTTTGTGAGAGAGCTCGACATCTCGCCATTGGGGATATGTATTTGTTTTTGGATAATGACTTCAAATATCACTTGTATATAATAAATCGTTTTGTTTCGGTCCGAGAAGGATAATATAGTTAATATAATATTATGTCGAAATGTCGAGTACAATCTCATGTACTTCTATTTTGCACATCACTTATGGTCTCCGAAGAAAAATGTACGACATTAAATTTTAACTTGTATATAATATAATTATGTATATTTTAATTACATACATAATACAAAGATTTCTTAATTTCCATGAGGCGCACATGTACACATAACTTACAATAAGTATCGTATGATAATTTTATATCCAAATAGTTTTTACCTAAATTTAATTCTGGGAGAGCGTATACATTTTCATCTCGTACTTCCATAATATATTTTTGATTGAACACCAAAAAATTTCACAAATTTGAAGATATCAATTTTTTTTGAGGATTTTTGGGCTAATTATAATTTTAAAGTCGACAAGAATATAATAATGATTATCCACATTTTGTATAGTCGATAAAACATTTAAAACTTGGACCATGAAAAATAAGAATATTATCTTCTTAAGATACAATAATAGTACATAAAATATATAAGTTCACTAGATGTATTTAATGTACGTACGTGTATATAATGATGGGGCCCGGCGGTCCCCGCAGGTCGTCAAATCGTGATCAAACCGCACTCGTAATACCTAAATATCACATTCAGTAATATGGAAATCCACGTGTTAGCTTAGACACAGTTAAAATTACTATTTTATACAAAATAATAATTGCACATAAGTCCGAACGTAGCTCCGTGTAGGCGAAGCTCAGCCGACCGTTGAGACGCCATTCCGTCTACAACTAGTGCCCTGCCTCTGTCGCGCGAGTGGCGCGACAACGCGACGGCGACGCGCGACGCGACCAACAATACCACAACCGCACTACCCGCCAATAGCACTAATAATTTCATTCAATATATTACCTATCTAATTATAAAAACACCGCGCAAAATCTGCAATAGTTCACTTAAAAATCGATAACATTTACACTCATAGCTAGCTTTATAATTAATTTGTTACATTGTTTTTTTTTATTACTTAAAAATTATTTTAAATAGTTAATTTTATAACGTTAACTTTTGGTTGTCTTTTACTTAAAAACAAAGTCAAAATTTGAGGCTCTCTGGATTTGCGTGAATTTTGGACAACCCTGGCGCCGCTTGCAACGTGCAGTGTCGTTCTACCCTACAGAGGTTCCGTTCTAATTTGAATTTAGAAGATAAAATAAACAGATTGTGACTGATTGTCACGTAAGCGAGGAGTTACAGAAAACAGAAGAAATTTCTTAATAGGTAATTAATTTAAAGATTAGTGATTATGGTTTACGTTAGGTACGTCAAACGCGACTGCAAGCCACAACCGACGGCATCCGAATCTCTGTCATGGGACACTAAACACTATAATATTGTGATATTGCATTAGTAAAGCTGTGATATATTGAACTGGTTGTGACTTTTAGGTAACTATTGTGATATTTGGTGATTATGTGTCGATGTGTGTGTGAGGACTGTCCGGACTGACCGAGGAAGCGGAAACATAAAGAGGAGACACTACATGCCGATACGAGGAAGCCGTCATCGAACGACGACGTCACCCGACACACGATACGAGGAGAAGCCTGCGACTAAGTTATTGTCACTACAACAGTATACACGGATAACGCGAGTCTCGGACGACAAACCTCGGCGGGCCGTATTGCACTAGCGTGAGACGGCGAGCGGGCGGCCGCCCGGCGGAATGTACTTTACATAATATTATCACAAAGACTGAGGAGATCGGGGCGTCTCGGCGCACTAGGCGCGGTCCGGCGGCGCGACCGGCGCCGGCGGCGGCTCGGCCGGCGGCGCAGGCGGCGGCGTGGGCGTGCCGGAGCGCGGCCGCAGCTTGTCGGCGCGCAGGCGCTGCACCGCCTCGCGCATCTCCGCCGCCAGCGCCTGGTCCGAGCTGCCCAGCCGCGCGCGCCGTGCCGGCGGCTCGTCGGCATCCGGCGGTGGCCGGCGCGGCTCGCCCGGCGGCGCCGCAAGTCGCTGCAACAGCGCGGGCCGCTCCAGGCTAGACCTGATGATGCCCTCCAGGAACGAGCCGTTAGCGGGCGGGGGCGCTTCCTCGCGCAGTCGTCGCATCATGTGCGAGGCGTACAAGTCGGGGGCGGGTGGCGGTGGGAACCCACTGCCTGGCCAAAACGGGTAGCCGGGAGGATATCCCGGGGCTTCCGGCCCGTTGAGTCCGTTGGAGAACGGCTTCGTCGGCGGCTTCGGCAGCGGCGGCTTCGGTGGCTGCGGTTTGCTGGCGTCCTGCGGCGGCTTGGGCTCGCGCTTGCGCGGCCGCATGAGGTGGCGCTCCTTGACCTTGTACTCCAGCGTGGAGTGCGGCACGCCGTAGTAGGAGCCGGCGCGGTGCACGGACATCTCCCCGCGCTGCACCGCCTTCACCGCCTCGACGAGACTGTCGCGGTCGTAGTTCCGGTACTTGCCACGCTTGGGCCGCGTGCCCTTGCCGCCGGCGGCCGGCTGGCCGTTGTTGTTGGGTATTTGCTTAGAGTTGCCGGGCGCAGGGTAGCGCTGGTTATCAGGCGGCGTCTTGATGACAGACACGTGTCGGTCAGGGCCTCGCGCATACATCAGATCACTGGGCTGGTGGTGCGGCCTATCTAAGGGTTGCTGGAACTTCTGGCTGATGCTTTTAGCGATAACGTCACTGAGGGACGTGAAGAGGTGTTGTGATGAGGGAGGGTCGGCGAACACAGAAGGCGGGAGCAGCAGCTGTGAGGGTCCCTTAAGTGAGGCTTGCCCCGTGGTGAGCATCGGAGTTATTGGCGCAATGGGGGCTTGAAGTTGTCCAGCGGGGGATGGGCTTTTGTCGTCTGGCGGGGGGAATGTGGGTATTTTGAGGATGACGGAAGGGGGCGAGTCGGCGCGATCGGCATCGCTGTCGTTGTCGGAGTCAGCGTGGTCGATGACGGTGCCGAACTTGTTGAGTTTGTTGCGCAGCGTGGAGCGCGGGATGCCGTAGATGAGGGCGGCTCGGCGGGTGCCCAGCCGGCCCGACTGGATGTCACGGACAGCTGCCTGGAGCTCCTCATCAGTATACGCGCGACGACCAGAACTGTTGCTGCCGCTCTCTTGAACCGCTCGCTTCAATCTGTAACAAAATTAGACTAACATGAGCATCTAATTATGAAATATATAATTATTTATAAAATATTTGTTTTCTAACTGAACAGACAGCTGTGCTGCTGGACAGTTTATTGCGCTACTTCTTCTTTCCATCTAAACGACTAGGAAGTGGCAAAGGGCTGGCGTTTTGGGGGACTGTCTTATGTATTTTGACGTTCGAAAGTTCGAAATGAGCTGTTCCTCAGCCTAGTTTGAATAAATGTCTTTTGATTTTGATTTTACTAAGGCGTTTTCCCAAAAGAAGGTATGTAGTTACAATCTCCACCCCCCCGTGTGTAAACATAGACATCACACCCACACGAGTATTTAAATAAGTTTAAACTAAGCTACCCCGACAGTTAAAATAATATTTTCATAAATACATTTTCATCCCGAAAGAATTCACAAGAATGTAGACGCTGTCCTGAATATGCAACGGGATAAATCAATAAACTTTGCATATTGAACGAAACCCTGAGACACAAAAGAAAAAAGAAACGTTTTATCTTTTTTGTTCGTTCCTTCGAAAGTGAATACATTCGTCAGAGATGCATCCTTAGCGACGAAGTGAGGTGTGGGTATCATGACGATATGATGACACTGCTCTGACTCACAAATGTGTTGCTTTGGTCAACGGCCCACAATCGTCTAAATTCAATATTTCAAAACTGTACGTCGCGTCGCCGGTTTAATCCAAGATAACGCGAAATGCGAAATATTTACTCTCGGTCTCGCCGATAACGGACCACTATGAATGCATCTTTATCATATTCCCTACGGTCACACACTAAACGAAATTCAGCTTTACTACCTTTTAATAGAGTATACAATTTATTGGGTGCAGCTGTCGTCTTCGGTTTCATCTTGAATTGTGCTTTCTTATTTTTCGAGGAGGGTTTCAGAGGAGTTTCAGTTGTGTTGTTGGGTGGTAGGGTATGTTTTTGCTTGACTGTATATCTTCGAGGATGCAAGGTCGATGCTCCAACAGACTATCGGTGCATTTTTATTTGTTTTGGCGAGTCATGCGACCCAGATCGTAGCCCAGAGAATGAATTTATTCAGTTATCGATTTGGTATTGTGTATAATATCGGTTCGAACTAGGTTTTTATATGAATGTATCGAGAGGTAATTATGAGTTTAATAACTTTGTTGAAGACGGGAAATTAACGGGGTCAGTGGCTTCGAGTCGATTGTATTATTGTGTTTTTTTTTTTAAGATTCTTTGTATGACAGCGTGGATGTCTCATCTATGATAATTAGCAGCATTACAATGTAAAGAATAATTTTAAAAGTAATCAAAGTTTTGGCGATGGTACCCAAAATTGTAGCCGAAACCAAATAGCCTAATTTTGTGTCAAAACCGAACCATAAGGATGAGAAGACGACTTGGAAGTTTTGTGAAAAGTCGCTCTATTTTCAGATATCCAAATTAAGTGTTTGGATCCCACATACAACTCAGCTCACCTAACGTCTTACCCAACTACATTCAAAGCAAAATAAGGACAAAACACTTCAAAACTACCATAACACTTCCTATATTTTTCCTCAATGCATTCGTATCACGTAAAAACAATTGCGCGGAGTAAAGCTCTTCAATGCCGTATTCATTATTGGAAATGCTCTGTTACTACTCTGTAAGTACCTTTAAAGACTTCCCCTCCCCCTTCGCGCCGTTAATGTCTCTTAGAGCAAAAGTAAGTGATTTTAACAGGTGCATACACTTGTACTCTGATAAAATCGGAGCGAAAACCTGTTTTACCGGTTGTGTCCGCTAGATGGCAGTGGCTAGGCGAATGTGAGATTGTTACAGTTTTAATCCTGATTATGATGTAGAATAATTTAAGTTTGCAACTATCTTCGTCTGTAGATCCTAGTTTTATCTCTGTGTCTTTAAAGCTTTTGATAGGCCTGTTGAAGGATAGTTAAAAATCTGGAAATTTCTTGTGAACCAAGAAAAAATCTGTTTTGGGCTAAGGTTTACTAAGACAGTCATTCTATATTTTTTGTAGACTTTAGAAAAATTAGGATCAAATCAAGGGACACCCTGAGGTGTGACCGAAGCAGTGTAATCTCTTAACTAAGAAAGTACCTAGATAAGATAAATAATTGTTTTGTCTACATTATTTACACATTGAGGATTTACATTTCATAGCAAGGCAAAATAAGTGCCAAGATATTATTATTGGGACATTGAGTTGTCAAATCAATCCTATAGTTCGCTTCATGTAAGATAAACCGCTCTGAAGTAGGCTATAAAAGATTGCGCAGTAAGTAGTCAATATCTAAGTACATAATACTAAAACAGCAGCGCGGCATGACATGCGCAAAGCCCTTCAGAGCGACAAACTTACGTGACGCGAACTATAGAATTGAACCAATAATTATGCAACATCTCAAACTAAATCCACTCTAATCTTACCAATCCTAACCTTTTCTCAAACTATAACAACCTCAAGATAAACACAAAGCAAGCCCACAGATAGACAAAACAATATTTTTTTAACGACGCATAAAAAAAACAAGGAACAAACACTTAAAGAGTTATCATAAAAAGTAAAGAATTCCAATTTCATCACGCATGAATCAGCAAATAATAAGAAGTCTTTGAACGAAGGGCTTGCGATAAACGCAGTGCCTTTCGCAATGTTGTTCCAGCTAAAGTGGAGCATTGACATTGCTGTAGATATGGGTTCCTTGACTTTGAAACTATGCTGCAAACTGACGGCTGTCAATCTGTTGGTTTATTTTTAGGGGGGAGGCGAGATTTGCCTGCTTTTGATGTCCCACTTTATGCTAAAGGGAACGGAGTTTAGGTAATTTTTTGCATGGATTTATAGTGCTCCATCCCTGTTTTAGGGGTCTGCTACCTTTACGGCTGATTTTTTCAACGTCAAATATTTTTTCCAAGGAATAATTTTGTATTTTTGACAGATTGTCAGAAGCTGTCAATCGACAATTTTTTGTGCGTTTCTAAACTCGTGCTTGAGCGCATGCTTTAGACAAGCCGTCGATATGAGTAAGTTAAGTCATGAAGGATCTTATATTTTAAGGCTCACAGAAACCACACCAAACTGCCCTTTCAAAAGGAAAATGCAGTTTGGTTTTCAGAATGATTAACTTTCATTGAATTCAATAGATGCTAATTAATCTTCTGGAAAACCTATAAGTACTTAATTCTCCTACAGCATTTACAGGGAAACTGAAAGCCGCGGTGATGGGAGCATTATGTGAACTAAGTATTCTATGAATGAGAACTCCCACAAAACTATCTGCACAGCTACTCAGATAACAGCCATCAAAATAATAGAACCCGATACAAAACAATGACAACAAAACAAAATTAACAATGACATATTATTTTTAATGAATATTGTCGTGATAAAATGGCGTCAAATGAACATCTGCGGACTTGATGGCGTTAGCTGTCAAAAGTTCATTGACCCGCGTCGATCGTTCGAAGTTTCGTGTTTTTATGGGTGCGTTCACGTTGCTATTGTTTGTGTTATCCAAGTAGGTTTCAATAGGAAGTAGGATTATTACGAGCCCGTTGCGAATGTTTCGATCGAGTTATGACCAATGGTGCTGTGGCGGTAGCGTGAAGAATTGTTAATGGTACACGACGCTGTAAAGTGCTCGATGGATTTTTTTGTGATTTTTAGTTTCTGGTCGGTGCCGGGGATTGGATCGGTCTATTATGTGAGAGGAACACCCATGAAGGTTATAACAGCTAGCTGTGTTCGAAAGATCCGGACGAAGACCTCGAAATATCGTAGTTCTTTAAATATTTTATTCCTTAAAACCGAGATCTGCGAAACCCATTAAAATAGTGTGCTTGATCATGTTTGAGGAGCTTCCATATTGTGCAGGACATTTATAGCCCCAAAAGAAAGAAAAACAAAACGAATCCGTCTCATTTCGTCACCGTTAATCATCACCATCGTCCAAAATTATAGCAGCACATGTGACTTCCATTTCAATCTAAGCAAGTATTTCAATAAGTATGAAAATATTTAGCAAGAAACACGCAATTATAAAGAAACAGATCCAAACACCCCAAGGGGCTCTAGATACATAAACCCCAAGGAGTCCAGTATCGATTGGAACAAAAAAAGGATAGCTAATCTGATCCTTATTCGCCACAAATAAGCAGAGAGGATGTCGTTTCCAGACATTAATCTATTTAAAGCTTGCTTCGTTCGTATTTCCCGATACCGTATAGAAAAGAAAATAGCTCTTTTATTTTCAGTTTTCAGTACCTATGTTTTATTTTGCTATTTATTCAGAGATTTTTAAAAGGATGAGTAAAAGTGTGTCTTCTTTTATTCAGATAATAACAATAAGATCTGTGATTGTGAAAATGCTTTTCGAGTCAGGAAGACACTGGATAAATTAGCAAGTAAAATTTAAAAAAAATACCCTCATTTTTTTTTGCTACTCCTTCATCAGACCCTAATTGTCATTAATCCGTCACCTAATCGTCATCCATCTATTTATTGAGACCATTCCAATAAGCCCAAACAGGATACCTCTGCTGTGAGGGAGTTGGGTATCCTGCCAATTCCAGGTAATGCTGCAGCATCAGTTCAAGGTTACTATGTCATTCTAATATCGTTGAAGTAACACATTATCCGACTCGATCACAACCACCCACATCCATTCGTCAACCAGAAAAAAGCTGATAGTCTTCAAACGGCTGAATAGATTTTCTTGAATCATAGCTAAGAACACTCTCGATCAAGTCACCTTTCGAACATAATAAAAAAATATAAATCGGTTTATTCGTTTGGGAGCTACGATGTCACAGACAGATACACACGTTCAACTTAACGACCCCCTGTTTCCGTCGGGGGTTAAAAATGGGATAGGAGATAATTTAAATTATCTGCCGCGGATCAGTTAATAGAACTCATCCTGAGTTGGTGAAAGAGGCTACAAGCATAGTGGACAAAGCAAGCGGAGTATGCAGATGTTTGTGTTATAGTTACTTTATCACACGAAAGTGGATTAGTTATTGCAATTTAAACCTTATGATTAACAACATAAAGTCTTTAAGACACGCCTTCGTGAGATAAATTAACTGTAACATAACAAGACATCACGCTTTTAGTCCTCGAAGACGAGCCAGTTATGTCTAAGGCTCATGTAATAGGGGGCGAGCCTATTGCCATCAACCGGGCACTAATCCAGACTCCGGGCTGCTGCTGAGAACTTCTAGTTGGAAAAACCCAATAACACTTTGCCCGAACCGAGACCCGGGTGTAAAGTGTTGTGTTTCCCCAAAGGCAAAGGGCATGAGTGTATCACTACACATTATAAAAGTCCCCCGCAGCGTCTGTCTGTATGTTCGCGATAATCTCAAAAACTACTGAACGGATTTTCATACGGTTTTCACCAATACACGGAGTGATTCATGAGAAAGGTTTAGGTGTATAATTCATTAAGGTTTTATGTAAATTGGCTGAGATATGACGATGATTGTTGAAGATGTCGGAAAAAATCATGCCGACTGGCAACGGCGAAGTGGGATTATTTCCGACCTCCATGCGGTCGAAGCCGCGGGCAAAAGCTAGTGTATGTATAAGTCTAAAATGATAGTGAAGGTTTGACCTTAGACCAGTGTAAAATAGATTCCAAAAATAGTGTATTATTGATGAAATTCATGACCATTATTGATGAAATTCATGACCAAACACAAACAATTCATCCCTATAATGGTCATATAAAATAAGGCTGTGTACATATACGCGACCAAACGCACATTAGCATTAAATTAAGGCCAGCGGCTAATGTGTAATCCAATTTAGAGCGTTTACCTAGATTAAAGTGATAAAAGACTTAGCTAATCGGTCACTTTGATGGCTACGAGTACAATTAGTTTTTATGTTACAGTAGCTTTTTCTATAGTCCAGCTCGCTGGGCAAGGAATTATAGGAAATGTATGAAGGATATAGGGAGCTTATTTAGTGGTCTATAATCTTGCGGAGTGTCTCATTATATTATACAACTTTTCCGATAAAAACAATTCTGTGTCATGAAAAAATAAACAACTTTCCATGATTAATAAATTGATTAGATACCTACGAAAGAAAAGTTTTGTTTTTCAGTCGTGTTTACTGATCATTACTTTCATGAGTCTTAAAGCTAATGAGTATAATCATTAATTGCCCAGTTAACGAATGCAGATCACAACACAAACTATATACCCCCCCCCCCTGGTTATAAAAAAACTAAAACTTTTTATAAACCAATTTTAGTTAGAGACGTGTTTTGTCATTGATATATATGTTACACTAGATTAGCAATTGCCGCGCCAAGGCGTTGCCACTTAACATACGGCCACGGCCGTATGCGTAGCTAACGTCAGTTCAGTGCTCTTTACGACGGCAGCCGAAGTGAACCGAGTGACACGCGACAAAAAATATCGCCAAAATGGGTAAATGCGTAATGAAAGAATGCGATTCTAGATCACAAAAACTACCGGAATTACTTTCCACACGTAAGTTTATTGTTTCTGTGTTTATATCATCGTAAAAACGCAGGAAAATAAATAAAATGTAGATTTTTTTTTAATTATGATCAATGTTACAACTAAAAACTATGTTTTAGTTTCCCACATTTGTGGGAGTTTTTAATTTATGGAATAAGCGATTTTAAATATTTTTTAATAATGATTAACAATGTTCCAGAATACCTAAAGATGCTTCTCAATCAATAATCCGATTGCTGAGAAAAGATACTGACTGGCTACCTACTAAATCTACTGTCATTTGTTCGAAGCACTTCCGTGATCAAAATAAAATAGGACCAAAAAGCGAATGTGGCCGTGTTTATTTGTGCAATCAAGGAATTCTAATGCTTATTGTAAAAGTAATGATTTTTTGCGGCAATTAATATTATCAAATTATAGGTAATGCCAACAAAAAATGCCTTCCCATTAAACTCCCCCAGCAACAAATTAGTTTATATCGACTCAAACTTAGTTTTTAGTTTGTAAAGAGTTGTTTTGCCTACAGTCAATTGTATATTTTTCAGGACAACCGTTATTCTAATAGCAGGTGGAGCTTTCAAAAGAAGAAAATATGGATGTGGATGCTGTGGAAACCGACGAAGAGATAGACGAATTAACTGAAATGCCCCGAAAGCACAAAATGAGGAAAATAATTCACCGGTTGAAAAATGTATCGGCTAAAAGACTAAGAAAAAAAAATATCACAAAAAAAATAGAAGACTAGAAATAAAAAAAAATAAACGATGTTATTAGAGGAACTGAGTTGAGCGAAGAAGACGAAATGCAGCTAAATGTAAATGATAAAACAATGCAATTCATGGAACAATTAAAAAACCTTCAAAAAGAAAAGGACTTATAGAAAACTGACTCTTTGGGGAAACCGAAGGTTTTGTTTTTGCGATTATGGACGAAGTTATGATGACGAATAACTACTGGAAATATATTGTGAAGGACGGCACGGTTGACATCTGTCGGGCATTCCACCGTCCGGGGGAATCAATCCGTCAATTATTTCTGGCTGTTCTCGTCTGGCTAACGGAGACTACTTGCAGAGGCACAACCTTGTAGCCAGGATTATCCACCAGCAACTTACTCTGAAATTCAGTCTTGTGGAATTGGAAGTACCGTACTATAGGTATATGTCCGACCCAGTTCTCGAAAATGGCAATATCACGTTGTATTGGTATCGATCTATCATCACTGACAGGACTATTGTTGCCAATAAGACAAACATAGTGGTGATAGATCGATTAGAGCGTCGCCCAATGATTATTGAAATAGCGGTCCCGCATGACGAGAACCTCGTGAAAGCTGAAAAAGATAAGCAGATTAAGTATCTCGACCTGGCTCGCGAGGTTGTCGACATGTGGGATGTCGATACAGCAATCGTTGTGCCGATAGTCGTGACGGCCAATGCCATAATAGCCAAGAGCCTCGATCAACACCTGAAGAAGCTCTCGTTAGGCAGCTGGATTAAGGAAGATTGCTCCAGAAAGCGGTACTTCTGGACACGGCGCGTATCGTTAGGAGGTTCCTCTCTCAGCAGCCCTGACCACCGGTACCCTGGACCCTGTTCCCGATACCGGTGGGCTACTATTTTTTATATTCTTAAATGTTTTTTATATTCTAATATTTATAAATGTAAATTATATGTATGGAAATATACTAAAGGAAATACAAAATGTTCAAAAAGAAAATGTCTTGATTATTTTCATTAGTTATAAACTTCTAATACACATCCAATAAGAAATACATAATTCACATATTTAAAAAATAACTTAACGTTTAACGTTTAAACATTACGTTTTTTTTTCAACGTTTAAAAACTTGGGTAAAATTTCGCATGGGTAGGCAACCCCATCCCGCCATTCACCGCCATTGCATGTTTATATTGCGATCTTTGTCTAATCTAAGCGACAGTATTGTTCTTGCGACTTGTGTAAGTGAGAAAGATATATGTTTACTTTTAAATGTTTAGTGGTTTCAAAGCTACGTCGTCGCGTTTAAATAGTGGTTAGACTTTTTTTACACATTTTAATGAGGTTTGCTTCTCTAGTTATATAACTCAATGTGTTTTGTCTTCTACTTTCAAACTCAAATCATAATTCGAAAGAAATTGATAAAACACTTATTTAACTCAAATAGGTTTATAGAGCGTTTTAGGGTTTTATGAATAAGGGCTTTAGTCTATTATCTTAATATAATAAAAAAGAAAAGTCCTGACTGACTGACTGACTGACTCATCAACGCCCAGTCCAAACCCTTGGACCTAGAAAGCTGGAATTTTGCACAGAGGTTCCCTTTAAATGTAGACAAGGAATAAGGAAGAATTTTCGTTCCTGTGGGATATTTCCCGACATCCACGCGGGCGAAGCCGCGCGGGAAGTACTAGTAAACTTATACCTACGCAATTTGGGTTCGTTTTTTAACAGAAAATGTGACAACAAATGTGGATAAAAACCATGCAAGATTTAAAACAGGTGTTTGCTTACCTGTTATCCAAATGCTTGGAGTCAGGAGGTGGTGTTCCACTGGTGCTGGAGGTAGACTTGGCGCTGAGGTCTAGCGGCTGTTCCGCGAGGTTGGGGGATGAAGACGCCGGCGCCTTCTCGCCCACCTCTGGTAGCCTGGGGAGGAAGAAACACTGATAAGTACACAGAAGAAAAGTTATCTATAGCAATAGAAGGAAGGTATTCAATCCGTCTAAAGTTCTAAAGAAACGTTGAAATACCAATTCTAAGTAGCATAATCAGCCTTCCCGCTGCTGGGACACAGGCCTCCACTCTGTAAGAGGGAGTGGGCGAGTTGTTAGATGTCACATGTCTTCGAATTTTCGGTTCTAGGACATGCCGGTTGCCTCACGATGTTTTCCTTCACCGTTTTGAGAGAAGTGGTGATGAAATAATTTGCACAAAGTAAAGCGCCTGCTTGGGTTCGAACCTACGACCTATACAACTCGTAAGTCCACCGAAAAGTTTTTAAAGCTTTGCTAAATCAGCTGTAACTCTCACAAGAATTATTTATTTGCTTCAAGTACAGGTAACAATATAATATTTATAAAATTTTTAGACTGTAGCACGATAAATATCATTTAGGCAAAGAAACAAAAATTTTGGACATTTTCGAGTAAGTTTCCAGTTATAAATAAATAAAAAGAAATAAAATAAATAATAAGTTTATTGTGCAAGGAGAAACACATAAAACACATACACTAAACATGATAATACAAGTGGTAGTCAAAATCAGGTTGAACAGCTGGCTCCTGAACTAAGTAAAAAGATAGGTAGGTACTTGTATCTCAGAAGCCAAAAATATTAAAATTATAATTAGTTAGTCAAAAACTGTAAATTACCTCCACGCATAATATAACATTTCACAACTTAAACGTATATCGTATGGCCTCCATAACATTTTCGGAATTTTTGAAAAAAAAAAAACAAATTAAAAATAAAACACTATCGGAAAATTTCCGAATTTTAAAATAACAGTCCTATTGACACAATTACACACGATGCACTCGATAAAATTCGGTACTCATTATAATATTCTTATTCGTAGACCCGATCTTTTAATGAAAAATAAAAGGGTTATTCTAAAAATTGTAGGCTTATCTTTATGATAAGAAAAAAGTGTGATTGGCTTGCTACTCATCGCTATAGTTTTTTCAACTGATACTTATCTATTGTATTTGTAGATTTTATCAGTGTTTGACCCTCTTTATTTACTGATAAGCTTAATTGCACAAGTAAAAAATTAGATACAAAAATATTTACTGAACACGTCAATATATTTTCAATAAGCCCGATGTTATCACAATTATTTTACGAAACGCTCCGATCCGAGAATTAAAATTTTGAAACTGCATTTCCGTTCGTTTCCGGACAGTCGAAAGCTTCATCATTATTGGTTGATTGGTTTATTTAAAAAAATCTTCTCTCTGTTTTTTTCAATATCCATTAAATGACTCGAGTTCGTTATGGGGTCAGTAAGTATTCTAAATCATCGAAGTAAATGGGTATAGGTACTCCAATTATGAAAAAAAATTAATCTTACAAAATTTTAAGTTCTCTAAATTAATTCTTCCCAATTTTTTTTTCAGAATATCCCCATAGACTATAAAGTGCAATATTGTCACAGCCATTAACAAACATTGAATGTGTACAAGTGAAATTCATTTGAACGTTCGTCATTTATTCAGCTGTGGACCAATGTATGCAAAACGCGAGCTTTTGTTTATTAATTTACATAATTTTAATAAAAAATGTGCGTCACAATGCATATTTTTTTTAATTTCACGCTGTATATTTTAGGTTATTGACTGCTGAAGTAGAATAACACACACTGACCTACCTCTATATTATAGTCTGAAAAATAAGAGCCTATTTTTTACTCCTTAAGGGCACGCTAGTCGCTTATTCTTCCATACTGACGTAGCGTGAGTGGTGATTATTCATCTGTTTGACGGTGTACGTTCAAAAATAAAAATTATTTAAATTTTTCTCGTCATTATATAGACCTGTATGGAAGCAGATCCGAAAAAAATATTGGTTTTGGAACATAAGAGCGTCGAAACTTCCATATTTCATCACTAATTTTAACGCACCTTTGGGCGTAAATAAATAGCTCCCGGAGTATGAAAATGCCAAAATTGTTGCCGTTATTAGGGATAGATAATTTATTGACGAATTCAAATTCTTTACTTTAAATAAATACATCCATAAATTTTTTCATAATATCTAAAAGTCCAAAGGTCTGTTCATGAAATGTTATGCGATAGTTTTCGTTACAAATCATCTAATCGTCTATTTCCACCAAATACATAGAAACTAAATAAATTAATAAATTAACTAAAAAGCAAGCATGCATATTAGCCACGCCACCAACGAGTTGGAGCTGCCGACTAGGAGCTCCTTAACAATCGATTTTCATATAAGGCCCCCGGGATGGAAATTTTATGAGGAGTGAAATTAATGCAAGCGTTAACTCAAAAGCGTTACGTTTTTCTTTCACTTTGAAATCATGTGTACACTTGTTTTGTTTATTTTCGGCAAGTCTTCAAGTAGCGGTCAATCTATCCATTATAATTATTCAAAGACAAGGAGGATGTAATGTAAGTACATGTACTTAAAGGAGTAAATTCCCGTCGTTTGTAGATTTCAATACCACACTGGATTCTGGTGGAAACAAACTTGAATTAAATTCAAGTTTCTTCACTGACAGTACAGTGACTGTGGAATAATTAGAGGCTGTTATTATTTTTACATACCCTTATACAGGGTGTATTAGAAAGGTGTGGTCAAATTTAAGGGTGTGGTACCTAAATACCATCAAAGTGAACAACTGAGTTTGTGAGTTTGTTTTATACTATTTATAGATACCTATAGATTAGATGACGCGGTGAACTTCGTGACACGTGAGACAAAATTTAGGTTTTTTAGATTTTTCGGCTGATTCTTTAGGTTTTTCTAATTTTCTTTTTTCCTGGACCACCCCAGTATATAAACGAACAAAACAAAAACATATAATACTGAAATCGGTCGAGCCATTTTCCAGTTTTTGCAAGACTAACGAACGCCAAATGATTTTTATATATAGTTATACATATATAGATAGATATACGTACATAAGTACTAATATTTGAGGTCAATGCCTATACTTAAGTTATAGACTGATACTTTTGACATTTACGCAAACACTCGAATAGATAAAGGTGTCAAAGTCATGTCAAAGTCAATTAATGTTGCTAAATCATTATCAGCATATGAATGCAAACTGCTGAACTTAAGGTTCCTAATAAACCGACTATTAAGAATGATAATAGGAGATATGACGAGGTGCTCGTGGCTAAGTAATAACAGCCGTACGCGTCGACACATCAGGTTAAGCTACGCTTGCCTTTGGTCCGTGGATAGGTGACATACCGAAAACCTCTCCGTGCCTCGGAAAGTCGTTACCTACGACGGGTCGTCAGAAGCCCGAAAGTCTGACACTTTCTATTATTTATACTCCATTATCAATAAAATTAGATATTTAAACAATTCTTTTTTACAGTCCGTTCAATCTATTTTGACTTCTATTGAGTACTTTTTTATTCCGATAGTAGGTTCCCGTGGGATAATTTTGCAAAAGCTAATTTTTAATCAATTTGAAACTAGTCATGTTGCTTCACGGTCTCTGGGGCTACCTCGACGGAACAGCAGCAGGATGTGGAGCAAACTATATGCTCCACCTCCTATCCTGCCCTCTGTGCCGAGGAGGCGATGTTTTGACCCAACAAGATCTAAAATACTGTAGTCCCAAGGACACGAAAAAAAAGGAGAAGACTGTCTCAGGTTTTAAGTTCATAGGGGACACGGGGTCATCTGGCGCCCATGTGCTGGTTTGGTCCCTGGGGTGGTCACGGCGTGCAATGTGTTCTGGTGCGCCAGTGATGAGGAGTACTCCCCAGAGGAGGGTTCGGTAACGGACAGTCGCGGTGGATTTCGTGTTCCCGCCGCAAGCGGCAGAGAAGGACACCGTGGAGTTTTAGTGGGATAGAGTCTCCACATAACTGCACTATCTCCCCGTTGTAGTGCAGTACGCATGAGCATTTCTCCACAATAAAAAAGGTCTTAAGTTCATATACGAAACAGCTTCATATCTAAGGAACACGATTAATGATCAATATTCGTGATCTGAAATAACATCAGGAGTTCAAAATCGTGATGTTAAATATCATATCTAGAATCTTTATGTGACCTTGAATGAACTTATCTGGTGCATCTAAATGATTCTGATTCTTTGTCATAGTTTTTAATTCCGAAAAAAAAAGCTATTACGTATTCAGCCTGTAATGTTCCCACTGCTGGGACAGGCTTTCTCTCTGTGAGAGAAAGTGTGCTGTAATCCACTACGCGGGCCCAGTGCGGGTTGGTAGGTGTCACATCATGTCTTCGTATTTTTAGTTCTAGGACATGCCGGTTTCCTCACGATGTTTTCTTTTCTTTCACCGTTTTGAGAGCATCATCATTCTGCTTAGCCTTTTCCCAACTATGCTGAATCCAGTTTGACTGGAAGTCGACCCCAAGACTTCCAGTCAAACTGGATGCAGCTGAACACCAGTATTATACATGGAGCGACTGCCTATCAGACTTCCAGAACCCAGTGATTGGGTAATACTATACCCTTGGTAAGACCGGTTGTCAGACTTTTGGGCTTCTGACGACCTGTAACGACTGTCAAAGATCAACGAATGACAGCCGGGACCAACGGCTTAACGTGCTTTCCGAGGCACGGAGGAGTCTCGGTATGTAAAGATGGTCACCCATCCACTGACCAACCTTATAGCCACGAGCTCCTCTCACAACTCACGCACCTCTGCAACCCTTCGGGGAAATAAGGCGTGTGTGTAAGGTAGCAGATAGGCAGTCGCTCCATGTATTCAGCTGCATCCGGTTAGACTGGAAGCCGACCCCAACATAGTTGGGAAAAGGCTAGGCAGATTGATTATGGTTGATTATGAATTAACGAAAAAAAAACACTCTGACAGTGAACATTCAAAAGTGGTACATAGAAACAATATTCGGAAAACATGTGGGAGTCGTAATCATTTATACAACATATATCACACATTATTTGTATAGTTTTTCAGTAATATTTGCTTATCCTTTCGACCTACAGCCGTTTGGCGACCTTTGGCGTCCTATTTGTTAAATATAATTGTGTGTTTGTTTTAACAAAGTAAAACAGAATTGCTATGAATCAACCTTTTATTGTTTTTCATATAGCTGCTATTGTAAGCGCTATTTATCAAATTAATTTAATTTTTTTTGTTTTATTTTGTAGATAGGGACACTGTTGGTGTTTGAAGTTTTGGTGTCATAATTTTTTATTTCAAAATGCTGTTTATTTTGGTTCCGTTTGGTATTTCCGTTGTGTCTGTCAAACATCCCCCAGACACAATTAATTGTGTCTGACCCGATGTTGGCAGCTACAACAATTGATCTGGCTGCTTACTAGTAGGTATTGAAATAGTTCCCCGGTATCATTTTATAAAAATTAGAACTCAAACTATAAGTAAGATGACGTCATGTTTTGCGAGCTTTAAAGCGTCTCGCAGAAAAAACCGCCGACGGGAAGTGTCTGACAGTATTGATTATTAATTATTAACAATATTCTGTAAAACATACATAAAAATCAGCAGTCAGACTTTAAGAAAAATGAGTAATATTTTTACGTAACTTTAGTACCTGATACCTTCAAATTGGCCGTCGGCCCAAGCTAGCAAGTATGCGTACGTTCAAAGTACCTACATACTAAAGCTGAGCGTCCACTGGTCCGCGCCGGCCGCACCGCACGCACGGCACGCAACGGATTTTGGTTTGTTTGTATGAAGAAATGAAAATGCGGGCGGTACCGGTAGTGGACGCAGTGCTATAGGAATTCATACAAAGCAAACCAAAATTCGTTGCGTGCCGTGCGTGCGGTGCGGCCGGCGCGGACCAGTGGACGTTCACCTTAACACTATTCTATCTCATACCTTCTGTTAATCAGAAAATACTTGTAAGTTCTGGCGGCCCTGGGATCTTGCTCTTTAACAGTAGGTATCACATGTTTTTATAGTTGTCGAAGCAACTGAGTACCTTAACCCTATATTACATCAGAGTAATTGCAACTGTCATGGCCGCCTAATTTCAAATGATTATATCTCCGGGCGTTATTTAGAGTGCATTCACACTGCGTTTTTTTTTTTAACAAGCTGACGCGCGTTTTCTGGTGAAACTAAAATACGATGCATTCTCCAAGATGTTTTATACACACGGATCAGCTAATTAGTTGCTAGTGTGTCTTATATCTATATTCATCTTAATATAATTATATTTCCCTTGGTCATCGCATCACGCGTGAACGGATGGAACAATTTCGCTAATTCTTTTTTTGTTGTGTTTATTATTGTCAGGAGAAGGTTCTCATGTAGAAAAAAATTGGAAAAGTTGCTGGGAAAATTGGAAAATTCGGGAAAACTGAAAGTGGATTTTGTATGGGAATTTTGAATTATTGAAATTGGGACAGCTAGCGTTGCAAAACTTCGCAAGTATTCGCAAGTATTCGGAATAATTGGGAAATATTCAAAGGAATACTTCGATTTGAAGGAATACTACTAGTAAGAATGTAGTAGGTAACCTACTTTTTATTACCTATTAAGAATTAAATTATTGCCAGTAGGTACCTAGTTACGAATGTATGCGTACTTGCGTAGGTCGCTTGATGAGACTCGACTCGCCGAATATATTACACCATGCCGTTACTTGAATTAACGCCATCTAGCGGGCAATGGTAGAGTTGTAAATGGAGTCGCTCGGCGACGCCAGCGCTCGCCTGGCATTGGCTTGATAGTAAAGTGGCACACCACCGAGCTTCGCAGCCATTCATTCATGATTCAACGAAGTATTAGCGCTACTGTACACGTTTTTATGGCGAATCCAGTGCCGGACAAGTGGGGGTTCTAGAACAAAAATGCAGTGCGCCGACTATTCTATTGTTATCGCAAGAATCCGCAAGATGGTGCCACAGAAGCGTAGCATTAACTAGCGTGATGCGTGATTAGTCGTGTTAATGCGACGCTTTCTGCTGCTGCAGTGACCAAGGTTTGCTGATTAGCTTATGAATGGTGGAAGATTGATTCGTGGGTATTAATGAATGCACTATCACCAATGCGGGACATAATATGTAATTTGCAATGAGAACTGCGCCCCCATCTAGCGGTCAATAGTCGCATTTAAAAGATAATCCAATAAGTACCCGAAGTTGGTCGGCGCGCGGTGCCAGCAGCGAGCCGTTCACTTGCACTTGCACACGTGATTTATTTCGTGGTTCATTCATAAAATCAACGAGTACCTATTATTCGATGCCTACGTACTAGCGCGAATATTTCCGCGTAAGTAGTTATCTACTAGCGGGAATAATTCCCTGTAAGTAGTTATCTACCAGTGACTCGGTACTTATTGTTTTATTTTTGTATGGTTGAGTTTAAAATGTCTATTTTGTGCGGATATTAGTGCCGATTCTCTTGTATATGGAGGGGCGCTAGGAGGGGGCAGCTTCAACGTGTTCTTTATGGTTTTTTTTGGTACCTACATGTAGAGGTTTAGGGGTTTATGAGTTTTATAAAGGGGGGCCAAATTTTCATTATTTTTGCGATAGGACACACCGTTTTCGAGATATAAGCAAAAGAAAAAAAAATGTACTGTATTTTATATCTCGAAAACGGTGTGTTTTTGCATTTGAAGTCAAACCTTGACTTCTTTCTTGATACTTACTTTAAACTATTTTATAAACTCAGTAATCTACCTATGTAATTTTACCTCTCTACCACTTTCACACCTAAACCGCATACAAAAACTTATTACGTAAGTACTTATCTAAGTAGATGTAAAGAAATATTCGGAAGTATTGCGAAGTTTTCAAATCGAATATTACTCGGAGTCATGAATGAACGCAACATACTCGTACGACAACAACACACACGACACACACACAACGTAATGTTAGTTTGACTATTGACCGCTAGATGGCGTTAATTAACGCCATCTAGCGGTCAATAGTCAAACTTTAGTAGATAAACTTGCGTGACCGCACATGTACTTAGCTCGTCGAATAATTGCGAATACTACTCAAAACTTGCGAATATTTCCGAATACTTCCGAAGGGAATACTTCGGAATATTACTCTCCGGCAACGCTAGACAGGACGTCTGTTGGGCAGCTAGTTACTAATAATAAAACTGACGAGTTTGATTTTGGTTTGTTTAGGCATATCGCACACCTAGATCTAAACTGAGACAACTAAAAAATCGATTATCGATAAAAATTATTGAATTTTAGCCCCAGTTTGTATACAGTGACATTTTACAAGCTATTTATTATCTAGAATCAAATTAAATTGTATAACTTCCCTTGTGACCAACTAACTGTTACTGTGAACAACATTTGTACGCCTTGCAAGGCAGCGCATAGTGATACAATATTTTTATTTTATAACATCATGTAGGTACATTTTACCTATGTGTCACAAATAAATAATTTTGAATTTGAATTTGAATTTGAACAAAAATGTAGATATACTACCTACGTTTTTATCGTCTCCTGAAAAGTGACCTTTTTTCCTTGAGGAAGGCACATAGGCTAGGCATTGAACATCACGCAAGGACCTTTAGGAGCCGAGCAAAAAGAAAAAAAACTAAAAAAAAAAAACACTAAGCAAAAATGAAGTTAGTCGCGTGGGCAGGCGATACGATGCGACGGGGTGGGTCGCGGGAACAAGAAATTTCACGCAGACAAAGTTGCGGGCAGAACCTAATAAATAATGATAATAATTCACAACCTTTTTATTCCTTTTCTCACAAATTCAGTCTTAAATTTGTATCAACACAAAAGCTTACAAATGAAGATGCAGAAGTTCTTAATGACATCAAACTAGGTGCGTGTTTGAAAATTGACAATATTAATTAATGATTAAAAATAGTAATCTGAACAGCAATCGCATTTATTAAGCGAAAACTAGCGTTTGTAGCTTATTTAGCTCAAACTCAAAGCATTTATATTTACAGGCACTTTTGAATTGTCAAAGGAGTCGGTCATTCAGAAAAATTGCCCATTTCAAAGCGTAGTAGGTTCCTGTGAAGAAGAAACTCCATGGACACTCTTTTAAATTACATTGTTACAAAAAAAGTAAGTAGGTACAGACGCCAGCACATCAAGCTAATCTGTCAAATTTCTTTATTAGATTTTCATCTTTATCGCTAAAGCATTAGGTTCAAGGTTGATTGGGAAAATTTGACAGTTTCGGGTGGCTTGATGTGCTGGCGTCTGTACATCAATTTACAATTATATGTGAGAACGAAGTAAAAAGACGTGCACGTTAGTAAGCGTTTCATCAATTTAAACCAGAACAATCTGTTTTTTAGGGTTCCGTACCTGAAGAGTGCCAAACGGAACCCTATTAGGTACTAAGCTTCCGCTGTCCGTCCGTCCATCTGTCCGTCTGTCTGTCAGCGGACTGTATCTCATGAACCGTAAAATACCTTTTACGGTTCATGAGATATTATTTTATTTTTTGTTGTTATAGCGACAATAGAAATACACGATCTGTGAAAATTTCAGCTACCTTTTGCTGAAATTTTCACAAATTGTGTATTTTTCTATTGTCGCTATAACAACAAAAAATAAAATAAAGTTAAAAATTAATGGTCCCCTACAAGAAACGTATTTTTTTTTAAACTGAAGTATATTTTTTTAAATAGTGTACGGTGGTTCGGAACCCTTCGTGTGCGAGTTTTACTCGCATCTCGCCGGTTTCGGGGCAGCAATCGCGCGTTTATAAACCGCACGACTTCTCCCCGCACAAAACCGCGTCGTGTGCCCAAACCCTTACATACAGAACTTGCGCCGTAATAAACCTTTACTACGAAACAGTATGCGTCATACTACCCATTAATTTTATAATTATCTGACAATGACAGGAATACCTTGAACTCTGCTGAACCACTTTTGAAAAGGTCGCTTACAAGAACGGTTTATGTATGTAAATGGTTTGAATGTGACCCAAAATAGGTCGTCTAGAGTAGAAGTTATGGGTGTTTCTAGAACTACCATAAATTGTTTAGAACTCTGTCAAATAAGAAAATAGTTTTCATGAACTTTTTTTTATTATATCTATTCGTAGTATTTAAATTACTGACATTCATGCTCATTTATAAAGAAAAATAAAAAAGAATTATAAAAAAAAATATATATTAAATATTTAAAAATAAAAAAAATAAGTATATATACTTATGTTAAAAAATGTAAGCATAAATATTTTTTATTTTGGTTTATTAATTTAATTTTAAGTTTATTTTCCATTTTTGAAAAGATCGCGTACAAATACGGTATATGTAAGTACGAGTACTTATGTAAATGGTTTGAATGTGACCCAAAATGGGTCGCTTTGGGTTGAAGTTATGGATGTTTCTAGAACTATATAAACTGTTTGGAACTCTGTCAAATAAGAAAATAATTTTTAGGAGCTGTTATTTATTATACCTTGCAGTAGTATTTAAAGTACTGACACTTATGGACATAAGGTAATACTGGCATTCTATATTCTATACATATTATAAACTAGCTTTTCCCGCGACTTCGTCCGCGTGAAATTTCTTAGCGTTCTTTCTAACTTTTTTTATTTTTGCTCAGCTCCTAAGTGTCTTAGCGTGATGATAATAATAGCCTAGCCTTCCTCAAGAATTAGGCTATCAAATACAAAAATATGTTTTCAAATCAGACTGGTAGTTTTAGAGATAAGCGCGTTGAAACATACAAAAAACTCGATCACGTTAACGTAAACTGATCTAGTAAGTATAAAAACTCGTACTAAGGGGTTTTATAATAATGGCAATACGACAATGTCATTCTACCACGAATCTATTACCTACGAGACCACTGACCGACCAATGATCGACCATTATGAATTTAGCAGAGGGGCAATTCCCGTATTTTTAACAACGTTCACAATCTCATCTCAGTCACAATATGTCAAAAATTATATAGCGTTTACCTACATTTTTGACAGTTGATTGTCGCTATGGCATGAGATTGCGACTAGAATTTGAACGTTTTTAGGTACGAGAATTGGCCCTCTGATTACGAACTTTTAGCAAAATGACAATGCAGTGACAATGGGATCGCGTTAGAATGACGAATTTCTAAAAAATAGCAGACTTGAGGCCCTGTTGTCTACTGGTATACAACGTGTTAATGAAAAAACCCAAAACCTCTTAAGGGGTCATTGTACTCATCATTATGAACAACTTTTACTATGGGACCAAACCTGGAATCGCGAAAAAAAAATCAGCTGTTCAATACATTTATGTTCGCATAATTCGTCAAAATGTACTGAACAGCTGATTTTTTTTTCGCGATTTCAGGTTTGGTCCCATAGTAAAAGTTGTTCATAATGATGAGTACAATGACCCCTTAAGAGGTTTTGGGTTATTTCATTAACACGTTGTATACTGAGATTTCGAAGCACGTCATTTCGACCGTTTTCTATGAAGATAAACTACTGTAAAATTCTTATTCTGTGCTGTAGGTACTGAAAACTACCCCCATTCTGTGTCACAGAAACTGAATCAATTCCTATTCGAGTCGGTGACTATTGTGTGTAGAGGAACACAATGTCTTCCCGCTGAATTTCTATCGGTAGCAAGTTGCGGCATTTTAACGTCTCGATGTAATGAACGGAGACATTGTCAAACTGAACAGGTGATGGCCAGGGGGTTGGAGAACGAGAATATTACGATATCAAAACGATATTGTGTTGATTGTTAAATGTGGCTGGCTTAAAACTGCTGGTGCGATGACTTGAATGACAGATAATGATAAATGAAAAAGTATTGGGGAAACCTTGACCCATAAGTAAGGACAGTGTGATGGTATGGTGTCGCAAACTATGCTCCACCTCCCATTCTGTCCTCTGTGCCCCAAAGCATGTAGCCAAAGTAACCTCTGCGCTGCCAACGATGACGGCGTGGAAGTGGCGAATTTGGATAACCAGCAACACGAAGAAGAAGAATAATAATAATAAAACAGTTGAAGATTTTGAGAGTCTTGAGTTAACTTGCATATTGTGAAGATGCTGATCCAACATCGAACTTTTTACACTGACAACCGAAATGGGTTTAAAGTTGAGATCATTAAACCGAGTGTAAAAATTATGGTAAAAAAGATTCTACACATCAGAGTGGAAATTATGCGCGGACTAAATTCGCTGGTTAAAACTTTCAAGTCGCTGACACAACTATTTATGTCAAATAAGTAAAACAAGAACGTCATCTTTAGAAAAAAATAAATAAATCATAAATCCACAAGATCGTGGTCGCAACAGTCAGTCTCAAATCGCTAAGGGCCTTAGCACACCTCCGCAGCTCCGCCAAGAAACCATAGCAGCGAAACAGCAGTAGTTCAATTCAACACGCATGATGTTCATGAACATCAGCGGAACATCATGCGGTTTCGCGGCGGAGGTGTCCTAAAAGCCTAAAAAGAACCAGAAGGCCTAGAAGAAGAACAAGTGTTTTTCAACCCCAACCTAAAAGTCGTTTTATTTCTCGTTCTCCCACATAGCACCGCTACTGACAGACGTGTCAGCCTCACAAAGACCTCGGCGTGATGTTATTGTGTGTATTCTTAGAGACGTGGGCTCAATACTGAATTTGTATGTCGTTTTGTGATTTTAGAGTTGGGAAAGCCTGGAGTATTGTTGGCGCCACTTGGGAATGGCCTATATACAGCCTTGAGTAAAATATCTGTGTGTGTAAAATGTCTAACATGGATTGGAGCAATATTTTAGGATGAGAAGGAAAGTTCAGGCATTTAGAGCCTTGTACCTTGCAACTACATTTTGACAGCGAGTGGAAGGATTGTTCTACCATGTGCTTATGCGTCTTTTTAAGAGCAGTAGTGCAACTAAACGTTTCTCCCACAATTTTTTTACAAAAGTTTTATCATCATCCTTATAAACTTAACTCCAAAATGGTTTGTCACACTGAACTAGAAAGCACGTTATAAGCGGTTGATCCCAGTTGTATATTTGTAGATCTTTGACAGTCGTTACGGGTAGTCAGATTCACGGAAGACTGAGAAACCGTCTCACTAAGGGGAACGTATTAGTACCGAGTGAATGGGTTGTGGAAGCCAGATAGGCAGTCACTTCATGTAAAAAAAATACTGGTACATAATCAGCTGCATCTGGTTAGATCTGGCAGCCGGCTCGAACATACTTGGGAAAAGGTTAGGTAAATCTTCTTCTTAACGTGTAGATGGCAAAAATAACTCGGAAAAATAAAAAATACATGATGCAGTTTTTTAAATTAGATTGGCCCAAAATTCAACAACGCGAATACCGCTGACGCAGCCTCCTAACGTGTACAAGTGACCGGGCATGCGATGCAAGGGTAAATGATGACACTGAACTTCTTACCTAGTCCATACAAATTGAGTCCCGCAAAATATCGCAAAATTCTCGGTCCCCGCATAGCGCCACCTAGGCTCTCACAAAGCTGTTCAGACGTTATTGTGCACAGTTCTTAGAGACACGTGTCCGTACTGAATTTGTGATACTTTGTGCCCATTGATTTGTTAAGCTGTGCCATATTTTGAGATAATTTTTTTTAATAGAAATGTTGTATTTGCAGGGCACGAGGCTTTTACGTTTTGATGTGCCTAATATGGTCAATATTATAGTAATTGATTTCCAAACTTCGGTACTTACACGATACATCAATGAGGTCTCGACCCTTGAACTAGGACATCCTGTATGACAGGGGTCGAGGTTTCTCCAGTTACATGGATCAATATGAGACGGGCTAAAATATTGCCATCCCATCACCCTAGCACGGTGGGCTGTGTACCTCAAACGGCGCAAATCCAATCTTATTGGGACTTAAGTAAAAATGTTCGAGCCGTTTGGGGTTGAAACACTAAGGCCATGGAGTCCGAGTGCCCTCTTAGTTTTTCGAGACATCGCCAAGCGGTATATATTAGCAGTGCCATACAACGTGCCAATACTATCAGCCTATTGGGCACTTTTCCTGTTGACAGTGAATTTTTTGGTGCCCTATGATTATTTTCCCACCTTTTTTTAACTTAATATTATTATTTTAAGACTGTTAGATTTTAAATGATGTTAATAAAATAATAATCAATTCACCTACAAAATAATCCTCAATAAACAGAAAGCAATACACACACTAGACTTAAAATCGGTTTATACAGTCAAAGGAACGAATCTCTCAGTAAAGCCACAGCGGAACTCAGATTGTCGGTGGCATATCCGTTGTAAGTAGCATCGTGTCTGTGGTTCTTATACAACGATAAGAGGTTTAGATACGCGGTATTTTAGGGAGGTAAGCAAGGGTGGTGGTGATGCAGGAATTCGATTTTTAAGAGTTGGAAAAGGAGTTTGGTTAACTTTAAAAACTGCGATTACATAAAAAAGTTTTGGGCAAAAACACCAACGAGATTGTCTCGAGTT
This sequence comes from Cosmia trapezina, assembly GCA_905163495.3. Taxonomy (NCBI): domain Eukaryota; kingdom Metazoa; phylum Arthropoda; class Insecta; order Lepidoptera; family Noctuidae; genus Cosmia; species Cosmia trapezina. The sequence goes on along the minus strand of LR991041.1, from coordinate 5,330,570 downwards.
GGAAATTGAGGTTTGTTAAATGATTAATGATACTGCGGTTACAGAATTCTGATTATTTAGAGGTCAAGTTTGATTGAGAGGTTTAAAGTTATACAAACAGAAGAACAGAGAGACACACGAGTGATCCTATAAGAGTTACCTACGTTTTTTCATTTTGACGGACGGAACCCTAAAATGCAAAAAAATATTACTGCAGAAAACTAAATATTAATTAAATCTAGAGTCTACATTATGCAAACTAAACAAATACTTAAAACAATTTACCTTAACAAACATTTAAATATAGACAAAAGAACGTTTGAATATTATGACGTCACCTGTCATGGCGGAGATGCATCGACAATGGCTGCCGCGGTGGCGCGAATTCAACTAAACGTATTTAAATTACAAATTGTGAACCTTGAGGCTGCACCTGATACTGAATACGTATGTATGTACTTACAGAATTGTAATAGGTACTGTTCGTTTGATAAACGAGGCTTCTATGATGTGAATAGAACTGTAGCACTTAATAAATGATGCTCGTTGAAAATGCAGTCTTAAAAGTTGTTCTATGAATGCTAGAGTAAGCATTGACACTTCTCATATTTTTACCCAGAAATAGGGCATGGTGGGCTTAGACTAATACCTAAGTCTTGGTTTCCTCCAAATTGTCTCCTTTGTGGGAAAGTCAGGATTACCTAGAAAGTATACCTATGACATTAAAAAAGTATAAAGCAGAGCGCCGAGTCGTGGGACGCGTTGGTATCCTTCTGCGAATCAATCATCTCGCAGAAGGAAGCTGTAGAAAGGGAAAGGGCGATGACACGAGTGCTCTCCTGTCCCGCAGCAGACGCACTGAGCGTCGGCGGAGGGCAGATAATGCCCTCTTCCAGCACCCCTAAATGGGTCCAGGGTCGACGGACTCGGGGACATCCATTGTCCCCCATCCCACAGGACCCGAGATGGTGGCGCGTAGGTTTCTACGCGCGCCTTTCTAATACGTAACGGGGGAGTTCAACACCTCGATCCCCCCTATGGGATGTGGCTCGCATGGCGCGGGGCATCACCAGTCCGGGGCAGCGGAAGTCACACTCGCACCCGCAGCCCCGGCGCAGGTGTACGAGGGAACACCGGGGTGGTTTTATTCAGTAAGAGTCTCACATACCCCTCTGCCCACCCCAGGACGGAGGACATCCATGAGTTTTTCCACACCAACAAAAAAAAATGGTTAGAACTGTGACCAACCACGGCAGCGGCCAACGAGCGCTACTTCCAAAGGCTGTTATAGTTGGGAGCGACAGATACATCAAGTCTACCGAGAGCTTAACATATTTTTTCACATAGAACTCTGGGAGGATGTTATAGCTAAAACAACGTTTATTGCAGCATCTATCACAGTAACATTGTTGAAAATAGTTTATGGGAATAAAATAGGAGATGCCATTTTTCTCATAATTATGTAGGATTTAAGTACCTATTGAAGGTATTTTAAATCAAAATAATTGGCAAACGTCCAGATATCCCATAATGTTGGTTTTATGCTGGTCACATAACCAGAAACGATATGAATTCCAATTCAAAGCGTGCGAAGGTTAGATTTTAATACAATTGACATTAGGGTGTTAGTTTGGTAATTTATAGTGTTCATTTTATCGATTCGAATCTGTGAATTTGCTCAACTAATATATCTCAGGTCGTTGCCAATATTAATTTATGGTTCATATTGGGCGTTAATGCCAGAGAATAAGCCTTACAAATAAATGACGATATTATTATTTAAGCCTCTCGGGATAGTCAGTCCCACTACTAACTTCGCTGGCTGGTAACCATCAAATTAGTATTGTGTAAAACAACATTTTAATGGATCATCATCATGATGTGTTGCTTTGGAGCAACAGCCTATCGGACCTCTACAACCAGTAACAGCATGGGTAATATGATTTAAGACCCTTTGGTAAGACTGGTTGACGGAAATATCTACAAATGACAGCCGGAACCAACGGCTTAACGTGCTTTCCAATTAAGGCACGGAAACTTTTCATGGATAACAAAATACAAATAAACAAATGTCTAAATCAATCAATCTGCCTAGCCTTTTCCCAACTGTGTTGGAGTCAGCTAAATAAATATCTAAATAACCTAGGTAATTTCTGGTCAAAAGGACCAATCCAAAGGCCATTTATGGCAGTGAAGAATGAAGAATCCTTTTTGGGAGATGTCCATGAAAGGTTAGACAGTAAAATAGGTAGAGTAGATTCATTGATTGATGGCTTAAATAAACAATAGTGCTATGTAGAGCAAGGTTTTGCTACATAGCAAGCCCATTTTAATAGTATATTGTAATACAAGGGTGGAAAGTAGTAGCAATCACAATCCGAAGGATTTTGAAAGAAATTCCTAATACATTTTGCTTCATATGTTTGAACAATTCGTCTGGTCAACAACAAAATAACGCAATGAATTTTGTTGAACTGTAAAAATGAATGCATAGCCATTGCTTCACCCAATAAGGCTGCAGGGCATACAATAAGGCTGCAGGGTATACAATAAGAACATACAATAAGGCTGCATACCATACCTACAATAAGGCTTAAGGGTATACAATAAGGGTGCATAGCATACAGTAAGGCTAAAAGGCATATTATAAGGCTGCAGGGCATACATTGCAGTCCTATTCCGATGAAATACTTTGGAGAAAGAAGCAAAGCATGATCCCATCAAGGTTAGTATTGCAGTTTAAAAATAAAATGTTGATCCCATCTCAAGGATACCAATGAAAAAAATATTAGTCTCCACCCACGGGTTGTTTGTGTCTATTTTTAATTTATAAAAGAAGCAAGAAATAGGTCAGGGTCTGGCGCTGGGATCTTCCCACATCTTGGCAACTGACACGAAACCAACCGAGTACTTTAGACCTTCAAGTCTTTGATTACTAAGGTACTAAATATAAATACTAAACTATCAAAGAAACATGACTAACAGGATTTGGCTTGTAAATGAATCAAGCCGATCAGTCCGCAATTTCAAATATTTTATTCATTCATGAATGTTTAATGAAAATTGCATTGCAGATATGGATGTAGCATTATTCAATGTCTAACTGAGACCTTTTAAGACTTTCCTCCTCTTGGGGCGCATGACTTAATATTTAAGTATCATGGAGGCTAAGAAGTCCTCTAAATGATGTTGTTCTATAGCCTAAAGCACCAAGCCCAAAGGATCAAAGTTCAAAGGTTACCATTGTTAATCAAGAACCAAACATTAATCGCTTATTGTTATACAAAATCTTTGGCTACAAGATACTGATATTTCGCCTTAAACTTTATAATTTCAATGCCGTTAGAATGGCACCATTCATACGATGTATAATTTTGTGATCATCATAAATCCTTTGGGCTAGCCTTGCTGTCTCCTTAAGGTGATGCTTGCGACGATTTCTTGCTGCTTCATACAAAATATTATTATGTTTTAATGTAGACACAAGGCTCTAGTTATAAAAATAATGATTTCATCCAGAGACCAACTTTGACTTGCATGTGCCCTGGCTGAAAGTATGTCATGATCACTCTAATGTCTCGCTGATGGTGGCACGTATGTTGGATCATTTAGCTCTCTTCAAAATGGTTGAGCTGAATGGTGCTAATCCATGCGTCAGGTTCGTGAACGGGAGCTGTCAATGGAGGCTGGTCATATCTTAACTGCCGCGGCTTATTTTAATTTAATTTTTGTTTTTTTTTTTTTTTATATTACGGACGCATCGTTCTCTCAAATGTATAATTTCAACATGAATGATGTAGGTAACCAATATTTTGTAACCATATTTTGATTTAAAAGAGTGTCCGTGGATTTTCTTACCCGTTCTTCTACATTGGTGCTACTCGCTTTGGAATGCGCAACTAGCTTCATTTTTAGGTACCAAAATCCGTACCAAAATGGTAAAAAAGGAACCCTTATGGTGTCACTCAGTCTGTCTGTCTGTCTGTCTATCTGTCACAGCTGGATATCTCAAGAACTACTAACGCTATCAACTTGAAATTTGGAACAGTTTTATATGACGTTTACCCAACTATTTTTCAAATAAAAAAGAAATAAAAATATTTATATTTTTTTTGTAACGGGTACTGAAAGGGGGTCTTAAAAATTCAAAGTGGGGCTACTAGGGCATGTGGAGTATCATACGAAAGAGCGCTATTTGCATATTCTTAAACATTTTTTTATTTTTTTTTAATCCGCATAGTTTTCGACTTTTGATGAAAAATGTAAAAAAAAATACCGTTCCCCCTTATCTCCGAAGTTTGTAAAGCGAAAAATCTGAAATTATTCTATGTGATAGAAGTTTATGTAAGGATTACAGGAAAAATAAAACGATGTTTCTAAATAGCACACTTTTTCGGAAATCGGAACGGAACCCTCGGTGCGCGAGTCCGACTCGCTCTTGACCGGTTTTTTCTAACTGACAGACCCCTTGCCAATTCAAAAGTGCCTGCAATTGGTTTATTTGAAATAAATGCTTTGATAAATGATAAATGATAAATGATTTATTTTCTGTAAGTAGGTTTGTACAAACACTTTTACACGTCAAACATATTTTTTTTTTAAACTAGATGAGTTCGACGTTTCCTATCTGACTACTCTGAGAAGAAACGCCGAAACAAACTCAGAGGTCACAGTCTCTTTTAAAGTCCAGACATAATCTTGGTCAGATCATGTGAAGACCATGTAGATTGCAGTCAGAAATGGTCTTTTGATGAAAGAACCACACAGATTGAGTGGACCTGTCCAGTCAGTGCACGCATTTGTCAGTAATCGTGCAGCTCAACTCAAAACTTAAGGAGCTTAACGATTCGACGAACATTGACTTTGAGTTTGAGTTTGAGAAGCTTAAGTATACTGTAGTGTAGTGAATAAGAATTGCGTCATAGGTATGGATTGCTCAGGGAGTGCTTATAGCTCAAAAGCGTACCACTACCGCTGACTAAAAGACCATTTTTATTTTGTACATCATAGAGTGGTGTTTAATGGCGTTTCTGGTGGAAGCGTGGAGTTTGGTACAAAAAAAGAGAGGTCTAGGCCCAGTAGTTGCTGAAGTCGGATATGGTTGATGATTGCGTTTATTTAAAAATGTTTATTTACGTCTGAAGCATGCTGGGTAGACCCACTACCATCGTTCATAACTGGTAAATCTTTTATCCCGGCTATAGCTTCTTTCCTACTTCGTGAATAAATGAGAGTATCAAAAGAAATACCTACGTATTATTTAAATGATCTTGTATTAAGCATTCCATTCGCATCCACCTTAATATTTGTAGGTACACTTAGAGCATATCGCCTATATTGAGGTCAAGGTGTACTCTATTCATTGTAGATTTTTCTCTCAATAATAAAATCATGGTGTTTGTAAAATTGTACGTTAGCTACATCGTGAATTATGGTTATGATCCTTGACTGGTTGAATAGAAGTAATATTATAGATAAAAGACTGTTTTGTTTTGAACTAAATTGTCTTGGTAGGGCAAATGTTCTGAATCTGGCATAGTATTGGACTTCGAATCAACATTGAAGGATACAAGTTGAATCAATCTAGAATTCACTTCCGATTTGGCACAGAACAGACATTAAACTTCAAGGAAGAATCCTTCCTTTATTTCCTTCTGCTAGCTAAGACATTCCTCTCATGCATTTTGCCCAAACAGTTTTATCGCCGCATTTGTCAATTCTAGGGCGAGCGCGCATTGCGGTGCGTTTTTCTACCGCATAATCTGTGAAGTATGGAATGTCTTTGAAGTGCGTGCACTGCGGACATGCGTTTTGTTACTGTAGGCCCCGCCCAGTTCGGCAGAACTACCGGAAACGCACCGCAGTGCGCGCTCGCTCTTAGATTCTCAACTCTACTATTACATCTTGCTGTTTTATATCTATCGACTTGGTCAGCTACAAGGAGGGCTTGTTGCTAAGTAATAACAGCCGCTCAGGTCTATCGTTCTAACTTAAAAAAATCTACTGTAAGGCACATGGCGCTCGAGAAGTTGACAACAGCGAAGATAGCAAACGCGCGGGTGGTGCGCCTACCTGACATTATTGCACCGAAGCGTTCGTTCTCTTTTCTCGCGGATACCGATGATCTACCTAATATTTTGTTGTACAGTCCGCGAGGTCTAAGCTGAGCTTCCATTTATATTTGTGTGAGTGCACATAGATAGTGTAGATGTGACGTCCGGCATAAAGCGCGACGCGTTCTTTGTTTGGTTTAAAACCGGTTTATACTGCTTTTTGGTAATCGGCTTTTGTTCTGTTAGTACGAGAGGCCATGACCAAAACCATGTCGCATCGTTGTAAAACGTAAAACGATAAGACGATTGAAGATTTTGTCTTACGTAAAACGATAAGACAAAAAATTTGGTCATGGGCTCTCGTACCATTTTGGTGATCACTCACACAAATGCAAAGCTCATATTAAGCCCCGCGGACTGTACTACATTGTGAATTTTTTTATTAAATATTTTATCAAACTTTTACCTTGTTGTTCTGAGCTCTTACACTATAGCTAGTATTAACAGCATTATAATCTAGACTCACCTATCGGTTTGCCTCTGCACCAGCCTCTGCATCATCCAGGGTTGCGACAGCGGCGGCGGAGGCACCAGCCCGCTGCCGAGAGCGGCCAGCGCCGTCAGCATCTGCTGAAACTGCACACACATGTCTGTGTACCCCTGCTTGTAACATCGCTTAGGATTAACATACAGAAAATATGGGAGAAATATGCTTTTTGAAGAGTTACAGGAGTAAATATGTTGGGAGCATTGATATAGTGTACTTTATCCCCTGCTTGTAACATCGCTTAGGATTAAAATACCTACAGAAAATATGGGAGAAGCTGGGTTTGGAAGAGTTACAAGTGTAAATGTGTTGGGGCATTGATATAGTGTACTTTATCAATGGTTGGGGGGTTGAAACTGCAAAAACTTTTGTGTCTGTGTGCCCCTGCTTGTAAGTTTGTAACATCGCTAGGATTAACGTAGAGAAAATATGGGAGAAGCTGAGTTTGGAAGAGTTACAAGAATATTGATTGTGTTAGGGGCATTGATATAGTGTACTTTATCAATGGTTGGGGGGTTGAAACTGCACACACATTTTTGTCTGTGTGTCCCTGCCTGTAACATCGCTTAGGATTAACATGCAGAAAATATGGGAGGAGCTGCTTTTTGAAGAGTTACAGGAGCAAATGTGTTGGGGGCATTGATATAGTGTACTTTATCAATGGTTGGGGGGTTGAAACTGCACACATTATCTCTGTGTACCCGTTTGAAACACAGGATTAACATTCAGGTAAAGTGGAGACATAATATTAGACTTGTCTTAAGAACTTAAAAGCTCACAGAGGGAAATGGAAGAGAGCAGGGAGGCCTTTACTCTGGAGTATGAGAACAGGCTTTTAATAAAAAATCCGTGGAAGTTTTTTTTTTGTTATATAGTCATGAATACTTAGGAGAATAATAATTACAAGAATGTAGAAAGAAAAATATAGGACTGAGTATTCGGGTACGCGGAGATAAGGAGATATTAGGCCCGAATTAGGTACACAGAAAAGGCGTACGGTGAAGGCGCGGCGCAGGCATCTTGCCGCTTCAAAACGTTTCAATAGAAAATGTAGGTAGGCGGCACGTTTTGAATTATACTGAAGCGGCGTGGCGCAGGCACGTCGTTTCGTCGCCTGTTCCGCGTCGCTAGCAGACGCGACTGGAGAGGCGCGCACGCAGCACGACGGTTTGTTCGTCGTCTGAACAGGAAGACACGCTGTCATGATAAAGTCAGTCTGTATAGTGACTAGTTGCGGCGTCTCTTCGCCTCTTTGATATAATTTAAATCTTATCCGTGCCTTATCTGTTCTACGCCTGCTCTGAGCCTGCGCCGCATCTTTACCGTACGCCGCTTCTGTGTAATTCGCGCCTTAGAGGCCTATACAATCAAAGACAGCTAAATTCAAGTCTGCCAAATATTCAGGAAGCTACAAAAATTTATATTTTTTTAAATTTATAAAACAACATCGAGAACGGGTCCTGTCGGGGTATTGTTTTATAATGTGTACATACAAATCGCGAAAGTATAAAAGGGTTTTTTAAATTTGTTGGAATGTACCTGTATTTCATGCCAATATCGGTTTTTGAACTGAATTTGCTAGAGAAATAGCTGCATTTGTCAGTAAAATGAAGACACAAAAGCGTGTCCAACTAACTAAACTAGACGGCGGCGCCATAGTTAACTCATTTTATGACTATAATGCCTTTGATTTTATAGTCCTCTAAGAAACAGTTGGTCCTTTAAAGGACCAACTGGGGAAAAGCAAGGATAAAAGGGAATGTTTTCAACATTATCCTTGGGTTGCGGTAAATTAAAAGTAACAATAAAGCTAAGAAAAAACTTCAAGGCTCATAAAATGTGAGAGACGATTTCCGTATTAAGGTGAGCACCTATAGCCACTAACAGGGCCACCATTGCGTAAAAAAATAATAAGTCAGGATATATGTTATGCCGCCGGGGTCGCGGGTTTTTCGAAAGAGATACAACGTTGTACCGTGGCCCTGGCACAGGCAACTGAAGGAACACGGGTGGGTTTTAGTCAGTAAAAGTCTGACACGCCCTCTTTGAAAGTAAGCCTTGTTTCTGCCCTACAACTTGGTGTTTATGTACCTCTAATAGAATATCAGTAACATACCTGTGCTATAGTCTGCGGGTTCTGCGCCTGCAGTTGAAGCAGGTGCTGCAGAAGCGGAGGCGCCGACGCCGGGCTCTTCGCCCCCGACACCGAACTGCTGTCCGACTCCGATGCGGGACTCTGTGGAAGATACAGAAGTATGAGAAGATTAAAATAGGTACAAACGGAGTAAAAGCGGTGGTAAACATGGATGGACCATCATCTGACTAGCCTTTTCCCAACTATGTTTGGGTCGGCGTCCAGTCTAACCAGATTCAGACTAGCGACAGCCTATCTGTCCTCCACAACACCGTTACTGGGCAAAACAAGACCTTTTGGTAAGACTAGTTGTAGGATTAAGTCATGGATGGACTGGACCCCAAATAAATTAGGTTAAGGGCAGGAGAACTACAGAAGTAGTTGTAAAAAAACAGGTATGTTGACTATTTTGTTTTGTCCGTCGTGTAGATTATTAAAAAATATTAGACACGATTTTTTATTTTTTTACGTAATCAAAAAAAGATTACGGCGATACAATCTGCCTAGCCTTTTCTCAACTATGTTGGGGCCGGCTTCCATTCTAACCGGATGCAGCTGAATACCAGTATTTTACATGGCGCGACTGCCTATCTGACCTCCACAACCCAGTGACTGGGTAATACGATACCCCTTGGTAAGACTGGTTGTCAGACTTTCGGGCTTCTGATGACCCGTAACGACGTGCTTTCCGAGGCACGGAGGAGTCTCGGTATGTAAAGATGGCCACCCATCCACTGACCAACCCCGGCAAGCGTAGCTTAACCTGATGGATTGACCCGTACGGCTGTTATTACTTAGCCACGAGCTCCTTCGAGATTACGGCGATACATTGAGTTAAAATGTGGCACAACGTCACGCCTAGATAGATTTTTAAAGTAGTAGTGACGTAGCAAGCCCCCACTCCCCAACTTTAATGCGTTTTATCTAAGTAATTTTTATTAGTATGATAAAGCAAAAAATACGTGCCTTATATTTTTTTATTATTTGACTGACGCGACGGACTAAATAGATTTTTTTTTCCCAAATATCATCCCTATTGTGTAAAGTACCCGTCACGAGAAGCTATAAATTATGTAAACAAACATCTTTTACTAAGTAAACATTTTATACTGCGAGATAATAATAAATTGACCATATTCAATCGACATGAAATATAGACGGGTTATATGAAAGTAACTACCTATTTAATTTAGTCGGATCATATTTTAACGACGCAAAGCGCTATCGTTTGTGTTTCTTGGTACCGGAACGCGTCCGTCGCAGGGATTGTAAACTATCGGGACGCCATTTTGAAATAAACGCGTCATTCGAGTTTCGAATGCAAACGAGTTACATGTCACTGATTCTGACACAGAAAAGGAAACATCTGAATCTGACGAATAATTATTCTTAAATAATATATGTTAATTAATATTTGTTACTTAATAATTTATTAAATCTTTAACAAATTCATTTTTTTTGTTGGTCCAAATGTTGTGAACTCCTGAACACTTGTTTACAAAATTTATAGCTTCTCATGACGGTTACTTTAGATTCAGATTTCTTTGGGAGCGTAGGCATGCTTGATCTTATTACTAAGACTTTGAAATAAACAATGGAGCAACAAATATTAATTGTAAATTATATTGGTCATGTATAAAAGTGACAATTTCTATATTTATGTTTAGTAAGAGGATGTATTTATTTATGTTTAGCAAAACCATTGAAGAGTATCTACAAAAGCACAGTAAACATATCTTTTTACTGTGACAAAAGGCTTGGAAAATTGAAACGAACTAATTATAGATTTCTACTACTTCATTAACAACTTTCATACAATAACAATTTTATTACAATTTTAACACTGAGCGGAGCGACGTTATAATATACGTAAAATTTGATAAACGTTATTTGACACAACGTTTAATCACGTCAGCAAAAAATATGTCTTTCTTTAAAGAACGTGTATGGCTGCGGCCTATACCAATTCCTTCAAGCTACGTCATCGCGCCGTATCACTTTAAATTTTCGGACTGCTAGCGCCACTCCACGTTAGTTTTGTTGTACACTTTTTAAGGCTACTCGCACACATACATTATAATTACGCGTACATTCGCAACGTCGACGTGTAGTAACGGTTGTGTCACATTTCATATTATCTTTGCTTGTATGAAAAACCAGAACGTCACTAATCGTCATATATTTTGTATGAGAAAATAGTGTGCCGCGCAACGAACATTTGAATACGCAGATGCTCAGCTGAAAGTGATAACATATTTTTTCCAAAATTTAAATCCGTGTTGTCTACGAATAAAGGCTCTTACAGACAGAGGCGATATCGCGGTCGCGACGCGATATTTCAATATTATATCCTTAGCAAAATATCGCGTCGCGACGCGATATCGCCTCTGTCTGTAAGAGCCTTAAAACACAATACAAAAAGAGGTATAACTGGGTTACCCGGCCTTAATCATAAACCCATTTTCTCCTCATTCACAAATTGTTCAAGACAAATACTAGATTTGAATTTGAAACTGTATTACCGGAACAAATTCTACTTCAATTTCATTTAGAAAATCAAATTCATTTCATTGACCTAGTGGTTAACTTAGATGTTGACCGATATTCGGGGTATTGCAATTACAATTGGAACTGTTTCTACGATTGGAACTGTTTCTACGGTTTTAAGAGGATGGGTACATCGAAGCGTGGTTTAGCTCGGTGTGTAAGTGAAATGGCGTTATGGCTGTCTAGTTTGACGCGCGAGATCGAAGACTCTCACGCGCACCGGAACTAAACGCGCTTTGTTTAAGGCTTGTCGGCCGTAAAAAGCGCGGTCACTGTCGGACTGGATAGAAAAGAAAGAGAAGCGCGATGACACAACGCTTGCAAAATATGAAGTAATTACCGATTTACAAAAAATCTATTGATTGGACTAAAAAGGTAATAACATGAAATCATTCCTTATTATTTTGTAAAGAACTGTATAAATTTATGATCACTTTTAATGAAAACTGTAGGAGTACCTACTAAGGTAAAAACTCGAAAAAATAAACAGCAATAGACCTGGATTTAGTTATTTTTTCCTTAGTTCTACAAACTAAAATATATTTCAGGACAAATGAAATCACTTCTTAAGTATTGTAGATTACTGTGTATTTTTTTCTATCAAAAATATGCTATAGTTACTGTACAAGATGGACACAAAGTTTCTTAGTTTCGCCGTATTTTGGGAGGACAAGCCTTAAATGTAGATTATGACAAAATGCTATACTTAAATCAATTTTTAGCTTAGTAAGTTCTTAAATTTTACTGCACAATAAGGAATTGTTTACGGTATCACACTATCACATTAATACGAGTAACTATTATAAAGGCAAAAGTGTGTGCATGTGTGTGCGTGTGTTTGTATGTTTGTTACATCTTCACGCTCAAACGGCTGCACCAATCTAAATGAAATTTGATATGTAGATAGCTTATACCCTGGATTAACCCATAGGCTACTTTTTATCCCGGTCTATGCTTGTGAAACCGCGGGCACAGCTGGTTATAAACTAAATCAAATGCCGGAAACGATTCTCAAGTCATTGTAATCATTAAGATTAGCGTCTGTAAGCAGTTTATGATAATTATCGAGTCATTTGCAACAGACAAGGTTGATTTTGATCATAAACGGTCCTTTTTTACGTCACAACATGGTCCGTTTTTCCGGTATTTCACCACTGACCTTATTGGTTAAGGAAACGTGCGTCAATTAAAAGATTTTTCCTTGAAAGATTCGATGCTTGTCTTAGTTTAGAAACTGGTTTTTGTTGAAGCATTTTCTCAGTTAGTCAGATGCTGTTTTCCTTGTGTTTCTGGCCTTGAATTCGTGGGAATTTTCATCATTAAATACTTATGAGACTATTTTTTCCTACTGGATGAAGATGGGAGAAACTTTGCAGACCTAAATTAGTCAGAGTTGCTTTTGTTTTAATTAATTTTAAACACAAATATTCTCCCGTAAGTAGTTGATAATTAAGCTTGCAGGCTACAAGCAAGTATACAGAGTTATTTCCTTGAATTTATGGAAATAACTAGTAAATTTATTTAAAATACAATCTATATACCAAAAATGGATTACGCAGTACCGTCATAAGTTTAAAACAATTACTTAAACAGGTGTTTCCAAAAAAAGACCACTTAAAATAAAAGGTCCAATATTTTAAATATTTTAAAGCTTGATGTACACATAATATTACTTGGTATTGAACGGTTCCGTCATTCGAAGGTAACCGTGCCTGCAATCGTCCCCATCGCAACTATTATCAACAAAGTATTTATTACATTAATATTGCGTGCCCTTTATTGATATTATCTACAGTTAATAGGCAACGAAATTGTGGCCATTTTGAAAACTACTTTTTAAATATAGGTTCTTGTAATAACTTGAATTCTAACTAATAATAAACGCGAAAGTGAGTTTTGTTTTTGTTACGCTTTCACGCTAAAACGGCTGAACGGATTTGAATGAAATTTGGCACATTGGTAGACCATGACCTGGAAAAGGACATAGGGTACTTTTCAGCAGGCGAAGTCGCGGGAAACAGCTAGTAGATAATAAATGTACTTTAAAGACGTCATTGTGTGCGAAAAAAGTGCTTTTTTCGCACACAATGATGCCTTGAAGAAAAAAACTAGGCTACTAGGGCTTCTACTCCGTTAACTTATTATAGCCTATTTTTTTCAAGACGGTAAAAAAAGTCATCCGGTATATGTATATACCATACACACCCACACATACATAAATACTATATACCATATTATGTTATACCAATTATGTTCTTCTATCAAGGGGTATCGTATAACCTGAGTTTTAAGATGATTTATACTGTAAATAGGTTTGAACACTTTTACACGTCAATCATATGTTTAAAAACTAGATCAGGTCGACGTTTCCTATCTGACTACTCTGAGAAGAAAGGCCGGAACAAACTCAGAGGTCACAGTCTCTTTTAAAGTCCAGACATAATCTTGGTCAGATCATGTGAAGACCATGTAGATAATTATGCTAGCTGAAGATGACGGGGTTCTTCAAATATGACGTATTTTGTGGTTTTATCTTGCATAAACCTAATTGTAAGAACTGCAGAATCGTGTCAAGTAAATAAATAATGTATTTTGAATGCTTTAATTTATTGCGGATTTAAGCGATTAGGTATAACATAAAACCACATATTTTCATCTAGTAGGTTTTATTTAATTAATTGCACGTGGCATTTGAATTACGTCATGTTGTATTTTACATAGAATAGAATATCTTTATTTGCACAGCATGTAGGTATTATAAATTAGATTTTACACATACTGACTAAATCGGTTACTCTGCAACTTCTAGTGTACTTATTGGAAATCCCCCATTTTCCTAGGCCGGTCAAAATAATATCAACTGAATTACCACAGTAAAAGTTACATGTTATAAGACTTATGTTTGTTGTTTTTTTTTAAATTAGCTAAACAGAAATGCGATAGAATATGCACATATACAAAATGACTAATCATGGATTTCTATCGTACCTATTGTAGAGCGCAAAGAAACGTTGAAAACTCATCATCATTAATCGTCATTTTCCTGCCCCTAACCCAATTTATTTGTGGTCGGCGCAACATGTCTTTTTCTTCCATCATCTCGGTAGTCACCTTCTTTCTAGCCATATCATCTTTCACACAGTCCATCCATCGTTTCTTTGGTCTTCCCTTCTCTTATAGTCATCCACATTCATACTCAAAACCATAATAATACTTAATATGTAATGTTCCATGTTCTGCAACAGTCCTGCACCAACCGGGGGTTATCCTTGGGTGCACTTTCATAGTGTACACAGGGATAATCGTCGGCTGGTGCCGCCTCATCATTTAAAATTGTCTAAGGGGCCTCTGCGAGTTGGCTTCGGCCCCACGTTACATTCCAAAGGTCCGGGACCCCAGGGTCCCGAGATATGTAAAATACGTAATATTATTATGAGAAAATAAATAAACAAGACCGTACCTAAAGACCAAATGACACATTTGGCAAACGACCACAATTACCGTACGTGTATTGTTAAGACACAATATAAATTCCAAGCATGATCTCCTTTATTTATTAAACCTTTACTTACCCATTCACGATTTGAAATACCTCGCTAACTTCAAGAATGTTCACATAACATAACATCACATCTCTAATCTCGAAGGCTTAGGCAGAGGTGTACCTATTAGTACAGCCAAATTTTGCCAGATATGTTCCCTCAAATACAGGTGAATTTTTCAAGTGGGTGGCAAATCTGAAACTATGAAGAATATCGAAAAGTACTCAAAGATTTTGATTAAAACTAAAACTGCATCATTGGATTTTTGAAAAAATCAATATTTCTAGCCAGGAATCGAACCCGCTGATTTTGAAAAAAAAATTGCACTGTTTTATTATACTATTCGATAGTGTCGCTAATAAGGATCGAATTCTGGGAAGTAATGACATACGGCAAACTAAAGGAAAGAGCTCATTTTTAACAAAATATTTTTTTATTTTTTTATATTACTTACCTATACAGTGGGTGTAAGTGTAAACAGTGCCAATATTTTAACGGGTCATTGTACTCATCATTATGAACAACTTTTGCTATGGGACCTAACCTGAAATCGCGAAAAAAAAATCTGCTGTTCTCTACATTTTGACGAATTAAGCGAACATAAATGTATTGAACAGCTGATTTTTTTTCGCGATTTCAGGTTTGGTCCCATAATAAAAGTTGTTCATAATGATGAGTACAATGACCCCTTAAAATATTGGCACTGTTTACACTTACACCCTGTATAACTGAATAATTGTTCAAAACGATGACCATTGTTTTCAATACACAGCTGGATTCGACGTCTCAAGGATTGTATCGCATTCAGCATTACAATATTCCTCATCCACCCATGTCAACTTGAAAAATTCACTCATAATAGGGAGCGAGACTATTGCCCACGCCAGGCACAAAACCAGACTCCGCATCTCCGGGATGCTACTGAGAACCCAATAACACTTTGCTCGACATGGGAATAGAACACAGGACCTCATGCTCACTACTTAAGCCTTGTCCGTCGCAAAAAGCGCGGTCACTTTCGGACTGCATAGAAAAGAAAGAGAAGCGCGATGACACAAAGCTTGCAAAATATGAAGTAATTATCGATTTACAAAAAATCTGTTGATTAAACTAAAAAAGTAATGAAAGAAATCATTCCTTATTAGTTTGTAAAGAGCTGTAGGTATAAATTTATGAACAATTTTAATGAAAACTGTAGGAGTAATATGGTAACAACTCGAAAAAATAGACCGAAATAGACCTGGATTTAGGTTTTTTTCCTTAGCTCTACAAACTAAAATAGATTTCAGGACACATGAAATCACTTCTTATGTATTGTAGATTACTGTGTATTTTTTCCTATCAGAAAGATGCTATAGTTACTGTAAAAAATGGTTACAAAGTTCCTTAGTTTCGCCGTATTTTAGGAAGGAGCAGCCTTAATAGCGCTTACAACCACTAGAACAATGAGGAGAATGTAATAACAATTAAAACAATCGAAATCAGAGTAATAATGAATACTGCCATGAGTCTAGTTCGTGTCTTCGTGTGGACTTTGATCATTAGACTTTGTACTTCTGATTAAATACTTAAAATGATGCGTTGGGACGGAATTGAGTTGCGGTTTTGATACTGTTATTTTTATTGTGGGTTTTAAGAATTTTATATAAGATTTTGAGAATGAAAACCTTCTTTAATCCTTTTAAAACTAGAATTAGAAATTAGAAAACTAATTTTATGTCCCTATGCTCCCTAGCAAAAGCGTTAAATGTGCTCTGTGAGTCTTTTCTGTATCTTTTTTGAAGCCAAATGAAAGTTTATTTCCAGTAGATCTTAATACAGCCGTAGTTTTCCAAACGTCTTTTACTTAACCAAGTAAATATTTCTTTCTCTTCGACCCACCAACCCAAGTTCAAACCAGAAGTTTAAAACTTATGTTACAGCTTCTACAGTGTAGGACAAAAATTGCCATAGACAGTAACATTTTTATATCATGAATAGGTATATATTTTGATACTTGTTTAACACTCACTTTTCCAATCTTTTCCTATTCTTCCTAAACGATTTTTTTTTTATTTTCTTCTATCCAAAAAGAAGTCGTAGGTAACACCAAACAGGTATTATCCTCGCCAGTCGGTGCAACCAGTTCGGTTCACCTTGACGGTTTGCTAATCACGACCACCTTGAATATTAACTAACGGCTTGTTTAGACTCGCGTCACTGCCTACATAAATATATATACGTTGATATATAAATAACTGGTGTATACTTTGGTTTTTAGCAACACTTTGTAAGATACATCTGAGAATTTTTGCGTGTCTCACAATTGTATCGACAGTGATTTTGAGAGATTTAGCCAAATTGACGTCTTGTCTTGAAGGGAGAAAAAGAGAACAGTTATAGCTGATTAATACGCAAATAATAGCTTCAAGTCCCTCATGGTTCTAAGTTTGTTGGTGTCTGCAGATCCGTCCATGGGTCAAGCAACTCCGGAAGCTACAAGGCTATTCCACCATTTTAAATCTTTCTCTGCTAGATGATGGTCTTCCTATGGGTTTCTTCATATAATTAGGTTTCAGGACCTAGGTTTATTGACAAGTGTAGATAAAACAAACAAGATATACCTACAAATGGTATGCAATGGTCCTAACGGGATGCAGAGAGGAAGGACCACATTTTATGGAAATCAACTCCAATCCATCCAATAAGTATTTTGGTGCTGGATATTCTAACTTTAGAATGGATTATTTTAGGCTTACCAACATACCACAGTTATTCAAGAGTAGAATTTGGCACTCACATGTTACTTCTGATTAAAAATCTTACGCCAACGAATGATCTAAGCTGTTATTGATATTAGCTTAGATGTCCATAAAAGGTGATTACTAAGTGAAGAGTTATTTCGTTGATTGGTGACCTGAAACTATTTAGAACTTAAAGGGCAGGGCAACTATGTCAATGCCATTTGTTGTTAGGTAACTATTCTTAGTGCACCCGTTTTGGTATAAACGCTAGCAAAGGTTAAATAAAAAAAGAAAATTGCTAAAGATAATCCTAGGGCTATAAATGAAATTATTACCTACACCGTATAATTTCTATTCATTCGTTTAATAGCTCTAGATAATAACCCGAACTTAACAAGCAATCCACAGTAATTGACGGGTTCAAATCCCAATCTATTTTTTCTAACGGCCCACCCGTTCCTAGGATTACCATTAAAAAACGTTCGAATTACGAACAGCTGCTTATTTGAACTTGGAACGTAAAAACTGGCAACATAATTTGCCGCTCGCCAAATGGTGGGGTCTACATTCTAATTCTAAACTCGCGGCCTCCACCAATAGCGGGCGAGGACGACCCAACATGGCCGCCGTGGGAACCGGTTAATGGGCCGTTTGAATTTAGAATAGTATTTTTATTAGTGCGTTCGAGAACAATTGTTTTTTTTTCTTTTAGTTCTAATTCGGTATTCATTAGAATTAGGGGTCTTGGGCGTAGGTACTCCTATACATAAATATGCTAAGCTGCATAAGTGACTTAGAATGTTTAACGTATGTTAATGATATTTAATAATAGGTAATTATTATTCAATAGGGATAGATAACTTCATTCTAGTGCTATAAAACAGCTTAGGCAGATGTTTCTATCAAACAAAGTGCACTTAAAAATGTTTCTTATACTTCACTTTTTTTTGCACCCTGTTAGATAATGTACAATTTATGAACAAAAAATATAACGTGTATTAATTGCACCGAGCCATAATCAACTAGTCACTGTTCCAATTTGGG
Organism: Cosmia trapezina; assembly: GCA_905163495.3. Taxonomy (NCBI): domain Eukaryota; kingdom Metazoa; phylum Arthropoda; class Insecta; order Lepidoptera; family Noctuidae; genus Cosmia; species Cosmia trapezina. The sequence continues at coordinate 5,312,001 of LR991041.1, read as the reverse complement.
GCATAACTAAACAATCATTAACATTGCAAAGATCAAATCTTAAACGTTTTGATACATTGTAAATTGTATTTAATAAATGGAACTAACTATTAACAGTGATCAATGGGTTATGATCACGTTTGCAATCAGAATTTATTGCCAATGAAACAAAAAATTTTAAATGTGTATAACAGATTTCTAGTATCATAATTCTTCTACCTGTAACCATTACGTGGGCTCGGCGCAACATGTCTTCTTCTTCCATAATTCTCTATTTTAGTCGTCATCTCAATACCTACTCACTCTCTTTCTATCTTTTACCAAACCCATCCATCGCTTATTTGGTCTTCTGCTATTTTTACAACCATCTATTACGTTAGCAATAGGTCCAATAAATTATTTGTCGATTGAAATAGCCCAAGCTCATGGTTTTACAAAAGATTTACAAAGTTTTTTATTTATTATCTTCATAACATCTCTGACTGATTTCAAATATTGACCTTTCCTGCAATTTACATGAAGTAGCCGTATTTATAAAAACAAATCAAAATCCATTTGATAAACCCAAATCGAGAAGACATCGGTAATTAAAAAAAAACGGCTCTATTTAATAAAACCTTCTTTGGCATTGCATCAAAAATATACAACAAAATACCTATTGACATTCTGAGCATTAAGGAACTTCCAGTATTTAAAAATAAATGACTAAACTTTTCAATTGATAAAGCATACTACACGATTCAAGATTTCTTGAAATAGTGATTGAATTGTTTTTAAATATAAAAAATACAGTGAAATTAATACCTACATGGGTATTAATTTCACTGTATTTTTTATATTTTGACATTTATATGAACTGAATTTGACTTATAAAATAATTTTAAATTTAATACCATTAAGTACTCAATTATTGTATGCCTATTAGGCAGGACATATTGGAACTTTAATTTATTGTTACGACCTGTAACTAACATATACAGCCCACAATAAAGATATTTTGAATTTTGACTCTATGCGAACTTTTGGAATTTTTACTTTGGCAAGAAACTGTACCTGGAAAGAGTTGGGGCAGACCTTTGCCCATTAATGGGACAGTATAGACTAAAAATTGGCAGTCATACGGACTGCCAAGTGAAAACTTAAGAGAATACATTGAAGCGTGGTTTAGCTCGGTGTGTTAGTGAAATGGCGTTATATGGCTGTCTAGTTTGACGCGCGAGATAGAAGACTCTCACGTACCGGAATTAAAACGCCTCCGTGCCTCGGAAAGCACGTTAAGCCGTTGGTCCCGGCTGTTATTCGTGGATCTTTGACACTCGTTGCGGGTCGTCAGAAGCCCGAAAGTCTGACAACCAGTCTTACCAAGGCACCTATCGTATTACCTACAAAGTTACTGGGTTGTGGAGGTCAGATAGGCAGTCGCTCTATGTAAAAATGGAAGCCGACCCCAACATAGTTGCGAAAAGGCTAGGCAGATTGATTGATGAAAAGCTGATGAATAATAAAGTAAAGCATATTCATACCGATACTAATCCCTGATTAGCTTACCCAACACTAGAAAAGCGAGGTCATGTTAAACTAGACATCATGTTATCAGCCGTTGTAGCATAGTTTAAGCTGTTGATAACCCACGCTATCTGAGACAAGGTCGCAATAAAGTAGAATTAGGTATTCCTGACGTAAATACTAAACATAGTAAAGTACCTAGTTATTTGTTTGAATTGTCGAGCATTTGACAATAGAATGGGTAAAATGGATCAAGGTAGATTGGAAAGAATTCCGTTGTGTTAGGTCATGATTCGGTTACTATGCCTATTGCTTTTATGTATGATAAAAACAGAAAGGAATGCAGCGTATATACGTATTTCTGCCTTTGATTTCTCGTAGCCTTTTCAATATTTTAGAAGTCAGTTTTAGTTCCATAGTAAAGCATTACTTCCTGTGCTTACAAAAGGAGAAATTCTAGATTCAGTTCTATGGCAATTTTGTATATGTATATGTATATTTATTTTAAATCAGATCGGGTTGATCGACTAAACGAAAGAATGGGGATGATTGCAACAAATTACAATGACAACACTGTCAATGAGAAAATTTTAATGAATGTCTGTTAACAGAAATAGGAATATAATATACTAGCTGACCCGCCAGATATTGTCCTGTCAAAATTTCTATTTATTTTTTTTCTATTGTTACCAAAAAACAAAAGATATTCATAACTAAACACACGCCATAAAAATAGATTACTTACATCTTCCACCGTCTCGGATCAAAATGCTTTACCATGGCAGTATTTTTTTTTTTTAACAAATATAGGAACAAATAATTATATAAATTTATCGGAAAATTAAAAGAATATCTAGCACGAAAATGCTTTTATTCGGTTGCACAATACCTAGAACAAAATACTTAGTAAATATGATAGCTAAATAAATAATGACTTAATATATTATATTATAGTCATGTATAATACACAAAAAATACTATTACACACTGCCTTACTGAACTTACTTATTTTGTTCAAAATTAGAAAAAACAAAAAAATATATATAATATACAAATCGGCCGAACCATTTCTGAGTATTAGCGAAACTGACGGATAACAATTGATTTTTATATATATAAGAAGAAGAGAATTGCAGCGCTTTTATTATTGAAGATGATGTGACTACTCGTCCTCTTGATATAATCATTAATTCATCTTTAGAAGAAGAAAAAAGTCATGTTTTTGAAGGAAATAAGTTACCAGAAGAAACAATCTCATGTTAGAGACAATCAATGTTAAAGACTTGTCAAAAAAGGTAAATGAAAAGTTTTTTTAACAGATTGGGACTGAGATTAGAATGTGACGTATTTAAAATTACGGGAATTGCCCCTCTAAAGATCTATTTTCAATTATAATAATATTACATGCGTTAAGTGTTTCTACAATAGATGTTAGAAATAAGAATGGCATTCCTTCTACAGTCGTGTGATTGTTTATTGTGTTTGATTCAGAGCTTTCTAAATTCTGTTCTTGTTCAAAAATATAGTCAAATTCTTCTATTTAATATTAATATTTGACATGACATTTAATTATTTTTTTTGTATAGAATTCTGTATACATGTTAAGAAAAGTATTTTCAATATTAATTAACGCAATAGACGCCGTCATATTACTTTTTATAATAAGTACGTCGATGATTGAAGCGTTGGGTTGGTACAAATCAAGAGGCTGGAGGGTGTAGGCTTAAGAGCTATGATGAAGTGGCTTGTGGGAATATTAGAAACGAGATATTTAAAAATAACCGTTTTTAACGTTATCCGTTATATTAAATTAATGATAGTTATGAAGAAGTAGCAGTAGCAGGTTATAGAGATGAAGTTATTCAGGAAAGCTATTTATGGAAGGAACCACAAGAATATGATTTCAAACAAGTTAAGAAAAGCTTTGTAGAAAATGCAGTTCTGAAAAGAATATTTTGAAAACCAACATTTTCATCTACCGTTTAGATGAAAATGTTGGTTTTCAAAATATTCTTTTTCCAAAAGAAAATATTCGTAATGGATATTTTTAAAGAGGGAAAATTTAATTTTACTATAACATGTACTTTTACAAAATGTCTGAAATGTGATATATTCAAGAAGAATTTTTAATTTTGGATTTTGAAGGGAATTTTAAAGACTTCTGATTTGGATCCAAAATTCGCTAAAATTTGAGAATATTGGCATCTAGAACTAAGTACCTACTTAAAGCAAATGAAACGGAGAATATTGAGCATGCTAAACTATTCAGTTAGTGCAGAAGGCAAAAAAAAGTAATCTTAGAAGATAAACAAAGAAGCGTGTATCACTATCGGCTAATCACTCGTCAACATGCACTAATGCACTTTATTAATAGCAACCAACCAATCAACCTATTTCAGTTTATCTTAACACGATACAGAAAAAAGCTAAAAAACAACTGACGCATTCAATCTAAACATAGTATATTTCATGTTTGAAACTAATAACTCCAACTAACCATGAAATCGGCTCATGTTGCGTTTAACATTTCACACTCTATAAAAAACACTCGAACAAAACGCACACTTAACATCGGCTGCTTAAACAGAACAAGCCCGATAGAAAAAAAGTAAAAAAAAAAAACAATTCGCAATTGTTTGTCAAAAATTGACGTAAAACGTCAAAATGTTTTTTTTTTTATTTTCGCGAGCGGCAATGATTAGTAAAGGCGTTCGTTCTGCGAGGCTATTTGGCCGCACGTGTTTCGCCGAGGGGTGGGTCTTGCACGTGAAATTTCCCAGGTTTCCACCCTCCGCGGACCGCCCCTATAGGCTTTTCTGTCCGGCCTATGCTGTTTAACCGATCGGCTTGCGAGAGCTGCGGAGTCGACTAGTCACTACAATTTTTTCGCATTGGGGTTGAATTCGTTATTTTTGAAGTAAAAACTTCTTTAGGCGCGTTGAGCTTTTTTTGGTAGAGGAAAATCTTATGAGTTCGCCTCACGTTACGTGACATGCTAATTGTGACGTGTTGCACTGTCAAATTTTCACTTTTGTCCCCATGACTGACTGTTTTTTTTTTTGTACGCATTATTGTTTATGGTTAACTAAAAAAACATCAAAATAAGTAAGTATGGAAGTTTTTCAAAACGTAAACATGTCTAAAGCATAGTTAAAACGAATCAATTGCTCAAAAAATTTACAATTCTAATGAAACAGAATCATTAAAAGTAGATCATCGTAACGTTACAATTATCAACGAGTGTATTTTGAAAAATCTAAAGCGATAGTATGATGTGAATTAATTTCATGCATCGTCCACTTTTCCTGTGCAATTATATTCAATACCTTCATAGTTTTTAACAGCCAAACAATTGCCGGTTGCGATAATTTTTATACAACACGTAAATGGTAAAATTAATTTACATTTTTTTTTTTTTTATAAATTTCTTCTACTTTTCTTACTTAATTGTGATAGCTCATGTGAACAGGTGGCTCTAGCGAAAGCTGTTTTGATGAATTAGCTTTTGTAGAAATGAGCTTCGGGCTTAAAAACTGGAATTTAATATTGACTATGGATGGCTTTCGGAGCTACAATTTCTTGTTATGTCTTAGTTAGTAACTGTGTTGTTTAACCATTATAAAACTTGCTTAACTTAAAACAATTGGCTGTTATTTGGACTGCCGACAGAAATGAAAACTTAAACGTAAAACTATGCATGTCACGGTATCGCGGTGACGCGGTGACGCGAACTCGTAAGATCCCCCCTACCAAAAATCGCTCAACATGTCTAAGGAAGTTTTCACTTCAAAAATCTCACCTTGATACACATTATCCACGTTTTTGAAACACTTGATTAAAAATTTCACTACGAATTCCCACTACTACAATTCAATCAAAACCACAAAATTTCGTAGATTACAAGTCATTGTTTGTTCCACGAATCTAAATTCAATTAAAACATCAATTTACAATTCAACTAAAAACACGGCTCCACGCAATTTAATAAACGCGAACAAAATTAATTACCACAAGTAGGAACAACACATTAAAAAGTACACTCAAAAAGCACAAAGAGACAATGTCCACTCCACTCCCGACTCTGTTCTTACACTGCCTACTTTTCATGCTCTACGCCTACACATTCACTATTTCAGTAACAACACAACGTCGAAATGAAAACTCGACTTTATTTTTACACAGGCAAGGTTGAGAATACTTTGCGTTTTGCCAGCCACGCACCCCATCTCTTTCGCGCGTATTAATCAAAATACCGACTCTACTTTGACGTGGAATCGTAGAAAATGGATAAGCCATTGTTTTCTAAATTGAAACTATGGTTTGCATGGCCGTTGTAAGATGGTCTCTTTGCGATCGTGTGTCGTCGGGTTTGGTTCGGGATTGTCATACATGTATGGGGAAGAGAGGTCTGGTTAGACTGGTCGTGCCCTAGCTTGGTTTAGACAGAATACATAATTGCTATTGCTACCTAAAGGTTTTACAATAAAGTGTAATTACGAATGGACAATGATTAGAATATTGTTAGGGATGTTGTGTTGTTATTAAGATGATAGCATTGAGATCTTAATTAGATCCAGTTTCAAAGGCATTACTTAGAACATTTTATTGCGTTCTATTTAGAGATGCGACAGAACCGACAGTGAGAGGGTATTGAGAATTATTAGATTAGGTAGTAATTGAATAACAGAGAATCTTTATTCTGGACTCTTTGATTACTTATCCAGTTTCTTGATTTTAATGTATATTCCTTGATATTGTGCTCTTAGTCCAACGCCATTTTTTTTTCTGTAACTACCTACTTATCCATTTTAAAAAATTACATCTCAACAATGATAGTTATCTTCTAATATTTTCTTTTATGAAGTTCCTAACCAATATTCAAATGAGGATAATTTTTCCTCAACCGTTTCGTTTCAATCTCTCAAGTACTATTTAAAGGAATATAAAAAATGCAGGTTTTTTGTTGGTTCCTCTACGCATGAAAGATAAACACATTAGACTAAACTATAGTGAAAGCACTTAACGCATTAATAACAAATCAAAACCACATAATTTCACAAAAAAAAAAAACAATCATAACTCTATTCCCTTCGAGATTGACGTCAGAAACAAGAACCATAAACAATAAAAAACATTCCACACATATGTAGTCTATGGTATAGTTTTTGCCGCCAAGGCAATAATTTTGTTGTGATTGCCTGTGAGTTTCCCATGGGTTCACAATACTACCCCGTAACTGTGCTATGATAATTCTATACCAAAACCTATGGTTTCTATTCAGCCTTCTTTATTTTTTTTCAATTCGTAGGTACCATAACTTTTCATTCAATAGAACATTCATTATTAAAAAAGATAGGTAGATATTGTTTTTGGATTTTATTTAATAATTCAAAAATAATAATGTTTCTTTCTCAAACAGAGTTTTGGTTTTGGTATATCCATAGATAGTTGGGCATAACTGGTTCTGTAAAAAGATCTAAAATTCGACAGTGTGGTGAACCAACACAGTTTCTTTCTATCAATCAATCAAGGCAGCCCATCGCAGTCAACTGCTGGACATAGTAAGCCTCTCCCAGGCTGTGCCACAACACCCTGTCATCCACCTTAAACCAACTTCGCCTTCAATCAATTTACAATATAGAAAAAGGAAAATCCAAAACAAACATTTGTAAAGTTAATATTACAAAGTCAAATGAATTTTCACATAATTCTAAAGTCATCATGACATCAAAAAGCAATGCATAATTTAATAATTAATAACAAAAGATGACCTAATGTATGATGATGGCATTAAATACAATTAAACTCATGAACTTTGCAATTAAACTAAGTTATTTTGATAGCATAAACAACTACACCAAACAATAAAAGACTTATAATAGAGCCCTAAGAGTAAATATTATAATCAGAAATAGGTACTACTACCTATTGGAAAGAACCAGAGTTCTCTGGAAGTCTTCAAAAAATCGGCCAAGTGCGTGTCGGACTTGATCGCACATTTAGGGTTCCGTACCAAATCTGATTTATCAATATAATGGTATTTGTTAGTAAAATATACGTAATAATAAACATTATTACCAAATTTCAAGTTCATAGGTCAATGGGAAGTTAAAAAAATCTTCGGAACAAAATTTTGTAAGAAAAAGCTGACTTTGGTTTCCAATATTTTTAAAACAAAAAACACAGTATTTATCTACTCAACGAGCTCTAAACAACGATACCCTCGATGGGGTGGGTTAATTTTTTTTTCGCGGCCCTCTTTGCCGTATGGGAGCCCCCCTTAAGAAATATTTTTTGACAATTTGTATGGCTGTGGGTCAACAAGATACTGTGACTGTAGCTCCAACCGTTTGGCTGTAAAACCAGTGTGACAGACGACGGACAGACGGACACGTGAGTGACAGCAATAGGGCTCCGTTTGGACGCTTCGGGTACGGATCCCTAAAAAATGGAAACGGATCTCAATAATAATAATGGTTCAAAAAGAAATTGATCTAATCCAAATGTGAAGTCAACTTTCGACTTGTTATAAACAATCCTTTTTCAAAGGATTTCTTTGTATCTCATTATCATTACTTAATACAATCTTACTTACAAGAGACGACAACCACGACAAAATTCATCTCAAACCTTAGATAATATACATCTAGATCGAGCCACTGCGTGGCCGGTCAATACTTTTTCTAGGTTATGTGTTATGAGAAATTAAGTTTAACGTAAGAAATCTTACATATTTTGGACAGAAACCCATGTCAATACATTCGCACAATGCAAAAACTGTCCAAAAAAGTGAAATTAATCGACGCAATATAAATTTTGTAACAGTGAAAGCACTTTGATTGGCTAACATTCAAAAGTTTGCCAAGCAAAAATACGGCACGCCGTAAGAGACAGAAGATACGTTGCTTTGTCTCAATTTTCCTACAAATTTCGTAATATGTGTCTCATTTCCACACTTCACACTGTAATCATGGCAACGTCTAGATGTTTAATGTCATTGTCTCAAACTCTTCAACTCTTGATTTATGTCAAGCTAAGGTGTAACAGGATGTCAGTAATCGTCAATACCTCAAATATTCCACCATGACTAACACTCCGAGGTCTGGAGGCCAAGGTCTGATCATTTTGAGTCACGCAGCTATTCACTGCATTCTTATGCAAGAGTTCGATGATATCATAAAAGATGATGACTGCAGTGTAGACTATTTTGTGTATTTATTGATTTATTAAATTACTAGCTGCGCCCCGCGGTTTCATCCGCGTAGACCGGGATAAAAAGCTTATGTGGGTATGAGCTATCTACATACCAAATTTCATCCAAATCGGTCCAGCCGTTTGAGCGTGAAGAAGTCACAAACATACAAACACACACACTCACAAACTTTCGCCTTTATAATATTAGTCTGATAAGTAAGCCTTGAAGAAATTACAGTATCTGACTGACTACAAACTAAATTACTCTGGACATGACCGTGCCCAACGAACAACGACATTGTGGAAACCGCAAGATAATCATAGGACAAAACCTCACGGGCCTATGAATGACGTCAATACCAGACTAAAATGTTGTCAGAATGATCCTGATTTCTACTCCTAACAAATAGCATTTACAAGGCAGAGATGTGAGTGGAAACGTCAGGAGGGCACGTCTTAGAAGGACATCAATCAATCAATCTGCCTAGCCTTTTCCTAGCTATGTTGGGGTCGGCTTCCAGTCTAACCAGATGCAGCTAAATACCAGTATTGTGCAGTGGGTACCCCAGTTGTATTAAAATTTTAATATAACCGGGGTACCCAATTGATGCAGCCTACTGTACATACATGAAGCGAGTGCCTACCTGACCTCCACAATCCAGTGCCCTCCACTGGGTAATTCGATACCCCTTGGCAAAATTGGTTGTCAGACTTTCGGGCTTCTGACAACCCGTAACGACTGTCAAAGATCCACGAATGACAGCCGGGACCAACGGCTTAACGTGCTTTCCGAGGCACGGAAGAGTCTCGGTATGTAAAGATGGTCACCTAGTCTCGGACTAACCACGGTAAGCGTAGCTTCACCTGATGGATCGAACCGTGTGGCTGTTATTACTTAGACACGAGCCTTGGAAAGACATAATAATATGTCCTTGCGTCACCAATTACGTGACTGTATATCAGGCACCTAATTATACATAGCAGCTATATACTTACAGGGTGAATTTTTCATGTGGGCGTGGATGGCCAAATCCGAAACTATGAGGAATAGCGAAAAGTAGTCAAAGGAGTCTCGGGCTCGATTTTGATGAAAATTAAAACTGCATCATTGGAATTTTCAAAATCAATATTTCTAGCCAGGAATCGAACCCATTAATTTTGAAAAAAAAAAACAATGTATTGTTACACCATTCGATAGTATCGCTGTGTAGAAAGTAATGACATACGGCAAACTATAGGAAAGAGCTCATTTTTAACAAAACACTTTTTTCATTTTTCTTATGTCAAACCTTATTATACCTGAACTGGTTAATTGTTCAAAATCATGACCATTGTTTTCAATACATAGCTGAGGATTGCACTGCATTCTGCATTTCAATATTCCTCATAGTTTCAAATTTAGCCATCCACGCCCTCTTGAAAAATTCACCCTGCATATTCAACTAATTGGTCAAGTTTTTTTAAAAAGGTCAGGTGCGTAGTCTTCCTTCGCAACCAGCATGCTTCTCTGACTAGACGTGTGAACGTAAACGAGACAAAAGGATTAAGTAAGGATCGCAGCAGGCGGCGTTCTATAGTTTCTGCCTACCCCCATGATAACAAGACGTCTGTTTGATCCTAATTTTGACAATTCCATTAACAATGACACCAATTCAAAACACACAATAAAATACTAAACAAATCCAGCTTCAACTTTTCAGCTGTATCATCGCCACAGCCCGACCACGTCACACATAGACACAGCTATTACAGCGAACATCTGGCTTGCTAGTCGTGTTCAATCTAGTTCATGAGTTTATGTTAGTGCCACACACGCCATAGCTGTCTCTAATAACGTAGCTTAGGTTATGGAAGCACCTGGTCTTGTGGCTGAATTTGAGTGAATTAGGGAAGTTATGCCTTGGTTTAGTATTGCAGAAGAGCCCAGAGCCCCAAGTCTGTTATTTTTTTGAGTGAATTAGGGAAGTTATGCCTTGGTTTAGTATTGCAGAAGAGCCCAGAGCCCCAAGTCTGTTATTTTTTTGAGTGAATTAGGGAAGTTATGCCTTGGTTTAGTATTGCAGAAGAGCCCAGAGCCCCAAGTCTGTTATTTTTTTGAGTGAATTAGGGAAGTTATGCCTTGGTTTAGTATTGCAGAAGAGCCCAGGGCCCCAAGTCTGTTATTTTTTTGAGTGAATTAGGGAAGTTATGCCTTGGTTTAGTATTGCAGAAGAGCCCAGGGCCCCAAGTCTGTTATTTTTTTGAGTGAATTAGGGAAGTTATGTCTTGGTTTAGTATTGCAGAAGAGCCCAGGGCCCCAAGTCTGTTATTTTTTTGAGTGAATTAGGGAAGTTATGCCTTGGTTTAGTATTGCAGAAGAGCCCAGGGCCCCAAGTCTGTTATTTTTTTGAGTGAATTAGGGAAGTTATGCCTTGGTTTAGTATTGCAGAAGAGCCCAGGGCCCCAAGTCTGTAATTTTTTTGAGTGAATTAGAGAAGTTATGCCTTGGTTTAGTATTGCAGAAGAGCCCAGGGCCCCAAGTCTGTTATTTTTTTGAGTGAATTAGGGAAGTTATGCCTTGGTTTAGTATTGCAGAAGAGCCCTGAGCCCCAAGTCTGTTATTTTTTTGAGTGAATTAGGGAAGTTATGCCTTGGTTTAGTATTGCAGAAGAGCCCAGAGCCCCAAGTCTGTTATTTTTTTGAGTGAATTAGGGAAGTTATGCCTTGGTTTAGTATCGCAGATGAGTCCAGGGCTCCAAGTCTGTTATTTTTTTAGAAATTCGTCATTCCAACACGATCTCATTGTCATTTTGGTATAAGTTCGTAATCTGCTAAATTCATAAATTCATAATGGTCGATCATTGGTCGGTCAGTGGTCTCGTAATAGAATCGTGGTAGAATGACATTGTCGTATTGCCATTATTATAAAACCCGTTAGTAGAAATGATTTTCGAAAAACTACTACTAAATTTGAACATTTAGTCATGCCAGATTTCATTTATATATAAAAAATACATATTATTTATTAGTGTTTTAAGCAATCTGAAGTACCTAGTAAGGTTAGCAGATTACTGCATAAGTCAGTCATTCATTTGTCATTATGTGCGAGATTACCATTCTGTGCCATTTCTTACAATGGAGTGTCAGTGGTTGACCATTGGAAAGTCATAATGACGCCATTATATTAGTAGATTACCAAACTTGGTAAAATCAACAATTATGAAATCAATGATAGACCATTCTGACATTATTGTAATAGCAGACTTGGGGCCCAGGTGAGTTGGTGGCCCCGTAGTAACGGCCCCGATTTATGAGTTGTACGTCGTGGATTCAAACCAGTCAGGCGGTTGGATTCAAACCACCGCTGCTCTCAAAACGGTGAATTTATGTGCTTACATAAATGGTTAAAAAATCAGCTAAAGAAAAACAAAAAATTTCTTTAAAAAAAGTAAAAACCGACTTCAAAAACCTAAAACGAATAATATAATTTTCATAAACAACTCAACAGCTTCTAAAGTCGGTGCATTGAAGAATTGAAGACACCGACTTCAGAAGCTGTTAAGATTTTTGTTATGAAAGTTATTTTATTCACTTTAGGTTTTTAAAGTAGCTTTTTACTTTTTTTTAAAGTAAATTTATTTTTTCATTTTTAGTTAGAATATAAAATTACATAAGCCCAAGACGAACGAATAGAAGAATCATCAAAATCCGCTTAAAAATGCCGGAGATACAGTCCATTTATGCATATAACTTCATATACATAAAGAATAACTACCTAAATTGATACATTAGAACCTGTCTAAAAGTATATAAATCACGTTAGTGCAAGAATCATCAAAATTGGTTCATTAGTTTTTGAGAATATCGCGGACATAAGAACACACATACATACATCCGAAATACAGAACCTCCTATTTTGAAGTCGATTAAAAAGGGGCGTCACTCACCATAGCAGCGCCTGGCCTGTTCTCGCCCCCGCCAGGCTCACCATCCGTACAGAAGTAACATTTGTCCTGCGGCTTCCAATCTGCTGGTTCCTCGGAGACCTCCAGCTTGGGTTGCGTCGCAGGCCTTTTGATTAGTGACTCTAGGATCGTCTCTGGCCTCCGAGGCACCTTTTCTTCCACTCTGTCGTCCTTTACTTCGTCCTCGTTTATTTGCTCTATAGTCTTGATCTTTAGGGCTGGAGGAGGGTCGGTCTGGACTGATTCCTCGTCGCTCGATAGTTCTGCCTCCCCCCGTTTTGGAATTAATGCGTCCTGATATAGTTTCCATTTTCTTCGACCCATCAACTCCTCCGCCACCCGTTCTAGACCTGGAAAGAGAGATAGATTTTCCTATTAGAACATTTGTTTTGTGGGTTAGTTTTGAGATATAGTTAAGTAAGTTAAGTTAAGTAAAAAACTGCTGTAACTTTTTATAAAAAAACATATTAGGTAAAGTTCGATTTAAATTTATATTGGCGGCTCGGAAGTTAGCTACGAGTTATGAAGCAGGTATGAAGATTCCTTCAAACAGGCTTAATACGATTCAACTTAATAGAGCTAAATCTTAAAAAAATCTTAAAATAAAAAAAAAAAACTTAATCCAGCATATCTAAATAGAACCAACATTATTTTCGACTTGACTGTACCTGCTACCAATGAAATAATATTTTTTTTTTTATATTTTTTTTTTTATTTTAAGTAATATTTAAAAAGTAATGGAAGAGGAAGTATATTATTAATAATGAACAAATTCAAAATCTTTAAACTTTAAAATCCAAAATCTATTTCTAAATAAATCAAAATCTCAAATCACGGTTTGACCTTTAATCTATCAGAACCGCAGATAGTTAATATACTTCATTATATCGAAAGTTTACAGCGGTATTGAAATTCAACCAGTCATGCGACTTTTCTAGCCAATAAAACTTTCGCGCGTCCGAAAAGTCGTCGAACTGTGCTTGCGATTTATAGCGGTGTTTTCGTCTCTAGTGAATAATTATCGAATATTAATTAATGTGCTTATTTATTGCAGACGATAAGCGGTCTTGTGGCACCACTGAATAAATGGGATGGGTAGAGGTTACAGTGAGAGCGAGGAGCGGAAAATGTAGGAGCGATATGGGTAGGAAACGATAAATTTGAATTATACATATTAACTCTAACCGGCTACACCTAAGTTGTGTCGTACTATATGCGACACAACTTAGGTGTAGCCTATTATATTTGAAAATTTGCATTCATTCATTACAATTTTACGAATGAATTGGCTATATGACTTTACAAGTTATTGCATATACGTAAAGATCATTTTCGCCTAAATTATTAATAAAGATTGGTGATGTTGAAGGCGCACTCAGTTCGGATCGTGATCGGTTTTACGAATTTTGCCGATGCTACATCTATGTTGTGTCGTAACCCTTCTCACACAGAAAGGCACATTAATTCAATAAGAAAATATTTCTAATTTTTGAATACAAAGATAATTATATAATTTAGCTATAATTTGTAAAGAGATGACTTTTAAGGTCACCCATATGTTAAAACGGACGGGAGATGCTTAAAGCAAGAACCAAGCCACACAGTACCTATCTAATAGCCAAAAACTTGTATTAAGTATGTCCATCAATCTCAAACAATGAGCAAATATCTGCTGAACAATGTTCAATCATGATTATTAAAAGCTTCAAAGTATGTCCTGGAATTTTGCAAGTTAAATTTGACCCACTTCCCGGTGTCAGATTGAGCTGATAATTTGGCATACCTACGTATGTAAAATCGGTGACAATGTAATATTTTGGTACTATCAAACTGATCTGATGATGGAGCCGGAAGGTGGCTACAGGGACTCAGTAATAAAACGACGCAACTCTATCGAGTTTGGGCTTGTTTGATTCGTTTTGACAAGGACTCTGGTCCTAGATGATATCCAGACTAATATAAGCTTGATTTTTTTTTTATAATACACTGGTTTAATTATTATATCACATAGAAATTCTCATCAAAACCCTCGTGTAATAAGCCTCAGTAATCACAGATCTAAATAACGTTAACTCATGACTATCAAGCTGTCATATTCAGATAACATCTGACGAGTTAACTAGTTATATGCATCTAACTACCACATTTTATTTTTAAAATATATATTGTGTTTCGATGAGCTATTTATTGTAGTGTGTTCTATAGGTAGTTGGGTGAACTGAAAAAATGTGGTGTATTCAAATCGGTTGTGTGAACGATACTGGAGTTTTTAGCCCTTCTTCTCCATAGCAACCTACTACGCTATGGAATGGGCAACTAGCTTCATCTTTCTGACTGACCGACTCCATGACAATTCCAAGTGCCTGTGATTGGTTTATTTGAAATAAATGCTTTGAGTATGCGTTTGATATTATTTAACTGATACCCTTTCGACTGGTGTGATGTTATGATAAATTATTGAAAACATATTTTACTCTGTTTGTTTTTAACATCCACTAATGAAACTTTTTAAACTTTCGCGATTTGTACACATTATAAAATATTATCGAGAACGGGTCTTATCGCGATATTCCTTTTTACGAGGTAAACAGGTACCTTGTTTCCCAACAACAACAACAACATCAACAAAACAAGTAGGTATCTGTTTACCTCGTAAAAAAGAATATCGCGATGAGACCCGTTTTCGATAATATTTTATAATGTGTATTTTATAAATTTAATGACAGATTGAATAAAAATCTTCATTAGTATGAAGATTTTTATTCAATCTGTCATTAAATTTCTTGCTCATTCTTCTCCATATACGACACTACATACTTCTGGATTTAGGAATGCCCTTTTC
The DNA here is from genome assembly GCA_905163495.3 of Cosmia trapezina. Taxonomy (NCBI): domain Eukaryota; kingdom Metazoa; phylum Arthropoda; class Insecta; order Lepidoptera; family Noctuidae; genus Cosmia; species Cosmia trapezina. The sequence continues at coordinate 5,296,536 of LR991041.1, read as the reverse complement.
TTTGTTATTATATAAATCTTGAATTTCTATCTACTTTATAAAAATCATAAGTTCATCCGCTGGGTCTTGAAGCATGAAATGTTGCCACTTCCTTATATAACGACATAGCACTAAGGAATGATTTTTGAATATTCATCCCCTAATGGGGTAAAATAGAGGATGAGAGTTTGTAATTTTATTTTTGCCGATTCAAATCCCATCGCCATCAGCTTGTCATTGCAATAAATGAATGACTTACTTGAAGGACTTTAACTTTGAAATTAGTATGAACAAGTTCTGTGTCATTAAAACCCACTCTTGGAGCGATCAACACTTTCTCACCCGCTACTGATATCACCCCATCCTTACCCTCATATAACAATACAAAATAACGTCTCCAACACTTGATATCACGTCAAAACCTCGGCCAAGGGCCGAATTACTGTTTAAATGTATTTTTCATACATTATCGTTTGGCATGCATGAATAATTGCATCGTTTGAAAGGGTCACTGCACCTATTATCTACTTCAAATAGTTTATTATATAGTACTTTTATTAATTTTATGTTCTTTTGTTTTTTATATTGTGTTCACCGCTTCTGATATTTTTGTTTCTTGTTTTGTCTAGAGGTAGGCTTTTAAAGGATTAGATATAGAGGGTAAAAGCACCTATTTATAGATGTATCTTTCGTTGCGGTGTTTATGGGTGAAGTTTTCTATTATTATCGGCGCTAGAAAAAGGATTACTAATATTTCTGTCATCATCATCCACAGCCCAACCTTACCCACCATAGAGCACAGACTTTTATTACGGCTGAACCCACGTACTGTCAGTAATAGACAGATCGCTACTGATGATAGACAATATAATTCTATCTGTCCTTACGTTCCTTTCGTTCGTTTCGTGTTCTTTTGTTTTATCTGTATTAGATTATTGGGACGTTAAAACCATAGATAGATAAGTTCTTCTATCTCCATTATGCCAAAACAGGAATTTTCTAATCCAACCTTTTTTATTGATGTTTTTTTAGCCAATATTGTGTCTCAATGCTGGGAAAAGGCCTCCCCTTTTTCCTTCCAAACCTTTTAACTAGGTCTGTCTGTCTGTACGCATGACACATACTAATAGGTATTATAAATGCAAAAGTATGTTTGTTTATTACCTTTTCACGCCTAAACCACTGAACCGATCACCCTGAAATTTTGCATTTATACGTTGTCAGATGTACAGAAACGGACATAAGGTAACTTTCATCCTGAAAAAAGTACTGTTCTCGAGGAAAACCACAATAACGTTCTTATGATAATAGATGGCGCCACGTGTCTTTCGAATCATGATTGAATTATATTATTACAAGCAAAGTACAACCCGAATTGATTGTCAAATTCTAAATTAACGCGGGGAAAAGCTAGTAGTACAATAATTGTACGTAGTTCAGTACCACAGATTAATACAGATAGGACACTCCGCAGTTTAGGAGTACACGGCGGGCCCCTTCCACGGGGCCGATGCAGTAGGTCAGAAAGTATAAGAGTTACGCGATAGAAAGAGAGACAACTTGTAGGTGAATTATAATTGTAGGTAGTAAGCGTTGTGCGTCCTGAATTGCACTTTATTGTGTCGTAGCAAGGAGTCGCTATTTATTTAAATGATTTTGCGGAGTGTCCCATCTGTATTCATCTATGCCAGTACCAAGTGCAGTAGGTTGATTACAAAATACAGTTCCTGCACTTGGAGCTATTACTGCAATCTGCAGTCGTTGTCAATGTCAAGCAGCAAGAACAACATCACTCCTGGTACTTATGAACAGCTGTAGAAACTGGTTTTGAGAGCTAAGTAAGGCTCACAACATGGAATTAGTTTCACTGGATGGAATTGACTGTGGGCTTTTTGCTTTGTCGCATCAAAATGTTGTGGCGGATATTAAATAATAATATATACATAGGTGTGGAACCGTCTTCTTTTTTTTTTAATTCAGCCCTGAAAAATGTACTAAACAAGCATATTTTTTTAAGTATGTTTTTTGGTTGGGGTTAAAATGTGAAATCCTACCCGAAGAATGACTTTTCGAGCAAAAAATGCTTACCGACCTGTTTTTCTTTTTCATGGGAAAACCCTTCATGCAAGCCTCAGGGAACCCTTGTGGGGAAGGTGAATGTCTGACTAATGAATTTGTCTAGCCTTTTCCCAACTATGTTGGGGTCGGCTTCCAGTCAAACCTGATACCCGTATTTCGTCCGTTTTTTTTATGGAGCGACTGCCTATCTGTCCTCCATAGCCAAGTTACTGGTTTTGGTTGTCAGACTTTTTTGGGCTTCTTGCCAACCGTAACGACTGTCAAAGATCTACGAATGACAGCCGGGACCAACGGTGAATGTCTGAATTTAACGTACGGGCTAAAATTTTATTTTTATTGCTGACTAGCTGACCCGCCAGACTTTATTAGAGCCAAAAAACCAAAAAAAAAGAAATTTAATCATATTTATGAAGAAGTTAGGTAGACTGTACGCATTATCGATCTATACTTATTATGTAAACCAACTACATACAACCATAGTAACGTACGTTTACCATAAACCGTAACTTTCCCGTGAGCGCGTTACGCAGCAGCGTAAAAGTTTATCATAAAAAAAGAACGCGTCATCATTTGAATTGCAATCATAAAATGGCGCGTATTAGCATAGACTATAAGAAGTGCTCATTGTCTATTACATCCGTTCGGGGCCGTCAACCTTTGGTAACTGTTATTGTTTTTGAATTAGGAAGAGTTTTTTTTTTTGTGAAGGTAGGACTTGTTTTTCTTTTTTTAAAACCAACCAGATAAGAGTGACTTTGATGCATTTACAGTAAATGTACTGTTGCTGAAACGAAGTTCTTTAAGGCGGCCTGTGGTGGGAGTAAACTGGCAGAAATTGTGACGTAACGAAAAAGCTTTGCCATCAGTTTCAAGTGTCAAAAGTTTTTGTTTTTGTTTAGCCATCTAGTATAGTTTTTAGCTTGCTTACTAGATGGCTCTGAATTAAAAAACAAAAACTATTGACATTTGAAACTTGAGACCATACTCGATGGCTCTCTATTAATACATTATAATATCAGCGAAAGGAACTTCGATCCAACCGGGTGTCCCACGACACTCGACTTTTTAATAAATTTGTTTATATGAGGTAAAACTAAAAAGTTTTCGATGTAGGAAAATATAAAAGGTTGAATGCTATTACAAATCATTGAAATGTCACCAACTGCATGGACTCAAGCTACTGACCACTTTTATGATGTGTTTATTATGATTTCTGTCGATTTTATTAAATAAATAAAACTATTTATTTACTCTTTGAACCATCGCACAGTACTTCAATAGTTAGGTAGGTAGGTACTGGAAAGATACTCATTCAACAACTTATAAAATTCCTCATTAAATTCTACAAATAGTACAATAAAACAAATCCTTTGCAAACTACAACAGTTATTAGATAACAATTTTTCCACCTCATTACTGTTCTTGTTAAATGAAAAAAAAATGAAGAACTCCAGTTAAATAAAAACTGTACCAACCGTTCTCTGCAATTTCCTTTACCAAAGTATTTTAACGTAACTGAACAGAACCAAGGTGGTTAACTGAAGCAGAACCTTCACATGTTAATATTGTAATTAATGGACGCCGTTGAACTCCCATAGCGTGGAATAATAAAAAAATAATTACATATTAGACTCGCTTCCAAGTAAATCGGAGTGGCTAATGTGTTTTGAAAGCGAGAATAATCTCCGGACCGTACCATCTCTGGCAATGGTAAGCAATCGCCTAATTGTTGCATAGATTTACTCTTTATTTGCGTTATTTCAATCTTCTGTTCTGGGCCAAAGAAAACTTGGAAATCTTGGCTGCTGTGAAAGATGACATGGCTAGGAACTAGCGCCTGCTGAGATTTATTGATTTAGGATCTCCAACAATCTTTTGTTGGAGATCCTAAATCAATAAATCAATAGATTTATGTGTCATATTTTGTGTACATCTTTGTACACAAAATATGACACATAAATAAATGGCAACATCATTTTCATCATTAAGTAAGTGTACTCCTTCACTTATAGGAGATCACAGCATGCACAGTAAAGTTGACTAATAAAAAAACAAAGTTAAAATACTCAAAAAAATAAATACTAAATAGTTAAAATGTTCAAAGAGAGATTGAAAAATTTTGCTAAAATTTAGAAAAAGTTAATAAATTTTCGATGATAGCTAATAGAGATAAAAGATGAATATGCTGCTCATATCTCAAATGAATTGAAGTAAGGGCACGAGGATGATGATATTTCAATCTTTATTAGTTATAAAAGACATAGCTATAAAAAGTAAGTATTAATCGCCGACCTAGAAATAGATAGGTTTGCAGTTTTTGAAGTTCCCGTGGGAACGTAAACTTTTGCAGCAGACGAAGTGTCGGGACATTCTCTAGTGATTACATTGGCTATCTGACTGGAATATTGTTATTGTGTTGTGTCCCTTTGATTTGTTTTGATTTTATCATTATTACTTATACGGTGACTGAAAAGTTGTGTGGAAATCGGTTGTCATGGTATGGACATGTGATGCGGAGGAATGAGGGAAATGTCGTCAGGAAAGTTTTAGGTATGAATGTAGATGGCTGGCTGGCCTACTCGTAGGGGAAGACCAACCAAAGGAACGATGGATGAACTTTGAATGGTTATATTTATAGCTATAAGGGGAGTGACTACCGAGATGACGACTAAAAGAGAAGTATGGAAGAAAAAGGCATGTTGCGCCGACCCCAAATAAATTGGGAATCATACAAGGAACAGTGGAAAGTTATGACCTTTGCCCAGTAGTGGTAACATACAAGTTGATAAACAAAAAACTTAATAATGAAGGTGACAACTAATTGCGTTGTTTTTTGTTATGTAATTTTTTTTCAGATTCTTTCAAAAAAGGAGAAAAAATGCTAAATTACAACGTTTATATGCTTAACTATCAATATCAAAACAATCAACAAGTATTTTCATTAAATAATAAACATACAATGCCAACTATTTTCTCAAATCATAGTTTCTCCGTACAAAATTATACACATTCAAATTAAATTAAATTAAAATTAAAAAAAAAAAAAATCGGTGATTGTTGATAACATCAATTATAAGTCTAAAGGAAACCAGGACTTATATAGTTAATATAAGTCTGAAATCGCCAACCCGTCTTGAGCTAGCGTGGTAATCAATGCTCGTGCCTTCTCTGTATGAGAAGAAGGCTTTGCCCTACAGAGGGACAATAATAGGCTGATATTTTATATATATTATTATATTATATGCATGGTACATTATATCGACTGCCTCGTTGGTCTAGCGAAAACGCTACTGCTGAGCAATTCCCAGGTCGGGGCAAAGGTTTATTAGATTTTTTCATCTGGAATTTCTTGGTAGCAGCCCGGAGTCTGACTATGTGTCCGGTCGATGGCAATAGGCCCGCCCTCTTACATGGGACTTAAACATAACTGGCGAAATAGTCAGTCATAAGATTTTGCTAAAAAAACTGTACGGCTATGGAATCCGAGGAAATATTTTAAAACTTTTGGAGTCATATCTGGATAACAGATCCCAGTGCACAGAAATATCACAACTCTGTCCAAAAAGCAATTTACTAACCATTTACACATCTAAACCAAGACTCATAAAATATGGGGTACCTCAAGGTAGCGTATTAGGGCCGCTACTTTTTTTAATATACATCAATGATCTTCCAATAGTCATATCTCAAAATATGGTTCTTTTTGCCGATGATAGTACAGCTGTTGTAAGGTGTACTAATCATGAGTGTTACGAAAATGATATTAATGATTGTCTTAGTAAAATTATTAACTGGCTTATTAGCAACAACCTAGTAATTAATTTAAACAAAACGAAAGTAATGCACTTTTATCAAAGGTGTGAAAAACCTCCAGTTCACGTTACATATGAAAATCACAAAATAGAAGATACAAACAAGGCAAAATTTTTAGGTATTACGATTGATAGTAAACTAACATGGAAACCCCATATTGAAGAAATTTGTCTGAAATTAAATAGATCTGCATATGCACTATTTCAGCTGTCAAAAAAAGTTAATATACAAACACTTTTAATAGCGTATCACGGGTTGGTTGCATCAGTTCTGAGGTTTGGTATTATTTTTTGGGGGCAATCTACTGAAAGAGAGGCTGTTTTTAAAGCGCAAAAACGATGTATTCGATCCATGTGTGGCTTGAAAACTACTGAAACTTGTGCACCCCATTTTAAATCTTTAAAATTACTTACTATGCCAGCTATGTACATCTACGAGACTGCTTTGTTTGTTAAAACTAATACACACCTTTTTCAAAAATTATCCGATGTAAAAAAGACTCCAATGCGATCTCAATACATTAATCAATTATGCGATATAAAATGCAGAACCTCGTTGATGAAAAAGAGTTTTTTTGGAATGGCTTCGAAAATTTACAATAAAATACCAGATAATTTAAAAAATATGCCCATAGCAAAGTTTAAGAAAGCTCTCTCCTCGCTACTAATTGAAAAATGTTACTATACTGTTCCAGATTTTATAAATGATAATTTTTAATATTTTTTTAGTTTATTTTTGTTTTTATTTAGTTTTTTAAGTATTTTAGTTTTAATTACATTTTTTTTTACTTTATATTTGTACGCCTTCACGGCAAAACGTAGCGCCCAAACATGTTAACCTAACACCTTTATACCTATGTTTTACAAATAAATGTTCTGATTCTGATTCTGATTCTGATTCTGAAATGTGGGTGTACTATAGGTGCACCTCTGCTTAACCCTTGGGGGATTACAGGCGTAATGTTATTATATTGTATTATAATTATATAAGTTTAAAAATTGTCGTAGTTAACAAAAAGAATGCACAAAATGGCGTGATGGAGGCGTGATGAACAAAGGATGGTGTGTGAGCGTGTTCTGACTACTGATTGGCTAAAACTACGATTAGACTGGTCTATTTCAAGGTCGCTGTGAGTCAGTTTGCATTTGTGCATGCGTGCCTGATTGTTGAGTGCGAGATGCGAGAGAAGGCGGATGCTGGTGGTGATACCAGTTGTAATGATCAAGGTCTCGTTAATATTTGGACCATAAATCCAAAATGCGGACGACCAACAGAAGATCGCAGGGAAGACCTAGATGAGACTCGCACAGACCGGGGAAGCATGGTTCAAAATGGACAAGGAGGCAGCAGTGAGTAGATCAAGGCTGGTAATGATGATGATGGTGATGAAATACAAAAAATCCCTAAAAAATCTAAAGGCAAATGATCTGTAAAAGGAAGGATTCAATTTGAACTACAATGAGTCATAGACAATTTCGGATAAACTATCAAACAATCTAGGTTACGGCTATCAAAACAGACATTCTTCATGACCTTTGGAACTAATTCAACTACACATTGTGTCACTCACACATGAATCGAAATTAAGGTGTGAACAATGACTCATTAGGAAATTAAGAATTTAGAAAGAATACAAAGGATTGACAGTACTAAATCAAAGTTATTATGATATATCATCCGCTAAATCACTAGATAATCTTTTACTTTTTAGGTACCTATCATTTTATGGCTCAACTAGTCAGGTACCTACTTCTAGATTCTAGATATTCTGTCTGGCTATCTCGTGAGTCAGGCAATTATTTGAATCTGTTGAAATCGTCTCGTTTATAACATGAGCCACGCAACAAGTGATTCAACGCGGAAACAGCCGCTGTCCTTGTTTGGCCCATCGCGAATATGCGCGCGGAATTGCACATATTATTCGCTTTTAATTATCATTATTAAACAATGTCCTTCTCGGGCTATGCTGCATTAGTTTCAAGTTTTTTTCTAATATCATTATGGTTACATGTTATCACCTTATATGGTTCTAAAGTATACTGCAATAAAAACGGTAGCCACTCTTGACATATTCATGCGAATTACAAAAACTTAATCGTGGTATTTACGTGGATTGTATGCCCTTGAAAATCGTTGTAAATATGTATGGAGATATGTAAATATTTACGATTTTATTACGATATCTTTATTTGTGTAGAATATTGAATTTAGCATCGGAGTTAAAGATGATAATAATAAGCAAAAATAAACGTGATAAACATTATTTGTAGGTACTGCGCATCAAAACCTTTGCAGAAATTATCTTTAGACTTTTAAATAATTTTCATAAAGCCAACAAAATGTTGAAAAATAACCATAAGAAACTAACGTTAAATCCAATAGAAAATTCTCGATGTAAAATATAATGAATGCAAAAACAAAAGGCTTCGCAAGACATATGCCAAATGAAACAGGTTCTGAATCTCGGTAAAGACAATTGTCGGCCGGATGTAGTGCATCTCAGCCTCGTGAGGCACTTGATCATGTATCTGTATCTAGATCATTATATTGAGCTTCAAGCTTGAATATAAAATTATATTGCGATTAGTAATAAAATTTGCGTCTTTTTTGTAGTATTCTATGAGATAGATGCATGCAAAATTGGAAAAATTATAATTTTGTAACGTGATTATTGTCAAGCGTAGAAATAAATTAGGAATAGGTAGGTCTTTTATAAAACAATACAAGAAATGGTTATTAATGTCAAAGACATTTTTTGTTTTTACTTCTGAGCTTTGATTTAGTTCAAACATTCTCTGTGTTTTATTTTTTTCCTCATACTTATATATGTTTTCTGTATTACTGTTTGACACGCAAGAAACTGCAACTGAGTTGACATATCCACAAGTTTTTATATACTCTCGTGACTATGACTGAGTATATCAATTACCTACTAGAGAAAAACTATACATTATGTACTTACTACTTGAGGTAACAAAGTTCTTCATACATACCTCAAATATGTAATTACTGCGTCGCCAGTTAATATTCGCGTGAATTAATGAAACACAACGAGAATTGGCGAAAAAAAATATCATAAAAACTTTATTACCATGAAACATTGTTTATCTATATTCCATCACGCCTGCGGCACACGCAACCACGCGTAGCCATGGTCATGGAAAAAATAAAACCCATCGATCATAACCTATGATAACAATTATAATTGTTAAAAAAATACAACGTTAATGCGTTACATACCTAATGAATTCAACCGAAATACATGACAAAGAACGAAATAAGAATAAAAAAACTTCTATGACATAAAAGGTTACAGACCCCTGGAATCGAACGCAGGCCATTTGAATGAGGAATTAGAATAAGATGGCAAAAAATATGAGCATTAGAAAGAGCGGTGCGACCAGTGTGCGAGGGAGACGGCCGATATACGTGGGACGCGATTGGCTGACCGCTTTTTATGCCTTAGTTCCCCTAATCTTCATTTCGAACAACATCTGCTACGCTAATGTTTATTCGAAATAGTTCTTTAAATTTATAGCATTAAGATCTCATTTGCAATTCCCTAGTTGCGCCTTTTGTTGCTTTCTCGCAATTATCTATCGCGCGGTCGTTGCACGCAAGTTGTTATTTCAATTTTTAATACATCTCCCATCGAATGGGTTCCTTTTAAGGTCAGTGTTTGTTGGAAAAAGACCCACAATGTTTTTTAAATTATACTTATTTTTTGCTGGTCACCTATTGGTCGGCAGATGGGCATAATAATGGCTGGAGGGATGTTTTTGCGTCCGTCGTTTTAGTTTAAATGTGCGACTATAAGGAATCTAATTTATGAGTAAGAATCTTGTTTGGAGGTAGAATGTTGTTTACTGCGAAGATGGACAGTTAAATGAGCTTAATTTATTATCCCTACGTCTATGGTGTCAATTTGACACAATAGTAATACATTTTTCTGTTCTAGGATAAACATAATTATTTTATCAAAAAAAAAACTTGATGTTTTAGTTTGTGAGCACAATTTTTTTATTGTTCAGGAATGCTGTAAGAATGTTAGTTACCTATTTTGTAGTTTTCCTAACAACAACAACAAAGCAAAATAGAATAGGTAAGCACTAGTTTTCAAAACAAGTTGACGCATTAAATGTTCTAATCGCATGTTTCCTAGAGCTCATTAGTTTGCAAAATATTCAAAAAACACTAAAACAAGGAAACTAATTCAATTAAACAAGCTCCAAGCTAATTGTAATCTAATATTATTTTTGTTATAGGTATAAATATTTAATTGACATACCTATTGGTTGCAATAATTAAATAACTAGTCAACACAACTTATTGTATTAAATGCAATTGTTAAAACAGTTCGTTTTTCTCAGAATAAAAAGAATTTTGAAAAAAAAAAGGATTGTGCCGGCCATTTTGAAATTATAATCATCAAAGAAGTAGACTTTCTCACAACAATTAGAATAATTTCAATGACTAAGTTGCTCGAATAAAAAAGTGAGATTCTTCGAATACCTACTTATATTTTTTAAATTAAAAAAGTAATGAGCGATTAGCCAATACAAATTCATTGCTATAATATTATTACTATCTACCAGCGGAGTAATTGCGTAACACACATGAATTAATGTCAATTGATCGCAACGTCTTTAATTTTGACAGTTCATTGCAGCCTAAGATTGCAGCCATGTTCATTGCGTTATTTACGTTGTTGATCAGCAATTGATTAGGGATATCCTTCAAAACCCTCAGACTATGATTGAAAGCGTGTTACGAAATAGAGATGATGCCTGGGTAAAAAAAAGAATTTGTATCTATTCCGTCAGTCCGATATAAAAAAAATACTAGCTATAGACACGTATTTTTTGCTTTATCATAAAACATGACTTAGATAAAACACATTAAAGTTGAGGAGTGGAGGATCGCTACGTCAAAACTACGTATAAAATCTAGCAAGACATCATGTCACATTTAACTCAATGTACCGCCGTAATTTTCAGATTACGTAAAAAAATGTATCTACACCCATGCCATAAATCCCCCATAAAAGTCTTTGAAACAGTTAGATTATTGCCAACATTAAAACAGCCAGTGTCATAGTAACCATGGTAACCATAATAGCATCCAAACGGGTGCTTTAATGTTGTACTGAATTTCATAATGCAACTAGTTTTTAAAAAAAGAACATTTTAATGCACGCGCGTTTCACTACAACAGCGCCGTAATTTAAAAAAAGAACTTATTCGAATTCACGTCGTATACTATGACGCCGGGCGCCATGTTCGATACCGAGTATTAGTATTGCAAAAAACTGTTTCAGAACCCTTTATAGAGGATTGATAACATGGATATAGATAAAGTCTTGTATGCAATTGTACATAATTAGGTATTAAAACACTCATGTGATACTATTATCACACTCGGCTTCGCCTCGTGTGATAAACCCACATTCGTGTTTTAATACCCCTTGTTATACGTCAGTTGCATAAATAACTGTTAAAAAACGTGTCCAATATTTTTTAATAATCTACCTACATGAAGGAAAAAAAAATTAGCCATCATCCCTATTAGGGTATTGAACTATCTCCAACTATTAGAAACAAACCATAAAAAGATACATATACTTAGTTATTAACCTAGACAAATACTCGTACCTAAGCGATCGAAAGGAAAGATAGAAAAATTACAAATGTACCGATTACTCCAATTAGTTTCACAAGTTTCCAACTAGAGCCGCCCTGAACGTGGATCGAATAAATTATCGATAAAACTGTTCATCGATAGTATCGATGAAACTGTTTAACTAGACTTTTTGTAAAAGGTTGAGCGCGCATGCTTTGTAAGAGCGTGTGCACATGGAACGGTTTTGACGCGGTTTTGAATTTATTGTGGGCGTTTTTGCAAAATATGTAATAAATATTTTGATTTTAAGAATTTAAATGTTTACTTTTTTATTTTGTCATTAATTTCGCAAACAGTTTTTTGGCTTTTGGTTTAATTTAATAATTACTAATCCCAAAAATTACTACTTTATTTTTTTATTCTGCATTTGTTATTGCTTTAAAATATTAGGTAACACCACCATCATGATACCGTTTCAAACTTAAAACCTGAATCCCAACCTGGAACTAATAACAGTAACAGCTACTTCAACAGGACCAGGGCAATTCCGCAAATCATTTCGCACTTTAAATGACAATAATGGTAACAAGGTGTTGGAAGTTTGGAACCCACGCGCTCTCATTTACTTCCACAGATGTTTTTTACGACTTCCACTCAGTTTTACGAGTGGTACAATAAAAAACGAGGCTGCTCCGCCATTCTTTTTATCCTAGAACTTAATGTTTGAATGTATGATAGATGATTTATTTCTGTAAGTAGGTTTGTACAAACACTTTTACAGGTCAATATTTAAAACTAGATGAGGTCGGCGTTTCCTATCTGACTACTCTGAGAAGAAAGGCCGAAACAAACTCAGAAGTCTCTTTTAAAGGCCAGACATAATCTTGATCAGATCATGTGAAGACCATGTAGATTGGTGTTTGAAATGGTCTTTTGAGGAAAGAACCACACAGATTGAGTGGACCTGTCCAGTCAGTGCACGCATTTGTCAGTAATCATGTATAGCCCGTTCGCATTAACATGGCACCTGGCTCGAATGAATTACGTCTATAGAACTGAGTGCAAAGAATTTTTGAGTTGAATTTTAGTTATTTGAATATCAACATTTAATTTGCGCTGAGTAGTTCCTCATAACATACTACTTGACGATGCTTTAAACGTGACAGACACAATTGATCACTGCGGCGGCGGCGGCGCGGGAGCGGCAGAATCTTATACATTTAAATGGACTGGTTCTCGGAAACAGCGGTGCGGGAGCGGGGCGGGACAGTGCGAGACGCGCCGCCGCCGCCCCGCTGCCCGCGAAATTCGAGGCAGAGGCCTAAGGAGCTCAACGATTCGACGAACAGTACCAAAGAAAAGACAAATATTGAGAGATTGTAAACAGCATGCAGCAGTTTTTGAGGTCAAGTTGAAGTGTTTTTCTATATATTTATTTTGTTTCTCAGTAGCAGTCCGGAGTCTGGATTTGTGCCCAGTTGATGGCAATAGGCTCGCCCCCTATTACATGGGGCTTAGACATAACTGGCGAAATGTGGGGTTACTTATCTACACTTTTCTTACGTTCTTCAGAAAGGTCAGGAGCGTAGCACTCGCAACCGGCGTGCGTGTATGACCAGAGATGTATGAACGTAAGAGGCAAAAGGACTGTGGAAGGATCGTAGCAGGTGGCGTTCTGTAGTTTCTGCCTACCCCCGTGGGGAGAAGGCGTGAGTTTATGTATGTATGTAAACTAAGAACAAATTCACTGTCTACTAGAGGTCATTGTAGGTCGTATATATTTTGCCAGTAATTAGAACCGTGTGAAATAAATAAATTTAGGTAAAAATATATTCTAGCACAGAACAAACATGAAACGTATAAATCATTTAACTATAACATGGCATCATTCAAGCTTTGCACACAACTAGTACTTGAGCTAGTAACTCGCTTAAGTTAAAACTCGCGTCAATTACCAACAGGACGTCCGTCTGAACAAAGCGTTAGTAATAATTACAGTGGGTACCTAAAGTCATGATATATCAACGGGTAATGTTTAAAGTATTAATCACAAGAGATTAACGTAATAACCTATGTTATTATTACTTACTATTATACCTGTTATATGGCTGCCATAAGATTGACTTAAAAGCTCCGGTCATTAAAACAATTATGGTGGATTTAGGGTTCCGTACCTCAAAAGGAAAAAAACGGAACCTTTAGGCCGTGCGATGCGTTACGCGTGCGCACGGCGCGGGCGCCCGCGTGGCGTACGGTTTCATGTGTGCTGCGCTGCGCTGATCTATGAGATTACATGAAAACAGCACGCCACGCACGCCTAACGCAGCGCACGGCCTTATTGGATCACCTTGTTGTGCGTGTGTCTGTCAGTCTGTCAAGACCCTTTTTTCAGGAACGTGTGGAGGTATTGAGTAGCAGTTAATATCAAATACGTTAGTCAACGGTCCGTTGGAGCTCTAAAAAAATCAAGCTTCTACTAAGTCAACGCAATAAAAATACGGCGGGAAGTAAAACCCCCCGGGGGTTTTATTCTCGTTGATCTAGAATATGAAATTTGGCAAGAATCAAGGTCTCACACTTGACAAGTAAAAGAAAAAGTCAGAAAATCGTTAATTTTTAGTTGGAGAGTTGACTGTGGTTGGTATCGATGTATGGGAGAACGTGTTTTTCAACTTGTAGTTGGTACGGTCAGCAACTGAAGTCGGTTAACACTGCTACTTTTGACATCATCTAAATTAACACAAAATGATACGATAACCTGCTTTTTTATCATTTATATTTATTGGATAAGAGTTAATTTTATTTAAAATTTACATCTGTTCCGATTTTATTTCAGTATTTTTCTCAATAATTAAGATTTCGAAAACACAAGTTTTAATCGACTTTTGTTGCTGACTATACGTCAAGTTGGTTTTTGGGATAGGTAAATTCATCCCAACTACGGAACCCTTTATTGTGCGTGGTCCGACACGCACTTGGCCGGTTTTTTTTGCAGTTGCACGGTCCTTTGTCCTTTTATTTTCTATAGCTCGAAATCAGTAGCTGTACGGATTAGTTGGTTAGAAATTAGAAACGTTGGTTGGACTGTGTGAAAGATGACATGGCTAGAAAGGGGGTGACTACCGAGATGACGACTAATAGAGAAGTATGGAAGAAAAAGACATGTTGCGCCGACCCCAAATAGATTGGGATAAGGACGGGAGAATAAGGATGAAAGAGTAGCTATAAAGCTTGAAAATGAATGATTATTTATAGATAGTTAAGGGCAAATTTTTCAACAGTCAGATAACTCATATCTGAAGAATAAATATTTCAATTTGACAGCTTTTGTATAGAAAATATGTCAAACTGTGATATCTATCCTTCAGAGTTATCGGACTATTGAAAAATCAGCCCTAAGAAAGTAGATGTGAGAACAATTTAGCAGTCTACCTGATATACTTCAATTGAGTGTAAAAGACTAAATTATTTGTAAGTATTTGTGCTTCCCGCCGACCAATTTCTATATTAAGACGAACCGTTTTTATTACTTAAAGTACCTGAATGTTAATGATAAAACTGTCTAAGATTCAAGAATTTTACCAGTATTTTAATTTCTTTCGAATGTCCTATGATGCATTTTTTTCTGACAGGAAATAACAAGTTAATAGTTCTGCAACAGCTCGAATAAAAATTTTCTAAGTTCATAATTTATGACCTCATCAAATTGTACACCTTACAAACTAGTTTATTCATTAGAATACTTATTTCTAAGCAGGTGCTAGTCAGTTTTCCATCATTTCTAGATGAAAATTAAATACAATTACAGATAATCGCATCAATGACATTTAAGTCAAGGGTGCCAACCTAACATTGCTACGCGTCACTAAACTTCAGACTTGCAAACAAGAAATGTATAAATTTTTACATTTTGTACAAATAAAATGCAATTAGATTAAATTAATAGTCGATAAGGAAGAGGGGACTTTTCGTTTATTTTATGAGTTTCTGATCAAAATTTTATAGAAATAGTGATGTAATAATGTACAGACGCCAGCACATCAAGCTACTACAATCTGTCAAATTTCTATAATAGATTTTCATCTTTATCGCTAAAGTATTAGGTTCAAGGTTGATTGGGATAATTTGACAGTTTCGGGTGGCTTGACCTGCTGGCGTCTGTACTAAAAAATAATAGTCTGTGGTGATAAATATAGTAAACGTTGTTTTAAAATAACTACTTAATAGGTAAACATTTACTGGAAATTTTTCAACATCCTACTTAAAAGGAAAAAAACAATTTTTTTTTATTAGATTCAAATACTTACTTAGATATTAAAATTTCTAAGTTATATTTTAAAACAAAAAGCAAGTGAAACGTCGTGGTAGCTACGACGGTCATTAGGTAATTAGGTACCTCACAAGACGATAGCGTGTTCACTACTTTTTAGACAATGCCATTTAAAAAAAAAAAAAATATAAATCCTTCTACAAAAAACTCTAGCCCCTAATAACTTGAGCTTCAAACATGACATCAAAGTATTCGTATTCTGATTCGCGATAGTTTCTCACGGTGTCCGCGCCCGCTCATCGATGCGTAACGCCACCGCTACCTTATATCATTACTACTTCAAAACTAATTGTACACAATTAGAGCGCCTTTCTTTTTAGATTGCTGCTTTAAGTTTGTGAGTGCTAGTTGCGACGATAAATAGGGCTTATTTTGAAGAAAGAATGACGGAGACAGGCTATGAAGTGACAGTTTTTGTGTTCTTTTTTGGTTAGGTTGGTATTTTTTGGTGCCAACGTTTAGAACGAAAAGTTGGGTTTGGCTTTTGACGTGAGGTTTTCTTTTGTTTCCTTCAAGAAGAAATAAAATTTACATTGAGATGGGTAGGTACCAAGGTCACGATCCAATCATAAAAATTACAAAGCCTATTTTAAAACAACGAAGTCTATTTCACATCAAATATTTTCAAAACATATCACAATAATTATAATAGTTACCACCATTTTAAACAGACCAATTTTTAACAAAGGCATTGGGAAACCAAGTCTGCGAAAGGCTTTCATAATATTATGTATAACTTACTGTTAATCATGTAAAAAATCAATTGAATAGATGACTAGGCCGCAGGTGTGAGTTATGCAATAATTAAACCAGTGAACTATTTTAATATAAGCAGCCATTGTACCAACTTCACGACACTGCTGGCCATTGACAACAAAACTTTAGCGAAACTATTTTCATTGAAATTGTTTTGGTATTTAAACTACACGATATTGATTTTATTCGTGGCCAGAATATTATACGGTTTCAACAAAACTTTGCGTTTGACGCAAATTTTGCTGGACATCCACGGTTCATTTCTCCGATGTGTAGGTATGTACTACAAGATACTTAATGAAAGAGAAGTTTGAAGCATATAACTTTTCGTCGTTTAGAAGTTTGTAGTTTTCTGTTAGTTTAGTAACCTGAAAGATGATTTGCGTAAAAGCATATTTTCAGAATTTATGTGACATAAACTTCAAGATTTCAGTGAGTAAAGTAGGTACAGACGCCAGCAGGCCAAGCCACCTGAAACTGTCAAATTTTTCCAATCAACCTTGAACATAATGCTATAGCGATAAAGATGAAAATCTATTAAAGAAATTTGACAGATTGTAGTACAGATTGATGTGCTGACGTCTGTACTTAAACTTAAATTTTATCATTTTGCTGTCAGACTCCAAGATTAACACACTTGCAACTTAACACTGCAAAGTCACGTGTATTTATAGTAATGGCATAATAAACACCAATTCTTTTCTTTTATAACATTTTAGTGCGAATCCAAAACATTCTATAATGTGTCTTAAATTACTTTATAACCGGCTCGAAATTAAGCACGCCTCACACACAACGGCTGCCTAAGAACCCATAATTTAATAGTTGAACGCAACCATAACTCGTAATTTCACAATGTTGGCATCACTGCCTAATGACAGTTGGAAGCGCGCGCAAATTCCAAAATGGCGGCTGCAATAAAGAAATGATGGTGCGTTTCGAATCACACCGAATTAACTTCTTTTGTTAACTTGAAACTTGAACTTGTTGTGGGGAAAACTTTGTTTCCGGGTAATGCGCAGGAAAATTACTTATTAAGAAAAATTAATCGTGAAATCATCGAATGCGTGCTTCGTGAATCACTGGTCTAGGTATAAGCATAGAAAAACAGCAATAAACATCGTTGATAGACTAGTCCACATTAAGCAATACAAACACGTGCTAAAAGCGACTGTTTTTTGTTTCAGAATTTTCCGTCAGACTGAGGAAAATATTGTACTTTGGGAATCACATTCAACAGTTTCGTGCGGAATGATAAGCGATCTTACGGAATCGAACAATGCAATAAAAACTGATTTGGAGACGTTTTGGAGACCATTACTTACCTGGACACTTCCATACTTAGCCATAGAAAACTCACGTTATAGCCAGGCAATAACATAGTTCATACAGAAAGTTACTAATAACAGATCTGTCCAAATTGAATATAAAATTTTACACAGCCGTACTGCACACACACATTAAAACCTCATTTCTTATAGTTCACTCATTTAGCTAATAAGTTTTTATGTCTATAGTTTTAATACATGTCATGTTTTCTAACAGCTGTCGTTGGATTAATCTCTTAATAAATAGTCTACGAGTAAAGACGTAAAACGTAAAATTGTAGACAGAGTATTCTATCTGTCTACGCGTAAAACAGTTCTTTTATTTACCAAACGAATATAAATTAGACACTCATTGCCATCAACAAATCCCTTAGGCATACTGTCATTTGACTTATTATTCACATTCTGAAGTCTATAGTGATAATATTAGAGAGACAATGATTAATTGACGAACAGTTATCGAGCAATTACCTCAAGTTTGAATTTGACAGCAAAAACAGGAAACCATTTTCTTTTTCCCCGAGAGAAAAACCCGCGAAACGGTTCACACATCACCAACCACAAATTACGAAGTCAATCAAAGTAATGTTTTTCTAAACATAACACGCAATTTATCTTAACTCTGCGTCGACAGATTAGAGATCGAGGGGTCAAAGACTTTCTATCACCTAAATAGAGAAACTATGAATATTGTGAACTTAGAAGACATTAGAAAATAATGTGCCGTAATATATCATTATGAGCTGTTGATCTTTGTCCTCAAAGACGTTTGTTCCTTGAGAAAAACAAAGATTTTATAATAGAACCCAAAAGATGTAAGTAATGGTTTATTCAACAATGGTTTTTAGCCAGATAGATACCAACCTGTCAAATGGATTGTCAAAGGGAACCTCCATGGGTCATCGGAGTTTGTTGTTATCATACAAAAGATGCTGGAAGACATTGGTCTTCCAGCATCTTATGGAATTTTAAGTTTTTTTTAAATGTTCAGGGCAAATTCTATATATTCAATGTTCTAAGTTGCTTAGTATGATACGCAAAAAACCGAATGCTGTGTCTACTTACAAAATAAAATCTATCTTTGTCTACAGTGATCATACTACATAATAATAAAGCTGAAGATCTCTGGAACTACCAGTCGGATTAGAAAAAATATTTTTGCATTTGATAGCCCAATTCTTGAGAAAGACTATACGCTATTTAACATCACGATAAAACACTTAGGAGGGGAGCAAAATGAAACAAAAATCAGAAAGAACGCTAAGCAAAAACGATCTAATAGCGCGGGCAGGCAATGTGATGCAACGGGGTGGGTCGGGGGGACAAGAAATTTCACGCGGGCTAAGTCGCGGGCAAAATTACAAGGGCTAGTAGGTACAAGATAAGGCAAGTATTGTGTTTCACCAAGTATTAGTAGGTATCTAATTATATACTGCCATCAGACATTCATAGTAGTCAGTAGTCACTAATGCTCGGAATTTTTATTAGCTGCAGTAAAATGACACTGCTTATCTGTCATTTCGATAAAAAAAATGTTCCCATTTGATAGCAAAATGACAGTAAAAATGACATTAGCAGTGTCATTTAACTGCAGCAAATTAAAAGGCCGACTAGGTCTAAACTCATCATCATCATCTGCCTAGCCTTTTCCCAACTATGTTGCGGTCAGCTTCCAGTCTAACCGGATGCAGCTGAATACCAGTACTTTACATGGAGCGACTGCCTATCTGACCTTCACAACCCGTTTACTGGCTAATACGATACGTCTTGGTAAGACTGGTTGTCAGACTTTCGGACTTCTGATACTCAGTCTCAACTGCACTAAATAAAGAAAGTTTATCTTAGGAGAGAAACGAGTTTTTTTTCATGTTTTGGTTGAGATGGACGAATTGTATTTGGCATTTTATAATAATAAACAAAGATTATTATTATTGCATGGTTGTTGTTAAATTAACAAAATTAAAAATCGAATGCTTTATTAAAATAAATAAACTAATAAAAACCGTGTTTAATATTAAATAGAACATGGGAATTACTCATGTTTCGTTTTATAGGTAATATCGTACCTAACTACTACCACACAGAAAGTTTATGGGTTCCACAGTTTACGACTAGAGAAAATTTAATTAGTATCGTGTATTTGTTAAAATTAAGGCCGACTTGCATATACCACAAACGACTAAATGCGTTTATCGCGAATTTAAAACATCGTTTGTTTCTGACAGTCGTTTGAAGATGCATTGAATCCTGCCCTTATCCCAATATATTTGGGATCGGTGCAATATATCTTTTTCTTCCATACTTCTCTGTTAGTCGTCATCTCGGTAGTCACCCCCTTTCTAGCCATGTCATCTTTCACACAGTCCATCCATCGTTTCTTTAGTCTTCCCTTCTCTTATAGCCATCCACATTCATACTCAAAACTTTCATCACGACATTGTTCTAAGTCGAAAACGCCAGGGTAGCCCGCAAAATTCAAAATTTCTTACGTTTTTTGCAATTTGCAAGCCAGTATTAGGTTGTATGTTGATCTAAATATGATTCGCGACCCTACCAAATATTTATTTATAGAATTATAATCATAAAATTTTTTTTTTTTTTTTTTTTTTTTTTTTTTTTAAAAAAAAGCTAGAGCAAATGCTACAACAATTATCAGATCAAAGTGCGAAAGCAGGGCTGTCAATGAACACGACAAAGACCAAAATTATGACCAATTCCTTAAAGACCAGTATCACAGTAAATCGGGAACCAATAGACTACGTAGAAGACTACATTTACTTAGGACAGTTAATTTCTACAACTGATACTATGCATAAAGAAATTGATAGAAGGATAGCTAACACTTGGAAGAGATTTTGGTCCCTTAGTGAAGTGATGAAAAACAGAGACATGCCAATCAAAGATAAAAGAAAAGTTTACAACATATGTATTCTGCCGTGCTTGACCTATGGTTGCCAAACTTGGGCATTGACAGAACAACTAATCCATAAAATAAACGTATGTCAAAATAGTATAGAAAGAAGTGTAATTGGAGTCAAAAGAAGAGATAAAATAAGATTGGAAGAAATAAAAAGTATAACTAAGTTTAAAGACGCGAAAAAATTATGTAAAACACAAAAATGGCGATGGACAGGACATATGTTAAGAGAGGAAAAAGAGAAATGGACAAAGGTAATAACAGAGTGGTACCCAAGGGACGGAAAAAGGAGCAAAGGACGACAAGTGAAACGTTGGGAGGACGACGTCAAAAGAGTAGCTGGTCCAGACTGGATTCAGAGGGCGAGAGATAGAGAGAGGTGGAAATCTTTAGAGGAGGCCTTTGTCGAAGGACAAGCTGTTTATAGAAAAAGTGCACTGAACGTCGATATTTAAGAAACATTGTAGAACCAGCAATAAAGGCTTATTTTATTTTATTTTTATTTTATTTTATTAATCATAAAAATATCAATACAACTCTCCAAGATCATTATTACCATATTGAAAGACTATTTCATGAAAACATGAGATTTGAGGCCTATTCTAATTAGAATAGGCCTCAAATCTCATGTTTTCATGAAATAGTCTTTCAATATAGTTAACTTATGGAGTTGTATTGCTGATTCTAATTATTATAATTCTGTAACGCCATATAATAGTGATGGCCGCGAATCATATTTTAATTAATATACAACCAGACACTGACCTGCAAATTCCAAAAAAAACGTAAGAAAATTTGAATATCGCGGGCTACCTTAGCACATCCCCCAAGAAGAAGAAAGATTTTTCATGTTGTAGCAGGACTGAAGAAAAGATGGATGGATTGTGTGAGGGATGATGTGAATGAAAAGAGAGTGATTAATTGATACATAAGCTATATGCTGACCGAGGAGTATGGAAAAAAACTTTTTCGATAAGATAAGCGCGAAAGAGCTTTCGAGAATAGAGAATTTGAAGATAGGACTTCAATGAATTTGTCATGAGATAGGATGGAAAGTTTAGGGTATCACAAGAGAAGGAGAAGACCATACACACGATAGGAAGATTGTGTTGAAGATGATTTGACCAGGAAAGGTATGCACCATACTGAGATAATAGCTGATAGAGATGAATGGAAGAGGCATGTTGCACCGACCCCAAATAAATTGGACTACTACTCGTAGAAGGATGGTGACGAGTGGTGCCTTTAGCCAGCTATCTTCAGCTAGTTCAAGATTAGCTTCAGCTGTCTTATTGCATGGTTAACGCCGCTCTACATGAAAGTCTAGTTTCATGCTATCCATACTATCCGATACTAATATCATAAATTCGAAAGTAGCTGTCTGTCTGTTACCTTTTTACGCCTAAACCAACGACCGGATTTCGATAAAATTTTTCAAGGTGGTTATCCTGGGGATGGATTTACACTACTTTTTGTGTCAAAAATAATCTTACAGCGTGTGATACATGGGATGAAAGTTTGTAAATATGTGGTTCAGCGTTTTTGGAAAATCATCCCCTAAGGGTGTAAAATAGGCGTTAATTTTAAAATTCACAAAACTGCACATACTGTAGGCACTGTCCCGTGGGATATTTTCCGACATCTACGCAGGCGAAGCCGCGGGCAAAAGCTAGTCTATCTACATATACTAATAATGGAGGTTTTTATAAAAATGTGCCTGTTATTTTAGTATATTGTGTATATACCTTACGACTTCCACGCCAACGAAGCCGCGGGAAGAAGCTAGTCAAATATATTTATTAAGTAGAGTACCTACCTACTTCCAATTATGTTTAACGGAAAACATAATTCTGTATACAACAATTATCGCTTTAAATGTTCTAAGTACCTACGTAAATAAATTGGAATAACCAACAAGTATTATATTAGTAATTAATAATGCATTTGTGTAGGTAGGTGCAAATGCGCTCAAATACCAGCCAATAACAACATGTTATGTATTTTGTAAACGTGTATGCAGTTGGAAAATATTAACTATTGTAGTAGGTAAGTACGTAGTCATTTTGGTCTTCATTTTCCGGTTCAGAGTTATTTGTTAATACCAAGGTTCTATGATAAACATTTAAATGGCAGTTACCTACATGAATAGATGACTAGATGTATAAAATATTCTGACTGACTGGCAGTACATAGACTAAACGAATGAAGATAAAAACTTGTTAAGGGTTATGCGCTCTGATAGCCCGCGAAATTGTTATTTTTTTGGTTTTTTTTTTTGCAATCCGAAGTCCGACCAATCCGGACGAAATCTAACTTCGAAAGATGTATTGATGATTTTTATGGTTAAAATTATGTAAATACATATGTTTTATTGTCGCGTATCATATTTAGACCAAGATACAACCTGACACGGACCTGCAAATTGCATAAAACGCAAGAAAATTAGAATTTCGCGGGCTACCATAGTGCATTCCCCTTTTTTTTTAGTAGCCATACGTGTTAAAGGCCTCCCTACTTTCTTTTCACCTCTGTCTGTCCAGAGCTGCCAAGGACCAATCTTTATTTAAGGAGTACAGCTCATCTCGCCATACTGATTCGAGGAAATTATCTATTTAAGCGAATTCCTTCCTTACGCTCGGTTTTTGAGGTCCTCAGATAATTAAAGCCTCGATAGTAATTCACTCGACTTTTAAGCTAAAATCTTCCATATAGAAGTATTCAGAAGCTCGATATCGAACCAATAATCACTATCGAATGGATAAACTTCGTTGAAAAACCTCAGAAACC
This sequence comes from Cosmia trapezina, assembly GCA_905163495.3. NCBI lineage: Eukaryota > Metazoa > Arthropoda > Insecta > Lepidoptera > Noctuidae > Cosmia > Cosmia trapezina. The sequence goes on along the minus strand of LR991041.1, from coordinate 5,272,928 downwards.
GTGATATATACTCATTTCTTCTCTATAGAGGCATTTGTCCAGCTTTGGAACTGTTTACTGATCTTTTAGTTCTATTACTGTCTTCTACGTTTATTTGTCTTCTACGAGCTAGATTCCTTCAGCAAGATGTTGTAAATATCTACAATGTTTAATTATCTGTGACTATATACTAGTGCTGCCACCTGTTAATTTTTTCAAATAAAAAGTACTCACTCTTTGTGGTTTGAACGGAACACGTTGTTTTAATAATAGGTTATGGGCCATTAAAAATAAAAAGTGCTGTATTTTAGCAAGAATTTCGGAAAACGAGTGTTAAAAAGAGACTTTTTATTACGAAACGAGTGTTTGTTCAGGAGTGAAGGACGATCGTAAATTTTACGGAGTTAGTGATTGGAATCAAACAATGGCTACTAACTATCTCATAAATGTACCCAAGTTAAAGGGTCGAGAAAATTATAATGAATGGTGTTTCGCGGCAGAGAATTTCCTAATCCTTGAAGGCCAAGGCAAGGCTTTGGCTTGAAGGCTAAGGCTTGAAGGCTTGGGGCTTTTTGACTGGTCCTCAGCAGCATTAAATAGAGAGTAGAGAGCCATTGCCCTGAACTGAGACATCATAGGCTTTTGATAATAATTACATATATGTTTACTAGCGGACCCGATAGACGTTGTCCTGTCTGAACGATCCTAGATCCCGACTGCAGCGCCCCCTAACGGGTCCAATTGTGTTTTCAAACCTTCCAGGAACCCATTCAAACACAGGATGTAAGTGTAAACAGTGGCAAACTTTTAAGGGCTCATCATTATGAACAACTTTTACTACCAATTGGACCAAACCAGATATCACGACAAAAAATCTGTTATTCGCGTAATTCATCAAAATGTAGGGAACAGCTGATTTTTTTTCGCGATATCAGGTTTGGTCTAATAGTAATAGTTGTTCATAATGATGAGTACAATGACCCGTTAAAAGATTGCCGCGGTTTAGACTTACACCCTGTATACACACAAAATTTCATCTAAATCGGTCCAGCCTTTTAGGAGCAGTAAGGTGACAAACACACATACAGAAGAATTATATACAAGGTGAAATTTTAATGGTTGTACTCTTAAAGGGTCATTGTACTCATAATTATGAACAACTTTTACTATGGGACCAAACCTGAAATCGTGAAAAAAAAAATCAGCTGCTCTCTACATTTTGACGAGTTTGATGTGAGGAAAACCACCATTAAAATTTCAACCTGTACCTATATTAAGATTTGGTAGTTTCTGCGAAGTCTCATGGTGAAAAACGAGTGAGTTTTTTAAAAAACAAAACAATTCTACTATACCCATCAGTCCCAGGCGACATTACATGAAGTAACGACCTTCATTTAGCCGCACGGGTGTCAACAAAACTGCGCGTAGATAAAACAATCATAGATACAACGCATTCGTGCCGCGCACGTAACTATGTCTGTAGTGTGTCATGGCCGCTGCACATGTGCTAGCTATACAGCTGATGTTTTATTAAGTTGGGACAGGATCGAGGCGAGTGGAGTTCAAGGGAACACTTTAACTTGCTATGGTACATTTTGGCAAGTTTTGAACAGGCCATATATAGTCATTTGAATCATTGGGCCTCATCTACCTGCCTAACCTTTTGGCAAGTTTTGAACAGGCCATATATAGTCATTTGAATAATTGGGCCTCATCTACCTGCCTAACATTTTGGCAAGTTTTGAACAGGCCATATATAGTCATTTGAATCATTGGACCTCATCTAATCTACCTGCCTAACCTTTTGGCAAGTTTTGAACAGGCTGTATATAGTCATTTGAATCATTGGGCCTCATCTACCTGCCTAACATTTTAGCAAGTTATGAACAGGCCATATATAGTCATTTGAATCATTGGGCCTCATCTACCTGCCTAACCTTTTGGCAAGTTTTGAACAGGCCATATATAGTCATTTGAATCATTGGGCCTCATCTACCTGCCTAACATTTTGGCAAGTTTTGAACAGGCCATATATAGTCATTTGAATCATTGGGCCTCATCTACCTGCCTAACCTTTTCCGGTATTGGGCACGGTTTCCAGTTTAACCAGATAAAGCTGAATACCAGTATTTTACATGGAATACCACCCAGTTACTGGTATACGATACCCCTTGGTAAGACTGGTTGTCAGACATTCGGGCTTCTGACGAGCCGTAACGACTGTCAAAGATCCACGAATGACAGCCGGGACCACTGAGGCACAGAGGGAGCTATATACTGCATGGTAATCAGCCTATAATTTTCCCACAGCTGGGACACAGGCCTCCTCTCGGTGAGAGAGAGTGGGCCGTAACCCACCACGCGGGCTCAGTGCGAGTTGGTAGATGTCACATGTCTTCGAATTTTTGGTTCTAGGACATGCCGGTTTCCTCAAGATGTTTTCCTTCATCATTTTGAGAGCAATGGTGATGAAATAATTTACACAAAGTAAAGCGCCTGTCTGGGTTCGAAGCTACGACCTACAACTTGTAAGTCGCAGCCGTTACCTGTGTCACCAGTGCTCTCTAATTTTTATAGATAGTCAGTGTGCAAAGGATACTCTTTAGCCCATTCCCCTTTGTAAAAATCATCCAAATTAGTTGAAACATCTTTATGGTATCGTGAAGACATAAAACCACTTTTCAATCAACTCTAGAGAGATTAGAGAGTGCTACGAGATTTCGTAGCCTTGGCTACCAAACGACTCGTAGGTGGTAAAAGTCGTAGAACGTTCTGGAAAATTAATTTTAAATAATTTGGACATGATCATGCACCGAATAACTGTCAGACGCCATTTTGAAATTTGTTTACGGTCTAGAACTGTAGACTGGTAATAATGATTAACTTTTCCGTAATAAATAACAGTAAGTATAGTTTCTATCTACAAGTATTATTATTACTATGCAATTTTGTATGTTTTAACTAGGTTTTATTAACATTTTCCTTCCGGCTAACTGTTGTACTTTTGACTTCCCTAGAACCGATAAGTAAAGTACTTTCTGGGGTTATCAAACTAACAGTGTTATTGCAAATATTATAATAAAGTACCTAATTAGGTAGGCATTTTCGCACTTGCAACGTTTTCAATAAATTTTCCCTCCAATAACCTAGGTACTTACATTAAAATGAACGAATTTGTTTATGACATGATGTGGAATTTTGGGCGAAACCATTTTGGAAATTAAAAAAAAAATATTTTAAATATAAAAAAAGAACAATAAGTAGGTATCTAATTATTAAACTTATCCTTGTCCCCAAAATAAACAAAAAACAACTCACTTTTTTAATGCACATGCACACACAAAAAATCTAACAAATACCCACTTTAACAGCTAAACTGTAACTATTCTATAAATGTACAAACTATTATAGTAACGCCCATTTATCATACCAAAAGCGACCAATGCCATGTCAACTGACTTCACAAATTATTTGCTGTCACACCTCTACAATACACTTCGCTAACTCAACTACATAAAGTTCAAAATCGCTTGTGGATTTCGTCTAAACTTGTTTAGATATCCGTGTCGGTGTGTTGATTCTAACGCACACAGACGTACGCGCGATTGCCTGAATGGACGCACACATGTGCAGTGAATGTCACGAAATCGAGCCCGTTTCTAGGTTAGATCATGCGCGCGCGCGTGTTCTGTGGCCATGAGGCTGCGCGGACAGTTTTCGTGTTTTCCTTGTATGGGTGTACTACGCGATGGGCTGGTTAGATTTCAGTCGGTGTTTTTATTTGATTTGATCGTTGAATTATGTTTGTTTATTTTAGTAATCTAGAAATTAAAACCATGTTAAGTTGGCAAAGTAAAAAGTAAAAAAGAAAGTAGTATAAAGTTATCTATTTTGGAATAAAGTGCCTACGTTTTGGATGGGTAATGGAAAAAACGTTTTGAAATGGCGAGCGAAAAATTCCAATGACTTATTCGATTCAAAGAACTTAGAGAACCTAGTTTCACTTAGATAGTCGTATTAGTGAGGGCTTGGTTTTGCGCACTATTCATCCAAATTAGTCTTTAGTTCAGTGGGTAGGTCCCACTGAACTAAAGACTAATTTGGATGAATAGTGCCTAGATTTTGTAGTCATTGATGAACGTAGAGAGACGAGGAAGACCTCATATTCTATTCCAGCCTACTGTGCGTCAATAACTTAGGCTACTCGATAAACAATGCAAAGGTCCAGTGGCGTAACTACAGGGTGGCAAGTCTGCAAAATGCCACGGGCCCCCAACTGGAAGGGGCCCCCGGTCAGAGGAGAATTCCAACTCCCAACATTTATTATTACCCATTTAGTAAAAAACCGATGAATTTGCCACGGGCCTCGAACGGTATAGTTACGCCACTGCAAAGGTCAGTCAGAACTCAGAAGAAAATAACCTTAAAATCCATTAAAAACAATTATTTCCAAAAAGATTTTACTGCTGCTTAAAAAAATGGTTAAATGGTAAAAAAAACGGGTCAAGAGCGAGTCGGACTCGCGCACTGAGGGTTCCTATTAAATTAATATTATTTACTAGTTCGCTAATTGATTACATTTTTCAAAAAAGCATCTTTTCATTTAACATTATTGATAATTTGGTTCAGTGTGAGCGAGAGAGGTAACAAAATGCGACAGCTCTTTTAAAGAACTTCGTTCCAATAAAGATGTTACACCGAAATACACTGAACGCGAACAAAAAACGCCTCAACAAAACACAGCCTCATTTTATTACACGACTGCCCAAAAAGGAGTGTTTATTTATTCCACCATAACTTTGAAATACCTGAACAGATTTGGATGTATGGGGTATCGTTAGAATCCTTACATCATCCCGAGTGACATTGTTTTAATTTATGACTGCAGCATTGAAGTCACATACCAATCACAACGACCGTTTCAAACAAAAGCCCAAAACCGACCAAACTGGGCCAAACCCATTCAAGTCCTGGTCCTGTCCCACAAGCCTCCACAACATGGTGTCAGTCTGGCGACCTTGTGCGCGAGCGACGGCGGCCTAGACCGCGCTCCGGAGCGCTTTATTTATTCGCTGCGCCCGCGCATCAGGCGGTTGGCGCAGACAGATCTTATAGCTAGTAAGTACCTATATAGCGGTAGGGATGGCGAACCTTTTTGCGGCTGCGTGGCAATGAACAAAAATGATTTTTGGACAAGGCTTAAACATGTGAAAGGTATTTTTTTACACGATACAAGTCTTGCATATGAATGAATATAGAGATTAGAGGTATGAGGAACCGGGTGTAAAGTTCACTCAACCTCCATTCTAAAAGGAGGATCCTCCGACCAGAGGGTGTCGTGTCTGGTGGGCAACTGCCCGACGATTGATGTCGGGATGTTGTATATAATAATATGCTAGTCGCGCGGTAAACTCTGCTTGCGCGATGCCATATGTTTGATATCCCTGGAACCCCGTAGTTAGTAGGTTTTATAGGCTGTTCAGCTGTGCAGTTTGCAAACATTCAATCACATTTATTAATAGGTTCAGGAGTTTAATTAGTTATGATTCATAGAGTCTTTTTGTAACTGTTAGTTTATGGTCTATCACTCTATCTACAGGGTCGATGGTCATATGTCTATGAATCTCTGAGACCAAGTCATCTACCGTTTACTGTCTAAAGATTCCACTTGCTTTGAAAATCGGAGGGAATGAATTAGGTTATGATGGCCAAACTTTGCTTTAAATAGTCCAAAGGCTACAAGATTCTTGCGTGACATTATATTGAAGACTTATTAGCTTTGATGTCGCGTGGATGTCGGAAAATATCTCACGGGAACGTACTACTGGGAAATCCTTCCTTATTCCTTGCCTACATTATAAAAAGAACCTCTGTGCAAAATTTCAGCTTTCTAGGTTCAAGGGTTTGGGCTGGGCGTTGATGAGTCAGTCAGTCAGGACTTCTCTTTTTATTTATACATATTATATAGATTAGTTTCATGGTAGTTTAGTTGCATGGTAAAGCCATAAGAAAGAAAGAAAGAAGAAAATACATTTATTTAGAGACACACAGACTAAACCGAAAAGCACACAAAATGATAACAGCAGATTAAAATAGCATTATCTAATAAAAAATAAAAACATTATATGTACAGATAGGCATGATGATCCGACGGTGGATAACTTCTAGATGCAATGCTAATGCTAAACATCAACTTCAATGAACAAATAACCAATTAACTTAACTAATCAACATGAAACATCTCATTACTAAGCTTGTACAGTTGATTTCTAATAACACACACAGTAATACAGTACTAACAGTCTTACAAATACCTTTAGAACGAAACGAAGAATGTCACAAAATTATATTCATACATTTACGGCCCTCAGTTCTATGCAAATGTGGCCGTATACCTCAGTCTATGGTCCCCAGAACAAACAATTCGACAAAATAGTGGGCTCAGCAGAGTTATTGGTTGTTAACACGTCATTAAGTTGGTGCTGAACAGTCAATCGAGACCAATTGATTGTGTGAGTAGGTAATTACTGTTTGTGTGTGAATGAAATTGTGGAGAATTTGTAGAGGAATTTGGAGAACGTCTTTGGGTTATTCATCATTGATACCAATCTATACAGGTTAGGTTAACATGCAGTAAAATGGATGATCGTAACGGGGATATGTATGGCCAAACGGAACATATGGAATTTAAAAAAAATATATTTTTAAAATACTATAAGCTCTGTTACATTAAAATAAACCTTATAATCCCCTGATGTCTTTGATGGTAAATGTGTACACGAAAGTATATTGAATTTGCTAGGGCCTTAACGGCCTTATTGTCAAGGCATTCTGGCTTTGTACCTTTTTGAGTGTGAAAAGTAATAAAATAAAAGATTTTGGCAATTTTAAAACTGATTGTAGGCCTCTGGTCAGTACTCAGAAAGAATTAGGTAGCAACCTAATTTAAAATGTATTAATTGGCAACTTTTGCTTAAATTGTCCATTGTAATTAGGAGGCCCTGAACAGTAGACACTGGTCATAATTATATACCTCCTAACAAGACAGATCTTGATTATCATGATTAGCATTATCATCTTTTTATTATTACTCAAATATCCTTTTAACTTTATGGTATTTTGAAAACTATCTTTAGGTACCTACCGCTAAAGACCGTCGAAGTAATTAATTAGGCTAGAGCACATCACAAAAACACGATCAATTAATCTAAAAAGATGATCGATTAGTATTTTTAGGAAAACAAAATGGGAATTATTTGGGGATAAATACATGCCCTTTATGAGTTTCCCAAACATCGTACCCCTAAAAAATCTAGGCACTTCAAAATCTACTTTCAGTCGTTGAAAATAACATAACATCACCCCTGTATAACCCAGAAGGGTTAGGCAGAGTTGTACCTTTAGTACCCCGCACTTCGCCAGGTATTTTGAAGTCCCAAGTAGGGGGCAAGCCTATTGCCATCAACCGGGCACAAATTCGATTTATTCCGATCTATCCTCCGTGCCTCGGAAAGCACGCTAAGCCGTTGGTCCCGGCTGTCATTCGTGGATCTTTGACAGTCGTTACGGGTCGTCAGAAGTCCGAAAGTCTGACAATCAGTCTTACCAAGGGGTATCGTATTACCCAGTTATTGGGTTGTGAAGGTCAGATAGGCAGTCGCTCCATGTAAAATACTGGTATTCAGCTGCATCCGGTTAGACTGGAAGCCGGCGCCAACATAGTTGGGAAAAGGCTAGGCAGATTGACTTTCTCCGACTTGGGAACCGAACTTCATGCTCAAAGGGGTAGTCATAAAGTCGTTGAAAATAAGGTCACCCAAATATAGCTAGCGATAAAATCAGCTCGCGTTAACATTAACACTGCTGACCACAACAATTAGATGTCGTTTATCAAACTGACAGATAAAACCTCGTTAGTCTAACGTGATGCCATTCAGGTCATTTCGGAGTAATACTTCAACGTCACTTTGAAAAAAAAACTGGTGCAAATTAGGAGCATTGGTTGTTGGTTTTTTATTTATTTATTGGACTGTAGAATACTGGCGTTTCGACAGTTATTGCTCTCATATATCATTTAAATTTTGACAGTAAAAAAACTAAAATTGGCTCAATGATGTGTTTGCGGATGAATGGACAAATTATTGTTGGAATGTCAGAAGTACTGTGAGAGGTATTCATCAATTTATAGCCTTAACTTATAACTTAACTTATTCTTTTCTAAGTGTAGTTATTATGTGTCTCTGTCGATGTCTTTAATTGTAAATAACTATCTAAAGGGGGATGCATTAAGGTAGCCTGCGAAATTCAAAATTTCTTACGTTTTTTACAAATTTGCAGGTTGTATCTTGGTTATAAGTATATGATTCGCGACTTCAACAAATTCATCAATACATCTTTCTAAGCTAGATTATTGTACTCTCTAAGTTTGATTTGAGGCCAATTCTAACTTATGGAGTTGTGTTGCTGATTCTAATGATTATAATTATGTAAAGCCATATTAGTCACGGGCACGAATCATATTTTAATCAACATACAAAGTGGCGTTCTGTGGTTTCTACCTACTCCCTTCGGAAGACGGCGTAAGTTTATGTATCCTAATGTATATGTATATCTCTATCATGTTCACTTAAATATCTCGCTGATGGTGGCACCTGTGTTGGATCGTTCGGTTCTCTACAAAGTTGAGCTGGATGATGCTGATCCACGCGATTTTGTAACATCTTGATTTAAAAGAGTGTCATTGGAGTTTCTTGCCCGTTCTTCTCCATAAAGATCTACGTTTTGGAATGGACAACTAGCTTCAACTTTCTGACTTACTGACCGACTCTTTGGCAGTACAAAAGTGCCTGTAATTGGTTTAATTGAAATAGATGAGTTTGAGTTTGATTTAGCAGTAGATTTGCTATTAAGATAGGTACAATCTTTTAGAGAGTGATGCAGGTTATATTTTTAAATAAGTTTCACTGATTTCTTTTAACTTTATTTTAGTAGGTAGAACTTTCGAGTTATTTCACTGAATGACGTAGTGGTTCTGTGGGTCTATTAATAAAATAAATTAGTTATAACATTACGATCAAGATATTATTATTAGATTTTACGATTGCAATAATGTATCGTTTTCTCTCAATCGACTTTTATTAGATATTATTAAAATAGAAAGGCATTCTAAAATTTTCACTTTTTCTACTAAAATATTTTAAGGCGAGTATAGCTCCTAATCGGCAGCGCCACCATTTAAAAAATAATAAGTCTGGAGATATGGAACATTTAGAAATTTTCTATGCTCACATTTTTAGTCAGCTGAGGTAGAATTTTTTGTATTAAAAAAAATCAACACTAAACCTTCTAGGTTCGAAGTTATTGCAGTTAACGCCAAAACCGATAACTTCGACCTCACTACTATAATTGTAGGTACTACTCGTATACTAAAAATGTGTGCATAAGAAATTTCCCTGGCCCCCTCTCTTTCTGCTCTACATCAATGACCTGTGTCAAGCACACATCCCAAATTGCGACATATTTACGTACGCTGATGACACAGCGTTGATAGTTTATGATACTGACTGGGACAGAGCAAGTAAAAGGGCGGAACAGTCGCTTCGTCTTGTGATGGAGTGGCTCTCAGAAAATTTACTTACCCTTAACGTAGCAAAGACAAAGATCATTCGATTTTCGCTACCTAACTCTGTAACTCCTCCTCTGGGGTCAGGTCAAATTAAAGCCCACATTTGCTCAGGTGTGGCACCCAATTGCAACTGCCCATTTCTGTCCTTGGTTCCGGACATAAAATATTTAGGAGTCCACATTGATTCCAAACTTAGCTGGCAACCCCATATCGAAGCCCTATGCACAAGGATCAGAAAATTAATTTATATATTTATGGAACTTAGACACTCTGCTGATCCCGATTTAGCTCTGCTAGTCTATAAGAGCCTTTGCCAGTCTATTATTTTATATTGTATACCGGTTTGGGGTGGAACCTACAAAACCTCCTTACTTAAAGTTGAAAGAGCTCAGAGGGCGATCTTGAAGGTCATGCACTTTAAGCGCAGGGACTTTTCGACCAATCAACTCTATGCAGAAGCCGAAGTATTGACTGTGAGACAGCTTTTTGTGCTTCGCGCTGTATTGCGGAAACACTCTACGTTGCATCTAGATGTTGATAAGCTGAAGAGACGCAAAGGCTTTCCCGTGTGCGATATCGTGCAATGCCGTTCCAAGTTTGCCAGCCGACAGTTTGCGGCAACTAGCTCGCGACTGTATAATAAAATACATAAAGTTTTACCCATATACTCCCTGACTAAACACGAAGTTAAAATCAAATTGTCTAATTGGTTGCAGAAGTTAACGTATGATGAAACCGAAAATCTTATTACAATTGTCTCTTAATAGAATAATACTGTACCTACCTATTTAAATTAATTCATGTTTAATTTTATGTTGTCATTTCAATAAGTACTTGCATGTCACTCGTATGATATTATATCTCGAGGAACATTGGCTCCTAAAACACAGGCTTTTCGCCTAGTTTAGGAGGCATCAGTTCGCCCTATAATGTGTCTCTAATGTACAATCTTCATTCTTTAATCCTTGTGTACTTATGTGTGTTACTATAATGTACAAAAATAAACATTTTTATTTTTTTATTTTTTTTTTTTTTTTTATTTAAAAATGGTCCATAACTCCTGAATTTTTTTTTTCTCGCGCTAGTGTTGCCATATCTAAAATCAAAAAGCCGGGCTTACCCGTTTTAAAAACCGGACTTTTGGGTCCCAAGGCCGAAAGCTAAGAAAAAAAAAACGGATTTTTGACAAAAAATCGAATAAAACATATTTTGCGTGTCTTGGCGAGTCAGCGAGTCTCGTCTCTGACTGAAGTGATTGAACGATAGGTACCTATAAAGAGCCTAAGGGTTTTATCACACTAGCGAGTTGCGAGCGACTGGAAAGCGGGGCGAGTGCGCAGCGAGCTCGCCGCGAGTTCGCAACGTGTGCACGGCGAACACGCCGCGAGTGCGCAGCGACCTCGTCGCATTTGCGTAACGAGACCAATTGACGCGAATGTACAAGAGAGAGCGAGACAAGCGAGTGTACAATATTATGAAAACGCGGCGAACACGTTGCTCACTCGTGGCGTGCACGCTACGCGCTCACGGCGAGTTCGTTCACAAATCGCTTCGCTGGAAACACGCTCGCAAATCGTCAGTGTGATAAGGCCCTAACAAAAGCCGGACGGGTCGGACGCAGTCAAGGTTTGGCCGGAAAAGAGATCAAAAAGCCTAACACTGTCCGGCTTTATCCGGACGGTTGGCAACGCTAGTGGCGCTGTTAGCAACTATACTCGCCTTAAGCTAATGAGGTTGCTAATTTAGAATAACAGCGTTATGCTGTTTTTATGATGATTGGTAAAATGATTTTAAGTTTTAGCGCTCTGTGCCGTAACGTTGAACGAAAGTTTCGATTGTTAATTTTATAAATAACAAATTATTGACGATCTCTCTTTGAAATTAGCGTTAAGGCGCAGATTTCCTGAAAACGATCAAAAATGTGGTTTTTTAAAGCTGTGTACCTCATAAACCGTAAATAATTTTGACATGTAAAAAAATATGATATTTTCAAGTCCTTTTCGCATACAGTGATGGAAGCTAAAACATAATTAAACATACTTTAATGCACCAAAAAAATCTTTAAACATACCTCATACCTCCTAATAATCTTTGAAAGCTGTTTATCCCATCATTAGCAATTATAATTATAATTAAAAATATACCATGAAATGTCAAATTCCAAACTGCATTCAGTGATGGATTACTTTTTACTAAATAGTTAATTTATAATTTTATACGATTTTATTTGCACTTTTACAACATAATTCCGGTGCGCGTGAGAGTCTTCTATCTCGTGCGTCAAACTAGACAGCCATAACGCCATTTCACTTACACACCGAGCTAAACCAAGCTTGGAACCAGGGCCTTAAGGGGATGCGCTGTGTAGACCGCGAAATTATTATTTTTTGGGATTTTTGCAATTTGCAGGTCCGTGTCAGGTTGTATCTTGATCAAAATATCATACGAGGCAATAAAACTTAAGTATTTATATAATTTTAACCATAAAAATCATCAAGACATTTCTCTAAGTTAGATTTCGTGCAGATTCGTCGAAAGAACGAAATCTAACAAATCTGCACGAAATCTAACTTAAAGAGATGTTTGAGAGATGGATGTATGGTTAAAATTAGGTATATAAATATATATTTTTTATTGCCGCGTATCATATTTTATACAACCTGACACGGACCTGCAAATTGCAAAAAAAAACACAAAAAAAAATTTCACGGGCTACCACTGCGATGTTTAAAATCGTGTCGCGACCTGTCTAAACCAGTACTCAAAATGATAAATTTGCTTACCTAGGTATATATTACTGTTTTTTTTTTTTGATATCCCACAACTCTAGGGTATTAATGAGACCATCATTATGAACAACTTTTACTATGGGACCAAACCCAAAATCGCGAAAAAAAAATCAGCTGCTCCCCATTTTGACTAGTTATGCGAACGTAGGGGGCAGCTGATTTTTTTCTCGCGATTTTGGGTTCGGTCCCATAGTAAAAGTTGTTCATAATGATGGTCTCATTAATACCCTAGAGATTTGGGATATCAAAAAAAACACTGTAGATTTACGGTATTATCTATAAAACCTTGACACAGTTAGTGACATCACTGAAGTGTTAACTTTCAGTTAACACGAAACCTTTGCTGAAGGTAAATAGAACAACCTTGTTGTCATCTGGTTGTTAGAGATTTGAGAGTAAGCAGATACAGAGCTTGGAAAAAGTGGAGGTAAGTAATTTTAATTATTATCCAACTCTCACAGAAAAAAATCACTTTCTAATTATAATTTTAAGAATCTAAAAAGAAAAATATGTAAAATAGTTCAAAAATTTAAAAGAGTAGGTATATGCTTAGACGGTTTGGTCATGTTGAGAGGAACATTTAAAAGTAAGAGTACTATTTACCTACTTGTAAGTAAAGTTACCGACGGGAAATGGAACCCGACGCCGACGGCTTTTTGAAAAACGGGACTTCATTCCCATTCAGCAAAAATCTAAACTAAAATTAAACTGAAAAGTTGTTTTTTTTTTGTTTGTATGTTTGAACGCGCTAAACTCTGAAAATTACTGTTGGATTTGAAAAATTCGTTTTGCATTTGATAGCCCAGTTCTTAAGGAAGGTTATAGGCTATTTACCCTCACCCTAGACTAGGACCCTTAATAGCTGAGTAAAAAGAAATAAAAGTCAGAAAGATCGCTAAGCAAAAATTAAGTAATAGCGCGGGCAGGCGATGCAATGCGACGGGGTGGGTCGGGGGAACAAGCAATTTCACGCGGACGAAGTCGCGGGCAGAAGATTGTTAGAAAAAAAAACTCATGAAATCACTTTATTCTCGTTCTATTTGATCTAAACTAACGAGTCCAGCTTTAAAAATCAAATAATGACCATAGATAAAAAAAAAAACAAATGGAAACATCTGAATTGATTTTTCAGAAGTCGGTTAAAAATACTTTTTATGGTACGGTCAGCAACATAAGTCGGTTAACACTGCTACTTTTACACATCATGTAAAATAATACAAAATGATTTGATTATCTCCTTTTTTCCTAAAATACTTGGGAGTCTAGTAGATCTTTCAATTATTTTACTTCTATTCCGATTTTAATTAAATATATTGCATAATAATTAAGATTTAAAAAACTGAAGTGTTAATGGACTTTTGTTGCTGACTACACTCTAAGGGAGTTTATATGATTTAAGATGTGGCTACGCCTCGCTACGCCGTAGCAGCTTCTTCTTTCGTAGAGAAGAAGCGTAGCAGATATTCGATGAAACATAAAATAATCGTAGAACTTACCCAGAATATCTTAGGATATTCTGGGTAAGTAGATTTTATTTATTATAAATAATGTGAAAGTGACTTTGTTTGCTTGTTACGCTTTCACGCTAAAACAGCTGAATGGATTTGGATGAAATTTGCCACAAGGCTAGACCATGACCTGGAGAAGGATATAGGCTACTTTTCATCCTGGATTGGAGACAAAGTCGCGAGCAACAGCTAGTAATTTATATATCCTGAATCACTATTTTATAACCCATAAAGACAAAGTACTATGTCCAAGTAAACGAACTCATAGACTAAACTTACAGTTATATAATAAATACTCCTGTATAGTACCTACCTAGTTTCCCTTCCGGGTCGGTAAAATTAATATGACATTTAGCGACATAACTTAGTATTTATTGGTCTGTTTACTGGTTCGACGAGGAGCTCGTGGCTAAGTAATAACAGCCGCACGGGTCGATCCATCAGGTTAAGCTGCGCTTGCCGGGGTTGGTCAATGGATGGGTGACCATCTTTACATATACCAAGACTCCTCCGTACCTCGAAAAGCACGTTAAGCCGTTGGTCCCAGCTGTCATTCGTGGATCTTTGACAGTCGTTACGGGTCGTCAGACGCCCGAAAGTCTGACAACTAGTCTTACCAAGGGGTATCGTACTGGGTTGTGGAGGTCAGATAGGTAGTCGCTCCATGTAAAATACTAGTATTCAGCTGCATCCGGTTAGACTGGAAGCCGACCCCAACATAGTTGGGCAAAGGCTAGGCAGATTGATTGATTATAACTGGTTCGATTTTTGAATAACTTAATACACTCCTTTGCAAAAAAAACGGGCAGTTTGGATTTTTCTACATTATTGGTAATCATTTAGTTCTAATGAGGTTTTAATAGGCAAACTATGTTCCTGGCACATAATAAAGAGTCTGGGTATGAAAAAAAGTTAATTTCAAATTCAGAACTGTTGTTTTTAGAAATAATAATCCCTTTTTCAGTTTATGACTTTTTACTTACTATTCGCGGGTTTGCGGTTAAAAGGTTATCAGGCAACTAAAACTAACTTCTCGTTATTTTTATTAGAATAATTTATGTTTGTCGCATAATCCTGCCTCATTGTGACTTAAAACAGATATCTTTGTGTCGATTATAATGGCAGAAAAAGCAATAAGAGCTAGTAAAATTATAGTGCTGCTGGAAGTGGGGTGTAGCCAATGTTACGGCTCACTGCCGTTAAACGTGAGTGGTTCCACCGTCCAAAGAACCTGGACTCGATACCAAGAGACAGGTTCCATTCAAAGAAGGCAAGGTTGTGGGAGAAAACGTTGCACACAACCACGAGACGACCGCTTTTTAGTGACTCAGGCATTGAGTAATCGCAAATGACAACAAAAGAAACCTTGAAGAGCTACGAGGAGCACAAGTTAGCCTATGGACATTGAGGAGGAGGCTTTTAGCGGTTGATATACGCAGTCGACGACCAGCGCGGGCCCCCAATTTACTCCGTGAGTACCGGATTGCTCGACCGAGGTTCACTAGAAATTGTCTATCTTGGACACTAGGTAACTGGAGTAGCGTACTCTTCTCCGATGAGGCTGGAATTTGCCTGAATGGTGAGGACCGACGTCGGCGAGTGTTACGAAGACCAGGGGAACGTTATGCCGACGTGAGTTTTGAAGAAATCACCCCTTACGGTGGAAGGTCCGTTATGTTTTGGGCGGGCGTAACTTCCAGCTATCGTACCGAGATAGTGTTCATTGCAAATGGCTCACTAAATGCGCAAAGATACATAACAGGAATAATTTGTCAACATGCACAGCCCGCACTGACTTTAATTGGTGAAGATGCCATTTCATGGACGATAATGCTCGGGACCACCGTTCTGGCGACGTAGATGCTTATATGCAAGAGGTCGGTATTCGTCGTCTGGATTGGCTAGCGCGGAGCCCCGACCTTAACCCCATTGAGCACGTCTGGGACCTCCTAAAAAGGCGAGTACGACCTGTCCAACGACATTCCACAAAACATCAGGGAGCTTAAACGTGTGATTGCGGCTGAGTGGGAACACATTCCACGGGACACCATCAAAAGCCTGGTGGAAAGCATGCCAAGACTATTACATGCCGTAATCGCTGCAAGGAGAGGTCATACTCGTTATTAATTTTTATTTTTTAATGTCTTTTTTTATTAAAATACCATAAAAATACTCGTAGTCTTAATTTTAATTATACCCTAAAAATTTCCATTTTAACACGACCTTCTGTTTACATTGACTAAAACACCGATTCCAGTATTTAAGGGTTAAAAACTATACTCTCAATGATAATAAGAAATTTCTAGTTATTTATGCTAACGACATACTAAAAATATTAATATTATCCATAGAAAAGCCAATGACTACGGTGCCCGTTTTTTTTGCAAAGGAGTTTATATGAATATTTTAGATTATGTTTATAACACTTACATAATGTAATTTGTAAAGTTATGTCTAACGCGGATAAAAAACTGAGAATCACGCAAAAACTATCAAGTAATTTATATGAAACGTTCAACATTTTAAAGATAATTTAATGATTTATCTTTTAGTGTATGTACGTGTTTTAATATAATTATTTTGTAAATCTATAACAATAAATGGAAAAAAAAAATCCACTATTACACAACTCAATAATTTTTTCAACTAAAAGTCCCTGACCGCTCCCGGCCCAAAAGTGCCCATCACACTCGCCGCGTTTCCACGCTGGATTGCGATGGCCAGTCTCTGCACCAGGAACGATCCGGAACGCGAGTCACCAGTTGACTTTTGTAAATTAATAAATGCATCTAATTCGGAACAGCGCTCCTTGATGGGCGAGTCCAATTACTGGCTGGACGTACGACGCATTGCGTGACCTCTGGGGGCTTACTATGAGCTCTTATAGCAGGGCAGAAGTTGAACTTATCCAGTGAGAGAGAGTGACCTGAAATCGCGAAAAAAAAAATCAGCTGTTCCCTACATTTTAACGAATTATGCGAACAGTTGGGTTTTTTTCGCGATTTCAGGTTTCGTCCCATAGTAAAAGTTGTTCATAATGATGAGTACAATGACGCCTTAAAATATTGCCACTGTTTACATTTACACCCTGTATACGACCGATAGGTGCACCTATCGGTACAACTTTTACTATGGGACGAAACCTGAAATCGCGAAAAAAACCCAACTGTTCGCATAATTCGTTAAAATGTAGGGAACAGCTGATTTTTTTTTCGCGATTTCAGGTTTCGTCCCATAGTAAAAGTTGTTCATAATGATGATTACAATAACCGCTTAAAATATTGCCACTGATTACACTTACACCCTGTATAGCTCCATCTCTCTCTCTCTCTCTCACTGGAAACGTTCAACTTCTGTCCTGCTATAAGAGCTCATAGTAAGCCCCCAGCACTGAATACGCTAGCTGACCACTCAAGGCCATTTTCGTATATCTGCGCCTTAAGTGTTTGATTCTAGTTTTGTTCAACTAATCATAACAGATGTGATAATAAATAAATAAATAAAAATTGTTTATTCTCACCAATAAAGTCATAGTAAAACAAGTAGGTACGTGACAAGTGTGTGGTGGTCATAAAAAGTGCACAAATTATTGACCCTAGCCCCTGAACTAGGCGGGAACCTGTATCTCAGGGGATAGTGTCCAGCTATTGTAATACACTAATTAAGACAAAAGTGTGTCACTAATGCAACAATATTTCGACTTATTACTTACATAAGAGTGGGAGGGTGTGTTGGTGAGATTGAAGGTTTGAGGTGTGGATGTGGGTATGCGTGATAATATGAATGGTGAAATAGAGGAATGTGTGTTAATGCTGTAGTGGTGAAGTAAGTGAGGAATGAGTATGTGTTTGTGTGGGAAATAAGATTATACCTGAAGGGTCAATAGATTTTCAGTGTCTTCGTAATCCAGTTTTAGTAAGTACATTTTTACACTATTTTTAACTTCATGTCTGCTTGTTAGCTTAGTAGTGATGATATCTTGATGGCCTATTGCCTCTCATGCTCAAGGTTCTGGGTTCAAATCTGGACAAGTACGGTCAGCAAAAGTCGGTTAAACACTTCTACTTTTTGACATCATCTGAATTAACACAAAATTATTCGATAAACTGTTAATGTTCTTAAAATTTTAAGTAAGTACTTCTGTTCCGATTTTAATTAAACGTTTCGCTTAGTAATTAAGATTAAAAAATTGCAAGTGTTAATCGACTTTTGTTGCTGACTGTACCAATGTAACTTTTTCAATTCATATTATTATGTATATTCTGAGTTTATCTTGAACATTACTGACGAAGTTTTCTCTCATCTCCTAATCTAAATACAGATGTAGATAAGTTTTCTCTGAAGGTTTCTTCTAAAACCTGAAGTTTTCTGTAACTGTTGCAACTTTTGCTTAAAAAACTAGGTTGAGAACTCCATCCACGAAGGAGTAGGTATACCTACCGACATAGTAAAGGTAGAAAATTCGGAGAGGAATCTATCATACTTACACTCAAATATACAGGGTTATTGGTAAAACACCGGAGGAGCTCGTGGCTAAGTAATAACAGCCGCACGGGTCGATCCGTCAGGTTAAGCTACGCTTGCCGGGGTTGGTCAGTGGATGGGTGGCCATCTTTAGATACCGAGATTCCTCCGTGCCTCGGAAAGCACGTTAAGCCGTTGGTCCCGGCTGTTATTCGTGGATCTTTGACAGTCGTTACGGGTCGTCAGAAGCCCAAAAGTCTGACAACCAGTCTTACCAAGGGGTATCGTATTACCCAGTAACTGGGTTGTGGAGGTCAGATAGGCAGTCGCTCCATGTAAAATACTGGTATTCAGCTGCATCCGGTTAAACTGGAAGCCGACCCCAACATAGTTGGGAAAAGGCTAGGCAGATTGATTGATTGGTAAAATACCAGCAAGCTCTTAAGGGGTCATTGTACTCATCATTATGAACAACTTTTACTATGGGACCAAACCTGAAATCGCGAATAAAAAAAATCTGCTGCTCCCTACATTTTGACGAGTTTGATGTTGATAAATGTACTGAACAGCTGATTTTTTTTTTCGCGATTTCTTATTTGTGCCCATAGTAAAAGTTGTTCATAAGGATGAGTACAATGACCCTTTAATAGGTTGCTGGTGTTTTACCAATAACCCTGTATATACCTAAAGCTGGGCATTCACGGTCAGTCCATCGCGCCAAATGGCGTGATGTAATCCAAAAGGACATGTTCGAAAATGGTTTTTTATTATTCAATAATTCTAACATGGATAAGTTAAATATATTTGGATAGACATCCCAAAACTAGTGGTTCTAACTAGGTACATTTTCAAAGGTCTCCAATTTTGAGAAAAATATCTTTTATTTTAGTGTGAATTTACTCCTAAAACGAACAAACCTTTCTAATTATTTAGGCTAATAAAGTGAACACTCCCAAAAAAAAAAATAGTAAACTTGTCAAAATTGACACATTGTCATTACTGTCAGTTAATATTTGATTTATGATGATGACAAGGTGAGCCATCATCAGGCTTGTCGCCTGTCAGTCAACACTTTGTCATATTTGTTAGATGAAAAGAATCAATTAACTGTCAACTATGACATTGTCAGTGTGTGTTTTGTTTGGGTTGCCATCAATAAATAAAATATTTAAATAGTTTATCATTTTTCTCTTAAATGTTATTGGTCTAAAAATATTAAGTACTTTCAGTGGTTCTAAGTTCCATATTTTTGTCGTTTTTATTTAGGTGTAGTTTGATGCTTGTTTGACTTTTCTCGGAATAAAAAACCAACGTCCATACAAAAAGCGGACATATCCTTTGATCGTGAGGGTCGATTTTCTTCAATCCATATTTTGGCGCGACGGATTTTTCGTGCGCGCCGTAATCCATAGCCTCACGCCATTTAGCGTCGCGCCATTTTGTCCGTGAGTGTGGCATCACGATACGTTGCATACGATTATGCACCTTATTAACAAGGCAACATGAATCAATTTCCTATGCAAGCATTAGGTATAATATTTTGGCGGCGTCCATTTCATTTAATCTAAATGGACTGACCGTGAATGCCCAGCTTAAGCACTAAGTGGTGTCTCAGCTAGAGTGATCTCATTTCTAAAAACGAGGTCGACTACTCTAAGGGCGCTACGTAAAATTTGTTAAGCGTAGAGGATTTTATATCAAAATTCAGTCGTTTACGTGGCAAAAATCAATCAATCTGCCTAGCCTTTTCCCAACTATGTTGGAGTCGGCTTCCAGTCTAACCAGATGCAGCTGAATACCACTATTTTACATGGAGCTTACCTGACATCCACTACCCAGTAACTGGGTAACACGATAACCCTTGGTAAGACTGGTTGTCAGACTTGGGCTTCTGGCTACCCGTAACGACTATCAAAGTTCTGTGAATGACAGCTGGGACCAACGGCTTAACGTGCTTTCCGAGGCACAGAGGAGTCTCGATATGATATGGATGGTCACCCATCCAAGAACCAACCGTGGCAAGCGTAGCTTAACTTTCGATCGACCCGTGCGGCTGATATCATTTAGCCAGGTGCCCCCAGTCGTCTACGTGACAATTATCAGCAATTTCAAACTTAGTACCTAACAAAAAGGGCATCAAAATTTTCCTGCAATCAATCTTACTTCCTTAACTAAGTAGGTACTATCGAGAAAACTTACATCTGACCAATCTGAAAACAAAATCCTGTGCACACGATGACCACATCTGTTAGCAAGCGTTACTATAGCGGCCGAGTGCTGCAAGCAAGAATAGTCCTTACGGTGTATACCTAGATGTAAGTTTCCTCGATTACAAAGCAAGGTATACAACAAACTCAAGGAAATAAACGAGATATAATCTCTCAACAATGGCCACTAAAATTTACCCGGCATATAATGTCTATTGTCAATCTAATAATTCTAGTAAAATACGGAAACTCCGAGGATCGCCTTGCATTCGCCTTGGACAAGTCTAGAATGCAAGATTTCTATATTTTGCAATATTTTCCTGAACAGTTTTCTCAAGGACTTGTAATTGAAATGTTTGTGTCATAATTGGGAAGTGGATTAAAACAATACTAAGTGGGAAGATGGTTAAAGGTAATTAAGTATTTTCTGGTTTGTATTAAAATAACTCACCCGACAGATGTGGTCCTGTCCAAATTTTAATCATTTATACAAAATTCCAATAGAAAATGCACTTTGAGTTTCCCCGAATTTTCTTTCCGTAAGATCCTTATTTGGACTATTACGAACATTTTAAAACAAAAAATATAGCTAAATCGATCCAGCCGTTCTCAAGACAGTGATGCGCTTACCAACGAACAGCATTTAATTTTTAATATATACAAGGAGGTACAATAGAAGATGAATTATATTTAGGTATGTAGTACGTAGTTAGCTACTGCAATGTCATACCTCTTACCGAAAAAAAATCGCGTCTGTTTGTTTAGTTCGTTTATACGTCTAAATTATTGAACCGAATTTGATGAAATTAGACATAGAGGTAGCTTGATATTTGAAGAAGTATATTGAGTACTTTAATTGCAGAAAATTGAGAATTTAACTCACAAGTGCAGCCGAGGACACAAGCATTTATTGCATAACTGAACATAATCCCTGCTACATGAAACATAGGTATATATACCTACTTATATCAACAAGGCTGAGTCAAAAACATCCCATTTAATTATGTAGCACCCTGTTATCATGACTGATAACGGGATTAACAAGTCTACAACCAACTGATAACATGTTTCATTGGGATTACACTCACTAAATGCCGCTTTTAACTTCAAATAGTCATAAAAGTTATTTGTTTTATGTTTAAAATGTCATGATTGCCCAGCGGTTAAGGCCTCACCTCTCATGCACGAGGTTGTGGGTTCAAATCCGGGCACGTACCAATGTGACTTTTTCAATTCATATGTTCTTTCTGAGTTTATCTTGGACATTACAGACATCGGTGAAGGAAAACATCGTGAGGAAATCTGGACTTTATAGTAAATATAATAATGTCTGAAATCGCTAACCGGTCTTGAGCTAGCGTGGTGATCAATGATCGTGCCTTCTCTGTATGAGAAGAGGCCTTTGCCCAGCAGTGGACAGTAATAGGCTAGTGTTATTTAAAATATAACCTAGATAGGTTTAGTTTAAATGGGTCTTGCTTCTCTCATATACACATATACGCGAACAGTTCATGTAGTGATGAAAAGGTTAGCAGGTACTTAAGTCAAGAAATCATCATCATCTGCCTAGCCTTTTCCCAACTATGTTGGCGTCGGCTTCCAGTCCAACCAGATGCAACTGAATACCAGTATTTTACATGGAGCGACTGCCTATCTGACCTCCACAACCCAGTTGCTTATAAATTATTTATTTGCAGATAAATGTGGTTATAAAATTTCCCGGGCAATGAGATACCTACAAGTCTGGTTACCTACCAGACTTCTGACCCCTAACGACTCTCAAAGATCTATGAGCAAATGACAGCCATCATCATTCATGTCTATTAAAAACCATAAAAATATCACACTAACAACAAGGATTGATTATAGCAACAATGTAATTACCTACATACATACCTACTTTTCATTGAACACCATGGCTGGCCATCAATTATCTATTAGTAGGGTTCACAGTTAATGAATGACATAGGATTCTACTGTGTATCAATCACTATGTTTGTCGTAAATTCAATTTTATTGTGTTAAAACAGTTAAAAGTAGTGATTTAACATTGTGTGTAGTTACTGTGTTACGGATTATGTCAGTTATGTAGGCAACATGTTATGTCAGAAGTTGTAATTATGTAGGTATTACAATGTTTACCTTATAATTAAAGGTTGTTATTCAAAACTTGTAAAGTAAACGCTATGGTACTGCATTTTTTGTGAATGAAGAATTGATTTTGCTTTTGATATTAGTTAGGTATTGTTACTGTTGCGCTGAGGTTTTTGTATATTATCATAGATTTTACATTATGACTGAGCTTTCTATGTTACCATATTTCTGGCTTCAATTTGATTTTTCAGGAAATTGAACATTTTGTGTCAAATATTCAGGATGTTTTGTTTTGTACAAGAACTTAGCTGTTTATCAAAAGATAAAGGCCCAAGCTGTTAAAAACTAACTTAAGAATCCTTTCTAATTGGAAAATCTTGTCATTTAAGTCTCTTACAAGCTCTGAAAAAAAAATTGAAATACGACTAAGTACGTGATGTTAACATAGCCTTGCACTATCGGCAAAACTTAAGCATGCACAGTTTAGAAAATATTTCTGCGCAATCGCAGCTAGTGACAGACCACACCCCTTTCTAGTTTCGCCTAATGAGAGACCATGCATTAATACTTACAAAACAGAGCGTGCAACAAACATTATCAACAAATCAAATCAAAAACAAATCGATCGGCGATCGAATCGTGAGCCGTGCTATGTGATTATCGCCTAAATAATGAGCAAGCGGAAATTTGGCCGATAGTACTACCATTGTCAATTTTTTCATCCCAATAAATATTTTGGACAGATTCCCGTCACTTTTCCACTAAAAACCAACCTCGACGAACCATCACGAGTTTAGATATCTAAATTTAGCACACAGATCGCTGTGGAACTAAATAAATATGTAATTACATACATATAAGGTATTGGTGTCGAGGACCAAGGGCGAGACCTTGGTACCTAGATTAATTTACACTTCTCTTGAACGTACTTTTATGACACACAAATAAGTACGCAGATGAAAAATAAAAATATTGGGTTTTAGATTAGAAAAGTTTGAGTGTGTCAAGGGAGTGTGTTTCTAGGTTTCTGAGTAGAGTTTTGTAGTTTGTTTACTGTTTATGGTAGATATATGGATTTGCTGTTTATATTTTAGTTTTGTTTTCTGTACTTAGGTGCCGTTTGATAAACATTATGAAAGGGGAGTATCCTGGCTATTTAATTCCTTTCCTATGAGTTTGAGAGCAGTGGTGTTGTAGGTAGTTCGTAAGTTAGAACCCAGACAGGCGCTTTACTTTGTTTAAATTATTTCATCACCACTGCTCTTAAAACTGTGAAGGAAAACATCGTGAAGAAACCGGCAAATCCTAGAACCAGAAATTCGAAGACATATGACATCTACCAACCCACACTGGGCCCGCGTGGTGGATTACGTCCCACTCCCTCTCACCGAGAGGAGGCCTGTGTCCCAGCAGTGGGAACAATGTTTGAATGCTTATGCTTAGTTGAATTTGGTAATTAACTACCTAAGAAGTTATTTCTGGGGCTAGAATTCAGCTTTAAGAACATTAAATCTCTATTAGGTGCGAAGAACTTGCTTGTTTGGACGGAGAAAAATATTCCTGAGACGAGGGAGGGGGTTCCTGAACTTTTTGAGTAGAACATTTGTTACGGTTGAAGGATACCTCATGCCCTCTAGGCATTAGACTACTTATATCATTATTAGTAACACTCAAATGTAGTGTTTTTACTCAAGTGAGCTTCAGTTAGAACACCCTGTGTGCATTACAAAACCTATTTCCAGCAATTGCCTTCACAGC
This sequence comes from Cosmia trapezina, assembly GCA_905163495.3. Classification (NCBI taxonomy): domain Eukaryota; kingdom Metazoa; phylum Arthropoda; class Insecta; order Lepidoptera; family Noctuidae; genus Cosmia; species Cosmia trapezina. The sequence goes on along the minus strand of LR991041.1, from coordinate 5,248,504 downwards.
TTGTGCTGAATATAAAGTAGATAATACTTTGTGCTCTTGGTTTCTGTATTCATTTAGAAAATTCGTTTAAAGATGCATCCACACCGAAGTTACTTTTTGTAGAGCAACATTTTGCAACATGATAACATTACAATGCGTTTCAACTAAGAATAGGAACGTCAATGACCTCTAACTGTCAACTGAGGCTAGAAATCTAAGGCTTGCAAAGTTTTGTAGTGTTATCCTTATCCATTTTAGTTCTGTTTTTGGAATTTGTTTTTGTTAAAATATGTCACTGACTTTGCAAATGTGTAAACGAGATGCTGTTTAGCTAAATCTTCACAATATGGCGCAAGGTCATTCCTATTCTTAGTTGAAACGCATTGTAAGTATTTTTTAATAACTCTTAGTAACTTTTACTAATTACTAATTATTTGATAACCATTTAGTTATTACCTTGCAAATTACCTAATGTTGCTCCATAAAAAGTAACTTCGTTGTGGATGCATCTATAAGTAACAAAACGTTCTATTCCGCCATTTTGAAATAATACGCGCCAAAATGTGATAGCTGTCTATGCTTGTAGTTCTATTTTCAAACATTCATCCTCGTTCACAATTCAAATTGAATTAATTGTCTGCATAAATAACTAAGCATTCCAAATAGGGCAAAGTGAGGCGGAAACTTTTGCCTATTATTACTAGGTAAACTGACTAAAAACTGGCCAATTAGGTAATGTGTTGATTCTAACAGCCAACCACAGAGTGGCAGAGATGATTAATTCCTATTAATTGGAAAAAATGGCGGCCATCAAGGAAGCCATAACAATTGTATTCGTGTTGTCAATATTTCTTGGTATTTCAATAGATGGTCTTTGACGACATGTTATGATGATCCATTGGGTGTTATTGTCTATGGAAATAATAGATTAGGGTATGTAAAGACCCTGAATGCACCTATTATACCCACTTATTCTCGTATAATAGGTATAATTTGTGTTCTGACCATATTTTCATTATGACAAATAATAAGTACCTACCGGACTTTGCTCTGTGTTCATTGAAAAAATAACATCTCTGAATATAAAATACAGTCATATTTACATTCAAAATACGTTCAATGAAATATTTTATATACAATTTCATATTTCCTCGAAGGATGCAGCAAGTATTGACCGATTTCACATTAACATACAACACACACTCAATCATATTACCGCCATTTTGAAAAGAAGGTTCTTTATCGTCGCCAAAAGTCAACATCGTTACGGGAAAGCGCTTAGATACGGAACCGTTTGGGCCGTTATCTAACCGTGAAAAAAAACCCAACGCCCGCCCACCGCACTACTTGCTTACGGTATTTCGAACGAGCGAAAGAGATAGATAGCGGAGTTTTCCGTATAAAAGAACGGGATGGGTATATTTTTGTGCGTGCGTCCGCAACGCTGACTCGGTAGTTTGTTTGGCCTAAATGAAGGTTTTATTATATTAATTGCTTCTATAGTGAATTGTTGTGTTTGTATGTTTGTCCGTCGTTTTTGTTTTTGTCAAACTAAATGGATGTTGATGTTTTCGTGTTGAGCTGAATTTAATAAGTAATTAGGCCTTCCTGATAAAGGAAAAAATATTTAGTAGGTACTTACCTATGTTTTCAGGTTGTTGATTAAATTGCTGTGCGGTAATTGAGTTAATAATACTGCAGAATTACGTAAGTTCTGTTAGATATCTAAATGTAAGTACTTACAACATAGTTATCACGTCCGCTAACGGTAATTTTTGTTACGTATTTTTTGGTTAAATTATGTATCATTATAATGTCATTAACCAAACTGTATGTTTAGAACTTTTAAAATCGCAAACATTATTTTCATGTTGGAAAAAAAAAACAAAAAAGAATTAATAAATACTTAGGTACTTAATTTAAAAATACTGATAAATTAAAATATCCAAACAAAAAGGTTTTCAGATGAAACACTCGAATAAACTCAAAAACTTTCAGACGCTTCTCATCCAAACTTCAAAAACACATTTCATTGGAACTGTCTTAAGAAAGTTTATTAATTAAAATAACTGTAGCCAAGGTATTAAACTTCTTTGATATTTTCCTCTTTATTTAACGACAAAATACAGTTTTCAACAGGTTCTAGAATATTGTCGATATGGGCTCTCTCTATAATCTTGGTCTGTTGTCAAAAGTGGCCAGTATTTTTTTATAGATCATAAACAAAATTAAACGAAAAATATTGCTAGCCCTTGCTATTTAAAAAACAAGAGAAATATGAAATGTCCATCCATTTAATCTTTCTCGTCTTTTTTAAAAGAATTTTTAATTACTTTTTGTCATTGTTAAAATATACCAATTTATCAGTCAAACCAATCAATCAATCTGCCTAGCCTTTTCCCAACTATGTTGGGGTCGGCTTCCAGTCTAACCGGATGCAGCTGAATACCAGTATTTTACATGGAGCGACTGCCTATCTGACCTCCACAACCCAGTAACTGGGTAATACGATACCCCTTGGTAAGACTGGTTGTCAGACTTTCGGGCTTCTGACGACCCGTAACGACTGTCAAAGATCCACGAATAACAGCCGGGACCAACGGCTTAACGTGCTTTCCGAGGCACGGAGGAATCTCGATATGTAAAGATGGTCACCCATCCACTGACCAACCCCGGCAAGCGTAGCTTAACCTGACGGATCAACCCGTGCGGCTGTTATTACTTAGCCACGAGCTCCTAATTTATCAGTCAAACCATACAGCCTAAAATAAAATTGTCAGATCAATTGGATACCTACATAATGGAAACTACAAGTCCGACCGTTGCATGTCCTACAACCAAATCATCTTTTTTAATCAGCACAACTTGACAGCTCCAGCTTTTGAAATTTTCGCTCTGCCAAAACACAGACACAACTTTTAATTCACAAAAAGTAGCGTTAAAAAAAAAGGTTGACAAGCTCATTTTTTTTTTCATCATTTTTAATCATCACAATCTCACAAATAGCAGTAGGTATATACACAGTCAAAAACATGTTTTTTCAGTACAAAGACATGCCGCGGTCTGATTATTTTCACATGAGCTACTTTGTCATGAGAACCCGTCAGAGCTAGCCAAATTACCTACTGTTAGTAGGTACCATTGTATTGTTATGGCGTTTTTAAGGAGTTGGTATGGCAAATTAACTGTGTTGTCCTCAGTTAAAAGTAGTATAATAAAGAAACAATTCAAAAGCAATTGTGTCTCGCGTAGATCTACGTTCCAGGGTTAAAATATCTTAATGTGGATCTGAAGTAACATCTTATTTTACTTTAAGATATGTAGGTACTTAATATCCTACGAATACCTATTTAAAGTTGTTTTCAAAATCTTTTTGTGTCAACTGGGGTGTTTCCAAAAAATGGCCGTTTCAGTATTTGGAGTAGGTTTCACTAAGGTAGAATTAATCTGTCTAGCCTTTTCCCAACTATGTTGGGGTCGGCTTCCAGTCTAACCGGATGCAGCTGAATACCAGTATTTTACATGGAGCGACTGTCTATCTGACCTCTACAACCCAGTAACTGTGTTATACGATACCCCTTGGTAAGACTGGTTGTCAGACTTTCGGGCTTCTGACGACCCGTAACGACTGTCAAAGATCCACGAATGACAGCCGGGACCAAAAGAGTCTCAGTATGTAAAGATGCCACCCACGGACCAACCCCGGCAAGCGTAGCCCGTGCAGCTATTATTACTTAGCCACGAGCTCCTCTTTCACTAAGGTAGATAGGGGCTGTAATCTTTACGAATAATTGAATGAAAATCCCATAGAATTGAGTTGGACACCCAATAGTTTGCCATACGGTGATATCTTCAAGCAAAATGGTTTATAGAGTTAATTTAAAGCACCCAGATTGACAATACAACCCTTGGTAATAACAATGATAATTTTATTGATATAGAAACTGGTTAACCAAATCCAACGCAGGTAAGCTTCATAGCTCCCAAACACTCATTATAATTGAATCTAACCAAACAAAACAACATAATTTGGTAGTATATAATATCATATTTAATGTAAGTAGTAGATAATAATGTCATCAGCTTAGACGGTAACATTACTTGCTAACAAGCAGTGCCCAAGGTCAAATATAAGTAGACAAATCTGAGATCTAAACTATGTATCTACACATAAAGTTAGATCTTAGGTATATGCATTTTGATCTTTACATAGGTACTTAAATTGTTTGATATGAGTGAAAATGAAGAAGAAGGGCAGTTGTGGCTAAATACTAACAGCCGTACGGGTCGATCCATCAGGTTAAGCTACGCTTGCCGGGGTTAGTCGTTGGATGGATGACATCTTTACATACCGAGACTCCTCCGTGCCTCTTGGTCCCGGCTGTCATTCGTGGATCTTTGACAGTGGTTACGGGTCGTCAGAAGCCCGAAAGTCTAACAACCAGTATTATCCAGGGGTATTATCAGTTACTGGGTTGTGGAGGTCAGATAGGCAGTCGCTTCATGTAAAATACTATTCAGCTGCATCCGGTTAGACTGGAAGCCGACCCCAACGTAGTTGGGAAAACGCTGGGCAGATTGAATGAGTGGAAATGAAGTTAGGTTACGATAATGAAGTGCAGTGCTTTTGCAGTGAAAGAGGACTCATCGGATGAAGTAATATATCAATCTGCCTAGCCTTTTCCCAACTATGTTGGGGTCGGCTTCCAGTCTAACCGGATGCAGCTGAATACCAGTATTTTACATGGAGCGACTGCCTATCTGACCTCCACAACCCAGTAACTGGGTAATACGATACCCCTTGGTAAGGCTGGTTGTCAGACTTTCGGGCTTCTGACGACCCGTAACGACTGTCAAAGATCCACGAATAACAGCCGGGACCAACGGCTTAACGTGCTTTCCGAGGCACGGAGGAATCTCGATATGTAAAGATGGTCACCCATCCACTGACCAACCCCGGAAGAAGTAATAAGAATAGGAAAAAGAAAAAATATATACCTTAGTACGTAATGACTTCTGGCCACCGTAGGCCTCTCTGTCACCAAGAAACAAGGCTGTGTTTCAGTTAAAAAGCGGTAAGTTGGTGCTATAATATATTTTTTTTTAAATTAATTAAAAATAACTAATTTAAATTTACACATAATGTTTAAGGTTCTGTACTTACATCAAAAGGAAATAAACGGATCCCTTTTATAGGATTACTTCGATGTCCGTCTGTCTGTCAGTATGTTAAGACCCTTTTTTTCAGCAACGTAATAATACCAAATACGTAGGTCTAGGTATGATCCCTTGGAGCTCCAAAAAAATCAAGCTTCTAAGTTAACGTAATAAAACACACGGCCATTTAGGCGACATTTTGATACTCGCATTAAGCTAACAGGCGAAATATGGTATACCTATTAGTAGGTAGGTACTATTAGGTCCCCTACTGCCTAATCCTTCAGGGAAGAAGGCGTGATGTTAATTTTATGAGTGAGTGTTCATGTGAGGACTCTATAAACATCGGCTCACGCAATATAAGACGTTCCTGATAATAATTATCTTATCACTGCATACAAATTAACAGGAATTTCTAACGAATTAGATATCACAAGTACTTTTCTATTATCAGGTGTTATAAGTGTAATTATTTATGAATGATATCCAGAGTTAGGTATTTAGAGAGTGAAATAGTTTTTTTTTTTTTCAATTTTGAAACAATGACTTAAAATGAAAAGGATATTGTCCATTGTTTTTTCTAAAAAGGAAACTTCTCAGAACGAACAACTTATTTGTTTCATTTTATTTTATTAATTTTAGGAAAGCTTACAGCTAATATATTTCCATAGATATTTTCTTTTACAATGTGTAAAAGATGGCCAATTACAGGCTTCCACCAACGATTAAAGTGAGTAAGTAACACTTTTTCATTACGCGACAATTTCTGCCAATTTATTCCTACAGCAAGCCAAAAATCAAAAACCGGTCAAGAGCGAGTCGGACTCGCGCACCGAGGATTCCGTTCCGATTTCTGAAAAAGTGTGCTATTTAGAGACATCGTTTTATTTTTCCTGTAATCTTTACATAAACTTCTATCACATAGAATAATTTCAGTATCTTTGTAAACTTCGGGGATAAGGGGGGGGGGGGGGGGGGGGGAATGATATTTTTTTTTTACATTTTTCATCAAAAGTCGAAAAGTATGCGGCCTAAAAAAAATAAAAATAGTTTAAGAATTTGCAAGCAGCGCTTTTTCATATGATACCCCACATGCCCTATAGTAGCCTCACTTTGACTTTTTAAGACCCCGTTTCAGTCCCTGTTACAAAAAAAATACAAATATTTTTACTTCTTTCTTATTTGCAACATAGTTGGGTAAATGTCATCTAAAACTGTTCCAAATTTCAAGTTGATAGCATTAGTAGTTCTTGAGATATCCAGCTGTGACAGACAGACAGACTGAGTCACACCATAGGGTTCCCTTTTTACCATTTTGGTATGGAACCCTAAAAACGAGCCCACTATCTCTCGCTTGTATGTCGATATTACATTCCAGAAAAACAAAATGGCGGCGAAAACGTCAATATTCAAACTAATTTTCGGTTTGTAACAGAACTGCACTTGACTGTGATACGTTATCAGTGTTATCACGGGTGATAACAGCCTGTATTAGCATTTTATCAGCTTATGTGTTACTCTATGTACGTAGGTTAGGTATTATGCTGATAAATTGAGTATAATGGAGGAACATACATATAGAACTGTGTGTCGTGTTTGCCTATTTATAAGATCGGAAATCTAGATAGCTGTTGAAAAGATTTGGTAGTTGATAACTGTGATATCATGTACTTAAAGACATTGAAGTTGTATATCTACATAAGTAGGTACAATAATATATATATAAGACTGTGTAAGACGACAGTCTGACTACTATTCTCACTAAGGAGGATAGCAAACGATAGTGTGACCCAGTAACTCAGTTGTGGAGGTCAGATAGGCAGTCGTTTCATGTAAAATACTGGTATTCAGCCGCATCCTGTAAGACTGGAAGCTGAACTCAGCATACGTGGGAAAAGGCTAGACAGATGATGACTTTGTAAGGGATAATGCCAGAGCTACCTACTTGGCTCTTATAACATAATGAGAAATTGGAAAACCAATTCGTCGGAGATGTTCTTAATAGGACTTTGTATACCTATTAATATAGACTATGTTCAGAAATTAAATTTTACTAGCAGATATAAAATATATTGAATATTATCACAGCCATACAAAACCATCATTAAATTAACCGATATTCGATAACACAATTTGTTAAAAATATCACAATCACAACTCAAACTTATTCAGTTTCATATAAAAATAAAATAAATCACACGATACCCTTATTTCTGCATAAAAAGTATGCCAGTGTTCTCGAAATAATTTCAATAATTCATTAACGAAACAAACAAATAAACGGACGGACGAAAAAAAGACAAAGAGTGACACATACATACATACAAACATTATAATATGTAGGTATTATAGGTAGAGTGCACATATAAGGATGATGCAACAGTAAAAGCGATGCGAGAGAGATAATGGAAGTTCAAAAAGAAGGACAGTGAGTGATGCACGCTATGAAAAGTTTAAATAAGATAGTATTATACTTCAAAGTAGTTGCTATACCTAGCGAAATAGTGCTATGTCTGCTGAAACTTTACAAATTTTCTAAGAAAATTAACGTGAGAATATTTTTTCCGTACATTGGCGAAAAGATTTTTAGGCGATTGACAGTTGACAGTGACAGATTCAGCTTGCTGAAGCCATAGTTTACCGCGAGTTTTCGAGATGGTAAAAGATTACAGCTAACGAAGAGGGAATGTAAATAGGCACATCCAAAAGCTTTGTGTTTTGAAGGCAGCACTACATTTGGATGAAGAACCTGTCTCACTGCTGTGTGTGTGTTTAGGAGACCATAAAAGTTAGGCAATGATAACTGACGTCACTCGGAAAGCTGCAACGCTTAGATGTAATTGGGCTGGACACATCTGCCGCATGTCAGACGATCAAGGGGCCAAACTTACGACCCAGTGGGTCCCGCTTAGTGGCAAACGACATCGCGGCAGGCCCAGACGGAGATGGCGGGATGAGCTCGACTCCTTTGATAAATATTGTTCCTTGGCAGCTCAGGACAGAGAGAGGTGGAAAGAGAGTACCTATGCCCAGCAGTGGGGTAGGAATTATGGCTACTAAAAAAAAATGGAAAAATATAAAACTCATCGCTTCAAATAGCTCACACTACATTACAAACCTAAACAAAAACAAAAGCTTCGTCCCTGAACCTTCACGCCAATTGAACTGGGTCAGAGCAGACATAATGTTTACAACCAACATAACTTTACACTTGGTAGTGGCGCCACTGTCAACGTCAAAATGTCACTGATGTGTCATATTCAATACATTTGAATTTAGTTCCGATTTTCGCCGTGAGTTGAGTTAAGTTGGTCGCTGTATAATTTGGTGATAGACCTTCAGATTGATGGATATTGTTAAGGTAATGTGCTTTTTTTGTTTTTTTGAAGCCAAATGAGTTGATTGGTGAGGTTCGATCAGGTTAAGCTACGCTTACCGCGGTTGGTCCATGGATGCGTGACCATTTTTACATAACGGGACCCTACGTGCCTCGGAAAGAACGGCTGTCATTCATGGATCTTTGACAGTCGTTACGGGTCCGAAGCTCGTAAGTCTGACAACGTCTTACCAAAACGTATCGTATTATTCCCCACTAGGTTGTGGAGGTCAGATAGGCAGTCGCTCCATGTAAAATATCGGTATTCAGCTGTATCCGGTTAGACTGGAAGCCGAGCTCAATATAGTTGGGAAAAGGCTAGGCAGATGGTGAATTGTTTCTAACACATACATACATAAACTCACCTCTTTTCCCATGGGGGTTGGCAAAACTATAAAGAACGCCACTTGCTTCGATACATTACTCTACCTTACCTACTTCTATTAACACCTAATTTAACTTTCAAATAATTGTAACAACTCTCCGAAACGAACATAACAATAAAATTCATCATTTATCTCGAAAACTCACTTAAACTTACAAATTGTCTTAAAACCCCGAAAGTACTTTAGAAATAAAGCAATTCACAAGTTCTCAAAGCAACACGAGGTTAGTTCGGTGTACCTATATTGCTAGAAAAATGTCTAGCTAAAGAAAATGAACTTTCTTAAAAAGTAAAAAGTCCTGACCTACGAAATTACTTCCTCGGACAGTGCAATAAAACTCTTTGGGGAAAAGGTGGGGCCCCAGTGTTGGCGGGAAATGAGCGATTTAAATATTCATGAGTCAGGTGTGGTTGGTTTAAAATTAGAATGAGTAAATGTCAATAATAATATAAGGTATGTCTAAGAATGATAAGGGAGAAACCACCAGTTGCATGTAAGTTCATTTTTAATTCCCCATTAAACGTAATGCTGTCTTTGTCTAACGGAACGTATCAGAAAGTGACCGCATGGCTTTTAATGGGGAATTAAAGTTTATGGACTTACGTGCAACTGGCAGATAGACCGGCAAATACAATACGCAAATTAGTTTATAAGTCTGTCTGAAGACTTATGTCGGTAGGCATACGATTTTCTTAGACATTAATCTTGAAAAGTTCAAGAAATTAAGCCTCATCGCATGCAAGTTTTTTTTACTGTAATTAAGTATTTTTGTATATTTTATTCGAAAACTCGCAAACTCTCGACAGAAAATATTTAGTTTTACGTCGCAATACTCATAAACATCAATTACGATTACGAGCCAGTAAGTACTTAAATATTATAATTACACATGTACTTAATGTACTTTAAAGTGATTTTATATAATCCAGGCTGTATAATTTATGATTATTTAAGTGGCACTAGAAGTTTAAAACTGATTTTGTGGCGATAAACATATTAAATGTAGCATTCGGTATTTTATGAACAGGATTTTTTAAGACTTCGGATGCAAGGACCTTGGTTGCTTCCTGCTAGAAACTAAGCAAGTAGCTATTCAGAGAAGTCAAATAAAAAGATAAGAGAAAAGCAAGAAATGTATACCGGTCGAGAAAAACTACCACTCGATTGATTCACGATCACGTTGTCAACACATTTTTGTTTTGGTGCTGTCAAATTTTTATGATTTTCTATGCATTTTTTGCAGAAATTTGTCTATTGCTTTGAATTCTGAAGAGTTACCTCTTAATCGGGATGCACGAATTCAAATTTTCTTGAATTTTTTGCAATTTGCAGGTCAGTGTCAGGTTGTATGTTGATCATAACAAATATTTACATAATTATAAGCTTTAGAATCATTCACACATTTCTATAAGTTAGATTTGTTCTAAAATGATTTCTGAAATCAAACATAGAGAGAACAAATATAGCTAAGAATGATGTATTGATGATTTTAATGGTTATAATTACGTAAATATATATTTTTTTTATAGTCCGAATCATATTTAAATTAAAATGGAACCTGACACTGATCTGCAAATTGCAAAAAAACTGCAAATTGTAAGAAATTGAATTTCGCTGGCAACGTTTTGCGCATTCGCCTTATAAAATCAATCTAAAGTCTGTAGTCCACATTTTTTACTTTCAGAATATCTGCAACAACCATCTAACTCTCATAATCCTACCCTACCAAGATAAACCGTAACATTAATATCAATAAGCGATTAATCGCTGTCAGTGTGGCCCTCCCCTAACGGGGGAACAAGGGTCGCTGGAGGAATGGGAAGAGCGGTCAGGGGGAACGAAGGGGGAGTGGGGGGGAGTTCTAGGAGCGTAATTGGGACTTTTTCTTTGGACTTCAGCCTTTTGTTTTGCAAAGTGACTTCTTTCTTATGTCGGGGAGCCGGCAATCGATTGAACGAAATGAAGGTTTAAAACTATTCGAAAGTGGTGGAATATTTTGTTGAAGTTAACGCGGAGTTTGAGTGAGTGAATGAATGAAAGTGGAATGTTTTTAGAATAAGAGGAATTGTGGGGGTATTAGCATAATCTTTTGTACTATGAGCACCTAATTCCTTAACGAAATATACCTAAGGGTACGTACGTTCTTTAACGGCTCTGTTCTTTTGTAAGATATAATTACTATATCTTCGTACTAGGTTATAGATTAAATCCTAAACTATGAAGAACAATAGGAAAACCTTTTCTTACTATAAAATTAATATTAGTCTCAAACATTGATATAACTACTTAAGTAATTACTCGCTCAACTGAGTCAATGTGTCTGTTTTTATCATTTTTCTGTATAAACTACTGAATGGATTTTCATGTTGTCATAACCAAAAGAATAATTATTATATCGTGCTTTTTGGTCCTGAAAAAGGCAGTAAATAACGTTCGTAGTTCTTAGAAAGATAAAATAGTCTTTGTTATACAGGGTGTAAATGTAAACAGTGGCAACTTTTTAAGGGGTCATTGTGCGTATCATTATGAACAACTTTTATTATGGGACCAAACCTGAAATCCCGAAAAAAAATCAACTTTATGTTCGCATAATTCGTCAAAATGTAGGGAACAGCTGTTTTTTTTTACTTACTTACTTACTTATATTAAGATTATGTATCTAGTTATACTCTATTGCTGTATAAACACAAAAACATAGGTACCTATTAACTCGATCAATTTTCACAAAGGTTCATACAAATTTTATGCTAATCTATGCTATGTGCTGTATGTATGTATGTATGGTACGCGAAACAATATCTATTGTAATTTAATGAGTCGATTCGGATGCGACCCAAGTATTCTAATTCTGAGTTCAGTTTAGTTGGCGAGCTAGGGTTAAGAAAAGAATTTTAAGATCGAACGCTGATTGTGTTTTGTTTTTTTTTTTGTCTGCTGATAGTGTTTGGTATATTTTTACATATAAAAGAATAGAACTTACTTATTGGAGACTATACAGTGTGGATTTTTTAACCTCACCTGAAGAGAAAGTACTCTAAACATTGGAGATAGCAAATTTTACTCAAAGGAAACATTTCTTTATTTTTAAAAAGAAACAAATCTGCATTCAAAGATTTTCGAAAATTCGCTTGCTACACTCAGGAATTAACCGGCTAAAATCTTCCCTTTATAATTTAAACAAGGAGTAATGGTTTCCCGGTAGTACGTTCCCGTGGGATATTTTCCGAGAACCAAACGCGGGCGAAGCCGCGGGCAAAAGCTAGTACTTATAAATAAAAGTGTCTGTGTTTTTGGTTTGGTATTCCGGAATGGTTTAGGAGTTAAGAACTCTACCTGAAAAATGGCACCAAAAATGTATACACCTCTGCAAAATTCTCAAAAAGAAAGCAAAATATTCGTCATGTCAATACAAAGTTTAGAAGTGGTGGAATAGGGGATGTATTTACCAATAACTTTCGCCAGCGGCTTCGCCCGTGTCATCTCGGAAATTATCCCACGGGAACATACTACCGGGATAAAAAGTATCCATACCTACCTTATCCCAGGTCATGGTCTAATCATGTGTTAAATTTCATCCGAATCCGTTCAGCCATTTCAGCGTAACAAACAAACAAACCCACTTACACATTTTTATAATACTAGCTGCGTCCCGCGGTTTCACTCGCGTAGACCGGTAGACCGGTATAAAAAGTAGCATAAAGGTATAAGCTGTCTACATACCAAATTTCATCTAAATCGGTCCAGCCGTTTGAGCGTGAAGAAGTAAAAACATAGAAACACGCACTGCACTCTCTCACAAACTTTCGCCTTTATAATATTTGTGTGATTAAAGTTAGGATGACTCATGAACTATTTTGACATGGCATTATAAAAAAAAAAAAGTTTCTTCATGCTTCTTTGAAGTATCCTTCAATCATTTCCATACATTATTATCTAGGACAAGTCCCAAGCATCGTTAAAGGTACAGTCAACGACTTTTGTCCGTCACCCCCTAAAGGTGCTTTTCGTATGCACGGGCCAGTGGCTAGTGGCCTGCATTGTTTTCGTCTACCAATAGCGCTTCGGCGCACATCTTGTTTTATATCTGTCATTTTTATGGTGTTCATAATAAAGAGTATTCCATCTATCTATCATAAAAGAAGGTTAGAACCATTTTTTTACGAAACGTTTAAGAAAAGGGACATTGTTTATTTTAGCATCATACTTCTTAGGCGACATTCATTGTTCATTGGTCAAACCAAAACAATTAACTTTGAAAAACAAAGGCTCATCCTTCATTCATTGCTCAAACTAAAAACGGGCGTTGCAAACTATGAAATCGTAGTTTGCAATGCCCTTTTTTAGTTCGTGCAACCGAAAAAGTTTTGAAAAGGGTCAGGCGCAACGGCTTTCGATAGTACATAGGTAACACACCCAGATTCCCGCAGACAGGCGCATCTGTTCGTCTCTGATTACAGTGTTATATAGACCAGGGCTCACATTGAGCTCGATACAGTGATGTATATAGGGCATTGACTGATTAGGGCTGGTATACCTAGATCGGTAGGGGGCTGGGTATAGCATCTTAAGAGGATATTTTGTCACCTCTCTCGCTCACACGGACCAAATTTTTAAGATTGTTAAATGAAAAGATGCTTTTTTGAAAAATGTAATCAATTAGCGAACTAATAAATAAAATCAATTTAATAGCTACCTAATTATTAATAAGTACACATTTCTAATAAACTCAGCTGAAAAACTATTATCTGTTGAGTTAAATTTTTCAAAAAAGCATATCTTTTCATTTAACAGTCTTAAAAATTTGGTCCCGTGTGAGCGAGAGAGGTGACAAATAGTGACAGCCCTCTCAAGAAGTTAAGACAACTAATGCTATGACGTTAAAACTATATTCCAAAAAAGAAGACACAGGACCTATTTTCACAACCCAGTAAGTGGGCATACGATACCCCTGGTAAGACTGGTTGTCAGACTTTCGGGCTTCTGGCGACTTGAAACTACTATCAAAGACTCACGAATGACAGCCGGGACCAACAGCTTAAAGTGCTTTCCAAAGCCACGGAGGAGTCTCGATTTGTAAAATCCATCTATAGACCAACCCCGGCAAGTGTAGCTTAACCTGATGGATCGGCCCTTGCGGCTGTTATTACTTAATCACGAGCTCTTCAAGAATAGGTAATACACAAAATTCTCATTACTCTCAAATACCTGCATCGATTTTCTAAAACCTATCTATTGTTTTCTATTTATATCAAGGAGGATTGGTGTCAGGCAGGCGGCCGGCTGTAAAACTTTGCCAAAACCATAAAGCAACATGAGTGGAAATGAAAAGATGCGCGATAGGGCTAGGGCGTACCCCACAGGCGACGCGCAGGGGCAGCACCCGGCTTCTGTGGGAAATGGACAAGGGTTGTCGCACCAAAACGGGCGGGTGCGACGTAAGACGCAAGCTCGAAGTGTGAGAGAAGTTAGATTGAGGTGTGCGAGCTGGAATGTAGGTACGATGACTGGAAGAGGAAGGGAATTAGCAGATGTTTTAAAAAGACGACGACTGAACATAGCGTGTCTGCAAGAGACGAAGTGGAAAGGTGCGAAAGCTAGAGAGATAGGAGAAGGATACAAGTTTTATTACTGTGGAAGCGATGGCAAGCGAAATGGTGTTGGTATAGTGTTGGATAGTCAGTTGAAAGAATGTGTGGTGGATGTAAAAAGAGTGAGTGATAGAGTGATATCTGTTAAAGTAATTGTGGAGAGTTTGGTGATTAATGTAGTAAGTGTCTATACACCCCAGTCAGGGTGTGAGGATAGTGTAAAAGAGAAGTTTTGGAAGGATTTCGATCGTGTGATGATGGATGTGCAAGATAGTGAAGAAGTGTATGTGGGGGGTGATTTTAATGGACATGTAGGAAGACAGAAGGATGGGTATGAGAGAGTGCATGGCGGTTGGGGATACGGAGACCGTAACACTGACGGCGAGACACTGCTTCAAGCTGCCTTGGCCTTCGACCTGGCAATAACAAATACGTGGTTCGAAAAACAAAATGAGCACCTTATAACTTATAAAAGTGGCCGCCACGCGACACAAATTGACTACTTCCTGGTAAGACGGAACGGCCTTAAAAGTGTCAAAAACTGTAAAGTGCTTCCAGGTGAAGACTTAGTCTCACAACATAGACTCTTAATAATGGAGGTAAAAGTCAGTGTCTCGTCCAGAAGGAACAAGGAACGGCCCCTACCCAAAACCAGATGGCGAATGATAGAAAAAGAGGAATGTGCCAGTATGTTTAAGAGTCAAGTGGTAGATAAAATGATTGAAATGAAGGATATGGAAGGAAAATCTGTGAATGAATGTTGGAAAGAGATGGCGGATTGTATAAGGAGAGTAGCAAAAGATGTGTTTGGAGAATCGAAAGGGAAAGGTATGATAGAAAAGGATACATGGTGGTGGAATGAAGACGTGCAAAAGATGCTCAAAGAAAAAAAAACTGCGTTCAAAGAATGGCAGGGTGTAGAAAATGGGAATGATAGTTTGAAAGATGATAAGAAGAACATTTATAAAGAGTGGAAAAGAAAGGCAAAAAAGGCGGTAGCAGTTTCCAGGGCTAAGGCGCAGGAGAAGTTGTATGACTCACTGGACAGCCCTAGAGGCCAGAAGGAGCTCTACCGCATTACAAAAGCAAGAGAAAGGAGAACGAGAGATATTATTCACATTAAATGTATGAAAGACGACGTCGGTAAGGTTCTGTCAAAAGATGAGGAAATAAAAGAACGATGGAAGACTTATTTTGAAAAACTAATGAACGAAGAGAATGAATGGAATGGTCTGCTCAAAGAGGTACAAGTAAATATGGGTTTAGTGAGGGAAATTAGCATGGATGAAGTCAGAAAGGCAGTTCAAAGTATGAAAAATGGAAAGGCTCTGGGCCCAGATGATATACCAGCAGAAGTATGGAAGTGCTTAAAAGAAGATGGATGTATGTGGCTGACTTTATTCTTCAATAAGTTGTTGCATGAAGGAGGGATTCCACAAGAATGGTGCAATAGTTCGCTAGTGCCCATTTACAAGAACAAAGGTGATGTACAGGACTGCAACAACTATCGAGGAATAAAGCTCATGTCACATAGTATGAAGGTATGGGAGAAAGTAATAGAGAAAAGACTGCGAGAGGAGAGTGAAATTACCCCGAACCAGTTTGGGTTTATGCCAGGTCGAGGAACAATGGACGCCACTTTTGCACTCCGCCAATTGTGCGAGAAGTACAGACGTGCACACAAGAACTTGCACATGGTGTTCATTGATCTGGAGAAAGCGTATGATAGGGTACCTCGGGATGTGTTGTGGTGGGCCCTGAAAGAGAAAGGTTTGCCCGGGAAGTACGTAGAGTTAATTCGTGCTATGTACAGTCAATCTCGTACCTACGTCCGGTCGGCTGCTGGCAATACCGACGAGTTCAATGTGGCTGTTGGCTTGCACCAAGGGTCTGCTTTAAGTCCTTACCTCTTCCTGTTGATTATGGATGCTCTGACGTCGAATCTACAGGAAGAGGCACCCTGGTGCATGCTGTTTGCCGATGACATTGTTCTTGTCGGTGAAGATGTACCTGAGATTCGGAGCAGATTGGAGAAATGGCAACAGAAGCTGGAGAATGTTGGCTTGAAAATCAGCAGAACCAAAACCGAATACATGTTCTGCGATTTCGGCGGTATCTCCAGTGCTGGAGCCATAGCGCTTGATGGTGCGCTTCTCCCAGTCTGCTCCGACTTTCGGTATCTCGGTTCACTCGTCCAAAGCGATGGCGAAGTAGATCGGACGGTTAAGCACAGAATTAACACTGGATGGATGAAATGGCGGCAGGTCACGGGAACAATCTGCGACTCCCGCATTCCCCTTAAACTTAAGGGGAAGATATATAAAACAATGGTTAGACCTGCTGTCTTGTATGGATCAGAATGTTGGGCCACAAAAGGGATGAATGAAAAGCAACTGCATGCAACTGAGATGAGAATGCTAAGAGGAATGTGTGGTGTTACACGAATGAATAGAATAAGAAATGAGTACATAAGAGGAAGTTTGAAAGTGGCACCGGTGACTGAAAAGTTGTGCGGAAATCGGTTGTCATGGTATGGGCATGTGATGCGGAGGAATGAGGAAAATGTGGTGAGGAAAGTTTTGAGTATGACTGTCGATGGCTATAAGAGTAGGGGAAGACCAAAGAAACGATGGATGGACTGTGTGAAAGATGACATGGCTAGAAAGGGTGTGACTACCGAGATGACGACTAATAGAGAAGTATGGAAAAAAAGGACATGTTGCGCCGACCCCAAATAAATTGGGATAAGGGCAGGAGAATGATGATGATGATCAACAAGAAAAACATTTTCGATCACAAGTTTTTCCATTTCACGTTAAAACCCAGTACTTTATCTGTTCTACCCATCTCCGTCTTACATATGGTAATTATACGAGCCTAAATATCCTTTGTCTCCCTCTCTCTCTCAGTTCTTATTTCGCTCACGTTCAATTATTAAACCGTTCTGATCTAATTAACAAAAGCCAATTTAGTGAACTGAATTGAAACTAGGGAACGAGTGGAGATGAATATGTGCTAAATGTTTTGCTTAAGTAGGTACAGTGGGTTGCATCAATTGGGTACCTCAGTGGGGCTAAAACGGCCACTTTGGCAGTATCATAATAGGATAATATTATGAATAATATTTGAAATCGTAGGTAAAACGGTCACAAACTGGCAATATATTATGAATTGTCAGTCACACAAACTGACAAGTTTCACAAATTGACAATTCATAATATATTGTCAGTTTGTGACCGTTTTACGATTTCAAATATTATTCATACCTAATATTATCCTATTATGATCCTGCCAAAGTGGCCGTTTTAGACCCCCAGTAGTATTAAAATTTTAATACAACTGGGGTACCCAATTGATGCAGCCCACTGTACCTAGTTTGAATCATTGAAGAACGAACAATTAAACGGGAATTATAACATTATATTCTGATTTGATACTATTGCTTAATTCAGTCAGATAAGAAACTTGACAGGTCAGACAGGGTTAAGCTTGGCATGGTTTTAAAGTTAAGCTTTCAAAGAATGTAAGTTGTCTGTTAAACTTGAAAACTTATTAAATGAACTGAAAATACTAACATATTTGTCCCAAAAACGATGATGACATATTCATCCAGCCACTTCAAAGTATACTTAGATCGTAGAAAACTGAAAAAATGCACGCTGTAAAACTTAATCTATTCAGAGTTTCTAAAAGAGAATCCACGTTAAAGCAAAAATAAAATAATCTGTGCTCTTACATCTACAAAGTATTTTCCAATACACTTCCTCGAAAACTGGTTCATATCGCACTACGATTAGGTTCACAATGCAATGTATGTCGCACGCGTGCGATTTTTATTTTCCACGCACGTGTGCGGGAATAAAAATTGCCACAGATAACTCATACTTAAACTTAGTCCAAATTGGTTCAATGCCTCTGTTCACAACTATCTATTCGGAGGTGAATTTTTTTTTAAATCTCGGCAAACAGGTCTGCGTCTTTACGGCGTTAATATTTTTTGAATATTTAAATAATGTTTATAAATAGAATATCATCCAAAACTATGATTATTACAATAAAAAAACGTTTACGAACAAATTAATATTTATTTGTGTTCTAAACTCGAAAATATTTGAATTTTCTATTTTTCTTAATTAGGCTGTTTATCGGCTTTATACCTTTGCTTCTCCTTCAACCTGGCGAAATCAAAGCGCGAAAAAAAAGAAAATTTATATTATAGTTTCCTAATAGGTAATTCATGACGAAAATATTTTCCGTTATTTTATTTTATTTCTTCAAAAGTGTATTGAAAAACGTCGTTTGATACTCGTGGACATTTGTATTTGCCTCGCCTAAGGCTCAGGTGTTAATTCCGCCTCGAATGCAATAACAAACGTTCTCCACTTGTATCAAAATGTACTATTCTATTTCTAAGACATTTAAAAACCACTCCTGTTACAATATTACAGCCAAATTACATAACACAAAAATAAAATTAGCCGCAACAAGGACTCCACTCTCTCCGCTATTCCACGACGATTATGGCCAACCGGAGAAGTCGCGGTAATTGGAAATATAGACATAAGGTTAAACATGTGATCATTTATGTTCGACTTGTGAAAAACATGTGCCAAATATGTTGGTTTATGTGGTATGCATAATCAGTCTATAATGTTCCCACTGTTGGGACACAGGCCTCCTCTCGATAGGGGCCGTAATCCACCACGCGGGACCAGTGCGGGTTGGTAGATGTCACATGTCTTCGAATTTTTGTTTCTAGGACATGCCGGATTCCTCACGATGTTTTCCTTCACCGTTTTGAGAACAGTGGTGATGAAATAATTTACACAAAGCAAAGCGCCTGTCTGGGTTCGAACCTACAACTCGTAAATCGTATCCGTTACCACTAAGCCACCACTGCTCTCTGGGAAAGCCTGTTCTTGGTGAATAACCAAAGGTCATCGAATGCCATGTGATGCGGAGGAATGAAGAAAATGTCGTGAGGAAAGATTTGAGTAATATGTGGATGGCTTTATGAGTAGGGGAAGACCAAAGAAACGATGGACGGACTGTATGAAAGATGATATGGCTAGAAAGGGAGTGACTACCGAGATGACGACTAATAGAGAAGGGTATTAAATATTATAATGACTACCAAACAAAAAAAAAATGCTCACCAAAATGGATAAATGCTCACCAAATCTGCGTCGACCTGCTGACGAAAACCCTAACCATAAACGGTCGACGTCAGGCACACCCCGAGGTTTGGTTGGTTAGTTTCGTTTAAACCCTGCAGATAGAAATAGGAGCCTCGCGAAGCGGGGCTCCGTCGACCTGCTGTCAGTTTTCTAAAGTTATAATTTCTCAATGAAATGGTTTTAATTTTGGTGAGCATTTATCCATTCTGGGCGGATTTCGAATTTTTTTGTTAGTAAAATAGGTAATTTTCTGTTAGGCATAGAGAAGTATGGAAGAAGAAGACATGTTGCGCCGAACCCAAATAAATTAGGATAAGGGCAGGAGAATGATGGTCATGGGTCATCAACGCCATTTTAAAGCAATTAGTTGGTGGTTATAAAAGGCGACTAAATAATTGTATTAATTGGGTGAGGAGAAACGTCCTCTTTTTAGTAAATTATAGTGCAATCAATCATTTTGTCTGCCACGATGGAAATCCATACTTTGGTAATGTTACAAACATAGAAATATAACTTGTTTCTTATATCTATGGTTACAAAATAAAAGAATAAGGCCTATAGTTCACGATGTCCGAATAGCTACTACTCGTACTTAACGGATAAATTCACAAATGGAACTGAATTTGTATGAAATTATCTGCCAAGTAAGTTAATAGGAACTTAACGTAGGTGGTGAAACAGGCCGTTTTGATGTGAGTTATGATTATGTACATATGTTTGGTGAATTTAACATTTTAAGGTCTTGTGGTATTAAAAATTCTAATCTTTAACGTAATGTCCTTTTAAAGGTAAAGTAGCAAGTCAGAAAACAGCTCTATACGAAGGGTCATGGTAACATTAAAGAAAGAAAGAAAGAAATGAAAGAAAGAAACACATTTATTTAGTACAGACTAAATTAAAGAGGCAAAACAAAAAAATAAATAATACTTAAAAAAAAAAACTACATTTGCGATGCAATAACAACAAAAAAAAATACTATGTAGGAATGTGTGCCTCACGGCTGTGCCAAAAAAATTACTTAGATGGACTTTCTTTTTGAAAATTCCAACTAAATAAAACAAACAATTAAACAAGCAAACAAAATCTTTGAACCACACTATTTAAACACTTATACGTAATAAACTTATACGGAAATATGGTATATCCCTTGGTCATCGCACTCGTGAACGGATGGAACAATTTCGCTAATTCTTTTTTTTGTTGTGATTATCTATTACTGTCAGGAGAAGGTTGTTATAAAAGAAAAAAAAATTAAAACTTAACGACTATTTTAACTTCGCGCGTTTACATTAGAATATTAATAGCTAAGACAGGACAAAGTATGTCGGGTCAGATAGATACCTTTTAATCAATACTGTTTATAATAAAAAACAACAAAACATCGCGATTCGAACGTCTTTCGTTTTCCATTCTTGATCGAAACGTCCGTCGGCTACACATTGCTGCGTTTCAAATTCAAATTCAAATTCATTTATTGTTTTGCGCAGTTGCTACGCAGATCTACGGAAACAACATTTTAGCGTTCTAAGATTTCAGAGGAAATTAATCAAAAATGGCATAGTGTTCAAGCAAAATGATTATTAGTAGAAACTTATGGATTTCGAAAAGAAAAAATACCTTGTAATAATTTTTGATAAGATGCAGAAACAAAACTAATTAAATAGTTCTTAGATCTTCTACTAATCAGTGCTGCACATTTTTATTAGGTAACCGGAATAAAAAGTATCCTATGTTCTAATCCAAGTCATGGTCTATCCATATGCCAAATTTCATCCAAATCCCTTCAGCCGTTTTACTCACTTTCGTATTTATAATATTACTAACTACGTAGACCGAGATAAAAAAAGTAGCCTATATGTTAATCTAGGGTATAAGCTATCTATATACAAAATTTCATTCAAATCGATCCAGCCGTTTGAGCGTGAACAACTAACAAACATGAAAACACACACACGCACTCACAAACTTTCACCTTTATAATATTAGTTTAGGATTAACAAAATAAATTAAACACATTAAAACCTTAGCCTGTATTTAAAATAGCAGTACTGGTTAAAATGTGTAATAATTGTGTCTTAATTAGTTTAAAAACAACAATCAATTCAATCTGTTTTTAATCATTATTGGGCCACCAAGATACAGGCTGTGCCTAGATATATAGATAGAATACTCTTTATTAGCACACTAAAAATTACAGAAATAAATCGATGCCTTCCACGTAAGTTGTTGTAAGCCGCAAAATTGCGATTTTGTGTTTTTTACGCAAAAGTGTCTAATTTTATATATATTATCGTATTCAAAATAAATCAAATGCAAAAAACTATAATTTTAGGTAGTTTTGAGACGTATAATATCGTAAGTTCCAAACTATTCCGGCGCAGATTACTGTATTATTACTTGCAATGGCTTACGGCGGGCGGTGGGAGGGCTGAAGAGCGCGCACGCACCGCGTATGTGTCACATAAAACAGACTACGCTGGAACTCGCTGTCGGCTGTACTTCACGAGCGTTTTTTTTTTTTGATATAATATTTGCGTAATAACACTATCACTTAAATATTTTCTTATTGTAGCATAATGAAACGTTATCAGATACAATTCAGAGAACGGTAACTATACGCTATGGTCAATAATGTCAACACACAAAAAAGATACATTGAGGAAATCCATAGAAAATGACGATATCACAATAAATCAAATTGAACATATCGATTTCCATGATTCATTTTTCCGAAGTATTGAAGGTATCTTAAAATTTAGTGTCTTTATGGCAATACTTTTAGTAATTATAGTGATGGTGATTTAAAATGTGGTATAGAATACATACAGCAATATACGTTGCTGAATTTAGATGTATTTTATGTTAAGTAACACATACAACATTTTACTTTGGAATGAGTTATACTAAACTAAATTGTAAGATGACATACAATGATTTACGTTGACATATTTACTGTTTCATGGTTATTATGTAATACATACAACAATCAACGTCGCTAATCACAGACACACTTATGTTGTATTGTAAGTAATATTTGCGATTTCCAGATGTAATCAAACTTACGCATAATAATCATTGAACTTCGTGAGTGTTTTAAGGATGATTATGAGATTTTCTACTCTATTGGCACTATTCACATCTTATTTAAACGCAATATTGCGTTGTTTCAGAGTCACCCTTACGAGTAATTTTTTATGAATCTGAGATCTTTGTAGTTAATAATATTAACCACTTCAAAAATCTCAGTTTCATTTATAGGTGATGACTTTTCGCAATAACTATACTATTTCTATAGATAGAAACTGATACTACAGATCACTCTTATCTTGAAACTGCTCACCCATCTCCTAACTGTAGTCTTAACCACTTGGATTACGACTGTGATATCCATTTTTATCCGTATGACTTTGATAAAGAAAATGAACCCATATTAGGATCAAAGACTAATATGGCTCCATCTGAGAACTGAGTCAAAATCTGAGCCTGAGAACTGCATAGGTGATTGCTGAGTACTAGCTCAGAAATCACCTGCGCAGTTCTCAGACTGTTCCACTCCTCAAGCTAATCCTCTATACGTTTTGTCTATATGTTATGTGTAATAAATAAATAAATAAATGTTATTTCTAATAATAGTCCACGTGTAAGGAAAGACAAAGGTAATGTAAGAGGAAGACATGTAAAAGACTGGATAGATGTGAAAAGAAAGACTAAGGAATTTGGGAAAAGAATGTCTTTCTAGAAAAGGAGTAGCAAAAGCCAGTAGAAAAATGGGCCCACCGTAGCACTGTCGTAACGTGCAATGTTTTAATAAATTAAACGAGGAAGAGAGGGAGAATAATTTTGAAAGTTTTTGTAAATTAGGAGATAGGGACAAGCAGTGGATGTATGTGGCTAACTTAGTTACAAGGAAGACTATACTGATAATGTTTCGAGACGTCCTATAGAGCTTAAGAGGCCTATCATAAAATTGCGTTTTGACAGATTAGGTATATTGACACAGCGACGCATCACAATAAGCAACAATTTGGCAATTTGGCATTGTAATTACGTTCATTTTGAGTGTTATAATCTAATTTTTTTTTTGTTTAAAATTTGAAATTATAATTTATTATGAACTAACGTTTATTCTGGAATAAATTTTACGTAATAATATTAATGTAGTAGGTACTTAAGGATATATTAACAGTTAATTTCTGAGCGTTTTTAGTAGTTTTGGTTTTGAATGGAATTTTTTTATAGCTATTCCATACATATTTCAAAAATTCTAAAGCCGCTATGAACTAAACCATTATTTAAGAGATATTATTATATATTTTTCATTTCACAGTAGTCAATCCACGTACTCGAAAAAATGCAGTGTAAATATAAATAGTACATAAAACTTGCATCGGTTTTATTTATATAGATAAGAAAATTGCGAAAGCGAGACAGCTATAAACTATACTGATAACTATTCTCCACCTCTCAATAAGTCAAAGTGGTCAAAGTCTTTCAGTTTCTCCGAATAAAAACGCCACAGTTGGCTATTTAACTAAAAAATCACGGTAGAAATGTATTATGCCTCTTAATAATTTCGACAATAAGTTTTTAGTTATTTAACGATTTTTTATTGGTTTAGTAACGTATGCACGAAACAGTTTTGTAGGTAGGGTCACATAACTAAATTTCGCAAAAAAATTGTTATATTTTTATTTTATAATATCTAATAATGCTATACATACGGTACTTAGCAGACCCTTTTATTTTTTTCATTCGGAGTAAATTGTTGTAACTAGCATATACGTCTAAATGCGACTCTTGTGTTCCAGTGTAAATTAATGTAAGTGACAAATACAACAATTTGCAAGGGCCATAAGCCGCGGTAAAGTGTTGTAACAGCAAAATCTCTGAAACCTTTAGTATTTTTAAATGAAGTCATGCAGTAAACGCTAAAGTATTACCAACTATATTCACATACTGAATTTTATGAAGATTACTTGAAAAATACAGTTTTTATTGCTCATAGTATCTTTGAAACGCTCTCCTGTAAAATTGCAGATTATGGGTTACAACAACGTACGTGGGAGGCATCGAAATGTTGAAATTGTAAAAAGTTTGGGGCCCACGGCTATTTCTTATGTTGTTTCTTGTGTGTTTGAGTGAATATATTATTGTTATATTCTTTTATTCTTATTTTAAAGGTAATAAGACATCTACGCTTTAATTTCACTAATTAACATTATACCAAAGTCCACTTAACACACGAAACATTACTCACCAACAGTTTTCTCCTATCTCCTAATACCTACAGATCTGCTGAGCCTGATATTGATTGTAAGCTGCCGTAATATAATTATCTGGATGGGCAGAGGTATGGCAGAGACATACGTACAGACATACCTATATGTTGGCAACACAATACCGAATTACACCGTTGAGATCTAAGGGAAATGGGCTAGGATTGTGTATAAGCAGATAGAATAGAATAGATATTTGTATAGAATCAAGTTTTTCTAACTGAACAGACAGCTGTGCTGCTGGGGAGTTTGTTCCGCTACTTCTTCTTCCCAGCTAAAGCACTAGGAAGTGGTGAAGGGCGGGCGTTTTGTGGGACTGTCTTATGTAATTTTGATGATCGAAGAGTCCTGATTCTCTGAGGAGCTCGTGGCTAAGTAACAACAGCCGTACGGGTTGATCCAACAGGTTATGCTACGCTTGCCGAGGTTGTCCGTGGATGGGCGACCATCTTTACATAACGAGACTCCTCCGTGCTACGGAAAGCACGTTAAGCCGTTGGTCCCCGCTGTCATTCGTGGATCTTTAACAGCCGTTGCAGGTCGTCAGAAGCCCGAAAGTCTGACAACCAGTCTTACCAAGGGGTATCGTATTACCCAGTAACTGGGTTGTGGAGGTCGGATAGGCAGTCGCTCCATGTAAAATGCTGGTATTCAGCTGCATCCGGTTAGACTGGAAGCCGACCCCAACATAATTGGGAAAAGGCTAGGCAGATTGAATAATGATATACTTAGATACGTTTACTAAATGCCAAGAAAATCAGGAAGAAAAACCTCTGACCTTGAATGTTACTACCAACATACCTCTACCAAGTACAGTGAACACTCACAAACAGCCTACGATTTTATTATCTGTGCTGTGACGTCACTCATATCAGTACGTGTCCCACTGGCTCGAATGCGGATTATAAGGATTACAACATTTTTGTTACAATGTTTTTGAAGGCTTAATGTTTTTATTTGACTCCGAAAAATACGCGGGATTTCAGAAATTTAGTTATTGGTTTTTACATTTTAATTCAAGCTTTAAAGCTTGTTCTTATTTTGAAATTTTCTTTGTGCCAGTAGCAAGTTGTGTTTAATAAGTAGCACGTTGGGATACCTTAGTTTAGTGTTTCGAAACCTGATTTAAACTGGACACTTCCTCGCTTTTAGTAAAAAAAACTTCGTGCTCGAGGTTTTAATTCGCAAAATATGTACGAGTTACCGTAAATCTCATTCGGGTCTCAGGACGAGTTATTCGTAATTTTTGCCGTGAAAATATAGGTTATAAATTATCCAAATATAAAGTTATCAGGAATTAAGCTACCTAATAACTAACCCCCTTATTTATAAATGTTGCTTAAAGATAACAGACGTTAAAACGTCAAAAAAATATGATTAAACAGACGCGATCAATAAATTACTTAAAAAAAAGATTAATATATCTGAAAGAGTGATCTCTCCCAAACTTAAGTCTAGCAACTAACAGTATCGGCTAATAATAAAAAATTCACAAAAAATTTACGGTCGCCACTCACACAGATACAAAGTCAGACACACACATGCGCACACACACACATAAACTACAACATCGGGACACTACGCTAGTGTTAGTGCACCCTAGTAATTTTTCGCCTAGGTCTCGGTCTAGCCCGAATCGGGCTAGGGAATAGGGTGCGCCTAGATAAACGTACCGATAGCACAGAAATAAGAACAAAAGTTGCATTTATTATCATTTTATAATAATTATTTAAAATACTTGAAAAAGTTACTTATCGGTGATTCATTTATATTAGGTAGGTACAGTTTTTTTTTTGTGAGTAATAATTGTGGTTGATGATTAATGCTATTAATTCATTGTTAGTAAAATCCCTGCACCTAATAAGTAATGATGAGTACCTAAACTATACGTACGCAGCTACAAATTAGGATAAAATAGACCAAAACCAATTCTCGTAATTAAATTAGAAAAACTGATATCTATAATTTATGCTATTAATTCATTGTTAGTAAAATCCCTGCACCTAATAAGTAATGATGAGTACCTAAACTATACGTACGCAGCTACAAATTAGGATAAAATAGACCAAAACTAATTCTCGTAATTAAATTAGAAAAACTCATATCTATAATTAAAAGAAAGTCGTGTTAGTTACACTATTTATAACTCAAGAACGGCTGAACCGATTTGGCTGAAAATTGGTGGGGAGGTAGCTTAGAACCAGGAGACGGACATAGGGTTTTATAATTCTTCTTCTTCTTCTGATTACTCTTCTGATTTTTAGAAGTAGTTAGGTGACACCTAACTCCTCCTAAACGGCTGGACCGATTTCGATGAAAATTTGTGTGAATATTTCAGTTGGTTCTTGGATGGTTTAAAAACACAATTGGACCCGGTAGGTGGCGCTGCAGTCGGGTTCTAGGATCGTTCAGACAGGACATCGTCTGTCGGGACCGTCGACCGCTAATATCACTTACATTTGTTTTTACAGGTGGGAATTGAAACCCAAGGCTACAATGTAGGTAGCCCCAATGTCCAAACTCGGAGTAGTCCCATAAACCAATCAAAGACCACCTGTACTGCACCATCAAAATTTAAATGTTTTAAGGTTGATGCGCCAGGGTAGCCCGCGAAATTCAAAATTTATTACGTTTTTTACAATTTGTAGGTCAGTGTGAGCTTGTATATTGATTAAAATATGATTCGCGGCCGTAGCTAATATGGCTTTACATAATTATAATCATTAGAATCAGCAATACAGCTCCATAAGTTAGCATTTACCTCAAACCTCATGATTTCATGAAATCGCTAGATTTGAGGTAAATGCTAACTTATGGAGTTGTATTGCTGATTCTAATGATTATAATTCTGTAAAGCCATATTAGCTACGGCCGCGAATCATATTTTAATCAACATACAAGCTCACACTGACCTACAAATTGCAAAAAACGTAAGAAATTTTGAATTTCGCGGGCTACCCTGGCGCTTTCGCCTTAATCGGTCATATTTTTGACTGACAGTGTTCAAATAACACAACAAAAACTACATAATTATAACCATTAGAATCAATACAGCTCTCAAAGTTAGCTTTGTTCTCTCTATGTTTGATTACAGAGGGGCAATTCCCGTATTTTTAACAACGTTCGCAATCTCATCTCAGTCTCAATCTGTCAAAATTAGAATTAGTCTAGCTATTCAAAGGGGGAACGCTGCCAGTATCTTCGGAACCTTGCCTAAAGGGACTCCTTTTAATAATATATTTTAGTTACTATGGTTTTTAGTTTTAGGTTCTTTGTTCTAGTATATATTTTATTTTTATTTCTTAATTAAACATAGTTTAATGACATCTGTCAAAAATTTTATATCGTTTACATACATTTTTGACATTTGATTGTCGCTGGCATGAGATTGCGACTTGAATTTGAACGTATTTAGGTACGAGAATTTGCCTTCTGAAAACATGACATTTTGGTACAAATCTAACTTAGAAAGTTGTATTGGTGATTCTTAAGGTTAAAATTTTATTATTTTTATCAACATACAACCTGATACTTACTGACCTGCAAATTGCAAAAAAACCGAAGAAAATTTGAATTTCGCGGGCTACTGCTAAGTATTTTTTTATAATAAAGCAAAAACTACGTGTCAAATATTTTTATATAATTATCTGACTCAATCAATCTGCCTAGCCTGTTCCCAACTATATTGGGGTCAGCTTCCAGTCTAACCGGATGCAGCTGAATACCAGTATTTTACATGGAGCGACTGCCTATCTGACCTACACAACCCCGTAACTGGGTAATACGATACCCCTTGGTATGTCAGATTTTCGGGCTTCTGACGACCCGTAACGACTGTCAAAGATCCACGAATGACAGCCGGGACCAACCGCTGAACGTGCTTTCCGAGGCACGGAAATATAATTATCTGACGGACCATGACGAACTAAATATATTTTTTTTTTTTTAACCCAAACATCATCCCTATTAACTCTAATAGTGGTTATTCCCCGATTACAATGGTGTCCAAGAAAACTTAATAATGACAATCTTAAAAATTGCATATAGCGAGATTTTGAACCGCAAAAAATGTCATTAAAAATATAATTACCGCCTAATTTGCGGACGCTACTGAAACCGAACCCTTTCTACAACGATTTGTTTTAAAGGTCGTCGCCCTCACGCTCTCTCTTTCTTACACGAAGGATTTCGTATCCTCTGTCTCACTCGTACACGCATAGGGAAACGCGACCTACGGATCCATGACAAGGAAGAGGTTTTTTTTTAAAACCGGAAGTTTGGATTTCGGTAATGTCTGTGCGAAATATTTAAAAGGGATTTTAAATTAAATACCGGAGACCAAAATGGGAAATAAATCTAAAATTGTATATTTTTAAGGGCATTATTAAAGTATAAACCAAATGTTGTAGGTATGTAAACCTATTTACCTACCTACTCGCTTACAGATTTCAGCTTGAGAAAATATACCCTTGTACAAAGAATTGGGCTATCGTTTATATTAAAAAAAGGTTCTTAAAAAAATGTATTCTACAATACAACAAATAAATAAAATAATATTATATAAAACAACAAATAAATAAAATAATAAAGTATCTGTTTGTAATGTCCAAATACAGTTTTTTACTAAATGCATATAATATGAAAGTAGAACTGGTAGAACCTATAAATTATAAGGCAGGTAGGTACTCACTTGTAGCAAAAACTCGATTTTTAATATTATTGTCTGAAACGGCTGGACCGATTTTGATGGGGCTTTCACTGATGTTACAAGTAGTACTTATGCTACTTTTATTTTAGAAAAAGATTTTTTTTTGTTCGGACCCTCCGCGCAAAAATATTTAATCCCGTGAAATTGTAAACAAAATCCGATTCAAATAGGGAAGTATTGACATCCACGCGTGCGAAGCCGCGGGCAACAGCTAGTTTAACATAGTACTAAGACTATTAGTATTTGTACTAAGTAAGAAACTCTAAATTCATAACGATGAACAAAAACATCACAAGTCTATATCTGCCTAGCCTTTTCCCAACTATGATGGGGTCGGCTTCCAGTCTAACCGGATTCAGCTGAATACCAGTATTTTACATGGAGCGACTGCCTATCTGACCTCCACAACCCAGTTACTGGGTAATGCGATACCCCTTGGTAAGACTGGTTGTCAGACTTTCGGGCTTCTGACGACCCGTAACGACTGTCAAAGATCCACGAATAACAGCCGGGACCAACGGCTTAACGTGCTTTCCGAGGCACGGAGGAATCTCGCTATTTAAAGATGGTCACCCATCCACTGACCAACCCCGGCAAGCGTAGCTTAACCTGACGGATCGACCCGTGCGGCTGTTATTACTTAGCCACGAGCTCCTCAAACATCCAAAAACAACATCACAAGTAACTTCCATAAAAAGCTTTTAGGTAATTTTTTTTTTTGGATAGAAAATCATGAGGAACCACTTGAATCTCATTATCCTTTACAAAAATCTGTCAAGAGCTTATACCTAACTTTCCTATAGCATATCCTAAGCCTACTAACAAAGCCTAAAAGCCCTAAAACTGTTTAACATTCCAGTCTGGCCAACAGATGTTAATAAGCCCGCTACGATCCATAACACCAGAATCTTGGACCGAGATTACATAATCGTATGTAATGGGATCGAATACATTAGAATAACAAACAAATCAATATTCTGATCAAAAACAAGTAAAGTAATACCGCTGCTGAAAAAGTTTCATAAACAGCCTAAGTAAGTATGTATATTGTTCCCGGCTGAAAAAGTTTGTATGAAGAAAATCACCTAATGTCATAATGACATTTCTTGTTTTTGAAATGTCATAAGGGTTTTGGAATATGACATTTTTAAGACAATAAAATGCTTACTTACAGAGTCTTGAAGTTGGACTTCAGGGAGCCAACCCGAAACTATGAGAATAACTTTTAAAAAAAAGTAAAGAAAAACTAAAAAAAAATTTTTAAAAAGCACATGGCCCGTCCCACTTCTGGAGAAAAAAATAAAGAACCTGTAAGTATTTATTGCACGAAGCTTTACCTAAGTAGTACCTATTTATCAAACGATGGAACATGGGTAATTGAGGCGTCCTATATTCATTACATAAAATATTTATTTATTTATTTATTTATAGGTACTCCAACGACTTGTTCACTAATACATATTACATAACATACATAAAAGAACTTTTAGGTATATCTATTATTATGGTGAATTTGTCACTTAGAGAATAAATTATTACTTACTTATTGAATATTATCAATATTCAATGTTTTAATTAAAATAACAATTATCCTCAGTTTTTTTCCTATCTAATTGACTTACCTGACGCACCCACCCTACGCACAATACGCACGTGCCTTTCCTCATAGGTAAGAAAAAAATATTGCATACAAAATGGCGATGACAGTGGAAGTACTCAAGAATTTATATTGTATGTTTCCTTCCTCCGCTCTCGATTGACGCGCCAATTTTCTAGAATAAGATTTCACAGGTGGAACATCACAGGACATAATTTTCCTTGACAAATTATTACGCAATAATTTCAGCCATTTTTAATTTCTATTTGGCCTATGATCATTGATTGTCAACTAGTGCGTTTTCATTTACAAAGTTTATTTGATAAAATTCCGAAAAAATAATACAATTTTCATTAAAAAAAACTTAATTTATAAAAAGGAACGCCTGCCATTGGCGTAGGTCAGTAACCTAACCGTCATTCATTCCAATTTCAAACTTGGAATTCCGAGCGAAGAAGCTACGCACACGGCCGCACCGCACGCACACAAATTGGGAGGGTTTAATTTGTATTTGTATTTATGTAGGGCACGCACACATCCGCGCATTATATGGGTCGGCACACAAACACAATGAATGTTTTTGACGAGTCATATAAGACGGTATTTATAATGAATTATTGTTGCTTAATGGATTAATCGTTTGATTGTAGTAGGGCTATAAGTATTCGTTTCGAATTAAAATTATTTGGCTAATAAACAAAGTTTTAAAACTGCCAAAAGTTGTATTATAAAACACGTGTTGTAATACATTGTAATAACACGGTTACAGACCAAGTTCGTACACGGGCATTACATAAAGACACAAGTGATCAGTTAGCCTCAAACTAATCTTTTAAAGATACGGCAGCCGTCAGCGGAAAACATTGTCCCGTAGACATTCCGACTGACATTCGTCAAGGCAAACGACCTATTTCGTC
Organism: Cosmia trapezina; assembly: GCA_905163495.3. Taxonomy (NCBI): domain Eukaryota; kingdom Metazoa; phylum Arthropoda; class Insecta; order Lepidoptera; family Noctuidae; genus Cosmia; species Cosmia trapezina. Next base: position 5,216,343 of record LR991041.1, on the reverse strand, counting down.
TGCATACAAATCTACTGATGTAAGCATTTTGGTAGCGCATACTTAGCTACGTCTGCACCGTTAGTAAGCTACCGAGAATTTAGGACATGTTTTTTGGCGTTATGTAACTGTTAAGCTAGTTTATTCAAGTTAAGTTACTGTATTACACACTACTAACATCAAGAAATGTTGTGATTTAATCGTACAGTATAATAACACGATTACGTAGATGTACACGCTTTAACCTCGCGATCGCAATGTCATGATCAATTACATAACAAACTCAATGAACATAACCTTCCTCAACATTGTGAAAGAAAAAAAAATACAGCTGTCAAAAATTTGTAAACAAGAACAAACATTAAAATTTAAAAAAAGAAGTCATTCGAAATTCGCCGTGTCGTCATTCGCAAGGTGTTCAGTTGGTAGTGTGCGTTTGTTTGGCGCACACAGACGCGTTGTGCGTCCGCTTGGGGTAGGTTAGGGACGGAATTGGGGTGGGCCCCGCGCCGAATGTTCAACAGCGTTGTTTGTGATATTGTCGGGATGTAAGATGTTGGCGTAATTTGCGATATTTATTTTTTCTTGGTTAGGGTTACGAAAAGTAACATAATTACGTACTATGCGTAAGTAAAGATACTTATGTCATAATATTATGCCTCTCAATAGACGAGTAGGTAAATTGAGCCACTTCACTACATACATTTTAAAGGGGTGTTTCTAGAAATAAATCCAGATACCTAACGGCGCTAAAAACTGCCTGTTACCGCTTCGATCCGGTTTAAACGGGACAAGTTTCGACCATTAAGCTGTAGTTGACATTAGCGCGTGATAAAACGCATTTAAAACTAAAATATTGAAGCGTTTGTAAATGTATTGGGTACTAGATGCGTAGGTCCGTAGGTTCTGATTTAGATTTACTTAGAGGCGATAACTTAGGGTTTAGTGGCCTTCGAAACACTGCGACTGCGTTAAATTGATAATGATTTATATGAAATTTTGTAACAAGTACCAATTCAGATTCTGAATTATCTCGTAATACAATGCAGGTTGCAAATCAACTGTCTAGTGTTAAATAATAGTGTTTAGGTGATATTGAATAATTAAAAAGGTTACATTTACCATTTAGATTGAGACTGGGCTCCCACAGCCTCCTGTTTTGCTGTAATTATATTTGAAAATCATGCTTTACTACCCAATTTATTTATTAAATACTAGAAATTCAATAAAACCGTCAACACTCAATCCAATCAAATTTTGACAGCACTAACTGTCACTTAAGATTAATTTTATCCATGAACTGTTTTAAGATCAATATTTTGATATATTTATTTCGTGTATATCTCCGTATCAGAGCAAGGTATACCTCTTGTGTTACGGCCCTGGTTGACAAACCGCTCGCCTCTCCGAATAACTTGTCATGTAACATTCATTGGACTGACAGCGACCGACGATTGCCTGACGTATTGACTACTACGATGCTCACAGAAACTACTTTTTACTACTTTTTGTATTTAAAATTGTAAAATATTTAAAGAAATCCGTTTTGACTGCATGTTGTCGACTTAAAGTATTGCATTGACTACAGAAGTGGTTATTTTATGCTATATAATACACACAGCCTTTTTCATACTTAAATTCGAAACAAAATGACATCAGAACCCTTGAAATCGCCTGAGGCATTATTATACCATATCGTAAAAACATGTCCATAAAGGAACTACACTTCAAAATACAATTTTATAAAAAGAACGACAAGCAAAACAAATGCCAGGCAGAACATCTTAAACATTAATTAAACTGGCAATCAAAAGAAACGGGATACATAAACCGGTAAGATATATAAAACAAAATAAATAACACTGACATCATATCCCTATTCCCACAGAACATAAAAATAGCATAGTATCAACTGTCGGAGTGAACGATCTTCGGGTGTTTCAAAAAAGGAAAAAAGTAAAAAATTGTGCAACGGCCAATGCTCTTGGTCGGTAGTGGAATACGCGCTGTGGCAAAAAAGCGGGGTCGTCGCCCTCGCGGCGTGTCCTTCGCTCTTGCTTGTGTGCGTGTCACCGCACGCACTCACACATCTACACGCTCGCATTTTTCGCGTCCGTACACAATTTTCGCGTGTGTGCGTAACGCGGATGCTTTTGAGTGCGTTAACACGTAGGACGCACGCAAAAAAGCGTGCGTTAGGACCATCGCACACTGACGCATCTCAGTGTGTGTTGAGGTAGGTTGCGTTAGAGGATATTGATGGAGTGTAAATAAAAAAAGGTTTAATTTTTGTAAATTATTATTGGAGGTGGTTTGGCTACATTTAAAATAGGATCATTGAGCTGCTAAGTTATTTTTCTTGATCATTGGACATTGGATGTCAAGACAATAATCATAGGCTGTATTGAGCTTGCTGTAATGCTGTTAAAAAGGAATAAACAAAGCTTTACACATATGTTTGTGGAAAATCTGTTTTATTTAAAATATGGCTGTTTCACCACCTACGATTAAGTTTCTATTAACCTACTTGGCTTATAATTTCATTCAAATTCTGTTCCATTTTTGAATTTATTCGGTAAGTAGTGGCTATTCAGACATTGTGAAATAGGCCCATATTATAACAAGTATTTAGTTTGTATTCTCAAGAAAAGAGATCTTCATAATTAAACAAAATGCGATCAATTTAAAATTAAACGCTTTTCAAGATCATGTTCAAAGATAAAACTTACAATTATAATAGGCCTATTTATAAAATAAAAATAATTTCCTTAGATGCGATGCGTACCGCAACCCGCAACGATGTGTGCTTCGCCTTTATCGTTGCGTTGCGTGCACCGGGCGGGCGCGGCTGCCTCTTAATTTTGTCATTACAAGTCTACAATGTCGACCAAATTGCAGCAGTGATTACCCGCGCTTTTTCCTTTCGCAAATCGCTTCCATTTTTGAATACCTATAAGTAGTATGAGAAAATAAGTGCATCTATTTTTTTCCTATCTATTTAAAGTTTTTTTCGGTGTTAATTTTTTCAATTTTTTTTTCTTTTTTTTCTAGTAGTACCTATGAGAAAATAAGTGCATCTTTTTTTCCTATCTACATATTTAAAGTTTTTTTCAGTGTTAATTTTTTCAATTTTTTTTTTCTTTTTTTTCTAGTAGTATGAGAAAATAAGTGCATCTTTTTTTCCTATCTATTTAAAGTTTTTATCGGTGTTCATTTTTTCAATTTTTTTTTCTTTTTTTTCTAGTAGTACCTATGAGAAAATAAGTGCATCTTTTTTTCCTATCTACATATTTAAAGTTTTTTTCAGTGTTAATTTTTTCAATTTTTTTTTTCTTTTTTTTCTAGTAGTATGAGAAAATAAGTGCATCTTTTTTTCCTATCTAGGTATTTAAAGTTTTTTTCGGTGTTCCTTTTTTATTTTTTTCTAGAATAAATTGTGGAGATCAGTACTTTTTATTAATTAAATTATCATTCGGTATGGATCCATAATTCCCAATTCACATTTAATTTTGTTTTAAACTGCATCGTATTAATTCAGTAGATACTTACCCACATATTTATACTAGCTTTTGCCCGCGGCTTCGACCGCGTGGATGTCAGAAAATATCCCAAGCGAACCTGCTATCGGGAATTCCTTCCTTATTCCTTGTCTACATTATAAAGGGAACCTCTGTGCAAAATTTCAGCTTTCTAGGTCCAAGGGTTTGGGCTGGGCGTTGATGAGTCAGTCAATCAGTCAGTCAGGACTTCTCTTTTTACCCGAGTACGGCAAAGCCAAAAGGAAGGGTTATGATTTTAGCAGTATATTTAAGTAAGTATGTATTTACGTGTGTTCCACCGTAGCGCCTAAATTACTGAACCGATTTTGATGAATGAGGTATCAGTAGATTCGCAATAATGGTCCGGGTGACATAGGCTCCTATAAATTCTCCCTAAATTTAATATAGTGGACTATACATACCCGTAAATTTGTGACCTCGAATAAAATTAAATTGAGATAATCATGACATGTTTGGTATCAAAAGAAAGGTCTTGACGAGCACATTACAAATATGTATATACATATGTCGTTATTTTTTAAGTAAATAAATATTTTGAACTTTTTAGATCAATTTTATTTTTCCGTAGTCGAGTTACAGTTTTTTAAACTTTATTCTTGTTATTTATAGAGATTACTTTTGTTTTGTTATTGTTAAAGTGTTATTATTTCACGATTTCATTTTGATTGCATTGTATTTAAATTCAAATGGCTCTTTTCATAGGTATAATAAACTGCGTGCATTTACTACCTAAGTTTAAGGCTCGGACTGACTACGATTTTAAACGACACACAACCGCGTAATCTATTGACAACATTAGCCGGCTTGCAATAAGGTTGAAAATTGAAAATAATATCTGTGTTGCCGAGATGTGACTAAGCTGCGAATGAGCATTTATTTTCCGGGTTTTCTTTAGATTATTCAGAATATACAAATTAAATTAAATTGTCCGGTTAAAGTTTTCAAAAAATGCTAATTCTATTGAATTCTTAAAAAAAAAGAATGTCGTTATCGCTGAAAATACAGAGATTTCGACGACAAAGTTTATTTTCGTAGAACAACTTCCAAATTTTTTATTGGGAATATCAAACAATTTTTCACTATTCTATTCGGTTAGAATTTTTCTTTATACCCTTCTGTGTCCACTGTATTGTTTGCGTCGGATAATTTCATTGCGTTACGTCATACTCGACAATCCAAGAAACCAATTTTTGTAAATATTGAGCTAATACCGTGCCTTAAATAAAGAAACGTCTGATTCAATTTGAGAACTAGTCAAACGTAGGTACCTACTCCACAAAATAAAACACAAACACAATCTATCAATCTGCCCAGCCTTTTCCCAACTATGTTGGAGTCGGCTTCCAGTCTAACCGGATGCAGTGGAATACCAGTATTTTACATGGAGCGACTGCCTATCTGACCTCCACAACCCAGTTACTGGGTAATACGATACCCCTTGGTAAGACTGGTTGTCAGACTTTCGGGCTTCTGACGACCCGTAACGACTGTCAAAGATTCACGAATAACAGCCGGGACCAACAGCTTAACGTGCTTTTCGAGACACGGAGGAGTCTCGGTATGTAAAGATGGTCACCCATCCACTGACCAACCCCGGCAAGCGTAGCTTAACCTGACGGATCGACCCGTGCGGCTGTTATTACTTAGCCACGGGCTCCTCAAACAAACTACCATGATGTTTAAACAAACACAATCTACCATGATGTTTAAAAATCATGATCTTTTCATTTTCTTACTATTTGCTATTTTTCTTTTTTCTTTTCATAACATTAAATATTCATAAAACACTTGGCAGAGCATTATGCTGCTTACAATGTGGTTTCTACATTACTATTCCAACCTAAACTAAAACTCACCCAAAATAAACTAAAAAAGAAACAAACCAGTAGCTAAAACCACAACAATCTAGCTAAACGTCAATTAGGATAAAGTCGTGCGCACACCGAGCGCAAACACCGCTCGCAAATAAGGGCTAGTTCACATAGTAATGCATGGGTGCGGTGCATGGGTGTTCAAATATCGTTTATGGGTCACGGGACGCGTGCGATCCAATCACGACATTGCTATAAGTTGGCTGTGATAATATTGTTGTAGTGTGAAAGCTTTTTTTTTTTTTCTTATCAATAAGTAGATAGGTCATCTCTCTTTTATGTCTTTCGTGATTCATGACATTCCTATTAATAAAGACGTTTAGATAAACAACAATGAAACGGACATGTGTAAAAGTTAATCTGATCAATATTGATCTTTGAAACAACCCCAAAAAAAAATTCCCATTTCTTGGGGCGCGCCGCAGTCGGGTAAAAATTACTAAAATATGTCGGTTAGATCCTGGCCCTGCTTCGCATGGTTTTTGTGACTTGACAAAACATGAAGGCTTCTATATTATATATAAGTTAAACATTAATGTTTTATACTATATAAACCTTTCGGAATAAATTCTCTAAATGATAGTGAAAACTGCATCAAAATTCGTTGCGTAGTTTAGAAGAACATCGTGGCCACACAGACAGACACGAAAAATAACTTTATTTTATATTAAGTATTAGTACTATCGGCCAATTCTTAAAATTCATTGTAATATTTAATTAATTATTATTCACTTTGACATTATTTAATCAGTTATTATTTTTTTATCGTGTTTTTGTATTTTATATGGTTGTTTATTTAATAACAAGAAAACTAAAACTACTTATAGTCTGCTGCGCATTTAGAAAACTTTGCAATACTTTACTACGCCAATTAGGCAGACTACTGAATTCACCGGAGTGGGAGCAAGTCCGTGGGTGTGATAATAACATCGTTTATAGGTCACGGGACACGTACGATTCAATCACGACTTATCATTCTGAAGTTAAGATCTCCCTAACAAGAAAAATACGTAAGTGGAAGAAGTGGATCGTTTCAATGTTGTCTTCATGTCATCATATCTGATTCAGACGAGACGAAAATAACTGTTATACTGTGTGGGTTTGACTGAACTACCTATACAGGGTGATTTTTTAATGACCAGCCAAATTTTCACACGGTGTTCTACCCCATGAATATGAACAACTTTCACTATGGGACCAACTTTGAAATCGCAAAAAAAATATCAGCTGTTTCATACATTTTGATGGAGTACCTAGGCATTGAACTTTTGTAGGAAACCGCTGGTTTTTTTTTCGTGATTTCAAAGTTGGTCCCATAGTGAAAGTTGTTCATATTCATGGGTAGAACACCCTGTGAAAATTTGGCTGGTCATTAAAAAATCACCCAGTATAAGTTTACGAAAAGGCGCAGTAAGTAGATGGTTTTTCGTTTTTTTTACGGTTCCATAGCTCAATCGGAAAAAACGGAACCCTTATAGGATCACTTCGTTGTACCTACATCTGTCTGTCTGTCAGTCTGGCAAGACCCTTTTCTCAGGAACGCGTACAGGCATCAAGTTGAAATTAATGTGGACCCTTCAGAGTTCTAAAAAAATCAACTTCTAAGTCACGTAATAAAAAAATCCGGTCATTTATGCGACAGGGTATTTCCAGTTGACCTAGAATCATGAAATTTGGCAAGAAGCAAGGTTTTACAGCACAAGTAAAGGAAGAAGTCCGAAAATTGTTCATATTATGTATTTTTCTTTTAAATTCTTTTCAACTACGGAACCATTGTGCGTGGTCCAACACTCTCTTGGCCGGTTTTTTTTTCTAATTTGAGGCATATTTTTTCGTCTACATGCACCCCGTGATCAAAGGATTTGTGGGACATTTTCTGAATCATTAAAAGTAATAGTAGATACCTACTAAAGGTACATCTCTGCCTAACCCTTCAGGTATTATTGGCGTGATGTTATATTATGTTATGTTATGTGTCAAAGTAATCCTAACTATCCTAACTTCAACTAATGTTATAAATGCAAAAGTGAGTTTGTTTGTTACGCTTTCACGCTAAACGGCTGAACTGATTTGAATGAAATTTGGCACATGGGTAGACCATGACCTGGATTAGGACATAGGATACTTTTTACCCCGGTACCTCCACGCTGGCGAAGCCGCAGTCAAAAACTAGTGTAGTATATTTTGTTGGTGATTATTTCAAGTATTGCTTTATTATGTAGTGAACGACAACATGACTATGAACGGAATAATCGAACTTAAACCAATTAAATTAAATTACTACTTATATCATAAAACCAACAAGTAAAACACTATCAAAATAGGTTATGCAAAATATTAATATTAATTAGAAAACTACAATGCACCAAGTTGAAAACAGGAAAACTTTGTTAGCAATAATTATTAACAAAAGTGGCTGCAGTTCTATATAAAAAGTACTTTAGACCGTTTGTTTGATGATACTGAAATTAATACTTAATTATAATAATTGTGTATTTATACGGCTTACCACAAGACAAAGGTTTTATCTTTTTACAAAAACCTTGTAAATCATTGTCAACGTCATCAAATAAAATACCTATTAAGGACTTGAATAAATACGTAATTAAAATATTTTTATCTTTTACTGGGAAGTTGTTTGTTGAGCTCAAACTTTTCAACTTACCTAAGCTAATATTTGTGAATGCTCAAAATTCTTTGAAAAAAAAACATATTTTTTCACACAAACGTAACACCACGCCTTTAATCGCCGAAGGCTAGGCAGAGGTGTTACCTAAAGTGACACCCAATAGGCTCGTCTCGTACGATAGTATTATATTATCGGTGCCCCCTATTACGTGGGACTTAAAACATTACTGACGACATGTAGGTAAATAGTTTTTGAAACTTGACTTTTTAACAATTATTTTTTATTTATGACTAACAAACTGTTGAAAATAATTACAATATCAGGTAAAATACACAGTCGAATTCAGGTAAATATAACCTTTAGATAAACCAAACACAGGATAATTTATAATACTTATATATTTTAAATATTTAACTGTGACGAAATGAACTAGTTTCAAAATAAATAAATGATGCATTACTTTTACATAATTGCAGTATATGCATATATTTTATTTGTGGTTAGATTACAGTGTTAGTAAAATTATATCCAGTTGTACCCAATAAAACAATCCCCCAATTTTATAACAGCTACATTCTTACAACATACATTATAACAAGGATGATGCGCAGTGGTAGCCCGCGAAATTCATTTTTTTTTTTGGGTTTTTTGCAATTTGCAGGTCCGTGTCAGGTTGTATCTAGATCAAAGTATCATACGCGGCAATAGAACATATGTATTTATATAATTTTAACTATTAAAATCATCAATACATCTCTCTAAGTTAGATTTCGTGCAGATTCGTTAGATTTCGTTCGTTTGACGACTCTGCACGAAATCTAACTTAGAGAGATGTATTGATGATTTTTATGGTTAGAATTATGTAAATACATATGTTTTATTGCCGCGTATCACATTTTGATCAAGATACAACCTGACACGGACCTGCAAATTGCAAAAAACCAAAAAAAAAATGAATTTCGCGGGCTACCTCTAAACCATTTTGTAGCAACAATACATAGGTACACCATACAATGACAGTAACAGTACAAGACTTAAAATCAACTTATTTCAACCAAAAATGAATTCCATTTCCAAAAAAAAGGAACATCGAAAAAAAAAATCGCTTCAAAAAACGAACAATAGGTAGGTAAGTACCTAGTCTACACCAAAACTTGTATCACCGTCACCGGCCGCGCCTCGACCGAACTAATTAAAGTAAGAGCTCGGTGTACGTCACGCTTTAGTGCCGTAAGATACGCAGTAACGTACTCATGTACGTGTTGGGGTTAGCAGTGTTAATGGTGGTTCGATGTTGCCCTGTGGGACTTTTTTTTGGAAGTTATGATATCTATGAGAGGTGCATAAATTATTTATGTGATAAAATTACTTACAAATTAACAATTTTCGGATTTTTTCCTTTACTTGTCTTGTGAATACCTTGCTTCTTGCCAAACTTCATGATTCTAGGTCAACGGGAAGTACCCTATAGGTTTTCATTTACTTGCGAGTATCAAAACATGTCGCAATGTCACACAATTTCTTGGTGGTTTTGAAAACTGATCAAGTCTGCCAAATCTTATGGTAGCATGGTATGGTTGACTGATCATGTAATTTTGATCTGAAATCATGTGGTCTGAAATCTCAATCTGTATTAGCTTCAACATGGCTTTTGTGACCTATTATGAAAAGAAAAATATAAAAATAACACTGACACGTGGTTTTAAGTTTATTTGTAAATATTATTCAACTGTCAAAATTTCAGTAACTAGCCAGATTCTTTTGCTTGCAAGCAAATTAATGAACAGAAATTATTTATAAAATAAATATAATACATAATTTGATTGATTCAGCTCCGAAACGCACAAGTAAAAGCACACTAACTTCCTACTGCCAGTTCTTATAATTAATTTTACAACGGTGTGTAATTGCCTTAATCACCACCCCGTCATCACCGATAGGAACACTACCTAAGTACTTCTCTACTATAGTTACTTAGTCGTTTAATATTTTTATGATTTGGTTGTTGAACCTGTGTGAAAACGAGTTTTTTATTTTTTATTCAACTTGTGTTTAACCCTAAAAAGTACCTAGGTACTAATTGCTACTTATTTAAATAAAGGTTCATATTACCCTATCCACAACGGACAACAATTTAAATTATTTAAAATAACCCTAATACCAGTATCAAAGTCAATACAAAATCAAAAATCGAACACGAACTTCCACAATAAACAGCCAGCAAGAACCACGTTATCAAAACCCGGCGCCAAAAAAAAAACAAAAGCGAAACAAGAGAATCGCATCTAGCAAGAATCATCGAACAAAAACAGGTCATTGTCGAAAGTCACCGGAATCGAGAAGCCACGCCCGCTCGCGCTATTGGGCCTCCCAACCAACGCACTTCGGAATTTTAACAAAAACCCAGCCTAGTTCCGCCTTCTAAAATGTTTTTTTCCGCACACCAAAATGGCGGGTCCCACTATTTGTTTACAGATAGTATTGTGGATTAACTTTGCTTTTTAATAGAGCTTTCGTAGCGTTTTGTCTGTACGTGGAAAATGGTAGTTAGCTTTTGTTTTTTTTTTGTTCAGTGCTAGTTTGGTTTTTTTTTTGTTCAGTGCTAGTTTGGTGGTGCTAGTGTGTTGTGGGCTTTGAGTTTTGGTTGTTCGAAATTTGAATGTGTTAAATTTTGTTCGTGAATGAGGAAAATAATTTTTAAAACTATAAGTTTTTTTTCATACTGGTGGCGTTGCCCCATTTTTTTTTTGTGTACGGTGAACGTTACTATTTAATTGTGGACATGTTTAAATTAAAATAATTATGATTTTAATAATTCATTATAATAACAAATTAGAATACTTTCGTACTACTATAGTTTTATATAATAAGCCTACTCAGACACCGTCACAGTTTCAATGCCAACAAAAACAAGGTCTTGGTACTTAAGTATTGTGTTAGTGGTACAAAATGTCCTGTCTTGAACTATTGTTTACAGTGCATTTTCAATAAGTTGTTTTTGTTAGATATCTACAAAATTAATCCCCTGTATCTACATTTTAACTACTTAAGTATAGGATTAAATTTCTATGTTCTAACCAAAATTCATTACTTATTCTGAAAAAAGCTCCTTTTTAAATTAATTGATGAGTACAAAGAAAATTGTTGTTAATTATCCAAACCGTAAGTCTCTAAATCTAGAAACAGACTGAAAAAAAACTTGTTTGAAAATAGAAATGCAAAGAGATTCACCCACTCAGCCTAATCTATCAAAAACACACAATATAAACACTGGCCACAAAAACTGTAAGTAATCCATTGCATTTTTTACGCCTTATAAACTCTGTGCGATATGCATGCCTTGTAGGTAGACTAATAGACATTATGTCTGTGACGTCACAGTAGCGTGGGCAACACGTGCTTTGCTCATTGCTCATATGCTCAGCACGTGCTCAAGTCACAAGTGAACGAGGATTATTTCAAATTAGTCTAGTGTTCTATCTAAGTCACTTGTGTTGACAATGTGTAATTATTTGATGAACCGTAGGTACTAGTGTAATAAAATAATAAAAGGTTTTGATGTTCTCTCATTCAAATTAAAAGTTCCATTAATTTTTCCACCATCGCTTTCTACTGTTTTGACGTTCGAATTTCAAAATTATGATAAATAAAATAAATAAATATTTGCAAAACAGTTGGGCAAACGTCATCTAAAACTGTTCCAAATTTCAAGTTGATAGCATTAGTAGTTCTTGAGATATCCAGCTGTGACAGACAGACAGACAGACTGAGTCGCACCATAAGGGTTTGATTTTACCATGTTGGTACGGAACCCTAAAAATGGGGATGCCGTTTTACAATCCTATAGCAAGATAGAGAAAGTATTCCCCAGCACACCGGGAGCAAAGTTTATCTCATGCGGTACCGTTTCACTCTCGTTGACAGCAACTGGCGTGGTGCCAGCTTCAATTTGGCGACTATTAGTGCCTATCCGTCAGTTTGTTTGTCACTATGTTATGTGGTGGGTGGAGTTTGTGGAATAGAATAGAATACTCTCTAATAAGTACACCATTAATATTACAGACTAGCTAGCCAGCGGCTTCGCCCGCGTGATATGTCGGAAAATATCCCTCGAGAAAGTCAATCAAACTGCCTAGCCTTTTCCCAACTATGTTGGGGTCAGCTTCCAGTATAACCGGATGCAGCTGAATACCAGTATTTTACATGGAGCGACTGCCTATCTGACCTCCATAACCCAGTAACTGGGTAATACGATACCCCTTGGTAAGACTGGTTGTCAGACGTTCGGGCTCCTGATGACCCGTAACGACTGTCAAAGATCCACGAATGACAGCCGGGACCAACGGCTTAACGTGCTTTCCGAGGCACGGAGGAGTCTCGGTATGTACAGATGGTTACCCATCCACGGACCAACCCCAGCAAGCGTAGCTTAACCTGATGGATCGACCAGTGCGGCTGTTATTACTTAGCCACGAGCTCCTCCGATATCCCACGAGAAAGTACTACTTATACCGGGAATTCCTTCCTTGGATGTCTACAATAGAAAAGGAACCTCTGTTCAAAATATTGGATTTCTAGGTTGGATTTGGGCTGTCGTTGATAGTCAGTCAGTCAGTCAGGACTTCTCTTTTTATTTATATAGATAAATGTAGAAATTTTACAGTGGGCGGATGGCGGAGTTAGATGTGGAGTATGTTAAAGCGAAAGCGTCAGGGTAGCCCGCGAAATTCAAATTGTCTTACGTTTTTTGCAATTTGCAGGTCAGTATAAGGTTTTATGTTGATTCTGAATATGATTCGTGACCGTTACAAATCTGTATTTATAGAATTGTATTCATTAAAATCATCAATACCATCCTCTAATTTCATATTACACAATTTAATGACAATTTAATGAAATCATGACATTTGAGGATTACTTATACTAACTTACTAATAAGAATTAGCGAAATTGTTCCATTCGTTCACGTGCGATGCGATGACTAAGAGCAATAGGGATTTATTTTTATATAGATAGATTTGAATTTCGCGGGCTACCTTTTAGCGCTTCGCTAAAAGGTAGCCCGCTTAACTCTTTAACTCTTTAAACGTCGATTGACACCCAGGTGTGCAGATAACAATAAAAAGTCTATTGTTTCTGCTGGCGTGCGACGGGTTAAGGTATGCTGTGAGGATATGCTGGAATTTAACGTATTCTAAGAGAAGATGACGATGATGGCGCTATATTTTGGGTATAGCTGAGGAACGGTAAGAAACAAAAAAAAAAACCGACTTCCAAAAATCACTACAAAGTGAAAAATAACTTTGATTTCGGAAGTCGGTGTCTTTTGTTTTTTATTTACTTTCTTTTTTTTTTTGCCACCGACTTCCGAAATCAAAGTTATTTTTCACTTTGTAGTGATTTTTGGAAGTCGGTTTTTTTTTTGTTAAAAAGTTTTTATTTCTCGCTTTTTAGTGGGTCTGTTTAAAATTTGTATAAGTTACAATAGTCTAATGTCAATTGCTCATCACATGTTACAAAATATTGCTTTTCCCGATGCTGGGACGTTAATTGTTGAGGAGTTCTGCTGGTAAGAACCAGGAGAACTCCTCAACAACCACTCACCACACGCATTGTGTGACGAGCGGAAATTGGTTAGCAACCATATTAAAGTACCAAATCGAATCGCAACCCGTGAAATATTTATCATTGAGTAGTTCCGGTAGCCATCTGTGGTGTTCATCATCAGTTCCACTTCACCAAGTGGTGTTTTCCGAGAGCAAATGCACGAGCTACTATAAAAAATACCCAAATCGCTATAGGTCTGCCTATATTATTTGAAGAGTTCCTTCGATTTCTCCAGGATCCCATCATCAGAACTGGATTTTGACAAAAATGGGACCATTTGGGAAGTATACCCTTTCCAACAAAAAAATATTTTTTCAAATCGGTTGGCAAGCGAAGGAGTTATCCACGAACAAACATAAAAAAAAAATACAAACATCCGAATTGAGAACCTCCTCCTTTTTTAGAAGTCTGTTAAAAAGAGGGGCCAAGCGCGTGACGAAGATGAAAAATGAGGCGAAAGTCACTACCGACACCGTCACTAACGACGAAAATGAAGGGTTCCGTGCGGTTGAAAAGAATTTATCCCAAAAACAAAATTAACATTTTAGTTGAAAAACATGTTTTCCCATACATTGATATACGTCACGGTCAATTCTCCAACTGGAAATTTATAAGTTTGTATGCCCAAAAACATTTTTTGTTGTGTGTTAATATTACAAATGAACAGTTTTCGGACTTTTTCCTTTACTTGTGCTGTGAGAATTTGCTTCTTGCCAAATTTCATGATTCTAGGTCAACGATAAGTAAGGTTTTGATTTACTTGCGAGTATCAAAATGTCGCATAAAAGGCTGTATTTTTTTATCCTCCCCCCTGTTCCTGAGAAGAAGGGTCTTGACAGACAGACAGACAGACATCGAAGTGATCCTATAGGTAAGGGTTATGTTTTTCATTTTGAGGTACGGAACCCAAAAAAAGGGTCAAATGTTGATAAGCCCTGACCTTACTACCTGTATGTACGCACGGCTACAGATCAAGCTATACATTTCCAGTATAAGCTGATCTCGCATTGTATAGGATTTCCTTACAATGAGAGGTCAGTGTAAACTGGAAATGTATAGCTTGATCTGTAGCCGTGTGTACAAAGGTATGCTACTCACGTATATAAACGACACTGATAGTATGTACACACATAACTTTACTGCAAGAGCCCAAAACAAGGACATGCTTTGTTACATGTGTCTTGGAAAAAAAATGTCTTGAAAATGTTAACATATTCTAGTGAATCTTACCTAGGTAATATCCTAACTTACTAATATTAAAAATGCGAAAGTTTGGATAGATGTTTGTTACTCAATCACGCCAGAACGGCTGAACAGATCTAGATGAAATTTGGGACAGAGATAGATTATAGTCTGGAATAGCACATAGGCTACTTTGTATCCCGGAAAAATGCACAGTTCCATTGGGATAATTTCCGACATCCACCCGGGCGAAACCGCTGATAACATAAAACATGCAATAATTAAAAAAAAAACATTCAACAAAAAAAAAATGACGGGAGCTGACGTAGTAGGACACCCGGTTGGAACGAAGTTTCTTTGGTTGCATATTTTGTATTAATACAGAGACATCTAGTATTCATTTTGTATTAATACAGAGACATCTAGTAGGTATTCATTTTGTATTAATACAGATACATCTAGTATTCATTTTATATTAATACAGAGACATCTTGTATTCATTTTAAGAAGTTAAAGAATATTTTTAGAAAATAAAGACTTTTACTAGATGACTCTGTCTTAAAAAAATTTTGAAACTGAATATTTCGTGCATACCTAACTCGTTTTTATTAAGTGACGATTTCTACCAGTTTACTCGTTTAACTACGTTCGAAAAAAATACTACAGCAAAATGATAACTTTCACACATCTCAACCAAAATTCATCTTCCAACCATGTCCTAACCCAACGTACTGTCCGAACTCGCAGCCAAACAAATAGCCTGCCGCATTGTCTGCTGTCTAAAACGTACAGACATGCTCGGGATCTTTGACCCTCAAGATAGACGCGGATTAGAGAAAAGAATCTGGATGGATGCGGCATTAGAATTCGCGTAACACACTCAATCACTATCTGAATTCTCAATCACTATTGAAGAATATCGCTAATCTGTTGCTTCTTAATGTTCGAAAAATTCGTCGTTGTGTAGGAGACGAACATGAACGAATTAACCACTGGACCCGACATAAAATACAAATGTATGAAAACTCGTTCAATCACATTACATTTGATTAAATTTTGTGATAAATAACAATAAATGTAATAAAATAATGTAATTACAAGTGAAAAGAAATAGTGCAGCCTCCGCCGCTATAGTTTATACACCGTTTAACTGAACATTTAGTCATTTTTGGGGGATGTTTTGTTGAAAAGTAAGTGACGCAAAAACAAGCGACCAAGGATAGAATTTCCTGGTTACTGACAAGACCGGTAAAGGTACTACGTCCGCTTACATGTCGGGTCTAGTGGTTAATTCGTAAGTGTAAACTTTATTAGATCCCATACTAAAAGTTGTTTGTTATCATGAGTACAATGACCCCTTAAGAGGATTTGCGTTATTTAAGTTACACCTTGTAGGTACTTAAAAGGCATAAATATGCCTCTTCCAAGCCTAAAATCGTTTTGTAACTACTGTTATCTGTAAAGTTAATAAATGCAAGCATTTCCTGTATCGAAAATGTTAATAATAACCCTAAACTTCACTGTTTTCGAAATCATTAAAAACAATTTCAGCAAAAGGGAATGTCAAGCTTAAAAAGAAACTGCAAACCATGTTTTAGCACCATTCAAAATGCACAATAATGTAACTTAAAAATCTTCAAAACCCAAAAAAAGAATGAACCCGAACCCTATCCACAGCTTAGCTCATCTGAAGCCGCCACCCCAGGCGATCTCACCCCAGCATCTTAGCAGTTTTATAGGTCGCCGTCGAATCGTCCACTCGACCGGTATCGATCTACCCTCCCACTCCCTTGTTGCTAATATTTCATGTCATATTTTTCGGTGTTTTCATCTTTGAGGTTATTGTTCTGCGAGGTGGTATTTCAGTCTGTGGTGTATGAGTCTCTTTTTGACCTCTTTTTGGCCTGCGCAAGGTACAAAATTATAAAGGTTATTATTTTGTTGTAAAAAAAAAAAAAATTTTACAGCAAATTAATAATACCTCTGCCAAACTGCAAAGCAGTCTCTTGGCTGACGTAGCTCCTTTTTTTAAATTATTACATAAAGCAATATTGCATGTTTTCGTCTATGGTTGCCTGTCAAATAATGAGGAACTTTAAGAAGTTCCTTGGCGTGCATATTTCAAAAATAAAATAAATAGTTAGAATGAGTGTACGCACTACCTATCACAAGTTCAGTGATTTCGTTAAAAGTCTTTTAACTTAGATTAAGAATACAGATAACAATATACTATCCCAATAAAGACAAGATAATGTCCTACGCAGAATTTACTACCCAGAAGATACTACGCACAAACTTTAGATAATGTAGCAAAACAATGATATAAAAATAAGTATTAAACTGACGAGGAGTAATAAAACGTCAGGAGCATTGTTTTCCGTCTAGAGGTTGTCGCCCTGATTCGGAACGTCATACCCAGACATACTACCTAGCTCTAGCATTTTTGTATCAGACTTTTTAACTGGTTTTAAGTTCGATATTGGATCGTATTTGGGAGTATTGGTAATTAAAGAGCCCAGGGACAAAAGGGGACAAACCCGTTTTTGACATTTAACCTTTTTTTTTATTATTGCAAAAAAATGCTGAATTACATCGTTTCCACACCTTACAACTATCAGAAAGTGATCATATCCCCTTCATTTTTATATTTAAAAGTAGACTTTTTGTACAAAAAGGGACAAATCCATAACATTCTCGGTTACCATAAGACAGTTTTCTTTCATATCTGAAAGTTTTGTGTACTCCACCACGCGGGCCCAGTGCGAGTTACCATGTCTTCGAATTTTTGGCTAGACATGCCAAGTTTCCTCACGATGTTTTCCTTCACCATTTTGAGAGTAGTGGTGATGAAATTAATTTACACAAATAAGTGGTTCAAACCCACGTTTATAAATTATAATTATATGTGAAGACGATGTATCTAGAATAAAATTACTATACTTAGGTACTCGTCCATCAAGTACCTACCAGAGTTTACATACACCCTTGAAATTATTCCACAGTAAACTATGAACTTGATGAGCACATAACATGTCAACTACCAACATTGGTTGGCAGTATCTTGCCTTCATTTATGGGTGCCTAGTGACTCAACCAGGTCAAATGCTTTGCTACCTTATATTATTTTGATAAAGGAAATTTTGTTATAGGATATGACTGCAGGAATGTGGGTGGAGAAGACTTTTTCCTTAGGAAATTGGAAATGAAGGAATTTCTGCTTGCTTGCTGGAATGTGTTTTTCGAATAATTTAAGTCAACAATTTGTATTCGAATCCGGCTCGAAGGACCATGTAGAAGTCTCAGCAAAAGTAGGAATAAATTAAAATCCATTAATTAGAAGGAAATCGTGTCATTTCAAAATGCAGTGAGTAAAAAGGCCTCATTAAATCATATCACACTAATATTATAAAGGCGAAAGTTTGTGAGTGTGTGTGTGTGTGTATGTTTGTTACTTCTTCACGCTCAAACAGCTGGACCGAATTGGATTAAATTTTGGTATGTGGATAGCTTATACCCTGGATTAACACACAGGCTACTTTTTCTCCCGGTCTACGCAGGTGGAACCGCGGGGCGCAGCTAGTTAAGTCATAAAAATAACGTTTAAAATAAAAACTGATGATATGCAATAAATATTATTATATCTTTAATAAAAACTTTAGGTCTTTAGAGGCATGAGGAACAGGGTGTAAAGTTCACTCATCCTCCATAGAAAAGGGAGGATCCTCCGACCAGACGGGTGTTGTGTCTGGTGGGCTACTGCCCGACGGTTGATGTCGGGACGTTGTATATATGCTAATCGCGTGGTAAACTCTAATTGCGCGATGCAGGTTTTTGCGTGACGTCATGTCATTGATGCGTGGTTCATATGTGGCGATGTAGATGCCGTCACAGGTCCAAAAATATTACAAGGGTTTTTCACTAGCCCCAAACTAGGCCTATATCTTGGGTAGCAATAAGTGTGGAGGGTTTCAGGTCAGAATCTGTGGATAATATATATATGTGCCTGTGGTGACCACAGGCACATACAATACCTACATAATTACTATACCTAATAAAATTATCAAGGGGACTTACAGCAATACATGATTCAACATAACCAAACAAAAAGAAAAAAAAGAAATATATATAAATAACGAATATATAATAATAATAATATATATTTTAGAAATATTCATTAATAGCGAATGTTTCATTAAAATAAATTACGAAGCCGATGAATTTCCGAGTTGTTGACAAACATACAGACGGGCACCGGAATTCCGTATGTTAAATCATTGGATTACTAATTTTATTGTTGACTGCACGTCATTGTCACTTCCTCGCTGGTCACTTGTTAATAATTAATTAATTAAATGATTAATATGTTAAGTAGGGATAAGAATAGATCTCTTGTCTTTATGTGTGTGTGACTTGGGAGTAGATAGGGTCTTTGTATTTTGTCATTTGAATCAGCCTGTAGATAGATGAGTGCTTAAATCTATTCACAGTCGAATCTAATAACCTATTGTTAGTATTAGACAGATCGCTACTGATGAAAGACAATATAATTCTAACTATCCTTGCGTTCCTTTCGTTCGTTCGTTCGTGTTCTTTTGTTTTATCGGTCTTAGGGCCTATTTCACGATGTCCAAATAGACACTACCTACATACCCAATAAATTCAAAAATGGAACAGAATTTGTATGAAATTATCTGCCAAGTAAGTAACATAGGAACTTAATCGTAGGTGGTGAAACAGGCCCTTCGTTTATTGGGACGTTAAAACCATAGATAGATAGGTTTTTCTATCTCGAGTATGCCAAAACTGATGACATATAGGTTATTGGGTTCGGCCGTAGGTGTGTGTGACTTGAGAGTAGATAGGGTGGGTCTTTGTATTTTGTCATTTGAATAGTTTGTAGATCGATGAGTACTTAAATCTATTCACAGCCGAACCAAATAGCCTACTGACAGTAATAGACAGATCACTAGTGATGATAGACAAGATAATTCTATCTGTCCTTACGTTCGTTCGTTCGTGTTCTTTTGTTTTATCGGTCTTAGGGCCTATTTCACGATGTCCGAATAGACACTACTTACCGAATAAATTCAAAAATGGAACAGAATTTGTATGAAATTATCTGCCAAGTAAGTGACATAGGAACTTAATCGTAGGTGGTGAAAGGACCTTCGATTATTGGGACGTTAAAACCAGATAGATAGGTTTTCTATCTCCAGTATGCCAAAACTGGTGATAGATAGGTTATTGGATTTGGCCGTAAGTGTGTGTGACTTGGGAGTAGATACGGTCTTCGTATTTTGTCATTTGAATCAGTCTGTAGATAGATTGATTGCTCTAACCTAATAGACAACTCCAAGTATCAAGTGAATTGGTAACACACTCATTTTTCACCAAGTCCAATTATTTTCGGAAAATACGTTTTATTATAATTCTGAGAATAATTATTATTTATTTAATAATAAACTTAGGTACCTATATGAAAAGTGCACCAACCTCAATAAGTGCGTCGAACGATTCAATAGTTCATATTATTAACACATAGTGAGTCATAAAAAGCATTTATTGAACTGATAAAACTGTGACCTTATATTAATGCTATCAGTGGGAGGAAACTTATAGTTTTACACTAGGAATAATCTCGGCTTTGTTGGGGTTTTAGGACAAATCATCTAACTGGAAGACTGAAGGACGGATTAGGCGCACAATGCCACATTCGCAAAATGACACATTCGCAAATTGTCTTTTCTCAAAATGCCACACTATCAAAATGACCACATTAAATAGATCTAATGTGATAAGCTTTTAAAAGTATAGGGAATTGATTAAATTAGGTTAAACTTTGCAACAATAAAATTAATAACAAAACAGGTCGTGAAGCTTCGTGGCTTCTCGTACATTTGTCACAAAAACAAACTTGAACCATGTTTCTATAAATAAACCTGCTTTATATTAAATTATTAAAAATTGAATCAAGTAGGTTTAAGTTACTAATATAGTTTTAAGCTTTACTAACTATTTATATGGAATCGATTGCAATATTCTGAAATAAAATTATAAATAAATAAATAAATAAATTAAGTTTATTTCATATAGTTATTTGCCGGGTTCAATATAATCGGTTATTGTTTCAAATCGAAATGTATAAATAACAATCAAATGGAGTTTTGTGTAAGTGGTCCAGTTTTTATGACTCGAGCTGGATTGGATTGTATCACTGCTATTATTATTAAATCAGATCTGACACCTACTATAGATCCTTAGTTGAGTGGCAGTGGGTAGGGCACATTGCTCGCAGAACAAATGGCCGATGGGGCCGAAATGTTCTGGAGTGGCGAGCGCGTACCGGAAGACGTAGCGTTGGAAGGCCTCTCACAAGGTGGAACCCTTTGAAGGCCGTAGGCCGTAGGAATACGCTGGATGCGAGAAGCGCAGAACAGGTCGAGTGGTGGTCGAAGTGGTGATGCTTGGGTTAGGCCTATGTCCAGTAGTGGATGTCTTTCGTCTGAAATGATGATAATGACTATAGATTCTACTAAATTAATATTATAAATGCGAAAGCTTGTGAGGATGGATGGATGTTTGTTACTCTTTTACGGAAAAACTACTGAACGGATTTTGATGAAATTTGGCACACACCTATTTTATAACCTGGAATAACATATATTATATATTTTTTTCCGATATTCCTACGGGTTCGTGACTTACGCAGGTGAAACCGCGCTGCTTGTATCTTATAATTCTTATAAAGCATATTATTATTCAAGTTTTTCATAATAAATATAGGTACTATTTAGTAGAAATTGCTTTTGATCAATAAAAAGAGTTTTTTAACCGACTGCGTCACAGCAAAGTCAAGGTTATGTTTTTTACCCAACTGCCCTAAAAGAAGTGTAATGGTAAGACTGGTTTGTCAAGCTATCTCTGAATAAACAGAACAATGAAAATCATCGGGAATTCCTTTACATAATTCACGTATTTATTAAACCATCAACAAAAGACGTCATACCGCTAAAATTAAAATCTATCAAACAATTATATTGAAATCATTTAAAGGAGAAGGCATTACTCAACATCATTCTCATTGTGACCACATAAAAGCCACATAGAAGTCGGTTTTCCATACTGACTAATGAACAAAACGTGTACAGATAAAATATAAAAAAGAAACTGCGCAGAATGACTGGCAACCTAGGCCAATCGAATCGAAAAAGATACTCTACGCCCACAATTCAAAAAGCGAACGCGACTCAAAAGCTGTCAAACTGCCCGCGCTGACGCATGGAGGTAGGGCTGTCGGAGGTTTTACAGGAGTAAAAAGAACGTGGTTCATTTTTATAGATTTTAGTCAGGTAGCGTTCGCGCAGCGGGGCCTGATTTTGTCATAAACCTGCGACATATATACGTATTCGAAAAAGACCATCTAAAATTTTCTAAAAAGGTCATTGCCAGAATATTAAATAAGATGCATCCTGTATGAAGAAGTACAGAAATCTAAGAGTCATTTACACCTATGTATGTAAATTTAGTACCTACCTAGTGTAAATAATTAGTTGTTCTAATAATACTATAGTTTACATTATATACATTAATTTTCCTACGTTCCTGAATACTAGATTTTCTACGTTCAGAAAGAAAATATAGTATTCAGGAGGACGAATTCCCAAGAAGCCCTAATAAGTTCTATCTTCTATAATTGTTTAAAACATTGTGAAGCCACTCAAAAAACTCATAATACCAATAGATAATAAACTGAATAGGTACTCCTGAATAGGTAATACCTATTCAGTTATTCTAACAGTAGCCGCGACCACAATCTTAGTTTCATCAGTAAGTGGCCAGCCCTATTGAAACCTGCCCTGCCACAACCGACCGTCCAAACGCCATTTTAAGCGTTCTTTTTTTGAAATCACTAAAAGAGGTATGACAGGAATATCAATGCATCAAATGATGGTCAGTTTAAAAAAAGAAGTTTGGAATAGTTTGAATTTTGATGTCTTTTGTAATATCTGACTGGAGCTTCTTTTAATGATTATGTGCAATATGTATTTTTGTGCATTTTACATTCTTTAATTTTTTTAACTAAATAAAAAAGTTTGACATATTGTATATTCTTATTGCTTCTTAAAAAATACGACCAGCTTACATTACAGTCAAGACGTGTCCTCCTGGAGACAATGACGTTGTTCAGTATATGCCGAAATAAGTTTGATTGCCCTGATTTGGTGTCTGGTTTGTGTTACCTGGTTCCTCGAACAGTACATGGACGGGAGGTACGCTCCAGGCGTCTTTTCGCTACCAGCTTTTGTAGATCGAATGCTGGTGTACGTTCACCACTATACCGCTTAGTCGACACATACAATACGCATTTTGGTGCAATAGACATATTATCCCTAGGCAGATATAAATTTAAAACTGATATAAATAAAATTGTAAAGGATCAGCAGTGGGCTACATAGGTTTTAACCAAATTTGGATATCATTAATAATACATCTTGATACATAGAGAATATTGTTTATCTTTTCTTTTTTTTTTCCTTTTAACTTCTTTTTCATTAAAAAGCCCTGCTACAGTTTATTGTTTGCTAGTAGCTTGTTTTTAATATATAATGTAGTAATCTGTGGAAAATGTTGTGGGTAGTATATTTGTAAAGTTTTAATTGTAAGACAACACTGTTTATGCTTAGTATACTACTGTTTGTTTTCCCTAATGTAATAAATAAATAAATAAATATTCTTTACAAAAGCTGTCAAACCGCAATATAATATTCCTATGATTTTTTTTTTATATTTTAAATATCCCAATATTTACAAATCAGCCCTATCATAATTTGACTATAATTATCTAAACCTAATAAAGTTATTTTTTATTTCTTTCATACGTTTTATAAAAATACAAAGTATTTAATATTACTTAAAATTTGTTTTTTTTAAAGTACCTAATTTCACTCAAAAATCTTCAAAATCATCACTAAAACACGTTACCAATAGTGTCCACACCTGTATAATATTAATGTTTTAACATTTTAGGTCTTCCCATTGGTCAGCCCTGGCACTCTGGCGCAGGCGGCCATTCACCGGCTCTCATTTTGTTTTTTGTCCCGCATACACTCTGAACATACGCTTCTGCGTTCGGGTGACTACGCCTGTTACTGGCCTATGTTATATTTTATGTAACAAATAAAATGTAATGTAGATAATAATATGTTACCAAGGGCCGGTTTCTTGATCCGTAGTTAACTCATCCAATGGTTAAACATAGTAATAGTTGAATTCTAGCGAGATGTGTTTGCCAAAATGCCATTAGTCACTATTTTTTAACATGAATTCATTCATATTAACTCATTCATGTTTAGCCTTTCACATTTAGTCAAAATTCAACAATTAGTTACTATGATTAACCATTGGTTGAGTTAACTACGGATCAAGAAACCAGCCCTTAGTGCTGTAAAGAAAATTGCTTAGATTTTCCGATAGATTTTCATTGGCAAAAGTAATTAAAAACACTAGTACCTACGTATTTACTGCCCTAATTATTCTCCAAATAGTTTTTCTGTATACATATTTTACTTTATAATTTTGCAATTTCAGTGGGAAGCTTTTATAAGTATACTAGTAGTTCCCGCGTGGCTTCGCACGCGTGGATGTCGGAAAATATCCCAAAAAATCTTCCTTATTCCTTGTTTACATTATAAAGGGAACCTCTGTGCAAAATTTCAGCTTCCTAGGTCCAATGGTTTGGGCTGGGCGTTGACGAGTCAGTCAATCAGTCAGCAGTCAGGACTTTTCTTTTTACATATTAAGATATTACTAGCTGCGCTCCGCGGTTTCACCCGCGTAGACCGGGATAAAAAGAAGCTTATGTGTTAATCCGGGATATAAACTATCTACATACCAAATTTCATCCAAATCGGATCCGCCGTTTGAGCGTGAAGAAGTTACAAACATACAAACACACACACAAACTTTCGCCTTTATAATATTAGTGTGATTATAGAAAAAAAACAATTTACAAGCGCATACCTATTCCTATTTAGAATCTTAAAGGGGGTTACCATACACACACACAGGAGCTGCCCTGGAAAAAAATATGATAGGTACACCAGAGATTTTGTGCCCCTAAGCAGATCTTTGAGGCTGGAGAAAAATATATTTTTTTGAATGATACATTTAAAAAAACCTTTTTCCTGTCTTTAACACGAGATTAAACAATAAGGAAGTTCCACTAAAAGTTAAAAATGTACATAATTGTTTTTTCTGTAATTTAAGAAAGAAACATTCTTCCGAGATCAAATATTGACATTAAACCCAAAAGTTCATTGTTGACAGCGTCATTAAATATCAAGGTTTTAGCGTATCGATATCAAGGACTATTGTTTATTATCATTTTAAACTTGTTTATGATTTAAGCGCTCAAATCGGTAAAAAAAAAAAAACATCGGGAGGAAACCGACATATTCTAGAACCAAAAATTCGAAGACACTGGGAACGCGTGGTAGATTAGGTACAGCCCACTCCCTCAGACTCCCTCTTAAGGCTGCTCCTTCCTAAAATACGGCGAAACTAAATAACTTTGTAACCATCTTTTACAGTAACTATAACATCTTTCTGATAGGAGAAAATACACAGTAATCTACAATACATAAGAAGTGATTTCTTGTGTCCCGAAATCTATTTTAGTTTGTAGAACTAAGGAAAAAAAACCTAAATCTATTTCGGTCTATTTTTTCGAGTTGTTACCATATTACTCTTACAGTTTTCATTAAAAGTGTTCATAAATTCATACAGTTCTTTAAAAACTAATAAGGAATGATTTCTTGTCATTACATTTTTAGTTTAATCAACAGATTTTTTGTAAATCGATAATTACTTCATATTTTGCAAGCGTTGTGTCATCGCGCTTCTCTTTCTTTTCTATGCAGTCCGACAGTGACCGCGCTTTTTGCGACGGACAAGCCTTAAAGAGAGGACGCCTGTGTCTCAGTAGTGGAAACATTATTTAGGCTGATTATGCTATGTTTTAGGTCGGAATACATTTTTCAGTAATTTGTTTAAGGTGATTGCGCTGTGTAGCCCGCGAAATTCGATTGTTTTTGGGTTTTTTGCAATTTGCAAGTCAATACTGACTTGCAAATTGCAAAAAACCCAAAAAAAATCTAATACTAGATTGTATAATTGATTAAAATATGATTCCCGACTTTATGAAATATGTATTTACAGAATTATAATTATTACAATCAGTAATCGTGAGGAACGTTTTGAGTTTGAATGTCGATGGCTATAAGAGTAGGGGAAGACCAAAGAAACGATGGATGGACTGTGTGACAGATGATATGGCTAGAAAGGGGTTGACTACCGAGATGACGACTAATAGAGAAGTATGGAAAAAAAGGACATGTTGCGCCGACCCCAAATAGATTGGGATAAGGGCAGCAGAATGATGAATCATTACAATCAGTAATACAACTCCTAAAGTTACTATAATCCTATAACTAATGTCAAGATTTCATGAAATAGTCGTTCAATAGGATTTGTTGGTTTTAAACAGTTATTGATGACTTTAATGATTATAATAAATTGTGTAAATGCATACTTGTTAGGTCTGACTATAATAATACTGACTTGCAAATTGCAAAAACTTCAGAAAATTCTAATTTCGCGGGTTGACCTGGCGCTTCCACCTTAAGGCTTACAAGAAGTAGCAGGAGTTTTATAAATTATTTTTTTTATCTCTGTAAACTGGTTATAAAAAAAAAAACACTTTTACTTGTCATGTCAAAACAAATAATAATATTTAAAAAAACTTGTTGAGGTGGGCGTGTCCTAATCGACTTTTTTGAGAAGAAACACCGAAAAAAAAACTCAAAGGTCACAACTTGTCTCTTTTATGTTCAGACATTATCATGGTCAGATATGAGGATCATGCATATAAGAGATCACCAGCGTGGCAGCGTGACTATACTGAGGTTCGATCCCTGATGTGGGCAAAGTGAATTAGGTAAGTAAGGTTAAGCTACCGTTGCCGCGATCGATTCATGGATGGGTGACTATGCATTACGTACATATTGAGACCCCTCCATGCGTCGGTTGCTCCCAGCTGTCATTCGTAGATCTTTGACAGTCGTTACAGAAGCCCAAAAGTCTGAAACCTGTCTTATCAAGGTATACCCAGCAACTGGATCGTGGATGTCAGATAGGCAGTGTGGATTCAGCTGCATCGGGTCAGACTGGCAGCCGACCGCAACTTAGTTGGGTAAAAGGCTAAGCAGTTTCATTGAGGAATTTTTGCTAGATTCTGGTGCAATTCCGGTGTTTAAATTTCTACCTAGCTAGATGGAACTTATTACCTACATATCGAGACGAGGGTTTCCTATATTCACTTCTACTATCTCTGCCTAATCTTCCGAGAAATACAATCGTGAGTATATATCTTAGTTGAGCTGTGAAAGTCGAGCAGAAAGACAAATAGTGTCACTATTGCATTTAGTATTGATTTTTCTGGCTTCAATCCCACGTAAAATATAATAAACTTCACAGGAAATGTCAAGGGCGAACTTTTAGGTTTTGAAGTTATCTGGAAAAGAACCGGAGTTACCGACATAGCTTGCAGAGTAAACAAACTGAAGTGGCCGTGGGCTGGCCTTGTTTCAACCCTAAATTCGCTACAAATAAATATAGAACGATTGTTCGATAAAAGTAAAAGCCATTTATTCTTAAATTAAAATTGATTTCTCAGAAAAAACGCCTCAACACAATTTCAGAAAAGGTAAAACCTATTTGTAAATCATCCCGCATTCGTCCGGACATCAACAGTGCACCTCACCCTACAATAATAACGAACGATATAAATATAAGGAACATAACTGATGGACCACTGGAGTCTGGATGAAACTGGTTCCACTGTTGAAGACGTAAGATGAAGCTCCCAGTAGCTTTGGGCGGAACGATTATCTTCCAATGGGTACCAGCCTACTGAGTCCGAAGGACCTAGGGATGTACCATGACGACTGGGAATGCAAATTAGGTATTTTGGTACCTATTTACTCTTAGAAAATAATTGATACTAGAGTCTGTCAAGCGAGTCCCATGGAAAAGGCGGCAAATTCAAAAATCTTACAGGTGTCAACACTGATATAGTACGCTGAAAACATGTTTGATACTTGAATTTTTGTAGATAAAAAATTTCTTTGGGATAAATTAAAAAAAGTGCATTTCAATGTACGTACGTCTTTATTAGTCGCAATTAGACCTAAAATCAGAATCTAGAAATTCAATGCCTTCTTATGAGAAATCACTGTCGGTACCTATTCATCACCCACAAAAATGATGAAGGGTTCCGACTCCGTTTCTGTTATCCTGTCTCTTACTTTATATTTGTTTTCTACATTAATAGTGTGATCTGAGCATTTTTCCATTAAATATATTTCTTTTCCATTCTTTAAATTTCCATTAATACAAATTAGATAATTGAGCTAAAAGTATCAAAATGCTGTAGCTTAGTAGAACAGAAGTTGTGACAATCCGTTTGACAGATAATAGTATTGCCATTATAAGAAATCAGCTAAATGGTCGCGGACACGACTCGCTTGACAGACTATAAGTGTCATTTTCCAAGAGTAAACACCAAATAACTGTCAAAAAATAGCATACATACTTATATACCACCGATCTAAGAATTTGAGAGAGGAAATTGTCCTTTGATTTAAATTTATTAAAATAATCACGACCTTTAGAAATGCGACGTTGCCAGCCCGCGCGCAATCATTTAAGGCCCTGGATCCAAGCGTGGTTTAGCTCGGTGTGTAAGTGAAATGTCGTTTTGGCTGTCTAGTTTGATGCACGAGATAGAAGACTCTCACGCGCACCGGAATTATGACGTAAAAGTGCAAATAAAATCGTATAAAATTAAAAATTAACTATTTATAATAAAAAATCCGTCACTGATGGATGCAGTTTGGCATTTGACATTTTATGGTATATTTTTAATTCTATTTATAATTGTTAATGAAGGGATAAACAGCTTTTAAAGATTATTAAGAGGTATGTTTGAACATTTTTTTGGTGCAATACAGTATGTTTTGAGTTCCATCACTGTATGTGAAAAGGACTTGAAAATATTATATATTTTTTATTTGTCAAAATTATTTACGGTCTATGAGCTAAACAGCTTTAAAAAACCACCTTTTTGACCGTTTTCAAAAAATCTCCGCCTTAATACCATACAAACGGATGAAATCGTACACAAGATTAAAATCAAGACGAAAACTACAATACTTAGTTTTCGTCCAAATCATTTTAGAGGTTACCACTAAGAAACTCCATAATATTTTCTTGCCTTTCTTTCTTCCTTGATCATCAGATCACCAATGATTATACATCATCAAAACAACGCAAAAATCTGTTACAAGTGCCCACAATTACAATTAAATTGGATTTCAGGAAGTGCCAAAAAAAAAACATTAATCAAAGCAAATTGGAAAGGGCGTGGAAAATCAATAGTAGAAAATACCCGAAAATACCAGAAAATACCCCAAAATACCCATACTTTCGCATTTATTTCCATTGAATACAACAAGGAAAGGGTAAGTGACCTTTCTCTCATCGTATTTTTCGGCCGACTTGGCCTTACTGTAAGGAATACTCGAGTGGGGTAGGTCACGTCGACCGGTTTCCACCTCGTCGTCAAAACAGGATATCAAATTTCAGTGAAAGCCTTTTATGCTTAAAATAAACGGGCGAGACAACGTTTTTCCAAAGAAGTTTGACATTTTAACGGGTTAATTAAATGCTGGTTTACATTTCCAATAGTTGAATATATTTTAGAAGTGTTGTCATGTCATTACAAAAATTAAAAAAAAGGAATTTATTATTTCAAACGCCATAGACAAAATAAGAAGGCAAAAGCAACAAACGAGTATGCCTTAGAACCGGGCAAGACCTTTTTGTATATAAGTCTTGTTTCTCGTTTTAAACTGTAGACGGATGAGGTGCATCAGTTTTTACTGAGAATTTATTTTGTGCGATAGATATTACTTGATCCGCGCCCGCCATTTTGATTTTAGTTCGCTACTTGAAATTGCGCGGTCGTGGAGGATAATGTTTTTGTTTTTCATATTTTATTAACAGTTTTGAATGCTTGAAAGTTGTTGTTGAAAGTGATTGTGGTTGTTAATGAAGCTATTATTGGATTTTAGAAAAGTTGGACCATTCTTTTTTTTTTTTGTAAACACCAAAATATTGTACTTACACAGTTTCAAATTTCGAACTGGGCAGATTGCAAATGATTGGTAGGTAATGAGCTACAACTTTACATAGACCGTAGATACTCTGTTCAGTTAGTTTTTTATTAGAATTAATCAGGGTGTAACTTGTGTAAACAGTGGCAATCTTTTAAGGGGTCATTGTACTCATCATTATGAACAACTTTTACTATGGGACCAAACCTGAAATCGCGAAAAAAAAATCTGCTGTTCCCTACATTTTGACGAATTATGCGAACATAATGTACTGAACAGATGATTTTTTTTGGCGATTTCAGGTTTGGTCCCATAATAAAAGTTGTTCATAATGATGAGTACAATGACCCCTTAAAATATTGCCCCTGTTTACACATACACCCTGTATTTGATAGATGTTTGAGTCTCTACATCTTTGTGGATACATAAATAAGTACTTAATTCATTTCTTTAATAAATCATTTTGCCCCGAGCGGCATTACTGACTCAACATTCATTTTGAACATCGATGTCCTTCAAAGTTTTTTATTTCTTCACTGTACTTTACAACAAGTATATTTCTTGGAATTCTGATTAACACACTCGGTGTTTTTCGGGGGTAGGCGAAAATACAGTCCTAAAACTTGTAACGATCCTTTTGTATAGCTTTTTCTAGGTACTAATATCAGAGGGGCAATTCTCGTATTTTTAACAACGTTCGCAATATCATCTCAAGACTCAATCTGTCAAAAATTGTATAGCGTTTACCTACATTTTTGACATTTGATTGACGCTGGCATGAGATTGTGAACGTTTTTAGGTACGAGAATTGCCCCTCAGATGTTACTAACAAAATACTGTTTAATATTAACGTCTAAGAAATTTAATAAACAAAATATGACGAAGAAAAATTAATCACAAAAATATTTCGTTATTCACTAAGTATAGTTTGTTTAAAAATTCGTCAACACTAGCGACAACATTGTAGCGAGGAACAGTTTAGTCAATTATTTACAAACACAATGCATAATAATTTAAATTGTTTACTATTTCACAGTGAGGAAATAGGATGTTAATTTGATAAATGAAAATGGTGATTTTGCTAAACTAAACGATAAAAAAAAATGGCGATGATATTCGATTTTGGATAAAATGCTCCCCCGAAGGAAGACACAGGAAAGGGTACAGTTTTGTAATAATTCTTACGTAAAAGGCAGTGAGCCTAACCGTAAAGAAATCCAGACTCCAGGCTGCCACTGCGCAGATCCACAGGGAAAAAAAGTTGAATGGCGAGTCGAGCTTTCGGCTTCTTGAGATGTTTAAAATTAGAAGCAAGGCGAACTCATAGAACAATCTATACCAATCATGAAGCTGAAGAGTTTGTTGGTATGTTTGAACGCGCTAATCTCTGGAAGCACCAATCGGATTCAAAAAATTCTTTTTGCACTTGAAAGCCCAATTTTCGAGGAAAGCTATAGGCTATTTAACATCACGCTAGGATCCTTAGGAGCCGAGCAAAAATAAAAAAAAGTCAAAAAGAACGCTAAGCGAAAACGAAGTAATAGCGCGGGAAGGGCAGGCTATGCACGACGGGATGACAAGAAATTTCAGACGAACGAAGTCGCAGGTAGAAGCTAGGGTTTAATAAGTCACTCAATGAATTAACTTGACGTGTTTAGAGAGAGAAACGGACATTCTCATGCTCTCTCTAAAAACGTCGTTCGAGAAGTCGATGAAATGCAAAAAAAGTTATGGCATCATGAATGGATCAAGCCACACATTACTGTGTCGTGTTGTGTCGTATCGCGGAATACAACGATTAAGGCGAGTAGTAAAACCAACTAGGGACACCATTGAGAAAAAAAAAACCGGTCAAGAGCGAGTCGGACTCGCGCACCGAGGGTTCCGTTCCGATTTCTGAAAAAGTGTGCTATTTAGAGACGTCGTTTTATTTTTCCTGTAATCTTTACATAAACTTATATCACATAGAATAATTTCAGATTTTTCTCTTTGCAAACTTCGGAGATAAGGGGGGGAACGGTATTTTTTTTTACACTTTTCATCAAAAGTCGAAAACTATGAGGCCTAAAAAAAGAAAAAAAATGTTTGAGAATGTGCAAACAGCGTTCTTTCATATGATACCCCACATGCCCTAGTAGCTCCACTTTGAATTTTTAAGACCCCCTTTCAGCCCCTGTTGCAAAAAAAATATAAATATTTTTATTTCTTTCTTATTTGCAAAATAGTTGGGTAAACGTCATCTAAAACTGTTCCAAATTTCAAGTTGATAGCATTAGTAGTTCTCGAGATATCCAGCTGTGACAGACAGACGGACAGACTTAGTTACACCATAAGGGTTCCTTTTTTACCATTTTGGTACGGAACCCTAAAAATCATATGTAAGGAGATACATGGAACATATTGAAATTTCCTAAAACGGCCGTTTTTGGCGTTAACTGCTAAGGCTTCGAACCTAGGAGGTTTAGTGTTGATTTTTTGACCTCATCTGACCTTAGGTAGGTGAGGTGAGGTCAATCTGACTAAAAATGTGAACATAGGACATTTCAAAATGTTCCATATCTCCAGACTTATGATTCCTTCCGCAATGGTGGCGCTCTAGCACGCACAATGGTCCACATGAAGGACTAAGTGCGGAAAAAAAATCCTTAAGGCGCTGTGGTAGCCTGCGAAATTCAATTTTTTTTTGAGTGTTTTGCAATTTGCAGGTCCATGTCAGGTTGTATCTTGATCTAAATATCATCCGCGACAATAAAACATATGTATTTACATAATTTTAACCACAAAAATCATCAATACATCTCTCCAAGTTAGATTTGCCGTGGTTTGCAATGATTTCCGAAATCAGACCAAACCACGGCAAATCTAATTATCTTATGTATTGATGATTTTTATGGTCAAAATTATGTAAATACATATTTGTTATTGTCGCGTATCTTTGATCAAGATACAACCTGACACGGACATGCAAATTGCAAAACACCCAAAAAAAAATTTTGCGGCTACCACTGCGCATACCCCATAACATAGAACATGGTGGTTCTAGTTGGCATTACTACTCGCCTTAAGGATGATGCGCAGTGGTAGCCCGCGAAATTCAATTTTTTTTTATTTTTTTGCAATTTGCAGGTCCGTGTCAGGTTGTATCTTGATCAAAGCATGATACGCGGCAATAAAGCATATGTATTTATATAATTTTAACCATAAAAATCATCAATACATCTCTCTAAGTTACATTTCGTGCAGATTCGTTAGATTTCGTTCGTTTGACGAATCTGCACGAAATCCTGCACAATCACCTTAAACGAAACTGTTCAGGACTATCAAAACTAATTTTAACTGACTAACACTACGTCACGATACGACACACAACACAACACAGTAATATAAATCCGGCTTCTACCAGTTTTGGTCCCACATAAGAGAATAATCATATTATTATGAGTAAGTATAGGTATATTCTGAGATCAAAATAATATCATGCCTTAACCTTAAACAAATAAAAAGGAAACTTAGTTGTTTTAATAAGTACTTAAATAAATACCGGATGTCATAACAAGCTAGGAGAAAAGAAAATCTAACTTAGATAATAATTCTTCTGATAAACTGATTTTGTTTGTTGCACTATGAAAGCTTTTATAATTAGCTTTGAAAATGTCAATCTTTATTACAACGCTTCTCATCTATCTATGGTATCTATACTTATTGTAAATTAGCTGTTGCCCGATCGGATTTTGTATTTTTGTTTTTTGTGTTTTTTTTTTAAATAATTTTATGGGGTTTAATTTTTTTGCGCGAAGTCCTCATTATTTTTGTAACATAAAAGTAGCCTAAGACATCGAAAATCGCATAATTCGTCAAAATGTAGGAAACAACAGATTTTTTTTCGCGATTTCAGATTTGGTCCCATAGTAAAAGTTGTTCATAATGATGAGTACAATGTCCCCTTCAAAGATTGCTACTGTTTACACTTACTGCCTACAATAACATCTGATGTTTGAAAGAATATTACTGTTAAAATTTTTACAGCTCTGTGAGAAGGGAGTCTTTGAGCCTACAACACAAATATAGAATTTCATATAACTTCCAAACTCCACCTTTACAATACTAAAACCCCAAAAATATTGAAAGTGAAACCTCAAAACTGACCCGGCGTAATTAAACTCGACAGCCATCTGCTCGCGAGACAGACGGAAAACCACACCTCCCGAGTTCCAGACAGTAATCGAATGAGTGACGAAAAAAACGCAAGTCCCTTTTGCCGCCCGTCTCAATGACCTCATTTTTGGGGTTTTGCGATTTTTTTTCTTTTTCGAAGAGTTATTATTGTCTGCAGAAATGAGTGGTTAGTTATTTGTGTTAAGCGTTGGTTGTTTGAGGTTAAATTGACTTCTTAAAATTAAAGATGTGTCGGAATATCGTTATGATGACAAACATGGAAGATAAGTTACTTTCAAGTATCAAAAAAGTAGTTACTAACAACACAACAATAATTTCAAATCAAGAACACCAAAATCGCAAATCATCACTGGCCCCAAACATCAATTTTCAAACCACAATATCGTCGTTCGAAATTCAAATAGTGAGATCCGTTAGCGGCCAGTATTTCGACTGGTTTGGTTGCAGTAGGGTAGCTGCACCTGTCTCGGCCTAGTGTCCACAACCTAGATTCACCGCACGACCGTAGAATGCAAGTAGATTTATTTTAATCGCTTAATATTTACTGTTACACCTCGTTTTGGACACCTTGCTGTGCTCTAGAATAAAATAATGCTGACAGACATATTGTAGACAAATCACTGAAGATATGATATTTTGAATATTATGGTTCATAAAGCTGAGAGAGAAAGATGGGTGAATTCGACCCAACTTTTATACCCAGTTTATGTCTTCGCCTTCGAATAAATTTTAAATTTTTGACAGTTTCTCCAAACAAAAACTGTCAGTTGTCAATTTTATTCGACGGATATAAGATATCCACTTTGGTCAAATTAGCTCTAAAAACACACAAAAATCATGAATTAATATGCAAAAAAGTTGATTCTGTGTATTTTATTTTGTGACTCTCTTGGCAGAAGCTTTAAAGTTTTGCAAGAGGTTTTTTAAGCAATGTTACCTCCGGCTCCATACCTACTTCCTGATTTGTTGTTTAACTTAAGATCCTGAATTATGATAGAACAGTGGTTTCCCTTAGGAGACAACAGCTAAATCGAGGAATAATGCATTCTCTTCAAAACCTGTCCTTTGAAATGAACTCTTGCAACACTTAAAAGAAAATAGCGATCAAATTAATGGCTAATAAATAAATTTAATGGTACTAAACTAACGTAACTTATATATATTTAGCTCATTGACGTAAATCTTTTTATTTTATATATCTTTTTATTGTTATAGTAAAGTGGTTATAAAAATAGAAAAGTTATAGAAAGTAGAAAAATATTTTATTATCTATGACAGGTAGAGTTTAACGACCTAAGTAATTACTTTGGTGAGATTTTTTTTTTTAATCGATGAAGTTGGAACATGGAACGATTGCAAATTTTTTACCTTAAATGTGTATTAAAACTTTTAAAAACGCATTGAAATAAATAATATTAAAACTAAAATTATAATAGTTATTAAAATAAACCTACAACAGTTATTTCGTGTCAATATCTAGACCGCTAGACTGCGCAGGCGTCTATTATAAATATCATAGAGTTAGGCGGGAATAAATTCAATATGGCGGCTTATAGTGAGTCGGTTGTGACATTGAACGTTTTGTATACTGCCTGTATTCGTATATTGTAATAGTGTAGATACTTCAATAGTTTGAACTGGAATAAAACATTTAGATTACTATTTCTTGATTTTAGATTATTGTTGCATACCTAATGTAAGTAATAGGCATGCATTTTCTATGCACTTACTGAAATAGTTTTATAATATGAATACTTAGGTACTTACGAGTATTTTTTTTAATAATCTTACGCTACTTTAAAGATAGTTAATTTCATCGTTATAAGGATTGCAAAAAAAACATAAATTCATGAGATGGTGTTAAGTACCTACTTAAGTTATTTTTTAAACTAAAACTATGTTTTATTTGGATTTTAATAAGTACCTAGTGTCAGTTGCATTATAAATGACGTAAATTGTGTAACGCGATAAGAATTCTAGCTATTTTATCGTTATCAGCATTAAATTTATATATTTTTTTAATTTTTCTAGTTTTCACTATACCAAAAAAGTTGGTTGGTTCTTAGAAGAAACAAACGAATTCTTTTTTTAAAACATCCTACCTTATATCAGCCATCATAGATAGAATATTAATATAATTATAAAATTTAAAACTTTTAAAAACCAGCTATAAGTCCATTCCAGACCAAGATAAAGTCTAGTTCACATTGAAGCGTAAACTAGCGCCATCTATCGTCAAATTAAGCAGAGTCGACAGTAGATTGTGCAAGCGCGACTTTCGCCTTGGCCGCTGTGCAGGCGCACCTAAATACCCGCCTAGCCACGTCCGCTAGTAACTTGCATAATATTTTAGCTTGTAAAAATTATTATTGACCAATTAAAAACATGGTTAGGTGGAGCTTTGATTTATCTTTAATGTTTAATATGAAGCCCAACAGACTTTTATGTCTTTAGATTAAAAAGTGGGGTTTAGGGTGGAAAAAGATAAGGAAAATTTAGGAAAACCGGTCTGAAAGTTGTCAATCACTGCTGAAGGGCTTTTAGTTTAGAAACTTCCAAAAGAACATAGTGAATAGTGCGAAAATAAGCTCAATAGCGAAATAAATACACAAAACTCCACATAAAATTCCAAATTGAGATGTTCACGCGTTCACATAGACATAAACCCAGCAGAAACATAGTTAAAACTAAGATATCAGCCATGCGTAGCCTTCAAACGAGTCTGAATGCAAGATGGCGGGCATAAGGCAATAGCGGTTGTAGGTTATGTAGTAACATTGACAGTCGCTGCGCCTGCGCTCGCCTTGGCCGCGCGCGCAAGGACCCGACTGCAATTGAAGGGCGCGAACTTGAATTTCTTGATGTTCCTTTTATGAATTTTGGCAGTTTTGGTGTTTTGAATGACGGCGAGGAAGGAATTTCTTGATGTTCCTTTTATGAATTTTGGAGCTTTGAATGACGGGGAGAAAGGAATTTCTTGATGTTCCTTTTATGAATTTTGGCGGTTTTTTTCGTTTTGAATAGCAGAGAGAGGAATGGAGCTGGAAAAAGTTTTTTTGTTTTTAGTACTAGGTATTGTTGAGTTTGCAATAAGTCGTAAAGCGACTTTTAGGTAATTGCTTTTCTCGTTATGTAATTAGTAGATGAAGTAGAATGTAAAACTATCTGCTTTTATTTGCATCAATTATGTATAAGAAAAACCATCAAATCAAGAATCGTCAACTCGCTAAACTACGATTTATGAGATGTAATCACGCGCCTGCAATTTCATAATTGCACGTAACCTTTTTATTACCAAAATATTCACAGTTTTTTAAACAATAGCTAAGTAGGTACACTAGGTACCTATGTAGGTAGTTGTTTATTTTACACAAACACAAAGATCTTTAATGCATGGGCTTTAAAATATAGGTCATATGAGTATGTCAATGAATACATAAGTATACATTACTTCCTGAATGCAAATGACCTTATTTTTATTATAAAATAAAATGTTTTTGTCAAACAGTGATAAATGTCTACTTTGTTAACAAAAATATCTTTTGTTGTAATTTTAATGAAATCAAAGGTTTTTTCATGAGGTGTAAAAAAAAATAACAGATTTAAGTCTATCCTATATTTTGTTTTAAAACTTATACCGTGGTAATTCTTACGCAATAAAATACTTCTGAGTTGCACATATTTGATTAATAATAACCATAAACCGTGTCTTAAATTAATATTACAATAGAAGCCTTTAATATCCGTTGTAGACGACATCCGCATAAACTTACGCAAAATCAATTAAAATAATGTCAAACGTCATCTGTAAATTAATTGATTAATTATAATTTTAGCAAAAAAAAGTATTGTGAAGCGCACGTCATAAGTTCCGACGGCTTTATTTTAGCCTACGATTCCGCGTAGAGCTTCGTAGCACCGATAATAACTCATTTATTACACTAATAAACTGTTTTTGGCTATCTATTCGTTTTTATTATCATTGAAGGGTTATGAAAATTCATAAAATAAAGTTATTTGAACTTTTTAGTAAAGTTTTTTTCGTAAACCCCAAAAATTCGTTGCCAAAAAAGTTCAAATTCCGAATTTCAAAAAGTATCAACTTCTTTTTCGGTTTGGGCAGCTCTTTAATAGAAATCAGAAAGAAATTTGAAAATAGAATCGTTTTCTCTATGCCGTCATTGGCCTTCGATCAAAATATAGGTTGCAATTTATTAACGCACACACGTGCGATTCACGCACACCGACACAACGTTGCAATGTAAAACGACGTAGTCATAGAAAAAGAGTGGGACAGATAAACGATAAC
Source organism: Cosmia trapezina (assembly GCA_905163495.3). NCBI lineage: Eukaryota > Metazoa > Arthropoda > Insecta > Lepidoptera > Noctuidae > Cosmia > Cosmia trapezina. Next base: position 5,177,797 of record LR991041.1, on the reverse strand, counting down.
GAGTATAGGTGGGGAGAGTGGTGGGGGGCTCGTAAGAAAACACAAAAAAATGTGCGTGAACTCCACGCACACAGCGACCGTTACGCGTGCGATTACATATGCATCGCACGCACACTAACACCACTTTAAGTCAAGGAGAACGCAAGATTAAGGGCACATTATTGACTTTGAAAATTCAAAAAAGTTCTTTGTTAACGCGGCAAAGCACCAAATTGTACTCACATGCGTCAGAGGTGGCCGGTTCCTCTTCCGTCCAGTTTGACACTTCGGTAGTAATTTTTGTAAAAAAAAGAAAAAAGTTGCAATAACAAATCGGCGTCACCTCGTCATGTAATCACAAATCCATTCAGCCGTATTTCACAGCGATAACACTGTCACAGCATAATATATTGTAACACATCACGACAGTCACTTTTCACAAAAATATTCCTTTTATTACTTATTTAATACTAAATAAAAATATAGTTCGGGTCCTAAGTTTCCATGTGATATGTGTCTTGCATCTCAGCGAAGTGAGCCGCACTTAAATACGAGGAGAAATTCGGAAAAACTCACTAAATCCCAAAATATTTTTTCTTAGATTTTGTTTTGTTTTTGTCGAAGCCACTACGCGATGATATGAATATTTTTTTTTATAAAATATAGTCTGTGGTCAATTTTTTTTTAGATATTTTTGTTTATTTTTCGGAGGTTTTTAGCGGTTATGTCGCGTGTTGTGGTCCAGTTGTGTGCCGGGAACGGAAATGCGACGCTCCACCGATTGTGCATAGGCGGGACTGCACCGAGCGCGCACACCGTACTAGACGGCGTGCGTACTTAGCCATTACCTTGTATTTACTGCGACCCAGCTCCGGCGCTCGGCCGGTCTTGATACTTGCCGCTGACACTCGAAATGTGAAAAAAAATGCCGAAAAATTGGGGGATTTTGGCTATAATAGCATCTGATTTTAACCATTAACACTAGCACTAGTCAGAAAACATTTTTTCGCACCTTTTTACTATTCATATTCCTTATATTTTACAGTTTGCACTTTAAAAAGCTTTTTTTGCGATTATTTTAAATAGAGACCAAACACTGAATATTTTTTGAATCTCTCCAAAATATTAACAAAAACAACCTTTAATTTATATTCACAATTCAATATTGATCACTAGTAAAACCACAAAAGTTTATTATACCAAGCCTTTCCTCATTCAGAAACAGCGCTCAACTCAAGATCGTTCGGTCGCCCTATAGCACTACTACACAGACAGAATGCAGTTCGTCCGCACACGTAAGTCTGTGCGAGTGTCCCGCGCTTGTATGAACCTTGTGCATTTCAGTTCTACTGACTTATCTTACACTTTGTATTAATCCAAATGACATCTAACTTACATAACAATGTTTAAAATACCTCCAAAAATATTTTGGAGCTAAAATTTGTTTTTATTTCTAAAAAAATTGTCTATCCCTGTCTAGTGTGTGCACGAAACTTGTGTTTGTGTGCAGTTTTTTATCGTTTTTTTCTTCGGCGTGTGGGTGCGTTCGATTGTATAGAAACGCGAGGGTGTGTGCCGAGTGCACACGGAATGCAGCAGTGTGTGTAGTTCTTATAAGAAAATGGTTCAGTGAAAAATTTTGTTGGAATTCGTAGAGATGGCGCTGCTACTATGATGAACGTAGCATCAAAAAATTAGTTGCACGGCCCGCGTGCGATTATACCATCTAACTCTTTCTTTATAGGGTCCAAATTTGCGTATATGACATTTAATGCTTTGTAAAATTCGTTTGTGACTTTTCTGGCGGGCGTGAGGTAGGTAATCTTAGATAGTGATTAGAACTATTTTGATATGATAAAACACTGGAAAATCGTCTAGTTACGTTCCTTATCTATATTAAGCCCTATGATAAGGGTTTAATTAGTCATATTCGTAACAATATATATTACTAAAACTTGTCAATACAGCTAGTTTTGCCTTTGTTAGAGGTAACTGAAGTCGGCTACGCTTGGGGGTAATCTTCGGTGGTGTATTTCAACAAAAAAAGTGTCATTAAATATGCAAAAAGTGGAAGCCGTCGGACTACGAATTCTTCAAGATGTAAGCTGCCTTCCAGGGCTTTTAAAGAATGAGAAACAGTTTAAATGAGCGATACTTGAGATAAAGGTATTTGCTACGAGATGTATATTGTATGCTTGGCTTTTTGGAGCTATGAAATATGTTACGAGAATTGATACAATATTTTTTTGTTTGTTAAGATGGTACCTAATCATAACAAAAAAAAAATTGTTATGATATTTTCCGTGGGTAAGTAATTGTTTTTTAGATCGAGTTTCTTGCTTCTTTGGAGCTACGAAATATGCTACGAGAATTGATACAATATTTTTTTTTTGTTTTGGTTCTTTTAAGATTATCGCTTGGCGCTTATGATATTTTCCGTGGGTAAATTGTTTTTTGAGATCGATTGCAATACGAAATATGCTACGAGAATTGATACAATTTTTTTTTTTAGTTTTGGTACTTTTAGTTATGATTAAGACCACTTATGACATTTTCCGTGGGTAAATTGTTTTTTAGATCGATTGCAATACATTAATACTAGTTTCTTGCCTTTTTGGAGCTACGAAATATGCTACAAGAATTGATACAATTTTTTTTAGTGTTGGTACTTTTAGTTATGGTTAAGACCGCTTATGACATTTTCAGTGACTTTTTTTTAGATCGATTGCAACACATTAATACTAGCTTCTTGCTTCTTTGGAGCTACGAAATAATATGCTACGAGAATTGATACATTTTTTTTTAGTTTTGGTACTTTTAGTTATTATCATCATGATGATTAGGTACCTACCGCTTATGATATTTTCCGTGGGTAAATTGTTTTTAAGATCGACTGCAATACATTATTATAGTTTATTGCTTTTTTAGAGCTACGAAATACCCAGCCAGCACAAACCTTCTGAGTAAGTTTTGTTTAACAGCAGTCATAGAAACTAATTGCTGAATAAGACTACTGTAATTAGCTGATTTGGCGCTTACTCAGACGTTATTCAAGCAATTTGGGCACAAATTATACTGCTAATAGCTGTGTAATAGCAACGTAACAGATGAATAAGTTTTGAATAATTGTACAACAAGCTGAGTATCTTCTGCATAAAAGCATTTTGTTCTTTTGTACAAGTATTACAACTCTGTTAGCCAGATGTTGAATGAATGGTGAGTGAACTATGGTTAAGTCCCTCAAACCTCAGATACTCAGAGGATACACAGCGTTTAGCTAATTTCAGTATATATTATCAAGAAGTTAATCAAATTAAATTGAAATTGACAAATCTCAACACCCGCGCCAATATGGCCAAATTATATTGCCTATCATCAGTAAATTTTACCCTTATTTATGCTTAGAGAAGGAATTTGTTGGTGCGCATGCAACTTTACTGTGTATTTATATATACATTTCGTATAAAATTTTCACGCGCTACCTGATAAGCCGGGTTTTGGACAAATAAACAACATTTCGTCTAATGGTTTGTTTTTACGTGTGAAATATTTTTTATGTTTCATGCAGTTTATGGGTTCAAAAATAACCTTGTAATACTTTTATAAGAATATTATACCGATTTCGTTATTAAAATTGAGTATTTGAGTATAAAATTCCATAAAATTGTAATAGGTTATGTTATTCGATATGGCGACGCTCATTCTGAATAAAATCTGATTGCACAGCGGCTTATCATCTTATGTCTGCTTAACAGACCTTACGTGTCCACTTATTCAGTTGTTCTCTGGTTAAAAGAGGTCTGCACTCAACATATTTTCTATAACGTTTCCATAATCACACACATTCGTACTGTAAATCAAACAATTAGGATTCAGTCTTATAGTAATGAAAACCCACACTATAGGTATATTACATATTTGTTCTTTTCAGCTCTTATCAAATTCAGATAATTATTTAATAATCAATATAAAAAAGCTTTTTAACAAAAATACTTATCGATGAAGTCGTTAGGTATTTTTGTTCTATAATCTAATCATATAAATAATATCTGATGAGTTTTAGTAGCTACCAAACACAGCTCTTCATTCCAGTTTTTGGCTTACAATCGTTTAGGAACAATTTGGCAATGTAAAATCTAAGAAGTATTGAAGTATCATACTATTAATCATTATGTTATCAATTCGTAAAGTTAACATTAATAAACATTAGTCTTGATTACTGTTGGCGACGACAACACGAATAACTACCTAATTAACTGATTGTAAACGTATAATTAAGTTTGATTGAAATACCTAAATAAATAACAATAAAAGTAGTCATAGATATAAGTAAATTGTACCTACTGAAGCATAGGATTAGTTTAATTACCTAACCTATACACCTTACATACTTTAGTACATAACATATACACACATACATATCTTAGTAAACTTGATGGAAGAATGTCTACTTTTCGTGATTACCCAGCAAACTTCTGCATAAAAATCTGTTACTATTGTTGTTACCACACTTAGCTGCACATGACGGTAATTTCGTACTTAAAGTGGCATAAAGCAGTTATAACAGCTATATTAATTTCTTTTAAGTTACTATATGCTTCATAACAGAAACAGCGCCTATTTTATACAGCAGCTGAATAACTATGAACATGTGGTGTTTAATAGAACTAAAAGAGAACAGAATATAAATTATCCAGTATCATGCTTGCTAATGGAATTTTATACCAATGTTATACAAAAGGTTACACGAACTCTTGAGTAACAGGTCTTTTTATGATGATTATTCAGTTTTAAGAAATAAAATCGGCAAATTACAAAACTTACTCAGCTAATAGCATTATTATAGCAAAAAAAATAATTAATACAGAACTTCGTAATACACACAGCTTCTATACATATGTAATAAAGCTTAACCTTGCATAAGGTTACATTGTTGGCCAGTTATATGACTTGTGTGCTGCCTGGGTAATGTGCTACGAGAATTGATACTCCCATTTTTTTTTTGTTTTGGTTTGTACATCTTGCTAAGATATTTTCCGCAAGTAGGTACCTAATTTTTTTTTTTAAGACTGATGTTCTGCTTGCTTCTTTATAGATACGAAATATGCGAAATATGCACGAGAATTCATATAATATTTTGGAGTAAGATTTTGTTAAGATTATGTCCTATCAATGAGCAGCTCGTGGCTAAGTAATAACAGCACGGGTCGATCCATCAGGTTAAGCTACGCTTGCCGGGGGTTGGTCAGTGGATGGGTCACTATGTTGGGGTTAGCTACCAGTCTAACCAGATGAAGCTGAGTACAAGTATTTTACATGGAAAATCCTTCCTTATTCCTTGTCTACATTATAAAGGGAACCTCTGTTTCAAAGTTTCAGCTTCCTAGGTCCGATGGTTTGTTTTTGTTATAAATACCGGCTGTAAAAGCTGTTTTAGATTGTCATGACAAACAGACACTTCAATTTTATATATTTGTTTTGATTTATTTTTTCATTTCATGCAAGATTTGGTCTAGATGAGAATGATTGACAGTCATCATCAGTGACAAGGAGTTATTGATATTGATGATGGCAGTATACTATTATGATAGAATAGACCATTTTCTCTTTTCAGTATGTATTGTGAGATATTTTATTGATTTAATCTATGTTGTGTGGTATACAGGGTGAAATTTTAATCGTTTTAATCCTCTTAAGGGGTCATTGTACTCATCATTATGAACAACTTTTACTATGGGATCAAACCTGAAATCGCGAAAAAAAAATCAGCTGCTCCCTACATTTTGACGAGTTTGATGTAGATAAATGTACTGAACAGCTGATTTTTTTTTCGCGATTTCAGGTTTGGTCCCATAGTAAAAGTTGTTCATAATGATGAGTACAATGAACCCTTAAGGGATTAAAACGATTAAAATTTCACCCTGTATAGCATGAAAATAGGCCATTATAAGTCTTATTTCAAAACTCCATTGAGTGGTGTCATATTTATATGGTGCCTATTTTAGTATCTCACTATTGTCCTCCTGTACCTACTTTGTCGAGAGAAGAATATTGGTAGACTTACACATACACAATCACTCACTCGTGCACTCTCGTGCACAAACACTCACAAATATTTCAATATCCTAAGTAAATAAGTGGCTTAATTGAATTTATAGAATTTGTTTTTAAATCGATTCTTTTTAGGGTTCCGTACCAAAATGGCAAAAAGGAACCCTTATAGTGCGACTCAGTCTGTCTGTCTGTCACAGCTGGATATCTCGACAACTACAATGCTACTAACTTGAAAATTTAAACAGTTTTAGATGACGTTTACCCAACTATTTTGGAAATATGAAAGAAATAAAAATATTTTAATTTTTTTTGCAACAGGGGGCCTTAAAAATTCAAAGTGAAGCTACTAGGGCATGTGGGGTATCATATGAAAGAACGCTGTTTGCACATTGTCAAACATTTATCCTACTAATATTATAAATGTGAAAGTTTTTATGTTTGAATGTTTGGATGTTTGTTACTCAATCACGCAAAAACCGCTGAACAGATTTGGATGAAATTTGGTATACAGATAGTTTATAACCTGGATTAAGACATAGGATACTTTAAATACCGGTAGAAGGTTCCCGTGGGATAATTTCCGACATCCACGCGGGCGAAGCCTATATAGTCTTTAATAAATTAATAATGCTTCTAATTTGGGCCAGCGCTCCTTGATGGGCGAGTCCTATCACTGGCTGGACGTACGACGCGTTGCGTGAGCTGAGCACAGAATACGCCAGCTAACCACTTTGACTTTGGCATATCTGCCTCTTAACAACACACCTAGAGCATGTCAAGCGAGTCGTGTGCAACGAAAAAGGAGGCCAAAAATAAAATTCTTACATGTGTCAACACTGATATAGTACGCTGAAAACATGTTTGATACTTGAATTTTTGTACATAAAAAAGTTCTTAAAAAAGTGCATTTCAATGTAGGTATTTATTAGTCACAATTAGAACTAAAATCAGAATCTAGAAATTCAATGACTTCATAAGAGAAATCACTGTCAGTATCATGACGCACAAAAATGATGAAGGGTTCCAACTCAGTATCGGTTATCCTTTGTTTTCTACATGAATAGTGTGATCTGTGCATTTATCCATTAAATATATTTCTTTTCCATTCTTCTTCAAAATTTCCATTAAAACAAATTAAATAATTGAGCTAAAAGTATCAAAATGCTGTAGCTTAGTAGAACAGAAGTTGTGACAATCTGTTTGACAGATAATAGTCAATCAATCTGCCTAGCCTTTTCCCAACTATGTTGGGGTCGGCTTCCAGTCCAACCGGATGCAGCTGAATACCAGTATTTTACATGGAGCGACTGCCTGTCTGACCTCCACAACCCAGTAACTGGGTAATACGATACCCCTTGGTAAGACTGGTTGTCAGACTTTCGGGCTCCTGACGACCCGTAACGACTGCCAAAGATGCACGAATGACAGCCGGGACCAACAGCTTAGCGTGCTTTCCGAGGCACGGAGGAGTCTCGGTATGTAAAGATGGTCACCCATCCACTGACCAACCCCGGGAAGCGTAGCTTAACCTGATGGATCGTTCCATGCGGCTGTAAGTACTTAGCCACGAGCTCCTCTTCATCATATTGTTATTGAATAAATGGTAAGTATAATTTCTCTATCTCTGTTTTCGGAATCTTACACTGACAAAAGATCTGGAGAATATATCTTAGTATAGAATATCAAGACTTGCATAACTGAGACACATATTAATGGCTTAGTGCCAAAAGGTGACAGCGAGTATACATTTGCCCCTAAAATTTTCCTGAAAGGGTTATAGAAACTACAAAATTCTCCTACTGTAAACTGGTTTTTACATAATCAGCCTATAATGTCTGCTCGACCTGTGTGGCTGTTATTACTTAGCCACGAGCTCCTGCCCCGTTTGACAGATAATAGTATTGCCATTGTAAGAAATCAGCTAAATGGTCGTAGACACGACTCGCTTGATAGACTCTATAATCTCCGATAGGTAGGTTATGTAAAGGTGCATGGTAATAAAAAGAAATTCTACTTCGCTCGCTACGTCATGACTACTTTTACCAAACTAGGTATAAAATCTAGCTATGAGTGACGTCATGTCACATTTTAACTCAATGTATCGCCGTAATCCTTTGATTATTTGGCGACACGGTTAGCGCAGTTGGAGCACGATTGACTGCTGCGCAGCATGTCGCGGGTTCGATGCCCGCACGGAATAAATATTTGTACGACCTACAAGTATTTGTTCCGAGTCTGGGTGTTTTTCTATCTATAATATGTATGTATTTACAAAAACAAAAAAAAATGTATATAAGTAGTTTATCAGCCATCTCGTTACCATAACACAAGCATTAGGTTGCTTAGCTTGGGACTAGATGGCGTTGTGTGAAATGTCCAAGTATATTTATTTTTTTTTATTTTTATTATGTAAGTACGTAAAAAAACTTTTTATAAAAAAAGTACAACCAACTTCCAAAAACAACACTACAAAGTGAAAAGTAGCTTTAATTTCGGAAATCAATGTCTGGTTAAATGTATTTTCGTTTTTTGTCACCGACTTCCGAAATTAAAGTTATTTTTCACTTTGTAGTGTTGTTTTTGGAAGTCGGTTGTATTTTTTTTTGTAAAAAATTTTTTTTTTTTTCACTTTTTAGTGGTTCACATGTGCTTACTCCTTCACGGCGTACCGGCGTGATGTTATGTTATGTAGTGGTGTAAATAATAGACAGACATGAGATTTCAGCAATCCCTGGCCATTTGCTATGATTTATTGAGGAGTTCCGTTGCCTATCTCCGTAGTTCTTCATCAGATCTTCACCAAATTATAATGAGACCACTTTGAAAAAGTACTCTTCCAAAAACTACCCAAATCGCTTCAAGTGTGCCTATAAAATTTAAAGAGTTCCCTCTATTTCTCCAAGATCCCATTATCTGATCCTGACTTGATGATCATGGGACCATCCTTTCAAACAAAAAAAATCCAAATCGGTCCAGCCGTCTTCGAGTAATCGGGAAAGGTTCCGACGAATTCAGAACCTCCTCCTTTTTGAAGTCGGTTAAAAAAAGAAAAAGTACCTACGTGTCCAATATTTTTCAATAATCTACATGTTGGACAAAAAACATTTTAGTCAACATTCCCTATTTCCGCAATAAAAACTTTAACGAAACCGTTTTCATCAGACTAATTGAAACAATAATGTTCCTGAGATAGCATCGCACACACACACACTAACACTGATGAAGGTCGCCCGTAACTCGCTATTGAGTTACAGACTACAGACTAAAAGGCTAAAAGTTTCAACTAAATGTGGGTAGTATTATAAATTCTACTAAATAAAATAAACGATAATTAAATAAAATAACATAACGCCTGTATTTCCCCTAAGGTATGAAACAAGGGATAAAAAGATGTCATCGACAAGAATGCATTTAATTGATTGATTTGTAGATATATTTGGCATGAACATTTTCATGCAGCTGGTGGTCCCAAATCACAGGGGGATCTAATAAAAATACATTAATAAATAATTTGCATAAGTAAATACAGACAAAATTTTATCAATGCCTGAACATTGCTAAAATTTTGTCTGTATTTACAACTTTAATTACAAAATGCTTACTTTTCATCGATACTATAAAGTAAAGTATATAAAGAAAGAAAGAAAGAAAGAAAACTTGTTTATTCTGCACAAATAAAACGCACATAGACAAAGAATAATAATAAGACAAGAAGACAGTACACTCAAAAAGCAATATGAGCAAAAACCTCATATTTAAGTTCGCAAATATTTTTTTTATATAAAGTAAATATTGTGTATAATGTAAGGAAATCTGTACATTGTCTACAATCTTTGTTCCCTAATAGTGTGTCAATTGAGACCAGTGGTGCGGAGCTCGTGGCTAAATAATAACAGCCGCACGGGTCGACCCATCCGGTTCAGCTACGCTTGCCGGAGTTGGTCAGTGGATGGGTGACCATCTTTACATACTGAGACTCCTCCGTGCCTCGGAAAGCACGTTAAGCCGTTGGTCCCGGCTGTGATTCGTGGATCTTTGACAGTCGTTACGGGTCGTCAGAAGCCCGAAAGTCTGTCAACCACAGTCTTACCAAGGTTGATTGTATTACCCAGTTACTGGGTTGTGGAGTGAGTCTTACCAAGGGGTATCATATTACTCAGTTACTGGATTGTGGAGGTCAGATAGTTAGTCGCTCCATGTAAAATAGTGGTATTCAGCTGCATCCGGTTAGACTGGGAGCCGACCCCAACATAGTTGGGAAAAGGCTAGACAGGCAGATACATGACGGACAAAAAAAAAATTAATCATCATCCCTATTGTTGTCAAAACTGATAAATCAATTACGAGGGCGATTATACCAACCTATTAGGTCGGGGAAAAAGTTCCTTCGTATTTTATATACAAATTCAAGACATTTTTTTTTCATAGTTTATTATTTAGTTATGTGTCATTTGCCAAATGGGTCAAAACTGTTTTGTGGTCAACCCCTAACTCTTCAACTATGTCGTAACTACTAATATGCCAATCTTGCTCCACTTTTCCAAAAATGGCATCGGCCATATCCGTAACAGGGCAACCAGAGGCGACTAGAGCGAGCTGCATCTTTGACATCAAAATTCCCGGACTGAAAACGCTTGAACCAACTTTGTGCTACTCTTACTGACAATGCGTTAAGTCCATAAACGTCATAATTTTTTTTCGTGGTTTGTGTTGCATTTTCCCTTTTTTGTAATAAGACTTCAAAATGTATCGAATTTGTTCGTTAGATGCACTCATTTTGGCGGGCAGAAAAACAATTGAAAAATGGCGGGAAGTCGTTTTTACTTGTTATTTTTCTTTACTAAAATGTCATCTATTTAATGGTATCAAAACCAGCCAGATACAAACAGTAGAACCAAAGAGATTTTATTACAACTTTATACCTATAAAATACGAAAAAACTTTTTCCCCGACCTATTATAACGTCCTTCCGCCCTTTTTCAGGAAACGTCATAATATACAGTTTTAGTTGTAGGTCAGCATCAAACAGGATACATGTCGCATTTACAGGACACAAAATAGAAAAAAATTGTATGCCTTTAGATCAACCTTGACCAACTGACACAGTGAACGAGAGAGTTAAACAAGGCTATTGTCTTCGTCAATATCTACCAATGTTATGAGATATTCAGCAACAGAAGTCGCACTGCTACTTTTTGACATCATCTAAATTGACACAAAATGATACGATAACCTGCTTTTTAGCATTTCATTTATTAAAAATACGAGTTAATTTTCTTTAAAATTTACATTTGTTCCGATTTTAATGAAGTATTTTTCTCAATAATTAAAATTTAGAAAACTCAAGTGTTAAACGACTTTTGTTGCTGACTGAACTAACAGCACCCCACTGTTTCACCCGCGTAAGTATCGAACCCGTCGAAATATTGGGATAAAAAGTATTCTATGTGTTAATCCAGGTATAGAGGCTGTGCTGACGTTCATACTCGGGATCACCAGTTTAGAGGCACCATCATAGAGGCATGAGGAACAGGGTGTAAAGTTCACTCATCCTCTATTAAAAAGGGAGGATACTCCGACCAGACGGGTGTTGTGTCTGCCCCACGGTTGATTTCGGGACGTTGTATGTGTTAGAGTCGCCCAGTAAACTCTGATTGCGCGATGCATGATCTTGCGTGACGCCAGTGTGATGCGTAGTTCGCATGTGGCGATGTAGATGCCGCCACATGGGTTATAAACTATCCGTGTGCCTAATTTCATCAAAATCCATTAAATAAATATTAGTAGTAGGTTATGTATGGAATTTAGTCATTTGTTTTTCCCGACAAGATTCGGCGTAAAACGGAAGGTATTCCACTTATAGAACTGATTTCAATGGCACTTGACTGAACGGCACCCAGGTTGTTCTACTTACCGGACTGAAACAAAATTTTGATAAGAGCGGTTCAGTGGAACAGTTTCACCGTACCTACATTTTCGCCGTATCTTTCAAAGCATACCGCACAACCCGTCTTTGCCTTTAACCGTAAAACAGTTAAACCATGTTACATCTAAGACCTTTAAAGTGCTAATGAGCCACATAATTGACTAATTACTGTCGTAATGTTTTAATAATAACAGCCTCTGCCGCTGACGAGCTCCTTTCCGCGTTTTTGTTGCTATACGTGGCAACGAAGAGTTAGATTTAATTGAAGTGGTAAGCGGAGTAGAGGGAAGAATTTGAGAGTAGTTGTTGATGCTACGATTTAATGAGAGGTTTTTTTTAAATTTGAGATACACCATTTTCTTTCTAATAATAGTACATTATTGCAAAGGCCGTGAAATAGGCAATTGCAGGTCGAGTATGAGTTTGAAGGCCGAGCCGTAGGCGAGGACTTCACTAATACGAGACAGGCAATTGCCATTTCCGCCGAGGCATACCTATATAGTGCTTTTCTCAAAAAAATGCAGGGAAATAAAATTTCCATAATTTTTCAAGTTAATAACAAATCAAGACGAATTTTCAGCTTTGCCGACAATTTTTTATCTATATCTGTACTGAAAGGCAAACGCATTTATGGCTATACAGCCCAACTTACGAGTACAGCCACGTGAACGCAATTGGTACTAAGCAAAGACACTTACTTTGGTACTTATGCCAAGAATGATAAAAGAGATCAAATCAAAGAGTATCTAATAACCCCAGCACGCCGTTTCATACAACATTGCTGGAGCGTTGTCATGTTCCAAATTCAAAAAACGCTCCTGCAATGGATTTGATTTTCTTTGACCGTAAATGCGATACATCGCGTGTTCTTTTTTTGAAAATAATGACAATATTTCCATACATGTTTGAGAAAAGTTGCTTTGTTTTATAACATATCTGCTGCTTCCCGCGGTTTCCCCAGCATATGTCTCGATCCAGTGAGAATACCGGGAGTAGCCTATGTCCTAACCTAGGTCATGGTGTAGCCATATGCCAAACTTAATCCAAATCCGTGCAGCCGTTATAGCGTGAAAGCGTAATAAACAAATAAATAAACAAAATCACTTTTTCATTTATAATATTAGTTAGGATTCGGTTATCAGCAAATATATTGAGACCTGAATGTTAAATAGATATACCTACCTACTTCTATTGTATAAAGTTCATCCAAAATTGTGTCTGAACGAATATCTTTAACCAAAATGTAGAATTAGAGCTGTTTCTACACCGAACTTATCTCTTTGAAGGCATTACATACTTGCTTGATACTACTTGGTACCGTCAAGTTATAGTGCTTGCAGCTGAAAAAGTGGTTTAGTTGATCTCCAAACTGTTTATCTTCGCCTAAACACAATCAATCTGCCTAGCCTTTTCCCAACTATGTTGGGGTCGGCTTCCAGTCTAACCGGATGCAGCTGAATACCAGTATTTTACATGGATCGACTGCCTATCTGACCCCCAAAACCCAGTAACTGGGTAATGCGATACCCCTTGGTAAGACTGGTTGTCAGACTTTCGGGCTTCTGACGACCCGTAACGACTGTCAAAGATCCACGAATTACAGCCGGGACCAACGGCTTAACGTGCTTTCCGAGGCACGGAGAAGTCTCGGTATCTAAAGATAGGTCACCCATCCACGGACCAACCCCGGCAAGCGTAGCTTAACCTGATGGATCGACCCGTGCGGCTGTTATTACTTAGCCACGAGCTCGCCTAAACACGTTTTTTTTCAAAAGCTGTTACCTACTGTTACTGTTGAGATGAGGTGCGGCCAGAAAACGACGGTAATTTATATTAAAAAGCAGTCGCAAAATTAAATGAGACCAATCACTAGTTATAAGAAATCCCATACTCTACTATAGAACAAAAACTGTGGCGCAACATTAAGGGAAACAATTTTGAGGTTAGGATCGTTTCTTTTACGCTATCTGTGGCATAACTATTAGGTTCCACAGATATTCGACGATAGAACAAATGTTTTTTTTATATATTACTAAGTAGTTGTTCGTGCTCAGCGTCGTCGTCACCCGGTTGAATTTCATATCTCTATCTACAGTGGTTTAGGATGTGTGTTGTCTGTTTTCATACAAAAATACCATCAAAAATTGAAGGATACATAACACAACGATGATACATAACACACTGAGTTCTAAAAACTACTACTGCTGGTATTTTTAATAATAGCAGGTATAATAATATAACGTTCTAAAACTTTTTTTACTATTTTTTATCACAAAACAACAAATTATTATTTTTTTCGGATGTAACAGTTATACAATGTAAGACTAAACGTCAATCTGCCATTTCTGTCAACATTCTCTAATCTCTTCTGTATTGTCACTCACTTTTTTAGATGGAGACTTTTTAACCAAAATTTTGCCACCTTAGTTTTTCACTTTTCCGTAAAAAAATTCAAACATTTTCTTTCATACCTTCTCCTGGGGGCCTAAAACGGCCACATTAAGCAATTCCTCTAAAAGTGATTCATTTCCTGAATTCCCATCAATTTATTATGATTGCATAATCATAATAAATTGCTGGTAATTCATATTTGACATTAAACTTCAATAAAGCAATTCATAATTTGTGGACTATTTTACGAATCTCCATACAAAACTGTCAAACAGATGAATTGCGTGCTATGACATAAATTATGAATTGTCAGTTTGTGAGCGTTTTACGATTTCAAATATAATGGCATAATACCTATTATCCTATTATGATTCTGCAAAAGTGGCCGTTTTACCCCCCTGACAATCACAAACACTACAAAAATTAATTAGCCAAATAGGTACAACCGTTCAAAAGTGATGCGGTTAAATACAATCGGCAAATGATTTTTATTTTTAAAGATAGACTACTTAAATGTATCTACTGCTTGTCGTATCCAGACAAGTTACTTCCGTGCACAAAAATGTCGGTAAAACTATGAAAACGCAGGCAGTTCACGGGCTGCCCACCGATTACGTAATAATGTTTAACAGTTTTCCTGTGAACACACTGTTATGTGCTAAACTAGTTTAAATAGGTATTTAAATAGTCTAATGTCCTTAAAATAATTGAAAACTAGACTCGTCTTGAAAACTGTGAAAAGCGCATGATTTGGGCTCTGATTTAGTTTCGGAACTTGTCGTGAATGTCTGAAGTGAGCGTGTTAAGGCTTGTCCGTCGCAAAAATCCCGGTCACTGTCGGACTGCATAGAAAAGAAAGAGAAGCGCGATGACACAACGCTTGCAAAATATGAAGTACCTAATTATCGATTTACAAAAAATCTGCTGATTAAACTAAAAAAGTAATGACAAGAAATCATTCCTTATTAGTTTGTAAAGAACTGTATAAATTTATGAACACTTTTAATGAAAACTGAAGGAGTAATATGGTAACAACTCGAAAAAATAGACCGAAATAGACCTGGATTTAGGTTTTTATTTCCTTAGTTCTACAAACTAAAATAGATTTCAGGACACATTAAATCACTTCTTATGTGTTGTAGATTACTGTGTATTTTTTCCTATCAGAAAGATGCTATAGGTACTGTAAAAAATGGTTACAAAGTTACTTAGTTTCGCCGTATTTTAGGAAGGAGCAGCCTTAATTCAGGAATCCAATCCCGTAAGCCTGCGGTATTGAGGTCATCAATCCCATGGATTCGCGGGATTTGCTCCTACAAATAAAATCATAATACTTATTTTTGTATGTAAGTAGTTATGTTTATGAAGAAATTAAACGAACATAGGTACCACAAATCACTATACTGCATTGCATTGGAATAATGATGAAATTGCCTTGGTGGTGGGTGCATTTAATTTTTCCCTAAAGTTAATTTTATTTTACCGTTATTTTATTCTATCACGTAAAGTGAAATGTATATCGATACAAAAATATCGACTAAAGTTCTAGGTGTCGCGATTGCAATAAAACGATCGAGTAGATAAACTCAACTGGTTGTGTGCAAGTGCTATAAAGGTGTATTAACATTGTTAATACACGTTTATGGCACTCACTGACAATATTAAAAACCGGCCAAGTGCGAGTCGGACTTGCGCACGAAGGGTTATCTATAAAAACGGCAAAAAATCATGTCTGTTGTATGAGAGCCCCCTTAAATATTTATTTTAATCTGTTTTTTAGTATTTGCTGTTATAGCGGCAATAGAAAATACATCATCTGTGAAAATTTCAACTGTCTAACTATCACGGTTCATGAGATACAGCCTGGTGACAGACGGACAGACAGACTGACGGACAGCGGAGTCTTAGTAATAGGGTCCCGTTTTACCCTTTGGTTACGGAACCCTAAAAACCTCCTGTCCTGCCCTCTCAATCAATCTGCCTAGCCTTTTCCCAACTATGTTGGGGTCGGCTTCCAATCTAACCGGATGCAGCTGAATACCAGTATTTTACATGGAGCGACTGCCTATCTGACTTCCACAACCCAGTAACTGGGTAACACGATATCCAGATTGGTTGTCAGACTTGGCCTCTGTGCCCCAAAAATGCAGCCGTAGTGATCTCTGCGCTGCCATAGACAATGATGTGGCGAAGAATTGGGCCAGCAAAGTTTAATACACTCTTGTGCCATCGACATGACAAGAACAATTACTAGTAACATTGCGTATTGCGTTAGTCGGCGTTCGCACGAGCGTAATAAAATCGCGGCGGGATTTTATCGCGCACTGGATTTTCAACTCTCTGCTTAGCGCCGGGAGTTGAAAATCCAACAGTCTGTTTTTCGTCACGCTGGGATGCACTCGGTTTTTGTTAGATTGGATTCTCAACGCTCGGCTCAACAACGAGAGTTGAAAATACAGTGCGTGATAAAATCCCGCCGCGATTTTATTACGCTCGTGCGAACGGGGGTTTATTTCTCCTGACAAAGTTTATTCTGTTTATATGTATGTATGTATTTATTAGTATTTATTATTTTTCGAGTTATCTATGCCTTATGTTGCACCTATCTCTGCATCACCCTAAGGTTGACTGGTATAGAAAATGCCTCAGGCATTAAGTCCGCCTTTGTACGGTATTTTTTTATTTGTGCATAAAGTTAAGTTGTATGTATATTCACGATGATCTCAAAAACTACTAAACGGATTTTCATACGGTTTTCATCAATTGACGAATAGGTTCATGAGGAAGATTTAGGTATATTAATTTATTAAGATTTTTTTTTGTAAATTGGCTGAAATATGACGATGATTGTTGAAGATGCGGCAAAAATTAACGCCGACTTTAGCGTTACTGGCGTGCGCATTACGCGGTAGCCTAGTTTCCGTGGGATTATTTTCGACCCCCACGTGGGACAAGCCGCGGGCTAAAGCTAATAAATTATAATATAAGGCAATGAAACTGAGTCTACGAGTAAGTTAGACGTGGCAAAGTCTCTCAAAACTGTTGCAATAAGGAAGTTGCTTGCTTATCATCGGCATTTCTGAGAAACTATAAGTGATGTACACATGCATACTATTTCTATTATTATGTAGCTTAGGATCTAAGCTATTATTTCTTCCATCTTAGACGTTCTCACGCTCATCACCCACCGCGATGTGATTGTTACAGCCAACCCCCATTTTTAGGGTTCCGTGCCTCAAAAGGAAAAAACGGAACCCTTATAAAATCACTTCGTCGTCTGTCTGTCTGTCTGTCAAGGCTCATTTTCTCAGGCACGCGTGGAGGTATCAAGCTGAAATTAATATCAAATACGTAGGTCTAAGGTCCTTTAGAGCTATAAAAAAATCAAGCTTCTACGTCATCGTTATAAAAAAATACGGCCATTTTATGCGACATATTTTGATACTTGCAAGTAAATCACAACCTATAAGGTATACTTCCTGTTGGCCTAGAATCATGAAATTTGGCAAGAAGCAAGGTCTCACAGCACAAGTAAAGAAAAAAGTCCGAAAATTATTAATTCGTAATTTTGTCACACAAAAAAAATGTTTTTGACCGCACTGGGCCGGTTTTTTTCTGATATCTTCAATTCTTTTCCTTTCAATCCATATCCATATTATTATCCACTTATCAAAATACTAGGTACTGTCCTTATCTTCTAGTTAGGTTAGAATTAGAAACCCCAATGTTCGAACTAACGTTAGACTAGTGATTACATATTCAGATAAGATTCAGATTCGCAGATTCTTATTGATTTATAAAATCATAATTGCTTAAAAAACCTTTAGACAAGGCTTTTCCAAAACACATTATGTAACAGGGTCAGTGACCGCGGCTAAAATTAAGTTATTTTCTTTCAGAATTTGAAACTTCGATTCATAAAACATTTTTTTTTTTTTGTCAAGTAATTTGTATGGCTTTGCTGTTTCAACCTATGTGTTGTGAAATTTCGAGAGTTTAAAGAATCCGTAGTATTTTACTTTCAGGATTTATTGTGAAACGTTATTTTAGATGGTATTTTGGTATTGGTTTTTATTTCAATTTGTTGTGTGAAACTATGCGCTGGAATAGAGTTTTTTTTTTAACAATTTGAGCAGTATTCGGCTGTAAAAGTTGTAGGTAATGTGAAATATTTCGTTGTTTCTAAACATTATTGTTTTTTTTTTCGAGTTCCGAATACATAAAATTATTTAAAAAAAACCTATAAAATTGACAATCGAACTTCACACTTCCTTATCTGTATTACACAACTAAAAATCACCAACAACAATTTGCGTCACAACGAAGCCAAAAAAGACATGACAACACGACAATCTTTTTACAATCGACCTCATAATAAAATTTTATTTTTCCGCAACTCGAACCTACGTCTGTCTCACACAGAACCGAATCCCACGTATACTAACCACTGAACCGTAAGGTTGTCAGTTACAAAAACCGAAGCTGTCGACGAAATGTTCAGGTGAAAATATGGCGGCCGGAAAATATGGCGAAATAAGATTTGGTTCCGTAATTTGTGAAACGGACAATTTGTTTAGTGAAATCTGGGGAATTACGTCATCATAACATCACGCCTGTATACCCCAAAGGGTTCAGCAGAAGTGTACCTATAGTACAATCTATACTCAATCTGCCTAGCCTTTTCCCAACTATGTTGGGGTCGGCTTCCAGTCTAACCGTATGCAGCTGAATACCAGTATTTTACATGGAGCGACTGCCTATCTGACCTCCACAATCCAGTAACTGGGTAATACGATACCCCTTGGTAAGACTGGTTGTCAGACTTTCGGGACTCTGACGACCCGTAACGACTGTCAAAGATCCACGAATAACAGCCGGGACCAACGGCTTAACGTGCTTTCCGAGACATGGAGGAATCTCGGTATGTAAAGATGGTCACCCATCCACTGACCAACCCCGGCAAGCGTTGCTTAACCTGACGGATCGACCCGTGTGGCGTTATTACTTAGCCACGAGCTCCTCATAGTATAGTACACTATAGTACACTCTATACTATAGTTACTTAATGTTTTTTTTTGTAGTGTCTGGAAAGAGGTGCCTAATTATTATAGGAAATGCCGTCGGAAAATTATTAACATTTTTAAATACCTAAATCACTTAATTGTGTAATTAGATATCTATTTGCTACAGTTCTACCTTATTAAGACATAAAGGAGCTTCTAAACAAATTCACGAACGATAATCTATTTTAATTGCCATTATAAAAACTTGACATCTGACTTTTAAACGAAGGCTTCTTATAAGTATTTTCATAAGAAAGAAACTTAAGAAAACCCGTTTTAAAAACTGTCGTCACCAAAATAGGCACCCGGATCTCGGAAACTAGAACACAAAACTTAACTTCCGTCCGAGACGCCATGACACTTTTTTGCCGACCTAAGATGGCGAGGTGACGTCTACACACGACTAAAACAAAAGAACGCCCCACCCACTTACGCAAAAAATAACACATAGCCATGCATTCGAAAAAAAATAAGCAATGAGATTTTAAACTGCTGCGGAAACTGCGAAAAAGCACGAACGTGTTAAATCAACACTGGCAGTAAATCAACAAATAGGAACAACAGAACTACGAAAATCCCGAATTCATGGGACCGGCGTGGAGTACGCAGCGTAATCCCGGCACAGCGGGCATGCAAACTCGTAACAGTGCCACATTTACCGGGGAAGGCATCAGACGAACACTTGTTGCTTGCGAATGCCAACTTCACGTTTCCAGACGCCGCTAAACTTCGCCAGCCGCCTGCAATTACTCGCACAACCGAATTAGAATTCCGAAACCGAAATTCGATTTTCAAAATTGACTTTTACCAACTTTCGCGTCAACTTAACAAACTTTTTTAAACTGTACACGAGTATAAATATAATTTAAAACGGCAACGAATAACTGGTTAAAAAATATTGATATTTAAAAAGCACCTATTTATTTCACTGAGCACTTCACTACGGCGGCGTCTTGTTCTTAAGACGCGACTTCGCGACGCACTTACAAGACGTTCGTTCTAAAATTTGAATTTTGGGTCCGGCGGTTGGTATTACTAGTTAAAATTTTGTATGCACTTGTGTTGTTAAGTCAGAATTTTGAATTTAGAATTTCCGAAACGTTAGCCGTAGTTGGAGACTAGGTATTGAATAATTTAGCTCCTGATTGCGGAGAGAGAAGTTGCATTAGTGCACGCCGTCCCGGTTGCAACAGGTTGTTTGGCAGAGAACAGAAGGGCGCATGCGCGCTGCCGCGACCGATGCACCGCTCTACAATGGTCGCAGCTGAATTTCGATTAAGTGTGGGTTTTAGATTTGCGGGAAGATGGGATAATCATTATGCTGCTTTCTAGATCACAAGAAACACTGTTGAATGTTACCAGTTTTGTTGAATCTATTTTTTTTTTTTAATATCATAACCTCTTGTAGAATCATGCTACAACGAAAGCTCGAGATCCCGAGTTCGCTGTAGGTAATACGAAACATTTGGGAAATGGATTAGGATTAGGATGGTTTTAGCGTAAATGGGCCATAAGGAGTTGTAACGTCACAGTTTTTCTGAAAAACGTATTGACTTATCGGAACTTTGCTATAGCATTCTTTTTTTAAAACCTGGCAAAAATTAATAATCCTCAAATAGTCTCAAATGTAATATCTTATTCGAAGAAAATAATAGAAAACGATACAATTTTCAAACGTTGGGAGTTTGGGAGATGTTAGCATTTGCGAATCCCAAACTACCAACTACCAAAAAATACGTTGTCTATAGTTGTTTTTATGTAGAAATACTATTAGTAGGTACTAGTAGTAGTAGTGTAGAAGTACAATGATAAAACTGACACAAAAAAAAAATCTGGGAAGACCTTTGTGAGTCTCAAAAGAGAATAATAGGAACCGACAACTTTAAAAAAAAACACTGACTGCTGAAAATCACGAACCTACAAGGGCCTCTAAAGCAATATCTAATATTGTTAGTTTGACCTACTTTCAGCTAGGTTTCCTCAATTTTAAGGGCTCACTAAAGTATTGAAAAAATATTGCCTAGAAGTAGAAGGACATGCATGACAACCCCAAATATACCTATTGGGATTAGGGCTAGAGAATAATAATGAAAATAAATTGCCGGGAAATATACCAAATAAATAACAAGTTGGTGAAGGTAATGTCTACTTTCAATATTTAAAATAAATCATACTTATTTTTGTCATCAAGCATTTTAAACAAAGTTTTCGACATTACCGCTTCATAGACCACGTCACACTGCAAACATAAATATTCAAATCGTCGTAAAACGTCAAACTTCAAAAATAAATTTTCAATCCGTCGCGTCGTGAAAAATTCCTTTACATGACGTCAGGTCTGCGGTCATTGTGGATCGATCACTGCAACGCTCTTGGCCTCTATAACCACGTGTAGAATTAGGTACAGCAATACGGCTGGAGCCTTATCTCTTACGCGCCGAATTCTAATCACCACTCAGATTTCTTATCACCACGGTGAGTTTGAGACTCTTGGTGGTGATGAATAATTCACTATTTTGGTGATATAGACTTATGACACGTGTATTATTTGCATATCAAAAAGTCTACAGTCTTATCGCTAACGCGCCACATTCTAATCACCAGTGCGATTTTTTATCACCACTCAGAGTCACAACACTATTTAGGTTATACCTTAGCTTCATGACATTTGTACAATGTCTGGTGTTTTGCACTCAACTTACTTACATAAATCATTGCTTAGACTTTTATAAATAACCACATTCACCACTGAAAGTCTGAACACATTTGTGGTGATATAGCCGTATGGCACGTGTATAAATAGATTGATTAGTCGAACTATGGTATCTTAATTTTTTCAAGCAGTTTAAATCATCGCTCAGATTATTATCATCACATTGAGTTTAAACCACCATTGTATAAGTAGAAAAGGTACTTATTTTGGCTTTGGCTACTGTGCTTGTAACGTTGCAAATTTTTCGCTATGATTCTTCGCCATTCTAAAGGATTCCACCATTCTTGCACAAAATGACTGTTCTTGCAGGCTTGTCATGCTTGCAGTTACGTGTGAACCCTCCTTTATTGTTTTCATTACATGCTTATTAGGTATAGAACCTACCTTATTAAGATAGGTTGAATGTTAGGTGTGATTCAAAGTTTTAATTAACTCTTTCACAAACATTTTTAAACACCCTTATGATATCAATCACCACTGAGAGTCTCTGAAACTGTTTGGGAATTTTATGATGCGTTACTCATATTTTTTTTTTACGTATGTACTCATCTGGCACCCACACAAGCGCATTTCCATCTAAATAATTTACTTAATTTAATAATAATTATTAATTAAAAAATACTAGACCGTGGAATTCGCTTTTTCGTGATAGAAAAAAACGTTGTAGTCATGCAACAGTGCATATAAAGGCGACTACCTAAAAATGTACAACTGACCCCTGACCCAGATTCTAAAAAATATAACACTCATTCCGAGGTTGAACTATATTTCATCTGCTTAGCCTTTTCCCAACTATGTTGGGGTCAGCTTCCAGTCTAACCGGATGCAGCTGAATACCAGTATTTTACATGGAGCGACTGCCTATCTGACCTCCACAACCCAGTTACTGGGTAACACGATATCCCATTGATAAGACCGATTGCCAGACCTCTGACTACCGGTAAGGACTGTCAGAGATCCATGAATGACAGCCGAGATCAACAGCTTTACGTGCTTTCCGAGCCTTGGAGGGGTCTTGGTATGTAAAGATGGTCACCCATCCACGGACCAACCGCGGCAAGCGTAGCTTAACCTGATGGATCGACCCGTGCAGCTGTTATCACTTAGCCACGAGCTCCTCGAGGTCATGGTCTAACCATGACCTCAATCAATTAACAGATTGAATTGATTGTTGTTTTTAAGCTAATTAAGACACAATTTATTAAGACACAAAGAGATGTCAGCAAGTGATGGGGGCCAATAGGGCCGACGCCGCTGGGCTCGCGGGTTGTTTGAAGAAGATACCGCGGCCCTGGCATAGGCAACTGAAGGAACACGGGTGGGTTTTAGTCAGTAAAAGTCTGACACGCCCTTCCGCTCCACCCAGAGCGGGAGAAGTTATTTGATGATTTCCCACCCTCAAAAAAAAAAAAAAAAAACTTAACCTGATCGATCAACCCGTGCGGCTGTTATTACTTAGCCACGAGCCGCTCCCATAGTAAATAATGAAGTATTATCGTTATTATCGCACATAAGGCTACATCATCAGCGGCAAAAAAAACAGAGAATAGATCACCAACCCACTACAAACCAGACCTGCCTCAAGGTACACAGAAATGCGCAATAACCCTCCAAACTCTATTCAAAAGCTACTTCTATATAACCCTAAAACGGGAATCGCAATAAGGCCGTAAAACAAATAAACACACAAACAAAATTCATACAAGTTGGTGTTCAAAATTTTCACGAACAAACATCATGAGAGTAGATAATTATACAGAGACTTAGGTATCTTCAAAATAATCGCGGTCGTACTTTTACAAGGAATGGCTGTGTGCGTGACGTCTCGCGGATACACAGCCGCTCGAGAATCATATCAATGTCACGTATACACAGCCAAGCTGTCTTGCAGTTATTATAAGCTTAAGAAGTTTGACTGAGTTATGAAGCCGGAAGAGTCTACTTCGCTCTAGTTATCTCTTGTTAATTTAAAACACAAAAAATAATCATCTAACGACAATAGCCGATGATTTTAATGTGCCAACGGGCAAGTCTAATCCCTGGTGCAGTACTAATGTGAAGATACTCCTTGACCCAATGAACAAATTATGCTAAATAAACGCTATTTAGCTTAGTATAGTGTCATTGGCTCATTATAGTACCTAGCCGTATAAACCTAAATTAACAGTAAACTGTATTAAAATCGAATTGTTGAAACCCTGAGTTATCGGGAACAGTAACACCTTTTGTCCACCGCCACCGTCAACGCGACGTCAACGTCCTCAGGGCGTTTGTCCAACGACGATGAGTGAGTCGATGGTCTATCGCATATTCGCAACGTAATAATGTTGTATCAAGTTCAGTCTCTGTAGCGTATTTCCTCTTACGCCAACACTGTTGCTTCAGTGAACGAGTATGTAACTGGTTTCACTGGATATTTTTAGTGTGGCTAGATAAGCACAGGTTTCGTGTAGGTAGTGTTGCTCTTTTATAAGCTTGTGACAAAATGGAGGGAAATTTTTCGTTGGTTATTTAAAATGGTTGAATGCTGTATCTTATTTTCGGAGCTTTAAATGTGGACGTTTAAAGTAATTTATTATAAATCTTGTGTTCCTACTTACCTATAAAAATCCATGTTGATGATTTATTACTTTTAATATAATTATTATCAATATTATAAGTACCTACCCTACCTATGAATGCATTTTTATATTTGAAAGACACGTTATCCTATTTCAATTTTAATTTAATAAGTATTCGAATTCTGAAAATGAACGCACTTCGAATTTTTAAATAAATGCGAATTCCAATTTCGAATTCAACTCGATAGGGATACCTACTCGAATTTAAAAGCGTGAAATTTTAAATGTCGAATTTCTGTCGTTTATTTAAATGTAAAAGCTTGAGTCTCAAAGTCACCAGTAAATTAAGTTACTTCTACCAAACATGGACTATCGTCGACTACACTTTAGGGTGAAACAGTGGCTTACATGAGCCAATAAATTTTTTTTTCATCATTCAATTTTTTACATGGCCACTGGTCTTTTTTTAAAATTAATAGTTTTTTTGGTAAGTACATTTAACAGAATGCACTACATTACTGACACATTATATTACATTACATACATTTTGATTATTTTCACTGTCATAAAAGCCGATAGCAATAAAATCAAGGTTGTCACTCACCCAATATGTAGACCATGTTCTTGGTCCAGCGCTGCAGTTCCTTGCGTATCGCGCGACGTTCTTGCTGGCACCGCGCGAACGAGCACTCCGCCATGGCACTCGTGCGACAACCCTGGAAACAAAAGACGGTTAGACTCCACTGATTGGCTGTTCATTCAAGTTCAAATTGAAATTGTTTATTTATCAAAACATTATTGTTCAAATTAGTGTACTAAACTACAACTTAAATGGTGGTGAGGTGCTGCATCCCCAGCTAGGTTACAGAATAACCTGTATAAGGGAGTACAGTCAGTATTGAGTTTTGGGGCGGGAGTCAGTATTGTTCATAATATATTATTAATGTAAAGAAGAAGCACATGCCCATTGTCCAGCTATGGATAGAAATATCATGACTGTGTCACCCTATGTAAAATTTCAACATTTATATCTGTAATTTTTATGGTGTGCATAATAAAGAGTATTCTATCTATCTATCTATCATCATCGGCATTAGCATCAGCAGCTTGAAGCTGTTGAACAAATAGGCTGATGAAAAAGTCTTTCATTCTTTTCCGTTCTTTTTGGAACGAAGTTCTTAACGCGGCTTTTGGATAGGAGTTAACTGGTAGAAATTGTCACGTAATGAAAAAGCGTTAAGCCCCCTTCATGCGAATTTCTATCTCTCTGCGAGAGAGACAGTGTGAATTTGGTCAAAATGAACATTCAAGATGGCGCCTGCAATAATTTTCAAATTTTCCATCATGGGTATCGGTTTCATGGTTTTTGAGGGAGCTAAAGCCCATAGTGAAAACAAAATGAAAATCCAAGATGGCGGCTGCGAAAATTTTCAAATTTTTCAACATGGGTGTCGTTTTCATGGTTTTCGAGGGTGTTAAAGCCAATAGTGACGTTAAAATGTAAATCCAAGATGGCAGCTGCGAAAATTTCGAGGGTGCTAAAGCCGATAGTGAAGTCAAAATGAAAATCCAAATGGCGGCTGCGAAATTTTTTAAATTTTTCAACATGGGTGTCGTTTTCATGGTTTTCGAGGGTGTTAAAGCCAATAGTGACGTCAAAATGTAAATCCAAGATGTCAAAAACATTTTTTGAAATCCGACTAGTCCGGTTACAGAGATTAGCGCCTTCAAACAAACAAAAAAAAAACAAACAAAAACTCTTCAGCTTTTTTATAGTATCTAAGATACTCATAGATAGAAATTCGACCAAACTTTTATACCCAGTTTAACTCTAAAACTTCAAAAAAATTTTGAATTTTTGACAGTTTCTCCATACAAAAACTGTCAGTCGTCAATTTTTTTCCACGGATAAAAGATTTACGACTTTGGTCAAAGCCCTAAAAGGCAGTTTTGAACGTTAAAATTTACAAGAAAATATAATAATATAGTCTGACAATTGGGCTGTAAAGGTCAGGAGACAGTTGATCCAGGTATCAGAATCTCATCTGTTTTAATACGACCAAAGCGTAGCTGGGAAATTAAAAAAGAGAAAAAGCAAAGAGAAGATAATGACTGATCAGGAAAACGTACTTTATACAGGTTGATTTTTTAATGACCAGCCAAATTTTCACAGGGTGTTCTACTCATGAATATGAACAACTTTTACTATGGGACCAAACCCGAAATCGCGAAAAAAAAAATCAGCTGTTCAGTACATTTTGACGAATTATGCGAACAGAAATGTACTGAACAGCTGATTTTTTTTTCGCGATTTCAGGTTTGGTCCTATAGTAAAAGTTGTTCATATTCATGGGTAGAACACCATGTGAAAATTTGGCTGGTCATTAAAAAATCACCCAGTATATTATGAACGTAATGTCTTAACATAATCAGCCTATAATGTTCCCACTGTTGGTACACAGGCCTCCTCTCGTTAGAGGGAGTGGGCCGTAGGTAATCAACCACGCGAATTTTTGGTTCAGGACATGCCGGTTTCCTTACGATGTTTTTCTTCACCATTTTGAGAGCAGTGGTGAAATAATTTACACAAAGGAAAGCGCCTGTCTGGGTTTGAACCTACGACCTACAATTCTTAAGTTACCGCTGCCAACGTTACCACTGGGCCACCACTGCACCCGACACTGCTACGGCCATATCAGTACTTACTAAATTCGGGAAAAACACCCAGAAACTCACAAGATGACAAGACATCAAAAATACATTTCACACAAACATAATATATAATCTCATATTAGATTCAATGCACCCCAAAGAACCTCAAAGATCGCTAATGAATGAATGAGTGAATGAAAACATGACGTTCAAAGACGTAGCGAATGAACATCATATAGAATTGATTAATGACATCTTTTACCATCTATGAGATGTTCCAAGATTTCCTAGAAATTCGAAATACGAAATAGTCATGTTGTCTATGATTCACTAGAGATCATTAATTTCCAGAAATTTGTACTTAAACATATTATTATTAATTAGTGTATTCCGAAGTACTTTACTGTCTTTGGTTTATGTCAAAGTTATCATATTCAATCTGCCTAGCCTTTTCCCAATTATGTTGGGTTCGGCTTCCAGTCTAACCGGATGCAGCTGAATACCTACCAGTATTTTACATGGAGCGACTGCCTATCTGACCTCCACAACCCAGTAACTGCGTAAGTAATAGGATACGCCTTGGTAAGACTGGTTGTCAGACTTTCGGGCTTCTGACGACCCGTAACGACTGTCAAAGATCTACGAATGACAGCCGGGACCAACGGCTTAACGTGCTTTCCGAGGCACGGAGGAGTCTCGGTATGTAAAGATGGTCACCCATCCACTGAACAACCCCGGCAAGCGTAGCTTAACCTGATGGATCGACCCATGCGGCTGTAAGTACTTAGCCACGAGCTCCTCTTCATCATATTGTTATTGAATAAATGGTAAGTAATTTCTCTATCCCTATTTTCGGAATCTTACACTGACAAAAGATCTGGAGAATATATCTTAGTATAGAATAACAAGACTTGCTTAACTGAGACATATATTAATGGTTTAGTGCCAAAAGGTGACAGCGAGTATACATTTGCCCCCAAAATTTTCCTGAAAGTGTTATAGAAACTACAAAATTCCCCTACTGTAAACTGGTTTTTACATAATCAGCCTATAATGTCTGCTGGAGCTGGAACACATGCCTTCTCTCGATGAGAGGGACTGGGCCGTAATCCGCGAGTCCAGTGCGTGTTGGTAGATGACACATGTCTTCAAATTTTTGGTTCTAGGACAAGCCGGTTTCCTTACAATATTTTCCTTCACCATTTTGAGAGCAGTATTGATGAAATTTGCCTGCCTAGGATCAAACCCACAACCAACAAATCGTAAGTCGTGGCCGTTACCACTGGGCCTAGTGTTGTAAGAAACTCGAGTCTTGGAGTCTTATTTAATAAAACTTGAGCTATTTTTGAAGACTCGAGTCTTTTAAAAAAGAACTCAAAGACTGAGTCGTCTTTTGATTAGGTTATTTGCGTTTAATACTATTTAATTGTTACAATTTTTTACTGTGCGATTTATATTCAATCAGTACTTAAATAAATATGGATGACGATATAAAATCACCCAGTATTACCCGTTATAATATTTATAATACACCAACTCAAGTTCATGACTCAGTCCAGCTCAAAGAACTTAAAAGACTCAGAAGACTCAAAGGACTCGGACTCATGTGACTCTACTCAAGTCTCAAAATGAAGACTAAAAGACTCGAGTTTCTTACAACACTAACTGGGCCACTACTGCTCTCTTACTCTAGCTAGACCAAAGAAAACTACACTCCAGCCCACCCTCAAAAACGTTCTCGAACATTCCACAATGGCTGACCTTCTATCTACATACCTACCAATATCGTCAAATTTATATAGATCATTCGCAACTTTCGCAAGTTAGTAACAATAATATTGGGCAGTCACGTTCATTTTCATTTGCACAATGAAAATAAATTCGTTCTACAAAACCCTTGATCCGTTACACAGAAATACGTTTCCCGCGAAAAATAAGCCCCAATATTTTGCACGGGTTTTAATATTCACTGGATATTTTTAACACTAGAAATGAAAATGGGAATCTGTATACTCAGAAATGTCAATTAATCTGCTTAACCTTTTCCCAACTCCGTGCAACTATGTTGGGGTCGGCTTCCAGTCTATCCGGATGCAGCTGAATACCAGTATTTTAGATGGAGCAACTACTCAGAATTATCCGCAACCTAATTGCTTAACACACTATCAATCGGAATCCGAAGCAAATTGCCAATCCATTGCTTCATATATGTTCGAAAAATGGTCTGCTCAGCACCGTAAATAAAGCAATAAATGTTGTTAAACTGTCAAAATGAAACCAATTCCGATTGATATTGTGTTACGCAATTTCCCCGCTGGTTTGTAATACATATGCCTACTATAAATATAAACTTCGTTGTTCTCGAAACCTATTACCTCAAAATGCCAAACATTCTGAAACTCGAGGTCAAACTTAATTCAATTTAGTCCCAGCGATCGAGTCGGCCCACTAACTAAAATTTCATTAACTCCTATTTCCTGAACGATCGGCTATCTTCGAATATCGAAGTCGGCACCTCGAGCAAAATAAGAAGTGAACTCTATTCAATTACTATAACATTCATCGAAGTATCGAACCCGACGGTCAATGAACCCGAAAGGAGCTAACGAAATTCCACGAAAAACCTCCGATCCTCATCAAGAACACCCGACACCCACCGAATATGCCCGAACCACCCGATTCTGGCCCCCAAATTCTTATTTCAAACTCCAGACGAACGGGGGGCCGGGGGGTATCGCGAAACTATTCTTATTTTAAAATCTCTCTCCACGGAATATGCCACGAAAGAGGTTCTTATTTTAAAAATATCACGCTCCACCGAAATTTTCTTATTTTAAAAACTTGAGGGGGGTGCGAACGTTCTTCCGAAATCCGCCGCCCCCCGTCCTCTCCTCGGGGGCCCCTCGGTGGCCAGTTATGATATTCTTATTTTAAAAATCGCTCGAAGCGTTCCGATTCTGTTATTAAGATGTTGGTGTGTGCAAGCTTTTATGAGGCCGCTTGTACGTGAGCCGGGATCATCTAAGACACAAAAGGGTATTTCGCTAAACCTATACATTGTTATGGACCGCATCGAGGTCGTTCGGTCTCACGATAAAAATAATAATAAAGCTTGAAAATAAATAGTAAATCTCCATTCGCCATCCCTTGACCTACATGACCCAGTTGCGAGTTATGTGGCCGATTCTCGATTCACATAAATTGTAATTCCTAATTTCGCATAACGAAGTGCGAGTAGACGATTGGAAATTCAAATTTTCGTATCGTGAATTTCGATTTTTGTTTACCTACCTATCGCTCGCGGTTTTGACTTAGAGATTGAGCACATCCCTACGTGATAATGAGATCGCCTGTATTGGGGCATAGCCTGAAGACACGTGTAGCGTTATTGATTTCGAAGATTACGTGTACAAGGAACATGCCTTGCCTACATCTACGTCTGTGTCAACCACGTAGATTGCATTCAAATCCACATTCGAATCGACAACAGAATAAGCACATCGATCATTTCGAATTATTCAAACTGAAATCTCAATTCTAAATTCAAACACATAAAAAAAGAATTTTAAAAAATTCGAATCGGCGACCAATAACGCTTCCCGCCAATTTCCATGGCTGTCAAATTTGGGGCCGCCGCGCCCGCCACCCTTCCCAGATCAATTTACGATAACTCGGTTTGAGCTCCGTCCCGCTCAGCCTTAAGACGGAACCCTATCCCCGTCTCCCCGCGGATAAGTTCTAGAACTGGGCAACTGTTGAGCGGCAACACCCGATAGGTGGATTGTGTATTTTTATTTAAATTTAGTTTAGAATATATGTCATTGTTTCGGACGATGCTGTCTTTTGTAAGGGTTTTAATTGAATTTGGACTGGCAGCTGTTTTGAACAGATTCGGGTGTTGTTTTAAATTTTGAAACCTACAGAAATTGCTTCAAGCAAACTGAAAATTAAAATCTAAGTAAGTATTTCATTTGTTTATTTTGTAAACAAGCCATCTTTCTTTAATCATTGTAGTATATTCTGTAGTGTTTTTCGAGTAAAATAAACACACGTATTATATCAAAAATGGAACCCCACCCACACATACAATCGATTCGTAGCCCCCTATATATTCAGTAGAATATCATTATCAAACCCCTAGTAAATAATACTGACCCTATTTCTACTAGATACCGTATTCTGTCCTACAGCAGTCTCGGGACCATTCTCTCACGCGGATATGGCCCGGGACTTATTTTTAACTGTTGTGTGCGTCTTGGGTGTGTGTGTGTGCATGGGGGTGGGGTGTGCGTATGTGTGCGTGCGTTTGAAATATTCCCCCGTAGCGTGGCGCGGGGAATTGATGTTTTTAATTAGTTTCCAACGGTTTTCGTTGGTGGCCAGCACTGCTCGATTTTATTATTATTTATTAAATTAATTTATGTTTACAACAGCGGTCGATTTGTAATTAAGAAAAAGAATTTTCATACGAATTCGTGTCGAAATTTACATAAACGAACGCTGAATGGAAACTTTAATTGAAACACACTATCCGTTAAACAATTTCGTCAAAGTTAAACTAAAATATAAAACAGGGCGAGTGGAGTAACCCGGTACGTTTCCTGAAAACTTTCCTTTGTAGGCGAAAATTCAATAGGCGGGAAGTTCGGTCGCGCCTGTACCAACCGACACCCATTGTGCGGGGTAACGGACATTAAAAAGTGTCTAATAAAAAATTATGAGAGCATGACGAAATTGTAGTTAGTGCAAATCATTGACGCATAGATTTTCATGTATTTAACTTTTAGACTATAACCAAGGAATGTCAATGTCTACATAATAGTAGACGTTTTGTTTTTTGTGTTTGATAAAAAGAATGGCAAAAAAACAAAACTTTTACAAATCTCACATGACAAATTCGAATTCAGATTTTAAATTCAAATCTCGTAACCTACACCTGTTTGAATTTAAATTTCGAACGTATGGAATGCCTTCGTTGTCACAGAATAACTTTAAGCCGCGTTTAAATATTTAACAACTGTTATTTTGTGCATAGTTTTATATGTGGTTGTGTTCCTCTGTGGCAACTATGGAATTTGACACAGAGCAACTTTGGTTGGATGATGCAGATATTCAGGCTGGTGTTTCGTCGAGTATTTTGTATTGAATTTTGTTAGGCTGTGCGAAGTTGGTTTACCTGTTGCGTTGTGCTTTTGTTTTTGTTGATCGCTAGTTTTGGCGCTGGCCGCCGTTTGATACGAGTTTATCATGAACCGAGTAAAGGCTTATGTTGTTCATATTTTTTTATTCTTTTTTCGAATTTCAAACGTCGGTTTTCGCACTCGGAAAATTTGTTTTATGAACAGGTTTAGCTGAACGGTTTTTGGTGTCAGTACAGTTTTTTAAACTATAGCTTTTTAGATTTAGAATAGAATACAGTGGCTACTGATATTGGTCTTTTATCCAGATAGACGTATGCTACTTATATTTTCAAGAGCTTTTACATTCTTTCAGCACATTATCTGTAGCTCTTCCTTATTAACTTCCAATCATTCTCCATGCCTATTAAGCATCACACATACCTACTTATCACCATATAAAGTCAAGCTATAATCGCGCAAAAGTCTACAATAAGTAAGTGAATTTAAAGCCAGAGCCAGACTAAGTTTACTGTAGGCTGTGTTAAATTTGCATGGACGCTTTCAGACCTGTTGCGTTGGCTGCTGTTAGCACATAGATTTATTTGGTGACAGTGCTAGATTCTCTTCATCTTGTTTACTGAGTGTAATTTCAGTTTGGATGACGTATGTTTTGGCTTAGAACTACATTACTTGGACTCTTTGCTATTGGGGGTTTTGTATACCTTATTCTACAATATTCTACTTTGGTGTGTAGTTCCTTTTCCTTCTATTATTAAAACAAAAGACTGTCTTAACTTTCTTTACCTGGATTTTAAAGAGTAGTGATTTCTTTCAGCGGTAGAAAGAGAAAAATAAAAAATAAATGGCATTCGATTTTTAAAGTTTAATTCCATAAGTAGTAGTAAGTATGATATGAAAAATAAAAAAAAGTTTTACACTGTTTAAATCTAGAACACATTCTCGACCTCATTTCCTTTTTTAACCAACTCCCAATTTCGAATAAAAAATTGCAAAAATAGAGATGACCATATCCCGAAAAAGTCTTATCCGAGTTTATCCCAAGTTCGTACAGGGTGACGGAAGTGGGGTGGCGGGTGGGGGTGGCTCCTCCGCGCCTGTGTGAAAGAATGCCGGAGAATCAATACAGCCGTGCACATTAAATTGGCCAGGGAGAGGGAACCACCCCTCGTCAATTTTTTTCGGTAATTTTAAATGTTTAGTGTTTTGTTCGAGGGTGGATTACGATTATGTAGTTTCCGATTAGGACGGTGACATTTTGATTATCTCTAGAACTAACAGATAACTAGATGCAAAGATTTTTTTTTGGAATAAAAAAAAGGAGTGTTAATTTTTTTTAAATATAAAAATGAAGTCAGTCGGTTATTGCGCCATTTCTATAGCAGACCTCTTTTCACATGAATAAGAAACGTTGATCTCGC
Source organism: Cosmia trapezina (assembly GCA_905163495.3). NCBI lineage: Eukaryota > Metazoa > Arthropoda > Insecta > Lepidoptera > Noctuidae > Cosmia > Cosmia trapezina. The sequence goes on along the minus strand of LR991041.1, from coordinate 5,143,899 downwards.
AAAAAATGTTTTTTTCCAAAAACTTATTTTTCAGTATTTTGACGTTTCTCAACTAAAACCTCTTACATTAATAGTTTCCATAAAATATCTTATGCTAAATGAAAACTCCATACCTACTTATTTAATTATGCCTAAGACCTTAATATTCCGTGTAAATCTTCAAGTAAGTATACTTAAAGATATTTATACAAGACAACTGTGTATAAAGGCTATTGAGTTTGAGTTTGATTTCGTTGGAAACGGAAGGCGTCTTCTGTGTAAGCCTGTTGCTTTTGTGACTAACTTGAGGTTCGCAACTTGTGTGGAAGAAAATAAGTGTAACTTAGAGAAAGATAGAGACACTTTACTTGGTTGTAAGAAAAAAAGTTGTTAGTTGATTAAGTTGTTTAACATTTTCGTTTTTTTTTTTTAGAAAAAAAAAAATTAACCCAAAAAATAAAGAAAAAGTATAGAATGTAGAACTAACATACAAAGCAGTAAAAACTCTCTCTCTCTCTCTCTTTTGTCCCTCTCTCTCTCACTATTTCTCTCGGGAATTGTCTTTTTTTTTTGTAATTGTACATCACTACTTATGTCTACTTAAAGCGTAAGAAAGTGTAAGAATGTTAAAATAAATCTTGAGATTGAATTCCTCAGACATTTCACAATATTTTTAAAATAAGAAGAGCGAGCGTAACGGACGCGATATGGACATTGTACGCATTTCTTTTTGCTCCTTCACTTCCATGCTTCCCTGGTATTTTTCATGCAAGCTAACTAAGTTTAGAAGTATTTCTGACGTATTGCTGATGGAGTGAACAATAAGTTATTTTGTAAATAAGTCTAAAATACACAACATCATATTATACTGGGTGAAATTGAATTCATGGGCAATATATTTTAAGGCAATATATTATGAACAACTTTTACTATGGGAACAAACCTTAAATCAGCGAGATTTCAGGTTTGTTCTAATGGTAAAAGTTGTTCATAATGATGAGTGCAATGACCCCTTAATGTATGTTAACATAACTGGCGAAATGTTTCGCCAGGTATGTTAACATATACTTAATGGGATATGTTGTTCAGGGTGAAATTGAACGCATGGGCAATATTTTAAGGGGTCATTGTACTCATCATTATGAACAACTTTTACTATTGGAACAAACCTGTAATCTCTCTGAGGGTGTACTAAAAAGGTACACCTCTGCCCAACCCTTTTGGGATTAAAGGCGTGATGTTTTGTTATTTATGTGTTATTTTCGAATAATAATTACGTTAATTAAATGCACCAGTTCGAATAAAAACACATTTTCGAATAACAATATGACAATAGCGGCTGCTAATTTCTGTCACAATCAAAATAACAAAGTAGACAAAAACGTAATAAAACACCGACCCATTTTCTTAGTGCTTAATTGTCACGGAGGGAGAACGGGGAAAAGTGAACAAAAATAGCCCAAGTTTTCTTTCCGCAGACTGAAAAATCTTAACAAAAAACTTGAAATAAAGGGTAGAAATGAGCCATCAGTATACCAACAATGGTAGGAAAAACAGTCGGGTGAAATTGGTCATAATGAGTGTCTTCTGGCCCACCTCCCCCTACCCCGTCTTCCCCTTTGGGTCAAGCGGGGAAATAAAATTTTAAATTGAAGCCGTGAAAAAGACAAAAATGTTGGGACCGGGAGACTTAAGGTTGGGACACACTGAGCTTTATAATTTTTGGTTACGATTTTTCATGTTTGAATAGTAATGAAACAGTTGGGGTTTCTATCGTGGGTAACTGGGTAATAGGCATTAACTGTGAGTGTTAGTCTGACATTTACCTACGCAGGTATCTTATTAGGTAAAGTTGTAAATTACGACAAACAACTTACTATACGGGGTGAAATTTTAATCGTTTTAATCCTCTTAAGGGGTCATTGTACTCATCATTATGAACAACTTTTACTATGGGACCAAACCTGAAATCGCGAAAAAAAATCAGCTGCTCCCTACATTTTGACGAGTTTGATGAAGATAAATGTACTGAACACCTGATTTTTTTTTCGCGATTTCAGGTTTGGTCCCATAGTAAAAGTTGTTCATAATGATGAGTACAATGACCCCTTAAGAGGATTAAAACGATTAAAATTTCACCCTGTATAGTAGGTACCTACCATTTACTTAGTTGTTTTAAGGTCAAAGTTAGAAGTCAAGGCGGTGCTGAAACGGATCTGGTATCCTGAAAGGGTCAATGCTGACTAACAACTTCTCTTCGTGCTTTACCAACTTTAAAATTCAATCCCTACACTTCAATCATAGTAAAGTCAAAATTACAGATTCAAAATAGGTATAGTTGAATAGTGTGGTGTAGACCAACCTTAATAAGAAATGAACTACGTCTAGGGAGAAAATGGAAATTATTCAGTGAATTTAGTATAAATGTATATGTGGGAGTAATATACATAATCTTTTATACATTTTAAACGACTGTCGAAAAAACCGTTACTTTTCATTCCTTCATTCTAGAACGTTTGAAATTGTAATGTCAGCTATTCGAAATTCGGAAAATGAAATAAAAAAAGTTCGAATGGAATTCTCTTTGCTCTTGTTGTAATGATTCTTTATTCGAAATATTGGGCTTTGGGATTCGTTCGTATTAGTACTTATTCCTTTTTGGTCTGTGTTGCTTTTTGCTGTTGTTTAACGAATTTGCATTTGCGACAGTTTTTAAATTGTAAATTATGAGATGCATTAGAGACGGACCATTAATTTACTTACAAAGTAGATTCAAGTAGTTTAGTTAACTGAGAAAAGAATTATGTTAAGATGTTTAAGTTAAGTTAACGGTAGTAGGTATTTAGGGTGGTCAAAAAGTCGTGGATCAAATTAAATAGGGAGATAAAGGAGGTCATTTCCAACTAAAAATCTTTCTACAGCATGGCCACAATACAATTGCCCTAAAATTTAATTGCTCTTGAAATGTTGTACCCATACATTATCTGGTAATAATACAACACCGTTTGTTTTTACCCGACTGCGGCGAAGCCCAAAAGGAGGGTTATGTATTTGACCTGTATGTAAGTATACATACTATGTCCGTTTCTTTGTTCCCTCGTAACTCCTAAACGAATGAACGGATTTGGATAAATTATATGTCTTTAGATTTGTCTTGGTGGCGCGAGTGTCACAGGCTACATTAACATCAAAAATAAAGTAAAATGGCGGATTTGGGGCGACATATTATGGAGTTCGAAATTTTTTTGTCTTCTAATACCATCGAGTGGGATATCAAAATGAAGGGTTTTAAAAGGTGATTACAAAAATATATACAACTTACATGTTTAAAAATAATTCGAAGTGACAAATCGAATTTTGATAAAAAAAAATTGCTTTGAGCAGAGTTAGGACCTCGGAGGCTTGGCTATTTGTGCACTTATCCAAAAAAGCTTTTAAATAACCCTCACGGCCAAAACTCCTTGCAAGAACTAAATCTTCTGCGAAATCTTTCACGTTTGTAAACTAAAAAGCTGGAAATAAAAAAAGTAATTAAAAAAACTAAAAAACCCGACTGCAGTAAAAAACTAAAACTGAAAAGCTAAAAACAAGCCCATTTTAAATTTAATAAAAGTTGGAAGCAGGCGGGACCCATTCCATTGTTATATTTTCAAACTCAAGCGGGTCCCGCCTGCTTCTAACTTTTATTAAATTTAAAATGGGCTTGTTTTTAGCTTTTCAGTTTTAGTTTTTTACTGCAGTCGGGTTTTTTAGTTTTTTTAATTACTTTTTTATTTTATTTTATATCACATTTTTTTTAATTAGTCTAATTGCGGCTCTGGGTACCAAATTTCAAGAGAAATTAATTTTTAGGGCAATTGAATTATGGCCATGCTGTAGAAAGATTTTTGTTGGAAATGACCTCCTTTATCTCTATTTCGTTTGATCCACGACTTTTTGACCACCCTGTATAGGTAGGTACCTAACACAATTTCTTCAATTCTGCCTACCCCTTTTTGAATCAGTAGTGATGATAGTTTTGCTATTGGCTAATTTAGAACCTGTTGTTACTAAAATAGTCGTTCCAAAAAAACCCGCATTGAAAAAAAATACTGTGATAGAATTTTCCAGTGAACAGAATATACTAATAATCTAGACTGAATCGACCTCGTCGAACTAGGTAAGTAGCTACCTAGGTACGAACTGTAGCGTTTCGTCCTTAGAGGAAGGTTACGATAAAATTTATATTCGTGGTAAGTACTTACTTTCAGCCATGCTAAAATTCGGGTCAATATTTTGATAGAATGGAAGTTTGTCTATAGTTTTTATTTTGATTTGAATTTGGAATATCATTTCCTTTTTCCATTTCTTGTATTTGTATAATCTCTTCTCTTTCTAATGTGAAGTTAGATATTATATTGCGGGGATTAAAAGTATCCTCTTTTGCGATAATAACAACGTAGGTACTACAATCACCATCAGGAGTGGTGATTATGGGAACGGAACCACTGTACAAACGCACCCGGCGATTTTATATACTAGCTATTTTTTTTTGGGTACAATAGACCTTTTTTAGTGTATTATTGAAAACAACAAAGTGCGCAAAAAATAGACGCCGAAAAAAAAAAATTACAGTACGAGTACCATTGACCTTGAAATCAAGGTCAATGACCCTGAGGCTTTCATCGTCTAATATACGAGACATTCACCGCCTCATCTAACCCAAATGATTCACCAAAAATAGAGGGGATATGGCGCTCGGCGGCCGCTCGGGTGTGATAGTACAGTGGAGCCATGGGAACTATAATATTACTATACACAACTGTTATTCGTGAATCTTTGACAGACGTTACGGGTCGTCGGAAGAGCCCGAAAGTCTGACAACCAGTCTTACTAAGGGGTATTATTAGCCAGCAACTGGGTTGTGGAGGTCAGATAGGCGTCGCTCCATGTAAAATACTGGTATTCAGCTGCATCCGGTTATACTGGAAGCCGACCCCAACATAGTTGGGAAAGGCTAGGCAGATAGATTGATTGATTATGTAAGTAAACTAATCTAAGCTAAATCTAGGAGTGAATGCACATCCGTACTGCATCTGGTTCGGATCAAACTCACGACCTACTGCACAAAACTTCAATTTTTTGTGCCAAATCTCATCAAAATTAGCTTAGTAGTTTAGCCATGAAAACTCTCCTAAAAAAAGCTTTCGCACCTAAGGCTAGGCACAAACGGGCCACCGGCCACAACCACCGGTGGCTGTCGCCTCTTGCTGCGATGTTGAGATTAGTGCTGTAGCGAGTGGCCACCACCGGCCACAACCTCCGGAGGCTGTCTCCTCTTGCTGCGATGTTGAGATTAGTGCTGTAGCGAGTGGCCACCACCGGCCACAACCTCCGGTGGCTGTCGCCTCTTGCTGCGATGTTGAGATTAGTGCTGTAGCGAGTGGCCACCACCGGCCACAACCTCCGGAGGCTGTCTCCTCTTGCTGCGATGTTGAGATTAGTGCTGTAGCGAGTGGCCACCACCGGCCACAACCTCCGGTGGCTGTCTCCTCTTGCTGCGATGTTGAGATTAGTGCTGTAGCGAGTGGCCACCACCGGCCACAACCTCCGGTGGCTGTCTCCTCTTGCTGCGATGTTGAAATTAGTGCTGTAGCGAGTGGCCACCACCGGCTACAACCTCCGGTGGCTGTCTCCTCTTGCTGCGATGTTGAGATTAGTGCTGTAGCGAGTGGCCACCACCGGCCACAACCTCCGGTGGCTGTCGCCTCTTGCTGCGATGTTGAGTATAATGCTGTAGTGGGTGGCCGCCATCAGCCATAGGTACGTGTGCGACGAATCCGTACATCATCATCTCCCTGCCCTTATCCCATGTTACGTGGGGTCGGCGCAACACGTTTTCTTCTTCCATTGTCCCCTGTCAACCGTCACGTTGCGACGAAACCATACAAAACGTATGAAAAGGCATGTGAACTGCTTGATTTTGGGCCACCGGTGACCAGTGTGACCGTTTTTGTTTTTTTAGTACTAAATTGAGGCTCCGAAGAATGACGATAGCATATTTTTAGTAGACTAAATATCGGTATAATATTGGTACAATTTTAACTGTCATGGTATTTTTTTGGTATATTCACCTGGCAACAGCTGAAAAGGAAAATAGGTACGTAGGTTTATACAATTAGAAACGGTCACACTGCCGGTGACTGTGGTCGGTGGATCGTTTGGACCGAGCCTAATTATTTGATACGACAAACCCTTTGTCTGTTAAATGCATTAAAATTAAATTAAACATATCATATAAAGCTTCCATTTTGCATACCTACGTGGTTGTCAAAATTAATGCTCGGCTACATTTAATTAAAACCACTTAAATAGCGAGCTCTAAATTAAAATTAAAGTAATGCACTTTTATTTGAGTGCCCTTAATGTTTTGGTACTTATTCAATTTAATTTGATGTTTTTAAAAGTGGAAGTTGTCTTTTACCATTCACCATTATATTCAGCACAAAGGCCACAAATTTTTAAGTGGTCTACAATCAGGTAAGTAGCCTTTTTTATCATCAATGACTTCTCCCGCTCTGACTTTTACTGACTAAAACCCACCCGTGTTCCTTCAGTTGCCTGTGCCAGGGCCACGGTATCTCTTTCGAACAACCCGCGACCCTGGCAGGCATCGGACCTATCGGACCCCATTACTGCTGACATCTCTTTGAGGCGCGCGTGGAACACAACGCGCCGTCGACCCGGGCTTGGGGGTCTACTCCCTAAGCACGAAGCCCATAGTTTCGGCCTTCCTTACGGGCGTTTCCTACTCCGTATCACCGACGTATGGATGATTGGTTCGAACGAAGTTTGAATTACACGATACGACAGTTGTCCCTACTCCCGATGTGTTTTTGCCCGTCCGAAAAATTTAACTTTTACACTTGTTTTGATGGATCGTTATGTCAGACGGACGGACTGACTTAGGGAGACTGACTTAGACCCCCTGGTCTTTAACGGACGGCGAGCTACCCACTACTCGCCGTCTGCAAGCCTGCGCCTACGGTGGCCGGGAATCGGCTATCAATACCCACGCCCAGGGTGTCTCCTGCGGTGACAATCAAGTAGCCTACCTATTTGCGATGTAGTATCGTGCTGATGACAAGTACCGTGACATAGTAAATTTATTTAATTTACCAAAGGCTGAAAGTCTGACAATCTTACCAAGGGGTATCGTTGTACCCAAAAACTAAGTGGGTTGTCGATGTCAGATAGGCAGTCGCTCCATGTAAAATACTGGTATTCAGCTGCATCCGGTTAGACTGGAAGCCGACCCCGACATAGTTAGGAAAAGGCTAGGCAGATTGATTTCGTTGGCAAAGAATGAAAATAATAATGAAAACGTCATGCGCTCATACTATGGGGCTACAAAGTGAGGAAACAATCTGACCGCGTACCGTGTTCAGATGCTCTCTCTTTTTCAGGTGCTTGAGCCAGCTGTCAACGTTTCGGCACAACGACTGTCGGATCTGGGGGTCTACTCCCTAAGCACGAAACCCGTAGTTTCAGCCTTCGTTACGGGCGTTTCTTACTCGGTAACACCTTCGGACAGATGATTGGTTCAGGCCCCGAACGAAGTATGAATGACAATACGATTTGACAGTTGTTCCTACTCCCGATGTGTTTTTGGCCGTCCGAAAAATTAAACTTTTACACTTGTTTGATGGATCTTTATGTCAGACGGACGGATGAACGGACGGACGGACAGACGGACGGACTTAGGGAGTAGGCTCCCAGGTGCGGGTCATCCAGCGTAATCATATGTTGGATGACGCTGTACTTGATCGCCTGCGAAGTGAAATGCAGAGTAACCATGTTATCAGGATGATGTTGGTCTGATCTTCTGGACTCATCTCAAGATTGTAAACGTCGAGGGTTAGCGTAAGCATAATCAGACTATAATGTTCCCACTGCTGGGACACAAGCCTCCTCTCGGTGAGAGGGAGGGGGTCGTAATCCACCACGCGGGCCCAGTGCAGGTTGGTAGATGTCACATGTCTTCGAATTTTTGGTTCTAGGACATGCCGGTTTCCTCACGATGTTTTCCTTCACCGTTTTGAGAGCAGCGGTGATGAAATTATTTACACAAAGTAAAACGCCTGTCTGGGTTCGAACTCGCAAGTAGGGGGACGTTATCACTGGGGCACCATTGCTATCGAACGTCGAGGGTTACAAATACAGGGTGTAAGTGTAAACAGTGGCTATATTTTAAAGGGTCATTGTACTCATCATTATGAACAACTTTTACTATGGGACCAAACCTGAAATCCCAAAAAAATATCAGCTCTTCCCTACACTGACGAATTATGCGAACATAAATGTACTGAACAGCTGTTTGTTTTTGCTCGATTTCTGGTTTGGTCCCATAGTAAAAGTTGTTCATAATGATGAGTACAATGACCCTTTAAAATATAGCCACTGTTTATACTTACATCCTGTATATAAATGAACCCATTTTCAAATAGTACGTAAGTTTCAGAAAGAAAATAGCCCGAAAATGTACATTTTAGTCAAGAAGTAGAATCGCAAGAAAAGCATGAAATTGAAAGCTAAAGACTCGCTTTGGATGGTCGATGTTATCTTTAGTACGTCTATTTTTATGTTTCAAGATCTTTCAACGTATTTATAGATGAGTAGGTAGCTAACTGTGCCATATTATGAGTCTTCCATTAAAATAGGAGTAGAATAGAATAGAATACTCTTTATTATGCACACAATTAAAATTACAGATAACATCAATGTGGAAACACAAACAACAAACATTAACAAACTTTTTTTGTTTTTTTTTTTTTGGCTTAGTGTTGGAATGTTTTAGTAAGAGACCTTGTTCAGAATTTTAGGATACCTTATTTCCAGTATTACACAACATAATATAACACCAGCATTTCCCCGAAGGGTTAGGCAGAGATGTACTATCGCGAAAATCTAAATCTGTGATCAGTTTGAAAACAAAATCCCGTGCACACGATGACCACATCAGTTAGTGTTACTATAGCGGCCGAGCCCTGCAAGCAAGAATAGTCCTTATGGTGTATAGATGTAAGTTTCCTCGATAGTACCTATACACCCTCATTTCGCCAGATATGTTTAATTCCCACGGATCATCACATAATTTTGGTACACAAAGTAAGGCGCCTGACTGGGTTTGAATACACGACCTACAACTCGTAAGTCGGAGCCGTTATCTCTGGGCCACCACTGCTGCCGCAAGAAATCATACCGAGGGTTCCGTTCCGATTTCTTAAAAAGTGTGATTTTTCCTGTAAGTAATCTTTACATAAACTTTTATCAGGTACTTACAAAGAATAATTTCAGATTTTTCTTTATGCAAACTTCGGTTCGGAGATATGGGGGAGAACGGTATTTTTTTACATTTTTCATCAAAAGTCGAAAACTATGCGGCCTAAAAAAAAAGAAAAAATGTTTGAGAATTTGAAAACAGCGCTCTTTCATATGATACCCCACATGCTCTAGTAGACCCACTTCGAATTTTTAAGACCCCCTTTCAGTCCTTGTTGCAAAAAAAAAAGAAACATTTCTTTTTTATTTGAAAAATAGTTGGGCTAACTCATCTTAAACTACTTATTCCAAATTTCAACTTGATAGAATTAGTAGTTCTTGAGATATCCAGCCGTGACAGACTATTGAGTCGCACCATAAGGGTTCCTTTTTACCATTTTAGTACGGAACCCTAATTAATCATATTCATTAAAACAAGTACCTAATTAGATCACAACAATCTAACCATAACATACATAATGAATCAATGTAATTAATAAAAACATATCACCTCCTCCGGGGCAGTGGCCCCCTTCGGACACACAGGCACCCGATTCTCCCCTATCTTCGGACGTAACACACACAAACTAATAATTAATCATCCGGCGTCTTCCCACTTTTCTTGCCCCCTTTCCACCCGTATTTAATTCCTCGTACAAAACACCCCTACCTCCCCTTTTTTTTACTCTCCCGAAGTGTTTTCATTCTGCTCAGTCTGAGTAGAAGCGGGTTTTCTGACTACAAATTGAATTTTGTGGTTACTTGTGAATATTTCAACGTGTAGCAGGATATTAAGCGGTTTGTACACCTATTTGTATGTATGTATTTAGTTTATTTTTGGTTTATAAAGTATTTAAATAAGTAGAGACTAACAATCGAAGACAGAAAAAATCTGACGTCAAACATATTCATAAATACCTAAGTACTAAGTATATTCGTATCGTATCATTTTAATAACGGCTATTGTCATCTGCAACTACCTACCACAGATTACAGAGAAGTAAATAATTTTAATTTTAATTATGATTATTTCAAAGGCATAAACATTCTAACCACAAACTAAAATTATTATTTAAATATTTTTTTAAACAAGGTTTTTTAGTCTGAATATTATCTAGGACCAGAGTCCTTGTCAAGACGAATCAAAAGAGCCCAAACTCGATAGGGCTGCGTGGTTTTATTAGGTACTGACTTCCAATGGCCACCTTCCAGCTACACCATGATGATCTGCATCTCGATGGTACCAAAATATTGCATCGTCAACGATTTTACATACATATGCCAAATTTCAGCTCAATCGAACACCAGGAAGTGCGTCAAAAACTTGCAAATTTAGAAAAGGACTTATCTAACACGAAAACTGCAAGTTAAATAAAAGCTTGTAAAACACACACAATCAAAATATTTAATTCAATAATAATCATACAAATCAACATTTTGGAATAACACCACGTCCAAAATCTAGCACTCCACTTCTAGCACAAAAATAAAAAAACCAACTCCCGAAAGACCATTTTTCACTGCCCAATATGAAAAAGCAAACTTCCAAAACACCATTTTTCACTACCCAGTATAAAAAAACAAACTCCGGAAAGACCATTTTTCACTACCCAATATAAAAAAACAAACTCCAGAAAGACCATTTTGCACTTCCCAATATAAAAAAACCAACTCCCGAAAGACCATTTTTCACTACCTACCCAATATAAAAAAGCAAACTTCCAAAAGACCATTTTTCACTACCCAGTATAAAAAAAACAAACTCCGGAAAGACCATTTTTCACTACCCAATATAAAAAAAACAAACTTCTGAAAGACCATTTTTCACTACCCAATATAGAAAAACAAACTCCCGAAAGACCACTTTTTACTACCCATTATTTATTTTCATACAAGACAAAACATATATGCTATGAAATATTTATACACCTTCATACTCTTGACCCGCTTGGCAAGTTGCCTGAAACAGGAATCAAATCCGAGACTTATCTCAACAGGTACATTCATTGTCCGTTGTTATTCATGATTTTGTGAACGTAGTATAAGGATTGTTGTGTTTATTGGGTAAGCAGAGTTGTAAGTATGTGGTATTAGAAGTATGGTACATGCATACTTAGGTAGATAAAAACATGTATAATGGTGCATACAGTGTGTACCCTGGATAAGTGCGATCTCAAGGGACCTAGGATTATAGGTACAGCCTCAGACCAAATAAAAAACCATTTAGTCTGAGAGTACAGCCCAGCGGAGTCTGGATTTGTACCCAGTCTGTGGTAGGCTTGCCCTTTATTACATGGGACTAAAACATATTTTTTTTACGAAATGTGAGTGCTCTGTATACCTTTCTATATATACCTACTCTCTCTCTATACCTCTGTATATATATAGGGGTACTTAATAATAATCTCAAAGTAATCTTTTAGTTTTCTTTTTAATTTTTTTTTTTAGCTAATGCCAGACAGTAGGTAAGAATTGTAACGGAAATGCCTGACCCCATAAATGTCAGTCTGTTTTAAAGTATCAAATAGATCGTTGCCCCCAAACTAATAATTATTTCTGCTCTTGGGGACTTTAAACCCCAAACAACCCTATTTTTTCCCGTACATATTTCACCACAAATGTCTGCATGAAAGTTTTATTTCTTCAAAATTAAACAGTTACTGCTTATGATCCCATCCCACATACACAGATTTATTTAACCCAAGCGATTCACATTTCGCGACAATACACATCCCGGCCTACCCCAACTGACTTGAATGCAACATGGTGTTTCGTGTCGCGTCAGTAACAGGGCAGTGTGACGGCCGATGTAGGTTACTGTAACATTCACGGTGGTTACTGTAACACGTAGCTACTCTTACGTCTGGTTACAGACGGTGTGAAATGTATTGTTGAATGACAGTTTTGATGTGTGAAAGGTGTTTGTAAAAATGCGAAAGTGAGTTTGTTCGTTTATTTGTTACGCTTTCACGCTAAAACGTCTGAACAGATTTGGATGAAATTTGGCACATGGGTAGACCGGGATGGGGGGGAGGACATAGTTTACTTTTCATCCTGGACCGCAGATGAAGTCGCGGTCAACAGCTACAATAAGTTTGAAGAGATATAGTTGCTGAGTCACGCAAAAACGACCGAACGAACGAATTAACGCTACATCTAACCCACTGAAACTCAACTGCAGTTAACTTGGCAGATAAAACTACATGGAAAAAGGCCAATCATATTCTCAATATCACATACATATTATAGTTATGTTTTCAAAGAGATAGATGCTTTCCAGGTCGTTCTTATATCATCACAGTGAAGGATAGTGAGGGTTTCACAATTCGTCAACTTACCAACATGGTGATCTTACCAACATGATCAATGCTACTTCTTTGTCTGAGATGAAGATTTTGCTTAGCAGCAGCTTTTATTAGTACCTATGCTAATTCCTGCCACTTTTCATATCTCCATATTTGGTGTGAATCGAAAAAAAATGCACTCGAAAGTTTTAGGATATTTTTCTTTTGAAGCAGATTTTCAGAAGTCATAAATTAATAACGTTATCTATTCACAAAATAATAAGAAATTATTAAAATCATTACTAATGTCTATTAGTTACTTTCAATTTAGGATTACAAACAAAGAAAAAGTTTTATACATATTGATCTACCGCTAAAGACATAGTGTCCCCATTGTTTGGTATTAAAAAGAATAGTCTTAATAAATAAAATTAATAGTGTAGGTCCATCAAACACACGTACTTATAGGCATGCGTATGTATGCAAACATGCATATTGTTAAGCAGTTGTATAAAAATATATCAGTAGCCGTAAAAACATCAGACACAAACTTTCCAGCCAACAGAAACAAGAAGTAACCTCAAACAAAAGTAACCAAACCAAAAATCATAATAACCACGCCAACCAAAAATCTAATTAACCCTGCCTAACAAAGAAAGCTTTGTAACATCTTACGGGTAGAAAGAGAGAGGAGACCACGAGAAAAATGCATCCTCCACCCTAAGGGGGAACCCACCCCAAAAGGGTGGCTGTATACATTTTTTCTTTTCCTTTTCTTAAGACGAAAATTTGTTACGCTTTTTATACTTATACACCCGGGGTGGCTCGCCCCGATCGATAGTAGGGGGAGAATGCACCCGTTATCACTACCTCCCCTTATCAATTTTTCGTGCAGTTTTTGCCTTATTATACTGTACCTTTACTTTAATTATTGGATATATTTTGATATTGTACTGAATTTTTTACTGTGTAAGGTTTAAAATCGTGTATGAGTGTTTTGAGACAAAGGGAAGATTAGTATGTATGGATCTTGTTCTTTTATGAGAATGGAGACTTTTTCTTGTATGTCTTAAGTTTAGACGATCTTGGGGGAATCAAGAGAGGCTATAAACGATCGGTTATGACCACACATGGAAGGTAGATTTTTAGTTGGAAGAGTCTTTGTGTGTGTTAACAATACCAATCTATATCTATATATACCAATATGAAGCCGAAGAATTTGTTTGTTTGGACGCGCTAATCTCTAGAACACGACTCAGGTCGACGAGATCAAAAAGAGCGGGCCAGAATTGGGCTGCAGGACAGAAAAGAGTGGCAAGAAAGGGAGGACGCCTTTACCCAAAGAGGGGTACTTAATTAATTTATTATTTACTTTTTAGGAATAAACAGGCTTTATTATTATTACATATTTCACCACCTACGATTAAGTTCCGATTAACTTAGTTGGCAGATAATTTCATACAAATTCTGTTCCATTTTTGAATTTATTCGGTATGTAGTGGCTATTCGGACATCGTGAAATAGGTCCTAAATCTCCAGACTAGAACTACCAGTCGGATTTGGAAAAATATTTTTGCATTTGATAGCCCAATTTTTGAGAAAGGTTATAGACTATTTAACATTACGCTACGACCTTCAGGAGCCAAGCAAAAAGAAAAAAAGTCAGAAAGAACGCTAAGCGAAAATGAAGTATAATAGCTCGGGTAGGAGATGGGATACGACGCGGACGAAGTCGCGGGCAGAAGCTATTAGGTAACATATTGAAATTAGGTCACGACTTACGAGACACGCCTGATGTCTGTCTGGTGAGCGTAGTGTCTGAGTGATTGGTTCGATCAGACATTTCCATGCTCACGCTACACTCCGCTAAAAACACGCGTCATGAAAGAAGAGACTTGACACACCACGTAGTTTGACTTGCGCAGTAGATTATAATTCTCTGTTTCTGATTATTCTGATTTATAGGTCTCTTTAGCGGTATGAGGTCTGGGGGCCTACTCCCTAAGCACGAAGCCCGTAGTTTTGGCCTTCGTTAACCCCTCAGGTGTCTGAGTTTGGCTAATTTTAGACCCAAAACCCCAGCGAGTGGGGAGGGTTGGGGGTTAGTTGCGAACCCCATAGGTTCACAACTACTGATGATGATATGTTTTCCATCGAATGATGTTTTTTTACGTTTATATATATGTGATCTAAGCTTATATACCTATTATGTAAAGTTTTGTCCTTTTGCACACTTGGGGTGCATTTGACACGAGGGGGGGAGGGGGAGTTAGCTGCGAACTCCATAGGTTCACAACTAATGATGATTATTGGTTTTCCATCGGATGATGTTTTTTTACATTTATATATATGTGATATAAGCTTATATACCTAACAAAAAAAGGGTTTTTCTTATGCACACATGGGGTGCATTCGACAATTAAGGGCGTTTCCTACTCCATATCACCTACTGATAGATGGCTGGTTCGGGGCCCGAACGAAGTATGAATGACAACACGATTTGACAGTTGTCCGTACTCCCAATATGATCCGAAAAATTTAACTTTTACACTTGTTATGATGGATCGTTATGTCAGACGGACGGACGGACTTAGGGAGTAGACCCCCTGAGACGGGAAGGGACCGGGCGTCATCCGGGTGGTGGAAAGAGCGCGGGAGGCGAGGTCAAAGTCTCATCTTTCGTGGCACGCATTGTACTATCACTTTATAACAAGGAAATCCACAGCTGGACGTGAGCAATCTAGAAGTTTTGAAATATTTATTGCCATTATCACTCTGCTTGCAATTATGCATTGTGGGCCAAGACTACCACAGCATGGGTTCCTGAAAACGTCCAACGGTATCGTGGAAGACCCAGGTGTAGATGGCGGGACGAACTTGACCCTTATACGGGTTGCAGACCAAGAGCTAAGCTAAGGTAGTTCATGTCTTTCCTTCGATACATGGAATACACGGCTCGCATAAGTCGGTACTCTTAAATTCCATACCGCTTACTAAAACTTTCATTTTATTCATATAATTACGCGATAAATGAGCTAATCTTTTATGCCAAATGTTCGAAATATTTTAGTTTAGCTCGCATAGCTGAGGTAACTTTTCATATTATGATCATAGTTTGCGGTCTGCACACAAGCATGAAAAATTACCTCAGCTATGCGTGCTAAGCTAAAATAACTTAGCTTAGCTCTTGGTCTGTCCTTAAAGGCTCAGGATCGAGTTGAGTGGAAAAATGGGGATAGGGGGCCTCGCTTTCCTTTTGCCATGCAGTGGCACCATACCTACATGACGATTATTATTTACATACAGGGTGAAATTGAATAGATGCGACAGAATTTAAGGGGGTGTTCTACGCATCAATATGAACAACTTTTACTATGGGGCCAAACCTGAAATCGCGAAAAAAAAAACAGCTGTTCAGTACATTTAATGTTCGCATAATTCGTCAAAATGTACTGAACAGCTGATTTTTTTTCGCGATTTCAGGTTTGGTCCCATAGTAAAAGTTGTTCATATTGATGCGTAGAACACCCCCTTAAATTTTGTCGCATCTATTCAATTTCACCCTGTATATTGATAATCAAATAGTTTTATCATAGTACGAAATTAAGCCAAGGATTAGAAGATGTATCTATAGGATGTTGACCAGATTTATGAACGTAAAAGAGGCAAAATGAACATGTATGGATTGTAGCAGGTTATAATTGCTTTTGCCGGTCGAAAATTATCCCACGGGAACATACTACCGGTATAAAAGTACCCTATGTGCTAACCTAGGTCATGGTTTACACATGTGCCAAATTTCATCAAAATAAGTTCAGCCATTTTAGCGTGAAAGCATAACAAACAAACTCACTTTCATTTTATATTTTACACTCGCGTAGATTGGAATAAAAAGTAGGCTATGAGTTAATACAGAGTATCAGCAATCCACATACCAAATTTCATCCAAATCGGTCCAGCCGTTTGAGCGTGAAGAATTAACAAACATACAAACACACACGCACAAACTTTCGCCTTTTTAATATTAGTGTGATCGTTAGAACTAGTTAGGAAGTTGGGATTAGGATAATGTTATGGATACTGCAACCAAACTTCATAATAAAAAACCCTTAACCAGATTCTACATTTTCATATACAGATATAGACCATCTTAAACTCTTAAAAAACTGACAGGAATTAACCCAACGTGGACGACAGTAAAATAAAATAACCACATTTATCTCTGAGCAGCAAAAAATAATATTAAAATAAAATATTATTCGCTGGAATAAGTTTTAAATGGCCTGGCGAAATTATGAGACGCCACTTTTGTGTCAAAGGATAACTTAAGATAATTTCAGTCAAACGTGTCGCTTTGAGCTCAGAAATTAGTAGAAGGAATTATAAGATTTTATAGTAATGTAATATTTTTACAAGGAGGGGCTCGTGGCTAAGTAATAATAGCCGCACGGGTCGATTGAAGGTTAAGCTAACCTTGCCGAGGTCGGCCCGAGGATGGGTGACCATACATTATCATATCGAGATCCCTCCATGCCTCGGAAAGCATGTTAAGAGGATATATCGAAGCGTTGTTTAGCTCAGTGTGTAAGTGAAATGGCGTTAGGGCTATCTAGTTTGACGAGCCAGATAGAAGACTCACGCGCACCGGAATTTAAACGCCCTTCGTTTAAATGTAGATTTATGACAAAATGCTATACTTACTTACATTTTTAGCTTAGTAAGTTCTTTACATATTTAAATACCTTCGATTTAAAGTAAATTTTACTGCACAGTAAGGAATTGTTTACGTATGATCGTATAAAACAGAAAATAGACGGTGCTACTTTGGATTTTCTTTCTATAGAAAAAATATAAGGTAGGTTATCATGTTTCGATTTTAGTACCTACAGCAGTAGACAATATACCCAGTCAAATAACACATTGAAAATTCAAATGATATAACCATACCTATACGTTTGGTTTTATAAAAAAAATATTATCAGATTTTTTTCACGAATTTGGATTTCATTTCACTCATTTGAAAAGGAGCGTACATATTTTTATGGTTCTTTTTGTTTTACTCAAAAGCGATAGTTAACATAAAATCCCACAGTTTTGTTTAAGAAAACTTAAGAAAAATAAACAAGATAACCATTAAAACTGTTTCTTTAATTGCAAAGTTGACTAAGTCTCGCACAAACTGGTTACTAACTAGTAATTATCTTGTAGAATACTTACTATAAAAATAAACTTCTGCCGCCGTAGGTCTGCCTAACTGCTGGTACGAATAATTAATTAGTTACCTATGCATGTCATAATCTTGTAACTATTATTGTTATTTGTACTACTTGCTTATGAGGGCGAATTCGACCAAACTTTTATACCCAACTAGCTGACCCGACAGACGTTGTCCTGTCCCAATTTCAATATTCCCATATAAAATCCACTTTCAGTTTTCCAGAATTTTCCAATTTTCCCGGCAACTTTTCCAATTTTTCTCATCGTTAAAACCTTCCATGGACTACGTCAAACATTTCAAAACCAAAATCAGCTAAATCGGCCCAGCCTCGTTCTTGAGTTATAAAATTACAACGAAAAGTGGCATTGATTTTTATACATATAGATGTAAGTCTCCAACTTCAAACAAATTTTGTATTTTTGACAGTTTCTCCATACAAAAACTGTCATCAATTTTATTCCACGGATAAAAGACTGGTCAAATTAGCCCTAAATCTGTCTGAGAATGGGAAGGAAATTTACCGTTGAGCTCCTAAGTTCTGAGTTGAGCTACACGATTACTGACACATGCGTGCACTAACTGGACATCATCATCATCCTCCCGGTGGACCGATGACCTTGTAAAGGCCGCAGGAATCCGCTGGATGCGGGAAGCACTGGACATGGTCCATTCAAATCTGCGTGGTTCTTACTTCTTACCTCAAGAGACCATCTCATAGACATTGGTCCTCACATGATCTAAGCAAGACAATGTTTAAATTTTAAAAGAGACTGTGAAAGTAGTCGGACATGAAATATTGACCGAACCCGTATCAAAAAAAATTGTGTAGAAGTGTTTGTTAATTCATTCACCACGATTCAATTTAGCATCAATGTCTAAACAATTCAGGGTACTTAGTAGATTTTATCATACGAGTCTAAGATCGGTCAAAGACGGGTCAAAAATCGTCTTAAACTTCGCCTATTAGGACCCGTCTTTGAAATGGTTTCCCTTAATCTATGTCAACTTTTACCCCTAGTTACTACCCTAAAGTAATCTCATCATGAGTACCTAGATGTTCTTAGGAGTCTTGTCTGACGATTACCTGTAGCATGCTAAGCGATACTTAGTCCTGATCTATGTGCAAGAGTGCGTCCAGGACAATACTAACTACCACCATACCGGTTTCTAAGACCAAGTAAGTAGCATTCATTTGAAGAGTAGAGTAGTATGGGCGCTAGAGAAATTACAACATCTGGTTGTAATTTCTCTAGCGCCCATAGCTACTCTTCAAAGTCTATCTAAATCTCTACGATTCACAGAACAACAGTCATAGGTATAAAGCTATAATGTAGACGGAAGACGAAGAACGTAACTATCAAGAATTTGTCAACAAAATAAACATGAACCTTTCATGGGACTGAAGATTGAGGTCATGTGTTTATTTATGGTCTGTCCCCCGCACAATGACTATTGAATTCAATACACTACAGCCTGAAAAGCAATAGAAACATGCCTTTTCATAAAAATATCAACAAATATCGGAGGCCATAGGAAAACAAAAACATAATATGCATAGCTAGTTTATAATAGCTATAATATAAATACATTATTCGAATGCAAATCGGACTAGCCAACACGAATTTGCATCGTTTGAAAAACGCACGAAACCGGTAATTTAATTAACAGAAACAATGACACTGGTTGCGCTAGCGCCGTACGCCATCTTGAATTTTCGTCCAATCGCCGCGCTCGGGGCAAGGTCACGCGCAATGTCAAAACTGGCGCGTTGCTTCCTAGTAAATCGTCTAGGCCAATCATTGTTACTATGATAGATACGAGGTCGGCCATTTTGCATTTAGATATCTCGTTTATGGCTACAGCGTGGGTGAGATAAGTTATAAAATGATAAAAAGCTGCACTAAATGAGTTTTGAATATGAAATAGTTTGATAGAATATTGTTGGATGCATTTGCTTGTTAATTTTATGTAAGTAAGTATTATGAGATGTTGAATAATGTTTTATGCGTCTATCATTACGTAGGTAGCTATTGTATACTTTATTTGCTAAGTAGGTAGTTTAGGTACTACTCATATAAGAAGTATTTACTATTCAATCATATAATTACTAGACTGTATGCAATGTTTTAGTTATACATCACCCAAATCCATTCACAGACTTGGTTCTAACTTCTATTGAATGTTTTCTTATCAGTTTTCAGAATATAACCTTGCATTGTCTTACGAATCTAATGGAAACATGAATTATGTTCGCCAATATTAGAGTTTATTTTTCGACAGCATATTTACCTGCACGTTAAGAGGGATGTGTGGTGTTACGCGAATGGATAGGATAAGAAATGAGTATAAAAAAGTGGAAGTTTGAAAGTGACACCGGTGACTGAAAGTTGTGTGGAAATTGGTTGTCATGGTATGGGCATGTGATGCGGAGGAATGAGGAAAATGTGGTGAGGAAAGTTTTGAGTATGAATGTGGATGGCTATACGAGGAGGGGAAGACCAAAGAAACGATGGATGGACTGTGTGAAAGATGATATGGCTAGAAAGGGAATGACTACCGAGATGACGATTAATAGAGAAGTATGGAAGAAAAAAACATGTTGCGCCGACCCCAAATTAATTGGGATAGGGCAGGAGAATGATGATGATATTTATCCTACACGTATGATCCCGGGAAAATGATGTAAAGTTGTTTTATCTCACGAAAGCGGGTGAGCCATACTTGTAGATGTAATGCGTATAGACACGCGCTCTTGTGTGCGTACCTGCAGGTAGCGCTCTCCCGAGCTTACGCACACAAAGACAATGTGCATGTAACATTTACACATACAAGTATGGGTCGCCCGCTTTCGTGAGATAAACACAACACGCAATCAAAAAACATGTCAGCACTTTTCCTTGTGCTGTTTCATCACCACTGCTCTCAAAACGATGAAGGAAAACATATCGAGGATCAACCGGCATGTCCTAGAACCAAAAATTCGAAGACATGTGACAAACCCACACTGGGCATGCGTATAGGATTACGGCCTACTTCTCACAGAGATGAGGCCTGTGTCCCAGCAGCCGATTTACCAAAAACACCCATCAAATACCTTCAAAGCAAAATTTTCCCAGGAAGGTGAGTAGGTACGTAACAAAATATTGTATAACCATATCGGGTACACAAACAAACGGGCATACCGCCAGTGAAAGCATAACCCTTGGCCTTAGAAACTACGCGTCGCCTAGTGAATCTGTAATTTGTAAATCGTATATGAGACTTTTTACTGCTGTAGTATTGAAATTGGTTATAAGATTTATGAGGTTATTAAACCATGAATTACTATCTATCTAGGTCTAAGATTATCAAGGTCTAAGATTATCAAGAAAAACCTTCTTGATAATGTTAGACCTTGATAGCTCCTTTGAATACCAACCACCACCCAAGCCACTTTTCGAATATAGAAACGCTTCTTCTGTTAGCAGGGAAGAATTGGATGAGGGTATCTAAGAATGGCGTACAACGGAGCAGATTGGGGCCGTGGTGACTCAGTGGTAACGGCCGCGACTTACGAGTCGTGGGTTATAATTATAACTAGGTATCAAAGCCATGCGTTTAATATTAAAAGTTAATAAATTATAAACTAGACAAGCGTTTTGGTCAGCACCATCTCTGAATACGAATTGGCACAAACTAGTTTAAAGATTAAGCTGGGACAACACCAGTTTACTCATGAAATGCAACCCGGTTACCGAGCCAGTGATGTGACACTGTCGATATTATGATGGTAATTAATGTAATAATAAACACGGGGTATTTTTTAACGAAGATCCCCGGGGAAGTTAATCTAATTGTTGGCTTGGTGCTCCTGGTTATTACGTATGAAAGTTTGTTATCGAATGGTTCAAGGGTGACTTGATGATATAGAAAATGGTTGTTTTTAGGGTTCCGTACCAAAATGGTAATAAAATGGAACCCAGATGCGGCTCAGTCTGTAACCTAATGATTTCATGAAATCGCTAGATTTGAGGTCAATTCTAACATAAGGAGTTGTATTGCTGATTCTAATGATTATAATCCTGTAAAGTAATGTTAGTTACGGCCGCGAATCATATTTAATCAACATACAACCTGACACTGACCTGCAAATTGCAAAAAACGTAAGAAAGTTTGCTAAAGCTGGCCAAATATGGGTCCACTGTATTAAGTATACAATTCACTTCTGCCTAGTCCCTCGTGGAAAACCTACAGGCGTGATGTTTTAAATTTTTGTATCGATTTATTAGTTTCTAAGTACAAGTGAAAGATGTGGTAGTTAAGCTATTAAAACCTGTACAAAACTAATATTATAAATGCGAAAGTGAGTTTGTTTGTTACGTTTTCACGCTAAAACGGCTGAACAGATTTGGATGATATTTGGCACACAGATAGACCATGACCTGGGTAAGAGCATAGGCTACTTTTCATCCTGTATGGCAGACAAAGTCGCGGGCTACAGCTAGTATTATCATAAATAACGTTAAAAGTAACCGCTACGAGCCGAAGTGGTTATTTTCTAAATTTTAATGATGCTGGTGTTATCAAGTTATGATGGGTTAGAGGTCAAAGTAAAAATACTTTCTCCTAGAAGCTGTTAGTTTTAGCAACGAGGCGCCAATGTTTTCGAGTTTAGAGAATGTTCATATATAATTGTAATAAATAATATTAGCTTAGGTTAGGAATTGCTGCTTTTATAACTTGAGTTTTTTTTAGATTATCTATGAAAGAGATTTTTTAAGGGGTTTTATAATAAATAATTAGGTATCAATCAAATCTTCAAAACTCGAATAAATGTGAAAGTTAAAATTTTCAGTAATTACTAATTTCTGACATTTACACTCACACACCGCACACACTATTACACTATTCTATTACACTATATTATTATTATTTTTATTATACTTTAAACTATTATTTTTATGTTTAAGTGTCATTTTTGACCCTTACACAGAAAACAATTAATGACACTAACTAAAAAAAATAAAAAAAAAAAAACACTACTCGTGAAGTTAAAATATTGAAGATCAAAATGTGAACATTATTTGGACATATTCACCCCAAAATAAAGTTGATCTTATCGACTACTCGTACATCCCTATTTATTTTAAATTGCGTTATATTACAATCAGAGTATACAGCTCGGTGCATTTCCTACAGCGCTGAAACTTTCAGTACGCCTGACAAAGAATTTTCAGTCTACTCCCATACACGGCATTTCACGCCTTCCTTCTTCAAGAATAAAGACCAGTCTCCTTTGTACTATCTAAAGGTTTTCTATTTTGTTTTCGGATGCAACTTATTTGTGAAAACAGGAGTGAAAGAGATGGCTAGAAGGGTGTGTAGTGAGTGTGAAGAGGATAGAAATACTCTAAATTTACGAAGCCACAGGTGGTGTACCTCGGGTACAGGCACAGGAGGTCTTGGATCGAGAATATTTTAATCTTGGGGTAGTTTCTTTCACTACTGGCTTTAAAACTGTACCAATATTTCTCAGTCTATTTATTAGAGCGATACATCCGAAAGTGATTCATTAGGTACATACTGTTCAAAGCCATGGAGAAATCTTACACCCTTAGCAATCACCGCCATCATTCTCCTGCTCTTATCCCAATCTATTTCGGGTCGGCGCAACATGTCCTTTTTTCCATACTTCTCTAATAGTCGTCATCTCGGTAGTCACCCCCTCTCTAGCCATATCATCTTTCACACAGTCCATCCATCGTTTCTCTGGTCTTCCCCTACTCTTATAGCCATCGACATTCATACTCAAAAATTTCCTGAAATCACGCCACCAACACACAAAATTAAAGGCACCAAAAAATCCCCTACTTCCGACTATTTTTCTAATCTACCACCCAGTAATATCAATAGTAAACAGGCAACACCACCGACCAAACCTTTCTTTACCAACATCACAGAGAAGTTCAACAACTTCAAAACAAAACAACAAAGCAAATACTTATATATTCAAACCTATCGATCAACATGTCAACAATTCGTTTTGCAAACTTATATTCGTCTATTTTCAACCCCATAATAACAGGACAGCTAAAACAATGAAAAGTTCATACGAATCTCAAAGACAAGTAAGTTTCGATAATTAAAAACTTAAGTTGGACATGACAGCCGTTTACTACAAAACATATGGAAGTTCCCATGAAAAGTTGGAGCTATAAAAAGGTCTAAGTGGACGGCTGTTTGCTTTGTCTCTGGTATTCATAGAAATAATGTTGTCATTGCTATATTCATTTTCGTTGTCCATGGCTTTAGTCAGATGTAACTGATCTTTTTAACATAGACTACTATTATATATTTTGATAATTGTATTTAGGTACTCTATTGATTTTTCAGGGAACAGTGTTATGTCTCTCTGCCAAAATAATATTATTACATACTAGCTTTCCCGCTTGTATGTCGGAAAATATCCCACGGGAACGTACTGCCGGGAAATCCTTCCTTATTTCTTGTCTACATTATAAAGGGAACCTCTGTGTAAAATTTCAACTTTCTAGGTTGGGCTGGGCGTTGATGAGTCAGTCATAAAGTCAGTCAGTTGGGTAGGTATATAGGTGTATGGGTACTTATAAAACTGAGACACACTCATTCACTTTACCATTCATTGAGTCACTCCTGCTATGTACCTATCATCAAATCCTTCTGCCCTTATCCTTATTGATTTGTGGTCAGAGCTGCACGTCCTCTTTATCCATAAATCAGCCGTCATCTCAGTGTTCACGTCCGTCCTAATCATAATATAATTTTTCACACCTTCGTGCTAGATATAAGGAATATGAGAAATCATATCTCTTTCCTTATTATACTAAATAACGGTAACGGTAAAATCTGTAACCATTTATGACAGCAGCTGCTACTAACTATTCTATAATAAAATGCATTCAAAGCAATGCCTTCTGAATTTTGTCAAAGCTTGGACATCACGAATTTGTACCGTATGATGTTCGAGCTGGTACTCGTAACATAGTACAGACCTACATACAGCAGCAGATCAAATTACTACAAACTGTCAAATTTTCTCAACATTTTAAGGTTTTAAAATCATTTGGAGAAATTTGACAGTTTGGTATAACCTGATTTGCTGTTGTCTGTACCATCTCAGAAATCATACGGTGTCGATTTTCCTACTGTCGCTAACCTGTGACATGTTGATAAAGGTATGGTTTTTTAAATATTTACTGAAACTTTAAGCAGTCAAGATACTCCTCATGAAGATCCAGAAAAACACACATAATGTTATCTTAAAGAAGAAGCAAATTGTGATGATGATTAAAGAAGACGTTTTGGAATACAGACCAAAAATTGCCAAACTCAGGGTATATATAGATGGCACTAAGGCTAGATAGAAAAACGAGCTGCGCATGGTGGCTAATAATGAATGGATGAGAGTGGCCAAGAATACAGTCCAATGTCTTGCAAATAGAAAAATACTCCGCATGAAGACACAGAAAAACACACATTAATTTATCTTAAAGAAGAAGCAAATTTTTTTGATGACTAAAGAAGACGTTTTCGAATACAGACCAATTTGCAAACTCAGGGTATATAGATGTCTCTCAAGGTTAGATAGAAAAACGAGCTGGGCATGGTGGCTAATAATGAATGGATGAGAGTGGCCAAGAATACAGTCCAAAGTCTTGCAAAAAGAGAGACCAATCTCCAGCAGTTGACTGCGATGATGAAGATACAGAAATATATTTTTTTAGTCAAACTCAAGTCACAATTAAAGCAGTGACAAATAAAACTGGTCTAAGAACACGTCATATGCACCACGCTGTTATAATAAGACACAATTGTATTCTTAATAAATATTACAATAACATTTATGTATTTACTGCATGATATTTGCATCAGACCTACATATTTGTGACCTAGAATACGATATCCTATGTATCAGAAGTTTTGAATTTTATTGATCTAGATTTGTACCTTGCCTGTCAGTAATTTGCTGCCTGCAGAGTTTTTTGTGCGAATTATTGTTTTATAATTTATGTTACTGCAAAATTCATAAATAGTCTTTAAATGTTACCATTCGAATGGCCTTAGATTATTGTAATTGTATTTTTTCTTGGGTATTTTCCTCTACATTTCTGGCTCTTAACTTTTCTTTTGTTTTTTTTTACACTGCTTCTTCACTACAGTTCTTATAAGTGTCTGCAGAAATAAATAAATTATCAGCGTTTTTTATTCCTAAATTTTATTCCGCTTTATATTTTTCCGCGGTTTTGACGACACGGTTGGCGCAGTGGTTGAGTGATTGACTGCTGCGCAGCATGTCGCGGGTTCGATTCCCGCACGGAACAAATATTTGTACGACCTACAAGTATTTGTTCCGAGTCTGGGTGTTTTTCTATCTATAATATCTATGTATTTACAAAAAAAATGTATATAAGTAGTTTATCAGCCATCTCGTTACCATAACACAAGCATTAGGTTGCTTAGCTTGGAGCTAGATGGCGTTGTGTGAAATGTCCAAGGATATTTATTTATTTATTTATCTATTATCAGAGTAGATTAATTTACAATATATGTATGCTATAATGAGGTGCTGTTTTCGCTCTGTTATAATTATTCTATACTAAAAATAAATTTGATTCCCCTGATTTTCCTAATAGATACCGAAATAAAAAAAACGAAAGATGATACAAAAGAACGATCTCACAATATGTCACCATCAAAATCCTTGCGAGTCCCTAGCAAAAGAACTTACAACTAAAATAAATCCTAATAGCAAACTACTCAACGGTAAAATAAGTCTTAGCATAAAAGTCGTACGGTATAAAAATCGAACATAATTCGATAATCGATCGAGTATTCAGTTTTTATAAGCCAACTGTCATGGGAACAGGGGCAAGTGCTGAATCCATCAAGCAATTTTTGCATGCCTTTAATGTTTCTAGATTTTTTTGTTAAAGAAACTTGCATAATAAATGTGAATTTTCATGGAAATTTATACTTTCATGAGGGAAAATTTTAACGTATTTTTGCAGCCGTTTGTCAGCTCTTTTCAAAAGGACAGGACCCAATTGGAACCGCGTACTTAGATTCTGATGTTTCATATGCCCATTAAGGTTTATATGATATAAAATATTTTGAATTTTTTCTGCTGATTGACGTCGTATGTAAGGGCTGACAAGATTGGAATTTTAAACACACTTTTCGGAAGTTATGAGTCATAGAAAATTACTGCTTATGACACATTAGGTAAGTAAGCTGATTGATCCCAAATTAATCCCAAATTAATCGAAACGCTTTGAAAGGGAAAAGTTGTCTAGGCCCGACAACTTTTTATCCCTTTCAAAGCGTTTCGTATTAAGGCGAAAGCTCCAGGTAGCCCACGAAATTCAAATTTTCTTACGTTTTTTGCAATTTGCAGGTCTGTATCTAGATAAATAATTCAATAGGATTGACACAAGGTTTTCGATAACTTTTGTCAATCCAATACATTTTTAGCTTTTCCTAATACATTTGTGTATTTCATCACCATAGTCATAGTACCCAAAATACGTCCACTGTTGGACAAAATCCAAGCTCCAAGCATTACAAGCTATTTACGTGTTATTGTAGGTACTTGAAAGTAATTGATTGCAATTAACAATTGAAAGGATGTTAATCAGTTAACTGTTATTAAGTTAATTAATTGTTGAAGACTGTTTTTTGTTTTTTTCTTAACGAGGGTCAATTCAATCAAGCATCACAATCAATTTTCTGACAAAATCCTTAAGGTCTGAGGTAAGGATTTTTTCAGAAAAGGCTAGACCGTCCCCTGAGGGTATTCCTAGGGGTATGTGGGACTCATATCAGTTCTACTTACCTCTTCAAATCGGCGTCCACGATTATCATTATTTATTTTATTTATTTATTTAATTAATTAAATATGTATGCGTCTATACAGAGTGTACCAGAAAGGTGTACTTAGTCATAATGGGTGTGGTACAGACCATCAAACTAAACAACTTTCTCCATGGGACCAACATCGTAATCACGAAAAAATTATCAACTGTCCCTTAAAAAACTTCAACACCTATTTATCTCGACGCAAATGTATGGGACGGCTGGTTCTTTTTTCGCGATTACTATTTTGGTCCCATGGAGAAAGATGTTCAGTTTGATGGTATGTACTCGTAGCACACCCTTAAAGACCAAACCTTTCTGGTAAACCCTGTAGTGCGCGCGCAAGTGCTAGTCACTGCCTGAGGTATGTGAGCGGTGAGTCGTTTAGTTTATAAGTGGTATTCCCTAGCTGTCTTCCTGTGGGTGCCTCAATAAATTAAGGACTAATTTATTGAGGCACCCACAGGAAAGTCTGGTTAGACAGGCGACAACCTTCTAAGTTGACCTGCGAGATGCCATTCACAAAAAAATACATTTTCCTTATTCTTCCAAAACACGTGCCCAAAAATTACGAAATGACTATGCCTATGGATTCTATGAATGTTAGTTAATCCTCTTAAGAAAAAATAGTCAAGATATGCAACATAAGTATTGAAATAGATTGTAATTGTATGTGAAACAAACAGCGAGCAGCCTTGACGCAAACATTGGAGAAATGGTAATGGGGTAGAACTAGGTCTATACCTAATTAAATTTCAATGACGAGGCGTGAGCTAGACGTTTTGAGCGTGAAACACGTTTACTCGTGTACCTATTTAGAAAACTGAATTAGGTAAACGGTTGACAACCGTAAGTTTTGAAACAATAACTACATTTTGTCTGTATTTTGTCGGCTATAGAACATTTGAGAGATTTTGGAGATGAATGTAGTCGTTTCAGGCGAAAGACGTCCACTTTTGGACATAGGCCTCCCCAAGCACCGCCATCGCCACTTCGACCGGTTCTGTGCTGTCCGCATCCAGCGGATTCCTGCGAAATTCACAAGGTCATCGGTCTACCTCGTGGGAGGCCTTCCAACGTTACGTCTTCCGGTACGCGGCCGTCACTCTAGAACCTTTCGGCCTGATCGGTCATCTGTAGTGCTATTCTGTAAATATCTCACCGTGAAAACTTAGGTGAAGTGATCTTAAAGTGAGCTGTCAATAGTGTCAATCCTTAGCATTGGGTGGAATGACAGCTCACTTCACGCTCCCTTCACTTAAGTTATCACGGTGAGATGTCTACAGAATAGCATTGCAGTTCTGCGTGTCATGTGCTGCATTTGATGAAGAGTTAGCTAGAGTGGTCTTGTCTTTACTAAAAAAAAGCTATTTAAGGCAGGTACCATCGCGGATACTGGCTGTGATCCACTTTTCAACCTTATTTATTTACTAAGGTATTATGGTTGAAAAGTGGTTCACCGCCAGTGTCTGCGATGGAACCTGCCGGTCGATTCTGTAAAAATCTCACCGTGAAAACTTAGGTGAAGTGAGTTTGTTTTTGCTAGGAATTGACACTATTGACAGCTCACTCTACGCTCACTTCACCTAAATTTTCACGGTGAGATGGTTACAGAATCGCACTGCTGGTTCATCGCCAGTGTCCGCGATGGACCTATAATAATGTTAGACGTTTTTCGTAAAAATGAGTATCTCTTCTTAAATTAGTAGTTAAATTTTCTAGCAGCAGAATAATGCTAATCAATGAAGCTAGGAGATATATTGGGTATTGATTGAGTTGGCTGTTCATCGCCAGTGTCCGCGATGGACCTATAATTATGTATAGTCGTTTTGCTAATCAATGAAGCTAGGAGATATATTGGGTATCGATTGAGCTGGCTGTCAAATGAAATTAATTAATTAATAATCACCTAAAAAAACAGTAGTTTTTCGATTACCAAAATGCAAGCTTTTCATAAAACAACTTGAGGATACCAATTTATCTCGACAGGTCCTGTACAAGGTCTATCAGGAAGGTGTGGTCAAATTAATAACGGTGTGGCACAGACTATCAAAATGAGCAACTTTCTCCATGGGACCAACATAGTAATCGAGAAAAAATTATCAGCCGTCCATACATTTGGGTCGAGTATTGAAGCTGTGTACGGGACAGCTGATAATTTTTTCTCGATTACTATGTTGGTCCCATGGAGTAAGTTGTTCATTTTGATGGTCTGTACCTACCACACTCTAAAATTTGACCTCAATTTTCTGATACAACCTGTATAAAGACGTGCACATCACAATCATACGAACAAAACATCTCCTCAATCCAAGAACCTCCAAAAACCCTCCCAACATCCATAGTACCCTGCAGGTGTACACTAACTGTTGCTCCTCGCTTCCGTAGCTACTTCTACACGTACAGATGGAAGTACATGTTAAAAACAGTCGTATTGTATTGATTTTGTTCGATCCAGACCAGCCAGGCTCGCCTAAAGACTGCCCCGCCTGAGCTAAGATCTCGTGTTTGTAGACTTAGAGGTAAATGCACTCTGCATTGTTTTCGTGGTAGTTTTGTGGGAGTGGAGTTTTGCGTGATAGTTTGACGTTAGATGTGACATATCGTCGCTAATTTAACTAACTGACGTATCTGACATTTTGGACTAAGCCGCTAGCCGACCTAACTATAGTAATTTGATACATTTTTCAAGTTGAATTGATTTCTCTAATCGGCGTATCTGTACCTATGTCTTACGGTCCCCATGATAATGCAAAAATCTAGACCGATATATCGACAGTTTACAAAAAAAAGAAGAAAAATAGCTTGCCCTGTAAAATTTTCTTCGAATCCGTTACGTCACTTAGATATTAGCGACGATATTAGTTAGGATGTAAAACTTTTTATAAGTAACTAGCTGACCCGACAGACGTCTTAGATATGAATATTCTAATGTAAACGCGTGAAGTTAAAATAGTCGTTAAGTTTTCTGAAATTTTCCAATTTTCTGCGAAGTTTTCTTAATTTTTTCTTTCATAAGAACCTTCTCCTGACAATAATAAACACAACAAAAAAATAATTGGCGAAATTATCCCATCCGTTCACGCGTGATGCGATGACCAAGGGAAATAGGGATTCATTTTTTTTCTATATTGTATTTAAAGTAATTATTTCGTGGCTGAGACTGGTGTTGTCTTAGATTTATAAGGTAAAGTAAGATCTCTGACGAGAAATGGAGAAATAAACTGAGAGCCAGATTCTGTTTTGTGCAAATTCGGTCTTGGCTGTCGTGTTTTGAAGTTTATACAAGGCACCACCTCTTAATGATGTACTCATCGTTATGAACAACTTTTACTATGGTACCAAACACGAAATTGCGAAAAAAAAACAGCTGTTGATGTTCGCCTAACTTGTCAAATGAACAGCTGTTTTCGTTTTTGCGATTTCAGGTTTAGTCCCATAGTAAAAGTTGTTCATAATTATGAGTACATTGACCAAGAGGTTGTGCGTTATTTAAGTTACACTTTATAGAGCTGTTATTGTATTTCTTTCTGTAAGTACTTACACTTAGTGCCTTATTTTTGGAAAGGAAAACAGTGTTCTTATTCAAAATGTGACAACTACGTTCCTGATTTAAAGGAACGCAAATAATTATGTAAGTAGCATGAATCCATGACTTTGAAAACTTTTGTATGAGCGGTTCTTGATAATTAGATACCTGAGCTTCTTTTTGATGTGAAACATCTCTTCTCTCGCTTTGCTACAATCTGTGGGAGTGATTACGTAATAATGAGCTAATGCATATACTAAAACTTTCCTGAAAGTATGTAAGTCACGTTAGTGAAAGAATCATCAAAATTGGTTCATTAGTTTTTGAGAAAATCGCGGACATACAAACATACATACATACATTTTTTTTTTCACACATTTGTCCACTGGCTACAATAGCCCCGGGTAACCTTAGTCCTTTCTCCAATGGAGTACATTTATTTATTTATTTATTTTAACATAAAACGGCCAAGGCCAGTTACATTAGTTAAGACACAAACACATTATTTAAGTACAATAAGAAAAGTATACAACAACACGACAGTCATACATGTATCTAGTACGTAATAAACTATCCAGTAGGTACGTAACCGACAGCCGCAGAATCAGAAATATTTGACCGATATGGAATGCATAATACTTGACCGATTCATACTCCCACGCATGTAGGGGATCTATTTCTGGAAACAAACTACCGTGTTCTAATCGTTCTATTAAACGGCAGACCGGGCTATTTTTATTAGGTACTACATAGGTCAAATGTTAGGATGGGTTATAATTATAATTTAGACACACTTCAGAATCTTGCAATATTCGCCTGTTGCTATGCTACTGAAGGTCAAAACTTCTCATACAGATAAGGCGTTGAGCATCACGTTTGGTTGTTCTTGCCCATTCTTCTCCATACGAAACTACCTTTTGGAAGGGGCGACTAGAATAAATTCTAGTTTTTTTTTTTTAATTTTGACGTACGCACTGGTCAAGCAATACATTTCCAGTATAAGCTGATCTCGCATTGTATAGGATTTCCTTACAGTGAGAGGTCAGTGTAAACTGGTTTTGTATAGCTATGATGTGTAGCCGTGTGTACAAAAGTGCCTTAGTGCCTATTTGAAATAAATTATTTGACTGAGTTAGATTACCGCATTTTGACGTCTCCTTTATCTACCCAAAATCAATGGTGATCATCTTAGAAAGTACAAAAAAAAAATCGAAATACTTAGACGTTTCTATAAGAGGTAGAAACCTTAGCACTTTCCCTAACTAATAATATGTGCCCTAACTAAGGTCGGACTTTTAGGTCCGTATTACAGAACGTAACTCAACTCAAGCATTACTTAAAACTAGTTTCAACCAATCAAATGGCTTGAATCTCGTTTTAAGTAATGCTTGAGTATTGAGTGGCGTTCTGCGGGCCTTAACACTTTGAGCGGAGCGACGTTACAATACGTAAAATTTGATAAACGCTATTTGACACAACGTTTAATCACGTCAGCAAAAAATATGTCTTTCTTTAAAGCACGTGTATAAACGGCTGCGGCCTATACCAATTCCTTCAAGCTACGTCATCGCGCCGTATCACTTTAAATTTTCGGACTGCTAGCGCCACTCCACGTTAGTTTCGCTGTACACTTTTTAAGGCTACTCGCACACATACATTATAATTACGCGTACATTCGCAACGTCGCGCGTCGACGTGTAGTAACGGTTGTATCACATTTCATAAATTATCTTTGCTTGTATGAAAAACCAGAACGTCACTAATCGTCATATATTTTGTATGAGAAAATAGTGTGCCGCGCAACAAACATTTGAATACCCAGATGCTCAGCTGAAAGTGTTAATCAGCTGCAGTGTAATGACACTTCTACTGTCATTGAAAGTGTTAATCAGCTGCAGTGTAATGACACTTCTACAGCTTCTACTGTCATTGCGTTATAAAATGGTAACATTTTTTAACGAAATGACAGATAAGAAGTGTCATTTCAGTGCAGCTAATTAGAAGTCCGAGTATAAGTAAAGTTAGGAAATTTAAATTAAATTGTATTTCTTTGATACCAACTTAAATTGACCGTAGGTATAATAAAATCACAACTGTCATTCTTTGACAGTTGTATGAAATGGCTATAACACGGCAAATTGACGTAGGCTTCTATTCCCTCACCGTACATTAGCTCTTTAAAAACCGTACCTCAGCACTATCAATCCCTCAAGTAATCTGTTTAATTACAAAAGAGTACAAAAAACATGAAAAGATTGAGATTTAAAAATTTCGTTCTATTGTCTAGCAGGCAACGTTTAAAAAGGGTGGGTGGTGTGTCGTCGAAAGTGGGGCGAATAAAATCAATAGGGGGTGTAGGGGTGTACTAAGTGAGTGAAACAGATCGGCCGGACGAATGTCGGACGGACGATTCAAAATCGGACACCCGGACACCGACGGTTGGTTTTCTTTGTTAGATTGTAGGACTTTGTGGTGTTGTTGTTTTTGGCGTAGAAAAAGTTCTGTGGCTAAGTAATAAGTTGAAATTGAGTTTGGGCTATGCTAGGTAATTTAGGTACTTAAAAAAAAAAATCTATGCAGTCCGTCAGTCAGATAATAAAAAAATATATTAGACACGTATTTTTCGCTTTAACATATTAATAAAAAAATGTCTATTAAAAGGTGGGGAGGGCTCGCTACGTCCAATTACGTATAAAATCTAGCAAGGAGTGACGTCATGCCACAGTTTAACTCAATGTATCGCCGTAATCCTTTGATTACGTAAAAAAAGAAAAAATACGTGTCCATTATTTTTTAATAATCTACATTAAGGACAAAAAATTTGTCATCCTCCCTATTGTATTTAGTGCTAAGGAGTTCCTTAGCCTTTGTTGGAACAAAGAATCATTAATTAGTTGTTGTCAAAGACACTTATTCTGTTGTATATGTTGAATTATGAATTTATGACTGATTTTATACATATTTTGATCATCAAGTTATAGGGAGTTTTATAGTGAACCTACATAATATTAGCCTTAAATTGTCATAGATGCGAATGTACAACCGCGGAAATTTGCGGTGAACCACTTTTCGACCTTATTACTAAGATAATAAGGTTAAAAGTGGTTCACCACAAATGTCTGCGATGGTACGTGACCCTTTTTTTTGGTCTGATTCAAAAATAAACATTAGTTGTGAAATGATGAAGATTAAGCAGTAACTCATCACGGCACACCCAAATATTCTAATTAACGACATACAGCATTACAAAAAAAAGAGGAAATAACCCCTTCAATGAAGTCACCATAATACAAACTGTCAAATTTTCTCATTCGATTTTGAACTTCAACATCAACATTTTAAGGTTTAAAATCATTTGGAGAAATTTGACAGTTCGGTATATCCTGATGTGCTGTCTGTACCTACAACTATACTCGACTCGATTGAAGCCAAACTTATACTATAACTAGCTTTCGCCCGCGGCTTCGCCCGCGTGGATGTCGGAATATATCCCATGGGAACTTTTATGTGGAAAACATAGGGCATATTCCTAACTTAAGAAATGCTGGGTTTCCCATACAAACTTTCATCCCCTATATCACCCCATGTACGATTATTTTTTAAGACCAAAAGTAGCCTGTGTCCTTCCCCAGGATGCTATATAAAGCCTTGCCAAATTTTATCGAAATCCGTACAGTTTTGTAAATTTTAAAATCAACCCCTATTTTACGCCCTTAGGGGATGATTTTTCAAAAATGCTGAACCGCATATTTCTTAATTTCCTACCAATAGCATAAATTTGTTATCCCTAACTTAAGAAATACTGGGTTTCCCTTACAAACTTTCATCCCCTATATCACCCCCTGTAGTATTGTTTTTGAAAGTATCCTATGTCCTTTCCCAGGATTCTATATAAAGCCTTGCCAAATTTTGTCGAAATCTGTGCAGTTTTGTAAATTTTAAAATCAACCCCGATTTTACCCCCTTAGGGGATGATTTTTCAAAAACTTTTCACATCCCTTACTTAAGAAATACTGAGTTTCCCATACAAACTTTCATCCCCTATATCACCCCCTGTAGGATTATTTTTTAAGACCAAAAGTAGCCTGTGTCCTTTCCCAGGATGCTATATAAAGCCTTGCCTTTTATCGAAATCCGTACAGTTTTGTAAATTTTAAAATCAACCCCTATTTTATCCCCTAAGGGGATGATTTTTCAAAAACGCTGAACCGCATATTTCTTAATTTCCTACCAATAGCATAAATTTGTTATCCCTAACTTAAGAAATACCTACTGGGTTTCCCTTACAAACTTTCATCCCCTATATCACCCCCTGTAGTATTATTTTTGAAAAAAATTGTATCCTATGGCCTTCCCCAGAATTCTATATAAAGCCTTGCCAAATTTTGTCGAAATCCATGCAGTTTTGTAAATTTTAAAATCAACCTCTATTTTACCCCCTTAGGGGATGATTTTTCAAAAACGCTGAACCGTATATTTCTTTATTTCCTATCAAAAGCATACATTTTCATTTTCACATCCCTAACTTAAGAAATACTGAGTTTCCCATACAAACTTTCATCCCCTATATCACCCCCTGTAGGATTATTTTTGAAAAAAAAAGTAGCCTATGTCCGTCCCCAGGATACCATCTATAGCCTTGCCAAATTTTATCGAAATCCGTTCAGTGGTTTAGGCGTGAAAAGGTAACAGACAGACAGACAGACAGACAGACAGAGTTACTTTCGAATTTATAATATTAGTATGGATGTATTCTGTGTTCTAAGTTCACAGTTTCGTCCTTGGCAGTACCTACCTAATGATGTTTAACTGGGTGTTTCGTCGTTTCGCACCACGAGTGGTTCGGACCGCGGTGTGAAACGCCGAAGAGCTCTTAGGAATAGGCTGTTTCGGACCGCAGTGTGAATCGACCATAGAAGAATTTGAATGGGTTTATTCGAACCGCGAATGGAACAAAAAGTTTTCTCAGTAATAATGCTTAAAGTATAGCCAGGTACAAAATAAAATAGCGAAAATAAAATAAATTAAATTTTGTTTTGCACGCATTTGTTGCCTACTCTACGTAATACTTTTGCTATTTATTTACAACTCTTATTTTTACTATGCATAATGATGTATTTTAATGTTGGTTGGCTGACCAAAATATATGTAAAAAATCTACAAAGTGTCAGTCTCGGTACACACGTTACTATCTCTTTGTTATTTTAAGGACTCCAGGTAAAAATTATGCCTTTGTAAAACCCAGTCTGAAAAAAGTTTTTTTTTTCCCATAGGTAAAGTTTATTTGGGCGTGATAACATGTTAGGTGTGTCGAAGTTAGATGGCTCGTAAGTGTAGTCAAGACAATTTATAAAAGATAATGATAAATGAAACAAGTTTCGAAGTCTGTGATTTTTAATAATTACTAGTGCATTTTGTCATGTGCCATCAAACTGTTAATTTAAAAAATTACGTATGATGTTTCGAACTGTTGTTTTAATCAGTAGTAAATACTTAATTATTATTTGTAAGTAAAGTTTTGTTAAGTAGGTACGCCATCGATATTTCAATCAGTTAGTTTTAAGTCAGAACCTAATGTTTCAACTGTGATTTAAACTAGTTCTGAATTACTAATCAAACTGTGATTTAAATTCAACCACTTTTACTAAATTTTAGTATGCGATTGTGATGTTGAAATATGATTACAAAATATCAAGTAGTAACTATTTCTATCAAGCAGTATTTTCATGAAAAACTTTTCTACTCGACTGTACATACAAACTTTGAAATTAGCTTGTACCTAAACATAGTGGTTCCAATCGTCCCATTCCTAAGAGCTATTGGTCGATTCACACCGCTCGGCGCTCCAAGGACCGCCGCGGTCCGAAACAGCCTATTCCTAAGAGCTCTTCGGCGTTACACACCGCGGTCCGAACCACTCGTGGTGCGAAACGACGAAACACCCGTTTAACTTCCAATTAGTCCCAACATGCTGTTATGTAAGCATAAAATGACGTCATTGGTTCTAGGCGATGCCGATGATTCAATCAATTATTAACTTGAAAATTTCTAAATACACTAGCTTCTGCCTGCGACTTTGACCGCGTAAACTTATTCCCTCGACCCCGTCGCATCGCATCGTCTGCCCGCGCTATTACTTCGTTTTTGCTTAGCATTCTTTACCACTTTTTGCTCGGCTCCTTAGGGTCCTAGCGAGATGTTAAATGAACCCGTGCGGCTGTTATTATTTAGCCACAAACCCCAGTAAAGGTACTGGACCATAATTGATTGGATCATCACCTGTAACCATACGTCATTTTACGCCCGCCACTGCTGGCTGTGCCAACTGCCAGAACTAACCTGCTGGCTAAAGGTATATATAATAGTAGTCTATGGCTAAAGCACCTCTCACGCGAGCAATTCGTACTGTTAACGGAGTTCAGAATAGGTTGGACATTTTTTCGTGTTACTTTAGTGAACTTGCAAAGGTAACATTAAATATAATATGTTACGAAAGCATTAATTAGTGTAATTTTAGGTTTATTGTTCATTTTGTGTTTAATGTTTCTTTTATTGTTTACTTTTTAATTTTTGACTGTAAAACATATTTAAGTTAATTTTGTATAAGGTTACTGGTATCGTTTTAGTTATCAGTAATTTTGTATTAATGTACTAGTGTGTAATTGTTAGTAATGTAAGGTTATTTTAAATAGTTAATAATTATTACAAGTAGTCTTAGCTGTCGCATTAGGTTTGTAACCTGTAATGATAGTATAAGAGTTTTAAATAAATAAATAAATAAGCTTACATAACACCAAGTTGGGACTAAGTTAAACAACATTACTGCCAAGGACGAAACTGTGAACTTAGTTTGTAACCTGTAATGATAGTATAAGAGTTTTAAATAAATAAATAAATAAGCTTACATAACACCAAGTTGGGACTAAGTTAAACAACATTACTGCCAAGGACGAAACTGTGAACTTAGTTTGGCTTCAATCGGCTCGAGTATAGAAATTGTACTTAGCTTCCAGCAGTGGGGTTATTATGCATGATGCTGGGGTAAAAAAAAAGAAATTCTATTCAGTCTGTCAGTCAGATAATAAAAAAATATCAGACACGTATTTTTTGCTATAACTTAATAGTAAAAAATGACTTAGATAACACGCATTAAAGTTGGGGAGTGGAGGCTCGCTTCGTCAC
Source organism: Cosmia trapezina (assembly GCA_905163495.3). Classification (NCBI taxonomy): domain Eukaryota; kingdom Metazoa; phylum Arthropoda; class Insecta; order Lepidoptera; family Noctuidae; genus Cosmia; species Cosmia trapezina. The sequence goes on along the minus strand of LR991041.1, from coordinate 5,105,537 downwards.
TGTAGGTATAAAATCTAGCTAGGCGTGACGTTATGCCACATTTAACTCAATGTATCACCGGAATCTTTTGATTACGTAAAAAAAGAAAAAATACGTGTCCAGTATTTTTTTATACTTAATCTAGGTACATTGACGGACTAAAAAAATATTTTATACCATTCCCCCTATAAAAAACTTGAAGTGGTTATTTCATCTTTTGTTTGTAATGTTAGCCAAAATTTTTACCAAAACATGAACCATTCTCAATATTATTAGGTAGGTACCTATAGTTCGTGTCGAATGAGCAGTGGTGGCCCAGTGGTAACGGACTTACGAGTTGTAGGTCGTAGGTTTGAACCCAGACAGGCGCTTTATCTTATTTTGTGTAAATTATTACATCACCACTGCTCTCAAAATGGTGAAGGAAGACATCGTGAGGTAACCGGCATGTCCTAGAACCAAACATTCGAAGACATGTGACATTTACCAACGCACACTGGACCCACGTGGTGGATTACGACCCACTCCCTCTCACCGAGGAGGCCTGTGTCCCAACAGTGGGAATATTATAGGTTGGTTGTTAATTTTGACATCGCATGTTTTTTTTTTTTAAATACATTTGCACGCCATGTTATGGCAGGATATGCTGAACTAAACAAATTAACACCTTATGTACCATATTCTAGCAAATAAATATTTTGATTTGATTTGATTTGATTTGATTATGGTTATAGTTTATAGTTGTAGTGAAAAAGACTGGATATACAGGGTGAAATTGAATAGATGCGACAAAATTTAAGGGGTTGTTCTACGCATCAATATGAACAACTTTTACTATGGGACCAAACCTGAAATCGCGAAAAAAAAAATCAGCTGTTCAGTACATTTAATGTTCGCATAATCCGTCAAAATGTACTGAACAGCTGATTTTTTTTTCGCGATTTCAGGTTTGGTCCCATAGTAAAAGTTGTTCATATTGATGCGTAGAACACCCCCTTAAATTTTGTCGCATCTATTCAATTTCACCCTGTATAAAATAGGCTACCATAAAATCTTAACAAGTACAAATAAGATTGATCCAAATGTTATCTCAAATCAGTTTCCACGTGGCGAAGAATATAATAGTGTTATGTGTAAGCAAACGGGAATATGTGTTACATGTGCAGCGTTTGCGAAGCCCGTCTGAATCAACAAGTATGAATCTACTGCCGGGCGGGCGGTAGCTATAGTCCAGACGGGTATAAAGTTTTGATTGAGTTTGTCGAGTGTTTTGCAGAGTTTGGACGAAATTATGTTGGAAAAGGCGTAGATAATAGTTTTTTCTTTACTTTTATGATTTAATTGTAATTCGTAGCTACAAACTGGGCAGATGCACAAATAGGTAATAGATACTTACATAACATAAGTAATTATTATAACAAACAATTGCTGAAATTAAATTCTGGGAAATGTGTACTTAAATCCTAGTGTAATTTAATGTCTTTTTAAACGATGAATGGGTCTTGATAAGTATTTGGACTTACTTGTTGTTACTATGACGATAACTTCGAGGTTCAAGGATTCTTGTTGATTTGGAGTTTGATTCAAAGCCTCGAATACCCCATTATGACTTTTTTTTCTTTTTGTTTACGTACGTTGACGTACCTAAAGATCCGATTACTCTTGATTGAATTAACGATGAAAAACTTCAAGAAAAATTGTATGAAAACCTAGACTTTAATAATCTACAATTTTGAACTCACCAACACTCAGAGAGAAATAAGCGTTGTGTTTTATTCCAGTTACTTATCATTTATTTTCTGTATCAGAAATACCCCTTTTGTCTTAATGACATTTCATATTTAATTTTGTCTAAATGACATTTGTCTTAAGACAGAACAAAACCTAAATTTCCCTTCCGACTTTTCTTCTTCCTTTCACTTTCCGACTAACGCAGCACGAACTCAAACATCTTCAACCGAAAACTTCCGACATCCCGCACTATGAATACAGCCCATCACCCTTGGTTGGCGCTACCCGCACACACACTCATACACACACACATACTTGACAATATTGGATTTTGTTTATGCAAAATGGCTTCACGTCCTATACCCTTTAACTGCTAATCAAATTATAAACACTAATTAGTTCCAGGTTTAGGATTAAAGTGTAGCTTTTGAAGTGTTGATTAGGAAGGATTTGTAATCAAGCACTTATTATTAATACTAAAGACACTAGCCACGAGCCACGTGTGACTATAAATGGGTAATGAGCCTCGCTACCAGCTTTTTTTATACTCAATACTCAATCATTTATTGCATTCCACAATGTTTATGCTTAGGTGGTAAGTAGACATTTGTAGATATGCGTCAGAACCGCGGGTGTACTTTTCAGATGCACCTAAATTTTTTGCAATTATTTGGTACCTTCCGTGTACCTTTACGTACCTCTCTTGAAAATCTGTGTACCTACACTCGTACAATGATATTTTAAAAATTAGGTACACCCGCCATCCTGATGTCAGAACCGCGGGTGTACTGCTAACCAATGTATGTTGCTAAGTACACTCTATAAGTAGATTTGGTACCTCTTGTGTACCTGCAGAAACAAGTATTAAAAAAACAAAATACTGTCAGGTTGCTGCGAAAAGTAAAAAAACAATCTTCTTTCTTTGACGTTGTTATGATTTAAATAAAAAAAAAACAATCTTCAGTATTAATAACGTAAGTTAAATATTTTAAAAACCTATTAGAAAGACAAACAAGTTTGCCTATTTTAGAATTTTGAACGATTTATAGAATTCAGATATTTGTCAGTGTTTTCAGAATCGAAATGAAACAAGAGAGAGTTTTAAAGGTTTTTTTAATTAATTTTAATGGTAACGAAATAAGTAATGATTAATATAAATAACGCATTGATTCCATGTGCATTTAACTCGGCCAAATAATTTGTTACAAGACTTATATAAGGTAATCTATTAGTAAGTACAAACATTTTAAGGATAGATTCATTAACTTAAGATAAACATTTCTTGAAAAAATCATAAATTTCTATACGCTAGTTTCCAAGAAAAACACCAAAAACCATTTTGTTTAAAAAGTAAAATTCAACACCCCGTGTATAACGGGGAATTCCAGCTAACGTACTCTATGGCAGATAACAAAGGAGTCGCGTTGTTTACCTAAAACCCCGTGGCGGCGCGCATCCCCCGCTTCGCCCCTGCCGCACCCCGTTGCGCGGCCAGCCAGCATTCGACGCGGGAGCGGCTTCTAGTTCGCTAAAATCTTTTCACTGATAATGTGCTATCGACGGATGAGTGCACATTTACGCGCGAGGGACTATATAATGTGCATAATGCGCATGCATTACTGGTGCGATTACAATCGAACGAGTGATTCGGCCGGACCACTTCCAACACCGTTTCAGTGTGAATGTGTGGGCAGGACTGCCGAACGGCCAATTATTAGGACCCGTTTTTCTGGATCGACTGACTGCGGACACGTATCTCCAGTTCCTCCAGCGAGACCTACCAAAGCTACTGCTGGATATACCTGTGTTGTACCGCAGGTACATGTACTACCAGCACGACGGCGCACCGGCGCACTTCAGTGTGCGGGTACGCACCTACTTGGATGAGGCGTTCCAAGGGCGATGGATTGGGCGCGGTAGCGTTATCCGCTGGCCGCCACGCTCACCTGATTTGACGCCATTGGACTTCCACGTGTGGGTCGGGCCAAAGACCTAGTGTATGGGAACGAACCGTACATTAGATGAATTACGTGCGCGAATTGTGAGTGCATTTGACCATGGGCGTACCCAGCCTTTGGCCCAGGGGGGGCAAATCAGAAATTTCTTAAGCCGGGTCCCCCACATGTTTTTTTTTTCGCCTCATCAGACTGCTCAGTGTCCTCGGCAAAATCTTAGAATGGAGACTTATTTATAAGCGCCTCAAAGATTATGCCGATACAAAGGGCCTAATTAATAATAATAATAATAATAATAATATATGGGGCTACAGAGGGAGGAAACAATCTGACCGCGTACCGTGTTCGGATGCACTCTCTTTTTCAGGTGCTTGAGCCAGCTCTCAACGTGTCGGCACAACGACTGTCGGATCAGGTGCGGGTCATCCAGCGTAACCATATGTTGGATGACACTGTACTTGATCGCCTGCGAAATGAAATGCAGAGTAGCCGTGTGATCGCCCCCCTGTCGCAGACTATTGTTGCACCACCACCACCACAGTGCAACACAACTCAAGCTGACGAGGGGAGTGATGGCACGGCTGCAAACGTAAGTACCCAGTGCAATGAGGAATTGAGGAGTGCTTTGGAGGGTGCGATTCAGGAATATCGGTTCGTATCACCCGAACTTAGGCCACGCTTACCTCGATTGCCCATGCATAACAAAAATAGGGCGCTGGTGGCGGCTCTGGATTCGCAGTTGTCAAACTATTTTGATGACTGCGAAGACCTCACCGATACTCATTCGATTCTGTACTGCGCGGCTGTAGCAGCATGTCGTGTAGCTCACGTCAAATTTGCTAATGACTCTAGAGCTACACGACCGAAACCAGCCGTACCAGCTTGGCAGTGCAGGATTGAGCGCCGTATTGGTGGGGCCAGAGCGCTCATCGGCAAACTAATCTGCTTCAGGGAGGGCAATACTCGCCCCAGAGTGATGCGCTTTGTGAAACGGGCGTTCTCAGGGACTGATGTCATCCCTCAGGACTATATGTCCCGTGTCACAGAGCGCATCGACTTCCTGAGGCAGAAAGTGTATGCATGGGCAAACCGTATTCGTAGGTATAAGCGGCGAGTGGACCAATACACTCAGAATCGCACCTTCCAGAGCGATGAAAGGTGGGTTTATAGGGGTTGGGAGCGACCGGACCAAGGTGTGACTGACACGCGCCTGCCGGATGATGATGCCATGTGTTCTTTCTGGCGCAGTATCTGGTCGGTGCCTGTCAGTCACACCGAGTGTGATTGGGCTCGGGAAGTCAGGCGAGCCTGCGATCCAATACCAGAAATGGGGGCTATTACCATCTGTCCCCAAGATGTAGCTCGTGCAGTCCGTCCGTTGCCAAATTGGAAGTCTCCAGGCCCGGATGGACTGCATAACTTCTGGATCAAATGGTTTCTCGGGTCGCACGCTCGCTTGGCGGCTCAGTACCAGTCAGCCTTACAGTCAGGGTCGCTACCCCAGTTCCTAACGACAGGAATAACCCACCTGCTCCATAAATCAGGTAGTACTACGGAGCCCAAAAATTATAGACCGATCACTTGTCTACCGACGGTCTATAAGGTTCTTACATCCATTTTGAGAGCTAAAATTAACGAACATATAGACACCAACTCCATCATGTCTGCCTCTCAAAATGGATCTAGGAACGGGTCCCGTGGTACTAAGGAGCTACTCCTCATTGATATGGCCATTAGCCAACAGGTTCGTCGTTCCCGTAGGGATCTGTCGACATGTTGGATAGACTATAAGAAGGCCTATGACTCGGTGCCACATACATGGCTCATGAGGGTGCTGGAGTTGTATAAAGTAGATGCAACTCTGCGCACCTTCCTGATGTCGTGTATGGGGCAATGGAGGACGGTCCTTCGCTATCCAGGATGTCGAAATATCCAGAGGAATAGCGAACCGATAAGGATTGAGCGAGGCATATTTCAGGGCGATAGTTTGAGTCCACTTTGGTTCTGCTTAGCCTTGAATCCTCTAAGCACACTGCTGGAGAATTCAGGTCTAGGCTATCGGCTGAGGAGAGGTGGTCAGGTTATATCCCACCTCCTCTACATGGATGACCTAAAACTCTTTGCCCCCAGCAATTTGCAACTGATGGAGCTATTGAAAGTAACTGAAACTTTCAGTAGCGCCATCAGGATGGAATTTGGTGTGGACAAATGTGCGGTCATGCATGTAAAGCGAGGGGAGATTGTGGAATCCGTGGGAACCCAACTCCCGGATTCCATAAACCTTAGAACCCTCTCCGCAGCCGAAACCTATAAGTATTTGGGTATGTCGGAAGCGTTAGGCATCAATGTTGCTGACATGAAGCAATCGTTGAAGGAGCGCTTCTTTGGCCGCCTGAAAAAAGTATTTAATAGTCTTCTATCAGGCGGAAACAAGGTGCGCGCCTTCAACGGTTGGGTCATGCCGGTTTTGATGTACTCTTTCGGCATACTCAAATGGACTCAGACTGAACTCGATGCCCTGGATCGGAGGGTCCGTACGCTGTTGACTGCATATCGAATGCATCACCCACGGTCATCGGTAATGAGACTGTATATCCCGCGAAAGTGTGGAGGCCGAGGCTTTTTAAACGCTAAGACCCTCCACAATCGCGAGATATGCAGTCTCAGGGAATATTTCCTAGAAACCGACGTGGGGATGCATCGAGATGTGGTCGCGGTGGACAAGGGCCTCACCCCGCTCTCCTTGGCTAAAGAGAACTGGCGCAAGCCTGTAGTGCTTGATGCTAACGACCGCATGGAAGTATGGCAGAGTAAGGAGCTCCACGGACGCTTTTTCCGGGCCCTACATGGACCCGATGTAAATTTGCTAGCGTCCGTAGCCTGGCTGCGTTCCGGTGACCTCTTTGGGGAAACCGAAGGTTTTGTCTGTGCAATTATGGACGAAGTTATCATGACGAACAATTACCGGAGATTTATTGTGAAAGACGGAACGGTTGACATCTGTCGGGCATGCCACCGACCGGGAGAATCAATTCGACACATTATCTCCGGGTGTTCTCGTCTAGCTAACGAAGAGTACTTGCATAGACACAACCTTGTAGCCAGGATAATCCATCAGCAACTTGCTCTGAAATACAGCCTTGTGGAATCGGAAGTGCCGTACTATAGGTATGTGCCCGACCCAGTTCTCGAAAATGGACATATCACATTGTACTGGGACCGATCCATCATCACTGACAGGACTATTGTTGCCAATAAGCCTGATATAGTGGTGGTGGATCGAACAGAGCGGCGCGCAATGATTGTTGACATAACAGTCCCGCATGACGGGAACCTCGTGAAAGCCGAGAAAGATAAACAAATCAAGTATATTGACTTGGCTCGCGAGGTTATCGACATGTGGGATGTGGACTCAGCAGTCATTGTGCCGATAGTCGTATCAGCCAATGGCTTAATTGCCAAGAGCCTCGACCAACACCTAAGGAGGCTCTCGTTGGGCAGCTGGATCAAGGGCTTGATTCAGAAAGCGGTGCTTCTGGACACGGCCCGCATTGTTAGGAGGTTCCTCTCTCTGGAGCCCTGACCGCCGGTAGCTTGGACCCTGTTCCCGATACCGGTGGGGTACTATTTTTATATTTTTAAATGTTTTTATTATTCTTTTTATACTAATATTTAAAAATGTAACAAATATGTGAAAAGTAAAATAAAAGAAATAATAATAATAATAATAATAAGCCTGATATAGTGGTGGTGGATCGAACAGAGCGGCGCGCAATGATTGTTGACATAACAGTCCCGCATGACGGGAACCTCGTGAAAGCCGAGAAAGATAAGCAAATCAAGTATATTGACTTGGCTCGCGAGGTTGTCGACATGTGGGATGTGGACTCAGCAGTCATTGTGCCGATAGTCGTATCAGCCAATGGCTTAATTGCCAAGAGCCTCGACCAACACCTAAGGAGGCTCTCGTTGGGCAGCTGGATCAAGGGCTTGATTCAGAAAGCGGTGCTTCTGGACACGGCCCGCATTGTTAGGAGGTTCCTCTCTCTGGGGCCCTGACCGCCGGTAGCTTGGACTCTGTTCCCGATACCGGTGGGGTACTATTTTTATATTTTTAAATGTTTTTATTATTCTTTTTATACTAATATTTAAAAATGTAACAAATGTGTGAAAAGTAAAATAAAGGAAATAATAATAATATCCTTGGACATTTCACACAACGCCATCTAGTCCCAAGCTAAGCAACCTAATGCTTGTGTTATGGTAACGAGATGGCTGATAAACTACTTATATACTTTTTTTTTTTTAAAAACATACATATTATAGATAGAAAAACACCCAGACTCGCAACAAATACTTGTAGGTCGTACAAATATTTGTTCCGTGCGGGAATCGAACCCGCGACATGCTGCGCAGCAGTCAATCACTCAACCACTGCGCCAACCGTGTAGTCAATTCCTAACGAGCAGTATGGTTTTCAAACCCAACACACGCGTCTTGGTCCGCCATATCGACGTTTAGAGGCATGAGGAACAGGGTGTAAAGTTCACTCATCCTCCATTGAAAAGGGAGGATCCTCCGACCAGACGGTTGTTGTGTCTGGTGGGCCACTGCCCGACGGTTGATGTCGGGACGTTGTATATATGCTAATCGCGTGGTAAACTCTAATTGCGCGATGCAGGTTTGCGTGACGTCATGTCATTGATGCGTAGTTCATATGTGGCGATGTAGATGCCGCCACAGACGAACACATAAGCGTTGGTTTCCAACGTGGTTCGATGACGGGTACTGTTTTCTTCGATATATAGCAAAAGCGTTTGACAAAGTCTGGCACAACGGTTTATTATAACAAGCTTTACAAACTCGGTGTGCCAGACCGTCTCGTGCTCATCTTACGAAACTTTTTGTCTTTCCGCACTTTTCGCTTTCGTATCAAAGGTGCGCTATCCTCTCCCCACCCCATTCACGCAGGTTTCCGTTAGGGCTCTGTGCTTTCTCCACTCATTTCCACGTTATTTACCAGCGATATTCCGAAAAGTAAAAAAGGCACAGTTGGCTCTGTTCGCAGACGATACGATTATATTATCATTATAGTATCATTTACTATTCCAGCCAACGCCAAGACCCGATATCTCGCACTCTCCAAACCGCAGTCGATAAACTCGGCGCGTGGTTTCAAAAGTGGAGAATCGAAGTCAATCCCGACAAAAGTCAAGCGGTTCTCTTTTTGAAACCGCGTCTCAATCCATCTCCCCCCACCGACCGATCACCATGTTTGGCAAGCCGATACCTTTGGAGAAGCGAGCCAAAAATAGGTGTAACCCTCGATGAGCACCTCTAAGCACATAAAGCAGTCTCGTTCTGAATGCACGTAGCAAATTGTCACTTAAGTGCAAGTTGAACATCTATACAGCGTGTATTCTCGCGTGTGTAATAAAATAAAATTCTCCCAAACGTGACCTAAGCAGGTTCAGTATTTGCACACTCAAAGTCCCGAAACATCCATAAGATATGTATTAAGATGCAGACCTTACAAAATCGTTTCCTCCGAACGGCTACGGGATACCCTTGGTTCGTGAAATCGTCCAGCTAGACCTTAAAATCCCAATATCCATCAATTCCAGGCATTACTTCGATACCCCGAAACACCGCAACCCCTCTGGTTGTCGAATCCGCTAGTTATATCCCTTCTGAAATCAGTAAAGTACGCCGTCCAAGGAGAAAAGGTCTTCCAGGAGAAAAGTAGGGCCACCAGTACAGATTACAAACAGAAATCTACATTCCGACCTCGCCGCCCAGGTCCCTTGCGACGACGACCCCCACGTAATTCCCCCCGACCCTTAATCGGTGGCGTAGCTGAGCCTGTAGCAGATAATAATTATCCAGTTAGGAACCAGCCTGTCCCTGCTTGCTGTACTCCCTCCAGCGACGCCCTAAGCCGAGGTACACCACGCCGCCCTTAGCATGCAGTCGCTTAATTCATAGACTAAAAAGCCAGGGTTATGGCAGCGCAGTGCGGTTTTTTCTAAAATTAATGCATAATAAGTATATTGTACTTAATCGTAAAGTAAGTACACGACGACGACGACAACGTGACGTATGGCTCTAACATAACTTTTTTTGGCAACATTACTTAGGCATACAAGATCCAGGGGGGGCAGCTGCCCCCCCCTGCCCCCCCCTGGGTACGCCCATGCATTTGACGCTCCCCGCTTGCTGCACATGTTGCAAACCGTTATTTATGACTTTCTTTCTTAGTAGGTACCTACCTATTCGTCTAGGATCTTGTCTCCACCTCGAGCAACGCTATTAATATTCCGCTGCAATAAACGAAAGCAAAATTTGCGCCTATCTTTGGTAGAGATATTTCCAATAAATCGAAGCAGATCAGTGTGGAGCTATTTTTTTTTTATGACAGATATTAACAATTTTACTAACAGTCATTTAAAATGTTTCTACTGACTGGTGTAAGACTGCCTTTGTAATGCAGGAATCAAATTATAACGTAAACGTTACGTTCAGTACGTTCAGTGGAAATTAATCCTAAGTGATAATACAAATAAATAAAACAAAATAACAAATAAAACTCGCCAATTATTTTTTATTTTTTTAACTTGGCGTGTTTAAAAGTCAAAATTCACTATCAGATTTACACTTATTTACACAATTTACTAGTTATTTACACATATCACATCAATTGTTGGACGTGACGCCCTTGTAGACGCACACACTGTCTAGCGCGATCGAGACAATGCCTCCGCACTTCAGTAAGCACTTGCTGTTCACTGGACATCACGTCAAATGCACTCACAATTCGCGCACGTAATTCATCTAATGTACGGTTCGTTCCCATACACTAGGTCTTTGGCCCGAACCCACACGTGGAAGTCCATTGGCGTCAAATCAGGTGAGCGTGGCGGCCAGCGGATAACGCTACCGCGCCCAATCCATCGCCCTTGGAACGCCTCATCCAAGTAGGTGCGTACCCGCACACTGAAGTGAGGCGGTGCGCCGTCGTGCTGGTAGTACATGTACCTGCGGTACAACACAGGTATATCCAGCAGTAGCTCTGGTAGGTCCCGCTGGAGGAACTGGAGATACGTGTCCGCAGTCAGTCGATCCAGAAAAACGGGTCCTAATAATTGGCCGTTCAACAGTCCTGCCCACACATTCACACTGAAACGGTGTTGGAAGTGGTCCGGCCGAATCACTCGTTCGATTGTAATCGCACCAGTAATGCATGCGCATTATGCACATTACATAGTCCCTCGCGCGTAAATGTGCACTCATCCGTCGATAGCACATTATCAGTGAAAAGATTTTAGCGAACTAGAAGCCGCTCCCGCGTCGAATGCTGGCTGGCCGCGCAACGGGGTGCGGCAGGGGTGAAGCGGGGGATGCGCGCCGCCACGGGGTTTTAGGTAAACAACGCGACTCCTTTGTTATCTGCCATAAAGTACGTTAGCTGGAATTCCCCGTTATACACGGGGTGTTGAATTTTACTTTTTAAACAAAATGGTTTTTGGTGTTTTTCTTGGAAACTAGCGTATAGAAATTTATGATTTTTTCAAGAAATGTTTATCTTAAGTTAACGCCTCAAGTGTCTGAGTTTGGCTAATTTTAGACCCAAAACACCAGCGAGTGGGGAGGGTTGGGGGTTAGTTGCGAACCCCATAGGTTCACAACTACTGATAATGATATTTTTTCCATCGGATGATGTTTTTTTACGTTTATATACAGGGTGAAATTGAATAGCTGCGACAAAATTTAAGGGGGTGTGCTACACATCAATATGAACAACTTTTATTATGGGACCAAACCTGAAATCGCGATAAAAAAATCAGCTGTTCAGTACATTTAATGTTCGCATAATTCGTCAAAATGTACTGAACAGCTGATTTTTTTTTCGCTATTTCAGGTTTGGTCCCATAGTAAAAGTTGTTCATATTGATGCGTAGAACACCCCCTTAAATTTTGTCGTATCTATTCAATTTCACCCTGTATATGTGATCTAAGCTTATATACCTATTATGTAAAGTTTTGTCCTTTTGCACACTTTGGGTGCATTTTACACGCGGGGGGAGAGGGGGGGTTAGCTACGAACTCCATAGGTTCACAACTAATGATGATGATTGGTTTTCCATCGGATGATGTTTTTTTACATTTATATATATGTGATATAAGCTTATATACCTAACAAAAAAACAGTTTTTCTTATGCACACATGGGGTGTAGTCGACACTTGAGGGGTTAATGAATCTATCCTTAAAATGTTTGTACTTACTAATAGATTACCTTATATAAGTCTTGTAACAAATTATTTGGCCGAGTTAAATGCACATGGAATCAATGCGTTATTTATATTAATCATTACTTATTTCGTTACCATTAAATTAATTTAAAAAACGTTTAAAACTCTCTCTTGTTTCATTTCGATTCTGAAAACACTGACAAATATCTGAATTCTATAAATCGTTCAAAATTCTAAAATAGGCAAACTTGTTTGTTTTTCTAATAGGTTTTTAAAATATTTAACTTACGTTATTAATACTGAAGATTGTTTTTTTTTTTATTTAAATCATAACAACGTCAAAGAAAGAAGATTGTTTTTTTTACTTTTCGCAGCAACCTGACAGTATTTTGTTTTTTTAATACTTTTTTCTGCAGGTACACAAGAGGTACCAAATCTACTTATAGAGTGTATTTCGCAACATACATTGGTTAGCAGTACACCCGCGGTTCTGACATCAGGATGGCGGGTGTACCTAATTTTTAAAATATCATTGTACGGGTGTAGGTACACAGATTTTCAAGAGAGGTACGTAAAGGTACACGGAAGGTACCAAATAATTGCAATAAATTTAGGTGCATCTGAAAAGTACACCCGCGGTTCTGACGCATATATTTGTAGTAACAATCGTGGACCCTGTCGGGCACAGCAAAAGAAAAGTTAGAGAGAAGAGGATATATAAACATGCAAATTAACTTAATCTAAGTAAAATTAGGGTAACATTTTATTAATTATTAATTAATCTAAATTATTTATTATGTATTCATTTATATAATTATGTCAGTTAGTCTATGGATTTGTCAATTAAATATTCTTCTATAGTATAATAACATTTATTTATTAATATTTTTCTTAATTTATTTGTAAAAATAGCAATTTTTTTTTCATTTCTGAGTACTTCAGGTAGTTTATTGTACATTTTTATCGACATAACCAGTGGACTAGATGAGTGCATTTTTAAACGGGATGTCGGTAGGTTTAAACGTGTTTTGTGTCGGAGTGTGTTTGTTTTATTGGCTAATCTTCAAAGTTTATACACTATTCGCTTCTGCCCTGTCTTGTTCCCACGACCCACCCCATCGCATCGCGTCATCTGCCGATGCTATTACTTCGTTTTTGCTTAGCATGCTTCTGAATGTGAGAAGCGCGGAATCAGTCAAAGTGGCAATGGCGTATGTCCAACAGTGAACGCCTTTCGGTTGAAATGATGATGATGATAAATCAATTTTATATATTTTCAGGCCTTGTTTCACAGTAGGCACTTCGAGGAGCTCGTGGCTAAGTAATAACAGCCGCACGGGTCGATCCATCAGGTTAAGCTACGCTTGCCGGGGTTGGTCCGTGGATGGGTGACCAACTTTACATACCGAGACTCCTCCGTGCCTCGGAAAGCACGTTAAGCCGTTGGTCCCGGCAGTCATTCTTGGATCTTTGACAGTCGTTACGGGTCGTCAGAAGCCCGAAAGTCTGACAACCAGTCTTACCAAGGGGTATCGTATTACCCAGTTACTGGGTTGTGGAGGGCAGATAGGCAGTTGCTCCATGTATAATACTGGTATTCAGCTGCATCCGGTTAGGCTGGAAGGCGACCCCAACGTAGTTGGGAAAAGGCTAGGCAGATTGAATGATTCATTAGGTAGTTTTACACCTCACTTTTTACCACTTACTTCCTAAAAATCCCATGACAAAACGGTGCAAAATGTGAACAATCGGAATGACATCAGCCGAAGAATGGTTCTACAGGATGTGGATTCATAACACCTACTATTATAAATCATTTTGCTTCCAATAGCCCATAGACTTCTCAAGCAGCCTACACTTTAAAAACAAATGCTATTGTCATATTAACCTTCGAAGAATAGAGAATAGGTCATGTTTTCATAGCTATTCGAACCTAGTTAAAGAAATTAAATCAAAATGAGAGTTTTATTGAAAACTTTATATTTGTGTGAATTTAGGTGACTAAGTATTAAGAGCGTTGGTTCGGTACGGCATTTCATACAAACTTTCAAATCCTTTTTTAACGAAATTAATGAACCGATTTTAATGAAACTTCATACGCCTAAGCAGGATACATAGGTCTAAAAAGTTAGTTAAGAACATTTTCGAAATGTCTTATTTAAAAAAAGATAAATGAAATCTCTGTTTCTATGGAATATTTAAAATCGATCCAATTTAGCTGCAACACTATTTTTCGAAAATGTTCTTAACTAATTTTTTAGACCTATGTGTCCTGCTTATGCGTATGAAGTTTCATTAAAATCGGTTCATTCATTTCGACAAAAAAGGACTTGAAAGTTTGTATGAAATGCCATATCGATTCGGCCTAACGTATAAGAGTCGAACCAACGCTCTTAAGACGAAGATAAATGCCAATATAGCTTCATACCTAAACTGCGGAGTGTCCCATCCGTATTAATCTGTGTACCTATTATCTTTAAAATGGTGAAGGTTTCAGAAAAACGCGCTTGATAGTTTTTGCGTGATCCTCAGTTTTTTATCCGCGTTGTTATAGACATAACTTTACAAATTAATTACGTTGTCAGGTGTACAGAAACGGACATAGGGTAGGTACAGTTGTTTTATCTCACGAAAGCGGGCGAGCCATACTTGTATGTGTAAACATTACATGCACATTGTCTTTGTGTGCGTAAGCTCGGGAGCGCGCTACCTGCAGGTACGCACACAAGAGCGCGTGTATATACGCATTACAACTACAAGTATGGCTCACCCGCTTTCGTGAGATAAAACAACTGTACCTTTCATCCCGAAAAAAAGTAGGTACTGTTCCCGAGGAAAACAAGATGGCGCCACGTGTCTTTCGAATCATGATTGAATTAAAACACAAAGCAGAGTTCAACCCGAATTGATTGTCAAATTCTAAATTAACGCGAGCGAAGCCGCGGGCAAAAGCTGGTATTACCTACATACATCATAACTAGAAATAGGTGCATGCATGTAATGCGTGCGTAAAGGACCGAAATATCTGAATTAGGGAAAGCAAGTATTCAACATAAGGATAAATAGAAACAAAACAATACCTACCTACTAACTAATATCATAAAATTAAACACCAACAGGTGTGTCAGCGTAAACAAATCACATTTTCGACCGCATATGAAAAAAATTACATCTATTTCGAAATATTTACTTATTTTTCCCCCTAATATGGACACGGCAACTGAATCGTTTGAATAATTTGAATTACGTCATGTTCCGAATCATAATAGAAATAATGTTGGTTAACAGAAGTCTGGCCTATTTTTAGGGTTCCGTACCTCAAAAGGAAAAAATGGAACCCTTATATAGGATCACTCGTGTGTCTGTCTGTCCGTCTGTCACAGCCAATTTGCTTCGAATCTAATGAATGAATTTCTGTGACCCAAACACGAAACGGTAAAGTAAAGAAATGAATTTTGAATATGGGGGTCACTTTTGGGGGGCAAATAATAAAATTTTAAAAAAGTTTTAGGAACTGTACCGTGTGACATATCAAATGAAAGGGCTATGAGGGTTTCAAATATATATTACTAGCTTTTGCCCGCGGCTTCGCCCGCGTGGATGTCGGAAAATATCCCATGGGAACGTTCATGTGGAAAACATAGGGCATATCCCTAACTTAAGAAATGCTGGGTTTCCCATACAAACTTTCATCCCTTTTATCACCCCTTGTAGGATTATGTTTTAAGACAAAAAGTAGCCCATGTCCTTTCCCAGGATGCTATCTATAGCCTTGCCAAATTTTATCGAAATCCGTGCAGTTTTGTAAATTTTAAAATCAACCCCTGTTTTATCCACTTAGGGGATGATTTTTAAAAAAACGCTGACCCGCATATTTCTTAACTTCTCACCAATAGCATAAATTTGTTATCCCTAACTTAAGGCGAAAGCGCCAGGGTAGCCCGCGAAATTCAAAATTTCTTACGTTTTTTGCAATTTGTAGGTCAGTGTGAGCTTGTATGTTGATTAAAATATGATTCGCGGCCGCAGCTAATATGGCTTTACAGAATTGTAATCATTAGAATCAGCAATACAACTCCATAAGTTAGCATTTATCTCAAACCTCATGATTTCATGAAATCGCTAGATTTGAGGTAAATGCTAACTTATGGAGTTGTATTGTTGATTTTAATTATTATAATTCTATAAAGCCATAATAGCTACGGCCGCGAATCATATTTTAATCAACATACAAGCTCACACTGACCTACAAATTGCAAAAAACTTAAGAAATTTTGAATTTCGCGGGCTACCCTGGCGCATCAACCTTAAGAAATACTGGGTTTCCCTTACAAACTTTCATCCCCTATATCACCCCCCCTAGTATTATTTTTGAAAAAAATAGTATCCTATGTCCTTTCCCAGGATGCTATATAAAGCCTTGCCAAATTTTGTCGAAATCCGTGCAGTTTTGTAAATTTTAAAATCAACCCCGATTTTACCCCCTTAGGGAATGATTTTTCAAAAACGCTGAACCGAATGTTTCTTTATTTCCTATCAAAAGCATACATTTTAATTTTCACATCCCTAACTTAATACTGAGTTTCCCATACAAACTTTCATCCTCTATATCACCCCCTGTAAGATAATTTTTTAAGACCAAAAGTAGCCTGTGTCCTTCCCCAGGATGTTATATAAAGCCTTGACAAATTTTATCGAAATCCGTGTAGTTTTGTAAATTTTAAAATCAACCCCTATTTTACCCCTTAGGGGATGATTTCTCAAAAATGCTGAATCGCATATTTCTTAATTTCCTACCAATAGCATAAATGTTTTATCCCTAACTTAAGAAATACTGGGTTTCCTTACAAACTTTCATCCCCTATATCACCCCTGTAGTATTGTTTTTGAAAGTATCCTATGTAATTTCCCAGGATGCTATATAAAGCCTTGCCAAATTTTGTCGAAATCCGTGCAGTTTTGTAAATTTTAAAATTAACCCCGATTTTACCCCCTTAGGGGATGATTTTTCAAAAACGCTGAACCGAATATTTCTTTATTTCCTATCAAAAGCATACATTTTAATTTTCACATCCCTAACTTAAGAAATACTGAGTTTCCCATACAAACTTTCATCCCCTATATCACCCCCTGTAGGATTATTTTTTAAGACCAAAAGTAGCCTGTGTCCTTCCCCAGGATGCTATATAAAGCCTTGTCAAATTTTGTCGAAATCCATGCAGTTTTGTAAATTTTAAAATCAACCCCTATTTTAGCCCCTTAGGGGATGATTTTTCAAAAACGCTGAATCGCATATTTCTTAATTTCCTACCAATAGCATAAATTTGTTATCCCTAACTTAAGAAATACTGGGTTTCCCTTACAAACTTTCATCCCCTATATCACCCCCTGTAGTATTATTTTTGAAAAAAATAGTATCCTATGGCCTTCTTCTGGATGCTTTATAAAGCCTTGCCAAATTTTGTCGAAATCCATGCAGTTTTGTAAATTTTAAAATCAACCCCTATTTTACCCCCTTAGGGGATGATTTTTCAAAAACGCTGAACCACATATTTCTTTATTTCCTATCAAAAGCATACATTTTAATTTTCACATCCCTAACTTAAGAAATACTGAGTTTCCCATACAAACTTTCATCCCCTATATCACCCCCTGTAGGATTATTTTTGAAAAAAAAAGTAGCCTATGTCCGTCCCCAGGATACCATCTATAGCCTTGCCAAATTTTATCGAAATCCGTTCAGTGGTTTAGGCGTGAAAAGGTAACAGACAGACAGACAGACAGACAGACAGACAGACAGACAGACAGAGTTACTTTCGAATTTATAATATTAGTATGGATTTATCATTTTAAAATAAATAGTTTTAAAGTTATTTAAGAAAATAGATGAAAATTGACCATTTCCCCCTATCTCCGAAACTACTGAACCTAAAATTTTGAAAAAAATACAGAAAACAGTTATTTACCTGTAGATTACAGGAAAACCTATAAGAAGTCTGTGGTCTTAAAATAACGTGGTAAATCTCTCAATACTGAATGTATGGGAGAACATGTTTTTCAACTACAATGTTAAGTTTGTTCTTGTGATAAATTCATCCCAACTACGGGACCATCATTTTGCGTGGTCCGACACGTACTTGGCCGGTTTTTTGGCAAAAAATAAATGAGCATTGCCATAAAACGTGGCAATGCTGACAGCCTTTAGGACACTTTTCCTGTTG
This sequence comes from Cosmia trapezina, assembly GCA_905163495.3. Classification (NCBI taxonomy): domain Eukaryota; kingdom Metazoa; phylum Arthropoda; class Insecta; order Lepidoptera; family Noctuidae; genus Cosmia; species Cosmia trapezina. The sequence continues at coordinate 5,087,400 of LR991041.1, read as the reverse complement.
ACAGCGATGCGGACAAATTTTTTGATGTCTTATGATTCTTTCCCACTATTATATTATCGACCGAGCGAGCGAAGCGTCTCTGCTTGAAGTCTGGAAAAATTTGCTTCCGTCGGTCAGTTAGTTGCTGCTCCTCTACAGGTCGTATTTTACAACCGTTCTGGACGAAACTTGGTATTCAGGTTTTACGATTTTGTAGTATTTTTTTTTTGTCTTTGAGGATTTTTGATTGGAGGGTTATACCTCCAAAAAGGAGCAAAAAAGGGGGCTACTGGATATCTCCGCCTTATGAAATCCGATTTAGATGTTTTTTTTATTTTATTTGCAAGGCAGTTACTTTAAGTTGGTCTCATAGAAATTTGATGAAAATATGATGGAAAAAACATGATAAATATTCCGTTTTAAAAAACTAGTGGTATATTAATTCTTGCAAAAGAAATTGTGCTCGCAAGGTCTATTGTTCGCAAAACTACTAGTCTTACTTGGTATTGGAATAAATAATACAAGTCTATAATACATAGTATTTGCAATTCGTCTAGACTAGACAAAACTGCATTTTGACTAGGTCGAGGTTTTGTCTAGGTCGTTGCAATGCTATTGGAATCCAAACTTCATGTAATTTCATGAAAATGTGAAACTACTGAACTAAGCGTGTCGGACTACGCACTAAGAGGAGTTCCGTAGTTGAAAAGAAATTGTCCTAAAAACAAACAACATTTTAGTTGAAAGACATGTTCTCTCATAAAGTCATAATATATCGATATACGTTACGGTCAATTCTCCAACTGCAAAAGTTTGTAATCCCAAAAAAAAATTTTTTGTGATAATTTTACAAATTAACGTTTTTCGGACTTTTTCCTTCACTATAGTCCTGTGAGACCTTGCTTCTTGCCAAATTTTATGAGAACCCTAAAGGTTTTGATTTACATAAATGACTGTATTTTTTATTGCGTTGACTTAGAAGCTTGGTTGTTTTAGACCTTTAAGGGTAATATTAATTTCAATTTGATACCTCCACGCGTTCCTGAGAAAAAAGGTCTTGACAGACTGACAGGACAGACAAATGAAGTTTTCCTATAAGAATTCCATTTTTCCTCTTGAGGTACGGAACCCTAAAAATAAAGTTTTTTTTCCAGTAATTACGTGTACTTGAAAGTAATTGATTGCAATTAACAATAAAATTAACTTAATAACAGTTCACTAAGTAATTGATATTATCAACTCAGTGAACTGTTGGTATTTGAAAAAAACCGGTCAAGAGCGAGTCGGACTCGCGCACCGAGGGTTCTCCGATTTCTGAAAAAGTGTGCTATTTAGAGACATCGTTTTATTTTTCCTGTAATTTTTACATAAATTTCTATCACATAGAATAATTTCAAATTTTTCTCTTTGCAATCTTCGGAGATAAGGGGGGGGGACGGTATTTTTTTTACATTTTTCATCAAAAGTCAAAAACTATGCGGCATAAAAATAAATAAAAAAATGCTTGAGAATGTGCAAACAGCGTTCTTTCATATGATACCCCACATGCCCTAGTAGCCTCACTTTCAATTTTTCAGACCCCCTTTCAGTCCCTGTTGCAAAAAAAATATAAATATTTTTATTTCTTTCTTTTTTGCAAAATAGTTGGACAAACGTCGTCTAAAACTGTTCTAAGTTTCAAGTTGATAGCATTGGTAGTTCTTGAGATATCCAGCTGTGACAGACAGACAGACAGACTGAGTCTCACCATAAGGGTTCCTTTTTTACCATTTTGGTACGGAACCCTAAAAAGGTTTGACTGAGCTGACTGTATAAAATTCAAGTTGTTGGTATTCGTTCGCACATTAAATTTAATTATTTAAAAAGTGGTATCCATTCGGAATAGAAAATAAATATAGGTAAGTTTAAACAAATACCCGTGCAGCCGTGGTATTAGTTTGTTGGTATTAGATCGCAAAAAATCAATAAATCTTATTAAAAAATTACTTAGTTAACACGCATTAAAGATGGGGAGGGCTCGTTCCGTCACTTCTACGTATACAATCTAGCTAGGCGTGACGTCATCACATATTTTAACTCAATGTATCGTCGTAATCTTTTTATTACGTAAAAAATGAAAAAATACGTGTCCAATATTTTTTTATAATCTAAAATGATAAATGCTGGAGCTGGAAAATTTCGTTCTTCGCATCCCTATTCTATCAATACCTGAGCTACGTTAGTAGGTACTATTATTTATTCTGTGCCTGAGCGTGCAAATTAGGTACTTAGCGGAAAAATATTGCAATATTCAAAATTGCTGATTTACTAACAATATAATAACAATTAGGCATTGTCTGTGTGTCACAGTGACACACTAAATTTTATTTGTGGTTATAGCCAAATTGTTGGACTTTGAATTACGTAGACTGAATGTAGTTTAATTCTGTGTTTAAAAGGAAATTAATGACGCACTTACTGATTAAAATAACCGCAACTGTCAAGTATTCGAATTTTCGGTTCCAACAATACTTTAGAGTATATTTGAATAGGTACCTATGAATGTATATAATTTGGAAGGACCGTGGCATATCGGTAGGAATACCAAAATACGACTAACCCATGTTCAAGTTTTTTCCATCTTTTATTTGGCGCTCAAACAATCAATCTGCTTAGCCTTTTCCCAACTATGTTGGGTCGGCTTCCAGTGTAACCGGATGCAGCTGAGTACCAGTATTTTACATGGAGCGACTGCCTATCTGACCTCCACAAACCAGTAACTAGGTAATACGATACCCCTTGGTAAGACTCATTGTCAGACTTTCGTGCTTCTGACGACCCGTAACGACTGTCAAAGATCCACAAATGACAGCTGGGACCAACGGCTTAGCGAGCTTTCCGAGGCACGGAGGAGTCTCGGTATGTAAAGATGGTCACCCATCAAAATCAAAAGTCCTTTATTCAAATTAGGCTGAGAATCAGCACTTTTTGAACGTCGAAATTACAGTAAGACAGTCCCCACAAAACGCCCGCCCTTCACCACTTCCTAGTGCTTTAGCTGGGAAGAAGAAGTAGCGGAACAAACTCCCCAGCAGCACAGTCAAATAAAATAAACAATTTTAGTACTTAACTCATGTAACCTGTCATTATGTGAGCTGATCCTGGAGAAAGAACATAACATAAACATTGTCTTGAGTTAATCACAGCGACCAACTATTCTTATCGTTTAAGTAATCGTTGATAGAATAGTATGCCTTTGAACAAAGATTGGATTTAACTTTAATTTTAAACGCATTAAAAGGCAAATCTAGCAAAGAAGAAGGTAGCTTGTTATAAAAAGTTATACCATCCACAGACCAACCCCGGCAAGCGTAGCTTAACCTGATGGATCGACCCGTGCGGCTGTTATTACTTAGCCACGAGCTCCTCTATATGGCGTTGAAACTTGGTGCATTAAAAGCCGCGTAAGTAGTAAGAGTTGGCGGAGGCTATTTCGTATACCATGGACCGCCATGAGATCTAATGACTCCATATTGGAGGAACTCAACATCACCAAGCGGCTATCTACAATATGCCAGGAGTGTGCCCTCAGCTTTTCGGACGTATGCGTTCACCTAAGAGTGAAACTGGGCCGGTTGGAAGGAAAACGCGCTCAAGGCAGAGCACCGGCAAGATGGTCAGACGCGGTCAAGAAGGCTGTCGGAAGCAGCATTTACCGTGCGATCTACACTGCAGAAGACCGCATAGCGTGGAGGCGCGTCGTATGTCGTGGCGTGTCGTGTGTCGTGGCCAGAGGAAATGTCCGGCAACGATACTTACCATAAAACTATGTGGAACACCACTGAAGAGGGTGGAACATTTTAAACATCTTGGACATATGAGGTTCTCTGATCTGAAGGACGATGCTGACATAGAGCGAGGACGCAGGGTGTCTGTAAGGGCGAACATGATGGCCCGCAGTTTTGCTCGTTGTGCCACTGAAGTGAAAATAACATTCAGACCATATTGTACATCTTTTTACAAGAGTAGCCTGTGGGTCTCTACGCGCGGACAGTACGCCTTGCGTGTGCAATATAATAATGCATTCAGGGTGCTGGTGGGGCTGCCCTGATTCTGCAGCGCATCAGGGATGTTCGCTGGGTCGCAAGTAGACTGTTTTTTAGTCTACTATGCGAAAACGCACATCCCTGGTGCGCAGGGTTCGGGCCAGCTCCAACGGCATCCTGAGGGCATTCGCGCAGAGGTTCGATTGTCAGTCAGTACCTGAACCATTGCTGTATGCTTCACATACTGAGCAATCGAGATTTGTAATTTCGTTGTTCATGTTAGTTGTATGTGCTTTATTTTATTTCTTTTGTTTTATTTTTAAATTTTGCATTTTTTCTTTTGAGACTATGATCCTTTGTTGGTCGAAATTGTGGCGGCATCTACATCGCCACATACGAACTAACTACGCATTACAATGACATGGAATGGAACTATATGTTGATACACGGAAAATCAGAGTCGAAGGAATTTCTACCTATTCATACCTACATATTTTCACACGCTAAGATCTAACGAAAATATTTGAGCAACTTTAGTATACGTATATTTATATGTAGAACTAATGCAACAAAAGTGAGTGTAGTATTGCGCATGATCATCTAATTGTTATAGGTTGTTATAGACTGCGCTGAAGATTATATGTAGGTAAACTGTAAACTAGTATTGTCACATGGACTTCTCTTTCTTATAAAATAATCAATTAATCTGCCAATTTCCCAACTATGTTGGGATCGGCTTCCAGTCTAACCGGATGCAGCTAAATACCAGTATTTTACGTGGAGCGACTTCCTATATGACCTCCACAACCCTGTAATTGGGTAATACGATACTGTTGGTCCCAAACTAGGCCCAGCCTGTATCTTTGGGCACCATCGAAACAACATTGAACATTGTAAGTAAGTAAACACAGAAATTTCGAATTCGAGATACAAAATGTAAACAATGAAATGTCACTGTCAAAGTGACGTTTCAGGTGTAGACAACATTTCCCTAGTCATTCTAATTATTTGATTTATTTTGAAAACGTAACATACAACAAGGAAAACCTTAACAACAAATAAAAACTTAATACGATCAATCACGACAAACGTCAGAAACCGAATGACAGTATTACTTTCCTGAGGAGCTAAAACGGCCACTTTGGCAGAATCATAATAGGATAATAGGTTTTATGAATCATATTTGAAATCGTAAAACAGCCACAAACTGACAATTCATAATTTATCTGCGTACAATTCATAGCACGCAATTCTTCTGCTTAACAGTTTTTATTGCTTTAGTTTTGTATGGAGATTCGTAAAATGGTCCACAAATTATGAATTGCTTTATTGAAGTTTAATGTCAAATACGTCAAATACTTACTTAAATCATAATAAATTGCTGGGAATTCAGGAAATGAATCACTTTTAGAGGAATTGCTTAATGTGGCCGTTTTAGGCCCCCTGAACTTTCTTTTGACCAAAACAAAAATCGCGACCAGCAGGAACGTCCAACTTAAAATTTATTGAAAGTTTTTTGGTAGTAAAATATTATGGCCTGGCCTTAATTATTTTCTATAGACAATAGAAGTTAATCAGTGTAGCAAAAAATAGTGTCGTTTTAGCCGTAATATCTGATTGCATGCGAAATATTTTAATATTGTTTTCACACGCTAGTTTGTGCCAAGATGGCGATATTTGATATTTAGGACGAGACGAGATTTTTGTTTGTAGGCATTTGGTTCATGTTGGTTAGTTTAGGTGTAAATTGCTAGTACTTAGTAACATTGTTATTGTCGTTATAATCTAATTTAAGGCGAGTAGTGGCGCCCACTAGCGCCATCATTGAGGAAAGAATCATAAGTCTGGAGATATGGAACATTTTGAAATTTCCTGTGCTCACATTTTTAGTCAGATTAGGTAGGTCAGGAGAGGTCAAAAAATTCTACCTCATCTGACTAAAAATGTGAGCATAGGAAATTTCAAAATGTTCCATATCTCCAGACTTATGACTTTTTTTCTCAATGGTGGGACTAGTTGGCAACACTATACTCGCCTTAAGTTAGGTCATTTTGGGTTGTGCTATTGACATTTTTTTTTATTTTTCATCTTTTTTGTTTTAATGTTGGAATGTCTTGTGGCTAAGTAATAACAGCCACACAGGTCGATCAATCAGGTTTAAGCTACGCTTGCCGCGGTCGGTCCCTGGATGGGTGACCATCTTTATTTACCGAGACCCCCCGTGCCTCGGAAAGTACGTTAAGCCGTTGGTCCCGGCTGTCATTTGTGGATCTTTGACAGTATGGGTAGTCAGAAGCCCAAAAGTCTGACAACCAGTCTTACCAAGGGGTATCGCTCCATATAAAATACTGGTATTCAGCTGCATCCAGTTAGACTGGAAACCGACGCCAACATAGTTGGGAAAAGGCTAAACAGATTACTATGAAGTTTTAAATGAATTTACGCCTCTGTGGCAAAATTACCACTTCTCAAAATGACTACTGGTGGCAAAATGTCCCTTTCGCAGAATGTCCCTTTCGCAAAATGTCCCTTTCACAAAATGTCGCTTTCGCAGAATGTCCCTTTCTCAAAATGTCCCTGTCGCAAAATGTCCCTTTCGCAAAATGTCCCCTTCCTCAAACAGGCATAAATTCCTTTCATCAGACCAGAACTCATAGGTTTATAGAAAAAAAGTACTTACCGTGTCACGTAATAGCGGCCGGTCGGTATACTATGATCTAAATGTGTGCGTGAGGCATGTTTGCATACGCGGCCCGGTACTTAAAGTGCTTCACATTCGATATGTGTGGCGCGGAGTCCTTCTTTTTTTTGAAGTCCGTGATTATACATTACTTGTTTAATAAAAAATAGTTTTACTGATTAAACATTACTACGGTACCCTTCTGTGTTGTAGGTACACCTACTGGCTCTTGACCAGTTTTTTTACTGATGATAGGAATTAATGCCTGTTTGAGGAAGGGGACACTTTACGAAAGGGACATTTTGCGAAAGGGACATTCTGAGAAAGGGACATTCTGCGAAAGGGACATTTTGCGAAAGGGACATTCTGAGGAAGGGACATTTTGCTACCAGTAGTAATTTTGAGAAGTGGTCATTTTGCGACAGAGCCGAATTTACTTTACCTAATTATTATTATTTACGTGATAAGTAACAGAGGTGAAATATTCATAAACAATTAATTATATATAACATAAAAATCATTAGGTATACTTACCTACCACTTGCCTACCACACTAATTTTCAATTTATGCTATGAAAGGCACTGCTCCAAATTCGGTAGGTCATACCAAAATTACATCGAAATACTATGTATTAGGTATTAGATAATCATGTTTCAAACACGTGTCCTTTCAATCTAGGCACGAAATATAATAGCCTATCGCCCTGCCTAGGAATAGACACAAGGTCTAGGATCTAGGTCGACTTGTTTCGGCACCAAGTAAGACTTATGTATGACCTATAATTTACGGACCATTATTGATAAAAATTAAGACTCTTTGTATCTTTACCAATAATGAAGCATATACCTCATAGCTTTGCTTATTAGACCCTTCCATATTTGGAAGTAGTATCACAGGTAAAAATTAGCTTACGAATCTATTTATTTATTTATTCAATTGGTTATACGAGCTAACAGACATACCATCCAAAACGCTCATATGATTAACTTACAATTCAATTGTGGCTACACACACTATATTTATATAAATATAGTGTGTTAGGACGACCAGGCCTGTCTCCAGAGCCCAGTCCTCCACCATCCTGCCCCGTGTGTCCATATACCGGGAACCCCAAGCCACATTCTTGGCGTTGAAGTCCCCGAGAACAAGCACGGGAAGGGAACGATACCCGACGACGACGGTTTTCAACTCCGCAAGGCAGTTGTGGAACTCGGCGAGAGTTCGGTTCGGAGAGAAGTATGTCCCCACGAAAAGGAGTCATTGTACTCATCATTTTGAACCGTACAAACACGCTGTGTGTGCGTGAAAACGAGTAGCGTCAGCACATAATACACACACGCACTCTTCGACGTCGCACAGTATAGGAATCTCGTAATCTAGCGGGATTTAAATCAAAATATAAATTTTATTATTTGATAATATAGTTATAATCTATTTATACCTAAGACCCTATTTGTTACAGCTACATTTTACAAATACTTGTATGTAGGTTAAAAAAATAAATAAAAAATGTAGAAGTGAGTAGATATTAATCGTTGTTCCCTCACAATACGAACAGACATTAAAGTGTCATCTTCACTTGAGATTACTGATCAAATTAACGTATTAGTCTTGTTTATTGGTTTATTATTGTGTTGTATATATGTATCTTTCAAGGTAAGTTAGAGTGTATTTTATTTAAGTAATGGTTAAACATTTATCTAATAACATCATTTGAAAGCACAGTTAAATTAGGCATTTTTTAGAGATGATTTGCAAGACAAAAGGTGATATAAAAAACTGACCTGAATATCCCGCTGTTGTTATTATTTTAATTTATAGTTTAGAGTCTTCACTTTTGAGAACAATTGATAAAACTTGCGATTTTTTGCGACCGTCATACATTTTTTTTCGGTTTTCAGAATGACCGCTGAAATCACAATAAAACAAATTTTTGATGTTTGGACCTCAAATGCGAAATAGGAGCCAATTGATACTATTTTTGCTTTTATAATAGGTAATTGTAAAAATAATAGGTACCTAATTGTAAAAAGTGGAATTAGTGACTAAAATAACAAAATTTATTCCTAACGCATTTTTTTTTACAACTTTTTTTTATATCACTATTTATTAATTTTTATATATTTTAATACCAACCAATATTATTTTTCAACTTGTATCTTTTATGTAATTCAATTTGGAATTAAATCCCGCTAGATTGCGAGATTCCCATACTGTGCGTCGCCATTGTCTCGGACGGTACCGAGAGCTCCTGCGCTTGGGAAACACAAGTAAAGTGCGTGTCGTTTCTTGAGATAAAAATACTGTACAAATCATAACTCCAGTCTGCTACTAAAGCCACCGGGGTCGCGGGTTGTTCGAAAGAGATACCGTGGCTCTGGCATAGGCAACTGAAGGAACACGCGGGTGGGTTTTAGTCAGTAAAAGTCTGACACGCCTGGGAGGGCGGCGGGAGAAGTCATTTGATGATTTCCCATCCACAAAAAAAAAAGGCTGCTACTATATAGGCATGAGGAACAGGGTGTAAAGTTCACTCATCCTCCATAGAAAAGGAAGGATCCTCCGACCAGACAGGTGCCGTGTCTGGTGGGCTACTGCCCGACGGTTGATGTCGGGACGTTGTATATGCTAGCCGCGCGGTAAACTCTGATTGCGCGATGCAGGATTGCGTGACGTCATGTCATTGTGATGCGTAGTTCGTATGTGGCGATATAGATGCCGCCACACTACTAAAAATATCCTGTTAAAATAACAATTTTTCTGGTCTGGGTGATCGATTCCTGGACCCCTTACCAGACCGTTCATAGAGATACCTCCTTCATAAAGATCATAATCACAAAAATAATAATTATCCAGTTATTATTTAATTTTATTCTCTGAATCAGACACAAATTATGTAAGCCTATCGCTTAGTCTAGAATGGACACAAGGTCTAAAATCTAGGTCAACCAGTTTTGGTGTTGAGCTGAGTAAGTACTAACTAGCGGTCAGCGTGTTTTTGGTTAGGTTTTTGTTTTGTATAGGTAGGTAGGTATTAATAAAACAAGGAGCTCGTGGCTAAGTATTAACAGCCGCACGGGTCGATCGATCAGGTTAAGCTACGCTTGCTGCGGTTGGTCCGTGGATGGGACCCCTCCGTGCCTCGGGAAAAAGCATGTTAAGCCGTTGGTCCCGGCTGTCATTCGTGGATCATTGACAGTCGTTACGGGTCGTCAGAAGCCCGAAAGTCTGACAACCAGTATAAGATAATGAACATTGTCATCAATTTAAATAACTGAAAACCTGAAAAGGGGACATTTTCCTTTGCATTACGAACAGCTTTTACTACGGGACTAATACTGAAAATTGAGAAAAAAATCTGCTGCTCCATATACGTTCACATACCTCTACAAAATATAGTGAACAGCAGATAAGTAGGTACAGGAAAAACTACAAAAAGTGGGGCAACCTCTTTTAAAAGAAAAAAAAAACGCAAAATAATAATTTTCTGTTTAGTGACTATGGGTGAGCAGTGGCGGCCCAGAGGTAACGAGTCGTGTGTTCGAACCCAGACAGGCGCTTTACTTTGTGTAAATAATTTCATCACCACTGCTCTCAAAACGGTGAAGGAAAACATCGTGAGGAAACCGGCATGTCCTAGAACCAAAAATTCGAAGACATGTGACATCTACCAACCCGCACTGGGCCCGCGTGGTGGATCAAAGCCCATTCCCTCTCGAAGAAAGGAGGCCTGCTTAGGGTTAACCAACAATATTGTAAACAAAACTCCTTCCAGGACTTCAGGTAATAATCAATATTCACAATCGTAAATAATTTATGTGGGAAAGTAAGCAGCTGATATTAATCCATAATTATACCCTTACCCTTAACTCTTACCCAGTAATAACTTCATTTTATTTGCTTCTATGAATAATTATTTTTATTTACAAAGGATTCGCATAGCATTTGAAATTATTGATAAACTGGTTTTCACTGTGATATTACAGTGAAAACCTGTGAAGTGTCGGACTTCGCACAATTAGGGTTCCGTACCAAATGTGATTTATCAATATAATGGTATTTGTTAGTAAAATATACGTAATAATAAACAATATTACGAAATTTCAAGTTCATAGGTCAATGGGAAGTTAAAAAATTCTTCGCAACGAAATTTTGTAAAAAAAAGCATACTTTGTTTTCCTATAGTTTTCAAAACAAAAAATACAGTATTTATCTACGCAATGAGTTCTAAACAGCCATACCCCACTGGATGGAGAGGTCAACATTTTTTTTCGCGCCACCCTTTAGCTGTTTGGGAGTTGCGAGCTCCCCCTAAAAATATTTTAAAATATTTTTTGACAATTTGTGTGCCTTTTGGGTCAACAACATGAAAATAAAAATTACTGTGAAAATTTGAAGACTGCAGCTCCCACCATTTGGCTGCAAAACCTGTGTGACAGACGACGACGAATATTATAGAGTTCCATTTGGACCCTCGGGTACGATGTCCAAATGGAATTCTATAATATTGCTGTCACTCACGTGTCACCCTAAAAAAGATGATTCTTGAGATTGTAAAAATCTAAAAGGATCACCTGTGGGCCTAGCGCGAACGCATGGAGTAGCATAATGTAACGAGAGTAAGAACGATTTTATAATTTTATTGAAATTACTCTTTTAATACTTACATAATTAGTGGAACGCAGTTCTTTAATGCGACTTGCACTAAGAATAAACGGTTAGAAATCGTCACGTAACGAAAGAGTATTATGCTCCATGTGACTTTCTCAGAAAGGAGAAAGCGTGAATTTGGTCAAACTAAGAATACGTGATGTCGCCTGCCAAAATTAAAAAAAAAAAATCTTGGGTGTTGTTTTCATGGTTTTCGAGGGTGTCCATGCAAACCATGGGTGTGGGTGCGACCATGAAAACGACGTTACGTTACGTGACGTTAGAATGTAAATCCAAAAAATCATTAGACAGAAGACGTACTCGTATCATCATCATCATTCTCTTTCCCTTATCCCCATTTATTTGTGGTCGGTGCAACATGTGTTTTTCGTCCATACTTCTCTATTAGTCGTCATCTCGGTAGTCACTCCCTTTCTAGCCATATCATCTTCCATACAGTCCGTCCATCGTTTCTTTGGTCTTCCCCTACTCATAAAGCCATCCATATTCATTTTAACACGACATTTTCCTCATTTTATCGAACCAAAGAATTTAGTTAGGTACTTCTATGAAATGTAGTATCTATATTGATTAATGTCCATGATAGATCCTGAAATAGCAGTATCGAATTTCAGTCAAACATACCAAGGTTAAGTAAGCTTTAAAATAACTTCAAAATTATGATTATGTGCACAAATAACATTTTGTTGCAGCCAAAATCACGAAAGCACACAAAAATGCTGTAAACTAGGTAAATGCTTACTTTTCTTCAGCACGCCACATCGCTATTACTTGCTAAAATGGTATCGCAGAAAATTCTTGGTTCCGTGTTTTTGGAAATAATTTTAGGAACCGCGAAACTTGGTCCTGAAACTTCTTTCTTAATATAGCACCAGTTCAAAAAGAAAATTGCTGTTATAATCGTGGCTCAGCCGTCCGTTCTCTCTAATTGTTAGTAAAATAAAACGGAATTTTATTTTAGTAGGAGATAAGTTTGTTAATGGATTTAGTTGTCAGTCTTAATTCTTTACTTCTGCCACCACGTTTCTTCATCAATACCTTAGCTAATTAGCTTAATTTTATCAGCCAACTTAGGGAATTCTCATAATCATCATCATCGCAGCCAAAAGACGTCCATTGCTGGACATAAGCCTTGTCTAGACATCGCCACAACCGACTGGTCTATGCTGTCCACTCCCAGCGCCAGCGGATTCCTACGACCTTCACTAGGCCATTGGTTCACTTTGTGGGAGCCCATAAACTGAAGAAAGAGTCCTAAGTAAAATACTAAACGACCTGCCGCAAAAACAGCTTTAATAAGCAAAAGAAAACATTGTACATCATCTGCCTAGCCTTTTCCCAATTATGTTGGGGCCCGCTTCAAGACTAACCTAATGCAGCTGAATACCAGTATTGTACATGGAGCGACTTTCTATCTGGCCTCTACAACCCAGTAACTGGGTATAGCACGATGGCGAGACTGGTTGTCATACTTTAGAGCTTCTGACTGTCAAACGACTGTCAAAGATCTACGAATGACAGCCAGGACCAACTGCTTAACGTGCTTTCCTAGTTACGGAGGGGTCTTGGTATGTCACCCATCCACGGATCGACCTCGGTCAGCGTTGCTTAACCTTAAAAAACACCCCGTACAGCTATCATTATTTAGTCACGTGATCGAAATTGAAATAGCCAACCGACCTAAATACGAAGCCTCATCAAAACGGATCCCTAACTCCCCAAAAAGGAGCAAAAAAACCAGGTTTCAATAGCATTCCCACTTACTGGAGGCCACGACACAACACCGCTTCTCGTTTTTCGTCACTACCTCGTTGTTTTTCGTCGTTGACTTACTCGTTTTTCTCGTTTTGGCCCGTCTGTGGCTACCGGGCGTCCGGCCGGCGCGGCTTTCAGTTTTTTCCACGAATTTCACTCGCTAAAAGTGGGTAGGTAGCGATTTACGAAAATTTTTGTTCTTGGAATGGAGTGGAGAGATCGTTGACCAAATTTTGCAATTTTTATTTTGGGGCAACGTTATTTTAAAGTCACAAAGCCTTACTACAAAATGAGGTGCTCGTGACTAAGTAATAGCAGCCGTACGAGTCAATAGATAAGGTCCATCTACGCTTGTCGCGGTCGGTCCCTGGATGGGTAATCATCTTTACATACCGAGTCTCCTCCGTGCCTCGGAAAGCACGTTAAGCCGTTGGTCCCGGCTGTTATTCGTGGATCTTTGACAGTCGTTACGGGTCGTCAGAAGCCCGAAAGTCTGACAACCAGCCTTGCCATCGTGCTACCCAGTTGCTGTGTTGTGGAAGTCACATAGGCACGTAACACGATACCCCTTGGTAAGACTGGTTGTCAGACTGTCGGACTTCTGACGACCGTGTATGGTCACCCATACACGGACCAACCCCGGGAAGCGTAGCTTAACCTGATGGATCGACCCGTGCGGTTGTTATTACTTAGCCACTCGTAGTATATATTTTAATAAACACCGCAACATAGGAAGCGAAAGAAGCTGGCATTGAACCTAATGATAAAGCTTACATTCAAGGTTTGCTTTCTAACATGAGTAGGTACTTTACGTAGCCACACTTGACTTTGACGTTTTGATCAGTTAACTTTAGATTGTGGACTATCATGTTAGCTAGCTGTATACTTACTAAACCCTGCTTATACATATTTTTGTTAAAAAGAAAGTCCACATATGTCTTGCTAGTTTTGATTAATTGGACAAAAATCGGCGACTGTTTTGTGATATTTTGCTGAAGAGGTTTAGAATATTACATATTTACGAATCGTTTTGACGTATAAAGGGTATGAAAAAATTGCAATGTATTCTTGTGAAAAGTCGTCTATACAGTATGAATCACTTTTTACCACTTTCATATAAAATTTTTGAGTAAAAAAATATTTAACTTAGTAAAATTTTAGAGAAAGTGGGCAAAGAATTGCTTTTGATATCGGCTACTTAGAACTCTCGTTCATAAAATTAAAACTGCAAAAACTTTGAAAAAGTCTTTTAAAACAACCTAAATTTAAGCTTTTACTTTGGCCAGAGGCTTAGCATTGCCATACAACGTGGCAATGCCGCCAGTCTCTTGGGTACTCTACCAGTCGACAGCGATACGGAGGAATTTTTCGACGCCATATTTTAGTTTTTTATTAGTTTTAGTGTAAGATATTATATTTTTAAGTTATTTTAGGTTATTTTTAAAATTATTATAAGGTAAAGAGGTGTCATATTAATTCATAATAATTTAGTTCATAATAAATAACCTAAATTTCACATTATAAACTCGCCGCAAAATAAAAAAGTAGCGCATTCACTAGTTACCATAATTGAAATGATCTTTCATTTTGTGCATTAAAACTTATAGAAATACCTACTGTAAAGTCACGTCTGTAAAATCACGTAAATCAGCGAAATCGGCAAACCTTTATTATTCTTGTTGCTAGGGCACAACCACACAGGCCACCTCTCCAACATGTAGGCCGTGGATGCACAGACCGCGGCCCGCGGGCCGCATGCGGCCCCCCGGCAATATGCCAGCAAAAATATTAAAATTATCGGGAGTAACAACTGACGGTGCTCCTTCGACGATTGTGTCAACTCTGGGCTAGTAACTCTGTTAAAACAGCATTTGCAAACAAAAAACGTTAATACTGATGACCTGATGCAGTTTCACTGCATAATACACCAAGAAGCCCTCTGCTAAGAAAAAAATGGATTTGAAAATGTTACGAAAGTTTTCTTTCACCATTTCATCTGAAACTGCACCAGAGTCAATGCAGTTAGAATTAATTGATATCCAAAACGATCAAGATTTTCGCTAGTTTTTAAAATAGTATTTAATTTTTTTTAATTAAAATTTGTGGCAAGCCCGTCATTAGTTCATCATTTGCCCAAGTGGCCCATGGTCTCAATAAGTCTGTGCATCCCTGATGTAGGCCCAGTGTAGGATGTCACAAGTCGTCGATTTTTTGGTTCTAGGACAATTTCCTTTAGGACGTTTTCCTTCACCGTTTTTAGAACAATAACAATATGGAACTACTATATTATGGAACTCAAATATAGTTGGGCAGGACACCTGGCAAGGCGCAGTGATGACAGGTGGAGTAAGGCTGTGACGGAGTGGCGTCCGAGGACTGGAAGACGAGATGTCGGTCATCCGGCAATAAGATGGGCGGACGACATTGTTGCCATCGCGGGCAAAACCTGGATGAGGCTGGCACAGGAGCGTGGGGATTGGCACAAGCAAAGAGAGGCCTATACCCAGCAGTGCGTGAAGTCAGGCTGTGGATGATGATGATGATGATGAAGTAATAAATAAATACGGCAATCCAATTGCCATGGCCATGGCATGCTAAAACAGACCCCAGAGGTTTAATTGTGTGCTTTGTTGCACTTATGTAAGGAATGAAATAAAGGAAATAATAATAAATAATTTGTAGCAAAATTCAGCTCCACAGTTTTTTAGTCGCGACCCATTTTGGCTAACTAGTTACTACGGCGACTAGATATAGTCAAGTGTTTCGCGACAGTTTCGTGTCTACTCGGAACTATTCGGAACTACTCGTGACGCGACGCGACATTCGGGGAAATTGCGTTTTTTTTTTTTGTTTTCCCTAAACGACAAAGGAAATTAGGCTGCATGAAACGGACAGCGCTTTTTTAAGTGATTCAGCGAACTAGGGTATTTTGGTAATGTTTCTGAAAAATATGCTGGTGTGATTAACATTTTCAATGGCCGTGATAAAGGTCTAAAAATGAAGGGAAGGATGCCTGTTTATAAAAAATGATTGTCTATAGGTATCCTGTAAACCTACTTCTTGTACCTAAGCAAAGAAAAATGTGAAATAACAAAAATTCTTGAAATGTGTAATACATTACATTCAAATATTCAAAAGTGATATATTTTTTTGCTTCACTCGGCAAGTTAGGTTATGGACTATGTTAATAATTGAGATTCCATTATAATTGCATTGCAGTCATTTATTTGCAATTCCTTTTAATTTTATTAATGCAATATCCGACATGGGTAATAGTGTTGAGCCTAAAAATGACAAATGTTTAAAATAAGAACTGATGTAGGTCCTCAATTAGGAAGTTATGCTATACCATATATTATCATCATTTATATATCTTCAATCTTCACAAAACTCCTTAATCACATTACAATTAACGATCTATCTATCTAGGCCTATTAACTACAGTTTCCTACCCTCAAATTACACTACATCTACCTACCCACCTAACATTATCCCTATTCTTCATCCTACCTTCATTTTTAAACTTTTTTCGTTCCATTTTGGCAAAATAGAGTATTTAAGTTCGCAAACCGCCTGTAAAATTGCACTATCCGTAATTATCCTGAAATTTTCAGCTGAAACTCGCTCGAAACAGTCTGTTGTGTGGGTAGTTGCATGTTTTTGTGGTTACTATTATGTTATAACGTGTCGGTAACGGCTTTAGTACAATGCCCTGTTGGGTGGATTGTGAAGTGTCACCGTTTTAGTGAAATACTTTTTTTTTGGTACTTAATGTTTTTACTGGATGTTATAACTTTATCATTATTATTATTTATTATTACTCTTCTTTATTTTATTTTGTATTATTATGTAAGTCATAGTTAGTTCGCGAATGACGACTAATATTGAGAAGAAGAATGGAAGAAAAAGATATGTTGCGCCTACCTCAAATAAAATGGGTTAAAGGCAAGAGCCAACACATGATGACAATGACATAATGACAAGAATGTAGTTAGTTATAAGCCGACGCTCACACGGGCGTAAAAAAATCGCGGCGATTTTTTTTTTGGGGCACTGCATTTTCAACGCTCTGCTTAGCGCGGGGAGTTGAAAATCCAACAGTGTGTTTTTCGTCGCGCTGGGATGTACTCTGTTTTTGTTATGTTGGATTCTCGAAGCCCGGCTCAACACCGAGAGTTGAAAATCCAGTGCGCGATAAAATCCCACCGCGATTTTTTTACGTCGTCCGTGCGAACGTCGGCTAAGTGTATGTAGTTTAAGTATTTTAAAATTGAATTTTGTTGAATTTCAATAAAAAACTGTGTCATTTCCGATTCAGAAATGGTCAGCAAAGTACTTATATATTGGCCTCTCGTGTTGCTTATCAGATCAAATCAATCTTTATTTCAGACAATGTTAAAATGAATGTTATAATACAATGTACAGACCATATTGTCTATTGTCATAGATATTATTATACAATTATTTAAGAATAATATGAAAGAAGCTTAGCAGCTTTTTAGGCATATTAAGCTAAATGTGTCTCTTTAATGTCTCATAACAAAAAAAAAAAAAACAAAAAAAAAAATCTCTTACATATGTGACCTTTGATTATTCGGGGTATTATGTTTTGTAAAACGGGGCTTGTGGCGTGGCGTGGCTGAGTAATAACAGCCACATGGGTCGATTCATCAGGTTAAGGTATGCTTTCCAGGGTTGGTCCCTGGATGGGTTTTTGTGATCGAGACTCTTCAGTGCCTCGGAAAGCACGTTAAACCATTGGTCCCGAGTGTCATTCGTGTATTATTACGGGTTGTCAGAAGCCCAAAGTTCTGACAACCAGACTTACCAAGGGGTATCGTATTACCCCGTATAAGTATTTGTTTTATCTCACGAAAGCGGTCGAGCCATACTTGTATGTGTAAATGTTACATGCACATTGTCTTTGTGTGCGTAAGCTCGGGAGTGCGCTACCTGCAGGTACGCACACAAGAGCGCGTGTCTATACGCATTACATCTACAAGTATCGCTCAACCGCTTTCGTGAGATAAAACAACTGTAACTGGGTTGTGGAGGTCAGGTAGGCAGTCACTCCGTGTAAAATATTGGTATTCAGCAGTGCAGCTGCATCCGGTTAGACTGGAAGCCGACCCCAAAATAGTTGGGAAAAGGCTGAGCAGACGATGATGCTGTTGGACTCATAAGTAAGCGAGCAAGCCACAAGTTTAAGAAACATCAACTACGACTGATGATGATGACGCTGTTGGACTCATAAGTGAGCGAGCAAGCCACAAGTTGAAGAAACATCAACTACGACTGGTGATGATGACGCTGTTGGACTCATAAGTAAACGAGCAAGCCACAAGTTGAAGAAACATCAACTACGACTGGTGATGATGACGCTGTTGGACTCATAAGTGAGCGAGCAAGCCACAAGTTGAAGAAACATCAACTACGACTGGTGATGATGACGCTGTTGGACTCATAAGTGAGCGAGCAAGCCACAAGTTGAAGAAACATCAACTGCGACTGGTGATGATGACGCCGTTGGACTCATAAGTGAGCGAGCAAGCCACAAGTTGAAGAAACATGAACTATGACTGGTGATGATGACGCTGTTGGACTCATATGTAAGCGAACAAGCCACAAGTTGAAGAAACATCAACTACGACTGGTGATGATGACGCTGTTGGACTCATAAGTGAGCGAGCAAGCCAAAGTTGAAGAAACATCAACTACGACTGATGATGATGACGCTGTTGGACTCATAAGTGAGAGAACAAGCCACAAGTTGAAGAAACATCAACTACGACTGGTGATGATGACGCTGTTGGACTCATAAGTGAGCGAGCAAGCCAAAGTTGAAGAAACATCAACTACGACTGGTGATGATGACGCTGTTGGACTCATAAGTGAGCGAGCAGGCCAAAGTTGAAGAAACATCAACTACGACTGATGATGATGACGCTGTTGGACTCATAAGTGAGCGAGCAAGCCACAAGTTGAAGAAACATCAACTACGACTGGTGATGATGACGCTTTTGGACTCATAAGTGATCGAGCAAGCCACAAGTTGAAGAAACATCAGCTACGACTGGTGATGATGACGCTGTTGGACTCATAAGTAAACGAGCAAGCCACAAGTTGAAGAAACATCAACTACGACTGGTGATGATGACGCTGTTGGACTCATAAGTGAGCGAGCAAGCCACAAGTTGAAGAAACATCAACTACGACTACAAAAATATCATCTACAACAGACTTTAAACACGTGTCTAAATCTAAATAACACAAACACAGTAAACTACCTCGGTACAGTTGCGTACACTCGCTGGAGCCAGTCAACAGGTGCAGTAGATCGGTACAGTTTCGGCTGTAATCTCGACAGATTCCGCTGACGACGCGGCTAGCGGCCGCCGTGGGGACAGGCGCCGACAGAAGTGATAAGGAATTGTATTTTATAAATAACTAGCTGCGCCCCGCGGTTTCACCCGCGTAGACCGGGACAAAAAGTAGCCTATGTGTTAATCCAGGGTATAAGCTATCTACATACCAAATTTCATCCAAGTCAGTCGAGGCGTTTGAGCGTGAAGAAGTAACAAACATACAAACACACACACACTCACAAACTTTCGCCTTTATAATATTAGTGTGATGAAGTGTGATGAAGTGTGATTTTCTGTTTTAGAGGGTCAGTTTGTAATTTATCGAAGTTACAATAGGCTAATGTCAAAGGCTCATCATCTTTTACAAAATATTGCTTTTCCCGATGCTGGCCGTTCATTGTTGAGGAGTTCTCCTAGTAAGAACCAGGAGATCTGGAGCTGATGGTGAAGTCACCATCAGCTCCACTTCACCACATGCATTATGACGGACAAGCATAAATTGGTAATCGAATCGCCTCCCGTGAAGTACTTATTATTGAGTAGTTCCGATGGTCATATGTGGTCTTCATTATCAGTTCCACTTCACTAAATGGTGCTTTTCGAGAGCAAATGCACAAATTACTATAAAAAATACCCAAATCACTTTAAGTGTGCCTATAAAATTTGAGGATTTCCCTCGATTTCCATGAGATCCCCTCATCAGATTCTGACTTGGATACAATGGGACCACCTCGAGAGCATACCCTATCAAATAAAAAAATAATTTTCAAAATCGGTCCACAATTGACGGAGAAATCGGTGTACAAACATAAAAAAAATATACGCGACGAATTGATAACCTCTTTTTTTTTTGAAAAGTCGGTTAAAAAGACTGAAAGTACTTAAACTCTGTACGTAGTTGTGTTTTTGCGTTGTTAGACTTTACTAAAAAGCAAATAAGCCGAAGATTTCCTACGAATCTTAATATGCAATTTTGTACGATTTTTCTTCTAGTGTTTTGTCGCCGGAAAAAAACAATTGTGCAGTGTTAGAATCGGAGTCGTATTGATTCACTTCTTCAAATTAGTCTACACTGGCATTGATTTACTTCTTCAAAATTAGTATACTTTACACACACAAATAGTTTAACGTAAAGTCGTGTATAACGGTTGTTTAAAAAAAAAATGAGTAGGATACCTAAAATATTTATATTTAGACAAAACAGGAGATTTTTTACCAATTTTCCGACTATGCAAATCCCAACTATTATTATTAATGCAAAATTGAGTTTGTTTGTTAAGCTTTCGCGCTAAAAAGGCTGAATGAATTTGGTGGAAATTTGGCACTTGGGTAGTGCCAAATTTCCACCAAATTCATTAGTAGTAGACCATGACCTGGAAAAGGACATGACAGCCTACTTTTCATCCTCGATCGCAGACTAAATCGTGGGCAATACACCAACAGTTTTTCCCAAGTGACAACATCGAAGATTACTTATTATTAACCTGTGCCTTAGTGCGAGTTTTTATACTTACTCGATCGCGTTTACGTTGACGTTAACTTACGTCAATTTGGAAGGAAAAATTGTGTTTCCCATTAATAGTCACCAGACGGCGCATATTCAGTTTCAGTATAAATTGAAGTTTACGTTAACGTGATCGAGTAATTATAAAAACTCGCACTAAGGCCACAGGTCATTTGAATGCTATCAATATTTTAAAACACAAACTCCTAACACTTCTGCCCTCGACAGTCTCAACTTCCGTTGTTGTGTCTGCGATTCGGTACCGACTGCGAGTGCCAACGCTGCACACAGTACACACAGATTTTAGTTCAACACGGTTTTACACGCCGAATGCCGAAAGCCGAGAGCCAAACGTGTGGGAGAAGGGGAGTTGATCTATTTAAATGGAATAAATATGGATGTTCTGCTGTCTGTGGTTCGGTGTAAAATGAGGTTTATTTTGATGAAGGATTTTATGATGAAGTTTCTGAAGAGTGGCAATACAACAGTGGAACAGTGGCAATCTTTTAAGGGCTCATTGTACTCATCATTATAAACAACTTTTAATATACGGAACAGCTAAATTTTTTTTCACGATTTCAGGTTTGGTCACAAAAGTTGTTCATAATGATGAGTACAATGACCCTTTAAAAGATTGGCACTGTTTACACTTACACCCTGTATACTAGCTTTTGCCAGCGGCTTCGCCCGCGTGGTTGTTGGAAAATATCCCACGGGAACGTACTACCGGGAATTCCTTGTCTACATTATAAAGGAAACCTCTGTGCAAAATGTCAGCTTTCTAGGTCCAAGGGTTTGGGCTGGGCGTTGATGAGTCAGTCAGTCAGTCCGGACTTCTCTTTTTATTCATTATTTTTTCTTTCTTTTTTTTTTCTTTTTATTTGACGACACGGTTGGCGCAGTGTTTGAGCGATTGACTGCTGCGCAGCATGTCGCGGGTTCGATTCCCGCACGGAACAAATATTTGTACGACTTACAAGTATTTGTTCCGAGTCTGGGTGTTTTTCTATCTGTATAATATGTATGTATTTAACAAAAAAAAAATGTATAGAATTAGTTTATCAGCCATACCGTTACCATAACACAGGCGTTAGGTTGCTTAGCTTGGGACTAGATGGCGTTGTGTGAAATGTCCAAGGATATTTTATTTATTTATTAAAGCTACTGACAGACGTGCTCATTACTAGCACGAAAGCATGCTTTTATTGAGCAAGTGCTCATTAGTAGCATGTGTGACTAGTAATAAGCATGCTTATTTCTAGTATGTTTTCGAGTAAGCGTGCTTATAGGCATGCTTTAAAGCACGTGAGCACGTGTGTCAGTAACTTTAAGGTACTGACACACGTGCTCATAAAAAGCATGCCTATAAGCACGCTTACTCGAAAACATACTAGAAATAAGCATGCTCATTACTAGTCACACATGCTACTAATGAGCACTTGCTCAATAAAAGCATGGTTTCGTGCTAGTCATGAGCACGTCTGTCAGTAGCTTTATAGATAAACCGGTGCCCACGTTGTGACTCAGTGGTAACAACCGAACTCAGAGGCTTTACTTTGTGTAAAATTATTTCATCGCCACTTGACTGCTCTCAAAACGGTAAAGGAAAACAACGTGAAGAAACCTAGAACCAAAAATTCGAAGACATGTGACATCTACCAACACGCACTGGTCCTACAGCCCACTCCCTCTCACAGAGAGGAGACCTGTGTCCCAGCAGTGGGAACATTATAGGCTGATTATGCTTTGCACTTGAAAGGCTATTCTCTAAAAGTAAAATTTATTTCTTCAAATGACATTTTCTCTAACCACTCTTCCAACCAACATACAATCACAAACAAAAGAGTCTCTCATTTAAATTAAACAATACTTACATATTTACGGCAGCCATGAGCTGAGTTAGTATCGAAACAAGTCGGAACTTTAATTTCCTAACGCGAGCTAAAGCCGACGCCGCTCTCAAAGCGCCATTTATTTAATAATTCTCTTAACAATTGTGGATTTGTCTGTACTAGGGATGTGACAGCTCATTTATTTTATAACTGTGTCCGTGGTTTGCGTAACAGGTTGTTATTTTGTTGGGTTACAGTATAAGTTAATGTAGTAGTAAATCCCCCAATAAATAAATGAATCAATGATCAATGAATGATGGAATCAGAAATCTGTGTAATCCTTAAGGCCCTGCATCCAAGCGTGGTTTAGCTCGGTGTGTAAGTGAAATGGCGTTATGGCAATCTATTTCCGGACTTTTTCCTTTACTTGTGCTGTAAGACCTTGCTTCTTGGCAAGTTTCATGATAGTTTGACGCACGAGATAGAAGACTCTCACGCGCACCGAAATTATGTCGTAAAAGTGCAAATAAAATCGTATAAAAATCGTGTAAAATCGTGTAAGTTTTATTATGTTTTGAGTTCCATCACTGTATGCGAAAAGGACTTGAAAATATCATATTTTTTTATTTGTCAAAATTATTTAGGGTTTATGAGGGGACCGGGGGGGCGTATCAATGTGTATCAATCATGTAAAAATTGACAATTACAATTGATTGAAAACGGTCAAAAAGGTGGTTTTTTAAAGCTGTGTATGCTTTAAAAAACCACCTTTTTGACCGTTTTCAAGAAATCTCCGCCTAAAGGGTCCCCGAAACGATCAATTGTAATTGTCAATTTTTACATGATTGATACACATTGATACGCAAATAGGCATGATGCCTGGAAAAAAAAAGAAATTCTATTTAGTCCGTCATTCAGGTAATAAAAAAATATTAGACACATATATTTTCTGCTACAACATATTACTTAGATATAACGCATTAAAGTTAGGGAGTGGGGGCTTGCTACGTCACTTCTGCGTATAAAATCTAGCTAGGCGTGACGTCATGCCATATTTTAACCCAATCTATCGCCGTAATATTAAGATTACGTAAAAAAATAAAAAAATACTTGTCCAATATTTTTTGATTAACTTACATAAATGATGTACAATTTTTTTTTTGTCATCATACGTTTGCAGATTCGCGATATCCACTCAAGAGCACGTCGGTAAAAGCGAAAGCAGTCGAAAGCAGTCTCCTGCAACATCTAGGTTTGCTGATCAGTCAATTGCCTGCAGTCTCCTGCAACATCTAGGTTTGCTGATCAGTCAATTGCCTGAAGTTTCCTGCAACATCTAGGTTTGCTGATCAGTCAATTGCCTGAAGTCTCCTGCAACATCTAGGTTTGCTGATCAGTCTGCCTGAAGTCTCCTGCAACATCTAGGTCTGCTGATCAGTCAATTGCCTGAAGTTTCCTGCAACATCTAGGTTTGCTGATCAGTCAATTGCCTGAAGTCTCCTGCAACATCTAGGTTTGCTGATCAGTCAATTGCCTGAAGTTTCCTGCAACGTCTAGGTTTGCTGATCAGTCAATTGCCTGAAGTCTCCTGCAACATCTAGGTTTGCTGATCAGTCTGCCTGAAGTCTCCTGCAACATCTAGGTCTGCTGATCAGTCAATTGCCTGAAGTTTCCTGCAACATCTAGGTTTGCTGATCAGTCAATTGCCTGAAGTCTCCTGCAACATCTAGGTTTGCTGATCAGTCTGCCTGAAGTCTCCTGCAACATCTAGGTTTGCTGATCAGTCAATTGCCTGAAGTCTCCTGCAACATCTAGGTTTGCTGATCAGTCAATTGCCTGAAGTCTCCTGCAACATCTAGGTTTGCTGATCAGTCAATTGCCTGAAGTCTCCTTCAACACCTAGGTTTGCTGATCAGTCAATTGCCTGAAGTCTCCTGCAACATCTAGGTTTGCTGATCAGTCAATTGCCTGAAGTCTCCTGCAACATCTAGGTTTGCTGATCAGTCAATTGCCTGAAGTCTCCTGCAACATCTAGGTTTGCTGATCAGTCAATTGCCTGAAGTCTCCTGCAACATCTGGGTTTACTGATCAGTCAATTGCTTGAAGACTCCTGCAACACCTAGGTGTGGTGATTAGTTCCCTGGCCATAAAAACATCTCGTGCCTACTTATCAGTTAGTGGAAATTCGTTTGTAGATTTCAGAATTAAGGTGATAAGTAATTCAAATTCAAATTCAGGGTGATAAGTAAAAGGCGACCTGGGCGAGAGTAAGAAAGTGACAGAGTCAACTTTACATGCGCAAGAGCGCAACAATGCGTTGGAACTAAAATAAAAGCGCCAAACCTAGTTAAAATTGTTTAAAAATAAATTAAGCTATCAAAAATATTTTCAGCTATTTTTCAATTACGTAATACGCACATTTTCAATGCAATTTTGCAATGAAATTATAACTTTAGAATTTAGAAAAATGTAGAGGTATTTTCGGAATTAAATTCTATCGAGAAAAATTAAATCCAATTGCGTTTTCCTTCAGTCAGAATGCGCTAAGGTAGCCCGCGAAATACAATTTTTTTTA
The DNA here is from genome assembly GCA_905163495.3 of Cosmia trapezina. Lineage (NCBI taxonomy): Eukaryota > Metazoa > Arthropoda > Insecta > Lepidoptera > Noctuidae > Cosmia > Cosmia trapezina. The sequence continues at coordinate 5,062,013 of LR991041.1, read as the reverse complement.
CGTTTTTAACGAAATAATAATTCACTTAATGATTATAATTCTGTAATTCCATATAGTTACGGCCCCGAATCATATTTTAATCAAGATACAAACTGACACTGTCCTGCAAATTGCAAAAAAATGTAAGAAAATTAATTTATCAAATTAGACGAAAAGCATAATTATCCAAAACTAATCCATACATGCTGTACTAGTGAAATAAATGGTTAAGAAAAAGCCCCCAATTTTGGTATCGCCTTAAACCTTGCCAAAGCAGTTTCACATTTATACTGCCCATAGTAGGTCAATTCAAGGTCATCCACACATCACAGTCATGCACCATAACGAACGTGACCACATCGGAGCCAATCGTGCTACCGATCACGAAGTTATGGAGGCAAAACCAGAAATACACCTTAACTTGGAAGTAATCCTACAAATAATTTTCTTACTGGCAGTTGCTCGCGGTTTCACTTGCATTCTAATGAAACTATACTTCATGAACGTAGATAAAAAGTATCCTTTGTTTAATTTTTGGGACTTGGTTTATCTGTGTGCCTATAGCAGTACACTGCTGGACATAGGCCTCTCCAACACACGCACGCTGCACGCGATTCAACTCGATCTTCGGCAACTCTCATCCATTCAACTCGATCTTCGACAACTCTCATTCATTCAACTCGATCTTTGGCAACTCTCATCTATTCAATTCGATCTTCGGCAACTCTTAAGTTTGAAGATTCGCGGTCTCCACTCAAGAACACGTCTAAGACCACAACAGTCATCGGTTCTAGGGCTAATATGGCCAGCCCATTGCTACTTTAGCTTGCTTACTCATTTTTTTTTAATTTTGTTTAAATTTATTATTTGCTTTAATTTTGAAAATATTTTTTTTCGATAAATGTATTTCTGTGAGCTATGTCGGCAACTTGTGCCTGGTGTGTGCTTAGTTTCATCCAAATTCGTTCAGCCGTTTAAGCGTGGTAGTTTATAACAAACAACTTCATGAACTTTTTTTTTTATTTAGGTATATTGTCCCACGCACGGATCACCTTTCAGATGGTGAGGAAACGGAATTTCTAAAAACTAAAAATTTTGAAAAGTTGGGAATTGGGATTAACTCTTTAATGAGATCAGAAATCAAAAATCAATCTGTCTAGCCTTTTCCCAACTATATTGGGGTCGGCTTCCAGTCTAACCGGATGCAGCTGAATACCAGTAGTTTACATGGAGCGACTGCTTACATGACCTCCACAACCCAGTAACTCGGTAATACGATAACTCTTGATAAGAGTGGTAGATTTGCGGGCTTCTGACGACCTGTACCGACTGGAAATGGACTGTCTTGAGAAATTATTTCATGAAACGCTGCACAAAAGATAATATTTATTTAATATTAAAACATGTCAAATACATAAAGCCAGTTTACAAAGAAAAACTTTACGTCATCAGAAGTCCACAGTTCCTAGACGTTCCCGGCGCAAAGAAGCCCATGACACTTGCAGCGTTTCCGCGCTGAATTGCCAGGGCTAGTCTCTGCACCAGGAAAGAACCAGAGCGTGGGTCACCGCCCCTCTCTCTAAGTCGACGGCCGATCTCCGCCACAAATTTGATCGCGTCGGACCCCCAGCAACCAGTGGTTTCCACTGCCAGTGGGACAAAATAGTGCACAAAAGTAAAATCTATTAATTCACAATCGAAAGTCAGTTTTCTAATAAGTAAGAGAAATGCTAATTGCGCATCAACCTGCATACAGGCTATAATTTTAATCGCCGTTAACCTCTTAAGGGGTCATTGTCATGTCATCATTATGAATAACTTTTACTATGGGACCAAACATGAAATCGCGAAAAAAAAATCTGCTGTTCTCAACATTTATATTCAAAAATTAGGGAACTGCTGACTTTTCAAGTAGTTCTTGAGATATCCACCTGTGACAAACAGACTGAGTCACACCATAAGGGTTCCTTTAAACACCGAAGTTAAAGTTATTTTTCACTTTGTACTTTTTGTAAAAAAGTTTTTATCACACGATGCATTCCTTCCCAGGAAATCATGAGATTAGAACTATAATCTAGTAGACAATTAATTTGAAGTATGATTCCAATTCAAACGGTTAGACAGTCCGAAATACAATCATCGAATTCGAGAGATATTTCATTTCTTGTTATAGTGTAACCAATATTGGTAGACATTTCAGTGCCAAAGTAATAGCCAAATAAATTATCGGCAACAGAATGACAACTGAATTCCAATTTGCTCCCGACTTGACCATTCATTCAATCATTCACACAATTAGTTCACTCCCAAATATTCTACAGCGGAAACAATAAAACTGAATTCAATCTGTAGATCATTACAATAATCGGCAATCAACTGATCACAAAGTTACAAATACATTCAATAGTGAAATGGTGCAACCTTATTGTGAAAACAATAAGCATCAAAGTAGAGTAAATAAAATTTTACAAACAGCAAAAACAAACGTTGTGGTTCGCCGAAACCGTTCTGAATTCAAACATCGTGTCGCGTGTCCTTCCGCGGAATTGGCGCGGAAATTTTTGTTATCTTTTCGTGTTCCCCGAACGGATTTTAAATTGAGAACACAAATGTGAGAACGATAAAATGTCGCTGTGTTTATGGTTTGTTCCAAATACAAACAAGTAGGTACTCGAAACCACACATCATCGAGCGTGTAAGTATGAAAAGATTCCTGTACCTATGTCAAAGAAGCAAGAAGTTGGAAAACTGATACATAGGAAACTGTCGTTATTGTTTTGATCGAGTATTGATCACCAACAAGAAGACGTTTCCACCACCAAGATTACTTACTCCACCTTAAGGCACTAAAATAATCCCTAAAGTTTCTCACAGAGAGGTAAGTAGGTACCTCCTATGGAACCTATCTAACTAACACAGTAGTGACGATATAGCGATAGGCGAATGGTGATAGGCCAGGGATGTTTGTATCTAGGACAAGTTTCGAGGATAACTCAATTTTGGAGGGCGGAAATTCCCTTAAACTAGATTTGCTTTCAACTTTTGAAGTGAATCCTGGCGAGTAGCACTAATAAAGGTTAGTATAGCGATGTTCGTCAAAGGATGTAAAGATAACTAGGTTATTTATTTAACTTTGGAATATACAGCGTGTATTAGAAATGTGTGGACATATTTAAGTGTGTGGTACAGCTGTCCCAGGCAACACTTCAATACCTACTCGTCCCAAATGTATCTATGGGACAGCTGAAATTTGCGATTACGATGATAGTCCCCTGGAGAAATTTGTTCAGTTTGATACCGCATGATCACACATTTGTGGGTACACCGTTTATGTGGTATTTTTAATGTACAAAATTAGTACATCAACAGCTATCAACTATTACATCAAAGAATCAAGTATTTCTCGTTCCATGATTTAGCAAAGATTTTTTTATATTTCGGGCATTCCCCGTTTCTTCAAAGACAGTTGATAGTTAGTAGGCATTCATTATGTATGGATGAGACCTGAGATGCCTCCGCGAAAGTCTTATACGTTTTGCTAAATGAGTATTTTTTTAACCATTTGGAAGTGGCGACTGGACTATTACTGGTAGATAAGCAGTAAGTAGCATCTTTTACACTGTCTACTAATGAATACTTAGCAGCATTCACTTACGGCTGTCGTGGAGTTAATTATAGCAACATATCTCCTAAATCGGTCAATCCATCGATCGATTTGCAACTTGATAGTAATTTGATGATGGTTTTGAGACTTGGAGACTCAGTTGTATGATCTTGTCTCATGCCATGAAAAGTCAATAAATTCTGTGGGTTGCTGATTTGAAGATGAGCATTAAATACACAACAAAACGCTAAACACTGAAAACTTGAACTTTCTGGAATTTACTTTGGTTATAAGCTCGAGAAGTTTTATCGTTTCTTTTACAGCACAAAATTCTACTGTTAGAATGGGTATCATGAATATTTTACATGTTAAGAGGTACATATTTTTCTCAATTTTTCTAGCCTAGTTTCCTTTAATGAAAAGCAACACCTTAGGGCTCCAGCGTCGTGTTGCCAGTATAACCAGCCAGTGATAAGAGCGCATTGTTATAAAATACGTATCGATTTACTACGTGACCGATCGATTTTCGTACAATCGAATGTTTACAATCGATTCCATTCGCTACAAAATGATATTGAGTAAAGTAAGACAGTCGAATTTTTGGGGGGTTTTTTTCCCTCTTCTTTACGATGTTTTTTATAGCAGGTAAATAAACACTTGTTTATGATGACGACTAGAAGATTTGTAGCTCAGATTATAGTATAATCTGAGATTTGTAGTAAGTCCTTATTTCCCTATTGTATCAAATATAATTAAGATGTTACTTTTAGGCCAGATTTTTTAATAGATACCTACGGTAAAACGGGATTGCTTTAACAGTAAGGGTAACATTGACAGTTTATGGGGCTACTTCAACAGCGCGTCAAAACATGGTTTAAACATGTGCGGAACATTATTATATGTGACTTCCAGTTCTACTACCCTTCTGCTGGCTGGATTTGTTGCATCACTTGCAAAAATTGGATTTGTGGCATGTGTAACAAAGGCTCAACCAATCCATCCTATTTTTTTTTATCAAAATGATTGCACTTTAGATTTTTGACATAAGTTGCAGTTTAATGCTTTGTCAAAGAAACCCCACATTTGGGGTAATTTGACACATTAAAAAATATAGGATATATAAAATTGTGGGAAGCCTGTGGGGCTTATATTGGTATGAGTTTGATAGCCAAAGACACATTATTCTGTTAGAGCAAAAACATCATTACATAGTCTTGGGTGTTGAAAAAAATTAACAACCAAAAAATTTCCGAAACATTATGTAAAGTAGCCCCGTTTGAAGGTAGTCACATAACTTTCATCTGGCGAGTAAATATTGCGCTTTCAAATACAGGTAAGTATAGAAATTAGGTCAGACTGTCATGTTATTATTATTTATTGTTCAGATAAGAGAATTTGGAAAAACGAGCCCTTAGTCGACTTGCCTATTTTTAGGTCTTAGACCAAAACTTGTACTTATCTGCTTTTACTATTCCCTACTATGTGCAGTGTTAACATAGCACACAATTTGGATTACGTTTTATTGAGGGTTTTCTGAAATGACGTACACTAGGTGGCAGCACTCAGACGTCAGGCCCGGGTACCTGTCAAAAGTGTCAAAGCTCCTTTAGTTTCTCATGGACCTAAATATAAACAGGACTGAGCTCTCCAAAAATCGTATCATACAAAAATTAACCTTAAGTATTGCACTTTAGGTTTACTTTTGATAGGATATCTTAGCTGAGGCAAAACGAGCCGAGAGAGGGAGCCCGAGTTAAGTAGTTTGTCCCTTTTGCTCAATTGGCAACAGATAAAAATGATAAAGATGATAGAAAAATTTCACCAACTACAAGTAGGTAAAATAAGTTACGTATATTTATTTTAGCATTTAGATTAGTTTTAAATAATTTTATTTATAGGTTTACAATCTGTATATCATAGTCAATAATTTTATAAGTAAGCTCCACGAGTAAAATAATCAAAATAATATAATTTTGATTAATGTTTGGTAGCTATCATATAATTACTCTGGTAACACTGAAATCTTGACATCAATGGTTTCATGGCGGTTTTTTTTTCAATTTACATAGCGAAAATTGGCTAAAATGGTGAGAAAGTGTTGCATCAAGAAATGTAAAAGTGAATGTTATGCTGGTTGTGGCATTTAATTTCACAGATAAGGAACTTGTAAGGAATAACAAAGATTTAAATAAATCTCGATAAAAGACTTAAAATTGTTACTAAATAATAACAATTTTGAGTCTAAGTAGTGTAACCATGCTCTATACGTTTTGCAGACAGAAGACGCTAAGTCTTCTGTCTGCAAAACGTCTAGAGCATGGTTACACTACAAAAGCTTTAAGTAATGTAATTCTGATTAAAATTATTAATATTAGGCGCATAATAAATACAATTTGTACTTTTAAATCGCATGATTGAAATAGCATTATTTTTATGTTGGTTACAGCTTTCCATCCAAAGAAGAAATTCAACAAATATGGTTGGATGTAATTCCAGAATCATTTTATTTCCCTTTGCTTCAATTACATACTTACCCAAACCAGCTCTGTAGAGTAAACGAAAAAAGAGCAAGAAAGTACCATGGTCCCAGAACGAGATTCTACATGCCTACTTCATCATAAGCCACGTATACCTACGTGATCAAATTTGATGATTCGCCACAAGACGAGTCTCACCAACATTGTAGTCCTTCCTTCTTGCCTCAAAAACATTAGTAGGTACACGATTCAACACCGACATAGAACACAATAATGTTCAGTTTCATAAAGGAGCTTTCGAAAAAGGTCTATTTCTTTATATTATTTAATTATAATATGTTTGTAATACAAACAATAATTTGAAATCACTTAGGGTCAACCGGACGCAAATTATCTCTGTATAAACGAATTTTCCTGTTTGTCATAAAAATGTTTGGTCACCCTATTAGAAGGAGATAAACTGCCTTAATATGACATAGGTAATATATCTCTCTGCTCGTGTTTTTGGTATGAGAGCTCAGTCCAGTTTGTATATTAGGTCCATGTAGTTTCTTTAGTCGTGACTGAATGATGAACGAATGAATGAAATGAATCATAAACGTCATAATACATTTTATATTCATTGTCAAAATGGAAAACCTCTTGCCAAATTAGGGCCAATTATTGTGGCGTGAATTTTCTTGAAAACCCTCATTGCCTTGAAAGTGCAATTTACTTAAATCTAGGCTGATTTTGAAAACTACAGATTACATTCAAATGTGTCAAGCGTGGCGTGAGAAACAAATGGCTACCCTCTCATTAAAAAAATGTATAATACGGAGGGGAATACCCTTCGTAGAAAGTACTAATTCATGGATCCATGGTCCCCAATTAAAATTCTGCCGAACAAAAGACATACGAAGACCTGGGACATAAAAAACGTGGTTTAATAGCCGACTAAGTGAAACTACAGACCTTTATTAACCGACTATAATGAACTACCTATGTATCAATCCGTGAGAACTACGCACGCGCGAAACCAAAGCTAAATAACGCGGTTAGTAGCAGCAAATTCAAGATCAAGACCTTTATTACGACCAGCGTAAGAAAATGACAGCGGTTGCGCGCAATTTGCGACCTTATCCATTCATAATCAACACGCAAATGAGCGAAAATTAACTCTAAAACTATATGTTACAGTGCAAATTACAAGTTTGCTAAACTAGTTTTTGTTTAGAACGGTTGGAAATGTCAAACCTTAACCTCAAAACCGTGACGCGCGCCGCCATGTTAGATCCATTCGGCTGCGTTCGGAGTAACTCGGGTAATGTCGAGAGCGGTTGTTCGACTAATTTAAATTGACCTGTTGCGCGGACGGCTGTTTGCACCGTCTGATGTAATAGATGAATGTTAATGGTTGGCGGGAGGTCAGGTTAGGCTGGTTAATGTGTGGGAAGGGTGCTATTGAATTAGATAAAGACACCTTGTATCTTGAACTATTTGATAGCGCGCAAGATAGTTGTATCCTTGATGGGCGCTGCTATTATTAGATTTTTTAAATGCCATTCTGTTATTTAATTTTATAAGCAGTGACATAATCTTTTAATGGGGTTTTATTCGTTTTAGCGGAGCTAGTTTACCTTTTACTACCATTATACTCATTAGTACCTAACTGCATAATATAAGTGGTTAGCATAATAAACAGGTGTTAAGATTTATGGTTATATGAACTACAACTTACATAACATATAATCAGCATATAATGTTCCCACTGCTGGGACACAGGCCTTCTTTCTGCGAGAGTGAGTGGGCTGTATTCTACCACGCAAGCCCCGTGCGGGTCGGTAGATGTCGTTATAAGAAATACGACATAATAGTAGGAAAATTGTTACCTACTTAATCTAAAAGTCTATCAAGACAAAAATTTACTCCCATTTAGTTTAGAACACCTGCATTACGACCGGTTACTCATAAAACTAGCATCATAATAATATTTTAATACAACTTTTATGCTCACATATCTTCAGTATAATAAAATTTCTAATGGGCAGCTAGTCAAAAAAATTAAAAAAAAATATCTCCATCATGTAGAGCAATTTACCGTGCGTTGCCACTGCGCATGGAGGGGATACGTAGTGCCGTGTGACGAAAATCTAACATCACTCATTCCAAAACGTCACACGTTATCCTCCACGACAAACAAAACGCAACTTTATATCTTAGAGCATAAAATTAAGAATGGACTGTTACAAAAATTGCAGATGGCGGTTGTATTCCATGTTCAAAAATGACTTGGCGCGCCTAATGACAAGGTTAAGTGTATGAAACGCAAGAAACTGGTTCTAATACACGCCTGGCCGTTAGTGAATAGACAAAAAATAGGCGGCCATCTTGAATTGTGGACTGATGAGGCTTCTTGTTTGATGGTCGGACAGGGACAAGGAAGCTAATTTAATTTTCGAATCATTGTTGTTTTTTTTTAATGTGTGTTTGTTTTTTATATTGTTTTAAAAACAATGGTTGGAAATTTATAAAATAAGGTTCTTTGTGTTAAAAAGAAGAATTTAATAGTTACATGAACTCGTAAAAAAACATTAAATGTTTTTAAATTATTAATTTTTATTAAATTTTATGTTACCTACCTATCCGAGTTAGAGATACTTAATAGGTAAGCACAAGTTACCTATCCACCAATCTCTAAATTTATAATTATTTTAAGATCTGTAAAAAATCTTTAGATTTTTAAAGATAAACATAAGTATACCTACCATTTACTCCTATTACCCTGTTTTTTTATACATATTTATTTATTTTGTAAATGGGTAACAACCGATTTTATTTTTAAGATTCGTTTCATAATACTTACTTATCGCAAAAAAGGAAGATGGCTACTTCGAATCCTGCGCACGTCTTTATTGCTTCGATTCACAAATCATCGTCCATTGGTCGATTACTAAACACTTTTAAATAACTTAGTACATTCTTGTAACTATGTGTACATACTTAATGGGGTTTATTAAGCTAGAATATTATCTAACAATTATGTACAGACGCCAGCACATCAAGCCACCCGAAACTGTCAAATTTTCCCAATCCACCTTGAACCTAATGCTTTAGCAATAAAGATGAAAATGTATTAAAGAAATTTGACAGATCGTAGTAGCTAGAATAAGGATTTTTAAATAAATTTATAATATATCTAAAATAGGTACCTAAAAAATAATACTTACGTAAATCAAGAAAATTAAATATCGTTTTAATAATCCTAATAATAATAAGATTCTATATCTACACCTAATTTTTATTATAATACCGGAACGTGAGATAAATCCCAGACATTCCAAAAAAACCCCAAGTAGACCAAAAAGTTTTTCTTCTTCCTGGTTACATTTCCACCTATTTGCAGGGTAAGTGAAAACATCGTGTTTGTAAGTGGTACTTACAGGCTGCGCGCACGCATGGCAGCCGCCTCTGATCGTTACTTAGAACTGCTAGTGGCGCCACCTGCCGTTCTTACACTGAGTTACTGTCACGACTGCTTCAACCACGCTTCAACATTGTTAACTGCGCATAATACCTGAATAAGTAGGTGCAATATTCAGCATACACATCTTATAAGATGGAGTTTCTTTTATACTTAAGGATCTAGGCAAAAAGAGAAAGAAAGATTGTCTTCCTCTAAGGGTCCGCAGTGCTTGTTAAGGCAAGCCCGCGATATTAAAAAAAAAATCATTTAAGTAATTCAGGAATACACCCATATAAAATTTATTCATTAATTATAAATTACTAGAGTAATAAAAGAAGAAGAATTAATTTTAGCTGGAATATTAATTGCCATGCTCAATATTCTATTTGTTTATTTTTTTAGATGAATTCGGTTCATAAAGGAGGCCTGTGTGTAACTTAAATAAATTAATTTTGAATATGGTATCATTTTGGGGGGCAATTAAATAAAATTTAAAAAAAAGTTTTACAAACTGATAAGTACCGTGTGGGGAAAAAAATTAAAGGGAAATGACGAAATGATAAATGATGATGATAGGAGGGTAGTGAATGGGGGGGATGAGAGTCTGAAACATATTTTTTTATTATTTTAAAATAAATTGTTTTAAAGTTAGTTAAGAAAATAGACGAAAATTTACAGGACCCCCCCTCTTAAACCTAAAATTTAAAACCCTAACCTAACCTAGCCTAAAATTTTGAAAAAAAAAATTTATTCGTCCCAACTACGGAACCCTTCATAGTGCGCGGTCCGACACGCACTTGGCCAGTTTTTTCCACTGCACTAGATAATAAGCTAATTAACATATTCCGTCAATGGTGTCACAAAATAATGCAAATATTGATGGTGGTATAATTTCATGGTACCGCGTCTTGCAAAGGCCATTGACCATTCAGTAACGGGACTTCGTTTTTTGCGATCATAGTTTGTTTTTGATCGAGAGGCTCGAGGGATACGGTTTCAGATTTTTTTCTATGCAGACTTCGGAGATAATGGGGGGAGACGATATTTTTTTTACATTTTTCATCAGAAGTCGAAAACTATGCCTTTCATTTGATGTGTCACACGGTACAGTTTGCAAAACTTTTATTTTTTATTTTAGACGATCAATTTGCGCATCAATGTGACTTATCACGTAAAAATTGACGATTGCAATTTATTGTTTCGGGAATCCTTAATTTCCCATTCATTTGATCTCTTACACTGTTTGTCCAAGGTTCCGGGAACGGGACGTCAATGAGAAAACCGTTTAGTCCACTCTCGGCCCCTCGACCCCCAATAATTAATGTGTCCACTGGACCCCTAAATATAGTTTATTCTCGACCCTTGGGGGTCGAGTGTGGATTTTATTTTCCAGGCAAGTTTTAGTTTCCTCTCGACCCCCAAAGTACAGTCAGTTACGAATACGATAATAAATCATCAGTCTACCCTATTAGTTGCATACTATTTAACTAAAATACCCTCAATATATATATATTTTTTAATATCAATTCCTGAATTTTACTTTCTGTAGCTTACTGTACGAAAATATTAATTCTAGGTACCTAGTTACCGAACTAGGGGTCGAAAGTGGACGAGGTAAGCCTGTCCTTTGTATGAAAATTCAGTCTCACCCCCTGGGGGTCAAGTGTGAACTATGTTTAGGGCTTGAGAGGAAACAAATAAACAAATCTTTTTTTAGGGGTCGAGGGGCCGAGAGTGGACTAAACGGAGAAAACAGTTGACGGAGCCGAAGTAGCGACAGTAAATTTACTATGGCAGTGGCCTAAGCTCTAAGATTGTTTAACGAAACTTACAAAAGATGTCAGTTCTTTATGAGAAACCAGTCGGAAAACTAGGTTATAAGCATGAATGCACTAACAAAGTACGATGACTAAATATTCATAGAATATACATAAGTAGGTAGGTATATATCAATGCAAGTGCATAACAGTCGATGTATATAAGGAAAGAATAATTTAAAATACTCGAGATGTATCGTCAACACACTGCAATTAAATAATTAGATGTTGTGAGTACAACAATTAACTAGGTTCCAGTAATATTGCTTCTATTATTGAATTATAAAGTAAAACATTAGATCAGCTACCAGGTATAATGGTCTCAGGGTTTTTAAGTAATTGGCATTAAAATAACCCTTGGAGAGGTAAGTAAAGGATGTTTCAATAAGATTGCATCATTTAAAAATAAAAACATGTATTTTTTTGCGAGTTGTGATATGTTAAGTAGACATGTTCTGAATAAGAATGGAAAAAAATATCCGGCAAAAGGCTCCTGTTTTCGATGACTTTTTGACAAATATGTGGCTGTATCTCACCGATGACGCGTTGGATCTCGGCCTTGAGCTCAGGAATTGTTGCTGGTGTATTCGCATAGACCCGAGATTTCACAAAACCCCAAAGAAAAAAATCCGTTAAATCTTGGTACTCTTGGTAGCCAGTTGACATCAGAATTTCCTGAGACGATTTGGCCTGGAAATCGTCGCTGCAATAAATCGATTGTTTTATGCTTGTAGTGGTAGATGGCAGCGTCCTGCTGAAACCACGTCGTCGCTAATTTAACTAACGGACGTATCTGACATTTTGGACTAAGCCGATAGCCGACCTAACTATAGTAATTTGATACATTTTCCAAGTCGAATCGATCTGTCTAATCGGCGTATCCCTATGCCTTACGGTCCCCATGATAATGCAAAAATTGAGATCGATATATTTACAGTTTAGAAAAAAAAAAGAAGAAAAATAGCTTGCCCTGTAAAATTTTCTTCGAATCAGTTACGTCACTTAGTTAGATTAGCGACGACATGTCAGATCCATGCCGTCCAGTTGAGGCCACAAGAACTCCGTTATAATGTTCTTCTTTTATGTAACGCTTCATTTTTAGGGTTCCGTACCTCAAAAGGAAAAAACGGAACCCTTATAGGATCACTTGTTTGTCCGTCTGTCTGTCTGTCAGTCTGTCAAGACCCTTTTTCTCAGGAACGCGTGGAGGTATCAAGTTGAAATTAATATCACAAACGTAAGTCTGTGTGAAGTCCTAAAAAACTCAAGCTTCTAAGTCAATGCAATAAAAACATACGGCCATTTATGCGAAATTTTTTGATTCCCGTTGTTCTAGAATCTTGAAATTTGGCATGAAGCAAGGTCATACAACACAAATAAAGGAATAAGTCCAAAAATTGTTAATTTGTAATTCTATCACATAAAAAAATGTTCAAGTCTCTCAGTTTGTCAAGACCCTTTTTCTCAACAACGCGTGGAGATATTAAGTTGAAATTTATATTAAATAAGTAAGTCTATGGCCCCTTAGAGTTCTAAAAAAATCAAGCTTCTAAGTAAAAGCATTCAAAAAATACGGCAGTGGCCGTATTTTTTTAATGTGTCGCAAAATGTTGCGACACATTTTGATACTCGCAACTGTCGCAAGTAAATCAAAACCTATAGGGTAGTTCCCGTTGACCTAGAATAATGAAATTTGGAAAGATGCAAGGTCTCCCAGCAGCAGCAGGTAAAGGAAAAAGTCCTAAAATTGTGAATTTGTAATTTTATGACATAAAAAAATTTTTTTTGGGATCCAAGTTTGTTTTTGGGGTAAACGATAAATGATTTATTTTCTGTAAGTAGGTTTGTACAAACACTTTTACACGTCAATCATATTTTATAAAAACTAGATGCGGTCGGCGTTTTCTATCTGACTACTCTGAGAAGAAAGTCCGAAACAAACTCAGAGGTCACAGTCTCTTTTGAAGTCTAGACATAATCTTGACCAAGATTCATCATCATCATCACCATCATCATCATTCAGATCATGTGAAGGCCATGTAGATTGCTGTCTGAAATGGCCTTTTCAGGAAAGAACCACACAGATTGAGTGGACCTGTCCAGTCAGTGCACGCATTTGTCAGTAATCGTGCAGCTCAACTCAAAACTTAAGGAGCTCTACGATTCGACGAACAATACCAAAGAAAAGACATTTGGGTAGGCCGCATAAATTACTCAAACTGCCAGACTATGACTAAAACTAAGAAAAGGATAAAATAAAATAAATAAAAAACAATGATCCACGTAGTCTTCACATTCACAATAATTAAAAATAATATAAGTAATAGTTTACAAAGTAAATATATTATACATGATAATGTCTTTTCAACTACGGAACCCTTCATTGTGCGTGGTCCGACACGCACTTGGCCGGTTTTTAATAATTGGAACAATCTGACAGCTGTATTTCAGAGTTGCCACTTGCACGAAAAAATAATACACGAAATATAAATAGTGCACTCTTATTGAGCCACCCTATACATACATCCGGCGATTGAGCTGACAGATCCGCTAGCAGTCTTGCTGACAAGCTTATCATTTGTATAGGACATAATACAGGTAGAGCCTGCTATTATCATGAGCTGCTCATAAATATCCGAAAGATGCTTAAGACCAACATACACACAAATATTTCATTTACACAAAAGACACATAGTTATAATACCCGTAAACAAGACGACCTACAAGTACCAAGATTGAGAACCCTGTACGGGAGGAAAACTATACAGTATGAGGGGTCCGGCTATACAATATACCTAAAAAAGTAAGAGAGTGTACAAGCATACTAACATTTAAAAAAGGCCTAAGGGATTATTATTGGATAAATAAGAACTTGTGTGTCTAATATTATATAATTCCTTGAACTAGCTTGAACTGTTTTATACAGGGTGGCCGGAACATTGACGTCCAAAAATAAAATTTCGGTCCCTCGTATCGTGGGGTATTCGAATCACCCCCATGTATGTTCCGCGACTTTTCATAGTTTTCGAGTTATGAATTTTTTTCTGAATGTTTGAAAATTTTCGACCTGACCAACCTAAAAAAATTCTAAAAAAAAAAGTAGAGGGTTTTATCGAGTTTCTTTTTTTGCAACTGAATTCTCATAAGTAGTACTTTTATGCATAAAATAATCAGCTTCGTAACTGTGATGAAAGTTATGAAAATGTTGATCTAAAGTGAAAAATTTACGTTCGGTAAATTATGACTCAAATTTTCAACTTTAAATTAAAAATCTTAACAGGTGACTTCATAATTCCTAAGTAGGCTTCAAGAATGCGCCAGACTCTCAGCTTTCATAATCATAAAAAAATGAAGTACTTAATAGGGCTACTTTGTTTAAAATCGGCCTTCAAAGACAGCGAGGTGGAAAAATTCTTAAAATTACCCATCTGATAATTATTTTTTTTTTGGCTATTTTCTCGTTCCTAAGGTTAATTAATGATAAGAATACTGAAAACTAACCACATTATATTCAATATTCATAATTACCACACGTGGCCGAATGAAAATCCACTCGAAGTGAGAGCTTCGACATTTCAACATCGCTTCAGCGTTAACTTGTGGTCTGGTATCCTCAATGGCGAACTAATTGGTCCGTTTGAACTGCCGTCCAGACTTGATGGAGAAACATACAAAAACTTTTTGGAAAATGAACTTCCATTGTTGCTGGCAGATGTGAATCTCGAACTCAGACGAACCATGGTGTTGCAAAATGACGGCGCCCCGTGTCACTATGCAACCCAGGTCCGAAATTACTTAGATGAAACATACCCCAACAGATGGATCGGACGCAGCGGACCAATTAGGTGGCCTCCACGCTCACCTGATCTCAACCCCATCGATTTCTTTATTTGGGGCTATTACAAGGAAATAGCATACGCCCGAGACTGTTCAAGTGAACAAGAGCTGAGGCAGTTGATTGCAGAAGCTGAACGTGTTGTGAGAGAGAACAGAGACGCTTTTAGACGATTGCCAGACAATTTCTTACGTAGCTGTAGAATGTGTATTGCTGCTGGTGGTGGCCACTTTGAAAACCTTTTGTAAATGTTAAAAATAAATTAAGTACTTTTTTCACATTATCATCTGTGTTTTATTCAAAACCACTTTTTACGTAAAACTTTTCTTACCCAACTCTGAAACTATTTGTTGGTTAGTTTTCAGTATTCTTATCATTAATTAACCTTAGGAACGAGAAAATAGCCAAAAAAAAATAATTACTCAGATGGGTAATTTTAAGAATTTTTCCACCTCGCTGTCTTTGAAGGCCGATTTTAAACAAAGTAGCCCTATTAAGTACTTAATTTTTTTTATGATTATGAAAGCTGAGAGTCTGGCGCATTCTTGAAGCCTACTTAGGAATTATGAAGTCACCTGTTAAGATTTTTAATTTAAAGTTGAAAATTTGAGTCATAATTTACCGAACGTAAATTTTTCACTTTAGATCAACATTTTCATAACTTTCATCACAGTTACGAAGCTGATTATTTTATGCATAAAAGTACTACTTATGAAAATTCAGTTGCAAAAAAAGAAACTCGATAAAACCCTCTACTTTTTTTTTTAGAATTTTTTTAGGTTGGTCAGGTCGAAAATTTTCAAACATTCAGAAAAAAATTCATAACTCGAAAACTATGAAAAGTCGCGGAACATACATGGGGGTGATTCGAATACCCCACGATACGAGGGACCGGAATTTTATTTTTGGACGTCACTGTTCCGGCCACCCTGTATTTAATCATATTTAGTGTAGTATTAGTACAATATTTTGTAAATCAAACAATGGTGTTCAGTTTCTTGGATAGCTCGAACGTCGTAATGCAAATTACAAACCTGATGTTAATTTAGTTAAGTTTCTCTTTAAGTGAACTGTTTTGTTCTTTGAGAAAATAAATGTCTTTAAACCGAAATAGCACATAACTGAGCACAAGTATCTAATCAAAATTATGAGACAACCATTTACAGATTAGACTAGTGTTTCTGCGAACAGTAGACCTCACGAGCACATACTATTTTGCAACAATTAATATACCACTAAAGCTGTTAAAAACGGGAAATTTACCATGTAATATTTTTTTTCATCACATACTCATCAGATATTCGCCACATTTTTATGAGAACAACTTAAAGTTACTACCTATCAAATAAAAAAAGGACTAACTATCAACATCGAATCTCATTCCCTCATCCCTCATCCCTTCATCATCCCTTCATCCCTTCATCCCTTCATCCCTTCATCCCTTTTTGGAGGAAGTACCCCCACCAATCAAAAATCCCCGACGGCAAAAAAAATCTATAAAGTCGTAAAACCTGTACACCAAGTTTCGTTCAGATCGGTTGTAAAATACGACCTGTAGAGGAGTAGCAACAAACTGACAGACGCAAGCACTGACTTGAAGCAGAGATGATTCACTCGATCGGATATCTAAGAAACCCCCAATTTTGTCAAGAAGAAACTTGATACTCAGAAGCAAAAAAAACTACCCAACCAGCAAATAGAAAACAAACCACATCTTTCACAAACTTCTCACAAGAACCAACTTAACAAGACACAAAGAACTTCGCAGCACACAAAGAATCAACCCCTAATCTTGGAAAAATAATCCCTACTAGCACTTCCCACGCGGCTTCACCCGCGTGGATGTCGGAAAATATCCCACGGGAACATGCTACCGGGAAATCCATCCTTATTCCTTGTCTACATTATAAAGGGAACCTCTCTGCCAAATTTCAGCTTTCTAGGTTCAAAGGGTTTTTGCTGGGCGTTGATGAGTCAGTCAGTCAGTTAGGACTTCCCTTTTTATTTATATAGAAGACAGATATAACAGTAAAAATCCTATGTCGATTTCAGCTACGACTATTTCTGTTTCTGACGACTACCTATAGTTTATGAGCGTGAACTCTGATGTGGCTGATGTAACCTATCTTGGCTGTGAAGGTATGTGAACTCAAAATAAAAACTCATTGATTCAAACTAGGCTGAGTATCAGCACTTTTTGACAGTCAAAATTACATAAGCTGTCCCTGAAAACGACCCTTCACCACTTCCTAGTGCTTTAGCTTCGAAGAAGTCTGTTCAGCTAGAAAAACTTGATTCTATAAAATAGTGCAACAAATACGAATATAAAATCAATGTCCCAGCAATCTGCTAAATTGTCCTAAATAGTGCTTCACAGTCGACTCCCGTTCGATGAACTTACAGTAAAGCATGACAGTTTACCTGTATCGATTGTCCTACCCGAATTGACCGGCACGAATATTAAATGCACCTTTGGACATATTTCTGAGCGATCGATATTTCCTTTCGTGCAGCTAACAGATTTAAGCTTGACATGTTTTTTTAAAGAGTGGTTGTATTAGCCAGTTAGGGGGTTGTAAATGGAAGTATATTTCGTGGATGTGTATTGTCTAGTAAGATTAGAAATGTGGACACGATTAGAAGGATTATTGCGATGAGATGAGGAGCTCGTGGCTAAGTAATAACAGCCCCACGGGTCGATCCATCAGGTTAAGCTACGCTTGCTGGGGTTGGTTCGTGGATCTTTGACAGTCATTACGGGTCGTCAGAAGCCCGAAAGTCTGACAACCAGTCTTACCAAGGGGTATCGTATTACTCAGTTACTGGATTGTGGAGGTCAGATAGGCAGTCGCTCCATGTAAAATACTGGTATTCAGCTGCATCCGGTTAGACTGGAAGACGACCCCAACATAGTTGGGAAAAGGCTAGGCAGATTGACTGAGATGAAGGCTGATCGGATAAAGATGTATGGCAGGAGAAGATATGTTGCTAAACGGAAATAAATTAGGACACATTAGGATAAGCGCAGTGGTGGCCCAGTGGTATTGGCCGTGACTTACGAGTTCTAGGTCGTAGGTTCGAACCCCGGCAGGTGCTTTACTTTGTGTAAATTATTTCATCACCGCTGCTCTCAAAACGGTGAAGGAAAACATCGTGAGGAAACCGGCATGTCCTAGAACCGAAAATTCGAAGACATGTGACATCTACCAACCCGCACTAGGCCCGCGTGGTGGATTACGGCCCACTCCCTCTCACCGAGAGGAGGCCTGTGTCCCAGCAGTGGGAACATTATAGCCTGATTATGTGTTATGTGAGGATAAGCGCCTCTAGACACTGATGACGATAGATAAATTAGTGTAAGATAACTTCGAGATGACTAATAAAAATAATGGTAGGCCACCTTGTGGGACAAGGTGGACCGATGACTTTGAAAAGGCCACAGGAATCTGCTGGATGCGGGAAGCACAGAACGGGTCGAAGTGGCGGTGCTTGGGGGAGGCATATGTCCAGCAGTGGCCGTCTTTCGGCTGGAATAATCATCATCATTGATATATGATAATGAATACAGGTAATGGAGAAGGAAGGTGCCTGTCTATGAAATAGCACAAACATCTTGATGTGTAGCCGTGTGTACATAACATATCGGTTACACAATCACTAAAAATAGGCTTTCATTAAAATTTTATGTGCGATACTTTAAATTAATAGGTATATGACGTCACTGACCGTGTCATATCGCAGCAAGGTATGCATTTTGGTGATGCAAACTATGAGTACTCAAGTTAATTAATTCAGGGGAATACAATTTGATTACTCCGCATAGCAACAAAACTGATCATGTAAATAAATTAATTTCGTAAATAAACATATGCACATATACAGGGTGTAAGGGACAGCCCTCCGCAAACTGATAGTGTGAATTCAGTATGTCATACTAAGATGACCGGTATATGAAATTTTTTCAGGAACTTTAAGGGACTCCAATAAACTTGATTTGTTTGTGTTTTTTTGCACAAATCGGAGCGTCTATTACTGGTTGGGAGGGGTAGGTAATAGGTATGCGGTGAGTTCGATGAACTCTGTAGCTAGACAGAAAGTGAACAGCTGATTTCACGCGTCGTTGGTTAGAGTATTTCAACATCCATTGCTGGTTTTCTTTTTTTGCTGTTTTTTTTGCAGTTTTTTTTACATAAATGGAGTGCTGCGAACACACAATGCAATTTTACATTGAAATAATAAAAATGTAACTAAAAAAAAATTTGAAAAAATGAAAAATTTCCTGAGAAAATTTCCGGTGGAATATGATTCAGAATGAGGAGCTGAATGCACCCTGTTAGTTTGCGGAGGGCTGTCCCTTACACCCTGTATTTAGCACATACTAAAATAATATACCATACAGCAGATAAATAAAAAACTAAAGTGGTACTGGTATGTAAGCAAATTAGCAGGAAAGTGCCTCACGGCTGCGCCAAAAAGGCCCAGTTCAGCAAAAATGCCTGACAATTTACTAGTGTCTGACGCTGGTTTTCAACTGGATCTGAAGTAATAATAATAATAATAATAATCATTTTATTATCAGGCAACTAGGCCCATAGATAAAATACACAAAATATTTTAAACAATAATAAACTAATACATATGAATAAATCTTATTAAAAACTATAACTATACACGTAACGTCGGCGCCGTGTTTCGCTGCGTGGTGTCGCGTAACCGTCCTCGGAAACGTCGAAATATACACCTTTTGGCCAAAAGTCCTCCTTTATGAAGGTCTGTAGATGTTGGGTTGGAACTCGTACCACGAACGACGTAAAGTTGATGTCGTGGCGCGACTCCAACCTTTCGACCCTCAGAGTCCAGTCGGTCTTCACCTTCAAATACTGCACGACTTCCTCAACCCTTGTGGAGTGAAACAGACGCGAGATGTACAGCTGCATCGTAGGCACAGCAGCATGTTGTTGTTGTTGGAAGTGTGAGGTGACGGATGAAATGAAATGATGAAATTATCTTTCCACTATCTATATGAAATTATCTTTCCACTATCTATATGAAATTATCTTTCCACTATCTATATGAAATTAATACGCTCAAGAAATTAGAGACAAAACTTACCTACTTACGCTTTAATAAACATTGACTCCCATCTAAAATAAATCTTACGCAATGACGCTCGGCGTCCCGCAAGGAGCTTTCTTTGGTCCAATCAAAAACTAACTAACGTGAAATAAAGTTACTTACTAATATTGAGGTTAAAATTAACCTATTGATATAACATTGTGATGAGACTGAAAAGGTGATGAGGAAAAAAGATAAAGATTTGATTTAGTTGAAACAAACACAATTGTACTACCCGCTGACAATTATGTAGATACCTATTCATTTAAGTATACTTATCTAGGTATAAAATATCAGTTAAAGTGATATTTTTGGGCTTATTTTCTCATTAGGTATTAGATAGTACTAACTAAGGGCGTAACGTTGAGGTTAATTATAAATTTTGTTAATTTGAAATGATTAATTAAAAATTTTCTACAGTTACGAAGCTAAATTCGAAATGCCATAAATACAACATTTTGTGCACATGTTTATGACAAAAAGTAAAATCCTGAAGGTGAAGGTCTGATACAACTAATATTATATAATATAATACTTTTTCAATTTAACTTATCGTTAATAATAGTCAGATATGTGTGGTTTAAAACTAAACGGTTTAAAACTAACCGCTTCACAAACTACAAAATTTAGCAGGTATATACCTATATGCAGACAAAACAAAATAATACCATTTTGTTCTATTAAATAATGGACTCACTGGTTTCCTTATTTCATTATTTGTAATTCAATTTTGTGGGAATAGGTATTGTCGGTGACCCAAGAGTTATTCATGAACATGTTTACCCATAAATGGGTATTCCCTAATTTACGATATTTTAATCAGGAGTCGATATTTTAGGAGTTTCAAGGTAAATATTTCAAGTTAACTCTACCTACTGATAGTAATAGATTTGGGTTATTTTTGAAAAAATAAATAATATTATTAATAATTATAATCTAACACATCTATCGTATAACCCAGTAACTGTGTTGTGGAGGTCAGATAGACAGTCACTCCAGGTAAAATACTGGTATTCAGCTGCATCCGGTTAGACCGGAAGCCGACCCCAACAGAGTTCGGAAAAGGGTAGACAGGCAGATAATGTAACACATAATGTGGCGTAATAGGATAAGCAGAAGTATAGACAATTATCTTAATCCCAAAGTATGATGACGTTGAAGAAGAGACACTCCTTTTACTGGATGCAGTTCAACAAACAAAAGAAGATAAAGCAAAAAGACAAAAAAAAGTTCTGCTTGAGGATATCGTGCCCAAGATTCCCAAGCTCGGAAGTTAATCAGGAAGAAGTATTGAAGTTGATGATACTGATATTGTATATTTGATAGTAGATAATACAGCATAGAAATATTGCGAGAAGAACAAGAATTCAGGTCACAAAGAAGATCTTAATGATAAGGAACAAGCAAATGATGAAGTTATTAATGAGTAGTAGATCAGGGAAGCTGAGGATTGAGTTAATCGCGTGCGATCGGAAAATACTGTTTCCCGCAGTAAACTGCCATAGATAGATGATGATGCTTGTAAGGAAGAGAAGGATATAACAGCTTCTTATCTAGAAATCTTACACTATTAAATCTATATAATTAAAAAGAGAAGTCCTGAAGAAGCTAAACCAAGACCTAAACTAAAACCCGATATAATGATTTCTCCCGGAAGGCTTTTGTATAATAATACATTGTATATTATGCACCAGTGGTGTACCTAGTAGTTATTAGAAGTATATAAATAAAAAGAGAAGTCCTGACTGACTGACTGACTGATTGACTGACTCATCAACGCCCAGCCCAAACGCTTGAACCTAGAAAGTTGAAATTTTGCACAGAGTTTCCCTTTATTATTTATACAAGGAACAAGGAAGGTGGGATATTTCCAACATCCACGCGGGCGAAGCCGCGAGCAAAAGCTAGTGAGCAATATTTGTATATTTGTAACCACGTTCTCGAAAACAGCTGAAACGATTTCGATGAAAGTTGCAATATAGGGGTTGCGGGGGCGAAAAATCGATCTAGTTATGTCTCATATCTGGGAAAACTCGTTTTCTCTATTTGCACTCAAAAAGACTTCGGTTGACCAGGTACTAAACTCTAATCCGCCTAAATGGAACTTTGATTTCCTAAAAAAGCGGCCGTCTAAAGCGTTTTTTGACACCTTAATGTCAAATATGCTCCGGTGAAAATGACAAATTTTCATGAAGGCCGGTATAACATGACGGAACCGCATTCCTAAAAAAAAAAGCTTTAGAGTTTCAGATGTTTGTTGTCTCTAGTTTTCACAAGAAATATCATGAATACGTACTCCCCGTCGTCGCAGGAAAGACATATGACTAAAATGTAATTTGGACATTCCTGCTTGAAACAAAAGGTCGGAGGTCAAAAGTTAATAGTTTTACCGTTTCAATGAGAAGACATTATTAGTATTAGTAAGACGGGCTAGTGTCCCCAACTCCACATCAAAACGCGTATTTTGCGTGAGAAGACTTAATTATATGACAACTTTACCTTAGACCTTTTTGTCTGATTTCTTCTTCTGCCTTCTCTTGTCCAATGTTAATTTGGGTCAGAGCATAAAATCCCTTCCAATCTCCCCTCGAGATGCAGCCGTTACGTTATTATCATTCACTCCATTTTCATTCGTATCATCTCTGTCACAATTCACTCATCTTTTGTTTTCTCTTCCTCTTCCCTTCCAGCCATCACCAATTCTAAGAATCATAGGAATACTGCTACCCGCCTTTTCATCATCCCCTATTTACATTGGATTACCCCACTGGAAGCAAACTGCAAAGGGCGAGTGTATCCTCTGCCAGAAATTAAATCGTCATCAGTAGCTAGACTAGAGTTGTTTATATTACAAAAGTCACGTGCATTAACACTATCTTTTGTTTTAAAGACAATCAGACTTCCTTGAACCAGTGACTATTGAATTTAGTTAGAGGTGAGTCTAGTGATTCATTATGAAGATTATTTATTTTTTGGCTCCACTGTACAATCACACCCGCGCGTACGAAACTTCACATTGGTGAATCATTTGGGTTAGGTTAGAATAGTGACCATTACCTCTATTGCTGGTGAATCATTTGGGTTAGGTTAGGTTAGGTTAGAACAGTGACCCTTAACGCGCGACGGCGAGCGAGCGAAGCGAGCGGTGCCGCGGCAGCGGCCGCCGAGCGCCATATCCCCTCTATTTTTGGTGAATCATTTGGTTTAGATGAGGCGGTGAATGTCTCGTATATTAGACGATGAAAGCCTCAGGGTTATTGACCTTGATTTCAAGGTCAATGTGGTACTCGTACTGTAAAATTTTTTTTTTTTCGGCGTCTATTATTTTGCGCACTTTGTTGTTTTCAATAATACACTAAAAAAGGTCTACTGTATCCAAAAAAAAATAGCTAGTATATAAAAGCGCCGGGTGCGTTTGTACAGTGGTTCCTATTTTTTAGTGTTTGCTTCATGATTTTCTTAAACAAGTGTTTCAGGAACATGTTTTTCTTCTTCAGTATTTTCATTTCACTTTTCTTTGTTCAATTGAATTATTTAATTAGATCTTATTAAATTATTGTTTTTATTATGTTTTGTGTTAAGTAGGTAGGTACCTGAGTACCACAGTAATAGGTGCCTACTTAAAAGAGGCAAAGTACTGTACCTATCTAATTTAGGGCTGTCCATTCATCCATCTTCTATCAATAAAGTATGTAGGTAACTAAGCATGTTTGTTTGATTATTTAGGTATCATAAAATTGTATAGGTTTCCAAAACTTCAAATCTTAAAGGTTGTAAGAACACTTAACTTATGTCCCAGATCCTTTTACGCCATTTTCGTCAAAGAAATCGTAATAATGATATAATAGTTACCCAGTAGCTACTAGAAATAATAGTATCACTACACTAGTTCATGATCAGCCTGATCTATGGTCATTTATAGTAAGCCGGTTTCCCGCCATTCACTAACTACCTAAGTGTCTACATAGGTAGGTAGATACTTGCGGACGGTAAAAAGTTGTTGCGACAACTCGATATTTTTCTTTGTTCTTATTTCAATTTAATAACCATTTATTAGCTATTTTTGGTGAAGTTCTATTTTCAAAAATTTAAAATGATGAAGTTGGTAAAGACATGTCTGAAAATAAATTGGAAAGAACTAATATTTTACTACCATAAGAGTAGGCAGGTACTAGGAATTCGTCATTGAAACTCCATCGAGTCGAACTTATTATCGCTACAAACCTAGGCAAACTAATAGGTTAGCGTTCCTATACCTACGCTGATAGCACGAAGGCCAATCGTGAACACGCAAGGCGACGCACTACAAAAATACTAATGTGTCAGTCCTATCAAACAGAAATATCTTTCACCAAGTTCGTCAACCCAAAAATAACACATACAAACAAAACAGAACCTATATTATCTTAAAAACTGTGTCAATAAGCACCCTTTTCCCTCGCACTATTCAGCACAAACGAAGTTTGCGATAGTCACATGGGTGAGTTTGCAGGCGCAATCTAGCAATGCAACTCAAACGCAGACAACTTCACTCCGTACCAATCATCAAGTTCATAGATGAAGATTGGCGTTCATAGAACTGACTTAATAAATTACAAACTACTTGTTTCATCGAAGTGATTAATTTATAAAAAGGTAGGTACTCACCTATAGACCATGCAGCACCTGTCCATATGCACATAAAAAGTTCCTTCTTGTTTGTTTCTCCATTAATAAATAGTTCACTAACACTCTATATATTCTAGTTTTATCTAAGTTTGCACTTTGACATCACAATATTCCATAAGTTTTGTACGACAAGGCACTATGGCTACATCACAAAATTGAGCAAAGTGAAAGAAAAAAATAGTTTCACTTTATGAGGTCATCGAACGCGCGGTCGCGACTATTCCGCTGCATTCGAAAATGGAACGTTTTGAACACACTCACATGGAGTTCGGAAAGTGAATTCGGCAGGGTTCGCCACCGGCTCGGGGTCCATTCGGTGGATTTTCGTCGATTTTCGTGTCGGATAATACGCGAGGCGCGTGCGAGGACAGCTCGCGCGCAACTGAAGATTGTCGTAGGTTAAGTTAGGAAAAAAACACCGCTAGCTCAATTTTCCGCGTTACGCCCGCCACAGTTTCTCCGCGCCAAAAACTAGTTGCACCGTCACACATCACGCCGACCCCGAAGGGGTTGTCCCATAAAAAATCACAGTCCACGAGGTCGCTATTGTTTTGACAGCTCCATGAAATACAACCATGTGTATCTATGGAGCGGGAATGGGACGAAGAGGGCGCCACCGGTCCAAACGCAGCCGATTAGAAAAACAAACCGCTATTAACCAAATAAACTAGCACAGCGCGTAAACACAACGAAATTACTGCCACTTTTCATTATATTTCGCTATGCACCGGGCCGACGTCACCTAAATAGCAGACGCTCGAAGTTATGTTCGTCTCTTTCCCGCGCGTGTTGAGCGGACATTTCTAAATTCGAACATTCTGAATTTGAATTTGAACTGTCATCTTTTGATGTGTTTTTATGAGCAGTTTTAATTTTTTTTTTCTGTGTATCTCGTGTGCGCGGCGTAAAGGTGCACACATGCGAGTTAGCGCACTTGTACTGAGCCAATGAGCCTAGATGACATTCGCAGAGGCTTAAACTCGCAAGTTCAGACGGATGCGGCGTCAATAAACTTCGATGCGATGGTGCGTTTGTAATATGTGCGAACGATGTAACTTTATATCTGTTACACAGACACCCGACGTAGGCTGGACCTCAGCGGTTACGTCATATATGGTTTCGTCGCTTCAAATTGTCGAGGAAACTCATTGTTCATTTATTCTCATAATTATCTTCAATATCATTATTTCAATGTCAGCACGTACCTATAGCTAACCAGTTGCATTTCTGTTCACTCCTCGTTTCTTTATCATCTCCAAATAATTTCTCAACTATTTCTACATCTGCGTGAATGACATCAGCATTATAATGTAGGTCATAGAAATGTGTTTCTAGCAAAATTTTTGAATCTTCCGTTGCTTTCCTAAAAACTGCAGTTTTAGCACCAAACCACTGACCCACTTGAGAATTGTTGTGGATATGCGCGTGCACTTGTTCTTCGACAATTATTATTATTGTTTGTTGATAAAGTAATAAATGAAGACTTATTCGATATACTTTCTCTTTAGATAAGACTGTTTTGTTAATAATACTCAACGGTCAAGTATTAACGTGTAGGTATGTGCAGTTTTAAACAGCATATAATGTGTTTAAAAATAAAGTGTCTGCCCTCTTGAACATCGCGTCAAAATCTTCCAGAGTAACAAAATCACATATTCTTTTACGGTAGGAAACTACCACTACCTACTAAGAGAAACATTGATTCCAATCAAGGAGACAAATTAGTCTAAAATATTTGTGTGATTCTGGTATATCACCCCTTACATATTCCAGTCAAACCACTGACACACTTATGAGCATACACGTCTTCTTTGAAAATCTCGATATTAAAACCATTCCCAAATCAATTAAAATTAGGACCCTCACCTTATTTGAAACTAGTAGTACCAAACTATATAAAAAATAAATACCAAGACAACTACACAGGGCTATTTAAACATTGCAAAGTATTACCTGTTCTAGCGCGCGCTGAATATCTATTCCTCATAGAACATTTTGATAACAGTGATATTCAGATTCCAGTTAAGTATGACGTGAATACACGACAAGCCAAATCAAAATCTTTTCAAGTGCCACGCAAAAATAACTTTTATGGCAGGCGTACCGCATCCTTCTTAATACCCAATTTAGTAAACCAAATACCTGTAGACATCAGAGACTCAATGAATATTAAAAACGTAAAGCGTAAGCTGAAAGAACATTACATCGACTCGATTATAACGTAACTAGTTGGGTTGTAGCCGAGTCGATGTAGTGCTGTTAAACCAGCGCGTTGATCAATCTCAGGCCATGGCATGCTAAGACAGACCCCAGAGGTCTAATTGTGTGCTTTGTTATACCTCTAAGAAACTTGTAATTTATAAATAAATAAATAAATAAATAAAAATAAATAAATAAATAATAATTCAAGAACTGCATAATTTTAATTAAGCAATCCAAAATGGTTGTCCATTGTCTCATTACCTCTAACCTCTTCATTAGTTATCCCTACTTCAATGTAGGTACCTAAGCCCTTTTGAAAACTATTAATATTATCACATTTAATAACACATTTTGTAAAACACGTGTCTAATTACTTCAATTGGATATATCACTTAGTTTTGTTTCAATATGTAACTACTAACTACACTAGTATAGTTCTGCGACTTTGTGAGCACAAACTTTGTTGCGACAATTAATATAACAAAGTTATTGAAAACGGGATATATAGCTAGTTTTTTTTTTCATCAGATCTTAACCAAATTTTTATAAGACTAACTTAACGTAACAAGTTGCCTTTCAATTAAAAAAAAGAACTATCGAAATCGGATCTCATAATAAGGTGGATATATCCAGTAGCCCCCTTTTTGCCCATTTTTGGAGGAATTAAGTCCAATCAATAATCCAAAAAAAAACTATAAACTTGTAAATCCTGTATACCAAGTTTCGTCCAGATCGGTAGTAAAGTACGATCTGTAGAGGAATAGCAAATTTTGCCAGAGAATAGCAAATTTTGAAGCAGAGACGCTTCCCTCGCTAGCTCGCTCGGTCAATTAGAATTATGGGCAATCCTTTTGAAAATATTTCAGTCAATCGGCTCTTCGTCATTCTACTGCCCTTATCACAATTAATTTGAGGTCGGGGCAACATGTCTTCTTCCATACTACTCTTTTAGTCGTCTTTTTCTAGCCATACCATCGTTTACACAGACCATCCATAGTTTCTTTGGTCTTCGCTAACTCTTATTCTACCAAGTACTCAGTCATCATCATCATAATTTCCCCCAAGCACGCCACTTCAACCGGTTCTGTGCTTCCTGCATCCTGCGGATTCTTGCGGCCTTAACAAGGTCATCGGTCACCTTGTGAGAGGCCTTCCAACGCTACGTCTTCCGGTACGCGGTCGCCACTCCAGAACCTTTCGGCCCCATCGGCCATCTGTTCTGTGTTCAATGGAGGGTACATTCAACTTAAGTTTGACTCAGTCTTCAGGTATACGTAACCATAATCTGCATCATCTGCCTAGCCTTTTCGCAACTATACTGGTGTCGGCTTCCAGACTAACTGGATGCTGCTAAATATATTGCGATAATGCGGAGGAAAGTTGCCTCAGTAATATCCCGTGTGGGGAAAAGCAGCAACAGCATTCGGAGGATGTTTGCAGAGAGGCTGGATGGGCCTACAATGGGGAGGTTTACCAAGCTACATGTTGGCAACAAGGCTTGTTAAACCTTCCTGTGATTGTGATTTTCTTTCTTTGTTGTTGTTCCTGCATGTTACTAATATAGTTTAAGTACTATGTAATAGTAACAACCTATGGGCCTTGATGCCTGAGAATAAAATAATTATTTTTATTATTTATTATATTTATCAAGCCAGTATTCTACATCGAGCGACCGCCTATCTGACTTCTACAACTCAGTAACTTTGTAATACGATACCCCTTGGTAAGACTGGTTGTCAGACTTTTGGGCTTCTGACGACCAGTAACGTAATATGTTACAGTCATTGTACTACCACATATTTCATACCCTTGGCACAGCTGCTGCAATTCTTGGAAGAACTGCAAATTATGTAACTTATTATCATGATTTAATTTACTCACGGTCGACCTATACAAAGTATCATGAGCATTCCCCTACATTTTCAAAATGTTTTGACCTTTTGTATCGTAGAATTTCACTTATAAGAGAAGTTTAGCGTTATCAGAAATGAAAATGAAAATATGCTTCTAGATCTATTGGAGACCATCCAACCAACACAATGTCCTAAAAATAAAGCTGGTAAGTACATCAAAACTTATTAACAAAATGGTTTCAGTACTTAAGTATTTATAAAAATTATCATTACGAAGATCCAGCTCTGCACTTACTTATAATATAGCGCACGCGCATTCACGCAAGTACCGAAAAACTCAAGTCCGAAATTAAAGTGCCTCAATAAATCTCAATCTGCTTAGCCTTTTCCCAACTATGTTGGGGTTGGCTTCCAGCCTAACCGGATGCAGCTGAATACCAGTATTTTACATGGAGCGACTGCCTTAGATAGGCAGCCTATCTGACCTCCACAACCCAGTTACTTACTCGTACTGGGTAACACGATACTCCTTGGTAAGACTGGTTGTCAGACGTTTGGGCTTCTGACGACACGTAACAACTGCCAAAGATCTACGAATGACAGCTGGGACCACGTGCTTTCCGAGACACGGAAGGGTCTCGATTTGTAATGGATGATCACCCATCCACGTACCGACCGTGGCAAGCATAGCTTAACGTTCGATCAACCCGTGCGGCTGGTATCGTTTAGCCACGACTCCTCTCCCTAAAAGTTCCTCAATAATTTTAGAAATTGCAATGAAATACGATCAACTTGTTGATTCATTTTTGCAGTTATCTCGCGTTAACTAGAAGTTTTTTTTTTGATTTATCTCATTCGGAATAAATTTTTTATTCGTTTTATTACCCTGTCCATACAAATATGCGAAAAGCCAAAAAAGGCGCGAAACCAAATCACAACATTCCAAAATCGAAATCAAATCGAGCGAAAACGAAAATCGAACTGCATAACCATAGCCAGTGAAAGTGACGTTTAATTTTTTTTTTAAGCTCCGAATCCTGCCGAATGCATCGCACATTCAGCCTCGTGGTGTCATCGACCTTTGTATTCGGCGACGGCCATTACGTTGGGAAAGGTCAGGCTCACACACACGTTGATATAATGTTTGTTTGTGTGTGTCTGCTTTTACTTTCAATTTATTGTGCATTTAAATTTTGCGAATTTAATATTTTGGTCGGATTGGGTGGCGCATGGCGTTTCGGTTTCGTTTTTATTTATGATGAAAGAGTTACTTGTGGGAGGGTAGTTTTTTTTTGTAATTACGTTTTTAATTGTAGGTAGATATTATTAGTCTCTTTTGATGAGCTGTTGCGAGTAAGTTTTTTTGTTAGTTTTATTTTATTAAGTATTTTTAGCGTTTTTAGAGAGCCATGGTGGCCCAGTAACCAGTAATGGCCGCGGCTTACGAGTTCTAGGTCGTAGGTTCGAACACAGACAGGCGTTTTACTTTGTGTAAATTATTTCATCACCACTGCTCTCAAAACGGTGAAGGAAAACATCGTGAGGAAACCGGCATGTCCTAGAACTAAAAATTCGAAGACATGTGACATCTACCAACCCGCACTGGGCCGGCGTGGTGGATTACGGCCCACTCCCTCTCACTGAGAGGAGGCTTGTGTCCCAGCAGTGGGAATACTTACTTTATAGGCTGACTATGCTTATGCTATTTTTATTTGTCATAATTTTTAAAAATAACTGCAGGTAAGTTATTAGTTAAAGTATTATGTACTTATCGTTAGTACCCTTTCTCATTTGCCTAAGGTAGGTACATCCTATCAATCAATTCAATCTTCCTAGCTTTTTCCTAACTATGTTGGGGTCGGCTTCCAGTCTAACCGGATGCAGCTAAATACCAGTATTTTATATGGAGCGACTGCCTATCTGACCTTTACAAACCAATTACTGGGTAATACGACAACCCTTGGTAAGACTGGTTGTCAGACTTTCGGGCTTCTGACGACCCGTAACGACTGTCAAAGATCCACGAATGTCAGCCGGGACCAACGGCTTGACTTGCTTTCCGAGGCACGGGTACCCATCCACGGACCAACCCCGGCAAGCGTAGGTTAACCTGATGGATCGACTCGTACGGCTGTTATTACTTAGCCAAAAAAATTCAATCAGTTTATCATTTTTACAAGCGCACATACAAATGTACACCTAAGTACATATGTACATATCTACACAGCCATCACCTTGGCATCACATGACGTCACACATATCGGTCACAGAAGTCAAACGCCACATTAAAAAAAAAAAACTGCCAAAATTAAGTACCTACAACGCCGAAATTCTTGATAAGCATTATCTTATCGGGCCTGACCATGCCAATTCCAACTGTGTTGTGTGGGGTCAGGGATTCTTCTCCATCTCTTTCACTCTTGGCTTTCGGTACATTGCTTTCTCTGTCACACGTAGAATAATGCACATAATGTTTGTTCAGTTGTTTTGTGGACGTAATTTAAAATTTTAAGGGTATTTTTCATAATGTCGTTCTTGCATGTTGGAATGGGCTGTAGTTTGTAATGTATAGAGGTTAGAAGGGGGTGAGCAGTAGTGTTAGTGGTAAGTATCCATACTTACCTACACAGCAAAGTTTTTTCTATAAGTACTTACCTAATGGTAAACCAGTCAAAGTGCCACCTAATGACCGCTACTCAGTCTCAAAACAGAAATCGATATTATAATATTATCGAAACACTATAAAATAAGAATAAAACAGGTTTGAAATTTTTAGGGTTCCGTACCAAAATGGTAAAAAGGAACCCTTATGGTCCGACTCAGTCTGTCTGTCTGTCACAGCTGGATATCTCACGAACTAATGCTATCAATTACTTGAAATTTGGAATAGTTTTAGATGAGAGGAGCTCGTGGCTAAGTAATAACAGCCGCACGGGTCGATCCGTCAGGTTAAGCTACGCTTGCCGGGGTTGGTCAGTGGATGGGTGACCATCTTTACATATCGAGATTCCTCCGTGCCTCGGAAAGCACGTTAAGCCGTTGGTCCCGGCTGTTATTCGTGGATCTTTGACAGTCGTTACGGGTCGTCAGAAGCCCGAAAGTCTGACAACCAGTCTTACCAAGGGGTATCGTATTACCCAGTTACTGGGTTGTGGAGGTCAGACAGGCAGTCGCTCCATGTAAAATACTGGTATTCAGCTGCATCCGGTTAGACTGGAAGCCGACCCCAACATAGTTGGGAAAAGGCTAGGCAGATTGATTGGAATAGTTTTAGATGACGTTTGCCCAACTATTTTGCAAATAAGAAAGAATTTTTTTTTTTTTTGCAACAGGGACTGAAAAATTCTAAGTGGTGATAGTAGGGCGTGTGAGGTATCATATGAAAGAGCGCTGTTTTCCCATTCTCCAACATTTTTTTTTCTTTTTTTTTTGGCCGCATAGTTTTCGACTTTTGATGAAAAATGTTAAAAAACCGTTGCCCCCCTTTTGTCTAAAGTTTGCACAGAGAAAAATGATTCTGAAATGATTCAATGTGATAGAAACGATATCTCACACACAAATAGCACACTTTTTCAGAAATCATCAACGAAAATTAAATGTAAATGATGGCACTGGTTTTTTTTTAATTTTATAATCGACACACAACACGTTTGCAGAGTTTCTCTAGCTAATTCAACTTGACCCTGTATATTCACACGTAGATACAACGTACGAAAAGTTTACTTTAAAAAAATACAATAAAATAAAAATATAAACAATCTGTTGTTTTGTCCAGAAAGGTCAAGGCGGAGACCACTCGCTTCCTCCTTCAAGTTATACATGACAATTCGGCGATAATTTTGGTCGTAATTTTATTAAAATGTCGTTGATTTTATGAAACCGGGTTAAAAACGTGAGTATTTCACATACCTACCTACATACACATAAGCTATGCTTTGGCGTTCTATAAATAAATAATAATAAATAAATATCCTTGGACATTTCACACAACGCCATCTAGTCCCAAGCTAAGCAACCTAATGCTTGTGTTATGGTAACGAGATGGCTGATAAACTACTTATAATATACATTTTTTTTTTTTTTTGTAAATATATACATATTATAGATAGAAAAACACCCAGACTCGGAACAAATACTTGTAGGTCGTACAAATATTTGTTCCGTGCGGGAATCGAACCCGCGACATGCTGCGCAGCAGTCAATCGCTCAACCACTGCGCCAAACGTGTCGTTCTATAGTTTCTGCCTACCCCTATGGGAAACCTACGGTCCTTACATTGTACCCACTATAAATATTTGTATTGTATATTCAACTAGCTTTTGCCCGTGGCTTCGCCCGCGTGGATGTCGGAAAATATCCCACGACAACAAAAACCCTTCCTTATTTCTTGTCTACCTTATAAAGGGAACCTCTGTGCAAAATTTCAGCTTTATAAGTCCAAGGGTTTAGGCTGGGCATTGATGAGTTAGTCAGTCTATCAGAACTTTTCTTTTTATCCACCCACGCGCCTTTAGCCTTCCGCAAAAATAATTATTAAAGTCCGACTGGTAGTTCCAGAGATTAGCGAGTTCAAACAAACAAAAAAAGTGTGTGTTGGTCAGCTCCGACGCTCGACTGGAGTTTGCTCCTGTTTTTGTGGCCCACTTCACCTTCCCGCTAACCTCCCCCTCCCCATCTAACCTCCTAACACCCCTTCACCGCTTTCCCCTCCCCCTCTTTCCTTCTCCACGGCCTCCCCTCACTGCACCCTCCTATCCCTTTCCACCCTCTCCTCCTCCATCCACCCCCTCTCCCTCCTCACCACCGGTCCCCTCCCTCTCCTTCTCACCACACCCTCCACTTCCCCCTTTCTCTCCCCACCACCCATCTCCTTCCCCCTTTCCCTCCTCACCAGCCCCTCCTCGTCCCCCCTCCAAAAAAACTATTACTGACAAACTTTATTACTTACTTACAGTATTTGTGCCAAGTTTCCAGTTAATTAACCAAATGAATAAGATTTTTCATATAAACTATATTCCCTGTTTTCACCCCCACAGGGATGGAATTTAAAAAAATCGTTTGGGATATTTCCGTACCTTGACTGAAAGATTATTTACACCAATTTTCGAGTTAATCAAGCCCCGCAGTAAAACCTGCCCAGTAAAATTTACTATCCCTTTACACCCCTTTAGGGGTAGAATTTCGAAAAACCCTGATACTTACAGATTATTCTTAATTCTTAGTATTAAGTATAAATACTGAGTTTCGAGTTAATCAGAACGCGCGTTAAAATTCCTCCATACAAACTTTGACACCCCCCAGTCGCTCCTGAGCCCCCTCAGGAGCGACTGGGGGGTGTCAAAGTTTAGGAAAACTAAAAATGACAAACTTTATAATTTACTTAGAGAAATATTCATGCCAAGTTTTAAGTCTATTAACTCAAGGAATAAGATTTTTCATACAAACTTTCATCCCCTAGTTGTCCCCCTTAGGGATGGAATTTCCAAAAATCCTTCCTTACTGGATGCCTACACTCTATAAGGTATCTATGTGCAAAATTTCAAGTCTCTAGATCAGGGATGGGGAAACCACGGCCCGCGGGCCATCTAAGGCCCGCGAAGGCTTGAAATCCGGCCCGCGACCATCAAACAAAAATCAAGAGAATATTTCGTATTGTTAGTAATTTAATTCTCATTGGCAATGGCCAGCTTGCATAGAACAATCAATTGTTTCGCGAGCGCGGGCGGGTCGTGCCGTGTGCTGTGCATGTGCGGTCCGAACGTTACAATTTCCAATTTCTTTTTTATTCCAATAGTTATTTTGTAATATTGCACAATAAATTAGTGTTTCAAAAATACATATTATCAATAAGTATTTTTATTTCAGTAATTAACATAGCCAAAAATGAAACAACTTGGCCCGCCATACATTTCGTTAGTATTATATTGGCACGCGAAGAAAAAAGTTTCCCCATCCCTGCTCTAGATTCAGCGGTTTGGGCTGTGCGTTGATATATCAGTCAGTCAATCAATCAGTCAGTCAGGACTTTGAATTTTATATACATAGATATGTTGTATAAGTAAATATGTTACACCACTGACCACCTACAGTATTGTCTGTTCTTCTTCACTTAATCCATGCAAAGGTTGTCTTCAAAAGATCGCTTTTAGCAATAAAACCTCCCATTGTATCACCCTATGTAAAATTTCAACATAATATCTATATCAATCTGTAATTTTAATAATTTAATTATATTCTGTAATTTTAATAATATAAATAAATAATTTCTTTTTTTTCTACGGCATTTTATTAATCAATCAACTAATTATTACTTATTTAATTTCAAATTGTTTATTGTTTTGATATTGTGACACTTATAAAATGGCAAAATTGTGTATTGTTTTTGTATTTATTATGGGTCAATGGCCTGAAATAAATGAATTTGAATATAATCTACCTACTCCTATTGCCTCGTATACGTTCATAGTAGTATTTAGGTATACATCTGGTATCAGAGGGCTTAGTGCGAGTTTTTATACTTACTCGATCGCGTTTACGATAACGTTGACGTACGTCAATTTGTACTGAAAATGAATAAGCGCCGCCTGGTGACTATAAAAACTCGCACTAAGCCCTCAGGGCTTAGTGCGAGTTTTTTATACTTACTCGATCGCGTTTACAATAACGTTGACGTACGTCAATTTGTACTGAAAATGAATAAGCGCCGCCTGGTGACTATAAAAACTCGCACTAAGCCCTCAGGGCTTAGTGCGAGTTTTTTATACTTACTCGATCGCGTTTACGTTAACGTTGACGTATGTCAATTCGTATGGAATAATTGTGTTTCCCATTATAGTCACCAGGCGGCGCTTATTTATTTTCAGTACAAACTGACGTTTACGTTAACGTGATCGAGTAAGTATAAAAACTCGCACTAAGCCCTGGTCATACACGCAGGTCAGTTGCGAGTAATACTACAGATTAATAAATAATACGCACCTAACCTTTCCGCAGAACATCGCCAACAAGGTCAAGGTTATTTCTAAGGCGTGGCCCTCCCGGCATTTTCACTCACATTTATGAAAATCTTTAATGTATGAAAATCTGTGAAAGTTCAAAAGAAAACATCGTAAAGACACTTGTATGTAGTTCTGTTTCATAAAATTCACTTCGAACTTCACTGACAGAATTACAGAATGGGAACTCATTATTTAGTTTTTAAATTAAATCTGGTTGATTCATGTTTTCATCACCAAATGACTTTAAGAGGAGGAAAACATTGTGAGGAAACCTTGACTCAATGGTCTAAAATCGTCTCCGTTTATGAAAACTACGTACTTAATAAATAATAATAATAATTTATCCTACGCAGTGACTGCGAGGTCTATGCCGCGTTTGTGAGGGGTTACGTAGCTTCTACGCTGTCGACCGTTAGTCTACGCAGAGTCTAGGCGGCGCGTACGCAAAACGTTTAAGCTCAATGAACGACTACTTAGTGCAAATCACTATAATTATATAGCTGTTACCTTTTCATCATCATCATAATTCTCCGGCTCTTGTCCCAAATTAGGTATTTGTGGTCAGTGCAACATGTCTTTTTAGGGTTCCGTACCAAAATGGTAAAAGCAACCCTTATGGTGCAACTCAGTCTGTCTGTCCGTCTGTCACAGATGGATATCTCAAGAACTACTTACTCTAAGTATAATGCTATCAACTTGAAATTTGGAACAGTTTTAGATGACGTTTGCTCATTTGCAAATAAGAAAGATATAAATAGTACATTATTGCAAAGGCCGTGAAATAGGCAATTGCAGGTCGAGTATGAGTTTGAAGGCCGAGCCGTAGGCGAGGACTTCACTAATACGAGACAGGCAATTGCTATTTCCGCCGAGGCATATATAGTGCTTTTCTCAAAAGAATGCAGAGAAATAAATATTCAATAATATTTCAAGATAATGCCGTTTCAGCATGGAATAAATTGTGCCCATAATGTAGATGGCTTTTTATTAACCGACGACGATTTCTCTGTCAATTGTGGACCGATTTTAAAAATTATTTTTATTTGATAGGGTATGCTTTTGAGGTGGTCCCATGGTCACCAAGTTAGAATCTGATGAGCGGATCCCATGAAAATCGAGGGAAACCCTCAAACTTTATAGGCACACCTATAGAGATTTGGGTATTTTTTAAAGTAACTTGTGCATTTGCTCTTGAAAAGCACCATTTGGTGAAGTGGAACTGATGATGAAGACCGCATAATGGCTATCGGAACTACTCAATAATAAGTGTATTTCACGGGTGGCGATTCGATTATCAATTTATGCTCGTCCGTCACAATGCATACCTATGCTGAAGTGGAGCTGATGGTGACTTCACCATCAGGTCCAGTTCTCCTGGTTCTTACTAGGAGAACTCCTCAACAATTAACGCATTTATGGCTATACAGCCACGTGAACGCAATTTGTACTAAGCAAAGAGACTTACTTTGGAATGCCAAGAATGATAAAAGAGATCCAATGAAAGATTATCTAAGAACCCCAGCGCGCCGTTTCATACAACATTGCTGGAGCGTTGATTGTTCCAAATTCAAAAAACGCTCCTGCAATGGATTTGATTTTCTTTGACCGTAAATTCGATACTTCGCGTGTTCTTTTTTCGAAAATAATGACAATATTTCCATGCATGTTTGAGAAAAATATATAAATACTAGCTTTTGCCCGCGGCTTCGCCCGCGTGGTTGTCGGAAAATATCCCATGGGAACGTTCATGTGGAAAACATATCATATCCCTAACTTAAGAAATGCTGGGTTTCCCTTACAAACTTTCATAAAGTATCCTATGTCCTTTCCCAGGATGCTATATATAAATATAAAGCCTTGCCAAATTTTGTCGAAATCCGTGCAGTTTTGTAAATTTTAAAATCAACCCCTATTTTACCTCCTTAGGGGATGATTTTTCAAAAACGCTGAACGGCATATTTATTTATTTCCTATCAAAAGCATACATTTTCATTTTCACATCCCTAACTTAAGAAATACTGGGTTTCCCTTACAAACTTTCATCCCCTATATCACCCCCTGTAGTATTGTTTTTGAAAGTATCCTATGTCTTTTCCCAGAATGCTATATAAATATAAAGCCTTGCCAAATTTTGTCGAAATCCGTGCAGTTTTGTAAATTTTAAAATCAACCCCTATTTTACCCCCTTAGGGGATGATTTTTCAAAAACGCTGAACCGCATATTCCTTTATTTCCTATCAAAAGCATATATTTTAGTTTTCACATCCCTAACTTAAGAAATACTGAGTTTCCCATACAAACTTTCATCCCTTATATCAACCCCTGTAGGATTATTTTTTAAGACCAAAAGTAGGCTGTGTCCTTCCCCAGGATGCTATATAAAGCCTTGCCAAATTTTATCGAAATCCGTGCAGTTTTGTAAATTTTAAAATCAACCCCTATTTTACGCCCTTAGGGGATGATTTTTCAAAAACGCTGAACCGCATATTTCTTAATTTCCTACCAATAGCATAAATTTGTTATCCCTAACTTAAGAAATACTGGGTTTCCCTTACAAACTTTCATCCCCTATATCACCCCATGTAGTATTATTTTTGAAAAAAATAGTTTCCTATGGCCTGCCCCAGGATGCTATATAAAGCCTTGCCAACAGTTTTGTAAATTTTAAAATCAACCCCTATTTTACCCCCTTAGGGAATGATTTTTCAAAAACGCTGAACCGCATATTACTTTATTTCCTATCAAAAGCATACATTTTAATTTTCACATCCCTAACTTAAGAAATACTGAGTTTCCCATACAAACTTTCATTCCCTATATCACCCCCTGTAGGATTATTTTTGAAAAAAAAAGTAGCCTATGTCCGTCCCCAGGATACCATCTATAGCCTTGCCAAATTTTATCGAAATCCGTTCAGTGGTTTAGGCGTGAAAAGGTAACAGACAGACAGACAGACAGACAGACAGACAGACAGAGTTACTTTCGAATTTATAATATTAGTATGGATAATCGGATATGTATGTATCAAATCAATCTGCCTAGCCTTTTCCCAACTATGTTGGGGTCGGCTTCCAGTCTAACCGGATGCAGCTGAATACCAGTATTTATGATATGTATGTATATGCTACTGTAAAAGCCGGAACTGCAGTAAATCTTAGGATTTACCGGTAAATCCTAAGATTTACCAAATCTCACCGGTAAAAGCCCGAATTATTCTAAAATAATCTTTCATTTCGGAGTTTTACCGGTATTCAGTCGGTAAATCCTAGGTTTTACCGCAGTTCGGGCTTTTACAGTAACATATATAATATAACTGAAAGGGAGTCTTAAAAATTCGAACTGGGGCTACTAGGGCATGTGAAGTATCATAATTATATGAAAGAGCGCTATTTGCACATTCTCAACCATTTTTTTCTTTTTTTTAGGCCGCATGAAGTTTTCTGCTTTTAATGAAAAATGTTTACAAAAATACCGTTCCCTTATCTCAGAAGTTTCATAGAGAAAAATCTAAAATTATTCTATGTGATAGAAGTTTATGGAAAAATAAAACGATGTCTCTATATAGCACACTTTTTCATAAATCGGAACGGAACCCTCAGTGCGCGAGTCCGACTCGCTCTTGAGCAGTTTTTTTAAGCATTTTCAGTGCCTTTTCGTCATTAGAACTTTTTCAGGGTTGCATAATATTTAATTATTGTTTACAACTGTTTTTATTAACAACAGTCTAAACTCTAATACATATAAACATTTTAGTGCTTTTAAATTGTATGATTCCTTCTTGTAAACAATAGGTAGGTACCTCCTTAGTTCCTTTCATTAGTTTTTCTGGTCAATAATAATAATGACTAATTATTTCGTTTAAAATGTTTATCATTTATATTGTTTTCAAGTCTATTTAAGTAAACTAGGTACAATATTTCTGAGGTTTCTCTTATTCAAACAATGCTTAATTTTTCCGGCCTAATTACTAACATCTATTGCGTTGCAAACGCAGAGGGTAACTCCCTATTAGCGGCATTGTCCAAAACAAATGAACATTTAATATTATTTTAATAATCCTATCTAAAGCTAAAAATAAACAAATACATAAAATATAAGTATCATTATGTACCTATACATAATTAATTATAAATTTAAGTCACTTTTCGTGTGTCTGTGTGACCGCGTTGTCCTACTAAACTGCGCAACCAATTTTGTTGCAATATTCATTGCAGAAAGTAGATAAATGTAAGTCGCAAATCTATCTATCTTCTATTTAAATAAAAAGAGAAGTCCTGACTGACTGACTGATTGACTGACTCATCAACGCCCAGCCCAAACGCTTGGACCTAGAAAGCTGAAATTTTGCACAGAGGTTTCCTTTATAATGTAGACAAGGAACAAGGAAGGAATTCCCGGTAGATGTACGTTCCCATAGGATATTTTCGCATCCACGCGGGCGAATCCGCTGGCAAAAGCTAGTAATAAATAAACCTTGATGGTTTGTCAAAGTACCTGTAAAAAGAAAAACCGTGCGAAGCAGGAGCCTGGCGGGACACTAGTTTCAGAAATAAATTAGAGTAGATAGGTAATTCCTAGATCTTTAACAGTCGTTGCGTCAGAAGCCCGAAAGTCTGACAACCATCAGTTACCAACGGGCAAGGGGTATCGTTTTACCCAGTAACTGGGTTGTGGAGGTCAGATAGGGAGGCGCTACTTACATGTAAAATACTGGATGTTGACCCTATA
This sequence comes from Cosmia trapezina, assembly GCA_905163495.3. Lineage (NCBI taxonomy): Eukaryota > Metazoa > Arthropoda > Insecta > Lepidoptera > Noctuidae > Cosmia > Cosmia trapezina. The sequence continues at coordinate 5,021,292 of LR991041.1, read as the reverse complement.
TAGTTGGGCTAAGGTAAATTATACAACCAGAAAGGTATGGTTAAAATTTAGTTTATGGTAGGTACATATCATCAAACTGAACAACTTTCTCCATGGGACCAACATCGTAATCGAGAAAAAAATATCAGCCAAACTTCACTAAGTACTTTTTTTTTTTTTTTTTTTGTCGGGGGGAAACCTTCAAAAGGCGCCCGAGCTTTGGGGAAAAGACCTGGGAGTGTGGGATTTTACGTCACTAATACCACCCCAGTGGTCATCATCTGCACATGGAAGGGGCACCCCTCTGTGCAACGCCTGTAAAGGGATCTCCCCGAAACCTAACTATGCAAATGTGCAAGGCAGCACGTGATCACTGTGCGCCGTCTTCCCTGAGGCCACTCAGTGGACGGACAGAGTCCCCACGGTCGAGTACCTGAGTACCAGTCTGTTATTGAAGTTTTGTACGGGACAGCCTTAACTTTAACCACACCTTGCTGATACACCCGAGGGGCTTGTGGCTAAGTAATAACAGCCGCACGGGTCGATCGACCAGGTTTAAAGCAACGCTTGCCGCGGTTGGTCCGTGGATGGGTGATCATCTTTACATCCCAAAACCCCTCCGTGCCTCGGAAAGCACGTTAACGTTCCGGCTGTCATTCGTAGATTTTTGACAGTCGTTTCGAGTCGTACGAAGCCCGAAAGTCTGACAACCAGTCTTACCTACCAAGGGGCATCTGATTACTTAGTAACTAACTGGGTTGTGAAGGCAGTCGCTCCATGTAAAATACTTGTATTCAGCTGCATCTTTAGACTGGAATCCGACCCCAACATAAGTTGGGACAAGGTTTGGCAGATTGATTTGATAGATTTACGAGAAATAATACTTACGTTGAATTCACTCAATCTGCCTAACCTTTTCACAACTATGTTGGGGTCGGCTTCCAGTATTTTACATGGAGCGACTGCCTATCTGACCTCCACAACCCAGTTACTGGGTAATACGATACCCCTTGGTAAGACTGGTTGTCAGACTTTCGGGCTTCTGACGACCCGTAACGACTGTCAAAGATCCACGAATAACAGCCGGGACCAACGGCTTAACGTGCTTTCCGAGGCACGGAGGAATCTCGGTATGTAAAGATGGTCACCCATCCACTGACCAACCCCGGCAAGCGTAGCTTAACCTGACTGATCGACCCGTGCGGCTGTTATTATTTAGCCACGAGCTCCTCTAATACTTACGTTGAATTATGAGCAAATAAAGCGTACTGTCAAAATATAGATTTAATATTGGAAATGGAACCCACAAATTATTTTGTTTGCCATCATACACAAGAATATTTAATTTTATTGTATTAGGTACTGAAATGCCTACGTATCCTCATCAATTATACTCGTTCAATTGCTCTGACGAGGAAATTAGTTAGAATATTCGTGGTTAAAAATAAACAAATTGGTTTCTTGGCTCCCAAAATTCAGTTCACTTATCAATGTGGTCAATGCGTCAGAATTTGGTAATAAATAAGTACATTTTGTTCAAAATAAGGAAAAATTTACTAAATAACTAACAGACTGAAGGGCTACAGTTTTTATCATTTTGAAGCTATTAAGAATTAAAATAATGAGCATGGAGGAAAGGTTATGCAATGTCGTTATTACGTTTTGTTTGTTCAAGCCAATTCCCAATTAAAATGGTAATTAATTTCAGGTTTTTTTGAAAATTCATTGTGTTGGATTTAGAAGCTTACACGAGCTTCGCGGTCAAGTCTCCCTCGGAGCATGATTCAGATTTAAGTATTCATCATGCTTTAAATTACCGTGTATCCAGCTATGTTGGGGTCGGATGCACCAGTATTATATTACCCAAAATAGGTGATTTTAACATTTTTGTCTGTTTGTAGGTTTGTCTGTTCAAGCATCAAAATGGACCGATTTGGTTCAAGTTTGGTGTAAAGAGTGAATTTTGGGGAAGCACATTATAGTCTAGGGAAAGTTAGAAAAAAAGTCACCTTAAGACCCAAAGAGATTAATGTAGGTATAGGTGCCTACACAACTGTTCGGACTTTTTGCGATGTAGTCATTTTGCGAGTTAGGTATTTTGAGATTTAGACATTATGAGATGTGGACTAAAAGCAATGTAGTCATTTTGCGACTTAGGTATTTTGAGATTTAGACATTTTGAGATTTGGACTAAGAGCGACGTGGTCAATTTGCGATCCAGTCATTCTGATACCAACTCCTGGTATTCAGCTGCATCCGACCCCAACATAGCTGGGAAAAGGCTAGGCAGATGACGATGATGAATGATGATGTATCCAGTCATTCTGATAACAACCCTGTATAGGTGCCTACACAACTGTTCGGACTTTTTGCGATGTAGTTATTTTGCGAGTTAGGTATTTTGAGATTTAGACATTATGAGATGTGGACTAAAAGCGATGTAGTCATTTTGCGACTTAGGTATTTTGAGATTTAGACATTTTGAGATTTGGACTAAGAGCGACGTGGTCAATTTGCGATCCAGTTATTCTGATACCAACCCAATACCAGTATTATATTACCCAAAATAGTTGATTTTAACATTTTTGTCTGTTTGTAGGTTTGTCTGTTCAAGCATCAAAATGGACCGATTTGGTTCAAGTTTGGTGTAAAGAGTGAATTTTGGGGAAGCACATTATAGTCTAGGGAAAGTTAGAAAAAAAGTCACCTTAAGACCCAAAGAGATTAATGTAGGTATAGGTGCCTACACAACTGTTCGGACTTTTTGCGATGTAGTCATTTTGCGAGTTAGGTATTTTGAGATTTAGACATTATGAGATGTGGACTAAAAGCGATGTAGTCATTTTGCGACTTAGGTATTTTGAGATTTAGACATTTTGAGATTTGGACTAAGAGCGACGTGGTCAATTTGCGATCCAGTCATTCTGATACCAACCCTTTAATATTATATTTTTAGAACACTGTGTAGTTTTTCAATTTTGCCCACAGATGCACTTGGGTCATGCTGTCGGACTTTGAGGGTCCGCAGATGTTCCAGGTTTGAAAGCCCCTGACTATTAGGGCACTGTTTCACCACCTAGGATTAAGTTCTTATTAACTTAATTGGCAGATAAATTCATTCAAATTCTGTTCCATTTTTGAATTTACTCGGTGAGTAGTGGCTATTCGGAAATCGTGAAATAGGGTAATTGTGGTATATGTATGACAATATCACACACCTAGATCTAAACTGAGACAACTCAAAAATCGTTAATTTTGAGACAGTGATTATCGATAAAAATGATTGAATTTTAGCCCCAGTTTGTATACAGTGACATTTTACAAGCTATTTATTATCTAGAATCAAATTAAATTGTATAACTTCCCTAACAAACAATGAAGATATACCTACGTTTTTATCGTCGCCTGAAAAATTACCTTTTTTGAGTTGTCTCAGTTTAGATCTAGGCGTGCGATATACTATTGGATGTTTCGACAGTTTAAGAGTAACAGAATACGTCTGATTAGAGGATTTATGAGAATTGGATATTTTGACAATTGGACTACCTACTCTAAGCGATTTTTTTGTTGTATGGATGGGTTGGAAAGTTGTATGGAAATCAGTTTTCAAGGTATGATCATGTGATGCAGAGTATGATGAAAATATCATGAGGAAAGTTTAGAGTATGAACGTGGCTATAAGAGTATGGGAGAGCCAAACAAACAATGGATGATTGTGTGAAAGATGATATGGATAGAAAAAGGGTGATTACCAAGATGACTTACTAATAGATTAACAAAAAAAAAAAAAAACCGACTTCTTAAAATCACTACAAAGTGAAAAATAACTTTGATTTCGGAAGTCGGTGTCTTTCGTTTTTTATTTACTTTCTTTTTTTTTGTCACCGACTTCCGAAATCAAAGTTGTTTTTCACTTTGTAGTGATTTTTGGAAGTCAGTTTTTTTTTTGTTAAAAAGTTTTTATTTCTCGCTTTTTAGTGGGTCTGTTTATAATTTGTATAAGTTACAATAGTCTAATGTCAAGTGCTCATCACATGTTACAAAATTTTGCTTTTCCCGATGCTGGGACGTTAATTGTTGAGGAGTTCTGCTGGTAAGAACCAGGAGAACTCCTCAACAACCACTCACCACACGCATTGTGTGACGAGCGGAAATTGCTTAGCAACCATATTAAAGTAATCGAATCGCAACCCGTGAAATATTTATCATGGAGTAGTTCCGGTAGCCATCTGTGGTCTTCATCATCAGTTCCACTTCACCAAGTGGTGCTTTCCGAGAGCAAATGCATGAGCTACTATAAAAAATACCCAAATCGCTATAGGTGTGCCTATAATATTTGAAGAGTTCCTTCGATTTCTCCAGGATCCCATAATCAGAACTGGATTTTGACAAAAATGGGACCATTTGGGAAGTATACCCTTTCCAACAAAAAAATATTTTTTCAAATCAGTTGGCAAGCGACGGAGTTATGCGCGAACAAACATTAAAAAAAAATACAAACATCCGAATTGAGAACCTCCTCCTTTTTTAGAAGTCGGTTAAAATGAAGAAAAATACATGTTGCGCTGACCCTGGATAAATTGGAATGAGGGCAGGAGAATGATGATGAGAGATGGGCTCCCATGATAAGGTATCTTAAAAAAAAATACAAACATCCGAATTGAGAACCTCCTCCTTTTTTAGAAGTCGGTTAAAAAACGAAGAAGGACTGCGTAACTATATAAGTTACTATCTGCCTATACAACGTGTAATGCTAAATGCGCAAAACCTCTTAAGGGGTCATTGTACTCATCATTATGAACAACTTTTACTATGGGACCAAACCTGAAATCGCGAAAAAAAAATCAGCTGTTCAGTACATTTATGTTCGCAAATTTCGTCAAAATGTACTGAACAGCTGATTTTTTTTTCGCGAGTTCAGGTTTGGCCCCATAGTAAAAGTTGTTCATAATGATGAGTACAATGACCCCTTAAGAGGTTTTGCGCATTTAGCATTACACGTTGTATAGCCTTTTCCCAACTACGTTGGGGTCGCCTTCCAGTCTAACCGGATGCAACTGACTGCCTATCTGACCTCCACAACCCAGTAACTGGGTAATACCTACGATACCCCTTAGTGAGACTAGTTGTCAGATTTTCGGTCTTATGACGACCCGTAACGACTGTCAAAGATCCATGAATGACAGCCGGGACCAACGGCTTAAAGTGCTTTCCGAGGCAAGGAGTAGTCTTGGTATCTAAAGATGGCCATCCATCCACGGATCTGTGGCGGCATCTACATCGCCACATACGAACTACGCATCACAATGACATGACGTCACGCAATCCTGCATCGCGCAATTAGAGTTTACAACGCGACTAGCATATATACAACGTCCCGACATCAACCGTTGGGCAGTGGCCCACCAGACACAACACCCGTCTGGTCGGAGGATCCTCCCTTTTCTATGGAGGATGAGTGAACTTTACACCCTGTTCCTCATGCCTCTAAATTGGTGACCCCGAGCATGAAAGTCAGCGCAGCCTTCGTGCAACTACATCAGCGTGACGTCATCAGCATCACTTCCTCAAGCTTTCGAGCGGCGAGTCACACAGCCAGCCAGCATCCACGGCTTCAACAGGTATCCTGACCACCAGCATGCAGCGGATGCGCATTCCTGGTCATCACCTTCAGCCTCAACCCAGCGCTGTACACTCCGACTCACTGGAGCATAACGCAGCGCCACCCCGACTCACTGGGGTATCACCGCAGACAGTTCCGACTCACCGTGAACTATGCGGCACCCGGTTCCGACTCACTGGAACCACAACTGGCACTGGCAAGCATCGCAAGATACACGACTCAGCCCACTATCGACCTCCGGTCTCCGGAAGGGAGTGATGTGGCGGCATCTACATCGCCACATACGAACTACGCATCACAATGACATGACGTCACGCAATCCTGCATCGCGCAATTAGAGTTTACAACGCGACTAGCATATATACAACGTCCCGACATCAACCGTTGGGCAGTGGCCCACCAGACACAACACCCGTCTGGTCGGAGGATCCTCCCTTTTCTATGGAGGATGAGTGAACTTTACACCCTGTTCCTCATGCCTCTAAAGATCAACCCCGTCAAGCGTAGCTTAACCTGATGGATCGACCCGTGCGGCTGTTATAGTAATAATAGCCGCACGGGTCGATTAGCCACGAGCTACCTAAGTTACTATGATGATTTATAAACAACAGTCATCATGGAACCGAGTCAGTATTAGTCAGTAAATTATAAATTAAAACAGAACCGTATCTAAAAACGGAATGTCATCCAAATATGATTAAAGTCAACGGTTTAATAGCACGCTGAACATCTGGGTCAATAGCGACTGTTTATTGATTTCGTTCAATAACAACAACCGATATAATGTTACCACTTTTATAGATCAGACACGCGGGACGAAAACAGAGGGGACAAAAATTGCCAGTCATGGGGATTGCCGACAGAAGTGAAAACTTAAACGTAGGTAAAACTATGGGGGTCGCGGGTAGTTTAAAAAAGATACCGTGGCCCGGGCATAGGCAACTGAAGGAACACGGCGGGGCTTTAGTCAGTAAAAGTCTGACACGCCCTTCCGCTCCACCCAGAGCGGGAGAAGTTATTTGATGATTTCCCATCCACAAAAAAAAAAGGTAAAACTATGCATAGTCGAGGTGTCGCGGTGACACGGTGCTGCGAACCCGTTAGATTTCCCCCTACCAAAAATCTATCAACGTTTCACTTCAAAAATTTAATGAATATTCATTGAATTATCCAGGGCCGCAAGGGATTGCTCGAAAGAGATACCGTGGCCCTGGCACAGGCAACTGAAGAAACACGGGTGAGTCAGTAAAAGTCTGACACGCCTTCCCAAATCCACCCAGAGCGGCAGAAGTCATTTAATAATTTCCCATCCACAAAAAAAAGAAAAAAAAGGGCATTGAGTCCACCTTTGCAACTATTTGTGCATAAAGATTAATAAATAAATGGATGTGTATCATCCGCACGGATTCAATGTAAAACTACGTTTACTGCGGTCTTTCCGAGGATGGGTGATCGTTAATTTCATACCGAGAACTCTACGCACCTTGGAAAGCCGTTGGTCCCGGCTGTCTTTCGTACATCTATAACAGTCGTTACGGGTATTCAGAAGCACGAAAGTCGAATCTGTCAATCAGTCTTACCAAGACGTAACGTGTTACCCAGTAACTGGGTTGTGGAGGACAAATAGGCAGTCGCTCCATGTACCTACAAAACTGGTATTCAGCTAAATCTACACGCGTACATCATTACCATAGAAACGGGTTTTGTCGACGGAAAAATAGACCCTAATGACAGATTGTAGAAATACATATTTCTACGCATTCTACGTGTCTTAGCATGGCATCGCGTCATATTGTTTATTCTTAAAATAGGGAAAATTCTAGACAGATGAATCTGATGAGGATGTGATAGTAGCTGATTAAATGTGTTTTTACATTTTATGCACACACCAAAATAAACATTAAGTCATCATTCTCTTGGCCTTATCCCAATAAATTTCCCCATTTATTTTATTATTATCCCAATTTATTTTATTTAAGGGTCTGCGCAACATGTCCCTCCATAATGCCGCACGTTCTATTAGTCGTCAAAATAAAAATAAACAAAATAAACATTAAGTTTTAATTATTTTATAAATTACAAGTTCCTTACATAGGTGTAACAAAGCACGACAGTTAATAATAATAATAAAAATAATAAAATTCTTTATTGCCATAAAAAAGGTGCACAAGTAAATTAAAGCCCTGACTCCTGTGCTAGGTAGCAACACCTGTGTTACAGGAGCCAAATTAGACCTATGAGGTCTGTCTTAGCATGCCATGGCCTGAGACTGATCAACGCGCTATTAACAGCTGTTTAACAGCACTACATCAACTCGATCACAACCCAACTAGTTAAGTTAAAATCGAGTCGATACAATTTTCTTTCAGTTTACGCTTTATTAGGGTTCCGTACCAAAATGATAAAAAGGAACCCATAAGGTGCGACTCAGTTTGTCTGTCTACTAACTTGAAATTTGGATTTTTTTTAGATGACGTTTGCACAACTACTTTGCAAATAAGAAAGAAATAAAAATATATGTTTTTTTTTTAAACACGGACTGAAAGAGCGCCTTAAACATTCGAAGTGGCGCTACTAGGGCATGTGGGGTATCATATGAAAGAACGTTGTTTGCACATTCTCACACATTTTTTTATTTTTCTTAGGCCGCACAGTTTTCAACTTTTGATGAAAAAAGCAAAAAAAATACCGTTCCCCCCCCCCTTATCTCCGAAGTTTGCTTAGACAAAAACTGAAATTATTCTATGTGATAGAAGTTTATGTAAAAATTACAGGAAAAATAAAACTATGTCTCTAAATAGCAGACTTTTTCAGAAATCGGAACGGAACCCGGTATGCGAGTCCGACTCGCTCTTGACCGGTTTTTATGTTTTTACTATTCATAGAGTCTCTAATGTCTACAGGTATTGGTTTAGTAAATTGGGTATTACGAAAGAAGCGGTACGCTTGCCATAAAAGTTGTTTTTGTGTGGCACTTGAAACGATTTTGATTTGGCTTGTCGTGTATTCACATCATAATAACGAAGCATTCCCGTTTGAGCACCTATTTTCTGACTTATGACTTTAGGAGGCAGATCTTGACTTTCAGAATGTTTGTATCGATATGTTTTATCATATGTTTTATCATACACCCCATCACTAGAAGCTACTGGGCCGTAGGTGCTCAAATGGGAATACCTTGGGTGCTCAGAAAATAGGTGCTAAAACGGGAATGCTTCATAATAACTGGAATAATTTGCAGATAAGTTTGTTGGCACGTGTAAGAATAAGGAAAATTATTTGTAATATTACCTAATATTCTCCTAAAAAGGATAATTGGTTTGTTTAGCTGCGGTAAAAACAGATTGGAAGTACTCATAGGAGAATTAGACAAAATAAACATTGATTTCCTCATGTATGGTTAACGTGTAGAACCCGGAAAGACTTTACCGGAAAGCTTTAAGGAAAACAATTTCATCATCATCTGCCTAGCCTTTACCCAACTTTAGCCTTGTCCAAAAAAAACACCGGCCAAGTGCGTGTCGGACCACGCACAATGAAGGGTTCCGTAGTTGAAAAGAATTAACCCCAAAAACAAAAAATTAACATTGGATACCAAATAAAAAAAAATTATGTCATTAAATTACAAATTCACAATTTTCGGACTTTTTCCTTTACTTGTGTTGGGAGACCTGCTTCTTACCAAATTTCATTACTCTAGGTCAACGGGAAGTGCCCTATAGGTTTTGATTTACTTGCGTCTGTTGCGAGTATCAAAATGTGTCGCAAAATGGCCGTATCTTTTTATTGCGTTGACTTAGAAGCTTGATTTTTTTAGAACTGTAAGAGACCATAGATTTACTTATTTAATATAAATTTCAACTTGATATCTCTACGCGTCCTTGAGAAAAAGGGTCTTGACAGACTGACAGACTTGAAAATTTTTTTTATGTGATAGAATTACAAATTAACAATTTTCGGACTTTTTCCTTTATTTGTGTTGTATGACCTTGCTTCATGCCAAATTTCATGATTCTAGAACAACGGGAAGTACCCTATAGGTTTTGATTTACTTGCGGGTATCAAAATATGTCACATAAATGCCCGTATATTTTTAATGCATTGATTTAGAAGCTTGAGTTTTTTAGGACTCCAAGGGGCCACAGACCTGCGTACGTGGTATTAATTTCAACTTGATACCTTCATGCGTTCCTGAGAAAAAGGGTCTTGACAGACTGACAGACAGACAGACAGACGGACAAACAAGTGATCCTATAAGGGTTCCGTTTTTTCCTTTTGAGGTACGGAACCCTAAAAACTATTTTGGGGTCGACTTCTAATCTAATCGAATGCAGCTGAGACCCTTTAGCAAGTCTTTCGGGGTTCTGACGACCCGTAACGACTGTCAAAGATCTACGAGTGATAGCCGGGACCAACGGCTTGGCTTACTAAGGATAACCAATTATTAATATAATAATCTATTAAAACAAATTAGGAAGGCAATAAACTTCGTATGTTGTGATACTTAACCGCATCGTATTTGGGACGAATTTTGAGGAAGGAAGTTTTAGTAAAATTTTCCGCTTAGGTACTTTGAACATGATAAAGCGTTTCAAGTAGGTAAATCGAATTTTGTATTAAAACCATTTTTAACCGACTTCCAAAAAGGAGGAGGTTCTCAATTCGGTGTTCTCAAATGTTTATTTTTTTTACGGTTCCGTACCTTAAAAGGAAAAAAACGGAACCCTTAAAAGAACATGTCCGTCTGTCTGTCTATCAAGACCCTTTTTGTCAGGAATGCGTGCAGGTATCAAGTTGAAATTAATATCAAAAACGTAAGTCTATAGTCCTTTGGAGCTCAGCTCTAAAAAAATCAACATTCTAAGTCAACGTAATAAACTTATGTGACATATTTTATTACTCCCAAGTAAATCAAAATCTATAGGGAAGTACTCTATAGGGAAGTACCCTATAGATTTTGATTTACTTGGGAGTACCGTTGTCCTAGAATCATGATAATTGGCAAGAACCAAGGTCTCACAGCACAATTAAAGGAAAAAGTTCGGAAATTGTTAATTTGTAATTTTATCACATAAAAAATCTTTTTTTGGGATTTCAAACTTAAATTTGCAGCTTGAGAATTGACCGTGACATTATATCAATGTAAGGGAGATATATTTCAACTACAATGTTAAGTTTGTTTTTGGGATACTTACTTAAATTCTTTTCAACTACGGAATAACGGAACCCTTCATTGTGCGTTGTCCAACACGCACTTAGCCGGGTTTTATAAGCATGTTTGGGCAAATAAAGTCATTTGATTCCTGTTTCAGTGAAATACTTAGTAACACTTAGATATGAGATAATTTTAAGTTAGTATGAGTTAAGGAATTTATAATTTAGCTACCTGAAGCAAGTAGATTAAGTCATCATGAGCTTCCATTACCATTTTCAAGCCTTTGCAGAGTTTTAAGTCCTTCTATTTAGTGCCCATCTTGTTCATTACCTACATAAGTTGAGCAGTTCTATAAAGTTCACTTTAATGGCACTGTATGTGCCGAACCACAAAACAAACTTCACAAAACACTTTAAAAGCGAACTTATTACTTAACTAGCTGCGCCCCGCGGTTTCACCCGCGTCGACCGGGATAAAAAGTAACCTTGATAATGGATTAACACATAGGAAAAATAGTCACATTTTTGGAGCCAAAAAATTGCTCATTTCACGCGAAAACTATTTTTTTTTCGGAATATAAAGTAGCCTATGTGTTAATCCATGGTGTCAGCTACTTCCGCACCAAATTTCATCAAAATCGGTCGAGCCGTTTGAGTTTGAAAGAGTACCTAGCAAATATATTTGAATTCCTTGCTTATCCCACGGGAACACTACATTTTTTCCGCATAAAAAGTAGCCTATGTGTTAATCCAGGGTATAAGCTACATACCAAATCTCATCCAAATCGGTCCAGCTGTTTGAGCGTGAAGAAGTAACAAACATACAAACACACAAACTTTCGCCTTTATATTATATTATTACTGTGATTGTTTTTAAAGTTGGTAAATCATCGCGGGTATCTCAGCACGGGTCGAATTTAGTATTAACACTTTGGGGGGGCCAACTTCCTAAGTCCATCCGTACGTCCGTCCGTCTGTTTGTCCGTCCGTCTGACATAACGATCCCTCTAAACAAGTGTAAAAAATATTTTTTTCGGACGGGCAAAAACACATTGGGAGTAGCGACAACTGTCAAATCATGTTGCCATTCATACTCCGTTCGGGCCCCGAACCAATCATCCATCCGTAGGTGAAACGTCCGTAACGAAGGCCGAAACTACGGGCTTCGTGCTTAGGGAGTAGGCCCTCTGGGCGCTGATAGTTTAGGTAAGTAGGTACTTACAGAATAGAAATAAAGGTAATTTGAAAAAAATAAAAAAACATAAGACCTGCTTTATAGTTAGTACAGTTAGTATGCAAAGTTTCATGATCTAATTTGAAGTAGTTTTGGAATACCAGCGATTTATTGTTCGGTTTGGAAGTAACTTTGGATTTTTTTTCTATCGTGAAAATTTTATGGAATCGTTTTTTCGTCAACCTATTACTACATACATACCTACATACAGGGTTATTGGTAAAACACCAGCAACCTCTTAAGGGGTCATTGTACTCATCATTACGAACAACTTTTACTATGGACCGAACCTGAAATCGCGAAAAAAATGAGCTGTAATCGCGAAAAAAGTACTTTGTGCTCTTGTCAGTGTCAAACACAAAGTAGGGTGACCATGAATTTTCCGGTGCAAAATCCAGAAATTGGTATACCGTGTAGGGGGACCATGTTTTTCACAGGACAAAATCCGAAAAGTAGTTTACCGGGTACCGTTGTGATTACAAATGTTGAATGTCCTGAGCCTGTAGTTCATAAACGACGCAGGGGTCGTCCTCGTAAAGTCCGCTAGTGGTTAGGATTGTTTTTGTTTGACCGGTCATGGGGACATAGCCCGATCAAAAGGGGGAGGATGCGGTGCTTACTTTGTTTAACCAGGCATGGGGTCATAACCTGGTCAAAAGGGGGAGGATATAACGCGAACCCTTTTCTAACCGCTCCCGCCACAATCCGCTCGTCCAATAAGGTCGAGTCGAAGCTTCTAGAAGGTTCTAGAAGCTTCGAAATAAATGACGCGCAGCCTTGTCATTGACTTTTCAGAGAGACGTATGTCAACAGTCAACTAGGCTGCGCAGATATTTTAGATACTTCTATTAGATTTACAAAATTAGGTCTTCGCCCCCGACTATTTATGTTAAAGCTGTTCAGTACATTTATCTACTTACCTACATCAAACTTGCCGGACCAGGGGCCGTACTATGACGCGAAAATAAGATCATGAATCCATCATGGTTCCAGTGTGAGAGAGAGACGGAGCTATATACGACCTATAGCACCATCATTTTATTACAACGGAACCATGATAGATACAAGATCTTTTTTTACGTCATAGTACGGCCCCAGGTCTTTCCGGCAAGTTTGATTAGGTGCCTATGTTATCAATTCATTTTAAAATAATACATAAATAAACTCACGCCTTCCCACGGGGGTAGGCAGAAACTACAGCACGCCGCCTGCTACGACCCTTACATACCTTATGCCTCGTTAAAATAATTTCATAAATTAATTTGCTTCACAATTCATTTTGCTTTTAGACTAATTTATAATAAGAGCTCGTGGCTAAGTAATAACAGCCGCACGGGTCGATCCATCAGATTAAGCTACGCTTGCCGGGGTTGGTCCGTGGATTGGTGACCGTCTTTACATACCGAGACTCCTCCGTGCCTCGAAAAGCACGTTAAGCCGTTGGTCCCGGCTGTCATTCGTGGATCTTTGACAGTCGTTACGGGTCGTCAGAAGCCCGAAAGTCTGACAACCAGTCTTACCAAATGATATCGTATTACGCAGTTACTGGATTGTGGAGGTCATAGTTGGGAAAAGGCTAGGCAGATTGACTAATTTATAATAGGTATCCCCTACTCTGAGCCTCGGGAACCAAGTAAGGCGTTGGTCTCGCTGTCATTCGTAGATCTATGACAGTCGTTACTGGTAGTCAGTAGCCCGAAAGTCTGACAACACAGTAAGTTACTTCTTGCCAATACAACCAGTATTGGCAAGAAGTAACGTATTACTCAGCAACTGTTGTGGAGGTCAGAGAGGCAGTCACAATGTAAAAAAAAAAACCGGTCAAGAGCGAGTCGGATTCGCGCACTGAGGTTCCGTTCCGATTTCTGAAAAAGTGTGCTATTTAGAGACATTGTTTTATTTTTTCTGTAATCGCTACTTAAACTTCTATCACATAGAATAATTTCAGCTTTTTCTCCATGCAAACTTCGGAGATATCTAAGGGGGAACGGTATTTTTTTTTACAGTTTTTAAAAATTAAGAATGTGCTAACAGCGTTCTTTCTTAAGATATCCCTCCCTAATAGCCCCACTTCGAATTTTTCAGACCCCCTTTCAGTCCCAGTTGAAAAAAAAAAAAAAATTGGCAAAATAGTTGGGCAATCGTTCTAAAACTGTTCTAAATTTCAAGTTGATAGCATTAGCAGTTCTTGAGATATCCATCTGTAACAAAAGTACAGACAGACAGACTGAGTCGCACCATCAGGATTCCTTTTTACTCAGCAGCATCCGGTTTATAAACTAGAAGACAACGACAACATAGTTAGAAAAAGGCTTGGCAGATTATGAGTAATTAGGCATAAAACGTGCTATCTTTCATAGAGCTGCTGTCGCATCTGTTTTCACAACCGATGCATTCCCAAACATTATCTTTAACAAATAACGTGTATGAGTATGAATTGCATACAAAAACGTGTTTTTTGACATTGAGGACAAACGGGGAGCCACTAACACTGATAATCTGATATCAGTCGCGATAAAAATATAAATTGGAGTAAAATGATAAGAGTTCGTTGACTTCGTGGGCGAGCCTTTGTTTTGATAACAGAGGCTTTTAGTCTGCGAGGTAAGAGACGTTTTGTGGTTGTATTTTTAGTAGGTAGGTAAGTACATAATTAAGTAGAACTTACTGTACACATACTTACTTATTCTCCATAGGAACCTACTACGCTTTGGAATAAATAAATAAATATTTTTGGACATTTCACACAACGCCATCTAGTCCCAAGCTAAGCAACCTAATGCTTGTGTTATGGTAACGAGATGGCTGATAAACTACTTATATACATTTTTTTTTTTTTGTAAATACATACATATTATAGATAGAAAAACACCCAGACTCGAAACAAATACTTGTAGGGCGTACAAATATTTGTTCCGTGCGGGAATCGAACCCGCGACATGCTGCGCAGCAGTCAATCGCTCAACCACTGCGGCAACCGTGTCGTCAATAAATAAATAAATAAATAAGAAATAATAGTACATTTTGATACAAGTGGAGAACGTTTGTTATTGCATTCGAGGCGGAATTAACACCCGAGCCGTAGGCGAGGTTGTTTTTGAGCCGAGAACTGCAATAACTGCAACTACTTACTTTTGTTTTAATGTGAAATAAAAATTGTAAAAAAGTGTCTAAAATTATTGATATGCATCTTTTGCTAAAGGTGACGTTCTAATCATTTGAGGATTACACTAATGGATATAATAATTTAAAAATCTAAATTATCCACGTTTTATTTTTTTTTAAAGTTCGCTATTCTTTTTGTATTTAAACAATTCCAGAAAAAATGTGAATTTTTTTGATGAAGGGGCGTGCGCAGGGAGCGGCATGAGCGAGGCTGAGCGGCGGGACAGAGAAGGACCGAACGCTCAAGGTCGTTTGGTCGGGGTATGGCCTTAAATAGGCCCTAGGCGGCCTTCGCGCCAGATGCGTCGTCGGACTCCGACCCCGCAGGCCCGCATCACTCCTCTCCCTCTCCTCTTCTCTTTCTTTAAGTTTATTTTTATCCATGCTGTTCCACGAGTAATAAAAAAAAACGTAGTTCGCACTAGCGACTAATTTAGCTACCCATTAATCAAGCTACCAACCTCCCTCACGGTTCGCCGCCGCTTGGAGGTTTGGGGTGATTTTTTATAGAGATTTTCTTCCTCACGGTCCGGCCGAGCCAAGACCCTCGACCACCGTCAAAAGTCAGAGACATGACCTTGACAATCTTCGGGGTTACGAGACTAACGGTGGCAGAAGGAAATGACTTCCTCCTGCCTGCCCGGCGGCAGGGTTAGTGCACACCGAGCCCGTTCTTACTCCGCCGCTGTGCGTCTCTGCTTAGAGCAGAGGGACACACGTTGGAGCGTTCCTCCGACAGGATATTGGAATACGGGCAACGAAACCCCTTAGGCACGAGTGCCTAAGGGGAACCATTTCCCGCACCCCAGGGTGCACCGTCCCGAAGACTGGCCTTCCCCCGGACTCCGGACGTATCCGTAAGGGAACTCCAGCCCACGGGCACTCGGGGAGGTTTCCTGTCCACGCATCCCACTCACATCTGCCTTGGAACGCACTAGAGATGTACAGTCAACGACTTTTCTCCGTCACCTTAAGTCACGTTAAGGGTGCTTTTCGTATGCACAGGCCAGTGGCTAGTGGCCTGCATTGTTTTCGTCCACCAATAGCGCTTCGGGGCACATCATAAAATAACGGTTAGAACCATTTTTTTGTACAAAACGTTTAAGAAAAGGGACATTGTTTATTTTAGGGTCATCCTTCTTAGGCGATATTCATCGTTCATTGGTCAAACAAAAACAGTTAACTTTGAAAAAAAGGCTCATCCTTCATTCATTAGTCAAACTAAAAAAGGGCGTTGCAAACTACGATTTCAGCGTGCAACCGAAAAAGTTTTGAAAAGGGTGAGGCGCAACGGCTTTCGATAGTACATCGTTTTCATTTTAGTTTCGGCTTATGATCTGTCTTAAGACGTGTTTCTTGGGAGTGTACTTGCCTAACAAGATGTTGCACCACAGACTTTCATAGAATCTCTTGCCCTTCTCGTTGTCCAAACTGACTAACATAGTGACTAACCAAACCCTTCTCAGAATTATTATGAAACGAATTGGGCAATCGTGTTGAGGAAACCTAGATTTAAACGAATGGTGACGCAGAGTCATGTTACATGTGAACTTTGAGTGATTTAAGTTTCCATCATAGACGTATAAAAAAAGGAGGACTCCGCGCCACGCATATCGAAAGTGAAGCACAGTATGCCGGGACCGTTTGTACAAACACGCCTCACGCACACATTTATATCATAGTATGCCGACCGGCCGCCATTACGTGACACGAGCGACGGCGTCTTTGCAGGTACCTACTCAAATCACGCACACATAGATCGGTACGGTGCTTCACTTCCGATATGCGTGGCGCGGAGTCCTCCTTTTTTATACGTCTATGGTTTCCATCTTATTTTTGTGTCCCTTTTCCGTATTGTTAATTAAAATGTTCAATAGGTAAACCACGGGTTACAGGTTAGAGGCTACTTACGTCATAGTAGATGAATTTTGTTGGACAAAACATTACAGATATCCTCCTTCTGGGGAAGTCGGGTAAAAGCGAGACAGCCTCGATACAGTTGTACCACAGATTAATACAGATGGGACACTTCGCAAAATCATTTAAATAAAAAGCGACTCTTGCTACGACACAATAAAGTGCAATTCAGGTCGCACAACGCTTATTACCTACAGTTATATTCAACTACAAGTTGCCTCTCTTTCTATCGCGTAACTCTTATACCTTCTGACCTACTGAATTAGCCCCGCGGACGGGGCCCGCCGCGTACTTGTAGCTTCATACCTAAACTGCGGAGTGTCCCATGTGTTGTACCTACTCTTCAATTTAGCAACGTTATATAACGTTGCTAAATTGAAGAGTACAACTGTGTCGTAGCATGACGACTGAAGTGACAGGTAATATGTTTAGTCGGTTAATCAGGCGTGTGGTATTTTTTTGTTTACCTTTATTTAATTACGTAAACCGATGGAGTATAGAATTTTAAATCATAATGTACAGCTCAATCAACAAAATCAACTCCCTGCCTATCGCAGCCCACTGCTGGACATAGGCCTCTCCCAGTCTGCGCCACAACACCCTGTCCTCCGCCTTCCGCATCCAGTCTGTCCCAGCTACTTTCTATGGCTCTTCGGTTCATCTAGCTGGGGGGCGTCCCACACTACGCTTACCGATACGCGGTCTCCACTCCAGGACTCGTCTGCTCCACCGGCCATCGATCCTTCGACAAACATGGCCAGCCCACTGCCACTTCAGTTTGCTTATTCTGTTTTGTTATTATTTTTCTTTTGGAAATAGAAAATCTATTAGGTTCCAAAGACGGACAGTAGCACAAATATAAACACTTTTAATTAAGAACCCTGTACTGGCCACAAAAGATCAAGGAACTCATTTCGTTATCATGTAGGTACTAATTAAGTACATTGAGCTAATCAGTAAAAAATAAATACGTATAAAAATAAAAACTAAGCCTGCTTGATAAAGCTCGCGGCACAATAAGTGCGTCAAAACAAAATAGCATGTCTCAACATGTTTGGTGTTGCGTTGGTTAGTTGCGCGATAGTGGCGCAACTCAAGAGCAGGTTTATAAACGCTATACAATTTTTGACAGATTGAGACGGAGATGAGATAGCGAACGTTGTTAAAAATACGGGAATTGCTCCTCTAGTGACTTCTGGGCCAGGTTTTTTTTAATTTAACCGGAGAAATACATCAGAGTGTTAGGTTAAACGAGGGACATACTTTAACGGAGTGTAGTAGGTAAGTACTCATGAAAATGAACCACTTTCACCATGGAACTAACCCTGAAATATGAAAAAAACAATCAGCTGTCTCGTACATTTTGATCGCGTAGGTTTTGCACTCAACATGTTTGGTGTTGTGTTCGTTAGTTGCGCGATAGTGGCGCAACTCAAGAGCTGCGTTATACAGGGTGTTATGTTAAATTAGGGACATACTTTAACGGAGTGTAGTTAGTAGTGAGTAACTCATGAAAATTATCAAATTTTACCATGGAACTAACCCTGAATTATAAAAAAAAAAACAGCAGTCTCGTACATTTTGATCGCGTAGGTTTTGCACTTTGTAGAGAACAGCTGATTTTCATTTTCATTATTCAGGGTTAGTTCCATGCCGCCGGGGTAGTGGGTTGTTCGAAAGGGATATCGTGGCCCTGGCATAGGCAACTGAAGGAACACGGGTGGGTTTTAGTCACTAAAAGTCTGACACGCTCCACCCAGAGCGGTAGAAGTCATTTGATGATTTCTCATCCACAAAAAAAAAGGGTTACTTCCATGGTAAAAGTTGTTCATTTTCATGAGTAGGTACTACACTCTGTTAAAGTATGTCCCTCGTTTAACGTAACACCTTATTTCTCCGGTTAAATTCAGAAAACCTGGGCCAGAAGTTACCAGAGCGGCAATTCATCCTGTCAAAAATTGTATAAATAAATAAATATAAATAAATATCCTTGGACATTTCACACAACGCCATCTAGTCCCAAGCTAAGCAACCTAATGCTTGTGTTATGGTAACGAGATGGCTGATAAACTACTTATCGTCAGTGAAGTTCTAACAGTGCGTAAGTCATTTTATGAGTGTTTTGAGATTTGAATGTCATTGGATAAAGCTTAATGGCGCGCATCGTATCGACCAATCAAAACACAGTAAACTGACCAATACGAATGCGTTATTTGAAAAATAGTTACACTGCGTATCTCAGTTGTTGGCGCCAACACTGCATATGTCAGCCATTCACGTACAAATTCGTCGTGCATCAAGTGATCCGATGTTGAAAAAACTGTATGAAATGAATGTAACTCACGCATAAGGCCACATTGTGTTCAATTATTAATACAAATTTTTTATTAATAATTAAACACAATATGGCCCCAAGCGCAAGCCCCATTAAGCTCATACAGTTTTTTCACTCTCCTGTAAAGTAGCCATTTTTGACTTCCGTACTGTTAGAACTTCACTGACGTTATATACATTTTTTTTTGTAAATACATACCCTATAGATAGAAAAACACCCAGACTCGGAACAAATACTTGTAGGTCGTACAAATATTTGTTCCGTGCGGGAATCGAACCCGCGACATGTTGCGCAGCAGTCAATCGCTCAACCCCTGTGCCAACCGTGTCGTCAATATTAGTATAGTTAGTATAGCGTTTACCTACATTTTTGACATTTTGATTGTCGCTGGAGTTCGTTGGCATGAGATTGCGACTTGAATTTAAACGTTTTTAAGTACGAGAATCGTCCTTCTGATGTGTTGCCATAAGCCAGGGCAGTTGGCTTGATTGGTGACATTTCCCCATGAAAATAAAACACCGTCTTGAAATGAGGGTAACAAATGCTGGTGGTGCTATTGCTATAGGTACTATCGGCCAAACTTCCCCATGCTCACCTTTAATAGCACGGCACACGACTGGATTTCCCGATGCATGCGTTTTGACCAATGGGATACACGTTAGTTTATAATTTGATTTGTTGCTAATGTTTGTTGTTATTTTTTGTTACACGCACTTATATGTACAAATGCATATTGAAAAAAAACAGCTGTTCCCTACATTTATGTTCGCATACTTACAAGTTTACAACTCGTCAACACGTAGGGAACAGCTGATAATTTTTTCGCGATTTCAGGTTTGGTTCCACAATGATGAGTACAATTGACCCCTTAAGAGCATTACGGTGATTAAAATTACACCCTGTATATTAAATTTATACAACGTGTCGTTTTGCATCCTCGTCAAATTTGAAGGTGTGGTAGATACAGAATATCAAACCGAACAACTTTCTCCATGGGACCAACATCGTATTCGCGAAAAAAATAATCAACCGTCCCATACCTACATTTGCGTAGAGTACCTAGGTATTGAAGTTTTCTATGGGATAGTTAGAAATTTTTTCGCGAACACGATGTTGGTGTCATGGAAAAAGTTGATCTGTTTTATGGTCTTAGTATACCACACCCTTAAATTTGACGAGGATGCTAAACGTCACGTATTCAAGCCGAAGAGAAAAAGCCAACCAATTTATCATCATCGAGACATGACGTAATCTTCAGCATTCCTCAGCCAAAATACGTGATGATAACATTGTTTTATAGGTAGGTATAAAACCTTGAAAACAGTACCACGTGGGGCTGGTGTGGCGCAACGTTGAAGCGACATTGTGCAGGTCAGTAACGCGACGGTAAGATAGTGGAAAAAATGTAGTGGTAGCAAAAAAAGTGTCTGGGGCTAAATATTTTGGAGGTCATTCCAGCAGTATACGTATGGGGCTTGTGGCTAAGTAATAACAGCCGCACGGGTTGATCGATCAGGTTAAGCTATGCTTAACGTAGGTACATGTAGAAGCAACAAATATGATGTACCCAGGATGTTGTATTACTTATCTCGATTTAAAAGAGTGTCCGTGGAGTTTCTGTTTTGGAATGGACAACTAGCTTCAATTTTCTGACTAACTGACCGACTCTTTGACAGTTCAAAAGTGCCTGTAATTGGTTTAATTGCTTTGAGTTTGAGTTTGACGCATTTGGTCCGTGGATACCCAAGACTCCTCCTTGCCTCGGAAAGCACGTTAAGCCGTTGGTCCCGGCTGTCTTTCGTGGATCTTTGAAAGTCGTTTCGGGTCGTCAGAAGCCCGATGGTCTGACAACCAGTTTTACCAAGGGGTATCATATTACCCAGCAACTGGGCAGTCGCTCCATGTAAAATACTGGTATTCAGCTGCATCCGGTTAGACTGGAAGCCGACCCCGACATAGTTGGGAAAAGGCTAGGCTCCATGTAATTACGTAGGCAATGCGTTTTCTTTTGACAATTCAACAACATCCATTGCGTTATTTACGTTGTCGAGTTTACGATTTTTTTAAACTTAAGAAGCAATGGTTTATTAATTTCTTTCAAAATCCTTTGGATTCTGATAGGTAGAAAGTGTGCAGCGCATTAAGGTAGGTACGTGTGTCCACTTCTTTAAACGTTTTACAGGTATGTTAAAGGGTGCCTTAGAAATGAAACTGAAAGGTCTAGCACATTCAACCTGTGGTTTTTTCCTCAAAAGACCATTTCAGACAGCAATCTAAATGGTCTTCTTATGATCTGACCAAGATTACCTATGTCTGGACTTTAAAAGAGACTGTGACCTCTGAGTTTGTTTCGGCCTTTCTTCTCAGAGTAGTCAGATAGGTAACGCCGACCTCATCTAGTTTTTTTTATTTAAAATATGATTAACGTGTAAAAGTGTTTGTACAACCAACCTACCTATGGAAATAAAATCATTCATCATTCAGGAAAGGTTTTCATAGGTAGGTAGGTACTAGAAAATGCGTTTTGGGAAAATACATGAAAATGAGTTAGTAGGTCAATGGCGAGATAAACTTAAGACTATACTTAGCCAAGTACTTTGTATTATACATAGGGCCTGTTTCACCACCTACAATTAAGTTCCTATTAACTTACTTGACAGATAATTTCATACAAATTCTATTCCATTTTTTAATTTATTCGGTAAGTACCTACCTACCTAGTGGCTATTTTTATTAACCACTGCGAGTAGTCTTCTCTTAATTAAAGTCCTTGTGTAATAAAATTTCTGTTATTCAATTTTGAATTGTTTTTCGTTATGTTTTTATTACAGACGCTATTAATGATTATATTTACCTACTGTAAAAAAATCTTAAATTGGACAAATTATTTATTGTAGATTTAAAAAAAAAAAGTTGATGTCCAAAATTACATTTTCTTTTCAGTACCTAGGTACTGTAGAGGTTTGTGTTGTAATCAAGCCTTAGCATAGATATTACTGGCTGACATTTCAATCATTCAAACAGCGAATATACTAAAGGAAAAGTCATGCTCGCTTTTCCTTTAGGATTGACAGTTAGATTTTAGCTAGCATACATAAGTAGGTAGTTGTAAAAAAAAAACTCCCAAAAAAATAAACGAAAACAATAGCCACGTATAACATTGCAAACCATACATCTATAAATAAATGTATGTCGATGTCTGTATGTGTCGCGAACTCGCGATGCATCATCAAATCCAAGTTCAATGCACTCGGCTGATTCACGACTCTTTTTGTATGCATCTGTCTCTGTCACACTAATCTTATCATACGTATCGCTGTCTCTGTCTGGTGTATGACAAATTAGTGTAGACTGAGGAGATTTTGTGATAAAACAGTTTGCATTTTAATTAAACTTTTTGCTTGTTTTTAATTCTCTTACAGATGGCCATGTTTATCGGAGATTAACAAAGTGAGTTGTCAATGCAGCAAATTGTAAATAATCTGTTTGTTAAAAATGGTTTATTAGTAGATAATATTATTGTTCAAGGTATCAATATCCCTTTGTCTTGTGTAGAATATTTTCATTAGGTAGTAACTGCGGATTTTTGGAAAATGAGGTCAAAAGGTACTTTATTTTTGTGGATGAGAAATCATCAAATGACTTCTCCCGCTCTGGATGGAGCGGAAGGGCGTGTCAGACTTTAACCTACTGACTAAAACTCACCCGTGTTCCTTCAGTTGCCTGTGCCAGGGCCACGGTATCTTTTTCAAACAATCCGCGACCCCAGCGGCAAAAAAACTGGCCCAACTCGGATTCGAACTCACATCTATCCCGATCACATTAGCGAGAGCAGCCTCGTTACCGATCTAGCTAATGTTAACTTAGGTCAAAAGGTACTTAAGTAATCAAAATTGAAATACACTCTTTTATAAACCTACCTCTACAAAAATCAGTCGCAAGTAAATTAATGATCGTCAAACACATTCTGACGCTGACCTTAAAACTCACTAGATTCTGTAGTCTGAAAAGATGTCTGATCAATTCAAAATCACCAGTCAAGTCTCATGATTACCTAGGGATTAGGTTAGGTGCTGACTCACAGAACATTAATACTCAAGGTGATTCCAAAATCAAAAAATCTAAAATGGCGTCGATACCAAAATACCGCGTTCATTTATTTAATTCAAACTTCTAAATTCAAAACTCGTGCATTGCAAAAGGAAAACTGCATCGTTATTTTACGTGGAACTGGTATTGAGCTAAAAATATTTAGTTATTGCTGCACAAATATTGCACGTTATCGCAGAGTCACTGACCCTTTCCGATAAAGGTTTCAGGTATTCCTGTATAAATAACGGTTTCTTTTCAAGGCGTTGGCTCTGTTTGATTAGTTAGTACAGTTTTTGAACCGAAATAACTTTGATAGATTGATTTCAGTCAGTCTATCTCATTACCTATTTTATGAGTTAACTAGGAATGTATACCTATCTAAGTAGGTAACTAACTCACATTGCTCCTGTTCTTACAAAATGTCTGTTCAAGTCCTATCATTAAAAGAAAAAACTCAAAAAATGTGGCATTTTTATGACCTAGATCGCATTCGACTGCTACCTATGTTAGCCACTAAATCCAAAATATACTTCACCTTAATTATGATTTGAATGAAAATTTTGTAAAAATGAGGAATCTTGCGAAAAACTGAAAACGCGCTACTCGAATCAAAAACTCAACAAAAATGCTCCAACATCAAATTCGAATCGCAAACAAAAACCAAACATTAAAAAAAAACAAACAACTCAACAAAGTTCCGAACGCAACAAATTCAAAATTCAAATTACTTTCACCGCCGAAATGCGTATTCCATTTACGAATTCGCCACATCCGTCAACAATTTTACGGAACGGGGACAACCGAATTCGCTTCAAGGTCGTTGTGGCAGGTCAGTGTTGTGACGTCAGAGGCGCCCTCCAAAACGCAGGGTCATTGCCCTCGCCACCGCGGAAACTGTGTTGTGCGCGGACCGAATGCGAATTGGGGGCTCTCTGTGTGCGTGTGGCGGGTGGGGGGTACACACGCGGAGGTTCCGAGAATTATTCGGATGTTGGTTTTCATTGGGGAATTGTGTGAAAATAATTTGTTCATAGGTAGGGAATTGGGGTCAGAGTGTCAGACATGAGAAATTATTTTGGGTAAAATTACTTATTTTCGAGATAATGTTAAAATGGGACTGGTATATAATCTAAATCCTTGCTACGCCTATCTTATTACGGCAATTGTCAACATAACACTGCATTAAAACTTGATACTTTTATTATCAAGTAACTAACTAACACACAACTAACTAGGTAGTCATTTATTTATATGACTCTAGCCGCAAAAGACACCTTTGCAAAACATTCTTAAAAAAAAAAGTGTTACAGCATCTCTTTCGCGACCAAATTCCCGTTCGCCGAACAATAACCCCAATTTGTAACCTCCCCATTACTTTGTGTACAGACACAGTAACAATGTGTGCGTAAAGTCGTCTGGGTACACAAGTGTGCGTACAATTCGGCTAAACGGTCACACTTGAGTAATTTCTTTATTATGACAACGTTTCGGGGTTAATTTTATGCTGTTCGTCTTTTCCTTCCTCAATCATTTTGACATTATTATTATGCTTGGTATTTTGGTACATACCTATAACGTCACGCCTTTATTATCCGAATGGGCAGGTAGAAGTGTAAGTATAGCCACATTTACTTAGTGCATTTTTTTGCAAGTAAGTATAGCCACATTTACTTAGTGCATTTTTTGCAAGTAAGTATAGCCACATTTACTTAGTATAACCCTGTATATTACTGCGTTTTTATATATCAAGTTTTATATATCAAGTTTTTATATATTAATGTACTTACCCTATTTTATAAAAATGAAGCGAACTTAAAAACTTACCTATTGCCCCGAAGAGCACAAATTCAGTTTCTGAAGTATAGAAAAAAATCAAAAACACGTCGCTCAACTTGAGGATCCGAATCCCTATAGGTACATCACTCAACATTAAGCAATAATGGCCGAAAGCTGAAAGCTAAAAAAAAATTAATTAAAATAAAAAAATAGGTATTACTTAGGTATTATTATTTTTATACTTACTTAATTTTATTTATTATGAGTATTATGACCCTATAGTTTACGGTTGATTTAAAATTTTCCTTTTGTTACAGTAGGTATTGTGGCGGCATCTACAACGCCACGTGCGAACTACGCATCAAAGACCTGACGTCACACAAATCCTGCATCGCGCAAGCAGAGTTTACATCGTGACTGGCATATTGCAATACCCTGACATGATCTGACATCACCCGTCGGCATAGAATACATAATAGTACAAACCGTCGGGCAGTTGCCCACCAGACACAACACCCGTCCGATCGGAGGATCCTCCCTTTTCTATGGAGGATGCTGAACTTTACACACTGTTCCTCATGCCTTTAGAGAACGTTCATTTCTTAATATTTGACTCTATTGTTATGTAGGTACCTAATTGGTATTTTTATGAGGATAATACTCAATAGGTAGGTACGAGTATCTACCTATGTGAACCCCTCAAGTGTCTGAGTTTGGCTGATTTTAGACCCAAAACCCCCGCGAGTGGGGAGGGTTGGGGCTTAGTTGCGAACCCCATAGGTTCACAACTACTGATAATGATATTTTTTCCATCGGATGATGTTTTTTTACGTTTACATATACGTGATCTAAGCTTATATACCTATTATGTAAAGTTTTGTCCTTTTGCACACTTGGGGTGAATTTGACACGCGGGGGGGGGGAGGGGAGGTTAGCTGCGAACTCCATAAGTTCACAACTAATGATTTGATCAGTTTTCCATCGGATGATGTTTTTTTACATTTATATATATGTACATTTATATAGGGTGACTGGTAATTAGTGACTGATACCTAAACACATGATTGTGCTCATGACAACAAACAACTTTTACTATGGGACCAAACCTGAAATCGCGAAAAAAAAATCAGCTGCCCCATACATTCATGTTCGCATAACTCGTCAAAATGTAGGGAGCAGCTGATTTTTTTTTCGCGATTTCAGGTTTGGTCCCATAGTAAAAGTTGTTTGTTATCATGTGCATAATCATGTGTTTAGGTATCGGTCACTAATTACCAGTCACCCTATATATATGTGATATAAGCTTATGTACCGAACAAAAAAAGGGTTTTTCTTATGCACACATGGGGTGCATTCGACACTTGAGGGGTTAAGAGTGTCTTCATATTGTGGTTAAAATTCACGTGGCGTGATAATACTTAGGTACAGCCGGTCGATTCTGTAATAATCTCACCGTTAAAACTTAGGTGAAGTGAGTTTGTTTTTGCTAGGAATTGACACTATTGACAGCTCACTCCACGCTCACTTCACCTAAGTTTTCACGGTGAGATGGTTACAGAATCGCACTGCTGTGGTTTATTTTGATTGTGTTTACATAGTTAACCTAACCCCTGAGGCCTCTCGTTATTGTTTCCTTCATTGTGGGTTTTAATTGGACAGATATTTACTTAATAGTTCTTTACGTGAAAATTAAATAAAACGCAAACGGGTAAATAAAATATGACGCGTTACAATGACAAAGAATCTGGTTTTACATAGGTAGGTACCTATACTTTAAGTTTATGTAACATATTGAAAATTCAAAAAGTTTTAATTTAATGTAAAAAAAAGTTTAGCACTTAGATACCTAATTATTTTTCATAATTCAAAATACTAGGTATGTTACCTACTTTCATAAAGCCAAATAAACATTTAAAAGACAAAATAAATAATTCAGAACAATGAAAACCCCGAACCTTCCCATGAACCTCAATTTTAGTTTCATATAAACATCTAAATAATTCATTCCCATAAAAATATGAAGCACCGTCGCCGTCAAGCAAACTAATCTTTATGGCAGCCATCTTAATAAAAAGCATAAAAATAAAGAATGTAACGAGTCCGGTCCGTCTAGCAGGTTTAAATACAAAAAAAAATCCAAGATGGCGCGCACCAATCGTCTAACACGGTTCAAATTTCGGATGCGCAGGAGTGGGGCGGGCGGTATGTTAGACGCACAATAGAAATGTGTGTGAGATTTATGTGATTTTAAAATTAGGGCCCAGATTAGATGGAGGTCTGTGATTGGATAGAGGCGTCCATTTTGGTGGTTTTAAATGGTTTTTATGATTGGCTCTTTTTGTTTGAATGTTTTGGGTAATATATTATTTTATTTTTCTTGGTTCTTTCAGTTTTGATATAGGTAGGTAGACTACTTGTAAGTACCTAGTTAGGTTGTTTTAAATTTATTATTTATTAAACTAGAGCGTAAATATTTTATTTGAATAAAAAAATATAATTTTTTTAAAAATTTGGCTTTAATATTTTATTTTAAAATAAGACTAAATTAATGTTTAACTCCTCAGATGTCCGAGAAGGGCTAATTTAATTATTTAATATAATACTTATTTCACAAAAACATACAAGTAGTACCTAAGATAGGTAATTTCTCTTTGCAATTGATTAGAATTAAACATACAGCAATACTACATACATAAGTAAAGTAAATAAAACTACAAATAGTTACACATCACTATCTTAAAATAGACCCAACCAGCGAAACCAATTTATCACTTTATCAGCGACAGCCAAAAAAATCAACCACTGACAGAGCGTCGCACTAACCTTCTAATTTTTTCTAACACACGAACAACCAATGGGAAACGCCCAAATTTCGAAGATGCGCTTGAGTGGACGAAATTTTTAAACGGGTTAGACGCACACAGACGCGCCCGTGTCTGAAGGTTACACTAGTACACTGTCGTGCGTATAAAGAGAGTGAGTGTGTGCGTGGGGAGTGTGGTGTATGTGTGTGTGTCATTAGCATTTAGTGAATAAGTGTCAAGTGTGAATGGTGGTGAATAATTTATTTTGTTTGGTTTTCGGTGATTAAATATGCATGCGTTTATTCAAATATATTTATGTAAATCGCTTTGTGTTTAAGTAACTACGTTATTAAGTTGCAAGGTTATTTTAATTTCATTTTAATTGTTGATTTTTATTCACGTTTTGACGTTATTAAAAGAAGTTGTTTAGTAATAACGGTCAAGGAAAAGATTGTAGGAAATGGAAGCGCCAACAATAAAATTGATAATCAATAAGTACAATTCGCTGGGACAATGAAATTGAAGGCTAAATAGATGCCGAGGCTACTTATTTTCAAGAGATACCTTGGCTATAGGTACTTATTTTCAAGACAGTTAAATTGATTTTTGTAACAGTCACTAGAATAGAGGTAGGTATTGGGGTACCTAGGTAGGTACTTAGGTAGGTCTTTTGACGTGTAGATATCTACCTACTTAAATGAAATACCTACCACATTAGGGGTAGGTAAAGTAGGTACATAATGGGATCTACTTTATTTCTCGTATACATCAATGATCTTACAAACCTATGTATACCAAGTGGCGAAATAATCTCGTATGCAGATGATACTGCCCTTCTATTCTCTGCCGATACTTGGAATAAGGTCTTCGATGCTGCCCAGGTCGGTTTCAATATGGTTCATGAGTGGTTACATAGAAATATTCTTACCCTTAACACTGAAAAAACAAAATACCTAGCGTTTTCTATCCGCCAAAAATCTGGAATCAATAAAGAGCACCACATTATTCCACACAGATGTGTATCCAAAGCAAACTGCAGTTGTAAACCGCTAGAGTGCGTTGATAAAATAAAATACCTGGGTATTACAGTTGACTGCCATTTGAGCTTTAAAGAACATATTAAGGTATTGTCTTCTAGGGTACGTAAACTTATCTACGTCTTCAAGAATCTTAGGCACGTCACAGATGCGATTTTATTAAAAAGGATTTACCTAGCTTTATGCCAATCCGTCATTTCATACTGCATATTATCATGGGGTGGAGCTCCTAAAACCACCATCAAGAGCTTAGAAATTGCTCAACGCGCGATTTTAAAAGTGAGCAATTTTAAGCCGATCTTGTTCCCGACAAGAACACTTTATGACTACTGCCAAGTCTCTACTGTTAGGCAATTATTCATAGAAAAAATTGTTTTGAAGAAACACAGCGAACTCGTTTATGACCCAGTATTTACTAACAAGCGCCGAAAGCACGAGGTATGTACACGATCCTATGAGCCCAAAACATCTTTCATAAGAAGATTTTACACAGTTCTCTCTCCTTTTCTTTACAATAAAATAAATAAAGAACTCAATATATATCCACTCAACAAAACTTTATGTAAGGAAAAGGTACATAATTACCTAATTGGTCTTTCATATGAGGAAACAGAGAACCTATTCATTGTTCAGAAATAGTCACTTAAACAATTTTATTAAATTTATTTTTTCGGTAAAGTATCTACACTACTCAAACACCCCAACACCTTTCACAACTATACACTTACACAAAATCAGGCACACAAACACACACACACACATACTCCTTTGTTTTTTGTTTTTTTAATTGTTACAGTTTTCTTGTTCATAATAATTCATTGATGTATCTTTTTTGCATGTCTTTTTGGGCTAATATATTTTTTAATGTCGGTTTTGAGGGGTCTGGCGCTGTATGCCGAGATACAGGACTCGTCCTAGTTCGGCTGCAGATGCTCCCATGTTAATACTCCTAAATACTAGCCTAATAAGTATGTGTAATTCGTTGTATTATTTCTGGTGTAATAAATAAATAAATAAATAAATAAATAAATAATTCCCTATGAAATCAACAAGATACTTATCTATAGGTAGAAACCTAAGTAAGAAGGGTAGGTAGTACTTAGGTAGGTAAGTATAGGTAAGAAAATTTTTGGTAAATTTTCTTTAGGTATCAAAATTCCTGGTCTGAAAACGGTTGAACCAACTTTGTGCTACTCTTACTGATACTACCTAAGTTCATAAACGTCACTAATTTTTTTCGTGGCTTTTTTTTACTTTTTTATTTTTCTTGTTTAAAATGTCTCCTATTTAATGTTATCAAAACCAGCCAGATACAAACAGTACCCACAGCCAAAGAGTACTACGACTACCTACATACCTATAAAATACGGAAAAACCCTTTCTCCAACTTATTAGATTATACATACATACCTACTAAGTAGGTGCCTAAATATCATTGCAAATTGTATTTATAACCGGCAACTCCTTCCTACTTAAAATAGAACACTAATAACTTAGTCTCATTGATACAATATAATTGTGATTGGTACCTACCTAAGTATTAAATAAACAATTAGTGAAATGGTCTCACCCCAGTGCGAGATAGTTTTAAGAACGGACACATTGCAGACCCTACACAACGGAGGTACAATTTAGTGCACTGAAGTGTACACTTGAGGACAAAGATAAGGGAACACTTTTTTTTAGTGCGGCGCCATCTAGAACGCCTCATGCGAATTACGCATCACACTGACGTCACGCAGAATCCTGCATGGCGCTAGTAAAGTTGAACGCGCGATTGGCATACTTATAGACAACGTCCCGACGTCTATCGTCGGGCAGTAGCCCACCAGACACATCCTCCCTTTTCTATGGCGGATGAAGAACTTTCCATCTTGTTCCTCATACCTACCTTTATACTAGTGTAGTGTGTGTGTGTGTACCTAGATACAAAGAGTTGATCAGCCAAGTTACCGTTAGGTTCTGCATAGATTCAGAAGTATTTTTAGTGACAAAAATTCTGTAATCTTTCTGTAAAAATGTTGGGTTACCCAATGGGATTTCACTAAGATATTAAGATAAGATGGCCATCATTATTATCAAAACTATCGATACCTACCTACAGTGCTTATACAAGTTGTAGGTAATAGGTACCTATTTCATTATCATTCAGTACACACACACGTCTCGATCTTCTTTACTGCTGATCGAAAGCTGACTGTTTTGTCGAACAATATCGATGCAATCTGATTTTCAAAGAAAACGCGAAAAGCGCGCGTGTTTACAAAATTTGTATAGGTACACGTTATAACAAATACATTATCTTTAGTTTTGATATAACAACATAATTTTTAGCAATCCTCAGACACAGACATTCACAATTACAATGCAATAAAAACCCTATTACCAGCTACAATAGATCCTATGTTTAACTGAACTAAACTGTCTCCCTCAAACGAAAATATAATGCTGTTCCCTTCGCCTTGTCCGCCAGTGTACAAGTACAGTGGGCGTGCAATTTTTAAGACTAATTATCGCCGTACGTCAGTGTCGCGCGGTGACACCACGCATTTTTCGTTGCTGACTGTACCTACATGGAGTATTAGTTTTGTAACTTAGCTCTATTTTGAAATAATATTTCGTGTTTTTTGACAAAAAGTTTTGTTACTTACAGCTTAAATTCCACAGGAGATTATGTAGGTACTACCTACTATACAGGGTGTTCGGCGCATGGACCGACACAATTTTTTGGGGGATTGGGGTGGTCATTTGCTAGGTTTCACCTAAAGACCTCCATGTCCTAAGTGTGACGGTAATTGAGATATGTTTTTTTTTGTTCTTTCTTTGAATTACCCAAAATCTCGCCTTTGAATCGATATTTTTTTTTTTGTTTATGGTTACAATAGAACAAAATAAACTTTATAATAGTCTGCAATGTATTTTTATTCTAAATAAATTATTATTTGATGTAATTTATCAGTAGAAAATGACTTATGTGCTTCCAAAGTCTTAAAAATGTTTAAATGTATGAAAAATTACTACTCTTAAATTCTTTTTTTTTTTTTAAATAAAGCCATTTTGACCTTATTTTTATCTCAAAAAGTTCTTTAGCTTGTACCCTTTCTAAGGGTATGCTACACGCTATGAAAAACAGTTCAAATGTAGTCAAAATACTAGTTAGAGAGTCAGTTATGGAGTGTTTTAAGAAAAGATTTATTACGGTAATTATATTTTTTTATTTTATTTCGAATAAGAATACATTGTAGACTATAATAAAAATTATTTTGTTCTTTACAACCATAAACAAAAAAAAAATATCGATTCAAAGGCGAGATTTTGGGTAATTCAAAGAAAGAACAAAAAAAAACATATCTCAATTACCGTCACACTTAGGACTTGGAGGTATTTAGGTGAAACCTAGCAAATGACCTCCCCAATCCCCCAAAAAATTGTGTCGGTCCATGCGCCGAACAGCCTGTATACACAAAATCAAAAAATCAAATCAAATCATTTATTCGTTTTTTCAATATAATATGAGACGGGTTGGTATCAGAATGACTGGATCGCAAATTGACCACGTCGCTCTTAGTCCAAATCTCAAAATGTCTAAATCTCAAAATGACTACATCGCTTTTAGTCCACATCTCATAATGTCTAAATCTCAAAATACCTAACTCGCAAAATGACTACATCGCAAAAAGTCCGAACAGTTGTGTAGGCACCTATACCTACATTAATCTCTTTGGGTCTTAAGGTGACTTTTTTTCTAACTTTCCCTAGACTATAATGTGCTTCCCCAAAATTCACTCTTTACACCAAACTTGAACCAAATCGGTCCATTTTGATGCTTGAACAGACAAACCTACAAACAGACAAAAATGTTCAAATCACCTATTTTGGGTAATATAATACCTACTGGTATTCAGCTGCATCCGACCCCAACATAGCTGGGAAAAGGCTAGGCAGATGACGATGATGAATGACGATGTATCCAGTCATTCTGATATCAACCCTGTATAGGTGCCTACACAACTGTTCGGACTTTTTGCGATGTAGTCATTTTGCGAGTTAGGTATTTTGAGATTTAGACATTATGAGATGTGGACTAAAAGCGATGTAGTCATTTTGCGACTTAGGTATTTTGAGATTTAGACATTTTGAGATTTGGACTAAGAGCGACGTGGTCAATTTGCGATCCAGTCATTCTGATACCAACCCTATGAGACAACACAAAAGGGAATTTGTGTTTTTACTGCTGATTCCACTGCATTGCCCATTGTTATTTTGAAATGTAGGTAAGCTCTAATTAATAATAGGACCTACCTAAAAAATTACATTATATTTGATAGTTAATTATGTACAGGTACTTACAATCCGATCCATAAAAAAAACTTCTTACCTTCTAACTGTTGATAGCGCCATCTATCGTCAAACGGACGAAACACCTTGTGAAGCAAAAGCAACCGTTTAATACATACATAGTAAGTAGGTACCTACTAACGTTATGCTCCGTGCTACAAAAAAAACCGGTCAAGAACGAGTCGGACTCGCGTACCGAAGGTTCGGTTCCGATTTCTGAAAAAGTGTGCTATTTATAGACATTATTTTATTTTTCCTGTAACTAATCTTTACATAAACTTCTATCACATAGAATAATTTAAGATTTTTCTCTTTGCAAACTTCGGAGAGAGGGAACGGTATTTTTTTTTTACATTTTTCATCAAAAGTCGAAAACTATGCAGCCTAAAAAAAAAAATGTTTGAGAATGCAAACCGTTATTTCATAATGATACCCCACAGACCCTACTAGTAACACTTTGAATTTCCCTGTTGCAAAAAATATATAAATATTTTTATTTCTTTCTTATTTGCAAAATAGTAGAATAAACGTCATTTAAAACTGTTCCAAATTTCAAGTTGATAGCATTAGTAGTTCTTGAGACATCCAGCTGTGACAGACAGACTGAGTCGCACCATAAGGGTTCCTTTTTACCATTTTGGTACGTAACCCTAAAAACATAACCTTCAAAAGAATCCCGTGATAATCCCTATTTAGCACTGACTACCCACAATGCAGAATTAGCGACCCATTCTCACAATAAAGCCGTTCGTACACTTATAGCATGAAGCACATTATATTCCGTTAATATTAATAGTGTGTCAACATAAAGCTGTGTGCGGAA
Organism: Cosmia trapezina; assembly: GCA_905163495.3. NCBI lineage: Eukaryota > Metazoa > Arthropoda > Insecta > Lepidoptera > Noctuidae > Cosmia > Cosmia trapezina. The sequence continues at coordinate 4,987,015 of LR991041.1, read as the reverse complement.
TGTCCAGGGGTCACGATTATTGTGTCACCGGGTAGTAGTGACACCATGACTTCTACATTATTCGAGACTGTCCCAAAACTGATAGGTCGATATTTAAATTTTTATACACGTGTAATTTTAATCACCTTTAACCTCTTAAGGGGTCATTGTACTCATAATTGTGAACAACTTTTACTATGGGGCCGAACCTCAAATCGCGAAAAAAAACAGCTGTAGGTACCTTACATTTTGACGAGATAGGCGAACATAGCTAAATGTAGACATGTAGGGCGAAGCTGTTATTTTTCGCGATTTCAGGTTTGGTCCCGTAGTAAAAGTTGTTCATAATGATGAGTACAATGATCTCGAGGTTAACGGTAAGAACCCTTTGGAAATAATGGTTGTCAGACTTTTGGGCTTTTAACTACTCGTCGTAGGGACTGTTAAAGATCTATGAATGACAGGCGGGACCAACGGCTTCACGTGCTTTCCAAGGCACGGAGGAGTCTCGGTATGTGAAGACATGTAATGGATGGTCACCCATCCACGAACCGACCACGGCGAGCGTAGCTTAACCTTCGATCGACCCGTGCGGCTGTTATCATTTAGCCGACTTCGTCTGCGATCCAGGATGAAAAGTAGCCTACGTCCTTTTCCAGGTCATGGTCTACCCATGTGTCAAATTTCATCCAATTCCATTCAGCCGTTTTAGCGTGAAAGCGTAACAAACAAACAAACTTACTTTCACATTTATAATATTAGTTAGGATTATTATGTAGGGACCGAGTTAAAGTTTCGTTTTCCGGATCGATTGCTAAAGTATTTTGTGCAGGCGCATGATAATACGCATTGCATTCTTGATTAACGAGTAGACCAGCACCATAATTACGTAACACATTATCAATCGGAGTTGGTTCCATTTTGACAGTTCAACAACATTCATTGCGTTATTTACGTTGTCGAGCACACAAATATTTCGAACATTGAAGCAATGGATTAGCAATTTGTTTCAAAATGAAACCAACTCCGATTGATAATGTTTTACGCAAATAGGGTGCTGGTTGACGTAACTATTCTTTTTAATCTAGGTATATCGATGGATAAAAACTTACTTATCTATGTAGCCATATCTAGCTACTTGAAATCTTTATCAAACTGTTTTGAGGCATTTAAAGAGATTTATTTTTTATTTTTACTTATTGTTAAACTAAGGACAATATTGAAATATTCATCACCGATTACACAGACAAACAACTAATTATTAAAATGGCTTTGGCACAATGATGCTATTGTCTAACCATTTTCCTCGAGTTAAAGGCTCTCGCCTAATTTGTAACCGCTTCTAAAATATTTAATACTAGAATGTGATAATTATTTCTATTGTTTTTATGACTTAGTATTGCAAGTCATATTTGAATAGATACCTATTACTTAGTACCTGAGTAGATACCACAAAATTAATCATTTGTTTCGACGTTACAGTTAGACTAAGCCAACATGCAGTTGTTGAAGTTTTTAATTTTATTTTCCTTATTTTAAATGTAGTAACACAATAGTGGTTCATTCTTACAAGAAAATTTCCCCGAAGAGGGAGCTATTGATCCACTAACTAAAGCCTTATTCAGAACAATTGCTCTGAACTAAATGTTACCAACTAGCTTCCACCCGCGGCTTCGCCCGATATTTCAATACAAAGTAGCCTATGTCCTTTTCCAGGTCATGGTCTAACCATGTGCCAAAATTCATCCAAATCCATTCGGCCATTTTATGTAAAAGCGTGAAAACAAACATACAAACGAAATAACAAACTAATTTTTGCATTTTATTAGTTAGAATTACATAATACCTATATAGCTAATACAATATAGTTATATATAATTTACTATTGTATACTCAAAAGCGCTTTGCAATAGAAGCATTAAATAAGCATTTCTTATTCAATCTACATTTTGTATAAGTAAGGGCTGAATTTCAATACCGATAACTTTTAACTGAAGAATAAATATGACAGTTTGACATAATGTTCTATACAAAAGCTGTCAAACCACCATATTTATTCCATACTTAAATAAAAGTTATCTGACTATTGAAACATCAGCCCTAAAATATTTAACCAGGCGCTGATGCCCTAATGTAAGAAGTCGTCGAAGCAGCTGATTTCTTTTCGCGATTTCAGTATTGGTCCCATTGTAAGAAGTTGTTTCCAATGATGAGTACAAGTACCCCTTAAGAGGATAACGGTGATTAAAATTACACCCCGCATTAATACACCGGGTCAAAGACCAATTTATTTTTTTACAATTCATATTTGAATCGAACGTTTGTTTGCTCAGAAAGTCATAATGCCGCTGAAGCTGAATACGCACGCACTCTTTACAAGCTTTTATTATTATTTAAAAACAGGACAGTCTCGCAGCCTCCCTCAACATGGTAACCTGACAGGAGAAAGTCGCGACTCGCGACACTAGCGCCCAATTAGGTGGGCGACCGACGGCGAAGCTTCCCGCGCCGTTTAGGTTGCCTACATACTTGCGATTTATTATTTTGATAGTCTGTGGAATGCCTTTCATTAATTAGGTTTTGATTTATGAGTACAGACATCACATCAGGATAAAGGTACCGAACTGTCAAATTTCGCCAATTTTTTTTAAACCTTAATTTGTTGATGTTTCAGTTCAAAATCGAATGAGAAAATTTGTAGTAAATTGACCTGCGGCTGTGTGTACGGCGCTGTGGTAGCCCGCGAAATTCATTTTTTTTTTTTTGGGTTTTTTGCAATTTGCAGGTCAATGTCAGGTTGTATGTTGATTAAAATATGATTCGCGGCCGTAACTAATATATACAGAATTATAATCATTAGAATCAGCAACTCGACTCCTTAAGTTAGAATTGACCTCAAACCTCATGATTTCATGAAATCGCGCACCCTAAAAACCTTTTAAGAACCTTTATTAACCAAGTGGCGATTGTCTTAATAAGAATATAGTTCTTTAAACCTAACCAGCGCTTGGTGCTGTCACGTAAAGAGCATATACCTGGACGTCTACGCAAGATTCAAAAACGATTGACTCCTAGAAGTATTGATAGATTTTTACTGTCTGTACTGACCATAATTATTATCGAAACCCATAGACTTATAAAAAAAGATGGACTCCGCGCCACGCATATCGAAAGTGAAGCACAGTAAGTATGCCGGACCGTTTGTACAAACACGCCTCGCGCACACATTTACATCATAGTATGCCGACCGGCCGCCATTACGTGACACGAGCGACGCCGTCTTTGCAGGTACTCAAATCATGCACACATAGATCGGTACGGTGCTTCACTTTCGATATTCGTGGCGCGGAGTCCATCTTTTTTTATAAGTCTATGATCGAAACCACACTATTTTTAACCGACTTCAAAAAAAGGAGGAGGTTCTCAATTCGGTTGTATGTTTTTTTAACCGATTCGGAAAATTCTTTTTTTATTTGAAAGGGTATACTTCCAGATTGGTCCCATTTTTTTTCAAAATCCAGTTCTGATGATGGGATCCATAAGGAATCGAGGGAACTCCTCAAATATTATAGGCATACATCAGCTATTTTAGTATTTTCATCAACAAATCGCGTTTGCATTCAGAAAGTATCATCTGGTGAAGTGGAACTGAGGAAGAAGACCACAGAAAGCCACGGGAACTCCTCAACGATGATAAGTATTTTACGGGTGGCGATAAGATATCTCGATTAAAATAGTTAAGCGACTATGACGAAGCTTTAAATAAATGGTTCTGATGAAAAAACTTTTTACAAAAAAAAAACAACCGACTCTCAAAAAACACTACAAAGTGAAAAATAGCTTTAATTTCGGAAGTCGGTGGCAAAAAAACGAAAGTAAATAAAAATCCAAAGACACCGACTTTCGAAATTAAAGTTATTTTTCACTTTGTAGTGTTTTTTTGAGAGTCGGTTGTTTTTTTTTGTAAAAAGTTTTAGAATACGTCTTTTCTTAGAGTTGCAACTATGTTGTTATTTTACGAGAATAAGGGCCTATTAAACGATGTCCGAATAGCCACTAGCCCACTAACTATACTCACCGAATAAATGCAAAAATAAAATCGTGAAATAGGTCCTTAAACTTTTAATTTTTGCGTAACTGTAATTTATTTCTGTCATATTACCTATGTCAGTCTGTGATTTAATCAACGTACAAATTCGTCTCAACTAAGAATAGGAATGACCTTGCGCCATATTGTGAAGATTTAGCAAAACGCAAAACTGCGCCTTGTTTAACACATTTGCAAAGTCAGTGACATATTTTAACAAAAACGAATTCCAAAAACAGAACTAAAATGCATATGATTATCACTACAAAACTTTGCAAGCCGTATATTTCATGTTTCAGTTGACAGTTCGAGGTCATTGACGTTCCTATTCTTAGTTGAATCGCATTGTATGGATATTTTTTTAATCAATCCAGCCTATTTTCTTCCGTTATGTAAGTTGGGGAGTTGGGGATGCTCAATGGAGAAAGGGTATCGTAGATTTGCTAATGTTTCCCTAATTCTACATCTTAAAACAATGGAAAGTTCAACCAAAACAATTCACAGTTTTGTTCCGTCGTGACTAACTTGTGATTCAATAACAAATAAGTGTACTTTCGTATTTGCGTTGTTTCCAATTGGGATAGTGAGTGGATAGTGGGCTGTATGACTGTCGCTTTTGTAAGCGGCGAAATCTGATGGAACCACGGAGAAGTAAGGAATGGAGTGCTCAGTGCCGTGTGTGGCAAACATGACTGTGATATTTAATTTAAAATGTAATATCTTGCATATATGCCATTACTTTTGTTATGGACAAATAATACATATAAATGATCTTGCTTATTTTGTATCTTGATGGAGACACCTTGGTCATATAAGAAAACGTTTTGATAACATGTTCATTGTGCGTAGCGCTTAGAAGTGAAATCCTTGACAAAGTCTGCATGTGTCCCGTTAGCCACTAGCCTAGTCGAGCATATCATAGTCTTTGGAAGAGATGAAATGAATAAAAGTCGGGAGGTATCGTGGGACACGCGATTGGAACGAAGTTCCTTTTGCTGCTGTATAATATGTATTAATACAGAGCCATCTAGTATGGTCTCAAGTTTCAAGTGTCAAAAGTCTTTGTTTTTGTATTTTATACAGAGTCATGATTTCTACCAGTATACCTACTCATACCACAAGTCGCGTTAAAGAACTTCGTTCCAATAAAGGTTACGTAGCACATGCCATGGGCTAGACATGTTCCCGTCTCTCTCTCTTTCATTTGTAATTTGACAGTTTTGCGATAGTGACAGGAATAAAGCTTAGCCAAATACGTGTTAAGTAACGTTAGATCTCGTAGAGACAAGCCGGTCGATTCTGTAAAAATCTCACCGTGAAAACTTAGGTGAAGTGAGTTTGTTTTTTCTAGGAATTGACACTATTGACAGCTCACTCCACGCTCACTTCACCTAAGTTTTCACGGTGAGATGGTTACAGAATCGCACTGAAGGTTACTAAGTTATAGGCTAGCGTCCAACTTTTGTGACCGCACTGACACTCGTATATATAGTCAAGTAAAAGTAATTACTTAAGTAAAAGTAATTGCTCAAGCAATGATTTTCTTTCTATAGTTTAGTAATTGCTTGAAGTTAGAACTGTCAAAACTTAGGATAATAGTCACCATTTTCTTTACTTAAGAATTCTACCCTCAAGTATGAAATTACTTAGTAGCAAGTAATTACTCAAGTAATTACTTTGATTATAAATACGAGCCTGAGATTTGAGTTAAAAATCAAGCACAAAAACATCAAGTACAAAGTCACCATTTTCTTTACTTAAGAATTCTACCCTCAAGTATGAAATTACATAGTAGCAAGTAATTACTCAAGTAATTACTTTGATTATAAATACGAGCCTGAGATTTGAGTTAAAAATCAAGCACAAAAACATCAAGTACAAAGTCACCATTTTCTTTACTTAAGAATTCTACCCTCAAGTATGAAATTACTTAGTAGCAAGTAATTACTCAAGTAATTACTTTGATTATAAATACGAGCCTGAGAAAAACATCAAGTACAAAAAATGTCTCTTATTCGCTATTTGGTGATTCACCGTCTTCGAATATTCGTCGCATCAAAATCAAAATCAAAATCAAAAGTCCTTTATTCAAATTAGGCTGAGAATCAGCACTTTTTGAACGTCAAAATTACAGTAAGACAGTCCCCACAAAACGCCCGCCCTTCACCACTTCCTAGTGCTTTAGCTGGGAAGAAGAAGTAGCGGAACAAACTCCCCAGCAGCACAGCTGTCTGTTCAGTTAGAAGAACTAGATTCTATACAATAGTACCTATGCAAAATAATTTACGCAACACAATACATTAAATTATATTTTTGTCAAATAAAATAAACAATTTTAGTACTTAACTCATGTAACCTGTCATTATGTAAGCTGATCCTGGAGAAAGAACATAACATAAACATTGTCTTGAGTCGAGTGTGTAATATACTGTGCGATATTACAATATACATAATACGTACTAGCTTTTGCCCGCGGCTTGGAAATTATCCCATAGGAACTGTACTACCGAGATAAGTCCCAATCCAGGTAATGGTCTACTTGTGTACCAAATTTCATCGAAATCAGTTCAGCCGTTAAGTTAAGGAGTGAAAAGGTAACAGTCAGACAGATAGAGTTACTTTCACTTCATAATAATGAAGTATATATATGGATGTTTGTATGCCAACATTGTTTATAAAATAACACTCCATTTTGTATCTTCTCAGTGGCTAGATCTTAATTCTGTGTGGGTTGTCTGTCAGAGAGAAAGCTGTGACTCCGACTATTTTTATGTAAGTAACACCATTCACCATCTAAAGATTTGCTAAAAGTGGTTTTGAGACTTTTCAGACGAACTTACTATCGAATATCTTTTCACTCTGTTATAAATTCTATATTTTAATAATGTATTTGCTGATATTACAGTTTAAAGTAGGTACACGAAATAATGCTATAAATTATAGTTTTCTTTTTAACTTTTTTTTAATTAAAAAAGGCATCTATTCGGTGCTGAAAGTATAGGTAGTTGCCCCATCCGGGATAGATAGATGCCTTTAGGGGCATCTATCCTATCCCTAACTATTTCTATAAACAGGCGGAAGAATGCCTCGAGAATATAAAAGAAAACCGGGGCTGGTCCCCCGTCACATTAGTTGAACTGAAGAAAGCTTGGAAAAGGCTTTCCAAGAAATTACCAAAAATGAGAAAGGTGGGAATGAAATAGCTAGAATTTACGGAAATCATTCATCGGAATTCAAGTCGTCGTCTTAATGTCAGTCTTATCACGGACATTCATCGGAATTCAAGTCGTCGTCTTAATGTCAGTCTTATCACGGACATTAAGACGACAGTTTCAAAAAGATAACAAGGAACAGAACCTTAATAGGTACCTATTAAAACATTTAATGATTATTTTTTATAATATTAGTGTTTTAAATGTGTGGCACCTATCCTGGACTTACCCTATGTGGCGGACGCCGCAGTCTTAGGAAGCTGAGCTCAACATAGTTGGGAAAAGGCTGGGCAGATTTAGATAATGTTCAATATCATGAGCAATGAAATAGGTACCTACTAAACTATTAATATAGGTACTAAATAAGCAATTTAAAGAAACCAAACCCATGCCTTCAAGGTAGGAAGTTCCTTGAGAACTAATACCGCGCAATTTATATTGCTCGACTAAAAATAGTGTTGTGACGACTCGTCAATTTGGCTGGAATGTTGCAATCGTCTGGCGCCCACATTGCCCTAATAAATAGGGATGGGACTTGTCTGGTGTATTGTCACATCTGCTTCACTTTTAATTTTGGGGAATTTTTGGGTCATTCGTAGATCTTTAACAGTGGTTTTCGATTTTTGATGAAAAATGTTAAAAAAAAAATACCGTCAACCGGGAGGGTGGACGGTATTTTTTTTTTACATTTTATCTTTTATCTCCGAAGTTTGCATAGAAAAAAAATCTGAAATAATTATATGTGCTATGTAGAAGTGTATGTCTAAAGATTATAGGAAAAATAAAAAGATGTTTCTAAACTTTTTCAGAAATCGGAACGGAACCCTCGGTGCGCGAGTCCGACTCGCTCTTGGCCGGTTTTTGTTTTCTTTTTTGGTTTAGCTCTGCCAATATTTACTTTCTCCGTCTTAGATATCTCAAAACTTGTAAACAAGTCTAGTTCTAAGGAAACTTATAAATAGATATTTGGTGCATTTGGTTAGGTACACAGGATCATCGAGCAATGGTGGCCCAGTGGTAACCGGCCGCGACATACGAGTTGTAGATCGTAGGTTCGAACCCAGACAGGCGCTATACTTTGTGTAAATTATTTCATCACCACTGCTCTCAAAACGGTGAAGGAAAACATCGTGAGGAAACCGGCATGCGTGGTGGATTACGGCCCACTCTCTCTCACAGAGAGGAGGCCTGTGAACCAGCAGTGGGAACAATTTAGGCTGATTATACTTACTCATTTCATCATCATTCTCCCCAAACTATTTGGGGTCGGCGCAACATGTCCTTTTTCCATACTTCTCTATTAGTCGTCATCTCGGTAGTCACCCCCTTTCTACCCATATCATCTTTCACACAGTCCATCCATGCTGATTATACTTACTACAGAAACAAAAAGTCAGACAGATGCTATTATTAAATAAGCAGTGAGTAGGTACATCACTAGTAATAAACTCGTCTGGTAACACGTGATACGAGGATTGGGACAGGATGCCGCGATTTATACACCAAATAGATTTACTGGATGTTTCTGCTTCAAAAGTTAACACTAATATACAATTTGATGTCACCTTTTTAGGGTTCCGTACCTCAAAAGGAAAAACGGAACCTTTCTTCGTTGTCCGTCTGACTATAAGTCTTCAGTTTACTAGTAGTAGTTAGTCTTACGTTAATTTACTTAGAATAAGTTAATTCGTCGCTAATCTAACTGACGTATCTGACATTTTGGACTAAGCCGATAGCCGACATAGTAATTTGATACATTTTCCAAGTCTCCTATGCCTTACGGTCCTCATGATAATGCAAAAATCGACACCGATGTACCTACAGTTTACAAAAATAAAGAAAAATAGCTTGCCCTGTAAAATGTGCTTCGAATCAGTTACGTCACTTAGTTAAATTAGCGACGAATTTGCATGTATAAATAAGTCTTCTTCCTTCAAACTTTTCTTCTGTTGTGCCCGACAGCCCGACAGGGTCCACGATTGTTTCAACAAATGTTTACTTACCTTACTACCTAAGCATATAAATTGAGGAATGCAATAAATAATTGAGTATTGAGTATTGAGTCTGTAAACACCCTGCCCGCGAAACCGCGAAATCGCATGATGTTCCGCTACTCGAATCGCGATTTAAGTTTCGGAACATGTGAGTCTGTTAAATTGAACTACTGCGGTTTCGCTGCTATGGTTTCACGGCGGATGTGTGATACCGCCTTTAATTTAAGTTTGAGTTTACTTAAGTTGAAGGGTCCGAAGTGTTTTGACGTCTTCATGTATTAAATTCAGGTAGACGAATATTACTTTACTACTGAACTGAAGGTGAAGATAGTCACCCAAAAGATTGCTATCCTGAAGAATGAGGAACTGGAACAGGTTCATCTTTTGTAAATGTTCAGGTTCATGTTTATTAAGTACTTAGTTTCCTAAAATTAATATGATTTTTATCGATATGTTTTATTATACACCCCATCACTGGAAGCTCCCGCACCCTATATAATAGGTGCTCGAAAGGGAATAAACTTAAATATTTTTAGTGTCCTCCTTTGAACACCACTTAGTTAAAATATTGATTGATGCTCATATGGTGCTCAATGCATAGGTGCCCAAAAAATAGTTGCTCAAACGGGAATACTTCGAAATGACGCTGTCAGATGAATTGATTGTCGCAGACATTGGTGCCGATTCTGTTGTACACCGAACTAAACTAACTAAACTATCACTAAAATTCCTTACTTTTTTCTATGAGAATGTTAGAGCTATTCTGCAAAAAAAACCTCTAAATTTAGAAAAAATTTTGACACAACTAAAATCGAGTTTGACAATCGTGACTCCGCGTGGTATAGTGCTCGTAGTACATTTGACCCGGTGGCTTTAATTGGAACTAACGAAATAACTATGAAAAGTGAGAAGGCTTGTCATATTGTTTACAGACAATCCGACATCGCCGCCGTTACCGTGTCAGATATTTTTTAGAGCTGGAGGGGGGCAGCTTCAACGTGTTTTTGTGGATTTTTTTTGGTACCTACGTGTTGAGGGTTAGGGGTTTAAGTGTTTTATAAAGGGGGGCCAAATTTTCATTATTTTTGCGATAGGACACACCGTTTTCGAGATATATGGAACAGAAAAAAAAATATAGTACTGTTTTTGCACTTGAAGTCAAGGTGTTTGTGTGAATTTTAGCTCATGACAACTAATCTTATTCCACACCTTTTTAATCGCGATTAAAAATAGTCTGATTTAGTTTGACAATCAAAATTTTAGGTGAAAAAACGTCAAATTCAGAATAGAAAAATTGCCATTTTCACTAAATTATAATCTCAGTACAATCTTAGTGCTGTCAAACTAAAATTTAGTTAAGTTGTGTCACTTTAATCAGTTTCAGAATGGGAAATCGTCGTTTGACAGAAATAAACTAAATTTTAGTGATTTTTAGCCTAGTTTAGAGGCATTTGTGACAAGAGAATCGCCACCATTATGTCGCTGCTGTTACTAATTCTCTAACAACGGTAACTTGGTATTTAAAACTATTCAAATTGCAATAGTTTTCGCCGAGCACGTCACACGATCCGCGGCCTGCACATTAGGTAATGTTTAAGGTAAACAGTGCAGGCGCATTGCGTTGCTACGGCTTCCACTAAGTCAATTTATTTCGCGACTAACCGAACATTCTAGTAGCTTCACTTGTTAATTATGACGTTCAGTATATACAGTGTTATTGGTAAAACACCAGCAACCTCTTAAGGGGTCATTGTACTCATCATTATGAACAACTTTTACTAAGGGACCAAACCTGAAATCGCGAAAAGCATCCGCTGCTCCATAGATAAATGTACAGCTGATTTTTTTTACCTGAAAAGGTAAAAGTTGTTCATAATGTTGAATTGCTGGTGTTTTACCAATAACCCTGTAGGTACATACATAACCTCGGCGAAGTTATAACATTCATATAGTGGGATTGCTGGATAAATAATTATTTTAAGCTATTTTCATTGTGGTAGTGGGCTATTTATATTTATTTACTTTATGTAAGTTATTTCATCATCAATATTTGTACAACATAACTAATTATTGTCAACGTAATAATTGTTTCTATGTTAATTAATGTAATTGAAGTAAATAAATAAAATTTAATCGCTGCTCTCAAAACGATGAAGGAAAACATCGTGAGGAAACCGAGCCAAAAGTGCGAACACATTTGACATCCACACTAACCCGTAGACGTGCGGCCAGCAACAGAAGTCGGTACTTTTTGACATCATCTAAATTAAATTAAAATGATACGATAACCTGCTTTTTAGCACTTCATTTATTAGATGTTTTTTTATTATTTTTTATTTAAATCTGTTACAATTATAACAAAGTATTTTTCTCAATAATTAAGATTTAGAAAACTCAAGTGTTAATCGACTTTTGTTGCTGACTGTACCTACAGTACCCGCGTGGAGCTATATAAGCTATCTACATACCAAATTTCATCCAAATCGGTCCAGCCGTTTAAACGTGAAGAAGTAAGTACTTAACAAACACACAAAACACACATACCTACACACACTCCAAACTTTCGCTTTTATAATATTAATGTGATTATCTAGACTCCTAGAGGTAGGTATATTGTTGAGATACTTTTTAAATTTTCACCAATTTTTGACCTACAGCAACAATAAACATGATTATATTCTATTCTATCTTTCAAAACTTCCAACCTCACCTCGGAATCGAACCGCAACCCACCGCCACTCTACCCACTCGACGCACAGCGCTCTGTTTAGCGGTATTTTGTGCGACAAATCTTATTAGCTGCAGTAACGTAACAGTGTGCGCGAAACCTTAGCGTGATTCACTTAATCCATACCCTATTGAGGAATGCAACGTATTCTAGAATTCTAGATTGGTTAGAAGGCAATTATTTGATGGGAAGTTTTGATGGGGCCGAAAGGTTCTGGAGTGGCGAACGCGTACCGGAAGACGTAAAACGTTGTAAGTCCTACCACAAGATGGCCCGATGATCTTGTAAATAAATAAAAATAAATAATAAAGCATTCACTTGAGGCGACACAGGCCCATGGATGCCATAAGGGGCCTCAAAGAGATGTCAGCAATAATGGGGTCCAATAGGGCCGATGCCGCCGGAGTCGCGGGTTGTTCGAAAGAGATACCGTGGCCCTGGCACAGGCACCTGAAGGAACACGGCTGGGTTTTAGTCAGTAAAAGTCTGACACGCCCTTCCGCTCCACCCAGAGCGGGAGAAGTCATTTGATGATTTCCCATCCACAAAAAGAAAAAAAAGCGGGATGCGCTAAGGTAGCCCGCGAAATTCAAATTTTCTTAAGTTTTTTTGCAATTTACAGGTCAGTGTCAGGTTGTATGTTGATAAATATGATTCGCGGCCGTAACTAATATGGCTTTACAGAATTATAATCATTAGAATCAGCAATACAACTCCATATGCTAGAATTGACCTCAAATCTAGCGATTTCATGAAGTCATCAGGTTCTAAGTTAGATTTCCTCCGGATTGGTCTGATTTCGGAATTTTGCGGGCTAGCTACCACAGCGCAATCATCTTAACAATTAATTGCTCTGACTTTACATACCTATCTACAATCTACATAGGTATTTAGAAGCGGAAGGCGGAAGGAACAAAATGTCGCGTGGTACGAAATCTTATAACAAAACTGTTTCCTCTCGGAGATTGAAGTTCTAACGCTTTGCTTTGAGTTCGGAGATGCGTTCGGAAAAACGGAGATGCGTGGAAGAAAGTTTTCAGGGCGCTTATACCAAAAGCCAAAGACAAATAAATACAGAGACAGGATAACACATTTCAGGTTTGTCTTTGGGACTACAACGCATTTGCGATGCCTCTGGTTTTGCGGATATACGATCGGGCAAACTTCCGCATGCTCACCTTTAAGAGGATACAACGATAATTTTGTGTTTTTAAAATTACTTTAAAACCAATCTATATGGTTAAATCCGTATATCTATGGTTAAATCAGTTAGTTTTTCCATTACTGTGTTATTTGACTACCGAAACATGATTACTTGAAATTATTCGGCCGTGAATTATATTTTAATCAACATACAACCGGACACTGACCAGTAAATTCCAAAAAAACGTAAGAAAATTTCAATTTCGCAGGCTACCTTAGCGCTTCCCCCTCTCTCATGTACGAGGTTGTCGATTCAAATCCGGGCAAGTAATAATATAACTTTTTAAAATTCATATGTACAATCAACGATTTTTGTGCAGCACCCCCATAAGGTCGCTTTTCGCCTGCACGACCAGGGGCAGGCGGGTCCTGATTGATGATGATGATTGATGGCATTGTTTTCGTCAACCAATAGCGCTTCGGCGCATATTACAAAAGAAAGGGTTGTTCTACCCAAGTTAACAAAAAAAAGAAAGGGTCATTCGAAGGCTCATTGTTTACAGATTTTTTTTGTTAACTTGGGTAAAAGTTAACAAAAAAAATCTGTAAACAATGAGCTAATAAAAATGTTATTTTTGCCTGCCGTAGCTTTCAAAACGGAACTTTATTTGATTGCTTTGAATGAAATAAGTAGGTATTTTATGAGCCTTGTTTGGTAATTTGAATAACCTGATTGATTTTAAGTATCCTAAACATTTTGAGATGACATTAATAGTCATGTTGTATTGTTGTGTTGTAAGGGCCGTGACTGAAATGCTTGGAACCATAAGGTAGGAAATAAAAAGTTTTAGACTTGTGCTGAAACTATACTAAAGTAAGTTTAGAAATTACGGAGAAGAAAAACCTTTTTGTATTTTCATAATATTTAAATATGAATATAGGTAAGTTTATTTTGTAGATAACTATAGTTATCTACAAAATAAACTATCGCGGAATGTTACATCGATATGTTACCGCTAATGTGCGTAAATCAGTTAGGGCCATAAGATCAATTGTAGTTTAAACCTCGGAAGAGAGTTTAATCACTGGGCATCGATTATTGCGTAAGATCAAGCAGGTAGTTGATCGATTATTGGCAGTTTAAACCATCGATTCGTTTAAACTAAGCCAAAGGGACAGTTAAACTCCTTTGGTTGGATTAAACTGACCGTGTGCGTACCAGATGGCATAAATAGACGCGACGACCTTTCAAAAAAATTGCTACAAACAAAACATTTCTACCTGACTGCTTTAAATTCTACGTAGTATCTATTCATTGAAGCTTTGTTTTTGGTTACATGACAGTGACTCGGATTCAGATATCGAAATAATTGTGTAGTTGAACGATCTAAATACATAGTTATTATAGTAGACCGTATGTCGTTAGATCAAGATACAATCATTGGAATCAATGGAATGACATAGAATTCATACGTTGTTTTCGTGTTTCCGGTTTCAGCAAGAGCTATTTCAAGCGAAATCGGAAGCGAATGTCATCCGGATAAGGTAAATTTTATTTAAATTAAGTAAGTACTCCTAATTAGTATCTAAAGAGTTTTCTAGAGATACGACCTACTCAACTGGGTCTTTTTGTTGCCATTATTTTAGTGAATGGATGAACTAACTTCGAATAAACTAGAGAATGTTGCCATGTGTAAAAGACTAATCGAAGTTTAACTAATCTGTTCATATTTTCCATTGGATCATATCACCATCGATTATATTGTATCGTAGATTCCGATATCCATAGTTTAAACTGCTTTTGATCTTACGGCCCTTAGAGTGCAGATTAACTTGTTAATCTCTTGTTAATCGGGTTGATTCCGTTAAAGTGGAAAACAATGTTTAATTTCTTATCCTATTAACTAGATAATCTGCAGACTTCCTAGGTAATCTGCAGACTAACGGCCAAGAATACTGTTAAGTTAATAAAACAGGTTCTTTGCTTGAATAAAACATTCGAATTCACGATAATTATTTAATTTTAATTTCTGTCGACGGCGATGCGGACGAATTTTTAATATCCTATGATTATTTCCCCTCCTTTTTTATATTTTTTTTAGGACTTTGACCTTAAATTATGTAACTGAAATAAATATCAACTTTCAAATAGATGTCCTTCTGCTCGGACAACACCATTTTAATTTATGTAACTGAAATAAATATCTTAAATTATGTAACTGAAATAAATATCAACTTTCAAATAGATGTCCTTCTGCTCGGACAACACCATTTTAATTTCTAATAATAATCTAAAGTTTGGTGACATTTAACACATAAATAAAAGTAATAAAACAAATCAATACAATAGTGTGTAGGTAGGTAATTAAAATTTTACTCGTATGTTACTCCACTGAATTAACCGATCAAATTAGACAATTTAACTAAAGGAACTTTACTTCAATAAAATAAAGTCTGTCTGTATGTCTGTCTGTCTGTCTGTCACAGCTGGATATCTCAAGAACTACTAATGCCATCAACTTGAAATTTGGAACAGGTTTAGATGACGTTTACCAAACTATTTTGAAAACAAGAAAGAAATAAAAAAAAAAATCTTTTGTTTGCAACAGGGTCATAAAAATTCAAAGTGATGCTAGGGCGTGTAGGGTATCTTAAAATGAAAGAATGCTGTTTGCACATTCTCAAACATTTTTTTATTTTATTTTAGGCCGCATAGTTTTCGACTTTTGATGAAAAATTTAAAAATAAAAACCGTTTTTTTTGTTTTTTTAGTATCAACAAATACTAAAAACGGCGATTCACAAGGTATTTTGTTTAAATATGGGCGAATTTCTGCAACTGCAAAAAATACCCTTGTAATTCACAGTATCGTTATGAAATACATGGTTATCTTTGCGATAGTTAAACATAATATGGTACGGAACCCTTTGTGTGGGAGTCCGTCTCGCACTTGACCGGTTTTTTTTAATATATATTTTTAAGACTTAGATTTTAAATTATGTAAATTAAATAAATACTGTTCAAACTTTATTACGATTTGTGTTTTCCTATCATAAATGTTTAAATACCAATTTCTAAGAAACTTATGGGGCCGATGCACATCTGGCGAGGCGCAGCACAGCGTGGTTTGTCAATGCCAAACCAAAATCAACATTGCGAGCCTTAAAATAAGGTTGAAAATAAATAACCTGAGACGCGCACCTTTTTCCGCTTAGATACAATCTCATCATTATTAAAAAAAAAACAATTCAAATTTCGTTTGATGATAATTTCTACCCAACGCAGTGGCATCTATGCCACGGTACGGGTCTACGGTATGGAACTGGAACATGTGTAACAATAATAATCTAATCAAACTATAAAGTAATACTGTATATGTAATAAATATTAAATTAAAACCCATAAATTAAAAAAAAAAAATATTTTCTAACAAAATAAATTCAGTAAAAGAAATCACTCTATCTAGACAACCGAGCTGCGGTGCGGCCACCTGCGGTGCACCATAGTGCCCACAATCCATTGTCCACCGAAAATGGTTTTTTTTGTTTGCACACATGTTCAAGGATTCAAGTTCATTCACTCATTGACCTAGTGGTCCAATTCTACAGTGTTTAAATTTACTCAAAATGAAAACTCTCCTTTTTGACCTAATTACTGCACCATCATCAAACGGAATATTATACCCACATTACCATCGTACTAGAGGAGCTCGTGGCTAAGTAATAACAGCCGTACGGGTCAATCCATCGGGTTAAGCTACGATTGCCGAGGTTGGTCCGCGTATGGGTGACCATCTTTACATACCGAGACTCCTCCGTGCATCGGAAAGCACGTTCAGCCGTTGGTACCGGCTGTCATTCGTGGATCTTTGACAGTCGTTAAGGGTCGTCAGTAGCCCGAAAGTCTGACAATCAGTCTTACCAAGGGGTATCGTATTACCCAGTAATTGGATTGTGAAGGTCAGATAGATAGTTAGATCTGTTCAGCTTATAATTAAATCAACATTCTCGTCTGCAAAATGCGCTGATTAGTTTTTTCTAATTATCTTTCATTTTCTTCATTCGGATCATCAAAATGATCTGTTTTTATCTCTTAATAAACGGTTCGTTTCATATTAACAATGCATCGGATTTATGTAATAATTAGACTATTTTAATGCTAAGAGTTCATGAAAGCAAATACTATAAAAAAATGCACCTAAATCACCTTTCTCTAACAACAATAATAATCTCAAAATACCTACTTACAAAACTCTTTTTCTTAGCTTTTTTGAAATTATTTTTATTTTGAGATTTAAGTGCAATTTTTGTTTAGTATTAGCTTTATTGAACTCTTGTCATTTGTCATTAAAATAATTAAATTATTACCAAGGCACGATGCAATGTTATTATGAAATAGACCGTTCAAAAAACAGAGCATTTTGAGAAGATTGTGATCTCCGAATTAAGAAAATTAAAGAATAGAAAATACTAATCAGGTCATTTTGAAGAATAGAATATTGAGCTAATTATGCTCTGAACAGGTTTCGTAAAAGAATTCTTTATTGCCATAAAGTAAGCATATAAACATAACTCGAAATGTTGTTGGCGCGAGAGAGCTGTATTTAACGCTTGATTTACCTGACATAATCGACCTAGATGAATTTAAAAAAAATAACTAGCTATTACGTATATTATAATTATTTATGTGCCATAATAATATTTCATGTTATTTAATTACTTTTGTCTATAAAAATCTTTCTAAGTTAGATTTCCTGCCGATTCGTCTAAATTCCGAAATCAGACCAATGCGGAGGAAATCTAACTTAGAGATGAGTATTGATGATCTTTATGGTTAAAATTAAGTAAATACATAGTTCTTGCTGCCGCGAATCATATTTTGATTAAGATAGAACCTTACACTGCACTGCAAATTGCAAAAAACGCAAGAACATTTGAATTTCGCGTTCTACCACAGCGCAATCATCTTAAGTTGATTTTTGTGTTACCATTCGCTATTAAATCATCCTAAATACATTTTGGCTGCAATGGAATTTGAACTTAGTCACATAATTATATGACATTCAGTTTGTGTATCAAAAGCCGTGACTCCTGCGCGTCTTTTTGCGCAACATTACACAAAAACCTTACTTACACATTTTTAAAATATTAACTTATTTAATAGTACAATCGGAAAGCTGGTCTGTGAAGCTAATTTATATTCCATCTAATAAAAGTCCACCGCTAATGTTTTCTGAGACACTCTTTTATATCATTATTTTCGTAAAAATGTTACATCTGGTGCCTGTTCGCTCATTGTGTTTTGTTGGCTTCAAACCCTTGAAGCGGTGCGGAAGGTTCGTCAGCCCCATGGTTTTTTATTTAACAAAAGACACATGCAAAAGCATAAGATTATTAGAAAGAATGAGTGGCGCAGTTGAGAATGACCAAACCACTTTCATACAAATCAGGCTAAGGTCGGACCGTAAAAGACCATTGTTTTGGTTTCACATAACGAAAATATTATCGTTTCTGAACCATCTCGTCTCTGAAAATTTGAGTGGTCATTAAAACAAACGCCGAAAGGAGCTCGTGGCTGAGTAATAACAGCTGCACGGGTCGATCCATCAGGTTAAGCTACGCTTGCCGGGGTTGGTCCGTGGATGGGTGACCATATTTACATACCGAGACTCAACCGTGCCTCGGAAAACACGTTAAGCCGTTGCTCTTTTTTTAGGGTTCCGTACCAAAATGGTAAAAAGGAACCCTTATGACTCAGTCTGTCTGTCTGTCACTGCTGGATATCTCAAGAACTACTAATGCTATCAACTTGAAATTTGGAACAGTTTTAGATGACGTTTATTGGTTAAACGTCATCTAAAACTGTTCCAAGTTTCGCAAATAAGATTTTTTTTTTTTTTTTGCAACAGGGACTACTAGGGTATGTGGGGTATCATATGAAAGAGCGCTGTTTGCACATTTTCAAACCTTTTTTAATTTTATTTAAAAAAAAATACCGTCCACCACCCCCGTTATCTCCGAAGTTTGCATAGAAATCTGAAATTATTTTATGTGATAGAAGTTTATGTAAAGATTACAGGAAAAATAAAACGATCTCTAAATAGCACTTTTTCAGAAATCATCAACAAAAATTAAATATAAATGAGTACGGAGTCCTTGGTGTGCGAGTCCGACTCGCTCTTGACCGGTTTTTTATACCTCTACCTAATTTTTTTTGTTGCTGAGCAGCCCAGCTCTGTTTTTTTTTTTACTGAAAAAAGGGTGCAAAAAATCTTTAGAAGTGCAAGTTGCAACTGAATACCAATACCAATTAAGGGGATGCGCTGTGGTAGCACGCGAAATTAATTTTTTTTGGGTTTTTTGCAATTTACAGGTATCGGGTTGTATCTTGATCAAAATATGATACGCGGAAATAAAACATATGTATTTACATAATTTTAACCATAAAAATCATCAACTCATCTCTCTATCAAAATTATCTATTAAAATTATGTAAATACATTATGTTTTATTTCAGCTTATCAAATTTTGATCAAGATACAATCTGACACGGACCTGCAAATTGCATAAAACGCAAGAAAATTTGAATTTCATGGGCTACACAGCGCATCCTCCTTAACTTTTAGTAAAAAAAAGCCCATTGTTCATTTTAGGGTCATTCTTAGGCGATATTCTTCGCTCATTGGTCGAACAAAAACAATTAACTTTACAACAATATCCACATCCTTCATTCATTGGTCAAACTGAATAAGGGTGTTGCAATCTACTATTTCTACGTTCAAACGAAAAAGTTTTGAAAGTGATAATGCACAGCGCCAGCCCATAGTACCTACTACTTTACGAGTATACCTTTGACATTACTAACATCGGTGAAGGAAAGACATCGTGAGGCTGGGCTTATAGATAAGTCTGAAGTCGCCAACCCGTCTTGAGCAAGCCTGGTGATCAATGCTCGTGCCTTCTGTGTATGAGAAGAGGGATTTGCCCAGCAGTCAGACAGTAATAGGCTCGTGTTATTATTATTCAACGTGTCGTTTTGTATCGTCGTCAAATTTCAGGGTGTGATACAGCACATCAAACCGAACAACTTTCTCCATGGCACCAACATCGTAATCGCGAAAAAAAATTTCAACTGTCCCATAGAAAACTTCAATACCTACTCGACGCAAATGTATGGGACGGCTGATTATTTTTTCGCGATTACGATGTTGGTGCCATGGAGAAAGTTGTTCGGTTTGATTGTATATACCACAACCCTAAATTTGACGACGATGCAAAACAACACGTTGTATTAGACTTGGAATATTCTATGCTGGAACCTAAACAATAAATCTAAGCAAGTATTTGCAGGTCCTTCCCCTAAATAACAACAAACCCACAGCACCACATGTTACAACAGCCATTAAAACTAAAAATTAATAAACGCAGCGAGCGTCCATTAGAAAGTATATAACGCATAAGTTTAAATAGGAATGACACAAAGAGACCACACTCGATAGTCATTTAAATGTAACACATATCGACCGGTGAATGGGAAATGTAGGGAAGCGAGAGGCGTGGATAAGAACTCGTAATTTTTTTTTTTAAGTAAACTGTTTTCGGATCATTAAACGATACATAGAGGGTTACTTGTAATTCGACGTATACCTCGCAGGTCGTCATAGTAGGGTTAAAATGCAACAAATTAAGCCACCAAATGTTCTACCGAAATTCAATAGTTTTTGAGTTAGTTACATTTCTTAGTTTTTTTATGAAAAATATTATTCAAAAATTATTTACGGCGCGACCTTACTGGAATTGTTGTTATTATCATAGCTGATGCCGTAGCAGATCTTTGTTAAAAATTTAAAGTTGAAAAATGCCTACAATTTTGGCTAAGATCACTAATTAGACATTTTATTTTTCGAAATTTACATTTTTCTTAGACAAAAATTTCAAAAAAAAAACTGAATTTCGTTAGAACATTTGGTGGCTTAATTTGTTGCATTTTAATGCTACTATGGGGCCCTGCAAGGAATACGTCGAATTACAAGTAACCCTGTATAAACAATAAATACATAAATACTGGTAGTTTTTGAAAGGCTTACTTACATTATCCTCCCATACATAATAACTGTTATTTGAAAATATTGTAAAAGCCAATTATTTTTAAAAGAGTAACCATGGAGTTTGTTGCCGGCTCTTCTCCATAGGAAACGACCAATTTGGAATCATGCACCTAGCTTCTGACGTTTCAGAAGTGCGCATGTAGGTTTATTTTATTTTGATTTTTAAACTCACAGAACAGCTAAAGAGGTATTTACTCACGCCTTCTTTCTACGGTGTTAGGCAGAAACTATTTTTTTTAAATATTTATATTTACTTAACAAATAACAATGGACTCAAGATGTTAGTAACAAACAATGTTTCTTAACAACTATATTAGTAAACTTAACCTTCACACTGTGCAGAACGTAGGAGTACTTATTGGGTAGCATTGTAATTAGTATTAAGTTGTTATGTTAATATCTCGATAAATAATCATAATATATTATTAAATACTTCTGTTTGTTTGTTTTTTTCAAATTATAAATAAAAAACAAAAATATAATCGCCTTCCTATCCACGCCAGACCATTCCAAGTAGTCCTATTACCAGCATACCATAGTTTCGCCGTGGATATTTTCACTGGACACTATCGGTTACTGTCGGATGTCGTCGCGTAACTTCGTGTGTTTCCGTGCGTTGGGGGGAGGGGGAGACCAAGCAGAGTGAGGGGGGTCCGGCTAATAAACGATTATTATTTTTGATATCGGAAAATGGACGATAGAGATTAGGAATGGGCGCGGGAGCGACGAGAATGTTGTAAAACTATTGCTGGGAAGGTTTTCTTGTTGAATTGTTGTTAGGAATCTGTTTGAAAGCGAGGTTTGTGGTTATTGAAAGATATTGTGTGTGAAATTGGTGATGTTGGCTACTTAGGAACCTGTTGATGACACAGTCGTGTTTTTGTTTGTTATGAGGCTTATCACAAAATTGCATTTTGAAAGACTAGATATACATATTGAAGTACGGGGACGCATCGCATCGCATGTAGCAATTGTAGCAATTTGGCAGTTGTAATTACGTTTATTTTGAGTCTTATGATTTTTTTTTTGTTTAAAGTATAAATTTTATTCTGGTAAGTAGGTACTTATAAATTTTACCTAATAATATAGTCAATAAACTTATCCAAAAATTAAATCCATACTATGCTGCAATAGTGAAATAAATGGCTACGAAAAATCACCCAAATTATTTTGATATCGCCTTAACATTTTTGCACGGGGATTTGTCAACTAGTTTCGGATCAGGAATAATCTTCTATGCTGAAGATCTAAATAACACCTGGCACGGTCATCATGAGTTCTTTTTCATCTCAAAGATTGAAAAAGTCTGAAGGCTTTCTCAAAACCTACTTATCTGTATCTTGGCTAAAGAAATCCCTCTTCAGGGGCAGTTGTCAGGTTTATACCAAAATACAGCATACCTAGTCTAGAATCTAGATGAATGTCGTTAACATATTTCCTCGCTTCCCACCCGCAGCAAGGTGTATTGATTCATTTCGGAAAACCTCTAAAAGAGGTTTTAAAATTTTAACACGGTTCGTACACCTGTATACAGCCCATGCCTCTAATAGGGGTTCTCGATACCTTCTGACATCTTGAATATGGTTAGAATAGGGCTCCTACATCGGCTTCTCTTCGTCTCCCAAAAATATTGTCATTCTCCTGCCCTTATTCCAATTTGTTTGGGGTCGGTGCAACATGTCTGTTTCTTCCATGCGGGTTGTTCGAAAGAGATACCGTGGCCCTGGCACAGGCAACTGAAGGAACACGGGTGGTTTAGTCAGTAAAAGTCTGACACGCCCTTTTGCTCCACCCAGAGCGGGAGAAATCTTTTGATGATTTCCCATCCACAAAAAAAAAGTCACTCCCTTTCTAGCCATTTCATCTTTCACGTCGTCTCCCAAATATATACCTTTTATTAACAAGAAAGTGGCAATAACCACTGCGGGCCCGGGTGCTTAGCATACGAAATAAATTGAGATAAACTTCAGTTGGTGCTTTTTAAAAGCTTTTATTTATTATTTAGTTTCACCTGTCCCGCTGTTTGTCTTTAATCTAATCTTGCAAGTTAAATTTGACCCACTTCCCGGTTTGCGATTGAGCTGAAATTTTAAGGTAAGATTGGATAAATAAATAAATAATAAATAAATAAATAAACGCAAATGTAAATCGGATGACAATGCAATATTACTACGATTGCGAAAATAAAGCCATCTTAGAGCTGCAGATTTTCTTCAATCCATTGAGAAAATTTCCTTCTTTAGCAATTCCCATAGGCGACAAACTCCCGACTTCCCATAGTACTGCTGGTACGTCTACAGCTAATGCAGGAGGCAGTTACGAGCACTCTCAATTTATGGCCACCATAAACCGGCAACGCTCAGTCGCACCTAAGGTCTGTAACCATACACAGCGTAACACCCTTATTACACCCAGAGGCACCAGGATTTCATAAACGTGTCAAATATTACCTAATTTATGTTTCGTGGTGATGTGTTAAAAGATGGCTTGATTTATACGACACAAGACATAACATTATGTATGTATTCCAGGTTAAGCAGGGTTGGAGAGTACACCTGCATTTTACCAGTAGTGAATAAGACAAGACCAATGTTGAATGGGGGTGAGTCCGACCGAGAAATAATAAGACTTCGGGTTGATACTGAGATCTTCCTCATATAAACACCAATGTACATTCTGCGCATCTTGAAGTTCTAAACCAGGACCTCCTACGCTAAGTGAAAGTGACATTGTGACCCTCTAATACATGAAGAGGAAGCCAAGAGTGACGACAAGGATTGTTGAGAGACAAGTAATGGCAAGATTGTGTTGATGATCCGGCTCGAAGGACCAAAAGATGTTGAGGATTTCTCGTCGTTGACGGATACCCGGTAGTAATTCTAAGTAATTCTAATACTGCTGCTTGTATTCAGCTGCAGCCGCAGCTGAATACAAGCAGCAGTATTTTACATGGAGCGACTGTCTATCTGACCTCCACCACCTAGTAACTGGGTAATACGACAGACCGTACCCTTTGATAAGACTGGTTGTCAGACTTTAGGGCTTTTGACGACCCGTAAGAACTGTCAAAGATCCACGAATGACTGCCGGGACCAACGGCACGGAGGAGTCGGTATGTAAAGATGGTCACCCATCTACGGACCAACCCCGGCAATCGTAGCTTAACCTGATAGATCGACTTGTGCGGCTTAGCCACGAGCTCCTCAATAATAAGTAAAGACTTATCAAAGTCTGTCTACAATTCAATGAAGAACAAATAATTCGGTACCTACAGTAAAACAGAATCTCAGATTAAAATAAATCGTAGTTCTGTTAATTACTTTGAAAGGGGACGCCATTTAAGAGGATTAGTGTAAAGGCTAATCTAGACAAGTACTAAAAACTGTCTGATTGTCGTGAAATGTCTCGTCTAGTCTAGTAAGACTTTTATTGTTCACTTGAGCGAGTGAGGCTTTTAATTTGAACGATTACAAAGATAAGTTTGTTGTGTACACACGGCTACACATCAAGCTATACATTTGCAGTTTACACTGACCTCTCATTGTAAGGAAATCCTATACAATGCGAGATCAGCTTATACTGGAAATGTATAGCTTGATCTGTAGCCGTGTGTACCTAATAAAGAATAGGGTATTACACCCATTTTTGACGACACGGTTGGCGCAGTGGTTGAGCGATTGACTGCTGCGCAGCATGTCGTGGGTTCGATTCCCGCACGGAACAAATATTTGTACGACCGTATTTGTTCCGAGTCTGGCTGTTTTTCTATCTATAATATGTATATATTTACAAAAAAAAATGTATATAAGTAGTTTATCAGACATCTCGTTACCATAACACAAGCATTAAGTTGCTTAGCTTGGGACTAGATAG
Source organism: Cosmia trapezina (assembly GCA_905163495.3). Lineage (NCBI taxonomy): Eukaryota > Metazoa > Arthropoda > Insecta > Lepidoptera > Noctuidae > Cosmia > Cosmia trapezina. The sequence continues at coordinate 4,961,892 of LR991041.1, read as the reverse complement.
CGTTGTGTGAAATGTCCAAGGATATTTATTTATTTATTTTTGAAAAGTGTCTCAATCAGATTCTGTAGTGCTACTAAGGCACTAAAAAAACACAAAATTTTCATTCAATCGATACACTGGGCACATCTCCTTCTTTCTTATAGCTATGTATCTAATGCAGTGTACACACTAGGTACTCCACACCATAAGAGCAAATCTAACTTAGATTCTTATGGCTATAATTATGTAAATACATATTTGTTATAGTCGCGAATCACAATTTTATCAAGACACAACCTGACACTGACCTACAAATTGCAAAAAAAAATTAAAACGCAAGAAAATTTGAATTTCGCGGGCTACCACTGCACGGAAGGTGTCAATTTGCTTTGCAATTCCCTGACTCTGCTTCTAATCTCTTTATAACATAACCCACTACCGAAAACTACACAGCTACACAACAACCCACATTTAATTCAAAACTATTGCCCACATCAATGCTCCGGAAAAGCATGAAACTTTGAGCAATGTGTAGTGAGCTACAAAAATGATAAGGTACACAATTAATGGCCGCACGCTCAGTTTGGCCAGTAACCCACTGGGCTATAGCGCAGGCTGTGATCACTGCCCGGCAGATATTGCCCAATCGCCACGCTTCGAACGATGCACAGTGTGCCGCCGCACACCGTCCGCATAACCTGAATGATTTTGTGATTAAAGTATTGTTTTTATATTTGCTGGTTTAGGTTGGCAATCTCTGGATTTGTGGGTGATTTTGAAATATTTCAGGGGTTGTAAACATACTGAAGTGACAGTAGGAAAAGTTTAAATGTAAGCCGAATTCGGACATATAAAATTAGGTTTCGACTTTCGTAACAAAAAAAAAGTCAAAAGTCATTTATTCAAATTAGGCTGAGAATCAGCACTTTTTGAACATCGGAATTACATAAGACAGTCCCCACAAAACGGCCCTCCATCACCACTTCCTAGTGCTTTAGCTGGGAAGAAGAAGTAGCGCAACAAACTCCCCAGCAGCACAGCTAACATCAGAATAGCTTTCGTCCCCTTGAATTAAGTAAGTATATACCCTTGAATTAAGTAAGTTTATCAGAAAATTTAATACAGACATTATTACATGGGTTGGCGTCATTTCGAGATCCAATTGAGATTGTTTTTAAAATTCCTTTCTTTCAATGGTTTCAAATATTTTAAGTAAGTATTTAACCAATAGGGGTGCTAACACAAAAACTTAGGCACTTGTGTCTAATGTCGGTATTACGTGAAACTCCATACATAAATGTCATGGTAAACAGTTGTTTAGCCTAAACATCTGATAAACACAGTTTTGTGGTGATACGGTAGATATTTATTTATAGACTTCATGCTCACTCTAATGTCTCGCTGATGGTGGCGCGTGTGTTGGATCATTTAACGAATCCAAGCGTCAGGTTCGTGAACGGGCGCGTTTGGTGGAGGCTGAGCATACCTTAGCTGCCACGGCTTATTTTAATTTAAATTTTGAATTGTTTTTTTTTTATTACGGACTCTTTTAACGTTCATCGTTCTCACATGTATAATTTCAACATGAATGATGTAGGGGAAAGGCGTACAAAATGACATAGGCGGACAAAACGACACACCGACCTTTTCTACGAAACGACGGACTCTTTAGTTCTCCCACCGATTGCATGAGTACCGCTTAGTAACCGGTCATAACCTGTCGCCGCGCCTGTGACGTCCGCGCCGCCGTGCAAGACGAACGACGGAAACAAGATTTTATGCGCTCACGACAACTTTTCGGGCTGATATTTTTTTATCCAAAAGGTGTGAAAAAATCATCGTGTTTATGGCTGTGTTGGTGTCACATTGTTATGATTGAATTAGGTAAGTTATTGAATGTGTTCAAATCTCAATATCTTAAGTAGTTTTTGTATATTTGGTTCCAAGGTTTTGTAGTATTATGGTGGACAAAATGACATACCGCTTGTACGGGTAAAATGGCATACTATGTCATTTGACCCAGGGCTTTCTATTATACCAAGGTCTTTACACGATGATAGAACTGTCACTGTTCCAGTCCATATTTTATCGCCAGTGCCGAAGGGGGTCTATGTGACTGGTCAAGGTAAAAGAAAACCCTGCAAGAAACCAACAGTGCTGTTACTAACTTCAACTCCAAACATGGAAGAAACCAAAGCAAAATCTGCTCCTACTCCGGTTCCAAAGAAGAAAAAAAGAAGGTAACCAAAGCATTGAACTTTAGTTCCAGCAGTGAAGAAGATTTCATGTCCCTATAAACCATCACTGCGAACGACGACGATGAAGATTGTCCTTGTTTAAATTGCAACGACTCCAGGTCCAAGCCAAAAGATGTTTGGCTTAAGTGCATGAGAAGATGGGCTCATGGATCATGCGCAGACGTACCCAAAAAGACAAAGTCTTTTGCGAATGCGAACTATGCGCATAATAGATTTATTTCATGTCAATTTTCCTATGTCATTTTATACACACAAGGTATGTCATCTTACCCGGACAGGACGGACAAAATGGATAATGCTCACTTTTTCTTTAAATAATCCTAATTTGTTTAATTTAGTATTAAGTCAATTGATCTCTTTGTATTCGATAATGTAACGAACCAAAGTATACTAAGACTGATTAGAATGTTAAAAATTGTTGACAAATAAAGATTTATGACTGATTTAGCAGAGGGTATGTCATTTTGTACGCCTTTCCCCTAACCAATATTTTGTAACCATATATGGATTTAAAAGAGTGTCCGCGGAGTTTCTTGCCCGTTCTTCTCCATAGATCTACGTTTTGGAATGGGCAACTAGCTTCAACTTTCTGACTTACCTGCTGACCGACTCTTTGACAGTTCAAAAGTGCCTGTAATTGGTTTAATTGAAATAAATGCTTTGAGTTTGAGTTTGAGACAATTTTCACAACGACTCAAAAAGGCTAAAACATTTTTTTACACATTTTAGTTTTAAAAATAGAACCCCAACAATCCAACTGTTTCTGCTGACGCTACGCATCCTAAACTCATATAAGCGTGAGCTTCACGCCGCGACACAGTGTAACCGACAGAGCTATGGGTTAATGTCCGCGGAAAAAATATTCCGTCCTATGTGTTGATCATCTCTGTTTTATTGAGTGGATCGTCGACCTTTGTGGGCTTTTGAGCAACGGGTTTGAGTGGAAAAAAGACGCTGTTTTTTAATTCAGGAATGTGTGAGTTGATGAAAAAATTAAAAATGAAAAAATGTTTATTAGTTTTAACAAGTTTTCTTACATTACTAGGTAGTGATTGGAGCCTCCTTTTAAGCTAATAAAGCCTGTATTAGGAGACTCCGCTCTTCCATACATTGATCTAATCTACGAAAACGAAGGATAATTTATAAGTTAGGCTAATAAGTGCTTACAGAATTCAAATTGTTAGTAATAGTGTAGTTGTGTGTGATAGTGTGATTATGTGTAATTATGATTGGGTTGTTGTAATCAGTGTTGTGTTTGAATGTGTGGTATGTGTGTGTTATGTCATTATGTGCGTGGGTGGGAGTACCTATATCATGAGCGAATGAGATTGAGCCTTAGGATACTGTTAGCATATTATATTTATAACAGGAATGCCTCTGTTTCCTCATAATTAAACGGTTTTATCCGTTGAGCTAATTTTTTTTTTTTTTTGATGACGATGAAATATTTTTAAAGTGTCTTTAATAAAAGTGAAGAAGATTTGTTTTATACTTTGCGCACAGCTTACTAGTGTGGTGTGTAAAATGCGAAAACTTTAGGAGCATTGAGCGATTTTTGGTAGGGGGAAATCTTACGGGTTCTGACTGTTTTTTTATGTTATTTAAGTATAGCGTCAAAAATGTCGAGACGAACAGACTGTTCAAAATGATCTCAACAACTAAGAAAATTTAAACTTTATCTCAATTGGATAAAGTTCTTGTCAGAATGACAGTTGTCGTGTACTGTCTTCATTCTGAAACATTCCTTCTGTCATTGAGTTAATATTTCATTTTCTTAGTTGTTTAGATCACTTTGATCAGTCAAAATGATCTCGACAACTAAGAAAATTTAAACTTTATCTCAATTGGATAAAGTTCTTGTCAGAATGACAGTTGTCGTGTACTGTCTTCATTCTGAAACATTCCTTCTGTCATTGAGTTAATATTTCATTTTCTTAGTTGTTTAGATCATATTGAACAGTCAAAATGATCTCGACAACTAAGAAAATTTAAGCTTTATCTCAATTGGATAAAGTTCTTGTAAGAATGACAGTTGTCGTGTACTGTCTTCATTCTGAAACATTCCTTGTGTCATTGAGTTAATATTTCATTTTCTTATGTAGTTGTTTAGATAATTTTGAACAGTCTGTTCGTCCCGATATTATTGACACTGACTGTATCTACCAATTCACCAGATACCTTGATTGAGATCGTCAGGAGAAAATTATTTTATATAATGCTTATTTTTGAAAAATAGTTGCGTCAGACTACCATTAGGGTGCCGTACCAAAATGGTACAAAGGAACCCATAAGGTACGACTCAGTCTGTCTGGCTGTCTGTCACAGCTAAATATCTCAAGAACAACAAATGCAATCAACTAGAAAATTGGGACAGTTTTAGATGACGTTTACCCAACTTTTATTAATGTTAATTTGAATTGAATTTATTGTATAATCTTTGAATTGAAATGTTTTTGTAATTATCGTTATTATTATTTTTTTCCTACACTATCGCATTGGGTTACTGTAATGATAGCTGTATGTATGTCTGTAATAAATAAATAAATAATAAATAAATGAATATTGCAAATAAGAAAGAAATAAAAATATTTATATTTTTTTGCAACAGTCCCTGAAAGGGGGTCTTAAAATTCAAAATGGAGCTACTAGGGCATGTGGGGTATATGAAAGAACGCTGTTTGCACATTCTCAAACATTTTTTTATTATTTTAGGCCTCATAGTTTTTGACTTTTGATGAAAAATGTAAAAAAAATACCATTCCCCCTCTATCTCAAAAGTTTGCAAAGAGAAAATTCTGAAATTATTCTATGTGATAAAACTTTATGTAGAGATTACAGGAAAAATAAAACGTTGTCTCTAAATAGCACACTTTTTCAGAAATCGGAACGGAACCCTAGGTGCGCGCGTCCGACTCGCTCTTGACCGGTTTTTTTTGTACATTACCTACACCAAAAGACAACAACTCAATTTCAAAACCCATTCACATTCATAAACCCATTTTACAAACCACAAAAAATAATATTCAGCCACAATTTCTCATTTATACTCTCAATGGTAATGAAAGAGCGCTATCAGAAGACACTAGGCGTCCATATTAGGTCTAAACCAGTTAAGTTCTAAGCCAAGCATCTGCCACTGGCTTGGACACTGGGACAGGTGGGCACTTTATAGCTAGTGCACCTAGCTAGCTGCCTAGGTCGTAGGCATTAGAAACTAGTGTTTGCAGATACGAATATTAGGGATGGTATTAATGGTGATCGGTGAATTAATGTTTTGTTGTTTTGTGCAAAGTCAAAGTCAAAGATTTATTTGCTTAAAAATATGGTTACAATAGTTCTTACAACAATAGTAAAGTGGCTTAACATATTTATCATAACATAATGACGTGCAAATTTTTGGTAAATAAACAATCATATTATTTAAATTTAAAGTCAAGGAATTCTTTTATAGTATAGAAGGAATTTTCAATTAACCACCTGCGTAAAGCCCTTCTAAAGGGGACCATTGGAAGTTCTTTAATTTGGTTAGGAATCTTGTTGTAAATCTGAATACACATAGGATAGCAACTTCGCCTATATAGTTCCGTTTTCATCCTGGGATTAATTAATCTATTTGGGTATCTAGTATAGAAATTATATTTATCTCCCAGTTTTTCAAACATCTCAGGGTGAGATTTGGTAAATTTACATGTTTCCTCAATATAAGTACCAGTTAATGTAAGTATTCTCAGTTTCCTAAACAGGGGATTACAGGATGTAAGTGGGTCTACATTACAAATCGCACGTATACACCTCTTTTGTGCGATGAAAGCTCTTCCGAGATGGACCGAGTTTCCCCATACCAGTATACCATAACGCAGTATTGAACCAACATATGCATGGTAAGCCTGTAATGTGGCTTGTCTACTTGTTAGGTTAGATATACGCCGTAGAACATAAGCAATGGGTATACTTCACACTAATATTATAAAGGCGAAAGTTTGTGTGTGTGGGTGTATCTGTGTGGTGTGTGTATGTTTGTTACTTCTTCACGATCAAACAGCTGGACAGATTTGGATGTTTGGTATGTAGATAGCTTAATTATGCCTTATTAACACATAGGTTACTTTTTATCCCGATCCACGCGGGTGAAACCGCGGGGCGCAGCTAGTTTGTGTATAATTAATTGTTATTATTAGGGTTCCGTAGCAAAATGGTAAAAAAGAACCCTTATGGTGCGGCTCAGTCTATCTGTCCGTCTTTCACCGCTGGATATCTCAAGAACTACTAATGCTATGAATTTGTTTTTACAGTTTTTGAAGACCCCACCCAACCAAACTATTTTGCAAATAAGAAAGAAATATATTTTTATTTTATTTTTGCAACAGGGACGGATAGTCGGATTTTAGTTTTTAAAGTTACTTTTAGGGTTCCGTACCAAAATGTTAAAAAAGGAACCCTTATGGTGTGACTCAGTCTGTCTGTCTGTCCGTCATAGCTGGATATCTCAAGAACGACTAATGCTATCAACTTGAAATTTGAAACAGTTTTAGATGACGTTTACCCAACTATGTTGCAAATAAGAAAGAAGTAAAAATATTTATTTTATTTTTGCAACAGGGACTGAAAGGGGGTCTTAAAAATTCGAAGTGGGGCTACTAGAGCATGTGGAGTATCATACCTATGAAAGAGCATTGTTTGCAAATTCTCAAACTTTTTGTTTTAGGCCGCACAGTTTTCGACTTTTTATGAAAAATTTAAAAAAACATACTGCTCCTCCCCCGTATCTCCGAAGTTTGCATAGAGAAAATCTGAATAATTTATTCTTTGTGATAGAAGTTTATGTAAAGATTACAGGAAAAATAAAACGATGTCTCTAAATACCACACTTCCAGAATTCTGAACGGAACCCTCGGTACGCGAGTCCGACTGGCTCTTGACCGGTTTTTTATATTATACTAGCTGACCCAACAGACGTTGTCCTGTCTTAGCTATGAATATTCTAATGTAAACGTACGTGAAGTTAAAATAGTCGTTAAGTTTTCTGAAATTTTCCAATTTTCTGCGAATTTTTCTTAATTTTTTCTTTCTTATGAACCTTCTCCTGATAATAATAAACATAACAAAAAAGAATTAGCCATTTTTTTCCATTCGTTCACGCGTGATGCGATGACCAAGGGAAATAGGCATTCATTTTTATTTATACAGGGTTATTGGTAAAACACCAGCAACCTCTTAAGGGGTCATTGTACTCATCATTATGAACAACTTTTACTATGGGACCAATCCTGAAATCGCAAAAAAAAAATCAGCTGCTCCCTACATTTTGACGAGTTTGATGTAGGTAGATAAATATGTACTGAACAGCTGATTTTTTTTTCGCGAATTCAGGTTTGGTCCCATAGTAAAAGTTGTTCATAATGATGAGTAAAATGACCCCTTAAGAGGTTGCTGGTGTTTTACCAATAACCCTGTATAGATAGATAGATATATTGGAAAGCTTTAATGCTATTTTGAATGTCTGTAAAATAATGATTTTGGCAGCTGCCACTTACTTACCTATCAGTTGTTTTAAAATTGGAATCATCATCTGCCTAGCCTTTTCCAACTATGTTGGGGTCAGCTTCCAGTCTAACCGGATGCGGCTGAATACCAGTATTTACATGGAGCGACTGCTTATCTGACCTAAACATCCCAGTTACTGAATAATACGGTACCCATTGGTAAGACTGGTTGTCAGACTTCCAGGCTTTTCACGACCCGTTACAAGGTGACGTAGGTACCTACCTAAAGTTTATTAACATCGAATATTTCCTGATAATCAATGAATTAGTAGATCTTATTGTATTTTACCTGTTTCCTGATAAACAACATTACTTTTTGTTTACCCTAAAAAAAAATCAGCTGTTCCGTACATTTTGTTGATTTAAGTGAACACAAATGTAGGTATGGAACAGCAGATTTTTTATTCGCGATTTCAAGGCTGGTCCCATAGAAAAAATTGTTCAAAATGATGAGTACAATGACCCCATTTCGGGTTTAGTGTAAACGAAAACTAATGCTGGAGAACCTCTTCCACTCACAACGGTGTCGTTATACCTAGAGCAACTCAAGGGCAAGAACATAGTCTGGTCATCACGGCATAGTATCCTTTTGAATTTCAAACTACGATCACCAATTTGTCAAGTTAACCAAAAGTGGTGATTATGGGTCTACTTCAATAATTTCATATTTATCAGACTGACTAGCTTTTGCTCGCGGAATGACCCCCGTGAATGTCGGAAATTATCCCACGGGAACCTACTACCCGGATAAAAAGTATCCTATGTGTTAATCCAGGTTATAAACTATCTCTGTGCCAAATGTCATCTAAATCCGTTCAGCCATTTTTGCGTGATTGAGCAACAAACATCCAAACATCTAAACATACAAACTTTCACATTTATAATAAGTACTTATTAGAAGAAAGCTACAATAATTATATAGCAGTGTAGGTACACTTCTGCCAAACCTTTAAAGGTAAACAAGCTCAATAATATACTTAATTTAAAACCTTCAGTTTGAGCAAAGGATCAAGGCTAGCGATTGTTTAAAATTTTACGAAGGCTCCGCTACTAAATGTCAAGTTATTACAAAGCGTAAGAGTCAATGCTTCGTGCTGCGCTTGCGCACGCGACGTGCAACTGACATATCTCAGATTTTAAGATTTTTATCTGCGTGTGGCTGTGTGTGTTGGTGTAACTCTGGTTTTGCGTTTTTTACCGTGCTAGCATTGCAGAACGTGAATTCAACGTTGGTATTTTCTTGGGCTGGTAGAACACTCTTATTCCCAGAAACTGTAATTCCTGTAAACCAGAATCGCAATGGTGAGGGTAACTTATCGGAAAACCACCGAGATATTGAACATTTGTGTATCCTGTAGCTAATAGGAGCTTTGTGTATCTGAGCTAGTAAGAATATCTATCTATCTATACAGGGTTATTGGTAAAACACCAGCAACCTCTTAAAGGGTCATTGTACTCATAATTATGAACAACTTTTACTATGGGACCAAAACTGAAATCGCGAAAAACAGTCAGCTGCTCCCAGCTCTCCTTTGACCGGTTGTTTGATGTAGATAAATGTAATGAAGAGCTGATTTTTTTTTGCGATTTCAGGTTTGGTCTCGTAATAAAAGTTGTTCATAATGATGAATACAATGACCCCTTAAGAGGTTGCTGGTGTTTTACCAATAACACTGTAGGTATATCATAAAATAAACAATCGTAAGAAAGATAAATATCAATCAGTCTGCCTAGCCTTTTCCCAATTGTATTGGGGACGGCTTCCAGTCTAACCGGATGCAGCTGAATACCAATATTTTATATGGAGCGACTGCTTACATGACCTCCACAACCCAGTAACTGGATAATACTATACGCCTTGGTGAGACTTTTTGTCAGACTTTCGGGCTTCTGACGACCCGTAACGACTGTCAAAGATCCACGAAAGACGGCCGGGACCAACGGCTTAACGTGCTTTCCGAGGCACGGAGGAGTCTCGGTATGTAAAGATGGTCACCCATCTACTGACCAACCCCGGCAAGCATAGCTTAACCTGATGGATCGACCCGTGCGGCTGTTATTACTTAGCCACGAGCTCTTCTTCGTAAGAAAGATAAAATGAGACCATTTCATCAATGCTTTCAAAACATTACAAAGTCAATTCATCGCCAGGCCATATAGGTACCTACCTACCTAGACAAAAGACCATAATTCCCCAGTTTCCATTTTGCTGTGCCAAAATCGCCACATCAACATAACTTGAAAATCGTCCCTACAAATTCAACCTAAAGAAGTCCTAAGAATCCTATTGTTTTAAATTCCTCACTTACCCCCCTCGTGCCTACGACCGCGGCTGCGATCGCGCCGCGAATTCGACGCGGCCTTGACGTCGGTCGGCGACTCGGCGCAACCGCGAAAATAAGACCATCGACAAAATGACGACGTTTTGTACTTACGGCCAACCCTATAAACTAACTAACTAACTCGTAAACTACGACAATCTTAGTTTTATTAATCAAAAAATTAATACATAATAATCAATTCAGGGGAAAACCCAATAAAGGGGGCAAGTGTCCTCCTAAAGAAAGAAAATTAATTAATAAATTAATTTGAATTAAAAAATATGTTATTAATAATAAATTGATTATTCTCTTACTGCCACAAAATTTCGAAATATTCAGCGATTTTGCAGGAGTAAAGTATGTTACATAAGTAGGTAAATTATGATATTTTTTTAGATAAATTAAGTTTAGCAAGCTAATTAGCGATCACTTCTTCATGGTCTATCAAGTAAAAACTTAGAATACAAGTTCCGTTGCAATAACAAAACGTTTATTTGGAAGAGTCGACCAGATGTTGCAGTAAGGATCGTCTCCGCATGAGGGGCACTCTTCCTAATATCGTCATAAAATTTTGTAGGTATCATAACAAAACGTAAAAACTTGTGACCAAATTATAAGTGCCTAGTGCATACTTTTACTTTAAAAATAATAAAAACAGAATCAGCTTACCTAATCTATTCTCGAAAAACAAATGATAACACAAATGAAGAACTCAAAATATTTAACTTTTTTAATTTTAATGGCTAAGGGAACATTTTTATGTTTTAAATTAAAATCCTTTAGCAAAATTAGCTAGGTATAACAAATTCAAATACAATTGCTATTAAAAGTAAAAATATGCAATATTTGTCCGTTTGGTCTGTTGATCTGTTACCATTCTATGAAACAGCTGGACACTTTACTAAGTATTACGCTTATAAAAACGCACCTGCAAGTTCTAAGTTTTTATTTGACATTTTTTATTCATTTATTTTCATAGAATGCTAAATAGCAAAGAAATAACTAATAGAATCTATGACATATCTAAAATTTATAATCTGCAATGACTACTTACTTTACACAAACAAGACATCAAATTGTTTCATTTTATTACATAAATAAATTATTGTAAATCTATTATGGTAATTTTTATAAAAAAATTACTAGTCTATAGACTGTATAACAAGTTCGTATGTTCTTTAAATAAATAAAAATAGTTACAAAAAAGTTTTCAACCAAACTGACTCCACCCTGAAGGTCAACGGCCTTAGACGCGTCATTCTTATATTGGCCGCATTTTGGCCGGACGAAACAACGGAAATGTACCTGTCCTGCTCACACCCATTATGAAACATACACATTTTCGTGTGCACAATGAATACCGATTATCTCATTCACGGCGTTCGCTTTTTGAAATTTTGCGTCGATGTACGTTTTTATGTTTATGTGTGCGTCACAAAAATTATCTGTCCCGCGCTCTGCGATGCATTCGAATGGCGGTTCGCGCCAAAAATATCTTTTTATTATGAATTTTTATTATATTTTGTATTCAACAGGCGTGTGGATGCATACGATGTCTTATATGTTTGTATTTTAATGTATTTTTCGATAACGTTGTGGTAGGTCACGGATGTAGTCATGCATGTGTGCGTCGGCGCGTGATTCGAATTTCGGCATTCTAATATGGAACCGGATTTTGTGTTTGAACGCGCCGTACTTGTTTCTCATTGGTTAGATTTTTTTTTTAATACGGTAGCACCTTCCCGCCTTAGGTATCTTTTTTGAATGAGGCTCTAATTCTTTTTTAGTGCTCAGAAAATGGCTTACATGAAAGGATGGAAATACAATTACGCATGACGTATAATTAATTACCTATATGTCTATAAATAATGTTATCTAATGGACGAATATAGGTACAGGCAGAATAAACATTTTATAACTTTTGCCATCAATTTATTTCTTAGCCATTAAAATATTTGTAAGTAAAAATCTAGAAGCCCCGCAGTGTCAGACAGACGTAATTCAAAAATATTTATTTTTTATTTTTGCAAATTTTAATTAACCACCTTTTTTATTGCTGCCAAGTACCTTCCGACCCCACAGTGGTTCTAATTAAATTCAAACAACACAGTTAATTAAAAAAAAAAACGAAAAAAAAAAACAGTTACGGACGATTGGTTCGCCATAAAATCTCAAAGTATAACGCAACTTGTTCACACAAGGTGCTTGACCGACACCACAATAAGAGGAGTTCGTATCCCGTCACCTGCCGCTACAAAAACACAGAACGAACTGGACCGGTTCCGTCTAGGCCGGTCCGAACCGGCCCGAGTGATTTAATGATAGAAACACGGTTTTTAGGTATGGTCGCACGATTTTTAGATTGTTCTGTTTGATTTATGAGCGTTTTTAAGATTTTGTATTTTTTTTTTTGTTTCTGATCTAGGAAAAAATTTGACAAAATGTTGTCTACATGCAAATGTTACGTCTTAAATTGAAAAAAAAAACCAAATTGCTTAGGTACCGAATATACATAGAAAAAAAAAAAGAGTTTTCTATCAATTCGCTACACAAAACTACTTATTACTTATGACTGAAAAAAATATTGGCCTCATAGTTAACTACTTACCAAATAAATGTTCCAATCTCTTATGGCTTAATATCATCAATAAACATTAAATTTATCATCGCACACTTCGCTAAATGGTCATCCTCATCATATTGCCATGCATATTCTAAGTGGAACGATTATCGCTGTCATTTTAACTTCACGACAATTTTTTACCTCTTTTTCATTTAACCATTATTTACTTAGAAAACTGCACTATTCTCATATATTTTTAAATTAACATAAAAACGTACCAACATCCATATTTAGGCAAAAAAAAAACACCTTCAGCCATCACCCATTTCAATAATTAATTTAAATGGTTAATTAATTTTATGCAAACCAACACGGCTATATAAATTTATGCTCAAAGGAAGCTGAGCGTAAATTGTAAAAATAGCTATTCAACTTCTCGGTCATTACCCCTTGAAACTAGGACCCTCGCAGATTAGCAGGAAAAAAAATAAAATGGCGTAGGTATTGTTTTGTTTAAAGCCAGTGTTGGCATAAAGGGTGGTATTTTCATGATTTTAGTTAGAAAACCGACGTTAGGGCTCCACCAATAGCCGGCGCCCCTGTCAGCGATAGATAGGGGATGAATTTTTATAAAAAAAGCAGGAAGCGCTTCATAGACAAACTTTTAAAGCGCTTTTCTCTTTATTTACCTACACAAACTCATTTCCTTGCACACAAATTCATTTACATCGCCAAACAAAAAAATAATACAAAAAATAGAAAAACAATTTCCAAAAATAAATATACTCAGTAAAATAAACATATTTAGCACTCAGCATGGTCTATAAAGCGCTGTCCGCTGCAAGGGTAGGAACTGCCCCTAGCTGGCATCTAGGTCCCATCCCGGGCGTTTACACACATTATTGCAGTTTGATGAATTGCGCCGCACGCCTTCACTAACGGTCATTCAACTTATGAAACGTATCACTAAGGTTATCCCTCGGTGAGGTGGGCTGGAGAAATAAAAAAAAGTAGAAATTATCTGTATTCGAACAAAGAACTTGATTGACAGCTGGCTATTGAAGCTTCAATTGTTTTTGCAATGAACCGTAGCAAAGCAATACAAGATTCCGTAAAAATATGAATAAACTTACAAAATAGTTCGGAAGACCAAAGTTACAAAAAAGGAAAAAAAAACTTATGGCACTTTAGGAAGACGATGTTTTAAGTAAGCAATATTATGTAGATTCATAAATTAATGTGGCAGAATCGAAAATAGTGAACATTGGTTCAATTACCTAGATATAATAATAACCTTGTTTACCTATTCTTTGGCCTACTGGTTGAGTGAGAGTGATAATAGCCTAGCTGGGCCCATACGGTTTAAAAAAAAATTAAAAAAATCTTAAATTAAAATCTTACTTATTGCATGTGCGATCATTAGCTAGCTAGCGCCACCTATCGTCTTGACCAAGGATCAACAAAAATGTAGGTTCAGAGTCTTCAGATTCTTGCCTAAAACATGTAAGATCAAAATAGCATTAAAAACATCAAATTCACCGAAAATTGAGCAAGGAAGGAGGTCCCACATTCATAATCACGAAGAAGTTTTCGGGAGTTTGATCCCTAATGAAATGTTTAAAGGCTTTTACCCCAAATTCATCATTAGGTACTGCATAACAGACGTTGTTACCTCCGCATAAGACTTACTTTTGATTTTGCTCAGTCAGTAGGTAAGGTAAGTTTAGTGTGTCTACATTTTGGACAAAGTCCTTAAAGGCGTAAGGAAAAATGTAGTGATGAGGAAAATACTTAATTGAAGATTTGTACAAAAAATGGCAATGAAGTGTACCAATATTATGTAGGAATGAGGGTCGTTCAAACAACGGGGTTAAAGCTTGTCGTAGAGTACCTATAGGGGTCGTAGTGTGGAGACATAGATAGGAGAAAAGATTACTAGAAGGCACAAAAAAATATTTTGAGGAACCGCCAAATATTTCATTCATTTTCATAGACCTTAATCGAGATATTTCAGAAAAGGGATCTCGATAATCCTTACCCGGGATAAAAAATAATTAAAAGTGATTCACCATAATTCAAAAACCCAAGATTCGAAAATTCAAAATTTTGACAAAAGAAATTCGCTACTAACCTTACACTTTATTCATAAGTGATTGGTGTAATTAAAAATCGTTCAATGAACTTGGCATAACATAACTAACCTACAGCAACGTATCCTGTGTTGTGTGTGTTTGTGTGTGAGTGTGCGTTCATTTCGTGAGTTCATTCACCTTGCCAGTTGGGGAAGTTGGGAGTAGGGGAAGGAGTGGAGTAGCTTTTGTGCATAATATTTTTTACTTTAAATAAAACATTATCTGACAGCTTATTATCGGATAGCAATTTTTAAGAATATTTCTATTTTATCACCATAATCCATAGGAAAGCAGATCTTATGGATTAAGGTGATAAAATAGAAATATTCTTAAAAATTGATAAATACTCAATAAAATCATTGCACAAGAAAATCATACATTTTCGATTTAGATGTTGCTTTTATGTTTACTGTTTTGTCATAATTTTCAAATAGTTAATAATCAGCTTCACACGTTCTTAGAATTACTTATTAGACTGAGTATGTAGAATATGCATAATTTATGTGGGCAAACAAAAAAAAAAGTAGCGAAAAATAAAATATTATCATTCTCCTGCCCTAAATCCCAATCTAATTGGGGTCGGCGCAAGATGTCCCTTTTTACCATCATACTTCTCTATTAGTCATCATCTCGGTAGTCACCCCTTTTCTAGCCATATCTTTCACACAGTCCTTCCATAATTTCTTTGGTCTTCCCCTACTCTAATAGCCATCGAAATTCATACTCAAAAACTTTCCTCACGACATTTTCTTCATTCCTCCGCATCACATGCCCATATTGATTTTCGCACAACTTTTCAGTCACCGGTGACACTTTCTAACTTCCTCATAATTGTACTCATTTCTTATTCTATCCATTCGTGTAACACCACACATAGCATTCTCATCTCAGCTGCATGCAATTGCCTTTCATTTTAAAAATAAAATATGAAAAAAAATTAAAATTTATTGATATTGATACACAACTCATCTCCACTCACTCTCTGTCCGTCCGATATTTAACCAAGTCGCGGAGTTGCATTTTTGCCATATACACGCACTAAACGCGTATGTGTGTGTGACTCAT
The DNA here is from genome assembly GCA_905163495.3 of Cosmia trapezina. Lineage (NCBI taxonomy): Eukaryota > Metazoa > Arthropoda > Insecta > Lepidoptera > Noctuidae > Cosmia > Cosmia trapezina. Next base: position 4,946,031 of record LR991041.1, on the reverse strand, counting down.
GCACACACACACGTTACGCACACTCGGTGCGTATGATGGACGCTTTATTTTTTTTTTTCTTACACTCAGTACACACTGGCCGAAGGAACTTTTTAAGATTATTTAAATTTTAAATGTTCGAGATAATATTTTTGTAGTGAATTGTTTGTGAAGAGAATGTTGCTGATTTCTGATACATTTTGGTACCTACCTAAGGACATATGGTGCGTAATAATAATTAGTAATATCAGGCATGCCAGTATTTCGTATAGAGGGTTGTCAGAAGTGTACCTAGGTACTGTTTATACAGGGTTATTGGTAAAACACCAGCAACCTCTTAAGGGGTCATTGTACTCATCATTATGAACAACTTTTACTATGGGACCAAACCTGAAATCGCAAAAAAAAAATCAGCTGCTCCCTACATTTTGACGTGTTTAATGTAGATAAATGTACTGAACAGCTGATTTTTTTTTCGCGAATTCAGGTTTGGTCCCATACTAAAAGTTGTGCATAATGATGAGTACAATGACCCCTTAAGAGGTTGTTGGTGTTTTACCAATAACCCTGTTTATTGGAATCCAATTTGTTTTTAGTTTTAAACGGTTTCAGTTCCAAACTCCGAGGATACTACTGTTGATTTGAATAACACTGAATGAACTGGGAATCGAACTCTAGACCTTTTGATCACAACTCAATCTGCTACTGCACATCTGCGTACTGTCAGACAAGTTCTTCAATTTTTTTTCAAATTCACCCTAATTACGTAAGACACTATCAATAGGAATCGGTTTCATATTTTTTGACGGTTCAACTACATTAATTGCGTTATTTACGCTATAGAGAAGACAAATTTTTCGAACATAAAATCATTCCGATAGTGTGTTCTCTAGAGGAGCTCGTGGCTAAGTAATAACAGCCGCACGAGTCGATCCCCCAGGTTAAGCTACGCTTGCCGGTGTTGGTCCGTGGACGGGTGACCATCTTTACATACCGAGACTCCTCCGTGCCTCGGAAAATCACGTTAAGCTGTTGGTCCCGGCTGTGAGGTCAGATAAGCAGTCGCTCCACGTAAAATACTGGTATTCGGCTGCATCCGCTTAGACTGGAAGCCGACCCCAACATAGTTGGGAAAGGGCTAGGCAGATTGAGTGTGTTACGCAATCAGGGTGAAGGAATCGAATCCAGGCCTTTTCCACACTCGGCAGCCATACTTTTAACTGCTAGACCTAGACAACTGTGCAGTAGTTAATTGGGAATAATATAAATTAGGTGTTCATGTGTCATCCTACCTCGCGTGTAGCATCACCAACAAAACATCGGTAAAGGGACTTTTTGTCTGCCATATTTAAATGACGCACGATTCGAACCCGTGAACTCATCTATAGAGCACACAGATCATAGAACACAATAGAGCATGAATTTCAAAATTGAAGCAATGTTCTGTTTTCTGACTTCAAAAAAAGGAGGATGTTCTCATCGTAATGTTACAACGAATTATTATTCGATGATGCTGGTGGTGGTGGTGCTGTGGTTCGATAATGTAAAGAATAAGTAGGTATAACAATCAATAGATCGATCTTGAAGAACGAACAGGCGCGGATGAGGGGGCAACGGGTGCAGTTGCAGGTCGAAAAGTGGTTCACCAGTTTCTTCATCCGACCGATGGACCGATTTAGAAAATTCCTTTTTTCCACAGACTTAGAGTAGGCTAGATACCGCATGTTCATTAGATAGTATGAGAACCGCGAGCGTGTCATCTTTTTTATACCAACGAAGACATCCTTTTTTTTCCATCCCCAGCCATTTATTGATGTGCTCAACGTAAACAGAATCGTTTCAATCGCTAAACGTTAGTGAGCTAACAGACTTTTTTTATGTCCTCGACGACACAACTCACCACTGGCGCGATCGAACATAAACTAAAGTAGTAGCGCGTAAGTTTGTGCACAGCACAAACATGGGTACGCTTAGTCGGATGGCTTGTGGTATCTAGCCTACTCTAAATCTGTACTTTTTTCACTTAGTGAGGAAGCTGGCGCGGTGGTCCCATATAAATTTTATTAACTTTGCTTGAGTAGTTTTTGAGTTAGCTTCGATAATAGTCCACTTTGTGTATCTTGATGATGTTATAATACTAGGCTTCCTATCACTGTTGTTTAAAAGGAAAACTTGTCTCTTTAGGCTAATCCATCCCCGCCTATGACTTTCTATGAGGACCTATCGATAAAAAGGACTAATGATAAAAAGGATATGACGCTAAACCGAAGAGTCAAACTTATTCCAATAAAATCTTTTTTATTAAATTATTATCCCGTAAAACACTACAACATACGACCAGCAGTCGGCTAACACAATTGAGTTCCACACCTAACGCGTATCAGTGTACTCGTGATGTCCGGTGTCCGTCTGTCCGTCCGTCCGGTGGCGCTTCCGTCATACAATTATTTTAACATTCTAATTTTAATGATATTTCATTCATCTCGCCGTTTATCTACGAAATTAACAAATTCTTGTGATGTTGATGAGGGAGTTTATAAGGTGATGTTCAACGTGATGTTGTATGTTTGTTTGGTACAGCTTTATGACTAAACTGCTGAATCAATTTTGATGTTTGGGGGCAGAAACCCAGAAACCATGAAAATTTTTGCTTATCTTTTTATTCAGCGTGGTAGGTATAACCTCCACAAAAACCATTACGAATTTATTCACTATGTACTTTCACATAGCAACTAGGTACGGTCAGCAACTGAAGTCGATTAACACTGCTACTTTTTGACATCATCTAAATTAACTCAAAATGATACAATAACCTGCGTTTTAGCATTACATTTATTAGATACGAGTTAATTTTCTTTAAAATTTACATCTGTTCCGATTTTAATAAAGTATTTTTCTCAATAATTAAAATTTAGAAAACACAAGTGTTAATCGACTTTTGTTGCTGACTGTACATATAACTCGACATAGTAGGTACCTACTTAAACTACAGTAGGTAGATACTTACATTAATAGCCAGCACAGCGTCTGAATCAAATATAAATAGCGGTATGAATGTCGCTGTTCTCAGTAATTAAAACTTGTTGAGTCGAGCCTTCTGCTTTACGACTCCTGTTGGCGATGGTCTAAGTTACAAGCTCATAGCCTATACTGTAGTGCTATTCTATAAAAATATTACCGTGAAAACTTAGATGAAGTGAGCTTGAAGTGAGTTATCATTTTCTACCTGAAGCTAGGGAGGTGATCTGGTGATCTGTCACACAGGGTATCCTAGTATGGACGCCAGTCCTAGGGAGGTGATCTGGTGATCTGTCACACAGGGTATCCTAGTATGGACGCCAGTCTCTCACAAAGGATCATAGTTTTCATTTTGTAACGATAATATTCTAGTCTCTATTTATAAAATAAACTAAGTGAACCTTTGTGAAGAGAGAAATAAATAAAGATTACTATTAGGTACTTATTAGGTACTATTAAAGATTACTATTACTATAAGTGGTCGACACACGAATTTTCAAAGATGGAATTTGATAGAAATGGATATATTATCCAATTCGTAATATGGTATGTATGGTACACTACGAATTGGTTTATTTTTAACCGACTTACAAAAAGGAGGAGGTTCTCAATTCGACTGTTTTTTTTGTGTGTATGTTACGCGATTTCTTCGTCAATAAAATTGTGGACGGATTTTGAAAATTTTGTTTGGAAGGGTATGCTCTCGAGGTGGTCCCATTGTTACCAAGTCAAGATCTTATTAGGGAATCCCATGGAAATTGAGGGAAATCCTCAAATTTTATAAGCACTCCTATAGCGATTTGAGTGTTTTTTGAAGTGGAACTGATGATGAAGACCACAGATGCCCATCGGAACTACTCAATTATACCTAAGTATTGAAGGCAATGATATTATACATCTAGACGTTGCCATGATTACAGTGTGAAGTGTGGAAGTGAGACACATATATACGAAATAATTAGGAAAATTGAGACAAAGCATCGTATCTTCTGTCCCTTACGGCTTGCCGTATTTTTGCATGGCAAAATTTAAAAATGTTGCCAAACAAAGTACTTTCACTGTTACAAAATTTATCTTGCGTCGATTAATTTAACATTTTTGGACAGTTTTTGCATTGTGCGAATGTATTGACATGGGTTTCAGTCCAAAATATGGAAGATTTCTTACGTTAAACCTCATTTCTCATACCACATAACCTAGAAAAAGCATAATATTGCTGTCTCATGACCGGCCACGCGGTGGCTCGATCTAGTATATTATCTAAGATTGAAGGTGTAACGGAACGGAATAACGGAATGAACGATAGTGATGATGATGATGTAAACAAATGACACTGACACATGACGCAAATGGCATTTTTTTTTACGTTTCGTTTCATCGATTTTGCACATGGAACTAATATACAAACTAGGTATATATTTATATAATATAGTACTTCCATGATTTTGCACAACATTTTACACCCCAGACAATATACTGGTACAGATTTGGTTGTCATTTTAAGGTTACGTTTCAATATTTATCTGATTTGAGGTTAGTAACAATTTTTATTAATTTCTCGAAAAATATGCATTATCTTGTAATAAGAGTGGTAGCGTTATAATCAGGGACCCAACCCCTACCAGCTTTCACCCCTATTACCGCTCTACCCCCGCCAAACGATACCAGATCCGACCCCAATCTTTTGAACATGCCATGTATTGCATGAATCATGCCATGCATGAACAAATGAGGCGCGCGCGCAAGTCGCATCGCTCGAGGCCGGAAAAAACGTTACAAAATCGCTGCCTCCCATGACACGTTCCCAATATTCGGTTGTGCCCCTTATTTCGGTAGCTCCTCCAATTATTCCGCGGTCCGTTCACGTGTGAATAATTTTAATGAATTCAGCACAACATCTTTTGATGTATGTAGTTCTCTAGTTTTCAAATAGTTTCCCGCTTTTAAAAGTAAATTATGCTGAAGGGGTGGAAACAAAGGGGTATAGGAACATGCTTTGTGAAATAATTATGCTGATTGTCACCCTTAGGAATTAAAAGGAAGATGTGTTTATGTAATTAGAATTACTATCCTGCCTACCTACGTACAGATCTCTCAGCTAAAGTTTGCGCTTCGGCAATCATCGTCTATCTTCGGATACGAACGCGCGAATGTCCCAGAATTGATGGCACAACCGTTTAAGGGGTCATTGTACTCATCATTTTGAACAACGCCCCAAATTAATGAACTCCATGGATTTTTATAGAAACCGCGAAAAAAGAAATCAGCTGTTCAGTACATTTATCGATATTAAACTCGTCAAAATGTAGAGAGCAGCCAGACTTATAAAAAGGAGGATTCCGCGCCACGCATATCGAAAGTGAAGCACCGTACCGATCTATGTGTGCGTGATTTGAGTACCTGCAAAGACGCCGTCGCTCGTAACACGTAGGTAATGGCAACCAGTCGGCATACTATGATGTAAATGTGTGCGTGAGGCGTGTTTGTACAAACGGCATACTTACTGTGCTTCACTTTCGTTAAGCGTGGCGCGAAGTCCTCCTTCTTATAAGTCTGGCTGCTCCCTACATTTTGACGAGTTTAATATCGATAAATGTACTGAACAGCTGTTTTTTTTCGCGGTTTCTATAAAAATCCATCGAGTTCATTAATTTGGGGCGTCGAAGCGTTCGCCGAAAAAGAAATGGAACGAAAACCATTAGATTTGGCGGGCGTCAGATTAGAAAAATGAGATCAGGAGTAAAATCTAGGACATACTTAAGTACCTACCTAGTGTTAACCTATTGGGTTTTTCTATCAGGACTACTGAGTCCTGATAGAAAAACCCAATAGGTTAGCGGGCCGGAGTCTGGATTTGTGCCATATCGTTCACTCCAGCCGGCCAATAAAGGCAAGGATGTGAAGAACAAGGCTTCTCCCGGGAGATAGGGTCCGTGGGGTCGCTACTGCCCAACAGCTCGCCACATGCTGCCCTGCGGGTTCATGTATCCCTCTTGGTCTGGCTCCTCACCATAGCTAGACCTGTTCCGGCAAAGTAAACTCTACCGGCACAGACCTACAGTTTGGACCGCGCAAGCCCCACGACATCAACGTATAGATACGGCGGTGGGGTTACTTATTATTATTAATTATTATTTATTTTAATTTAGTAAAAAAAATAGTTTTGTCTTTAATTTATTTAAGTTACTCTCTCTACTTAGTTGCATACACAAGTAAAAAAAAACCGGTCAAGAGAGAGTCGGACTCGCCTACCGAGGGTTCCGTACCATAATTTATATTTAATTTTTGTTGATGATTTCTGAAAAAGTGTGCTATTTAGAGACATCGTTTTATTTTACCTGTAATCTTTACATATACTATCACATAGAATAATTTCAGATTTTACTCTATGCAAACTTCGGAGACTTATTTCCGAAGTTTGCATAGAGTAAAATCTGAAATGAATGAGTAAAAAAATTATGAATGAATGAGTAAAAAGTTTGTTTTTCAAGTCGAAAACTATGCGGCCTAAAAAAAAAGAAAAAAAAATTGAGAATGTGTAAACAGCGTTGGTAAACAGCGTTCTTTCATATAATACCCCACATGCCCCACTTCGATTTTTTAAGTCCCTTTCAGTCCCTGTTGCAAAAAAACATTACATATTTAAATTTTTTTCTTATTTGTAAAATAGTTGGTTAAACGTCATCTAAAACTGTTCCAAATTTCAAGTTGATAGCATTAGTAGTTCTTGAGATATCCAGCTGTGACAGACAGACAGACAGACTAGTCGCACCATAAGGGTTTCTTTTTACCATTTTGCTACGGAACCCTAAAAATGCTGTTATTGTTGGTTCAGCTTCCTTATATGGGGGGTGGGCCCATCCGACCAATTTGCCACGGGCCTCGAAGGGTTACGAAGGGTTACGAAGAAGTTACGCCACTGTTTGTAGGTATCTACCTACATCTTAATAACATGGGTTTCATTAAAGATCTTGATCTAAAAGACATCATTGATGTTTAGAATGGAGAAGTAATAACAGCCGCACGGGTCGATTGACCAGGTTAAGCTGCGCTTGCCGCGGTTGGTCCGTGGATGGGTGACCATCTGTGCATACCGAGACTCCTCCGTGCCTCGGAAAACACGTTAAGCCGTTGGTCCCGGCTGTCATTCGTGGATCTTTGACAGTCGTTACGGGTCGTCAGAAGCCCGAAAGTCTGACAACCAGTTTTACCATGGGGTATCGTATCGTATTACCCAGTTACTGGGTTGTGGAGGTCAGATAGGCAGTCGTTCCATGTAAAATGCTGGCATTCAGCTGCATCCGGTTAGACTGGAAGCCAACCCCAACATAGTTTGGAACACACAATGAAGGGCTTCGGAGTTGAAAAGAATTTATCCCAAACCCAAACTTAACATTGTAGGTACCTTTTTTTTTATTGATAAAATTATAAATTAACAATATTTGGACTTTTTCCTTTACTTGTGCAGAGAGACCTTGCTTCATGATTCTAGGTCAACGGGAAGTAGGTACCCTTAGGTACCTATAGGTTTTGATTTACTTGCGAGTGTCAAAATATGTTGCATAAATGGTCGTATTTTTTATTGCGTTGACTTAGAAGCTTGATTTTTTTTAGAACTCCAAGGGACCATAGACCTACGTATTAGTTATTAATTTTATTCAACTTGATACCTCTACGCGTTCCTGAGAAAAAGGGTCTTGACAGACTGACAGGCAGACGGAGAACGAAGTGATCCTATACCCAAGGGTTCCATTTTTTCCTATTAGAGTACGGAACCCTAAAAACTTTCCCCGCGGTAGTAACACCTATCCACGTAAAGAAACCTCTTTTCATTTTATTTATTGGTTCAAAAAATAGGTTTTTACCGACTTCATTCTTTACAAAAACTAAACTAAACATACAATATTAAATCAATCTATGTCAAATCAAATTGACATATTCATTTTACAGATAACTTTATAAAAAATAACGTACGAATAAGGAAAAGAGCTTAAAGAGATTGAAAAACTTCCAAAATGACTTCGCACCGAATAGAGAATGTTCATTTGGAGTTATTGAATAAACTGCTATCAGATTCTGGGTTGGAGTGCTTGCGGTCACCTGTGGTATCTACTGAGTCATCGATCAGTCCCCGATCTGCTGAAGAACAAGGTAAGTATACCATCAGAGTTAACAGCTAGTTATTTATAAATTATCATCCTATTCATCAATATTTATTTATTGCAACATCATCTGTAGTTTATCCTTAGCTTGGGACTAGATGGCGTTGTGTGAAAATTGCAATTGATTGTAGGCAGACCCACATTTAAAAATTTACACATACTTAATTAATTTTTTTTTTTTGGTAATGATACAATTTATTGGTTGCAAAATAGCTGAAGGTCCACCTGACCTATAGTGACCTAAAACACCGCCCACCGCCTATGAAAATTTCCACTACCAGAGGCATCGTAGGTCATCCTAGATTCAAGGGCCCCCGACTCATGGTACTAGAATGAACAGTGGGGTTTTAGTCGGTTAGGAGTCCGATTTAACAAATCAAAATCAAATCATAAATCCTCCAAATTTGAAGACGTGACATTCACTAAACCGCACTGAGCCTGCGTGGTGGTTTACGGGCCACTCCCTCTTCACAGAGGAGGCCTGTGTCCCAGCAGTGGGAACGTTATAGGCTGATTATGGTAAACCTCAACTTTGTAATATTCTTTTTTTTGCCTTTTGTTATTGTAATTGGTTTTTTAACAGTTTTAATTTTTTTTAGTAGCCTACATTGTTAACCACTGCTGGGCAAAGGGCTTTCCTTTTTCCTTCCAAACCTCCCATAAGTCTTGTGCGATCTCTGGCCATGTTGGCCCTGCAAACCTTATTCAGATCGTCACATCACCTTCGCCGTTAAAATTAATCAATAAATAAGTGCCCACAACCAGGTCTGACAGAAGAAGAAGAAGAGCCTCCTACTGAAGCGGTGGAAGAAGAGGCAGCGAAGTCCGTCCACGAGGAAACAGTGCTGGAGTCGTTACCAGAGATATTCCCCACACCTTCTCTGCGACTCGTCCTGTCCGATAAAGCTAGGGATATTGAGAAACAGAATAGGTAATAATAAAAAACCGGTCTAGAGCGAGTCGGACTCGCGCACCGAGGGTTCCGTTCCGATTTCTGAAAAAGTGTGCTATTTAGAGACATCGTTTTATTTTTCCTGTAGGTAATCTTTACATAAACTTCTATCACATAGAATATTTCAGATTTTTCTCTAAGCAAACTTCGGAGATGAAGGGGGGAACGGTATTTTTTTCTACATTTTTCATCAAAAGTCGAAAACTATGCGGCCTAAAAATAAACAAAAAAAGGTTTGAGATGTGCAAACAGCGCTCTTTCATATGATACCCCGCATGCCCTAGTAGCCCCACTTCAATGTCAAAAAAATTCATTGTCTCTTTTCTGCATTATAGGATCCACGTCCTCCCAGAGGAATTCAAAACCAGTATCGACCCACAAGCCATTCCAAAAATCTTGACCACGCCGCAACAGAAATATATAGATATTCTGGCAGGTCTGGTCGGATGTACCAGATATAAGAGCAGTCTGGCCGAGTTCTGGTTTCTGGATACCCTGGCCAATCTCCTGAGGAGGGCACAAGAGGATGACCTGGATAGACGTAAGTTCTTAATGAACCTTTAAGCCTTTTGCCAACTATATTGGGATCGGCTTCCAGTCTAACCGCATGTAGCTGAATGCCAGAATTTTTTCATGAAACGACTGCCTATCTGACCTCTACAACCCAGTTATTGAATACGATAGGTAATCCCTTGGTAAGCATAAGCATAATCAGCCTATAACGTTCCCACTGCTGGGACACAGGCCTCCTCTTTTAGAGAGGTTGTAATCCACCACGTGGGTCCAGTGCGGGTTGGCAGATGTCACATTTCTCCGAACATTTGGTTCAAGGTCATGCCGGTTTCCTCATGATGTTTTCCTTCCTAAACCTTCCTTCCTTCAAGGCTTACTGCCAAACATTTTACACCAGCAGCCTTTGGGCTAATCATACCCAAAAAGCAAACAATGCCCTGCGAGTACAATATAATAACACCTTTAGGGTGCTGTTGAGGCTTCCACCCTATTGTAGTGCGTCAGGTATGTTCGCCGATGCACACACTGACGACTATTTTGCAATAATGCGTAAAAAGGTGGCGTCGATGACTCGCAGAGTGGGAGGAAGCACCAACAGTATCCTGAGGATGTTTACTGAAAGGCTGGATGGGCCTACCATGGATAGGTTTATCAAGCTTCATGTATTGCCCATGTAATACATGAGGCTTATCAAGCTTCATGTATTACCCATGTAATACATGAGGCTTGATGAAACTGTCTGTGGTTGTTATAATTATTATCAATGTTATAAGTAGGTATAGGTATACTAACATAGGTTATAAGATAATTTAGACACTAACACAATGTGGGCCTATGTAGTCTGTTAATAAAAGATTTTTATTTTTATTTATTATTATAAACGGCTGAACGAATAATTAAGGCACACAAAAAAGTATACATAGGTATACCTACTTACTATACCTAGAATCCGAGTGCAACCGCAAGCATCAGCTAGTATTAGGTAGGTAACTCCTACCTATCATGGTTGACATGATTTTATTACAGCCACACAAGCTATTCTGATATTATGGTTCTGCGAGTGGATGAAGGAGATGCAGCACTTCGATGCTGCAGACAGAAAGCGTATGATAAGGAGGTTCCAGGTGTGTTTCTTATACTCTTTGAAATATTAAAATATCATTTATCGACTTGACCGGTTTCAGTCAATATTCTTTTCAACAGAATGTTTCCTACACATAAAATCTGGTAAGGAGTGACATCATGCCACATTTGAGTTCAAATGTGGCATGATGTCACATCATACGTGTCCAATTATTTTTTAATAAACTAAATGACGGACAAAAAAATTAGTCTAAATATATCCTAGGTATTGTGTCCATCGAAATTTACTTATTCCCTAAAATAGGAGTTACAACTTGACAAACCTATAGGTAGGGTATACCTAGTAAAAACCGTCTTGTAGTAGAAATACCTAAACGTTCATGACATATTAATATATAGCTATAACTACACTTAAGACTGTGGTCGCCTATTTTCGCGCTCGGATTTTAAACATCTGACGCTCGACGCCGCGTAGCGAGTGCGCGTGTGTGCGTTTTTCCTCATGTACGGCACACAGTTGCGATGCTGCGACGACTAAACGATCTGGATCTGTAGCTATGGCGTACCTATATTTTTTTGAAGTAAAAGCTAGAGGTTTACGGAGAAAATAAAAAGACTGTCCACAATACATTATTAGTGTATTTTAATTAAATTTATACAAATATGGATGAAGAAAATAATATTATGTAGGTACTTATAAAAACTAAACTCATTTTACTTATTTGCTTAAGTATTTGTATACTTATAAGTAATTGAAGTTTTATAAAAGTATTTGTATTTGACGACACGGTTGGCGCAGTGGCTGAGCAATTGACTGCTGCGCAGCATGTTGTGGGTTCGATTCCCGCACGGAACAAATATTTGTACGACCTACAAGTATTTGTTTCCGAGTCTGGGTGTTTTTCTATCTATATGTATGTATTTACAAAAAAAAAATGTATATAAGAAGTTTATCAGCCATCTCGTTACCATAACACAAGCATTAGGTTGCTTAGCTTGGGACTAGATGGCGTTGTGTGAAATGTCCAAGGATATTTATTTATTATTTATTTTATTTATTTGTCTAAGGGGATTGATCGACTTTTCCTTGGATCTATAATTTCTGGGAGAACACAATCAGAATAAAATTTTGTTAACAGCGGAGCCATCTTTTGTCCAAAATCATCGTTTTTTTTGTGTAAAACAGTTCAATTTAAGCCCTATTTCAATGTAGATAAAGACGCCACGCGCTAGCTATAATTATTTATTTTTCTTGCGGCATTATAGATTTAGCAACCGCATCAAGTTCATAAAACAGTTGAATTTGAACCAACAATAATAAATAAATACATAAAGCTGCCTCATGCGCAAATGTTTGGTTTACTGTTTTCAAATTTCAAATAGGTAGGTCACCCCGCTGCCACAGAATAAATAATAGTACTGCTGCGTTCGTGTGGGGTTGGTTTTATAATGTTTATTAGCCTAGGCAGGTATTGTACGTGCCCAGTCGACCTAATGACTATACAGTCGACCACACGTCGCACGTCAGTGGTAAGTGATAAGGATCTGTATAGGTATCGTTTTCATAGTTTTCGATTTCGACTATAGCCAATAGTGAAGTCAAAATTAAAATTCAAGATGGCGGCTGCGAAAATTTTAAAATTTTTCGTCATGGATGTCGTTTTCATAGTTCTCGAGGATGAAGCCGATAGTGAAGTCAATCATCCTAGAAGGGATGATTGACTGCACTATGCGGCCCAAGAGAGCAATGCAATGGTGGACCAATGGTAACGATCCCGACATACGAGTAGGTCATGGTTTCGAACTCAGGCAGGCACTTTGTGTAAATAATTTCATCACCACTACTCTCAAATCAGTGAAGGAAAATATCGTGAGGAAACCGCCTAGAACCAAAAATTCGAAGACATGTGACATCTACCAACCCGCACTGGGTCCTCGTGGTGTATTACGGCCCACTCCCTCTCACCGAGAGGAGCCCTGTGTCCCAGCAGTGGTAACATTATAGGCTGATTATGATTGAGACCCATTATGTTGTGAGCGAGCACGTTTCAGTGCCAGAGGTCATCACTGATGTGAGACGAGGAGATATATTACGCTCAACACCGCCGCGCGCGGCCCTTGTCCGATCAGAGCGCGGCTAGCCGCGCGTGGCAGCCGCGCTCAAATGCCGCTCTATATTTGGACACACCTTTATATAGTGCCTTTATCTATGCCTCACTCGTTTCGTATCGTTTAGTGCGGTCGCGATTTGAGTGTATTTCCCATAGTTTTATTGATGTTTTCCTCGACCCCTGTTTTCTTTCTGCGGACTTCTGATCTTGCTTCTTGTACGAACCTTGCTACCACACCGGACACGGTACGGAGAACCCCGCATAAACGTTGGACTTGAACTTTTTTATATTACGACCAGCCTACTGATTTCATATTGGCACCATGGATCGTTGTGTAAATTTTGGCAAAGTGACTAGAGTCTGTAGTTTACGTGGTCGTCGAGCTGAAGAACTTCAAAAATCAGCTGTTAAGTACCTATATGTAGATCGTTATGTAACCTCACTTTTATTACATCTCTTTTAACTCGGAACTCAGACCGCGAAAATCCGCAAAATGTTCAGTGATGGTTTGATAATATACTAGCTATAAATTGACACCAATTTCATCTTTTTACAACCCAGGCCCAGGCCCAAGTTTATATGACATGGTTTCCGTCTCCTTTGTCACGGATCCACAATAGAGATTGTGGCAGTAGAGATTTCAAATAAAAATCTGATAGAAATTTTTTCTCCATTTTCATCCTCCAAAATTCTTGTAGCCATCTTGGATTTACATTTTGACTACACTATCGACGTTAGCACCCACAAGAACCATGAAAACGATACCCATGATGAAAAATTTGAAAATGTTCGCAGCCGCCATCTTGGATTTACATTTTAACGTCACTATCGGCTTTAGCATCCTCGAGAACAATGGGAACGATCCCCATGACGAAAAATTTAAAAATTTTCGCAGCCGCCATCTTGGATTTACATTTTGACCAAATTATATGGTATTATTGATATTGTAATTACAATATCAATATTACAAGTAATACAACATAATTCAAGAATTGTAACATAATTCTCCTAAAGTAAGTGTGCCTACCACGTTAGCTTCTTAAAATATTACTTAAATGAAAGGATTAAAAATATTTAGTCGCACTACAATTGACTATATATCACGCGAGGCGCATGCGCGGCGGCGGGAGGTCAACCGACATAGGTCCTGCGTCGAAGAGCGCCAGAGCGCGACTGACTTAGGCCGTTCGATGCACCCGATTTTATACTCACTTTAAAAAAATATTTTCGTAAATGATTGAAGACAGATATGTTTTATTTTTTACACATATATAGTACAATCTTTCTTCTTACGTATAAAATGATTTGTGTTGCCAAATGACTTTTAGATTCTGAGAAATGACGTGTTTTTTTGTAGTCGATTTCTCGATTTTTGATTATCTTAGACGTGATTAAAATACAAGTTAATGAATTAAAAATCAAACTTTTCTTAATGCATTTTAAATTTCAGGATATGCCTCTTCGAATGAATACTACTTTACCTTCTTAATTAGTAGTAATAATTGGTGTAAGATTACTTCAAAGTTGAGCCTTCGCGCGTCATCTGGAAATCGCGCCTTTGAAATCGACTGTTTTCGTAGTCAATAATTCAATTCGAACAAGTTTTTTTTAATAGACTTTAAATAAAAATATATGATAATTACGATGATTGAAGTCAAAAGAAGCTAAAAAAATAAATTATGTGACCAAAATCACTTCAAAATCTCCAAAGTTCTCGATTTACGTATGAAAAATGCAACAACGCTCTTAAGGCGGAACTATACGCCAATGACCTTGAGTGGTTAGCTTGCGCGTTCTGTGCTGAGCTCACGCAACGCGTCGTACGTCCAGCCAGTAATAGGAGGGTAAATCTTCGAGCGTTTCAACCGCCGTCATTACACTCCCCCAAAAGTTGATGGAAGATAATATATTTAATGAAATATTTCAGCAATTCCCAGAATCTGCTCAAGAATCAGAATCTGAGAATTCCTGAAATATTTAATTAAATATATTCTTTTTCATGAACTTTTGGGGGAGGGTAATGACGGCGGTTGAAACGCTCGAAGATTTACCCACTCGCCCATCAAGAAGCGCTGTCCCAAATTAGACGCATTGCAAAATGGTGAAGGTTTCATAAAAATACGCCTGACAGTTTTTGCGTGATTCTCAGTTTTTTATCTGCGTTAGACATAACTTTACAAATTAATTACACTAAGTATTTAATATAAACATAATCTAAAATATTCACATACCTATTAAGTTATTAAGAAAATGCTCTAATTTAACATATATTTTTTCCAAATCATTAACACTACTCGTTTAGACGTGATCTTCAGTTTAAAATCATCAAAAGTCAGATAGCGTCGCCTTAATCAGCTTTTGTCCATACAAAACTGGTCTCCAATTCTCCAAACAAAAGCTGAATTGAGCTGAATAAGTCGACGTTCGCACGGACGTAAAAATATCACGGCGATTTGGTTTCGCGCACTGGATTTTCAACGCTCTGCTCAGCGCCGAGAGTTGAAAATCCAAGAGTGTGTTTTTTGACGCGCTATAATGCACTCTGTTGTTGTTATATTGGATTCTAAATGCTCGGCTCAACACCTAGAGTTGAAAGTCCAGTGCGCGATAAAATCCCGCCGCGATGTTTTTATGTCCCTTACGAACAGGTACAGTCAGCAACATAACATAAGTCGATTAAGACTGCTTCTTTTACACAATATCATTTAAATTAACACAAAATTATTTGATTAACTTCTTTTTTCCTAAAATACTTACGAGTCTAGTAGATCTTTAGATTATTTTAATTCTGTTCCGATTTTAGTTAAATATCTTGCTCAATCAATCTGCCTAGCCTTTTCCCAACTATGTTGGGGTCGGCTTCCAGTCTAACCGGATGCAGCTGAGTACCAGTATTTTACATGGAGCGACTGCCTATCTGACCTCCACAACCCAGTAACTGGGTAATACGATACCCCTTGGTAACTGGTTGTCAGACTTTCGGGCTTCTGACGACCCGTAACGACTGTCAAAGATCCACGAATGACAGCCGGGGTCATCGCCTTAACGTGCTTTCCGAGGCACGGAGGAGTCTCGGTAATGTAAAGATGGTCACCCATCCACGGACCCCGGCAAGCGTAGCTTAACCTGATGGATGGACCCGTGCGGATGTTATTACTTAGCCACGAGCTCCTCATTCTTCTTCTCTTCAAATATCCCTCTTCTTCAAATATATTGCTCAATAATGAAGATTAAAAAACTGACTGTTAACCGACTTTTGTTGCTGACTGTACATCAATCTTCACAGGACAACATGCTAGCAGCCACCAAATACATAGTGGAAACGGACCAGCTGCCGACTCCTGCGCAGGTTGGCGTGTACTACAAGGCACTGGACCCTCACGAGCCAGTCACGACGCCAGTCTCACGAATAGCAACGCCTGACCATTTAGACTCTAAGCACACAGAGACTAAAGTGCACTTCGGAACATCCTTCGAATGTTCTATCAGAGATCTCGCGAAGATTATTCACTATATTTTTGATTTGTTAGTTGGTTTTATGAATGTTTTTTTTTGTACTTTTGCAATTTTAACACATTAGGTACCTAATAAAAGTACAGGAAAAATTTTTAAGCATTGCGCAAATTTTTAAGCATTGCGCAAATTTTCACCGCGACTAGTCAAACTAAGAAAAAAATATAACCTAACTACTAAACTTTTTATTCTGTTTTTAATGTTTGTTTCGTGTAAGCGCATGTATTTTTTTGTCTTATTAGGGTTCCGTACCAAAATGGTAAAAAAGGAACTCTTATGGTGTGACTCAGTCTGTCTGTCTGTCTGTCACTGCTGGATATCTCAAGAACTACTAATGCTATCAACTTGAAATTTAGAATAGTTTTAGATGACGTTGACCCAACTATTTTGCAAATAAGAAAGAAATAAAAATAATTATATTTTTTTTGCAACTGGGACTGAAAGGGGGTCTTAAAATTTAAAGTGGGGCTACTAGAGCATGTGGCGTATCATATGAAAGAGCGCTGTTTGCACATTCTCAAAATATTTTTTATTTTTTTTTAGGCCGCATAGTTTTCGACTTTTGATGTAAAATTTTAAAAAAAATACCCCTTATCTCCGAAGTTTGCAAAGCGAAAAATCTGAAATTATTCTATGTGATAGAAGTTTATGTAAAGATTACAGGAAAAATAAAACGATGTCTCTAAGTAGCACACTTTTTCAGAAATCGGAACGGAACCCTCGGTGCGCGAGTCCGACTCGCTCTTGACCGGTTTTTTTATTAATGTAAGGTCCCATTAAAATAGGTGTACAAACTTTCACGGGGTGTTCTAACCATGAATATGAACAACTTTCACTATGGGACTAACTCTGAAATCGCGCAAAAAAAATCTGCTGGTCAGTACATTTATCTACACCAAACTCGTCAAAATGTAGGGAGCAGCAAATTTTTTTTCGCGATTTCAGGTTTGGTCCAATAGGAAAGGGCCGTGAAAATAATTTTGAAACATTTTCGTTATTTTTATAGTGATTCTACCAATAACTTTTTTTTGTCACTCTTGTCGATACTTCAACAATTTTCTTTCTTAGGTAAGTACTTATTCCATTTTCATTCTCAGATTCAGCACAGATTACCAGTACAAGCTAATTCGTTCAGTGTTCACTTTCACTCCGGAATATTCCCTGATAGACACACCATATCGGCTTCAGAACCCGAAGAAACTGTATGCTCCTGTGAAGTTGAAGGCTAAAAAACCTGAGAAGTCTCCTA
Organism: Cosmia trapezina; assembly: GCA_905163495.3. Classification (NCBI taxonomy): domain Eukaryota; kingdom Metazoa; phylum Arthropoda; class Insecta; order Lepidoptera; family Noctuidae; genus Cosmia; species Cosmia trapezina. The sequence goes on along the minus strand of LR991041.1, from coordinate 4,928,451 downwards.
AGAAAGAGAGCAAAGACGCAAAATCCGCCAAAGGGAAAAAGAAGGAGGTTGAAAATGAAGAGTATTTGGCCTTCTTGGAGGTGAGCATCAGCCAGTTTTTGTATAGATAATGTTTTTTTTTTCCTCTTAATAAAAGTATTCTAAGTTACTCCTTATAGCATCAGCTATATGCCAGGGAAAGTCCCGTTATCCGACAAAAATTTTAAAAATTGTGTTTTTGTTCTAAGTAAGTACTGTATACAACATTAGTTTTTGTTTATACTAAACCCGAAAAGGGGTCATTGTACTCATCATTTTGAACAATTTTTTTCTATGGAACCAACCTTGAAATCGCGCAAAAAAAATCAGCTGTTTAGTACATTTTGACTAGTTTGATGTAGATAAATGTAATGAACAGCTGACTTTTTGACGAGTTTGATGTAGATAAATGTAATGAACAGCTGACTTTTTGACGAGTTTGATGTAGATAAATGTAATGAACAGCTGACTTTTTTTCGCGATTCCCCTCTCTCTGTTGTTGTTAGGTTGGATTCTAAATGCTCGGCTCAACACCGAGAGTTGAAAAACAGTGCGCGATATGTTTACGTCCGTGCGAACGTCGGCTAAAACTGCACGCCACTCCTCTAAAATTTATATACAACATTTGAAAAGTGGAGGGGCGTGCGCAGTTTTATACTAAACGATATCTAGCAAGCAACATACTTGAAGTGTTACGGGGCAGCTTCATATCATCTCATAATGTTTGTTTTCAACAAAGAAATTGTAAACACACACAAATGAGATGATATGAAGCTGTGGCCGCTACATACTTAAGCCTTTTTAATCTTCATGTATTTTATGCTACAGAAAAAAGCCGCAGCAGATCGTGCACTGGAAGACCAAGCGGAACTCGACATGGAACAATGGAACCTGAAGAGTAACATCCTACCTCTGAATTTCGCTGTGACTGAGGAGTTCTTCAACAAGTACTGGCCGCCACCGCCCCCGTCCCCAGTCGTTGAAGAGACAGCTACTGAGACCCCAAAAGGGAAGGGGAAAAAGGGTAAGAAGTAACGAGGGAGGGTTAAGTATTAGAATTGAAGATAAGGGTAGTGGTAGAAAAAATAGGAGAAGTAATAAAAATGAGGAATTATGTGTCGTTTGGGTGTGTTGTATTAGTAATTTAAAAATAAATAGGTACATAAATATAATTATGTAGGCACTGTGAGATATTGAATCGCGCATCAATATTACCAAGCTACAATAAAAGATGATGGAGATATCATGAACCGTAATAGTGAGACAGTTGAAATTTTCACAGATTGTGTATTTCTGTTGACCCTATATCAACATTTCAAAAATTAAAGGGATCCCCATACAAGAAACGTGTTTTTCTTAAACCGAAGTTTTTTTTTAATATTTTGTGTTGAATGTACGGTGGTACGGGAACCCTACGTGTGCGATTCCGACTCGCACAAGGCTCTTTTTTTCCTTCAAAACATCACACGAAACACTACGCGAGCACCTCGAGTTGCCAGCTTCAGCTTTTTTTCATACATTCAGCGGTGGTGGCCGTTTGGTCAGCCTTACCACAAAAATGGTGATCGGAAATGATCCGTGTGCGAAGTGCGAACACAATAAGTCGATGTTCGCACTGAATTTTCAACGCTCTGCTTAGCACCGGGAGTTGAAAATCCAACAGTGTGTTTTCTCGACGCGTTAGAATGCACTCTGTTGCTAACAACACCAGAGTTGTTCCTGTTAGGTTGGATTCTCAACGCTCGGCTCAACAGCGAGAGTTGAAAATCCAGTGCGCTATAATTTTACGTCCGTGCGAACGTAGCCGACGTTCGCACGGACGTAAAATATGGAAATACAAATTTAAAAAAAACAACAAATCGTTATACAGGTTACAGTTCATTTAATTTCCTATATATTACATCACTGACAACTGGTATTCAATGTACAAGAATAATGTATTTTATCAGTTCCCACTATTTAATACGCAAAATATCTTCATTTATGAATTGTGCTTTATACTAACTGATATTATTAGCTAAACGAAATGCTTCAGCTGTTCGGTTTATTGTTACTACGACTTCATCCTACCAGGGTCAAAACTTTAGTAAGTACCGTTAGCAACAGAAGTCGATTAACACTGCTAGTTTTGACATCATCTAAATTAACACAAAATGATACGATAACCTGCTTTTTAGCATTCCATTTATTAGATAAGAGTTAATTTTGTTTAAACATCTGTTCCGATTTTAATGAAGTATTTTTCTCAATAATTAAGATTTAGAAAACTCAAGTGTTAATCGACTTTTTTTGCTAACTTTACATAATTAACTTGAAAATATTATACTTTTATTATACACCGTGATTTTCAGTGGCTGTTAAAATCTTTAAGTGCTAGTAAATTGTATGGTTGCTAAAACAAGTTATACTTCATCATCTGCCTAGCCTTTTCCCAACTACGTTGGGGTCAGCTTCCAGTCTAACCGGCTGCAGCTGAATACCAGTATTTTATATTCAGCTACTGTCTATCTGACCTCCACAATTCAGTTACTAGGTACGATAACCTTTGGTAAGACTGTCAAAGATCCAAGAATAACAGCCGGGACCAACGGCTTAACGTGCTTTCCGAGGCACGGAGGGTCTCGGTATGTAAAGATGGTGACCTATCCATGGACCGACCGCGGTAAGCGTAGCTAAACCCGATCGATCGACCTGTGCGGCTGTTATTACTTAGCCACGAGCCCCTCAAAACTTTAGTAAGTAGTAAACTTGGGAATATTATCCACCTTTAGTGGCTGTTAAAATCGTAAGTGGTAATAAATGTAAGTATGCTTACTAAAACAATTTATATCATATGGCTAAAACTAGTTATTTAGTACATAAGCAGATTTTCTAGCTTCTGAAAACAATGGTTTAGATTTGTAGAATGTGTACTTATACAGGGTGTAAGTGTAAACAGTGGCAACCTTTTAAGGGGTCATTGTACTCGTCATTATGTACAACTTTTACTATGGGATCAAACCTGAAATCGCGAAAAAAATCAGCTGTCAAATACATTTATGTTCGCATAATTCGTAAAAATGTAGGGAACAGCTGATTTTTTTCGCGGTTTTTTACTTAATAAATTCATTATGATTTATGATATATTTTTATTTTTTTTTATCATTGTTCCTCTCAATTAGAGCACTTGTCATCTAATCTCTTCACCACCCTTGGTTGACTTGTAGAGAATGCCTAAGGTATTAAGTCCGCCTTTGTACTTTTTCTGTGCGAAAAGTTTAAATAAATACAACAGGATGTTTAAAAAGTTATTACCTACACATACAAGTAAAAATACAGACTTTATTTAATACTGAATCGTGAAAGACCATAATTATTGTTTGAACTTGAGACTAAAAAGAATAAACGATACTTAAATTAATGTCAAATTATGTTTTTACAACATTTAAACTTTTTAACAAGCTTTCATAGTCACCTCAAGCATTTCGTCTAGCAAAATTTTAATAAAAATGGCTTTAACACTGAAATTCCTAATACATATTTACATCGATAAGTTTATAAACTTATGTATACGACATGTAGATTATATTTGGTTAAAATCGAGTCATATTTTACTTAAAATTCATAACATTATAGTTGTTTTATCTCACTAATCCCGAATTCGAGCCATACTTATATGTGTAAATGTTACATGCACATTGTCTTTGTGTACAAGTATGACTCACCCGCTTTCGTGAGATAAAACAACTGTACTGCAGTCGATAACAAGATACCTTTTTTCTTGCTGTCGGTTAGCCTAGGTTCTGACGGGCGATTTTTTTCGCACATTGTATTTTCAACCTACTGGTTAGCTTCGAGAGCTGAAAATCCAACAGCGTGTTTTTTTGACGCGCTGGGATACGCTTTGTTCGATTTTCAATTCTCGGCTCCATGCCAAGAGTTGAAAATTCAGCACGCGAAAAAAGAATCGCTCGTGCGAACTTGTGCTTAGTGACAAAGAGTTGGCAATTAAAATAATATTTACCTGTTGTAATCAAAATTCGACGTACTTAACTAATTTTAAAGCTTTGGCCACATGAGGCGAATCCCGCGCTAAATTGTTTTATTAATAAGGGCCCGTTCACACGTACCACAAGCACACATCATCGCAGCGACGAAATGTGGGCCAGCAGTGGTTATGTATCGTCACTGCAGCTTCTCAAATCAAATGCTCGACGCAACGTTGTGTTTGCGATGAGGCCGGCCGCTAGTGGGCGGTCTGACTGGTGGTTGCGTTGTGACCTAGATGTGGTCGGTATCGCCCACATAGTTGATTTTGGCCAAATGTGGTCAGTGTGAATAAACTATTCATTTTCATACAAATCAGCGCCTTTCCAAGTGCTGTCGTTGTGGTGTGATAACAATGCGTGTGGGGCCCTTAGGAAGGCACGCGACTATGCGCACCAGTTTGATGACATCATTAGTTGACACAATCGGTGCGAGCTACACACGGTATTCGCTTCAGTTTGGCCAGCGCTTAACATTAGAAAATGGCTACTTAATTATAAATTACACAAAAAAAATCACATACTTATGGAATTCTTGATTAACATAGTCTATAGTATAAATTGAGTATAATGAAATAAATGTAACGCAGCATGATTTATATTTCATTTAAACATATTATATTCGACATTGAACTCTATGGTAGGTATATGCAAAATAATGAGCACTTTTATGGAATAATAAACAATAATTCCACTACCCCGCACTGGGCCCGCGTGGTGGATTACGGCCCACTCGGTCTCACAGAGACGAGGCCTGTGTCCCACAGTGGGAACAAGGCTGATTATACTAAACAATCATTGTTTATATTTTATATGACCTATGTCCACCAATGGTCGTATTTCGGTTGAAATGTTGATGAATATTTTATACAGGGTTATTTTTAAAACACCAGTATCTTAAGGGGTCATTGTACTCATCATTATGAACAACTTTTACAATGGGACCAAACCTGAAATCGCGAAAAAAAAATCAGCTGTTCATTACATTTCGACGAGTTTTATGTAGATAAAATAATGTACTGAACAGCTGATTTTTTTTTCGCGATTTCAGGTTTGGTCCCATAGTAAAAGTTGTTCATAATGATGAGTACAATGACCCCTTAAGAGGTTACTGGTGTTTTAAAAATAACCCTGTATATTTAATTACATAATCAGCCTATAATGTTCCCAATGCTGGGACAAAGGCCTCCTCTCGTGAGAGGGAGTGGACCGTAGTAATCCACCTTGCGGGCCCCGTGCAGGTTTTGGTAGATTATCATATTAATGGATTTCATTTTTCTGTCAAAGGAATCTGCTTCCGTGTGAGTTTCTTGACAAAAATACGGCTTTTATAAAAGAAATATAATACGTTGACTATTTTACTAACTTTGATATAGTGCAAATATCTGGAATATTCACTAAACTGGCACTAAAATCAACTTATATTTATTATAAAATATTGCAGTATAATATTATTATGTGGAAGTTCAACTATTTTTCTATTTATTTTGTGTTGTAGTTATTAAAATTTGTAGGTAGTATATATGATTAATACTATCATTTTTAATATTAAGTACAGTGGAATCCGTTTATTATGACTCCGCCTTTATTAACCAACCACTTAATATGAATTAATTGCAGTACGAAGTTTGGTTTTCATATAAAATTCTACAGAACAAAGTTCGGATATAATGACTTTGTATTTACGTCGCTTATTAAGACCAATTTTTACAACTGGAATAAGCGACAAGTCAAACTAAGAAAAAAATATAACCTATTATAATTTTTATTCTGTTTTTAATATGTTTGTTTTGTGTCAGCGCATGTTTCTTTTTCTTTTTTATTAATATATAACCTTATATATTAGTAAAAAAGAAATTATGGACATTAAAATAGATGGACAAATTTTCACAGGGTCTCACCCATGAATATGAACAACTTTCACTATGGGACTAACTCTAAATTGGCGAAAAAAAATCAGCTGTTCAGTACATTTATCTAAACCAAACTCGTCGAAATGTAGGGAGCAGCTGATTTTTTTTCTCGCTATTTCAGGTTTGGTCCCATAGTAAAAGTTGTTCATATTCATGGGTAGAACAGCCTGTGAAAATTTGCGCACTGCTTAAAAAAAGATCCTGTATGAACATGTTTCTCTATAATAAACTAAATACCTGACAAAATAGGAAGTTGTTTTCTAAAGTTGAGCGTCCACTGGTCCGCGCCGGCCGCAACGCAAGCACGCAACGAATTTTGGTTTGCTTTGTATGAATTCATATACAGATAATGCAATCCACGAAGACGCGCCCCACTGTTCCTCCTAACCGTTTATAGTATATTGTGTGCAAGCTTCCGCCAATGTTTGAGTGTTTTCGGTACACACTAAATACCGTGTACGCACGGCTACAGACCAAGCTACATTTCCAGTATAAGCTGATCTCGCATTATTTATGATTTCCTTACAGTGAGAGGTCAGTGTAAACTGGAAATGTATGGCCTGATGTGTAGCCGTGTGTACTAACTATAGTGTGTACTAACTATAGTGTGTATACTATAAATGGTTAGGAGGAATAGTGGGGCGCGTCTTCGTGGATTGCACCATCTGCAGCAATGCGTTCAGTACCAACCGCATTTTCATTTCTTCATACAAACAAACCAAAATCCGTTCCGTGCCGTGCGTTCGTTGCGGCCGATGCGCACCAGTGGACGTTCACCTTAAGACTATGCTTTGTGTGACGTGATTCTATGTCATTACAAGCGGATTCTACTGTATATTGATTGAACAGTGAGTTTAAACTGTAAGTTTACTAATCAACCGTTAATGGCAGTTTTAGGGTTTCTATAATATTGCTTATTTATTACTAAGGGAATTAATAATGCGTGTTCTAAAGTCATTATAAGCTTACTATAGTAGGAAATTGAAAAAAAAATCCATTTTGAAAGCCTGATAATTAAATCTGTTGTAGTTTATTTGAACTTTTACATTAGTTAATGGATAATCACCGAAAATAAAAATTGCTGAGAAGAAAATATTTTGAAATACCGCAATTTCAGTTGAGAGTAATATAAATCTCAAATTGTTACTATTTTTTTTTAAACTTAAATTCGACAAAATTTTACTGCTATTTAAAATATCCAAATTCTAACGGCAAAAAACTTTGACACAATCGAATTTTTATTATAGCTGTCAAATCACTAACTTTAAACTACAAGAAAATTGAGCTTCTAATCAAAAATATTGAGTACATGAATGCAATGGGACGATTTAAATAGAATTTTATTTTAATAATTAACTTTTTTACCAATGATATGAAATCAACAACAATTTTTTAACACTGTATTAAAATTTACATTATTTTGTCAACTTTAATTTTTCAACAATATTTCTAGGTTGAATGTGATATATTGAAGCATTATTTTTTTTCGCAGTAATAGTTTCGGATTTCAGTAAAAATTACCGATTGTCTTCATGTTTAACTAAAAATTAACGGTACCGATAATTTACCGAAAACCAGGTCAAAATAACATAACGTTAAGGAATTCAAAATATTTAATTTGCACCTAAATGGGAAAAAATCAAAGTTTTTTTTTCTTTCAAAGAAATTCCTAAAAACAAAGTAATTTTTTTTTTAATAATAAAAATTAATAAATTCAGTCTACATTTTAACAGTTCGCGGGAAAAACAACACCTTTTGGTCTTTAGTCTTGGAATTTTAATTTTGGAAAAAATTGAGCACACGGCCACAACCCATTTCAGACGGATTAGTGCAAGCAACTATCTTCTCTATCAACCTTGCTTTTAAGAACCTATTGCGCTTGCACTAATCTGCAAAGGGTTTTTAGAAAAACTGGAATAAAAAAACTATCACAATTTAGATATTTTCCTACTTAAATACCTATTACAAAAGGAAGATTTTTGCTAGTGAGACATGAGAATTATTATACTATTTTATTTCAATTAATTATTTAAACGTAACATTCATAACTGCATCGATACCGATACCAGTTGTTAATATTTTAGAAATGAAAAATTATTATGATACCGCTCTAATTTTTTTTTTTTGCATAAGTACAGGGTTTTTTTTCCTGGATGAGACTCGCACCGACCAGGGAACCAGGACACGACAAGGCCTATACTAGCAATGGGTGCAACAAGGGTACCAATGATGACGATGATGATACAGGGTGTTCTGTTCTGACTCTGTTTCCTTTACCGCTGCAAATTATTTTCAATAACACAATTTACATTAAAATGACTAACGCTTAGTAAGTAAACTGGTATCGGTATCGGTATTATAGCGATACTGACACTAAATATATTGAGAATTAAATTCATAGTATTCATAGGATATTATACCCTACGCCCCTACGGTTATATTATAGACGCTTTTATACAGTCTGTCATAAATGCAAGATTAACTAAGATATTATAAAATACATGTTTCATACTGTCCTTTTTGCAATAAGTAGAACCGTTATCGATATTGATTTTGACAAACATTGGCTATTTCCCACAAATTTTCTTTTTTTTCGGTTTTGGGTTTGGTGGATGCGCAAAGGTAAGGTAGTCCGCAAAATTTAAATTTTCTTGCGTGTTTTGCAATTTGCAGGTCAGTGTCAGGTTGTATCTTGATCAAAATATGATTCGCAACCATAACAAATAATTATGTAATTACATAACTATTATAAAGGTGTTTCTCAAATTTCGTGCATATTCCGTGATATTTAGAAATATCACGGAAGTTTCAGATTAATTGACGAATAACGTTGTTTTTTTTTCTTATATTATTAATAATAGATAATCTTTTATGATTTTGTGATTTATATCTCATTTTTACGGATAACAAAGAAATTACATAGAAAAAAAACGACGGTAAACGAAGGCAATGAGGTTTTACACATTGATTATTTTTTTTCTTAAATAATATCAACATTACAAACTTCATGCATATTCTAAACCACAAAGGTAAGCATAAGCATCACCTTTGTACGTATTTTTCTATTCCTTTATGTTTGTCTGTTTATTTGTGTGTACCTACATAAATTGTTAAATAAAAATAATAATAAATAAATAAGGTACTTATTAGAAATGATAATTAGCTGTTGAATAATTATTATCATAAATACTCACTCAATAATACCGGGAAATTAGGAAATGGACACCGAAGGAAATGACAATACATTAAGTTTTTTATTTATAATTTAATAATTGTGTTGTTTTGACCTGTAAATGTTCCATGCATGTAAGCACAACTTGATTATGTTTGGTTTCCTTAATAAGGAATACAGATTTTTAATGAATAAATAAAGATTTTTAACCTGGACGCGTAAGATGCACTAAAATTGAGAAACACCCATAACCGTAAGAATCATCAATACATCTCTCAAGTTAGATTTGTACTAAAATGTCATAATTTCCGAAATCAAACTTTGATATAAGTACAAAACAATGGCTATAATTACGTAAATACATATTTGTTATTGTAGCGAATCATATTTTGATCAAGATACAACCTGACACCGACCTACGAATTGCAAAAAACGCAAGAAAATTTGAAATTCGCGGGCTACACTGCACATTCACTTTAAAGGGCTGACAAACTTGCTTGACACTATTAATTGAGAAACCTGATTTTATAACCATCGTGAAACGTGGGTTTATAACAGAAAACATCTACCTTATCTAAGCTAATAAAATATTACTATACTCCATTTACAATAAGCTTAGACATTTAAAAAATCTTTTTCTACAGTCCGTTCAACCGATTTTGACTTCTATTGCGTTGGTGGCATGACAAATGGCAGCTGCAGTGAACAGTTGGTATTGTAACCACTTTTTTGCTGTTGATGCCATCCTTATGCCTACGGAATAGAAGTCAAAATCGGTTGAACGGACTGTAAAAAAGGTTTGTTTAAATGTCTAATCTTATTGTAAATTCAGTATAGTTTTTCATAATTTAAATGGTCGTCAAACCAACCAAGTCTGTGTGCCTTTTTCAAACGTTCTACATATTTCAAAATTAAAAAATACCAACAATAGATACTTACACCTTAAAAACTACAGATATTAACACCATGAATTGGCAATTACACCTAATATTAATATGCACAATAATGCCGCTTATATAAGAAAGCTCGCAGAGATCTGCCGGATCCCTATGGGGCCGGCGCGATGATACGAAATGCAATTCCGAACTGTCCTGAGATTCTTTCGTAAATGCTGTTTTTTTTTTTGTTGGAAAATTTTACTTATTTTTTAGACCATAGCAACACTGACCAAGTCAAAAATGTTGTTATTTTTTTGCAGCAATATGAAAAAAGAGGCAGTAATCCAGACATTTAATTTTGTCGTTCTCATATTTTTCTGTTATTAAAACTATTTTATTCATTAGGTAGTACAGTTGTTTTATCTCACGAAAGCGGGTGAGCCATACTTGTAGATGTAATGCGTATAGACACGCGCTCTTGTGTGCGTACCTGCAGGTAGCGCGCTCCCGAGCTTACGCACACAAAGACAATGTGCATGTAACATTTACACATACAAGTATGGCTCGCTCGCTTTCGTGAGATAAAACAACTATATCGGAAAAACAAACATATAAACACCGTAAGGACTATTCTTGCTTGCAGCGCTCGGCCGCTATAGTAACGCTTGTTAACAAGATGTGGTCATCGTATGCACGGGATTTTGTTTTCAAATTCGTCAGATGTAAGTTTCTTTGGTGGTAAAATAAAAATATATCGAACATTCTTGAAGACGGTAAGATAATCAGCAGTTGCAAGAAAAAATAAGTAAAATTCACAACAACGCGAAATCAAATCACCATAGTAAAAAGTCGATGGCACATCAACACATTTGTTAGATCGCGACTTTTCCCAATGGCACATAACATTCAAAATCGCGATCTTAAAGTCCAGTTTGATAAAATTTAGTACACCCTATCACTTTGTCCGAATTAGGGTTGAGAAACATCCACAAAAGTGGCACATCATATGTGTCAAAAATCACTATTGGAATCTTTTAAAAGTCGATGGCACATTAGACGAAAAATCGATTCCAGTTTTTTTTTTTCTTGTAATAGTCAAGACACTTCACATGTTACCGTGTTTGGTTCCGATGGTGTGGTAATCACATGTGGAGTGCTGGGGGCGCGGGTTCGAATCCCGGGCGAGGCTCTGCGTGCTACAGAAGCGCTCGCCGGCACTCGTCGCGGTATGCGCCCATTGTACCCCTGTTTCAGGTTTGCCATCTGTAATGTGGTTGAAAATTCGTTAGTTTATAAGTAAGATAAAAAGTGACTTGAATAATATAGAATTGCTAAAGCTGCCTATGGGTGGTATTCCATTAGTCAAAGTCAAATATCTTTGTCCAATGTACATTTGATCAAAGAAATTGGATGACTTCATCAAAGTACTAGCAACACCGATAATTAGATCAAAGATTATTATGACATTTGAATCATTGCTTGTATTTCTCTAAATAAATTATTTTGAATGCTTTTTCTTTACGCCTTTGAATCTTTGGCTTCACCCTAAGATTTATTGTTTTGATTTTTCTTTATTAATATTAATTTAATGATAATAGCTCAGCACATAAAGTCACTCCTCGTTCCTCCATTTTCTCAAACTACGCAAATTTCAAAGAAATCAAATCTTTGACAAAGATATTTGACTAATGGACTACCACCTATACTATGAGTGTCGCGTGACACCGCACAGGTTTGTGTCATAATCAATGTGTGTTCGAATGTCAACCGAACCCCGAATTTATGTTCGCATAACTCGTCAAAATGTTGGGAACAGCTGATTTTTTTTCGCCATTTCAAGTTTGGTCCCGCAGTAAAAGTTGTTCATAATAGGGATGATGCCTGGGTAAAAAAAAAGAAATTCTATTTAGTCCGTTAGTCAGATAATAAAAAAATATTAGACACGTATTTTTTGCTTTATCATATTAATAAAAAAATACTTAGCTATCACGCATTAAAGTTGGGGAGTGGGGACTCGCTACGTCACTTGTACGTATAAAACCTAGCTACGCGTGACGTCATGCCATATTTTAACTCAATTTATCGCCGTAATTTTTTGATTACGTAAAAAAAGAAAAAATACGTGTCCAATATTTTTTAATAATCTCTATGACGGACAAAAAATTAATTTTTAGTCATCATCCCTATTATGAGTACAACGACCCCCTAAGAGGTTGTGCGTTATTTATCTTACATTGCAGCGTCGAATGTAGGCACAGTCGAGCTATACCTTTTTTTTTGTGGATGGGAAATCATCAATGACTTCTCCCGCTCTGGGCGGAGTGGAAGGGCGTGTCAGACTTTAAAGCTGAGCGTCCACTGGTCCGCGCCGGCCACACCGCACGGACGGCACGCAACGGATTGAACGGATTTGCCGATGGCATGCGTCCACTGTCCGCTGGTCCGCGCCGGCCGGCCGGAACGCACGCACGGCACGCAACGTATTGAACGGATTTGCCGGTGTCATGCGTCCACCATTTTTATTTAGTCTGAGTGTTTTTGTTGTTGTCAGTAGACGTCGCGCGTTGTCATGGAGATTGACGAAGATATTATTTAGTATTATCAGTTGCTTGTTGCAGGGGGGTGAAACTTCCATACATTGGCTTCAAACAAAATATTCATAGACAATGCTGCCATCTGAAGGAAAAGGAACGGAAGCTTTGGCCATAGTTTTACATTTTAGCAGATATATAGAGCTATTTTTACCTACCTTAATTCTACAGCAAAAGTATAGCTACTATACAAATTAAATAATAATAAATAAGCATTATTGATTATTTTACTATTGCATTAGAAATAAATTTATTAAATATAGTAGCAAAATATATAACACCTTTTCCACGAGTGAAACTAAACGTAAATGATAATATAGAAACCATAGAAACAGACAGTACTGTTGACTTTTGAAAATATTTCTTCTGTTTCGTTGCTATGGTTTCGTTCAAATTTGATATTCCCTATAACAATATTTTAGGAATTATTATTTATTCCATTTCATTTTGATTCCAAATCGTCACTGTTATTTTCGTGAATACACTTCATAAATTATTATTTATTCCATTTCATTTTGATTCCAAATCGTCACTGTTATTTTCGTGAATACACTTCATAAATTAATGAAGTTAATGTGTGTTCCTACAGTTTCGTTCATTGTTTCTGTGTCGTGTGTTGTGTGTTCGTGTGTTCTGGTGATCTGTTTTGTGTTCTTTTACAACTTAGGACTGTGCTTGTTTTCTAAATAAATATTATTTCATTTATAGTCTACCATTTTATTCCGTTTCATTTATTGGTATGTCTCTTGATGATGGCATTTATAGTTTAGGATTTTGAAGAATGTTTATGTTATTTATTTTGTGAAATAAGTAAATTCTTATGTGTATGTTTCGAATTCTAAATTTCCTCTAGAATATGAATTTGTCATCATAGTCTTATTTTATACACATAAGAATTAATTTATTCCACAAATAAAATAACATAATCATTCTTCAATACAATGTTTAGGGATTTAATACTAGAAACAAAAACTCCTAAAAGCGCCATCTAGTGAGCTAGCGAAGGAGTAGAAAAAATTGTTCAAAATGATGAGTACAATGCTTGTACAATGACGCATTTCGGGTTTAGTATAAACAAAAACTAATATTGTATAGACTAGTCTTTATGCATATAAGGACTAGTCTAGATAAAAAAAACATTGTAAATGTTATGCTTCGTCAATCCCTGGAATCAGTAGGATGACACTGACAGATGAGATGAGTTCAAAAATGCGTTCCGTGCCGGTGACGTCACCGGCATTCCTAATGACGTCACCGGCACGCATCGCCTTTTTTGCTCATATATGCCGGCGGTCGGTGCGGCCGGTACCGATAGTGGACGCAGTGCTGTATAAATTCATAGATAGCAAACCGAAATCCGTTGCGTGCCGTGCGTGCGGTGCGGCCGGCGCGGACCAGTGGACGTTCACCTTTACTGACAAAAGCTGAGCGTCCACTGGTCCGCGCCGGCCGCACCACACGCACGGCACGCAACGGATTGAACGGATTTGCCAATGGCATGCGTCCACTGTCCACTGGTCCGCGCCGGCCGGCCGGAACGCACGCACGGCACGCAACGTATTGAACGGATTTGCCGGTGTCATGCGTCCACCATTTTTATTTAGTCTGAGTGTTTTTGTTGTTGTCAGTAGACGTCGCGCGTTGTCATGGAGATTGACGAAGATATTATTAAGTATTATCAGTTGCTTGTTGCAGGGGGTCAAACTTCCATACATTGGCTTCAAACAAAATATTCATAGACAATGCTGCCATCTGAAGGAAAAGGAACGGAAGCTTTGGCCATAGTTTTACATTTTAGCAGATAAATAGAGCTACCTACTTTTACCTACCTTAATTCCTAAAGCAAAAGTATAGCTACTATACAAATTAAATAATAATAAATAAGCATTATTGATTATTTTACTATTGCATTAGAAATAAATTTATTAAATATAGTAGCAAAATATATAACACCTTTTTCACGAGTGAAACTAAACGTAAATGATGATATAGAAACCATAGAAACAGTCAGTACTGTTGACTTTTGAAAATATTTCTTCTGTTTCGTTGCTATGGTTTCGTTCAAATCTGATATTCCCTATAACAATATTTTAGGAATTATTATTTATTCCATTTCATTTTGATTCCAAATCGTCACTATTATTTTTGTGAATACACTTCTTAAATTAATGAAGTTAATGTGTGTTCCTACAGTTTCGTTCATTGTTTCTGTGGCGTGTGTTGTGTGTTCGTGTGTTCTGGTGATCTGTTTTGTGTTCTTTTACAACTTGGACTGTGCTTGTTTTCTAAATAAATATTATTTCATTTCTATCTACCATTTTATTCCGTTTCATTTATTGGTATGTCTCTTGATGATGGCATTTATAGTTTAGGATTTTGAAGAATGTTTATGTTATTTATTTTGTGAAATAAGTAAATTCTTATGTGTATGTTTCGAATTCTAAATTTCCTCTAGAATATGAATTTGTCATCATAGTCTTATTTTATACACATAAGAATTAATTTATTCCACAAATAAAATAACATAATCATTCTTCAATACAATGTTTAGGGATTTAATACTGGAAACAAAAACTCCTAAAACCGCCATCTAGTGAGCTAGCGAAGGAGTAGAAAAAATTGTTCAAAATGATGAGTACAATGACCCATTTCGGGTTTAGTATAAACAAAAACTAATGTTGTATAGACTAGTCTTTATGCATATAAGGACTAGTCTACAATGATATTATAAGTAAAAAGGTGTAGATAGGCCATAAGGGCTCAGCAAGCGGCACGTTAAAATGTAGACAAGTGACCAAACTGGACCTCAGTGTCGCGTCGCCGACGTCAACGGATGCACTTCACGTACCGAATGCATTAAAAGTGACCCAAAAACACCGAAAATGCCGTCGTATGTTATGAGATATTGCACAAATTATACAAGAAAAATTTCTAAAACTCAAGGAATCACATATCATTCGTTAGTATACTATTTATCTTAATATTTTCAAAAAATCAAACATTATATTCGTAAAATATGGCGTCAGAAAAGAATAGACGTCAAATAGAGATAGACGTCATTACTGATCATAGAGTAAAGTTATGCCTAAGAACAGACAAGTCAGCCTGACAGTAGGTCGGTATAAATGGTGGCACATTGTTTAGACTTAAATGTAATTTTTATTTTTGTTATGATGAGGTAGGATAAATTAAATACATAAACTCCTTTGCAAAAAAAACGGGCACCTTACAGTCATTGTCTTTTCTATGGATAATGTTAATATTTTTAGTATGTCATTAGCATAAATGACTAGAAATTTATTATTATCATTGAGAATATAGTTTTTAACCATTAAATCCTGGAATCCTAAGCTGGAATCGGTGTTTTAGTCAATGTAAACAGAGAGTCGTGTTAAAATGAAAATTTTTAGGGTATAATTAAATTAAGACTATGAGTATTTTTATGGTATTTTAATAAAAAAAAGGCATTAAAAAATAAAAACTAAAAACGAGTATGACCTCCCCTTGCAGCGATTACGGCATATAATCGTCTTGGCATGCTTTCCACCAGGCTTTTCATGGTGTCCTGTGGAATGTGTTCCCACTCAGCCGAAATCACACGTTTAAGCTCCCTGATGTTTTGTGGAAGGGGTTGGACAGATCGTACTCGCCTTTTTAGGATGTCCCAGACGTGCTCAGTGGGGTTAAGGTCGGGGCTCCGCGCTAGCCAATCCAGACGACGAATACCGACCTCTTGCATATAAGCATCTACGTCGCCAGAACGGTGGTCCCGAGCATTATAGTCCATGTAAATGGCATTTTCGCCAATTACAGTCAGTGCGGGCTGTGCATGTTGACAAATGATTCCTGTTATGTACCTCTGCGCATTTAGTGAGCCATTTTCAATGAACATTATCTCGGTACGATAGCTGGAAGTTACGCCCGCGCAAAACATAACGGACCTTCCACCATAAGGGGTGATTTCTTCAAAACTCACGTCGGCATAGCGTTCCCCTGGTCTTCGTAACACTCGCCGACGTCGGTCCTCACCATTCAGACAAATTCGAGCCTCATCGGAGAAGAGTACGCTACTCCAGTTACCTAGGTCCAAGATAGACAATTTCTAGTTAACCTCAGTCGAGCAATCCGGTGCTCACGGAGTAACTTGGCGGCCCGCGCTGGTCGTCGACTGCGTATATCAACGGCTAAAAGCCTCCTCCTCACTGTCCATAGGCTAACTTGTGCTCCTCGTACCTCTTCAAGGTTTCTTTTGAGGTCTATGTAACTGAATTTGCGATTCCTCAGCGCCTGAGTCACTAAAAAGCGGTCGTCTCGTGGTTGTGTGCAACGTTTTCTCCCACAACCTTGCCTTCTTTGAACGGAACCTGTCTCTTGGTATCGAGTCCAGGTTCTTTGGACAGTTGAACGACTCACGTTTAACGGCTGTGAGCCGTAACATTGGCTACACCCCACTTCCAGCAGCGCCATAATTTTACTAGCTCTTATTGCTTTTTCTGCCATTATAATCGACACAAAGATATCTGTTTTAAGTCACAAAGAGGCAGGATTATGCGACAAACATAAATTATTCTAATAAAAATAACGAGAAGTTAGTTTTAGTTGCCTGATAACCTTTTAACCGCAAACCCGCGAATAGTAAGTAAAAAGTCATAAACTGAAAAAGGGATTATTTTTTCTAAAAACAACAGTTCTGAATTTGAAATTAACTTTTTTTCATACCCAGACTCTTTATTATGTGCCAGAAACATAGTTTGCCTATTAAAACCTCATTAGAACTAAATGATTACCAATAATGTAGAAAAATCCAAACTGCCCGTTTTTTTTGCAAAGGAGTGTATATATAGTGTATGTAACACTATTATATTCAAATCGAAACATTAATTGTTTACTACCTACTTTCAATGCAATTTTCCTACTTTATTACTTTTACTACATGAACTCATGAGTGAATCAAATTTTTAGGCAAAAATCACGGTTTTGCGGTAAAATGTCATATCTGATTATTATTCTATATAGTTTCTAGTACACGAGACGACGCACTGTCGCAAATTATATTTGTCTCTTTTTCGCCCGCGATAACTGAATCGTGCCATCCAAATTTGACGTATAAACGTAATTTAGTGTGCTATTGCAATATTAAGTTATTTATGTGTGCATTAGTGTGCCCATTCTGAATATCGAATGTTGTATATGTAACCTATCTACACCTTTTTACTTATAATATCATTGCTAGTCTAGATAAAAAAACATTGTAAATGTTATGCTTCGTCAATCCCTGGAATCGGTAGGATGACACTGACAGATGAGATGAGTTCAAAAATGCGTTCCGTGCCGGTGACGTCACCGGCATTCCTTATGACGTCACCGGCACGCATCGCCTTTTTTGCTCATATATGCCGGCGGTCGGTGCGGCCGGTACCGATAGTGGACGCAGTGCTATATAAATTCATACATAGCAAACCGAAATCCGTTGCGTGCCGTGCGTGCGGTGCGGCCGGCGCGGACCAGTGGACGTTCACCTTAAAACCCACCCGTGTTCCTTCAGTTGCCTGTGCCAGGGCCACGGTATCTCTTTCGAACAACCCGCGACCCCGGCGGGTACCCCGGTAATCGAACTATACCTGGTTTCTTATATCTTACGTCCATATAACGTATCCACATTACCTCATCCTCAAGACAATCCTAAGTCCGGCAGTGGGCCGCAGCCGGCAATGTGACTCCTACCTGGCTTTCTGCAACTCAATCTGCCCCTCCAAGGTCTTGGCTAGGTAGATGACGAACAGTTGGGATAGGGCGACCCCTAGGGCCACAGACGCAATGGTGTAAAGGTTACGCTCAGCCCAGGACCGGACGATTTCAATGCAGCCGCTGGTCCACACGCGTTTGCTTGCTTCGGCAACCTGGAGTTAGGGTAAAGTAATGTTTAAGATATTAGATAAATGATATATAAGTGTTGAACTGGCTGTCTAGATGTATTGTTTGCTATTTTTATTTATTTATGTTTTTTTTTTTTTTTGCTTCTTAGCTTTTTAATCATTATTTTTATTGAATTTAGATTCAAATGGTCACCATTAATCTATTAGTAAAACTTTAATTTAGTAATAATTTATAATTTTGTGTTTGTTTCTATCACATGATGTGGTCTCCTATAGTTGAGGGAGCACATAGATTTCTGTTCTTGTCCTTTGTAATATAGCATGTAAGGTGTATTCTTTGTTGGAGATCCTAATAAAATAAAATAAAATATTTTTATAAAATGTATGCGTCCAGTGGGATGTCAGATGTCAGATATTTTTGCAATATGAGCAGCATTGATTGCGAATAGAAGAAAACTCGAAACATTGGTGCCGATTCTCTTGTTCAATAACTAAACCAAAAATTAGAGAATCGCTTTTACTAACAGGCAGCGCGAGAAAAGGACGGCTATAGCTATGAACTAAGGTAGAGATGTCAAATTAGTTTACGCCGTGTTTTTAGTGGACATGTTTTTACGTGTCGTCTAATTCTACATTTAAATATTACTTCAACTAAATTTGACAGCTCTAATTTACGTCCGTCTCATTCTTGTCATATTAGAAAGAAAAAGTTAGCAATAGCCTAAATTAATTTTAATTTGTGCACAACACAATCGGCACCTTTATACTGTTAGATATTTGTGCTGCCAAAGTGATGTCAGATATTTTTGATAACAACGAGGTATAGTATTTTTAGCTCACGGAGCGACACGTTTTACATCTGGTGGTGTGGTGATATAATAGCATTTTAATTGCATTAATAATAATAATCATTTTATTATTTTTTAATTGCATTAAAATGCTATTATAATGTTATTTAATAATAACATTTTAATTGCATTACATTAGTAAGTTGGTGGCCCCGTGAGCAGTACATACTAATCCAGGCCAGAGGTTATATAAACCCAGATGGCAGCATTACAAACTTGTTTATCGAGATAAGCAAAAAGTTAAAGTGAACCAGAATATATTTCTTTCATTTCTTTTTTTTGCCTTTTATAATATTGGCACAATTTCGGTCTGTATTTAAAATTATTGCGACAAACCATATTTAATTAATAAAATCCAATTTGCGAACTAATAATGGCCTATGCATTAAAACAAAACATAAATTAAATCATGCAATAGATATGTTTCCTGGGTAAAAAAAAATAAATTCCATTTAGTCCGTCAGGTCCGTCCACTAATAAAAAAAAAATTACACGTATTACGTACGTATTTATTATACCTATTAATAAAAAAATACTTAGATAAAACGCATTAAAGATGGGGATTGGGGAATATACAAAGTACGTATAAAATCTAGCAAGGAGTGACGTCATGCCACAGTTTAACGTGTGCGTTACCCAGGCAAAATGTTTTGCTTTAGAGAGATGAGACTTAAACAAATAATTAGTGTATCATGAGGAGCAATTTGTTTACTAATAGCAAAATTTGTTTGAATTGTAGTTTTTAAGTTATTTAAGAAAAACAAATTTTGCTGGAGTAACGTTTGAAACGTTACCCAGGCAAAATCGTCTTTCAAAAATTAGTTTCAGCACGGAACCAAATACATGAATAGATAGCTTTTGTTGAGTAGTAAATGTTTATAAATAGCAAAATTTGTGTGTGGTATAGTTCTTTAGTTATTTAAGATTTTGCTGCGGTAACGTTTTGGGATTTCCCAGATCTCGAAAACGGCTCAACGCAGAAGTTTGAAAAAAATACCAATAAAAGACCTTAATTTGTTTAAATTTGTTTAATCATTAGTTTTTGATTTGGTTGACGTAAACCAATGTAATTAAATGGTTTCAAAAATCAGAAGAAGCGGGTTTACATGTAAACCAATACACTTATAACCAAATAAACAGCTGTAAAAAATACCCGTGGTTCGACGCTTGTTTACAGCAGACATTTTAGATTTCATACTTTACACGTTAAGAAGATAAAAACAAATTTGATTTATTTTAGACTGGTCGTACTTTAGCGATCGAATACGCAGTTCCCATAACATTAAGAAACATGGCATACTTTAAACAAATTAAAATGATTCATGAAAATTCTTTCCTGTTAATTTCAGCCTTGAATTACGGCTCTAATGAAAGTTATCTCAAAAACAAGAATATGTCAGCAATTCTCTAATAAGCCGACCAAATTGAAAAGGTCACGTAAAAGCGACTGCACCGTACGTACGGGTAATCTTCGCAAATTAGCAGCTTGGTAACCGATGTTTTGTACAGTTAAGCAGAAAAACGTTATTCGTGAAGCCGATTTTTTAATATTTTTTAAGTGCAGTACCATATTACACAATTTTTACTAGTTAATAAAAGTGTAATATCATAGTGTATAATTTATAGTGTGATTTAAAACAATACAAACATATATACATGTAGCTATATTTTTAGTACTTAATTTGTTGTTTCTGTTAAACCAAATGTTTTATTTTGATACCACAACGCAAAGCCACGCTAAAAACGTTTTAACGTTCTTGATGCTAGTCAGAGCAGCGCGCATCGCTGTGTGCAATGCAACGCAACAGCTATATGCCTTGTCTTACTTACTCTTTAGCTGTGAGTAGTTGAGTACGCTCTATCTATGGGTACGCTAGCTCCGACCGAACCAATGAAACAATCAGTCGTGAACCAAGTGTTTTGGAGAGAAGTGCTTGTGGTTTATGTGTGTGTGTACGACGACGTCTTTGAACGATGTGAGTATTAAATGTTTTTATTTTACAGTACAGTTGTGTTTCAGTATAAAATAGTCATTCAGCGTATATTAATGTACGCTTTTTGGTGTGAATCAGAATAAAGAAAACTCGTCAAATGTGACCCAAAACACAATTAGCCCCGGCACAAAAAAAAACTTTGCCATTTTCTTCATTACAATTAGGAAAATATAGTATATAGTTTTTTTATCATTTCAATGGCTATCATGGAAATATTGAACCAGAATATCGCGCAAAATATGAAATATTATTGTTTTACGACAGACTCATCTTTTTATTGCTTAAAACTGTGTGTGTGATTATTGGCTAAAATAACAACGTGGCGGTCTCAGTGGTAGGCTTTAACTTTTAATTATTCTATACCTACGCCATGCTAGGCAATCGCGTTGTGATATTGCTCTTAGACTTAACGTAAACAAAACAAAAAGGATACAGTTTTTATACGTTTAAGCTATACTGTCATAAAGTTTCAAGCGCTTTAACGAATCTAGTATTATTCTCAATTATATTGAAGTGTGTTTGACAAGTCCGGTGAGTATTCGGTAATGATAGTTTATGAAACTTGTATAATGAGGGGTATTATACACGAGTGTTACAATACCTAGTTAGATATGTGCTGTTTCATACACGGTACTTTATATACACATTAATTGCAATCAGATCACACGAAATTCAGTATACGTACAACAAAGCGTAGGAATGGCGCCACGCCTAACAAAACCCAGCTCATCACTGCGCAAGCGCTTAAGCGGTTTATCTTTAGCCATCTTGGATTTATTACGGCATTTATCGCATATTGGTAATTGGCGATCCCAACCTTAAAAACGACACCCTTTTTAATCTGCTAAAATGTCCTTTCGCGCAATATCTTGAGAAGACTGAAGGTACTGTACACCTACAGTCTTTTTACTGAAGTGTGCATTCGCAAATGTCTTTATGCGCAAGTATCCATTCGTGCGAATGTCTTTCTGCGCAAATGGCGAGACAAGTGTACTAGATTTTTAAAATGATAGGTAATGAAAATATTAATGTAAATGTGATGTGTGCCTTGCTTTTTTTTCAGGTAGTTGCACTTCATGGCTTCGGGAGCAGAATGTGCAAGCCTCAACTCACACCGTTGTTCATGTCAGTTCATTTTATATTCGGAAAATCACACATACCAGTGAAGTACCAGCAGGTACAATAAAATGGCAGGCCGAAAAGTAAAAGTGCCCCTTGACGACCTAAGAGTTGTGTTCTCCAAATATAAAGATATATTTAATGTTTCTATTCCCCCAATCTCAAATGAAGTTTATGACCACATACAACAAGAACTGCGTATTCAGTTTAATCACGAAGTCAGCAAAGCAGCCCTGCAAATATCTGCGAAGAGAAATAAAGTTTTATTTTTTAATTCTCGCGGAGATTGTGAAGATAATCGAACACAATTGCATGCAGTTGTAGAAGCTCCTTCTGATTTAACAGTTTCTTTTGAAATGAGTAAATATGACTACTATAAAATTGCGCCTATTGAATCCCACCATCTCGCACAAAATAAGTGGACCAACGAAATGCAAGATCATATATTTTTTAAAACCGATTTAGAATGCACATTCTCGTTTAAAAACAATTACGTGCCTACTGATCTCAAAAATAACGACATCACATGTACAGGAAGTTGTACGCAATGCAAAGCTAGTCTGTTCTTGACAATATCCCCCGAAACAGCTGATAATTCTTATAAAGTAACGCTTATTCTTACAAATTTGAAAAAAGGCTTTCGGCATGACCCTCGAATTAAAAATAAATTAACTTCACACCGGGTTAATCTGCACAAAGAAAAACTTAAAAACATTAAGGCTTTAAGGGTACGAAATTCAACGGCCGATGAAGTTATGAGCATGGATAATCCAAAAGAACCGCCAACTTTGCCTAAATTATTAAATTTGAGGAAATACCGGCATGAAGCTAGAAGCGCTCTTCAGTTTGATAAAAATATTATTTTATCACTGTATGCCATGACCTGTAGCCCACCGTATGACAGTTTCATAAAAAAAATGTCTCTTGTTCCATTTATATTGTATTTTTGGACTACTGAGCAAAGTATATATTACGATGACATCTTGGAAGACAAATATAAAATCCTGTCTATTGATGCCACTGGATCTTTATTTAAACCAATAAAGCCACCCGAAGCAAACGATTTTTTAAAATATAAAAATCCCAAACATGTTTTCTTATATGCCATCGTAGCATATACCTTGGGTGCTAGTGTTCCAATTTGTTATATGTGCTCTGACTCACACACAACAGAAACAATAGCCACATGGCTAAGCACATGGTTAAACAGAAGAGTCCTTCCAAATGAAATAATTTGTGATGATTCTTCTGCTTTAATAGCGGCCATAACGAAAACTTTTTTGAAAACGGACTTGAATAACTATTTAAGACAATGTTTTGCAATAGTTGAGGAAAAAAAAGGCAAGATACCTGCTTGTTAATCATACTGGCAACACTGCAATGCTTGTTGCAATGTTGTGTTGCCAGTATGATATTCAACTGCGGCTTGAATATCATACTGGCAACACTGCAATGTTTATTAGACTCGCGTATTTAAAATTTGTAATTTAATATAAAGTACATTCTTAATTGACTAAAAAGGCGTGGAACTCGGTGCAATAACTATAATTTACGAGTGTTATTATTGGTGGCTGTTAAAAACAAGTGTATGATAAAATAAATCAACAATAATAATGTGACGTTCAAAACACTTCAGAAACAATACTACAGTGTTATAACAACAAATTATTACAACATCATCATAGTTTCTATCAATTATTGAAGATGAGTGCAGTTTTATATTAAAAATAGTGCAATAATCACAAAAGACTACAATAGTCAACAACGTTACGAGAAATATTTCAAAAGTTGACCTTTGGACTTTGTTGAATGTTCGACAACTAGCGCCAGCACGTCACCGCGCGCTGAATAGACGAACCAATATAGTACAGCTACTTGACGACAGGGAGCGCAAAACAAACGATTAGGGATACCACTTAAAAATATTTTAGTATTTGGTAGAAAATAAATAATTTTAGAACTCTTTGGAGGAAAAAAATAGTAAAGCACCAAGAACTGTCATAAATTAATAAAACAGCTGATATTTGAGATCTCATTTTGAGCATTGGAGCGTAGACTTTAAATTGGAGATTGTCACAGATGGCAGAAATAAACAATATAACGTTTAGAAGGCCGGTAGTGAGATCTAAATCCTTAGAAACAATAGACATGAGCATCTCCCTGAATTCCTCAGACTCAGAGGAATTATTAGGCAAAAGTTTGGACGTGTCAACCAACGTTCTTGCATTGTGGCGGGAGGAAAGGAATAAGGAAGTAAATATTCTTAAGTCGAACTTAGAAAGCACACAACAAGAGTTAGACAATGTTATATTAGAGAACATAGACTTGAAGTCAAAATTAGCTCAATGCTCTCAAGAAATAGAAATGTTAAAACAAATATGCAAGAGTCCCTTATCTTCACTTCGTAAAGTACAGCGCTCGACACGAAAATCCAGTCCCAGACGTCGACTAACGGATTCCTTCAAAATCACACCACAGTACCAAGATTTCACTCAATGCGCTCAGACCAGTCCTACATCTACATTTGAGTTGTCTGAGGACAAAAGTTGTCACCAAAATAATAGTCCTCCTGAAGCCGATATCATAGCTCCTGTCACTCAATGCTCACAAAACCAGGAACATCCAGTATCCACTGAAGCCATCTTGAGCAACCAGCCGAAGTCAAAACACAGACTATGTATAGTGAGCGCAAATAGAAAAAACAACATCCTGTCAATAACAGAAAACACTTTTAGCGAATACGAATATTGCCATTACATAACAACAGGCGCTACTGCAGAAATACTACTAAAAGGCATAAACACTAAAATAGCTGACTACACCATGAGGGATTATTGCGTCATACTGTTGGGTGAAGAAGATTTTATAAGGACAAATAATTACATGACCACCATCTTCAATATACGAAAAACCTTACAGAGCTTGAAGCACACGAATGTTATTGTTTGTTTCCCGACATACAAATGTAATAGTAACTTCAACTTATTTAATTGGCGTGTGGAAACCTTCATTAATCTATTGAACTTGGATGTCCTACACCATAATCATGTGTATCTATTAGACAGCAACCGAAATTTGAAGTACGATAACAGCATGTTTGATAGCCACTCGGGTAAAATAAACAACCATGGTATGCAATCAATATTTCTTGACTTATTAAATCTTATGGAACAATTACAAAATTATAATAATAACTTAGCTTCTACTAGTTTGTCGTTAAACGAGTTTTTTCTTGACAAATAAGACATCCTGTAGGCAATTGAATTGTAATAAAATTAGTGCTGATAGTCATACTAGATTAAATTGTGTAAATAATAGTAGCCTGACAGATGAACAATTAAATATCTTTCATCAAAACCTATGTGGATTGAATAATAAAATAGATGAGTTTGAGTTATACTTAGAAAGTCTACAAAATAGATTCCATTACTTATGTATTAGCGAGCATTTTCTTAATGATAATTTAATTAACTTGTTAAATCTCAACGATTACAGAGTAGCATCTTACAATACACGAATAAAGAAGCAAAGAGGAGGTACAGTCATACTCGCAAGAAAAGATAGGGATTTCGAGGAATTAAAGATAGGAAAAAAATTATACAAAATGGAATCTTTCGAGGTTTGTGCTGTAAAGGATAAAGCCACTGGTGTGTGTATATGTTGCATTTACCGTAGCCCTTATGATAAAAACTTGACAATTTTTATGAACAGTCTGGAACAATTGCTCGAACATCTATTTAAATATGACTGTTGTGTTTGTGGTGACTTTAATATAAATCTACTAGCCGAGAATAATAAAAAAAATGATTTTATTAATCTTATGACTTGTTATAATTTTAGAGCTCTTATAAATACCATAACCTTTATAAGGAATAATTCTGAATCGTGCATCGATAATATATTTACTAACATTTTTAATGACCATATAATATCCTGTAATGTTGACCATAACGGTTTAGCTGATGGGCACGCGGGTTTACAGTGCTGTATAACTATGCCAAGTAATCAAAAAAACAAACATAAAAACCAGCAATATATGTAAGAAAAAGATTATTCAGTGTAAATAATAAAAACGTATTTAGACAGTTACTGTTAGAACAGGACTGGAGCATTTTAGGCATCAACGAGTTTGTTAGAAAGCTTAACAACACATTTAAGACAGCTTTTAAAAGTAAAACCAGACAGATAAATTCAGAACGGAGTTCCTTAGCATGGGTTACACAGGGCATCAAGATGTCTAGTAAAATGAAGCGATTTCTAGTTACAAGCAAAAATTGTAACGTTCATGGAAGCGTTACAAATTACGGAAAAATATATATAAGTTTATACAAGAAAATAATTAAAAAAGCAAAAAAATTAGCTGTGCAGTCTCAAATATCACGTTCTAAAAATATTTCTAGGGATATATGGAAAATTATAAATAAACATAGGAACAAAACAAAAAAAGAACATAAAAGTATAATCTTAAGAGTAGACAATAATCTCGTGACAGAGCCTAATGAAGTTGCTAATATCTTTGCAAAACAATTTGCAGATAACACAAATATAAACATCACTAGAAGCATAGGAAGCAATTCGGCATTAGAATTATTACAGCAAAGTACAAAAAGAGTAGATAAAGAAATTACTGGGGAACCCGTCACAACTAGTGAGATTGTTAAATTAATAAATAAAATGGAATGTAAATCATCGTGTGGGTTTGATGAATTACCTATAACGATATTTAAAGATAACATAGATATTTTAGCAGAACCTCTAAAAGATTTTTATAACAATTGCTTCAGGGATAGTATTTTTCCTGATCAACTGAAAATAGCCAAGGTGATCCCAGTCCACAAAAAAGGCTCTACTCAGGATCCTAAAATGTATAGACCTATATCTCTCTTGCCAACCTTATCAAAGATTTTTGAAAAGTTAATAAAAACAAGACTATTTTCACATTTAAACAGAAACAAAGTCTTAAATTATAAACAGTTTGGGTACCAATCTGGCGTAGGAACACAAGATGCTATTGATACGCTACTTATGGAGGTCAGAAGTAAACTAAATTCAAAGCAAATGGTTGCCGGTCTCTTTTTAGATCTAAGTTCTGCTTTTGACTTAATAAACCACGACCTGTTGTTAGTTAAGCTTGAGCATTATGGTGTGAGAGGCAAAGCTATACAACTTCTGACATCCTACTTAAAAAATAGAAAAATGTTCGTGGAAGTAAAACAACTGATTCGCGTTGAAAATAAAAATGAGAGGAATGTTTCTGACAATGTATTTAATCAGCAAGCTATTAGGTCTAAATTAAAAAACACTACTGTAGGAGTTCCTCAGGGATCTATATTGGGTCCTATTCTCTTTATTATATTTATTAACGATGTAATAGATTATGTTGAAAATATATTAGGGGAGCATGCAAAGTTAGTGGTATTTGCAGACGATACTAATGCTATCATTTCAGCAGATAACATTCAATCTCTTAATTTGCACGTAAATAAAGCTTTAGAGGTATTTCACAAGTGGTTTACTATCAACGGACTCAAAGTGAACGCTAGTAAAACCAACTTAATCTTATTTCGTACCACTTCCAAAAATAAAAGTCATCTAAATTGTGCTTTGGATGGAGTTCAAGTCAGTATGGTAGAGGCAGTAAAGTTTTTAGGAGTAAATGTTGATTGTTATTTAAATTGGAAACCAGAACTTGAAAGTTTAAAAAACTCCATCAGCTCAGCATGTTATGTACTGAGAAGCCTACGAAATGATATTGACATTAAACAGTTAAAAAAAGTCTATTATGCGTTAATCGAGTCAAGGTTACGATACAGCATCTTATGCTGGGGAGGCAGCTACGATTACAATATACAGAGAGCATTTGTGTTACAAAAAAGGGCCATTCGCACCATGGTTTGCATTCGTCAGCAGGAATCTTGTAAGAGGCACTTTGTAAATTTGAATATTCTCACTGTACCTTCCCTATATGTATTGGTGCTCCTGACACATTTTTCTAAATATGTACAGCAATATGAGACTGAAGAGGAAAGAAAGCTTAGAGAGAGTACGAGAAGAAAAGATTTTAAAACCACTTATATTCCTAAACTTAATGTAGTCGCACACGGTACCTACCACATGTCAGTGAAAATCTTCAATAAACTTCCCGTTGATATAAAATTGTCACTTTACAAAAGGGACTTCAAAAGTAAACTGAAGCGTTACCTACTGGAAGGCTGCTATTATTCTATTAATGACATTTAAATTGTAAACATACATATTATACTATAAATTTATAATGATTATTTAATTATTTCAAAATCTTTAGTTGTTCATTTACGTTGACATTTAACTGACATTTAACTGCTGTTTTTATTTTAAGTTTTTGTATTTTTTATGTAATTTAATCGTGTTTAAAATTCGACACAATTTAAAAATTGTTATGAATAAATGATAATAATAAAAAGTTACATCAGACTTGATAAGTCTCATTTTTTAAAAAAACTGTATACACAAAGTTGTTTTGACAAGACTTCTGAAACATGCAAATATTTTTATATCAATTGCATCAAATTGATACTACAATCACGAAGCTATGACGAAGTAAAACTAATTATTAAAGATGTAATCACACTTTCTCTTCATGAATATATAAGTACCGATCTTGATTATACGGCATCGAAATGTGAACAAGCATTGAAACGATTGAGCGACCAAATAAAAACATATCTAAGACACACAGACGAAATTGAAAAGAATGAAAGAGAGGACAGTTCCGAAGAAATATATTTTGTAACAGAAGATGAAGAGAGTGAGCAACACGGTGGCCCTATGCCTTTGATAAAATATTATGATGACATTATGAATACAGAACTATTATATTTACAGTTAATTGAATCTACACCAATGAAAAATGTTTTTTTTTTGCCGGAAATTAACAACACTCTTAAAAGACTTTTGAAAAAATTACCTTTGTGGGGCAATATTATGACTGATTATTTTCCTGGAGCCAAAGACTATGCCAGCAGCTCAAATGTAGAAAATCATTTTAAGGACATCAAAACTATATATTTTGAGACCAAAGTTGAACGCGTCCGGTTAGACGAATTTCATATACAACGTTATAGTTTTATTAACGGAACCATAAAATTAAGCTCTAGTCAAATTTTACACGAGAATACTAAGAACAAAGAAGAACAGGCCTTAAAACTAAGAAACAAAAAGGAAAAACGCAAAACAAATTATGAGTATTTCTCACGAAAAATAGTAAAAATTAGAGACAAACACGAACAAAAACGAGATTCATTCTCAGCAGAGTTAATTATATCTGATTCTGCACCGAAGTCAGTTGAAAAAGAAGAAGAAGAAGAGAACCTAACTGATACGTCAGATTTTGATATTCAATCAATTTTTCAAAATAAACCTATAGAAGTTGAAAACTGGCGGGGACTTACCATACCCACTCCTAAATCAAAAAAAGCTACCTCCATATACATATTACAGAATGGTAACGTCGCATATTCTTATGTACACCAAAACAGGGTACTTATAACAAACACTTGTGCTTTTGATTCCCTCGCGCAAGCATTCGGTGTAGCTTATCAAGACAGGCCTGCTTTCAGAGAAAAGTTAAATAGTGCTAGCGATGGTTTAACAACATTCATAAAAGTATTATCTAATACGAGAAAAACTTGCAAAAGATTATATGAACTTCGTGACAAACTATTGATTGACCTTTTTGATAAAACAAAGTCACAGCAAAATATTATCAGTTGTGAATGTAATATAACAATGATTTTAGAACAGGTATTCATGAGCAACATATACTTTTCTGCCACCAGACAGAGGTGTTGCTCAAATGACACATGCTCAAATGCATTACAACCAAAGAAAATTGATTGTAAATATATATCTTTAAATATAAATATTATAACACAAAAGGGTATTGACTTCTTGGAAGAATCTGCCACATCGTGTATTAATAATGATAATGTTTCACTGTGTCCTGTATGCGAGACAGGAAATGTATATTTTACATATGAATTAAAACCATTACTTTTCTTCGAACTACATGACATGTCTGTTAACCTGAATGATATACCCATTAATATAGAGTTAAATGGCCAACAGTATATGATTTTGGCAGTAATTGATTTTGACCCACCATCAAGTTCCACATTGATTGGACATTACAGAGCATACTGTTACAGAACGAAAACTCAACAATATGAATGTTACGATGATCTGTACTGTAAACTACAGAAATGCAAAAACTCCATAATGCCACATTTGATTATATATTCATTAGTGTAGGTAATTAAAACGTTAGAGACTGGAAGCATAAAACACATAATTTTATACGGTCCCAATGACCACACAAATTTTATTGAATTAGGTACGAATCTGTGATTATGAGTGATATTAGTAGTTATTAATGATAAAAACTGTACTGTTTCCTATATTTTTAAATAGGTACATAAGTGTAAAAGTTGTTTATTTTTTATATAATTGTTGGAAGATTTTTATTATATTGTTGTTTTCTCATTTAAAAGTTTTGTGATTATATACATTTTTTATAGAATATGCTCGAAACCGTCCCTCATAAGGGCAAGAAATATAGGCAAGCCGATAATACATATTTTGTAAAAAAAAACATTAAATGTGCTTTGCACATTACACACACAACGCCGACTCAATTCCAACTCAAGTCACACTGTGGTATTGAAATATGAGCTTTATGTCGTGTTACTTAGAGTGGATATTTCAACATTAAGTTAAAAGAAGGTTACGACGCTTTGACAATGATTGGTTCACGGGTTATCCACCTGTGGCAGTCACATGTAATGTTAAAATATTCACTCTAAGTAACACGTAACAAAACTCATATTAAAATGCCATACTGTGAGTCGAGGTGAAATGGAGTCCACCTATCAACCTACGTTATTAGTACCTCCTAAGGAAAATTGTACAAACTATTAATGTATCCAAATATTAAAATTAAGTAAGTAGGTTATAACTTATCTGTGATTTTTCTCTAAAAATGTTGATGCTAAGGCAAAGCAATACATATCATTTGTATGAGACTGATTTTTTAAATAAAAATAATGAATCTTAACCATTTTATTATTTTAACTAACCTGACCAGAAAACTTTTGTATTCAACTGTACTAACAAAACATCTATATTATCCTGTTCATTTCAGATGGTTGCGCTTATGTATGGTGCGGTCGCTTTTATGTGACCTTTTCAATTTGGTCGGCTCATTAGAGAATTGCTGACATAATCTTGTTTTTGAGATAACTTTCATTAGAGCCGTAATTCAAAGCTGCAATTAACAGGAAGGAATTTTCAGGAATCATTTTAATTTGTTTAAAGTATGCCATGTTTCTTAATGTTATGGGAACTGCGTATTTGATCGCTAAAGTACGACCAGTCTAAAATAAATCAAATTTGTTTTTATCTTCTTAATGTGTAAAGTATGAAATCTAATATTTCTGATGTAAACAAGCGTCGAACCACGGGTATTTTTTACAGCTGTTTATTTGGTTATAAGTGTATTGGTTTACTTGCAAACCCGTTTCTTCTGATTTTTGAAACCATTTAATTACATTGGTTTACGTCAACCAAATCAAAAACTAATGATTAAACAAATTTAAAGAAATTGAGGTCTTTTATTGGTATTTTTTTCAAACTTCTGCGTTGAGCCGTTTTCGAGATCTGGGAAATCCCAAAACGTTACCGCAGCAAAATCTTAAATAACTAAAGAACTATACCACACACAAATTTTGCTATTTATAAACATTTACTACTCAACAAAAGCTATCTATTCATGTATTTGGTTCCGTGCTGAAACTAATTTTTGAAAGACGATTTTGCCTGGGTAACGTTTCA
Organism: Cosmia trapezina; assembly: GCA_905163495.3. Classification (NCBI taxonomy): domain Eukaryota; kingdom Metazoa; phylum Arthropoda; class Insecta; order Lepidoptera; family Noctuidae; genus Cosmia; species Cosmia trapezina. The sequence goes on along the minus strand of LR991041.1, from coordinate 4,896,150 downwards.
AACGTTACTCCAGCAAAATTTGTTTTTCTTAAATAACTTAAAAACTACAATTCAAACAAATTTTGCTATTAGTAAACAAATTGCTCCTCATGATACACTAATTATTTGTTTAAGTCTCATCTCTCTAAAGCAAAACATTTTGCCTGGGTAACGCACACCAGTTTAACTCAGTATCGCCGTAATCTTTTGATTACGTAAAAAAAGAAAAATATGTGTCCAATATTTTTTAATAAACTACAGACGGACAAAAAATTTTTTTTTGTCAATATCCCTATTGTGTAATTATTATACTTAAAATAATACTAATGATAACCCCATCGCCGTGTCTCTACGTTGACGTCCTGGTGGGGCTTGCGCGCTCCTGAACTCTAGGTCTGTAAAAAGATCTAGGGTGAGGAGCCAGACCTAGAGAGATACAGAAACCTGCAGGACATCATGTGGCAAGCTGTTGAGCAGTAGTGACTCCACGGACCCTCTCCTATCTCCCGTGAGAAGTCTTGTTCCTCACCTCTGGCTTGCCTTATTGGCCGGCTGGAGTGAACACTGACGAGGAACAGAGCTCCCACATCTTTCTTGACTTTATTGTCCAGCTTGAGTGGAAGAGATTTCGGTGGCATCGATGTATAATGAGAACGGAAACCGTTTTGTATCAGGTTAAGCAACACTGTCCAAGGTCAAGATTTGGATGTGCGACTGAAAATTTCTGAAAACCTGAATATACATAACTGATTCTTTGAGATTCAGATGTCCACAACAGTCACCTGTGGATAGACTGGCCTTAAAGACACTTGACACCAGCCTTTCCATCCTAGATTATGTTAAATTTTTTGTATCAGGTTAAGCAACACTTTCCAAGGTCAAGATTTGGACGGGTGACCGAAAATGTCTGAAAACCTGAGGATACGTACTCACACAAATGTAAGACATCTAGGAAGCCTTAAAGACGCTTCGAAATAGCCAAAAACAGTGTTTTCCTCCTTAAAGATACTTTGGACCAGCCTTTTCATAGATAGATATTATCTGTGGACTCACCGGATAGTTCTGCACGCCATAACCGCACATGATGTTGACGAGCCCCGAGGAGATGTCGGTCGCGTTGATGCAGCATGAGAACGGAACCCCGCAGCGCTCCACAGAAGGAGACGAACAGTTGAAGTACTCGTTCTTCGACCAGTCCATGTAGCCGTCTGAGGTTAGGCCGCAACAGTGGAACTGGAACACCACAGGAAAATAATTATACAGGGTGAATTTTTCAAGTGGGCGTGCATGGCCAAATCCGAAACTATGAGGAATAGCGAAAAGTACTCAAAGGAGTCTAGGGCTCGATTTTGATGAAAACTTTTTTACAAAAAAAAAAAAACAGCTCCAAAAAACCAACAACTCAATAATAAGTATTTCACGGGTTGCGATTTGATTACCAGTTTATGCTCGTCCGTCACAATGCATAATGGTGAAGCGGAGCTGATGGTGACTTCACCATCAGCTCCAGTTCTCCTGGTTTTTACTAATAGAACTCCTCAACAATTAACGTCCCTGCATCGGCAAAAGCAATATTTTGTAAAAGATGATGAGCAGTTGACATTAGGTTAACTTAGATAAATTACAAACTAAAAAGTGAAAAATAAAAACTTTTTTTTACAAAATAATAAACGACTTCCAAAAAAAAAACTGCAAAGTGAAAAATAACTTTAATTTCGGAAGTCGGTGTCTTTGGATCTGTATTTTAGTTTTTTGCCACAGACTTCCGAAATTAAAGTTATTTTTCACTTTGCAGTTTTTTTTTTGGAAGTCGTTTGTTTTTTTGTAAAAAAAAAAGTTTTTATTTTTCACTTTTTAGTTTGTAATTTATCTAAGTTACAATAGCCTATGTCAACTACTTATCATCTTTTACAAAATATTGCTTTTGCCGATGCAGGGACGTTAATTGTTGAGGAGTTCTCTTACTAAGAACCAGGAGAACTGGAGCTGATGGTGAAGTCACCATCAGCTCCACTTCACCATTATGCATTGTGACGGACGAGCATAAATTGGTAATCGAATCGCAACCCGTGAAATACTAAATAAATAAATAAATATCCTTGGACATTTCACACAACGGTATCTAGTCCCAAGCTAAGCAACCTAATGCTTGTGTTATGGTAACAAGATGGCTGATAAACTACTTATATACATTTTTTTTTTGTAAATACATACATATTATAGATAGAAAAACACCCAGATTCAAAACAAATACTTGTAGGTCGTACAACTATTTGTTCCGTGCGGGAATCGAACCCGCGACATGCTGCGCAGCAGTCAATCGCTCAACCACTGCGCCAACCGTGTCGTCTTATAATACTTATTATTGAGTAGTTCCGATGGCCATTATGTCGTCTTCATCATCAGTTCCACCACACCAAATGGTGCTTTTCGAGAGCAAATGCACAAGTTACTTTTTACCCAAATCTCTATAGACGCCTATAGAGATTTGGGTAAAAAGTAACTTGTAAGCTTGTAAGCCTATAAAATTCAAAGGTTTCCCTCAATTTCCATGGGATCCCTTCATCAGATTCTAACTTGGTGACTGGTGGTCAATTTTTTCACTAAGGTAGGGATTCTTGCGATATTTGAGAAGTGCAGTGGACGGCCTAAAGCCTAATATCATCTCAGGAAGAACTGCTAGCGCATCTGGTTCTATCGCAACCCTTTTTTGCTGTCTTCCAGATTGAAGGCTTATCAGAGACGTACCAACACGTATAATAAAATAAAATCAAAGAATTCAAATTTTCCTGATGTAGGAATTTTAAATATCTAATCACGTTTAGCAACGGACTTACAAACCATATCAGGCATTAATTAACTGTACCAAATTAGCTATAAAATGTAAAACAGGAAAAGTTTAACCGGAAGCACAGATTAATACAGATGGGACAATCCGCAGTTTAGGTATGAAGCTACAAGTACGCGGCGGGCCCCGTCCGCGGGACTAATTCAGTAGGTCAGAAGGTATAAGAGTTACGCGATAGAAAGAGAGGCACCTTGTAGTTGAATATAACTGTAGGTAATAATCGTTGTGACCTGAATTGCACTTTATTGTGTCGTAGCAACAGTCGCTTTTTATTTAAGTGATTTTGCGGAGTGTCCCATCTGTATTAATCTGTGCCGGAAGCGGAAAGAACAGCCAAAAAATAATCGATAAAAAAAACTCACATCACTCTGTGCGAAATCGATGAAGTTTTGTAGATCAGGGTCATCTCTATACGCGTGGACTACTCGTTCAGTGAAGCTCAGCTCTAGTAGTCCGTGAAGAGAGCGAGGGAAGACGAACCCGCAGACAGCGCCGCCCATCTCAACCAGGAAAAGGATTAACAGGCAGAGGGAATACTGTGGAAAGAAATTAAAATAGGGTTATTAATAACTAATGCGAAAAAGGGGCGGGTTGCTTCGAACTGTTAGAAGCAACCCGCCCCTTCTTCGCACGGGCGTAATGGCGACCAGTAAATGTCGCAGGAAGGTGGTTGAAGCCGTGAAGGAATATAACTTATATCATACATAATACATGTTATAGATGCAAGGAGGAGGAGGAGGAGCTCGTAGCTAAGTAATAACAGCCGCACGGGTCGATCCGTCAGGTTAAGCTACGCTTGCCGGGGTTGGTCAGTGGATGGGTGACCATCTTTACATATCGAGATTCCTCCGTGCCTCGGAAAGCACGTTAAGCCGTTGGTCCCGGCTGTTATTCGTGGATCTTTGACAGTCGTTACGGGTCGTCAGAAGCCCGAAAGTCTGACAACCAGTCTTACCAAGGGGTATCGTATTACCCAGTTACTGGGTTGTGGAGGTCAGACAGGCAGTCGCTCCATGTAAAATACTGGTATTCAGCTGCATCCGGTTAGACTGGAAGCCGACCCCAACCTAGTTGGGAAAAGGCTAGGCAGATTGATTGAGATGCAAGGAAAAATAAAATAAAATTATAACACATGGAAAAATGATTTTTTGCGATGTCCTATTATTTATACAGAGTGTTTCTTTTAAGGTGTCAAGCCAGTGCGAGCTGATAGCAGAGTACCATACCTATCGATTCAACCCCCATGTATGTTCTACGATTTTTTGTAGTTTTCGAGTTATTTTGGATCCCTCATTTCATATCAATGGTAGTGGTTAAGGATAGTAGTAGGTATAAAATTTATGTTTTTATTATCAACTGAGCTCTGCTTAAACGTAGAGGAATAGTAAATATCATGATTGACAAAAATATGCAAAGATAATATAAATATTAATAATAAATAAATTAATAATAAATTGTAAAATATGAAAATTTCAGATACACCACTTTCAACGACCGATTTCAGCTAATAATGCCCTATTTAGTACATTATTATTCAAAGTTGACCCAAAAAAAATTATATAATTCTTTAAAGCTGTGCCCAAAAAAAATTATATAATTCTTTAAAGTCCGAAAAAAAATCTATCTCGGAAACTACAAAAAATCTTAGAACATACATGGGGGTTAAATCGAAAGGTATGGTACTCTGCTATCAGCTCGCACTGACTTGATACCTTAAAAGAAACACCCAGTAATATCGTATTTTTTTTTTTTTTTTTTTTTTACTCTTAGGAAGGCTTACAGGCTAATTACAAACAATATTTAACCACAACGTATTATCAATTTGCTAATAACAAGCCTCCACAAATGTATAACATATCGATTAATTTAAGCTGAACAGTGGTTAAAGTTAAGTAGGTTAGTTTTATTGATTAGTAGGTTAGTTTTATCAATTAGCAGGTTAGTTTTATTTATTAGTAGGTTAGTTTTATTTAGTCATGTTGCTAATATAAGTTTAAGAACCACTAGCCGGTGCATCATCCACAAAAAATGACTTGGCTAAGAGCGTCCTTGCCGTGCTTATTTTAGTACGAAATAAGTCAACATCATGTTCAGAACTATTACAGAACTCATTAGTACTTACCGTTACATTACCGTTTAGAATAGACTAGCATGCAACAACAAATAGATAAGTACCCACATAATGTTTTCGTTAAATAACAACCTCGGTTGAGACGTGCTGATAACAGAATAAGTTTCGCCTGCACTGATAAGCGACCGCAGATAAAACAAGACTATTGTTATGCAAATATACAATAATACTTATCATCATGTTTTGGATTTTTTTAAATAAATTTAATTTTTTCGGTATATTTCTTTAAAAACCGCTATCTATACTATAATATCCTTGTGCAGACCCGAGCAAAAGGTAGTTTAGTAATATGTAGAGACAACACCTATGACGGTCGCTACATCTGTCCCAGTGAGTCTGTTACTGAACCAAGAGAAGGTTTGTTCAGTGGTTCTCCAGAAGCTCCCACTACGCCACCAAGCTGAATGATCAGAAGACTGATAACATGCAGGCATAGACTTATAAAAAAAGATGAACTCCGCGCTGCGCATATCGAAAGTGAAGCACAGTAAGTATGCCGGGTCCGTTTGTACAAACACGCCTCGCGCACACATTTACATCATAGTATGCCGACCGGCCGCCATTACGTGACACGAGCGACGGCGTCTTTGCAGGTACTCAAATCACGCACACATAGATCGGTAGGGTGCTTCACTTTCGATATGCGTGGCGCGGAGTCCATCTTTTTTTATAAGTCTATGCATGCAGGTATGTTACTTACAAACTTGAGCAGGCACGTATTCTCTCTGAGAGCGCCGACGCAGCCCGCGAAGCTCACTACAAAGACTACGTCGCTGAGCAGAGCGATCAGAAGACTGATCAACTTGTTGGTATGTTACTTACAAACTTGAGCAGGCACGTATTCTCTCTGAGAGCGCCGACGCAGCCCGAGAAGCTTACTACGAAGACTACGCCGCTGAGCAGAGCGATCAGAAGACTGATCAACTTGTTGGTATGTTACTTACAAACTTGAGCAGGCACGTATTCTCTCTGAGAGCGCCGACGCAGCCCGCGGAGCTCACTACGAAGACTACACACTCACACACACACACACACACTGTGTAACTCTACCTATGTTTACGAATAAATAGTTCTGATTCTGAGCAGAGCGATCAGAAGACTGATCAAGTTGTTGGTATGTTACTTACAAACTTGAGCAGGCACGTATTCTCTCTGAGAGGGCCGACGCTGCCCGCGAACCTCACTACGAAGACTACGCCGCTGAGCAGAACGATCAGAAGACTGATCAACTTGTTGGTATGTTACTTACAAACTTGAGCAGGCACGTATTCTCTCTGAGTGCGCCGACGCAGCCCGCGAAGCTCACTACGAAGACTACGCCGCCGAGCAGAGCGAGCAGAAGACTTATGTTCAGCATTACATCGTAAACAGTATCCAGCTGAAAAAGAAACAGAAAATTCAGTACTGTCAGAATGATGGAGGTGTTTCTGGGAAAGGCATCAAAAAGAGTGTACAGAGGCTTAATCTTATTAATTGTCAAAATTACACAGATGTGATTGGTCGACATAATCTATCTGTAACGTTCCCACTGCTGGGACACCGGCCTCTTCTCTGTGAGGGAATGGGCCGTAAACCACCCTGGATCAGTGCGCGTTGGTAGATGTCACATGTCTTCGAATTTTCGGTTCTAGGACATGCCGGTTTCTTCACTATGTTTTCCTTCGCCGTTTTGAGAGCAGTCCTGATGAAATTATTTACACAAAGTAAATTGCCTGCGGCTGGGTTGACTACGCGACCCGTAAGTCGCGAATGTTTCCACTAGGCCACCACTGCTCTCACATAAGTATCTTTTTAGGGTTCCGTACCAAAATGGTAAAAAGGAGGGTAAAAAGGTAAAAAGGTCTATCTGTCTGTCACAGGCACAGCTGGATAACTCAAGAACTACTAATGCTATCAACTTGAAATTTAGAACAGTTTTAGATTATATTTACCCAACTATTTTGCAAATAAGAAAGAAATAAAAATATTTATATTTTTTTATTTTATTCAAAGTGGGGCTACAAGGGCATGTCGGGTATCATATGAAAGAGCGCTGTTTGCACATTCTCAGACATTTTTTTATTTTTTTATAGGTATAGTTTTCGACTTTTCATGAAAAATGTCAAAAAAAAAATTTCACACTTTTTCAGAAATCGGACCGGAACACTCGGTGCGCGAGTCCGACTCGCTCTTGACTGGTTTTTTTTTCTTGATCTCTCCTGATGGAAAGCGATGGACGAGGTTTACGACGAAATGAGCATGTATAAGCAATAAAAGCAACAAAAAAAAACTCGTCTTTGAAATTTCGCTAATTAAACCAAAAAAGCACCGTAGTTTTGACATAGTTTATTGCTTAAAGTTTTACCAAGTATTTCGAAGACTGGATCGCCAATTATGTAGCATGGTTTCAGCAGACAAGTAAGAGGTGGAAACATAATGTGCAATAACACAAATTAAGGACAGTTGTAACTACGTTAAAAGGATGTTACGCAATAAACGCGTTGCTGCCAAACGACAAAATATTATGTAAGATGAGTTGCGAGTCATTTTCGTTTATTTGTCCGCGTAGTATGTTGTTTATGGTAACATTTTAAGAATAGAATCAATAGAATACTCTTTATTACGTACACCACATGAATTCCAGTAATATAATGTAGAAATTTTATACAACGTGTAACGTTAAATGCGCAAAACCTCTTAAGGGGACATTGTACTCATCATTATGAACAACTTTTACTATGGGACCAAACCTGAAATCGCGAAAAAAAATCTGCTGTTCAGTACATTTATGTTCGCATAATTCGTCAAAATGTACTGAACAGCTGATTTTTTTTTTCGCGATTTCAGGTTTGGTCCCATAGTAAAAGTTGTTCATAGTGATGAGTATAATGACCCCTTCAGAGGTTTTGCGCATTTAACGTTACACGTTGTATAGGTTGACACAAATCAACAATAAACAGATTTTTGTTCTGACTCGTTTTTGTTAACGCAGGTCTATTATGCGTCCGTCTAGTCTTTTTTTTTGTTTGTTGTACAATTTTACTCAAAATCACACTAAAAGTACCCGTCACGAGAAGCTATAAATTATTTAAACAAACATCTTTTACTAAGTAAACATTTTATACTGCGAGATAATAATAAATTGACCATATTCAATCGACATGAAATATAGACGGGTTATATGAAAGTAACAACCTATTTAATTTAGTCGGATCATATTTTAACGACGCAAAGCGCTATCGTTTGTGTTTCTTGGTACCGGAACGCGTCCGTCGCAGGGATTGTAAACTATCGGGACGCCATTTTGAAATAAACGCGTCATTCGAGTTTCGAATGCGTACGAGTTACATGTCACTGATTCTGACACAGAAAAGGAAACATCTGAATCTGACGAATAATTATTCTTAAATAATATATGTTAATTAATATTTGTTACTTAATAATTTATTAAATCTTAAACAAATTCATTTTTTTTGTTGCTCCAAATGTTGTGAACTCCTGAACACTTGTTTACAAAATTTATAAAGGAAACCTCTATGCAAAATTTCTGCTTTCTAAGTCCAAGGGTTTGGGCTGGGCGTTGATGAGTCAGTCAATCAGGCAGTCAGTCAGGACTTCTCTTTTTATTTATATAGATTTCGTGGCTAAGTAATAACAGCCGCACGGGTCGATCCGTCAGGTTAAGCTACGCTTGCCGGGGTTGGTCAGTGGATGGGTGACCATCTTTACATAACGAGATTCATCCGTGCCTCGGAAAGCACGTTAAGCCGTTGGTCCCGGCTGTTATTCGTGGATCTTTGACAGTCGTTACGGGTCGTCAGAAGCCTGAAAGTCTGACAACCAGTAACTTACCAAGGGGTATCGTATTAACAAGTAACTGGGTTGTGGAGGTCAGATAGGCAGTCGCTCCATGTAAAATACTGGTACTGGTATTCAGCTGCATCCGGTTAGACTGGAAGCCGACTCCAACATAGTTGGGAAAAGGCTAGGCAGATTGCAGATTTGACAAACTTATTTTTTTATTTAAGAGGTATGCATGCACACGTTGCAGTATAAAACTGATTTACATCCGTCACCTCACACATCGGTCCAGTTGAAAACCAGCGTCAGGGACTAGTTGTCTGGCATTTTTGCTGAACTGGGCCTTTTTGGCACAGCCGTGAGGCACACATTCCTGCATCGCTCTGTTATTGTTGTCACACATGTTGATTCTTTTTAAATCTTTTTTTTTATTATTATTGTTATATTATTTTGTGTGGCTTTTAGTCTGTGCTTGTGCTAAAATATATGTATTTTCTTTCTTTTAAATCAAATAAAAAAAGTCATTTATTCAAATTAGACTAAGAAATAGAACTTTTTGAACGTCCAGATAGTCCCCCAAAACGCCCCCTTCACCACTTCCTAGTGCTTTAACTGGAAAGTGGCTCAACTACAGTCTGATTTTTAATTCGACGGAATTCTGACAGCAGTAATTTTTTGACACTTCAGATATCCTAAACCTTTTTTCTGTCTTGTCCTTTTTATAAGTTGAAAATTACTACAATTTTTTGGGATATAAAATAACCAAATATGAAAGAGAATGGTATCAAGTAAACTATATGACAATGTAATGTATGTATGTAGTGTTTGTTCTGTGCATTCAATGCACACTAATTAAAATATTATTTTTATATGGCTAAATGGAAAAAAGCGTAAAAGAACATATTTTTTAAAATTTAAATATTTATTTAGGTATCATTATCACTAATATCATCATCGTTGTCTGTCTGCAGTTACAAGAAGCGATGATTTTACAAACAAAAAGATATTCCTAAAAAAGGTTTGTAACCTATGGATTATTGGACAGGGATTCCTGTGAAAGAAAAATAATTACCTTACTAATTATCGTAACTTCAATAATGTGATAGTAAAAATCTGATTACCATTTTAAAATTATCAGTCAATTTTTAAGTTTTAGTTTTTCTAATTGAAACCTTATATTAAAGAAAGGTTTTTTTTTAATTTCGCTTAAATGCGTTCCGTTTTTATTAGGACCGTTGTAGTATTGGCAACACTTCTGAAATGTCAGAATTCCGTGGAATTAAAAATCAGACTGTAACTCCCCAGAGCAATGGGCAGTCTTATCGCAAAAGCGATCTTTTAAGACACGTTACATTACAGTCAAGTATTGTCAAGTCAATCAATCTGCCTAGCTTGGGGTCGGCTTCCAGTCTAACCGGATGTAGCTGAATACTAGTATTTACATGGAGCGACTGCCGATAATCTGAGCTCCACAACCCAGTTACTGGGTAATACTACCCCTTGGTAAGACTAGTTGTCAGACTTTCGGCCTTCTGACGACTCGTAACAAATGTCAAAGATCCACGAATGACAGCCGAGACCAAGGTCTAAGCGTGCTTTCCGAGGCACGGAGGAGTCTCGGTATGTAAAGATCACCCATCCACGGATCAACCGCGGCAAGCGTCGCTTAACCTGATCAATCGACCCGTGCGGCTATCATTACTTAGCCACGAGCCCCATAGGCACTGTATATGTATTATAATATATACAATGATATTGTCATATCAAAAACCGTGAAATTAACAATTCGTAGGTACCTATCAAAGAATAATTATTTAAGTATATGAAACCAGAAATTGTATAACATTTTCCTCATGCTTCAAAAAACCCAGAAATTAATCAAATAATAATTCGACCTTTGTTAGTCTTATCTAACTAAGCGATATCTACGAGAGTGGTGCTTACATGATGGGGGAAAAATCTGTTCCAACATCCTCTAATACCCGAAGCAAAGGGATAAGTTACCATTTTTTAGCTTTTCGAATTCACCTGCCTAGCCTTTTCCCAACTATGTTGGGGTCGGCTTCCAGTCTAACCGGATGCAGCTGAATACCAGTATTTTACATGGAGCGACTGCCTACCTGACCTCCACAACCCAGTTACTGAGTAATACAATACCCTTTGGTAAGACTTCTGGATATTTGACAATCAATATGGTTAGTCAGAAGACCAAAAGCCTGACAACCAGTCTTACCGAGAGGTATCGTGTTACCCGGTAACTGGGTTGTGGAGGTCAGATAGATATTCTCTCCATATAAAATTCTGGTATTCAGCTGCATCCGGTTAGACTGGAAGCCGACCCCAACATAGTTGGGAAAAAGCTAAGCTGCACCTAGGAATCTGTTTCATTTTGACAGTTCAACCACATTCGTTGCGTTATTTACGTTGCTCAGCAGACACATTTTTCGAACATATGAAGCAATGGATTAGCAATATGCTTCAAAATCATTCAGTAACCGGAAAAATGTGGGCGTACAATAGGTGCACAGCTGCCTAACCCTTCAAGGAGTACTGGCGTAATGTTATGAATAGTTATGATATTCGCACACCTAGATCTAAGCTGAGACAACTCAAAAATCGTTAATTTTGAGTTATGTTTGAAAAACAGTGATTATCGATAAAAATTATTGAATTTTAGCCCCAGTTTGTATACAGTAACATTTTACAAGCTATTTATTATCTAGAATCAAATTAAATTGTATAACTTCCCAAAAAAAAAATGCAGATATACCTACGTTTTTATCGTCTCCTGAAAAATTACCTTTTTTGAGTTGTCTCAGTTTAGATCTAGGTGTGCGATATGTTAATAACATTAATTAACTTACTTTTATGAGTCCTGTGGCTTGCCATTTGTCGATAAATGCGTAAAGCCCCACTGCAATCAGCAAACCTCCAAATAACTGAAATTAAAATAAATCCATTTTTAACCGACTTCAAAAAAAGGAGGAGATTCTCAATTCATCGGAATCTTTAAGTGAATATAAATCTATTTTTAACCGACTCCAAAAAAGGAGGAGGTTTCTCAATTCGTCGGAATCTTTTATACATTTTTTTTGGTTCACTTCTAGTAGCAGCTCTCTCCCCAGTTGCAACTAGCTTCAACTTTCTGACTAACTGACCAACTCTTTGACAATTCAAAAGTGCCTGTAATTGGTTTAATTTAAATACTTAAATGCTTTGAGTTTGATTTTGAGTTTGTAAACATAGAGAACAAGTTTTTTTTTTAATTATTAGGGTTCCATACCTCAAAATGAAATAAACGGAACCCTTAAATGATCACTTTGTTGTCCGTCTGTCAGTCTCTCTGCCAAGACCCTTTTTCTCAGGAACGCGTGGGGGTATAAGTTGAAATCACTATCTAATACGTAGGCCCCTTGTAGCTCTAAAAAATCAAGCTTCTAAGTCAATGCAGTAAAAAAATACAGCAATACATTTTGATACTTGCAAGTAAATCATAACCTATAGGGTACATCCCGTTGTTCTTGCTTCTTGCATGAGAATCATGAAGTAAGGTCTCATAGCACAAGTAAAGGAAAAAGTCCGAAAAAAGTTAATTTGTAATTTTATTGCATAAAAAATAGTTTTTTGGTATTTCTCGTTTTTCAACTACCTACAATGTTAACTACGGAACCCTTCATTGTGCGTGGTCCGACACGCACTTGGCCAGTTTTCATTATAATTTAGATTACTTCAAGAGAGATGAAAAAAAATAGGAACATAGCTGCTTTAGAACATTTATAACAAAAAAATACATTTAATTAAGTATATCCATATCTTGCGAGGAAATAATAAATTAATACCGATTACGAATTCCATTCATTATGTGAGGGGAAAAATCCATTTACCATTATCCTTCCTACTAATATGATAAAAAAAATTCAAAGTTAGAGATTTTGTTTTTCTATTATTACTGATTTGCAATAAGTAATGGCTGAAGAGACTTTGTATAATACAGGTAGATAATGACTGAAGAATTAATGTCAAAAAAAGAATGACTTGGACTGCAGTCCGGCCCTTGGACTGCAGTCCGGCCCTTGAGAGAATGCATTTCGAACTTTATTCTGACTTTGTATAAAGTTCTTAATTTTTTTATTTATTTATTTATTTAAGATATACGTATACAACTTAACAGATTTAAATAAATCTAAGGCGTTGTACAGCAAAATTTAACAAAATAATACAATTAAAAATAAAACAACATAACAAATAGAACACGAGAAATTAATAAAAAACAAAGTAGAAGTTACATGCAATCAACAAAAAACTAAACAGAAAATTATTACTTAAAAATTAATCTTTCATTCATCATCTCACAGAATCTTAAACATTCACGACACACATCTATCCATCTCCCTGCAAATAAGTCACACTCCGGTGTTGATTTCAAAAGAGCATTAAGCATCGTAAGCGCCCGAACGAGGGGCGAGTTAGCTCGTGACACTGTGCGTGCTGAAGGTACGGCCAATAACGGGTGTCTTCGCGGCCTCAGTTGGTGTTTGGGCACAACAGGAATAAACAACCTCATCAATTGAGCCACAAGTGCTGGACAATCGGACTCACCGCGCATAATACGGCAAGCTGAGACAAGCAAGAAGTAGTTACGCCTCACTTCAAGAGAATTAAAATTTAGTACACCAAGTAAAAATTTTGTAGGGTAAAGAAAAGGGTAGTATCCTAAGAGTTTTTTGTAAAGAAATCTAAGAAAGGCCTTTTGGACTTTCTCAAGAAGTAAGGCGTAAGTGCTCTCATGGGGATTCCAAATCACTGCGGCTGATTCTAGCTTACTCCTTACTAAAGCCATGTAAACTAGTTTAATGGCCAGTGGGTTGATAAAGTCTCGCATGTTCCTAATTTGTTATTAGGAACATGTCTAGTTTCCGGTACGAATCAGCTGCAAGTGCCCTCATGTGTTCGTGAAAAGTAAGCTTCGTGTCAAATAGTACTCCGAGATCTTTGACAGAGTTGACACGAGCTATCGGTTCCTCTCCTAAGAAGTATTGAAAATGCTTGGGTTTATGTGTACGACTGAAAGACATAATACTGCATTTGTCAATGTTAAAAAGCAACTTGTTATCAACACTCCATTGAAAGACTGAGTTAATATCCTCTTGGAGTGTTGTTGAGTCAGCATCCTCCTCCACGCCATATAATAATTTAAGATCATCGGCATAAAGTAAGCACTTGGTATGTTTCAGAACCTTCTCAAGGTCATTCACCATAACTCCGAAAAATAGCGGTCCCAAAATCGTTCCTTGGCTTACCCCAGACCGAGTGTGATACGGTTCTGAGACAAAGCAACCATGCTTAACATATTGCTGACGATCCCGCATACAACTCGCAAAAAATTGTAGTAACTTTGGTGAGAAGCCAATGTTAGAGAGCTTGGCGAGCACAATGTCATTATCCACTCGATCAAAGGCTTTTTTGAAGTCGAAATAAACAACAGCAACTTGTATGCCTTTGTCCAAGTGCTGGGATATGAGATCCACAAGCGTTAGAAGGTTTGTACTAACAGATCGGTTCGATCGGAAGCCGTGCTGAGCATCGCAAAGAAATGGCTGTAATGCAGAACTGACAATTTAGCACCCAATCAAGATGTCAGTTTTGTATTAAAAATTATTGTATTTCAATCATAGTAGCGTTCATATTACAAAAGTAAAAAGTTTATTGATTCATAAATATGTTACAAAATTTGGTATGACACTGGATGCCGCACTATGATACCCTATGTCGCAGGATCCAGTCTCTTTTGACCGACAAGAACTGGCTCTATGGTTTAACGCGTTGGCGGACAGTAACGACCACAGGCGTCTAGGTAGTTGCAACCAGTGAGATTTCTGTCCACCAACGTGTTAAGCCATGTTTTGTAACAAGACTGAAAGTATTTCTCCTGGGACTGGGACTGCCACATTGGTCCAGTGGGTGTAAGCGCTATTGCTGTGCATGAGGTTGGGTTTGATTCTCAAGTAAGTACGCAAAGTGTTATTGAGTTTTTCCATCAGGAATTTCTCAGTAGCGGACCAGAGTTTGGATTTATGCCTGGCTGATGGCAATAGGCTCGCCCCGTATGGCTTCTGGTAAAATGTGGTTGTAGTATAGGTATACCTCTGCCTAACCTTTTGAAGATTATAGCCCTATAGGAGTGCAGGGGGGGGGGCTTACTATGAGCTTTTATAGCAGGGCAGAAATTGAATGTTTCCAGTGAGAGAGAGTGACGGTGCTATACGTTGTTTATAGCTCCGTCTCTCACTCTCACTGGAAAAATTCAACTTCTTCCCTGCTCTAAGAGCTCATAGTAATAAGGCCCCTGTTATGTTGTCATTTTTCCTGGAATTTGAGATAAACCCCAGGCAAGTTTTTTAGTGCACTATTGACCAATAACTTCAGGAAAATTTTGACATAATTTTTAATGATGCATATTATATAGGTATGTGTGATTTGAATAATTAACAGGAAAAATATATAATTAATTAAATTAAATATTTGAAAATCTTTTTGGTTTTTCCTCCTACAATATGCATGCATGTTTCATGCTTAAAGTATGTGTTATAAATGCAGGTTACATCGGAATATCCTAAATGGCAACCATATTTTATTTAAGTTTGAAAATGCGATGTTGATGTACGGAGTGTGTCTGTGTGAATATAATTTATATTCTTCAACTATTAGTAGCAGAAGAAACACCATAGAGCACCATAGCTCATACAAAATCCACAAAAGAAAATAACATTAGTTTTCAATAATACACTGACATCACAGCATCTCTTCTCAGAATTCAAAGGTGATGCATACATCAAGATAACAATGACTAAATACCTTCTTCAATAACTATTATTGTTACAAGCCAGTTTGAGTTTAATATTTTCTTGGCTTTCTGTTATCAAACATCAATGTATTGATTTTACTAATATTATGACAACTCTCGTATTGTGAGAATCTTTTGTCTCCTTTCGATAGCCATCACAGAGTGCTAAAAGTATTGCTATTTGGATGTTCGAAAAACCAACAATAGCCAGCATTTATCATTATATCACACTATTGCCACAAAGGCCGGAACTATATCGGACGGATGCAGTCGAGAAACAAAACGAGACTGTATGGCAGATTTCCCATGCCTACATGGATGGATCATCGAAAACAATGATTCACACACAAACAATGATGACTGAAGTCTCGCAATTTTAACTCTCTAACATTGAAAATAAGCCGAATTTCTTTGAAATTATCTTTCTAAAATATCATACTTTTAATTAATCTTTAGTGAAACAAGAAATAACTTACCCAGAATATAAAATTCAATACAAAAATCATGTATTTCACACATCCGCTCACATATGTGAAGTTCGGTCCTCGACGACGATGCATTTTGATCTAATTTGCCATAAAACAATCACAATTTATTACAATACACGATCCACTGTTTATTTTTGTTGTTAGTATTAATTATCTTTTTAAAAACTCAACATTATTGGCGAATGAGTAATCAACGTCCACCTCCGATTGTTCTACTGTCACTTCTGACCATAGACTAAGAAAGAGAGGACGACCGTCGGACATTGACATTTCCAACAGATTATAAAGAGGAAAAAAAACAAAATAATATTTATGGATCGTCCTGAGTGTATCCGAGGTGTATCCACACCACAAAGTAGTGTCCCAAAATAATTTCGAGAACCGAATTTATTAAATTTCGCTTGGCTGTAGTAGTTATGTATAGAGTGAAATAATTTGTGATGAATTGATGATAGTGTCATCGTAACTATTTGATATGCACTCAACTGCGCATCAGGGTAAACCTTAGAGCATTTAACCTCTTAGGTTCTCTTACCTTCTAGGTTAAATGCTCTAAGGGGTAAACACTTACTTCAGCAATGAGTAGGTCTATAGTCATTGCTGGATATTTAGATAAGTTTGTTATTTATAACGAGACTAAGTACAGAGCCTTAGAGCATTTAAATGCTCTAAGCTCTAAGCACAGAGCCGCACTTCGGTGTTCTACAAACGTGGGTTATAGAGGAGATTATGATTTATTGCAACAAACATTGGAGTGAAAAGAAAATGATAAGGTAGGTACCTACATTGGACATGGCATGAACGTTTAAAAAAAGGATATTATGTTGATTTGTCAGAGAAAGCCTCGGTTCGGCCCGAGGCATTCTTTTCGCGCACTGGATTTTCAACGCACTGCTTAGCACCGAGAGTTGAAAATTTATCAGTGTGTATTATTGACGCGCTGCATGGATGCACTCGGTTGGATTCTCAAAATCTCAATGCCCGGCTCAAATCCGAGAGTTGAAAATTCAGTGCGCCATATAAAAATCGTCGCGAAAAAAAAAATCGGATGCATTTAACAAAAAATCGGATGCATGTCTGTATAGTAGGTACGCACGGCTCAAGCTATAAATATAAATACGATCAAGCTATAATTTTCAAGTACAGGGCCGGATTTAGGGGTCCAGAGGCCTCGGGGCAACAAAGGAGTGGAGGCCCCCTTGCCCTTTTTTTTTTTTTTTTTTTTTTTTTTTTTTGAATTGATGGCTATCAAACTGCATACCTTGCTGCATAAAAAAATATGAAAAAAAATTACCAATTAGTCAATAATAATTGATTTGTTTTTGTTTAAGAATTGAAGAACACCAACCAATTGTTCACATACTGCAATTAATTTATACGTATATATATATATTATATTATAATATATATATATATATATATATATATATTTTTTTTAAATGGGACACGGAATCGAATACCCAACCTCCGAGGTTGCGGGCAAGTACCACCCCACTGAGCCATTGAGCCATTGGGGTACTCCCTCAAGATGGGTAGTAAATTGGAAGTGCTTATCAGGGCCATTTGAGATTTTGACATTTCACTGATTGCCTGATTGGAGTGAACAAATATAGATCAATGATTTCTGTTAATATTTAAGATTAATATAATCAAATAATCATGTATGTATAAAGTACTTTAGGCTGTAGGTAAAGGATTGTGGAGGCCCCCTGCTTGTGGAGGCCCCGGGGCTTTCGCCCCGGTTGCCCTCCCCTAAATCCGGCCCTGTTCAAGTATAATCTAATTTCGCATTGTATATGATTTCGTTACAATGACAGTTCAGTGTAAACTGGAAATGTAGGTATAGCTTGATGTGTAGCCGTGTGTACGCACGGCTACAGATCAAGCTATACATTTCCAATATAAGCTGATCTCGCATTATATAGGATTTCCTTACAATGAGAGGTCAGTGTAATGTGGGATTGATGCTGGGCTTGATGTGTAGCCGCGTGTACCTAGTGGTGGACTTACGAGCTGTCGATCATGGGTTCGAAGTTCGAACCCAGACGTGTCACCACTGCTCTCAAAACGGTGAAGGAGGGAGACATCGAATGTTGTCCTAGAACCAAAAATTCGAAGTCATGGTGTCCACCAACCCGCACTGGGCCCTCGTGGTGGATTACGGCACACTCCCTCTCACAGAGAGGAGGCCTGTGTCCCAGCAGTGGGAACATTACAGGCTGATTACGATTATAATATTGTCTTTAACGTTTATGTTTGTTTTAAAACTGCAAATACATTTGGGTAAGAGAAACAAAGTTTCTTTCAGCAAAAATACTTTTAATATTCATCTTGAATCAATCGATAAGACTTTAGTGGCCTTCATCGATGGTCATGGTCATAGATTCAGGTTCGTATTCGTAGTCAACGTAGCGGTTCTTGATGATGTGCTTGTAAACAAACGCGGACTTTCTAGGCGTGCGCGTGCGCGCGGGGTCTTCATATTCAACGTGGTACAGGCCGAAACAAGCTCTGCGAAAAATAAAAAAAATATTTATGTATAAGTATAGGTAACTATACCATAAAGGTACTTGGTTTGAAATGGAAATGGGCTGGACATATCCAAAGGGCACAAGATGAAAGGTGGACGAAAGTCACCACCAACTGGTACCCACTGAACAAAAAGCGCAGACAAGGTAGACCACAAATGAGATGGAGCGACGATTTAGCAAAAATAGTAGGTAAAATTTGGAGTAGAGTAGCTACAGATAGGATAGCATGGAAACGAATGGAGGAGGCTTTCACCGCTATTGCTAGCGGTCCTTGTACATAATATATTAAATAACGGTAGATAGAAATTAAGAAACTTAATATTAACAATAAGAGTCAAATTTTGTATCATATTAATTATTAGTTAAGTCAAACAAAATTGTAGAAGGAAAATAAAGCTTATTTTATTTTATTTATTTTTTTATAGGTAACTATTGGCGACGTAGTTACCGAGGCAGGTTTAAGAAACGCTGCTGGTGCGACGGGTCTAGTTCATAATATCGACAGTCACTACATCGACGGTCGCTGTATCGAAAACGTTCCATCTACACGGGTTAATGAATAACCAGTACCCCAAATCGATGGTACGCTACATCGACAGTACACCAAATCGATAGTACGCCATATCGACAGTACACTAAATCGACGGTACGCTACATCGACAGTACATCAAATCGATAGTGCGCCGTATCGACCGACAGTATACCATATCGATAATTTAATACGTTGTATCGACAGTACACCATATCGATGGTACGCTGCATCGCCTGCCCGACCCAAGACAGATTTAAATAAAAAACATGTTTTTTTAAAGTTTTTAATAACAATTCAAGCCAATAAATCAACCAACCAACTGGGCCCGTTGGTTGGTTGATTTATTGGCTAAGCATGTTATGAAGGGGCCAACGATTTCGCATATCTTGGCAGTTCCAAGTGCTAAAAGAGAAACCAGAGTCAAACTCACATGTAACCTTCCAACCATTCCATGTTATCCAACAGACTCCACGCTATGTACCCCCTAAGGTCTACTCCAGCATCCAGGGCGTTCAGCATGCTCTCCATCGAAGCTCTGTAGTACGTGATCCTGTCATCATCTATCAGGCCGCTGTCAGGTAATGTGGACCAGCCGTTCTCAGTTATGTAGATCACTGGGTTGTTGTACTTTTCCTTCAGGTGGATTAAAGCGTGGTAGATACTGTCTGGGGCCAACTGTAGAAGTAATAGGAATTATTTGTGGCTTATTAGGAGGAATGGCAGGTTTGGGTAGCAAACAACAGTCGCGAGAGACCTGAGAGTTATATAGAAGTATGAGGAACAGGGTGTAAAGTTCGTCCATCCTCCATAGAAAATGGAGGATCCTTCAACCAGACGGGTGTTGTGTCTAGTGGGCTACAGTCCGACGGTTGGTGTCGGGACGTTGTATATTCAAGTTGCGCGGTAAACTCTGCTTGCGCGATGCAGGATTTTGCGTGACGTCAGCGTGATGCATGTGGCGATGTAGATGCCGCCACAGTTCAATAAACTAAACTAGCTGTCTCCATGGGAGGAAATCAGCATGAGTATGAACTAGTCGTTTAAATTAGGTAAACCTCAATTAATTCCTATTTCCCATGTAACTGCGACCAATTTGGATGTATTGGTCGCGCGGTTGGTCACTATTCTAACATAACCTTACCCGTTTGGTCGGGGTACCCTAGCTTAGTTAGGTACTGCTACCAACTGGGAGAAAAGGCTGAAAGTTAATAAGAGGCTGATTTATTAAAAAAAGCATACATCATTAGAAGGTTAATAGGTTTTTAGAGCATCAGTTACCTATGTAAATATTTTCCTTTAAATAATATCTAATCCTCCATGTTTACGACAATCGTCTCAACTGACTCAAGTGCCAAAAGTCGGTAGGATATGATGAGATCTCTACGCACCTACTCAAATTATGTGCTGAAATCATATCACCAATACTGTGCCACACTATTAATTTATCTCTATTTGACGGAATCTTCCCAGATAAATTAAAAGTCCCTTTATAAAAGCAAGAGTACGCTAGATAAAACTAATTATAGACCTATCACTCTTATTTCAATATTCTCAAAAATTTACGAGAAAATAATGCATAGTCGTTTAATTCAATTTATAAACAAACACAAAATTATTAATGAAGAACAAAATGGGTTTCAAAAAGGTAAGTCAACAACTCTGGCAGCATTCTCTCTAGTCAGGTCCATAACAGATAATATACATAGATAAAAAACGCTCTGTTTCTGTTATCTTCCTAGACATGAGCAAGACTTTTGATCTCGTTAACCACAATACACTTTTAGATAAATGTGAGCGATACGGCATCAGAGGTCCAGCGTTACAATGGCTGAAAAGTTATCTCAGCAAGAGACAACAATGTGTTGAAGTATCCCGTATTAATGATAAACTTGTTGCAATCTCATACAAATCTTTATTTAGACACAATGGGTCAGGAGTACCCCAAGGAAGCATCCTTGGGCCTCTTTTCCTTCTATATGTATATTAACGACTTACCAAATGTAACAAACCATAAGTGCGTACTATTTGAAGATGATGTGTCAGTAATAATACCGGAAAATAATAAAACATTACTCAACAAAAAGTAAATGAAACTATCAACAATATAATAAATTGGCTAAATGAAAACAACTTAAAAGTAAATCTATCTAAAACAAAATTCATTCAATTTGCAAACTACAAACAAAATCCCTCAAAAATTAATTTAATCCACAGTAACGAAATAATTACCAAAGAAAATAGTATTAAATTTTTAGGTCTAACACTAGATGAAAATTGTAACTGGGGAATACATATTGAAAATGTTTCTAAAAAAATAAACAGATTTGTATACCTACGCATTAAGAGAGCTACGCAAAACAGCGAATGAAGAAGCTGCACTCAACGCCTATCACGGCTACGTAGCGTCTGTATTGAGATATGGCGTACTTCTATGGGGTAACTCATCACACACCCAAAGAGCTTTCATAGCGCAAAAAAAATGCTTGAGAGCAATAACTGGGGCGCCTCCATATGAGAGCTGTAGACCAATTTTTAAAAAGCTAAAGGTTTTAACGCTAGCTTCTATTTACATTTTAGAGATAGCCATATTTGTTAGGAAAAATTCACACTTCTTCTCCACAGTAGCCGAAAACAATAGATTTACAAAAACAGACCCCACCAAGTTAAAAAACCAATTTTGTAACAGCACTCTCCACTACAGAAACTTCATTCTTACAAAAAAGAACTTAAAACATGGCTTATTCAAAATAACTTATAAACATTAAAAGATTTTTTTTTATTTTAACGGTTAAATTAGATTTATTTAGATTTATATTGTTGTTAAATTGTTTGTCTAAGTTATTGTTGTGTTTTTATTGTTTATTTTATAATGTAGATTAAACCAAAGTATAATAATTAATGTGTCTGGCTCTGGCTATAATTTTAAGTGTTTTGTATTGTTTTTTAGAGTAAGTATAGGTTTAATAGGTTTTTTTTTTTTAAATAATTTAATATATAAACTAACACAGATTTAAAATAATAATATGTACATTGTATAAAAAAAGGAAGGGAAAGGATCATAGGGCATCAAAAAATTCGTCCGCATCGCTGTCAATAGGAAAAGTGCCCAAAAGGCTGGCAGCATTGCCACGTTGTATGGTAGGTTTATATTGTTTATTTTATAATGTAGATTATACCAAAGTAGGTATAATAATTAATGTGTCTCTAAATCTATAATTTTAAGTGTTTTGTATTGTTTTTTAGAGTAGGTATAGGTATGTATTATATAAGTTAGGTTTTATGCCTATGTGCACCTATTGTAAATATTCGTATGGATGTGTCCTGAACTAAAATTATAAATACCAACTTTGTTGTACCATATCCGACGAATAAATGTCTTTGTCTTTGTCTTTGCTTTCGATATCACATTTTGGTCCCAATACATTATCTCATCGACAAAATTTTGTCAAAGCACAGAATACCTACTCTTATTTAGTCAAAAAGTCAAACTAAAAGAGCGTGATAAGGATTCGATGATAATAATAATAAGTACGTCGGCGACAACATGATTGAGCTTCAAACTTACTATCTGGATTATGTAACTTTAGATTAGATATAAAAATAGAAATGTTTTGGATCCTATCCTGTTAATACTAAGTATCTAAGTAGATGAAAAACAATGGTTATAAGTTATAATCTAAAAGAGGCGAAAGGTTTAGAAAAGATAAGATTTAGAGTCCCGTAAGTCCGAATGAAAAACCTAGTCTATGGTCTGAAAATGTAAATCTCTTAATATTGTGCGTACAAACTACAAACTTGCAATTGCAGTTGGAATGTATGGGACGACATGATTTTCAACTACAATGTTAAGTTTGTTACTGGGATAAATTCATCCCAACTACGAAACCCTTCATTGTGCGTGGTCCAACACGCACTTGGTAGGTTTTTCAACCAAGCGATCGATCCACTGCTAAAATAAAGGCTCCAAAATAGACCCTAATCAAATAAATAAAATAAATAATAAATAAATATAATAAATATCGAAATATATAGGTATAAAATGTAACTCGATTGTCGCTCAACACAGCTTTTTTTTTTCTCCCGCTCTGAGCGGAGCGGGAGGACGTGTCAGACTTTTGCTGACTAAAACCCACCCGTGTTCCTTCAGTTGCCAGGTCCACGGTAACTCTTTCGAACAATCCGCGCGACCCTGGCAAGCGTCAGCCCTATATCGGACCCCATCACTGCTGACATCTCTTTGAGGCGCGCGTGGAACACAACGCGCCGTGTCGACCCGGGCCTGGTGGGGCCCCTACTCCCTAAGTCCGTCCGTCCGTCCGTCCGTTTATCCGTCCGTCTGACATAACGATCCATCAAAACAAGTTTAAAAGTTAAATTTTTCGGACGGGCAAATACACATTGGGAGTAGGGACAACTGTCAAATCGTGATGTCATTCATACTTCGTGCCTCTTCCTCACGCGTTACGCCTCCTCTTCTAGCCTGATGGCGTCCTACCAGACGAGTACAAACTAGAATATTAAAGAACACTTACTTTCAGCCAAGGCGAAGCAGATTTAGGCCAATCATCGGGCCAATAGTAGCCAACATCAGTATCATCCATCATAGATGGAGCAGCAAAGATTTGTTTGTGCTCCGTCGCCGACACCAAGGTAGTTGTGTAGTGGTTCACGCCGAAGAAATCGTAGGTTCCTCTGACGAGGGCCTTCTCTTCTTCAGTGAAGTCTGGCAGGCGGGAGCGAGGGAACCCTTGCTCAGCGCTTTTCGCAGCAATTCTCTCAGACAATTCCTTTGGCCAACCACCTTCGGCTGAGAAGATGGGTTCGGCGTAGATACCCCACTGAAAAGACAAAAGAATCAGTGTTGAACTTAAAATCTAGGACAAAGATTTCAAAAACTCGTCCATAGTTATTCCATATTCCATAAAGTAAATTACTATGTGCATTTAGCTACTTCAACCCTTTGCATCGGCCAATGTAACTAAAAAAATGGCTCTTTCACCTGACTTTGCCTCATGACTTCAGCAGCTAATGCATCTTCAGGAGAATCAGTGTTTGGCTGGAACCAGTTGACACTGATCGTGATACCGCACTGCCCCTTCTGCGTTGGCCTGAACTCTTTATCATACAAGTCGTAAGCCTTGGCGTGGGCCACCACCAAGTTCTTGGCACACAAGTAAACACCCACACCAGAGGTGTTCAAGTAAGGAGCTTTGTTCAAGTCTTCAAGACCTTCAAAACAGATCTCTCTAGGCTCATTGAAAGTGATGAACATCTTGACCCTGTCTCCGAAATTCTCGAACACAACCCTTGCGTAGTCTTCGAACCAAACGCTGAACAGGGGGTTCATGAGGCCTCCTAGTTCTTGCAGTTTTTGGGGCAGATCCCAATGGTATAAAGTAGCCATTGGAGTAATGTTGTACTTTAACATTTCGTCGATTAAGTTGTTGTAATAGGCGATCCCAGCTGGGTTGACCTCGTTAGCCATGCCTGTAGGTAGGATCCGAGTCCAGGCGAATGAGAACCGGTAAGCGTCGAGGCCTAACTCTCTCATCATCTCGACATCACGCTTGTAGTTGTGATAGGAGTCGGCAGCGATGTCACCGGTACTCAAGTCTTGGATGACAGTGGGGTTGGTATGAACCAGGTGGTCCCAGATGCTTTCGCCCTTGCCTGAAAAGATGAAGAAAAGTATCGTTATAGTGCGACTGCTCTTACTGATTCAGTTATTTCAGTAGTAAATTCATAACATCACGATGAGGAGCTCGTGGCTAAGTAATAACAGCCCGAGTCTCGGTATGTAAAGATGGTCCACCATCCACGGACCAACCCCGGCAAGCGTGGCTTAACCTGATGGATCATTATTACTTAGCCACGAGTTCTACACCAGTAAACAGAAATATAAATAAATTAGAGTATAGGGGGGAGGGGGAGAGTGGGAGGGGAGAGGGGGTAGGGAATACCTATATTTGATTAATTTTAAAAAATGCTTTTTTAAACATTCGGCTCACCATCTTCATCCCATCCCCCTTCAATCTGGTAGGCAGCGGTGGCTGCTCCGAAGATGAAGTCATCCGGGAACCTTCGCTGCTGCCTCACGGTTGAGCCATGGCAGGCTACCACCAATAAACTGCACGAACATAATAAACAAAACTAAAACAATAAATAAAACGGTGCGTATATCGTCGCTAATCTGACTAAGTGACGTAACTGATTCGAAGAAAATTTTACAGGGCAAGCTATTTTCTTTTTTTTTGTAAACTGTAGGTAGATATATCGGTCTCGATTTTTGCATTATCATGGAGACCGTAAGGCATAGGTACAGATTCGCCGATTAGACAGATCGATTTGACCTTTCGACTTGGAAAATGTATCAAATTATCAAATTACTATAGTTAGGTCGGCTATCGGCTTAGTCCAAAATGTCAGATACGTCAGTTAATTAAATCAGCGACGATATTTGCCAAGGAGTTTCTCTGGGTAGAGTAAGAGGCGACTATTCGCATTTTTAAGGTGTCTTAAGCTCGGTTTCTGGAGAATTCTTAAACGGAGTTTAAACTCTCAATAGCTAAGTATTGATTCGACTTTAAGCGAATTCCTTCCTTATGCTCGGTTTTTGAGGTCCTCAGATAAACCCTACATAGTAATTGACTCGACTTTTATGTTAAAGTCTTCCTTATCGTGTAGTTCAGAAACACGATATCTTAAAAACCTCAGAAACCGGGCATTAGTCACAGCAGAATATCACCAAATTAGAGTCATTGTGACATTATTAGCAACGTTAGCATTAATAAATAAATAATAAGTACTTAATGTTTTTGTGCAAATGGTTCTTTTTTTAATGTTTTTTTTTTAACATTTCCTTGCATAGTAACTGCATGGAGCCAATAAACATTTTTTTTTTAATTTATTTATTTATGCAAAAACAACAGCTGTAGGTAAGTACGTACCTTAGAACCAGTAACTTCATAATTATCAACGATACTGTTCCACCGCTCAGTGGTGTAGGTATGCACCGTGTCATCGCGAACAGTGTCACATCTTTCCTATATCTCGAAGCTGATCCGCTGCAACTATCGCAGATCTGTCTGTGAACTTGTGAAGATTACAATATGTTATGTAATGTTATCTATATCTGCAGTTACGTGCAATTTCGTAATAGGTACTTACAGTCCGCGGGGCCTAAGCTGATGAGCTTTGCATTTGTGTGAGTGCACATAGATAGTGTACGTGTGACGTCGGCCTAGAGCGCGACGAGACCTTTGCTTGGTTTCAAACCGGTTTAAACTGCTTTTTGGCAATCGGCCTGAGGCGCGGTGCGTCCCTCGCGCGACGCAACTCCGCTTGTTTGATGATCACTCACACAAATGCAAAGCTCAGCTTAGGCCTCGCGGACTGTACCTATGTACGTATGTACCTACTCGACCTTTTATAGGATGCTGAAATCAGCCTGAATTTTGGCTTTTAATTTTTTTTGTTGAGTTTAAAAATACTGTCAAGTCTCGAGCTAATGAACCCGTTCCTAGATATATCCATGTTTATATTTGGAATCAATTTACATAAGTAGACCATCATTCTCCTGTCCTTATCCGAATTTATTCGGGGTCCGCTCAACATGTCTTTTTCTTCCATACTTCTCTATTAGTCGTCATCTCGGTAGTCACCCCCTTTCTAGCCATGTCATCTTTCACACAGTCCATCCATCGTTTCTTTGGTCTTCCCTACTCGTATAGCCATCCAGTTTATCTTATGTATACTTAACATATATACTCAAAACTGTCCTCACGACATTTTCCTCATTCCTCCGCATCACATGCCCATACCATGACAACTGATTTCCGCACAACTTTTTAGTCGCCGGTGCCACTTTCAGAGTTCCTCATAAATACTCATGCATTTCTTATTCTATCCATTTGCGTAACACCACACATATTTATCTCAGCTGCATGCAATTGCCTTTCATTCATTCGTTTTGTGGCCCAACATTCTGATCCATACAAGACAGCAGTTCCCTTAACTTTAAGGGGAATGCGGGAGTAACAGATTGTTCCCGCCAGCGCCACCTACCGCCATTTCATCCATCCATTTATATTCCTAAATAAAACAGAAGAGGAAGTTATAGGCTTTACTGACAAGGTGTAATTTAAATAACTGAAAACCTGGGGCCCTATAACGGCCACATTAAGCACTTCCTGTAAAAGTGATTCATTTCTTGAATTTCCAGCAGTTTATTATGATTGTGCTATTTGACGTATTTGACATTAAACTTCAATAAGTAAAGCAATTCATAATATGTGGACCATTTTAACAATCTCCATACAAAACTGTCAAACAGATGAATTGCGTGCTATGAATTATACGCCGTCGTCAGTTTGTGACCGTTTTACGATTTCAAATATGATTCATAATAACTATTATCCTATTATGATTCTGCCAAAGTGGCCTCGTCTTAGCCCCCCCCCCCCCCCCCCCCCCGAACAAATTCAGACTCCGGGCTGCTACTGATAAATTCCTACTGTATTTTTGTAGCGACATCGCTAGCGTCGAAATTGCAACCTTATTCAAACAGACATGCTTCGTTATTTAAAAAAAGTCATAAACTTGAGTTAGGTACAGTCAGCGTCAAAAAACTCGGGACGAACAGATTCTTCAAAATGATCTCAACAACAAAGAAAATTAAACTTTATCTCAACTGAATAAAGTTCTTGTCAGAATGACAGTTGTCGTGTACTGTCTTCATTCTGAAACATTCCTTGTGTCATTGAGTTAATATTACATTTTCGTAATTGTTTACATCATTTTGAACAGTCTGTTCGTCCCGATATTTTTGACGCTGACTGTACATCACACAACATTCACACAAAATATTTAACACTAGCTTCTGCCCGCGACTTCGTACGCGTGAAATTTCTTGTCCTCCCCACCCACCAACCCCGACGCATCGCATCGCAACGCCTGACCGCGCTATTACTTCGTTTGCGCTTAATAGCATCCTTTCTGACATTTTTTCTTTTTGCTCGGCTCATAAGGTCCCTAGCGTGATGTTAAATAGCCTATATCCTTCCGCGTCAACTGCCCGCGCTATTACTTTGCGCTCGGCTCCTAAGGGCCCTAGCGTGATATTAAATAGCCTATATCCTTCCGCATCGCCTGCCCGCGCTATTACTTCGCGCTCGGCTCCGAAGGTCCTAAGGGCCCTAGCGTGATATTAAATAGGCTATATCCTTCCGCATCGCCTGCCCGCGCTATTACTTCGCGCTCGGCTCCGAAGGTCCCTAGCGTGATGTATTAAATAGCCTATATCCTTCCGCATTGCCTGCCCGCGCTATTACTTCGCGCTCGGCTCCTAAGGGCCCTAGCAAGATGTTAAATAGCCTATATCCTTCCGCATCGCCTGCCCGCGCTATTACTTCGCGCTGGGCTCCTAAGGGCCCTGGCAAGATGTTAAATAGCATATATCCTTCCGCATCGCCTGCCCGCGCTATTACTTCGCGCTCGGCTCCTAAGGGACCTATCAAGATGGTAAATAGCCTCCTTCCGCATCGCCTGCCCGCGCTATTACTTCGCGCTTGGCTCCTAAGGGCCCTAGCGTGATGTTAAATAGCCTATAGCCCTCCTCAAGAACTGGGTTATAAAATGCAAAAAGATTTTTTCAAATCCGACTGGGGTAGTTCCAGAGATAGCGCGTTCAAACAAACTAACAAAAAAACAAACTCTTTCGCTGTATTCCACCGACATTATTGAAATAAGAAATTGAGAGGGTCGTCAATCCGCGGAAAATCTCGCAATTCAGAAAATTTACTTATTTGTACAACGCCATCTATGGGTAAATTGATAAAACGTCCGCACTAAACATGTTTGCTCAAGTGCGACCGGTATGATTTAAAGTTATTTTGCGTTTTAGTAATTTTATATTATCTCCGAAACTGTATGACGAATTGACATGTAGAGGCCAAATCTTATCTCCATGATGTCCTTGTGATAATTAAATAACTTATTTGGATAAGAATTAATGTTTTGTTGTTTAAATAATCATCCAAACATAAGTATGTCTAAAAAATACTTCTTTAAATCAATAGAAGATATATAAAAAATATATATATATAAAAGATAGAAATATGATGTCGCGGACTTTTTTGTAGAATTATTTAAGACAGACCACTGCCATACATTGTTCTCAATTTTAAACAACCGTTTAGGGAGCGCATGCAAGGGTATTTCTTCCCGACTTGTTAGACAAAAATTGTGATAGCTCGGCTAATATGCATGATATAAATATAATTTATAGCCTATAGCACTCAGGAATAATGTAGCTTTCTACCAGTGAAAAAAATTTTAGAATTGGATCATTAGTTCCGGAGATTACCCCTACATACAAACTTACAAACTTACAAACATACAAACTTACAAACTTACATACAAATTTTACCTCTTTATAAGTATAGACTAGCTATTGCCCGCGGCTTCGCCCGCGTGGATGTCGGAAATTATCCCACGGGCACCTATTACCGGGATAAAAAGTATCCTATGTGTTAATCACAGAACAGATAATTTATCTGTTCTGTGGTCTTAATCCAGGTTATAAACTGTCTGTGTGCCAAATTTCATCCAAATCCGAAGATGATTAAGTAACAAACATCCAAACATCTAAACATACAAACATCTAAACATACAAACTTTCACATTTATAATATTAGTAGGATAGCATAGGTAGGATAACGGACACCATTCGCACGGGTCGATCGATCAGGTTAAATTACGCTTGCCGCGGTTGGTCCGTGGATGGGTGACCATCTTTACATACCCAGACCAGTCCGTGCCACGGGAAAGCGCGATTGTCCCGGCTGTCATTACGGGTCATCGGAAGACCGAAAGTCTGACAAACAGTCTTACCCTAACTAGAATGTGGAGATCAGATAGGGCCAGTCGCTCCATGTAAAATACTGGTATTCAGCTGCATCCGGATAGATTGGAAGTCGACCACAACATAGTTGGAAAAAGGCTAGGCAGGTGATGGTTACTCTTATCCATTTTTAAGATAAAATAAAATAACACACTTGAGATAAAATCTCTCTGTTTTCATACAAACACATCCATATGATCCACTTATCTTAGAACTTTTCTAAATTCTATAGGTGTGGTCTGCGTGGTTAAATAAAACCTTAATATTTTGTAGGAGTTCCGTACGTCAATTTATTTTCAATACACTTCCTCGAAAACTGGTTCATATCGCACTGCGATTAGGTTCACAAGCGTGCGATTTTTCATTTTCCAACACGTGTGTGGGAATGAAAATTGCCACAGATAACTTATACTATACTTAGTCCAAATTAGTTCAATGGTAGGTTCACAACTCTCTATTCGGAGGTACTTAAATGTTTTTTTTTTAATCTCGGCATAGAGATATGCGTCTTTACGGCGTTAATATTTTTTGAATATCTAATTAATGTTTATAATAAATAGAATATCATCAAAAACCACGATGTGGAACAATGAATATAAAAAAAAAAAGTTTATGAACAAATTAATAATAATAATAATAACGGTCCCGCATGACGGGAACCTCGTGAAAGCCGAGAAAGATAAACAAATCAAGTATCTTGACTTGGCTCGCGAGGTTGTCGACATGTGGGATGTGGACTCAGCAATCATTGTGCCGATAGTCGTATCAGCCAATGGCTTAATTGCCAAGAGCCTCGACCAACACCTAAGGAGGCTCTCGTTGGGCAGCTGGATCAAGGGCTTGATTCAGAAAGCGGTGCTTCTGGACACGGCCCGCATTGTTAGGAGGTTCGTCTCTCTGGAGCCCTGACCGCCGGTAGCTTGGACCCTGTTCCCGATATCGGTGGGCTACTATTTTTATATTTTTAAATGTTTTTATATTCTTTTTATTCTAATATTTAAAAATGTAAACAGTATGTGTAAAATGAAATAAAAGAAATAATAATAATAACCCCACCGCAGTATCTCTACGTTGACGTCGTGGTGGGGCTTGCGCGCTCCGATCTCTGGGCCTGTGCTAGTAGAGTAGAGTTCACTTTGCCGAAACAGGTCTAGGATGAGGAGCCAGACCAAGAGAGATACAGAAACCCGCAGGGCAGCATGTGGCGAGCTGTTGGGCAGTAGCGACCCCACGGACCCTATCTCCCGGGAGTAGTCTTGTTCCTCATCTCTGGCTTGCCTTTATTGGCCGGCTGGAGTGAAAACTGACGGGAACAGAGCTCCCACCTCATTCTTGCCTTTATTGGCCGGCTTGAGTGGAGATTCGCAAGATCAAACGTGCTCGGAGGAAGGAAGTATTCCAGTAAGTGTTTGTAGGCATCTTGACCATCTTCCGGGCTCTGGGATTGTTCTGAGAACCGTGGGATACCTCTCCACTCCTCACAAGCACCTCAGGACATGTTGCCCCCTTGCCGCTACGACACTATGTGCTAGCGACCGTTTTCGGGGGCCCATTATTGAGTGTGCAAGTCACCCCCTGCCATTTTATCTATTGTATACAAAACATTAGTCAGGCAGGGGCCATAGTGTTTCTATAGTTCTAGATAACCAGTCCACAACCACCCAAAGCCATAGCCCAATATGTTCTGTTTCCATGTTCTGCAATAGTCCTGCACCAACCGGGGCTTGTCCTTGGGTGCACTTGCATACTGCATACAGGGATAATCGTCGGCTGGTGCCTCATCATAATTTAAAATTGTCTAAGGGGCCTCTGCGAGTTGGCTTCGGCGCCTCGTATGCCTTCCAAAGGTCCGGGATCCCAGGGTCCCGAGATATGTAAACATATAATAATAATAATAATAACCCCACCGCAGTATCTCTACGTTGACGTCGTGGTGGGGCTTGCGCGCTCCGAATTTTAGGTCTGTGCCGGTAGAGTTCACTTTGCCGGAACAGGTCTAGGATGAGAAGCCAGACCAAGAGAGATACAGAGACCCGCAGGGCAGCATGTGGCGAGCTGTTGGGCAGTAGCGACCCCACGGACCCTATCTCCCGGGAGAAGTCTTGTTCCTCACCTCTCGCTTGCCTTTATTGGCCGGCTGGAGTGAACACTGACGAGGAACAGAGCTCCCACCTCTTTCTTGCCTTTATTGGCCGGTTTGAGTGGAGATTCGCAAGAGCAAACGTGCTCGGAGGAAGTATTCCAGTAAGTGTTTGTAGGGATCTTGACCATCTTCCGGGCTCTGGGATTGTTCTGAGAACCCTGGGATACCTCTCCACTCCTCACAAGCACCTCAGGACATGTTGCCCCCTTGCCGCTACGACACTATGTGCTAGCGACCTTTTCGGGGGCCCATTATTGTGTGTGCAAGTCACCCCCTGCCATTTTATCCGTGTATTACAAAACATTGATCCGGCAGGGGCCATAGTCCTTTCATAGTTCTAGGCAACCAGTCCAATTTAGCCACTCAAATCCATAGTCCAATCTCTTTATTTCCATATACTGCAATAGTCCTGCACCAACCGGGGGTTGTCCTTGGGTGCACTTGCATGGTGCGTACAGGGATAATCGTCGGTTGGTGCCTCATTTCATTGAAAGCGTCTAACGGGCCTATGCGAGTTGGCTTTGGCCCCTCGTACGCCTTCTAAAGGTCCGGGACTCCAGGGTCCCGAGAATTGTCAAGTCAAGACACATAATAATAATAATACGAGCTGAGAAAAAAAAACACACTCGATAATAATAATAATGTTTATTTCCAATAAAATTATTACAAGGTTACAAGTACCTACAGTAATATTATGATACAACTTATAGTACAATAAGTATTATCTCCTGGCACCCAAACTAGGTTTATAGCCTGTGACTTGGGCACCAGTGATTCCATGAGGGTAGATAGTTGATCAAAAAGATTCAATAAAACTGTTTTCACCAGCAACATGGTTAACATAACAATATAATTATTATTTATGTGCATAGAAAAAAGTAAAAATAAAATTAATAATAAAACTGTTTGTAAGTGTTAGAGTGAGTGTATTGGTCGTGGAAGGTGTAGTAGGTATGTTGTGTATGTGTAAGTAATGTGAAGGTGCGGTTTGTGTATGGTGTGAATGTGTCCTGCTATGTGTAGTAATGGTGGATTGTTAGTAAGTGTGAAAGTGGAGGGAGTGTACGAGTGTTTGTGTGTGAAAATACTTAAATAAGAGGAGATCTGTCTTACGCATGTGGGAAGAGAAGTTTTTCGGTCTCGTCATATGATTTCTCAATTAACCATTCCTTAACTGTGCTTTTGCATTGGTAATAATTTAAACTGTGGAAAAATTAACATTTATTTGTGTTCTAAACTCAAAAATATTTGAATTTTCAATTTTTCATATTAGGCTGTATAACTGCTTTATACCTTTGCTAATTTGCTTCTCCTTCAACCTTGCGAAAGAAAAGCGCGGAAAAAAAATAAAATTTAATTTATAGTTTCATGACAAAAATATTTTCCGTTATTTTATTTTATTTCTTCAAAAGTGTATTGAAAAACGTCGTTTGATACTCGTGGACATTTGTTATTGTAGTTCTCGGCTCAAATACAACCCCAACATTTAATGTTCTCCACTTGTATCAAAATGTACTATTTTCATTTTGCAAGAACCAGAGCCATTGATTTTGGAAAAGTGGTGGTGGGTTGGCCATATTTGTCGAAGGCCCCATGGTCGTCAGCGGGCGACGATAACAACTTTTAATGATTTGAAACTGAAGATCACGTTTAAACGAGTAGTGTTAATGATTTGGAAAAAATATAAATTTTAAATTAGGGCCATTTTCTTAAAACTTAATATGTGAATATTTTTTAGATTATGTTTGGGTCGGCTTCCAGTCTAATCGGATGCAGCTGAATACCAGTATTTTACATGGACGACTGCATAGCTGACCTCCATAACCCAGTAACTGGGTAATACGATACCCCTTGTTATGACTGGTTGGCACACTTTCGGGTTTCTGACGACCCATAACGACTGTCAAAGATCCACAAATGACAGTCGGGCGGGACCAACGGTTTAACGTGCTTTCCGAGGCACGGAGGAGTCTCGGTATGTAAAGATGGTCAAATTAGCCCAATAATGTAATTAATTTGTAAATCTGCAAAGTTACATATAAGTGGTCGGCTACCGTACGGATTTGAACCCTAAAACACTTAAAATCAGCGATAAGGTCTACAATACATAAATAATTTCTTATGTAATAAGTAGGACCTACGTGATGCTGATAATAAATGTTTTGTTTTAATAAATACCTACAAAAACAAGGCGGTATTCTGCAATAATTGTATTGTAGAAAGATCCTGTTATGCGAAAATGTTAGGTTTTGCGTCGTCAGAACTTTGGCAATTACATATTTTTTTATAAGAGTATCCGTGGAGTATCTTGCCGGCTCTTCTCCATAAGAAACGACCAATTGGAACTGTGCACCTAGCTTCTGACGTTTCTGAAGTGACCATGTAGATTTACGTGAAAGAAAAAACTTTTTTTTTAGCTATATTGCGTTTAATGGCCTTGGCGAGATTTGTGATCTATTAGTAATTTAAATAATATCAAGACGTTGTTAATAAACGTACCGATACTTCTGAAATTAATGAAGGTGACGATCCCTAGTAGTCTAATTGTACTTATTATATCTATTGCCAATATCAAGTTCTTCGGGAATTTGTGGGCTCAGGCACAAAATGTCGCTTTCGCAAAATGTCGCGTTAGTAGGTAACTTGTAAAAAAAATTTAGCCAGGTTTTAAAAAAAGGTTATTTTTTCCAATTTCTTATTAAATGTTTAAGTACAAGTTTTACAGTATTTAGGCTATGTTTGGAGTTTTTTTTTCTTGGTTTTCTTCTTGGTATTTTTTTTTGGTTTTTCTTGGTTTTTTTTTTGGTTGTTCAAATTTCATTCAAAACCAAAAAAAATCCAAACAGCTTATATGTTGTAAAACTTTCTAAGTTAAGTACTAGCGCGGCGTTTTGCGCAAGCGACATTATGAGAAAGCGACATTTTGCGAAAGCGACATTTTGCGCCTAAGCCAATTTGTGAAGTTATGAATCTAATAAAAGTTTCAAAATCAAGTGCTGCCGGATATCATTTACTTACTTATATTATTCGAATAGAAAATCATGAACATGCAGAATCGAACGAGATAAAAGATTGCGACACCTGAAGTGGTCCTATCCCAAAGATTTAAGATAAAAATGTGTCAAGATTCCTGAAGAACACAGCTCGGTATATATAATGTGGGTAGATATGCCGACGGGTTAGTGCTTCAAAAATATCGCTGATAATGAAGCTACTGGTGGTCCTAAGGTACGGATATTTTGATACTACTTATATTTTTTTGGATTAGTTAACATGCCCTTGTTCATTACAATATTATTTTAAAATAATACTCGTAACCTAATAATTACCTCTACCTATTATTTTTGTTAGATTTTTGATTCCGTCAATGAAGTCCGAATTAATCCGAGTTTAACCCGAATTAAAATGTGACCGAGCACAGAAAAGACTTTTTCATTTACATTTTACAGATGACTAAAAAATACTACTAACTGCGTTAACTGCGACTATTTTGTCATATAGATGACAAAATAGTCGCAGTTAACCAGACTCCACACGTTAACGCAGATATTGTAAAAGTCGTAGGTAGATACAACCTTTTACAATACTTGCAGTTACAAGGGCTGCAGGCTGGTAGAAAACAAAAAAGACATTTTTTTTTCTTTTTTATGCAGTTTGGCGGTAGCAGCCTGCCATGGCTCTGCCGTGAGGCAACAGCGTCAGTTCCCGGATGAATTCCTCTTCGGGACAGCCACTGCTGCTTACCAGATCGAAGGTGGTTGGGATGCAGACGGTAAGCTGATAATTATGATGAACTAGCTGCGCCCCGCGGTTTCAACCAGCGTAAACTGGGATAAAAAGTACCCTATGTGTTAATCCAGGGCATAAGCTATCTACATACCAAATTTCATCCAAATTGATCCAGCCGTTTGAGCGTGAAGAAGTAACAAACATACACACATACACACGCACACGCTCACTCACAAACTTTCGCCTTTATAATAAGTATTAATAATAATGTGAAGTGTGATGTGATGAAGAGGTAGTTTTATTAAACTAAGTAAACCATTAAAACAAAATCAATAATTCAAAAACAAAAACTTGTCTTTCAAATCAAACCAGATATAAAAAATCAAAATCAATAATAATATCATTAGAATGGCAAAAAGATGAATGAAGTAACTAAAGAAACAGAAGAGCTGCTTGTGGCATTCTCCGATGTATTGCACTTAGATTTGGTATTACATATGTCAAATTCTTATTCCTACAAAAATGGTTTCGACCGAGTTTCACGTAATATTTTCCATTGGTACACGACGCCGAAGTCACAAAATTACTTACTAAGAAGTGTGCAGAAGTGCAGAAGTAATTATGAAAAACTCCAATATGTAGCACAAAGTTTATTTATGTGCTGCTGGCGTACTTACTATATTTAGTTAGTTGTTGTTGCAATTCAGTTTGAAAGCCAATAACTTCTAAACATAAATAAAGTTTATTTATGTGCTGTTGGCGTACTTACTATATTTAGTTAGTTGTTGTTGCAATTCAGTTTGAAAGCCAATAACTTCAAAACATAAATAAACCTCTGTACTTTATCTCTGCGTGGTGCTATCAGCGTTCAACGCGTGACATAAGAGTTATTGCAGAGTTGCAATCGGCAAAGATAACGCCATCTTACCAGGTACCTAAGATCGGTAACTCACTCAAATATATTTTCCAGGCAAAGGAGAAAACATCTGGGACTACATGGTCCACAACAACCCGACCGTCATAAGAGGCGAGACCAACGGAGACGTCGCTGGTGACTCCTATAACAACTACAAGCGTGATGTTGAGATGATGAGGGAGCTAGGCCTGGATGCTTACCGGTTCTCTCTCTCCTGGGCTCGGATCCTACCAACTGGTATGGCCAATGAGGTCAACCCAGCTGGCATCGAATTCTACAACAACTACATCGATGAAATGTTGAAATACGGCATCACTCCATTGATAACTCTATACCATTGGGATCTCCCCCAAAAACTACAAGAACTAGGAGGTTTTGCGAACCCTCTCTTCAGCGATTGGTTTGAAGACTACGCAAGGATTGTGTTCGAGAATTTTGGAGACAGAGTTAAGATGTTCATGACTTTCAATGAGCCTAGAGAAATCTGCTTCGAAGGTTATGGAACCACCACCAAGGCTCCTATCCTAAACTCCACAGCTATGGGCACTTACTTGTGTGCCAAGCACTTGATCGTTGCTCATGCTAAGGCTTACTATGTGTACGACAAAGAGTTCAGGGAGAAGCAGGGAGGACAGTGCGGTATTGCGATCAGTGTAAACTGGTTTGGTCCAGCCACTGATACTCCTGAGGACGAATTTGCTGCTGAACTTAGGAGACAAGGCGAGGTATGGTAGCCATTTCTCAATGTCAACATTTCTCAATGTTATTCAACTGTATTAAAATAAATTCGTATCTTCAACATACCCTAACCACATTTTTGAATTACAGTGGGGAATGTACGCCCATCCCATCTTCTCAGCCGAAGGAGGTTTCCCTAAGGAGTTAGCACAGAAAATCGCCGATAACAGCGCTAAGCAAGGCTACGCCCGATCCCGCTTGCCAGAATTTACTGAAGAAGAAAAGGCCTTTGTCAAAGGAACTTCAGACTTCTTTGGCGTGAACCATTATACTGCTTATCTGGTGTCGGCGACTGAGCGCAAAACTGTAAACCCTGTGCCATCTCTGCAGGATGATATGGATAATGCCTCCTTTTCTGATGATGACTGGGTTAAATCTGCATCTACTTGGCTGACGGTGAGTGTTTTTGAATTTTATTCTTGAGCATGCAAGAAAATTTAAACTACTGATTCTTGACTCAATTAAATGGTGCTTAGATATTTATAATACAACCGCCCGTTCGTTGACCAGTATTATGTTTGCTATCTGTTGTAAAGTTATGTAACAAAAAGTAAATAGCATACGTGCGAAGTCCCAGGACTATGTACTTATAATGTTACTAGAAAATGTAATTTTTTTTTTAAATACAATCTCTGCTTCCCTAGTTGGCGCCAAATAGCATCTTCAAAGCCCTATCCCATTTGAGATCAATTTACAACGACCCAGAATTCTACATCACCGAGAATGGCTGGTCTACTTATGAGGGCCGAGACCTGATCGATGATGACAGGATCACGTACTACAGAGCTTCTATGGAGAGTCTCCTGAACTGCTTGGATGATGGCATCAAGCTGAAGGGGTACATGGCGTGGAGCTTGATGGATAACTTCGAATGGATGGAGGGATACATGTAAGTTGGTCTTGCAGTTAAAAAGATTAGACAGTCTGCAAGTTAGGCCGCGTTTCCACTGACGCGGAGCGGGGCGGAGCGGAGCGGAGACGTGCAGGAATCGTCCAATTACAGACGAGAAAAGAGACGCGATGAGGATTTCAACCATTATGATTGGTCGATTCCTGCACGTCTCCGCTCCGCTCCGCCCAGCTCCGCGTCAGTGGAAACGCACCCTTAAGCGCAGCTAGCTTCCAAAAGTCCGTCTGATAGATGCTAAGGTCGAGGTTAAGCATTATTCCTGTCACAGTCGCTGTTAAACTAAAAGTGCAAGACAGAGACGGAGGCAAGTGACGTTTATTAGTATCACACACTTGGAGCATTTATATTCCAAACTCAAACTTTGAATTCTTCA
Source organism: Cosmia trapezina (assembly GCA_905163495.3). NCBI lineage: Eukaryota > Metazoa > Arthropoda > Insecta > Lepidoptera > Noctuidae > Cosmia > Cosmia trapezina. Next base: position 4,857,308 of record LR991041.1, on the reverse strand, counting down.
TGTATGTAGTACAGTTGATGCAATATTTATGATCGCCATTTGGCTAACGGATTATGGACCACCGCTTCTATTTTGTTTTTACAGCTAAACCCTAGTCCAGGTTTTTAAAATAGAAAACAACTTACATTTAGAGATGATTATGAAACTTACATATTTCCATTCTATCCACAGTGAGCGTTTCGGCCTTTACGAAGTTGACTTCGAAGACCCCGCGCGCACGCGCACTCCTAGAAAGTCCGCGTTTGTTTACAAGCACATCATCAAGAACCGCTACGTTGACTACGGATATGAACCTGAATCTATGACCATGACCATCGATGAAGGACATTGAAATATTATCGAAATCTGATATTGTTTTGTCTTATGGTTATGACTGATAAATTAAAAGTATTTTGCTGTAAGGTGTAAAGATTGATTTTATTTCATTATTTGGAAGCTGCTCTCCTTTTCGGAGAGGAGCCTGTATCCCAGCAGTGGGAACATTATAGGCTAAATTATGCAAGAAGAATACCGAACAATGCTACGCCACAACCAAAGTACACCTGTAAATATGGCCTGATGGACGGATTGTGTGAGGAATGATATGAAAGTGAAGGGAGTGAACGATAGCGTGACGGTTGACGGGAGAATGAAAAAAGAAAACGTGTTGCGCCGACCCCAAGTAACATGGGATAAGGGCAAGAAAATGATCATGATCGAGCGTTTCAACCGCCGTCATTACCGTCCCCCAAAAGTTCATGAAAAAAAAATATATTTAATTAAATATTTCAGGAATTCTTAGATTCTGGTTCTTTAGCAGATTCTGGGAATTGCTGAAATATTTCATTAAATATATTATCTTTCATCAACTTTTGGGGGACGGTAATGACGGCGGTTGAAACGCTTGAAGAATTACCCATCTGTGAAAATTGCCTATTTTAAGAGGAAACGTGGGTGCTCTTTTCTCCATACAAAAAGATACAAACGCTCTCGCCTGTTTTCTTTCTGGTTAATGACCATAAAGCAATGATTTTTTACAGAGATATAAATATCAGCTACTTGTATGCCCCTACGTTTTCCTTTTTGATGATATATTATTTTTATAAGAACTAGAACCCTCAAAAATGCTCAAAATTGCCTATTCAGACCGCTGTCAACAGACGCCTAGTGTACCAATTTGACAACTGTTAACGAAAAAAGGAAAACATATGGGCATAGTATATATCCTTCTTATTCAGTTTAAAAAATATCTTTTAAATTGGTTCAATATTGGAGGAGGAAATAGGCGAGAGCCAAACCTCGAAATGTGACTTTTTACACAGGCTATTTAGTCGAATCTGCAGTTGTCCTTATTGCACGAATTCGAGTGTGGAGCGCTCGCAGAGCGACAGCAATACCTTCTTAAAAAAATACCTAATTTTTCACCCCCGTTTCCTCTTAAATCTGTTTACATTATTGTTTTATTTTGTCCCGAATTTTCCTAAAAAGGGCGCCGTTCCAGTCTTTCGCCTAGGTAGCCAGGAATTCTCGGGCCGGCACTGGTTGAGCGCAGAGCGTGTGCGAGGTACAAGTGACTAGGCCCCAGTCTCCTGTCCCTCGCACTCTCTGGTCTTGATCCCACTGGCCTCGAGGGACGGCGAACAATCTGTGCCTCCAGTAACTCCTGTTACGACTATAGTTTATCGGAGCAAAAAGAGTGACCCTAAGGTTGAATATCACTTGCACTTTACAAAACGTTAAGGTCTATTAGTTTAGGTGTCAGTTAGATAGTTTCAACTTTCAACCTTATTGAAGTTCCGATTTAGTGAGAATTGTTGTCAAAAATGATAAAGCAACAACTAGGTCGACCCTACTTATATTTATCAAATATTGGTCCGTTATTATAAGTTTATAAAAATCCATCTTCCTGCGCGGCGGGCTGTGCTGGGGTAGTTGCTATAGGTGCAGAAAACCTCAACCGGCTCAAATTCTCCAATATTATTGGGACTTGCTCCTATGTTCGAGCCGTTTTCATTGCCACACAATGTGGCAATACTGCCAGCCTTTTTGGCACTCTTCCTGTTGACAGCGCTGCGGACGAATTTTTTGATGCCCTATGACTATTTCTCCACCATTTTTAAATATTATTTAAAAACAACATTTAAAAGTATTAAAAATAGTGATCCGCCCTGTAAACATCTCACCGTGATATCTTAGGTGAAGTGAGCGTGATGTGAGCCGTCATCCACCTGATGCTAGGGGTTGACACTATTGACAGCTCACTTTAAGATCACTTCACCTAAGTTTTCACCTTTGGAAGGCGTACGAGGGGCCGAAGCCAACCCGCAGAGGCCCATTAGACAATTTTTAAATATGAGGAGGCACCAACCGACGATTATGCACTATGCAAGTGCACCCAAGAACAACCCCCGGTTGGTGCAGAACTATTGCAGAACATGGAAACAAAACATTGGGCTATGGGTTTGGGTGGCTGTGGACTGGTTACCTAGAACTATGGAAACACTATAGCCCCTGCCTGACTAATGTTTTGTATACAATACACAGATAAAATGGCAGGGGATGACTTGCACACTTAATAATGGGCTCCCGAAAAATAAACTTCATGGTAATGGTGTCATTGTCAGGGTGAATCCACTTTAGATTAAAATCGCACAAGATCACACTGTTTAGCATAAACAAGTCAAGATTATCTGATTCTGTCGATCAAGCTTTATCGAAGATGTTATCCTCCCCGCAAGGCATGAAGGCGATAATCATTGATTGAATGTTTCATACTGGTTCCGTTTGTAATTTATTACTGATTCCATTGATGTAACTTTGATTGAAATCATCAATTCACAGACCTCAGGGTGATAGAGCAATATCGCGGTTTGCTTTTCCATTGCGAGTATGCTTCGCAATGAGGGTTTAGGTTTGGAAGCTTGGAATGTACAGACGCCAGCACATCAATCAAGCTACTACAAATTCAAATTTCTTTAATAGATTTTCACCTTTATCGCTAAAGCATTAGGTTCAAGGTTGATTGGGAAAATTTGACAGTTTCGGGTGGCTTGAGCTGCTGGCGTCTGTACCTACCTGTAAAAAAGTCACAAAAGAGGGAATTAAATATTTTAATTGTTTGCTACTGAACCCTATAGGTAGTAACTAGTAGGTACCTAACTTGTTACATAATGTGAACTGGCTACTTGACTTTTGATAACTGTTAGTGATAAGGTATTGACGTAAACATAAAAATTTTCTTGTTTACTATCCAAATAAGGAAAAAACATATTTTATAATATTTTTCTTCATATTAAATACTCACAAAACCATCATAAAAACATCGTGCACAATCGATTAATAAAACAATAAAGGTTTTATGTAATAAGTACTAGCTTTTGCTCGCGGCTTCGCCCGCGTAGATGTCGGAAAATATCCCACGGAACGTACTACCGGGAATTCCTTCATTGTTCCATGTCTACGTTATAAAGGGAACGTCTGTGCAAAATTTCAGCTTTCTAGGTCCAACGGCTGGGCGTTGATGAGCCAGTCAGTCAGCCCTTTTTATAAATATTGAGATGAGATGAGGTAATAATTATTGCAGTACCCACCTTATTTAAAAAAAACACCTACATAATCGTACATCACGATTCACGAACAAAAGACATACCTACTTTAACGGAATCGTTTTTTGAAAATTATCATTAAGTATAACCAGAATTATTTAGGCAAGGATTGCCGCGAGAATTTCAAGTCAAACCTAAAATTGACATCTTGAGTCTTGAACAGACAGAATTAAGATAAAAGAAACAAGTAACGATGTAACAACATGATAGTAGACAGTTTAATCTGTCCCTTCAGATAACTGTGACCGTTTAAGTATATAAATTGTAAATATATTTTATTGTAATCTGCTTTTATAGTGGTTCGAAGTGCCGAGATGAAGCTGCTTGTGGTCTTAAGGTAAGAAAAATTGTTAAATAATAATTATAATTAATGTCTAATTTAGTTCTCAATCATTAGAACAATACGACAATTTTTCGTTGTACGTAAGTATATAATTATTTAATTATAGACAGAAGATGTTTTATTGGCTAAGTACAATGATAATGATTGTGAACTTTTGCCCTCAATCCCATTTACTATTTATCTGCAAACACGGCTGATTGCATTACTTAATAATGAATTTTATAAGTAAAATATCATAAGTATTCAATGAAAATTACAAGTGCAAGTCAATTTATTTTCTATTTGAAACTTTAATAAAAATGGACCTTCCTTACGAGTAAGTTTTATTTAGTTTTCGTTATAATTTTCATAACCATGCTATCATTCAAAAATGGTTTGGATAGAATGCAGTTTTGGATCTCCAAAAGTTTTTAAAACAGCAAATGTGATATTATCCGACCGCATAATTATATGTAAGTATAATATTGCTGACCCATAACATCTCAATTCATTTGAAAGCTAACTGAAAATCCGATAGGCTGAAAACCGGGTTGAAAAACATTTTAACTAATTAATTTAAATCTTCTAAAAAATTGCTGTGACCTTCTGGTGCTCACTTCTTTATCTGCGTAAAACCGGCCATGCTCAGTTTGGTGGTTAGTGTTATTAACCACTTCTTTCAGATGTTTTTATTAAGATCCGCGCCATCTAGTGATGAATGGTTGAAGTATCATTTACAAACGCAATTTGCTTGAAATATTACAACCGATTGGCGATATTTTGAATGAATGAAATTTCATTTTACTTGAATTTATACGTTAAATCTATTTTTTTTCCTATTTTTAACCGACTTCCAAAAGGAGGAGGTTCTCAATTCGTCGGAACCTTTTTTTTTTTTTTTTTTTTTTATGTATGTTCCCCGATTACTCGAAAATGGCTAGACCGATTTGGATTTTTCTTTTTTTGTTCGAAAGGGTATACGTCCCAAGTGGTCCCATGATCATCAAGTCAGGATCTGATGATGGGATCCCATGGAAATCGAGGGAAACCCTCAAATTTTATGGGCACACCTATATCGATTTCGGTATTTTTTATAGTAACTCGTGCATTTGCTCTCGGAAAGTACCATTCGGTGAGCTGGAACTGATGATGAAGACCACAGAGGGCCATCGGAAATACTCAATTATATCTAAGTATATAACAGGTTGCGATTCGATTACTTTAATATGGTTTATGCTCGTCAAAATAATGGTTATGGTGACTTCACCATGAGCTCCATTTCTCCTGGTTCTTACTAGGAGAACTCCTCAACAATTAACGGCCCTGCATCGGGAAAAGCAACATTTTGTAAAACGTGATGAGCAGCTGACATTGGGTTATTGTAACTTAGATAAATTACAAACTGAACCACTAAAAAGTGAAAAATAAAAACTTTTTTACAAAAACAAAACCGACTTCCAAAAAAAACACTACAAATTGAAAAATAACTTTAATTTCGGAAGTCGGTAGCAAAAAACTAAAATACAGATCCAAAGACACCGACTTCCGAGATTAAAGTTATTTTTCAATTTGTAGTGTTTTTTTTGGAAGTCGGTTTTTGTTTTTGTAAAAAAGTTTTTTCTATGCTATTGAAATGGTAATTAATACGACAATTAAAATAAAATCTAAATCTTTGTTTACCTAAAAGTGTGACTCAGTGTTTCTGTTTTTGACTGATGCAGTGTGTTGGTGGCAGCCTGCCACGGCTCTTCCGTGAGGCATGAGCGAAGGTTCCCGGATGACTTCCTCTTCGGGACAGCCACTGCTGCCTACCAGATCGAGGGAGCGTGGAATGAAGATGGTGAGTCCATTGTGCTATCTATGGATAATGTTGATACAAAAATTACGTTTACGGTTTACGCAGGCTAGACTTTCATCAGAATCCAAGAAGATTCCAAGAAGGATTTGCTATGGTCGTTACGATATAAATAAAATAAGCCTTTATTGCTGGTTCTACAATGTTTACTAAATTATTAGTAGATATATCTACTAATTTTTCTTAAATATCGACGTTCAGTGCACTTTTTCTATAAACAGCTTGTCCTTCGACAAAGGCCTCCTCTAAAGATTTCCACCTCTCTCAGGTAAGTGCAAATCGTGTGGTGCGTGATTCGCTTTCTTCGCGAAACTGGATCTTCAAAACGAGTGTGAAACAATATCTTAATACATATACAGGGTGTAAGGGACAACCCTCCGCAAAGTAACAGGGTGCATTCCGCTCTTCATTTTGAATCATATTCCACTGGAAAATTTCGCAGGAGAATTTTAATTTTTTTATAGTTTTTTCAGTTAAGTACATTAAAAAAAAACAACAAAAAATATCAGCAAAAAAAAAACCAGCAATGGATGTTGAAATAGTCTAACTAACGACGCCTCAAAACAGCTGTTAACTTTCTATCTAGATACAGAGTTCATCGAACTCACCGCATACCTATTACCTACCCCTCCCCAAGTCCCCACCAGTAACGTAGAGTAGACGCTCCGATTTGTGCACAAAAACACAAACAAATCAGGTTTATTGGATTCCCATAACGTTCCTGAAATAATTTCATGTATCGATCATCTTATTATGATATACTGAATTTAGCCCATCAGTCTACGGATGGCTGCCCCTTACACCATGTATATGTATACTCAAACAATATACTTACTAATGTCAATAACATTATAAGTATTGCTTTGGTCCGGTTATAAAAGTGTTAATGTTTATTCTTCAGGCAAGGGTGAAAACATTTGGGACTACATGACACACACCAACCCGACTGTCATCAGAGACACGACCAACGGCGATGTCGCTGCTGACTCCTATCGCAACTACAAGCGCGATGTCGAGATGATGAGGGAGCTAGGCCTGGATGCCTACCGGTTCTCTCTCTCCTGGGCTCGGATCCTACCAACTGGTATAGCCAATGAGGTCAACCCAGCTGGCATCGAATTCTACAACAACTATATCAATGAAATGCTGAAGTATGACATCACTCCAATGATAACTCTATACCATTGGGATCTCCCCCAAAAACTGCAAGAACTAGGAGGATTCGCAAACCCACTATTCTCCGGGTGGTTTGAGGACTACGCAAGAGTTGTCTTCCAAAATTTCGGAGACAGGGTCAAGATGTTCATCACTTTCAACGAGCCCAGAGAAATCTGTTACCAAGGTTATGGAGCTGACATTAAAGCTCCTATCCTGAACTCTTCGGCTGTGGGAACCTACTTGTGTGCCAAACACTTGGTGGTGGCCCACGCCAAGGCTTACCACTTGTATGATAAAGAGTTCAGGCCGACGCAGAAGGGGCAGTGCGGTATCACGATCAGTGTCAACTGGTTTGGAGCAGCCACTGACTCTGCTGAGGATCAGCTAGCTGCTGAGCTGAAGAGACAAGGCGAGGTATTGCAAGAAACTTGTTAATTTTATATTCTTCTTAAATTCTAGACCCAATCTAAGTACAGACGACAGCAGGTCAAACCACCCGAAACTGTCAAATTTTCCGAATCAACCTTGAACCTAATACTTAAGCGATAAAGATGAAAATCTATTAAAGAAGTTTGACAGATTGTAGTGGCTTGATGTGCTGGCGTCTGTACACAACCATTGATTTCCGTGTTTCCAGTGGGGCATCTACGCGCATCCCATCTTCTCATCCGAAGGAGGTTTCCCAAAAGAGTTTTCTGACAGACTGGCTGACAAGAGCGCCCAGCAAGGTTACTCTCGCTCCCGTCTGCCTGAGTTCACTGAAGAAGAGAAGACTTTCGTCAGAGGAGCTTCTGATTTCTTCGGCGTAAATCATTACACAGCAAGGATGGTCTCGGCGACGGAGCATAAGGAAGTGTTCCCTGTACCCTCTCTGTTGGATGATATGGATGTTGGAGACTATGTGCCTGATGACTGGCTTACTTCTGCTTCCTCTTGGCTTGTGGTACGTGATATGTTTTGAGCTCCTATGTACAGTTTCTTTGATATAGGTAGTACGATATTTTGGAACATTCTTTTGCATGTATTCCGTGTAATAGGGAACTGACGTAAAATCAAGTAGGTATCATTTAACTGGATATCCTGTCAAACATACCAACGAGCTGAATATTTGATGAGTTTTTCAAACGTAATAGTGCAACTTCAGAAGATTCTCTAAGCAAAATCATTTAAGTAAATAGCGACTCTTGCTTCGACACAATAAAGTGCAATTCAGGACGCACAGCCTTAATTACCTACAGTTATATTCACCTAGAAGTTGCCTCTCTTTCTATCGCGTAGCTCTTATGCGTTCTGACTCGTTAGGGTTGTTTTCTTCTTTTACGACGCGGCGCGTGAGTGAGTATCGAAGTAACGTGCGAGCCGGCCGGTCCGCGGCAGCCCACACTGAATTAGCGTTGACAAGTCGAGCCCGCCGCGTACCTACCTGTAGCTTCATACCTAAAATGCGGAGTGCGCCTGGCCTGATAGAAGTACCCGGGGCTATTGTAACCAGTGGCAAATGTAACTGGTTGATTAATCCTAGACAGCATGCAAACGCAACAATAACGAGCTATCTCAATCCGTTACATTTGGCCCCTGGTTACAATAGCCCCGGGTGACCGCGGTTATAGAGGTTTTCTTTCGTATAAATACCTACTTATTAATGAAATTATCAGACAACTTGTATTCTGAAAATTCCCAACTAATCAAACTAAGCCAATAAATAATTTGTTTCGTAAAACATTGGAAGTATCCTTTTATATTATAAAATTATCTTACAATTTAATTCTCTCCTATTTTCCAGTTGGCACCAAACAGCATCTACAACTCCTTAACCCATCTGAAGGAAAAATACAACAATCCCGTCTTCTACATCACTGAAAACGGCTGGTCCTCAGACCCTAGCAGTGGCCTGATAGATGATGACAGGATCACGTACTACAGAGCTTCGATGGAGAGTCTGCTCAACTGCTTGGATGATGGAGTGAATCTCAAGGGATATATGGCGTGGAGTCTCATGGACAACTTCGAGTGGATGCAGGGTTACCAGTAAGTATAGCTGCTAATTTTAGGTATTAAAACGTAAACATACACTACTAAAACTTTTCTACAAGATGTAGGTAACATTAATAACATACAACTTCACTCATCAAAATGAACAACTTTTACTATTGGACCAAACCTGAAATCGCGAAAAAATAGTCAGTCAGTCAATGGGAATCCCCATTGACTGACTTCACAAGTGCAAACTTCACAGTGCGTCACAATAGCATGTCGTATGATGCGTTACCTACGTGACGCGAACCCATAATTTTTGCTCCTACCAAAATATAGGGAACAGCTGTTTTTTTTTTACGCGACTAAACCTGAAATCGGGAAAAAAAAACAACCAAACCTCTTAAGGAGTCATGGTACTCATATTATGAACAACTTTTACCGTAGTAAAAGTACTAGTAGGTATTCATAATTATGAAAAACTTTTACTACGGTAGAAGTTGTTCATAATTATGAGTACCATGACCCCTTAAGAAGTTGTACCTTATTTAAGTTAAGTAGACCTTGTATACATTGGCCAGTAGGTATATTGTACCTATAGATGTCCACTCTGAAATGACGCTCCCCACTACCGCCATTTACTGTAGTGTACAGTGGGCTGCATCAATTGGGTACCCCAGGTGTATTAAAATTGTAATACAACTGCGGGTACCCAATTGATGCAGTACACTGTACTTACGTATACCTACATTTCACAGTGGACAATACAGTCGGTCTATAAAATCCTTGATGCTAATTCTGCTATAGTGTGACATGCAAATGGAGACGTCAAAAATGTATGTTTAAGGACGTATATCAACGTTTTCGCAAGGTTGTGCAGTCACGAGGCATTCCTAATCACAATCACAATAATTGTGATTATTATGGGTATGTGCCATAGCACCAGGCTGTGTGTCTTTCTATGATGGTAACGGAACGGAACATTGTACAGTCCGCGAGACCTAAGCTGAGTTTTACATTTGTGTGAGTGATCACCAAAATGGTACGAGAGCCCATGACCAAATTTTTTGTCTTATCGTTTCACGTAAGACAAAATCTTCAATCGTCTTATCGTTTTACAACGATACAACATGGTTTTGGTCATGGCCTCTCGTACTGAAAGAAAAAAAGCCGATTGCCAAAAAGAAGTATAAACCAAAAGCAAATAAATAAACTTTGCTTTACTGTACTTTTACTTTAAACCGGTTTTAAACCAAACAGAGGACGAATCGCGTTTAATTCCGGACGTCACACCTACACTATCTATGTGCACTCACACAAACGGAAAGCTCAGCTTAGACCTCGCGGACTGTACATACATGTATAAAAGGGAGGATCCTCCGACTAGACGGGTGCCTACGTCCTCTGGAAACTTATTATGATACTGCTGACCCGACAGACGTCTTGTCCCAATTTCAATCATTCGAAATTCCCCAATTTTCCCGGCAACTTTTCCAATTTTTTTCACCGTTTAAACCTTCCCCCGACTACGACAAACACTTCAAAGTTTTAGCCAGACAAACGAACAGCAATTGATTTTTTTAAAAGATATATTTATAGATTACTTATTTTGTAAAAAAATTCCACAGAGAGCGTTTCGGCCTTTACGAAGTTGACTTCGAAGACCCCGCGCGCACGCGTACTCCTAGAAAGTCCGCGTTTGTTTACAAGCACATCATCAAGAACCGCTACGTTGACTACGAGTATGAACCTGAATCTATGACCATGACCATCGATGAAGGACACTGAAGATTCTGAAATAATCATTGTTAAATTAAAAGCTCTAAGTACCTCTAGCTATGTTTTGTTTCCCTATGACATGGCATTTGTATCATATCGTATTATCCAGTAACTAGGTTTTTGGAGGTCAGATAGGCAGTCGCTCCATGGAAATTACTGGTATTCAGCTGCATCCGGTTAGAGTAGAAGCCGACCCCAACGTAGTTGGGAAAAGGCTAGGCAGATGATGACATGGCATTCATCAAACATTTTTCCTCAACGGCTGCAAACATAGCACAGACGGCGATATACGCCCGAAATAAACAAGGAAGTATATATTCGATTTGTTGTATATGTCGCAGCCAACAGCCGTTTGGTCAACCGCCTAGCCATTTCACTAAACGCCGCCATTCAATCAATGGCCTGAATGTTATTCAGCCGTTACGTCTAATACAACAGGCTGGCTGATGCTTAGGCCATTTATACAACAGGACCATCTGCTTCTGCAACGTCTCCGGCGCTGCGGGAAGTGCAACCCCTTCGCCCTTACGTAACAAAGGATAGCCCGCCCTTGCTCACCTCCACAAGGCGACCAGCAGTGCGATTCTGTAACCATCTCACCGTGAAAACTGAGGTGAAGTGAGCTGTCAATAGTGTCAATTCCTAGCAAAAACAAACTCACTTCACCTAAGTTTTGACGGTGAGATGTTTACAGAATCGACCGGCAGCCTCAGCCGTTACGCTTATGCTTTGTCACAATGCGCGGGAACTGCCCTCCTTTCGTGGCTCCGAAATTTTATATGTAGTACACTCTAGGGGTAGCAGCCAAAATGCTACGTGGAGTGTCCCGATTCGGTTTTGCGTAAACACCAGAAATATTGTGGCTTGTCGATGCCATATTGTCTGTGTAGATTTCAGCGCCAGGTGGCAGAAAGTGGAACTAAATTTAAATGTCTGGGCTAGGCAAGTAGTTAAACGCTATCGATCCAACTAATTTGCCTAAAGCCGTTTGATAGAATGACTGAATATAATTCAGGCCATTGATTGGATGGCAGCGTTTAGTGAAATGGCTAGGCGGTTGACCAAACGGCTAATTAAACCAGTTGACGAAACTGTACGACATACAGGTAGCTTTAAGGGTCGAGAAAATGGTCTTCTTTTAAATCCGTAGTGAATGAACCTTTGTTAGTTTTTATGTTATGACGACACGCGCTCAACCACTGCGTGGTTGAGCGCGTGTTCGCGTGTGATATCGCGGGTTCGATTCCCGCACTGAACAAATATTTGTACGACCTACAAGTATTTGTTCCTAGTCTGGGTGTTTTTCTATCTATAATATGTATGTATTTACAAAAAAAAAATGTATATAAGTAGTTTATCAGCCATCTCGTTACCATAACACAAGCATTAGGTTGCTTAGCTTGAGACTAGATGGCGTTGTGTGAAATGTCCAAGGATATTTATTTATGTTATCTGTGCCTTATAGATATGAAAATACATAGTAACTTCTATTACTTATTTATAATTAAAAACATGGTAAGTTTCACTTTCATGCTATTCATCAAAGAAATAAGTAGGAGGTCTATACCTAAAGCCGTGTACGCACGAACGAACAAAAATATGGTGAACACGAACATCGAACACTTTAACCCCTCAAGTTTCGAACGCACCCCATGTGTGCATAAGGAAAAACATTTACATAGTGGTATATAAGCATCACATACAGGGTGTAAGGGACAGCCCTCCGCAAACTAACAGGGTGCATTCAGCTCCTCATTTTGAATCATATTCTACCGGAAATTTTCTCAGGAAAATTTTCATTTTTTCAAATTTTTTTTCAGTCACATTTTCATTATTTCAATGTAAAACTGCATTGTGTGTTCGCAGCATTCCATTTATGTAAAAAAAAACTGCAAAAAAAACAGCAAAAAATTAAAACCAGCAATGGATGTTGAAATACTCTAACCAACGACGCGAGTAATCAGCTGTTCACTTTCTGTCTAGCTACAGAGTTCATCGAACTCACCGCATACCTATTACCCACCCCTCCCAACCAGTAACAGACGTTCCGATTTGTGCACAAAAACACAAACAAATCAGGTTTATTGGATTCCCTTAACGTTCCTGAAAAAATTTCATGTACCAGTCATCTTAGTAAGACATACTGAATTCACCCTATCAGTTTGCGGAGGGCTGTCCCTTACACCCTGTATAGGTATATAAACGTAAAAAAAATCATCCGATGGAAAACCAATCATCATCAGTAGTTGTGCACCTATGGAGTTCGCAACTAACCCCCCTCCCCTCCCGCGTGTCAAATGCACTCCATGTGTACATGAGGACAAAACTTTACATAGTAGGTATATAAGCTTATATCACAAAAGTATATATAGGGTGACTGGTAATTAGTGACCGATAACCTAAACCCATGATTATGCTCATGATAACAAACAACTTTTACTATGGGACCAAACATGAAATCGCGAAAAAAAAATCAGCTGCTCCCTACATTTTGACGAGTTATGCGAACATGAATATATGGGGCAGGTGATTTTTATTCGCGATTTCAGGTTTGGTCCCATAGTAAAAGTTGTTTGTTATCATGAGTACAATCATGGGTTTAGGTATCGGTCACTAATTACCAGTCACCCTATATACTTAAACGTAAAAAAACATCATCCGATGGAAAAAATATCCTCATCAGTAGTTGTGAACCTATAGGGTTCGCAACTAACCCCCAACCCCCCCCCCACAATTTTGGGTCTAAAAATAGCACAAACTCAGACATGTGAGGGGTTAAATGTTCAACAGGGTCCTGAGTTTCTTCGCATGATCCGTTTTCGATGGTCGTGTTCACCATGTTTTGTTCGCTCGTGCGTACACGTCTTTATACTTTTTGCGCGCAACAATTACACAGCAAAATAACCTTGACATAAAAAACCACAGTACTAGGTAAGTAATTAAAAGAAAATGTAAAGTAATGTACGATATTGATAACCACTAATGATATCTTATCCCAAGATAATATAACGAAGAGTTATGTAAACCATGATTCAGTTATAATTAACACAATGCGCGTCGTGGTTCTGTGTTTGCTAAAGTAAGAATTTTAAATTATCTACTTTAATTAAGTGTGTTAATTATTTTGTGAAGTGGTGGAAAATAATTTGCCTGTTATTCTGAAAAAGGACCATCTTCTTTCATTTTTAGTGAAGTGTAAGGGAATTCACTTAAGGCCGATTCCAAGCGTGGTTTAGCTCGGTGTGTAAGTGAAGTTAACCAACAGCCGTTTGGTCAACCGCCCAGCCATTTCACTAAACGCCGCCATTCAAGCAATGGCCTGAATGTTATTCAGCCGTTACGTCTAATACTACAGGCTGGCTGATGCTTAGGCCATTTATACAACAGGACCATCTGCTTCTGCAACGTCTCCGGCGCTGCGGGAAGTGCAACCCCTTCGCCCTTACGTAACAAAGGATAGCCCGCCCATGCTCACCTCCACAAGACGACCAGCCTCAGCCGTTACGCTTATGCTTTGTCACAATGCGCGGGAACTGCCCTCTTTTCGTGCCTCCGAAATTTTATATGTAGTACACTCTAGGGGTAGCAGCCAAAAGACTACGTGGAGTGTCCCGATTCGGTTTTGCGTAAACACCAGAAATATTGTGGCTTGTCGATGCCATATTGTCTGTGTAGATTTCAGCGCCAGGTGGCAGAAAGTGGAACTAAATTTAAATGTCTGGGCTAGGCAAGTAGTTAAACGCTATCGATCCAACTAATTTGCCTATAGCCGTTTGATACAATGACTGAATATAATTCAGGCCATTGATTGGATGGCGGCGTTTAGTGAAATGGCTAGGCGGTTGACCAAACGGCTAATTAAACCAGTTGACGAAACTGTACAACATACAGGTAGCTTTAAGGGTCGAGAAAATGGTCTTCTTTTAAATCCGTAGTGAATGAACCTTTGTTAGTTTTTATGTTTTGACGACAGCGCGTGTTCGCGTGTGATATCGCGGGTTCGATTCCCGCACTGAACAAATACTTGTACGACCTACAAGTATTTGTTCCTAGTCTGGGTGTTTTTCTATCTATAATATGTATGTATTTACAAAAAAAAAATGTATATAAGTAGTTTATCAGCCATCTCGTTACCTTAGCACAAGCATTAGGTTGCTTAGCTTGAGACTAGATGGCGTTGTGTGAAATGTCCAAGGATATTTATTTATGTTATCTGTGCCTTATAAATATGAAAATACATAGTAACTTCTATTACTTATTTATAATTAAAAACATGGTAAGTTTCACTTTCATGCTATTCATCAAAGAAATAAGTAGGAGGTCAATACCTAAAGCCGTGTACGCACGAACGAACAAAAATATGGTGAACACGAACATCGAACACTTTAACCCCTCAAGTTTTGAGTGCACCCCATGTGTGCATAAGGAAAAACCTTTACATAGTGGTATATAAGCATCACATATAGGTATATAAACGTAAAAAAAATCATCCGATGGAAAACCAATCATCATCAGTAGTTGTGCACCTATGGAGTTCGCAACTAAGCCCCCTCCCCTCCCGCATGTCAAATGCACTCCATGTGTATATGAGGACAAAACTTTACATAGTAGCAGTGGTGGCGTAGTAGTGGTTTACATAGTATATAAGCTTATATCACATAAGTATATATAGGGTGACTGGTAATTAGTGACCGATAACCTAAACCCATGATTGTGCTCATGATAACAAACAACTTTTACTATGGGACCAAACCTGAAATCGCGAAAAAAAAATCAGCTGCTCCCTACATTTTGACGAGTTATGCGAACATGAATGTATGGGGCAGGTGATTTTTTTTTCGCGATTTCAGGTTTGGTCCCATAGTAAAAGTTGTTTGTTATCATGAGTACAATCATGGGTTTAGGTATCGGTCACTAATTACCAGTCACCCTATATACTTAAACGTAAAAAAACATCATCCGATGGAAAAAATATCCTCATCAGTAGTTGTGAACCTATAGGGTTCGCAACTAACCCCCAACCCCCCCCCACAATTTTGGGTCTAAAAATAGCCCAAACTCAGACATGTGAGGGGTTAAATGTTCAACAGGGTCCTGAGTTTCTTCGCATGATCCGTTTTCGATGGTCGTGTTCACCATGTTTTGTTCGCTCGTGCGTACACGTCTTTATACTTTTTGCGCGCAACAATTACACAGCAAAATAACCTTGACATAAAAAACCACAGTACTAGGTTAGTAATTAAAAGAAAATGTAAAGTAATGTACGATATTGATAACCACTAATGATATCTTATCCCAAGATAATATAACGAAGAGTTATGTAAACCATGATTCAGTTATAATTAACACAATGCGCGTCGTGGTACTGTGTTTGCTGAAGTAAGAATTTTACATTACATATCTACTTTAATTAAGTGTGTTAATTATTTTGTGAAGTGGTGGAAAATAATTTGCCTGTTATTCTGAAAAAGGACCATCTTCTTTAATTTTTAGTGAAGTGTAAGGGAATTCACTTAAGGCCCTGGTTCCAAGCGTGGTTTAGCTCGGTGTGTAAGTGAAGTGGCGTTATGGCTGTCTAGTTTGACGCACGAGATAGACGATTCTCACGCGCACCGGAATTATGTCGTAAAAGTGCAATTAAAGTCGTATAAAATTAGAAATTAACTATTTAATAAAAAGTAATCCATCACTGGATGCAGTTTGGAATTTGACATTTCATGGTATATTTTTTAATTATAATTATAATTGCTAATGAAGGGATAAACAGCTTTTAAAGATTATTAGGAGGTACTTATGTTTAAAGATTTTTTGGGTGCATTAAAGTATGTTTGATTATGTTTTGGCTTCCATACGAAACTTCCACTGTATGCGAAAAGGACTTGAAAATATCATATTTTTTTACATGTCAAAATTATTTACGGTTTATGAGATACACAGTTTTAAAAAACCACCTTTTTGATCGTTTTCAGGAAATCTACGCCTTAAGTAGTTATTTCCGGGATGTGTTAAAATCAAAAGTGTTTCATAAGAACCCACCGATGTATAACCACTGGAGATTTTGAAGCCCTCCTAAGTATTTAGGGCTAGATTGTGTGATTTTAATTGATGCCATAATTAAATATACCAACCAACAAATTAATCAACTTTGTTGCAATTTGAATGTTTTGTTTTCCGACCTGTGCATTCGCGGTGCGAAGGACCAAAACTTGACCCAAACCGAGAAAGCATTATGAAGAACATGTGAAGAACACAGAAAAGAAGGAGCTCAGCAACAAAAAAAAATATTCAGAAATACTGGCAAATTAAAAATGTTCAACATGTAGTTGACAGATGACAGTTGACAGATTATTATCTAAGATGGCCGCGTAATGGACGCGTTCTATATAGACGGTTTTGAACGAAATGTGCAGCTATACACCATGGGTTTAGGTAATTAAGTAAAGGTAAACAAAAAAAAACCACGTGTCCTGTTATCCGACTAAACATAATACCTGTCACTTTAGTCGTCATGCTACGACACAGTTGTACTCTTCAATTTAGCAACGTTAAACAACGAATTATAAAGTTGCTAAATTGAAGAGTTACAACTTGTGTCGTAGAATGACTGCAGTGACATTTATTACATTTAGTCGGTTAACCAGACACGTGTTTTTTTTTGTTTACCTTTATTTAATTACCTAAACCGATGGAGTATAGTCAAGTTTGTGCTGCAATGGGATCATTTTAGTTTAGTTTTTGAAATTTGAAGTACTTACTTGAAATTTTTTCGATAGAAAAAAAATCCAAAGTATCTCTATTTTCTGTTTTATACGATTATACGTAAACAGTTCCATAATGTGCAGTAAAATTTAAATCGAAGGAATTTAAATATGTCTTACCCACTAACGCGACCGGCCCCCGCGCGTTACGTCATCACTTCATCAGGAATGCTCGAGACTTTTTTTGTCGGCGCGCGACGGGGTGCCTAGCACTTATACACAGCTTGTACACAAAACATTTGTATGAATGGATGTGAAACCAATTACTGTTTCTTAAAGTGACTAGGAAGACTAGGCTAGATTACGAATTTTGTTTTAGAACAATAGATTACTTAGTTTTTTTTCAATAAAAGAAATAAAAAACAGTTTGTTAATATAAACAAACTGTTTTTACCGCGAATAAAAAACAATTAAAATATTTAAACGGAGCGCGTTTAGTTCCGGTGCGCGTGAGAGTTTTCTATCTCGCGCGTCAAACTAGACAGCCATAATGCCATTTCACCTACACACCGAGCTAAACCGCAGTTCGATGTATAGTCTTAATTAGTTTGATAAAATCAATCCGTATTTATCTTTCAGTCTCCTCATAGTCATCGGCTCCGATGGCTGGTCAGACAATAGGGTACGAAAGTTTCCACAGAACTTCTTGTTTGGTGCTGCCACTTCTGCGTACCAGGTGGAAGGAGGCTGGGATGCTGATGGTAAGATCTCTTTTTAATTTAGGTTTAACAAAGAAAACTAGGTGGAGTGGTAGGAAATGCCTCAGACATTAAGTCTGTATATACCTATGATTTTTTTTTTTCATTTCATTCATTTTCATTAAGTTTCATCATAATTATCATTCTAAATCGTCCACTGCTAAATCATCGTCGACGTATGTCAAATTGTAAACATGACTATACGTTTAAATTGTATGACGAAATTTATGTTTTTTATTTTTAACATACCTATTACCAGTGACTTAACAGTTTTATCGGTTCCAGACTAACTTGTTCTTTTAATTATAAGGAAAATATTTGTTTTGTTTGCAATGAAAAAGGTAGCGTAGCCTCAAAAACGTTGGTCACAAGTTCACAACATCTTTCTGAACATAAAAGATGAACAATTTTATATCCACGAGTATTCAACCTGCGGGCTGTAGTGCATGATAATATTTATCTACTGTAAATATTGTAGTTTCCTCGTAGGTACTTCATTAGCATAGATTAGTAGAGCAGAATAGTCGACGGGCACCGAACCATACAACCGATACAGTTTGGTTTCAATCTGTAATCCAGCTGTTAAGTATACGCCTGACACAGGTCCTCATCGGACACGGTTGTTTCGGGAGGTTCCTGTTTCGCAAACGCCCGGTTGTCACCATTATGTGGATCGCCCAGAGGACTCGGTGGAGCATACAGTGGAGGTCTGCCCGGCTTGGGCAGAGCACCGCTGTGATCTCACGGAGGCGATCGGCGGCGGTGATCTCTCGCGTCCGAGCCTGGGTGCGGAGAGAGAGTGCATGGGAGGCCGTCACCTCAAGCGGAACGCGTGAGGGAGAGGCAGCCTCACGCCGCAGTCGCCGCAGGAGACGCCCTGGGCGGCGGGAATCGGTAGCCGATTCCCGGCCACCGTAGGCGCAGGCTTGCGGACGGTGAGTAACCACCGTCCCGTAAGCCGCGCCGTCCGTCCGTCCGTCCGGTAAGGACCAGGGGGTCTACTCCTTAAGCACGAAGTCCGTGGTTTCGGTCTTCGTTACGGGCGTTTCCTACTCCGTATCACCTACGTACGGATGGATGATTGATTCGGGGCCCGAACGAAGTATGAATGACAAAACGATACGACAGTTATCCCTACTCCCGATGTGTTTTTGCCCGTCCGAAAAATTTAACTTTTACACTTGTTTTGATGGATCGTTATTTCAGACGGACGGACGAACGGACGGACTGATGGACGGACGGACTTGGGGAGTAGGCCCCCAGGCCCGGGTCGACGGCGCGTTGTGTTCCACGCGCGCCTCAAAGAGATGTCAGCAAAAGATGGGGGTCCAATAGGGCCGATGCCGCTGGGGTCGTGGGTCGTTTGAAAAAGATACCGTGGCCCTGGCATAGGCAAGTGAAGGAACACGGGTGGGTTTTAGTCAGTAAAAGTCTGACACGCCCTTCCGCTCCACCCAGAGCGGGAGAAGTCATTTGATGATTTCCCATCCACAAAAAAAAAAGCTGTTAAGTATAGACTGAACTTCGAAGACGAAACTATGAAAAAGTTTTCAGTGGAAGGAATGACAACTAGCCGCCACCATTGAGAAAAAATCATAAGTCTGGAGATATGGAACATTTTGAAATTTCTGAAGCTCACATTTTTAGTCAGATGAGGTAGAATTTTTTGACCTCATCTGACTAAAAATGTGAGCATTATTATATTTCAAAATGTTCCATATCTCCAGAGTTATGATTTTTTTCTCAACGGTGGCGTTAGTTGTCAGATGAGTTCACATTTTTAGTCAGATGAGGACGATGAGGCAGAAGTTATGTAGGTATCAAAGATCAACACTAACTAAACCTCCTATAGGTTCGAAGCCTTAGCAGTTAACGCAAAAAACACCAGACTTATGATTTTTTTCCCCATGGAGGCGCTAGTTGGCGTTACTTACTCGCCTTAACTAATTCCATGACTAATAATGCTACAGGGTGCAATTAAATAATGCTACAGGGTGCAATTAAATAATGCTACAGGGTGCAATTAAATAATGCTACAGGGTGCAATTAAATAATGCTACAGGGTGCAATTAAATAATGCTACAGGGTGCAATTAAATAATGCTACAGGGTGCAATTAAATAATGCTACAGGGTGCAATTAAATAATGCTACAGGGTGCAATTAAATAATGCTACAGGGTGCAATTAAATAATGCTACAGGGTGCAATTAAATAATGCTACAGGGTGCAATTAAATAATGCTACAGGGTGCAATTAAATAATTCTACAGGGTGCAATTAAATAATGCTACAGGGTGCAATTAAATAATGCTACAGGGTGCAATTAAATAATGCTACAGGGTGCAATTAAATAATGCTACAGGGTGCAATTAAATAATGCTACAGGGTGCAATTAAATAATGCTACAGGGTGCAATTAAATAATGCTACAGGGTGCAATTAAATAATGCTACAGGGTGCAATTAAATAATGCTACAGGGTGCAATTAAATAATGCTACAGGGTGCAATTAAATAATGCTACAGGGTGCAATTAAATTAGCTCCGCAGACGTGACGGATATCGATATCTAAACATGATAAAACAACTAATTGCTTAATAATAATAATATAACCCAAAAATACCCTAATTACTTGAGCACATCTTATCAATATTTTTTTACTAAATCCCTTCTAAATAGATAGTAACGCTTAATAATTTTTACATGCTAAATGATAACACGCACTTTTTATATTTTTAAGTAATCTGTATACAGGGTGTAAGTGTAAACAGTGGTTCCTTTTTACCATTTTGATTCGGAACCCTAATTATGAACTGTCTCGTACAAAGCTTCAATACCCACTCGACTCAAATGTATGGGACAGCTGATAATTTTTTTCTCGATAACGATGTTGGTCCCATGGAGAAAGTTGTTCAGTTTGATGGTGTACTACACCCTTTTTGACCACATATTTCCGATACACCCTATAAATATCGGAAACTCGGAAATTCTTTCAACTATAATCCAGGTTTCAGTAGATGGTGGATCTTCAGACCTTCCAACAGATATAAAAGGCTGCCAGTTCCAATAACCAATTCTTTTTTAATTTCCAGGCAAAGGGGAGAGCATCTGGGACAGGTTCGTCCATGAGAAGCCACAAGTGATAGCTGATGGCACGAACGGTGACGTCGCGAGTGACTCCTACCACCACTGGCAGAGAGATGTGCAGATGTTAAGGGAGCTCGGTGTTGACTTCTACAGGTTCTCTATATCCTGGCCTAGGGTACTGCCTACCGGTAAGAAAAGGAAAGATAACTTTACTTCACGACATCACACGCCTCGCCTGTGACATGTATTTACACCCACATTTCGCCAGATAAGTTTAGGTGGCGAGCCTATTAAGCAGTGGAGTGGAACAATCATAGATTTTTTTTATATTTCTATGGGAGCAATAGAGCAGTTGTGGCCCAGAGGTTGCTCTCAAAACGTTTTGTGAGCATAAATGTCCAGAGGAAACCGGCATATCCTAGAACCAAAATGCGAAGATATGTGACATCTACCAAAGTACCAACACATACTGGGCCCGCGTGGTGGATACGGTCCTCCCTCATAGAGAGGAGGACTATGTCCCAGCAGTGAGAACGTTATATGCTGATTGTGCTATTGCGGCCACAAATCCAGCCGCCGGGCTGCTACCACAATATAAATATGAACAGTAGGGAAACTAAGAACAAACGTACGAAACGGCACACACACAGACGCGCACATCGATGAGACTCCTAAGCCACAGTAAATATACTGAGAGCACCGCGACTATCGTTTGGGACCCTTGGGACCTCGGTACTTGCGTCTATGTGTGTTCGTACGTAGTTTCCTTAGCCGACGTTCTCCCGGACGTAAAAATATCGCGTCGATTTTTTTTCGCGCACTGGATTTTCAACGCTCTGCTTACCGCCAAGAGTTGAAAATCCAAGTGTGTTACGATAAAACGCGATAAAATCGCGCCGCGATATTTTTACGTCCATGCGAACGTCAGCTTATCCATTTAAAAGGTCCCATTAAAATAGGTGGATAAAATTTTCACAGGCTGGAAAATGGGTAGAACCCGATGAATATGAACAACTTTCACTATGGGACCAAACCTGAAAAAAATCAGCTGCTCCCTACATTTTGACGAGTTTGGTGTCGAAAAATGTACTGAACAGCTGATTTTTTTTTCGCGATTTCAGCGAGTTATTCCCTTAGTGAAAGTTGTTCACCAGTTAGTGTGTGGTTGTTGGGTAGAACACCCTGTAATTTGTCCACCTATTTTAATGGGACCTTATATTTATTGTGCTGTTACTGAGAAAATACCATTGATTTATTCCCCTGTTCCTGTTCTTATGTCCCTACTGATATATCTCCACTGGTAGGGATACTTGGAATTATTTCCAACTATCGCTACCGGTAGGGATATAAGGAACCTGATCCGCACTGGTTGGAATGTGTATGTAACGTCAACGACACAAACATCATCGGAAACAATTCGACAAGCATAAATTATGTCGTACCTTACAACGTGTAACGTTAAATTCGCAAAAACTCTTAAGGGCTCATTGTACTAATCATTATGAACAACTTTTACTATAAGACCAAACCTGAAATCGCGAAAAAAAAATCAGCTGTTCAGTACATTTTGACGAATTAAGGCTCTTACAGACAGAGGCGATATCGCGGTCGCGACGCGATATTTCGATATTATATCCGTAGAAAAATATCGCGTCGCGACGCGATATCGCCTCTGTCTGTAAGAGCCTTTATGCGAACGTAAATGTACTTAACAGCTTTATTTTTTTTTGCGATTTCAGTTTTGGTCCCATAGTAAAAGTTGTTCATAATGATGAGTACAATGACCCCTTAAGAGGTTTTGCGCATTTAACGTTACACGTTGTATAAAAGCGTAGTGCTACTTTTACGACTGATGTGCAAGTTTAGGTCGTGGTCAAAAGCGTGACTGTGAGTAGGACTGAGTGTGGGGTCCTGGATCACCTGGCCCGGCCTGGCGATCCAGGACCCCGTCTGGTAGCAAATGCAAACTTAAGGCGAGTAGAGCTGTTAACTGGCAACGCCACCATTGAAAAGGTACAATTTTTTGTATTATAAAAATCAACACTAAACCTCCTAGGTTCGAAATTATAGCAGTTAACTCCAAAAACGGCTGTTTGTGTCTATCTATCTCTATACCTCACCAGACCAAAAATTTGAGCATAGGAAATTTCAAAACGTTCCAATATCAATCTGCCTAGCCTTTTCCCAACTATGTTGGGATCGGCTTCCAGTCTAACCCGATGCAGCTGAATACCAGTATTTTACATGGAGAGACTGCCTATCTGACCTCCACAACCCAGTTACTGGGTATTACGATACCCCTTGGTAAGAGTGGTTGTCAGACTTTCGGGCTTCTGACGACCCGTAACGACTGTCAAAGATCCACGAATGACAGCCGAGACCAACGGCTTAACGTGCTTTCCGAGGCACGGAGATGACGGAGAAGTCTCGGTATGTAAAGATGGTCACCTATCCACGGACCAACCCCGGCAAGCGTAGCTTATCCTGATGGATCGACCCGTGCGGCTGTTATTACTTAGCCACGAGCTCCTCTATGTAAATAATGTTCCATATCTCCAGACTTATTAATTTTTTCGTCAATGGTGGCGTTGGTAGCAGCTATACTCGCCTTAACGACGTACTTTTGTTTATTTGTTTGACAGTCGAAATCGAAACCCGGAAAAATACACACACGATAAGTAATTATCAGACAGACTTTTTCGCTCGTCTCCAATCTCGGTCCCGTCCTTGGCCTACCGCACTTGTTATCAGCCGATAACCCATTAAGTATTAAAATGATTCTGCTACAAATCTACGTACATATTTGTAATCACGTTCTCGAAAACGGCTCTAAAGATTTCGATAAAAGTTGCAATATAGAGGTTTACGCGGGCGAAAAATCGATCTAGCTAGGTCTCATATCCGGTAAAATTCGTTTCTATTTCACCAATTTCACCCGAGCAGAGCTCGCGGTCCTCCAACATTATAGAAAACCTGCTTGCACTTTAATATTAAAGTGCAAGCAGGTTTTCTATAATGTTGATAGTAATTATGTTCGTCACCAAATTAGTAATTTCCGTAATACATAATAACCACTGCCACTGACTGACTGACTGATTAACGCAGTGATGATCGGAAAATTGATTTTTCAGCTACATTATCACGGAAACCGGGCGTAAACCTCCTAGGTTCGAAATTATAGCAGTTAACTCCAAAAACGGCCGTTTGTGTCTATCTATCTCTATACCTCACCAGACCAAAAATTTGAGCATAGGAAATTTCAAAACCAATCCAATCCAATATCAATCTGCCTAGCCTTTTCCCAACTATGTTGGGATCAGCTTACAGTCTAACCGGATGCAGCTGAATACCAGTATTTTACATGGAGAGACTGGCTATCTGACCTCCACAACCCAGTACTGGGTAATACGATACCCCATGGTAAGACTGGTTGTCAGACTTTCGGGCTTCTGACGACCCGTAACGGCTGTCAAAGATCCACGGATGACAGCCGGGACCAACGGCTTAACGTGCTTTCCGAGGCACGGAGGAGTCTCGGTATGTAAAGATGGTCACCCATCCACGGACCAACCCCGGCAAGCGTAGCTTAACCTGATGGATCGACCTGTGCGGCTGTTATTACTTAGCCACGAGCTCCTTCTATACACCTCAAAATAAAGAAACATTCAATACTCTTTGCAGGTTTCCAAAACGAAATCAACGAAGCAGGTTTCAAATACTACGACGACCTAATAAACGAACTCCTCAAATACAACATCCAGCCAATGGTGACCCTGTACCACTTCGACCTTCCCCAGGAGTTACAAGACCTAGGAGGATGGACCAACCCTCTCTCCGTCACCTGGTTCGAAGACTACTCGAGGGTTGTCTTCAAAAGATACGCGGCAAAAGTGAAGTTCTGGATAACCATGAACCAGCCTAATACGATTTGTATGGAAGGGTATGCCAGTGAAGCCATGGCCCCTGCGCTTAACTTGAAGGATGGAGGTGCCTATAAGTGTGTGAAGAATGTTCTTCTGGCCCATGCAAAGGCTTATCGGTTGTATGAAAAGGAATTTGAGAAGGAACATCAAGGTAAGGAAGTTAGGATAGGTGTTAGGATATTAGTTCCTAGCTTTTGCTAACGGCTTTGCCCGCGTGGATATCGGAAAATATCCCACGGGAACGTAATACCGAGAATTCCTTCCTTATTCCTTGTCTACATTAAAAGGGAGCCTCTGTGCAAAATTTCAATCAGTCAGTACGTCAGTCAGTCAGGACTGCTCTTTTTATTTTTAAAGACTTTGACGATTTTATTGACAGCTATTTTCATTTTTAAACTATAAATCTATTGATGGATATCCTGTCCATCATCATTATCTCATCATTCTCCTACCCTTATCCCAAATTAACATCTCTTTTTCTTACATACTTCTTTATTAGTCGTCATCTCGGTTGTCACCCCCTTTCTGGCCATATCATCTTTCACACAGTACATCCACCGTTTCTTTGGTATTCCCCTAATCTTGTAACGTTTTCCTCATTCCTCCGCATCACATACCGTGACAACCGATTTCCACACAACCTTTCAGTCTGTACTGGGCGCTAAGGTTCACTATTGATTGCACTGTGTCATTGGATTTTAAAATGAAATACGTCTGTTCTTTACGAGGTTTATTGGCAACTAGTTCAATGTAGGTTCATGCGTCTCTTTACATAGGTAGTTAAATTGGCGTCAACATAAGCCGCCCACCAAAGGACTATGATAGTCCTTTCAAAACAATAATTTATTAAGTTAAGATACATGCAAAACAAAGCTAGATAGGTACGTTAAACAATCATCTCATCAGGTAATGTATCGATTGGTAAAGCACATAACTTAGTCACACATCGCTTGGTTACACTGTCACCGCTCTTTACGCTGTACACTCTAGTTAAACCGTCGGGGCCGGGGTGCTTGTCGGTGATGCGTCCCATGGACCATTTTCCCGGAGGGAGATTGTTTTGCTTGATCAGCACTATGTCTCCCTTCTTAAACTCTTCTTCGCGTTTTAACCATTTTGGCCTCTGTTGGAGTCTCGTTAGGTACTCTTTCTGCCATCGCGACCAGAAGTCACTCAACAATTTTTGCGTATATTGCCAGCGTGTCAAATTACTTATTTTAGCGTCCTTTATGTTTGGGTTTGGGACGGTGACTGGTGCTTCCGTTATTAAAAAATGACCAGGTGTCAGTGCTTGCATGGTGTCGTCGTCCATTGGACATAACGGGCGCGAGTTCAGGCATGCTTCAATTTCGCAGAGAACCGTCGTCATCTCTTCGAATGTCAAGTTTGTAGTGAGAACTCTCTTCAAGTGATATTTTACGGATTTTACTCCGGCCTCCCATAGTCCTCCGAAGTTAGGTGAATACGCCGGTATAAAATGCCACTGAGTTCCGTCGTTAGCAAGTAATTCAGCTATTTTTCCATCAAATTGCAGACCAGCTTCTTTCCAGGCTTCATATAGCTGTTTGTTAGCGCCAACAAAATTTCGCCCTTGGTCGCTCCACAGATTTATGCATTTTCCTCTGCGGGCGCAAAACCTTTTGAAGGCGCCTATGAATGCTGCTGTACTTAGGTCACCAACCAATTCCAAATGAAGTGCCTTTGTGGACATGCAAATAAATATGGCTATATAGGCCTTGCTAGTTCTGGCTCCTCTGCCCTTGCTCAACAATACTTGGAATGGTCCCGCGAAGTCGACCCCTGAGTTGAGGAATGCTCGTGCTGGTTTCACCCGTACGCTTGGTAAGTCACCCATTACTTGTGTTCTCACTTTTGCGTTTAGTTTAGCACACACCAAGCAACGATGGATGTATTGTTTGACCAGCGTTTTTGCTCGCAGTATCCAATATTTGGATCTGAGGTAAGTAAGCATCAATTGTATACCTCCATGCAACGTCTTCGAGTGGGCTTCTGCTATTATAAGATAGGTAAGTTTACTGTTTCGACCCAGAATGATTGGATGCTTGCATTCATCAGTCAACTCTGCGTTCCTGAGCCGGCCGCCCACCTTGAGGACTCCATACTCATCAAGGTAAGGATTTAATGATTTTAATTTGCTTGATTTTTTTACTCTTTTCTTTATTTTTAAGCTTTCTATCTCCTCTTTAAAATCTTCCTCTTGTTCTATTTTTATACAGGTTTGCAGGGAGAGTTGGAGTTCTTCAGTTGTGATTGTACTATCTATGTTTTCCTTTAATTTCTTTTGTTTCAGGAATCTTCGGCAGTAGGTGATTGCTCTCAGCAATTCAGTCAGAGTATCAAAGTCGTCGAGTTGTGCAGATATTTTATTACTTTCTTCGTTTTTTGTTATTTTCAGAGCTTGTATCGTGTTTTTCTTTCTTTCTAGGTCTGTTGGTGTTATGTTTAGTTTCGTGAACTGTATCTTCTGGTGTAATAACCACTGTGGTCCGTTCCACCATAGGTCGCAACCTTTCAAGTTGGCTACTGACATACCCCTTGACGCAATGTCAGCTGGATTATCGTGAGACTGGACATGGTGCCACTGACTGCAACTTACATTGGTTGTGATCTCGACAACGCGGTTTGCCACAAACGCCTTCCATTTGTTCGGATCGCCATGTAACCAGGAGATTACAATAGATGAGTCTGTCCAAGCATAGATTTGTGTTGTAGGTATTCTCATTGCATGCCTTATTTGATTAAGTAGTTTGGATAGAAGCAAAGCTCCACACAGTTCTAGTCGAGGCAATGAAATAGTTTTCAAAGGAGCTACTCTTGTTCTTGCAGCAATGATTGTGCTTTTTACTGTGCCATCTGAGTTTGTGACTCGGCAGTATGCCACAGCCCCATATGCTTGTATAGAGGCATCGCAGAAACCGTGGATTTCTATAGAATCTTGTCTCGAGCTTGACGTTCCCATCCATCTATTAATGTAGATTCCATTTACATGTTCGAGATCAGATCTTATTGTAGCCCATTTTTCAGCCAGTGTCGTATTCAAGACTTCGTCCCAATCAATCTTTTCTTGCCAGAGTTGTTGAATTAAAATCTTCGCCATAACAAGGCAAGGTGCAATCCATCCGAGCGGGTCGAATAACTTTTGAATGTCGGATAGAATGCTTCGCTTCGTGATTGCTTTGCCGATAACTGGTAAGTTCAGATTATATTCGAATTGGTCTCTACCCAAATTCCATTGTATGCCCAGGGCTTTAATTGTTCCATCAATCTTTAGTTCTAGATGTGCATTGGATGATCTTTCACTTGGTTCAATAGTCTCCATGAAATCACGGTTGTTAGATGACCATTTTTTCAGTTCGAAGCCACCTAGACGCAGTAGCTTTTTGAGATCTTGACTGATTCTTATAGCTTGTTCCAGATCATCGTTTCCGGACATGACGTCATCAACGTAAAGATCTTCACGCAATATCTTTGCAGCTTCGGGATATTTGTCACCTTCGTCATCAGCCAATTGCATGAGTGTTTTTACGGCGAGATAGGGTGCGGAAGCCGTTCCGAATGTCACGGTTAAAAGTCTGTAGTCTTTAATGTCTTCTGATATATTATCTCTCCATAGAATTCTTTGATAATCGATGTCTTCTTTGTTTGTCCAGATCATTCTGTACATCTTGAGAATGTCAGAAACATAACAAACAGCATGAATTCTCCATCTAATGATTATACTTCTCAAATCATCTTGTAATATAGGACCCAACAAAAGTTCATCATTTAGTGAAATACCGTTGGAGCCCTTGCACGAAGCGTCGAAGACAACACGAGTCTTCGTTGTTTCCTTGTCACTACGGATCACCGCGTGGTGAGGTAAGTATACTGATTTATTATTTATTTCATCCTTAGGTATTTCTTCTATATGTTTTAATTCTTTATATTCGTTAATCACCTTTGTATATTCTTGCTTCAGTTCTGTATTTTGATTTAATCTTTTTTCTAGTTGAAGGAGTCTTCTTTTTGCTATTTCTCTTGTGTTGCCTTCTACTGATTTTGTTTGTTCTGTTTTAAACGGTAGCTTGACTATATATTTTCCGTCTTTATCTCGCTTGTGTGTCTTCTCGTATATGTTTTCACATAGTTGTTCAGTTAGGGTAAGTTTTCTTTTTGTGTCCGTATCAACTTCCCATATTGTGGTCAGTAAATCTTCTATGTTAATTTCTTGCTTCATGGCCGTCAAAGATTTTTCTCGTGCGTTCAGTTTAATTGTTATTCCACCCATTAAAATCCATCCCAAGTAGGTATTTTGGGCGCATGGTGTGTCTGGTGGACCTTTAATAAGTCCTTGCTTGAGAATTGCTGCATATTCGTTTACACCCAACAACAGATCAATAGGTCCTGATGCATAATAATTTGTATCTGCTAGTTGGAGGTTTGCTATATGCGGCCAATTAGTCCCCATCGTGGTGTTTATAGGTATGTTTGAGGTCAAGGGCTTGGACATCACGTAGGCTCTGATAGGTAAATTGAATTGGTCTTCCCATTGTGACAATACTTGAAACTTGACCTCATGCTTGACTCTGACTTTCATGGATTCCATTCCGGAGACGATTAGATTTACTGATGATTTTTCTAGGTTCAGGATCTGAGTTGCCTTCTCGCTTATAAAACATGCTTGAGATCCTGAGTCTATCAGCGCTCTTAGAACAGTAGTGTGTTCATGTTCACTCTTCAAAATTACTACTGCGGTAGCCAATAGAGATATCTTCTGCCCCGCGGTATAATGAGACGCAATCATTGTGTGAACTTTCTTCTCTTCTACATCTGCTTGGCTGGATGAAATCGGTTGCTTGGTTTCTACATTCGGAGCCGCTTCATCAATCTTCTTTGGTTGATGTAAAAGTGTGTGATGTCGTCTCTTACAGGTGCGGCAAGACATTGGCATACGGCACTTGAACACCGAATGTCCCGCCGCAAGGCAGTTGAAACATAGTTTGTTTGCTTTGACATGTTCGCTTCTTTCATCAATGGTCATTTTATTGAATAAGCTGCAATGACACAGTGTGTGCGTTTCTTTACACAAAGCACATGGTTTTTGTTTATCATTTTCTGTTGCTATAACATGAAGAACACGCTCTTTGGTAGGTTTAGTGGTAGTCGTAGGGGAAATCATTTCAAGCGTCCGGAATTTGGCTTCTAAAAACTCGCGCAATTCCTTCCATGTAGGCAGCTCTTGAGCGTTCACTGAGTAGGCAGTCTGTTCCCATTCTTTGTGTGACTCCGGGTCCAGCTTTTGCACAACCAGAAATATAATTACAGGATCCCATGAATCGGTAGGCACTTTTACGTTTTTTAGGCTGTTAATAACCTCAGTAGTACAATCCAGGAGAGCTTTCAGCTGAGCCGCAGTTTGATTGGTACATTTTTTCTGATAAAATAATCGCTTCATTAAAGCATTTACTATTATGCGCCTATTATCGTACCTGTGATTCAGCGTTTCCCAAGCTTGAATATAATTAGCACCCGTCACCTGAACGTGCTTCAATAATGATGCTGCTTCGCCCGTGATACTGGTCTTTAAATAATGTAATTTTTCAACTTCACTTAGTGTAGTGCATTCATGAATTAAAGACACATACAAGTCCTTAAATGTAGGCCATTCTTCGTAGTTACCGGAAAACGGAGGAAGTTGTATGTTAGGTAGCATCACTTTAGTACGTAATTTTCCATCACACGACGTATTGCTGCATGCAGGTTGGTTAGTCGTCTTCAAAGTACTCGTACATGAAGCCAACATTTCTCTAAGATCTCCTAACATACTTATGTATAAGTCTTCATGAAGGAGGAATTCATCATTTACGTAGTACGGAATGTCCTCACGTTCTTCCCGAGTTGTACTTATCAATAAATCATGGTGTGCTTTCTTAAAAGCTACCCAGTATTCTTCAATCGTTTCAATACGAGTTTGTAAATAGGCAGGTTTCGATAACCGTTCTTTTGGGCACTTTTTAAGGTTTATTTGAGTCTTTTTGAGTGTTGACATTATATCTTCTAGTACACATAGCGCTTGGTCTGCTCGAGTTGACATTGTTTTTGTTTAAATCACAAGAATCTTCAAATGTAGTCTGTTTGTTTACAAGTTATAAATGTTCGAATGATACACCGATACACTTTGCACACACACTAATTGACCAATTCTAAGAAATCCGTGCAAAACAACACCAGGTGTTCCCTTATCTCTCAATGGAATGCGGGTCTATTGTTCTCGAGGCAGCGCTCCGTCAATGCTTGATGCGGTTGTATCCGGCTCGAAGGACCAAATGTACTGGGCGCTAAGGTTCACTATTGATTGCACTGTGTCATTGGATTTTAAAATGAAATACGTCTGTTCTTTACGAGGTTTATTGGCAACTAGTTCAATGTAGGTTCATGCGTCTCTTTACATAGGTAGTTAAATTGGCGTCAACACAGTCACTAGTGCCACTTTCATCATTTGTAATGGCCTCCCATCATTGATAATTACTACCTAGGTCAAAAGCTAGTAGTTTGCGAAATAGATCGGTTCGATGTACAAACGGGGCACAGTGTTGTCAAGTTTTTTTTTGGAAACGTTTCATCAGTGCCGTTATTTTTAAAACGTAAATGTATGTAGGTATTAGGTACTGTTATGAAAACTTTTACTCCTAACCTAAACTAACCAAAAAAGTAACACTCGTAAGTCATCATCTGCCTAGCCTACGATGTAGTGGTGGGCTTTAAGTCTAACCGGATGCAGCTGATTACCATTATTTTACATGGAGCGACTGCCTATCTGATCTTCACAACCCAGTTACTGGGTGTTACGATACCCTTTGTTAAGACTGGTTGTCAGACTTTCTGGCTTCTGACGACCCGTAACGACTGTCAAAGATCCACGAATGACAGCCAGGACTAACAGCTTAGCGTGCTTTCCGAGGCACGGAGCCCTCTTCCGTGCCGTCTTGGTATGTAAAGATTGTCACCCATCCACGGACCAACCGCGGTAACAGTATACCTAAGGAGGTACCTATCATTATGTTAGCAAACAGAGATAATAACTTTAAAATATACAGTATTAGCAACAAAATGAACAACTGCTCAAACATTACGTTTCAGGCAACGTTGGTATTGGTCTGGCAGTCAATTGGTTTGATCCGTTGAGCAACTCTACAGAGAATGAAGAGGCTACTGAAAGAGCTAGAGCGTTTGAGGTGAGTCATAGCAAAGAATAGGTCATAGTAACCAAGACAAAATAATACGAAAAGGTAAGGTAAATAACTCAGAATTGCAATGATACTGAGTGAATAAAAGCCAGTCTAGATTCAGAAGGCATGAACTTAAAAAGACAGACTATGGTCTCATCATTGTCCTGCCCATATCCCAATTTGTTTGGGGTCGGCGCAACATGTATTTTTCTTCCATACTTCTCTATTAGATGTCATCTCGGTTCATAGTCACTCCCTTTCTAGCCATAACATCTTTCACACAGTCCATCCATCAATTCTTTGGTCTCCCCCTGATTATACCTACTCTACATCCGTAAAATTAGATTTCAGTTTCACTCAAAAAAATTCTACAGTGATGCAGTCTTACACTATAAGAGTACTAATAGGTACCAAAATTCTAAATATTTTTCAGTTCGGCATTTACTTGAACCCGATATGGTCGAAAGAGGGAGACTTCCCAGCCCTGATCAAGAGTATAGTGGACAAGAAGAGCAAAGAGCAAGGATTAAAAACTTCCAGGCTACCCAAACTTTCTGCTGAAGAAATAAAACTTCTTAAAGGTACCTATGTAAAGTTATACCTACATTTTTGAAAGAAAAAAGAAGAATAGGTAACTAAACTGATAAGTCCTTTGCGCATTGCCTGTCACCTTTCGTCAATATTTTACTGGTACAATATTTAAAAAAATATCTAAGATGACTTTAGATAAACGTTATTTTCATTAAACTAATTGTTATGGTGGAAACATCTCCCTTTATTGAACATACACTCCTCAATAAATGTTGTGTTATGTGAAAACATCTCCCTCTATTGAACAGACACTTCTCAATAAATGTTGTGTTATGTGGTTCATGGGACTGAGATTGTAGAGGACTGAAGTTATAGATGATTGGTGTTGGAGTTCCAAACAGTAGGCAAAAGACGTTCATGATTCTTTGATATTGCTATAAACTAGATTCTCTCAATTTACAGGATCTGCAGATTTCCTGGGAATGAACCACTACACCACGTTCTTGGTGCAGGCCAGTGAGACGACTTACGAGTCTCCTTCATTTGAAGACGATCGTAACGCAGAGTACACGCAAGGTCCTGAGTGGAAAGCTGCTAAGTCTCCGTGGTTAAAGGTACCTACATAAAATCTTACCTAACATCACCTCTGTATTTAATAACCTAACTACCTAAATGAGAAATTGAATTTGTTTGGTTTGCTTTCACGCTAAAACGGCTGAACGGATTTGGATGAAATAATTTCCGACCTCCACGCGGGCGAAGCCGCTGGCAAAAGCTAGTGGATAATAAGATCATATTGTTATAGAACCTGGCACTAGAGAACACGAAAAAAGATTTTATCGTAAACTCTTCGATCTAGCTCTTGGACTGACCTACTTAAAAGTTGAACTCATTAAGTACGTATATATTTTCTAAACTAAGACTCGACTAAATCATTGATTTGGCGAAAAATTGCGACTAATTAGCGACTAAAGGGAGAAAACAGGCCCTAAGTCTGCTATTTTTTAGAAATTCGTCATTCCAACGCGATCCCATTGTCATTTTGCTAAAAGTTCGTCATCTGCTAAATTCATAATTTCTTACAATGGAGTGTCAGTGGTTGACCATTGGAAAGTCATAATGACGCCATTATATTAATCAATGATAGACCATTCTGACACTATTGTAATAGCAGACTTGGGGCCGATCTTCGCTAGGTGGCCTAGTTTTTGTGACATATATGTGGCCAAGCTGGGGAGATGCTCTCCAGATCGGCTTATAAACCAGTTACCGACAAATTCTGATATTTGGCGGCAAAGTTAAACCAATTAGCGACTACTTTTTTATGTTATCAAAATTATAATCCCTGATGGTGGCCATGCCAGTGTCAGTCCAACTACTAAAATGTAATTCTCACCATTTTCAGAGCGCCCCCTACGGCCTCTACAAAGCCTGCATTCACCTGAACCTGAACTACAACTACCTCCCCATCATCATCACGGAACACGGCTGGTCTACAGACCCTGGGCTGCGAGACCAGTCGAGGGTAGACAACCTGAGGGCGTACCTGGGTGCCTTGCTCCTGGCCATGGAAGATGGGACGGAGGTCAAGGGGTATACCGTGTGGAGTCTCATGGATAATGCGGAATGGACTGCTGGTACTAGGTTAGTAGATGCTTTTTATTGAAGCTATGTTAATTTTCAAATAGTGTTGGATAAGCTATGGTAAAGGAAAACATCGTGAGGAAACTGGCTTGTCCTAGAACCAAATACCTATTCGAAGACATGTGACATCTACCAAACTGCACTGGGCCCGCTTTGTAGATTATAGCCCATTCCCTCTAGATGAGAGGAAGCTTGTCCCAACAGTGGGAACATTATAGGCTGATTACGATAGTTTCTGTTAAATAATAGATTTTTGTCTTTTGATGTGAAGCATCTATAGGCGGTGTGGTCAGGGATCCTGAGAGAGGAACCTCCTAACGATAGGTACGCGCCGTGTCCAGAACTAAGTGCCACTTTCTGGATCGATCCAGCTACCTAACCAGAGCCTCCTAAAGTTTTCCCACTCCTCATATTATTATTGTTATCATATCAATGTCTGTCTGTCTATCTATAATAAGGGTCTTGTTGGTAACAAATTCCTTCTAATGTAGTTTCGATTGTGAACACCATTATTAACGAACCACTGCTGGACAGTTTGGTATAGTTGGCTATTCTGCGCAGAGTGACTCATATTCAGCTATGGGGACTCTCGACGGCGTGAAAACTCGACAGTGCACTGTGCAACACGTCACATCATGTCGCGTGATGCCTTACGTGACGCGAACCCGTAACTTTCGCCCCAACCAAAAATCGCTCCACCGCAACAAGTTTTCACTTTAAAAATCCTCTCTTTCTAGTGAACGTTTCGGCCTCTACGAGGTAGATTTTGAGTCAGAATCGAAGAAGAGAACAGCTCGTCTCTCCGCGCTGGTCTACAAGCATATCATAGAGAGCAGAGCGGTCGAAGATAACTGGAGCCCCAGCAGCTTGAAGATAGAGATCACTAAGAACGATAAGAAGAATAACTATAAGGCTGAGTTGTGAATTTAGCATTGACTGGAATTTCTAATTTGGTATAAAAATAAAAATGAAGTAATAAGAAAACTATGACTCGTTTCTAGAACAATGTTCATTTCTTTTAATCACTATCCCCGGTTTCTGAGGTTTTTAAACGGAGTTTATCCATTTGATAGTGATAATTGGTTCGATATCGTGTATCTGAACAGCTTAAAAGTCGAGTGAATTACTTACTATCGAGGATTTATCTGAGGACCTAAAAACCGAGCAAGGAATTCGCTTACATAGATAATTTTGTCGAAACAATAGCTATTGAGGTGCTCGTGGCTAAGTAATAACAGCCGCACGGGTCGATCCATCAGGTTAAGCTACGCTTGCCGGGGTTGGTCAGTGGATGGGTGACCATCTTTACATACCGAGACTCCTCCGTGACTCGGAAAGCACGTTAAGCCGGCTGTCATTCGTGGATCTTTGACAGTCGTTACGGGTCGTCAGAAGCCCGAAAGTCTGACAACCAGTAATAGCAAGGGTATCGTATTACCCAGTTACTGGGTTGTCGAGGTCAGATAGGCAGTCGCTCTATGTAAAATACTGGTATTCAGCTGCAGGCTATGCAGATTGAATAGCTATTGAGAGTTTAAACTCCGTTTAAGAATTCTTCAGAAACTGGGGATTCATTATCTAAATCGAGATAATAAGTTGAGCATTATTCGAGAAAATGGAACTGCACCTTCTGTTTGAGCACATTCAGGACTCAAACAGGTTAGTTTATTTAACTTGTGTGATTGTATCAGACAGTGAAAAGGCAAGCCTGTATTATTTTTTGTAGGTTTTTATAAAATGTACTTAAATTAAAACTTAATTAATTCAATTGCTTTTTTACTTTTAAGGTAGCCCGCGAAATTTAAATTTTCCTACTTTTTTTGCAATTCTCACGATCGGAATCTGATTCATTTCGAAGCAAATAGCTAATCCATTGCTTCATATATGTATTCCAAAAATTTGTCTTCTCAACACTGTTGTTGAACTGTTAAAATGAAAACGATTCCTATTGATATTGTTTTGTTTATTAGACATCATCCATCACTATTTACATTAGAAGTTAAATCTCGCAATAGAAGTTACCTGTATAATAATGTTACCCGTCAGTATAAAACTGCCCTCTTTGGGAAAACTGTGTTTGCTATGGTCACAAAGATCTACAATAAGATTCCTAATGACATAAAAGAATGTGGCAATTTTAATGTCCTTAAAAATAAATTGTTCCAATTTCTTATTGAAAATTGTTATTACTCTGTTGCTGAATTTTTATTGACTTGAATTTGTTAAATGTTTCATGTATCTTGACGAAAGTTTATTGTTGTTGTCTTGTGTCTGTTGTGATTAATAGTAATAATAGAATTTATATCAAATTATTAGAATTTTATAATCATATTCTCATTTATCATTTATTTAATCATTTGTATGCCCAAGTTGCTGATCATGGCGTGAACATTATTAAGTATATAATTATGTAATGAACACCTGTATGTAACCCATGCATCACAAATAAACGATTTGATTTGATTTGATTTGATATTGTGTTACGCAATTAGGGTGCTGGTGCTGATTGGTGCAACTCGGGTAATCCATTTACAATATTCATCGGCTGGCGTCTGGAATATTCGGTAGGTACAGATATGCAAACTAAGTAGAAATCGTATATTTCAACATTAAAATTACAATTTGGAGATAGCGTTGGTCCCAAACTAGGCACACCTCTTGGGCACCATTACATAAAATATGTTGTTTATTTTTTAACTAAAAGTTCGTATTGGCGACAGTTTCTTATATCTATGGTTAAACTAATTAGCCTCTTTAAGTACTGCAAAACTAAACTTACAAAACTAATTAAGGTAGGAAAACGAAAGTCAATTCTTATACATATACCTACGTAGATATAATAAGATGAAACTTCGTATAATTTCCGTATATGTTGCTGTTCTGTATCTACTTATTAAGTGAGTGTGTCAGATATCAATCGTCGGGCAGTAACCCACCAGACACAAAACCCAACAGTTCGGAGGATCCTTCCTTTCTATGGAGGATGAAGACATAATCTTGAAGAAATTCTGTGAGGCTAAAAGCCGAAAAGTTTCGTCTATTATAATTTGTGTTTGTTTATGCATTTTTGTCATCATTTGATTAGAAATAAAACTCATATAAGTACCTACCTACTTATACATTTGTATCAGCTCAGATTGTGTGTTTTTGTATTCAGCTCATTCAAATTTACGTTTTCCTTTCGACGGGGAAATTAAAGAGGCCTCGCAAAGCTGATGTCGCCCACCTCCACGTTTGGTCTAGCGCCGCCACTGCCCGTCGGAAGCATTCGCAAGTTTAGAGTAGTATTCGCAATTATTCCCCGAGCTAAGTACATGTGCGGTCACGCAAGTCTATCTATTAAAGTTTGACTATTGACCGCTAGATGGCGTTAATGCCAGTGACTATGTTACGTCGTGTGTGTTGTTGTCTGTTTTTTCTGTTCCGTGGTTGTTGTCGTATGTTGCGTTCATTCATAAATCAGAGTATTATTCGATTTGAAAACTTTGGAATACTTCCGAATATTTCTTCACATCTACTTAGATAAGTACTTATGTAATAAGTTTTTGTATGCGGTTTACGTGTGAAAGTGGTAGAGAGGTAAATACAATATATTACTGAGTTTATAAAATAGTTTAAAGTAAGTATCAAGAAAGAAGTCAAGGTGTTGACTTCAAGTGCAAAAACAGTAAGCTACTGTATTTTTTTTTTGCTTTTGCTTATATCTTGAAAACGGTGTGTCCTATCGCAAAAATAATGAAAATTTGGCCAACTTTTATAAGACCCATAAACTCCTAAACCTCTTCATGTAGGTACCAACAAAAAAAAATCCATAAAGAACACGTTGAAGCTGCCCCCTCCATGTACAAGAAAATCTGAACCAATATCCACACAAAATCGACACATTTTAAACTCAACCATACAAAAATAAAATAATAAGTACCTCGTCACAAGTACAAAACTACTTACGTGGAAATATTACCGCTTAGTACCTACAAGGCATCGAATAATACTTCGTTGATTTAATGAATGAACGGGCTCCTGCCACTACACTGCCACGTGCCGACATCGGGTACTTATTGAACTAACTATATAGTTTGACTATTGACCGCTAGATGGCGTTACTACGCGTTCATTCATAAATCTGAGTATTATTCGATTTGAAAACTTCCGATTGATTTTATGAATGAACGGCTGCTAGGCTCGGGTGTGTGCCACTTTGCTATCAAGCCAATGCCAGTCGAGAGCTGGCGTCGCCGAGCGACTAACGGAGGCAGGTGTCCATTTACAGTTCTACTCTTGCCCGCTAGGTGGCGTTAATCAAGTAACGGCATGGCGTAATATCTGATATTCGGAGAGTCAAGTCTCCTCAAGCTACTTAAGCAAGTACGCATACATTCGTAACTACTGGGAATAATTTAATTCTTATTAAGTTTTAGAGGCATGAGGAACAGGGTGTAAAGTTCACTCATCCTCTATTGAAAAGGGAGGATCCTCCGACCAGACGGGTGTTGTGTCTGGTGGGCCACTGCCCGATGGTTGATGTCGGGACGTTGTATATATGCTAATCGCGTGGTAAACTCTAATTGCGCGATGCAGGTTTGCGTGACGTCATGTCATTGATGCGTAGTTCATATGTGGCGATGTAGATGCCGCCACATCACTCCCCTCCGGAGACCGGAGGTCGATAGTGGGCTGAGTCGTGTATCTTGCGATGCTTGCCAGTGCCAGTTGTGGTTCCAGTGAGTCGGAACCGGATGCCGCATAGTTCACGGTGAGTCGGAACTGTCTGCGGTGATACCCCAGTGAGTCGGGGTGGCGCTGCGTTATTCTCCAGTGAGTCGGAGTGTACAGCGCTGGGTTGAGGTTGAGGCTGAAGGTGATGACCAGGAATGCGCGTCCGCTGCATGCTGGTGGTCAGGATACCCGTTGAAGCCGTGGGTTCTGGCTGGCTGTGTGACTCGCCGCTCGAAAGCTTGAGGAAGTGATGCTGATGACGTCACGCTGATGTAGTTGCACGAAGGCTGCGCTGACGTTCATGCACGGGGTCACCAATTTAGAGGCATGAGGAACAGGGTGTAAAGTTCACTCATCCTCTATTGAAAAGGGAGGATCCTCCGACCAGACGGGTGTTGTGTCTGGTGGGCCACTGCCCGATGGTTGATGTCGGGACGTTGTATATATGCTAATCGCGTGGTAAACTCTAATTGCGCGATGCAGGTTTGCGTGACGTCATGTCATTGATGCGTAGTTCATATGTGGCGATGTAGATGCCGCCACAAAGTAATAATAAAAAGTAGGTTACTACTTCATTCTTACTAGTAGTATTCCTTCAAATCGAAGTATTCTTTCGAATAATGATTGCGAATACTACCGAAGTTTTGCAACGCTAGTTGCAGCCAACTAGCCGTTTAGTTAACTGCCTAGTCAGAACTTACATAGTTAATAATACTCTTTGGACAGAACACGCTAGTCTTAAAGAATTTAAAAATCAAGAAAAATAAAATACCTACTTTAATAATCATTTAATAATATTTATTACTAGCTGTGCCCGCGACTTCGTTCGCGTGCATGTCGGAAATCAATACATAACGTGTCGCTTAGATATGGTGTAGGTATCACTCCTCCAATAAAAATGAAGAATCTTGCGATCTTGCCTGGTGGGAACCGCTACCTGGGGTTCTCTACCACAGCCCTGCAGTTACTGCGGTTTATGATAGCGGGGTTTAACACGTATTCGGACTGCTGGAAACACAACGCGCCATTCCAAACTATCGTTTCGGAAAGAACGAATAGCGGGGTTTACACGTACCTACAGTTTGGACCACGGATCTGTGGACTGCGTTCCAAACCGCGGATGGATCTGTGCGGTTTGGACTGCGCATCAAACTGTCTTTCGTTTATACCGTGAACATCCATGTTTATGGAGGCAAAACTTTTAAAAACCATCGAAGTCCATAATTAGTTGACCACGGATAGCCAGTAATTTTCTTTGATTTCTGTACCAAATCACAGCACGTATACCTACTGTAAGTTATTGAGGAGTTCAATTGTCAGATCTTCACCATCTCTGGAGAAAACTCTTTCAAACATAAGGTGTGTGACATACGGACGGACAGGACGTAATGATAAGACTTCCCTTTTATGTACTATTTGACTACGGAACCCTAAAAACAGAAGAATTGAAAACTTCTTTCTTTTTGAAGTTGGTTATAAAGATGCCTCAAATAATCTCGACCTCTAGAGAGAAATCCAGGTCCAGAGACCGGAATTCCAGGACAGCATCTATTTTATGACTGAAAAAGTGTCACTCTTCTGCGGAAAATCTTGACACCGCGATTCCGTCTATACAACATCTATCAGATACAGTGGTTAACTGGAAGCTCGCTCTGCGTACAATAAATAAACTTACAAAGGTACCCAGTTTGATTTAAAAAAAAAGTGTGTGTGTCAGCTCTGACGACGACTGGCGTTTCCCTTTTTTTGTGCCGTTCCGACTTTCTATTTTTCGGTCAAAAAGTAACATTAAGGTGTTAAGGCGCTCGTCAACACCCTTCTCGCCCAACCTCTCAACCCTCCTCCTCTAACTCTCCTCTCAACCATATCTTACCACCCCCCTGCCTCTCCCCCCTGTCACCCTCCCCTCTAATACCCCTCACCGCATCCCCTTCCCCCTGCCCCTACCCTCTCAAACCCTCCCCCTCACCTTCTCTGTGTATGAAAAGTTGATAGGATTATTATATCTGACATTGCATTCTTTTTCACTCAGAACACCACATCAGTTATTAGTATTAACTATCATCTTACAATTATATGCCCATTTTTAGGGTTCCATACCTCAAAAGAAAAAAAACCAGTCAAGAGCGAGTCGGACTCGCGCACCGAGTGTTCCGTTTCGATTTCTGAAAAAGTGTGCTATTTAGAGACATCTTTTTATTTTTCCTGTTTTCTTTACATACACTTCTATCACATAGAATAAGGGGGGGGACGGTAGTTTTTTTTACATTTTTCATCAAAAGTCGAAACTATGCGGCCTAAAAAAAAAAATTTTTTTTTTTGAGAATGTGCAAACAGCGCTCTTTCATATTATACCCCACATGCCCTAGTAGCCCCACTATGAATTTTTAAGACCCCCTTTCAGTCCCTGTTGCAATAAAAATTAAAATATTTTTATTTCTTGCTTATTTGCAAAATAGTTGGGTAAACGTCATCTAAAACTGTTCCAAATTTCAAGTTGATAGCATCAGTAGTTCTTGAGATATCCAGCTGTGACAGACAGACAGACAGACAGAAAGACAGACTGAGTCACACCATAAGTCCTTTTATACCATTTTGGTACGGAACCCTAAAAACGGCACCCTTATAGGATCACTCGTGTGTCTGTCTGTATGTCCGTCTGTCACAGCTAATTTGCTCCGAATCTATTGGACCCATTATGTTAAAATTTGGTACACATAATTACGAATTTCTGTGACCCAAACGCGGTCAGGTAGGTAAAGTAAATAAATGGATTTTGGATATGGGGGTCACTTTTGTGGGGCAAATAAGAAAATTAAAAAAAAAAGTTTTGCAAACTGTACCGTGTGACATATCAGATGAAAGGGCTTAATTAATATGAGGGTCTCAAATATGTATATATATTTTTTATAATTTTAAAATTATATTATTTATTTAAGAAAATAGATGAAAATTTACCAATATATCCCCTAATCTCCGAAACTACTGAGCCTAAAGTTTTGAAAAAAAATACAGAAAATTGTTCTTTACTTGTAGATTACAGGAAAATCTTTAAGAATAGTCTGTGGTCATAAAATAACATGGTAAATCTCTCAATATTGTGAGTACAAACTTACATTTACAGTTGGAATGTATGGGAGAATATGTTTTCCAACTACAATGTTAAGTTTGTTCTTGGGATAAATTCATCCCAACTACGGAACCCTTCATTGTGCGTGGTCCAACACGCACTTGGCCGGTTTTTTATATTTGAAATTCTTTTAGCGTTATTATTCAACCATCAATAGAACCAATCTGCCTAGCCTTTTCCCAACTATGTTGGGGTCGGCTTCCAGTCTAACCGGATGCAGCTGAATACCTGTATCATCCTGTATCATGGAGCAACTGCCTATCTGACCTCCACAA
Source organism: Cosmia trapezina (assembly GCA_905163495.3). NCBI lineage: Eukaryota > Metazoa > Arthropoda > Insecta > Lepidoptera > Noctuidae > Cosmia > Cosmia trapezina. The sequence continues at coordinate 4,814,648 of LR991041.1, read as the reverse complement.
CCCAGTTACTGGGTAATACGATACCCCTTGATAAGACTGGTTGTCAGACTTTCGGGCTTCTGACGACCCGTAACGACTGTCAAAGATCCACGAATAACAGCCGGGACTAAATAACGGCTTAACGTGCTTTCCGAGGCACGGAGGAGTCTCGCTATGTAAAGATGCTCACCCATCCACGGACCAACCCCGGGAAGCGTAGCGGCTTAACCTGCTGGATCGACCCATCAGGTTAACCACCCCTTTAAAGTGATTTTTATTGTTAGTACCATTTGGTATCAATAGATGTCGTTACGTGTATGAAAACACCGTCATGAAAAGTTCTTCTTGAACACTTTAAATTCATATATCTTCTGATAGACTGAAGCGATTGCGATGAAACAAAAACTAAGTAAAACTCTGAGTTACACACAATATTTGAGTATAAAATTTAACCATATTGGTTTTGTACTTTTGATGTGATACTTGAACAAAAAAATGAACTCTCACAGACAAACAGATAAACAGACAAACAGACAAACAGACAAAAATGACAAAAATGGTAGAAATGGCATCTGCTGGTCATTCTTTAGCAGCCCAACTATTTTTTTTTTTAATATTTGTAATGTACAGAAACGCTTCGTCTACAGATTTATTATATGTATAGATAGAAGATTGCTATTATGTAACAAAACTTTGATCTTATACTACAAAGATTACTTATTTTATTAGATTTATTTACAATTTGATTTAATAATATAACTACAGTTATCATAAATAAGAAATAATTTTTAAAATACTAATGCGTAAATCGTAGCCGTTTACTTTGTAACCGTTTATATCAAACGTTGTAAGTAGTTCTAACTTGTGGGTATGGTTTAATTTTATAAAGAAAACGTAAGTAAGTAATATTAATGAATAGGTACCCTCAAATTATAACATCTGTTGATTAAACAGAGACATAAAGATAAATGACTCGGACCATAGCAGATACCAGTTTCGTCATAATTGATACGAGCTCGCTGGCTAGTTTGTCAAACTGCCGGTGAGTATGGCGACGTTCGGTAATGCGATGGTTCGAATCCAAGTCGAAACGATGAATTATTTTTGAAGTATTGTTTAGATTATTCGTAACGAATTCAATGTTGTAGCAGAGTAACATTTTAAACTTGAGGGGTTAGCACATACTGACGCTGTGTGTACTTGTTATATTAATTTGCACACCTCAGTAGGTTATAAATTATAATACAATTTACTTTTTATAAGTACCTGTATTATGCAAATAAATTATTTGATTTGATTTGATATACAATGTCAGTTTCAATTTCAAACGGACATTTTCTCTCTCTCTAATGTAGTGTTGTTGCAAAACTGAGTAGGAGCACTAGCAATGTGAATGTGGAGAACATAAATTGTGGAATACGAAAGAAAATAAGAAGGGATCTATTTTCCAAACTTTAATAATTACAAAAAAAAAATTTTGACATGTTAAGTAAATACCTACTTAGGTATACATGTTTTTTTTACTTTTAAATAGTAATCTGTAATACAATATACAAGTTAACACTATTTACACTGGTACTAAAGTAAATGACTAACTATACAAATAAATACAAAAACAAAAGGACACTTAGGCGTCGAAGTACTCGTCCGCATCGATGTCATCCGGCTGCACGATTACTGACAAATGGGTACACTGACTGGACCGGCCCACTCAATCTGTGTGGTTCTTTCCTCAAAAGACCATTTCAGACAGCAATCTACATGGTCTTCACATGATCTGACCAAGATTATGTCTGGACTTTAAAAGAGACTGTGACCTCTGATTTTGTTTCGGGCTTTCTTCTCAGAGTAGTCAGATAGAAAACGCCGACTTCGGGGGTTGAAACGGCCACTTTGGCAGAATCATAGGAAGATTAATCATATTTGAAATCGTAAATCGCGTAAAACGGTCACAAACTGACAATTCATTATTTATTGCAATTCAACTATTTGACAGTTTTTCTGTATGGAGATTCGTCCACATGGTCATGGACAAAAGAAATTGCTGAATGTGGCCGTTTTAGGCCCCCTCATGTAGTTTTTAAAAATATGATTGACGTGTAAAAGTGTTTGTACCATACAAACCTACTTACAGAAATCAATTATTTATCATTTATTTACGCATTCTACAAAATTCAAAAATGTTTTCATATTTTTATCCGTTCCTTCCTCGTGGTCAAACTGATTTGACCACCAGGAATTCTGTTCCGGATAGTCGAACTACTTAGTTTAACGAAAAATATCCACACTTTGTTATAAATAGTTCGTAAATACAGGGTGTAAGGGACAGCCCTCCGCAAACTAACAGGGTGCACTCAGCTCCTCATTTTGAATCATATTCCACCGGAAATTTTCTCAGGAAAATTTTCATTTTTTCAAATTTTTTTCAGTTACATTTTCATTATTTCCATGTAAAATTGCATTGTGTGTTCGCAGCACTCCATTTATGTAAAAAAAACGGCAAAAAAACAGCAAAAAAAACTTTTGTATCAAACAGCAGATTTTTTTTTCCGAGATTTCGGAGTTGTTCTCATAGTAAAAGTTGTTCGTAATTATGAGTAGATTCACCTCCTAAAATTTCTTAGATACTCAAAATTTAATGGTGTTTAAGTACTGACAAAACCATTTATATACGAAAAACTAGCAGCCTGCGTGCTGGCAGACTAAAATTTATGTAAACAGTTTTATTTGATCTAATTTAGAAAATTGGTTTCACTCGGTAACTCGATAAGGTAAAATAGGGCTGTCAGCTGACTGCTAAATGTGGTCTGCCAGCGACACCTGGCAACATCAGGCGTGGCAGACCGACAGATTCACGTCCTACTTATTAGTCTCTATCTCAGCATATTAGTTTTATTCGGTAACTATATAAGATATTTTTTAGGTAAAAAGATTGTTTAAAAAAAATCTGGTTCAAAACGTGGCAGGTTGCGCCACGGCAGACCAACTTATTTTAAGACCACTAAAGGTCTACTTTATCTGCAAAATCCTTCTTGCCGGTAAAAAAATGAGGTAGGGTTTGGAGCGGCCAGCCCCCGTACTATAGAGGCCTCATTAAATTCCTCTTTTATTTACTCCCATGAATGTTTCTTCGCCGCTCGTGGCTAAGTAATAACAGCCGCACGGGTCAATCCAACAGGTTTAGCTACGCTTGCTGGGGTTGTTCCGTAGATGGGTAACCATCTTTACTTACCGAGACTCCTCCATACCTCGGAAAGTACGTTAAGCCGTTGGTCCCGGCTGCCATTCGTGGATCTTTTACAGTCGTCACGGGTCGTCAGAAGCCCCAAAGTCTGACAACAGTCATACCAAGGGGTATCGCATTACCTAGTAACTTGGTTGTGGAGGTCAGATAGGCAGTCGCTCCATGTAAAATACTGGTATTCAGCTCCATCCGGTTAGACTGGAAGCCGACCCCCAGATAGTTGGGAAAAGCTAGGCAGATTGATTGATTGAAGGTTTCTTCTTCAAAGCACTCGTAGCGTTGGTTTGTTCGGAAGTAAAATAGGTAGGTAGGTACCTAGATCATATTTTTGAATTATATTTAGGAGTAAATCCTTTTCCAGACTCTAGAATGGTTTTTTTCTGTTTACTTCAGACATAATTATAATTTTTGAAAGAAACCAATAGAATTTAAAACAGATCTTGAACTCGCCGAAATGACACCTGCGGGGCGAGCACGGGCGTACCCAAGACGTTTGTGACAAGACATGATAAATTATGTCATGTCTTAGAATTTGTCTTAAATGCTAGCATGGGTCAACCATGTGACATAATCTAGAGGCGCGACATGCCCTTCTTGTTGCTAAATTCATAGTGTGACATAATTAATAGAAAAAAATAGAATGTTTAAGACTATCTGAATATGGGACCAAATAAAATCTTTTTTTTTTTTCTTTTCTTTTGCTTATAACTCGAAATATAATAATAATATATAATATTGTATGGGTTTTATAAAGGGGGGCCAAATTTTCATTATTTTTGCGATTGGACACACCGTGTAATTTTTTTTTTTTTTTGGTAAAAAATTATTAAAATATTAATAAATAATTTTTCTTTTGTTTTTTGTTGGTTTCCACGCGCATTATTTATTTACTTATTACATTTTTTTTTCTTATCACGCGCAATTCTTCACACAAATAAACCACCACCACACAATGCAAGAAAATAATTTATTGCCTTTTGGTGCATAGTAATTAGGAGGAAAATATTCGTTTTTTCAATTTTCAAATCTTATCACCACCTCCGAACGAACGTGATAAAAATTTTCTTAGTCACCGCCAAAATGTGACCTTTGTGATATAATTGGTGCGCCCATATTAGCAAATAAGACATAATGAGCCCCAACTAAACGTCAAGAAGTTATGTCACATGTCAAGAAATTATCTCAACTTTGGATGCCAAACTTCAATGGGGCCCCCATATAGATAAATTGTCGAAAAAGCTTAGCGCTGCAGCATACGCCGTTAGGAAAATTCGTGATTTAACTTGTTTAGAGACAGCCCGTTTAGCTTACTTTAGTTATTTTCATAGTGTGTCGTCGTTCTGTTGTGGAGCTCGTGGCTAAGTAATAACAGCCGCACGGGTCGATCCGTCAGGTTAAGCTACGCTTGCCGGGGTTGGTCAGTGATGGGTGACCATCTTTACATATCGAGATTCCTCCGTGCCTCGGAAAGCACGTTAAGCCGTTGGTCCCGGCTGTTATTCGTGGATCTTTGACAGTCGTTACGGGTCGTCAGAAGCCCGAAAGTCTGACAACCAGTCTTACCAAGGGGTATCGTATTACCCAGTTACTGGGTTGTGGAGGTCAGATAGGCAGTCGCTCCATGTAAAATACTGGTATTCAGCTGCATCCGGTTAGACTGGAAGCCGACCCCAACATAGTTGGGAAAAGGCTAGGCAGATTGAGATTGTCGTCGTTCTGTTGTGTGGAAATGCCGCCGATATTCAGACAATTTTTGTTTCACAAAAAAGGGCTATTCGTTCAATTTACAAATTAAGTCCCAGACACTCCCTCAGAGATAAATTTAAAGATATTAATATAATGACTGTGCCTTCTCAGTATATCTATGAAAATCTTTTGTATGCTCATAAAAATATCAATTTGTTTAAAAAATACAGTGACGTCCATAATGTGAATACTAGAAACAAACACAAATTTGTTGTTCCTACAACCAGGCTTAAGAAAATAAGTGGTTCGTTTAGATGCCAATGTATACGTTTTTATAACAAACTACCTAGCCACATTCAAGAACTAAGCCTTAATAAATTCAAAAATTGTATAAAGCGGAAACTTTGTCAGAAAGCCTTTTATACTGTCAAAGACTATATTGAGGACAAAAAGGCTTGGGATTGAGCTGCTCTAATAAATTTACAATTAATGTTGATTTAAATACCTTTTTACATATTCTATACAATGACATGAATATTTACTTTGTGAAGTGTTACTTATACTATTTTTAATTATTGTGAATGTGAAGACTACGTGGATCATTGTTTTTTATTTATTTTATCCTTTTCTCAGTTTTAGTCATAGTCTGAAAGATTGAGTAATTTTTGCGGCTTACCCGAATGTCTTTTCTTTGGTATTGTTCGTCGAATCGTTAAGCTCCTTAAGTTTTGAGTTGAGCTGCACGATTACTGATAAATGCGTGCACTGACTGGACAGGTCCACTCAATCTGTGTGGTTCTTTCCTCAAAAGACCATTTCAGACTGCAATCTACATGGTCTTCACATGATCTGACCAAGATTATGTCTGGACTTTAAAATAGACTGTGACCTCTGAGTTTGTTTCGGCGTTTCTTCTCAGAGTAGTCAGATAGGAAACGTCGAACTGATCTAGTTTAAAAAAAAATATGTTTGACGTGTAAAAGTGTTTGTACAAACCTACTTACAGAAAATAAATCATTTATTCTAAAACGGTCGGTGCGCGAGTCCGACTCGCTCTTGACCGGTTTTTTTTCTTTTGAGGTACGGAACCCTAAAAGTAAGCATGATCACTGATAAGATAATATAATTTATGGTTAATTGAACTTACCTTAAGTGAACTTCAACCAAAATTATACGAAGTGTTGCATCCGAAGAGATTTAACGTACATTGTAGTCCGTTTCTCGTTGTACTACATTGCCACACTGTTCAAAGACTAGAAAAAAAAAAATATTAATTTGATAGTCTATGTCATCTGTCAGCTGTCACCTCATTCGTTTTAGAGCTCACTGCCTATTCCTTTCCACAATAATAAGGGGGTAATGGCTACAGGGGTGGGTAGGGTGTTAAATCTCTTCGGATGCAACACTTCGTATAATTTTGATTGCAGTTCACTTAAGGTAAGTTCAATTAACCATAAATTATACTTCAGTGTTGCATCCTCAAGATTTAACGTACATTGTAGATGTTTAGAGCATGTTTATTGTGGAATGGAAAACCTATGATGTTCATATTCACATGTGAGTACTTCGTAGATTTAGTATACACTAACATTATGTCTATGGAGTACTTAGTTTTGGCATTTGTTTTTAAAACAAAACAAATCCGGTCAGTAATCACAATCAGTTTTATATTAAAAAGCTAATACTTGGTAACAAACACATAACAAAGCGGTTTATGAATAGAAGATTATTCTTACAGACTTAATAATTGAATATGCCATCAGCAAAAACCTTGTCTTTTTCAGAATCAATCACACGTTGGTTGGTTGGTTGTTGGTTGTAAAATTTTGCAAAATGTATTGAGTTACCGTCCAGTCCAGCCAGCAGTCTTTTTTATTATTTCCATTGTGATCTGAAAGCCACTGACATCGATACATGCCTAGTGATGTAGGCAGTAAACTTATTCACATCCACGTCACTATCACTAAGCGATTTTTTGATTTAGCGGCTGGACTAGGAGGTACAAGTTTGTATTGATTTATCACAAAATTTCTCCATGTAAGAAGTTCGGGTTTCTACTGGACATAGAGATTGTTTATTATTACAGAAAGGTAAAATCAGGCAAAATCTGTTCGGTGCTGAAGTTTTAATAATGTTTCAGTTATATGAATATCATTAATTTTGATCAAAGATATCGTTTGCATCCGTTGTCCAATGGACAATGCAAGCAAAGTTACAAATTTTTTAGAAATTTCTTTAAGGGATAGACTTAATCGGATATATGGTCTAGGACCAGATTAGGATACCAAGTAGCACATATATAATACTTAAGAAAAGTAGGCTTAATTTTAAAAACACCTTTAAAACATCTCGAATATAATGATTTTCTATTTGTCTTTTTGGTCAAAATAATTTTTAATGCAGAGCGAAATGAATTTATCGTCTCATAATGCATCTTCGTTAAATTCCTCAGTTAAAAGTTTTAGGATATATATTATTGAGCTATTGAAGTAATCAATATTATTAGTTTTACCAACGTTTAAGAGCAACATTATACTGGCTCTAATAATGATTCATTATTTGTCCAATGATATTATTAGAAAAATAATTAATCATAATTATTTATATTGCTTCAATTTGAAGTTTTCTCCTTATGTACGATTCCTTGACAATATTTCAGAATCAACTAGTTTACTGAATAACGGGAACTATGGTTAGCTAGGCCATTATAGAACTATAATTATGCCAATTACTTTGTCGTTTATGATTTATAAGACCAAAATAATGGTGGAAAGGCATAGAAGAGGTAATTGTTCCAAGGTATTGTATACGCGTCTATATCATAGGTGTCTGGGTCACGTTTCCAGGATAATTATATATTTAGTGCATTTTATGTTAAGGCGTGACGCAAACAAATGAATAAAAGGTTTACCGAACTTTTTCGTAATAGATTCAAATAATTGTGAATATAACCCATTTGGTATCAACATTAGTATACACAGATCATATGTTAGTATACCTAGAAGCTTGGTCCGCATCAGTGTTTTCTCTGGGCTTAATAAACAAAGAGTAAATAAATATTTGCTGCCACATTTGCCAAGTGATACGATTTAAATGCGGGAATTGTGTGCCACCCCTTTTGTTGACATATGCAGTGGCAGTGGAAGTGGTATATCTATTCTAAATATAACATCTACATTGGTTTTATTTTTACAGAAAATTTTTAGGCCCATAAACGCTGTAAAAAAGTTAATGTGGTGTTTTCTTTCCTTCATTAACCAAATACCTCTAGTAATTTCTCCCTCACAGGCTGCCCTCCATCCTGAGAGTGAAGAGTCAGTGAATATTTCCAATCGGAAGGAGTAAAAAAACAAAGTTTGTTCATGTTTCGGTGCGATATTTGACTCCACCAAGTGAAGTCTTCTTGTAGAGAGGACTAACAGTAATTTTTGCATTGTCATTTGACTTCAAAAGTGCTAAATATTTCGGCCACTCTAGTTGTTTGGTGTGTATACCCAACCATACGTTATGGCTGAACACGCTGCTGATAACGCACCGATAGTTTTAACTGTAAACACATAGACTGCGAGTTGATGAGAAATCCTAAGAATTTGCAAATCTGATTTGGTATAAGAGAACTTCTTCCTAAATATACAACTAAAGCTAATTTTACAGAGGTTTGAGTAATTTTGTAAATACTAGTATGAATTCATTGAAAATTTTATTATAATAGAAACCCAAATATTTTTTATGTGAGATATGGTATAGGCATTAGAAAAAATAAGATCTACTGTTGCCATGAATGCATTATGTATTATTAATTTGGATACGGAACGTATAGGTATTATCCATTTTAAAATTTCGGGTTGGTTAGAACGTTACCACCTAAGTATACATTATGGTAAAGCAATAAAGATATTGAGTATTGAATAACTTATTAAGGTTCTTCAAATCACACCAATATTACAAAGGCCAGATTTTGTGAGCGTGTGTGCGCGTGCCCGCACGCCTGCCACCTTCTCACGCTCAAACGGCCGCGGCCGTACCGTCACGGATGAAATCTGGCACGTAGACAGCCCACACCCTAGACCAACACACAGGCCATCTTTTATCTCATCCACGCGGGCGAAACCGCGGGGCACAGCCCGTTTAAGATAAATCTATAACCGCCTGTACTCTCAGGCGTTAAGAATACCGACGAAATAAACTGTTGTGGTAGATCAGAACATTTAGAAATCGCCCTTAAGTCAATAAGTTAGGAAATTGCACGATCCATTTCTCCAAGAGGAGATGGTGGGTTTTTTGGTTCAGTGTTTTGAACCGCTTTCCCAATAAACGAAATTTTATAACCACTAACATAACTTAATATGATAGGATCATCAATTCATCAGTTAACAGCATCTAATTTTTATAAAATATCTATTTCTACCGGCGCGTGAGGTACCTCTAATAGTCCCATTTGCCGACTGCATTGAGTTGTTGGTCCTCCTCGCCGAAGAAGTTGGTGTCAGGCGTCGGCTGTGGATGGCGCTGCAGTCGCATTGTTTGCTCGTCGAAGAGGACCCCGCACATTTCACGCCTGAAAACCGGTTCGCCGGCTGCCTGCAGTATTCACTGGAGTTGATTTTTTAATTTGTAGGCCCGTTCTAATAAAGGTATGACAAGTTTTCGTCTATTAAATGTCAGTTCATGTCAATCAAGAAGCAATTGACTGATTTCTGATATACTTTTCAGAATATCTAATGTGTCTACAGATTGGGCCCGTATGAGGTCTTTTGTTAGGTTGACGAGGCCGGTGATTCCAAGTACCAAGTTTGTGGCCTTTGTCTTATCCATCAAGCAGTATATTTCCCCATCGTTCAGCAACTTCATTGGGTATTTTTCCCCCGAGAGAAGGATCCAATTTCTTTGCTTGACCAAGTAAGTCAAGAATTTTTGTAGACACATCCGCAGTAAAAGTTTCAACAGAACTTTGGTATGCATCATATGGCGATAAGCTTATAGATCGCAATGATGAGCTTTTTTGAAAGTTGAAAAAAAAAAAGCAAAGTTACTTTCAGTATAGTATCACGTACTACCTCGTTAAGAAAGAACTTATTGTATTTCTGGATAACATCACGTGTTACCTCGCTAATAAATACCATTTTGTTAACAGTATAACATCAGGTGTTACAGAACTTTGGTATGTATCATATGGCAATAAGCATAGGTATAGATCGCAATGATGAACTTTTTTGAAAGTTGAAACAAAACAAGCAAAGTTACTTTCAGGATAGTATCACGTACTACCTCATCAAGAAAGTACTGTATTTCTGGATAACATCGCGTGTTACCTCGCTAAGAAATACCATTTTGTTAACAGGATAACACCAGGTGTTACAGAACTTTGGTATGCATCATATGGCAATAAGCATAGGTATAGATCGCAATGATAAACTTTTTTGAAAGTCGAAACAAAAAAAAAGCAAAGTTACTTTCAGGATAGTATCATGTACTACCTCATCAAGAAAGTACTGTATTTCTGGATAACATCGCGTGTTACCTCGTTAAGAAATACCATTTTGTAAACAGGATAACATCAGGTGTTATCTCATTACAATATTTAAAAAACATAATAGTTTTAACTTTTAAAATAAGGGTGCCATAAGTATGGCGTCTTACTCACGTTCTTTGCGATTTTCCCTTAATTTATTTCCGTAACGTTTGATCCTGCGTCTAAAAATATTCTTCATTACTTTTGTTTTTCCTTTTCTCATGTCTAATTCTCGCTAAAATAACACTTTTCACTATGAAACTAGAAAGATTTTTATGGATTTAAAATTAAATTGAAAAATTAACAGCGTAGCAATGCAACACACGAAGAACGAATGAGGTGACAGCTGACAGATGACATAGACTATCAAATTAATATTATTTTTTTTTTCTAGTCTTTGAACAGTGTGGCAATGTAGTACAACGAGAAACGGACTACAATGTACGTTAAATCTTGAGGATGCAACACTGAAGTATAATAGTTACTATTATCTAACTTGTACAATTCTACCGATTTTCGTAAATGTTTCCACGGGTTAATAATTTAAAATAGTCTAGAAATTAATTATATTATCGTCTGATTTTTAATTCGACGGAATTCTGACAGCTGTAATGTTTTGACACTTCAGATATCATAAACCTTTTCTGTCTTGTCCTTTTTTTATATGACTAGAAAGAATTATATGGATATAAAATAAAAAATATGAAAGAGAATGAGATCATGTAAACTATATGACAATGTAAATAGTGTTTGTTCTGAGCATTCAATGCACACTAACTAAAATATTAATATTATATGGGTAAATGAAAAAAAAAAGAGTAAAAGAACATATTTAAAAAAAATATATATTTAGGTTAGGTTAGGTTTTTCACCAGTGTGTATACGAATATGGTGTGTTAACTTACGCTTTTGACTAAAGCTACATTGACATACATTACACTTAAAAGATTTTTTACCAGTGTGTATACGAATATGTTGTGTTAAAATCTTTCTTTCCCTAAAACTACTTTGACATACATCACACTTATAATTTTTTTCGCCAGTGTGTATACGAATATGTTGTGTTAAACTACTCTTTACACTAAAACTACGATGACATACATCACACTTATAAGGGGTTTCACCAGTGTGTATACGAATATGTTGTGTTAAATTACTCTTTGCACTAAAACTACGATCACATACATCACACTTATAAGGTTTTTCACCAGTGTGTATACGAATATGTTTTGTTAAACTACTCTTTACACTAAAACTACGATGACATACATTACACTTATAAGGTTTTTCACCAGTGTGTATACGAATATGTTGTGTTAACTTACCCTTTTGACTAAAGCCACGTTGACATACATTACACTTATAAGGTTTTTCACCAGTGTGTATACGAATATGTTCTGTTAACGTACCCTTTTGACTAAAACTACGTTGACATACATTACACTTATAAAGTTTTTCACCAGTGTGTATACGAATATGTTGTGTTAAATTACTCTTTGCACTAAAACTACGATCACATACATCACACTTATAAGGTTTTTCACCAGTGTGTATACGAATATGTTCTGTTAACGTACCCTTTTCACTAAAACTACGTTGACATACATTACACTTATAAAGTTTTTCACCAGTGTGTATACGAATATGTTGTGTTAACTTACACTTTTGTCTAAAACCACGTTGACATACATTACACTTATAAGGTTTTTCACCAGTGTGTATACGAATATGTTGTGTTAACGTACCCTTTTCACTAAAACTACGTTGACATACATTACACTTGTAAGGTTGTTCACCAGTGTGTATACGAATATGTCGTGTTAAATTTTTTTTTTCCCTAAAACTACTTTGACATACATCACACTTATAAGGTTTTTCACCAGTGTGTATAAGAATATGTTTTCTTAAATAACCCTTTTCACAAAAACTACGTTGACATACATCACACATAAAAGGTTTTTCACCAGTGTGTGTACGAATATGTATTGTTAAATTTAACTTTTTACTAAAACTTCGCTGACATACGTCACACTTGTACGGTTTTTCACCAATTTGTGTGCGAGTACGTTGTATCTTTGTTTTTACTAGATTAAAACTATGCTGATCACATTTGTAAGGTTCTTTGAAATAAGTGTTAGGTTTGGACGTACGTTTTTTAGCTGTCCGGATAACTTTCGATTCTGAAGGGTCTTTTTTCATTTGCTCGGCTGTTATTGCATCTTCTAGTTTTGTTCTTCGTGTGTCTAGTTTTGGTTTCTTCGCAACGGTCGCCCCTGTGATTATAAAGCTGATAAGTAATGTTGAAAGAAGATTAACATGAACACGAATCAAAATAATAGCGCTATGCTTGATTCACACTAGGGCCGTAAAATAATTTCTGGTGACATTGAATTGTGGCACCGTCCGTAATCAGAGGACGCAACTGTTTGGAGCGCACGTAGCTCGCACCTTCATCGACCGCGCGATGTATGTACCTCACCGCCTGCGCCCGCGCACCGGCTGCGCCCGCACGCACACGAATAATAATTTGTGGTGTCAGTCATATTTTGGTATACCGACGGATGCCACGGTTCTTCCAAATTTTCCCTAGACTGGTCATTACCAGTACGACGGCGGATTTCATCAAGGCAGCTGACCTCATGACGACACAGTTGGCGCAGTGGTTGAGCGATTGACTGCTGCGCAGCATGTCGCGGGTTCGATTCCCGCACGGAACAAATATTTGTACGACTTACAAGTATTTGTTATATATAATATGTATGTATTTACACGAAAAAAAATGTATGGAAGTAGTTTATCAGCCATCTAGTTACCATAACACAAGCATTAGGTTGCTTAGCTTGGGACTAGATGGCGTTGTGTGAAATGTCCAAGGATATTTATTTATTATTTACAGTCCTATGGATAGAATTCAACATGGCACATGTAAGCGGGTACGCCTTTTAGGTAACAAAAACTTACTTGTCGTCTCCCGGGCTCTTCGTTTCTTCTTAGATACTTCTTTATCTTCTTCCACTTCAGTTTTAAACTCCATTAAAGGTACATCATCTTCTAAATCTGATTCAGAATGGTCTGGTGGTGTATCTGCTACATCTTGACAGCTATTGTCTAAATTGTCTGGTTCTAGCTCTGTAAGTAAACAAGAACAGTTGAGTCATCATCATCGGCTTCCAGTCTAACCAGATGCAGCTGAATCCAGTAATTTTACATGGAGCGACTGCCTATCTGATCTCCACAACCCAGTTACTGGGTAATATGATAACCCTTGGTAAGACTGGTTGTCAGACTATCGGGCTTCTGACGACCCGTATCGACTGTCAAAGGTATATGAATGTCAGCCGGGACCAACGGCTTAACATGCTTTCCGAGGCACGGAGGGGTATCGGTATGTAAAGATGGTCACCCATTCACGAACCGACCGCGGGAAACGTAGCTTAAGGTGATTGCGCTGTGTACCCCGCGAAATTCAATTTTTTTTTGGTTTTTTGCAATTTGAGAGGGATTCGTCAAACGAACGAAATCTAACGAATCTGCACGAAATCTAACTTAGAGAGATGTATTGATGATTTTTATGGTTAAAATTATATAAATACATATGTTTTACTGTCGCGTATCATACTTTGACCAACATACAACCTGACACGGACCTGCAAATTGCAAAAAAAACCCAAAAAAAATTAAATTTCGCGGGCTACCACTGTGCATCATGCTTAACTTGATCGATCGACCCGTGCGGCTGTTATTACTAAGCCACGAGCCCCTCAAATAAAAAAAACCGTCAAGAGTATTACTCTTTTATTATCAACTAGCGACCCGCCCCTGCTTCGCACGGGTTTTACGACTTGATAAAACATGGTGATTTCTTTATTATAAACTAGCTGACCCGACAGACGTTGTCATGTCCTTTCAATAATTCATACAAAATTCCCATACAAAATGCACTGTACTTTTCCCGAATTTTATTTTACAATTTTCACGGCAACTTTTCCAATTTTTCTCTTCTTCTTTCATAAGGGCCACACATTTACAGTCCGCTGGCAGTCCGCCGGCAGCCGGTCATTCTTATAAACTGTTTTTGATAGTTGACAGTTGAATAACAGTTGAACGAATGACCGGCTGCCGGCGGACTGCCAGCGGACTGTAAATGTGTGGCCCTTATGAAAGAAGAAGAGAAAAATTGGAAAAGATGCCGGAAAAATTGTAGTAGTATAATGTGTGGGGCCCTTAATTATGGGTATCAAATGTAATCCGAGATACAGGTTTACCACCTAGTTCGGATGCAGATAGTCCTAAAACTTTGTATATTACAAACCAAGCCATTATTCAGCTTATATTGTCATTACTCAATTTTGTAATAAGTGTTCTTATTTTGGTGAAAATAAAAAAAAAAATTAAATTAAAAAAAATCAGGTGTATCAGGTAATTATTCTTATGTGGGCATTTTCGTCAAAATGTCTACCAACCCACTTATGGGATGTCCCATACATACAAGTTGCAAATAATTAACATTTTTATAACATAGAAGTGTCGAGTAATTATTAAATAGTTCCAAAAGACTAGTTTTCTTTTTTACTTAAATTGCCAACAGAATTTAAAAAAAAAAGTAACAAAATTAAATTCTGAAATGTGGCATCTTACGTCTTGCAGTACTGTCCTTATTATTTGGTAACGGTCATGACCAAAACGTATCTAAGTTACTATTTATTTACATACCTATATTATTTGAAATAAGCTCCATATAATAAAAAAAAAATACATACCTAGCAAAATTCGTAAAATTTATCATTCGACTAAATCAAGAATTTGCTAAAATATCCAAAACAATGTTAGTAAGCTGTTTTCAAAGTAGGTAGCAGTTTAAAAAAAAATGCCCATGTACGAAGTTATATGCATAAATAATGTACTGTATCTCCGGCATTTCTAAGCGGATTTTGATGATTCTTGTTTTCGTTCATCTTGGGCTTATGTAATTGAATTTATAGTCAACTAAAAATGGAAAATATTTACTTACTTAAAATCAAAAAAGTAAAAACCGACTTTAAAGCCGTAAAACAAATAAAATATCTTTCATATTTAAACTTAACAGCTTCCGAAGTCGGTGTCTTCAATTCTTCAATGCACCTTAGCTTGGCACCGACTTCAGAAACAGTAAAGTGTTTTATGCTATAAATCCTCTATAAAAGTTTCTGAAACAGTTAGCTTATTGCCAACATTAAAACAGCCACTGTCATAGTAACCATGGTAATGGTAACCATAATAGCATCCAAACGGGTGCTTTAATGTTGTACTGAATTTCATAATGCAACTCGTTTTCAAAAAAAGAACATTGTAATGCACGCGCGTTTCACTACAACAGCGCCGTAATTAAAAAAAGAAATTATTCGAATTCACGTCGTATACTATGACGCCATGTTCGATACGAGTATTAGTATTGCAAAAAACTGTTTCAGAACCTTTTATAGAGGACTGATAACATGGATGTAGATAAAGTCTTGTATATGCAAAACTGTACATAATTAGGTATTAAAACACTCATGTGAAACTATTACCACACTCGGCTTCGCCTCGTGTTATAAACACACATTCGTGTTTTAATACCCCTTATTATACGGCAGTTGCATAAGTAACTATTATGAAACTTATTTGTTTTACGTTTTTGAAGTCGGTTTTTTTTTTAATAAGTTTTTATTTATACACATAGGTATAGATACTTAGACTAAAATGGCTGAACGGACTTGTATGAAATTTGGCACATGGGTATTACCCCTGGATTAGGACATATGATACATTTATCCCAGTAGTACATTCCCGTGGGAAAATTTCCAACCTCCACTCGGTCGAAGCCGCTGGCAAAAGCTACTACTTATATTAGTGACCGTTAAGTTGAATTAAACTAAACACTTTTTGATCAATATATAATAATATTAAACAGATTATAATATCCTTATTTTTATTTATTTTTATTGTAAATTTTGTTCTTAAAAACATACCTTCAATTTGATGTTCCTCCTTTGGCTCAATAATGTCATCTAGTCTCTCACAAACAGCTGGTAATTCTTCTTTGATAGCAATGCTTTCTGTTTGACATTCATCAACTATACTTATGTGCACTATTGGAGATTTAATAAACCCACTGCAAAACTCTAAGTGGTTTTGGTTTATAAAACAATTGGGCTGTAAAAAGATGACTTTAGTATTAAGAAAATATACTGGTGATATAGTTCCACAACCACAAACCGATTTTCATATAAGTACTAAAGTTATTCAAAAGAGCCTCCACAATTGAAGGGGAAGCTCAGGGTAGCCCGCGAAATTCAATTTTTCTTACGTTTTTCCAATTTGCAAGTCAGTATTAGGTTGTATGTTGATTAAAGTATGATTTGCGACCTCAAATAGTCTTGCAAATTGCAAAAAACCTAAGAAAATTTGAATTTCGCGGGTTGCTGTGGCGCTTTCGCCTTAAGGTTGGTACACTGTGGTTGATTTCCGAAATCAGATGAATCCAGAGCAAAATTAGGGAGATGTATTAATGATTTTTATGGTTAAAATTATGTAAATACATATTTCTTACTGTAGCAAATCATATTTTGATCAAGATACAACCTTACATTGACCTGCAAATTGCGAAAATTATTAAAATTTACCATAGCGCAATCAACTTAACCTATTGCATCCTGAGTAGTGAGACACAATTGATTACTATTGTGTCTCGCCCGATATCGCGACCTAGGGACTCAGAGGATTAAGTAGATCCAAAGTAACCTCTGACTACTGCACAATAGATTGATGCACAGCTTGCGCTGCCATGACAGAGGGCCGTTATCAAACTGTCACACAAGTTTCATACAAAAGTTGTAGCAGTATTATAATATTATGGAGTATAACAATGTAATAATTTTAAACAACATTCAATACTCTATGGTATACTAGGCTTGAAATCCAGACACAATAGGTATGAGCTTGAGCGGAATCACTTCTACATTATACTGAAACTAGCTTCTGCCCGCGACTTCGTCCGCGTGAAATTTATTTTTTGCTCGACCCCCACCGTCGCATCGCATTGTTTAGTTTAGTTTTATTTATTAATAATTATAAAAAAAATACATGTCAATAGTCATTATAAGTTACAAAATAGAGCATAATCATACAAGTTGTCATAATAAGATTAATTGAGAGAATTCCAACAAAACAATATAATAATTATTCGTAAAAAAATAAAAAAATAAATAAAAAATAATAATTAAAACAATTAAATACCTAAAACCATTCTTTTAGGTCATATAATACCTGGTCGGTTAGCCAGCCTTTAAGTTTAGCTTTGAAAGCATTGTCAGAATTTGCGTTTACAATTATATCTGGTAGCCGATTGTATACCGACGGACCCATTATGTGAATTAACCTTCCAGATTTAGACAGGGTGTGTGAATAGCCAGCTAATTTGTCTCTACCACGAGTACAGTAGTTATGCCTATCCCCGCGTCTATTGTATTCCTTTAAATTCTGTCTAACATATACCGCCACCTGTAATATTACCATTGCGGGAACAGTCAAAATTTTTAACGCTTTAAAAAGTGGTCTCGCGGTTGCATCCCACTGTGATTTTGTAATGGCCCTCACGGCACGCTTCTGCATCCTGAAGGCTCGCTCCCAATCGGCAGCTCGGCCCCAAAACTCAACGCCATACTGAAGAACCGAGTGTACCAACGCGAAATAACACCCTCTCATCATTTTACGTGGGAGCGTTTGCGCTAACCGTTCCAGTGCGAAGCATGCTCGTCCGAGTTTTGCCTACCCGCACTATTACTTCGTTTTCACTTAGCGTTCTTTCAGACTTTTTTTCTTTTTGCTCGGCACCTAAGGGTCCTAGAGTGATGTTAAATATGCCTTCTATAAGATTTGGGCTATCATTAATGCAAAAAGATTTTTTAAAGTCCGACTGGTAGGGTAGTTCCAGAGTTTAGCTCGTTCCTTCACCACATACCCTTCCGCTACCTCTCCCTCCCCTCTCACTGACTCTCACACCCCCTTCACCACTTCCTCTTCGCTCTTTCTCTCTCTCACCACCCCGTCCCCTCCCTCTCCCCCTCTCCTCCACCTCCGGCTCACTAATCCCTCCCCACCCCTCAGCCTTCAACCTGTCTTCCTCCTCTCCTCACCAATTCCTGCCCTTTCTCCCTGCGTCCATCATCCTCCCCCACACACTCCTCACTACCCCTCCCTTGCCCCTCCCCCTCTAACCCTTCCTCCAGGGTAGTTTTAAAAAACTAATAATGACAAACTTAAGCAAATATTTGTGCCAAGTTTCAAGTCAAGTAAAACCAAATGAATAACATTTTTCATGTAAATTGTATTCCCTGTTTTCACCCCCACAGGGGTGGAATTTAAAAAATGGTTTGAGATATTTCCATAGCTTGACTCAAAGATTATTTACACCAATTTTCGAGTTAATCAAGTCACGCAGTAAAATCCTCCCCTGTGAAATACCCCTTTTCACCCCGTTAGAGGTAGATTTTCGAAAAACCCTGACACACATTATTCTTAATTTTAGGTTTTAAGTATAAATACTGAGTTTTGAGTTAATCGGATTGCGCGTTAAAATTTTTCCATACAAACTTTGAGACCCCCCAATTCCCCTTTAGGGGGTAGTTTAGAAAAACAAAAAATCACAAAAACATAATTTGCTTAGATAAATATTCGTGCCAAGTTTCAAGTTTATTAACTCAAGGAATAAGATTTTTCATACAAACAATATCCCCCCTTTTTAACCCCTTTAAGGTCGAATTTCCAAAAACCCTTTCTTAGCGGATGCCTAGGTCATAATAGCTACCTGTGTTCCAAATTTCAGCCCAATCCGTTCAGTGGTTTCAGCTGTATGTTGATAGATCAGTCAGTCAGTCAGTCAGTAACGCTTTCCTTTTATAGATATAGATTACAAATTATAAAAATAAATTGCTGGTGTAGAATAGGTACCTCACCTCATAATCCTCATTCATCATCATGGATTTAATTATCTGAGAGAACAGCTCTTCGGCTTCTAGACATTGTCTCAGTAATCGGTAGCATTGCTTTAGTTTAGCGCAGCAGAAGAAACAAGCAAGAATCGGTCTACTGTCTTCAGTTACAAACTGCAACAAAATTTGTCTTGCACTATTTTGTTTTTATGAAGAATTATAGACTTCTATTCTATACAAGGTGTCCCAGAAATCAACGTCAAGCAGGGAACGGGTGATAGGCCCAGTCGTGACAGTTATCAGAAACATAAAAAACAATTTTAGTCACATATCAAAAAACATTTCAGAAAAACTGACACCCTGAGATCTTTAGTCCTGTGACTGCAAACTTAACTTTTGAACATGAACCTTTCTGTAAATTACACTTTAAAATTGAAAACATTTTTTTTTACAATACTGTTTTTACCATAACCTATCTCCACTGGCACCCAAGCTAAAATTAAACTTGCTAAGATTAAATGCCTCAATTTTAAATAAAATGTTAGATTTTCGCCCAACATTGAATTCAAAAATAATTACCTACATCACCCAACTTTAACCAAGTTACTGTAAAAAAATTGTCAGTAAACGCTATTTTGGCAAGTGACTTATAAAGATGGCTGATTTAGTCTGGATTCCAAAATGGTATGACTCGTACTAGAGTACTAATTGAGGAAAAAAAAAACATTTTTTAATGAAACCGAATTTCATGGCAATTTAGTATAATGAGTTAAAATGTTGGTAATACAGCCTAGGCTTCTTTAAGTCGCAAGTAATTGCGTCATGAGGATCGTATCGTGTAGGAGAGGCATTTAGAAACATCAACTTACTGGAATATCAGTCAGCTTCTCATAAAGTTTATGTAAGTTCCTGTTGACCACTACATACATGCGGACATTCTCCGCTAAACATATCCTACACATTGGCAGTTTTTCCATCTTTTAGCTCAAACAGTATCAATCTGCAATCTGCCTAGCCTTTTCCCAACTATTTGGGGTCGGCTTCCAGTCTACAGTACCTATCACTATTGATATTAAATTTTAATGATATTTAGATCAACTTTCGTCGACCCGATATCACGGAACACTATTACTCCTAGCGGAGCCCGGTATAATATTTTTCCTATATAGTAGAAGCGTCGATTATTTTAGAGGACAAAAATTAGGAACTAATTTTCTTTGTTTAGGTTAAGTTAGGAACACAGAGTACATTATACTATGGTTTGGCTTAGTAGGAAATAGATAGGAACCATAGGAACATACACAGCCCCTTGGCAGTTTGACACTTGACTGACAATTAGTTTGACAGCATGACATGAACTATTTGACAGATACGGATAGAAACATGTTTTTTTTTTGTAATTCAATGTCTGGCTACTGAGGGCTTTAAGGAGCTTGTGTTCACGTGTAATAATAACAGCCGTATGGTTCGATCTATCAGGTTATTCAGGTTAAGTTACGGTTGCCGCCTTGGCCCGTGGATGGGTGACCATCTTTACATACCAAGACCCCTCCGTGCTTCGGAAATCACGCAAGCACTACGGTAGCCCGCGAAATTTGAATTTTCTAACGATGCAGCTGTGTCTGGGTGTATGTTGATTAAAGTATGACTCACGACCGTAAAAAAAGATATGTTTACAGAATTGTAGTCATAAGAATCAGTAATACAACTCCATATGTTACAATTGATTGGCCTCAAATATCATGATTTCATTAAATAATCATTCAATAATACGAACTTCGAGAGTTGTGTCGGTGATTGTAATGATTATAATTCTTTAAATAAAAACGATAAACCATCAAATATGTCAAAAAACAGCTGGGTGGGTGGTGGGCGTATAGTCTCTGAAATTGCTCATATTAAAGTAGATCAACTTACTATCGAAACTATTTCATTGAAAAAAGAAAAGGATGAACAGCAGTCAGAAATAATTAACTTAAAGAAAGAAGGACGGTCAAATCGTACCTGACTACGAGGCGGTGGTGTACAGATATGCCATATATATATGTAAAAATCTAGTATTTTTTAAGGTCTTAAAAAACATAAGAAATAGATATTTAAGTCGCCAGAAAAAAAAGCACAAACACATTTTTTTTTAATAGCATAATTTGCAAATTATTTAGAATAACATGTTCAGAACGCACCTTTGACGATTCATTTTGCTTAAGAAATGATTTAGTACTCAAAGATTATAATTATTCACGTTATTAGATGTAATTCAATTCTATATACTTGTGTATCAAACCAACTAGTGCTGTTTTTACTATGTATTGGATTCTTGTCATAAAAATAATTATGTGGGTTCATAGTAAGTATCAGCATTTTGTTCAATTGTGTACAACGGAACGTCATAATATGTCATCGACGCGCGCCATGGATTGACAGTGTCAATACTGTCAATTAAAACGGGTGTCAATTTGACACTAATATACTGTAGTGTGTAGTCTTTGCACCCGGCGATCTCGCATTGTTGTTGTGTTGTTGTTGTTAGTGTGAATATTGTGATAAGTACTGTACTGTTTTGGATTTCCTTCTGTTGTTTGACCTTGGCATTGTTTTACAGACTGATAACTAGGTACCGCTTGTGACGATTATTCTGTGCTTTTGATTTCCGGACACCGATAACCTCAAAAGTATTTTTTGCATTATTGAAATATCTTGGCTATTTAGATATTATTTTCGAAAGGGATGGTGTTTACTACATAAAACAATCAAATCTCACTATAATTTGCTTCTGTACACTGAAAATAAAACTCAGGTCCAGCTTCTATAGAAATATGACCGATGTTCTTTGAAGGACGGCCAAATCGTACCTGACTAAAGGCGGTGGTGTACAGATATGCCATATATATGAAAAAATCTAGTATTTTTTAAGGTCTTAAAAAACATAAGAAATAGATATTTAAGTCGCCAGAAAAAAAAGCCCAAACACATTTTTTATAATAGCATAATTTGCAAATTATTTAGAATAACATGTTCAGAACGCACCTTTGACGATTCATTTTGCTTAAGAAATGATTTAGTACTCGAAAGATTATAATTATTCACGTTTTTCTGAATAGTTATTAGATGTAATTCAATTCTATATACTTGTGTATCAAACCAACTAGTGCTGTTTTTATTATGTATTGGATACTTGTCATAAAAATAATTATGTGGGTTCATAGCAAGTATCAGCATTTTGTTCAATTGTGTACAACGGAACGTCATAATATGTCATCGACGCGCGCCATGGATTGACAGTGTCAATACTGTCAATTACAACGGGTGTCAATTTGACACTAATATACTGTAGTGTGTAGTCTTTGCACCCGGCGATCTCGCATTGTTGTGTTGTTGTTGTTAGTGTGAATATTGTGATACGTACTGTACTGTTTTGGATTTCCTTCTGTTGTTTGACCTTGGCATTGTTTTACAGACTGATAACTAGGTACCGCTTGTGACGATTATTCTGTGCTTTTGATTTCCGGACACCAATAACCTCAAATGTTTTTTTTTTTGCATTATTGAAATATCTTGGCTATTTAGATATTATTTTCGAAAGGGATGGTGTTTACTACATAAAACAATCAAATCTCACTATAATTTGCTTCTGTACACTGAAAATAAAACTCAGGTCCAGCTTCTATAGAAAGAACATCGGCCAAATTGCTATAGAAGCTGGACCTGAGTTTTATTTTCAGTGCACAGAAACAAATTATAGTGAGATTTGATTGTTTTTATGTAGTAAACACCATCCCTTTCGAAAATAATGTCTAAATAGCCAAGATATTTCAATAATGCAAAAAAAAAAAACATTTGAGGTTATTGGTGTCCGGAAATCAAAAGCACAGAATAATCGTCACAAGCGGTACCTAGTTATCAGTCTGTAAAACAATGCCAAGATCAAACAACAGAAGGAAATCGAAAACAGTACAGTACGTATCACAATATTCACACTAACAAAAACAACACAACTGTTATATGTGTGTTATTCCGTTGTATATGTGTGCGTGGGCTGCGTCCCAGCCGTCCTTCAACATAACATTAAAGAGTGCGCTTCTAGCTGTCAGTAGTTTCACTTGTCCCTACGTACTTACCTACACAACAGTGGCGACGAGTTTACCCACAATCGTAAAATAAATCCTTTGTTGAAAAATGGCTCAGTCATTTTGTGGTATTTTATCAACTTTCGACCACAATGTCAACGATTGGAAGACTTATAAAGGTCGTATTACGCAGTGGTTCATAGCGAATAACATCGATGCGAAAAACGATGCGGCAGGAACCAGGAGACGAGCCATACTACTGAGCGCACTCAATGATAGTACCTACAAGTTAGCAGCAGACTTAGGCCTGCCCAAAGACGTGCAAGAGGTGCCATATGAGAATCTAGTGACGTTATTGGATAACCACTTCACTCCGAAACGTTGCGGGTTCGGCGAGCGGCATAATTTTTACGCAGCTACGCAGCAGCCGGGCGAAGCATACACACAATGGGCAGCAAGGTTACGTGGACTAACGCTGCATTGCGGATTCAGCAATGTTGAGGAGGCGTTGCGTGATCGATTTGTGATGGGGATGGTAGCGGGTCCAGAACGGGAGAAATTGTTTGCGCGGGACTTGGAGACCTTAACCTTGGCGAAGGCGGTGGAGCTAGCAGAGAGCATAAGATGTGCGCGCGCGGGCGCTGCCGCTACTGCTTCTACATCAACAGGTCAAGTACAGGTGTTCAAGATCGCGAAAGGACAAAATAGTGCCAACCCGATTAATAGTGCCGAGAAAGAAAAGTGTTCGGTGTGCGGTCGTACTAATCATAAGTCGTCTCAATGTCGGTTCGCGAAGTATAAGTGTAAAAAGTGCAACACAGTAGGGCATTTGCGTAGAATGTGCAATAAAATTAACTACGTGTTAACGGAGGATGTGAGCGAGGACGACGACGGTAAGTCGCTTTATAACATTTGTACAGCTCGGGGGGAACCTATGACAGAAACGGTCACAATAAATGGCCAGAATTTGCAATTTCAAATAGATAGTGGATCAGCAGTGACAGTCATATCTGAGGGTACATATAAAAAGTTGTTCGCGAGTATACCGTTGCATACGTCTCGTCTAAAATTTTATAGCTACACGGGGAACAACATGCAGTGTGTAGGTTACGTGCGTTTAGCAATAACATATATGCAGCGTACCCACACACTTGATGTATTTGTTATACTTACGTCATGGCGGGCCACCGCTGCTTGGCCGCGATTTCATAGCAATATTTAAATTAAAATTAACTGCAGTTAATTTCCTAATCGATAGTCACAGCGCAATTGAACGGTTGCAAATTCAGTTCCCTGAACTATTTTCAGACAAGCTGGGCGCTTTCAAAAACTATAGCGTAAACATAGACTTATAAAAAATTTTTTATAAGTCTATGAGCGTAAAATTAAAACTAAACAATAATGCAAAACCGATATTTTTTAAAGCGCGTCCTATTGCATTTGCATTGCGCGACAAAGTCGATAAGGAGATAGAACGATTACAAAACCTAGGAGTGTTAAAACCAGTTACACATTCGGACTATGCATCACCTATTGTGCCCGTACTCAAACGTGATGGTTCAGTCAGATTATGTGCGGATTATTCTGTGAGCATTAACAAGCAATTAGTAATAGAACAATATCCATTGCCGACGGTTCACGAGTTATTTTCAAAATTACACGGTGGCCAGCAGTTTTCGAAAATAGATTTGTCCATGGCCTACAACCAATTTTTGCTCGATGATGAGTCACAAAACATAACTTGTATTAACACTCCGCGGGGATTGTTTAAATACACACGTCTTGTATTCGGCTTGTCGAGCGCACCATCTATTTTCCAGCGCGCGATGGAAACCGTTTTGTCCGGATTAGACGGAGTGTTATGCCTGTTAGATGACGTGTTGATAACAGCTACAACTGAAGATTTGCATATGGAAAAACTACACATAGTTCTCAAGAGACTTCAGGACGCGGGACTAACATTGCGAAAGGACAAATGTGAATTTTTTAAAGACGAAATAAAATACTTAGGGTATGTTATCAACAAGAACGGACTAAAGAAAGATCCGTCTAAAATAAAGGCTATCGTAGACGCACCCGTTCCTACTAATGTTAAAACCATGCAATCATTCTTAGGACTAGTTAACTACTATCGTAATTTCGTTCCCCGAGCATCAAGCATACTTAGCCCTTTATATGATCTATTAAAGAAAGGAGTTAAGTGGCATTGGACAGCAATTCATCATAATGCATTTAATGAAATTAAAAAATGCTTAACGTCGGAACAAGTGTTAACACATTTTGACCCAAATTATAAAATAATATTGACGGTGGATGCTTCTCCACACGGATTAGGCGCTATTTTATCGCAGGTAGGTAGTGATATGTTAGAACGACCCATATCATTCGCGTCCCGCACGCTCACGTCAGCCGAAAAACGATACTCGCAAATACAGAAAGAAGCCACAGCGATTATATTCGGTGTTAAGCGATTTCATCAATATTTATATGGCAGATCCGAACCGTTTGTATTACGTACCGACCACAAACCCTTAATTTCTATTTTCGGCCCCTATAAGGGCATACCAGAGGTATCGGCTAACAGGCTGCAAAGATATGCAATGTTTTTAAGCGCGTACAATTATACGATCGAGTACGTTCGAAGTACCAATAATAACGCAGATTATTTGTCACGAGCGAGTTTACGTCACGAGCAGGAACAGGCAGAGGAGCGGGGCGACAGCGGCGCTCACGCAGCCGCGGCCGCGGCGCCTATCGACCGGGCCACTTATGTCAACTTTGTGGTTGAAGGCAGTATTCCAGTGACACTGGACGAATTGCGCAAAGAAACTGCCAAGGACGTCACATTAGCAAAAGTAATTAATTATACTCGACAAGGTTGGCCAAGACAATTATTGTCTGATTTACGTATTAAGCCCTATTATTTGTGTAGGACTCAATTGTCACATGAAAATGGTTGTCTTATGAGAGGACACAAGGTGGTTATCCCGGAAACGTTGCGCTCAAAACTTTTACACGAAATACATAATTCGCATTTGGGCATTGTGAAAACAAAAGCTGAGGCTAGATCACGATTTTGGTTCCCAGGGGTTGACACAGCGTTGGAGGAAATGATCAACTCGTGTGATATCTGTCAACAGTTACGCCCGTCCCCGCCGCGAACGCCGATTGCTCCGTGGCGGTACCCGCCAGTGCCATTTTATAGGATACACATTGATTTCCTAGGGCCGTTAGATAATCAGATGTTTTTCGTGGTTGTAGACGCGCATACCAAATGGGTGGAGTTGTACGACGTAACTATGTCTACAACGTCCACAAACGTCATAGGGAAGCTATACGATTATATGTCCAAGTACGGCCTACCACATACAATAGTAAGTGACAATGGGACCGCGTTCACGTCTTTTGAATTTAGAAACTTTTGCACAACAAACGGTATCGATCATTTGACGTCACCAGCGTACAATCCGGAAAGTAACGGCCAGGCAGAAAGTTATGTCAAAATCGTGAAGAAAGGCATTAAATCATGTGTCATCTCATCACGTAATAAAAGTGATTGCAAATTAAAAATATTAAAATACCTTTTTGACTACAGGAATTCTGTTCATTCTGTCACAGGTTTCTCACCAGCTGAGTTAGTGTTTGGCCGCAAGTTGAGGTCACGCTTAGATTTAATAAATCCAAAAACGCCGGCGGCCCCTCTCACAACCCCCACTAATAATGTTAATCGTCAGCAGTGTTCGCAAATTGAAACATGTGGAAGATACAATAAACAAGTGTTTAAGCCAGGAGATGAGATAATGTACAAAAAGTTTTTAAATAACACAAAATTCCATTGGTGCAGAGGTATTATTAAAAGGAGACTCGGTAAAGTACTTTATCTTATTCAGGATTTGAGTTCATCATGTGATATAAAAAAGCATAAGAACCAAATAATATTATATAAAGGTAGCAAGGGTAATGTTTCACAACAGCCGCAACACAATTACGACTTTGACGACTTTAACAACTGCCATAGCGAGCCGTCAACTGACAACCCCCTGGTACAGAGGCCCGCGGGGGAAGAAACTGATGAGGCAAATCTGCAATCACCATCGTCTGCAGACGCAGATACAGTGTCGGATCCGGTTTCAAGGAATCCAGACAGGCTATTAAGAAACATTCCCAGGGTAGATTACAAAGCTTTTCTGTAACATACTAAACATATACTTATTTAACTATTAATTTTGAATATGTGCAACTTGCTAATATTTTTGGTCAAATAAGGGGAGGAAATGTTATATATGTGTGTTATTCCGTTGTATGTGTGCGTGGGCTGCGTCCCAGCCGTCCTTCAACATAACATTAAAGAGTGCGCTTCTAGCTGTCAGTAGTTTCACTTGTCCCTACGTACTTACCTACACAACAACAACAATGCGAGATCGCCGGGTGCAAAGACTACAGATACGTAGTATCCCTAAGTAGTCTGTGGACTATAGTATATTAGTGTCAAATTGACACCCGTGTGCGGTGTGATTGACAGTATTGACACTGTCAATCCATGGCGCGCGTCGATGACATATTATGACGTTTCGTTGTAAACAATTGAACAAAATGCTGATACTTACTATGAACCCACATAATTATTTTTATGACAAGAATCCAATACATAATAAAAACAGCACTAGTTGGTTTTATACACAAGTATATAGAATTGAATTACATCTAATAACTATTCAGAAAAACGTGAATAATTATAATCTTTCAGTACTAAATCATTTCTTAAGCAAAATGAATCGTCAAAGGTGCGTTCTGAACATGTTATTCTAAATAATTTGCAAATTATGCTATTAACAAAAAAATGTGTATATCTTTTTTTTCTGGCGACTTAAATATCTATTTCTTATGTTTTTTAAGACCTTAAAAAATACTAGATTTTTTCATATATGTCGTCGCGAACGATAGTTTAGCGATAGTACGTCACTCAGTTGATATCTTAGTACAAGTCAAGCTTAGCTCTGATTGGTTGTTCGTTTAGTACGTACGGTGAACGCCGTGTGGCGCCAGAATCGTTCGGTCGCCGCACGTGGACGGGGCCTTTGGGGGGTGTGCGAGCATTCTCTGTGGAGAGACTGGATCGAGAGCTCGAAAGAGGCACACGCTACCATCGAACCTATCAAGTTCACAGTACCTATACCTAGTCATTACTTCTGTATACTCTTCAGTAATAGTCCTGCCACAGCATCATATTGGTTTGCCTGAGTAACCCACGCAATGGAACCCTTACCACAGGGTCGGAGAGATGAACCACCTATCTCTGCGCCCACGTTCCCGCCGTCATATAAATGGCATATCTGTACACCACCGCCTCGTCGTCAGGTACGATTTGGCCGTCCTCCTTTACAATCTCCAAAATGGCTTACCAAAGGACTAAGAAAATCTAGTGCAAATGGAAGACATTTGAGATTTAAATATTACAGACATAAAACAAAAGAGACCCACAAAAAATATAATAACTATGAAAAATTACTTAAAAAATGCATTGTATGGTCAAAGAAAAATATCAATAAAAAATTGATTAACCAAGCAAATAACAAGGCCAAAGCTACTTGGAACATAATAAAAGATAAAAATGATAGTGTTAGGACAATAAATAGTATAGCATCGCTAAAGCTCAAATAGCATCAACATTTAATAATTTCTTCATCAATATTGCCAATGATCACAACTCGAACGTTATAAATAAACAACCACAGGCTCAAATCCAGATAAATGATAATTCCATTTTTCTCAGACCGACCACGGAGCAAGAAATCATTAATACAATAAAATCATTAAATGACACCAAAGCAGTAGGTTATGACTCTATCTCCACACGGATTATTAAGGCAAGTGCTCATGTCATAGCCCCTGTTAGCCCCTTAACCATATTATAGAAAGTTCATTAACACAAGGAATATTTCCAGAAAATTTAAAGCATTCTATAGTTAAACCATTATTCAAAAAAGGTGATCCAAAAAAACTAAATAACTATCGCCCTATTACACTTGTTCCTGTGTTATCCAAAATCTTTGAAAAGATATTCTACAACCGATTAATAAGTTTCCTAGATAAGCATAATGTTCTAAAACAGGAACAAAACGGTTTTCAACATAATAAATCAACATCTTTAGCAGCATTTAGTCTTATATAAAAAATCACAGAATATCTAGACGAAAAAATTCCGGTTGTAGTAGTCTTCTTCGATATGAGTAAGGCATTTGATTTTGTGGATCATAGCATCTTACTAAAGAAATGTAAAAAATATGGTATCCGTGGTGTCGCTCTAGATTGGATAAAAAGTTTTCTAACGGGCCGTCAACAATGTGTTGAAGTTACTAATTTAAATACAAACCTTGAATCCACTGTCTACAGATCCTCATCTGAACTAAATAAATATGGCGTACCACAAGGGAGCGTTTTGGGCCCCTTACTATTCTTACTGTACATTAATGATTTACCCGACTCAATTAAGTATGATAGTGTCCTATTCGCTGACGATATCTCTGTTATAGTGCCTAATAAAACTGAAAGTTCAAGTCATGAAAGGAAAATACACGAAGCCGTAGAGTCTGTAATCAAATGGCTTGAATCAAATAACCTATGTGTAAATATATCCAAAACAAAACTAATTAAATTTCGTACAAACAAATGCAAACTCCCCGATAGTATTAACATTAAAATAAAAGATAAAAACATAGAAGAAACAGAAAATATTACATTCTTAGGTATAACTCTAGACAAATTTTGTAATTGGAAACAACACATTAACAACGTATGCAATAAACTAAATAGATTTGGAAACTTCGTATTGTGTCGGATGAAAAAACAGCCCGCATAGCATACTGTGGATACGTTGAATCAATATTAAGATACGGACTTTAATATGGGGAAATTCAACTGATAATGATAAAACATTTATTGCACAAAAGAAATGTGTAAGAGCTATATGCGGTGTCGGTCCACTTGAATCTTGTAGGCCTTTATTCAAAAAGATGAAATTATTTACTTTGACCGATGTATTTGTTTGAGATATCAGTTTTTATAAGGAAGCATAGAGAATTCTTTAGATTCAAAGGTGACAATTATACCAAACAGAGACCCAGGGATGCAACAAAAATTTTTATTCCATTTTGTAATACAACACTAACTAAAAAGAATGTTTATCATATGTGCATCACTATTTTTAACAAATTACCAAAGTATTTAAGAGAACTCCCATTTAAATATTTTAGAGTAAAACTGCGCAGATGGTTAGTAGAAAATTGTTTTTATACACTGCAAGAATTTATGCAGCATAGGGAAAAAACATTATTCTAAGATAAATATTAGGTAATTTAATCAAAATTGTTATGATAAGGTTGTTTTGTAATTTTATATTAGATCATAAGGTAGTGTGTATTAGATTATATTAAGGTTTTTATTAGATTATAAATTATGGTTATGTTAAGGTTATCTTGTAATTTATATTAGACTAGGTATATTTTATAGTGTGTGTTCCTACTGTAATTTAAATTAGTAGGTACCTACATGTTGTAAATCCTACTTATTTTAATAACCGATTTGCATTCCCTAAACAGGCAAAATATGGTGTGCGTTACTGCAGCGGAATGTTGTCGCTTTTCAGGATTTCGTCTTGACAGGAATTAGTACCCAATCTCGTGTAAATGTGCCCGAAATTTAGAATTTGTGCGTCCAGCCGATCCAAAGATATTCACGAAAAACAGATTCCGCTGGAGTAACGTTACTGCAGCGGCATGTTTTTTTACCAGTGGTCGTAGCTGAATACAAACTAGCTACTTAGATAGATATAATTTGTGCCTAATTGTGCCCAAAAAATAGAATTTGTGCGTCTTGAGGTTTCAGAGTTATTCAAGATGCCGCTGCAGTAACGTTTAGCAAATTGCTGTATCTCTTAAACGGCATGACATACAACTACGATTTTTTTTACTACGGTGGGTCTTAATTTGTGCTTAATTTGTGCAATTTTATTTTTTCTATAATCGACACCATTGGAAAACTAGAATTTTTTTTTTCAAAAACCCTAAAATCGATCCTCGCGCTTCAATGAGAAACCCTAGAAACTTACCAATTATGGTGATTTATACCTTTCATGAACTCAAAGCATCATGTGAAATTCGATGTTTATATTCCAACTCCTTAGAGAGTTATTCCATTTTAATTAAAATCTGGCCATGATATAATGTAACGCTCCAATACATGAGTTATTATTAAGTGACTGATATTATGATTATACTAATAATTAGTACCCTTATTAAATTGTTTATTCTTAAAGTTTCAGCTGAAAAAACCTTCTAACTACTTAGATATAAGAAAAAAACGATAGGAAAAGAAATCAAGCGATTAACCGAAAAAATTCGAATGACTACATAAAAGCGGGCTCACAGTACATTGTGCCAACCTTCTTAAATATGTAGTACAACATTTCGTTTTTTGAAACAGTCTCGCACAAAAGTGTTACTTATAATTTATTGTTTTGTAAAACACGTAGGTATTACGTAAGTACGTAGTACATTATAACTCAATAGGTATTACGTACACACAGTGTGTCACCAGCCATAAATGATATTGAGGATTTGCAAACCTTTAAACTCTCAGTCAAATGTTAGTAAGTACAGCAATCTAATAAAGACCAAAGGTTTATTTGACGAGAAAGTGTATTTTTGTTGCCAATAAAATAAAAGAAAAAATACCGTTTATAGATTTAGTTTTGAATTGAAATAAAATAGCATGATTGATACCTCTGTAAAATTTTGTTTTATTATTTAGTTACCTACTTAATAGAAATATTCACAAATTGATCAAATTGAGGAAAGTGAATGTCTATATTGTCTAGATCTCAGCCAATTCGTCAATCGTAACTATTACACTCATACATATATAAAATACATCTACCCTATGCTATGCCGTCAGAACGACCGGGATAATAAAACATTACTTGAGGGGAATCCCCAGAGCTTGTCGTTGCTTCATTCGAAACTGCCGTATGGAATGGTTTTTTGTAAACATTCTTCAATGAAAAACAATGGTACCAACATTCGTGAAACGCACTGATAGTTCGGTTCGGTGTTAACTTTGTTTGACACGAGTAATTGGCCGCCAATCTCGTGTGTGGAGAGCGTGTGCACATTATCTTTTTCCCAGTAATTAAAGGAATTGTGTGTATAATTACGACGCGTGTAATTTCAGCTGGACAATACGCATTGGTTTTGTGGTACATTGTGCTTATGGTGAAATAAATTAACTGTTCAGTGATAAAGAAGATTGACACACCTGTATTTTCTGTGCGTTAGAGTACTTCAAAGACATTCCATACTTCACAGATTATGCGTTACAAAAACGCACCGCAGTGCGCGCTCGCCCTTAGGTCACTTCCTACTCTCTGATGACTCTCTACGTCACATATTTATGTAAAAGTAAATAAATAGTTACCTAATTAAACCATTTGTACGCACCTGTACCCATCAAAATTCAATTATAATACTACCAATTTAAGAAGGTGGGCATAATGTACTGTGAGCCCGCTTTTATGTAGTCATTCGAATTTGTTCGGTCAATCGTGTGATTTCTTTCCCTATCGTTTTTTTCTCATATCTAAGTAGTTAGAAGGTTTTTTCAGCTGAAACTTTAAGAATAAACAATTTAATAAGGGTGCTAATTATTAGTATAATCATAATATCAGTCACTTAATAATAACTCATGTATTGGAGCGTTACATTATATCATGGCCAGATTTTAATTAAAATGGAATAACTCTCTAAGGAGTTGGAATATAAACATCGAATTTCACATGATGCTTTGAGTTCATGAAAGGTATAAATCACCATAATTGGTAAGTTTCTAGGGTTTCTCATTGAAGCGCGAGGATCGATTTTAGGGTTTTTGAAAAAAAAATTCTAGTTTTCCAATGGTGTCGATTATAGAAAAAATAAAATTGCACAAATTAAGCACAAATTAAGACCCACCGTAGTAAAAAAAATCGTAGTTGTATGTCATGCCGTTTGTGCCGGACGGGCGTGATCGTTGGACACGGTGAAGTGAAGGGAGTGTGTAAGCCTATCCAGGTGAATGCCTATGTGTGAGGTTAGGCCTCCCAGTCCAAGCGGCGCTGACGTCCGGTTTCTATAGGCTCGGATTGTCTGCAACCGATGACCAGCAGCTATGTTCGTGTGAGGTTCTGAAGGATTATTTTCAATGAAACAGCATCTTGATAAGTCTTCAGCGGAGTTCAGGAGACGATTGGCGCACTCTTCAGGAAGATAGATGGTACCATGCCGATGGCTACGATTTGCTATTTTGGTCGGTGTGCTTAGGTACCTCGAAACTTTACCTTACTGAGGACCGCGAATCGTCTCCTGA
This sequence comes from Cosmia trapezina, assembly GCA_905163495.3. Lineage (NCBI taxonomy): Eukaryota > Metazoa > Arthropoda > Insecta > Lepidoptera > Noctuidae > Cosmia > Cosmia trapezina. The sequence goes on along the minus strand of LR991041.1, from coordinate 4,780,811 downwards.
TTTTGGTTTTATTTTCGACTATTTTTTATTTAAAAAATTTCACAAAATTGCTTATTTCTATCTTAAATATTTCATTAAATATAACATGTGACATGTTGTTAGAATCGTCATTAGACCGCGCATCGACTGAGATATCTGTTATTCCTGTAAGTCTATGTTCTGAAAAGATATTAGTGTGTAAACACTGAAAATTCGATTATTTTGATCAAAAAATATTTTGCAAGTTAAATTACTCGAAAACTACTGAAGCTATTTCAATGGTCTATACAGATATCTGAAGCCGGTCTAATGACCTAGAACAATACGATAGTTTAAATATCGGCACTATGTTTTTCAGGGCGTGACGCGCCCTGAAAACCTAAAACAATAAAATCTATTCAACTCAACTCAACTCAAAGCATTTATTTCAATTAAACCAATTACAGGCACTTTTGAATTGTCAAAGAGTCGGTCAGTAGGTAAGTCAGAAAGTTGAAGCTAGTTGCCCATTCCAAAACGTATTAACAAAAGTACGGTTGCAACTTCTATAAACACAATTAAGCGGGTTCTGCAGTTAAACCACAGGTCTAATTTTTATGCCCAGGGCTAGGTCTCAGTCTAGGGTACCTGGGCACACTATGAAAACTATAAAAAACAGCTATATAACCCACTCAATGGTAGTTTATAGGATGGCGTTCACAGTTTCAACCTCTGTAAACTCAACTAAGTGGGTTTTGCAGATAAACTACAAGTCTAATACTACGCCCAGGCCTAGGTCTTAAGCTAGGGTACCTGGGCGCACCAACAAAAACTATAAAACGGCTATATAGCCCACTCAGTTGCTATTTATAGAGGTTGTACTTACAGTTTTCCTTAGGAAACTTCACTATTTCACTATCACAGAGTTTTAGAACACTTTAGCGTTTTAAATTAACTTTAAATTACACTTTAACGCGTTGAATTTACTTTAAATTCACTAAATAAAATGATAAGAACAAATGTCTTTGATTTCCTAACTTAGAAACACCGTTTGATTCGCGATTGCACTGTACGTGAACTATGACGGTCCCCCGCTACTTGCGCCTATGTGCACAGATAGGGTCTCGTCGCCTACTATGAATCTACGTTAAGTTAGAACAAAATAAAAAACCTATGTATCTATTGTTTGGTGACGCTTCGTCGCGAACATTTCTCCCGCCGTGCAGTGCAGTGATGACTCGTAGCGATGTCGTCGCGGCGCTGCATTTTCTCCGGTGAGCGACGTCTGTAGGCGCGACGCTCGTAGCTATACTGCGACGCTCGCCGCCGCGACGCTCGTAGTCTCGACGCTCGCCGCCGCGACGCTCGTCGCCGCGACGCTCGTCGCCGCGACGCTCGTAGCTATGCTGCGACGCTCGCCGCCGCGACGCTCGTCGCCGCGACGCTCTGCTATTACTTCGGTAATGGGACGAGTTTCTTCACCGGACGCTTCAAGGTGCCGCCGGCAGTGCGCACCTCAGCGGTCCGGACCTCTCCGTCGGCTCCGGGGAATACGGCGATTATGCGGCCTCGCGGCCACGTGTTGCGAGGCAGCTGGCCGTCTGCGATGAGCACGGGATCGCCCACCTGTAGTCCGGGCCCGCGGCTATGCGGCTCCCGCCGGTTTTGAAGCTCCGGCAGGTACTCTCGGACCCAGCGACGCCAGAACATGTCGGCGAGTATTTGTGTTCGCCGCCATAGTCTCTTGCCGTCTATATCTTGCTCGGAGAACACACCAGGTGATGGGAGTCGTGCCGACCCGCCGAGTAAAAAATGGTTCGGTGTGATCGACTCGTCGTCTTCGCTGTCCACAGAAACGTGTGTCGGCGGTCGGCTGTTTACTGTGTACTCTGCCTCACATAGCAATGTGGACAGCACCTCTTCGTGTGGGTGCTTTTCTATGAGCACAGTGTATAGCGCCGACTTCACGCATCGAACTAGGCGCTCCCAGGCGCCTCCCATGAATGGCGCTGATGGCGTTATGAAGCGCCACACGATGCCACGACGACTGGCTTCTTCTTGTAAGGCGTCTCGGAGCTCCTTGTCGGCACCGTGCATGTTGGTACCGTTGTCGGAGTATATCTCTGTTGGGCAGCCTCGACGAGCAGCGAAGCGGCGCAGGGCTTGTATAGCGGAGTCTGCGCTGAGGCTAGCGGCGATTTCTAGATGAACAGCTCTGGTGGTGAGACACGTAAATAGGGCTACGTATCTCTTCTGATGTTGGCGGCCCACGGTGACGGACAACGGGCCAAAGTAGTCTAACCCGGTGTATGTGAACGGCCTCTGATGATGTGCGAGGCGCGTCTTCGGATGGTCGCCGGTCGCAGGGACGGGTGCCTGTGCTTTTCGAATGCGGCACTGTAGACACTGCGCTATCACCTTCTTAGCTGTTGGTCGCATCTTGACGACCCAGTAATGCTGCCTTACTTCGTTGATTGTGAGTTCTGTCCCACTATGCTGTAGACTCCGATGCGTCCAATCTATATATAACTGTGTGATGTGATGGTCGCCGTGTAGTATCGGTGGACGCTTCACATCATCGGTGACCTCGTCGGTCGCTGCTATACGGCTTCTTAGCCGTATCACGCTGTCTACGACTTCTATTTGTAGCGGCCACAGCCGACTGTCTTTTTCTATTGATTTCTGCTCTCGCAGCCTGGCTATATCTTCTGCAAAAGACTGTTGCTGTGCGACCTGGACCAGTATCTTCTCCGCTTGCTGGAGAAACTCGGCTTCTATTATCTGTTTCTTGACAGATTCTAATGGCTTCGACGCTCGTTTCAGTGGGAGAGGTGCCGCCTTTTTCTGCTTTCGCCAGTCGGGATCCTTTTCTAAGTTCTGTTTCGTTCTTTTGTAGAACGTCTTCTCGGTTTTTCTTCGACAAAGAAATATGAATCGTAGAACGCTTGCTGTTGCGCGGAGTAGTCGTTCCCACTTAGAAAACTTGGATGGATCTGGAATGGCTTCGGTCAACTTTATGACGTTTTCGACGGCGACTAACGTTCTCTCTTCCCCAGTCTCTTCTGTAATTGGAGGTTTCTCAGACGGCCACGACGACGATTCTTCATACAAGAACTTGGGACCACAGTACCACTCATGCTGTGAGTCAAAGTGCTGTGGTACGTCACGGGTAGCGATGTCAGCGATATTCAGTTTCGTGGGCACCCATCGCCAGTCTTCAACTTTGCTGTTTTCTTCAATGGCAGCTATTCTATGGGCGACGAACGACTTGTATACTCGTGCCCCTCTTCTTATCCAGGTCAGAACGGTTTTGCTGTCTGACCAGTATGTCACCGATGCGGGCTTGATGTTGTGCTCGCGCATCACAGCTGCAGCCACACGGGTTCCCATCACCGCCGCCTGCAGCTCGAGGCGCGGTATTGACTGCAGTTTCAGTGGCGCCACCTTCGCCTTTGCCATGACGAGGCTGACGTGTTGCTTGCCGTCTTCTGTCGTGGCCCGCCAATACACTGCTGCTGCGTATGCCATTTCGCTCGCGTCGGTGAACACATGGACCTGTGTTTCTTTAGCTTCACTGTAACCTGGATAACACCGTGGTATGCTGACATTTTTGAGCTGCTGTAGGTGCTGCGTCCAGCCCTTCCATTTAATCGCTAGGTCTTCGTCTAGCGGCTGATCCCAGTCGATTCCTCGCCTCCATGCCTCTTGCAATATCTGCTTGGCTCTAATGGTTACTGGTGAAGCGAGTCCGAGCGGGTCATATAGTGACATGACTATCTTCAGCGCCTCCCGTTTAGTTGGCACCTCCTTTTCTATCACGCCTTTTGGTAGACGTGCGAGTGTCAGGTTGAAGCCCAGCGTGTCTTCCCCTGGTCTCCATATCAGGCCGAGGATTTTCTCTGTACCATCTATGTCTCCGATGTTGACGACTTCAGCACGGATCTGTGATGGATCTATGTTTTCTATAAGTTGCGAGCTGTTTGATACCCATTTTCTTAGTTCAAACTTCGCCTGTTGGTGTATTGTCTTCACCGCTGTTGCGATACGAGTCGCTTCTTCTACAGATCTGTAGCTATCGAGATAGTCATCCATATAATGATTCTGTATAATGGCTTCCACTGCTTCTGGATGCTCTTCTGTATGCCTTTTCGCGTTCCAATTCTTCGCGAAAATGGCTGTGCACGGCGAACTTGCCGCGCCGAATATGATGGACGTCATGCGGTACTGTTCGGGTGCTCCGTCTCTTCTGTCGCCTCTCCACAGATATCGTAGGGCGTCTCTGTCTTGCGGCCGCACCTTCACTTGCATGAACATCTCTGCTATGTCACCGGAAATGGCTATTCGGTGACGTCGGAACCTCATCATGACGCCGGGCAGCGACTGTAGCAAGTCCGGTCCAGTTAGGAGGAAGTCGTTGAGCGATAGACCTCCTGATTTGGCAGCGGCGTCATGTACTATACGGAGTTTTTCAGGCTTCATTGGATTGAACACGTCGAAATGAGGTAGGTACCAAGTTCTACCCGGTGTGCTCGTCTTGGGCGCCTTCTCCGCGTAACCTTTCTGGATAAGTGCTTCCATCTGTTCTGTATATCTATCTCGAAGAGCCGGTTTGCTATCGAGTTTCTTCTCTATTGAGACGAGCCTTTTGAGTGCTGTCCCGTAACTATCTGGCATTTCTGTGTTTTCATTTTTCCACAGCATAGCCGTTTCTATGTGGCCATCTTCTAACTGTTGAGTGTGACGAATCAATATGTCTTCTGCTTTCTTCTCGGGATCGGAGTCTGGTCTTCTAGGATTAATAACCAGTGATTCTATAGCGAAGAATTCACGAAGCTGTTCATTCAGATCTTCGTCGCTGTCCACCAATCGGTTGACGTAGTGCACCTGCTGACCCAGGATTCTTGTGTGCGCACCGTGAAGTGTCCAGCCCAGTGTGGTTAGCGACGCAACAGGCTGGTGTTTCGGTCCTCTACGAATTTCACTGGCCAGTAGTAGGTGCCAGTTGTCTTGACCGATGAGTATCTTCGGTGCGCCTGTGTCGTAAATCAGCTGTTGCCTCAGGTCATCGAGATGTTTGCACTGTGCGACGTCTTCTTCGCTGACTGTTTGCGGTGCGAGGTTGAGCTTCGGTATGGTGCGCGCTCTGAATGGCACCCTATCTTTCAACTGGCTTGCAAGAGTGACGGTTATTCTTCGGGAGCAAGGAGTGTCGATCATGGTGTTACCGATCGCACCTATCTTCAAAGGGTCGATATGGCCCTCTGCTCCAATTTGGTTTGAGATTTCTTCGTCGATCAAAGAAACGGTGGATCCATCGTCGAGAAGAGCGAATGTGGAAGCTTCTCCCGCCGGTCCAATGACTCGAACCGGTACTATCTTGAGGTAGGCATGACTCGCAGCTGTTCGTGAGCTGGCCACCGTTTCTTGAGCTTCCTTCTTCCCAACTGGAACATCGGGCTTCTCATCTTCCGTTGCTTTAGGCTTCTTGTTGTAGTGAAGAAGTCGATGGTGCGTGGCTATACACCCCTTGGCGTCACACTTCTTTGCTTTGCATGTGTGACCATTGCGACGGCTTCGCAGGCAACGGAAACAGAGATTGAGTTTCTTGGCGAGTTCCCATCTCTTGTCACTGGATCCCTCTTTAAATTTCTTGCAGTCAGTAGTGCTGTGACCCTCCTTATCGCAGATATGACATTTGCTATTTGATGTTGACTTCTCTGTAGCAGCGTGAGTTCTCTGCACGACACGCTTGGATGCTGTTGCTTCAGAGCTGATGTTCTCCGGTGGAGCGAAGGCGCTGCAGAATCGAGCTTGTTCAGTGATAAAGTCGCTAAAGAGTGAGAGGTCTGGTAGCGACTGATACTTCTCGGTATATGTTCGGTACCACTGTACACGCAGCGAGTTCGGCAGCTTCTCGGTAAGTGTTCGCATCAGCTCGGCATTGATAAGATAATGTTCTTTCTTCAGTGCGCGCAGAGTGACTATGCCGCTTCTAACTCGGCTTGCGAAATTGCAGATGTCTTTTGGAGATTCGCTGCAGCGCGGCAACCCACGTAGTCTATCTGTTTCGGCTTGAGCTATTGAGTCTGGGCGGCCGAATTGCAGCTCGAGTTCTCTCATGATGTCATCTGGTCTTGCATTTCCGATGAGTTCCGAGCTCACTGTCTCTAGCGCACGTCCGTGCAGGCTTCTTCGAAGTCTTGCTGTGTTCTCAACATCATTGAAGTATATTCTTGTGGTTTCATAGATGGCACGGTATGAAAGCCATTCTGTATGAGCTCCATTGAAGCTCGGTAAGGTCATGATGGCCTTTGACGCCGAGGGCTGCTGTGTCCACTGTTCTGTTTTCCTGTCGGCTAACGATGCTATAGCGGACGTCAATTCCGTTATGAAAGGACGGAAATCTCCCCCGGTGTTCTCTTCTTTCGAAGGTGCTATGTTGTTCACTTCTTTTTCTATAGGATTCGGCAGAGTTACTTGCGTCTGGAGGCCCACTATAACATCGGCATCCACAGGGGGGGGACGTTGCACACGGCTTCTATTTCTATTGTCCCCCTTAGTGGAGTTGTCCCCTTTCGGCGGCTCTGGTTCTGGTGCCTCTTCTAGCCAGGAACGCACGTACTCATTGTTTGAGGTTCTATTATCCATATATTCGCCGTCGGAGTCTTCTTCCTCGGCTCTTTGAAGTGCTATTTGAGCAAGTTCCAACTTAATCTTCAATAAGTCTTCACGTGCTCTTGAAATTTTTCTATGGGACCGCGTCGTTCTATTTGTAGTCGACGGCGGCTTGTTATGTTCGTTACGGGCGTCACCCCGGGTAGTCATCGGCATGGTTCGGCTATGGTTTTCTTCGGTTTCCTTTTCTATTGGCTGTATCGTCTGGTCTACAGACTTCATTGAATCGTCTGAAGTTTCTTCTGACTGAGTTCCTTGTTTTGAAGTGCACGGTTGTCACTCAGATCGAGCTCGTACAGGTAGGTCTTTCTTCGGGGCAGGGTTCTGTACTGTTCCTTCAACGGTGGACGGCGATCGTGGTGGTCGCTCGTGACGAATGCCTGGAGCACTACGGTCTCTGCTTTGTGATCTATAAATGATAAATGATAAATGATTTATTTTCTGTAAGTAGGTTTGTACAAACACTTTTACACGTCAAACATATTTTTTTTTAAACTAGATGAGTTCGACGTTTCCTATCTGACTACTCTGAGAAGAAACGCCGAAACAAACTCAGAGGTCACAGTCTCTTTTAAAGTCCAGACATAATCTTGGTCAGATCATGTGAAGACCATGTAGATTGCAGTCAGAAATGGTCTTTTGATGAAAGAACCACACAGATTGAGTGGACCTGTCCAGTCAGTGCACGCATTTGTCAGTAATCGTGCAGCTCAACTCAAAACTTAAGGAGCTTAACGATTCGACGAACAATACCAAAGAAAAGACATTTGGGTAGGCCGCATAAATTACTCAAACTGTCAGACTATAACTAAAACTGAGAAAAGGATAAAATAAATAAAAAACAATGATCCACGTAGTCTTCACATTCACAATAATTAAAAATAGTATAACAAACAAAATATTCATGTCATTGTATAGAATATGTAAAAAGGTATTTAAATCAACATTAATAGTGTAAATTTATTGGAGCAGCTCAAACCCAAGCCTTTTTGTCCTCAATATAGTCTTTGACAGTATAAAAGGCTTTCTGACAAAGTTTCCGCTTTATACAATTTTTGAATTTATTAAGGCTTAGTTCTTGAATGTGGCTAGGTAGTTTATTATAAAAACGTATACATTGGCAACTAAACGAACCACTTATTTTCTTCAGCCTGGTTGTAGGAACCACAAATTTGTGTTTGTTTCTAGTATTCACATTATGGACGTCACTGTATTTTTTAAACAAATTGATATTTTTATGAGCATACAAAAGATTTTCATAGATATACTGAGAAGGCACAGTCATTATATTAATTTCTTTAAATTTATCTCTGAGGGAGTGTCTGGGACTTAATTTGTAAATTGAACGAATAGCCCTTTTTTGTAAAACAAAAATTGTCTGAATATCGGCGGCATTTCCCCACAACAGAATACCGTACGACATCACACTATGAAAATAACTAAAGTAAACTAAACGGGCTGTCTCTAAACAAGTTAAATCACGAATTTTCCTAACGGCGTATGCTGCAGCGCTAAGCTTTTTCGACAATTTATCTATATGGGGGCCCCATTGAAGTTTGGCATCCAAAGTTATGCCCAAGAACACTGTGGTATCTTCGGGAATCAACTCTTCGCCCTTTATGAGAACACTAGTTTTTACTTGTCTAACATGAGGTATAGTGAACTTAATACACTTAGTTTTTTTCTCGTTAAGAAGTAGGTTATTAACATTAAACCAGTTAACTACTTTTGCGAGGGCGCTATTTACATTGTCAGTAACCAGCTGCTGACGTTTGAGTTTAAATAAAAGTGAAGTGTCATCTGCAAACAACACTATATCATGATTATCCTTTATGAGGTAAGGCAAGTCATTAATATAAATAAGAAACAAAAACGGGCCAAGAATTGAGCCTTGGGGGACCCCCATTGTTACTACGGATCCGGGTGATCTTTTCCCGTTAACATCAACTCTTTGAATCCTATCACTTAAGTAAGAAGTGAGAAGATCCAGAGAGGCATTCCGGATTCCGTAGTGATGCAGTTTCCTGATTAATGTTTCATGAAGAACGCAGTCGAATGCCTTGGACAAATCACAAAAAATGCCCAAAACATCGCATTTATCCTCCCATGCATTATAAACATGACCTAAAAGTTCAACACCGGCATCAGTAGTCGAACGACCCCTTGTAAAACCAAACTGTTTGTTATGTAATAATTTATGTTTATTAAAAAATCTTTGCAGTTGATCTAAAATAACTTTTTCAAAAATTTTACTAAAAGTAGGTAGCACTGAAATAGGTCTATAATTAGTAGGGTCAGATGTACTACCCGATTTAAACAACGGTATTATTTTACTATATTTCATAAGATCAGGAAACTCACCACGGTCAATACAATTGTTAAAAATAACTGCTAAAGTAGGTGCTACAATGTTTATAATTGATTTAGCAACGTCCACAGAATTTCCCCATAGATCAGCAGTCTTTTTAATATTTAACGTGTGAAAGGTTTTAATTATGTCTCTACAGGTAACATATTGGAATTTAAACTCAGAATCACAAACTGAAACGTTTTCTTTAAGTAAAGACTCTGCAGCAGTGGGTGATGACCTTAGAGATTTAGTAGTTGATACGGGAATCTCAGCGAAGAACTTTTCAAATCTCGTTAGTGTCATCTTCTATGTTAGTCTTCAATCTCCGAAACGAGTCTTCAACTTCAGAATTATTTTCTATCTTCAATCTTCTATAATAATTCTTCAAGAATAAATTTTCAGAGTTGAGGCTTCAGTAATTGTTCTTCAATAGTGAATCTTCAGAAATAAATCTTCAGGGAAAAGCTTCAGGAACAATTCTTCTATGACAAATCTTCTGTGATAAATCTTCAGAGATAAATCTTCAGAGATAAGGCTTCAGAAATGGTTCTTCTATAATGAATCTTCAGAAATAAATCTTCAGGGAAAAGGTTACAGGAACAGTTCTTCTATGATAAATCTTCTGTTGATAAATCTTCAGGAATAAGGCTTCAGGAACGCTTCTTCAGTCTTCTATAATAAATCTTCAGAGATAAATCTTCAGGGGAAAAGATTCAGGAACAATTCTTCTATGACAAATCTTCTGTGATAAATCTTCTATGATAAATCTTCAGAGATAAGGCTTCTATGAATGGTTCTTCTATAATGAATCTTCAGAAATAAATCTTCAGGGAAAAGTTACAGGAACAGTTCTTCTATGATAAATCTTCTGTTGATAAATCTTCAGGAATAAGGCTTCAGGAACGTTTCTTCAGTCTTCTATAATAAATCTTCAGAGATAAATCTTCAGGGAAAAAGATTCAGGAACAATTCTTCTATGACAAATCTTCTGTGATAAATCTTCTATGATAAATCTTCAGAGATAAGGCTTCTATGAATGGTTCTTCTATAATGAATCTTCAGAAATAAATCTTCAGGGAAAAGTTACAGGAACAGTTCTTCTATGATAAATCTTCTGTTGATAAATCTTCAGGAATAAGGCTTCAGGAACGTTTCTTCAGTCTTCTTATTCTTCAGGGATCCCACAGGAACCGTCCCGGCCGCAAACATCCGGCTCGCAAGGACCAGCAAATGTGCCGGACGGGCGTGATCGTTGGACACGGTGAAGTGAAGGGAGTGTGTAAGCCTATCCAGGTGAATGCCTATGTGTGAGGTTAGGCCTCCCAGTCCAAGCGGCGCTGACGTCCGGTTTCTATAGGCTCGGATTGTCTGCAACCGATGACCAGCAGCTATGTTCGTGTGAGGTTCTGAAGGATTATTTTCAATGAAACAGCATCTTGATAAGTCTTCAGCGGAGTTCAGGAGACGATTGGCGCACTCTTCAGGAAGATAGATGGTACCATGCCGATGGCTACGATTTGCTATTTTGGTCGGTGTGCTTAGGTACCTCGAAACTTTACCTTACTGAGGACCGCGAATCGTCTCCTGATTTTGGTTTTATTTTCGACTATTTTTTATTTAAAAAATTTCACAAAATTGCTTATTTCTATCTTAAATATTTCATTAAATATAACATGTGACATGTTGTTAGAATCGTCATTAGACCGCGCATCGACTGAGATATCTGTTATTCCTGTAAGTCTATGTTCTGAAAAGATATTAGTGTGTAAACACTGAAAATTCGATTATTTTGATCAAAAAATATTTTGCAAGTTAAATTACTCGAAAACTACTGAAGCTATTTCAATGGTCTATACAGATATCTGAAGCCGGTCTAATGACCTAGAACAATACGATAGTTTAAATATCGGCACTATGTTTTTCAGGGCGTGACGCGCCCTGAAAACCTAAAACAATAAAATCTATTAACAAAAGTACGGTTGCAACTTCTATAAACACAATTAAGCGGGTTCTGCAGTTAAACCACAGGTCTAATTTTTATGCCCAGGGCTAGGTCTCAGTCTAGGGTACCTGGGCACACTATGAAAACTATAAAAAACAGCTATATAACCCACTCAATGGTAGTTTATAGGATGGCGTTCACAGTTTCAACCTCTGTAAACTCAACTAAGTGGGTTTTGCAGATAAACTACAAGTCTAATACTACGCCCAGGCCTAGGTCTTAAGCTAGGGTACCTGGGCGCACCAACAAAAACTATAAAACGGCTATATAGCCCACTCAGTTGCTATTTATAGAGGTTGTACTTACAGTTTTCCTTAGGAAACTTCACTATTTCACTATCAGATAGATAGATAGATAGATAAAACATTTATTTGATGCACACAAAAGACACAGCACAACACACAAAAGTACAATTAAATTATTACTCTTCAGTCTTCACATGAATAGATATAAAAATTAAAAACAAAAAAAGGTGCCAACATACAAAAAAAAAATAAAGAAAAACATACATAAAATCTTGACATAACGTACATAATTTCAAGTAAAGATTATAGGTAGGTACCTACACAGTGCGGTGTGCGTCTCAAGGTTGCATCAAATGGGAGTCCAGCTCAGCATGTGTCAGGCAAGTATACCTGACGCTGATATTCTGCTGGATCCCTGCAGTGACGTACGGACGCTGAGCAGTCATGATTATGTTGGTGTTGTGACATAGTGTTATGCGCGGAGTGAAATAACTAAGTATACCCACAACTCTAATTATTTAATCAGTAACATTTTGCGTTTAGATTACTTGACTTGATTAGATATTATATATAAAGTTTAAAGTATAATGTATAAAATAAATTAATAATCACAATAAATAAATAGTGGCGTAGGTGCGAATAAAATAATATGGGTTAAAAATGAAATTAGTGTGTTCACAATAAATAAATGTAGGTAATTAATATGTGTATATTTATCACAATAATTATGTATTTAATCTTTAATATGCAACAAAAGATCCACGAATTATTAAATTACCAAGTGCCTATACCCTTCGTTCACAGGTTTTTACCAAGAGATACGCTAAATAGACAGACTGGCTCGGGAAGGACATGATAACCAGTTAAATAATGGACGTGTTTGAAACAGTCATCCCCAGTTTTTTCTGAGAGGCGATAAGAAACTGCCGCAGTCGAACTCTGAAGGTTGCAAGAGATTTTAGGTTCCTTATCGGCGGGGGTATATTATTCCAGCATTTAGATGCGGCGTATCTAAAACTTCCCCTGAAGGCCGCTGTCTTGTGCGAGTGAGTGGAGAGTTGCTGTGAGCACTGTCTTCTTGCGCATTCTCTTTTACTAGCGATCCAGCTCAGTTTATTGTACAAGTAGGACGGCTGCTTGTACTTTATAACTCCAAAAAGTAGGCATGCCAAGTGCAACTTACGACGTGACTTCATCTTGAGGATTGAGTGGTTATTTAAAAAGGGCGTTACGTGACTTCTTGGTGGGATTGAGAAGCAGAATCGAGCGCAGGCGTTTTGCACCCTCTGAATCAGTCGATCAGTTCTTGCCAGTAACCGAGGGCCAATAACTACGTCCGCATAGTTTAAATTCGATAGCACGAGAGACTCAGCCAGCTGGATCCGCAGCTCCTCTGAAAGATAAGGCCTTATTTTATAGAGGACCTTAAGCCGGTAAAAACAAGTGCGCACTGACTCTGACACGTGTGTTTCGTATCTCAACCCAGCGTCCATGTTCAGACCCAGATTACGTGCCTCGCTGACTCGACTGACCGACTCACCCATCAGAGTAACGTTGAGTGTTGCCGGCACTGCACTGATTTGGTTCTTAGTTCCAAACAGTATATACTTAGTTTTAGTGGGGTTAAGTACCAAACCGTTGCTTTCAGCCCAACATACTATCCTGTCAAGATCATCATTAAGGTCTTTTAGCGCGCTGTTATAGTCACTTGGCTGAAAAGAGATATAGACCTGCACGTCATCAGCATAAATGTGGTACTTACACCGCTTTAGGGAACTTATTATATCCGCACAATACAAAATGAAGATTATGGGGCCCAGTATTGAGCCTTGCGGAACTCCCCTATAAACGGATGCAAGGGATGAAACTAGGGAAGAGCCATTGCTTAATCGTATTTCCACACGCTGCTGACGGTTGGTGAGGTAACTTTGGAACCAGTGTATAGTGTTTTGGTCAAAACCATAATAGTTTAGCTTAGACAGAAATAAATCTATATTAATGCAGTCAAAAGCGCGCGAAAAATCCAATAGCACGAGAAGTGTGCACAGGCCTTTATCATGTGCTGACAGAATGTTATCTGTCACGTCCAAAAGAGCCGTAGAAGTACCACGTCGTTTACGAAAGCCTGACTGCAGCTCAGGTAGAATGTGTTTTTCTCACAGAGTTTTAGAACACTTTAGCGTTTTAAATTAACATTAAATTACACTTTAACGCGTTGAATTTACTTTAAATTCACTAAATAAAATGATAAGAACAAATGTCTTTGATTTCCTAACTTAGAAACACCGTTTGATTCGCGATTGCACTGTACGTGAACTATGACGGTCCCCCGCTACTTGCGCCTATGTGCACAGATAGGGTCTCGTCGCCTACTATGAATCTACGTTAAGTTAGAACAAAATAAAAAACCTATGTATCTATTGTTTGGTGACGCTTCGTCGCGAACACCGTTTAAGAGATACAGCAATTTGCTAAACGTTACTGCAGCGGCATCTTGAATAACTCTGAAACCTCAAGACGCACAAATTCTATTTTTTGGGCACAATTAGGCACAAATTATATCTATCTAAGTAGCTAGTTTGTATTCAGCTACGACCACTGGTAAAAAAACATGCCGCTGCAGTAACGTTACTCCAGCGGAATCTGTTTTTCGTGAATATCTTTGGATCGGCTGGACGCACAAATTCTAAATTTCGGGCACATTTACACGAGATTGGGTACTAATTCCTGTCAAGACGAAATCCTGAAAAGCGACAACATTCCGCTGCAGTAACGCACACAAAATATGGACTGTGCTTACACCACCAATTTTACATCTGGTAAAACCTGTATTTTGTGCGAATAAATTATTCTTATTCTCTCTCTCCGTCTCTCTCTCACTGGAACCATGACCTTTTTTCACGTCATAATACGGCCCCTGAACTGGCTGAACTAGATAATTAAGTTTCCTATCCAACTACTCCCGAGAAGAAAGGCCAAAACAAACTCAGAAGTCTTCTAAAATCCGCCCAGTGGGTTCCCGCATTATCCAGGCATGAGGGCTCAGTAGCCGTGGCTTGGTCACCCACGGTGAAGCGAAGAGGAACCCGAGGAGGGGCCGCTCGTCAGGGCTTTTGCTGGTAAGCCAAAGACGACGTAGTGGCCAACTTTATACAAAGATTGGATACAAAAGGTAGGTAATGAGGTCAAAAGTTCAATAAGAATACCTACATACCCTGCCCCCTAAACTAGGAAAATCCTGTATCTTGGGAGGGTATTTGCTAATTGGCGGGCAGAGTATATTGTAAGTACACCTACAATTCACCAGCTATCAAGTACCACCCTGTAATTTTAGTGGATAATGAGAGCCTATTGTTAAAGAACCGGGCACTACAGATCAGACTCCGGGCTGTTACTGCGAATTTTAATGGATAATGAGAGCCTATTGTTAAAGAACCGGGCACTACAGATCAGACTCCGGGCTGTAACTGCGAATTTTAATGGATAATGAGAGCCTATTGTTAAAGAACCGGGCACTACAGATCAGACTCCGGGCTGTAACTGCGAATTTTAATGGATAATGAGAGCCTATTATTAAAGAACCGGGCACTACAGATCAGACTCCGGGCTGTTACTGCGAATTTTAATGGATAATGAGAGCCTATTGTTAAAGAACCGGGCACTACAGATCAGACTCCGGGCTGTTACTGCGAATTTTAATGGATAATGAGAGCCTATTGTTAAAGAACCGGGCACTACAGATCAGACTCCGGGCTATTACTGCGAATTTAATGGATAATGAGAGCCTATTGTTAAAGAACCGGGCACTACAGATCAGACTCCGGGCTGTTATTGCGAATTTTAATGGATAATGAGAGCCTATTGTTAAAGAACCGGGCACTACAGATCAGACTCCGGGCTATTACTGCGAATTTAATGGATAATGAGAGCCTATTGTTAAAGAACCGGGCACTACAGATCAGACTCCGGGCTGTTATTGCGAATTTTAATGGATAATGAGAGCCTATTGTTAAAGAACCGGGCACTACAGATCAGACTCCGGGCTGTAACTGCGAATTTTAATGGATAATGAGAGCCTATTATTAAAGAACCGGGCACTACAGATCAGACTCCGGGCTGTTACTGCGAATTTTAATGGATAATGAGAGCCTATTGTTAAAGAACCGGGCACTACAGATCAGACTCCGGGCTATTACTGCGAATTTAATGGATAATGAGAGCCTATTGTTAAAGAACCGGGCACTACAGATCAGACTCCGGGCTGTTACTGCGAATTTTAATGGATAATGAGAGCCTATTGTTAAAGAACCGGGCACTACAGATCAGACTCCGGGCTATTACTGCGAATTTAATGGATAATGAGAGCCTATTGTTAAAGAACCGGGCACTACAGATCAGACTCCGGGCTGTTATTGCGAATTTTAATGGATAATGAGAGCCTATTGTTAAAGAACCGGGCACTACAGATCAGACTCCGGGCTATTACTGCGAATTTAATGGATAATGAGAGCCTATTGTTAAAGAACCGGGCACTACAGATCAGACTCCGGGCTGTTATTGCGAATTTTAATGGATAATGAGAGCCTATTGTTAAAGAACCGGGCACTACAGATCAGACTCCGGGCTGTAACTGCGAATTTTAATGGATAATGAGAGCCTATTATTAAAGAACCGGGCACTACAGATCAGACTCCGGGCTGTTACTGCGAATTTTAATGGATAATGAGAGCCTATTGTTAAAGAACCGGGCACTACAGATCAGACTCCGGGCTATTACTGCGAATTTAATGGATAATGAGAGCCTATTGTTAAAGAACCGGGCACTACAGATCAGACTCCGGGCTGTTATTGCGAATTTTAATGGATAATGAGAGCCTATTGTTAAAGAACCGGGCACTACAGATCAGACTCCGGGCTGTTACTGCGAATTTTAATGGATAATGAGAGCCTATTGTTAAAGAACCGGGCACTACAGATCAGACTCCGGGCTGTTACTGCGAATTTCGAAATTGAACGAATCCTATTTCACAGTGCCAGTCCCGAGGATTGAACAAAATATCACTCAAATCAACGCAGTCCCTTGCGAACATTAGAGCAACGAGACAGGCATCAGATGCAGCGCTTTCCCAGACAAGCCTTAACTCACTTTACCAGTTAATGCTTGGATATCAGAAAAAACTAAGACATGTCAAGATAATGAGCTACTTACACCACCTGCCTCTTACTAAAATGTAATTCTCACCATTTTCAGAGCGCCTCTTACGGCCTCTACAATATTACTTTATACAACGTGTAATGTTAAATGCGCAAAACCTCTTAAGGGGTCATTGTACTCATCATTATGAACAACTTTTACTATGGCACCAAACCTGAAATCGCGAAAAAAAAATCAGCTGTTCAGTACATTTATGTTCGCATAATACGTCAAAATGTAGGTACCTACTGAACAGCCGATTTTTTTTTCGCGATTTCAGGTTTGGTCCCATAGTAAAAGTTGTTCATAATGATGAGTACAATGACCCCTTAAGAGGTTTTGCGCATTTAACATTACACGTTGTATAGTGTATTATCTATGCTCTAAAAAGCCTGCATTCACCTGCAGGGCTAACATGACAAGCACGAGAACACGAGATATCACGATTTGTCGAAATTTTACGAATTCTGACGTTATTATGCGATTATTATGCCTAACACTGTGACATTATACATCTAGACCGAAGATCTAGACGTTGCCATGATTACAGTGTGAAGTGTGGAAGAGCATCGAATCTTCTGTCCCTTACGGCGTGCCGTATTTTTGCTTCAAAAATGTTGACAAACAAAGTACTTTGCATGAGATATGTGTGGGGGCATGTGTCGGGAAACTCTTCAGTGAATAAGTCCTTTTTAGGTATTGAAATATATTTTGCACACCACCTGCTCGAAAATGTCAAATTATATGTCAAGCAACCTTAACCTCAAGTGAGTCATTAGTGGCCGGGGGCACAGCCGGTCAATAATGTTGTACTGGATTTCATTATGACCCGCTGGTCAATAATGTGATTTGAATTTGGAATCTCACATGCTCAGCTAAATTGGCAGTATAGTACTAACAAACACCCTTTGGTGCCAGAAAGAGGAAAGCTATTCTCGAAACCCTTACTACGCGTATATTCTCGATTTCCTACAAAATCATAACGACTGCTTCTTCATATCGTTGCCATGTTTTCGAAAACATAATATTGTAAGAATAATTAGATAACTACGAACCATTTTTTAAAAGGAATGGAATAACATTAAAACTGGCTTTAATAATAACAAATACCGTATAACCGTACCGCGCCGTAATACAGTAATAGTAATTGGCTGTAACATTGGCTAATATTGCTGTGGATTTTAAATAAAAACTTAACTTTATCTTTGCACAACTGGACTAATGTCTCAAATGTTACCATTAACTTCAATTAATATGTAAGTGCATATAACTAACTAGGTCTAAGTATGTTATTCTTACTGTTTGTTTATTTAATAAATACTTTGTTTTTCGTACTATGGCTATTATTTTCTCACAGTAGGTGTAAAAAGTAGAGTATCCTCCTCTGGGCTAGGTGTTTTTGCCTTGGGCTAGCTTCAAAAATGACGGTAATGAAAATTAGTGGCAAATAATATACATACCTACTCATTTGATAACTTAACATAATCAGCCTATAATGGCATGCCGGTTTCCTCACGATGTTTTCCTTCACTGTTTTGAGAGCAGTGGTGATGAAATATTTAACCAAAGTAAAGCGCCTGTCAGGGTTCGAACCTATGACCTACAACTCGTGAGTCAGGGCCGTTATCACTGGGCCTCCACTGCTATACTACACTCACTTGGTAATCACCACAAATGGCAATGAACTAGAGATTTTAGTAATTATGTTGCGAAGGTTTATTATTGCACAGTCATAACTCCCTAGATTTTGTTAAGCACCATAATTGGCAAAGTGACTGGTTATTACCTACTGAAAGGGATGCTCATCTACGTTATAGTGTACCCCTCCGTCACAGTTTCTGTCGCGGCCGCCGAAAAGAACTTCATTCCAATATAAATATAGTTTTAAAACTAAGTATTTTCATTAATAATCATCAAAAGTTGGGGTTGGCACAACTATTAATATACTATAAAGGCGAAAGTTTGTGAGTGCGTGTGTGTGTGTATTTGTATGTTGTTACAAAAATGGTTAATTGTGCAGTTTCCTCGTGCAAAAAGCGATCTGCCACTTCAAATTTGCGAAACCATGGTGTTTCTTACCACATGCAAGTATAAATTATACATTCAAAAAGTTTAAGTTTAAAAAAAAATAACGGCGTTAAAATATATTTCTTTATTGCCTGAAACTATTGGACATCTTCAGAAATTACCGGTTTTAGGAATTCCCGCAACATAAACCAAAGGTACCTAAAATTAAAATAATATGAGTAATTTATGACTTTCAATTACTAAAAAATGCTATAAGCATTGCATTGTGGATATATTATATGCGTTTTATACAGCTCTTCCGAGCAAATCTTTTCAATATCCAATTTATTTTTGGTTTAATTTGTATTTTTAAGTAGGTATAGTTGTTTTATCTCACGAAAGCTGGCGAGCCATACTTGTATGTGTAAATGTTACATGCACATTGTCTTTGTGTGCGTAAGCTCGGAAGCGCGCTACCTGCAGGTACGCACACAAGAGCGCGTGTCTATACGCATTACATCCACAAGTATGGCTCAACCGCTTTCGTGATATAAAACCACTGTACTGTGAGAACTTGAATCTCGATTACAAACACCACACTTATAAGGTTTTTCACTAGTGTGTATACCAATGACATTATACATCTAGACGTTGCCATGATTACAGTGTGAAGTGTGGAAGTGAGACACATATATACGAAATAATTAGGAAAATTGAGACAAAGCATCGTATCTTCTGTCCCTTACGGCGCGCGTCGTGCCGTATTTTTGCATGGCAAAATTTTAAAATGTTGCCAAACAAAGTACTTTCACTGTTACAAAATTTATCTTGCGTCGATTAATTTAACATTTTTGGACAGTTTTTGCATTGTGCGAATGTATTGACATGGGTTTCAGTCCAAAATATGGAAGATTTCTTACGTTAAACGTCATTTCTCATACCACATAACCTAGAAAAAGTATAATATTGCTGTCTCATGACCGGCCACGCGGTGGCTCGATCTAGATGTATATTATCTAAGGTGTATACGAATATGTTCTGTTAAGTGACCCCTTTTACAAAAACTACGTTGACATACATCACACTTATAAGGTTTTTCACCAGTGTGTATACGAATATGTTCTGTTAAGTGACCCTTTTCACAAAAACTACGTTGACATACATCACACTTATAAGGTTTTTCACCGGTGTGTGTACGAATATGTTTTGTTAAATTAGACTTTTTACTAAAACTTCGTTGACATACATCACACTTATAAGGTTTTTCACCAGTGTGTACACGAATATGTTTTGTTAATTGACCCTTTTCACAAAAACTACGTTGACATACATCACACTTATAAGGTTTTTCACCAGTGTGTGTACGAACATGTTTTGTTAAATTAAACTTTTTATTAAAACTACGCTGACATACGTCACACTTGTAAGATTTTTCACCAATTTGTGCGCGAGTACGTTGTATCTTTGTTACTCGATTAAACCTACGCTGATCACATTTGTAATTAGGTTTGGACGTACGTTTTTTAGCTATCCGGATAACTTTCGATTCTGATTGGTCTTTTTTCATTTGCTCGTCTGTTATTGCATCTTCTGGTTTTGTTCTTGGTTTGTCCAGTTTTGGTTTCTTCGCAACGGTCGCCCCTGTGATTATAAAGCTGATAAGTAGTGTTGAAACAAGATTAATATGAACAAGAATCAAAATAATAGCGCTATGCTTGATTCATTATAGAGCCGAAAAATAATTTCTGGTGACATTGAATAATACGCTTTATTACAAGAGACATGAAGTACAAAATTGTACTAACATTAACATTATGGTCTGTTTCAAAAGCATGATCAAAGTTTAAGGCGAGGACAACCGACTTTTAATGATTTTAAACTGAAGATCACGTTTTTAAAACGAGTAAGTAGTGTTAAATATTTGGAAAAAACATGTGTTAAATTAGATAACTTTTCTTAATGGGGATGCGCTAAGTTAGCCCGCAAAATTCAATTTTTCTTACGTTTTTTGCAATTTGCAGATCAGTGTCAGGTTATATGTTGATTAAAATATGATTCGCGGCCGTAACAAATATGGCTTTACAAAATTATAATCATTAGAATCAGCAATACAACTCCATAACTTAGAATTGACCTCAAATCTAGCGATTTCATGAAATCATGAGGAGCGACTGCTGCTGGGGACGTCACAACTGCGACGGTTATGTCGCTCTGTTCGTGACAGCCACTGACAGCACAGCTACGGGTAGGTATGCCGTCTGCAGTCGTCCACTCGACCGTAGCAGCAGGTGGCAATGTCGCCGTCTCCAGAAGCGTTTTTTTTAACTATAACTGTTTCTATACGATATTATGTTATATATATATATTAATTGTATCTATATATAAATTGTATCTACTCTTTATTTTCATATCCATTACTGGACCAAATCGGAACCAAATATCAATTTTATCCACATTCCTACCCTATTCATATTCCTATCCAATCCCACTAATGAGGGTGAGATTGTGGGATTCAATCGGAATAAGCCACTCACGAGAATCACTTTTAATAATGTGATATCACGGAATGAAGGTGTATTTTTTATTGATCATACCGCTAACCCTTAAACATATTTTTCATTCTTTCATACCTACATTTGGCGACGTAGGTGTACATACTATACACCTCTGACACTGCGGGTGATACAGACACGTGATGTTGTCTATTATTCCTAAAGTGGTTTGGGTTTGCGTATTTACTCCCGCACGCGTAATAGACCTGCATGCGTCATTGTATTCATTACTCTTGTCTGAGCAACTGGCAGCAAGCTCGTCATGCTCTCTGCCTGTCACTGCTTGCGGTAGCGTCTGATCTTAGCGTTGTGCTCGTGAGTGAGTGACTTGTCGTCTTGCTGGCCATGGTTTTGTTATTGTTATCAGAAATTAACAATTTATTGAATTAACTACGATAGTGCTAGTTCATCTTTTGTGACTTAGAGATACAGTCCTGTGGATAGAATTCAACATGGCACATGTAAGCCTTTTAGGTAACAAAAACTTACTTGTCGTCTCCCGGCCTCTTCGTTTCTTCTTAGATACTTCTTTATCTTCTTCCACTTCAGTTTTAAACGCCATTAAAGGTACATCATCTTCTAAATCTGATTCAGAATGGTGTGGTTGTGTATCTGCTACATCTAGACAGCTATTGTCTAAATTGTCTGGTTCTAGCTCTGTAAGTAAACAAAAACAGTTGAGTCATCATCATCATCATCATCATCATCATCTGTCAGCCATTTCCCAACAATGTTGGGGTCGGCTTCCAGTCTAACCAGATGCAGCTGAATCCCAGTAATTTTACATGGAGCAACTGCCTATCTGATCTCCACAACCCAGTTACTGGGTAATATGATACCCCTTGGTAAGACTGGTTGTCAGACTATCGGGCTTCTGACGAACCGTATCGACTGTCAAAGATCTAAAAATGTCAGCCGGGACTAACGGCTTAACATGCTTTCCGAGGCACGGAGGGGTATCGGTATGTAAAGATGGTCACCCATCCATGAACCGACCGCGGGAAGCGTAGCTTAAGAGCGTTGACTCGGTACGGCATTTCATACAAACTTTCAAGTCCTTTTTTATCGAAATGAATGAACCGATTTTAATGAAACTTCATACGCATAAGTAGGATACATAGGTCTAAAAAGTTAGTAAAGAATATTTTCTAAATGTCTTATTTAAAAAAAGATAAATGGAAATCTCTGCTTCTATGGAATATTTAAAATCAGTCTAATTTAGCTGCAACACTATTTTTCGAAAATGTTCTTTACTAACTTTTTAGACCTATGTACCCTGCTTATGCGTATGAAGTTTCATTAAAATCGGTTCATTCATTTCGATAAAAAAGGACTTGAAAGTTTGTATGAAATGCCGTACCGAGTCAACGCTCTTAAGGTGATTGCGCTGTGTAGCCCGCGAAATTCATTTGTTTTTTGGTTTTTTGAAATTTGCAGCTCCGTGTCAGATTGTATCTTGATCAAAATGTTATACGCGGCAATTATGTATTTACATAATTTTAACCATAAATATCACCAAGTTAGATTTCGTGCAGAGTCGTCAAACGAACGAAATCTAACGAATCTGCACGAAATCTAACTTAGAGAGATGTATTGATGATTTTTATGGTTAAAATTATATAAATACATGTTTTACTGCCGCGTATCATACTTTGACCAACATACAACCTGAAACGGACCTGCATATTACAAAAAACCCACAAAAAAATAATTTCGCGGGCTACCACTGCGCATCATGCTTAACTTGATCGATCGACCCGTGCGGCTGTTATTACTAAGCCACGAGCCCCTCAAAAAAAAAAACCGTCAAGAGTATTACTCTTTTATTATCAACTAGCGACCCGCCCCTGCTTCGCACGGGTTTTACGACTTGATAAAACATGGTGATTTCTTTATTATAAACTAGTTGATCCGACAGACGTTGTCATGTCCTTTCAATAATTCATACAAAATGATGTGCATAACTCCAGCTTCCTCATAGGTGATAGAATAATTCTACATATGCCAATATTTAAAGCATAATAGCTGCCATCGAAGTACCCAGTCTTAATTTAGCTGCCGCAAAAACTTCGTCAATATGAGTCGTTTAGTGTGTGTTAGCCAGAGTGACGTCACCCCAGCTTCCTCATTCAGAACAGCCAAACCAGTGAGGTTAGAGTTTTGGAGTAAAGTCAGAAAATTAAAGCATAATTGCTGCCATCGGCAGCAAAATTTTCAAATCTCTGGTCATAATACTCTATGAGTTATTAAACTTTTAAACATGTGTAAGCTGAAGTGACGTCACCCCAGCTGCTCAGTCATATCTTCCGAACGAAAGAAGATATGATTATGTATTATAGCTCAAAAATTAAAGCATAATAGCTGCCGAAGGCAGCAAAATTTTCAAATCTCTGGTCAAAATACTCTCTGAGTTATTAAACTTATAAACATGTGTTAGCTGACGTGACGCCACCCCAGCTGCTCAGTCATATCTTCCGAACGAAAGAACATAGGATAATGTTTTACAGCTCAAAAGCTAGGTCATAATAGCTGCCGTAGGCAGCAAAATTTTCAAATCTCTAGGTCTCGTAGTTTCTACGTAATAACCAAAAATAGTTTCCGCGCCAAAAAATTCAAATTATTGCCTCGGAGCAGGTAAGGAGCGGCGTTGCCGTTCCGTGCGCTACGTTATCAGTTTGTTGTAGTTTGAACTAGATTATAGACTGGGAGCCGACTACACACTTTAATATTGTACTATGTACGGACGCCGCGCGCCGGTACAATTTAAGATTTTTCCGTCACGACCCTTGTCTAATATTAAAACATGTAACATGCATGTATAAAATGAATTACTTATAGGAAATAATAATAATGACATGGACCTGTCATTTTAATGGTTTTTGAGTTCAAGATGGCGGATCCAAACTAACAGTTTCAAATTTTTCGTCATGGACACCCCTTATTCGTCATGTGTGTCATTTTCATAGTTCTTGAGGTCGCTGAAAACGATGATGAGGTCAAAATAAAAATCCAAAATGGCGGCAGCGAAAATTTTCAAATTTTTCGACATGGGTGTCATTTTCATGATTTTTGAGGTCACTGAAAACGATAGTGGGGTCAAAATGAAAATCCAAGATGGCGGCTGCGAAAATTCCCAAATTTTTCGTCATGGGTGTCATTTTTATGGTTCTTGAAGTCGCTGAAAACGATAGTGGGGTCAAAATGAAAATCTAAGATGGCGGCTGCAAAAATTTTGAAATTTTTGGCCATGGGTGTCATTTTCATGGTATTTGAGGTCAATGAAAACGATAGTGGGGTCAAAATGAAAATCCAAGATGGCGGCTGTGAAAATTTTAAAATTATTCGTCATGTGTGTCATTTTCATAGTTCTTGACGTCCCTGACAACGATGATGAGGTTAAAATAAAAATCCAAGATGGCGGCTGCGAAAATTTTCAAATTTTTCGTCATGGGTGTCATTTTCATGGTGTTTGAGGTCGCTGAAGAGGATAGTTGGGTCAAAATAAAAATCTAAGATGGCGGCTGCAAAAATTTTGAAATATTTGGACATGGGTGTCATTTTCATGGTATTTGAGGTCGGTGAAAATGATAGTGGGGTCAAAATGAAAATCCAAGATGGCGGCTACGAAACTTTTGAAATGTTTTCGATATGGGTGTCATTTTCATGGTATTTGAGGTCGCTGAAAACGATAGTGGGGTCAAAATGAAAATCTAAGATGGCGGCTGCAAAAATTTTGAAATTTTTGGCAATGGGTGTCATTTTCATAGTTTTTGAGGTCGGTGAAAACGATAGTGGGGTCAAAATGAAAATCCAAGATGGTGGCTGCGAAAATATTCAAATTTTTCGTCATGGGTGTCATTTTCATGGTGGTTGTGGTCGCTGAAGACGATAGTTGGGTCAAAATGAAAATCTAAGATGGCGGCTGCAAAAATTTTGAAATTTTTGGCAATGGGTGTCATTTTCATGGTATTTGAGGTCAATGAAAACGATAGTGGGGTCAAAATGAAAATCCAAGATGGCGGCTGCGAAATTTTTAAAATTATTCGTCATGTGTGTCATTTTCATAGTTCTTGAGGTCGCTGAAAACGATGATGAGGTCAAAATAAAAATCCAAGATGGCGGCTGCGAAAATTTTCAAATTTTTCGACATGGGTGTCATTTTCATGGTATTTGAGGTCGCTGAAAACGACAGTGGGGTTAAAATGAAAATCCAAGATGGCGCCTGCGAAAATTTTCAAATACCATGAAAATGACACCCATGACGAAAAATTTGAAAATTTTTGCATCTGCCATCTTGGATTTTTATTTTGACCTCATTATCGTTTTCAGCGACCTCAAGAACCTTGAAAATTTTCGCATCCGCCATCTTGGATTTTCATTTTGACCTCATTATCGTTCCCAGCGACCTCAAAAACCATGAAAATGACACCCATGACGAAAAATTTGAAAAATTTCGCATCCGCCATCTTGGATTTTCATTTTGACCTCATTATCGTTCCCAGCGACCTCAAAAACCATGAAAATGACACCCATGACGAAAAATTTGAAAATTTTCGCATCCGCCATCTTGGATTTTCATTTTGACCTCATTATCGTTCCCAGCGACCTCAAAAACCATGAAAATGACACCCATGACGAAAAATTTGAAAAATTTCGCATCCGCCATCTTGGATTTTCATTTTGACCTCATTATCATTCCCAGCAACCTCAAAAACCATGAAAATGACACCCATGACGAAAAAATTGAAAATTTTCGCATCCGCCATCTTGGAATTTCATTTTGACCTCATTACCGTTTTCAGCGACCTCAAGAACCATGAAAATGACACCCATGACGAAAAATTTGAAAATTTTCGCATCCGCCATCTTGGATTTTCATTTTGACCCCACTATCGTTTTCATTGACCTCAAATACCATGAAAATGACACCCATTGCCAAAAATTTCAAAATTTTTGCAGCCGCCATCTTAGATTTTCATTTTGACCCAACTATCGTCTTCAGCGACCACAAACAAGAAATATATTAATATAAAGAAAATAATTAAACGGTCACAGAGAGTAATTAAAAAACAAAATCTCTTAAAATTAAATCTTTCGCTTAGAAAGGAACGTGTTGTCTTATCTCAAAGTTTAATTACTTGTAATATTGAGTTAAATAAATGTAGGGAAAAATATGACACAGATATCCAGCTCCTCTATAATGATATACAACACAAGGAACACTTGCTGAAGGATATTTTTGAAAAATATGAGAATTCACAACAACAACTTAGTGACCGCTTATTTGAGGCTGGGGAACTACTGGATTTGGTGAAGTGTAATGCTGAGAGGTATGAGTCTTTAACTAATACCCTCTCTTTTAGCTGTGTCTGCTCCCAGGAGCCCCAGCCTCAACTTGTTACACCCGCACCCCAACTTGTTACACCCGCACCCTTAGTGGCTCAGCCAGTAGGTAGCTGTATGGATAAAGATATCAATATTATGAATAGTTTGACAACTTATGTTTTTTCTGACAAATTTGGTCAAGGTTTTGGTAGTATATTTAATCAGTGTTTGCAACACTATGTAATTAATAATTGTTTACCCGGTGCCAGTATTAGCCATTTAATTAAAAATATTAAATTGACAAAAATAAACCCCAGTTCCACTGTTATACTATTATATGGGGATAGTTTATCTGTAAGAAAAAAGGACATAATTGAATGTGTCCATTTGATGTTACATCTCAATGAGACTAAGAACTGTAAATTTATTTTCTGTGCATTGCCTTATTCAACATATTTGTCTGATGAGCAAAATAGTCACATTTATAATTTAAATATGTTAATTTATAATAGAACTTGTCATCATAGTGACGCTATTTTATATTTTGATTGTAATCAATTTATTACTGATTACAAACTGACTAATTATGAAATGTATTTGCCACCTAGTTGTAGGAGACATATTGCTAATCTTTTAGCATACAATATACATAGTGACACCGGTACTTGTAGTGTACCATCGAATACTGTTAGTAGTAGTACTAATATCATTTTTGATACGCCTTGTAGTTTAAACTATTAGGTGTGACAATGGGTAGGCCGCATAACTTGAATGTTGTACATCAAAACATGCAGGGTCTGTCCGGCAAAGAGTTAGAGTTAAGTTTATTTATGGAGAACTATGATGTTCAGGTGTTATGTTTGACTGAACACTGGTTGAAAGAACATGAAGTAGTCTTTATGAATGATGATTATTTTACTGTACAAAGTGCATTTGTGAGAAAAAGTGCTATTCGCGGTGGGTCTTTAGTTATTGTTTCAAACAAGTTGAAATGTAAACAACGTTTAGATATAGTTAATCTTTCTATTGAGCGCATTGTTGAGTTGTCTTGTGTTGAACTCGAGCGATACATTATAATTTGCGTTTATCGACCCCCCTCTGGGGATTTTATTCGTTTCGAATTGGTTATGGAAGATACACTCAATAGGTTAAAATCAAGTAATAAAAGCATAATTTTATGTGGAGATTTTAATATTAATATTTTAGATGTTACTCCATTAAGTATTAGACTTCTCAATCTGTTTAGGTCTTATAATTTAATTAACTTGTTTTTCGAACCTACTAGGATCACGGCAACTTCGTCAACATGTCTTGATAATATATTTAGTGATTGTGAGGTCAAAAATAAATTAGTGCTAAGTGACCTAACATCTGACCACTGTGGTTTATTAGCTAGCTTCCCTATGCCATTACATAAAAAGCTGCATAAAAGAGAATGCAGGCCTTATACAGCTAGTCGTTGCAACAAGTTTAAAAATAATATAGCTCGTAGAATTACACCATCTCTAGCAGAACACGAGAATCCTAATGAAATCTATGGAGCCCTTTTTGATGTTGTGCAAAAAGAATACCAATCTACTTTCAAGACCAAAACCATTAACATTAATGGCACCTCCGTTGGCTTTAATCAATGGGCTACTCCAGGTATTTATAAAAGTAGAGCGAGACTATACGAGTTATACGGTTTGAAAAAATACAGGTTTGATACTTCTTTCCTAGAGTATGTCAAAAAATATTCAAAATTATTTAAAAACATTTGTGTTTTTGCTAAATCTAAATTTTTAAGCGATACAATTAAGAAATCCAATAATAAAGTAAAAACAACCTGGAAAATTATTAACAATGAAACGGGTAAGTCGGTGAAACAAGAAAAACAACTTGAGATTATGGTTGACAATAAGTTAATTAGTAAAGCAGCTGACGTAGCTGAGGCATTTAATGAGTTTTTCGCCAACATACCTATTACTACGACTCGCTCCTTAAATTCGTCCCCATCTAAAGCTGAAAACCTTTTGCATAGTAGTGTGCCCAAATGTAGTCGCTTATTTAGCTTCGAACATGTAACACCTCGTGATGTAGTTAATGTTTTTAACACACTTAAGTCTAAAAACACTGGTGATTACTGGGGCATCTCCATTAAACTATTAAGTAATATAATATACATCGTAGCCCCCTATCTAGCTGTTACTTTTAATAAATGTGTTGATTTAGGAACTTTTCCTGACCTCATGAAAAGTAGCAAAGTCATACCATTATTTAAATCCGGTAATAAAAATGACGTTGGAAATTTCAGGCCTATTTCTATCTTACCTGCATTTAGCAAAATATTTGAAAAGTTAATACTCAAGCAGTTGCTAAAACATTTTAATTTAAACAGACTCCTTCACGATGAACAATATGGCTTCACTAAAGGTCGTTCGACTACGGATGCGGGTGTTGCTCTGCTGAAACACATATTTAACGCTTGGGAGAACTCGCAAAATGCTATTGGAGTTTTTTGTGATCTCTCCAAAGCCTTTGATTGCGTGCACCATGACACGCTTTTGCGTAAATTACGTCATTATGGTGTCCAAAACGAAGCTCTCAAAGTAATAAATTCTTATTTACATAATAGGTTCCAATGTGTAGATGTTAATGGTGTGAAATCTTCCGGGCTACCAGTTCAGTTAGGTGTACCTCAAGGCTCAATACTGGGTCCATTCTTATTCCTAGTGTATATTAATGACTTACCATTCTATTTAAAGGGTATCTGTGATGTTGTACTGTTTGCAGATGACACCTCTCTTATTTTTAAAGTAGACAGAAACAGACATGATTTTGATGATGTAAACAGTGCACTCTCAATGGTTACGGATTGGTTTACGACAAATAACTTAGTTCTCAATGCCAAGAAAACTAAATGTATAAAGTTTGCCTTACCGAATGTTAGAAATCTGGGACCCAACATCGTCTTAGATGAAGAGGTACTTAAGACTGTAGAATCAGCAGTTTTTCTGGGTATAACAGTAGATGCTAAACTTCAGTGGGGCCCACATATATCAAGCCTAGCGGGAAGGCTCAGTTCAGCCGCCTACGCCGTCAGGAAAGTAAGACAATACACTGACGTTGATACAGCTCGGTTAGTCTATTTTAGTTATTTCCATAGCGTTATGTCCTACGGTATTCTGCTATGGGGCAAAGCGGCTGATATTCAAAATATTTTTGTTCTTCAAAAACGAGCTGTTCGAGCAATTTACCAGCTAGGAGCTAGAGTTTCTCTGAGAGAATTTTTTAAGGATATTGGTATTCTCACGGTGGCATCACAGTTCATCTTCGCCAACATCTTATACATTAGGCAAAATATACATTTGTACAGTAAAAACAGTGATATTCACAATATTAACACCAGAAATAAGGACAAATTACGTGCTCCATTTCATCGGCTTCATAAGGTTCATAACTCATTTGTTGGTCTTGGTATAGCTTTTTATAACAAGCTACCTTCTTCTTTGCTAGATTTGCCTTTTAATGCGTTTAAAATTAAAGTTAAATCCAATCTTTGTTCAAAGGCATACTATTCTATCAACGATTACTTAAACGATAAGAATAGTTGGTCGCTGTGATTAACTCAAGACAATGTTTA
Source organism: Cosmia trapezina (assembly GCA_905163495.3). Taxonomy (NCBI): domain Eukaryota; kingdom Metazoa; phylum Arthropoda; class Insecta; order Lepidoptera; family Noctuidae; genus Cosmia; species Cosmia trapezina. Next base: position 4,750,881 of record LR991041.1, on the reverse strand, counting down.
TGTTATGTTCTTTCTCCAGGATCAGCTTACATAATGACAGGTTACATGAGTTAAGTACTAAAATTGTTTATTTTATTTGACAAAAATATAATTTAATGTATTGTGTTGCGTAAATTATTTTGCATAGGTACTATTGTATAGAAGCTAGTTCTTCTAACTGAACAGACAGCTGTGCTGCTGGGGAGTTTGTTCCGCTACTTCTTCTTCCCAGCTAAAGCACTAGGAAGTGGTGAAGGGCGGGCGTTTTGTGGGGACTGTCTTACTGTAATTTTGACGTTCAAAAAGTGCTGATTCTCAGCCTAATTTGAATAAAGGACTTTTGATTTGATTTGATTTGAAACACCATGAAAATGACACCCATGACGAAAAACTTGAAAACCTTTTAAGGGGTCAAAAAAATCAGCTGTTCAGTACATTTTGACGAATTATGCGAACAGAAATGTACTGAACAGCTGATTTTTTTTTCGCGATTTCAGTTTTGGTCCCATAGTAAAAGTTGTTCATAATGATGAGTACAATGACCCGAGGTTCTGCGCATTTAACGTTACACGTTGTATAGGTATATAGATTATTAGTTCCACTATAGTTCAGTCGGCTCTCAGTCTAAGATCTTCAATATTCAAAATAAAATTGTTTTGAGCGCAAGCTATAATGACTTCTAATACAATTCCTGCTAAGTACAAACTTGATTGCAATAATGTAGCGCACGGAACGGCAACGCCGCTACTTACCTGCTCCGAGGCAATAATTTGAATTTTTTGGCGCGGAAACTATTTTTGGTTATTACGTAGAAACTACGAGACCTAGAGATTTGAAAATTTTGCTGCCTACGGCAGCTATTATGACCTAGCTTTTGAGCTGTAAAACATTATCCTATGTTCTTTCGTTCGGAAGATATGACTGAGCAGCTGGGGTGGCGTCACGTCAGCTAACACATGTTTATAAGTTTAATAACTCAGAGAGTATTTTGACCAGAGATTTGAAAATTTTGCTGCCTTTGGCAGCTATTATGCTTTAATTTTTGAGCTATAATACATAATCATATCTTCTTTCGTTCGGAAGATATGACTGAGCAGCTGGGGTGACGTCACTTCAGCTTACACATGTTTAAAAGTTTAATAACTCATAGAGTATTATGACCAGAGATTTGAAAATTTTGCTGCCGATGGCAGCAATTATGCTTTAATTTTCTGACTTTACTCCAAAACTCTAACCTCACTGGTTTGGCTGTTCTGAATGAGGAAGCTGGGGTGACGTCACTCTGGCTAACACACACTAAACGACTCATATTGACGAAGTTTTTGCGGCAGCTAAATTAAGACTGGGTACTTCGATGGCAGCTATTATGCTTTAAATATTGGCATATGTAGAATTATTCTATCACCTATGAGGAAGCTGGAGTTATGCACATTACAAAATGCACTGTAGTTTTCCAGAATTTTACAATTTTCGCGGCAACTTTTCCAATTTTTCTCGTCTTCTTTCATAAGGGCCACACATTTACAGTCCGCTGGCAGTCCGCCGGCAGGCGGTCATTCTTATAAACTGTTTTTGACAGTTGACAGTTGATTGTCAGTTGAATAACAGTTGAACGAATGACCGGCTGCCGGCGGACCGCCAGCAGCCTGTAAATGTGTGGCCTTTATGAAAAGAAAAATTGGAAAAGTTGCCGGAAAAATTGTAGTAGTGTACGAGTAATGTGTGAGGGCCCTTAAGAACCTTCCTCGGACTTAACGAATATGTGAAAAAAAAAAATAACCGAATTGGTCCAGCACTCCATTCATTTTTAACCGACTTCAAAAAGGAGGTTCTGTATTCGACCCGTATGTAGGTATGTATGTTTGTATGTCCTCGATTTTCTCAAAATTTAATGAACCCATTTTGATGATTCTTTCACTGACGTGATTTACATACTTTAAGGAAGGTTTTTAGTATATAAACAGGTGTATCAGGTAATTATTCTTATGTAAGAAGTTATGTGCATAAATAATGTACTGTATCTCCGGCATTTCTAAGCGGATTTTGATGATTCTTGTTTTCGTTCGTCATGGGCTTATGTAATTGCATGTATAGTCAACTAAAAATGGAAAAATTTTACTTACTTAAAATCAAAAAGTAAAAACCGACTTCAAAACCGTAAAACAAATAAAATAACCTTAACAGCTTCCGAAGTCGGTGTCTTCAATTCTTCAATGCACCTTAGCTTGGTACCGACTTCAGAAACAGTAAAGTGTTTTATGAAACTTATTTTATTTGTTTTACGTTTTTGAAGTCGGTTTTTTTTTTAATATGTTTTTATTTATACTCATATACATTACTTAGACTAAAACGGCTGAACGGATTTGTATGAAATTTGGCACATGGGTAGACCATGACCTGGATTAGGACATAGGATACTGTTATCCCAGTAGTACGTTCCCGTGGGAGAATTTCCAACCTCCACTCGGGCGAAGCCGCTGGCAAAAGCTAGTACCTGCTTATATTAGTGACCGTTACGTTGAATTAAATTAAACACTTTTTGATCAATATAATATTAAACAGATTATAATATCCTTAATTTTATTTATCTTTTATTGAAATTTTTGGTCTTAAAAACATACCTTCAATTTGATGTTCCTCCTTTGGCTCAATAATGTCATCTAGTCTCTCACAAACAGCTGGTAATTCTTCTTTGATAGCAATGCTTTCTGTTTGACATTCATCAACTATACTCATGTTCTCTGTTGGAGATTTAATAAACCCACTGCAAAACTCTAAGTGGTTTTGGTTTATAAAACAATTGGGCTGTAAAAAGATGATTTTAGTATTAAGAAAATATACTGGTGATCACAGTCCCACAAGTACAAACCTTTTTTCATATAAGTACTAAAGTTATTCAAATGAGCCTCCACAATTGAAGGGGAAGCACCAGGGTAGCCGGCGAAATTCAATTTTTCTTACGTTTTTCCAATTTGCAAGTCAGTATTAGGTAGGTTGCATGTTATTATTATTATTATTTTGGTTAAACACACTAGCAGCTAATTAGCTGATGCGTGTGTATCAAATAGCTTGGAGATATTTAATCTGTCCAGTCGATTCTTGAAGCAGTTCAGTGAGGGAGCCGTCACAACATTTTCCGGGAGCCTATTCCATGCAGTTACAACTCGGTTAGGCAAGAATTGCTTCAAAGGAATTTTCCCATAACTTCAGGGAATGCCCACGCAAATGTTTGTTGGCATTCATAGTGTAAAGGTCTTGAAGGCTGGGTACTTCGTAGTGTTTTGAAAGTATTTTGTATGTCTCAATGAGCCTACCCCTTTGTCTACGCTGTTCCAGTGTGATAAGGCCAAGGTCTTTGATGCGCTGTTCGTAAGGTAGATTACGCATGGTGCGAACCATCTTGGTTGCCCTTCTTTGTACATTATCAAGTAGAGTGATGTCTTTTTTGAAATATGGGTCCCAGATGACATTGGCATATTCTAAGAGAGGTCTTATGTAGGTCTTGTACAACTTGATAAATGTCTTAGGCGTCAGGCACTTGAATGCTGATTAAATGTTGATTAAAGTATGATTCGCGACCTCAAATAGTCAGTATTAACTGACCTGCAAATTGCAAAAAAACGTAAGAAAATTTGAATTTCGCGAGTGATCCGCTGTGGTTGATTTCTGAATCAGATGAATCCGGAGCAAATCTAACTAAGGCAGATGTATTGATGATTTTTATGGTTAAAATTATATAAATACATATTTCTTACTGTCGCGAATCATATTTTGATCAAGATACAAACTTACACTGACCTGCAAATTGCTAAAAACCAAGGAAAATTTGAGTTTCGCGAGCTACGAGGGTGCGTTTTTAAGTTCGCGGAATGGGGGGGAGGGGATAACAATAGGTCATTATCGGGATGGTCACAACTTCAGCCACTCAATATTAGTATAAATACCAGGTTTTATCTTAATTGGATCATTAGTCTTTGAACTATCGTCAAGCAAACAACTCAATTGGGAAGAAAGTGTGAATTATGGAAAAAATCGATATCGTACCGTAATAAAGTTCCTTACCAAGCAAGGAAAGTCAGTTCAAAATATACTGGAAGAGATGGAATCCGTTTACGGGGACTCTTGCCCGGGTAAAACCATGGTTTACAAGTGGCACACTCTCTTTAAACAAGGCAGGACCTCACTTGAAGACGACCCACGGCCCGGACGGTCGATCGAGGTGACTACTCCGGAAATAATTAAAAATGTCGAAAAAATAATATTGGAAGATGCCAGACTAAAGAAGAAACAGCTTGCAGAAATGGTTGGAGTATCGGATACGACAATTTTTAAAATTCTACACGATCATCTTGGCATGACAAAGGTCAGTGCAAGATGGGTGCTCACGCCGCCTCAAAAACAACACCCCGTGGAGTGTTTTTTGGACCTCTGTAAAGAAGATAAGGATGGACTATTAAGTCGAATTGTTACTGGAGATGAAACTTGGGTTCATCATTATGAACCTGAGTCGAAACAAGACTCTATGCAGTGGCACAAAAAAGGCACACCACCACCCAAGAAGTTTAAAGTGTGTATTTTTCGGACAAAGACAAAGCATTTTTTATGAAGGTATACATAAGCTAATTGAAAGATCTGAAAAATGTATAAGGGTAGCAGGTGAATATATTGAAAAAGAAAAATAATTTAGTATTTTTATTTTCACTTCTCACCTTCCATTCCGCGAACTTAAAAACGCCCCCTCGTACCTTAGCCCAATCACCTTAACCTATTGAATCACGAGTAATGAGACAATTGATTATCTATTGTGTCTCGCCCGATATCGCGACCTCACGACTCAAAGGGTTGAGTTGTCCAACTCCAATGACTACTTCACAATGATACACAGCTTGCGCTGACATGAGAGAGAGGACCATTATCAAACTGTCACACAAGTTTCATACAGAAGTTGTAGCAGTATTATAATATTATGGAGTATAATAATGTAATAATTTTAAACAACATTCAATACTCAATGGTATACTAGGCTTGGAATCCAGACACAATAGGTATGAGCTTGAGAGGAATCACTTATACTCAATAAATTGAAATTACAAATTATAAAAATAAATTGCTGGTGTAGAATAGGTACCTCACCTCGTAATCCTTATTCATCCTCATGGATTTAATTATCTGAGCAAACAGCTCTTCGGCTTCTAGACATTGTCTCAGTAATCGGTAGCATTGCTTTAGTTTAGCGCAGCAGAAGAAACAAGCAAGAATCGGTCTACTGTCTTCAGTTACAAACTGCAACAAAATTTGTGTTGCACTATTTTGTTTTTCAATCAATGAAATCAACGTCAAGCAGGAAACGGGTGATAGGCCCAGTTGTGAAAACAATCTTGGTCACATATCAAAAAACATTTCAGAAAAACTGACACCCTGTGATGATCTTTAAAGTACTGTGACTGCAAATATTAACTTTTGAACATGAACCCTTCTGTAAATTACAATTTAAAACATTTTTTTTTTACACCGACCCAATATTGTTTTTAAATTACCTAAATCACTGAGTATCTCCACTGGCACAAAAGCTAAAATTAAACTTGCTAAGATTAAATGCCTCAATTTTAATTAAAATGCTAGATTTTTGCTCAACATTGAATTGAAAATAATTACATCACCCAACTTTAACCAACTGTAATGTAAAAAAAATGTAATAAGTACGCTAATCTGGCAAGTGACTTTTAAAAATGGCGCGTTTAGTTTTGATTTCGAAATGTTAGGACACATGTTAGATTACTAATTAATTGATGGAAAAAAAAACATTTTCACCTAATGAAACCGGATTTCATCATGCCAATTCTGTTTAATGAGTTAAAATGTTGGTAATACAGCCTAGGCTTCTTTAGGTCGAAGGTAATTTCGTGATGGAGATCGTATCGTGTAGGAGAGGCATTTAAAAACATCAACTTACTGGAATATCAGTCAGCTTCTCATAAAGTTTATGTAAGTTCCTGTTGACCACTACATACATGCGGACATTCTCCGCTAAACATATCCTACACATTGGCAGTTTTTCCATCTTATATCTCAAACAGTATCACTATTGATATTAAATGATATTTAGATCAACTTTCGTCGACTCGATATCACAGAACACTATTTATTACTCCTAGCGGAGCTGAGGAGCCCAAAGCCCCAAACAAACAGTAAATATTATACCAAACCCAATATTATATTTTTCCTAGAAGCGTCGATTATTTTAGACAAACTAAAGTGTAATATTGTGATGTGCACTTGTGCAGTTGTGATTCTAAATTATATAGTGTACAGTACTATCTATGATTTTAAAGAACAAAAGCGTTGAACACAAAAGTTCTATTCTATTTTTATAACATGGCAAGCAAAGCCGATGTCGACTATTCTGCCAATGTCTAAAGTGAGCTAGAGAAACAAGTGTGCACGATATTACAAAAAAAAATATTTGGTTGATCCAGTTGATACAACTTGCTGGATTAGTACAGGACTGAAACAAACAAAAAATAGAAATAAATAAATATTATAATTGTTAAAACATAAAATACACGCATACCACACCAACACATACGGAGTAATTCATAATATACTTTAATCCGTGGCAACCGTACCGAGTGGACGTACCGAGCGGACGTCTTGTGTGTTCGTTACCGAAAAATAATTATTTTCGAGAATGTCGCTGAATTGTAGTGGTTGTGGTGTGGACGTAACTGGCATGCCATTTATTGAGTGTTCCAAAAAGTCTTGCAATAAAGTGTATGAATTAAAGTGCCTTGGAATTACTACGGACTTTGTAACATACTCTCAGGAATATAAGGATCAATGGGTATGTCCTGAGTGTGTCTGTTCACAACGCAAGCCAAATCGCAGTGCTGATACACCAGTTGGTAGAGTATCTGACCAAGTAAGCAGTTTTTCAATAAGCAGTAATGTGAACACTCAGCGCGGCAGTCGCATAAAGTTCACAGAATCACCGGCGACGGAACGTAAGTCCAACTTGCTAGAAGAGATTAAGGATTTTCGATTGGAGGTAATGTCACGCTTAGATAGCCAGGATAGTATTATGGAAAATATGCAGGAAATATTTAATTGCACGAAAAATGAGTTGCAAGAATTACGTTTATACGTGAAGGTACTCGAACAAAAAGTCGACCAAGTTTTCGCTCTAGAAAATCAAATGAAGGAACTAAGTATTGAACCAATATTTAGAACACCAAATAAATATCTCCAAAATATCACAAGCATCACAGGAGACCGAGAAATGTACTAAAGAACCATTGAATTATTCCAAAGCGATTTGTAAACAACCCGCAAACCCGCAACTAGCAAAGTTCGTGAGTAACAAACCCGCCGCCGGCGCATCAGCTGTTACATCATGTGTGGCCATGAAAACAGTGGAACAACCAATGGCGGGTGAAGTTTCGCAAGAGAAGGAACAGCATTTGCCATCAACAGAGGATGAGATGAACAGCAAGGCAGATAGTAATGAAGGGTGGAATGTAGTCCGTAAGAATAAAAGGAAAATCCAGAGTAAAGAAGTAAAAAGAGGGCAAAACTCGAACCTTATGGAAATTCAAGCAATGGAGCGTAAGAAACATCTTCACGTTTGGCGCCTTCATCCGGAAACTACTGTCGAAAACTTAACCACTCATGTAAAACAGGTGTGTGGATCTGAAGTGAATGTTAAAATTGAGAAAATTAAGCATAAGACAGAGAGAGACTACTCTTCTTTTATTGTTGGAATCTCGGAGGGATTATACCAAAAATTATGTCAACCAGATGTATGGCCTCTGAATGCAGAATTTTCGGAATGGATTTGGTTTCGGAGACCAACAAATAAGCCAAATGACGGAAAATAGAAATATTGAACTTTTTTATCAAAACGTAAGAGGTCTACGTACGGAGCTGATTTAATTGCAATAACAGAAACTGGCTGCAATGAGTCAATAAAAGATGCCGAAATTATACCGCAAGGGTATCAAATCTTACGATGCGACCGAACGGACGGACGAAAACAAGGAGGCGCGTTTCTCGTGGCCACACACGGGTTCGAGCTACGTAAAGTGACAGTACCCGGTGACGTAAATGTAGGTAGCTGTGCTTTTGAACTGATTTGTGCTACCGTACATAGCCGTAATAGATATTTGTTTTTGTGCTGTGTGGTTTATATTCCTCCAAGTAGTTGCGAAAATGATTATATGATTTTGTTTAGAATTATTGAGCAGTTAAGTGTTAAATATAAGGACGTTGTTGTTTTAGGAGATTTTAATTTGTATTCTTGTAATAATAATGTGATAAATTGTTATGAATATTTTCTTTCGTTTTGTGAATTCATACAGACAAATCACGTACCTAATTGCAGTAGCCGTCAGTTGGATTTAGTTTTGTGTTCATTGGGTGTGGGTGAGGTGCGCGTGAGTGCTGCGGACGAAGCGCTAGTGCCAGTGGACCCCTACCATCCGCCGCTCGTAATAAGCGTGCCCAGAGGTAAGTGCGAGCGTTCGGACAGTAAATCGACTGAACACACGCCTGCAGACCATGCAGTGACAGAATCGAGTGAATTGTGGCCACAGTGGAGTTTTGCCAAAGCGGATTACGATTCATTATACTCATCGCTATTATCAAACGATTGGGGTCCGATGTATGATATACATGACCCAGAGGCGGCGGTTCAATATTTTTATACCACCGTAAATAACAAAATTAATAATTGCGTTCCAAGGAAGAGGAAAGTATGTGTAAATTCTAGGTTTAGGTACCCGGAGTGGTATACTGGTGAAATTATTCATTATATTAGAAAAAAGGCGATATTACATAAGAGGTTTAAAGAAAGTGGGGTAAGCAGTGACTACGAAATGTTTGCTCGGTGTAGGGCGGTGGTAAAGACGATGATAGTGCGTGCCCATAATCAGCACCAGGAGTGGGTTCAGCAACATTTTGCAAAAGATCCTAGATCTTTTTGGGACTATGTGAGGTCTAAAAAAGCAACAGGGAACCCTAAAAATATCATAAAGGACGGCAAGATTTTATCTGATTCGGAGTGTGCTAAAGAGTTCGCGCAGTATTTTTATTCTGTCTACAACAGTCAGCAGCCGCGTCTCGACGTAAATGCAGCGGTAGCTTCAAGCGGCGGTAACAGCTCGCGTGTTCACATAGGTCGCCTAGCATTGAGTCAAGTAACGGATGCACTTACTCGACTTAAACCAAAACGGTCAGCGGGGCCGGACGGAATTCCAGCTTTTGTTATTAGGGATTGCCGCGCTGTATTAGCGAAGCCACTCTTGCACCTTTATAATCTGTGCTTGGAGACCTCGTATTTTCCTGAGTGTTGGAAAATCACGCGCGTGATTCCAATACCTAAGGGTGGAATGGATTCAGACGTGAGTGGATATAGGCCGGTGGCAATTCTGTCAGCTCCAGCAAAAGTTTTTGAGTCGACCATACACAAGTGCATGTTAGACCAAGTGTCCAGTTTGCTATCGGACGCCCAGCACGGTTTTCGACCGGCGTGTAGCACAACCAGCAATTTACTGAACTTTATGACGTACGTGGTTCCAAATGTTGATGCTGGAGTGCAAGTCGACGCTGCCTACTTTGACTTTAAAAAAGCATTCGATTTGGTTGATAATGACATATTATTAGAAAAGCTGGCAGCAGTCGGATGTACTCCTGCATTGCTTCAGTTATTTGCTAATTACATGAGAGGTCGACGGCAGTTCGTAGAGTATGCCGGTTGTAGATCTGAGCCTTATTATACAAGATCAGGGGTAAACCAGGGCAGTAATGTGGGTCCGCTAAGCTTTATTATTATGATAAATGACCTGCCTGAAGCTGTCAGGGTTGCCACTTGTCTATTATTCGCGGATGATCTTAAATTGCTCATGGCCATTAAAGAAAAAAGTGACTGTGCACGATTGCAGCAAGATATAGACTCTGTAGCCGAGTGGAGTAGAAAAAATAAACTGCAGTTTAACTTAAAAAAGTGCTCAGTCATAACTTTTAGCAGAATGAGAGAACCACGTCATCACGAGTACAAGATTGAGGGTACATCAATTGAGCGGGTAGAAAAGGTACGCGACCTGGGTGTGCACCTGAGCACTGAGTTAACATTTCGTGACCACATTGTGAATGTTTGTAAGAAATCATACAGAAGTCTGGGTTTCGTTCTACGGCGGGCATCGGGTTATACAAATATAAAAGCAGTTGCGGCATTGTATAATGCCCTTATTAGAACTCAGCTAGAGTATAATGCTGTCATATGGGCTCCGCATGAGACTAAATATAGTCTCATGTTGGAGCGCATACAAAACAAATTTACCAGATTTCTGTACATGAAGCTATACGGTGTCTATCCCTTCTATCCGTTGATGTACCCAACCTTATTCGTTATCGGTATGGTCGGGTACAACAAACTCGAGACAAGAAGGGACTTAGCTATCACCACATATTTATTTAAACTGTTACGTGGTAAGCTCTTCTATAATTCCGGTGTTTTGAAGGAGATTTGTCTGAGTGTGCCTGACAATTACGTGTCGCGGCGCCGGAAGCCACGGTTACTAGCAGTGCCACATGCACGAACCAACTTGCTCAGCAAAGCGCCACTGACGCGCGCCTTGCACGCACTGAATGACACGGCTGACAGGGTCGATTTGTTTTCATGTTCTGTGAATGAATTCACAAAAGTCATGTTGTATGTGTTATGTTATTTAAGATAGTTATATAAGATAGTTTAATTAAGGACCACGCTACCGCATTAGGAATTTCCTGTAATGGTAGCAGTGTTTGTGATAAATAAATAAATAAATAATTTTATGTTATTGTGACGGATGAAAGTCATCAGCGCCACATGCAGATCTCGAGAGGAGTATGTTAGTAAAGAAGGAAAATTAGTCGGAAGAGGGATCTTAAATTTTGTGAGGCGCCTATATAAATCTAAAGGTGGAATGTTGTTTGAGCATTCAAGGAAGATGTGGTCCAGAGTGCCTTCCTCCAACCCGCACTCACAGAGAGAGGAGTCTCGAACACGAATCTTTTGCAAAAACACTGGAGTACAACAGAAACCCAAGCGAATTCTACAAAGGGTAGAAATAATTGATTTGGAGGTTTTTTTGAAGCCATAGAACCAAGGTTTTGATTTTATTATTTGCTGTACTGCATAGTAAAACCTGCCCTTTTTCCTTCCAGTGATACTCCAGTGTTCCTGCCATGAGGATTGGAGCTTAGCCTTTGGAAGGCTCAGTAAGTCATACCCCTGATGAATGTTGTAGGTGAGATCAGCTGTTGCTGAAGAGCAAGCATCTTTGGCCAAAGCATCAACACACTCATTGCCCTTAATGCCACAATGACTAGGTATCCAAACCAACTGAACTTTCCTTTGACTACTAGCATAAGATAATAAAGATTTTTTAATTTTTAAAACAAGGGAACTGTGCAATTTACTTTTGAAAGTACTAAGCCTTGCAGACAGCTAAGAGAGTCAGTGAAAATAACGGCTTTGTCAATATTGTGATGTGACTCTATGAAAAGACAAGCTTCCAATAAAGCCACACACTCGCCCGTGAACACAGAAGACTCCTCAGGGCATTTGTACTGCAAAATAATTCTGGAGCTTTGGTAATAAACCGCAGCGCCAATGCTATTGAGATCATTAAATGTAAAGAACCTTTGAAACCCGGACCAACGCTCTCCCACCGCCGCATTGAAGTCTGAATTCGCTGAAGGGGACTTTTTGGAAATACCGATGTCAAAAAAAATTTTTGGTGTGAAACATAAGACTTCATAGGGAAAGTTAAAAAGAGGTAATCGGGGATTCTGTTCTATTGGACATGCTAAATTATGAATCTGACGAAATGCTTTTATGATTAAAGGGATTTCTTTGTTTTTCCAGAAATTTGAGCTTCTACATAATGCATCTAACTCATTCAATCTTGCTAAAAGGGGATGGGAAGATCTAGATATTAACCTAGCCAGAAAACGGGAGGCCAGATACTGCCGTCTCAAGGCCAGGGGAGGTTCAGCACACTCAACCTGCAATGCGTTAATGGGAGAAGACTTCATGCAACCAGAGATGATCCGAAGACACTTTGACTGAATCCTATCCAGTCCCGCCAAAGCCCTTGTTGCATGAAACTAAATGGAACGTACCATAGTCTAAAACACTACGAATTAAGGCGTTATAGACCAATTTCATAGTGTAAGGATGGGCACCCCACCAGACACCCGAGAGAGCCTTTAAAATCGAAACCACTTTTTTACATTTTTTAATTAATAAATTAATATGATGCTTACCATTTAATTTTGAATCTAGGAAAACGCCTAAAAATTTAACCTTATTAACTAACGGAATATTAGAACCCGAAATGTCCACTGTTGTGTGTGGGATTAATCTTTTACGAGTAAAAATTACTGCAAAACTTTTTGGTGCCGATAACGACAGACCATGGCTTAAAAGCCACTGGTTCAGAGAGTCCAGAGAGAGGGATAAGGATGACGCAGCGTCTATGATGGAGGAATCTGTCACATACAAGACTAAGTCGTCGGCATGTTGGAGAATGTGACAGTTACTATTTAGGCAGGAGCCAATGTCCACTGTATACAGGTTATAAAGAAGGGGGCTCAACACGAAGCCTTGCGGGAGTCCTTTCCACCACGAAGCCTTGCGGGAGTCCCTTCCACGTCTGTCTTTCATCAAAATCCTCAGAACCAAAGAACGAGACAAGAGAAGAGCACAGATGCATTCGATCATCTTAACCGGGAGACTCAGCTGGTGCAGTTTCTGCCTGAGTACGACAAGAAGAACGTTGTCGTATGCAGAGATGTCTAGGAAGGCGGCTACAAAGGATTCGTTTTTGGAAAACGCTAAGCGAATATCCGTAAATAAAACGCCAACACTATCCATAGTACCGAGCCCTTTCCTGAAACCAAATTGGTAATTCGGCAGTAAATCTCTCGCTTCGACTATCCATTCAAGTCGATTTTTAATAAGGTGTTCCAATAGTTTGGACAAGACTGAGGATAAAGCAATTGGTCTAAGGCCGTTCGGATCATCTACATGTTTGCCTGGCTTCAGTAAGGGAATAATAATTTGTAATTTCCACTGATCAGGAACCCAGCCATTATTGTGTAATGATTTTTAAAATAATAATTACGAATAAGACTTTTTCCACAAGCGACAGATGGCGCTAGTGATTGCACGAACTTTATACATCCGTTTAGGTATTCATTTGTAGAATACTATTATTAAAGTATATTTCTTTAATACAGTTAGTAAATAATTATTGTTTAAGTTTTAGCCGGCTGAGTGTTCACTTCCGTTTAAAGTGGGGATCCTTCAGTTGGCAACTGATTTGCTAGGACAGAGTCAGTCTTTTTCTAGGCTTTGACCTGTAAGCATATCTGACGGATCCGTGCTACTTTTATTAAATTCATGATGATAAGTGATAACTGTGATAAGTGATTGTTAATAACCATGTGTTTTGGAATTAAGTGAATAAATTATATTCAATACTGCAATTGAGGTGTATGATTTCGTCACATCTCAGAAGTGGGACATGCCTACAAAAAAAAAAAAAAAAAGCCTACAATAATAGTGACTTAAGAAATATTAGGTTATGTATGCCTAAAGTAAAGCTAAGTGTGCTATATAGGGTGACTGGTAATTAGTGACCGATACCTAAACACATGATTGTGCTCATGATAACAAACAACTTTTACTATGGGACCAAACCTGAAATCGCGAAAAAAAAATCAGCTGCTCCCTACATTCATGTTCGCATAACTCGTCAAAATGTAGGGGGCAGCTGATTTTTTTTTCGCGATTTCAGGTTTGGTCCCATAGTAAAAGTTGTTTGTTATCATGAGCACAATCATGTGTTTAGGTATCGGTCACTAATTACCAGTCACCCTATATAATGGAAGCCAAGTGTGCTGTGTGCTAAAGGTTAGCCAGGTGTGCTAAAGGTTAGCCAAGTGTGCTAAAGGTTAGCCAAGTGTGCTAAAGGTTAGCCAGGTGTGCTAAAGGTTAGCCAAGTGTGCTAAAGGTTAGCCAAGTGTGCTAAAGATAAAGCCAAGTGTGCTTTAAAGTTTTTGTTTGGCCAAGTGAGCTAACAAAGACTTGGGCCAAGTGTGCCCGATACGAACAAAGCTATCCTGGAGCACGTAAGTAAAGCATGAATTTATCGACTAACTATGACCTAGATTCATCGATTTACTATTGACTAAGTACGTCAGATTTTAAAATATTTGGCCATGTGTGCAAAAGGCATCTAGGTATTTAATCAAATCTCAAATAATTCCTATTTTCTTTCCTCTAATGTAATGATTGTGCCTATTTTTGTGAACCTCAAATAATTCTTCTTGTGGAGCCTTAAAAATGCTAATTAGCCAAGTAGTGTTATCTAAGGTACGTACAAGTGTGCTTTAGTTACTAGAGGCTATGTATGCCTATTGAGCCATGTGCGCTTAGTTGTTAGAGGTTATGTGTGCCTACAATAGGAAGCCAAGTGTGCTTTAATTACTAGAGGCTATGTATGCCTATTGAGCCATGTGCGCTTAGTTGTTAGAGGTTATGTGTGCCTACAATAGGAAGCCAAGTGTGCTTTAATTACTAGAGGCTATGTATGCCTATTGAGCCATGTGCGCTTAGTTGTTAGAGGTTATGTGTGCCTACAATAGGAAGCCAAGTGTGCTTTAATTACTAGAGGCTATGTATGCCTATTGAGCCATGTGCGCTTAGTTGTTAGAGGTTATGTGTGCCTACAATAGGAAGCCAAGTGTGCTTTAATTACTAGAGGCTATGTATGCCTATTGAGCTATGTGCGCTTAGTTGTTAGAGGTTATGTGTGCCTACAATAGGAAGCCAAGTGTGCTTTAGTTACTAGAGGCTATGTATGCCTATTGAGCCATGTGTGCTTAGTTGTTAGAGGTTATGTGTGCCTACAATAGGAAGCCAAGTGTGCTTTAGCTACTAGAGGCTATGTATGCTTATTGAGCCATGTGTGCTTAGTTGTTAGAGGTTATGTGTGCCTACAATAGGAAGCCAAGTGTGCTTTAGCTACTAGAGGCTATGTATGCCTATTGAGCCATGTGTGCTTAGTTGTTAGAGGTTGTGTGCCTACAATAGGAAGCCAAGTGTGCTTTAGCTACTAGAGGCTATGTATGCCTATTGAGCCATGTGTGCTTAGTTGTTAGAGGTTATGTGTGCCTACAATAGGAAGCCAAGTGTGCTTTAGCTACTAGAGGCTATGTATGCCTATTGAGCCATGTGTGCTTAGTTGTTAGAGGTTATGTGTGCCTACAATAGGAAGCCAAGTGTGCTTTAGCTACTAGAGGCTATGTATGCCTATTGAGCCATGTGTGCTTAGTTGTTAGAGGTTATGTGTGCCTACAATAGGAAGCCAAGTGTGCTTTAGCTACTAGAGGCTATGTATGCCTATTGAGCCATGTGCGCTTAGTTGTTAGAGGTTATGTGTGCCTACAATAGGAAGCCAAGTGTGCTTTAATTACTAGAGGCTATGTATGCCTATTGAGCCATGTGCGCTTAGTTGTTAGAGGTTATGTGTGCCTACAATAGGAAGCCAAGTGTGCTTTAGCTACTAGAGGCTATGTATGCCTATTGAGCCATGTGTGCTTAGTTGTCAGAGGTTATGTGTGCCTACAATAGGAAGCCAAGTGTGCTTTAGTTACTAGAGGCTATGTATGCCTATTGAGCCATGTGTGTGTGTGTCTTTTGCTTTAGTTATTTTTTCTCTTTCCCTAGACATTAATTTTACTTGTTTATTTTAATGAAATACTTTTAATTGGACATTACGTTAATGTAGGTACTAAAGTTTAAAGAGATAATTATTATAAAATGAGCTTAAAATTACATAAGTATTAAAATTATTCATGTGATGACAGTATGCCCTGGACTGGGTTATTATTATTGACTTACTTGATTATTATAAATGACTAATGGGACATTAATGTGACAAGTTACCAAATTGTGTAACTGTATTAACCAGTGTATTATTATGTTTGAGGCAACTTCAGAAGAAGAGCCGCCTGTTACAAGACAAACCAGTAGCCCCTGTGTCGAACAAGGCAGAGACAAAGACGACACGTGCAAAGAAGCGATTTAAATGGAAGCGCAAGATGTCTACTTCGACCTCTTCGTCTTCAAGCATGATATCTGATACAACAAGTACACCACCACGACGCAAGAAACAGAAAAGGACATCAAGTTATTCTCAAAAAGAGGTACTGAATCTTTTGAATGTTTTTCAAGGAAGGAAAAGATACAAGATATATTTATTTTGTAAAACATGAGTAAAATTATACAGGTCTTATAATTAATATGAGGTAGCTAGATGTTTTGCCATTTATGGCGTATATAATTAGTCATACTAGACAAACAAATACAAAAAAAAAAAACAACACCATATCTAAAAAGAATAGAAGCGACCAATCCATGATATGCTGTTAATAGAATGTCAGCATTAACTTTCTTGGATAATTGAAATAATTGATATGCAGATTTACTCAGACACTTGCAGATTTCCTCTAAGTGAGATTTCCATGTTAGTTTATTATCTACAGTTGTACCCAAGAACTTTGCTTTCGTAACCTCTTCTACTATAGGGTTATTATACGTAATGTTAACTGGTGGATACTTACGACGCTGGTGGCAATGAATAACTTTTGTTTTATTTAGATTAATTACAAGATTCTTACTGTCAAGCCAAACTTACAAAGGAGTTTCCAAGTGAGCAAAATTATGGTCGGCTTCTAGAAGAAATGTTAGCTCGTACGACTCAAAGTAATGATAACTCATCTGAATATTTTTACGACAAATTAATGCTTATACACAGGTGTCATATTACTGGTCAAAGAGCCGTAGATTGTATAACTCACGGTATTATTGATTGTCTATGTCCGCGTTGTTCTTCGTAGATACGCAACGGATTTTGATGCGGTTTCCACCATCATTTAGATAGTTTGTTCTGGAAGGTTTTTATGTGTTGTCCATGTATATTAAACATAAACGTAGATAGTATTGAAACGTAGATAGTGTGAAAAATAGGTTTTTTTTTAGCACTTACATGGCGTGCGCTGACTAAATGGTAAGAGATACATAAAATTAATGTTCTATGGGATTGTATATATTAAAAAGTTCAACAGGAAAGTCTATGCAGAAAAGTCTGCATGTGTCTTTCTTGTAAGGATTATTCACAGTAACAATTTTTATCTTTTACAATTTAAAAAAAAAATATATATAAATTGTTATTTCCAAAGATAATTTGACGGTTATATTACTAATCCTTATCCAATAAAATACGTTAGTTTAATTGGGAATTTCATTACGATTAAATTATGCTTTGACATCGTATCATTTAATCGAGTGTAGAAGTACTGGTTAATATGACTCTATGCAGACTGCTTTACTGATTGGTTAAAATTGTACTGAATTACCATCCATAGCTTTATTTAAAGACGATAGTAGGTACGTTATTCTTTTGCAAAACTCCTGGGCTCCGTTGTAACGCCAGTGATTTTGAATTCCCTAGAAATTATCTTTCAAAACCACATTCAGCTATCTAACATATCACAATAAAACATATTCGAATTAGTTCGAAGTTTTTGCTTTATGTTCTTGTTATTCTGGAGATGTTTTACATATAAGGTTAATAGTAGTAAACCTGGTAAATGATGTAACTTACATTAGGCTACTTGTCGTATAGGCACAGGTAAATGTTACCTAGTTCTGTCAAATCTTTTTGACGCCATACCAGACACGTTACAAAGTTTAAGAGATGAGGCCAGCACCAATATCCGAGTTAGCCAAGAAAAACAAAAAGCTAATTATGATGCCGAAAGGCCTGTTAGTACCTATAAAGAAGGTTCGTGCAAAATCATCGAGTTTTAGGTAATGACCAATATAAAATTGCTGAAATTCTGGGATTTAATAAAAGTCAACATCAAATAATGTATTTCAAATAGGCACTTTTGAGCGTCAAAATTAAAAAAAAAAAAAAATTGTTTCTAGCTGTCCCTTCCAAAATTTAGCGTTACCTACTCTTTAAAAAAAAACTGTTTTACAATATTTTGTATACATTAATAAATCATTATTATGTGAAGATGATACAACTAGAATAAAAATTAATATACTTGTTAGGTAAAAATAATTAAAAATGAACAATGACAGATAAATTAATTATGTTAAAGATACATTGTAAAAGTATATACGATTTTCTTGAAATTTTAACAAGTAACGAGTCGTGAGTTAAAGTAATCACAGAATGTAAAATCAATGTCATAAAATAATAACGTCACGTGTCATACAATTAAATTAGCAACCAGTTTGATTTCATCTCGACTCTAGATTGTCCTATGAACAGGACCAGCATGTTTCCAAGCATTCTAATCCTGGATTAATCCTATAATTTGTATTATGCTTGTTTACAAAGCGTATTTTTAATATGAGTTTTGAATTTTCTTTTATTTAATTGCAATATGTCACAAAATATTTTGTTGTAACATTTAACACAGCAGGTACCCCATAAAAGATGTAAATAAAATAACAAAAATTCGGTATTCTTTAGCTAATCTGAAAAATGGTTGATCTATTTTATCTTTATTTCTAGTAGGTAATAAAATTATGTCTATCACTTATTTTAATTAAAAAAAAAAAAAAACGAAAAATAAACGGAAGAATACAATATAAAAGCATAGTTTCCGATGACTGTAAGACCATAAAAGTTCATCAAATAATAATAGCAGCTCATCTTCTGGTGCTGAAAGTAATAATGTTGACGATAAACCATGCCCCAGAATCAAATCCGAGATCAATGAATAACCGAATGTAATGATTATATAGGTATGTAAGGTTTATTTTAATTTAACTGTTATTGGAATTGTAAAATCGTGCGTCAGGAGATCGCACGATGTCGGATGGCCGAATGTAATGATTTTTAAAATAATAATTACGAATAAGACTTTTTCCACAAGCGACAGATGGCGCTAGTGATTGCACGAACTTTATACATCCGTTTAGGTATTCATTTGTAGAATACTATTATTAAAGTATATTTCTTTAATACAGTTAGTAAATAATTATTGTTTAAGTTTTAGCCGGCTGAGTGTTCACTTCCGTTTAAAGTGGGGATCCTTCAGTTGGCAACTGATTTGCTAGGACAGAGTCAGTCTTTTTCTAGGCTTTGACCTGTAAGCATATCTGACGGATCCGTGCTACTTTTATTAAATTCATGATGATAAGTGATAACTGTGATAAGTGATTGTTAATAACCATGTGTTTTGGAATTAAGTGAATAAATTATATTCAATACTGCAATTGAGGTGTATGATTTCGTCACAATTGTAACAAAAATTAATGATGTCAAGGAAGTATAGTTTAGCCGTGTCTCCAGAATGAACAATAAAAGAATATGGCACACCGTCAGTACCGGGGGCTGAGTCCCGAACATGTCTCAGTACCACATTCAATTCCTTCAAAGTAAATGGCACATCAAATGGATCCTCTGAAACACTTTGTAGGGGCATATTAATGGAATATTCAGAAGAAAGAGGAACATATGGTGGAGCAATTTTGTCAAAAAAAAGGTCAGCTGTTTCCCTAGTGATCGGTGAAGAGACTGATGGAGAGCACCCACGTCTAAACCTGTTGATGTTTTTCCAAACTAACGAGACTGGAGTAGAGGGAGATAAGGAGGTACAGAACTTAACCCAACCAGCACGTTTTTTCTTGCGAAGGTGACGTTTGGATCTGGCATTTATCCGCAAATATGTCAGTAGATTTTCGGTGCTCATATCTGCATTGTAACACCGTTCAGCCTCATTTCTATACCTGACTGCCGAAGTGCATTCTGGATCCCACCACGGGGGAGAAGGTATTTTGTCACGGGCACTGTTTTTCAATGGAAAGCATGAATCCGCACTGGAGGTAATGGCTGTGACAAATCCCGTATAACAGCTTTTGGCATGGCAGTGACCAGAAGGATCTAATAAGCTTGAATTTAAATTTGGAAGAGCCTCAATTTTGTCTTCCAATAATGATACAAGTTTTGTCCAATCTGGATTTGGCAGGTTATATTTCAAAAGTGGAGGCGAAGTTTTCTCTAAATAAGTCTTATTAACCAAAGATATAACAATAGGGTAATGATCACTACCATGTGACAAAGTCATACATTCCCAATGGGTTGAAGCTGCCAACTCAACCGAACAAAAAGTTAAATCCACACAAGGAGGGGCTCTGCGAGTTGGGCAACCATTATTAAGAATGCATAGATCCAGATCATCCAAGATCTCAACCAAAGCTACACCAAAGGCATCACAGCGTTCGGACCCCCATCTGTAATGGTGCAGTTAAAATCACCCATAACCAAAATTGGACCACCCTTCCTGCTACAATACTCATGTCACCTGTGAGCGAAGGCAAAGGGAAGGGCAAAAGGGGGACCCGATTGTTAACAAGGAGAGCCGATCCTCCATAGCCATCAGATCTGTCACATCTGAGAATGTTAAAGTGTGGCATACGAAAGCTAAGACTTGGGGTGAGCCAAGTCTCAGCTATGGAACAAGCCAGTGGCTTGTATTTATTTAAAAGAAATATGAGGTTGTGCTTCTTATGTCACACGCTCCTCACATTCCACTGTAGGAATACTTGGCGAGACGCCATTTTTAATTTGTAAAAGTAGTGTAATAAGTTGATCGGCAACGTTGGACGGTGATTGTGAACTAACAGAAGAAGAAGAAATAATAGTAGGTAAGAGTTTTAAAAGCAGTTCAATAATAGAACTGGTATTATTAGAAGAAGGATTGTTGTAATTAAGAGCGCAGCCATTAGGCTGTGAAGGTAGGGGAGAACTAACTATCTGTTGATATGAAACTTTGACATAAGACGGGGAAAGAGGCGCATAGGTCTTGGGTTTAAGTGTCACAGTTTTGCGGTAGGACTGAGAAATTGGAGTTTTGGCGGCGTTGGCATAATTGCGGGAAGCTGTTGGGATGATCTTACTAGCCTCTGCATAGGGAATAGATTTCTCAGCCATGACCGTCTTAATAGCTTTCTGTCTACCATATTCGGGGCATGACCTGCTATTAGCAAAGTGATTACCCGAACAAAGCACACAGAACGCCTCGCCCTCAGAAATGTTGCAACCATCACCAGAGTGATTGTGGCCACATTTACTGCAGCGGGGTTTAGACCTGCATAAATTCACCACATGACCAAATCAGCAACACTTGCGGCATTGAATTGTCGGGTATATGTACTGCTCAACAGGGAGGGATGTATAACAACAGTAAATCCTATCTGGTAAAACTTGACCATCAAACATCAGAACACATGTCTCAGTGGATTTCCATTCAGTTACACCGTCTCTTAGAATTTTCCTATTTATACAGCGGACTTTCAGTATTTGCCCGCAGTCTGAGGGGACGGTCAAATAAGTTATGGCTTCTTCTTCCGTAATATCTGAGGGAACACCGTTAACAACACCCATCCTTGTGACATTAAATGTAGGGATTGATGCAATATAACTATGTTTGAACAACAGACTGTTACTCAAGAAAGAGTTAGCGTCCTGGGGGGAAGCAAACTCCACTGATACACGGTTTCTACCAACTCATTTAACACCACCACAAACAATATTCGCAATGTTGTTATTCATAAGGAATTTACCAAAATTAACAGGATGTAGGGTGGTGCCAGCATTTGGTTGATTCTCAATACGAGAAACGTGAACAATATTGGGAGCATTATCCATTACAGAGTACTTATCAGGACCAATTTGACTTTTTGGGATAGATGTCGAGATTTCTTCGGTACCAGAACATCTGCGTGAATTTTGTTGGGATTGAGTTACATCCATTTCTGTGACTCTACAAACAACATCCGCAAATTGGGATAATGGATTTGGAGAGAAAGGAGTAAAAGGAGTTAAAGGATCTGGAATATCTGGAGGGTCAGGATCAGGGGGTTTATTCTCATCCATGTTGAATAAAACGAGACTTAAAACAAGACAATCACAATACAAACCTGGTTACGAACACAAGAACGACACACTTAAACAATAAAAAGTGACAAAAGTATCAACAAACACACAAAAATAGCTAAAAATTCGAGACACATTTTAGAACACCACGGATTATGTAGAACACCGTGGCGAGAATCTTTTTTTTCCCAACACAAAAGTTAGGAACGTTACCTATTACGTTAGGAACACACACAGACCTTGACAGTTTGACACTTGACACTTTGACAGCATGACATTAACTACCTATTTGACATATACGGATAGAAACAGGTTTTTTTTGGGAATTCAATGTCTGGCTACTGAGGCCTTTAAGGAGCTTGTGGACAACTGTAATAATAACAGCCGCACGGGTCGATCCATCAGGTTAAGGTAAGCCCTAAGCAAAGGGCAAGGCAAAAAGGGTAAGGGCGCTAAGGTAGCCCGCGAAATTCAAATTTTCTTACGTTTTTTGCAATTTGCAGGTCAGGGTCAGATTGTACGTTGATTAAAATATGATTCGCGGCCGTAACTGACATGGCTTTCCAGATTTATAATCATTACAATCTACAATACAACTCCATAAGTTAGAGTTTACCTCAAACCTCATGATTTCATGAAATCGCTAGATTTGAGGTCAATTCTTAAAAAAAAATTGAATTTTGCGGGCTACCTTAGTGTACGGCCTGAGTGCCCGCTTGAATCGAGCGTCCAGCGGGGCGGAGCGTGCGGCGTTCGGGTCAAACAGATGCATTAGCACGTAGGTGTCCTGAGTCACAGAGTACATTGAATATATGGGAATTGCACGCAACGCTGAACGCTCCGCTGGACGCTTTTTCACTCAGTCCGTACACTTAGCGCAAGGATGATGCGCTAAAGTAGCCTGCGAAATTCAAATTTTCTTACGTGTTTTGCAATTTACAGGTCAGTGTCAGGTTGTATGTTGTTAAAATATGATTCGCGGCCGTAGCTTATATGGCTTTACACAATTATAATAATTAGAATCAGCAATTTAAGCTCCCTAAGTTAGAATTGACCTCAAACCTCACGATTTCATGAAATCGCTAGATTTGAGGTCAATTCTAACTTATGGAGTTGTATTGCTGATTCTAATGATTATAATTCTGTAAAGCCATAATAGCTACGGCCGCGAATCATATTTTAATCAACATACAAGCTCACACTGACCGTGGCGCATCAACCTTAACCGTTGGTCCCGGCTGTCATTCGAGGATCTTTGACAGTCGTTACGGGTCGTCAGAAGCTCGAAAGACTGACAACCAGTCTTACCAAGGGGTATCGTATTACATAAATAGAAACTTAGTTAATTTAATTGGTTTTCTTTTTTTTTTGAAAAATCGTTTTGCTTCTCGTGTGAATAATAACTGTATTTGCACGGCATCTAGCGGCAGTTGTGTGTACTACTTTGACATCTAGATTTGTATTTCTTCAGTATTGTAAATAGTACATACCAACTACAACAGATGGCTCTACTTGCAATAGTTTGAGAATACTGATGAAAGATGGCGCTACTTGTACAAAATCATTTGAATTGAAAGTTACAGAATTTTTAGCTGTATTCATTGCATGCTGTGTGGTATTTTTTTTATTTTACTAAGCTTATAAATTCTAACAAAGAATATAAGTAACCCGTGTCTTGCTGTCTGTGTAGTATCTCTATTATAAGATTTGTTGAGGGTGACAAGTTCAAGAAGATGAGTAAAAATAAATTCATTAATTACCTAAGATATTAATACTTACTACACTAATTATTATGATGTGTTGCATTTTTTGTTTGTAGGCGGCGGGCACGAAACCAGCGGCGAGGAGGAGTGATGGGCCGAGCGGGGGCTATGGCGACGGAACAATTTTGTACAGACGCCAGAAATCTCAATTTTCATCTTTATACTTAAAGCATTAGGTTCAAGGTAGATTTGGAAAATTTGACAGTTTCGGGTGGCTTCACCTGCTGGCGTCTGTACCTCATCGCCGCTGGTTTCGTGCCATAGCATAGAGATCAAAAAGAGAAGAAACTACATAAATATAGTCCAGTGCAATTAGGTTTATAGGTACCTAAGTACCTACCTACCTCGGATCCTAGATATATTGAATGAATTTAGACGTATCCGGATTTTTAATTTTTTTATAATAAAAAGTAAAAAGTTTACCTTTTGAAATCTTCCGCTAATGTTTTATTTTATGACCTGTCCCATGAAAATGATGCTATAGGCTATTTGTAGTATACTATGCGTGCCAAATAAGAATAGGATCGCGCTTGCTGCCAACTTCACACGATAGCTGTCAAATACACGATAGCTGTAATGAAGTTCGCGAGTATTGCGGAACAAAATGGCGTTTTGACAGTACTAGTTTTGATAGTACTAAACTTACCTACATTCCTTTTACAGCTATGTTTATTTTTAACCGACGTCTAAAAAAGGAGGAGGTTCTCAATTCGGATGTTTGTATTTTTTTAACCGACTTCTAAAAAAGGAGGAGGTTCTCAATTCGGATGTTTGTATTTTTTTAACCGACTTCTAAAAAAGGAGGAGGTTCTCAATTCGGATGTTTGTATTTTTTTAACCGACTTCTAAAAAAGGAGGAGGTTCTCAATTCGGATGTTTGTATTTTTTTAACCGACTTCTAAAAAAGGAGGAGGTTCTCAATTCGGATGTTTGTATTTTTTTTTTGTTTGTTCGCCCATAACTCCGTCGCTTGCCAACCGATTTGAAATTTTTTTTTTGTTGGAAAGAGTATACTTCCCAAATGGTACCATTTTTGTCAAAATCCAGTTCAGATGATGGGATCCTGGAGAAATCGAAGGAACTCTTCAAATATTATAGGCACACCTATAGCGATTTGGGTATTTTTTATAGTAGCTCGTGCATTTGCTCTCGGAAAGCACCACTTGGTGAAGTGGAACTGATGATGAAGACCACAGATGGCTACCGGAACTACTCAATGATAAATATTTCACGTGTTGCGATTCGATTACT
The DNA here is from genome assembly GCA_905163495.3 of Cosmia trapezina. Classification (NCBI taxonomy): domain Eukaryota; kingdom Metazoa; phylum Arthropoda; class Insecta; order Lepidoptera; family Noctuidae; genus Cosmia; species Cosmia trapezina. Next base: position 4,725,884 of record LR991041.1, on the reverse strand, counting down.
TTAATATGGTTGCTAAGCAATTTCCGCTCGTCACACAATGCGTGTGGTGAGTGGTTGTTGAGGAGTTCTCCTGGTTCTTACCAGCAGAACTCCTCAACAATTAACGTCCCAGCATCGGGAAAAGCAATATTTTGTAACATGCGATGAGCAATTGACATTAGACTATTGTAACTTATACAAATTATAAACAGACCCACTAAAAAGCGAGAAATAAAAACTTTTTAACAAAAAAAAACCGACTTCCATTAATCACTACAAAGTGAAAAATAACTTTGATTTCGGAAGTCAGTGGCAAAAAAGAAGAAAGTAAATAAAAAACGAAAGACACCGACTTCCGAAATCAAAGTTATTTTTCACTTTGTAGTGATTTATGGAAGTCGGTTTTTTTTTGTTAAAAAGTTTTTTTCTCTCGAGAATTACCAAGTTTCTCTAAATAATATACGAAGGGACAGCAAACGTCCTTGAAAAGTAGGTAGGTATTGCATTGCAGGTATAGAAAATGGAGTAGCCAGTAATAACGGGGATAGTGGAGAGCACGAGTGGCAGATGTTATTCTGCTCTGAAAACAGTTGGTGCCAGTGCGTAAGAGGAATGTTATCTTCTATATATATATCTATCTATCTACAGGGTGTAAGGGACAGCCCTCCGCAAACTGATAGGGTGAATTCAGTATATCATACTAAGATGACCGGTACGTGAAATTATTTCAGGAACATTATGGGAATCCAATAAACCTGATTGGTTTGTGTTTTTTTGCACAAATCGGAGCGTCTATTACCTACTGGTTGGGAGGGGTAGGTAATAGGTATGCGGTGAGTTCGATGAACTCTGTAGCTAGATAGAAAGTGAACAGCTGAATTCACGCGTCGTTCGTTGGAGTATTTCTACATCCATTGCTGGTTTTTTGTTTTCAGTTTTGTTTTTTGCTGTTTTTTTTTACATAAATGGAGTGCTGCGAACACACAATGTAATTTTAGATTGAAATAAAGAACATGTAACTGAAGAAAATATTTAAAAAATGAAAATTTTCCTGAGCAAATTTCCGGTGGAAAATGATTCAAAATGAGGAGCTGAATGCACCCTGTTAGTTTGCGGAGGGCTGTCTCTTACACCCTGTATATCTATCTATCTTCTATATATATCTATCTATATATATAAAAATCAATTGCTCTTCGTTTGTCTGGCTAAAACTCAAGGACGGCTGGGCCGATTTAGCAGATTTTGGTTTTGTAGTGTTTGTCGTAGTCCAGGGAAGGTTTAAACGTTGAAAAAAATTGTAAAAGTCGCCGGGAAAACTGGAAAATTTTAAATTATTGAAATTGGGACAGGACAACGTCTGTCGGGTCAGCTAGTGTTGAATATGTTGTGCAGTGATTGTTGAAATTCTCAATATATCATCAGTATCACACTAATACTATTAGGTCTTTACCTATGAAATTGCCGTTCTGCAGTACTGGCCATTTCAAATCAAAATAATTTTTGTTTGGCTAAGAATTCTAATTTCAAATTAATTTTATTTTGAAAACATGGATTTTTTTTCCAAAAGTAGTCATTTGTTTATTGATTAGTGTTACATTTTCATCGCATTTCAATCTTTTTCGTCATCATGGATACGTTAAAAATTCGAGTAATTATGGAATATGAGTACCGTGGTGGCAGCAACGCGGCACAAGCGGCACGCAACATCAACGACGTTTACGGAGCTAACACTACAAACCAACGCATCACCTGTTATTGGTTTGCTCGCTTCCGTTCTGGAAATTTCGACCTGAAAAATGAACCTCGCGGTCGTCCGAAGACTTTGGTCGACAATTACGAATTAAAGGCGATTGTGGAAGCTGATGATACACAATCTACGGCTGAATTAGCAGCAGCTTTCGACGTTAGCGTCAAAACAATATTGGTCCATTTGCGTCAAATTGGCAAGGTAAAAAAGCTTGACAAATGGGTGCCCCACGAACTCAATGATCGCCACGCCAGCGCGAAGTACGCGTCGAGACGTGCCTTGCACTGCTCAACAGACACACAAATGAAGGAATTTTGAACCGCATTGTTACCTGCGATGAAAAATGGATTCTGTTTGATAACCGCAAGCGCTCAGCAAGTTGGTTAGATCCTGGTTCAGCACCTAAACAATGCCCTAAACGAAAACTTACCCCTAGAAAAGTGATGGTCACTGTTTGGTGGTCTAGCGCCGGTGTGATTCATCACAGCTTCTTACCAAACGGGGTGAGCATTACTGCAGATGTGTACTGTGAAGAACTGAACACAATGATGGAGAAGCTGGCACATCTCCAACCAGCATTGGTCAATCGCTCGTCTCCGCTGCTCCTGCACGACAACGCGCGACCTCATACTGCACAGCAGACGGTCTCCAATAAACTGCCACTGCGTTGGCAAAGATGCATTGATTGCATGGGTGATTACTTCGATTAATACAAATAAAAAATACATGAAAAAAAATCGTTTAAATTTTTTCATACAAAACGGCAATTTCATAGGTAAAGGCGAAAGTTTGTGAGGGTGTGTGTGTGTGTGTGTGTTTGTATGTTTGTTACATCTTCACGCTCAAACGGATGCACCGATTTGGATGAAATTTGGTATGTAGATAGCTTATACGTTGGATTAAGACATAGACTACTTTTTATTCCGGTCTACGCGGGTGAAACCTGCGGGGCGGAGCTAGTTTGCCAATAAAAACATTTTCATCGTGTGTCGTTATGCGATAAATAAGAAAAAAAAATCATTTTTAAGTAGCTACATTTTTTTAGGCGATTTCTAGAAATTTCGAATTAACGAATTTTAACAATTGCGGTAATTTTTAATGGGTAAACTTTTTGGTTAATTATATCTGGGTTCCGTCATTTTCCATTTACATCTACTGACTAATTTCACTAGCACTGGACTACTGAAAGTCAAGATCAGCGATTTTTAGGAGCAGTAACAGGTCAATATTCATGGTTGGTGTCCTTGAGGTCAAGGTCAGTGACCTTAGGAGGCAGATCTTGACTTTCAGAATGTTTGTATCGACATGTTATATTATATACCCCATCACTAGAAGCTACTGGACCGTAGGTGCTCAAATGGGAATACCTTGGGTGCTCTAAAAATCGGTGCTCAGAAAATAGGTGCTCAAACGGGAATGCTTCCCGCACCGGCACCCGCGCATTCGAAACTTCACAATTTTATAGCGTGTTCTATTATCCAACATTTTGTATTTCGCCACTTTTTATTTCGAACCCAAAACGAGCCTCACCATCCTCTAAACCATACCAAATCAAAACGACCAGATTTTGAAACAAGTACACAATACAGTGTAGGTACTTACCTTCGTACCAAATAAATAGGTAGCTGCCGCGAATCAGGAAGGATTTAGGGGTTAACTTTATCAAACACATCTTAATTTAGACCATAAACTGTAGGTACTAAGGTTGGTTTTGGTTTATTTCGTCTTTCGAATAAAATGTTTGCCACCCGCAGCGAGTGTTTGGAATAGTTTTTTTTAACCCATTGTTGCGATTTTTTTATTTTTATTGTAAGTAAACTAAATACCGTATGTAATATGTGTTCAAATTGGATCGAGGGCCTGTCGTGTATAATCTTTTGTTTGCATTGTTCAAATATTTAGTTTTTTTTTTGTTGTATTTATTTTTATTTTTGTTCAATACGATTAGTCTGTTGAGAGATAGAGAAAAATGAAAGTAATGCCGCTTCCTTTTTTTTACTGTTTTTTTTTTTTCATTTGTTATTCGGCTACATCAGTAAAAGCACAGTCTATACTCGTACATCATACAGTCGTCCGACGAGAGCCCGAGTTCGGCGAACTTCGTATGCTGCTCGGGCTTCGGCGGACGACGAAGCCCGAGCTAACAGTGGTAATAGTATCTCTGAGTAAAAAATCAGAAGACCTCGCGAGCAGAATTTTTTTTGCAACAAATGTAATACTTACCACTAAAGTTATTTAAAACGGGATATTAAGGTTGATGCGCCAGGGTAGCCCGCGAAATTCAAAATTTCTTAAGTTTTTTGCAATTTGTAGGTCACTGTGAGCTTGTATGTTGACTAAAATATGATCCCCTTAAATAAGTTTACATACTTAATGAAAAAAGTTCCTTCCCCCAACTGCACAGTATGTGGAAAAGTGGAAGACGTTCTTCACATTATGGTGGAGTGTGCCCGGAACGAAGATCTCAGAGCTGAGCTATTATTGCACTTTGGTGTTAATGTTAAAGAGGTGGGAAGATGCAATAATATTCTAGCATTCCCCTTATCAGAGACAGCGAGGCTATTATATAAACTTGTAAGGATTGGCATACGTAGAAGATAAGAATTGTATTATATTTATAAAAATTGTATTATATTATAAGAAAGCCTTACGGAGCGACTTAGTCTTCTTGACCAAGCTCCTTAAATAAAGATTTAAAAAAAAAATGATTCGCGGCCGTAGCTATTATGGCTTTACAGAATTATAATCATTAGAATCAGCAATACAACTCCATAAGTTAGCATTTACCTCAAATCTAGCGATTTCTTGAAATCATGAGGTTTGAGATAAATGCTAACTTAAGGAGTTGTATTGCTGATTCTAATGATTATAATTCTGTAAAGCCATAATATCTACGGCCGCGAATCATATTTTAATCAACATACAAGCTCACACTGACCTACAAATTGCAAAAAACTTAAGAAATTTTGAATTTCGCGGGCTACCTTGGAGCTTTCGCCTTAAGGCAAGGTAAAAAAAAATATAATTATGTAAGTAACATGTGATATACTTTTTTAACAGATCTTCACCAAATTTTATGAGACCAACTTAAGGCGAAAGCGCCAGGGTAGCCCGCGAAATTCAAAATTTCTTACGTTTTTTGCAATTTCTAGGTCAGTGTGAGCTTGTATGTTGATTAAAATATGATTCGCGGCCGTAGCTACTATGGCTTTATAGAATTATAATCCTAAGAATCAGCAATACAGTTCCATAAGTTAGCATTTACCTCAAACCTCATGATTTCATGAAATCGCTAGATTTGAGATAAATGCTAACTTATGGAGTTGTATTGCTGATTGTAATGATTATAATTCTATAAAGTCATAGTAGCTACGGCCGCGAATCATATTTTAATCAACATACAAGCTCACACTGACCTAGAAATTGCAAAAAACGTTAGAAATTTTGAATTTCGCGGGCTACCCTGGCGCATCAACCTAAGCATTCAAAATAGGGTTGGTGTCGTAGCCGCGTAGGCCTACTGTCGTAGCACTGTCTACGCCAGAAGGGCAATTCCCGTATTTTTATAAACGTTCGCAATCTCATCTCAGTCTCAATCAGTCAAAAATTGTACAGCGTTTACATATACATTTTTGACATTTGATTGTCGCAGGCATGAGATTGCCACTTGAATGTGAACGTTTTTAGGTACGAGAATTTTGGCCTCCAGAAGTCAGATGAAATAATTTTCTTGCAAAGACAATTTTGAAAGAATTTTTGGAGGAAAAGTCATCTCGTATCTTCGGGTTTAGTTGAATTTTTATAATATTGACATTGTAACCTGGAATTTCTTGCCCAAACAGATTTAATATCTAATATGTTATTTTGTTAACGGAAAATAATGGAGGACCTCGTAGCTAAGTAATAACAGCCGCACTGGTTGATCCATCAGGTTAAGCTACGCTTGCCGGGGTTGGTCAGTGGATGGGTGACCATCTTTACACACCGAGACTCCCTCGTGTCTCGGAAAACACGTTAAGCCGTTGGTCCCGGCTCTCAGTCGTGGATCTGTGACAGTCGTTACGAGTCGTCAGAAGCCCGAAAGTCTGACAATCAGTCTTACCAAGGGGTATCGTATTACCCAGTTACTGGGTTGTGGAGGTCAGATAGGCATTCGCTCCATGTGAAATACTGGTATTCAGCTGCATCCGGCTAGACTGGAAGCCGACCCGAACATAGTTGGGAAAAGGGTAGGCATAGATTGTTAAAGGAAAATAATGGACTCTGAAGCCTGTAATTTACAGGCCTGTAGTTTTTTGTGTTTTGTATTTTTTTTTATCTGTGTTTTTGTTTTTTTTTGTTTTTTTCTTTTTTTTATAGGTAGGTACACATTTGCCACATTTCGCCACTAATTATGTTAAAGTCCCATGTTATAGAGGGCGAGTCTATTGCCATCAACCGGGTACAAATCCAGACTCCGGGCTGCTACTGAGTAATTCCAAATGGAAAAACCCAATAACACTTTGTCCAACCTGTGGATAGGAATGATGACTAAAAATTTATTTTTTGTCCGGCATAGAGAGTATTAAAAAATATTGGACACGTATTTTTTCTTTTTTTACGTAATCAAAAAATTACGGCGATACATTGAGTTAAAATATGGCATGACGTCACGCGTAGCTAGGTTTTATACGTACAAGTGACGTAGCGAGCCCCCACTCCCCAACTTTAATGCGTGATAGCTAAGTATTTTTTTATTAATATGATAAAGCAAAAAATACGTGCCTAATATTTTTTTATTATCTGACTGACGGACTAAATAGAATTTCTTTTTTTTTACCCAGGCATCATCCCTATTGGAGTTGGACCCAGGACCTCGTGCTAACACGAGAAAATTATTTTCAGCGGCAACCTAAGCCTAGGAAAAGTGCCCATGAAGATAGATAGATAAATAGTCAATCAATCTGCCTAGCCTTTTCCCAACTATGTTGGGGTCGGCTTCCAGTCTAACCGGATGCAGCTGAATACCAGTATTTTACATGGAGCGACTGCCTGTCTGACCTCCACAACCCAGTAACTGGGTAATACGATACCCCTTGGTAAGACTGGTTGTCAGACTTTCGGGCTTCTGACGACCCGTAACGACTGTCAAAGATCCACGAATAACAACCGGGACCAACGGCTTAACGTGCTTTCCGAGGCACGGAGGAGTCTCGGTATGTAAAGATGGTCACCCATCCACTGACCAACCCCGGCAAGCGTAGCTTAACCTCATGGATCGACCCGTGCGGCTGTTATTACTTAGCCACGAGCTCCTCAATAGATAGATAAATAGTATACTCTTTATTCGTTACTGCAAACTTTCGGCACTGCGTTATTCGGCATACCATTTTTCGAGGTCTTAGGTTTTCGAGGTTTTTTTCATGAAATTTCTATAGGGTAATATAAACTTAGAGAACCTATTGATGATTTTTATGATTATAATTCTATAAATAAATATTTGATACGGCTGTGAATCATATTTAGATCAACATGACAACCTGGGGGCCTAAAACGGCCACATTAAGCAATTCCTCTAAAAGCGATTCATTTCCTGAATTCCCAGCAGTTTATTATGATTGTGCTATTCGACGTATTTGACATTAAACTCCAATAAAGCAATTGATAATTTGTGGACCATTTCACGGAGATTCGTGAAATGGTCCACAAATTATTATATAAAACTGTATAAAAATTATTATACAAAACTGTCAAGCAGATGAATTGCGTGCAGCGTGAGCAGATGAATTGTACGCAGATAAATTATGAATTGTCAGTTTGTGACCGTTTTACGATTTCAAATATGATTCATATTACCTATTATCCTAGTATGATTCTGCCAAAGTGGCCGTTTTAGCCGCCTGACACTGATTTGCAAATTGAAAAATACGTAAGAAATTTTGAGTTCCGCGGGCTTCCCTGGCGCTTTCGCCTTAACAAGCCTACGCATCTTCATCAAACTTCTCACATATACCTCATGAATAAAAGGTAAGTATCTACCTACATAGCTACAGCTATAGGTATAGATATAGTAGATATAGATCATACAGGGGGAACCTTTTATTATATTTGTAAGATTGCGTCAAAAATGTATAGGATGAAGCGACGCCGTGCGTAACATACATATTTATATGATAATGGAGAGAGGTTAGGGTGGAAAAGGAGTTTTTAATAAAAAAAATACTTATGCTAAGCTATGAATCTGTGGCGGCATCTACATCGCCACATATGAACTACGCATCAATGACATGACGTCACGCAAACCTGCATCGCGCAATTAGAGTTTACCACGCGACTATCATATATACCTACAACGTCCCGACATCAACCGTCGGGCAGTAGCCCACCAGACACAACACCCGTCTGGTCGGAGGATCCTCCCTTTTCTATGGAGGATGAGTGAACTTTACACCCTGTTCCTCATGCCTCTATAAATCTAAATGAATAGGTAAGTAGGTACCCTTACAATTTAGGTACCTAAATATTACGGGGTCAACTGAAGTTGCAATGGAAGGCAGCTTAGCGATTATCCAAAAGAAAGGATTGTTCTACAAAGACCTTACCATGGAGAAAAGCTACTCCGTGGACCTTACCTTTACTTAATGTTCCTGGGGGCTTACTATGAGCTCTTAGAGCCTGCAGTGCTATTCTGTAATCATCTCACCGTGAAAACTTAAGTGAAGTGAGCGTGGAGTGAGCTGTCAGTGTCATTCCACCTATAGCTAGGGATGGATCAAGCACATTTTTACAGTCATAATCATAATAACATTTTTATGCTATTCTAGTGATCATTTTATATTATTTCAAAGCTAGTATTTATGTGTTTAAACAATACTATTTAAAGGGTTTTTAAATAAAATTGCAAAACAGAAATTGAGTTTTGTCTGAATTTCTATTTGACTATTTTATTTTAAAACCGCCTAAATAGTAATGTTTAGACACCCTCTAGCTTACAAATAATATAAAATGATTATGTTATAAAATTAGCATAAAAATATAGATAAAATCTCGATTATGATTTTAAATGTAATTTGGTCAATCCGTAGCATCCGTGGGATGACACTGACAGCTCACTCCACGCAAGTTTTCACGGTGAGATTTTTACAGAATCGACCAGGGGCAGAAGTTGAACGGTTCCAGTGTGAGAGAAAGACGGAGCTTTATACAACCTAGGTGAAGCACCATGCTTTTTTCTCAACGGATCCATGATGGATTTATTTATAATTTCTTTTTTCACGTCATAGTACGCGGCCCCTGGACTACTTGATGAAAACACAGAGATTCAAACTGTTGACATGAACTAGCAAGTAAGTTCAAAAACTAAAACCCGACTACTGAAAAATCACGCTCTAAGACGTATGACACAAGAAAATATACCTACTCATCTGAATTAAAAAAAAAACCGGCCAAGTGCGTGTCGGACCACGCACAATGAAGGGTTCCGTAGTTGAAAAGAATTTATCCCAAAAACAAACTTAACATTGAATATAAAAAAAATGATGTCATAAAATTACAAATTCACAATTTTCGGACTTTTTTTTTTGTGCTGGAAGACCTTGCTTCTTGCCAAATTTCATTATTCTAGGTCAACGGGAAGTACCCTATAGGTTTTGATTTACTTGCGACAGATGCTAGTATCAAAATGTGTTACAAAATGGCTGTATTTTTTATTGCGTTGACTTAGAAGCTTGAGTTTCTTAGAACTTCAAGTGACCATAGACCTACGTTTTTGATATTAATTTCAACTTGATACCTCTATGCGTTCCTCAGAAAAAGGGTCTTGACACACTGACAACTTTGAAAATATTATTTTATGTGATAGAATTACAAATTAACAATTTTTGGACTTTTTCCTATATTTGTATTATGAGACCTTGCTTCTTGCCAAATTTCATGATTCTAGGACGACGGGAAGTACTCCATAGGTTTTGATTTACTTGCGTGTATCAAAAAATGTTGCATAAATGGCCGTATTTTTTTTTGCGTTGACTTAGAAGTTTGATATTTTTAGAACTTCAAGGGACCATAGACTTACGTATTTGATATTAATTTCAGCTGGATACCTTCACGCGTTCGTGAGAAAAACGGTCTTGACAGACTGACAGACAGACGGACAACAAAGTGATCCTATAAGGGTTCCGTTTTTTCCTTTTGAGGTACGGAACCCTAAAAAGAGAGACAAGTTAAAAATCCGGAGTCACACATCATGTTACTTAAATCGAACAGATTAGGTACGTGTGACTCCGGATTTTTTATTTGTCGCCATTTTTTAATTTCAGTTGAGAAAATTTTCTTGTTTCATACTTTTTAGAGCGTGATTTTTCAGTAAGTAGTCGGGTTTTAGTTTTTGACTTACTTTTTAATAAAAAAAGCCGTCTCCACCCTCCACCCGCGCCCATCCATCGCGTATGATACAATGATATATACTCACGCCGCCCTCGATCCCTCTAAACTTCAACCATAAGAAATCCGGTGAGTAGCACTCCTTATTATATTACAGTATTATACCGCCGTCTTTTTGTTTGTGCTGATATTTCTGACGGAATTAGCTGTATAGGCGAGGGTGGAGACCACAGATTATGCGATGGTGGTTGCAATGGTTCATAAAGAAGACTAGCCGTGGAGTTTTTTAACGCCAAATATGGATGTTGGGTGTGAAATTCCAAAAAGATAAAAATAAAGAAATATTGGTTTATTTAATACAGAAACATGTGCATACAAAAAGTTAAGGCGAAAGCGCCAGGGTAGCCCGCGAAATTCAAAATTTCTTACGTTTTTTGCAATTTGTAGGACAGTGTGAGCTTGTATGTTGATAATATGATTGGCGACCGTAGCTAGTATGGCTTTACAGAATTATAATCATTAACTACAATCTACAATACAACTCCATAACTTAGAGTTTACCTCAAACCTCATGATTTCATGAAATCGGTAGATTTGAGGTAAATGTAATGTTATGGAGTTGTATTGCTGATTCTAACGATTATAATTCTATAAAGCCATATTAGCTACGGCGGCGAATCATATTTTAATCAACATACAAGCTCACACTGACCTACAAATTGCAAAAAACGTAAGAAATTTTGAATTTCGCGGGCTACCCTGGCGCATCAACCTTAAAAAAGTATCAAAAATGTGGAAAAAAAACAGATCTATGTATATCTTCTATATACAACATGTCGTTTTGCATCCTCGTCAAAAAGGGTGTGATATTACAGATCATCAAACCGAACAACTTTTTCCATGGCACCAACATCGTAATCGCGAAAAAATAATCAGCCGTCGCGTCGTTGCGTCGAGTAGGTATTGAAGTTTTCTATGGGACAGTTGAAAATTTTTCGCGAATACGATGTTGGTCCCATGGAGAAAGTTGTTCGGTTGATGTTCTGTACCGCACCCTGAAATTTGACGAGGATGCAATACGACACTTTGTATAACATCCAACATAGTTAGGAAGGCTAGCCGATGATGAAATGTTATCTAATCCCACCCACCTCCGGGCTATAACACTAGTCCGAACAGAACAGACAAATCCAATTTTGTAACAATACATTATTGCTTGATACCGCATGAAAATGTAGGCTTTGATCATATTCCTTTCTCTGTTTAATTTTGATATTTTCCTTGCCTTTTACCTACAAGTAATTGATTCGGGGGTAGATCGTAAAGTACAGTAGGAATCTACTTCTTATTGAATAGTTTCTAAGCAAGGGGGTCCCCCTTTAGTTGCTTTGAAAATTTTCAACAGTTGGGTTGCAGTCTGACTGCAGGCAATTGGCCTTAACAGTTGGCCAACAGTCTGACTGCAGGCCAACTGTTAATGTGTGGGGCCCTTTAGACGTCACCTCACTTCTTCTAACTTCCTGATCCAGTTGAAAACCAGCAAAATAGTTGTCTGGCATCTGAATCTGGGCCGTTTTGAGGCAACGCACTTTGTTTTTTTTTTTTTTGTTTATTTTTTGACTTTTAGTAATTTTAATAATAATATACTTTGTCATGCGCCATAAAGTCTGTGTTAAATAAATGTACTTATTTTAGTTCCTTCTGTATTTAGGGTTCCGTACCAAAATGGTAAAAAAGGAACCCTTATGGTGTGACTCAGTCTGTCTGTCTGTCTGTCACAGCTGGATATCTCAGGAACTACTAATGCTATAAACTTGAAATTTAGAACAGTTTTAGATGACGTTTACCCAACTATTTTGCAAATAAGAAAGATTAATTTTTTTTCTGTAACGGACTGAAAAAGGGTCTTAAAAATTCAAAGTGGGGGCTACTAGGGCATGTCCATGAAAGAGCGCTGCTTGCACATTCTCAAACATTTTTTTAAATGTTTTTTTTAGGCCGCATAGTTTTCGACTTTTGATGAAATATGTAAAAAAAATACCGTTCCCCCCCTTATCTCCAAAGTTTGCAAAGATACAAATCTGAAATTATTCTGTGTGATAAAAGGTTATGTAAAGATTACAGGAAAAATAAAACGAAATAGCACACTTTTTCAGAATCGGAACGGAACCCTCGGTACGCGAGTCCGACTCGCTCTTGACCGGTTTTTTTTTTGACATAGTTTTTGAATCTGTTGTACAGTCCACAGCACATCAGGTTTACAAAACTGTCAAACTCCAAATGATTTTAAAACATAAAATGTTGATGGTTAAGTTCAAAATTGAATGAAAAACTTTGACAGTTTGTGGTAACTTGATGTGCTGCTTGTGTGTACCTACTTATTTTATAAGGTTTTAGGCCGTGTTGCTATGAGTCAAAATTTTTGGTCGTCGGCTCTCTATGTAGAGATGACAAAAACCAATCAATCTGCCTAGCCCTTTCCCAACTATGTTGGGGTCGGCTTGCAGTCTAACCGGATGCAGCTGAATACCAGTATTTTACATGGAGCGACTGTCTATCTGACCTCCACAACCCAGTAACTGGGTAATACACCCCTTGGTAAGACTGGTTGTTAGACTCGGGCTTCTGACCACACGTAACGACTGTCACAGATCCACGAGTGACAGCCGGGACGTGTTCCGAGGCACGGAGGAGTTTCGGTATGTAAAGATGGTCACCCATCTACGGACCGACCGCAGCAAGCGTAGTTTAACCTGATCGATTGACCCGTGCAGCTTTTATTACTTAGCCACGAGCCCCTCTTTTTACTAAATGCATATAAGCATTTATGACAAAAAAATAATTATTAAAATTTTTGTCTGTCTGTCTGTGTTTGTTCTGGCTAATCTCCAAAATGGCTACACCGATTTTGACTGGACTTCACTGGCGGATAGCTGATGTTATACGGAGTAACTTCAACTACTAATATTTTAGAAAAAGAAGAATATAATAGGAGATAGTAGAGGGAATGCAATTTCGCGAGATCTGGCCATTTAAGAGATCTCGCGAGATTGGTGAATTTGTTTATCTTTTTATATACAAATTGTCACAGTACCGGGATTTTTGATAGGGAAATAATAAATTTGATGTAATATTTAATAATCATTTATTTCTACCAGTTTTTATTAATTAAATAATCAGTTCTTTTTTAGGTATTTTTATCGATTGAACTTTATATTCTTATTTATGGATATAAAGTTCAATCGTCAAAATTTTTAAAATAGCTTCGCAAAAAGCATAAAATGTTTAAAGAATCGTCTGAAGACGGCTTCAAATTTCGCAAGCCAAATATCCAGCTGAAGAGAATGCTCTTTCTGCTTCTACACTGGTAGGGACAACAGAGCGCAAACAACTGTCTGCAAACTGTAAGAGCACATGGTGTTTATGCTCCTGTGCAATCTCGTTAATCTCGCGAGATCTCGTCGATATGGGCGAGATCTCGTCGATATGGGCGAGATCTCGCGAGAACGAGATTGCATTGCCTAGTAGATAGGTACTATCGGCACACCTCCGTCTGTTCCGTCGAGGACGGCGGGCGTGATATTATGTTACAATAGATGTAAACCTATTATTATATGTACCGGCGGCGGCTCACTCAAAGCCTTAAAGTACTTCGATATCTCAATAAATTCACAAGTACATTACAAAAGACGTTAATTCCTTTCAACTGTGGTCACCTATTGCTTGGTCGTCACAATACACAATAGTTATTAAGTATAACGTGTAACTTGAATGATGTCCGTCTGTCCAGATAATCCTGAGAGGAAGATCATCTTAGTGATTGAGTTTTTTTTTTGTAAAGCCCTTTCAGCTATGTGGTACAGAAGTCGGTTAACACTGCTACTTTTTGAGATCATCTAAATTAACACAAAATGATTCGATAACCTGCATTTTAGCATTTCATTTATTAGATAAGAGTTAATATTCTTTAAAATTTACATCTGTTCCGATTTGAATGAAGTATTTTTCTCAATAATTAAGATTTAGAAAACTCAAGTGTTAATCGACTTCTGTTGCTGATTGTACGATGCGTAGCGATATGGAATGGCAGCTATAATGTAGTGTATTAATTTATTTGTGGATTTTGTCGGAAAACTGATACAATCTTACATAAAGAGACGTCTTATTAATTTTGCAAGATAAAATGGGTTAACAATACCTACTGTTTCATAATTTATAACCAAAATAAAACTTCCTCTCATACAGTATAAACCAAAGTATGACAAGATGCTTTATTTTGATTAAAGTAAATAAGTTTAATCGCTTATTTCAGTCCGAATCTATCTATCTATAAATGGGCGTGCGTTAGTTTAGCAAAAACTCGAAAATGGCTTGACCGATTGGGAATGTTTTTATTAGATTTGTTCGCCTCAATACTACGGTGGTTTAGAAAGAAAGAAAATTAGGAAAAACCCAAAGGAACAACTGAAATATTTTAAATTATGTATGGGAATAGCCCGCGTGGTACGAAGTTCACTATGATTAAACTCACATACAAACAACAAACAAACATACATCAACCCTAAATACATTACACTGCTTTTTGGGCACTCGTGTAAAAAACATATTTACAGTGGTTGAATTCGGCCCTACTGTTACATGTTTTAATTACAATAACAACATTATTAGAAAAGAAAGAAAGAAGAGCTCGTGGCTAAGTAATAACAGCCGCACGGGTCGATCCATCAGGTTAAGCTACGCTTGCCGGGGTTGGGCCGTGGATGGGTGACCTTTACATATCGAGACACCTCCGTGCCTCGGAAAGCACGTTAAACCGTTGATACCGGCTGTCATTCGTGGATCTTTGACAGTTGTTACGGGTCGTCAGAAGCCCGATAGTCTGACAACCAGTCTTACCAAGGGATATCGTATTACCCAGTTACTGGGTTGTGGAGGTCAGATAGGCAGTCGCTCCATGTAAAATACTGGTGTTCAGCTGCTTCCGGTTAGACTGGAAGCCGACCCCAACATAGTTGGGAAAAGGCTAGGCAGATTGATTGAACAACATTATTAGAAACTCAAATTTCACTTTCCAAACCGACCGACTTTCGTATTCGTATGAAACGCCCTTACACAAATATTTCGCCGAATTACGCAACCCGGCTATTGTGCACATTGCCCATTGTTGGTTATTTACCTTAATACCCGGTCAAGTGTGAATTTAATGCGATACTACTACTTATACCTTTGTGTGGAGTGCTTGAGATTAGCTTTAAAGTAACCGACTCACTGTAAAGTGTGGATAAGCGTTTTAAGAATGGGTAAAGTCTTTATCATAACGATTTATTGGACCGAAGGGTATTTTTTTTTAAATTACTACAGAATTCATTCTAGTGCCCTGATCTCCATTTATTTGGGGTCACCGTAGCATATGTCTTCTTCTGTCATAATCCATACGTCATCGATAGTTCCTTACTCCATCGAGTTTTCTATACATAAGTTATTTGGAAGTAAGCCGAATTTACAGACAAACGATTTTGTTTGAGATTATTTACAGAAGAGGAAAATCATAAAATTTCAATTTTTGCAATTTTTCGAATTAAATTAAAAATTTTTTAGATGACCTTCCTTGACAGAGAATTCTGCGTACCAAGTACTACAAATAGCTCTTTTCACATTTGAATTTCTAAAAAAAACTTCTTGTCGGTCCTATCATTACAGGAATGCATTGTAGACTAGACTTGTATTGAAATCTGTGATTGTAGATATAATTTTGTTCTGTTATTTTTTATGTTGTGAAAAATGTATAGGCAGGGTATAAGTGAGTGACCCTTATCATTTTAAGGGGTCATTGTACTCATCATTATGAACAACTTTTACTATGGGAACAAACCTGAAATCGTGAACAAAATCACCTACTGTTCCCTATAGTTTGACGAGTTAAGCGAAAATAATTAAAGTTTCTTTAAATAATTTCGTGTTTAGGTAGTAATTATTTTCAACTGTTGGTACTTATAGATTATTGCTTATTTAAATGGCATCTTACTATTAATGCAAAAATATGACAAAATGTGTCATCGCACAAGAATAAGTTACCTATCTACCTTTGTATTACCGCAAAAGAAGTTAGATGACTTTGAACTTGTTTAATTGAATTGAAATGGGTATCATAAAAATAATTACAATTATAATAAATAGGTATCTTGAAAATAATTACAATGAAATAATTACTTAATTCAAAATCCATCTTCTACCTGACCAATTTTCAGCATAAGCCGGTAATACACTGCCCTATAAAGAACTAAAGATCACCCGATGAAGACACTGCCATTGTTATTTATTTGTGTAACTCAATACTAATGTTTACTTCGCCGGTGTTAAGTCGGTGACAATCGTCACAGATCGTACGAAAGATAAGCAGAATGGCAGGATTACTTACCTACTTTAAAAGTAAAAGTGTTTTTGTGATTTCTGAGGAGAGATTGTCTGTTGGTGAGTGTTGCAAATTGCGTAGCCATATATCGTCGCTAATCTAACTAAGTGACGTAACTGATTCGAAGAAAATTTTAAAGGGCAAGCTATTTTTCTTCCTTTTTTTTTGTAAAGTGTAGATATATCGGTCTCGATTTTTGCATTATCATTAGGACCGTAAGGCATAGGTACAGATACGCCGATTAGACAGATCGATTCGACTTGGAAAATGTATCAAATTACTATAGGTAGTTAGGTCGGCTATCGGCTTAGTCCGAAATGTCAGATAAGTCAGTTAGTTAAATTAGTGACGATATGTGTAGGTACACGGGCTTAGGAAAGAAGCTATAATCTGTCCAACCATTTATTTTAACAAATAAATTAAAAAGTGTCTGTTTGTAATGTGAAAATATTAACAGCTTTTTACTAAATGTATATGAAAGTATTATACGGTCGGTACTCATAACAAAAAAAAACATTTTTTTAATTTTTTGTCTGTCTGTCTGTTTGTTTGTTCCGACTAATCTCCGAAATGGATGAACCGATTTTGACAGGACTTTCACTGGCAGGTAGCTGATGTTATAAGGAGTAACTTAAGCTTAAATTTTCTTAACTTTACTTTTATTTTGGAAAAAGAATTAGGGTTTCGCGTAAAAAAAAAATCATGAAATTGTGAACAAAAAGTCGGATTTGAAAAATTCTTTTTGACTTTTATAGCCCAATTCTTGCTGAAGGTTATAGGCTATACAATATTACGCTACGACCCTTAGGAAAGTCAAAAAGTCAGAAACAACACAATTAGTATAATTGTGGATCAATCAATCTGCCTAGCCTTTTCCCAACTACGTTGGGGTCGGCTTCCAGTCTAACCGGATGCAGCTGAATACCAGTATTTTACATAGAGCGACTGCCTATATGACCTCCACAACCCAGTTACTGGGTATATAATAATAAGATGCCCCTTGGTAAGACTGGTTGTCAGACTTTCGGGCTTCTGACGACCCGTAACGACTGTCAAAGATCCACGAATAACAGCCGGTATCAACGGCTTAACGTGCTTTCCGAGGCACGGAGGAGTCTCGGTATGTAAAGATGGAAAGATCCACGAATAACAGCCGGTACCAACGGCTTAACGTGCTTTCCGAGGCACGGAGGAATCTCGGTATGTCAATATGGTCACCCACCCACTGGCCAACCCCGGCAAGCGTAGCTTAACCTGACGGATCGACCCGTGCGGCTGGTATTACTTAGCCACGAGCTCCTCATTATCTTAAGACTTCCATGTGAACGTAGTCGCGGGCAGAAGGTATTAAGTAAAATAAATGAAGCAAGGAATTCAACATTCAAATCACTTCATCCATTTAAAATTCCATACGTGACATAGCCTTACAGCCCTCTGACGCAATTCCGGTAATCTCTTCAAGTATCTGCCCATACAAACCCATGAACTAATCTCTTAAACACCATGGAGTGTCACCGACTTAGCGCGGAAAAAGAGTATTGTGTTTACTTGGTATGTGAAGTTGGTGCTTAACTACCTACCGATGTTTAGATGGATAGAGGTTACTGGACCATTATATATATCGTCCGTGTACTTCTGATACCTCCTATCTAACATTTTTTACAAAACTTGTTTTTAACGCCATCTCTTGGCTTAAATTGGGACCCGTTGAAAGCATTAACCTTCCAATTTTGTAAAAAATGTTAGATAGGAGGTATCAGAAGTACACGGACGATATGTAATTTACTATTTACTAACATAATTCTTAAGTATACCTACTAACAAAATATGGATAATTACCATTGACTTATATATTACTAATATCAATGATATTACTTATGTCTGATTTAAATAATAAAAAAAATAAAAAACAAAATTATACAGTGTAAGTTTTTAAGCAGTGCGCAAATTTTCTCAGGGTGTTCTACCCATGAATATGAACAACTTTCATTATGGGACTAACTTTGAAATCGCGAAACAAAAATCTGCTGTTCAGTACCAAACTCGTCAAAATGTATGGAGCAGCTGATTTTTTTTTCGCGATTTCAGGTTTAGTCCCATAGTGAAAGTTGTTCATATTCATGGGTAGAACACAGGGTGTTCTCCATGAGGAGCTCGTGGCTCAGTAATAACAGCCGCACGGGTCGATCCGTCAGGTTAAGCTACGCTTGCCGGGGTTGGTCAGTGGATGGGTGACCATCTTTACATACCGAGATTCCTCCGTGCCTCGGAAAGCACGTTAAGCCGTTGGTCCCGGCTGTTATTCGTAGATCTTTGACAGTCGTTACGGGTCGTCAGAAGCCCGAAAGTATGACAGCCAGTCTTATCGTATTACCCAGTAACTGGGTTGTGGAGGTCAGACAGGCAGTCGCTCCACGTAAAATACTGGTATTCAGCTGCATCCGGTTAGACTGGAAGCCGACCCCAACATAGTTGGGAAAAGGCTAGGCAGATAGATATAACACCCTGTGATTTTGTGCACAGCTTAAACCCTCCTGTATACATACATAAACTTACGTCTTAATCCCATGGGGGTAGGCAGAAACTACAGAACGCCGCCTGCTGCGATCCTTACATACTGCTTTTGCCTCGTTTACGTTCATACATCTGGTCTACACGAACGCCGGTTGCTAGTACTACGCACCTGACTTTTGCCTCGTTTACGTTCATACATCTGGTCTAAATAAATAAATAAATAATATTTATTCAAGTTAAAAAGTAAAACAGTAAATACAATTTTGCTTAAATATTTGTCAAGTTCACTAGTGTTAATTGCCTGAACTAGGACATCCTGTGTTTCAGGCGAGAGAAAGGTAAAAACATTATAAAATAATCACTGTAATTATATAAAATAAAATAGTCTTATAATAGGTATTTATGTAAAGTGTAAATAGTAAAAAATAAAAAAAAATATTACTTCCTAAAATCTTAGGTACTAACTTAGCGAACTAATTAAAAATAAATAGTACACTAAACAATCTTTATGAAATTACAACTAACAATTTCTCTGTATCTTCATAGGACAAACTTTGAAGAGCTACCTTGAGAGCTTTCTTGCAATTTCCATAATTTAGGGAATAGATATTTGCTTTTGCATTTAGTCTGTTATAGAGTAGCGGTCCAAGGAAAAAATGAAATTTGGCTGTGAAAGCATGTCTTGTACTATTTGTGGGGCAAACAATATCTTTTCGTCTCTTTTTAGTAAATTCAGTGCTGTAGGGAAGGGCTGCGTGTTGTTTTAGTACAATGCTCATTATGAATAGTTGTCGAACTGTTAGTACTTCACAAGATTTATAGAGCAGGTTAGTGGGAAAGAGGAAAGGACGGCAAGTTGATACCTTGAGAATCGCTCTTTGAGCTCTTTCGATGGTTAGCAATAGAGTTTTACATGCTCCACCCCATGAGGTAATGCAGTACGTCAACATTGACTGACATAGAGCAAAGTAAACTTGCCTAATTAGTGTTGGGTCAGCAATATATCGTAGCTTCTTGAATACGAATATCAGCTTACGAATTCTACTATTTAGAGCTTCCATATGTTGTTTAAATGTCAGGGTTTCATCAATTATAACACCCAAGTATTTAATTTTATCAGACTTATTAATTTTGGGACACATGAACGGGCAATCAGCAGGTACTGTACAACAATGAGCGTACAACGTTGAAGGAATATTAGAAGTTTGTTTTCGCATCGAAAACTTTATATAATTTGTCTTGTCCGTATTTAGAGTTAGTGAGTTAAGCTGAAGTCATTTATTTACAACACTGAAGCCGTCTTGCGCGAGCTTGTAGACTTCATGTTCCGATTCAGCCGAAAAAATAAGGGCAGTGTCATAAGCGTAAGATATTATTATGCCATGCTTTAGCTTTAGATTACAAAGGTCATTTATGTATATCAGAAACAAAGTGGGCCCTAAAATACTTCCTTGGGGACCAAAAGAAGTATTTTTTTGGTCTGCGCTGAGAACACTGCCAATCTTCACGCACTGAGTACGGTCTTCTAAGTAACTTTTGAAGAGTTTCAGCTGAATACCTCTTATGCCCACTGTCTCAAGCTTGCGCAAAAGAATAGGAATGGAAACTGTGTCAAAAGCTTTGGCGAGGTCCAGGAAAATTCCTATTGTATGGTTACCCTTGTCAAGTTCTTGAGCCAGATAGTCAGTCAGATGATGAACCGCATCGGCAGTTGAAAGTTTAGGTCTAAATCCAAATTGCCGTTCCGATAAAATTAATTTGTCCTCCAGATATTTGAACAATCTTTTGTTTATTATTTTTTCCAATATTTTAGACATAGACGGCAGTAGAGAAATAGGTCTGTAATTGGTTACTTGCTCTTTACTGCCTGATTTATATATAGGGACAACAACTGCTTTTTTGAGGCAGTCTGGAAAAATACCCAAAGATAAACACATGCGAAAAATGTAAGTCAGTGGTGGTACTAAAATTTTCCTGAACTGTTTAATAATTTTATTTGATAAGTTATCCCAACCAACTGCACAGTTGTCTTTCAAAGTCATGATTATACTTTCTATCTCAGTCTCGTCAGTATCTAGCAGTGCAAAGGATGTTAAAATGGAACTACCTGTAAAAGGGGTGCTCGTTAGATAAGGTGATTGACTCCGATAATTTTCTGCCAGACACTTTCCAACATTAACAAAGAAATTAATTGCTATGTTAGCAGACGTCAGCTGTGACGAGTGCGCTTGAAATAAACCTGAAGATGACTCATTTTGCTTCGGCGAATATGTTATATTTTTAATACATTTCCAGATCTTTTTACTACTTGTTCCAGCCTTTTCTAATGCAGTTTTATCGTAGTTGCTTTTAACTTTTTTGAGTAGATCATTACAAAAATTACGATATCTTTTGTATGACAGTTGCAACATAGCATTATCTGGGTGAGATTTAGCTTTCATGTGCAGTTTATCTCTGTGCTTCATACATCGGATAAGACCTGTTGTGATCCAGGGTTTTATGTTGCAATTTTTGTTGCTCAACTGCGATATGACCGTATTTTTCTGAATTGCATGTCGAACATTTTCAATTACATACAACATACAAAACTGCGGGTCAACGGAATTATAGACTGAATCAAAGTAGATGACGCGCAAATCTTCTTCAAGTTTATTTATATTCAATTTCGAAATTGTGCGAGTGTTTTGCTTAGGTATGTTACAATCTAGAGTTAGTAGGTCAGCATAGTGATCGGTTATTGTCGAGTTAACAACAAATGCAAGTGAGGGGTAATTTGATTTTAGCATGACATGATCCAAGCAGGAGCCACTATGATGTGTAGGAAAGCTGTGCGCGGAGAGTAGCCCATGATATGCACATAGGTTGAGGTAGTCCTGAGCAGAAGCATCAGTACTTCCTGGAAGAATATTGATGTTAATATCTCCAATTACAATCAAGTTTTTGATGGATGATAGGTTCTGTAAGATATCATTCAGCGATTCAGTAAAATTGCTAATATTTTTAAAGGAAGGAGGTCGATATAATGCTACTATAGCAAAGTTTGATCCAATCTTCACTACCAAACTGTTGCAGTCGTGCATATTAGGTTCCTCAACAGAGACCTTGAGATGATTCCTTACATAAACTATCACCCCATCATTTTGATTGTAATTCCTATTACTTTTGTACATATTATATCCCGATATTAATGGTATGTTATATTGCTTGGCAAGCCAACATTCGGTTAAAACAATAACGTCACAATTTATGTTTAACCGTTGTTGAAAGGTGCAAAAGCTATCAAAATTCTTAAAAATACTGCGAATATTTTGTGTCAGTACGGTTAATGGAGTTTTGTAGTCGGAAAGATATTGTTTGCAATTTTCAGCTTCACAAACTTTTGACTCGGATACAGAGAAATTATCTAACTCATTAATTATATTGTTAACCATAACTGTGGTACTATACTATAAATATAAACTTAAAAGGTCTAAAAGAATTACTTATTACCGGCGCTCTTAGGCGCCTGCATAATCAATAGAATTAATATACCTTTTTTCGGCCATTATTTTCGCCGGGCACTCAGCAGCGCCTGTATTGTGCTTGTCTGGCTTTTTGTAATGAAAGCAAGTAGCGCATTTTGGCTCATCTCCCTTTTTTGGGCATTCTTTGATTGAGTGACCCTGATCGCCACAGTGACCGCAGGTATAGGACGTCTGCCGACAAAACTTGGCAGCATGACCATACTGCTGGCACTTATAACATCGTGTAACTAAAGTGAAATCTCTCACAGGGCATGATGAGCAGTTCACAAATACTCGGTCTTTTGAGATCAAGGCTTTGCGAATGACTGCAGGTACTTCAAGTACGTAGTTACAGTGCTCAGCATCTTTCCTACCAGACTTATGGCTTATTCTAATTGAGGTCAAAAACGTCTCAAGGCTGCAGTCCTGTTGTTTCCCGGCCAGATTTTGGTGATACAAACACGCCAAAACCTCATTTTCTGCCATGGATGTCGGCACTCCTATGATGACAACCCTAGGCTTCCTTTTATAAGGCTCGTCGACTGTTAGGCCTGACTTTGTTAGCTGCTCCGATTGCCTCAGCTTCTCGATGTCGTCTTTCGTCTCGGTGCTGATAATAACACCGCCATTTTTGGGTCTACACGAACGCCGGTTGCTAGTACTACGCACCTGACTTTTGCCTCGTTTACGTTCATACATCTGGTCTACACGAACGCCGGTTGCTAGTACTACGCACCTGACTTTTGCCTCGTTTACGTTCATACATCTGGTCTACACGAACGCCGGTTGCTAGTACTACGCACCTGACTTTTGCCTCGTTTACGTTCATACATGTGGTCTACACGAACGCCGGTTGCTAGTACTACGCACCTGACCTTTCTGGAGAGGGAGAGGAGGCCTGTGTCCCAGCAGTGGTAACATTATAGGCTGATTATGCTATCTGTAACACACGCAGTAGAAGTTGCAGTCTGCTTCAGCTTTCAGTAAGTACATGTTACTGTATTATGTAAGTAACAAACACCATACAATCCAATTTACAACTACACAAAAAAACCATATCATACAACCTAAGAAATAAAAATAAACTACAACGAAAACAAGCTCGTACTAACTATGGTGAAAAAACCATATTGTTCGAGGGAGCACAGCTGTATAATAACCTGCCAAATGACGTAAAAGATTAACAACATCAACTCATTCAAAGTGAAACTAAAAAATCATATTCAACAAATGTAGTCATACCGTATCAATTGACGCTAGCAACTTCTTACCTACCTATTATTTATTTATGTAACTTCACCAACACGCACCCGAGGCAAAATGTATTCATTTAAATTTAAGAAATAACTTTGTATCTCATTGTAAGTGAACCTATGTATTGTTCTTATGAGAATAAATTCTTTAAACCTAACTTGTCGCGGTTAAATGTGTGTTTTTACGATCTACAAGATCTACGATTCAAAACTTCCAACTTCCTTGTTTTCTTTCATAGTAGATTTTATTTTGTTTTGTTTTGTTTATAAAAAACAGGTAACTAATTTGTTTTGTGCTGTTTTTTGTTGTTTTAAATTTAGGTAAATATACTTAGTAGTCTTTCATTCGTGGAAGCTTTTAAATGACAAACGCTTATAGGGATGATGACTAAAAATTAATTTTTTGTCCGTCATAGAGATTATTAAAAAATATTGGACACGTATTTTTTCTTTTTTTACGTAATCAAAAAATTACGGCGATACATTGAGTTAAAATATGGCATGACGTCACGCGTAGCTAGGTTTTATACGTACAAGTGACGTAGCGAGCCCCCACTCCCCAACTTTAATGCGTGGTAGCTAAGTATTTTTTTATTAATATGATAAAGCAAAAAATACGTGTCTAATATTTTTTTATTATCTGATTGACGGACTAAATAGAATTTCTTTTTTTTACCCAGGCATCATCCCTATTGTTCTATTAACTTAAATAGTTATTAGGTCTGTAAGCTTTCTGAAGAATGAATCAATGAAAATAAAATAAAATAAAACAGCGACCATACTGCCGGAACCCCAGTAATAAATGACAAATCACAATGATATAGGTACTTCAATACAGTGGCCGAACCTTGTAATTTTCTCTAATAGCTATTTTTCACCAGCTAATCTTCGTAAACATTGCGTACGGTGGATTGAACACCAAGTGTTGTTACTGCCCCCAGTTTGAATGACAAACTGTTCAGGCGAGATTAGGGTAGGAGCACCAGTTGTTGCCTGTGTAGACGTAACCAATTAAAAGCAGTTTTTATTTCGCAAATTTAATGCGTAGCGTGTTGGTTTTGGCATGGTGCTGTTAGAAAAGGACTTAATTTAAAATCTGGCTTTGATTTAAAAACGCATTTCGGTAAAGGTTAATTGCGTAAACAATTTTAAAGCGACATACCTAACGAAGGCTCACCACGCAAGTGGGCCCACCTTTGATTTTTTATGCAGATTCACGTGGTCCCACGACCACGTTGGAAGGGGCAACTAGAATCAATCCATACTAATATTATAAATTCGAAAGTAACTCTGTCTGTCTGTCTGTCTGTCTGTCTGTCTGTCTGTTACCTTTTCACGCCTAAACCACTGAACCGATTTCGATAAAATTTAGCAAGGCTATAGATGGTATTCTGGGGACTGACATAGGCTACTTTTTTTTTCAAAAATAATCCTACAGGGGGTGATATAGGGGATGAAAGTTTGTAAGGGAAACTCAGTATTTCTTAAGTTAGGGATGTGAAAATTAAAATGTATGCTTTTGATACAAAATAAAGAAATATGCGGTTCAGCGTTTTTGAAAAATCATCCCCTAAGGGGGTAAAATAGGGGTTGATTTTAAAATTTACAAAGCTGCACGGATTTCAACAAAATTTGGTAAGGCATAGCATAGCATAGCATCCTGGTAAAGGACATAGGATACTATTTTTTTCAAAAATAATACTTCAGGGGGGATATAAGGGATGAAAGTTTGTATGGGAAACTCAGTATTTCTTAAGTTAGGGATGTGAAAATTAAAATGTATGCTTTTGATAGAAAATAAAGAAATATGCGGTTCAGCGTTTTTGAAAAATCATCCCCTAAGGAGGTAAAATAGGGGTTGATTTTAAAATTTACAAAACTGCACGGATTTCGACAAAATTTGGCAAGGCTTTATATAGCATCCTGGGAAAGGACATAGGATACTTTCAAAAACAATATTACAGGATGTGATATAGGGGATGAAAGTTTGTAAGGGAAACCCAGTATTTCTTAAGTTAGGGATAACAAATTCATGCTATTGGTAGGAAATAAAGAAATATGCGGTTCAGCGTTTTTGAAAAATCATCCCTTATGGGGGTAAAATAGGGGTTGATTTTAAAATTTACAAAACTGCACGGATTTCGATAAAATTTGGCAAGGCTTTATATAGCATCCTGGGGAAGGATATAGGCTACTTTTTGTCTTAAAAAATAATCCTACAGGGGGTGATATATGGGGATGAAAGTTTGTATGGAAAACCCAGAACCACTGAACGGATTTCGATAAAATTTGGCAAGGCTATAGATGGTATCTTGAGGACGGACAGAGAATACTTTTATTTAAAAAAATAATCCTACAAGGGTTGATGTAGGGGATGAAAGTTTGTATGGGAAACTCAGTATTTCTTAAGTTAGGGATGTGAAAATTAAAATGTATTTTTTTGGTAGGAAATAAAGAAATATGCGGTTCAGCGTTTTTGCAAAATCAAAATAAGGGCGTAAAATAGGGGTTGATTTTAAAATTTACGAATCTGCACGGATTTCGACAAAATTTGGCAAGGCTTTATATAGCATCCTGGGAAAGGACATAGGATACTTTTTGTCTTCAAACATAATCCCACAAGGGGTGATATAAGGGATGAAAGTTTGTATGAGGAACCCAGCATTTCTTAAGTTAGGGATATGAAAATTCAAATTTATGCTTTTGGCAGGAAATAAAGAAATATATGGTACAGCGTTTTTGAAAAATCGTCCCCTAAAGGGTACAATAGGGTTTGACAAATATTTGTGTACCTACCTCTTTTTAAGAGATTTAAGGGATTGGAAATGTAGTCATAGTTCGAATCTTGAGGTAACATTTAGTCTTTATTTCATTCGACGTTTATACGAGGAAATTATTTGAACGAGTGGACACTCGGACAAAAGTTACTTGTGCGAGCGTGACTGGCATAATAAATTTTAAGTAATTAACAAAGTCCCCCCGCCGCGTAAGTCTGTTTGTTTGAATGCGATAATGTCAAAAAGTACCGAACGGATTTTCATACGGTTTTCTCCAATGACCGGAGTGATTCAATGTAATTCATTATTTTTTGGTTTAAATTGTCTGAAATGTGACGAAGATTGTTGAAGGTGTCGGAAAAAATCATGCCGACTGGTAGCTTTACTATACACGGTAACGATATATCGTAGCGATTTGAGTTTGCACAGTTATATCGGACGGCCCTATGTTTTCCACATGTACGTTCACATGGGATATTTTCGACATCAACGCGGGCGAAGCCGCGGGCAAAAGCTAGTTATATATAGTTTCGTAAATTTTGACGTTCAAATGTGCTTATTTTTATGTGCCTATTTGAAATTATTTGACTTTGACTTTGACGTGAGAGAGAGGTGGAACATAAAAAATCAAAGTAATTCTTTACAGTTTTAACTAACCACTACATAGTAATTTTAGTGCATTATTTGATAAGAAGTAGGTAGTCCTGCAGTTACTTTTAAAATATGAAGATTACAGAATTATTATGCGTTGTGAGTCCTGGAGAGCAGTTGTGACCCAGTGGTAATAGCTGCAACTTACGAGTTATAGGTCGTAGGTTCGAACCCAGACAGGCACTTCACTTTGTGTAAATTATTTCATCACCACTGCTCTCAAAACGGTGAAGAAAAACATCGTGAGTAAATTCGCATGTCTATAACCAAAAATTCGAAGACATGTGACATTTACCAACCCGCACTGGCCCCGCGTGGTGTATTACAGCCCACTCCCTCTCACCGAGAGGAAGCCTGTGTCCCAGCAGTGGGAACATTATAGGCTGATTATGCTTAAGCTATATTCATGCATTTTCATTTGTTTTAAGTTTGATATTTCTGTTATAATTATTTTTAATTTCTTGACTTCTAAATCCCACGGACGACAATCACCCACCCCACCTTACTTCATCTCTTTACACCTTTATCTCTGCATCGGCGTCACAACAATCACTGGCCACCATTATGTAACTTAACTCTATGTTTTACACAAGTTTCTGCTAAGTGATAATACTTAACAGATTAGCTGTAGCGATACAGAAGGTTCAAGATTTGTTAAGTAAGATATTGCATTGCGTATGTTATCGCGCTCGG
The DNA here is from genome assembly GCA_905163495.3 of Cosmia trapezina. NCBI lineage: Eukaryota > Metazoa > Arthropoda > Insecta > Lepidoptera > Noctuidae > Cosmia > Cosmia trapezina. The sequence goes on along the minus strand of LR991041.1, from coordinate 4,697,994 downwards.
TGGAGTAAGAAGACGAATTTTTAAAAAAAGTTGAGAAAAAAGAATAAGTTTGTAAACGTGCTATTCAAAGTACCTACAGTGCTACGTGAATCTTTTGGCGCTTGACATTGTTAGTAAACATTATTTTTTGAAATTGTATTGAAAAACAGGCCAAGTGCGTGTTGGACCACGCACAATGAAGGGTTCAGCAATGCTATTCTGTAATCATCTCACCGTGAAAACCTAAGTGAAGTGAGCGTGGAGTGATCTGTCAGTGTCATTCCACCTGATGCTAGAGGGATGCACCAAGCACATTTTTACAGTCATACATAATCGAGATTTTAATAATATTTTTTACGCTATTTTAGTGATCACTTTATATTATTTCAAAGCTATTGTTTAAGTGTTAGTTGTTAGTAATGTTTAGAACATTGCAAACATTACAAAAAATTAAAAAAAAAATAATTGAGTTTTGTCTGAATTTCTATTTCACTATTTTATTTTAAAACCCCCTAAATAGTAATGTTTAGACAACATATTTACTTATTTACTAGCTTATAAATTATATAAAATCATTATGTATAGAATTCACATAAAAAATATAATTAAAATCTCGATTATGATTCCATATGTAATTTGGTCAATCCCTAGCATCCGTGTGATGACACTGACGGCTCACTCCACGCAAGTTTTGACGGTGAGATTTTTACAGAATCGACCAGCCGTAGTTGAAAATAATTTATCCCAAAAACAAACATAACATTGTAATTCCAAAAATAAGTTTTGTTATTTGATAAAATTACAAATTACTTAACAACTTCCGAACTTTTTCCTTCACTTGTGCTGTAAGACCTTGGTTCTTGCTAAATTTTATGATTTTAGGTCAACGGGAAGTACCCTATAGATTTTGATTTACTTGCGAGTATCAAAATATGTCGCATAAATGGCCGTATTTTTTAACTGCGTTGACTTAGAAGCTTGAATTTTTTAGAACTTCAAGGGACCACAGACTCATTTGATATTAATTTCTAAATAAATATAAGACAAAAAGGGTCTTGACAGACTGACAGACAGACGGACAACGAAGTGATCCAATAAGGGTTCCGTTTTTTCCTTTTGAGGTACGGGAACCCTAAAAACAAGACGGCGGCGTTAATTCAGATTTTGGCCGCGAGCTAAAAGATCCTTGCACAATTACTATAAGGGCCTTGGCACACCTTCGCCGCGGAACCGCATGATATTCCGCTGATGTTCGGCTACTCGAATCGCGATTCAAGTAGCTGTTGAATTGAAGTACTGCTGTTTCGCTGGTACGGTTTCACGACGGAGGTGTGCTATTGCCCTAAGAAAGAATGACACGAATAGAGCAGCTACAGCTCTTCTAAGAAACAGTAGCTTATGGTAATATACGTTACGATATACCTGTGCAAGTTTAGACTTGCACAAGTCTCCATGACACTGAATGGCTCGGATACTCATTTATTTATATAAGTACCTACTTTGTCTAATTCATCCCACACTGGTTAATGTATACTTGTGCAAGTCTAATTTTGCGCAAGTATATCGTAACGTGTGTGGCCTGCATAAGAGACTAATGACTCTTATGCAGGCCACACACGTTACGATAAGCCAATAAACTTGGTGCTAGTGACATGTCATCCGCACAAATCATTGTCCTTATTATAAAACAACATCGAGAACGGGTCTTATCGCGATATTCCTTTTTACGAGGTAAGCAGGTACAGTAGTACCCAACTGATAAGGCGCGTCGTGAATCTTCGTTCGCACAGAAAAGAAAGTATGGCCCCGAAGATTAACGAGAATGCTTAAAACTTACAATCAGCCTTAGATCACTACTATAAGGTTCATAATACACTGCAGCTGTTAGTTCCATCTCACTCGCAAGTATGGCGGCTGTCAAGCGGCGCGCGCTAACGTGGCGGCAGCTACCGACCAATAGCGGTACAGGAAAAAGCGTGGAGCGTGCCGATTGGTCAATAGCATTTCCCGCGCTTTGAAAATTCTTCTTCTGCGCAGGTACATCGATGAGCCATATTAGTTGGGTTACTTGTTTGTTTTGTTTTTTTTCTTGTTTTTATTTTAATCACTGTCCTTATCAACATAATATCAGCCAAAGTGCAACGCAAAACATGAACCAAAAAAAAAAACCGTGCTGTGAACCACACATCATCATCGTTTTATGAGAAAAACGAACCCATTTTCCAAACCCCACGCACTCGTAAATACTCGTAATCAATACTCTTTTACAACAATTACCAAAAAGCCCTTTTAACAAGGGTATCACAATGACTATCACAATTAGAAGAGAAAAAAACATTAATACCGGCCCTGTGCAGTTTGTAGTACGTACTCTTTGCTAAGGGCAGCCACGCGCCGCCCATTACGGGTTTAATTAAATAAAACGCACAAATATGTTTCGGTTCGTGTGAAACGGCTTTAGTGGGCAGAGATTCAAAAGGGTAATAGGTGATTTTTAATTCGATATTTAAAAATAATCTCTTGTTTTTTTATGTAACGTGTAATAGACTAAGAGGTCACAGGATTTTTCATAACGATCATGGATACGATTAGATTTACTTCGATTGGTTATAGAGTAGTCCCCTAATGTGAATGACGTCGGTCTGCCTGCTCTGAGTGGTTGCAACTTCGAGTTATAGCGCTTACAAGAGGCGTCATTGTTGCGAAAAAAAAACGATCAGAGAAATGGTCAGTTTTGGTACACATTGATAGTATGGCATCTCCGCAGATGAAATAAGTTGGTCTGCCGGCTCTGAGTGGTTGCATTTCAGAGCTATGATGCGCGCAACATTGTTGCGAAAAAAAAAACGATAAGAGAAATGGTCAGTTTTAGGACCCATTCGAAGTATGGTGTTTCCATAGGTGAAACCAGTTGGTCTGCCGGCTCTCAGTGGTTGTATTTCAGAGCAATCGTTGTATATGCAAGACGCTTATTTGTGGAGAAAGCCTAAAAAATACATCGAAAAAGGGGACAATGACGCCTCTTGTAAGCGCTATAACTCGAAGTTGCAACCACTCAGAGCAGGCAGACCGACGTCATTTGCATTAGGGGACTACTCTACAACCCATCGAAGTAAATCTAACCGTATCCATGATCGTTATGAAAAATCCTGGCACCTCTCGGTCTATAACATTACCATTGTTATGTACAGTACAACTATTTTCTTAATGCCCCTCGGCAAACTTCGTGTTTCGTCAGTCGTCGGATTTCTATCAGTTGCCCTTTGCATTTGATGCAGACCGGACGCTCTCAATCGACTTCGAGGTATATCGAGTTGTAATCTACAAGGTGTAACGTTAAATGCGCAAAACTTCTTAAGGGGTCATTGTACTCATCATTATGAACAACTTTTACTATGGGACCAAACCTGAAATCGCGAAAAAAGAATCAGCTGTTCAGTACATTTATGTTCGCATAATTCGTCAAAATGTACTGAACAGCTGATTTTTTTTTCGCGATTTCAGGTTTGGTCCCATAGTAAAAGTTGTTCATAATGACGAGTACAATGACCGTTTAACAGGTTTTGCGCATTTAACGTTACACTTTGTATATCTCTAAAAATCAATGCCACTTTTCGTTGTAATTTTATAACTCAAGAACGGCTGGGCCGATTTAGCTGATTTTGGTTTTGAAATGTTTTACTTAGTCCAGGGAAGGTTTAAACGATGAGAAAAATTGGAAAAGTTGCCGGGACAATTGGAAAATTCTGGAAAACTGAAAGTGGATTTTATATGGGAATATTGAAATTGGGACAGGACAACGTCCGTCGGGTCAGCTAGTTTATTTTAAAAATGTGAGGAAAGCTCCTAAAACTGACCGTTAGTCTTGATTGCCGAGGAACATTAAGAAAATAGTTGTACTGTACAATTGTAGGTACAGTCAGCGTCAAAAATATCGGGACAAACAGACTGTTGAAAATGGTCTCAACAACTAAGAAAATTAAACTTTATCTCAATTGGATAACGTTCTTGTCAGAATGACAGTTGTCGTGTGTAAAACATTCCTTGAGTGATTGACTTAATATATCTTTTTCATTGTTGTTTAGATAATAATTTCAGTCAGAAGATATTTAAAGAGTTCAGCGATAGAAAGAGAGGCAACATCTATACTCGAACTTATAATTAGCTGCAGTAAATTGACACTTCTACTGTCATTTTTACTGTCATTTCGCTATCAAATGGGAACATTTTTTAACGAAATGACAGATAAGAAGTGTCATTTTACTGCAGCTAATTAAAAGTTCGAGTATAGGTGAATACTGTAGGTTATTAACGCTGTGTGACCTAAATTGCACTTTATTGTGGCGAAGCAAGAGTCACTATTTATTTAAATGATTATGCGGAGTGAATCTTCTGTACTTATAGTATTATGTATTCTGTGGTAGCTTTGAGAAAAATAAGAACAAAACAGCATTACAAGAGACTTTTAACTACTAAGTTATTGTATTAATATTTCAAACCCCATTTTTATTAATTTGCACAATTTTAATCAATTCCCAGTCAATGTTTCCCTTTTTTTCATCGATCCCATACATATTCAATACATCTCAGTGTGCCGCGTGGCGACCCATGCACCGCTCGACAATAAAGCGCCCCATTCACTTTCAGACTCGAGAGCCGTCGCATTATTGTACACTTCGATAATTTTGTAAAGGTTGAAGCGATTTTTTTGGTCAAACCTTTTACCAAAACGACAATCAGTTATGTATGATTGTATTATTTACCAAGTATAAACTCAATATTTAATTATATGATACAATGTTAAACAAACTAAACATTGGTGAAAATTAAAAAAAAAACTAAACAGACTAAAATACCGTCTGGTATAAATAAAAAAAAAAATGAAATAAAATAAATACCAGATCTTTTGTTGTAAAATAAAATACACAATACTCAGACATATACAATACTCAGATTCAAAGAAATCTGCCTAGCCTTTTCCCAACTATGTTGGGGTCGGCTTCCAGTCTAACTGCATGCAGCTGAATATCAGTATTTTATATGGAACAGCTGCCTATCTGACCTCCACAACCCGTCACTGTGTAACACGATACTCCTTGGTAAGACTGGTTGTCAGACTTTCAGGCTTCTGAGGACCCGTAACGACTGTCAAAGATCCACGAATGACAGCCGGGATCAACGGCGAAGCTTAAAACCTGATCGATGGACCCGTGCAGCTGTTATTGCTTAGCCACGAGCTCTTAGTAATAGGAATAAAGTATCAAGTAAAATAACCATTTGAAAATACTCTCCGAATCGTCAGAAATACCCATTTTCACAGAGTTTTAACTTCCAGCAAGTGAGAACCTTGAAATTTAACTAAAATCTCTCAAGTATCAGTTCTGTAGCCAATATCAATAAATATTCATCAGCGACTCAATTCTGTTCGCAGTAAAGAGGTTTAACTTTGTCGCCGCCCCCTCCCCTTCAGCTGTGAATTACCTCTGTGCCTCCCACCCGCTGTCCTACCGGGCCCTTGCTAATAGGGTGTATATCAGTCAAGAATTTTTAGGATTTTCTGTAAAAATACATAACAGTTGGTTGCACATAGGTATTTTATCATACATTAAAACAACAACAACAACAACATTTTCAGGATGCTGATGCGGCTGCCTCGCTATTGTAGTGCGTCCGGTATGTTTGCGGAGGCGCGAACGGACGGCTTCCATGCGATTGTGCGCAAAAGGGCAGCTTCCTTGTCCCAGCGTGCGCGAGGCAGTAGCAACGGCATCCTGCAGATGATTGTATCTCGTGCCGATTGCCCTATCCAAAATAAATGGATGCGCATTGGTTTGGGCATTCACTAACAACGTCATAATATATTAATTTACTAACACAATTTTGATTTGATTGGTTATTTTTAATTTAATGTAATGATTTGTGTAATTCGATTTTAATTAAATTAATGTATATGGATTGTATTATCTGAAAATAAATGAAGTCGAAAACTATGCTGCCTAAAAAAAGCAAACAGCGTTCTTTCATATGATACCCCACATGCCCTAGTAGCCCCACTTTGATTTTTTAAGACGCCCTTTCAGTCCCTGTTGCAAAGAAAATATAAACATTTTAATTTCTTTCTTATTTGCAAAATAGTTGGGTCAACGTCATCTAAAACTATTCTAAATTTCAAGTTGTTAGCATTAGTAGTTCTTGAGATATCTAGCTGTGACAGACAGACAGACAGACAGACTGAGTGACACCATAAGGGTTCCTTTTTTACGATTTTGGTACGGAACCCTAAAAATGTAGTCCATAACAACAAAGTAATAAATAAGTGATAATCAGTCATAATAACTGTCAAACAATATTTTTTTTAAATTGAATCGCTTTAAATTAAAAAAATATATTTTTTTATAGCATAACCTATGTATATATATATAAAAATATTTTTTTTATTAAGTAAGTATTTTATTTATTTATTCATATAACAATTCGCATTGTGTTTGAAATATGAAATAATAAATTAAACATTAATTAATTCATTACAGCTAAACATAATAAATTATGAAAAAAGAGAAGTCCTGACTGACTGACTGACTCATCAACGCCCAGCCCAAACCGTTGGACCTAGAAAGCTAAAATTTTACACAGAGGTTCCCTTTCTAATGTAGACAAGGAATAAGGAATGAATTCCCGGTAGTACGTTCCCGTGGGATATTTCCCGACATCCACGCGGGCGAACCTGCTGGCAAAAGGTTGTAAATGCAATATGATTACGGCAGAAGTAGATAAGTATATACAAGGTTGATATGAGCGAGAGGTATTAAATTAAACCACATATACTATAGGTGCATAGTGTTAACTCGGAACTATTAAAAAAAAGTTTAGGAGAAAATTAAGAAAACACTTTTTTGAACAAATAAAATAGATTAGTAATCGAATTAAAATGTAAACACCCTTTGTAGAGATTTCCACTGACATGCGTAACAAAACGGCAACGTCGCGTCAAAAATTCTGTCGTTTCAAGGTGTATGACTCTAGATTAACTATGCGTAGGTACTTAGTCAGCTGTTAGAGCAGATACATCGTGTTTCAACAAAGAAAAAACTAAAAAATAATCCTTTGGCTAAACTATTGCTTCTATTTATCAGTTTTTTAAAGTATAGGCTGAAAATTATACAAAGTATATGTGGTTTAATTTAATGCCTCTCGCTGATATCAACCTTGTATGCCAAACATTCAAAACACTATCCATTTACACTTTAACATTACCCATACATGTGTATGTGTTAAAGTGTCTAAAGCCTTGCTCAAATAAACTGCCCAAAACCGACTAATAAATGCCATTCATACTAATATCCGGACTAATCCCGCGCCACAGCCTACATGGCAACCCTTCCAATAGGGCTTGTATTACGCGGTATTCCAATTTAGTCGGTAATGTGGACGGCTTTCAAGTAACACAGTGTTGTTTTGTGCCAGTGTTCGTACAGTGTTGGCCAACTAATTTGTTCAATTTGTGGACATGAATCATTGTGACATTTTGGAAATAATTCGAACTTGTTACAACAAAACCATCTGCTTCAGGATGGCGCTGCTGGTAGAGAGATGTGTGTTAAAAATAATCTCAACTCGATTTTCCTTTTTAATTGACGAAAAAAAAACTAGGAGGTTCTCAAGTTAACGCGTATATTTTTTTTATGTACCTATGACCACGCATAACGTTTTACAGAATAATCGATTTGAACAATTCTAATTTTATTCGGGAGGGTATACCTGGAAATTGGTCCCATGTAAAATTTATTAATTTTTCTAGGGAAGTTAATTATTGAGTTAGCTTCAATAATAGGTACACACGGCTACACATCAAGCTATACATTTCCAGTTTACACTGACCTCTCATTATTAGGAAATCTTATACAATTCAAGATCAACTAATACTGGAAATGTATAGCTTGATGTGTAGCCGACGTAGCCGTGCGTACGTATTTTGTCTACTTAGTGTTAGTAGTGGATAATGTTACATTAATAACTTCCTGTTACTGTAATTGACATAGCAGGTAAGTGGTATTTGAATTTGTGTGGGGTAGATACCACAACTAAAAAGTGAAAAATAAAAACTTTATTACAAAAAAAAAACCGACTTCCAAAAAAAGCACTACAAAAAGTGAAAAATAACTTAATTCCCAAAGTCGAAAATAAAAAAACCAAAGACACCGACTTCCGAAATTAAATTTACCTATTTTTGGAAGTCTGTTGTTTTCTTTTTTTGTAAATAGGTTTTTAAAATAGCACACGGCTACAGATCAAGCTATACATTTCCAGTATAAGCTGATCTCGCATTGTATAGGATTTCCTTACAATGACAAGTCAGTGTAAACTGGAAATGTATAGCTTGATCTGTAGCCGTGTGTACTTAGAAAAGATTGTTTCACTTAAGTCAGCCCTTCCTCTGAAAAATAAGAAGAAAATATCTAGGAAAAGACTAACAGTAATCAGATTATTTAGGCTTTGGGTACATAAAAGATCATCCTCCAGGTAACTTAGAGATACCTTATTATTTAGGTTATTCATCAGCAATCTTAAGCTGTCAGCCTCGCTACGAAACTTGCTAATAATTTTTTCCTCAACATTAACTGTTCATGTATAGTGCTGTACATTTTAATAAAAAAGTAATAATAATAATAAATAAGAATTGATGAACACAAGCAATGCATTCAATGCATTTTGCATAGAAATTAAAACCTAAACTCAACTTAACTTAAAAATTAAATTCCTTGGTGTCTTTTTTTTCTTCAGAAAATGAAAATAGAAAAAAAAATTCTGAAAGTATTTCAAATATGTACGTGTAAAAGTTAAGCGCAGCTTGGAATCGTCGTCGTAAACTAGTTTTATTATAACGATGTATTTTGGCTGAGTGTACGCCTGGATTTGTCACTGGCGAACGCATAATGTGGAGCTGACTGAACTTTGAATTAAAATAGTGCAATAGGTAATACAAATTATAATGCTGTTATCTTTTATTATTCTGTTAGGAATACTTTTCTTTTCAGCATTATATCTATCAACAAAAGCTAAGAATTTATATTTTAATTACAAGCTGGCTAACAAAAAAACAACAGTTAATTTCCTAATTATAATAGATAAATGACTCAAACCGACGAAACAAGATGCTAATAAAACTAAGCTTTTTACTCTATGGCTGTCTATGCATAACATATAAGTAGTAAGCACAATCTCTCTTTTTCTAATTTCAAAAAAAGAGGTCACATCTCTACAAAAACAACACATAATAAAAACGAAATGAAATAAATAAATTCACACCTAACCTAACTGGAAAACGACGGTGGCAGAGAAAGTTAATTTGAAAATGGAATCAGCATAGCCGACCAATGGCGGGGGTGCCCGAGGGACGGTCGACCAATCGCGGCGCGGGGATTTTCGCGCGCTGAATTTTTATTAGCTGAGATAATAACGCGCCATTTCCCGACAGGTCCCCTTTTTCGTTTAGGATTCAGTGAGCAAAGATGTAAAACGATATTATGATCAACACTATCGATGCTGCCTTGTCAGGTGTAAAGAAGATTCAAGGAAGTCAATCGCTTTTCTTTTTGGCAGATGTGTTTTAATTTAAAGTAAACAAAATTACAATGGAGCAGTGGTGGCCCAGTGGTGACGGCCACGACTTACGAGTCGTAGGTCGTAGGTTCGAACCCAGACAGGCGTTTTACTTTGTGTAAATTATTTCATCACCACTGCTCTCAAAACGTTGAAGGAAAACATCGTGAGGCAACCTAGAACCAATCCTAGAACCAAAAATTCGAAGACATGTGACATCTACCAACCCACCCGCACTGGGCCCGCGTGGTAGATTACGGCCCACTCTCTCTCACAGAGAGGAGGCCTGTGTCCCAGCAGTGGGAACATTGTAGGCGGATTATGCTAAACAAAATTACGTGTTGTCCAAAATGAACGTCCTTGGTAAGCAAGTGTTTGTTGGATATTATCTAATTAAATCTCTGACAGCAGATAATGAAAAACTCGGTAGGTAACTAGCTAAGAGAACCCAAAACAATCTTGATCACAGGATGATAATTTTTTTTATTTTGAAAGAGTCCATAGCTAACAAAAAAATAAAATGTTCTCCATCATTTCAAAACTCTACAGAACCCTACTCTCGCCTCCATGCGACTCACCGCTAACCGCGCTATATCTCAGTGTTGCCACTCGCAAAATGTGAAGTGACGTGAATGTGCGCGCGGTGACGCGACGTCGATTACTGGATTCTATTCGATTTTCTGTGTTTGTATAACACTGTGGTTATAATTAAGGGGAGGGGCGTACTGTGTAGGTATGATAGAAGTTAGATTGTTTTTTTTCGAGACTTATAGATGTTTGTAAGGTACCAGCTTACTGGAGTCTTAAAATTGATTTGATAAATTTAGGTAGGACTGTGAGAGGCTGAAATCGTTTTTTTTTTATAATTTTAAAATAAATTGTTTTAAAGTTATTTAAGAAAATAAGTACTTTGACGAAAATTGCCCATTCCCAATGTATTTGTTGAAGTGTCTGTTTTCCCATCTTTTCTCGGTTCTTTATAGGAAACTGAATTAGCCCTTCGCTTTAGGCAAATAGGCAACCAATTATGAATCTTCATCACTCAATGGCTAATAGGCAAATGAAGAAATTAGAAACTCTGAAATCAATGAAAAGATGGAGTCTACAATTTAAAGAATAGACCCTATATACGATAGCATGGAAGAATTGAACAAAATGCCATTCATTCCAATTCCAATCTCCAATCTGACAATCAGTCCACCACTCGAAAACGGCCTCGGACCATTCGAAATTCAAATAAAGAACCGCAAGGTCCACAACAATACTCAATGAACGAGTTCCTATTTAGAAAAAAAAAAGAAAAAAACAAGATGGCTTCCTTCGTACTTTCAAACTTACATAATACAATTTCGCGGGGTTAACTTATGAAATGTTTCTGAGTTGATAGCAAAGTTTCTATCCGGCTATTTTCCGCCCTCGTTCGTTCAATAGGGGGTAAAACAATGAGGAGGGTAGCGAACCCTGGACCGAAGGGTAATTGTTGCCTACAATTGTTTTAAAGCTTTTAAAATTATTATTTTTGCTTTTGTTTTCTGAGAAAATAATGGGGAAGGTTTATTGGTAGACGTTTGTTTTGTAACAAATACATAATTATTGTTTTGTTTTTAATACAAGTTACTGGCTGGCTAATTGGCTATATATTTTTTTTTAAACCGTTTCCTTGCATGTAATGGACCACACTCTAGGATTTAAGACAAAAGAATAGACAGAAGTGTTCTTTCGTTGTTCAACTAAGATTGACATACTTAGAACGAATAATTTTATCTAGCGTCGTAAAATTTCGATTGCATTTTATATCTTTTTCTAGCTCGCGACTTCGTCTGCGTGATTTTTTTTCTTTTTGCTCGGCTCCTAAGGGTCGTACAGTAATGTTAAATAGCTAGGCTAGTAAGAGAAAAATAAAACAGAAAAACAAAAATAGAAAAATAGAAAAAAAACAAATAAGTACATCGGATAGGTAGATACGTCACGTTCAATAATAGGTAGATACGTCACGTTCAATTCTCCAACTGCAAATATACTAATGTATTAAGTCTGCAATAGTAATTTTTTTTTTGTTTAATAAAAAAACTACAAATTAACGATTTTCGGACTTTTTCCTTGATTTGTGCTAGGTCAACGGGAAGTACCCAGGTTTTGATTTATTTGCGAGTATCAAAATATTTCGCATAAATGGCCGTATTTTTTTATTGCGTTGACTTAGAAGCTTGATTTTTTTTCGAACTCCAAGGAGCCATAGACCTACGTATTTGATATTAATTTTAACTTGATACCTCCACGAGTTCTTGAGAAAAAAGGTCTTGAAAGACTGACAGACAGACGGACAATGAAGTGATCCTACCAATAAGGGTACCGTTTATTCCTTTTGAGGTATGGAACCCTAAAAACAAACAAACTCACTAAGTATGACCTACATCTTATCCTATAGGTATCCTCTTCTTGTAACCATAAATATTGATTTCATAAAACGAACGGCGATGTAGATTTAAAACACACTGCTACATTTCATCACACCCATGAAAAGAGATTGCGTTAATATCACACTAGGCCTCTGCCTCGAATCTTGCGGGCAGCGGGGCGGCGGCGGCGGCGGCGGCGCGGGAGCGGCAGGATCTTATGCGTACATATACATGGACCGGTTCTCGAAAACAGCGGCGCGGGAGTGGTGCGGGACAATGCGAAAAGCGCCCCGCCGCCACCGCCGCCCCGCTGCCTGCGAAATTCGAGGCAGAGGCCTCAAGGCCCTGCATCCAAGCGTGGTTTAGCTCATTGTGTAAGTGAAATGGCGTTATGGCTATCTAGTTTGATGCACGAGATAGAAGACTCTAGTCACGCGCACCGAAATTATGTCGTAAAACTGCAAATAAAATCGTATAAAATTAGAAATTACCTATTTAATAAAAAATAATTCAGCACTGGATGCAGTTTTGGCATTTGACATTTTATGGTATATTTTTAATTATATTTATAATTGCTAATTAAGGGATAAACAGCTTTTAAAGATTATTAAGAGGTATGTTTGAAGACTTTTTTAGTGCATTAAAATATGTTTAATTAAGTTTTGAGTTCAATCACTGTATGTGAAAAGGACTTGAAAATATCATATTTTTTTTATTTGTCAAAATTATTTACGGTTTATCTCCGCCTTAACACTAATATTATAAAGGCGAAAGTTTGTGTGTGTGTGTGTTTGTTAGTTCTTCACGCTTAAACAGCTGGACCGATTTGTATGAAATATGGTTTGTCGATGTTTATACCCTGGATTAACACATAGGCTACTTTTTCTCCCAGTCTACCGCGGGGCGCAGCTAGTTAATAATACATAATAACAACAGCTCAAAAAGTGCACAAATATTCTTATCTTGGAGCATTCTGAGCACACACTCAATAGAAGCATTATTGATATTGGAGTCAATAAAAGTTTCAAAAACAATTTTCCTCGTAAATAGAAACTGGCAACTTCACCAAATAGGTCTCGTTAAAAAATTTAACGTAGTAAAAAATAAAAAGGCAAAGGAAAAAAGTGTGAATCCTAAAATTCACAACTCGTTCGTTCGTGGAGTTACAGCCTGGCTGTATGGAGCGTTTCCTTCGCCCGCGGCGAGCGCCGGCGACGGCTAATTATTTCCCGCTCTTTCCGCTTCCTGCCCGATCAACGGTTTCAAACTCCGTTCTCGAATGAACTCCGAATTCGAATTTGAACATTTTGAATGTGGAACGTGGGAGTTTTTTAAAGATATTAACATTGGCAAGGGAGCGGTATTGTTAAATGTGGATATATTTTATAATTACCTAATAACTTGGTAAATCTTCAAAATTACACATGACGTAAAATACACCGAAATTCCAGTAGAGGTAGGTAGACGTTTATGGTACATTTCACCAGTAATTATGTTTATGGTGACGATAGTGCCGTTCCGTTCGGCTTCATAGGGAATATTTATTTTTAGAAACGAAAATTATGAATATTTGAATAAATCACGGATATAATTTTAGATGTAATAAAATACTCTGTTTACGTTGTATCTGAAGGATGCCAAACGGAACCTACTAAGCCTCTGCTGTCCATCCATCCGTCCGTCTATCTGTCAGCAGGCTGTATCTCATGAACTGTAATAGGTAGACAGTTGAAATTTACACAGATTTTGTATTTCTATGGCACAAGAACAAATAATAAAAATAAAATAAAGTTAAAAAAAAAATAAAAAAAACAGAATAAAAAAAATAAAAATTAAAGGGATTTTTAAACTAAAGTATTTTTTTAAATAAAAAGTTTGTTGTTGATGTAGTGTTAAATATTGTACGGTGATACGGAACTCTTCGTATGCGAGTCCGACTCGCACTTGGCTGTTTTTTTTCACCTTTTGTTAGTTAAATAAGTTATTGAGCTAAGAAAAATAGCTCAATAACTTATTTCTGTATTAAATACATTATTGAATCAGAAAAGGCTTCTGCCGGTATTTTTCTTTTTTTATTTGTCGTTCTTCAAACCAGGCCACAATACATAGTCTTAAATGTAAACTCCGCAGCCTCCAGATTGCGTCGCTGATCAGAACGGCCTCATCTCAAGACACAGGGCTTCATTATGTCGCTTTGTTTTAAAGTTCCAGAGAGAATTGCTTGTTTTCATGTGTCAGGTTGCTGGCAGGAAGCTTTGTGGGATTGTGCATAGAGTTTGTGGTACAGTACTACACAACATAGATGTAGCATCGGCAAAATTCGTAAAACCGATCACGATCCGAACTGAGTGCGCCTTCAACATCACCAATCTTTATTACATTTAGAGCATTTATTCCGTAAGATTTTAAGTATACTACTAGTGTTCAACTAAGATCTTATGAAGACACAGAAAAGTTAGTGGTTGTTTTAAGTTAAATATTATTTTTAATTCAATGTTGTCATTAGTCTGTTATGTTATTCATTATTTATGTATTATCATTATCATCAATCTTAGGACATATTTATGAAAACTAATTTGCATAAATGATACCTGAGATACAGGTTTATTATCCTAGTTCAGGTTGATCCTATTATTATATACATACCACTTTAGTTTAAGCCTTAATATTCTAAATATGCATTATTTAAATTAAATAAATAAATTGAAAAATTGAAAAAAAGATGTAAGTAACACAAAAATATCGATATTTTGTCGAACCGATGTTGCACCCGTGTGAAGTAGACGAGGGTTGCTTTGCTACTTAGTCAATATTAAAAAAAAACTTTCATCCATTTACTAACCAAGTCATCCCAATCAAAATCCTCAGTACTGTCACGTCCATACTGAATGATAACTCGCAAACAGATGGGTATAATTAAGCACACAAGTGTATAAGTTGCGTGTAAGTAATTACTGAGTCTCTCTGCAACTTTATTTATTTCGGCGGGTTGCCTCCGTCTGAGATACTTGGGTTTAGTGGCGTGAGCGGTTTTGATACTTGCAAATAATTATAAGCAATTTAATAACAAAAAAATATTAAGCTGTGCATTTTGAGTACCTACCTTTCTTCTTTTTTTTCTTGATTTATTACTATTATTCCTTTATTTCAGGCAGCTGTGGCCCATACAAAATACAATACACATAATACAAAAAATTATAACATTAAAAAAAATAATTGGGAAAATAATCATTCATTCAATGAATGTCAAGCAACAGCGCCAACAACATCAATGGCAATCCAACTGACGACTGTCATAAATTTAACTTAGAGTAAGTAAAAGTAAGAGTAAGTCAGCGTTCCCACGAGCGTAATAAAATCGCGGCGGGATTTTATCGCGCACTGGATTTTCAACTCTCGGTGTTGAGCCGAGCTTCGAGAATCCACCTAACAAAAACAGAGTGCATCCCAGCGTATCGAAAAACACACTGTTGGATTTTCAACTCCCGGCGCTAAGCAGAGAGTTAAATAAATAAAATCGATGCGCTGGGATGCACTCTGTTTTTGTTAGGTGGATTCTCGAAACTCGGCTCAACACCGAGAGTTGAAAATCCAGTGCGTGATAAAATCCCGCCGCGATTTTATTACGCTCGTGGAAACGCCGACTTACTCTACTTCATTGACCAATCCTCATCAGACTTTCAGTTTATAACAGTCCTCCAGACCGAATTTCGGCCATGGCGACCAATCTCAGCGGAGACCAGCGTTCGGCGCGTGAGATATTATAGTGCAGGCGTGTGCGCAGATACAGGTGTACCCACTCTTCCCTCACTCTCACAGTCCAATGGGACGGCAATTAACGTGTTTTCAGAGCATGGAGAAAATATCTTTCTTTACTCCGTGTTTCAGAGGCAACGGGGGTTTCACAATTCCTAATGGAAAAACCCTAAACAATAAAAAATAAGTACCCACCAGGAAACGTAATGTATCATGGGGCCTACTCCCTAATTCCGTCCGTCCGTCCGTCCGTCCGTTCTTTCGTCCGTCTGACATAACGATCCATCAAAACAAGTATAAAAGTTAAATTTTTCGGATGGGCAAAAACACATCGGGAGTAGGGACAACTGTCTAATCGTGTTGTCATTCATACTTTGTTTGGGCCCCGAACCAATCATCTGTCCGTAGGTGATACGGAGTAGGAAACGCCCGTAACAAAGGCCGAAACTACGGACTTCGTGCTTACGGAGTAGACCCCCAGTTTCAGTAGACGCAGACCGAAGTTGTAGACTTATCCCGTCTCGTAGCCTCGTAGCGCTACGCCGTAGCACAGAGTAATTTGTAATTGTGTATTGTTTGTATTTGTTGTTGTTTGTAATTTTAATGCTGTATAATGTGCTGTAATGATTCTTGTTTTGTTATTATCTTATACTACTGTCAGTTCTACGGCCCACTCTTGCTTAAAAATCTTGATGCATACTTCTTATCACATGCAAGACTAAACTCTATGCCCAAAATCTATTAATGTTACTTAGCTCGTGGTCAAACTAGGTCAAACCTAGACATGTTATAGTATAGTTAAAATCTCGCTGCAGACTTGGTTATAAATCATAATCGGAGTAGGGATGTGCGCTAGTTGCGCGCGCTCAAGGCCATTATCGATAACAGAATCATTATGGTTATCACGTAAACATACTGCATTCATTAAGTATGCAGGGTAACTAATGAGTACTAATGTGCTGTGAGCATGGTCATGAAGTTATCCGCTTGCCGCCTTACCACTGTCAGTACAATCCCATCGAGTTGGTGTGGGCTCAAGTAAAAAATGAAGTTGCAACGAAAAACAAAACCTTCAAGATAGCTGATGTCGAGAAGTTAGTCGATGAAGCCATTTCCAATGTATACATTGAAAATTGGCAAAAATATGTTGAACATGCAGAATTGCTGCAAGATGAAGACTTAAGAAAAGCACATTTATGCGAAGAGTTCATCATTCATGTGGATGATGATAACGATGACTCAGACGAAGAATTTTAATTTTCTATTTTTAGTTTTATATATACGTTCTTTTGTTTATATATTTAATATGCTTTGCAGTAAATTTGGTAATATAATAAAAAAAAATGTGTATTTATTTCTATCACGCATTTATAAATATATAAAACTATCGATATCACTCATCGACTGCAGTAATGCACAGGACTACGTGTGGGCGTGGCCTGCCCATAAGGCCCGTGAGTGGGAAAGAGAGCGAAACACTCGAATGATTTATGACCGAGTCTGCAGCGAGATTTTAACTATACTATAGCGTCTCTAACTTGCACTTGTAGTTTGACAGGAATAACGATTAGCGTAAGTAGGTCATCATAATCAGCCTGTCCTATAATGTTCCCACTGCTGGGATATAGGCTTCCTCTCGGTGAGGGGGAGTGGGCCTTAATCCACAACGCAGGCTCAGTGCGAGTTGGTAGATGTCACATGTCTTCGAATTTTTGGTTCTAGGACATGCCGGTTTCCTCACGATGTTTTCTTTCACCGTTTCGAGAGCAGCGGTGATGAAATAATTTACACAAAGGAAAGTGCCGATCTGGGTTCGAACCTACGACCTCCAAGTAAGCCGCGGCCATTACCACTGGGCCACCACTGCTTTCCTAAGTACCTACGTGCTAAGTATAATTTATAGATCTCAGCCTAAGTTTTTACGTGGTCTCAACACCTACGAAATTATAGAAAAGTATGACTTTTACAGCAATCATCATGCATATCAATTAAGACCCAAGTATCAAGTAGTGTAAGTGCGACTATAAGAGTTTATTCATGCTCTTTAGAAGAATATCTCAAAGGTGTAGCTAACTTACAATATGCGGTACAGTTGAGTAGAGAAATGTTAATGAAAAATAAATGTGTAATTTTTTTTTTGTGCACAATTTATTACCTTAAATATACTGTTGACATTATTACAATATATGTATAAGGCCACCAGTAACAGTTACAATATCACCCGTATTAGTAGATACTGTATTAAAATACTTCATTTTCATGTCGCGGGTTCGATTCCCGCACGGAACAAATATTTGTAGACCTACAAGTATTTGTTCAGAGTCTGGGTGTTTTTCTATCTATAATATGTATGTATTTAAAAAAAAAAAATGTATATAAGTAGTTTATCAGCCATCTCGAAACCATAACACAAGCATTAGGTTGCTTAACTTGGGACTAGATGGCGTTGTGTGAAATGTCCAAGGATATTTATTTATTTATTTATTTATTTACTGGCCGAGTTTTGCTTGCCTAATCAAATATTCTTTTACGAAATTCTCATAATACCTGAATTACATACTCTTGTATTGAATTTTTTTTTTACTTAAGAGCACGTTGCTTAATCTGAAATAGTGAACAGTTAAAACGAGTCAAGTTCGTATGCGAACTTGGATCCACGCGAGACACAAAATTCGACTCGTTAACAATGTTGAAACAATAGTGATATACACAGGGTGTTTGGCAGAACGTTGAACATACGAAAATGGTGTATAGGTAGGTATATCCAGGGGGCCAGGGCCAAATAAATTAGGGCTGAGTAAGTAGCAGATGACCCTACCTATCCACCATTTTCGTATGTTCAACGTTCTGCCAAACAACCTGTGTTGTGATTACATTGTTCTTCATCCAAGGCTTTAAGAGAAAAACTATACTTAAGAATTATGATTTAAATCTAACCAACCTATCTAATACCTACCTAATGTCATTATTTACCATTCCCACAAACACCATCTAACAAACCAAATCACGACAGCAGTATCATTCCATTACGTAAAATTAACACCTAAAACACCAAAGTACCTATCCACTCACACAAAATAATAACATAAAATATAATTTCCTTCAAACCATCACCATTTCTGTGCTCCTATATACCTACTCTTATAAGACGTCGCCGCACCGCAGCAAATTCGGGCGCTGTTTAACATTTAAATGTTGAATCATACTTGGTATCATCCCCTCCCCCCTACCACCCAGCGCGACGGGGATAAGGTGGATAACACCCGGATTATTATAATAAAATGTATTTTGTACGTGATTGTACTTTTTTTTGGGATTAGTGGATTAGGCGTGGTTAGGTAAAGTATTTTGTGTGTTGCCACACAGGAAAATTGACGTGGAAATCTCAAAACGTAACTATAGTCACATTTGTTTTTTTTTTCCACCTCTTTTATCAATTAGCACTTACCTATATACTTAATATGATTTTTTGTTTCTTAGCAAGACCCCTCCGTGCCTTGGAAAGCATGTTAAGCCGTTGGATCCGGCTGTCATTCGTGGTTTTTTGACAGTCGTCGGGTCGTCAGAAGCCTGAAAGTCTGACAACCAGTCTTACCAAGGGGTATTGTGTTACCTAGTAACTGGATTGTGGAGGTCAGATAGGCAGTCGCTCCATGTAAAATACTGGTATTCAGCTGCATCCGGTTAGTCTGGAAGCCGACCCCAACATAGTTGGGAAAGGCTAGGCAGATGATGATATAGAACTTTTTGTTATTTTTATCTTTAAGGTAAATAATGCTTAAGGCGAGTAGTGCCTCCCACTAGCGCCACTTTTGAGAAAAAAAACATAAGTCTGAAGATATGGAACATTTTAAAATTTCCTATGCTCACATTTCGTCGCTAATTTAACTAACTGACGTATCTGAACTATAGTAATTTGATACATTTTCCAAGTCTGTTCCAATCTGCACCTATGCCTTACGGTCCCCATGACAATGCAAAAATCGAGACCGATATTTTTACAGTTTACAAAAAAAAAAAAAAAAAATAGCTTGCCCTCTAAAATTTTCTTCGAATCAGTTACGTCACTTAGATTAGCGACGATTTGTAGTCAGATGACTGGTCAGGTGAGGTCATAAAATTGTAGCTCATCTGACTAAAAATGTGAGCGCAGGAAATTTCATAATGTTCCTTATCTCCAGACTTATGATTTTTTTCTCAACGGTGGCGTTAGTTGGCTGCACTACTCGCCTTAATGGACAACAGAGCAGAGGATACATTCTGTAAGTTGACAACATCGTTAATAGCTGTCAAATATTTCGCAGTTTCGATTATTAATTTCTAAATTAGTAATCGGGCTGATTTTTCAATAGTCAGACAAGCTTTTCTTAGGTCAATACTACTTCACAATTTCATGCCATTTTCATTTTTCAATCGCCTGACTAACTTTTATCTGTAGAACAAAAAGACGATCTGTCATTCTATTCTATTCTATTCTTAAAAAATGGCAAGCAAAGCCGATGTCGACTATTCTGCCAATGTCTAAAGTGAGCTAGAGAAACAAGTGTGCATGAAAAAAAAAAAAATTAATAAAAAAAATTAAAAAAAAATTTGGTTGATCCAGTTATTTTCAATGCAAAAGCTGTCAAACTGCCATCAAACTGTCAACGTACAGAATGCACCCTCTTAAATTAAGCCATAGATATCAATCAGTACTACACAGGTTGAAATAAAGGTAAACAATCTTAATGTGTCTTTTATCTTTTTTATTTTAAAAATAAAATGCATCTCAAAACCAATGTAAATACAATAATAATGATTACTAAATCAATTGAACCATTACTTTAAGCAGTAGTTTATTTGTTTAATATGTGTTTGTGTAAAAAGTCACGTCAAGATTGTTTACCTTTATTTTACTACTTAAACTTTTCTAGTATACATATGTACTGTATAAAAAGCTACATAACACAAAATAATCCAAAAACCTTATCCATAATAATCTCACCCCATCTCTATTCGAGCTAAGAGCGTCGCAAGAAAGTAAACTCAAGTAAATTTTAAGTAATAAGGAACCTCGCTAATCAGGCAGAGTTGGTTAATTACGATTAATACGCCCCCAATGTCCGAGTGGTGGCGGAAACGCACGAGCGCTCACGGAAACAAACGACGAACCCCACGAGATGAATATCGTTCGTATTCTATTGGTGTTCTGAAGAATTTGAATTTTAAATTGCGCAGACTGGATAGGTTAGATTTTATGCCTACTTTCAGTGGAAAAAATGTGACAATTTGGAAAATATGAGACTGTAACTGTAGTATATAATTCTCTGGTTTCACTGTTTTTATTTAAGAGGGCTGTCGCATTTTGTCACCTCTCTCGCTTACACGGGACGCAATTTTTAAGAATGTTAAATGAAAAGATGCTTTTTGTAACATGTAAAGGGCCCACACATTATACAGTCTGCCGGCAGTCCGTCCACTCATAAAAACTGGCGGTCCATTTTTACGAGTGGACCGCTTGTCAGCGGACTGCCGGCGGACTGTAAATGTGTGGGGCACTTAATCAATTGGCGAACTATTAAATAATATTACATAATGTAATAAAAAAAAAAAAAACGTCATTGTGACATTGACACGTAAACATTGGATTGAATTTTACTCCTACAAAAATAAATAAAACAAATAGTTAAATTAATTAACGGACTGTGTAATATGTATCAAGCTGAAACTTAACACATAAACTAACTGTGGCAGTGTTATCCACGGCTATAGTGCACTAGTAACTGGAATAGTGGTGATATTAGTTTACCCAAAGAGCGACTTGCATATTTGAGGAACGGGATGATCGTTCTATGGTGAAGCCACTGCCGTGCTGCTCCTCATCAGGAGTCATACCCTCGACACGCTCGTGAAACAGAATTAAAAATTGCATTCCAGACCTGAAACAGAATTAAAAATTGCATTCCGGCCAACCTGTTCCGGTTTCTATAGACGGCAGCACCTGTCCTAAGGAATCGGTTTCTGCAGTCTGCAGCCACGGAAATGCCTTCTCTACATTTTTTTTTTTGTGTTGCAAAATCATGTTAGATATATTTTTATGTAAAGAAAATCATTATTATTATTTTTTAGTTGTGATATTGCTGGTATCCAGTTTTTATTTGTTGTATCTGTTGTTAATGCGTGTTTTGTATTTTTTAGACGCCCAAATGAGTGCCCTGTCCACAATGTTGTCTTGTCCTCACTGCCCTGGGTCTTCACGTACATTTAGCTCACATGGGATCAAGATTCATATAGGCCGTATGCACAAGCATATGCAACAGCCGGTCGCCACTCCTCAGACGTCGTCTACTGTCACCGATTCCCAGCCTATGAGCCAGGTGCCGCTGGTTTCGCGCCCTTGCCCTCTGGAGAGGCTCTCTGCCTTGAAGATGTGTACCCCTGTGCTTAGGCATATTCCTAAGGGTTCGCGGAACCAGGCGGCGGGCAAGCTGTGTGACATTTTAGATAAGTGCGTTAGCTGTAACGGTGTGGATGAATGGGGCGCGCTTCTCACTTTTGCTTTTGTTGGGCTCAGAGTTCCTTCGAGGGTCGCACCTGGAAACATGACTACAAAGGTGAAGGCAAACATCGAGTCGGTTGGTGCTGACCGGTTTGTGGATGAGTCGAGTTGTGTGGCAGATTTTTCTAAACCACGCGGGATTCGAAAAGCCATCGAGTCTAAGGTGTTCGAGGGTGACCTCCGGGGAGCGGTTCGTTTGCTTGTTTCAGACGACTCATTCGCGCAACACAACCCTGGCACGCTAGACGCCCTTACGGTCAAGCACCCAAGCCCATCGCGTCCGCTTAATTTTCCATCGGCGCCGGACTCGTCATTTCCAAGGGTGACTGCGTCAGTGGAGGACGTCACGTTGGCTTTGAGGTCTTTTAATAGTGGCTCTGCGGCAGGCATGGATGGAATTCGACCGGGGCATTTGAAGGAATTAACATCTGGTTCTGCGGGTGAAAACGGGCGGCGTTTGCTGGAATCTTTGACAAAGCTCGTAAACTTTTTAATGAGTGGTCAGCTCAATCCGGTAGTTTGTCCCTATTTGTATGGTGCTTCTCTTTGCGCACTTAAGAAAAAAGACGGAGGACTGAGACCAATTGCCATTGGCAGCGTATTCAGAAGGTTGTCAGCTAAGCTGGCGTGCCGGTCCGTACGAGTAGATATGGCCGAATACTTTCAGCCACATCAACTAGGATTTGGGACGCCTCGGGGGTGCGAGGCCGCTATCCATGCGACACGTGCGTTCGTCATGGACCCTAAGAACTCGGACTGCGTGGTGTTGAAACTCGATATACGCAATGCTTTTAACACCCTAGAAAGAGACGTTCTTTTGAGTGAGGTCAAGGATAAAATTCCTTCTCTATATCCCTTTCTTTATCAGGTATATTATTCACCTTCTAATCTTTTCTTTAATGATAGTCTCATTTCGTCTCAAGTGGGAGCGCAGCAGGGAGATCCATTGGGGCCACTTGTTTTTAATTTAGCAATCCACAAAGTTATCTCTGGTTTGAAATCTTCTCTTAACCTGTGGTACCTTGATGATGGCATTATTGGTGGATCACTGGAAGAAGTTTGCCAGGACCTAGAGGTTCTTGTTCCTCAACTTAAGGAATTGGGTCTGGAGGTGAATCCCTCCAAGTGCGAATTTTTTCCCTGTGGTTTTGGTGCTCGTTCACACTTCTCACTCTTTGGTTGTCTTTTACCTGGCCTCAAAGAACTTTCTCCTCTCTCTTTCTCCCTTTTGGGATCTCCCATTTTTCTTGACGGAGTGCCAGAAGCCATTTCCTCCCGTACACAGCTTCTCCTCAATGCTCGTGAACGTCTCAAGGATCTCTCTGCGCACGTTGCGATTTTGTTATTGCGCATGTGTTTTGCCTTACCCAAAATCACATATCTCTTGCGGACCGCCCCTACTTGGCTTTGTCCTGAGGAGGTATGTTCTTTTGACTGTGCTCTAAAATCAACGGTTGAGTCGATCCTGAATGTGTCTTTTAATGATACGCAGTGGAAGCAGGCGGCTCTTCCTATCAGACACGGGGGGCTTGGGGTGCGGTGCGTGCATGATGTGGGCCTGCCGGCTTTCCTGGCGTCGACACATGGGGTGGCTGACCTCGTCACTGTCATTCTAGATTCCAATGGTGACGGGGCAAACATACCCTTTATGTTGGATGCCGGGTCAGCTTGGTCTGTCCTCAACATGGGTGCAGCAAGCCCTGACGCAACACATGTTCAGCGCGCTTGGGATGACGTCTCGTCTAGGCTGATCCAGGAACAGATGATGGTAGGTTCCTCGGGGGCTGATCTAGCCAGACTCAGGGCTGTATCGCAGCCGGAATCGGGGGCATGGTTGCACGCGCTTCCTTCGCCTCACCTGGGCACGTTGCTTGATGACGACTCTTTGCGTGTGGCAGTGGCCCTCCGCCTGGGCTGCAAGGTGTGTGAACCCCACAGATGCACCTGCGGTTCCACGGTGGAAGCCGATGGCCATCATGCTTTGAGTTGTCGTCGTTGCTCGGGGAGGTTCCCGCGTCACCATGCCCTCAATGATATTGTGAGGAGGGCATTCGTGTCGGCAGATGTCCCCTGCGTGCTGGAGCCTCCGGGATTGAGCAGGTCTGACGGCAAGAGGCCAGATGGGTTGACCCTGGTGCCTTGGAAGAACGGCAAGTGCCTAATTTGGGACGCAACTTGCGTCAGCACTGTTGCTGCCAGCCACCTTGGTCGCACGGTCCTCTCGTCGTCGGCAGCAGCGGAAGACGCCGCCGAAAGGAAAAGGGTTAAGTACGCTCCATTGGCGACCCGCTATCATTTTGTGCCGATAGCAGTTGAGACCATGGGTTGTTGGGGAACTGAGGCCAAGAAGCTCATTGGTGAGATAGGGCACAAACTCCGTGAAAAAACGGGTGACTCCCGCTCCGGCTCGTTCTTGGTGCAAAGGTTGGCTATTGCCATCCAACGAGGCAATGCTGCAAGCGTTATGGGCACCTTTGCGCCAGGAACAGTTAGGGGCGGGTTTTTTGAAAATTGGTAATTTTGTAAAATATTTGTATTTTCTATTTAATAATTATTTTAACGTTTTTTTTTTTTTTTTAATTTTATGGTGACTTTAAATATTTACGTATAGGATAGTTTCATAATGTAATTGGTAATTATTAAAACACATTTTTATTGTGGCATTTATTTAACTCATCTCAAAAACAGATCATAATATTTATTGAACTGAGTTTATTAGATAACACAATAGAAATGTGTTTTTAATATTTACAGTATTAAATTAATATTACTATAGTTCACCAATTGATTACATTTTTCAAAAAAGCATCTTTTCATTTAAGTTTCTTAAAAATTTGGTCCCGTGTGAGCGAGAGAGGTGACAAAATGCGACAGGCCTCTTAAATAAGAGTGGCAGTGCTGTTGGTTTACCAGATTTTTTTATGACATAAGTACTGCTGAAAGGAATTTAATAGCATAAAGCATACCATTGTATTGATATTGTGAGGTACCTACACCTCACAATGTTAATGGTATGTTTGACTGACTGAAAATGACAACAAAATTATTGAATGCAACAGCTTTTTTGCACTAAATAATTTTACATATGAATTTCTTCTACATAATAGTTACCTACTCTAAAATAGGAGCTAAAAGTAAGGACCAATCTGCGCCTCTACTAATCTATTCGTTCAACTTCGTTGATTCCAAGTTTAAATTTCGTCCCCTCGATGGATTCATTCGTAAACTTGAATTAAGAAATTGGATTGGTGTTCTCTTGTCTAAGTGTAATCAAAGGATTTGAACGGGATAAGCTCAGTACCTACTTGCTTTTCGAAGAGAGAGGTCGTGTATTTTGTCATTTTATCTGGTTGTACTTAATTAAGGGGTGTGTTTTGACTTGATGTTATGATTATCGTCGGTTTGGAGTTATGATTGATTAAGTTTAAGGAGCTTTTAATCCAGAAGTAGTAAGATGTACCCAATTCAACACAGTCCGTTTCTAAATACATTAAATGATTCGATTCTTTAGGCTCATATCGTAGAATATAATACATATACAGGGTGTCCCGTAAATAATGGATAATCTCTTAAGGGGTCATCGTACTCATCATTATGAACAACTTTTACTATGGGACCAAACCTGGAATCGCGAAAAAAAAATCAGCTGCTCCCTACATTTTGACGAGTTTGATGTAGATAAATGTACTGGTCAGCTAATTTTTTTTCGCGATTTCAGGTTTGGTCCCATAGTAAAAGTTGTTCATAATGATGAGTACAATGACCCCTTAAGAGATTATCCATTATTTACGGGACACCCTGTAGATAATTATATTAGAACATGTTTAGAACGTAGGTTATTCAGGAATGCTGTTTGGAAACTTCAAAGATATCACTATAGATTAGCATCAAATCTGTAAGCTTTGAATCCAGATAATCACGTTCTCGAAAACAGCTCTAACGATTTCGATGAAAGTTGTAATGTAGTGGTTTACGGGGGCGAAAAATCGATCTAGCTAGGTCTCATTTCTGGGAAAATTCATTTTAGACTACTTTCACCCGGCAGCAGAGCAGAGCGGAGCAGAGCGATTCTGTAACCATCTCACCGTGAAAACTTAGGTGAAGTAAGCGTGGAGTGAGCTGTCAATAGTGTCAATTCCTAGCAAAAACAAACTCACTTCACCTAAGTTTTCACGGTGAGATTTTTACAGAATCGACCGGCTGCTCTGCTGGTGAAAATAGTCTAAAGTGAATTAATATTTATTTGTGTTCTAAACTCAAAAAAATTAGAATTTTCTATTTTTCGTATTAGGCTGTTTATCGGCTTTATACCTTTGCTTCTCCTTCAACCTGAAAAGCAAAGCGCGGAAAAAAAAGAAAATTTAAATCATAGTTTCCTAATAATTCATGACAAAAATATTTTTTGTTATTTTATTTTACTTCTTCAAAAGTGTATAGAAAAACGTCGTTTGATACACGTGGACATTTGTTATTGCAGTTCTCGGCTCAAAAACAACCTCGCCTATGGCTTAGGTATTAATTCCGCCTCGTATGCAATAGCAAACGATCTCCACTTGTATCAAAATGTACTATTTTTGTTGTGTTTATAACTGTCACGAAAAAGTTTGTGTGAAAGAAAATGTTTGAAAAGTTACCGGGAAAATTGGAAAATTCGGGAAAACTGAAAGTAGCATTTTCTATGGGAATATTGTAGACTTATTGAAATTTTGACAGGACAACCGTTAAGTATGTCAGTATAGCTAGTCTATATATACATATTAAAAATTAAAGTCTATTTTCGTGTCCGTCTTTCTTTCCGCGTTATTCTTCTAAACCACACAACGGATTTTTATGCGGATTTCTTCATCATATAGAGAATTTATTCTGGAAGGTTTATATGTATAAGTAAGTACCTACATTAATATTAAACCTACTTAGAATAAAGCAATCTCAATGTTTTCTCAAACCGTAAAAAACGGGCGAAGCAGGGGGCTGGGTCGCTATTAACTTATTCAATACGTAACAAAGCTCAATAACACCGGCAAGTCAAAGGAAACCCAACACACGTAGTCACACATCAGTTATTTACAGCATTTCACACAAAATACGGATCAAGACAAACAGATATATTACTTAACTGTCGCAGACTTAGATGGATCGGGCGCCGAATGGAAACAGCACAAAGAGATACACGGGAATGCCATCAGTAACGTGGTAACGTTAGGTGAGGTACACACTGTGTGCGGTAATATAGGTAGGTGCCTGTGGCATGAAGAGTGGTGCATAAGTACCCTACACACTACATGCAGCGCGATCTAGAAGCTGTAATCATAAGAACCTTATGAGGAAACGTGGGTGCTCTTTTCTCCATACAAAAAGATACAAACACTCTCGCCTGCTTTCTTTCTGGTTAATGACCATAAAGCAATGATTTTTTACAAAAATATAAATAACAGTTACTTGTATGCCCCTATGTTTTCCTTTTTGATGATATATTATTTTTATAAGAACTAGAACCCTCCAAAAATGCTCAAAATTGCCTATTCAGACCGCTGTCAACAGACGCCTAGTGTACCAATTTGACAACTATTAACGAAAAAAGAAAAACATAGGGGCATAGTATATATCCTTCTTATTCAGTTTATGAAATATCTTTTAAATTGGTCCAATATTGGAGGAGGAAATAGGCGAGAGCCAAACCTCGAAATGTGACTTTTTACATAGGCTATTTAGTCGGATCTGCAGTTGTCCTTATCGCACGAATTCGAGGGCGGAGCGCTCGCAGAGCGACAGCAATACCTTCTTAAAATACCTCATTTTCAAAAGTCTGGCCACCCGACTTTCCTCTTAAAGACGTTCAGGCTCGATAAGCCAAAAGAAATATACCAGCGCTGCGACACTTATTTTAAGTGCCACTGCATCATGCTGAGATAGGGACTGCGATTCCGCGGAAGGCTATGCGACACCACGCAGCGCAATACGACGCCGTCACTTCGTTTATTAATGTTTTTGTGTTTTTTCTAAATATGTATGACAGTCTGTAAGGTATTTATGTAGTCTCCATAAAGTGGAAAAATACTCGCAGATGTTCGAGCAATTTTTAAATATTACGAGCATCCGCGAGGATTTTTCCGCTTGGTCCCTAACCCTAAGGGCAAGTGGAATAGTATGGAGCGCTGTTTTATTATTAAAGACTTGTCTAGCCACATTTTCAAATAGTGCAATTTTTCTGGATCAGTGTATCATACACTGATCCAGAAAAACTGATGAATACTGCTAACTTGAATAGTCTGATACGAAACAGCACAAAAATATTATTGTTAACACAAACGGGATATTTTTTTTTCCTGTTTGTGTTAATAATAATATTTTTGTGCTGTTTCGTATCAGATGTTAGTGACCATGAAAGTTTAAAAACTTATAGCACATAAATATACATGGATCTACACACTGCATGCAATACAGTGTAAACTCTACGAAACTAAAGGGACTGACATTTATTTTCGATAGAGAGTTTTTGTTATGTGGAGTAAAGATTTTGCAACAGGGACTGAAAGGGGTCTTAAAAATTCGAAATGGAGTTACTAGAGTATGTGGGTTATCATATGAAAGAGCGCAGTTTGCACATTTTCAAACATTTTTTTTCTTTTGTTTAGGCCGCATAGTTTTAGACTTTTGATGAAAAATGTTAAAAAAAATACCGTTTCCAAAGTTTGCATAGAGATAAATCTGAAATTATTCTATGTGATAGAAGTTGGTTGAGAAGTTATGTTAGTTTAGGCAGATTGATTGAGAAGTTTATGTAAAGATTACAGGAAAAATAATAAAACGATGTAGAAACAACGTTTTATTTTTCCTGTAATCTTTGAAAATATATAAGCTATTTAGAGAAATAGCACACTTTTCAGAAATCGGAACGGAACCTTCGGTGCGCGAGTCCACCTCGTTCTTGACCGGTTCTTCATCGGAGCTTAGCCAAGCCACGTTAAAAGCTTGATAACGCTCTCACAGTGGAATGCTACCTTTACACAGTCTCTTCACACAAACTGAGAAAATACCACATATAACGTATTGGTTATGAACAAAAAATCATTTGACGAAATGGATTTCAAATGTATGAAATAACTAATATTTAAAAAAATATGGAACTTATTTTTAGAACTTCTAAGCGACAATGGTCTTATTCTGTAAGATTTTAAGAAAGTTAAGTATATAGGTTTTATTGTGACTATTCATTTATTATTTCAAGAGTTTCAAGACTTAATGTGAACCAGTAATTTTTTGTCAAGATTAGCCGCCATCTTTGTTTTATATGCAGACGATGCAACCTGCCTACTGCCTATTTAAGTCGGGGCTCTATTTAGTGATAAGCTCTGAGGGAAAATTTACTCAAAATATTTTTTTTCCTTTGTTCTAGGGTTTATCAATATGCTGGACCCTAATTTTATTACAATCTAGCCTTATAGATAGAGTAAGGTCCGTATTACAGAAGGAAACTCAAGCACTGATCTTTGTTTAAATCTAGTTTGAAACTAGTTTTAACCAATCGAATGGCTTGAATCTAGTTTTAAGTAGTGCTAGAGTATTGAATGACGTTCTGTAATACGGACCTAAGTACCTGGGTGAAGAACCCAGCTCTGCTCAGTTGAACTGCGTGGGCAAATCTTTTTGGGTGAAAATACGGAGAAAACGAATTTTCCCAGATATGTCTCATATCTGGGAAAATTCGTTTTCTCCGTCCAGCTAAATCTATTTTTGCCCCTAAACTCCTAAAAGTATTGCAAGTTTCATCGAAATCGTTACAGACGATTTCGAGAACGCGATTACAAATATTGCTCGTTTAATAGTATATAGGGATAAGTAATTAAATTATAACCAAAACTATTAAATTGTCTTTACTAAAAATGTGTCCAATAGCACTTTTCTTATTGTCTCTATTAAGGCGAATACACTTCGTTCTTGTGTTTGTTTGGAACTTTTGTACTTTACACTATTCACTATCACTAAACACTAACTCGAAAGGTTTTGTTCTTTTTAGTCTCCTCACTATGTTGTGTGGTCGAAAAGCTGGATTGCCTCGACGTTCACCCTACTGATGAAGTCTCTTTTCGTGTGCTTCAGCAAAATGGATCACTTTTTCGATGAACTCAACTTTTAGATCCCGATGGAGTATTAAATCTTGGTGAAGATTTAGATTTATTAATATGAGACTGCTTTTGCTAATGTTACTGAGAAAAAGCAGTCACATATTAATGAATCTAAATCTTGACCACAATTCAATGATGCTTATAGCTGTCACAATAATAGGAACTTTTTTGACCTTCATATATTTTTGAAGCCTGAAAGCGCCAATGTATTAATGAACTCGACTGTACCTACCAAGGTGCATTTACAATTTCCCTTATTACTTTGTTCTGGAACTCATAATAATGAGTGTGTAAAAAATCCAAATACAATCAATGTGTTTCCAAAAATATGTTTTGTACGACGAAAACCGTCATCAATGTAAAACCTCCTTAACAGTCACAGAAACAGGTACAATTTGAATTTTCACGCTCTATTTGAAGCAATGGCGTCGCGTCGTTACCAGTCTTTGAGCTTTGTAAGCCGACGCCGGA
Source organism: Cosmia trapezina (assembly GCA_905163495.3). Taxonomy (NCBI): domain Eukaryota; kingdom Metazoa; phylum Arthropoda; class Insecta; order Lepidoptera; family Noctuidae; genus Cosmia; species Cosmia trapezina. The sequence continues at coordinate 4,667,125 of LR991041.1, read as the reverse complement.
CGTCAATCAGACAAATTGGACGCCCAAAGAACGTTGCGTTTGTGACGTGTGTGCCGTACAGCAGCCCTGCTTCGTTTGAGCCGACTATACTATAAGTAGTCCGATACTTCATTTTCACGTTCGATTTATGAATGTTCAATTTGTATTTTTCTTTTTTCGGCCGGTAATTTTTAGCTTTTGAAAGTTTGTTTGATTTAAATGGAACAGTTGTATACTTTTATGAAGTAGCAATATTCGGGAATCAATGGGAAGTTTTTTTTTTTTTTTCATTGGCCTGGTGTAAAGAACTCTAATAGCTTTCAAGGTACATTCATGATGAATTGGAGTTAGAATTTAAGTTTTCACAAAAAAGCTTTATTTATCGTGGTAGTCAATAAAATAATGACGTCAAAAAGAGGGCAGCAATATCCTCCTTGTCAATCTGCCTAGCCTTTCTCCCAACTATGTTGGGGTCGGCTTCCAGTCTAAACAGGTGCAGCTGAAATCAGTATTTTACATGGAGCGACTGCCTATCTGACCTCCACAAGACTGACGTCTGTAATACTTTCAGGCTTCTGATGACCCATAACTATGTTCTAAGATCCACGAATGACAGCCGGGACCACCGGCATAACGTGCTTTCCGAGGCACGGAGGACTCGGTACTTAAAGATGGTCACCCATCCACGGACCAACCCCGGCAAGCGTAGCTTAACCTGCTGGATCGACCCGTGCGGCTATTATTACTTAACCACGAGCTCCTCTCAATATTCTCCTTGTGATAACTATTATCACTGTGATCGTATTAAATTAAAAAATGGAACAGAATTTGTATGAAATTATTTGACAAGTTATTAGGAACTTAATAGGTAGGTGGTGAAAATTAAATTGCTGAACACTATCAATTACCTAATGAAAGACGGCAATCTCAGACCAAACTTATCCGCAAACATATATGATCAGCATTTTAACACTAATTTCTGTAACACCCAATGCAATAAACAGCAAAACACTTTACCATCAAAGCTACATCCCATCCACTTCAACATCATCAACACTAACATCAAACAACAAAACGGTAATCTCTAATCGTACCGGCAGCTAAAAGCAATCAATCACCCACATATGGGCCTTAAAACCTCCTTTCCAATTACACCCCTCGTTATTTCAATCGGGCAACACTAAATTACCGAATAACATGTTGACGACAAAACGCTTTTCAATCTCCACTAACAATGTAGCCCAAAAGATCCCCTTTTTGTGTAGCCCCCGACTGCCAATCTTGCCAGATTGCTTTTTTTCTTTTGTCAGTTTTGAATACAGCTCGCGTGTACGAATACGTCCTTTGTAGATGATTAAATACTGTACACGTCGGTATTGCCAGATTAAAAAAAGTATTTGCGACCTTTTTCGTGGGAGTTAAGGTTGAAAGAGGATTTAGGCGATGGTAAAATTGTCTATGGTATCGTAAGTAAAATGCGGATTGGTTATTTAATGGTTTCTTGATTTGGACGATTTTGTGTGTGATGATTAATTTTGTTATCGCTCCGCTTTGGATGGCGATCGTATGATGTAAGGTTTAATCTGAACTTTGATTTATTTGGTCAATGACGAGGTTATGGACTTATTTTCGTGATTAAGTTCTTTGACAAGCATTCTGCTGGACCAGTCTATATACAATATTGACTTGTTTTTAATTCGTGTGATTGTGTTTTCCAGCTCGGTAGACACAACTTTGAGACGCCGACAGAAGGATCCAGTTGGGTTGGGCAACGTTTGGAAAACTTCGTCAAGTCTTCTCGTCACCTATCCCGCAATGTTTGAAGACTTAGGTTTTCAACCAGTGCATCCTGCCCGTTATGACATACGGTGCTGAAACGTGGACACTGACAGTCGGGCTGCTCCACAAATTCAAGGTCGCTCAACGCGCTATGGAGCGGGCTATGCTCGGAGTTTCTTTAAAGGATAAAATCAGGAATGAAGTTATCCGGAAAAGAACCGGAGTAACCGACATAGCTTGCAGAGGCAAAGTGAAGTGGCATTGGACTGGCCATGTTTGTCGAAGGACCGTTAGCCGGTGGAGCAGACGAGTCCTGGAGTAGAGACCGCATACCGCACGCACAAGCGTAGTGTGGGACGCCCCCCAGCGACGATGGACCGACGACCTGAAGATGGCTGGGACAGACTGGATGTGGAAGGCAGAGGACAGGGCATTGTGGCGCAGCCTGGGAGAGGCCTATGTCAAGCAGTGGACTGCAATACGCTGAGTTGATATCATTCGAACTGAACATCTTATCCTAAAAGCGGTCTATTCCGTAAAAAAAAAGTCACCTTGAAAACTACGAGGGCTGCTATTTATGTATCCGGAACTGGCCAGTTACAGAACAATGTTAATAAAGTAATTATAACATTTAAAAATAGAACTCTTTGGCTGAAGAATACAATTTGTTTCATGTAGCTCTCATTAGTTTTTACTTTGTGGTGTCATTTTGAAAATTGCGTGTCTTTAACACCATGGATTTAACTCGTGAAAATTTTCGTTTCGCCGAGGGCTAACTCAAAAAAAGTGCATCGATCAACTCACTTCGACTTTTGGGGAAACTACGAAAACTACTGTGTATTACTGGTTTAGTGAGTTTAATCGTGGGCGGTCTGTGCTCACGGACGAATTTAAAGAAGGTCGCCCTAAATCGGTTGTTGTACCTCGAAATATTGATGCTGTGCGGAAACTAGTAATGCAAGATCGTCATGTTACATATCGCGAGATAGAGGCGTTTCTGGGCATAGGTATGACGAGTACATAAAATATTACACGAACGTTTAGTTGTAAAAAAAAGTTGCACAAGTATAATCAGGGTGCGTCAAATGCTGTCTAGTTTTGGAAATACCTCAATCCGAATGGAAAAAGTGCTACAAAAATTGGTTCCAACGTATGCAAAAGTGCATCGATCATCATGGCGAATATTTTGAAAAGCAATAAAACCATAATAAATGATAAATGTTTGTTTCACTTTGTTATTCCGGATACATAAATAGCAGCCCTCGTATTAGGTGAAGTGAGTTGTCATTCCACTTGGGTTTTAAACTATCAATTGACAGCTCGCTTCTAGCTCACTTCACATCGTTTTCAAAACCGTGAGATTTTTAGAAAATAGATCAGCTAGACTGCACGTTATTTATGAATTCTTTTTATTTAAAAATCGGTTTCAAAAGTACCAATATCATAATATTTCCATTCCCCACACAATTACATTAACCTGAAGTCTAAACAATTTTTTAAACACCGTTAAACACAACACTCCCTTTTATTAAGTCGGTGAATAATCTCCAATACCGATACTCTTGGGACTATATTGTAAAAGAAATAACTTTTAATATGAAAAATGGGATTATCATATGAAACCAGTACATTTTTGCTATTCATAAACGTTACACAACTCAATATCAACCTTACCAACAGAAAGATAAAGTTGAAAATTACACTTCTTTGTGTAAATTGTCAGCAAATAGAATTTTGATATAAGAATGTTTACGCAAATCATGTTTGCGGCTTCAGAAAACATAACACAGGCGAAAATAGACCTTACTACACCACTATAAAAGTCAGTAACATATTTTTTGATGGTACACGTAAGTTTGTTCAGGTCCGCATCTTTCAGCAAAGTTGTCACCTCGCGAAAAATTGTTAACATTCTGTGGAGTGGTTTATTTCAATAAATATGAATGAAGTTGTAATGTTATTTGATATTTTTTGTGTTATTTATTTAGATTAACAAAGTTTTGTTGTTATCACACTGTCGGGGTGAGTTAATAACATTAACGGTGACATAATCGCGGATTACTGAGAGGATTTTACAGGATTGCCTTGAAAATTTATAATACACTAACTTTTGGCAGCGGCTTCGCCCGCGTTTATGTTGGAGAATATCCCACGGGAACGTACTACCGGGAATTCCTTCCTTATTCCTTGTCTACATTATAAAGGGAACCTCAGTGCAAAATTTCAGCTTTCTAGATCCAAGGGTTTGGGCTGGGCGTTGATGAGTCAGTCAAGCAGTCAGTCGTCAGTCAGTCAGTCAGGACTTCTCTTTTTATTTATATATAGATAGATAGTAGAAAGTTGTTCGTCAGAATTTCATGGATTTAGTTCAATGAGGCCAATTCTGTGAAATAAAGGACAGCCCTCACACTTTCCACACAAGGATCTTACTCTTTGAACAGTTAAATTATTCCCTGTGTAAATTAGAAGGTTGGAAAAATTATAGGGATTGATACTATTGACAGATTATATTAAACTCACTTCACCCAATTCACAGTGAGTTTTTTACAGAATAGATCGGCAGAAAAAAACAACAAACAAAAAAAAAACATTCAGAACTCCAAACACAAAAAGCGCGCGCAAACAACGTTCAAAAAAAGAATATTTTATTAAAAAAATAAAATATAAACAAGCGCGCTAACTCCAATCTAAAATGGAACGTCTATACTTTTTTTTTTCAACGGCCAGTGACAAAGGCACACCCGTCAAATGCCATTGCTTAAATGAGAACGCAGTCATTCGCGAATGTGGTGGAACGGAAAAATCATCGAGCGAAAATGTCATCGGTTCGCCTCGTGAAATAGTACCGCTGTGTGTGGTGGGGTGGCACTGGGTATCGTCGTTTGAAAGAAAGAAAGAAAGTAAATATATTTACCCAGGTCAAGGGTAAATACATTTATTTACTTTAAATATATAATTAAATAATGATTTACTATTAAAAAAAGAAAAAAAGAACAAAGAGAAACAAAAAAAAGAAAGACAAATTACCTCAACATCGAATATAATACCATGACTTTTGAACTGGCGTACTGCTCGCAAAATTCGAAATGGCAACCTTCGCAAAAACGTCATTCGAACCTACATATCACTCCCATTTTCTTAGTTTGTACTGAGTACAACAAATATTATTTCAAGTGACTCTGTTTCTGTTTTAGGAGGTTTTTAATTGGTAGGGAACAAATATTTTGACTTGAAGTCAGTTCAAGCCGGGCAAAAGAGTTTTCATTTTATAATCCGATTCATTTAAACGGTGAGATTTTTATATTATACTTCTTCGCAAATTCTTTCTATCTCGGCTGGCTTTTTAGTTGCCATTTACCGGGTTCTGCCAGAGTATACAAGTAATCAACAGAGTACTGAGCGTTCACAAAATGGCGTGAAATCCGAAACAACGACACTCGACGTTCAATATAACGTGGTTTTAATACACTCTGACACTAAATAATATTATCAATATAATAATAAAAATAGAGCACTGGTGGTCCAGTGGTAACGGCGACTTACGAGTTGTAGGTCGTATGTTCGAACCCAGGCAGGGGCTTTACTTTGTGTAGATTATTTCATCACCACTGCTCTCAAAACGGTGAAGGAAAACATCGTGAGGAAACCGGCATGTCTTAGAACCAAAAATTCGAAGACATGTGACATCTACCAACCCGCACTGGGCCCGCGTGGTGGATTAGATCCACACCCTCTCACCCAGAGGAGGCCTGTGTCCCAGCAGTGGGAACATTATAGGCTGATTATGCTTATGCATATATTACTTAGTGTCGAGCACTGAGTTTAAGCCCCGGGTCCCCAAGTTTTATTATAAAAATACACATGAAGTCACACACATACATTCATACATTAGGAAATGCTGAAGCCTCGTTGACAAGACTTCTTACTCTCGATTTAACTAGGGCATTAAGCGTCGAACCTATCAACCTGCCTAGCCTTTTCCCAACTATGTTGGGGTCGGTTTCCAGTCTAACCGGATGCAGCTGAATACCAATATTTTACATGGAGCGACTGCCTATCTGACCTCCACAACCCAGTAATTGGGTAAGCGACGAACCTAGATTGCTGTTTAAAATAGCCAAGAATTAGATTATCAAATTCCAGAGTGGCCTTTGCAATAAAATTGCTTCATTGACTTTTACTTCTGAGACACTAACACTCGTATTTATAGTCAAGTAAAAGTAATTACTTCAGTAAAAGTAATTGCTCAAGTAATGATTTTCATTCTGTAGTTTAATAATTGCTTTACGTTAGAAGTTAAAGCTTAGAATTCTTAGCCAAGTAACAGTCACCATTTTCTTTACTTAAGAATTCTATCTCAAGTAAGAAATAACTTAGTAGCTAGTAATTACTCAACTAATTACTTTGATTATAAATACGAACCTAAGAAGTCTTGAAAGTATCTAAAAACGTTGCAAATTCATGTCAAACGTGAAAAATAATCGTATTTGGAACAAGCGCATTTCAAAATTCAATATCGGAACACGAACGTTGAAGGTTTAAAATTCAAAATTGGAAACACGCGACCGTTGAAAGACGCGCGTTTGAGGTGCGCTGCGCTGATTAGGACGCGGAGAGCATTAGGTGTGCTTAGGGCTGGCACAGGATGAAAATTGTATCTTTTTTTTTTTTTTTTTTTTGAGGGTGGGAAATCATCAAATAACTTCTCCCGCTCTGGGTGGAGCGGGGGGGCGTGTCAGACTTTTACTGACTAAAACCCACCCGTGTTCCTTCAGTTGCCTATGCCAGGGCCGCGGTAACCCCTTCAGACAACCCGCGACCCCAGCGGCGTCGGCCCTATTGGGCCCCGTCACTTGCTGACATCTCTTTGAGGCGCGCGTGGAACACGACGCGCCGTCGACTCGGGCCTGCCGGTCGATTCTGTAAAAATCTCACCGTGAAAACTTAGGTGAAGTGAGTTTGTTTTTGCTAGGAATTGACACTATTGACAGCTCTCTCCACGCTCACTTCACCTATGTTTTCACGGTGAGATGGTTACAGAATCGCACTACTGGTCCTTACCGGACGGCGAGCTACCCGCTGCTCACCGTCCGCAGGCCCGCGCCTACGGTGGCCGGAAATCGCCCCGCGATTCCCGCCGCCCAGGGCGTCTCCTGCGGCGACTGAGGGCGTGAGGCTGCCTCTCCCTCACGCGTTCCGCCTCCTCCTTCGCGAGCATCACTGCTTCGCAGAAGGAGGTGACGGCCTCCCATGCACTCTCGCTCCGCACCATGGCCTGGACCAGGCTCAGACGCGAGAGATCGCCGCCGCCGATCGCCTCCGTGAGAACACGGCGGTGCTCTGCCCAAGCCGGGCAGACCTCCACTGTATGCTCCACCGTGTCCTCCGGGCGATCCACACAATGGAAACACCCGGGCGTTTCCTCCCGCCTTATGCGAAACAGGAACCTCCCGAAACAACCGTGTCCGGTGAGGACCTGCGTCAGGCGGAAGGTAAGGACGCCGTGGCGCCTCTCTAACCACTCCTCAAAGAGGGGACTTATCGCCGCTATTGTGGCGTGCCCAGCGCTGGGTTGCGACAGTCGCGCTCTCCATGCCGCCATGAGATCCCGCCGGAGCTCTGTCCGCTGTACCGTGATTTCTCGCGGCAGCGGAGTTACGCCCCGGCGTTTCGCCTCCTCGCGCCACTCCCACACGTGCGCGAGGACCTTTGCCTCCAGATCCCACGGCGATGAAAATTGTACCTAAGGATTATTTTGTATTTTTTGTTTGATATAACCTTTGGCACCTCCAAAAGTAAACATAAAAGGGAAAATAGCTATGCCTGCATAATATCAATCGTATTTTCCATGGAGTTGAACAGTAAACGTACCAGAAACAAATCTGTATTTTTTGATAAACGGCCAATATTTTGTTATCGCAACGAAAAAATATCCATCAATTGATCTTTATTGCAATCCATATGTACACATACAGGTGGTAAGTAAATAGAAACAATAATGGACCCTGTCAGGCACAGCAAAATTTTATATAAGTAAGTGTTTTTAGGGTTAGTGTACGACCGAAACTGGAAACCGAAACCGAAACCGAATTTCAGCAACGATCTCAGTTTCGGCCGAAACCGAAACTTCCTTACAAGGATCATGTTTTAAGGGAAAAATAAAGAAAACGTTATTATAATCAGTAAATTTTATTTTTTATCTTTAAATCACACAGCAATAGATGTAGTCTTCGACATTTTCACTTATTGATAATCAGCATAACAACCCCCCCCAACTGTCGAAATGTGGGTGTACTATTATCACCTCTGCCTAAACCTTCGGGGAAATAAGGTGTGATGCTATGTAAGGTCATAAGACTCTAGGGATTATTTTTCCTAAAACGTGTACTCACAACCCTGTCTGTTGCAGCGCTGTGATTGGAGCAGGCGTCACGAACCACTGGGAAATCAACGGCCGCCGCGACACAGTGTGTTTATTCGACGCTTGAAAGCTGGGCCAGACTAGGCACGTTATTGGGTGTTTATTTTATTAATCTTTAATAGTGTTGCCATCACAAAAATACAAGAACTTCTTTTTATTTAATTAAAATTGTTAAAAAAAAAAATTATTGACACTTGAGTCATTATTACCAATCGTGCAGACTGCAACAGGTCAATCTTTACCTTCTTTTAATTTTTGCTTTTTTTTTGTCTTTCTTTTTATAAATGCTTTATTTAATTTAAAAAAAAATGTTATTGAAATGGTTATTAGATTATGACCCTGCCTTTAAGTTTTTATTTTGCAATAAAACGCAAAAAGCAACTTGTGATGGTAATATTGTTCTTGTCGCGGGTTGTTACCGCGGCCCTGGCGCAACTGAAGGAACACGGGTGGGTTTTAGTCAGTAAAAGTCTGACACGCCCTTCCGCTCCACCCAGAGCGGGAGAAGTTATTTGATGATTTCCCACCCTCAAAAAAAAAAAAAAAAAAAAAAAAAAAAAAAAAAAAAAAAAAAAAAAAAAAAAAAAAAAAAAAAAAAAGGCTACGCGTAGACGGTGGCGTAGCAATGGCGTAGCAGCTTGCTACGCTCGTAGACGACGCCTACGAAACGCTACGCTATTGTTAATTTCACTGATTATATTGCTAATAAATAATAATGTAAATAGAGAGGGGCTCGTGGCTTAATGATAACAGCCGCGCAGTAAATTGAAGGTTAAGCTACACTTGCCACGGAGAGTTCGTGGATGGGTGACCATCTTTACAACCGAGACTCCTCCGTGTCTCGGAAAGCACGTTAAGCCGTTGGTACCGGCTGTCATTCGTGGATCTTTGACAGTCGTTACGGGTCGTCAGAAGCCCGATAGTATGACAACCAGTCTTACCAACCGTATCACCCAGTTACTGGGTTGTGGAAGTCAGTTAGACTGGAAGCTGACCCCAACATACTTGGGAAAAGGCTAGGCAGATTATATATCAATCTATGGGAGAACATGTTTTTCAACTACAAGGTGAAGTTTGTATTTGGGATAAATTCTTTTCAACTACGGAACCTTTCATTGTGCGTGGTCCAACACGCACTTAGCCGGTTTCTTTTTAGGGTTCCGTACCAAAATGGTAAAAAGGAACCCTTATGGTGCGACTCAGTCTGTCTGTCTGTCTCTCCGTCTGTCACAACTGGATATCTCAAGAACTACTAATGCTATCAACTTGTTAGGACCAGTTTTAGATGACGTTTGCCCAACTATTTTGCACATAAGAAAGAAATAAACTTTTTTTTATGCATCACGGACTGAAAGGGGGTCTTCAAAATTTGAAGTGGGACTAATAGGGCATGTGGGATATCATATGAAAGAGCGCTGTTTGCACATTCTCAAACATTTTTTTTCTTTTTTTCTGGCCGCAGTTTTCGACTTTTGATGAAAAATTTAAAAAAAAAACCGTTGCCCCCTTTACCTCCAAAGTTTGCATAGGTAGAGAAAAATCTGAAATTATTCTATATGATAGAAACTTATGTAAAGATTACAGGAAAAATAAAACGATGTCTCTAAATAGCACACTTTTCCAAAAATCGGAACGGAACCCTCGGTGCGCGACGCCGACTCACTCATGACCGGTTTTTTTTTATTTAAGTACGTATAAGATTTGGTACCGCCGCGCCGGCCCAATTCAGTTTGCCTCAAGTGAAATATTTCACATAATTTAATTGTGTTTATAAAAATGTTTGACCACCTTTGAATACCTTGGTATTTGGACAAACATTTTTATAAAAATGTTTGACCACCTTTGAATACCTTGGTATTTGGACAAACATTTTTATAAAAATGTTTGACCTCCTTTGAATACCTTGTTATTTGGACAAACATTTTTATAAACACAAAATTAAATTGTACAAACTTTTGATTCGTTATAAAACCACTTTGTTGCCACTAGGCTGTGTCGCCGCGGGCGAGGCCGGTGCGCGACATCGCGTCATATCGCACTGAATTTCGCGATACTGTGACAACTGTCCTACGGCGATATTTGACACCTACAGCAAAATACTCAGCTCATAATTCGTTGTTTGATTACAACTATTTTTTGTAAGATTTTTTATCGGAAGTAACTTTCTGATTAAATTGATTTTTCATTTTTATAATGGCATTATACTAGTATCAGCTTTGTGACCACTTGCGTCTGTTATACTTTTGTCACTCTACGAAATGCAGCGAAAAGTATAAAAAAAAAAAATAAAAAAATAAAAATTATTTGTTCAAGACTTAATAAACCTTTACAGTATTACATTTATTATGTAATTAGATCAAGATACTGGCAAGATACAAAACTTGTGTAACTGGGCTTAAACTAGGAGGATTCCTGTGCTATAAGCACATATATCGTGCGTGTCGTATATATATAGTGTATATCTCTATTTTGTGCTATACTCTGCGTATCGTAGTTTGAAAGCAGTAAGTAAGGCACTGTCGACAAAACGGACGCCTTTAAACTTTAAAGTTACTTTTTGTATAATGTTACCGGCTAAACCCGATTTCAGGCCAAACTAATTTGTACAAAATACAAAATACAAATACAAATATTCTTTATTGTCCTAGGCCAAAACCTGTTCATCCTACGCGTGTCAGGATGTACTAGGACAATATAGTTTGGCCTAAATCGGCAGTTATTACTTAGCCACAAGCCCCCAATTTATCTATATGCATATTATAAAATAAACTCGCTTTTCGTGTCTGTCTGTGTGACCGCGTTATTCTTCTAAATTACGCAACGGATTTTTATGTGGTTTCCAGAACCATTTAGAGAATTTATTCTGTAAAGTTTACGTGTTTATTTACTTATTAATATTTACCTTCTATTTACATAAAATTATGATGAAGAAATGTCAATGTTTTGACATATCGCTATAATAATAATAAACCCTGACCGCCGCCGCCGCCGGTAGCTTGGACCCTGTTCCCGATACTGGTGGGCTACTATTTTTATATTTTTAAATGTTTTTATTATTCTTGATTTTATAGTAATATTTAATAATGTAACAAATATGTGTTAAGTAAAATAAAAGAAATAAGAATAATAATATCCTTGGACATTGATATATATCAGTAGATTGCACCGTGTAAAGCATGGGAGGGCAAGGAAAAGTTATGATGCTGATCTTCCAACGAATAGGGTTCTCCACTGTCTTACTTGACATACTAGGCAGTTGAGGATTCCAAAGCAAAGAGCTTGGTTATCTTGTAACAGAAAAGACTGAATCCCAGAAGGACAGAAGGCTAAGTAATAATAGCCGCACTGATCGATACCTCAGATTAAGCTACGCTTGCCGCGGTTGGTCCGTGGATGGGTGACCTTATCATATTACCGAGACTCCTCCGTGCCTCAGAAAGCACTTTAAGCCGTTAGGTCCCGGCTGTCATTCGTGGATCTTTGACAGTCGATATGGGTCGCCAGAAGCCCGAAAGTCTGACAACCAGTCTTACCAAGGGGTATCGTATTATCCAGATACTGCGTTGTGGAGGTCAGATAGGCAGTCGCTCCATGTAAAATACTAGTATTCAGCTGCATCTGGTGAGACTGGAAGTAGACCCCAATATAGTTGGGAAAAGCTAGGCAGATTGACTGAAGCCCAGAAAGACCCCAATCTTGATCCCAATCAAACGAAAACGGTAATACATTAATTGGTAGGAACTACAGCACATAATTAAAGCCTTTTGCGAAAAAAAACCGGCCAAGTGCGTGTCGGACCACGCACAATGAAGGGTTCCGTAGTTGAAAAGAATTTATCCCAAAAACTTAACATTGGATCCCAAAATTTTTTTTTTATGTCAAAAAATTACAAATTCACAATTTTCGGACTTTTTCCTATATTTGTGCTGGAAGACCTTGCTTCTTGCCAAATTTCATTATTCTAGGTCAACGGGAAGTACCCTATAGGTTTTGATTTACTTACGACAGTTGCAAGTATCAAAATGTGTCGCAAAATGGCCGTATTTTTTTATTGCGGTGACTTAGACGCTTGATTTTTTTAGAACTATATGGGACAATAGACTTACGTATTTAATATTAATTTCAACTTGATATCTCCACGCCTCCTTGACTAAAAGGGTCTTGACAGACTGACAGACTTGAACATTTTTTTTATGTGATAGAATTACAAATTAACAGTTTTCGGACTTTTTCCTTTATTTGTAGAATAGAATAGAATAGAATAGAATAGAATATATTTATTGTAAAAACATGAGTATACATCATAATAATATGTGCAAGGTCTTAAAATAACAGGTAGATCTGCATGTTTTGCCATTTATGGCGTACAAAACAACATTATAATTATATAATATAATTATAAATTAAAAAATTGAGGCTACACAGCAAACTATGAAATTATTAATAATAACAAAACTTAATCCTAGTGCTAATTAAAATATAAAGTAGGTATTGTTTTTACATTGTGAAGATGTCATAATTGTAGGTTTAATCAATTTCGGTCATTTAAAAATTCGGATATGGTATAATAGCATTTGGCTATGAGATATTTTTTTAAATGTATTTTAAACAGAGCAGTAGGCAATTGTCTAATAGGTTTTGGAATTTTGTTATAAATTATTGGTGCTAAACAAAAGATACTTTTACGCATCAATGCCGTGGTTGGTCTTGGTACGTATAATGTATTATTATCTCGTCGATTACGAATAGAAACGTCTGATAGTTTTTTAAATAGGTTAGGATTGGTTTGTATAAAATTAGCTATTTCATAAATAAATAAGGAAGGTAGACTTAAAATGTTATATTTAATAAAATACTGTTTGCAACTATCAGTTATTTTCAGATCGAACATAGCCCTAATACATCTTTTTTGTGACTTAAAAATGATTTCTTTGTTAGTAGAGTTTCCCCAAAATATAACTCCATACCTCAATATGGAGCCGACAATACCATGGTAGGCAGTTATAAGTGCATTGGTACTTATAATAGGTTTTAGTTTATATAGGGCATAGGCAGAAGAACATACTTTTTTATTTAATTCTTCTGTGTGTGCTTTCCAGTTCAGACGTTTGTCAATTGTTACACCTAAAAATTTAGCTGTGTCTACCTTTTTTAAAAGAGTTAATTTGTGTTGAACATTAATATTTGGTGCTTCTAAACGTTGACTGAAGAACATAATTTTTGTTTTTTCAAGATTAATTTTTAAATTATTATTATCTAACCAGTTAATTATTGAATTGATTGTGTTATTAATTTCATGTTCAAACATATCTTTATTTATAGAATTAATAGTGACTGTGCTGTCATCGGCAAAAAGTGATACTGGATAATTAGTTGCTAATGGCAAGTCATTTATATAGATTATAAATAGCAAAGGACCCAATACGCTCCCTTGCGGGACTCCATATTTAACTATACGTTTTTTTGATGCATATGTTTCTTCTTTTTTGGTATTAATGTTTATTGTAGAAATTTCTGTATATTGTTTACGATTTTTCAGATAAGATTCTATGAGATTTAGTACATTGCCTCTAATGCCATAAGCTTCCAGTTTACGGAGGAGAATGTCATGATTAACACAATCGAAAGCCTGGGTCATATCGCAGTAAATGGAACATACTGGCGTCCTTTTATCCACATTACCCATGACGTTATTTATAAAATCAAAAATAGCCATGTTTATTGTTTTATTTTTGCGGAAACCTTTCTGGTCTTCTGTAAGAATGTTGAATTTTTCTAAATAGTTATAAATTTGATTGTATATGTATTTTTCAAAAATTTTCGAAATTATAGGAATAAGTGCAATAGGCCTGTAACAGTTCATACTCTGCTTGTTGTCTTTTTTGAAGATGGGTTTAATGATAGTAGTTTTTAGACTTTCCGGGTATGATCCAGTAGTTATACACATATTAATGATATGGCTTAGGTGGTCACAGATGTGATAAGCGATATACTTTAGGACTCTAGTAGAGATCCCATCGTATCCGACACTCGTAGTATTTTTAAGCGATCTTATAATTTGAAGTATATCATATGGAGTACTCGGTGCCATGAACATAGATTGACTTGATTTGGAAATATTTAAGGTTACGTCCTTACCAGCGTCTGGAATTGGTTCTATCTTTTCTATAAAGAAATTGTTAAAAGCATTCGCAATCTCTCGTGGCCGGGTTATAGTTTTATGGTTTGTTTCTATGGAAGTGATACTACCCTTTGGTAGATTCAGTTTAGACCTATTTATAATAGCCCATGTGGCTTTGGATTTGTTAGTAGATGATTTTATTGTATGATTGTTTTGTGCTCGTTGCGTTAAATTAATTATATTTTTATACATTTTAGAGTATTTTTTAAATTTTGTTTTATTTACTTCATTACGATTTAGCCTATAGTTCCACATAAGTACTCTCTTTTTTTTGCTACAGATTTTTATGCCACGTGATACCCACTGAGGTTTTACTTTGGTTCTTATTGTAATGTTTTGGAAAGGAAAACATAAATTATATAGCATCATGAAATCATCCAAAAATGCTTTATATGCTGTGTTAGGATTATTTGTACTATAGATTGCAGAAAAAGAAAAAGTTTTTATATAATTTTTGAATTTTTGCATATTTTCTTTATTATAGTCTCGTCTATTTGTTCGCCAATAGTTTATTAAGATTTTTTTATTAACCGGTAATTTTAGTACTTGTGCTGTGTGGTCTGATAGGCCGAAGTCAATCACATCAGATTTACACTTCTTCCCCATATTATGTGCAAAATTGTCTATACAACTGCCGCTCGTGAGTCGAGTGGGCTGATTTATTTCGAGCTTTAAATTATAATTTAAGAGCAAACATTCTAGATTTATCAAAGTATTATTACGCTTAAGACAGTCAATATTATAGTCACCTGCAATTACGACATTTCTTTTTGAATTTTTGTTATAAATAGTACATAACACTTTCTCTAATTGCTCAAAAAATACAGGTAAGTTATTAGACTTTGGTACTCTATACACACAAACAATAATCGTATTATACATTGTCAGGTCAATAGCGCAACATTCGAATATTCCGTTTATGGAGAGTTTCGCTATATCTTGAAGCTCTTTAAACTGGTGACCTTTCTTTGCAAGGATACATGTACCACCTCTCTTACTGTCTTTTCTGGAGTAGCATGACGCCAAAGTGTAATTAGGAATATACAATAATTTTTCATGGCCGGCCATCATGAAGTGTTCAGATAAACAGATTATGTCGATTTCGGTATTTTTCTCTGACATCTCTTGTTTGTGTGTATGACCTTGCTTCTTACCAAATTTCATGATTCTAGAACAACGGGAAGTACCGTATAGGTTTTGATTTACTTGCAAGTATCAAAATATGTCACATAAATGACCGTATGTATTTATTGCATTCACTTAGATGCTTGAGTTTTTAAAGACTTCAAGAGACCACAGACTTACGTATTTGACATTAATTTCAACTTGATACCTTCACACGTTCCTGAGAAAAACGGTCTTGACAGACTGACAGACAGACAGACAGACAGACGGACAAACAAGCGATCCTATAAGGGTTCCGTTTTTTTCCTTTTGAGGTACGGAACCCTAAAAAACCAGAAATTATAAAGTTTAGTAGTAAGTACTTATTTTGACACCACAAACAAATTTGCCCTCTCCAAAAACACTACAAATACCATACACTAAATAACTATAAAAACAGATTGGTAACGTAATTGCGTTCCGATTCGACACTACATCACATAACCCTCTGTTGACAGTGGATTACGATGTGTTACTGAACTATCAAAACACCGGCGATGGTAGGGTTAGTACTGACAAGGACGGGGTGGGTTCTGTACTTAATCTAAAGTAGTTTTAATTTTGTTTAAGAATGATGTTTCACTAGCGTTGTTCCCTAAAATGCATTCTTTCAGTTCATTCATTAAATATCCTAACGACTTCTACAATTTATTAGTAATCGAAGGGAAAATGCATATATTTATGTAAAAACATAGCTCGCGCCGCGGTTTTACCCCCGTAGACCGGGATAAAAAGTAGCCTATGGGGTAATCCAGGGTATAAGTTATTATCAGCATAGGTACCAAATTTCATACAAATCGGTACAGCCGTTTGAGCGTGAAGAAGTAACAAATATTCAAACACACACACATACACACTCACAAACTTTCGCCTTTATAATTTTTGTGTGTAGTGTGATTATACTACGTTACTAGATTTGTTGAACATTGTATTTAGTTAGTATTTTCATTTAAGAGGACATAAATGCCTGTTCTCTTGATGCTATGGATGACTACTTCTTTTTTTTTGAGGGTGGGAAATCATCAAATAACTTCTCCCGCTCTGGGTGGAGCAGAAGGGCGTGTCAGACTTTTACTAATGCTTAAAAACCTCAGCACACGTTATTACTTATTAGTATCAACCGTCAATTTCATATATACTACAAAATTATTATTTTTTCTTACAAACCGCATAAAACGGAACCCTAAAATTCATTACTTTAGCTTCCCCCAAAAAGCCATTGAATAACATTTTAATTTACACATACTCTATAACACTTCACAAGTGATTTTCATCCTTGTTGCGGTTAACATAGAATATACAATTGTTGTATTTTGAATCATCATCTTGAGTTATAATAGGTCTGGTATACCAATGTATTATGCCGTTTGATGAATTGATTTTTAGTAGTTTTTTTTCTGTGTGAAGTCTAAAGTTTTTCTGTGTGCAACTAAGATAACCATAAGATAAGCCACAAAGCACTAGAAAAAAAAACTTTACCACGGGTCAAGAAGGTTATGTTGGCCAGATGGTTTATTAATTTTTACCAGCATGCCACCAAAAAACTAACAATAATTCAATCAGAAGATATTTAAGAAAACCGATAGACATAGGAAGATAATTAATATAAATACCTTTCTTAACTACGACAACATAAAACCACACCTGTAATCATAATCAGCCTCTAATGTTCCCACTGCTGGGACACAGGCCTCCTCTCTGCAAGCAACTCTTTTTGAGAGGGAGTGGGCCATAATCCACCACGAGGGCCCAGTGCAGGTTGGTAGATGTCACATGTCTTCGAATTTTTGGTTCTAGGATATGCCGGTTTCCTCACGATGTTTTCCATCTCTAGAAATAACAATTAGTAACTTAAAGAAATAACTTTTACTTTCTTTTATTAGTCACTCTATTTTTCAATGTTTTTCCTATTAATTAAAATTGGAACACTGTGGCTTTGTTAGTACAGGCATAAAGAAAAGAGATAGGTATTGGCCGCATAAATAGACTTATAAAAAAAACAAAACCGACTTCCAAAAAAAACACTACAAAGTGAACAATAACTTTAATTTCGGAAGTCTGTGTCTTTGGATCTGTATTTTAGGTTTTTGCCCCCGACTTCCGAAATTAAAGTTATTTTTCAGTATGTAGTGTTTTTTTTTGGAAGTCGGTTTTGTTTTTTGTAAAAAAGTTTTTATTTTTCACTTTTTAGTGGGTCAGTTTGTAATTTATCTAAGTTACAATAAGCCATTGTCAACTGCTCATCACGTTTTACAAAATATTGCTTTTCCCATCAAGTCACCATCACCATTATGCATTTTGACGAGCATAAACCATACTAAAGTAATCGAATCGCAACCTGTGATATACTTAGATATAATTGAGCATTTCCGATGGCCATCTGTGGTCTTCATCATCAGTTCCAGTTCACCAAATGGTACTTTCCGAGAGCAAATGCACGAGTTACTATAAAAAATACCGAAATCGATATAAGTGTCCCATGGAAATAGAGGGAAACCCTCAAATTTTATGGGCATAAAATTTGAGGGTTTCCCTCGATTTCCATGGGATCCCATCATCAGACCCTGACTTGATGATCATGGGACCACTTGGGAAGTATACCCTTTCGAACAAAAAAAGAAAAATCCAAATCGGTCCAGCCATTTTCGAGTAATCGGGGAACATACATAAAAAAATAATTAAAAAAAAAGGTTCCGACGAATTGAGAACCTCCTCCTTTTTGAAGTCGGTTAAAAAAGGAGGACTCCGCGCCACGCATATCGAAAGTGAAGCGCAGTAAGTATGCCGGGACCGTTTGTACAAACACGCCTCACGCACACATTTACATCATAGTATGCGACCAGTACGTGACACGAGCGACGTCTTTGCAGGTACTCAAATCACGCACACATAGATCGTTACGGTGCTTCACTTTCGATATGCGTGGCGCGGAGTCCTCCTTTTTTTATATGTCTATGGCCGCATATTCGCTTTGTCTCTTTTTATAGAGTGGTCACTTTTGTGAGGCTAACACTCATTTCATGTTCTATGTAGAAATAAGCAAGTCAATAATCACACCCTATATAAGCTCTAATCTTCAACTAAATACTCTTTAATCTATTCATAATGAAATCGCATGTTACAGAAGCCATCTCTATTTACCCATGTCTAAATAAAAAAGAGGGGTTCCAACAAAAATCATTTGAAACCAAAATGAAAAAGGTGTCAAAGATCGAATTTACGATTCATTATAGTTAATCCATATGGAATGGGGGACCCTAAAAAGTTAACAACACTGAATAATAAACTCTGTACGGTTGGTATAAGGTTGATTTTGATGTGGCGTTTGGTTGTGATAGATTTGATAAAATAGTGAATGCGTTTTGTAAGTGCCCATTGTGGCGACAGATGGTCCGTGAGGGAAGAGGGCTGCGGTTTGATTCTTGCTCGGGACAATTCTGTTTGGGATACTGGAACAGTTAGTGGGATATCACATGATTCAATCAATCAATCTGCCTCGCCTTTTCCCAACTATTTTGAGGTCGGCTTCTAGTCTAACTGGTTACCGGATGCAGCTGAATACCAGTACTTTACATGGAGTGACTGCATATCTGATCTCCACAACTCAGTTACACGATACCTACCCCTTTGTAAGCGGTATTTAAAAAATGGTGATAATTGTGATGCAACTCGATCCTCAGAAGGTTCTATAAATTAGGTACTGTAAGTAGGTTTTTAAACATCCTGTGTAGGAGCAAAATTATCATTAATAAAGTAAAAAAAACATAAAATGAATACTTGTTTGAGTGGCCAAGTCGGGACGTACGAGTATCTATTGATTGTACCATTTGTACCAGTCTACTAAAAGTTATTATAAGTAAGAACCAAATTTCTAATTTGATTTTATAAATGCAATTGTCTCAGAAAATTAAAAAGTCGGGAGGTGTCATGGGACACACGGTTGGAACGAAGTTTCTTTCGCTGTATTATATGTATTAATACAGAGCCATCTCGCCATATCTCTTTTTCGTTACGCCACAATTTTTGGCAGTTCACTCTTACCACAAACCGCGTTAAAGAACTTCGTTCCAAAAAAATATTTTGTCGACAACACGTAGTGTCAATGAAAAATGTCCGAAGCAGGAACAAACCATAAAACTAATCATTCTTAAGGGTAACTCGAGCCAAAAGCCATCCATGGAGCAATTTTATGATGTTTTGTCATTCACGACTGGGAATTGGAATATCTCTTTAATGGACCCAATTTAGGGTTACGTATACAAATGGCAAAGCTTCCCTATAGCCAGAGCCCAGGGAATATAGCCTTAATCACTGCACTTGGGAAAAGAAATGTTGATCACAGCACTGAGCATAGTATAATAATCATTTTACTCATCTTGAAATAACCACATTTAATAACATCTTTTATGACATCTAAGGAAAGATAAATTTGTCGGGAAAACATGTAGGTATTTTACGGAACTGGAACCAGACTACAAGTAAATCTCTAGGTAGAGGTTATTGCTATAAAATTAATAACATTATTCTTCGAGATCTAAGGTACTAGACTAGAAGGCAGGCTGGTAGACTTTCAGGCTTCTGACTGTTCTGTTTAACACATAATTATGACGGTTAGTTCAAAATTCTCAATGATTTTGCTCCATAATGTTGGTAAAACAGTTGGTATTGTTACAAATGGGTAGTCAAATCATTAGGTACTTTTTTACACAAAACCGAAGTAAAAATGTTCACTTCGATACATTTATTGAGAAACTGTCTATCTCCAATTATATTTATAGTTCAGAATTGTACACACGGCTACACATCACTATACATTTGCAGTTTACACTAACCTCTCATTTTAAGGAAATCCAACGCGAGATCAGCTTATATTGGAAATGTATAGCTTGATCTGTAGCCGTTCGTACCATGCACATCTATCAACAATTCGACCGAAAAACATTTTAAGAATTCAAAGGATTTTATTTAATAAACATACTTTTGTGTAAAAAGTAATGAATTGACTACCTACCCATTTGTAACATAGTGCGTCCATAGTGAAACAATAGGGATGATGCCTGGGTAAAAAATAAAGAAATTCTATTTAGTCCGTCAGTCAGATAATAAAAAAATATTATAGTATAGTTAAAATCTCGCTGCAGACTCGGTCATAAATCATTCGAGTGTTTCGCTCTCTTTCCCACTCACGGGCCTTATGGGCAGGCCACGCCCACACGTAGTCCTGTGCATTACTGCAGTCGATGAGTGATATCGATAGTTTTATATATTTATAAATGGGTGATAGAAATAAATACACATTTTTTTTTTATTTTATTACCAAATTTACTACAAAGCATATTAAATATATAAACAAAAGAACGTATATATAAAACTAAAAATAGAAAATTAAAATTCTTCATCTGAGTCATCGTCATCATCTGTTATCGATAATGGCCTTGAGCGCGCGCAACTAGCGCACATCCCTACTCCGATTATGATTTATGACCAAGTCTGCAGCGAGATTTTAACTATACTATAGACACGTATTTTTTGCTTTATCATATTATTAAAAAATGACTTAGATAAAACGCGTTAAAGTTGGGGAGTGGGGGATCGCTACGTCATAACTATAACAAACTACGTATAAAATGTAGGAAGGAGAGAGGTCATGCCACATTAATTCAATGTATCGCCGTAATCTTTTGATTACGTAAAAAAAAGCTACGCTAAGCTTTCTGTAAAATAAATAAATAATAATAAAAAGAAAAAATACGTGTCCGATATTTTTTAATAATCTACCCTAATACCTAAGCCTCTCTCAGAACCCTTTTTTTTTTTTGAGGGTGGGAAATCTTCAAATAACTTCTCCCGCTCTGGGTGGAGCGGAAGGGCGTGTCAGACTTTTACTGACTAAAACCCACCCGTGTTCCTTCAGTTGCCTATGCCAGGGCCGCGGTATCTTCTTAAAACTACCCGCGACCCCAGCGGCGTCGGCCCTATTGGACCCCATCATTTGCTGACATCTCTTTGAGGCGCGCGTGGAACACAACGCGCCGTCGACTCGGGCCTGGTCCTTACCGGACGGCGAGCTACCCGCTACTCACCGTCTGCAAGCCCACAACGGCCTACGGTGGCCGGAAATCACCTCGCGATTCCCGCCGCCCAGGGCGTCTCCTGCGGCGCTCCTGCTGCCCAAGGTGGGCAGACCTCCACTGTATGCTCCACCGTGTCCTCCGGGCGATCCACACAATGGTGACACCCGGGCGTTTCCTTCCGCCTTATGCGAAACAGGAACCTCCCGAAACAACCGTGTCCGGTGAGGACTTGCGTCAGGCGGAAGGTGAGGACGCCGTGGCGCCTCTCTAACCACTCCTCAAAGAGGGGACTTATCGCCGCAATTGTGGCGTGCCCAGCGCTGGGTTGCGACAGTCGCGCTCTCCATGTCGCCATGA
This sequence comes from Cosmia trapezina, assembly GCA_905163495.3. Classification (NCBI taxonomy): domain Eukaryota; kingdom Metazoa; phylum Arthropoda; class Insecta; order Lepidoptera; family Noctuidae; genus Cosmia; species Cosmia trapezina. The sequence continues at coordinate 4,645,170 of LR991041.1, read as the reverse complement.
GATCCCGCCGGAGCTCTGTCGCTGTACCGTGATTTCTCGCGGCAGCGGAGTTACGCCCCGGCGTTTCGCCTCCTCGCGCCACTCCCACACGTGCCTCCAGATCCCACGGCGGCAATCCGGCAAGGAGGCTCGCCGCCTCCCGGGTCTCTCAGAACCCTATCCTCCACCTTCCAGTCTGTCCCAGCCAGGCCTATGTCCAGCGGTGGACTGCGATAGGCTGATTTGATTCATTGATTGATTCCTATTATTACCCTATCGGGCACTGCATAGTAGGAGAGAGGAGAGAGAGATTTGTACCTATAGCATATAGGTACAAATCTCTCTCAATCTTCTGGTAGTTGTAATTTTAATTTATTACTACTTTTCCTTTTTCCTCTAATATTAAATTTATTTAAACATTTTAATAAATTTAAATATAATGATTTTATTTATTTTAGATTTTGCAGTCCTAAGCACAAAATTATCTGAAAATGCAAATAAAATGGTTACCCACCAACGAACTAACTGCAGTAAACGCAGCTTAACTTCCTTTTTTAGCTAAGAAATGTTCCCCAAGTATATAAGCGATAAGGCCGCCCATTGTATATTTTGTAGTGTTTAATATGTTTTTTTGTTATGTATTTTCGTTGTGTTCAATAAAGTAAGTAGGTACTTACTTAAGTATATATAAATGATAATAAATCTATACATATAATAAATCTGTAGACGAGGCGTTTCTGTACATTGCAAATATTTAAAAAAAAAATAGTTGGGGTGTTAAAGAATCACCAACAGATGCCATTTCTACCATTTTTGTCATTTTTGTCTGTTTGTCTGTTTGTCTGTTTGTCTGTTTGTATGTGAGAGTTCATAAATTTTTGTGCAAGTATTACGTCAAAAGTACAAAACCAATGTGGTTAAATTTTATACTCAAATATTGTGTGTAACTCAGAGTTTTACTTAGTTTTTGTTTCATCGCAATCGCTTCAGTCTATCAAAAGATATATGAATTTAAAGTGTTCAAGAAGAACTTTTCATTACGGTGTCTTCATGCACGTAACGACATCTATTGATACCAAATGGTACTAACAATAAAAATCGCTTTATAGGGGTGGATAACCTGATGGGTCGATCCAGCAGGTTCAGCCGCTACGCTTCCCGGCGTTGGTTAGTGGATGGGTGAGCATCTTTACATACCGAGACTCCTCCGTGCCTCGGAAAGCACTTTAAGCCGTTGGTCCCGGCTGTTATTCGTGGATCTTTGACAAACGTTACGGGTCGTCAGAAGCCCGAAAGTCTGACAACCAGTCTTACCAAGGGTTATCGTATTACCCAGTAACTGGGTTGTGGAGGTCAGATAGGCAGTCACTCCATGTAATAAACAGGTATTCAGCTGCATCCGGTTAGACTGGAAGCCGACCCGAACATAGTTGGGAAAAGCCTAGGCAGATTGGTTCTATTGATGGTTGATTAGTAACGCTAAAAGAATTTCAAATATAAAAAACCCGCCAAGTGCGTGTCGGACCACGCACAATGAAGGGTTCCGTAGTTGGGATGAATTTATCCCAAGCACAAACTTAACATTGTAGTTGGAAAACATATTCTCCCATACATTCCAACTGTAAATGTAAGTTTGTACTCACAATATTGAGAGATTTACCATGTTATTTTATGACCACAGACTATTCTTATAGATTTTCCTGTAATCTACAAGTAAAGAACTATTTTCTGTATTTTTTTTTCAAAACTTTAGGCTCAGTAGTTTCGGAGATTAGGGGTATTGGTAAATTTTCATCTATTTTCTTAAATAATTAATATAATTTTAAAATTATAAAAAAAATATACATATTTGAGACCCTCATATTAATTAAGCCCTTTCATCTGATATGTCACACGGTACAGTTTGCAAAACTTTTTTTTTTAATTTTCTTATTTGCCCCACAAAAGTGACCCCCATATCCAAAATCCATTTATTTACTTTACCTACCTGTCCGCGTTTGGGTCACAGAAATTCGTAATTATATGTACCAAATTTTAACATAATGGGTACAATAGATTCGGAGCAAATTAGGTGTGACAGACGGACAGACAGACAGACACACGAGTGATCCTATAAGGGTGCGTTTTTAGGGTTCCGTACCAAAATGGTATAAAAGGAACCCTTATGGTGTGACTCAGTCTGTCTGTCTATCTGTCACAGCTGGATATCTCAAGAACTACTAATGCTATCAACTTGAAATTTGGAACAGTTTTAGATGACGTTTACCGAACTATTTTGCAAATAAGCAAGAAATAAAAATATTTTAATTTTTATTGCAACAGGGACTGAAAGGGTGTCTTAAAAATTCATAGTGGGGCTACTAGGGCATCTGGGGTATAATATGAAAGAGCGTTAGTTTCGACTTTTGATGAAAAATGTAAAAAAACTACCGTCCCCCCCCCTTATTCTATGTGATAGAAGTGTATGTAAAGAAAACAGGAAAAATAAAAAGATGTCGCTAAATAGCACACTTTTTCAGAAATCGAAACGGAACATTCGGTGCGCGAGTCCGACTCGCACTTGACCGGTTTTTTTTCTTTTGAGGTATGGAACCCTAAAAATGGGCATATAATTGTAAGATGATAGTTAATACTAATAACTGATGTGGTGTTCTGAGTGAAAAAGAATGCAATGTCAGATATAATAATCCAATCAACTTTTCATACACAGAGAAGTTGAGGGGGAGGGTTTGAGAGGGTAGGGGCAGGGGGACGCGGTGAGATCCCTCTCACCGCGTCCCGCTGCCCCTGCCCCTGCCCTAGGAGAAGCAGTAAGGAGGTGTGAGGGGGAGGAATGGGGAAGGAGATGCGGTGAGGGGTATTAGAGGGGAGGGTGACAGGGGGGAGAGGGAGGGGGGTGGTAAGATATGGTTGAGAGGAGAGTTAGAGGAGGAGGGTTGAGAGGTTGGGTGAGAGGGGGTTGACGAGCGCCTTAACACCTTAATGTTACTTTTTGGCCGAAAAATAGAAAGTCGGAACGGCACAAAAAAAAAGGAAACGCCAGTCGTCGTCAGAGCTGACACACACACTTTTTTTTTAAATCAAACTGGGTACCTTTGTAAGTTTATTTATTGTACGCAGAGCGAGCTTCCAGTTAACCACTGCATCTGATAGATGTTGTATAGACGGAATCGCGGTGTCAAGATTTTCCGCAGAAGAGTGACACTTTTTCAGTCATAAAATAGATGCTGTCCTGGAATTCCGGTCTCTGGACCTGGATTTCTCTCTAGAGGTCGAGATTATTTGAGGCATCTTTATAACCAACTTCAAAAAGAAAGAAGTTTTCAATTCTTCTGTTTTTAGGGTTCCGTATCCAAATAGTACATAGAAAGGGAAGTCTTATCATTACGTCCTGTCCGTCTGTCCGTCCGTATGTCACACACCTTATGTTTGAAAGAGTTTTCTCCAGAGATGGTGAAGATCTGACAATTGAACTCCTCAATAACTTACAGTAGGTATACGTACTGTGATTTGGTACAGAAATCAAAGAAAATTACTGGCTATCCGTGGTCAACTAATTATGGACTTCGATGGTTTTTAAAAGTTTTGCCTCCATAAACATGGATGTTCAAGGTATAAACGAAAAGCAGTTTGATGCGCAGTCCAAACCGCACAGATCCATCCGCGGTTTGTAACGCAGTCCACAGATCCGTGGTCCAAACTGTAGGTACCTACGTGTAAACCCCGCTATTAGTTCTTTCCGAAACGATAGTTTGGAATGGCGCGTTGTGTTTCCAGCAGTCCGAATACGTGTTAAACCCCGCTATCATAAACCGCAGTAACTGCAGGGCTGTGGTAGAGAACCCCAGGTAGCGGTTCCCACCAGGCAAGATCGCAAGATTCTTCATTTTTATTGCAGGAGTGATACCTACACCATATCTAAGCGACACGTTATGTATTGATTTCCGACATGCACGCGAACGAAGTCGCGGGCACAGCTAGTCTCTAATAAAGTAATCAAATCAACACCAAACATATTCCGTACGGAACCCTCTTCCCTGAACCCCTAACATACATCAGAGCACATCACTACATGACAAAGTAATAAGTATAACTGTGAGGGTGGCAACACTAATTAAACGGTGATTCGGTGTTGCCAGCTATTATGGCGGTGATTTTATTTATTTGTTTGTGTAGGTAGGTAATGGTTAGGTACTTTAATACGTTTAATAGAAGTTTTGATAATAGTACTTAAACTAATAATAATTAGTAGTGTAGTTTTAAAAATTTTGTCATCTTCTGGTCTTTTTTTTAGAACGACACTTAGCCATAGACTAGTCTAGATTTAAAGGTAGATTTTAGTAAAGAAATCTGTCAGGGCTGAGCCAATGTACCTACATTGATTTGAAATAGTACATTGGAGATACATAGGACATTCCTTATTCACGCTATGCAAAGTTTCAGTATTTTCTGAGCTTAAAGTATTATAATTGATAATAATCGGTTAATTATAGGAACCGGCCACTTAGATAATTTGTCTCATTCATAAACTCAATAGGGTCACCCCACTCCACTTCAGATCAAATCTAACCATTGATTCGTAAACAAACATCTCAATTCGAATTTCGAACGAGCTTATTCTAAATTCAAATAGACAATACTGACTGAAGGGAATTGAGTGGGAGCGACGCACACTGGGTTGTGGTCTATTAAAACAAAAGCTCCTGCTTTATATACAGTGTGTCTGTATACGGACTAGCGAAAATTAAGGGTGTGGTACAGACCATCAAACTGAACAACTTTCTCCCGGGGACCAACATCGTAATCGTGAAAAAAAAATCAGTCATCCCATACAAAACTTCAATACCTCCTCGACCAAATGTATGGGACGACTGATATTTTTTTCGCGATTACGATGTTGGTCCCCGGGAGAAAGTTGTTCAGTTTGATGGTCTGTACCACACCCTTAATTTGCGCTAGTCCGTATACAGACACACTGTATAATCACGCAAAATACGCGCATTGTCCTGGAGTTGCGGATACCAGCTCGTATTACCTACCTATTTATATATAATCTTTATTGATTTAGTTGTTTTGTTACAAAATAATCGAAGTGTTTTTTTTCGTGAGAAAAAGGGTCTTGAGTTGACAGACCGACAGACGGATAATGAAGTGATCCTTTAAGGGTTCCGATTTTTCTTTTTGAAGTACGGAACTCTAAAAAATTTAATAACATAGCGCATTGCGTCTGTCGAGCTGTTAAAAATTATCTAATTCATCACCCTCAATCTTTTCTACCCTTTCATGTCATTCATTTGCCCCACACAACATAAAACAAAACAAAAATACACTTAACATCAATCGACCAGTGTGCGCCGTTCCTACCCTCAGCTATCACACGACCGGTTGGCCAAATGGCGCGAAACCCGACCCTCCATAGACTAAACAATAACATTAACGTGGTCTGTTCTGTAATGAGGCCGAAAATAATGAGGTGTGTTGTCTATGCTCGCTTTTTAGGGTTCCGTACCAAAATGGTAAAAAAGGAACCCTTATGGTGTCACTCAGTCTGTCTGTCTGTCTGTCTGTCACAGCTGGATATCTCAAGAACTACTAATGCTATCAACTTGAAATTTAGAATAGTTTTAGATGACGTTTACCCAAATATTTTGCAAATAAGAAAGAAATTAAAATATTTTTTTTTTTTTGCAACAGTGACTGAAAGGAGGTCTTAAAAAAATCAAAGTGGGGCTACTAGGGCATGTGGGGTAGCATATGAAAGAACGCTGTTTGCAAATTCTCAAACATTTTTTTTCTTTTTTTTAGGACGCATAGTTTTCGACTTCTGATGAAAAATGTAAAAAAAAAATACCGTTCTCCCCCCCCCCCCCCCCCCTTTTCTCCGAAGTTTGCAAAGAGAAAAATCTGAAATTATTCTATGTGATAGAAGTTTATGTAAAGATTACAGGAAAAATAAAACGATGTCTCTACATAGCACACTTTTTCAGAAATCGGAACGGAACCCTCGGTGCGCGAGTCCGACTCGCTCTTGACCGGTTTTTTGAATACACGGATAATAGGTGTGTTGATGAAATTAAGACTTTATAATGCGTTATTTATTTTGAAGTACCTATGAGAAGAGTATTAGGATAGGTAGGTATATCATCTGCCTAACCTTTTCCCAAATATGTTGGGGTCAGCTTTCGGTCTAACCGGATGCAGCTTAATAGAGTCTGGCACACGAAACATGATCCTGAAAAATAGCGGCAAATTCAAAAATCTAGCTCCGGTATCACTGCGTATAATAGGTAAATACATTTTGATACTTGAAATACATCATGGATTAATGGACAAATATTATTGTCCTTTTACATCATAAAATTTTGATCTCGACTTTTTTTATTTGCCGCTATTTTCCAGGCTCATGTTTCGTGTGCCAGACTCTACCAGTATTTTACATGGAGCTACTGCCTATCTGACCTCCTCAACCTAGTTACTGGGTAATACGATACCCCTTGGTAAGACTGGTTGTCAGACTTTCGGGCTTCTGACGACCCGTAACGACTGTCAAAGATCTACGAATGACAGCCGGGACCAACGGTTTAGTGTGCTTTCCGAGGCATGGAGGAGTCTCGGTATGAAAGATATGGTCACCCATCCACGGACCAACCCATACCTACTGAAAAGTGACAAATCTGGTACGATTTGCTACGACGTTGCCGCCGAGGTCGCGGGTTGTTCGAAAGAGATACCGTGGCCCTGGCATAGGCAACTGAAGGAACACGGGTGGGTTTTAGTCAGTAAAAGTCTGACACGCCCTTCCGCTCCACCCAGAGCGGGAGCAGTATAGTATCTACATACTTCTACTACATACATACTACATACATACACACTACATACATAACCTTTACTTACACTTCATCCATTTTTATTTATCTTTTATAAAGATTTATATTCATATATTGTGAATTGGTCTAAAACAATTCGTTTCTTTAAAATCTGAAATAAAAACACTATAGATATTTTTCATTGTTATGACACTTACGTCAGGCTGTCAAACTGTCATTACTTTTTCTTCTAACTAACTACCTCATAGAGTTTCATAATGGCATAGACTATGAACGTTTCTTTTGATTTATGTAATCTAATTCTTTTTATCAATATGTTAGGTCAATATTGTATTTTATAGATAATTTTGATTTATTATTGAATGGCTGTATCTTAAATTACTTTTATAAAATTAATTCACACACACTCGAAATTAATCGAAGAGGTTAGAGGTTTTTCAACGTATATTACTGGCAGATTCAAGCATTGACTGTGGCGTTTGGCATTCTGATGACGGAAAGCTTCAAATGTGGAAAGGATCTGAAATTGGAAGACGTCTTTGAAAAACGCTGCCTGATGAACCGATGGATGAAAGACTGGGAGACTAGTCAGTTCTGCTCCGGAAGCTATAAACTAAACATCTCCTAAAAGTATTCTTCGACCGGGAAAACTAACTCAGTGACTAAAACTTACCCGACTGCGGTCGATCCCTGAAGGAGGGTTATAGAAAATAACCATTAATTTATCGGAGCGATTCAATTATCTTCCTCTTCCAAACTATCCGTGCGTGTTTGCCTAACCTGGACTTACTCAAATGACTACTTCAAGCTATCCTCTACCTTCGCGTTAAATAACTGTGTGTGTTAGGTAGGATGTGTTTTTTAAAAACCGGTCTGTATTTTTTATCCTTTAATATTTAATATATTGTTTCAAGTCATACTTTAGCCCCCTTTTATTTCTGTAGGCTAGTAGATTTGTTACAGTCTGGCGCCCAATATAAAATCAAAGCTAGCCTTTTCAAATGTTTTTCAAAATTCTAAAATAAACTATCTCTAGTACTATTTCTTTTCGGACTCTTATTTGGCTTAATCTCTTTTTTGTTACATGTATTAGGTTCTAGGTAGGTCTAATACTAACTTACTTTCCTCTTCAGCACATATTTAACAAACTTATACTACACCCCCACACACATTCCTTTACCCACTGGTAATTGGCATCCATTCTTTGCTTGCGAGTGTTCTTAAAACCATTCGTGGTCACTTTCAAGTTGAGTTTGGCTTACTCTACGACGTATTATAGGAGAATATCCTGTAATCGTTACCACCTACACATAACTCTGTACTTATACCTCATTATTCTGCACCCCACACACTTGCACACCACATACGTTTACCCACTGGTAATCGTACCCATTCTTCGCTTGTGAGTGTTCTTAAAACCATCCGTGGTCACTTACAAGTTGGGGTTTGGTTTACTCTTCGACGTACTATAGGAGAATATCCTATAGTCGTTTATACAAACCTAATATCTATATAACACCTATTACAAATACTTTACTATTCTACACTCTTACACACATTCAACTTTCGATGTGCCTCTGTGCCTTTCTTTTTGTTTGTGGTTATTTTTTAGTCTCATCATTAATTCGGATCCTCTAGGAGTCCTCTTAACGCTTTAGGAGACATCTAAACCCTCTAGGAGACCTCTAAACCCTCTAGGAGACCTCTAAACCCTCTAGGAGTGCTCTTAAACCCTCTCGGAGACCTCTTAAACCCTCTCGGAGACCTCTTAAACCCTCTCGGAGACCTCTTAAACCCTCTGGGAGACCTCTTAAACCCTCTGGGAGACCTCTTAAACCCTCTAGGATACCTCTCCTATACTAAAGGACCTCTTCTATACTAAGGGACCTCTTCTATACTAATGGACCTCTTCTATACTAATGGACCTCTTATATACTAAGGGACCTCTTATATGCTAAGGGACCCTCTTAAACTCTCTTGAGTCGTCTTTAGCACTCCCTCTCTTTGAGTCGTCTTTTGCACTCATTAACCCTTACTTACCTCCCTTTAAAATATTTTTATCTTATTTAACATTAATCTTTAACCATGGATAGAATTATTTTCTTTGAACTTTTAAACAAAGCTGAGCTTGAATATGAAATCAAAATAAGATTAGAGGAACCTAAAGATACAGTAATACAACTTAAAAAACAAATTCTTCAACTCGCACCTCATACTCCCTCTGAGGATATTTTAGACTCGATATTGGATGTTAAAACTGATTTGGACGAACTTGCCACTTCATTAAATTATATCGAATCAAAAATACTATCGTTAGAACAGGGTAACCATAAACTTAACAAAAAAATTAAAACTTTTATTAATCATTTATTTCATCGACTAGAGAGGATTGATACTGATTCAGATCCCTCAGAGGTAGATCGTTATTCTCAAAGTAAAGAGAGATTTTTCAACTTAGAATCCAAATTTAATTCTTTAACAACTGTTTCCAACAACATCAACCCTCAACCTATAGTAGTCGACCGTCCCTCTTCTACTCCTAATAGCCCCAATGAGACGATGTTTCATACTTTACTCCCTGACATTCAGTCTCAAACTCTAAACTCTATTCCCAATAATTCCTTTAACGAATTAAAACGAATAAAATATGACGGAAACTCTTGTCCGCGTTCTTTTATCCAGAAAATTCAGGAATTTAGTATTTCTAGGAATATTTCTTCTAACAAATTATTGGATCATGCGTTCGAATTACTTACCGATAACGCTTTACACTGGTACCGTTTCAAACGTGACTCTTTGTTATCATGGGATGAACTTTGCGAAGCTTTGATTTCAGACTTTAGCGGTTTTGACTATGATCATAAATTGTTAGAAGCCATTAATAGTCGAACTCAAGGCAAAGATGAGCCTATAGTTATTTTTGTTTCCATACTGACTGGCATGTTTTCCAGACTCTCAGAGAAACTATCGGAAACTAAGAAACTCCAAATAATTATTCGTAACATTCGACCTTGTTACTCACCTTATATCGCGAATAATAATATTAATTCTATTCTTGCGCTTATTTCATGTTGTCAAAAATATGAAGAATTCTTAGACAAAGAGAAACGTTTCAGCGAACCTCAAACTTCAAATAATCCTATAGCTGTCGAATTCAACTATAAATCTTCTAATTTAACGTCAAAGCCCTCAACCTCTAACGCGTTTCCTCCTAGAACAAATTTTAATCGTTTTAACAATAAACCTCAAGTTAATGCAATTAATAAAGTTAATTATAATGTTTTTTGTGTACGTTGCCGCACTAATGGTCATACACTAACTAATTGCTCGCAACCTCGTACGTTAATTATTTGTTTTAAATGTGGTTTAAAAGATGTTAAATCTACTGATTGCCCTAATTGTAATAAAACTAAAAACTCAAAAAACTAAACAATGACTTGGGTAATAAAAACTTTAACCAATCAGACTGGCTTGATTGGTTACAAACTATTAAAAATTTCTTTCATTGTTACAAAATAACTACAATATATGATAATGAAAAAGATTTTAATCGTCCTTTTATTAATATTTCTATCAATGACAAAATATTTTCCGGATTACTAGATAGCGGTAGTTCTATTACAATACTTGGTAATAACTCCCACTTAGAAATATTAAAATTAGGCTTCACGTTATCCAAGTCATTTTCAATGACGATTACTACTGCCAGTAATCATAAAAGTGAATCCCTAGGCTCAATTGACATTCCGATTAGATACAATAATCAAACTCATCTAATCCAAGCCTTCGTGTTTCCAAATATATCTCCTTCAATTATCTTAGGAGTCGACTTTTGGAAAAAGTTTAATCTTATTCCACATATACTTTCTTCGGCTTTTAAAGCCAATACTAAATGTTCAGTGGTTACTGAAACTACCAAACAAGTACTTCCTTATAATAATCTCTCTTTAGAGCAAAAAACTATCGCTGATGACATGATAAAACGATTTAAATCTATATCCTTCGAAAGTAGAGGAGTGCTGGGCCGCACTCATATTATTAGTCACCATATCGATACTGGTGATACACATCCTATTAAACAACGTTGTTACCGTCTTTCTCCTGAAAAACAAAAAGCTCTCATTATAGAAGTTGATAAAATGTTAGAATGGGGTGTTATTGAAAAATGCGAAAGTCCTTGGCTTTCTCCGGTTATCATTACACCTAAAAAGAACGGCGAATGGCGTTTCTGTGTCGATAGTCGTAAATTAAACTCAGTTACCCGTAGAGACGCGTACAGCCTTCCATTTGTTAATGAAATTTTAGATAACCTTAAAAACGCTAAATTTCTTTCTAGCATTGATATTGCTAAAGCATTTTGGGAGATTCCTTTGAAAGATGAAGCAGATAAAGATAAAACAGCTTTTTATGTCCCTGGTCGTGGCATGTATCGCTTTGTTATTATGCCCTTTGGTTTAACTAATGCTCCGGCTACTCAGCAAAGACTTATGGACATGCTTTTTACTCCTGAATTTGACAATAAAGTCTTTTGTTATCTTGATGATATCATAATCATTTCTGAATCATTTGAAGAGCATATATCTTATCTAGTTAAAGTTCTTGAGAAATTAACGTTTGCTAAATTGACTATTAACTTTGATAAAAGTCAATTCTTTAAAAATGAACTAAAATACTTAGGATACATTGTAGATGAAAACGGTTTACGCTCAGATCCGGTTAAAATTAAAGCAATACTCGAATTTCCTACTCCCACTACTCGCAAAGAAGTGAGAAAATTTATTGGAACTTGTAGCTGGTTTCGTCGTTTTATTCCTAACTTCAGTACAATTGCAACTCCACTTAATAAATTAACTTCTAACGGTAAAAACGCCCCTAAATTCATTTGGGATAAAGATGCTACTCTAGCTTTTAATAAACTAAAAGAAGCTCTTGTTACTACTCCTATACTAGCTTGTCCTGACTATGATCTCCCTTTTTCTGTACATTGCGATGCTTCTAATTTTGGCATCGGTGGTATGTTAACACAGTTAAAAGACGATAAAGAAGTAGTTATAGCTTATATGAGCAAATCTTTTAATAAAAACGAGCGCAATTACTCAACTACAGAAAGAGAAACACTTGCGGTAATTTCTGCTTTAGAACATTGGCGTTGTTATATCGATAATGGTAAACAATTTACTGTTTATACAGATCACGCAGCACTTAAATGGTTTCTTAAATTATCCAATCCATCCGGTAGGCTCGCGCGGTGGGCTCTCAGGTTGTCATCTTTTAATTTTATTCTAAAACATAAAAGAGGTAAAGACAATTTAGTCCCTGATTTACTCTCTCGTAATTCTACATCATGCCCACTTGGTGTTAATCCTATCTTACTTAATCCCCAACCCGTATCTCCAGCTTTGGAACACTATAATAAACTACTTTTGGAATGTCGTAACAATCCTGATCAATATCCCAATTACACTATTCGTGAAAATAAATTATTTCGCTATACTCAATCTCCTTACGCGTTAACTGAAGATTTCGCGTGGAAAGAAGTTCCTCATCCTAATCTCCGGGAAACACTTGTCAAAGATTATCATGGATCCTCAGATCAGCCTCATTTAGGAATTTTTAAAACTTATAAAAAATTATCACTTCTATATTACTGGCCAGCTATGTTTAAAGATATTGCTAAAATAATTTCTATCTGTGATAATTGCTTAACTTACAAACACGCAAATCACTCTCCCTTTGGCCTTATGGGTAAACCAAAAATTTGTTCAAGGCCCTTTCAAACAATTTCTTTGGATCTAATGGGTCCTCTACCTATGACTAGACGTAGGAATCAATTTATCTTAGTGGTTAACTGTTGTTTCACTAAATATTCCCTGATATTTCCACTAAAACGAGCTACTAGTGCTAACATCATCTCCAACTTAGAAAATTTTATTTTTCTTGTTCATGGTGTACCTCAGACTATAATTATGGACAACGGATCGCAATTCCAATCCCATGAATTTCGAAACTTTCTGGGCAGATATAACATACCATACATATGTTTCTCTCCTAACTATTGCCCTCAAGTTAATCCCACTGAAAGATACAATCGTACTATAATCACAGCTTTGTCGTCTTTGGTTGGTGAAGATCATAGATCTTGGGACACCCATCTTCCTAAAGTCCAATACGCTATGAATAGTACAACTAATATTACTACTGGTTTCTCCCCTAACTTTTTGCTCTTTGGACGTGAAACAGTTACTTCTGGCTCACTTTATACGCCAACTAGTAATCTTGATGAAATCGTGTTTCTACCTAGGGACATCTATGCTACTAACATAGGTTTATTGTCTGCTACTTTTGATAAAGTTCAGATAGCTCTCCATATTGCTCATGCTCGTAACTCTTCTCGTTACAACGAAAGTCATTCCTTTAAAGAATATAACGTAGGAGATACAGTTTGGCGAAGAAATTATGTAAATAGTCGGGCTGGGACTTATTTTAGCGCAAAATTAGCGCCAAAATATGTGAAGTCCACTGTGTTGCAGAAACTATCCCCTTTAGTTTATATACTACAGGATACTAATGGCAACCAAGCTAAATGGCATATTAAAGATTTTAAAATATAATGTTTATAAATATGTAAATAATTTCATTCTTCTTATTTTACTCATGACTTATCTCTATCTTCTCTCCCTCTTCTAACTGTAGAGTTCTTTTCTGTTCTCTTTATATCTGTTCTCTTCAGATAACTTTAGGAAAGTGCTTTTAGGAATAAGTTACCTAACCTTTCTTTTTCACTAACTCTTCATGTTAGTATGACTAATTTGTCACCATCAACTACTGAAGTTGATTGGTCCAATTCTAAGTTGATTCGGAGCGGCTAACAACTCCATAAAAATAAGCCCTTGTTAAATTTCAACTAAAGTTGATTCGGAGCGGCTAACAACTCCATAAAAATAAGCCCTTGTTAAATTTCAACTAAAGTTGATTAGGAGCGGTTAACAACTCCATAAAAATAAGCCCTTGTTAAATTTAAATATATTTTATTAATGGTTTTAGACGTGAGCGGATTACAACTCCGAAAATAAGCCTACTGTTATTGATTTATCAGGTTGAGTAGTGATCATTGAATGTGAATCCTACCTGACCTAACTTCGTAAGATGTCGGTGTGATTGAATGAAGTATGTACGTTTTGTGAATGCTGTAATATTTTTAACCTTCAAAATTTTCAATTGAGTTGAAAATTTTCTCGGGGTCGATGGGGAAATATAGTATCTACATACTTCTACTACATACATACTACATACATACACACTACATACATAACCTTTACTTACACTTCATCCATTTTTATTTATCTTTTATAAAGATTTATATTCATATATTGTGAATTGGTCTAAAACAATTCGTTTCTTTAAAATCTGAAATAAAAACACTATAGATATTTTTCATTGTTATGACACTTACGTCAGGCTGTCAAACTGTCATTACTTTTTCTTCTAACTAACTACCTCATAGAGTTTCATAATGGCATAGACTATGAACGTTTCTTTTGATTTATGTAATCTAATTCTTTTTATCAATATGTTAGGTCAATATTGTATTTTATAGATAATTTTGATTTATTATTGAATGGCTGTATCTTAAATTACTTTTATAAAATTAATTCACACACACTCGAAATTAATCGAAGAGGTTAGAGGTTTTTCAACGTATATTACTGGCAGATTCAAGCATTGACTGTGGCGTTTGGCATTCTGATGACGGAAAGCTTCAAATGTGGAAAGGATCTGAAATTGGAAGACGTCTTTGAAAAACGCTGCCTGATGAACCGATGGATGAAAGACTGGGAGACTAGTCAGTTCTGCTCCGGAAGCTATAAACTAAACATCTCCTAAAAGTATTCTTCGACCGGGAAAACTAACTCAGTGACTAAAACTTACCCGACTGCGGTCGATCCCTGAAGGAGGGTTATAGAAAATAACCATTAATTTATCGGAGCGATTCAATTATCTTCCTCTTCCAAACTATCCGTGCGTGTTTGCCTAACCTGGACTTACTCAAATGACTACTTCAAGCTATCCTCTACCTTCGCGTTAAATAACTGTGTGTGTTAGGTAGGATGTGTTTTTTAAAAACCGGTCTGTATTTTTTATCCTTTAATATTTAATATATTGTTTCAAGTCATACTTTAGCCCCCTTTTATTTCTGTAGGCTAGTAGATTTGTTACAGCAGTCATTTGATAATTTCCCATCAACAAAAAAAAAAAACCGGTCAAGAGCGAGTCGGACTCGCGCACCGAGGGTTCCGTTCCGATTTCTGAAAAAGTGTGCTACTTAGATACATCGTTTTATTTTTCCTGTACATAAACTTCTATCACATAGAATAATTTCAGATTTTTCTCTTTGCAAACTTCGGAGATAAGGTGGGGGTAACGGTATTTTTTTTTTACATTTTTCATCAAAAGTCGAAAACTATGGGGCCTAAAAAAAAGAAAAAAAATGTTTGAGAATGTGCAAACAGCGTTCTTTCATATGATACTCCACATGCCATAGTAGCCTCACTTTAAATTTTTAAGACCCCCTTTCAGTCCCAGTTGCAAAAAAAATATAAGTAATTATTTTTATTTCATTCTTATTTGCAAAATAGTTGGGTCAACGTCATCTAAAACTATTCTAAATTTCAAGTTGATAGCATTAGTAGTTCTTGAGATATCCAGCTGTGACAGACAGACAGACAGACAGACTGAGTCACACCATAAGGGTTCCTTTTTACCATTTTGGTACGGAACCCTAAAAAGGCTATGATTTGCCGTTTGCTACTAATGCTGTTCAAGTATAAACACTGCTAGATAGATATTGTCAGAGAAACAAGTTCGCATCTGAGGAAGTCTTATTTATCATTTATAATCTTAAAGTAAATAAGGAACTCAACTAAACCCAACCAAATCATATATGGAGACAAATAAAAATAACACATCAATTCATTATTATACTTACATATTATTTCGTTTTACTAAGGAGGAGCTCGTGGCTAAGTTATAACAGCCGCACGGGTCGATCCATCAGGTTAAGCTACGCTTGCCGGGGTTAGTTCGTGGATGGGTGACCATCTTTACATACCGAGACTCCTCCGTGCCTCGGAAAGCACGTTAAGCCGTTGTTTCCGGCTGTCATTCGTGGATTTTTGATAGTCGTTACGGGTCGTCAGAAGCCAGAAAGTCTGACAACCAGTCTTACCAAGTATTACCCAGTAATTGGGTTGTGGAGTTCAGAGAGGCAGTCGCTCCATATAAAATACTGGTATTCAACTGCATCAGGTTCGACTGGAAGCCGACACCAACATAGTTGGGAAAAGGCGGGCAGATTGATTTAATTATATTTTAATTCGGTAATAGGTTCCCCGTGGGACACTTTCCGACATCCACGCGTACGAAGCCGCGGTTAAAAACCAGTTGTAAGAGGTAAATAAATAAATAAATCACAGAAAAAGATGAACATGCATCACTAAAATAATTGAATGTAGTCCCCCATTGAAACTACTCAAACCAGTGGTTCGAATAATGTCCCCTAATGGCCGCGACACATTCCGCAATTTGCCGTGTTCCCACCCCTGCTGTTATTGCCGATATCTTCTTATTTAGACATCAAAACATTAACTCTGCTTTGAGTAGTTTAAAGGGGAATAAACATCATGATGGATTGTTAATTTAAGAGATTAATCTGCTTCGCTTGGGAGGAGAAAAATCTAAATCAAAATATTTTATTTTACTAATCTACATACGTCAGAAGCTATGGTGCACGGTTCCAATTGGTCGTTTCATATGGAGAAGAAAACGACAAGAAACTCTACTGTTACTACTCTTTTAAAAATATTTAATTGGCTTTTACGGTATTTTCAAATATCATTGTTAATAGGTATGGGAGGAATATGTTAAGAAATCTACGGTCTACTAGGCCTAAAAGGAATCAAAATCAAAGTCAAATAATTTACCTATTTGAAATAGGCAAGAAAAAGACACTTTATAACGTTATTTACAAAAAATTTAATATATTATAGTCCCCCCCTAAAAGGTAGTTTCATGAGAAGAATGGGCAAGCAACTCCAGAATTACTCTTTTAAAATGTTTTAAAATATTTTGTACACATTAATTATAAATGATTACCTCTAAGTGAAGACGATGCACCAATAAAATTACTCTATCACACTATGTAATAAAACGCACCCGGGGTTCCGTTCCGATTTCTGAAAAAGTGTGCTACTTAGAAACATCGTTTTATTTTTCCTGTAATCTTTACATAAACTTCTATCACATAGAATAATTTCAGACTTTTCTCTTTGCAAACTTCGGAGATAAGGGGGGGGGACGGTATTTTTTTTTACATTTTTCATCAAAAGTCGAAAACTGTGCGCCCTTAAAAAATAAAAAAATGTTTGAGAATGTGCAAACAGCGTTCTTTCATATGATAACCCCACATGCCCTGGTAGGCCCACTTTGAATTTTTAAGACGCCTTTCAGACCCTGTTACAAAAAAAAACATAAATATTTTTACTTCTTTGTTATTTGCAAAATAGTCGGGTAAACGTCATTTAAAATTTCAAGTTGATAGCATTAGTAGGTCTTGAGATATCCAGCTGTGACAGACAGACAGAAAGACTGAGTCACACCATAAGGGTTCCTTTTTTAAGATTTTGGTGCGGAACCCTAAGAAGAATTAAAAATGAAGTAATGACACATAAATTAATTATGTGCGCACGGTGCTCACATAGGTATTTACAAACATCGTAAATAATCTCTCATCTCTTAAGGGGTCATTGTACTCATCATTATGAACAACTTTTACTATGGGACCAAACCTGAAATCGCGAAAAAAAAATCAGCTGACCAGTACATTTATCAACATCAAACTCGTCAAAATGTAGGGAGCAGCTGATTTTTTTTTCGCGATTCCAGGTTTGGTCCCATAGTAAAAGTTGTTCATAATGATGAGTACAATGACCCCTTAAGAGGTTGTGGGTTATTTATTTTACACCTTGTATAAAGAAGACCTTCCTTGTTTGTTAGCTTTGAAAGGAGAGCTAGAAAAATTCTGGATCCGCCCTTAAACACACACACACTCACTCACAAACTTTCGCCTTTATAATATTAGTGTGATTAGTTATATACTTTTGTACTTATTTCCTTTTATTTTCAACTCAACAGGAAAACGGAAAAACATACTCCTTCATCATCCGTTCGCCTGCGTCGATTTTCGCCAGCGACCCGGCAACCCCTCGAACAAAATTCTCGCCGGCGGCTACCAAACGGTTTACTTTTCCACTTACTTTAAGTCTGAACGTACTTTTAGTAATGATGACCAGCTTCACTTGGTCTGCCCTGCCCTGTTCCTGTCCAGCTTTAATTGGCCTTCATTTGTCTTCATAAAGAACAATGTTAGAGGTCGAAGTATGCTGGTCAGTTTTTGTTATAAGCCAATTGTTGACCCCTTTAAATCATTAGTATTGTTCTATGGTTCAAGTTAAATTAGAGATTTTATGATATAATTGACCTTTGTTCTACATTAAGTAGGAGTAATTCGTTCGTTTCAGAAGTAGGTACACACGGCTACATATCAAGTTATACATTTCCAGTATAAGCTGACCTCTCATTCTACGGAAATCCTATACGATGCGAGATCAGCTTATACTGGAAATGTATCGCTTGATATGTGGCTGTGAATACTTTTCTAAATCTTTCAATCTTTTTCAAGTCGTATCTCATGAACTATAACAGAATAGCTCATACTCTTCATCTGCCTAGCCTTTTCCCAACTTTGTTTGGGTCAGCTTCCAATCTAACCGACTGCAGCTGAATACCAGTATTTTATATGGAGCGACTGATTATCTGACCTCCACAGCCCAGTAACTGGGTAATAAGTTACTCCTTGTTAAATAAATAAATAAAATCATTTTATTTCGCATAACTAAAGATCCATAAATTGTTAGTAACAAAATTAGAACTTAAAACACTATTGTTCAATGAGGTATTATAAGATCATTGCTATTGTTAGTAACTTAAGCTAAAGACAATTTTATTTAAAGACAGACAAAGATACAATTAATGACAAGACTGAACCTACACAACGAGAAATGGAGACTATGGTATCAGTCTTCTCACAAACTGTCTTGTTATAGTTGTTATAGCAGCTTGTTATAGCAGAGGAAGTGTCTGCCGCCACAGCTTTCAGGATACTATTGCGACTGCCCCTTATTCTGCTCAGAAGTGAGGCCGTCTTTTTGCGGATAATCGCATGAAACCCATCTGTATAGGTTACCGCGAACATTTCCGAGGCACTGCAATACCGAGGCAGTCGCAACAGCATCCTAAAAACATTATTGTATTGGACGCGTAGGACATCCAGCGACCTTTTCAAATAGTTGACCCAAAGATTACCGGTGTATAAACTCTGATAATAAGCTTTAAAAAGCGTAATCTTTACTTGGTCAGTACACCGAGCAAATCTTCTTCGTCACATTTTTTCTCGTTGTAAACCAATCCATGTGCAGCAGCGTATGTCTCACCCACCTTTAATAGCTCCAAGATCGCCTGCGGTGACGTGTTAAAACTGGTTGTCAGATTTATCCACGAATGACAGCCGGGACCAACTGCTTTACGTGCTTTCCGAGGCACGGAGGAGTCTCGGTATGTAAAGATGGTCACACATCCACGGACCAACCCCGGGAAGCGTAGCTTAACCTGATCGATCACCCGTGCGGCTGTTATTACTTAGCCACGTGCCACTGTAGCTCATATTATGGTTTGAATCTCCAATCAGCCAATCAGCAATGTGGGAGCGGGACGTACTATCGACAAACGCTAGGCCTGCCCAATTTCGAAACAATTTTGCTTGAAAGTTGCAATTGTAGGACAAACAGGGGCAGGGTGAAAAAGTGTACCTATACAAAAAGCAACTTACACACTTCCAGGCTATTATAAACATTTAAGTATCACCACTAAAAGCCATTTTAACTAGACCTTGACTGTCCAACAAATTCCTTCCGATTCAGAGACCTAATTACACTGAACATTAAACAGAACCAGTAACAGTCGAACTGCGTTTTCTTACACTATGCTGAAAAATAGAAGTCTTCTTAAACTGGTGTTGTGATACCACAGTTAAAAGCTTCTGTAAGTGAGTGGGCAGAGTTCAAGGTAAAGTGGTCATCGTTTATATGAAAGGTAATTACCCTTGTGGGGATTATTAAATACATTGTGTTGGCTAAAAGCTATGGACAATTATTTGTGGTGTGTAAGTGTGTGTGAGGGGGTGTGTATATGTGTTACACATGAGCAGTAACGCTAACGTGTTTTGTTTAATTAGCCTTAAAGGAATAAATGGCATTTTCTTCAATATATTTATGTCTATGTAACCGTGTTGTACTTCCAAACTACGTGACCGATTTTGATGCGGTTTTCAAAATCATTGAGAAAAATTTCGGAAATTTTATGTGTTTAATACATAACTATTAATAAATAAATATTAATGTTTTTAACGGACAGTCCTCTGTGCAGGGCTTGCATGGAGGCTGAGGAAACCGTTGCGCATGTGCCCTTTGAATGCACAGGCGTCACCCAGATTAGAACAGAAACTCTTGGGACACCCAGATCTTTCACAGATGTTCTTAACAGACCTGGAGACGTGATCAACTTCTGGAGGGAGGTGGGCTGGTTGGAGTAACCCCCGACGGCCGCCATGGCTCACGCACAATGGTCCACATGAAGGACTAAGTGCGGAAACCAAATCCTCTACCATAGAACATATTATGTAAAAATAAATCAAGATGACTGTGGTGGTGTCAAAGTCAAAGTAATCACCTAGTCAAAGTAGTAACCTTTTCCCAACTATGTTTGAGTCAGCTTCCAGTTTAACCGGATGCAGCTGAATACCAATACATTACATGGAGTGACTGCCTATCTGACCTGCACAACCCCGTTACTGAGTAACACGATACTCCTTGATTGTCAGACTTTCGGGCTTCTGACGACCCGTAACAACTGTCAAAGATCCACGAATGACAGCCGGGACCAACGGCTAGGCACGGAGGAGTCTTGGTATGTAAAGACGGTCACCCATCCACAGACCAACCCCGGCAAGCATAGCTTAACCTGATGGATCGACCTGCGGCTGTTATTACTTAGCCACAAGATAATATAATAGATAATAGATACATACAGGGGTGTATGTATCTATAATAAGCATAGAAGGTGGGACTTTTATAAGCTAATTTAAAGAACTCGAAGCCATCAAAAGACCAGGACACATTTCGTCTCTATACCACCGAAAGTAAATAAGTTAATCAAACATAAAAGTACTTATAAATACACATAAGGCACATAACAACGCACTTAACTACAAAAGGGCCAACCATTCGATCATTTAGCCACTGTTTATGATCATTAAAGTACCCCACCTATGGGAATTCCCCTCCCTAGCGACTATTCTCACTGGGGGAATTGGGGGAACAAATGTACCAGAAGATGGGTCTTCCGTAAAATTGGTCGTGTTTCTATAACAGTTGTTTCGACAATTTTTTTATTAATGCTTTTGGTCTCATGTGGTTTTAGTAAATGTTGTGGTGATGATAGTAGATCAAAGTGTTTTTTGTTGTATTATAAGCTGTCCTTTTTTTTTAGGTGGCTGTTATTGTACTTTGCTTAAGGCCATATGATCCGGGCTCGAGCCGCGTACTGAACTAAGTAGGCTAGCGAGTGGTTGCCTCGTGCATTTGGTATCTATTTAAACATGCCATAGTAATTATTTTAATCATTTTATCACGACAAACTCTGCGAATTGAGCTAAACAATCTTACTACCTATTCATTTATAAAAAAAAAGTCTGTTTTGTAGCTATGAGATTAAACATTACGAAAAGGGGTAACTTTGGATTTTTTCTATTCTAACCGTGTTAGTAAAAGCTAGTGGTTATATTCACCAGATCCTTAAATAAGATAAAAAATCACAAAAAAAAAAAATCAAAAAAAAAAATCAAAAAAAAAAAATTCAAAAAAAAAAAAAAAATCAATTTTTTTTTTTTTTTTTTTCAAATTTTCTAGCACTGTTTTTTGTGTTTCCCATGGATTCAAAAAACTAGTAAGCGCATTTAAACTGTGCTGATATGTTCGTATCTATGACTTCTTCCATTATTCCATTAGGTTGGCGATCAGGCCGCGACGCCACACCTACTCCCACCATCAGACTCAGGGTATTGGATTGCCGGTGCTAAGTCAATCCTGAAGGTAAACTGAAGAAGTGTCATGTTCTTGTATATTTACCGGGACCCTTCAAACACAGCAATACAATTTTATACATGGTGTTTTTTTTATATCCCATAACTCTAGGGTATTAATGAGCCCATCATTATGAACAACTTTTACTATGGGACCGAACCTAAAATCGCGAAAAAAAAAATCAGCTGTTCCCTACATTTTGACGAGTTATGCGAACATAAATGTAGGGGGCAGCTGATTTGTTTTTCGCGATTTTGGGTTCGGTCCCATATTAAAGTTGTTCATAATGATGGTCTCATTAATACCCTAGAGTTATGGGATATAAAAAAAAACACGTTGTATATACTAACCAAAACCCTGAAATTGTATTTGTTGGTACGCCGGTTATGGCAGAATATTATGAACTTTATTCTGACAAATAAAATGGACTATTACTATTGCTAAAAAAATTATGCTCACGTCTGCAGAAAAAGAAAATGGGTAGAAATTTTCTGAACAATTAATTTCATTAGTACTGCCAATCTATTTAACCTGCTCTTCAACCTATTTTATTTCTTCACTGTCCTAGTACTAAGTAAATAACTAGAACTAATTCTACTTCGTCAGATAGTCTGTATCATATCGAAATCTAATTCGCAAAATCTACCAACAAAACACACAGATTTAAATCAAACATTAAGATAACTCAATAAACCAACAAACAAATTGCTACCCCACAATATGATATTACCATAACACCCCTAAATGAGGCAATAGGGGTAAAATGGGGTAGGGTACTAAGGGGCACGGGGTACAGTTACATGATTTAGCTATTACTCCCCCTAACCGGTGGCGATTTTTAATTCTACGTTAATGGGCACATGTGATTATGACTTTTGCCAAAAAGACTGCTACAGACCGGTTGGTTAGAAATGTTGTAATAAAAAAGTGAAATTTTTATTTGGTCATTTATCTGTTTTTTAGGGTTCCGTAGTCAACAAGGAACCCTTACAGTTTCGTTATGTCCGTCCGTCTGTCTGTCCGTCCGCGGCTTAGCTCACAGACTCTTAGTACTAGAACGCTATAATTTAACATGGATATACCTACATATTCATCACGCCGACAAAGTGGTCAAATAAAATCATGAAAAAAAAAATTTTTCACACCACCTGCTCGAAAATGTCAAATTATATGTCAAGCAACCTTAACCTAAAGTGAGTCATTAGTGGCCGGGGGCACAGCCGGTCAATAATGTTGTACTGGATTTCATTATGACCCGCTGGTCAATAATGTGATTTGAATTTGGAATCTCACATGCTCAGCTAAATTGACAGTATAGTACTAACAAACACCTTTTGGTGCCAGAAAGAGGAAAGCTATTCTCGAAACCCTTACTACGCGTGGATGATATTCTCGATTTCCTACAAAATCATAACGACTGCTTCTTCATATCGTTGCCATGTTTTCGAAGACATAATATTGTAAGAATAATTAGATAACTACGAACCATTTTTCATTTTTTTTTTATTTATTTTTTTTAATTTTGGAACGAAGTTCCTTATCGCGCGTTGTGAAAGGGGGCTAGACGGAAAAAAGTCTCACGAAAAGTTGTCCCGACACTTTTTGCTATAGGTAGCTATTGTAAGCCGTGCGGCGTGCGCATGTTTCTCTGTCTGTCTCTCTCTCTCTCTCTTATAGAAAGCAAGCCAGATATTTTCATTTCTATTTCGCATTGAACAGTGTGGTGTCGCGATGATGATGATGATGATGATGATGATGATGATGATGATGGTGATGATGATGGTGATGGTGATGATGATGATGATGATGGTGATGATGGTGATGATAATGATGGTGATGATGATGATGATGATGGTGATGATGATGGTGATGATGATGATGATGATGATGATGATGATTATGATGATGATGATGATGATGATGATGATGATGATGATGATGATGATGATAAAAATAAAATTTTGTTACAATTCCTTCACTAATTAATCGAAAGGAACATGGTGATGATGATGATGATGATGATGATGATGATGATGATGATGATGATGATGATGATGATGATAAGTATAAAAATAAAATTTTGTTACAATTCCTTCACTAATTAATCGAAAGGAACTTCGTTCCATCCGGGTGTCCCTTGACACCTCTCAAGTTTTTTTTTTTTTAAATTACACATCAACATCTATAAACGTACCAAATAAAAACTTAACTTTATCTTTGCACAACTGGACTAATGTCTCAAATGTTACCATTAACTTCAATTAATATGTAAGTGCATATAACTAACTAGTTCTAAATATGTTATTCTTACTGTTTGTTTATTTAATAAATACTTTGTTTTTCGTACTATGGCTATTATTTTCTCACAGTAGGTGTAAAAAGTAGAGTATCCTCCTCTGGGCTAAAGGTGTCTTTGCCTTGGGCTAGCTTGAATCCCTCGCTGCATTCAGGATTCTTGTATTAACTCCCTCGCTTCGCTCGTGAGTTAAACTCTTAACTACCTCGCTGCGCTCGGGAGTTAAATCCCGAATCCTTCATTGCGCTCGAGATTCAATATGACGCCCGTGACATAAGACACAACTTTAGCCCCTCGGTGCATAATCTACTATTAGGGTACCTTCTGTACACGTAAACTGGGGATGTTTTTTTTTCTCGTCTGCTCCATATTGTGGGGTGTTGTTGGATGGGTCTTTCAAAAATATTGCGGGTTTGAAAAACATGTTTTCGATTTAGGGATCCGTTTCTGAAATTTTAAGCTTTAAATTGCAAAATTTTTGTTAGAGTCATGTGTGTCCCCTCACCCCTGCCAGCTAAATGGTTAGTTTTGGATGTGTGAAAAAATCACGGTAGTAGTATAGGTATATAACGAAGTTAAAAAAAATCTTTTTTAATAAGAAGAAGTACAGGAAGTGTGACATTTCTCTTTCGATTTGAGTGTGGTCAGAGAGATAATTGAATCGAATGTTGCATTTTACAAAATTTCTCTACTATTGGTCTTCAATCACTGAAACGTATTTCCACTTACAATTTTGTCCGCCTGACATAACGACCCATCAAAACAAGTGTAAAAGTTATTTTTTTCGGACGGGCAAAAACACATCGAGAGTAGGGACAACTGTCAAATCGTGTTGTTATCCATCGGTACGGAGTAGGAAACGCCCGAACGAACGAAGGCCGAAACTACCGGCTTCGTGCTTAGGGAGTAGACCCCGAGGCCCGGGTCGAACGGCGCGTTGTGTTCCACGCGCACCTCAAAGAGATGTCAGCAATGATGGGGTCCGATAGGGCCGACGCCGCCGGGGTCGCGGGTTGTTCGAAAGAGATACCGTGGCCCTGGCATAGGAAACTGAAGGAACACGGGTGGGTTTTAGTCAGTAAAAGTCTGACACGCCTTTCCGCTCCACCCAGAACGGGAGAAGTCATTTGATGATTTCCTCCACAAAAAAAAAAAAGAAAAAAAAAGACATTTGGGCGGGAATACACGTGCCTGTAGCTTGGACAAAACTATGCAAGTAGCTTGCATGCCAATCTACCTTAATAGCTTCTGATTGGTGAATGTCACAATGGCATGCAAGAAGAAGTTAAACCGTCTTATTACAAAACTGGGTTCATCTTCAAACCCAGGTTTAAACCATGGCCCCTTTTTTGCGGTACTAAGTTGTCAGTTTTACATAACTGACCTCCGGACTAAGTTATCAGTTTTGTATAAAGAAGTGTATTTCTTTCACAGCTAGGTTCTTATTAAAAAAAACTGGCTCGATGGTTTAAGGCCGTGCGCTGCGTTAGGCGTGCGCACGGCGCCGGCGCCCGCGTGGCGTGCTGTTTTCATGTAATCTCATGTGTGCTGCGCTGCGCTGATCTATGAGATTACATGAAACCAGCACGCCACGCGGGCGCCCGCGCCGTGCGCACGCCTAACGCAGTGCACGGCCTAAACCATGACAGAAGAAAAACCTCGTTTTGTAATAAGGCCGAAAGGATTGATCTCTAGGTAAACATTCAAGATACAAACGCTTGTATTTTAATCCATTGCGAAAGACAAGAGGTTCAAGTGTTTGTAAATAATGAACATTCAATATTTAAGCACATAATATAATAAGATTATTATATTGTAATGTATGAAGAATGTAAAGGTAATGTTACACTGTAGTTGCCTCGTTTGTTATAGGTAATTCGAATTGAGGCAGACATAATGTTATGCCGGTTTGTGGTCAATTTGTCAATACAACTAGTTAAAATAACCCAATAAGTAGGGAAGAAAGAAATATCGCATACTCAATGGTATTCTATTAATCCACTACATAATTTTGATGTCGTATTTTTTATTGTTTTTTTTTGTTATTTAATTTTGTTTTCATTCTTTTATTTATTTGCCGAATACAGGGCTACAATAAGATAGATTTTAGAAGTCATAGGGCTTAATGTCTTTTTTTAATTATCTTCTACACATAGACGGACAATGGGAAGTATGTATTTTTGACATTTTTCACCTGAGTCCTCGCCATAAAAGTGTCATATCCGCTTCGCCTTTTTAAAATAATCAATACTTAACCCGAGGCACACATACAGTGTAAAACCACCTTAACCCTCCCACATAGTTTGAAAATCAAGCGTAACGCGTAACTCGAGCCTTAGGCAACCATAATTAACGACTTCAAAGCTTACTCACATCGTTATATCAACGTTATTTTAATGTTATTTTCATCGTTATTCATAACTAGGTTGTATGCACGCGTATTATTTTTAACAATGTAATTGATAGCTGAGCTTTTTAAATTAATTTGGCTTTTTATTCGTTCTCGTAATTATTACAAGCTTTGTTTATTTGATTCTGTTGTAATATAGGTCACTGGTGTTACTTATTTATTATTTATTTAAAAACTTTTCGCACAAAAAAAACTGGTCAAGAGCGATTCGGACGCAACGTAGGTTCCGAACCATCATTTATATTTAATTTTATACCATTCCCCCTCTAAAAAGCTTATTTTATTCACTGTAAACAGTGAATAAAAAGCACTTTTACTCACTGTTTTGATGTTTGAAAATGGAACACACCAATGTATTCGACCACAGATTTAGAGTACCTAGGCTAGATACGGCATGTATATGGCTTTTTTATACCTACGATAACTTCACCCCAGCCATTTAGTGATGTGCTCAACGTAAACAGAATTGTTTCTATCGCTGAGCGTCACTGAGCTAACAGATTTTTTTTTAGTACGAACAGTCGAACATGCAGGGCACGCTTGGTCGTGGCTTGCCGTATCTAGTGTAACTGTAATCTTTGTATTGATGTGTTCTAAATTCAATTTGATTGGTCGACATTTTCGACAAGGAGTTTAGCATTACAATATAAACTGTTTTGTGTTCTTATTGCTGTCCTTAGTAAATTGGCGCTATTTTGAATACTGTAAGTTGTACGAACACAAAGTTTAGTGTTACTATAATCTTTAATGTTGTGTTTGTTTAGTGTTGTTCTAATCGATTAAAAATGCATTCTAGTGATGAAGATGAGTTAACACCTGAGTTTATGAAAAAGAGGGCTGCCGATATAGTGGAAAACTTGCTACCCATAAAATCACGGCTGGTTTACATCAAAGCCAATTTAACTTTCCTTTTTCTTCATTATATGTCTATTTTCAGTTAAATCTTTGTTTTTCTCGTAGTCATGGTATAAAGTATAGTATGCAACTCTTGAATAAAACGGATTTATATCGAGGGCCATGAATCACTCGCGTCGCTCAGGATTCTAACACTTGAATCACTCGCTACGCTCGTGATTCAATCATCATCAATCCTTCACTAGCTCGTGATTCATCTATGGCCCTCGCTTTAAATCCGTCCTTTATTCACTAATTGCATAATATACTATTTGTTGATGGTTTCTGAAAAAGTGTGCTATTTAGAGACATTGTTTTATTTTTCCTGTAATCTTTACATACCTAAACTTCTATCACATAGAATAATTTCAGATTTTTCTCTATGCAAACTTCAGAGATAAGTGGGGAACGGTATTTTTTTTAAACATTTTTCATCAAAAGTCGAAAACTATGTGACCTAAAAAAAACCGGTCAATCGCGCACCGAGGGTTCCGTACCATCATTCAAATGTACTACCTAATTTTTGTTGATGATTTCTGAAAAACTGTGCTATTTAGAGACATCGTTTTATTTTTCCTGTAATCTATACTTAAATAAACTTCTATATCACATAGAATGATTTCAGATTTTTCTCTATCCAAATTTCGGAGATTAGGTTGGGAACGGTATCTTTTTTAATATTTTTCATCAAAAGTCGAAAACAATGTGGTTTAAAAAAAATGTTTGAGAATGTGCAAACAGCGTTCTTTCATTGTACCCCACATGCCCTAGTAGCCCCAGTTCAATTTTTTAATACACCCTTTCAGTCCCTGTTGCAAAAAAAAAACACATATAATTTTTTTTCTTTCTTATTTGCAAAATAGTTGGGCAAACGTCATCTAAAACTGTGCCAAATTTCAAGTTAGTATTAGTGGGTCTTGAGATATCCAGCTGTGACAGACATACAGACAGACAGACTGAGTCGCACCATAAGGGTTCCTTTTTACCATTTTGGTACGGAACCCTAAAAACAAGCTCTATGCACTCGCTCTTGACCGGTTTTTTTTATTTTTGCTTGGTGTGATAATTAATTTGATATTATTTGAAATGAAAGATTGATTATCTTCAACTTTTGCTACCATTTCTTTTCCTAACAGCTGTCACCAATAGCCTTATAAACTCCTCTCGGCAGCAAACGCAGCAATTAACCACACAACAGGTATTGTAACTCTAATAATTGTCATCCACAAACAGTTATCTTGTCCAAACAATTATCACACTACAATAAATAACAATGAAATCGTCAACCAATCGTTATTATTGCAAATTACCGCCATCTGCTTTAGTTTGACAGATCCCAAAGGGTTTTGGCGCGCTTCTACTCTACCAACTGTCAAGCGGCCATCTTGCGGACATAGACAAACATTTACAATTTTACGCGCCATTGATTTCAGTTTTGTTAAATTAGGCGCATTTAATCGGTTTTTAGTTTACAATGGACCTTTTTTCGATAATAACTGTTTTCTTTATTTTAAAATATGATACAATTGTTTTTTTTTTGCAGGATTTGTATTCCATTTTCGGTACTTTTTGAGTGGTCATGTGGAAAAGTTGATTTTTTTAAATCGTTTAAGTTTAATACGCCAGACGGTTCTGGTTTATGCGATTAGATTATTGATAAATGTTTGTTTAGATAGCGGATTTGTTACGTCTGAATTGAGTTCCTTTTAGTGGAAGTTATGGATTTAAAAACTGAAAGCTAGACCAGTCCACCTAAGACAGTTTCATAAGAACTTCTAGCATAACAGGGTGAAGTAAATGGGATACACCTTATCTAATAAAATATTGTGTAGAAAACCCCATTATACCACAATACTGGGGGTATTGTATCAAGAGAAAAAAAAAACTGGCGCAAAAAAACGTTTTCAACAAAAATCAACAGTCAGAATTCGAATCTGCTCTCATTAGCAATCAATACCGTTTATTTATCCCCTGGACATGCAGCACAAAGCATCGCCACACGGACTGCCGGCAGCGGTGCGTGAAATATAAGAGCACTCCACAAAAGGGCTAATAACTCGTGTGAAGCACCCTTAACGCTCCCTCGGTTAGCGGAGGAAGGGATGAGCGGTGGCGGGTAGCGGAGCGGGAAGTGGCAATTCTTTATGGTTGGTTCAATCTATATAAATAAAAACCGACTTGCAAAAAAGACACTACAAAGTGAAAAATAACTTTAATTTCGGAAGTCGGTGTCTTTGAATCTGTATTTTAGTTTTTTGCCACCGACTTCCGAAATTAAAGTCATTTTTCACTTTGTAGTGTTTTTTTTGGAAGTGGGTTTTTGTTTTTGTAAAAAAGTTTTTATTTTTCACTTTTTGGTGGTTCAGTTTGTAATTTATCTAAGTTACAATAACTAATTAAAGTCCCGTTATTAATATCGAATGTGAATAAGGAGGCCTCTGACGATGACATTATTAGCTACATAAAAAGTAAGACTAACGAAAATGTATCGTTAAAAAAGCTAAACATCAAGTCGTATAAAAAGTATAACGCTTTCAAACTATATGTATCTAAACACAAGGTGGACATGTTTTTAAATGATCAGATATGGCCTGATGGTATTACTTTTAAACGTTTTGTACATTTTATGTACCGGGCAAATAGAGAGGCTCATACAGTTAGTTAGATTATAATTTATTATGGATAGTCAAAATAAGTGTCATGTAAAATTAACTAGTTTCAATTGTAAATCTGTAAAAAGATCAGTTGATAATGTAAGAAAAATATGTGAATGGTCCGATTTGGTGTGTCTGCAGGAGACTTGGCTGCTACCTCACGATATCTCGATGTTAGGAACGATAAGTCCAGAATTTGAATTCACTGGGAGGTCTGCTGTAGACACTTCAGAAGGGCTCCTACGGGGGCGGCCGTATGGAGGAGTAGCTATTCTCTGGAGAAAGGGTGTTTTTGAGTCTGTTTCGGTAATATCATGTAATAATAGCTCTCGGTTAGTGGCCATTAAAGCCGTCTCTGGTAGTCGCACTATTATTGTATTTTCTGTATACATGCCTACAAACTCACCAGAAAACCTGCCTTTGTTTACCGAGGTCCTGAGTGAGGTAAGTGCAATAATTGCGACACATGATGTTGAAAACATATATATAATGGGCGATTTTAATGCACATCCGCAAGAATTGTTTTATGTTGAGCTATCTAGTTTTTGTAAAGATCAGTCCTGGGTCTGTGCTGATACAAAAAAGTTAGGATACGATCTAAAATACTACACCTTCATTAGCGAGGCTCACGGCTGTAGGAGGTGGTTAGATCACTGTGTGGTCTCTTCGTCAGCCTGACAGACAGTGGTTAGTGTAGGTATTGATGAAGATGTTTATGTGTCTGATCACTTGCCTATATATATTATATGTGACTTAGATGTAGTTAGGCCAAAGTTGATGCCCAGGACTGCGGCCTGCAGTGCTGTTGTTTGGGGCGTCAGAAATAAAACAGAGATTGAGATTTATCAAGGTATGTGTTCTGATAAACTGCGGGAGATAGACTTCCCACAGGAGTTTGCGGTGTGCAGCCATGGATCTTGCAGCTTGGATGATCACAAACTTGTCCTTGATAAGCTGTACAATAATATTGTAGATGTCCTTTGTGAAGCAGCTAGGGAATCTAATGGAGTACACAATATACCTAAGCGTGGTAGTCAGTTATGTGGGTGGAACAAACATGTTCGAGACGCTCACCGTGAGGCCAGGCTTAGATTCCAGGCCTGGGTTTTGGCTGATCGACCAACCTCTGGGACTGTTTATGATCAAATGTACGAGACGCGTAAAATTTTCAAAAGCAGGCTAAAATACTGCCAAAATAGGCAAGATCAAATTAAAATGGACGTATTAGCAGAACAACGAGCTACAAATAATTTCTGTGCATTTTGGAAGTCCACAAGTAAGCTGGAGGCTAAGCCTGGTCTGGCAGCGGGTGTGGGAGGGGTTACTGAGCATAGAGACATTGCTAATTTATTTAGAGACCATTTCAAAGTGAGGTCTCCACTTGGCCCCTCAGTGTCAGGAATCGGCTTTGTGTCTCATGTCCAGAGAGAGGAGCCGCTACTACGTATCACCACGAAGGAAGTGGGGGCGGTGATAAATAGCATGAGTAGGGGCAAATCCCCTGGACATGATGGGCTAAGCATAGAACATTTAAAATATGCGGGAGTGCATTTGCCGAGGGTCCTGTCCTTATTCTATACGATGTGTCTCAGCCATTCATATTTACCGGCAGACTTAATCAAGACCATTGTAGTTCCCATTGTAAAGAATAGGACAGGAGACATCTCGAACATAAGCAATTATCGCCCGATCTCTCTTGCAACAGTTGCGGCTAAGGTGTTGGACAGTGTGCTTGACTCTTATTTGTCTAAATATGTAAAGTTGCATGATGCACAATTCGGGTTTTGTCCTGGATTATCAACCGAGAGTGCTATCCTAAGTGTCAAGCATACTGTCAAATACTACACTGACCGTAAGACGCCGGTGTACGCCTGCTTCCTTGATCTCTCCAAGGCTTTCGATCTCGTTTCTTACGACGTGCTTTGGAGTAAGTTGAGGAGTAGGGGTATACCGGAGGAATTGCTCAGTGTATTGCAGTTTTGGTATCAGGGCCAGACAAACTGTGTTAGATGGTCTAATGCGCTCTCGGAATCATATGGATTGGAGTGCGGGGTGAGGCAGGGGGGCTTGTCGTCTCCTCGGCTCTTCAATCTATATGTTAACGACCTCATTGCCGAGCTCAGCAGCATGCGTGTCGGATGCAGGGTAAATGGTGTTAGTTGCAACAACATCAGTTATGCGGATGACATGGTGCTGCTGGGCCCGTCACCGCAGGCGATCTTGGAGCTGTTAAAGGTGTGTGAGACATACACTGCTGCACATGGACTGGTCTACAATGAAAAAAAATGTGAATACATGGTCTTTGGGGTCGCTGGTAAGAGCCGGGAAAGTACACTCGAACTTGCCATTAACGGTACGCCATTACGTAGAGTGACCAGGTTTAAATATCTTGGGCATTTTCTTACCGACGACCTCAGTGACCATAGTGACATTGAGAGGGAGCGTAGGGCGCTGGCGGTCAGGGGTAATATGTTGGCACGAAGATTTGCTCGGTGTACTGACCAAGTTAAGGTTACGCTTTTTAAAGCTTATTGTCAGAGTTTTTACACCGGTAATCTTTGGGTCAACTATTCGAAAAGGTCGCTGGATGTCCTACGCGTCCAATACAATAATGTTTTTAGGATGCTGTTGCGACTGCCTCGGTATTGCAGTGCCTCGGAAATGTTCGCGGTAACCCATACAGATGGGTTTCATGCGATTATCCGCAAAAAGACGGCTTCACTTTTGAGCAGAATAAGGGGCAGTCGCAATAGTATCCTGAAGGCTGTGGCGGCAGACACTTCCTCTGCGATAATAGGACAGTTTGTGAGAAGGCTGATACCATAGTGTCCATTTCTTGTTGTGTAGGTTCAGTCTTGTTATTGACTGTCTCTTTATCTGTATTTAAATTGTCTTTAGCTTAAGTTACTAACAATAGTGTTTTAAGTTCTAATTTTGTTACTAACCATTTATGGATCTTTAGTTATCTGAAATAAAATGATTTTATTTATTTATTATTATTATTTATAACCCAATGTCAACTGCTCATCACGTTTTACAAAATGTTGCTTTTCCCGATGCAGGGACGTTAATTGTTGAGGAGTTTTCCTAGTAAGAACCAGGAGAACTGGAGCTCATGGTGAAGTCACCATTACCATTATTTTGACGAGCATAAACCATATTAAAGTAATCGAATCGCAACCTGTTATATACTTAGATATAATTAAGTATTTCCGATGGCCCTCTGTGGTCTTCATCACCAGTTCCAGTTCACCGAATGGTACTTTCCGAGAGTAAATGCACGAGTTACTATAAAAAAATAAAAACTTTTTTACAAAAAACAAAACCGACTTCCAAAAAAAACACTACAAAGTGAAAAATAACTTTAATTTCGGAAGTCGGTGTCTTTGGATCTGTATTTTAGTTTTTTGCCACCGACTTCCGAAATTAAAGTCATTTTTCACTTTGTAGTGTTTTTTTTGGAAGTGGGTTTTTGTTTTTGTAAAAAAGTTTTTATTTTTCACTTTTTGGTGGTTCAGTTTGTAATTTATCTAAGTTACAATAACCCAATGTCAACTGCTCATCACGTTTTACAAAATGTTGCTTTTCCCGATGCAGGGACGTTAATTGTTGAGGAGTTTTCCTAGTAAGAACCAGGAGAACTGGAGCTCATGGTGAAGTCACCATTACCATTATTTTGACGAGCATAAACCATATTAAAGTAATCGAATCGCAACCTGTTATATACTTAGATATAATTAAGTATTTCCGATGGCCCTCTGTGGTCTTCATCACCAGTTCCAGTTCACCGAATGGTACTTTCCGAGAGTAAATGCACGAGTTACTATAAAAAAATAAAAACTTTTTTACAAAAAACAAAACCGACTTCCAAAAAAAACACTACAAAGTGAAAAATAACTTTAATTTCGGAAGTCGGTGTCATTGTATCTGTATTTTAGGTTTTTGCCCCCGACTTCCGAAATTAAAGTTATTTTTCACTTTTTAGTGGGTCAGTTTGTAATTTATCTAAGTTACAATAACCCATTGTCAACTGCTCATCACGTTTTACAAAATATTGCTTTTCCCGATGCAGGGACGTTAATTGTTGAGGAGTTCTCCTAGTAAGAACCAGGAAAACTGGAGCTCATGGTGAAGTCACCATCACCATTATGCATTTTGACGAGCATAAACCATATTAAAGTAATTGAATCGCAACCTGTGATATACTTAGATATAATTGAGTATTTCCGATGGCCATCTGTGGTCTTCATCATCAGTTCCAGTTCAACAAAAGGTACTTTCCGAGAGCAAATGCACTAGTTACTATAAAAAATACCGAAATCGATATAAGTGTGCCCATAAAATTTGAGGGTTTCCCTCGATTTCCATGGGATCCCATCATCAGATCCTGACTTGATGATCATTGGACCACTTGGAAAGTATACCCTTTCGAACAAAAAAAGAAAAATCCAAATCGGTCCAGCCATTTTCGAGTAATCGGGGAACATACATAACAAAAAAAAAAATAAAAAAAAAAAGGTTCCGACGAATTGAGAACCTCCTCCTTTTTGAAGTCGGTTAAAAAATACCGAAATCGATATAGGTGTGCCGATAAAATTTGAGGGTTTCCCTCGATTTCCATGGGATCCCATCATCAGATCCTGACTTGATGATCATGGGACCACTTGGGAAGTATATACCCTTTCGAACAAAAAAAGAAAAATCCAAATCGGTCTAGCCATTTTCGAGCAATCGGGGTTCCGAGGAATTGAGAACCTCCTCCTTTTGGAAGTCGGTTAAAAAGAGAAGTCCTGACTGACTGACTGATTGACTGACTCATCAACGCCCAGCCCAAACCCTTGGATCTAGAAAGCTGAAATTTTGCACAGAGGTTCCTTTTATAATGTAGACAAGGAATAAGGAAGGAATTCCCGGTAGCAGGTTCCCTTGGGATATTTTCCGACATCCACGCGGGCGAAGCCGCGGGCAAAAGCTAGTTATAGATATGTTGTGAGAGCGCAATCGTGAAGACTCGAAAACGTCCTAATTAGGACGTATTGCCTTTAGTATGCGTCACGATAGTCGACGAGTGATACGCTTTGTTGAAGCAGCTAAAAAATTCAAAAAATTCCATCGTGTGTGTTTAGAAAGTGTACCAATTATGATACCAAAGTTAATGGTATGAGATCCCTTGTGTTTTACAAGGGATCTCATACCACATGTAGGTACGCAATATACTACGATTGATTGATTTATTATAATATCATTGGATTAGTTGATATAATTTGTGTTCTACAATTGTTCCCAAAAAAACTTAGTTGCTTCAAGATTATTTTTACTGATACATATTGTATTGGGTGGAGCTCCCTTTTTATGGATTTATTTAAAGCACAATTTCCTGTATTCATTGTCTCTCAATCGCTTTATAACATTCAGTAATCGCCTAGTCCAAGAAAACCTGCATAAAAAACAAAAAAAACATTAAGTATTATGCTTTTAATAATAGTACCGTATTTATTTTCAGCCATTTTCTCAGTTCTTAATCCTATTTGCAGCCTATCGTCAATTTGTAAACAGAGGGGCAATTCAAAAATGTAAACAGAGGAGCAATTCTGTTTTAACAATGTTCGCAATGTCATCTCAGTCTCAGTCTGTCAAAAATAGTATAGCGTTTACCTACATTTTTGACATTTGATTGTCGCTGTCATGAGATTGCGACTTGAATTTGATAGTTTTTAGGTACGAGAATTGGCCTTCAACTTGTCGCCAGCCACCGGTGGTTGTGGTCGGTGGCCCGTTTACGCGGAGCCTTATAAACGTAAAACTATGCACAGCATGTTGCGGTATCGAGGTGTCGCGATGACGCAGTGATGCGAACCCATAAGATTTCCCCCTACCAAAAATCGCTAAATATGCTTAAAGAAGTTTTCACTTTAAAAATTCGCTACATCTCCTAACCTAACCCATACAAAACCTCACCGGTACGAAAAATATGATGTTATCTTTATTCTGATCGGATCCTTTGTCGGTCGAAGTCGGGAGCTATTGTAGTATGTGCAGACAATTTT
Source organism: Cosmia trapezina (assembly GCA_905163495.3). Lineage (NCBI taxonomy): Eukaryota > Metazoa > Arthropoda > Insecta > Lepidoptera > Noctuidae > Cosmia > Cosmia trapezina. Next base: position 4,608,809 of record LR991041.1, on the reverse strand, counting down.
TTTACATGGCGTCTGCAGCTAGTAGTTACTTATGATGGGTGCCATTGTTTTCTAGTGGTATTAGTATTATTTTGTTTGTCTGTTGTCGATAGTCTGGGGTCTGTAGTATTTTTTTTTGGATGAACAAAGCAGATTTGTATTTTGGGCAATATGGAAGAAGATGAATATTTGCGTTGTTTATTTGCTTTACTTTTATTACCAAGCATATCGACTCTTTCCGCTACAAAGGGCGTAAAGACTATTTTGGGCCAAATTCGTCTTTTATCTATTAGTCAACTAAGTAAGATTGCATCAAAAAGTCAATTTGGCCCAAAATGGTCTTTACGCCCTTTGTAGCGGAAACAGTCGATATGTAGGAAGTTCTCCGCATTATTCATCGGGTACCTATTTGAATTTCGAACATTAAAATACTTAGCTACATTCGACAATACAAACTTATTTAAATTTTCGGTTACAAAGTCGTTCGATATTTAAATTTTCGATGTTTTGAACATTGATATTTTAACGGTAGATATTTTAATTTTAGAAATTCAAATAGGTATAGGTACCTACCCTCATCACCAGTCTCAAATGCAATAACGGCCAAAAAAAAATTAGAAATACTTCATTTTACTCACATAAACCTACATGGGCACTTATGAAACGTCAGAAGCTAGGTGCTCGGTTTCAATTGGGTGTTTCCTATGAAGAAAAGACGACAAGAAACTCCATGGTTACTCCTTTAAAATAATTGTCATGGCTTTTACGATGTAAGAACCTAGATTAATAATTATTAGGAAAACAATTTATCAACATAATAGGTTGTTACAAAATATGCTTTGATTTCGAATAAGTAACTACATAATGCTTGAGTTGTGTTAGAGATTAGAGAAAGGATTGGATTACGTGCACGGTTCCATAAATAAAAACGAATCATTTTGCTTACCAACGGTAGCATTTTTAAAATGGGAGGGTCTACAATGCAACGCTTTGTAGGTCTAGGTTCTTTGCTTCAATTGCTAAAGATACCAGAGTCTTAATTATAACCAATAACGATCCGAAAATTATTATAGGAGTCGGCCATTATACCATAACATTTGTTTTTCTTTCAAAACATATTCGTACAGTCAGCTGCACGATGTGGGAAGCACCGGTGCTTCCAAGAAGAGTAAGCACATCGTGAAGCTGACTGTACCATGAGAAATGGTAATGGTGATTTTCTTCAAACATTCATTTGGTATCTATGAAGAGACTAGTGAAATAAAAAGGCTTCCCCAAATTCTTCAAAGTATACTTTCCTTGACCCACGCACCAGCCCTTGCAGTACACGTCTAGGTCGTAATGTCAAAAGTTATTACGATTTACCTACGCATGCAATTTTTTTTTATTTTGAATATAAACCTTGTTGTCTGAACCTAGGTCTCGCATTTACACTCACAATTCATAATATGCCCAATAAATCACAATCTAAACTCAAAAACATACCTTTATGATCTCAGCGACACTGGCAGAAAATCGACTAATCAAAAAACATTTCTCTCGCTAAAACCTAACGTATGGACGTCGGGTTGTATAGGCGTCAGCGAACGCGCCCATAAATACAAGAGTAAGGCTAATGACTGCATAACTGATATTTACGTCTGACGTGTAGTAGCGTTGCGGTGGACGCGTTGGATGCTGTTTGCACAGTCTGATTTTGGCACCAGCAGCATAGATAAACTCAAACTCACACTCAAAGCATTTATTTCAATTAAACCAATTACAGGCACTTTTGAATTGTCAAATAGTCGGTCAGTAGGTAAGTCAGAAAGTTGAAGCTAGTTGCCCATTCCAAAACGTAGATCTCTATAGAGAAGAACGGGCAAGAAACTCCACGGACACTCTTTTAAATCAAAATGTGGTTACAAAATATTGGTTACATCATTCATGTTGAAATTATACATGTGAGAAGCGTCCGTAATAAAACCCATTAAAAAAACAATTCAAAATTTAAATTAAATTAAAATTAAAATATGCCGCTAAGTGGCAGCTAAGGTATGACCAGCCTCCACCAACAGCGCCCGTTCACGAACCTGACGCATGGATTCGTTAAATGATCCAACACACGCGCCACCATCAGCGAGACATTAGAGTGAGCATGATGATATAAGAAAGAAGGAGATGTGCCCAGTATGTTAAAATGTATCGGAACCCTGTGTCTCCACTTTTTCCCTTTGTCACTTTCATGATTTACGGTAAAATACTTGTACTTACATATGGAAAGTGATTCCATGATTTACATGGCTTCGGTTTTTACAAGAAACCACTGAACAACACGGCTTCTTATAAATTGTCACGGGCACAGTCGAAAGCGCACTAGTTCGCGGAGACGGAATTTGTACTATGAACGGCTCATACTGAGCATGTCGCGCGGACACAGATTCGCCCGCTTGCTACTTCTCCTGTTTTTTTATATTTCTGTCCCACCACCCGCTGGCAATTAATGAGGCCGTCCTCCTTGATAACAAATGACAACTGTACTTGCAAAAGGTAAAAAACCGACTAAATGCGTGTCGGACCACGCACAACGAAGGGTTCGGTAGTTGAAAAGAATTTATCCCAAAAACAAACTTTTTTCTTTACTTGCTCTGTGAGACCTTGCTTCTTGCCAAATTGCATTATTCTAGGTCAACGGGAAGTACCATATTGGTTTGGATTTATATACTTGCGAGTATCAAAATATATCGCATAAATTGCCGTATTTTTTTATTGCGTGGACTTAGGAGCTTGGTTTTTTTTTCTAGGACTCCACGGGACCATAGACCTACGTATTTGATATTAATTTCAACTTGATACCTCCACGTGTTCCTGAAACAGACAGACAGACGGACAACGAAGTGATCCTATTAGGGTTCCGTTTTTTCATTTTGAGGTTCGGAAACCTAAAAAAAATATTTAAAACCAGCATAACGTCAATTAGGTGCAACAATGTAATATTCAATCCACATACACATACAAAGACTAGCTCTTGCCCGCGGCTTCGCCCGCGTGGATTTCGGAAAATATCTTACGAGAACGTTAGTACTACCGGAAAATCCTTCCTTACTCCTTGTCTACATTATAAAGGGAACCTCTGTGCAAAATTTCAGCTTTTTAAGTTCAAGGGTTTGGACTGGGCGTTGATGAGTCAGTCAGTCAGTCAGTCAGAACTTCTCTTTTTTATTTATACTCATGCCTTTCCCATAGTGGTAGGCAGAAACTACAGAAAGCCATATGCGATCTTTACATGAACTTATTTATTCAATCCGGTCCATACTAAAAACAAAATAGCAAACACGACGACCATAACAGGACCACACCGAAGCCATAGACTCAGTCCACAGTAATATATGTTGAATAAAAAAAAGGCAGCCCATCCGCAGTTATCATTGTAAAATGAATTAAAAGAGTTCTCCTAAAAGTACGGTTTCGGCAAAGGATTGAATAAAAATGATAAAAATGATATACGATGGCTCGTGCTGGCTTGATGCGAAAATACCTCGGCTTATAGGGATGGGACGTGCTGGTTGATGTTTGTCGATGATTTTAATATTATAGAACGGATTTTTAACAGAGCTTTAACACCAATGGAAAGAAGTTACAATCGACCAATGCAGCAATTGTATATTTTAATGTTAACCTAAAGCATCTTAGTTCGGGGTGGAAACGCTTGGGTCATGGGGCTGAGTGCACGAAAGTTTTTTTAAGAAAGTTTCTCGCCAACTGGTCGACATTTCACGTGACCAGAGGGATGGCTCGTTCTTTGGCCAAAGAATTAGCATTTTACCATTCATCGTGGCAATGCTGCCAGTCTTCTGGGCACGTTTCCGGATGACAGCGATACAGACGAATACTTGATGCTTACCTAAAGTGTCGTTTTGTTTTTGTATTTATTTGTATCGTTAGTTATTCATTGAATTTAGTACCTAGTGTAAATAGTTAGTTGCCTTAATAATCTAAAATACTAAAAGTGTTACTGGAGACAACAAATCAATAACTAACTTTCAGATCAACACGAAATAAAGTTTTCGATTTTCTACGATAGATTTTTCACATCACTGGCTCATATTTAGTAAATGAAGATGCTTTCTCACTAGTCAGGCTTGGATTTTGGTTGCCTATCTAGAGTTTATGATACAAGGGAATATTGCCACAAAACGTGGCAATGGAACACTGGCTTTCTTAATAACAGTCGTATGTCAGTGATGGAATAATTGTGTTTCCCGATATAGTCACCAGACGGCGCTTATTTAGTTTTTTTTTTACAAAGACCAACAAAAACCATTAGTTTCTAATATTGAATATCAGAATTTTACGTAAAATTCTGATATTGAGCAGGAATCAATCTGCCTAGCCTTTTCCCAACTATGTTCTGGTCGGCTTCCAGTCTAACCGGATGCAGCTGAATACCAGTATTTTACATGGAGCGACTGCCTATCTGACTTCCACAACCCAAACTCAAATCAAAGCCTATTAAACCAATTACAGGCACTTTTGAACTGTCAAAGAGTAGGTCAGTTAGTCAGAAAGTTGAAGCTAGTTGTCCATTCCAAAACGTAGATCTCTATGAAGAAGAACGGGCAAGAAACTCCACGGACACTCTTTTACATCAAGATAAGTAATACAACATCCTGGGTACATTATTCTTGTTGCTTCTACACGTGAGAACAATGCAAAAAAAACTTAAAAACAATTCACAATATAAGATTAAAAATAAGCCCAGTTACTGAGTCACACGATACCCCTTGGTAAGACTGGTTATCAGATCTTCAGGCTTCTGACGACCCGTAACGACTTTCAAAGATCCACGAATGACAGCCGTTCTGATATTGAGCAGCATCTGACGAAAAAAGACTGATGAAATCGTGAAATCATTTCCGAATTTTCACTGCTCTAACAAACCATCCTCCCATCTCGCAGACCAGTGTAAACCCCTCTCAACACATATGCGCCTCCCGCACAGCGTCAAAAGAATTAAAAAGTGCTCCAGTACTCCACCCAGCGAATGGCAACAAAAAACCGAGTACAGGGTAGTCAAAGTAACGTTATTAACGGGGGGCTTTGAGCACGGATTAATGTTCGGAGCTACCTCCAAATTGGGGCTTCCTCCGATCAGCTTGAAAGTATATTTTCAGAATTTTTAGTTTGGTATTCTTTATGGTTTTTCTGGGAAAGGTATTTCAGAGTTTTACTGACTTTAAACAACATTCTGGCTTTCAACCGTTCAGGTATTTTACCTCTGACAGCAGCAATCCAACATCAAGCTTATTGTAACGAAGATAAAGATCACTTTGATTTTGAAAGACTTGTCAGTGGTAGCAATCCAACAACAATCTTAGGAGTTGTCAGATTGTGACTTTACCATCAGCTTCCAGTTCTCCTGGTTCTAGCTAGGAGACCTACTCAACGATTAACGTCCCTGCATCAGGAAAACTGGGGAAACCGTTGGTCCGGCTGTCATTCGTGGATCTTTGACAGTCGTTACGGGTCGTCAGAAGCCCTAAAGTCTGACAACCAGTTAGTTAGTGAGATAAAAGTCGCTCCATGTAAAATACTGGTATTCAGCTTCAACCGGTTAGACTGGAAGCCGACCCCAACATAGTTGGGAAAAGGGTAGGCTGATTGATCGGGAAAGCAATATTTTGTAAGAGGTGAGGAGCAGTTGACATTAGGGTATTGTAACTTAGATAAATTACAAACTGACCCACTAAAAAGAGCAAAATTAAAAAAATACAATAAAAACAACCGACTTCCAAAAAAACGCTACCAAGTGAAAAATAACTTTAATTTCGGAAGTCGGTGCCAAAATACTAAAATACAGATCCAGACACCGACTTTCGAAATTAATAAAAGTTATTTTTCTCTTTGTACTGTTTTTTTGGAAGTCGGTTGTTTTTTTTTTTGTAAAAAAGTTTTTTATTACTTAGTCGATTGCATAATCTATTCATCTGCTAATCGATGCAGTAATCGCATTAGTCGATTGAACATTAACAACCACATGTAAAAAACGACTTACCAAAAACTAACTTATATTAAAATATCATCACGCATACCCATTGAGGGGTAGGCAAAGATGCGTATCTCCGCCGTTTGAAATATCATCCCCTAATGTGGGCCACGCGACCCCGCGCTCCGGTGTCGCCATTTAAATAAAATTACAATTAGATACGGAGTGTTTTGACCACTGGCAACTGCTTTATTCATTTAGTTTTAACTGATAAATTATGTCATTCTGCTTCGTAGAGTTTGAAATTGGGCTAAGTTTATTTTTTATTACTAAAGCTGTATTTAGCGGCGCCAGTTTATTGCCTGTGGCATACCATAAAATTGAAGGGCAAATATCTGGCACCGTCTAAACAACACTAACAATATTGTTGCACGATACGGGCAAATTAGTTGCCGTTCAAAAATGGTATAGGTGTAAACAATAAACACAGTAAAATTACGTACAATAAAATCGCATTCAATTCTGGCAAGAAAATTTCTATCATTCAAACATGAGCGAACGAAACAAGACATTCAATATTTAATTAAATATTTGGCAGCACAAATACGGGTAATACTTGAATCAATTACTACAATTACAAGGACGTGCACGAGGCAAAACTTGCATGCAATAACGGCCATGCAATTTTATTGCCTCGGTGTAAGTCGCATGCGATTTTATTGAATGGAAAAACTTGCATTCAATTATTGTATGCCATTTTATGGAATCGCACTCGTGTAAACTGCATGCAATTCTTGAATGGCAATAAAATTTAATGTGCTTTATGGCATACCATACGATTATTGCTCTTGCACGTTTCAGAAACTTGCACTGACTTAACGGAGCTTAGTGCCTGATACCTACCTGCTACATACCTTTATTAAAAATACATTATTATACTAGTAGATCAATAAGAACAATATTACGTTATTATAACTATCATAGTTTAAGGTTGATGCGCCAGGGTAGCCCGCGAAATTCAAAATTTCTTACGTTTTTTGCAATTTGTAGGTCAGTGTGAGCGTGTATGTTGATTAAAATATGATTCGCGGCCGTTGCTAATATGGCTTTACAGAATTATAATCATTAGAATCAGCAATACAACTCCATAAGTTAGCATTTACCTCAAACGTCATGATTTCATGAAATCGCTAGATTTGAGATAAATGCTAACTTATGGAGTTGTATTGCTGATTCTAATGATTATAATTCTGTAAAGCCATATTAGCTACGGCCGCGAATCATATTTTAATCAACATACACGCTCACACTGACCTACAAATTGCAAAAAACGTAAGAAATTTTGAATTTCGCGGGCTACCCTGGCGCTTTCGCCTTAAGCAAAATTTAAGTAATTCCAAATTATGAGATCTGTATAGGGCTTAACAGCTTTTGTCCATATGTAGTGGTATCAATTTTTTGTTTGAAAAGATTTTTTTGCTGTCGTTGCTACGTTCGTTGTTACGTTATTTCGAGGCCGCGTAATTCGGTGTGAAGTTTTTCGTTGTAACGTGCATTCGTTGTTCCGTGATTCGTTATCATATGCTTTCGTTGTAATGATATTCGTTGCTGCGTGCTTTCGTCATTGTGTTAAGCGTTACTACAAACTTTTGGTACGTCGTTATTCGGCGTAGCACTTTTCGAGGTCACGTTGCGGACTCCTGTTGTCTGTACTTACTGCTTATAAGTATACATTTTCTTAATCAGAATACAATAAAATATAATTAACATTGAACCAACATTGGTTTTCAGATGGTTAAAAGTAAAACGGCGGAGAAAACTCTCTTAGTTCGCGTATTATTTTAAGTAATGTAATCTTTGTTTTTATTTTGATTGATTTTAAGTTCTTATTACAATAATTGACTATGTTAACCTACATTTATTTTCAATTATTATCTGTCAGAATGTTGTCCCAAGTCCCTACTACCAGTAGTTACATACTTAGATATCCAATTCAGAGGGGCGACAGAATTAATGTCCGATGTCCACGGCTCTCGAGCATTAATTGTTAAAAATCGACCATCCATTCATTTGAAGATAAAACGTGTATTAATGTTAGTGGAATGTTAGGTAATTAACATTTTTTAGTCCTTGGCAAGCAAGCTTATGTTTGATAAACTAGCTACAAAATCCGCAGACGCGGTATCGATATCAATCAATCTGCCTAGCCTTTTCCCAACTATGTTGGGGTCGACTTCCAGTCTAACCAGATGCATCTGAATACCAGTATTTTACATGGAGCGACTGCCTATCTGACCTCCACAACCCAGTAACTGGTTAATATGATACCCTTTGGTAAGACTGGTTGTCAGACTTTCGGGCTTCTGACGACCCGTAACGACTGTCAAAGATCCACGAATGACAGCCGGGACCAACGGCTTAACGTGCTTTCCGAGGCACGGAGTAGTCTCGGTATGTAAAGATGGTCCCATCCACGAACCAACACCGGCAAGCGTAGCTTAACTTGATGGATCGACCCGTGCAATTAATTTGATTTTTTTTTGTGGGATTACAAAAAAAAACTAGGTTGACCGCAGTTATTGTAGTCACTTTTTTTTTGTTAACTTCACAAACGTCATTGGTGAATTTTTCAAGTGGGCGTGGATGGCCAAATCCGAAACTATGAGAAATGGCGAAACTATGAGTTACGGACAACATTTGAAAGAAATAATCTTTAAAAAGTAAATGTAAGGAATGTTTCTTTTGTATTATAATAAAGATTACCCGATAAATTTGTTTTATTCATATTTTTTTTAGTTTTGGAAAAAGTAACTCCAAATGAATCACCCGTTATATATAAATATATGTCATTACTCATTAGCGATTGTTTGCCAAACCTTGACAATAAATTAATACGTTCAAATAAGTATGAATATACGACCTCTTTGACCTATCGTACTTACGTAATTACAGAAAGAATTAAAAAGCCATTGTGTCTTGCGTAGATCTACGTTCATACGCAGACATACGAAGGTTTAACCCAGTAAACTACCTACCACAATCATCTGCCTAGCCTGACTGAAAATAACCCTCCTAATATTAACACTTCCTAAACCAACAAAATTAATGTTCACCTAACTAAAACGATAAAACTTATTCCTATCTACAACTTCAATAAAATAAATAAAAAAGCCAGCAGATGTCACTGACGTAACAATTAAAATAAAGGTGACATTGTCACCCCTGACAGTTGACATGTCACTTCTAATGTCCCTAATGCTAGTAACTAATTATACGTCTCCATTAATCGACTATTGAACGTAACGGATATACCGAACATCACTATTGTGATGATAATTTAATAGTACCTACCTAAAGTTGTTTAGATATTTCCTAGCTTTATTTGAATAATGCTTAGGTATTTCTCTTTCCGTGTTCTTATGAAGAAAAATAAATAATTATTACATACGTACAGACACCAGCACATCAAGCTATTACAATCTGTCAAATATCTTTAATAGATTTTCATCTTTATCGCTAAAACATTAGGTTCAAGGTTGATTGGGAAAATTTGACAGTTTCGGGTGGCTTGACCTATTGCCGTCTGTACATGCATACATAATTTCACACCTTCAACAGAAGGGTTAGGCAGAGGTGTGCTTAGGTCTTATAAACGTACTTATTAGGAGGCGAGCCTATTGCCATCAAGCGGGCACAAATCCAGACTCCGGCCTGCTACTGAGAAATTTCAGATAGAAAAACCCAATAACACTTTACCCGACCCGGGCATCGAACCCAGGACCTCATGCTCAGGAGTAGCGTTTGCGACCACTAGACCAAAAGCAGTCTTTCTTTTAACCTTTTCTTTAAAAGTGTCCTAAGCGCCAAATATAGCGTCAATGAAATATCTAAAGTTAGTAGAAAATAGTGCTATTTTAAAGACTACGCCATTAATCTAGAACAGAAATAGCGTATTTTATCATCGACTAAATCGTTAAAGAGCAAGTTAGAACAGATGAAGATAAAATAAAACGTCAATATAAAATCCAGTCGAACTTTTTAAAGTGTGATTGGCTACCATTTGAATGTGATTCGAAATTCGAAACCAAGAAATTGTCACAATTCTTCTCATGATCTGCAAAAAAATATAAAATGTCGGACAAAAAACAAACTTTAATACGTTTTAAAATATAAAGTGATTCGTTTCTAATTTCAATCAATGACTCCATAAAAAAGCTTTTGAGTTACAATTTATTTCTAAATATCTCAAACGACCTCCAAAGTGAACCTTATTGTAACAGCTATTAGAATAGTATTACTTAGTCTGTAATCGACTAAATATCCATGATTTAGAAGCTTTGTAACACGACCCAACACTATTTACCTATTCATTTTTCAAAAAAGGAACTTAACGCCCAAATCGACGCGTTAATACTCAACAAAAGGAAAAATAAACGGCTTTGTGTAATTCGACAAACTTAAATTTCCGTCCTTCAAAAAACAAACAACGTTTTATTCAGAGCAGATAAAGTCCATTTTGTAATAAAAATCTGTTTGTATGAATGCATGATTACTGGGGCAATAAATATAAGCAAAAAAGAAAAATACGGCTCCCTGCATTTTTAAACATGTAATTCGTAGTTTCAAATTGCAAACGCGGCATTCTTATTTCAAAACAGCGAGGTGTCATTGGACACTCCCTCTTGGGTATGGCACCAAGAAATTACTGTTCGTATTTTATTTTTATAGATCAATCAAGGGACAGTGATTTGAAAAAAAATTGGTTTTGGTTGGTATTAGCTACAATATAATATCACTGTATGTGTATTCTATAAATATCAACATTTAAAAGCCTCGCACATTACACCTACATTAATGATAGTTTACCTAAGCTTACCTATACAAATTGACTGCTCCATTAGCCAATTTTGTTTTTAAACGATCACTTAGGACATTAAATTGAAAATGTTTAACAATGAATGATGAGTAATTAAGCAATTAATCAAGTATCTGTCAATCACACGAATAATTAAATGAAAATGATCAAATTATACATATATAAAGTGCTTCAATAAACAGTACCTACCTACCTACAATACTTTGGTTACAAAAGCTTTCCCGCAATTTATCATTTATTGTGTAACATTTAATTTATTAAGGCTAATTTGAATTTCGTGTGATTGAAATGTTTGGTGAGACATCAATTTGTTTTTGATTGAGCTAATTAGGAATATTAAATGTTAGATTTTATTGGCGTTAAAGAGACAGTTGAGTGATTTGATTTGTTTTTGGTTTTTGCCATACCTGCACCCTAATTGCGTAACACATTATCGATCGGAGTTGGTTTCATTATAAAACAAATTGCTAATCCATTGCTTCATATGTTCGAAAAATTGTGTGCTCGACAACGTAAATAACGCCATTAATGTTGTTGAACTGTCAAAATGAAACCAACTCCGATTGATAATGTGTTACGCAATTAGGGTGCTGGTCCATTAAGTGTTTCAATTTCAAATGCACTTAACGTTTTTTATGGATTACGCAAATTGGTTTGAAACGAATTACATAACTTGTTAACAATGATTATTTTATCCTCTACATATTTATTACAACTATAATTTTGGAACTTGGTTAAAAAATTACGCGACAGTACTTTCTTCCTGCCGTGCATCACACGCTGTATTTTGAAATTGGAATCGTATGTTTTTAAGATGGCCGCTTATTGTCGCCAGCTTTACACCACGAAGTTTGGAAAACATCGATCTGTATGCGATAAGTTTTTATATTTCCGTATTAGCATTCTTTAGAAACTTGGAGATAAGAACCAGCTTTTATAGATTAGGTACCTATTTAAATGTGTGAGAGTTTTATTTATGTAGGTACTTACGTGATTTGCATTGCAGTCATTACGGGTCGTCAGAAGCTCGAAAGTCTGATAACCAGTCTTACCAAGGGTTATCGTATTACCCAGTAACTGGGTTGTGGAGGTGAGATGGGCAGTCGCTCCATGTAAAATACTGGTATTCAGTAGCATCCGGTTAGACTGGAAGCTGACTCCAACACGCTGTTATAATTGTATAGGTAGAGAAATGATAATAATTATTTCAGCCAAGTACCTAATCTAAGCAGTTCAAACAACTCATGTTTCTAGGACAGCGTGTTAGTTGAATTTGTCAGCTTTTCAAAAATGTTACGTCTGACAGCTCTGATAGCAGCAACCAATTAGCAACTTTATTACAAAGAAAATAAAGATCATTGTGAGTTTGACAGACTTGTCAATGGTAGCAACCCAAAAGCAACCTTATTGCATCCTCACTTAACCTACCCAATATTATAAATTAATAATGAGTTTATAACGTTTGATTTGAGTTCAGGTAAAATATAATTAATATTAGAAATTAATTGTGAGTTTAAATTACTATTAAACTCAAGGCTATGCAAAAACTTAGGGCCTTCCCACCATAATGTCGACGAAGACAAATCTTCTAAACTAATACCACGCGAAACCAGGTCAGCAGGGTATTATGCTTGCCACTTACATGATGTCGCCAAGTAAATTTATTCGTAAGCTCGTGTGTTTCAGCGACTCGGTTTTGCACAAAGGTTTTTAGGAGATTAGGTGCCATGCGTAACCAACCTAACACGATTGTCGAGTCAGTGCAAAATATAACGTCATCAAACTTACGGGTAAGTGAATAATTAATCCTATCAAACAACTTTGCACCTAACAACGCACCACATAGTTCTAATCGCGGTATACTAACTGGTTGTAACGGAGCTACTTTACCCTTAGAAATAAGCAATTTCACTGTCACCTGGTCAGTACTTAATGTACGTACATAAGCGCACGCGCCATAAGCAGTCTGTGAAGCGTCTGTAAATATGTGCAACTCAGTCCGATTAGAATCACATTGAAAGACATGTCGCGGGACTTTGATTGTGTGAAGACAAGAAAGACTCAACAAATCGGTTCCATGTTCGAACGATATCACTGGGAAGCGGATCATCCCAATCTAATTTTAAAAGCCAAAGCTTTTGCAATAATACCTTGCCGACAATAACAGAAAGACTTAACAATCCTAATGGATCATAGATCTGCGAAACAGTTGACAGAATTATGCGTTTAATAACAGGATTTTTACCGTTTTGAAATTGTGCGGCGCTACACCAACCTAAGCCTGTTGTGAATGTTCTACACTGACTATTATCACCTAGATTTAAGTCATGGAACATACTGTGATCAGTTGGTGATGTCATTGGAGCCGATGTACCGTCGAGTTCAAAGTTAAAGATCCATTTGCGAAGTGGAAAGCAGCCGGACTTTAGAATGTCTAATGTTACTTTAACAAATGTCAATTAACTTGTCCTTGTCTTCTCAAGAGGTCAAGAGGTCATCTACGTAGAAATCGTCAGTTATGACCCTTTTACTTCGGGATCCGTACATTCAGCTCCTAGTTGCTTCAGACACCTACAACTGAGGAAGGGCGCTGACGCCGTTCCATATGTTACGGTGTTTAGCTGATAGAACTGAAGCGGTTTTGTCGGATCATCACGCCACATAAAAAGTTGCAGGTTACTTTGAGAAGGGTCAACAAGGACTTGACGATACATCTTCTCACAATCTGCAATGGGCGTATTTGAACTGCCTAAAACGTAGTAAAATACCTAGCAAGTCTCCCTGAATAGGTGATCCTACAAGCTGGATATCATTGAAAGATTTACCGTTACTAGTCGCAGCACTGGCGTCGAAAACTACACGAAGCTTCGTAGTCGTGCTGTGTTTGTTTGTTTGTTACGCTTTCACGCTAAAACTGCTTAACAGATTTGAATGGAATTTGGTACATGGATAGACCACGACATGGAGAAAGACATAGGCTACTTTTCACCCTGGATCGCAGACGAAGTCGCGAGTAACAGCTAGTTCACAATAGAGATCACTGTGATATTGAAAATGATGCAAAATCAGAGGTAGGTAAAAATAACTGTGAACTGTCCGTAGTTAGCTATAGCCCGAAATAGAACAGTCAAGCTATTGTTTTACGACACTAGTTTTATAATGTAAACCCCGCTTAATAGCAAGACGATGCAATGACGAAGCAATTGAAAATGCAAAAAAAAAGGGAGAGACACTACCAATTTATCCCGCTAGGAGTCGCATCGTCGCTGGTGTTGTTTACCTATCAAACACCATTTTTTTTAGAGTGAGAGCGCGTTTTCTTTTTAAAATCCTTGAAAACCTTCAACAGATAGACAGCTGACGGTTACCAGCGATAGTGGCGTCATCTATAATTAGCTCTGCCTGTACAGTTGCAACGTTGTTGTGACAGTAGTAATGGGAAGGGCCATTACTACTGTCACAACAACGTTGCAACTGTCAAAAACGCCAACAAAATCAACTCCTACAAATACTAATCATCCGATTACCTACTCATCCAAATGAAAGCTGCTTGCTAAACAGCGTGGATGAACAGCACACTGTCCTTATCATCCATCGCAACGAGTGCGTAATTGGATTTGTGCCGCGCCGCGTCGCGTTTTTACATAAATTATGCATTAGTGGAAACGCACCCCTAATTGTTTTGGTCCAGTATTTTTTTCCGCATGACCGTAATTATTTATGTGGTTTAGTTTTAATTTGTGAGTAATGTGAAATAGATTACCTTGGTAGGACTAGTTGTCAGACTTTCGAGCTTCTGACGACCCGTAACGACTGTCAAAGATCCACGAATGACAGCCGGGACCAACGGCTTAAGGCGCGGTATTAGCTCAATATTCACAAAAATTAGTTTCTTGGATTGTCGAGTATGACGTAACGCAATGAAACTATCCGACGTAAAAAAATACAGTGAACGATGAAGGGTTTAAAGAAAAATTTTAACCGATTAGAATAGTAAAAATAGTTGGATTTTCCCAATAAAAAAATTGAAAGTTGCTCCACAAAAATAAACTTTGGCCAACGTTTCTGTTGTACAGAAACTGTATTTTCAGCGGTAGCGACATTCTTGTTTTTAAGAATCTAATAGAATTAGCATTTTTTTTTAACTTTAACCGGACAATTATTTAATTTATTGTGTATATTCTGAATAACCTAATAAAGGAAACCCGGAAAATAAATGCACATTTGCAGCTTAGTTGCATCTCAGGAACACAAATATTATTTTAAATTTTCAACATTATTTCAAGCCAGCCAGGTGACAATAGATTACGCGGTTGTGTGCCGTTTAAAATCGTAGTCAGTCCGCGCCTTAACGTGCTTTTCCACGCACCAGTAGTCTCGGTATGTAAAGATGATCACGCATCCACGGACCAACCCCGGCAAGCGTAGCTTAACCTGATGGATCGACCCGTGCGGCTGTTATTACTTAGCCACGAGCTCCTTCTTTTTCCTTTCCATTCCTTTAACATCATTACAATTTAATATCACCAGGTAGATGTAAATAGCAATCCTGCACTTCGACAGATTATAAAAGTACACGGGCACAACTCCAGAATCCGGGCTAAAGTTCTAGAATTCAGTAGTTTATAGCGTCAATACATATTTTATTTTGCTATGCCTTTTAGCTGTGTTAAATAAATGTTTTTTTCTTTCTTTCTTAGAACTCAACAACTCAGTGCAACGTCCCATTTAATTTGTAGTCTAATTACACGGATATCTGTCCGCCTGTCCGGCTGTCCGGAACGTAACAACATGCTAATATATGCGACGGAGCCAAAACATCGGGAAACATCGTCTAACATCGTGTCACGAATATTAATTGTTTTATTAACAAAAGAGGGGGGTAGGCTTCACTTCAGATGGAAGATTAACCAAGGGGATAAATTATTGGTTTGGAAATAAAGGACA
The DNA here is from genome assembly GCA_905163495.3 of Cosmia trapezina. Classification (NCBI taxonomy): domain Eukaryota; kingdom Metazoa; phylum Arthropoda; class Insecta; order Lepidoptera; family Noctuidae; genus Cosmia; species Cosmia trapezina. The sequence continues at coordinate 4,593,042 of LR991041.1, read as the reverse complement.
TACTTACCTAAGATACGTGCTTAAGTACAGACGCGAGCTCATCAAGCTACCACAATCTGTCAAATTTCGTGAATAGATTTTCATCTTTATCGCTAACGCATTAGGTTCAAGGTTGATTGGGAAAATTTTACAGTTTCGGGTGGCTTGACCTGCTGGCGTCTGTACTTAGCTGCTTAAATCCAGGGAACTTACATCGGACAAACGAAAAGAAGCTCCCTGGTGTATGCTGTTCGTCAATGACATTGTTCTGGTTACCGAGAGCGGCTTAAAGGTCTAGAGCAGATTGGAAGTGTGGTGGGAAAAACTGGAGACCGTTGGGCTGAGACTGAGTTGGACCAAAACTGAGTAGGTTACTTGTTTTGTGTTATGCCCATATCTCTCGCCGGAACGCCCTTACCGATCTGTTCCGACTTTCGGTACCTCAAGTCCCTTGTCCAAGGAAATGGCGAAGTAGACCGAGACGTAACGCTGGATGATCTATTCTGGATGGATAAAATGGCGACAGGTCAGTAACAACTTGCGATGCCCCTCTAGTTAAAGGGGAAAATGTATAAGTCCATGATAAGGCCTGTTGTAGTGTATGGATTAGAATGCTGGGCCGTGAAGAAGACGTATGAAAAAAGATTGTATGCAGCGGAGATAAGAATGTTGAGATGGATGTGTGGAGTGACGAAAATGGATTAATTAAGAAATGAGTATAAGGGGAAGTTTACAAATGGCGCCAGTGACAGGAAAGTTGAAAGGAAATCGTTTGGTATGGGCATGTGATGAGGAGGGACGAAAATGCATGTGACTAAAAGATAGATGCATATGCATGTTGATGGATGTAGAAGCAGAGGAAGGCCAAAGGAAAGATGGATGGATTGTGTGAGGAATGATATGAAAGAGAAGGGAGTGAATAGCGTGATGGTTGACAGGGGAGAATGTAGGAAGAAAACGTGTTGCGCCGACCCCACTTAGCATGAGGTCTATGGGTACGATTCCCAGGTCGGCCAGTTTTATTGAATCTGGAATTTCTCAGCAGCAGCCCGGAGGCTGGATTAGTGCCCGGTTGATGGCAATAGGCTCGCCTCCTATTACACACAAGTGGCGAAATGTGGTACTATAGATATTATAGGTCCACCTCTGCCCAACCCTTCGCGGAATACTGGCGTGATATTATGTTATGTATGTTACTTATTAATCAAATCTGTTGTCAAATCTATATCTATAAAAATCAATGCCACTTTTCGTTGTAATTTCATAACTCAAGAGTGGCCGGGCCGATTTAGTTGATTTTGGTTTTGAAATGTTTGACGTAGTCCAGGGAAGGTTTAAACGATGAGAAAAATTGGAAAAGTTGCCGGGAAAATTGGATAATTCTGGAAAACTGAAAGTGGATTTTATATGGGAAAATATTGAAATTGGGACAGGACAACGTCTGTCGGGGAACACTAGTATCTTATCATGTATTTTGTCAAGCTTTAAATATTGATAATCGCCTTGCTAATTAAAACAATTTTCAGTAATAATAATAATATCATTAATTTATCGTAAGTGGATTTACAGCAATACAGTATTTTTATAGTAACAGTTTGCCACAGGAAGAAAATAACTTAAGATTTGAATTAAACATGACACTACATAATTTGACATACAATAATAATCTATTCCATTTAGTTGATACTAACAATTATGTTGGTAATAATTTGCATTTGACAAGAGATAGATATAATGTTGTTATGTACTATCTTCCTAACTATTTCAAAAGACAGATAGCTGTGTCGCTATCATATTTTTTTTCTATTTCAGCCAAAAATTTGGCTAAACAACTTGCTTCTTTTGAGCAATGCAATGACATTTTAAATAATTCTGCCAATAATTTGGCAGCAACTAATGACATTGATTACCATTTAAATTAGAAATTAGGACAATAGAGGAAACCTCTTGCTTAATAAATGAAGAAAATTTAAATACTGATTTAAATCATCTAAATGTTTCAAAAAGTATTTCTTTAATAGCACACCCATCAAATTATAGTACCTTAAATAAATGTGATAATAATTCTCTAAAAATAGTTCATCAAAATATACAGGGTGTGATAGGTAAGGAATTAGAATTGGAGCTGTTCATGAACTGTAGTTATATTGATATCCTTTGTGTAACTGAACATTGGTTAAAAGACCACCAGTTCATGTTCAGCTTTAACAACCACCAGGTTGCCAGCTCATTCAGCAGGGTTAATATGATACGTGGTGGATCTCTAATAATTGTTCGTAACAATATGAAATTTAAAGAACGTAAGGATATAGTGAGCCTCTCTGTTGAGCGAGTTATTGAAATAGCTTGCATTGAGCTTGAGCAGTTCATTGTAATGAGCGTGTACAGGCCCCCATGTGCTTCATATGATGTTTTTGAGAAATATATGGAAGAAGTATTATTAAAGACTTGTAACAGTAATAAAACAGTTGTTATCTGTGGAGATTTCAATATTAATATACTGGAAACATCACCTACTGTAAATAAGTTTATAACTTTATTAAAGTCATATAATTTGTACAATACTTTCTTTGAGCCGACTAGAATAACTGCCACTAGTGCTACCTGTATTGACAATATTTTTTCAAACTCAAGACCTTCTACCCACTTAATTATAAATGAGTTGGACTCTGATCACTGTGGCCAGTTAGTCACTTTCCCTCAGAAAATAGTCAGAGCTCAAAGAAAACTTGTTAGTTTTGTTCCGGTAAACAAAAGTCGCTTAGAACAATTTAAAAAGAATTTAATAGAAAAACTACCAGGTTTGCCTTATCGCAGTAACCCGGATCAAGCTTATACTGTACTATTTAACCTCATAAATTGTGAGTTTAGGAAGGTATTCACATCAAAAACATTACCTGTTTGTGACCGCGTTATATTTAGTGATTGGGCAACACCAGGTATTTACAAAAGTAGGCAGAGGTTATATGAACTGTACCATGAAAAAACGTATAACTATGATGAAACTTTTAAAGAATTTGTTAAAAATTACTCTAAAACTTTTAAAAGAGCCTGTTCGTCAGCAAAAGCCATACACATTAAAAATAAAATAAAATATTCTGGAAATAAAATTAAAACAACTTGGAATATTATTAATTCAGAAACGGGAAGAACGACAGTTCGGAATCGTGACTTCCATCTAAAAGTCAATGATGTAGATATTAAGGCAGACGTGGAGGTGGCTACTGAGTTTGAAAATTTCTTCACTAATATTCCCATTTTAACAACCAAAACTCTGTCATCGTCGTCCTCCACTTCTGCTTACTCAATACTAAAAGAATGTGTACCAGAATGTGATAAACACTTTAAATTCGCAATTGTTACCGCTAAAGACGTTATAGATTGTTTTAAAGATCTCGAGGTAAAAAAAACTGCTGACCTTTGGGGATTATCAGTACATACCATGTCTTCAATAATTGATATTATTGCACCCTTTTTATCAATTGTTTTTAACTCTTGTATTGCATCTGGTGTATTTCCTGATCTAATGAAACTTAGCAAAGTGATTCCACTGTTCAAATCTGGCAGCACGACTGATCCCACTAATTTTCGACCTATTTCGATATTACCAACATTGAGCAAAATCTTTGAAAAACTAATTTTAAAACAAATGTTAGGCCATTTCAATACACATAATTTACTTCATCTGAAACAGTTTGGTTTTACAAAGGGTCGTTCAACTACAGACGCGGGCGTGGAATTACTGAAGAGCATATTCGAGGCCTGGGAGGAGTCGCAGGATGCTCTTGGCATTTTCTGTGACTTGTCTAAGGCGTTCGATTGCGTAAATCATGATACACTCATCAGGAAGCTGTACCACTATGGTATAAGGGACAGGGCTCTCGACCTTCTGACTTCTTATCTGAACAACAGAATTCAAAGGGTAGATGTTAATGGCAAGAGATCTGCAGGATCTGCGGTCACTATGGGCGTTCCACAGGGTTCAATTCTGGGTCCTTTCTTGTTTCTTATTTATATAAATGACTTACCTTATCACATAAGGGATAATCACAAGATTGTATTATTCGCAGATGACACATCCCTCATTTTTAAAATCAAACGTCAGTTAGTCAACTTTGAACAAGTTAACGATGCACTCTCTAGAGTTGTCCATTGGTTTAATGTAAATAATCTTCTCCTGAATGAAAAAAAGACTAAACTCATTAAATTCTCAACGCCAAATGTCAGGCAGCTAACTGCCAATGTTCAACTTAATGGAATGGAGTTGGACCCTGTTGAGTCGACAGTTTTCCTTGGAATAACCATTGACGGTAAATTGCAATGGGGCCCACACATAGAAAAATTGTCAGGAAAGCTTAGTTCGGCCGCCTACGCTGTCAAAAAAATTCGACAGATAACTGATGTGGATACAGCCAGAATTGTTTATTTTAGTTATTTTCATAGCCTTATGTCTTATGGGATTCTTCTCTGGGGAACCTGTGCGGGCATTAATACTATCTTTGTTTTACAGAAAAGGGCTGTTCGAGCCATTTACAATCTAGGTCCAAGGGATTCTCTTCGAGAGAAGTTCAAGGAAATAAATATTCTGACTGTAGCCTCTCAATATATATTTGATAATCTATTGTATGTACACAAAAATATATCCAATTTTAAGAAGATGTCCGATATTCATAGTTTAAATACTAGGAATAAACACAATCTTGCTGTCCATCGCACTCGTCTCCACAGAGTAGGCAACTCGTTCATGGGTCAATGTATATGCTTTTACAACAAACTTCCCGTTGAAATTCGAAACTTGCCCATTAAACGATTTAAAAACTGTATTAAAACCAAACTTTGTAAAAAGGGCTACTATAAAATTTCCGATTATTTAGAAGACAAAAAAGCTTGGGTTTGAGCTATTCGCTCAACCTTGTAATATATGTAATACCAAAATCATTATATTATGCAAAATGACAAACCTTTGTTTAAAATAAAAATATATTTTTTTTCTTTAATTATTGTAAATGTGAGCACTATGTGGATCTTTTTTTTTTTTCTTTTTTAGTTTTATTGATGGTCTGACATTTTTTGAGTAAGTACTTTATGCGACCTCCCCAAATGTCCTTTCTTTGGTATTGTTCGTCGAGTTATTGAGCTCCTTAAATCCTTGAGTTGAGCTACACGATTGTTGACAAATGCTTGCACTGACTGGACAGGTCCACTCAAATTTTTATGGTTCTTTCCTCAAAAGACCATTTCAGACATTGATCTACATGGTCCTCACATTATCTGACCAAGATTATGTCTGGACTTTAAAAGAGACTTTGACCCCTGAGTTTGTTTCGCCATTTCTTCTCAGGGTAGTCAGATAGGAAATGTCGACTTCATCTAGCTTATTAAAAAAAAATATGACGTGTAAAAGTGATTTCGATATCCTATTTACAGAATAAACAATTTCATTTCATTTCATTTCATTTCATTTCATTTCATTTCATTTCATTTCATTTCATTTCATTTCATTTCATTTCATTTCATTTCATTTCATTACAATATTTTCAAAACTCCGGAAAATAATACTAGCGCGAGTACACCCCGTAAATATTCCAGGAAATCTATACAAATAGATAGAGCGAATTTTGTGAGTTTGTTTATAAGGCCCCATTAAAATAGAAAAAAAATCAGCTGTTCCCTATATTTTGACGAGTTTGGTGTAGATAGGTACATGTACTGAACAACTGTTTTTTTTTCGCGATTTCAGAGTTAGTCCCATAGTGAAAGTTGTTCATATTCATGGGTAGAACACTCTGTGAAAAGTCCATCTATTTTAATGGGACCTTGCATATGTGGAGGGTAATCTCTAGAACCACAGCTCCTATTTGAAAACTTCTTTCACCATTTGAAAGGTACATTATTCCAGATGGACATAGATATTATGTAAATAATTAAAAAGAAGGACATAATAATTAAAAATAAATACTATAATGTTGAATTCATGCAAGCCTAGTAGGTACTTTTTCATGTAAATTGCACCCGTGCGATGCCGGGGCGGGTCGCTAGTTGCGTATAAAGGAATATTAGTAATTAGCACACACGGTACACGGTCGGTCGGTATCACTTCCAAAATTCCGTAACTCATTAATTAATTATTTTATTGCATCAAATTAACGTCAGTAGTCAAAATGTTAAACTCAATATCGGTATAAACATTCACTTAAAATGCAAACTTTAATTAATTATAAATTATAAACAAAAATAATGCGTTTTTTGGGAAACATGTCGTGATGATCTGCCATAAATTATTTAAAATTATGTTTTTTAATTTAACTTTGTACTTTTTATCGGGATGTTTAATTAAATTCGTCCAAAATATCGTTGGATAGGGTTACTAACCATATGTTTTTCGGGGAACCCGTCTTAATTTTGAATGCGTAAGAACTCCCCCTTGAGGCAAATACGATGGGTTGCGGTACTAGCGATTAAATCAAGAAATGATGTATATTTTTTTGTAATTTCTTGATTTCGTTACGGTATTAAACAGTTGAAAAGCGATGACATTATTAAGGCGGATTTATATTACGAAACTAGTTGCGCAAACATAGTTATTCATTGATTTGATTGAAACTATCAATGAATCCCGAAGAAAGTGCAAAGTAAAATTAAAAAACATAATTTTAAATGATTTATGGCAGATCATCACGATGTGTTTCCCAAAAAGCGCATTATTTTTGTTTATAATATACTACAGGTACTCGGTTTGTACACTTATATGTAAAGTAAAGAAAATTTCTTTCATATGCCCAAGCTTATGTTAGATAGTTCCGTACAACGGCTGACACAATAATTTCGAATCAACTGGACCTAAAGCCTAGGATTTACATTATTAAACTATGTGGTTGCGCAAACTTTGTTATTCATAAATAGCTATTTACACGTGCAAGTATCAATGAATAACTAAGTTTGCACAACTAGTTTCGTAATGTAAATCCGGGTTTAGGTTCAGTTGATTCGAAATTATTGTGTCAGCCGTTGTACGGAACTATGTAATATGAACCCTGGGCATATGAAAGAAATGCTTTACTTTATATTGTAAGTATTCAAACAAAAAAATACGTATCCAGAAAAAATGTTCACACGAATAAATATATTACAAAAAGACAAAAACTATATTGCTAGCCTAATAAAGTTCTAAACCATGATGATGCTTCTACTAGTTATTTCATTCCACATCTGATTAATTAAAACTTAACTAACCGAAATAATTACCTACACCAACTTTTTCTAAGCTCGTCAACCCTAAAACGCTGGCCTGCGCTTGCGCACGCTTCGCCCCCAAAAATTCATTATCGCGCATCGTTGAATTAGATCTAACCGCTAGATAGTGCCGTAATAACGGTCTTCTGTATGTTTGTTTGGAGGCAGCGTGTTCAATTGCGCAGGAGTTGATAATTTGTGATAAGTGGCGATACGAAATAGTTCGATGGTGGGTCAGTACAGCTGGTTAATGGGAACAGTCAATTATTCCACTAGGTTGTTGACAGAAACTATGACGGAGGAGAAATATTATATTTTTATTTTCCTTTTTTTCTTTTCAGGGTTCCGTTCCCGAAAGGTGCCAAACGGAACCCTATTATAAGCCTCCGCTGTCCGTCCGTCCTTTTTTCCTATCAAAAAGATGCTACTGTAAAAGATTGACACAAAGTTACTTAGTTTCGCCGTATTTTACGGAGACCAAGCCTTAATGTCTTAATTAAACATTAAACTACTAAACAAATAGATATGAGTAGTTACACGACATGAATATCAACACAACCCTGAAAAGTAAAGTATTTAGCCATCAATAAGGGCCGGGCGCAGATTAAAAGGGCGCGTTAAACTTCGATAGAGTCAATAAACAATTGTTATGTCGACCGCTATTAGATGCGCGTTAGTGCCCCTACACACCTGCCCGATGCAAGACAAGAAATTAATGCCAATTGTTTTTGTAATAATGTGTTGATGAGGAATTGAGGACAATGTTTTATCGGTCTACTGGAAAGAGTACATGTAGTTCTGCGACCAATAGACCTCGCGAGCTCAAACTTATTTGCAACACAGCGCGATCTAGCGGTGCAAAGTAGCATCTAATGATATTATTGTAAAACTAACATTAATATTGGTTTTAAAGCCTTTTTTTTTTTTTTTTTTTTTTTGAGGGTGGGAAATCATCAAATAACTTCTCCCGCTCTGGGTGGAGCGGGAGGGCGTGTCAGACTTTTACTGACTAAAACCCACCCGTGTTCCTTCAGTTGCCTATGCCAGGGCCGCGGTAACCCTTTCAGACAACCCGCGACCCCAGCGGCGTCGGCCCTATTGGGCCCCGTCACTTGCTGACATCTCTTTGAGGCGCGCGTGGAACACGACGCGCCGTCGACTCGGGCCTGGTCCTTACCGGACGGCGAGCTACCCGCTGCTCACCGTCCGCAGGCCCGCGCCTACGGTGGCCGGAAATCGCCCCGCGATTCCCGCCGCCCAGGGCGTCTCCTGCGGCGACTGAGGGCGTGAGGCTGCCTCTCCCTCACGCGTTCCGCCTCCTCCTTCGCGAGCATCACTGCTTCGCAGAAGGAGGTGACGGCCTCCCATGCACTCTCGCTCCGAACCATGGCCTGGACCAGGCTCGGACGCGAGAGATCGCCGCCGCCGATCGCCTCCGTGAGAACACGGCGGTGCTCTGCCCAAGCCGGGCAGACCTCCACTGTATGCTCCACCGTGTCCTCCGGGCGATCCACACAATGGAAACACCCGGGCGTTTCCTCCCGCCTTATGCGAAACAGGAACCTCCCGAAACAACCGTGTCCGGTGAGGACCTGCGTCAGGCGGAAGGTGAGGACGCCGTGGCGCCTCTCTAACCACTCCTCAAAGAGGGGACTTATCGCCGCTATTGTGGCGTGCCCAGCGCTGGGTTGCGACAGTCGCGCTCTCCATGCCGCCATGAGATCCCGCCGGAGCTCTGTCCGCTGTACCGTGATTTCTCGCGGCAGTGGAGTTACGCCCCGGCGCTTCGCCTCCTCGCGCCACTCCCACACGTGCGCGAGGACCTTTGCCTCCAGATCCCACGGCGGCAATCCGGCAAGGAGGCTCGCCGCCTCCCGGGAGACCGTGCGGTATCCCCGGACTAGCCGGATGGCCATGACCCTCTGGGACGCGTTCAACCTGCCGGCTGGTCCCAGCCTTAGGGAACGCGCCCACACCGGTGCTCCGTAAAGGGCCATGGACCGCACGACCCCCGCGTAGAGCCTCCGGCAGGAGGCGTTTGGACCCCCCAGATTGGGCAGGAGCCGCCTCAAGGCAGCCCCAGCCCGTGCCAGTCTGGGAGCCAAACGTCGGAAATGCTCCACGAAGTTCCACCGGCTGTCGAGGACGAGTCCCAGGTACTTCATCGTCGACCCGACTCCGATGTGAACCCCTCCCACCGTTATATCGGAACCCGACGGTGGCGCATTCCGAGGACCATGAAAACACATGGCCTCGGACTTGTGCAGGGCCACCTCGAGTCCCAACTGCCGGATCCTCTCCACGACTATCGCAACCCCGCGTGTCGCTAAGTCAGCCGCCTCCTGGTGCGACCTCCCCTGCGCCAGGACCAGCGTGTCGTCAGCGTAACATACTACGCTGACGCCGCTAGGGAGGTCGGCGCGCAGCACCCAGTCGTAACCGATGTCCCACAGATGCGGCCCCAGGACCGATCCCTGTGGGACACCGCACGACATTTCTCGCCGGTTCCACTCTCCCTGATGACCGGGGTATATGACGGCCCTGTCCGTCAGATAGGCCTCGACCACTCGACAGAGGTAGGTCGGCATCCGGTGATACCGGAATGCCTCCCTGATGCAACTCCAGGGCAGGGTATTGAAGGCGTTGGCGATGTCTAAGGACACCGCCAAGACGACCCCACCCCGGGCCACTGCATCCCCCGTCGTGAGGGCTCGCACGCGCATGATGGCGTCCACCGTAGAGCGCCCCTTGCGGAAACCAAACTGGCTCTCCGCCAAATCCGGCCCCTCCTGCACCAGCCACCCGACGAGGCGGTCTGCAATGACTCTTTCAAAGAGCTTGCCCACCTCGTCGAGCAGCACGATGGGCCGGTAAGCGGACGGAGAGTCCGCAGGGCGCCCCGGCTTCTTAATGAGGACCAGTTTCCCCGTCTTCCAGCGAAGTGGAAACTGGCCCCTCTCCAAGCATGCGCTTAGGAGCCCCCCTAGTCGAGGCCCGAGAGCCCCAAAGGCCAGAACCCAGGCTCTTCCAGGTAAGCCGTCGGGTCCTGGGGCGGTATTTTTGGCACTGAGCCTACGTACCGCCGCTCTCAACTCTACCTCGGTCACTTCGGGAGTATCATCGTCGTCGTCGGTCTCTTGGTCCGCAGCGGGCACCGCATGAGGCGGAGCCATAGGCGGGGGAGTATGTTCCCCTCGCGAAGGGAACAGAGCGCTCACCACGTCCTCCACGAGCTCGGGCCGGAGACTCTGCGTCAGCGGGGGCGCCCATGGGCGGAGTTTCTCCCGCACCATCTTATAGGGGCGCCCCCATGGGTCTCTGTTCAGAGTCTCCAGCGACTCCTCGCGGCCCAGATCCCTGGACCGCAAGATCTCCGCTCGGAGGGCGGTCTTCGCCACTCTGTACCCCTCGTACAGCTCCGCCTGAATGGCTTCCGTATCCGGAGGACGAATACGGAGCCTGCGGTGCCTGGTGTACCGGTGCCGCGCGGCAACGCACGCCTCGCGCAGAGCCGTCAGCTCCGGCGACCACCAATACACCTGGCGAAAGGCGCGACTGGGCTGGACCCGGGGCATTGCCACGTCGCACACCTCGGACATGGCCTCCCGGAACCACTCCGCCTCGTCGTTGATGTCGGCAGGCCTGTCCGGTGGTGACACCCAGGCCTGCACGATCGAGGCTTCCAGGAGGAGCTCCCGGTCCAGCTTCTTCAGCGCCCACCGCGGACCACTCGGGGCCTGTCGAACCGGCGCGCTCGAGGTATGGGCGGAGACATCAAACCGGATGTACCGATGATCGGAATAGGTCTCCACCCCCTCCATGACGCGCCAGTCAACCACGTGCGGCAACAGGGCGGGGCTGGCGAACGAGATGTCCACCACCGATTCGCCCCGCATCCGCACACACGTGGGGACAGAACCCCGGTTTAGGACGACCAGGCCTGTTTCCAGAGCCCAGTCCTCCACCATCCTGCCCCGTGTGTCCGTATACCGGGAACCCCAAGCCACATTCTTGGCGTTGAAGTCCCCGAGGACAAGCACGGGAAGGGAACGAAACCCGACGACGACGGTTTTCAACTCCGCAAGGGAGTTGTGGAACTCGGCGAGAGTTCGGCTCGGGGAGAAGTATGTCCCCACCACGACAATCCCCCCGAACCGTGCTGCAACGCAGCCCTGTCCCTTCTTGACGGCTTCAAGGGACAGGGTACCGGCGGCGGCCGACGAAATGAGGGTCACTGAGCCGCTCAGGTCCTCCACCCAGTAATCACTGGGCGGGACAAAGTACGGCTCAGCGACCACGGCGATGTTAATCGACCACTGCGCCATGCTCTGGAGCAACAGATCCTGAGCGGCGGCGCAGTGGTTGATGTTCGCCTGGAGGAGGCGTAATGGGGCCACTACTGGCATTCCATTTCAGCCCCCTCCTGAGCCCCCTGTGAGGGCTCCGCCGCAGTGGGTACGGCGGCGACGGCAGTGGGGGCGGCAGCGACGGCGCCTGTGGCGGCTGCGGCGGTGACGGCGGTAGAGGGGGCGGAGGGCTTGCCCTTGCCCCGGGCTTTCGTGGGTGGACCACAGCCCTTGCTTCCAGCCCGGTGATCGGCCGGCTTGCCAGCTGCCGCACATAGGTAGCAGTGCGGCGTGGCATTGCACGAGCCGGCCTTGTGACCGGGCTGACCACAACGGAAGCAATTACTGCTGCGGTCCACCTCCGAGGTGCATTTAGCTCCCACGTGGTTGCCCACTTGGCAACGGAAGCACCTCAGAGGTCTGGGTTCCAGCAGTTTTACCCGCGTGGAATCCCAGCCCACCTGGAATCTTGGGCCCTCCCCAACGATTTTGTTGGCCGCCGATACGGGGCAGCTCACCGTAACGGCTCGCAACCCCGTGGAGTCTGGACGGATGGTGCCTACCTTCACCTGCTCGAAGGCGCACCCCCCAGTCTTGACCACGGCGGCCACAACTTCCCCCTCCGTCACGGAGTCGTCCAGACCCAGGATGCGCATGTCAGCGCACTTGGCGGGTCTGGACACTCGGGCTTCGTCCGCATTTAAGGACGCCCTGAGCTTTTCAGCCAGAGCGTCAGCGGTCGGGCCACTGGCCGCACCGGGGATCTCGAGCATACGAGCCCCAGTCGCCGTGACCCTAATACGCATGCCCTTAGTGACCCCGATCTCCTCCAGGTTCACCGCCGCCCGCGCCTTGGTGAGCACGTCGCGGTAGGACACGCCCTTCTTCTCCGCTTCCGGCTGTAGTGTGATCACTACAGCTGCGGACTTTGGGGCGCGCAACCTCGCCGCGACGCTTCGCTCCTTGCGCCGACGCCGCCTCTCCTTTCGCTTGGCCGCCCTTGCCGCCTTGCCCTCCTTCTTCTTCTCCCCGGCTACCTGCCATTCGGCGTCAGCCGGAGGAGATTTAGAAGGCGGGGGCGGCCGCGTCGTCGTCGCCGCCACAGCCGGGGCCTTCTCAGGCGCCTTAGCGGGCGCCTTCGCAGGCGCTTTCGCAGGCGCCTTTGCAGCGGCGGCCCCGCCCTTCGCCTGCCCCGCTGACCCAGGTTTGGGCGTGGCAGCCGTGGCGGCGTACGATGCCGCCTTTGGCTGGCCCGAGGCCTGCCGGCTCGCCGCTAGCGGGGGCCGGAGGACAATGCCCTCCAGGACCGAGAACCGGCTGTTGAAGGCAGCCAGCTCCTTCCGCACCAGGGTCAGTAGCCTCTCCTCTGCGGGCCCGAGCCCGCTCTGCCCCTGCTGCGCCCCCTCTTGCGGCACCTTCTGAGGGCCGGCATCGCGGAGCCTGGCCAGGTCCGCTCGGAGCTCCTCATTCTCCTTTCGGAGAAGCTCCATGGCGGCTGTCAAGCGGGCGACCTCCGCCCGCATTTCCGACATACCGTCCGGCGGAGGCCCTTGGAGCAGGACCTCCGCTGCCGCCATAATGGAGGCCTTGGCTGCAGGTATGGCCTTGTCTTTGGAAGATTGTTTCTTCTTCAAGGACACACACTTGACTGCAGCAGCCACGACCTCCTCAAACCTGGCCCGCTCCGAGTTGGGGCCACCAGTGGCGTCCGACTCATCGCCAGACGCCTCGATGGCGCTCCCCTCGGCCGACCCGACTGAGCCGTCCACCGGTTGGTTTTAAAGCCTCGTTTTCTGATATTTATTTTCAGAATTCTCTGGTTTTGTGATGAGAAGGTGGTCCTAATAACATTCGCACGGGTTAATCGATCAGGGTAAGCTACGATGGTCACCACCCATGGATGGACTAGAAATGGTCACCCATCCATGGACCAACCGTGGTAAGCCACGGTTGGTCCATGGATGGGTGACCATCTCTACATACCGAGACCCTCTCGTGCCTCGGAAAGCACTTTAAGCCGTTGCTTAACACAGTCTTGCATAGTCTTTGCCTGTAATGGCTCCATCGTCGGAGAGCCGCACAAAATCTCCTTACAAACAACACAGTCTTGCATTGTCTTATCTTGCTTGCTCGTGTACAGCCACACTAAACAGCTTGTAATGGCTCGATCGTCGGAGAGCCGCATAGAACCACTCTGTGTTATTAGAAGTGGGTGAAAATTACTGTGCTCACTTTAAGGGGAAGCATGTCTACCTGTTTATAATTTAGTGATAGTTTAACAGTAGTTATTTAAAAAAAACCGGGCAAGAGCGAGTCGGACTCGCGCACCGAGGGTTCCGTTCCGATTCCTGAAATAGTGTGCTATTTAGAGACATCATTTTATTTTACCTGTAATCTTTACATAAACTTCTATCACATAGAATAATTTCAATGTTTTTCATGCAAAGTTCGGAGATAAGGCGGGGAACGGTATTTTTTTACATTTTTCATCAAACGTCGGAAACTATGAGGCCTAAAAAAAAATAAAAAAATGTTTGAGAATGTGCAAACAGCGTTCGTTCATATGATACGCCACATTCCCTAGTAGCCCACTTTGAAATTTTCCGTCCCTGTTGCAAAAAAAATATATATATTTCTTTCTTATAGGGGAGGTCAGCTCAAAACGGCCATAGGAGCCACCCTTCATTTTTCGGTTATTTGAAATGGCGTAGCAGTTCTGTTCGCATGACTTAACTCCCGCCCCTCGCCGTGCAATTATTCGGTATCAGTGGAACTAAGCGCGTGGTTGCAGTGACGAAATATATTTATTTGCGTGTTTTGTTAAAAAAATGCAAGGTAAGTTCAATCTGCTTTGGTCAAACCTCTTCATATTTCAATGGTTTTGTTTAAAGTTTGTTGTTACTTATCTATTTGCCTTTGTTTGAGTTATATTCTCTCTGAAATATAATAAATAATGTGAGAGCAGTTCATAATTAAAAGAAAATGGCCAAAAAAGGCAAAACGGCTCGGGCTTTGTTAAATTATTTTGATTCGTTAATGCTTAATTATTTTGTTTATATGGTTAACAACTATATAAGGAAGACTACCCAAGTGTCATGGAATGAAGATATGATGGCCGGGAAATTAAAGAAGAAAATGAAATTTTACTTGTTTTTTTAGGAAAGTTTTTAAATATTAGAAAATTCATTTTCATAGAAGATATTCAGACTTAAGTAAGACTTGAATAATATAATAATAATAAGCCTTTTAATTCTGAACTTCACAATTGAGTACAAAATACTAGATAATTATGTTCTTGTCGTTATAATATATCCCGAAGCTCAGTTTGCCTTTTGGCATAGGCCTCCTCTAACATTTTCCATTGGGACCTATCCCGCGCTACCCTTCTCCAATGATGTCCCGCCGTGACTTTTAGGTCGTCTTCCCATCTTGTTTGTTGACGTCCTCTACTTCTCTTGCCATCTCTGGGATACCAGTCAGTGACAACTTTGCACCATTTCTCTTGTGGATCACGTATCATGTGACCTGTCCATCTCCACTTTTGTTGGTCTATCCGGCTTATTATATCTACAACTTTGGTTACATCCCTTATTAAGCTACATCTCACTTTGTCCTGTTTCCTTATTCCCATCATGCTTCTCTCCATGGCTCTCTGACAGCGTTCTAGCTTTTCTCTGTGGTGTTTGGTGAGTGCCCAGGTTTCGCATCCATAAATAATGACTGGGAGTATACATGTGTTAAAGACTTTCCTTTTTATTTGCATACTTAGCTCCTTGGATTTCAAGACTTCTTTCAAAGACCAGTATTTTTTCCATCCGTTTCCTATTCTTCGCTCAATTTCCTTAGTGGTTTGGTCTTTATGAGATATTATCTGTCCTAAATAGATGTACTCTGGCACATATTCAAGTGGTTGTTTATCCAATTTCATGGTTACTGGTTCGGAGTTTGTAAGCAGTTTTGTTTTGTCTTTGTTCATACATAGGCCCACTTTCATGCTTTCGTCGTTTAATGATTCTATCATTTTATTTAGGTGCGTCGGGTTTTCCTCAAATAAGACTATATCATCTGCAAATCTTAAGTGGTTCAGTTTTACACCTTGCACGTTGAGACCATATTCTTTCCAATTTAATTTACGGGATACTAGGTATGTCACAACACAGAGCAGAGGCAATGTAGAGTTCATAGGCTAACTAAGTAGTATTGTAGAATTACTGTTTTAAATTGTTGTCTTTGGTCTGATAACAAAAGACAACTTGGGTACGAGGCTTTTGCTTCCTTTGCATAATGTGTGTACTTTGTTATTTTTATTTTATAATGTGCGTTTTATTTGTGCAGAATAAACGATTTTTCTTTCTTTCTTTCTTTTGGAAGATACTTTCAAGAGCTGCAGAGAATAATTTTGGTGAAAGAGGGTCTCCCTGTCTTACTCCCCTCTCAATCTTAAACTTTCTTCCCAAGGTTTCTAGTTGGATCCTCGCTTCGCCATTCAAGTAGATGTTCTTTATAACGTTGATGTAAATTATAGGTATCCCCTGCTGCTCTAGGCTATCCCATATTGCTGTGTGCCTTACACTATCGAAAGCTTTGGAGTAATCGATGAATGCCATATAAATTTTCTTATTATACTCATTATATTTCTCTATTATTTGTTTCACTGTGTGTATGTGGTCCAGAGTGGAGTATTTTCGTCTGAAGCCAGCTTGCTCCCGTGGTTGGTTTTCGTCTAGCTTTTTGCTTATTCTTTCCAGAATAACTTTGGAAAATACCTTGTAGATATTTGACATTAGACTTATAGGTCTATAGTTACCTATATCTTCCTTTTTTCCTTTCTTAAATATAAGAATAATATTTGAGGTTTTCCATTGTACAGGGATTAGACCAGTTGTTAATATATCGTTAAATATTGAAGTGAGTATTGGTAGTATTTCCTCAAGGGTGCCTTTAAGAAGTTCATTTGTCACTTTGTCTGGACCTGGCGCCTTTTCCATCTTCTGACTAAATACAGCTTTTTCTACTTCGCTAGAAAGTATTTTTGGTTCAATTATTACCTTTTCCGGCTCTCTGTACATGACTGTCCTCGGATCATGATTTTATTTATTGTCTGGATTTGAGTATAGGTCCTGGTAAAATGTTGTAGCTATTTCGTTTGTTTTTTCTTTCAAATGAGGTATACTACTTTTGGTTTAATTTTGGTATCCATTCTTTATTATATTCTCTCAGTTCTCTAAGCGCTTTTTTCACTCCTCCTGTTTTCACTATATGTTTTTCTAATGTTTGCAGCCTCTTTGTCTTTCTATCTTTTCTTATGTGCTCTCTGATTTCCTTGCTTAGTTGCGTTATCGCTTTTATGTTATCTTTTTTAGGATATTTTGAAAATAGGGTTTTTCTTTTTTCTATGAGTTGTAGCGTTGTATCCGTTAGTTTGTACTTGTTTGTTCTTGAATTGTTATTATTTACTTGAGTTAATAGATTTTCTAGTTTTCCATAGTTCGTATGAGCATCCATGTTACTCGTAGTTAATTCTTCGGCTGATTCAATTAGAGATTGTTTTATTTTTTTGAAGGTTTCTTCGCTAAGGTGTCCTGTATTGTGTGAGGCAAAATATTTTCTAGATTTCTTTGATGGTTGTATTCTTATATTGCTTCTTACCATACGATGGTTTGTATTAAAATTGAATTTAGTTAGGACTGCCGTATCTGTGAAAGCTTTTGGATAGTTTGTTGTTATGTAATCAATTTCATTTTTGGTGCTGCCGTCAGGAGAGATCCATGTCCACTTGTTATTTTTGTTTTTCATAAACAAACTGTTCAGGAGCGTTAAATTGTGTTGCAGTAAGAATTCCACTAGCAGTTCGCCATGTGGACTTCTTCTTCCTTTGCCAAAGTTTCCCAAGACATATTCCTCCTTGCATTGCTTCGCACCGACTTGAGCATTAAAGTCGCCCATTATAATAATATGGTTGTTTAAACATCTTGTTAGCGTTTGTGATAATTCCTTATAGAAAAGTTCGATTTCTATTTTTGTAGCTTGCTCTGTAGGAGCATAAATTTGTATAATTGACCATACTTTTTTGTATCCTGGTATGCCGATGTTTAGGATAGCTATTCGATCGGAGATTCTAATTAGCTCTTGTATGTGTTGTTTCATTGACTATTTGATTATGAATCCTACACCTCTTTGACCGGCTATTTCGCCTTTATGAAATAGTATGTAGTCAGTGCGTTCTTCAATCTTTTCTCCTAGTCTTCGCATCTCACATATTCCCAAGATGTCCCATTTTATATCTTCAAGAGCTTTTTCTAGTTCCTGTAGGCTTTCTTCAGTTCTAAGGGTTCTCGTATTTAGGGTTGCAATGTTGAGTATTTTGTTTCTTTTTGATGTTAGAGGGTGGTGGTCTATAACTCCCGCGGGGACCAGCCGTTGTGGGAGACTTTTCGTTATGTGGTTTTGACTGTTAATTCTAGTTGGTGTAATTAATGTTTGTTTCCGATTTTCCGAGGCGATTAGTAGTTTTTTGAAGCATTTAGTTGTGGATCAGAACTGGATCGGTTGACATAGTTTAGTATGTTAGGTCTCATGATCTCATTCTTACTAGTTGTCGGTAGCGACTGGGATGGATTACTGAGGGTTTGATTCTTATTTGCTTTCTTTTGTCCTGCCGACTGGGGAGAACCCAAAGTATCCCTTTTTCTCTTTTCTCTAGCGTTGACTTTCGGTTTTGACACTATCAGTTTGTCATATTTTATGTAAGCGATGTTTCCCTTCTTTTTCTCTTCTTCTAGTTGAGGTTGTAGCTGTTTTCGCTTTTCCAGGATTTCCTTAGAGTAATCTTCCTTCACATTGATACCAGGCGGGAGGTCTGTCTTCCTTTTGAGTATGAGATGTTTTTTCCATTGGGTCGTGATAGAGACTAGAACTGGACGATTCTTGTTTTCGCTTTGTTTCCCAATTCTATAAACATTGCTAATTTCGTGACTGTCCATGTAGATTCCCATATTTACTATGAGTTCTTTAATGTAATCCACTAGTTCCCCTTCAGATTTTCCCTTCTCTATCACTCCAAAGAAAACCAGGTTATTTTTACGTTTCTCTCTATCTACTGCTTTAAGTTTTAGTTCTAGTTCTGATACTTTCTTTTTAAGGATATTATTTTCCTCCATAATTGTTTTCATCTTCTCATCGATCGCTTCCATGATATTTTTGGTTACTGAATAAGTTATTTTTTCCGCTTGTTTCTCTAATTTCTCGTCGAGTTTGAGTAGAAGCAAATCCATATTTTTATACATTTTAGTAAGTAAGACTTACTGTTGATTAATAAAAGTGTTAAATATTGTCAACAACTAAACTTGATTATAAGTTCATAATAGTTTAATAGAAGTTCTTAAACTAAATTATAACAATACATTTAAGTTAAATTAACCTCAAGACCGATTGTAATTAAAATAAAGTATAAAATGCTGATTATTTTATAAAAATGTTAAATAATAATAAATAACATTTTAAAATATTTTTGGTAAGTATTTTTATTTTGTCAAGCACGATATTTTTCAACAACAAACAAATACATTTCTTGTGTACTTTTGGGGTGACCACGTTGCCCCTACCCCCATGGCCGCTTTTGGGCGGCCACTCAGGCAAAGCGGTTTTTTGACAAGTTTTCGTAATTTACAAATTACATGGATATTTTTAAATTTTCGCGAATTTTAATTTCACATTATGAAAATTTTATAAATTCTCTGGCTATTAGTATAAAATTCTCTTTAAAAGTCTATCGTTTACTAGGTTTTTTTTTACCTCAAAGTTAAGGTGGCCGCTTTGAGCTGACCTCCCCTACGGACGGATTGACTCGCACCATAAGGGTTCCTTTTTACCATTTCGGTATGGAATCCTAAAAATATCGAGTAGCTGTAGCTAGAACATACAAAACAAACATTTGTAAAATACAACGCAACGTCTCTGTTTGTCTATAAGGTTCTGTTCTAGCTGGATGTTTGTTCATATTGGACAGCATGAACAGTGAGAAGCTCAAATTCATAAAAATACTATATTACCTACTACTACATACCGGATGACTTTTTTTACCGTCTCGAAAAAAATAGGGTTAACGGTTAACGGAACGGACTAGGTGAACAGAGTAGAAGCCTACCTAGTTTTTTTTTTTTTAATAGCTTAGTCAGAAAAAAATATCTAAATATCAATAAATACTACTAATTCGATGTAAACTTTTGATTGTAGAACAATAAAGACAGAAATTTTGAAAAAAAATAATAAATCGATTAAAAATATTGAAATTTAAATCATATAATGCAACCTGCATAAGATTTGGATTTTGATTTTCAATTTAAAAAAAGAAAAAAGTTAGGTAGGTATGCCATAGGCTTCTATGAACTCCATTCACCTAATATAGCCTTTTTTTTCGAGATGGTAAAAAAAGTCATCCGGTATTATACGTTTCGCTCTCTTAGTATTAAAATCGACTCCCCCTTAACGATGGCGAAAAGTGTAGCGATTGTAAATACAGTGGTTGCACGACATTCGATCGTTACACAGACGAACGCCTATTTATTATATAATAGACGTTATATATACAAAGTATTATGTACAATCATTTGTAGGTGAAGTACGCCCGGCAATTAGAAATGAATTAAGTTATTATGGAGATAGGTTTTATATACGTTTTAACTTTATACAACACTAGCTTTTGCCCGCGGCGTCGCCCGCGTGGATTTCGGAAAATATTCGAAGGGAACCTGCTACCGGGAATTCCTTCCTTATTCCTTGTCTACATTATAAAGGGAACCTCTGTGCAAAATTTCAGCTTTCTAGGTCCAACGGTTTGGGCTGTGCTTTGATGAGTCAGTCAGTCAGTCAGTCAATCAGTCAGTCAGTCAGTCAGGACTTCTCTTTTTATTTATAAAGATTAGTTTTTGTTTACCCTAATCCCGAAAAGGGGTCATTGTACTCATCATTTTGAACAACTTTTACTATGGGACCAAACCTGAAATCACGAAAAAAATCAACTGTTCCCTACATTTTGACGAATTACGCGAACATAAATGTATGTGTATTTTTTTTTCGCGATTTCAGGTTTGGTGTCATTGTAAAAGTTGTTCATAATGATGAGTACAATGATGCCTTAAAATATTGCCACTGTTTACACTTGCACCCTGTATAAATACGTAGGTACTTAAATAAAAACAGAAGTCCTGACTGACTGATTGACTAATTCAGCAACGCCCAGCACAAACCCTTAAAAATAAAATATTTATTCAAGTTAAAAAGTAAAACAGTAAATACAATTTTGCTCAAATGTATGTCAAGTTCACTAGTGTTAATTGCCTGAACTAGGACATCCTGTGTTTCAAGCGAGAGAAGGTAAAAACAGTATTGCTCGAATTTATAACACAGATTTCTCTCAAGTAGATAAATATTTAACTGTAATAAACCTACATTAAAAAAACAAATAGTAAAAACCATAAACGAAGACAAATGACAAACTTCTAATCTCTTAATATTCAAACTTCTTTTTTGTTTTCTCTTTAAAATTTTAACTTAGCTTTAAGTAACCTAACCTAACCTAACCTAAAATTGTACCTTTTGAATTATGTATTATGCGATGTGCATAACTCCAGCTTCCTCATAGGTGATAGAATAATTCTACATATGCCAATATTTAAAGCATAATAGCTGCCATCGAAGTACCCAGTCTTAATTTAGCTGCCGCAAAAACTTCGTCAATATGAGTCGTTTAGTGTGTGTTAGCCAGAGTGACGTCACCCCAGCTTCCTCATTCAGAACAGCCAAACCAGTGAGGTTAGAGTTTTGGAGTAAAGTCATAAAATTAAAGCATAATTGCTGCCATCGGCAGCAAAATTTTCAAATCTCTGGTCATAATACTCTATGAGTTATTAAACTTTTAAACATGTGTAAGCTGAAGTGATGTCACCCCAGCTGCTCAGTCATATCTTCCGAACGAAAGAAGATATGATTATGTATTATAGCTCAAAAATTAAAGCATAATAGCTGCCGAAGGCAGCAAAATTTTCAGATCTCTGGTCAAAATACTCTCTGAGTTATTAAACTTATAAACATGTGTTAGCTGACGTGACGCCACCCCAGCTGCTTAGTCATATCTTCCGAACGAAAGAACATAGGATAATGTTTTACAGCTCAAAAGCTAGGTCATAATAGCTGCCGTAGGCAGCAAAATTTTCAAATCTCTAGGTCTCGTAGTTTCTACGTAATAGCTAAAAATAGTTTCCGCGCCAAAAAATTCAAATTATTACCTCGGAGCATGTAAGGAGCGGCGTTGCCGTTCCGTGCGCTACATTATTGCAATCAAGTTTGTACTTAGCACGAATTGTATTAGAAGTCATTATAGCTTGCGCTCAAAACAATTTTATTTTGAATATTGAAGATCTTAGACTGAGAGCCGACTGAACTATAGTGGAACTAATAATCTATACAAGGTGTAAAATAAATAACCCACAACCTCTTAAGGGGTCATTGTACTCATCATTATGAACAACTTTTACTATGGGACCAAACCTGAAATCGCGAAAAAAAAATCAGCTGTTCAGTACATTTTGACGAATTATGCGAACATAAATGTATTGAACAGCTGATTTTTTTTTCGCGATTCCGCGAAAATTTTTTTTTGTAATGTGTTTGTTTTTCGATCTCGAGTATGTGGACGAAGTTCTTGCAGTTAATTTTTTTACACCTAATATACCTATACAACGTGTAACGTTAAATGCGCAGAACCTCGGGTCATTGTACTCATCGTTATGAACAACTTTTACTATGGGACCAAAACTGAAATCGCGAAAAAAAATCAGCTGTTCAGTACATTTCTGTTCGCATAATTCGTCAAAATGTACTGAACAGCTGATTTTTTTGACCCCTTAAGAGGTTTTCAAATTTTTCGTCATGGGTGTCATTTTCATGGTGTTTGTGGTCGCTGAAGACGATAGTTGGGTCAAAATGAAAATCTAAGATGGCGGCTGCAAAAATTTTGAAATTTTTGGCAATGGATGTCATTTTCATGGTATTTGAGGTCAATGAAAACGATAGTGGGGTCAAAATGAAAATCCAAGATGGCGGATGCGAAAATTTTCAAATTTTTCGTCATGGGTGTCATTTTCATGGTTCTTGAGGTCGCTGAAAACGATAATGAGGTCAAAATGAAATTCCAAGATGGCGGATGCGAAAATTTTCAAATATTTCGTCATGGGTGTCATTTTCATGGTTTTTGAGGTCGCTGGGAACGATAATGAGGTCAAAATGAAAATCCAAGATGGCGGATACGAAATTTTTAAAATTTTTCGTCATGGGTGTCATTTTCATGGCTTTTGAGGTCGCTGGGAACGATAATGAGTCAAAATGAAAATCCAAGATGCCGGCTGCGAAAATTTTCAAATTTTTCGACATGGGTGTCATTTTCATGGTATTTGAGGTCGCTGAAAACGACAGTGGGATTAAAATGAAAATCCAAGATGGCGCCTGCGAAAATTTTCAAATACCATGAAAATGACACCCATGACGAAAAATTTGAAAATTTTCGGAGCCGCCATCTTGGATTTTTATTTTGACCTCATCATCGTTTTCAGCGACCTCAAGAACTATGAAAATGACACACATGACGAATAATTTAAAAAATTCGCAGCCGCCATCTTGGATTTTCATTTTGACCCCACTATCGTTTTCATTGACCTCAAATACCATGAAAATGACACCCATTGCCAAAAATTTCAAAATTTTGCAGCCGCCATCTTAGATTTTCATTTTGACCCAACTATCGTCTTCAGCGACCACAACCACCATGAAAATGACACCCATGACGAAAAATTTCAAAATTTTTGCAGCCGCCATCTTAGATTTTCATTTTGACCCCACTATCGTTTTCAGCGACTTCAAGAACCATAAAAATGACACCCATGACGAAAAATTTGGAAATTTTCGCAGCCGCCATCTTGGATTTTCATTTTGACCTCACTATCGTTTTCAGTGACCTCAAAAATCATGAAAATGACACCCATGTCGAAAAATTTGAAAATTTTCGCTGCCGCCATCTTGGATTTTCATTTTGACCCCACTATCGTTTTCACCGACCTCAAATACCATGAAAATGACACCCATGTCCAAATATTTCTAAATTTTTGCAGCCGCCATCTTAGATTTTTATTTTGACCCAACTATCGTCTTCAGCGACCACAACCACCATGAAAATGACACACATGACGAATAATTTTAAAATTTTCGCAGCCGCCATCTTGGATTTTCATTTTGACCCCGCTATCGTTTTCATTGACCTCAAATACCATGAAAATGACACCCATTGCCAAAAATTTCAAAATTTTTGCAGCCGCCATCTTAGATTTTCATTTTGACCCAACTATCGTCTTCAGCGACCACAACCACCATGAAAATGACACCCATGACGAAAAATTTGAAAATTTTCGCATCCGCCATCTTGGATTTTCATTTTGACCCCACTATCGTTTTCACCGACCTCAAAAACTATGATAATGACACCCATTGCCAAAAATTTCAAAATTTTTGCAGCCGCCATCTTAGATTTTCATTTTGACCCCACTATCGTTTTCAGCGACCTCAAATACCATGAAAATGACACCCATATCGAAAACATTTGAAAAGTTTCGTAGCCACCATCTTGGATTTTCATTTTGACCCCACTATCGTTTTCACCGACCTCAAATACCATGAAAATGACACCCATGTCCAAATATTTAAAAATTTTTGCAGCCGCCATCTTAGATTTTTATTTTGACCCAACTATCCTCTTCAGCGACCTCAAACACCATGAAAATCACATCCATGACGAAAAATTTGGAAATTTTCGCAGCCGCCATCTTGGATTTTCATTTTGACCCCACTATTCAGTGACCTCAAAAATCATGAAAATGACACCCATGTCGAAAAATTTGAAAATTTTCGCTGCCGCCATTTTGGATTTTTATTTTGACCTCATCATCGTTTTCAGCGACCTCAAGAACTATGAAAATGACACACATGACGAATAAGGGTTGTCCATGACGAAAAATTTGAAACTGTTAGTTTGGATCCGCCATCTTGAACTCAAAAACCATTAAAATGACAGGTCCATGTCATTATTATTATTTCCTATAAGTAATTCATTTTATACATGCATGTTACATGTTTTAATATTAGACAAGGGTCGTGACGGAAAAATCTTAAATTGTACCGGCGTCCGTACATAGTAAAATATTAAAGTGTGTAGTCGGCTCCCAGTCTATAATCTAGTTCAAACTACAACAAACTGATAACGTAGCGCACGAAACGGCAACGCCGCTCTTTACCTGCTCCGAGGCAATAATTTGATTTTTTTGGCGCGGAAACTATTTTTGGTTATTACGTAGAAACTACGAGACCTAGAGATTTGAAAATTTTGCTGCCTACGGCAGCTATTATGACCTAGCTTTTGAGCTGTAAAACATTATCCTATGTTCTTTCGTTCGGAAGATATGACTGAGCAGCTGGGGTGGCGTCACGTCAGCTAACACATGTTTATAAGTTTAATAACTCAGAGAGTATTTTGACCAGAGATTTGAAAATTTTGCTGCCTTCGGCAGCTATTATGCTTTAATTTTTGAGCTATAATACATAATCATATCTTCTTTCGTTCGGAAGATATGACTGAGCAGCTGGGGTGACGTCACTTCAGCTTACACATGTTTAAAAGTTTAATAACTCATAGAGTATTATGACCAGAGATTTGAAAATTTTGCTGCCGATGGCAGCAATTATGCTTTAATTTTCTGACTTTACTCCAAAACTCTAACCTCACTGGTTTGGCTGTTCTGAATGAGGAAGCTGGGGTGACGTCACTCTGGGTAACACACACTAAACGACTCATATTGACGAAGTTTTTGCGGCAGCTAAATTAAGACTGGGTACTTCGATGGCAGCTATTATGCTTTAAATATTGGCAAAGGTAGAATTATTCTATCACTTATGAGGAAGCTGGAGTTATGCACATTATTATGCGTCCGTTCGCATGTTCTAAACTTATCCTAGTTATACAGGGGAACCTATTATTAGCCATACTATTCTTTAATTTACATAATCTGTTACATACTACATGTATCGCTGTTGGTTGCCATAATAAAGAAAATAAAAATAAAAAATAAAAATTATGAAATAATCACTGTAAATAAATTAAATAAAATAGTCTTCCTCCTCGTCGTCGTTTCTAGTCATCTTCCTTGGACCTAGAAAGCTGAAATTTTGCACAGAGGTTCCCTTTATAATGTAGACAAGGAATAAGGAAGGAATTCCCGGTAGTACGTTCCCGTGGGATATTTTCCGGTATACACGCAGGCAAAGCCGCTGGCAAAAGCTATAGTATTAGATGTTATCTACTTAGTTAAGAAGTAGATTTTCTTATTATAATAATGTGTTGTTGTAAGGAACCCTTCGTGTGTAAGTCCAACTCGCACATGGCCAAGTGCGAATATTTTGTTGATCTATATTAGGTACTTATCTATAGCTAAATAAAATTATGGTCTAATAAACGCTCTATATCCCCAATCGATTAAGCTATTAAAATGATCAATGAAGGCATTTGACACACTAAAAAATTAATGTGCTATTAACTTTTTCATTAATTGTTTAAAGTATCATTGTTTTTCACGCGCCATTAACCAGAATAATTGTTTAAAACTCAAACTATGTTTCTATAACTACTTATACACACCATTAATAAAATTACTGAGTTGCGGTTCAAAGTTAACCCTCAGAAATGTATCCAAAACATTATCAAAACAATGTTACATAAGTAGGTACATTTTACAGTTTTAAAAAAAATATTCAATTTTTGAAACGCGTGTAATTTGACAGTTCAGAATTCTCTAAAATTCGAGAAATTAGACTTTATTGGTTAAGAGGTTAGGTCCAAAATTCGCTGAAGGTTAATTCCTAAAATGCTTAATCAACTTAGCTGCGTATACAAAATCGATTATCGTTTTCAAACGCATCTGCCGTTCCAAATTTGAATAATTACAAGTTTTAAATACAAACACGTATAACTCGGCCAACTTACAATGCAATAAACAATGGCGCTAGTGTCTTCGTAAAATGTCAATTAAAGTGAAATGTTTCATACATTATTTTTAGTTCCGTATTTTTCCGCCATTATTCAAACATGGGCGGTGTGACATCGAGTCGGCCATTAAGGTCTTCGTGTCGTGTTATCTGTTACAATAACTGACAGTTCACCTAAATTACCTCTTAACATGTTATTAATTGATACTGTGGAGTTTTTTGGACGCTTTTAAGCAATTAAAAGGTTAATGTAAACAATATGATACTCGGGGGAGTAATAAAGGATATATTTTTAACTATCCAATATTCTATGTTTGTCTATGGTGGTCTATGAAACTTTATGAAAAAAGTTTAGTCCAAGCTTACCTAACCATTCCCATTAATTTCCAGCATATTTCCTATAGTTTTACAGAGTGCTCATTATAATACTTATGTAGGTGCTGGAGACATGAAATGCTTTGATAGTAAAAAAGCAATCGTCAAATCAAAAATATGATCCATTAATTTAACATCCATATCTCGACAAAAGAATTCTCATTAGCAAATGAAAATCAAAGAAACAGCTGCACTTAATAAAAACTCAAACATGGCGGGCGCACGTTCCAAATTCAATTTCGATAATTAAGTGACAGTTGATAAAAACAACATGGAGAATCCCCGACGCGCGCCGTACGACAATCGGAGCGTGCCAACACTTGCAAGCACGCGCGATCGCGCGATAAAACCCACCATTTTTAATTAAATTGAGATTCCTCGACGCACTAACTTGATCTAATAAAGCCATAGATGGCGCTTAACTCACCCACATAAAATGAAAATAAACTGTCAAAATATCTAGGCAGAGTCCACTTTCCATCGCCCCAAAAACAAATGTGACACAATTAAAATTTTACCGCCAATTTTTGGAAATGATATCGTAGTGCGGCAATTATAAGGTCCATTTTAACACAAAATTACAGTATGGCGTGCCGTTTCCGGGGATGCATAACGGTAATTAGAGGATTGTCGTGATAAACCAATGTAATCTCTATTACTTAGCGATAAAATCCAAATTGCTTTATGATAATGGCGGGCGTTCGTGACATGGCGTCGTTTACGCGGTAAAACAGACTGTTTTGTAACTTTTTTACGACTGGTAATAATCGAATTAATATCGCGAATCGCTTAATTAAATTGATATATCCATGAATGGTCAGTTAATGGCGATTACAGATATTAATTAATATCGATGATTGATTAAATGTTGTGACATTATTGATGTGAAAATTATTGGGAATGGGAGTTAAATAATTCGTATTTGTTTTATTAATTTGCTCGTGAATGAGTAGATAAGTATATTTTGTAATTATGAGCCAAGTGGCTAATTATAAGTTTTATCACAATCTGTTAATGAAATAACTGCATTGGTATAATTTATTTAAGTATTTATTTTAACCTGTATTTTATCTTCGCATTGCTAAAATATTTGGTTTCGGCCTGGCAATCGAGTCCAAAGCCTACATCACCAAGTATCCACGAGGACCCTGGTATGTGATTTTAACATTTTAAACATGTTTTGGTATCCTCTCCATATAAGCAACTCCTCTCATATGTAAACGCACACTTGTCCGCGGCGAACGAAACGAAGTTCCTAGTAATTCTTCCGGCGATTCTGCTGATTCGAAGCGGGTAAATGAGCGAGGTTTCACAGGATTTCATACAAGCATACCATAATCAGCCTATAATGTTCCCACTGCTGGGACACAGGCCTCCTCTCTTCGAGAGGGAGAGGGCCGTAATACACCACGCGGGCCCTGTGCGGGGTGGTAGATGACACATGTCTTCGAATTTTTGGTGGCTCCACTGCCGCGCGTCCGAAACTTCACAATGGTGACTGATTGGGGTTAGGTTAGAATAGTGACCATTACCTCTATTGCTGCTGAATCATTTGGGTTAGGTTAGGTTAGAACAGTGACCATTAACGCGCGAAGGCGAGCGAGCGAAGCGAGCGTGCCGTGGTAGCGCCCGCCGAGTGCCAGATCCCCTCTATTGTTGGTGAATCATTTGGGTTAGATGAGGTGGTGAATGTCTGGTATATTAGACGATGAAAGCTTGACCTCAGGGTCATTGGCCTTGAAGTCAAGGTCAATGGTACCTACTGGTACTGTAAAAAGGCGACTTCTTTTTTTTTCTCGGTGTCTATTATTTTGCGCACTTTGGGGTTTTCAAAAATACACTAAAAAGGGTCTATTCTACCCATAAAAAATAGCTACTAGGTATATAAAAGCGCCGGGTGCGATTGTCAAGTACAGTGGTTCCTTTCCTCACGATGTCTTTCTTCACCGCTTGCTTGCTTGTTGGTAATTTTGAACTTCGTGAATCCCTTACGACCCCCTGGTCGCAAACTATTAAACAATCTAATAAAAACCGACAGACGACAGTGATATTTTAAGTTTTTTTTCGTACACACAGCGACAGGTCAAGTTACTACAAACTGTCAAATTTTCTCATTCGATTTTGAACTTAAAACCATCAACATATTTTATGTTTTAAAATCATTTGGAGAAATTTGACAGTTTGATTTAACACCTGTCTGTACCTGCTTTGTTAAACAGAATGTCGTGAAAATGTGACATTCTATATTTTTTTGACAAATAAGTATGTCGCATTGTCAGTTACGCTTTCAAGGACACTGAACGAGACACATTATGAAGTTTTATTGTTATGACGTCTATGAAAGTTTAGTGTCCTTCAAAACTTTAATTATAGCCCTGGAGTCTTACTATGAGCTCTTATAGCAGGGCAGAAGTTGAACCTTTCCAGTGAGAGAGTGACGGTGCTATAGGTCGTATATAGCTACGTCTCTCACTCTCACTGGAAACGCTCAACTCCTGCCCTGCTCTAAGCTCATAATAAGGCCCCAGATCAACATAATATTTTTTATAATATTCTTCTCAAAAGCCTCCTGAAATGTTCTGCATGGCCCTCTAGCTACTTCTACTTCTACTTGAATAAATATTATTTATTTTATTTTATTATTTATTTACACAATTAATGGGGAAGGCAACTGTCAAAATGGCGCTGTCGTAGCTAGTTCCCAACACAAGCTAATAATACATGGCGTGAGGTGGTTTCATTTTATTTTTGTGAAAACGACGACGCCATGTTCGATATTGGAGTCCAGTATTTTCCGAGAGACCCTAAATTTAGAAGATTGTGGATTAGAGCTATTCGTAAAGTTTTAAAAAAAATTCGAAACATTTTGAAGAAAGTCGATCATTACTAGAAAATATTTAAGGTTTTAAATTCCGACACTTTCCATGTCAAATTCTTGATTAAAAATATTGAAATAACCAAAAATAACGAAATAGTGAAATAAAACCAAACTCATGAATTAACTAAATGTCAAAATTAAAGGCCTAGAGGGACCTAGCTATGATCACGCCATCTACAATTAGCTTTGCCCGACCTTCCCCATTTGCAACACCACAAAAATTACCATCTTTCACAATTCCCCCGCCCGGATGTTGCCAGCTTAAAAAAATATTACCCATGTAAACCAGGCTTCGCATCCGGACAGGACGCGTGCCTCCCACACCGGACGTGGCCGGATACGGTAGAACCGACGTGTTAGTGGCGGAGCCGCGTGCCAACGTTTAACTACCCTACTTTCTGGCATTCTGATTGCCAGATAACATGGCACGCGCGATGATCCTGAGTGTAATTTAATTATTTTTACTGTTTTTAGGAATTGGGGGATTTTTTGATGTTTCGTTGTTTTTTAGGAACTTTGTAAACTTTTGTTTTGTAACTTTGGAAGTTTAACCAAAGCTGCCTAGCTTTGGTAAAGTAATTAAATGTTGAGAAAGAATAAGATTTATTCTTAATTTAGATTCTTCATTCATGAGAGAGAAAGAGAGGGAGATTATTCCACCAATCATGAAAAATAAAGAGATTCTTAATACCTATTCAACACTTCGATATTTCATCATACCTAATCATATTATTGTTGTAATGCTACATTAGGTACCTATGTCTTCTCCAAGTAGTCGGCAAATCGTCTAATTTACTGAATAAATATAATTTATTATTTATCAGGTAAAATAAACGACACTGATTATTGCATACTCGTTTTATTTTCTCGCCTTACCTCAGCATAATATTACAATTACGAAGATCAACTACTATCAGTAAATAACATTAATATTTTAGAATTAAGCATTGTTTTAATTAGTATTTATTTAGGCTAGCAATATTACAGAATTACATTGAAGCAACATGGCAACACAGTTTATAATTAAAAAACATAATAATCGATTAGAATTCAATCGATTTCTCTCTGGATAAATATTTAAAAATACTGAGGTTTACAAATACTTAAAAACAGTAACACAGTGTATGTTTATCATAGAAATATTTACAATATTCTGAGCATTTTGTTCGTTTACTTTTTAATTTTGTTTTTTTTTTTTCTTGAATGTCAACGGTCGCATTTTTTGCGTTCTGTTATGCCAATTTACAAGAAGTAAATTTTATGAAACGTCAAAGAATTAGCTAGCGAAGTTGAAGCACTATACAAAGTTATAACTCTAATGAAAAATAGTAGTTCAAACAAGTTAGCTTTTAAACTATAAGTTATGTTACAAAAGCATTTCAGAAAATTCTCGACAAAGAAAAATGTAAGTATCAACTGTCACTTTCAAATTAAGAACAAAGTTTTATTTTTAAACGGCGACTAGACAAAGACTTTATAGTTACAGAAACTAAAAAAAGAACTACAAATCGATCACTTACATTTAAAAAAACGAATAGGTACTCAGTTCTTTCAATAGCTATTATTTACAAAACTTATCGCCAAATAAATTAATACATGGAGGATTTAAAACATTCTTATTTACATTATCATACAACACGAAATGACATTGATCTTTGTACGGAACATTTAGTCGAATCATTTTACTATTTATAATATATTATCAACGACGGTAGGCTAACGATACCACGAACTTTTTTCGCCAGCCAGTTTGTGCTCTCCAAACGAACTATTTTGCACTCATCATGACCTTGCAAAAATTCAGTAAAAGCACAGAAAATGCAAAGGACTGGATCCTTAGGCCTATAAGTATCTCACTAGGTCACCATGGTAGCGCAACCATGGCCGCGCTGCCAGCAAGATATAAGTACACAGCTTTATGGTGGGTATCTCACCAGGCATCTGATCTGTTGGGCAACCAACCATACATGTTTTGGCAGTGTGACCATGTTTGCGCCGCCACTGTGTCCAAGTGAGACAGGGCCCTAATTCAAAGATTATGGTAAAGCCTTAGTACTACCTACTACACACACAATTTAATTCCTGCCCAAGCAACTTGGCCGCCAAAAACCGACCATAGATAAAATTGTCCTTCTTACAATGTCAGTAAAACCTCTTTTGTTTATAAAGCGTATAGAACGTAGTAATACGTCGTTGCAATTTATCTGGCACGTAAATAAAATGGTCGGGGCGTGTTCAGATAAGATTAGAACTCATGGCAATGGAGGTCTGGTAATAAAACCTTTTAGCGTGGTCACTAGCTTTAATTCAACAAGTTACCCGACTGCTTGCTGACACTTTCCTCGGCTTTAAAACAACTATCGATGTCTAGAAACAAGGGGCAGAATGTAGTTTCTTGTGCCACATAAATCAAACTGTCATCACAAAATGTCACGGAACTGTCAAAGATGCTAGTGTTCCCATTTCAAAAATACTTTAAAGCAGCACTCACACTACTTTACAAGCCGCACCCGTACCGATTTTCTAACCCGCCACATCCATCCAAAAACTGTCCTTTCGCAAAGCCTATCCAAACACTGCCCAAACACTTAAACCAACCTATACATAAGTTACATTTGAACGATTTGGCAATTACACTCACAACAATGACTAGTCCCCGCACTGACGTCATTCAGAAACGTCCCTTCCGAGCGCATTCAGAAATGTCCATCATCCGAGCGTGCGGGCTCGAGCGAACACTACACGAGACTGGACAGCGGTGCCCTGGACGTCACAGGAGACGATGGCAGCTGCTGCAGCTGCTGAGGAGCCTGCGTAGGAAAGTATACGCCGCCAACACCATCGTTGAACTGAGGATGCAGCGGCATTGGCGTGTGAGGCATCGAGGTCGGCCGTGATTCGTGGTACAGGATCGGCACGCGGACCAATCGTTGAGCAGCATGTGCCATGTTAGCAGCTTCTAACTCCGCAGCCAGCTGCCTCTTCCACTTATTCCTTCTGTTCTGGAACCAAATCTTGACCTGCGTTTCTGTTAGGTGTAAAGACGCAGCTAATCCCGCACGCTCCGAACTGCTGAGATATCGTTTCATATCAAAGGTCTGTTCTAGTTGGAAGACCTGGGATCTGGAGAAGACTGTCCTTGTCTTCTTCTTTCTCTTGCCGAGGTTCGCGTTGGGGTCTCTTTTCTCGTCTTTGTCGAAGTCATCGCTTTCGTCGACGTCTGGATCTGAGTCCTGGACGTCTGGTTGTTGAGGGTAGAGGGCTGGATGTAGGCGAGGGGAGCGGGGAGATGAGCGAGAGGGTGATGGAGGGGTGGGGGCTCGCGTCGGGCTCCGGATGCGAGGAGAACCTCCTGCTGAACCTTCCTCATTGGTGGTTGAGTCTTCTGTAACAAGGGTGTGGCTGTTAGTAAGATTATTAGAAAATATGTATCTTAATCCTACACTAGGGTAAGTATCCGTAATTAATGAGTAGTGCTAACTTGATGGTAACACGTCAAGTCTAATGGATAGAGACATGTATCCTAAAACCAAAAACACTAAGGAAGCAGTTACTCCACTTCAACCAGAATCTCAACCAATTAAAGATAGGAACTAAACTCCTTCTTGTTCTTGTGTTATAGTTTAAAACCATAAATCTTGGCCGAAAAGAAACTAAGAAAAAACAAAACACTACTTCCTTTTTCAAATACGAACACGTGTTCCTATTCTAACAAACCTGTCAAATTGCCCAATCAAAGGCGTTGTTCGATTTGTATTAGGATTAAATCGACTAACAGTAATTGGATATGTCCCTACTCTATTTATACGCAGTCGAGTACTCGATTCTAGCCACAAAGAATCCTTACTCGTTAATCCGCACTGATTTGTTTTAAGCTCTATTGACTTTACAGGGTGTTGGCTAAGCAATAAATGTATTCGTTTTGTGTTAGAGTTTATTTATTTAATTAGGTTAAAAGGACAGTACTATATGTTTTTAAGTTTTGGTCATGTTGAGAGGATGAATGAAAGGCGACTAACAAAAGGTATTTACAAGGCAGATGTGAGTGGAAATGCGGGAAGGGGTCGACCTAGGAGAGGACATTTATTGACCTTATTGGTGATGTTCTTCAGAAAAGTCAGGGTGCGTAGTACTGGCAACCGGCGGCGTGTATGACCGTATGAACATAAACGACGAGAAAAGAGTAATATGTACGAATTGCAGCACGTGGCGTTCTGTAGTTTCTGTCTGCCCCCTTGGGAAGAGGCCGTGAATATAATCAGGGCTCATATACATAATAAGTATGTATTATGTTAAAAGAACAGTATAGAGAAGAGTCATACCTATGTCTTTTTAGGGTTCCGTACCAAAATGGTAAAAAAGGAACCCTTAGGCCACGTCCGCACAGACAGGCGGCTAGCTTAGCGCCTAGTGCCGAGCAGCTAGCATTCTGGCTATTTGCTTGGATATACGGTGTCCGCACTAGAGGTGGTTTGCGTGGTAGGGCGCTAGGTTCCTTGGGCATTTGCCTGTCGGCACGTTGACGAGATTTTACTTTCAAAAATAGCTCTTAAACTACTACTCACAGAAAATTCATCTTTAAAATATAGGTATCAGTTCACGGCCTTAGGTATCCATCATGTTGGGTTCAAGATATAAATTAAGATTACTACATTTTTATGGTGTTCATGAGCTGGATTTCACAGAGGTTCTCTTTTAAAAACTGAAGCAATTAATATTTCATCCATTGTTTTCTTCTAAAATACCTCGCGCCTCGCAATAAAAAACCAACACGTTTGTTTACATGGATGCACGCTAAGCGACTAGCTAGGCGCTAAGCGCGCAGTGCAGCCGGTCTCGTTCATTTTAGAACGTTCGTTTTACTAAGCTACTCGCTAGGTGACGCGCTAGGCTCTAGGCGCTAAGCAAGCCGCCTGTCTGTGCGGACGTGGCCTTATGGTGTGACTCAGTCTGTCTGTCTGTCTGTCTGTCTGTC
Source organism: Cosmia trapezina (assembly GCA_905163495.3). Taxonomy (NCBI): domain Eukaryota; kingdom Metazoa; phylum Arthropoda; class Insecta; order Lepidoptera; family Noctuidae; genus Cosmia; species Cosmia trapezina. The sequence goes on along the minus strand of LR991041.1, from coordinate 4,558,172 downwards.
TGTCTGTCTGTCTGTCTGTCACAGCTGGATATCTCAAGAACTACTAATGCTATCAACTTGAAATTTGGAACAGTTTTAGATGACGTTTACCCAACTATTTTGCAAATAAGAAAGAAACAAAAATTTTTATATTTTTTTTTGCAACATGGACTGAAAGGGGTCTTAAAAATTCAAAGTGGGGCTACTATGGCATGTGGGGTATCATATGAAAGAGCGCTGTTTGCACATTCTCAAACACTTCAAAAACAAACTTGTGATAAAAAATGTTAAAAAAAATACCGTTCCACCCCTTATCTCCGAAGTTTGCAAAGCGAAAAATCTGAAATTATTCTATATGATAGAAGTTTATGTAAAGATTACAGGAAAAATAAAACGATGTCTCTAAATACCATACTTTTTCAGAAATCGGAACGGAACCCTCGGTACGCGAGTCCAACTCGCTCTTGACCGGTTTTTTGAGTATCAAAACGACGAGCGTTAAGAAATTATTTTTTCGAAACTCAGCTTTAAAAAACAGTAAATCTGTGGGTTGTTTGTTTGCGTGTGAAGACAGCAAGTTAAGACATCCTACTATCCTACTAATATTATAAATGTGAAAGTTTGTATGTTTGGATGTTTGTTTGCGTGTGAAGACAGCAAGTTAAGACATCCTACTATCCTACTAATATTATAAATGTGAAAGTTTGTATGTTTGGATGTTTGTTTGCGTGTGAAGACAGCAAGTTAAGACATCCTACTATCCTACTAATATTATAAATGTGAAAGTTTGTATGTTTGGTTGTTTGTTTGCGTGTGAAGACAGCAAGTTAAGACATCCTACTATCCTACTAATATTATAAATGTGAAAGTTTGTATGTTTGGTTGTTTGTTTGCGTGTGAAGACAGCAAGTTAAGACATCCTACTATCCTACTAATATTATAAATGTGAAAGTTTGTATGTTTGGTTGTTTGTTTGCGTGTGAAGACAGCAAGTTAAGACATCCTACTATCCTACTAATATTATAAATGTGAAAGTTTGTATGTTTGGATGTTTGTTTGCGTGTGAAGACAGCAAGTTAAGACATCCTACTATCCTACTAATATTATAAATGTGAAAGTTTGTATGTTTGGATGTTTGTTACTCAATCACGCAAAAACGGCTGAACGGATTTGGATAAAATTTGGTATACAGATAGTTTATAACCTGGATTAAGACATAGGATACTTTTCATCCCGGTAGAAGGTTCCCGTGGGATAATTTCCGACATACACGCGGGTGAAGCCGCGGGCAACGGCTAGTAGACCATAAACAATAACCACATTAAAAGAGGTTCGCAATTACATCAAAACCAGCGACTAGACTAAGGATTCGAACGAGTTCCTAACCTAACGCGATTAGACCAATGAAGCGACTACAAGACTGTGCTACAACTTCCTAAGTACGTAATAAACAGTTTGTACTAATTAACTAGTCCGTAGGTGAAACACTAGGCAACTAATTGACTTTACTGAACCGTTACTGTAGAACATTAGACGGGAATATTTCGAAGAAAAACACATTTGATTTGAATATACATTACTTAGGTACTAGCTGTTGCTCGCAACTTCGCTCGCGTGGTATGTCGATAAAAAGTAGCCTAAATCCTTTCCTAGGGTCCAAAGTATCCCTATACCAAATTTAATCAAAATCGGTTCAGCCATTTAGCAGTGAAAGCGTAACAAACAAACATACAAAAATTCAATCTTTTCTCTTTATAGTATTAACTAGCTTTTGCCCGCGGCTTCGCCTGCGATCTAGGATGAAAAGTAGCCAATGCGCCCTTCTTCAGATCATGGTTTATCGATGTGCCAAATTTCATCCAAACCCGTTCAGCCGTTTTAGCGTGAAAGTGTAACAAACACTTTCGCATTTATAATATTAGTTAGGATATACCTAAAGTTTAGATTACTAATTGTTGCCCGCGACTTTGTCCGCATGTATTTTGTATCTCATCACTTTCAAAAGTATCCTATGTCCTTCTTCAGTTTCCAGGATATTTATCTGTCAAATTTCATAAGAATCGGTTCAGTGGTTTAGGCTCGAAAAGGTGACAGACGGACAGACAGCGTTATTTTTGCGTTTATAATATCAGTATGGATAGGTCGTTAACGTTAAAAAAATTCATGGAGTTTTGAAAACTTCATACTTGAACTTCAGACCAGCAGTGCTATTCTGTACAAATCTCACCGTGAAAACTTAGGTGAAGTGAGCCTAGAGTGAGCTGTCAGTAGTGTCAATCCAGCATCAGGCAGAATGACAACTCACTTCACGTAGGTTTTCACGGTGAGATTTGTACAGAATAGCACTGGCCTTACAATACGATGTTACAACCTTTTTGCTTACAATAATTAAGATGGCTGAACGCGACAATTCAGAACCAAAATCACAAAATTAGAAAAAGCTATTCGAAATCCAAAAATGAAATGCCTCTATTGTCATCTACTTGTATGAATCACTTCATTCAAATTAGAAATTCAATACGTTCAATGCAATTGCCACCTTAGTTCTTTAAAATAAAGTTCAATTTAAAATCACAGTTAACGTTCTAAGTTCAAACAATGATAAAACCAGCATAATTAAATTCTCTAGCCTGTATACACGAGCCTTGATTCGCAAGCTCATGTTTATTGGTCGCATAACAATACATGACCAATGTAGGTTGAACTCTTTTTTTCACGGTTTGCAGTAGAATAGAGAGGTCTTTCAAACTAGCTAATGTGATGTGTGATTTGCATTGATTTTAGAAGCCTTGCGAGTAATCCTGTGTTAGTGCCCGCTTGCTGTTTACACAACCGCTTACGAGTTAAGCAGTTTACGAGTTTGCAGACCGAGTTATTATTCAATACTTAGCAATGGAATTGTTACGGTGAACTCGAGGTATTTGCAATAAAGTCATTCATTTGTATAAAATTATTTAAAAAATAATAAAGTACCTACCTACCACAAAAAAAAACAGGATATCAAACTTTGTAAGTACCTAAGCGGGACTTTTTTGATAAAGTACATGACATGTCTTAATTAACTCGACCGAAATACTTTGTCGGTTTTAAAAAATAATGAAGGTGTAAAAAAAAACCTGTCTTTCAAATTAAACATTCATATTTCTGCAGCTTTCTATGCGATGTTCATTTGAATCTTTTGAAGTTTGGCACCCCACACCTGTGCCTTCGTCAATAATCACAAAACTTAAAAAAAAAAAGACATGACTCAAAAACCGAGCAATCAAACAAAACAGCTTTCCGTATAAACCGCATTCGAAAATTAAAACGAGCGCGCGCGACATCACTCTAACATAGCGACGACACCGCATTTGGCGCGAACTGATTCGTATATGGAATGTTACGGGTGGGAAAGAGATGGGTATACGTTTGTTGTTTCGTCGGTAATTGCGCTGTGATGGCAGAAAAGCATTGTTCGGTCGGTTTGGACCGCGTGAAATGGTGCCGCTTTTGTTTCGTCACTGAGATGGGTTTGGGAAAATTAAAGCTGCGTCGAGTGGGGGCAGAGCATGTTACCGTGATTGCTTGTTTAGAGGTAACGTGTGCCTAGCAGCGGGTTTATGTTGGTTTTTGATGTTAGTTGTGTTGACAGTTGTTGTGACGTCACGTTTCGGAAGAATAATGGGTTAATTTGACTAATACAGGGTGGAAGAAAATGTGTTTGGTAGCTTTGGTAGCGATTCAGTTATCAGGCACTTATTGTCAATGAATTAAAAAAAAAACATTAGGGATTTTTTTATAAGATCAAATTGGGATAAGGGCAAGATAATAATGTTGTTGATGATGATACAGACCATTCAGAAAATGCCCTTTAAAAAAAATCATCAAATTGGTTGATGAAAACGTCTAACAACAGAGTACAAGCTACACCAATTTGATACCGCCGTGTCATGTAGAGGGCATTGTGTCCGTGTACCTAAGATAAGCTTCCCATGCTGTCAATTAAGACATAATACCTCCTGGCATTGTGTACGGTTAACTGACAGCTAAGACTAGTTAGGTCTTGAGGATGCAAAAAGGTATCAGGTAAAAAGTTCCTACATTTATAGGTAGTTCCAAGGAATTTATCTTGTACTAGCTGCGCCCCGCGGTTTCACCCACGTTGACTGGGATAAAAAGTATCCTATGTGTTAATCCAGAGTATAAGCTATCTACACACCAAATTTCATACAAATCGGTCCAGCCGTTTGACCGTGAAGAAGTCACAAACATACAAACACACACTCACAAACTTTCGCCTTTATAATATTAGTGCGATAGTGGGTTTAAAGACAACAATCTCGCAAGCAAAAACAATTAAACCCGAAAAAGTATCTGTAGGCCATAAAAATATTTTGCTACGTGCTAAATTAGGTGACACAGAAGCCTATTGCTTAGTCACTGCCCTTTGATTGTATAAATCTCTGTCACCAGGTGAATTGAAGTCAGAAAAAAAACGTTGGTAGTAAATAAAAAACTTAATGTTTTATTTCCTTACTTCGTTTTTTCATTTACCCAATAATCTGACACTTCTCACCTTTCTAACAATTGAAATTCCATTTTCAAATCAAACGCAACACTAGAAACATGTCATTCCAAATTCAAACTCAACACTCAACCATTTTCAAATAACCCGAAATCACTAACTCGACTCGACTAACAGTTTGTTGAAACGCATCACTAATCCTTTCAACCTGACACCGAAATCACGTCGGTAACTCGATACATCGCATAGAATCGATTAGCTCCGGACGCCCCACTAGTGCGCTAATCTCTGACGGTAGCTTGCTGACATCATTTATTATCTGTGGTCGAGTAATAGACAGTAATGGCTGTGTTGTTTAGAAATTACGCGGGAAAATAGGAATGGATTTCTGGGGTTGGGTTACAATTTATATTGTTATGTGTTTGGTTTATTATATTAAGGGAGGGCGGTATCTTTGTAAGAGAGAAAAATAAATTGTGACCTTTGCGAAGCGTGATAGATACGTAATAATAATTATTGTGATGCTTCGCAAACTGATAAGATTGAACCATTGAACGATGTTCGTCTTCGTTCTATTTTCCACAGTGAGCCAAGCAATAACAATATTAAAATACATAACTGTAAAGCCCCATGCACCACAAATCACTAAATCTAAGTTTCCATCGCTAAACGTGTTAAAAAAATCATTATGTTTCTGTCATCTTACTCAAAAACAGAACTATCTCTGAAAATCATTTTATCTAAGCAATGTAAAATCTAATTTTATCTGAGGTACAAATTCCAGAACGCAATACCTAATCCTTCTTTGACCCTGAAAACCGTTTGATCATGGTCTGCTTGTAACAAGCACTCCTCTATTTGACCATAGACAGTCTAGATTGACATAGATCCCTCTGCTTTGATAGCCCGTCTTCTGAGACGTGTGTACCATCATCATTTGCCTTTGAGAGGTAGGTACGTGTTATATGTATTAGAACCAAGCTTGCTTGTTAACTAAGTGGAGTATAACTGGGCTCGATACTCTGGTTTCTAACTGGACTATTTAGTAAGGCCATTCAAGACCAGTGTCTTGAATTGCCTTAAATAAATTCTTATTGGCATAAAAAAGGTTACAAACAAAGTGAAGCCGTGTGTTTTTGTCGTTTTTATTTAGGTGTAGTTTGACGCTTGTCAGAATAAAAAAACCAACGTCCATACAAAAAGCTGACATCTCCTTTCGGTCCACTATTTTTTTGCTACTATTGCTTTACTGTCTAATTTAAGCAATATTTAGATTAGTGTCAATGCGCTAACTTCGAGTGAGTGTGAGATTTCTATACTGCTAACAACTCAAGCTGGAGACAGATTGAGAATTGTCAAAAACCCGACGATATGACCTACCTAGAGTGGATGACGATAGGTTTAAAAAAGAAGAAACCAGTGGAACCTTAAGAGGGCTGTCGCATTTTGTCACCTCTCTCGCTCACACGGGACCAAATTTTTAAGAATGTTAAGGGGCATGCGCTAAGGTAACCCACGAAATTTTAATTTTATTACGTTTTTTGCAATTTGCAGGTCAGTGTCAGGTTGTATGTAGATTAAAATATAAATTTAGCGATTTCATGAAAACATGAGGTTTGAGGTCAATTCTAACTTATGGAGTTGTATTGCTGACTCTTATGATTATAATTCTGTTAAGCCATGTTAGTTACGGCCGCGAATCATATTTTAATTGACACTAACCTGCAAATTGCAAAAAACGCAAGAAAATTTGAATTTCGCGGGCTACCTTAGCACATCCCCTTAACATTCATAAAAGTTTGGTCCCCCCGTGTGAGCGAGAGAGGTGACAAAATGCGACAGCCCTCTTAATCCTATACAGTGCAAGGTACAAAACACATCAATAACTACGAACCTCTAGGCGGTGTGGTTCTATCCTGCGGTCGTTGCCAGTACCACGGCGCGGGCACCAGACCGCCATACCTCCCTGCCAAGGCGCTCCACTGAGATATCAGACCCAATCTGTAACAATTAACATACGAATTAGATGACATATTCATGGCACAATGGACGATTGACGGCTGTGCTAAGTGGCATTGGCTCGGTTTCCGCGTAAACAAATATTGTATACTGTAAGTGCAATTTGTGTTTGCAAACTCGCCCACAATACAGTTTACATATACACATTTTAAAAAAAAGTTCTAATCCATCTAATACTTTAAAGTTTCATCAGTATATCTTAGAATTCGATTAAGGGCTGATTTAAACAAAGTCGAAAAAATAAAATGGCCGTCTGACAGTTTTTGTAAGGGAAAACTGTCAAAAATTAAAAATATATTCCTTGGATTAGACATAAACTAGGTATAAAAGTTTGGTAGAATTCGCCCTAAGAAGTTGATAAAATCCACATAACATTCCACAGAATCAAAATAATAGGCCTAATCGAATTGTTGGTAGTATGAATTCTTAAAATTTTTCTTGCATACTCATATTTATGCATTGTGTTTGTATATTATTTTATTCCCCTAGGGATTTCTAGATGTTCGTGGGCGTGTCCGTGGCATCACACAGGCCCTATACCAGCGTTGCGGTATTTATTTTTTAAATATCGCAGCTTTATGCTGAGATAGGAGCCTTTTTGGCCTCGCATAGGTCTTTTTTTTATTTCTTTTAATGTTGATTTTGTTACTTTTATATGCTCCTCCTTTACTGTACTATGCGTAATAGGATCGCGCTTTGCTGCCAACTTCACACGATAGCTATCAAATTAGTTCTGCCGATAGCTGTCAAATACACGATAGCTGTCAAATTAGTACTGCCGATAGCTGTCAAATACACGATAGCTGTCAAATTAGTACTGCCGATAGCTGTCAAATACACGATAGCTGTCAAATTAGTTCTGCCGATAGCTGTCAAATACAGGATAGCTGTCAAATTAGTACTGCCGATAGCTGTCAAATACACGATAGCTGTCAAATTAGTACTGCCGATAGCTGTCAAATACACGATAGCTGTCAAATTAGTACTGCCGATAGCTGTCAAATACACGATAGCTGTCAAATTAGTTCTGCCGATAGCTGTCAAATACACGATAGCTGTCAAATTAGTACTGCCGATAGCTGTCAAATACACGATAGCTGTCAAATTAGTTCTGCCGATAGCTGTCAAATACACGATAGCTGTCAAATTAGTACTGCCGATAGCTGTCAAATACACGATAGCTGTCAAATTAGTACTGCCGATAGCTGTCAAATACACGATAGCTGTCAAATTAGTACGCATTGGTAATGAAGTTCGCGAGTATTGCGGAACAAAATGGCGTCTTGACAGTACTATTATTATTTGGCACGCATAGTATTTCCTGTGCGTGTCTCAATTTTTTTTTTCTTCTTTATGCTTGAGTTTGAATACGAGCACTGCACTCTTACGCCAAGTCTTTTGAACAGAATGATGTTTACCGAAACTTGATACATTATATCCTATACGGCTCATAATCTTAACACACTGCGGCTGTTAAAATCCCATTAAACTGTCATAAGCTTTACTGAAAACACCTTAAAAATGTCTTGACAGGTATTTTGTTTCTAGTAGGTACGCAATCACCCGTGGTTAATCAGTTTAACGAGGTTTAAGCCGCTGCCTTAATTTTTACAAATATTTCGTGGCGATGCGATAATGTTTGATGGCCCTATGGCCTTCTCATGCACGAGGTTGTCAGTTCAAATCCGGGCCAGTACGGTCACTTTAGATGATCTAAATTAACATAAAATGATACGATAACCTGCTTTTTAGCATTTCATTTATTAGACAACAGTTAATTTTCTTTAAAATTTACATCTGATCCGATTTTAATGAAATATTTTTCTCAATAATTAAGATTTAGAAAGCACAAGTGTTAATCGACATTTGTTGCTGACTACTACTAGGCAGGACATAATGGAACTGTAATTTACCTAACATCTGTCTGTATAACCTACACACATCAAAAAAAGTTTGTGAACACTAGCAAAAGCTGATATATATATTTTTTAATTTAACTTTATCAAGAAAAAGGTTTACGTTTACATACAATAAAATAACTGTGTATTTCTATTTAAAAAATATATAACGTAAACACTTTTTCTTGTAAAGTTAAATTTTAAAAATATATCAGCTTTTGCTAGTGATCACAAACTTTGCCCACAATAAAAAGATTTGATTTGATTTGTACCTTATATTTATACCACAGCAAGAGGTATCTTCATACAATTCCTACCGATACGAGTGGGAATAAACAAAAAACACACTACCCACAAAACAAACTAAAGAAACCGAACCAATATAAAGTAAAAGAGGCTATAAATCAGCAGGAGAGAGAGATCGGCGGCAAAATGTTAGATTTTAGAGTAGTCCCTATTGTTAGGAACAAGCTTTCTCGCTTACCGGCCGATTGGGAGCCGCGTATAAATATCGATTGTTGCCAAAGAGGATTGCAGCACTACGCTCTGGGAGCGCGATAGTTGTGTAGTGAGGGGATGGTGTCGATAGATTTTTTTTTTGGATTAATTACTTAATTAAGAGAGAAGTAATTAAAATTAAGACAAATACCTTCTCAGTAATAGAATGTACATATACATGTCAAGCGATTTTTGGTGACAAAACATATTTTTTTAATTTCTCGATATGAATCACCAACCAATAAATCTTGTCACCTCTGCACTCTGCTAACAACCGATCCAATGCGAGAAAATAACATCCGTACTTAATGAAAAATAGAATTAACCCAAAGCTCATTTTAAACTTGTATTTATTTATTTACTAACAGATTATATCAACATTAAAAAAAAAAATGTGGCGTCGAAAAATTCCTCCACATTGCTGTCAACTGCTACTATACCCAAGAGACTGGAAGCATTACCACATTAAAAATTCGAAAGCATGTGATATCTACCAACCCGCACTGGGCTCATGTGGTGGATTACAGCCCACTCCCTCTCGAAGAGAGTAGGCCTGTGTCCCAGCAGTGGGAACATTATAGGCTGATTATGTGTATGGCAATGCTTTGCCTCTGGCCAAGATAAATGCTTACTAACTCAACACTTCAATAGCAGCTATCCATAAGCTAAATTATAAAATAAGTACCAATAATAACTTTAATCTTGGCAATAATCCAACCATCCATTGACATACAATCATCCTTCAATAGATAAATCACTACTCATAATAATGTATTCATGAATAAACTATTCAACACAACCGCGCATCACTAATGAACGTAGCAAATCAGTAAAACACAATCAAGTGCTACGCGTCTACGAAATTCGTAGGTATTTGCTACGCGCTACGCGCGCCTACGCCCGCGTAGCGCGTAGCAGACACCTACGAATTCTACGATTAAAATATGCGACCGATTACTATCGGTGTTTTTTTTTCCGAAGCATTTTTTTTTTTTTGTAAACAGATGTTTATTGATTTAGTTGTTTAGATAATATGTTTATTGGCTTCTGAAGGAACTGTGTTATATTTTGTATCTTCCATACCATACCGTATTTTCTTTCTTCTTAACACCAATCGTATTTTTTCGATAAATCAAGTATTTTCAATCCCTATCTCCCACCACTAAAATCGATCCCATATTTTCCTATTTGCCTGCAAGTTTATTTTTTATCGATATTCCGAATAACAATAACGATAGCGAGTCTTTTATCGACTATAATTTATTGTTGGGAGCGCCGAGTGTACTATAATAGGGAAATGAAAAAATGCTCGTATAGCGCGTATTTTAAAAGTGTCCATTGTTGGAAGATTTCAGTGTTGTCACTTGTGGCTTGAATGGTGGAGCCTGGACTAATGGGTGCACACAATGGGACGTAATGGACGCACTTGGGCATCGCACCAAGTTCTGATTTTACCAAGAAGACAAAACTAATAGCGGAAGGGAATTCTGTTTAGATCAAATTTAATATATTTTTCTATTATAAACTAGCTGACCCGACAGACATTGTCCTGTCCAAATTTCATGTATGAGAAAATTTAATTTCTTCATAATTTATTTTTTTCGTGAATTTTCCGATGTTTTAATAGTTATTCTGCTATTCTCGGATTAGACAAATCCAACACATCACAGATCATCAAAATCGGTTCATCGGTTCTTAAGTTATAAATGTCGTAAATAACCCGACTTTGTTTTTTTTAATATACATGTGTTACTAACATGATTATATTATGTGGTTATGGAATAGACTACTGACATTAAATTACAAAACTACAAATTAAGAGCTCTAAACCGTTATAAACTTATAACCATGGCCTTTAGATTATTTCAACAAAACGTTATAGAAAATCTGTCAACACTAATCCTAAAACAAAGTAAATCCAAACTCATAAACAAAACCAATAACCTCAAAATAAACTAACAAAAATCAATAACAAGAAGAATATAAGAGAGAAGAAAATCTAAAAAAAAAAACTCCCGTCGCCCCGCATTACCAATTCGGCTCCACAGTAATCCAAGCGGCGTACTCCGCGCAAATTCCATTACACGATAAAACGACGCGCTGAAACGGAGCACCACGCCGTCGTCTGATTGGTTGGCACACCGCGCTCTGATTGGCCCACTCACTAACCCCGCCTCCCGCTGGGGATATAAAAATCGATGCGCCGCGTACACTTATTCTTTTTGGTGTCGCACGCCGACCGACACTTTTCACTTGTTACTAATAATAGCATTTGTGCTATCTTTTTATGGTTTAAAGTGTTTAGTTGTATCTGTTGTCCGTTCAGGAGACGGGATGCTTTTGTTGCTAGGGTATGCTTTTAAGAGCATTGTGTTCTTTTCAATTTCAGGTTTAAGATGATAGTGTTCGGTGTAAGCGAGGCCACTCTGGCGCTGCTTCGGGACAATAGGCTTTGTGTTGTACGAGTAATGCTGTGGACGCAGAGGGACTTATAAGTAGGTTGTAACATACATTAGGCTTGGAAAATTGTGTCGATAAGGCACATCTATTCCTCGCACAGATATAAAGGTTGTGTCCCAGCAGTGGGAGCGTCAACTACGATTCAATCAATCTGCCTAGCCTTTTCCCAACTATGTTGGGGTCGGCTTCCAGTCTAACCGGATACAGCTGAATACCAGTATTTTACATGGAGCTACTACCTATCTGACTTCCACAACCCAGTAAATGGGTAATACGATACCCCTTGGTAAGACTGGCTGTCAGACTTTTGGTGTTCTGACAACCCGTAACGACTGTCAAAGATCCACGAATGACAGCCGGGACCAACGGCTTAACGTGCTTTCCGAGGCACGGAGTAGTCTCGGTATGTAAAGATGGTCACCCATCCACGGACCAATCCCGGCAAGAGTAGCTTAACCTGATGGATCGACCCCTGCGGCTGTTGTTACTTAGCCACGAGCTCCTCTATTATCAATCATCATCATCATCTGGCGAAATGTGGGTGTGACCTCTAGCTCTGCCTAACCCTTCGTGATTACAGTCGTGATGTTATGTTAATCCCATCAACATACATACATCTTATACCATAGGTTAACAGTATCTATGCTCTCAATAATGGGACAATATATACTTAGGTAGATCTTTTAAGAGGACTTTAGCACAAAGGTTTTAAACGTCAACGATATCGTCAAAAGGAAAATTCTGTTTGCTTGTTTGTTTTCGATTTAACCAATACCAAATACGATTATGCTATGAAATTACAGCTATTACACGTACTTGTATGTCTGTCAAAATCTTCGAGAAACTAATTTTTTTGTTTCAAGTAAAATGTCAAAATGAAAACCAAGTTTAACCTCATCATAGATACGTACTAGATCGAGCCACCGCGTGGCCGGTCATGAGACAGCAATATTATACTTTTTGTTTCAAGTAAAATGTCAAAATGAAAACCAAGTTTAACCTCATCATACTAGACACGTACTAGATCGAGCCACCGCGTGGCCGGTCATGAGACAGCAATATTATACTTTTTGTTTCAAGTAAAATGTCAAAATGAAAACCAAGTTTAACCTCATCATACTAGATACGTACTAGATCGAGCCACCGCGTGGCCGGTCATGAGACAGCAATATTATACTTTTTGTTTCAAGTAAAATGTCAAAATGAAAACCAAGTTTAACCTCATCATACTAGATACGTACTAGATCGAGCCACCGCGTGGCCGGTCATGAGACAGCAATATTATACTTTTTGTTTCAAGTAAAATGTCAAAATGAAAACCAAGTTTAACCTCATCATACTAGATACGTACTAGATCGAGCTACCGCGTGGCCGGTCATGAGACAGCAATATTATACTTTTTGTTTCAAGTAAAATGTCAAAATGAAAACCAAGTTTAACCTCATCATACTAGACACGTACTAGATCGAGCCACCGCGTGGCCGGTCATGAGACAGCAATATTATACTTTTTGTTTCAAGTAAAATGTCAAAATGAAAACCAAGTTTAACCTCATCATACTAGATACGTACTAGATCGAGCCACCGCGTGGCCGGTCATGAGACAGCAATATTATACTTTTTGTTTCAAGTAAAATGTCAAAATGAAAACCAAGTTTAACCTCATCATACTAGATACGTACTAGATCGAGCCACCGCGTGGCCGGTCATGAGACAGCAATATTATACTTTTTCTAGGTTATGTGGAATGAGAAATGAGGATTAACGTAAGAAATCTTCCATATTTTGGACTGAAACCCATGTCAATACATTCGCACAATGCAAAAACTGTCCAAAAATGTTAAATTAATCGACGCAAGATAAATTTTGTAACAGTGAAAGTAATTTGTTTGGCAACATTTTTAAATTTTGCCATGCAAAAATACGGCACGCCGTAAGGGACAGAAGATACGATGCTTTGTCTCAATTTTCCTAATTATTTCGTATATATGTGTCTCACCTCCACACTTCACACTGTAATCATGGCAACGTCTAGATGTATAATGTCATTGTCATCATAGCTTCTTTAAATCACTGATGAGGAGAAAATGTGGTGATCTGTTAGGTTGTCTTTTTAAGGTCGCTTTTATGGTCGTTTTAGGGTTCCGTACCCAAAGGGTAAAACGGGACCCTATTACTAAGACTCCGCTGTCCGTCCGTCTGTGTGTCTGTCTGTCACCAGGCTTTATCTCATGAACCGTGATAGTTATACAGTTGAAATTTTCACAGATGATGTATTTCTGTTCCCGCTATAACAAAAAATACTAAAAAACAGAATAAAGTAAATATGTAAGGGGGCTCCCATACAACGAACGTGATTTTTTTGCTCGTTTTTGCTGATATTGATAACGGCAACAGGTAGACGCTTGAGATATTCACAGAATATTTAATTATATATTCACTTTAAAAATAAATAATAAAATTAAAATAAAACAAATATTTAGGGGGGCTCTCATACAACAAACTTGATTTTCTTGCAGTTTTTATAGTTACCCTTCGGAACCCTTCGTGCGCGAGTCCGACTCACACTTGGCCAATTTTTTTGTATTAGCTAAAGCTATAAGCTTGTGTCACACTATGTAAAATTTCTACATTTTATGTACTTTCACATCTGTAATTCATATGGTGTACATAATAAAGAGTTCTCTATTCTATTCTATTCTATGCTCGTTACTTCTATGCTTGAGAAGAGGCCTGCACCCACATTCATTATTAAGTTACTAGTTCCAAACAGCTAATTATAAGCACGTAATGCATTCGCTATTCCAACTACTATTTAACTAGAATAGCATAATTATTATTATTCCTGGTAAGTACACCAGTACCACTTAAATCATGCTTAGCGGTAATAATAATTATGGCATAGTGAGGATTACACTTGAAATCGATATTCAATTAAATCTTGTAGGAGCTCGTGGCTAAGTAATAACAGCCTCACGGGTCGATCCGTCAGGTTAAGCCACGCTTGCCGGGGTTGGTCCGTGGATGGGTGACCATCTTTACATACTGAGACTCCTCCGTGCCTCGAAAAGCACGTTAAGCCGTTGGTCCCGGCTGTCATTCGTGGATCTTTGACAGTCGTTACGGGTCGTCAAAAGCCCGAATGTCTGACAACCAGTCTTACCAAGGGCTATCGTATTACCCAGTTACTGGGTTGTGGCGGTCAGATAGGCAGTCGTTCCATGTAAAATACTGGTATTCAGCTGCATCCGGTTAGATTGGAAGCCGACCCCAACATAGTTGGGAAAAGGCTAGGATAATTGATTGAATTAAATCTTGTACTGGGTAGCATCAGCGTACTTGTGAAGATCTCTTATCTAGATCAGTGAGTAATCTGTATTCACTTCTTTCTGGAATATTCTATTTTTACTTTGATTTTTTTTTTTGTGAACCGTAAATGTTTTGTCTGAAAATAAAATGTATTATTATATAATTTATTTTGTCTATTTATTTAGGAGATACAGTTTTGACTCCCAATTTGAGTATATCACAATAATCAATAATTGTATGAACTTTAAAAGAGACTGTGCCCTCTGAGTTTGTTCCGATATTTCTTGTCCGATCTCATCCAGTTTTTATTATAAAAAAGTTGACGTCTTCTTAGCGGGCCGATGGCAAAAATAACTCGGAAAAAAATATGTCATGCAGATTTTTTTTTCCTGATTTCAGAGTTGGTCCCATAGTGAAAGTTGTTCATTATATTCATGGGTGTAACACCCTGTGAAAATTTGCGCACTGCTTGAAAACTTTTCCTGTATACATGGAGTATCAGAAAGGTGTGGTCAAATTTAAGGAATTTCAATATCAGAGTCAAACCTGGGCACGTTTCCAAATGACAGCGATGCAGACGAATACTTCGACGCCTAAACGTCCTTTGGCTTTTGTATTTATTTGTATATCCAGGATGTAAGTGTAAGCAGTGGCAAACTTTTAAGGGGTCATTGTACTCATCATTATGAACAACTTTTACTATGGTCCCATAAACATGAAATCGCGAAAAAAAAATCAGCTTTTCCCTACATTTTCACGAATTATGCGAACATAAATGTACTGAACAGCAGATTTTTTTTTCGCGATTTCAGGTTTGGTCCCATAGTAAAAGTTGTTCATAATGATGAGTAAAATGACCCTTTAAAAGATTGCCCCTGTTTACACTTACACGTATAGTTAGTGTCATTTAATTTAGTACCTGGTGTAAATAGCTAGTTGTGTTATAAATATATTATATTTAAGCATTCTAATAAAATAAACGTTATTAAACGGGACCAAACTATAAGTACTTCCCCTTACAAACATTTACTTCAAACAAGAATAACAACTCTTATTCCGAAAGAAATCGTTGAAGTATAAAACCGAGCTCTCTTCACCCCCTGTACATAAGCCGAATTCCTTTGTAAAAATCAAAAAACCCCTAATATGAAATTGTCTAAACCAATAAGTAGGTAAGCACAGCTCCCCTTGAGTTAAGATTGTAGGTATATACTGAGAAGATTGTGTGGTGCAAGTAAGGGGATGAAGCGAGATGGAAATACTTTTTATGGAAGACGAAAAAATGGAAATATTTCGACTCAGTCTGTAATTAAATATCCCGTAAATGTCCCACTCACATGTCAAGTCACATGTCAAGTGACATTGCTCAAATTCTAATGCATTTATATGCATAACCCTGTTTTGTAAGATGTTACAAAACCCAAACATCAAACACAAATAGTATACTGTTGGGTATTTTCTAATCATTAAGAGCTTTCAAATGGTGCTTTATAATATTGTTATTGATATTAATATATACAGAGTAAGAACAATTACTTTAAACTAATCTAAAAGTAAAAATAAAACTAGTCTAACAGACCGCTTCTGTTTAGTTGGCAATGTTCAAATTGTAGGTTACAAGTCATAAAAAAACAGTACGATTGCAACAAGACACGGCTAGCAGTTTCACCACATTTAGCAATGATATTAAAGTAAAAAGACGACATTTAGCTACTGCCAGAAAATCTATCAAAACTAGAAAAATCCTGTAAAGTTATTTTTTCACAGACTCTAAACATCACAACAATACAATATAACGAAAAAGTTAAACATGCACACCTTCCACTGAAAAATCGATTTTGTATCTGTGCTGTAACAAAACCTTTTTTTTTATCCTCCCGTGTCAAACTAAAATTTCTACATCACATACCGCGCTACTCTCCCCCGCTACCGCTTTACACTTGTACCGTACACCATCGCATTAAATTATTTACATTTAACGCTCGCGTCGAAGTGGCCGGATAGACGCGGGGACGCGTTCAACACGTCTGCTCTTTACGCTGTTAACTCCGGTAAGAGGGGTACTGATTTAACCGTGGTTTTAAAGAAAATTGGTATTTTTTTCGAGAATTATTGGGTGTTGAAGATGAAATGAGTGTAGTTGAAAAGTTGTATTACGTTCAAGTGGAGTGAGATAAAACATATCTGGAAAGGTATTTATAGTACAACTTGGTTCATATTGTAATGTAACCGACTTTCGAAAAGGACCCCGGAGAGAAATCGGTTCGTCTCATACCTATATTATCTATACGTCTGTTTACAAAACTACGTATTCATGTTTTTGTAAAGTGAGAAGGTTGGACTGCGTTTCGTTTTGAAGAATAAAGCCTCTCCACCACAGGTCATCGGTCGATAATATCTATAAGTATGCTGTATTTTTATCGTCCCATATTTATATTATTGAGGTACTAACTAGTACTAACTTTATGCGTCGTAATACAAATGTTCTATGGACTCAAATCGGAATATCGCAGGACGGAGCAACGCAGGCGTCCTACTAATTATATCGCGTCATTATTATCGCAGCAGTGTGTAACCTCGTGGCCGTCCTAATAAAAAATATACTGAAAACATACATCGCAATAACGCATCTGATATTATCGACCGATAATAACGCACCAGTGGGGCAGAGCCTTACTTGCAAATAACTTAAATTCATGTAACCTTTATTAACACCTAGAATTACGTCAATTCCTGAGCCACAAAATAGCCAGAATTCTCAAAATGACATCTGCCAAAATACTCTTATAACTCTAACCTCAAAGCGAGAAGTGTGAATATAAATATAAAAATCAATAGATATAGGTTAAACCTGGCTATCCCGCGGGATCCCGGGAACCTCGTAAATAACTCCAACGACACATAATACGGGATCAACGCTGTCCCGGTTTACGAGGGGACGAATTTCATCCCAGTCTGAATTTTGTCCGGATTTCGGTAAACTTGACGATCTGGCCTCTTATGAGGGGAAGACTTACCATCAGAGTAGGTATATAAGTATTGAAAACCTTTGAACTAAAACTACATAAACTGGGCAAGGTAATTCTAACAAAAAAGTTATTCTGTATGATCTTAGATAATTGAAGCCGTATCCTGATATAGACTGTTAACATGAGATGATATTACTGAAACCCATTTTAATAATACCTATTTGTATTTCACACATTTCCAATATTATTCATTGTTTCTATTGATATAATTGTGATTTAAACAAAAAGTTACCATTAAAACAAATACCAGGAAAAACATTGAAAAAATCTCTATCACTTAATAAAAAAACTAGGACATATGAATATTCAACGACGTCCTTCACGTTAAAAACACCAATTAACATCAAAACCATTTACTTAATTAGCAGCAAAATGCTTTTAAAACAAAAATTATTCACCCTAATTCGTCGTAATCTGTGGAATAATTCACAACGTATTTTTTACTTAATTAGAACGCTGTCAAAACAAGGATGAACACAGATTAGGCATGAAAAAAAAGTTTTCCAAGATGGCGGCTACAATGACAGATCGTTTACACAGATACAAAATGTCCTGCCACTGTAAATTAAGATGGGGAAAGGAAAAAGTGCGAATAAATGTTTAGTCTTACAGATGTTGAGTTTTATGGTGTTTCCTTGTAAATGGTGAGATTACTTTTTTATTTTGGGGTGCAGACACCGTGAAGATTTTCGCCTTTGTTTGTGATGCTGTGTTTATGTCATCAATCTTTTTATTCTGAGCGTATTATGGCAGGATTTTATGACTTTGCATACGAACCTTTTTCCTCACTTAACACCCATTTTGATTTATCACAGGCTAATTACTGTTCTATTAAATCAACAAAAATCTTATACAACCTATGAACCCGTATCACCACTGATGCTATGCGTCAGTCGAATTATAAACAAATTATCTATCAATTTTAAACCATATAGAGAAACAAATCATATGAATATGTAGGCTTTTCCCAATAACAACAATTCAGTTTTCATTCCAACCAAGTACAGTTATAGCTACCAAACAAAGTACCTAATAACGTTGCCCCAACCTTCTCTCTCCTACAGAATACACAGCAAATTAACAATATCAAATCCACAACCAAATTAATTACTCCAACGAAAACTAATTAACCTAAATCAAATCATCAAAAAAGCGCGCCAAAACTTCGACGCCATCTTGTTAACTCCTGTCAGTGAAAGTCCATCCAATTCGTAATTTGTTTCTCTCTTTCATTCTAACCCCTATTCGAAGGGTTTAAGGGGTGTAAGATAAAAAGGGATGTTCTGTAAGACAGCTGATTACATAGGGATGTCGGCCCGTATTACGGTGGATGTAAGGATTCAGTTTTACGCCAGTTTTGGGTGTTTGGATGTTTAGAAGCCTGGTAATGACTAGCGTGAGAAGGTACCTAATGTTTTTCGTGTAGTTTTGGGACTGTTTTTTTTATGTTTGGATGTAGTTGTGTAGTTTTGTTTAGAAAATAATGTGGACGATGAACTGGGGTGTATAACAGTAAAAAAAACTACCTTATGAGTCAGCTTTTATAAGAGAGGGATTTGAGGCTAAATAATAACTATAGTCGCACGGCTTGCCGTAGTCGTTCAATTCTCAATTTTCAATTATTTATTGCATTCCATAAAACAGGCTTAAAATTAATGACGTAATTATGGACCCTGTCGGGCACAGCATGATAGGAGACAAGAGGAAGAGCGCTTCTTTTGTAAGTATTTATATTATTTATTTATTCCGGTACATAATTGTATTTTTATTTTAATAAGTACTACTTTTTCTTCTAATTCTAACATTTAATTTACTTAAGTATTTTCAAAATATTTAGGCTCTTTAAATTATAAAATATAATACCAGCTTGATGTGTTCCGTGGATGTGTGGGGACTAAGCCGTTGCTCCCGGCTGTCATTCGTAGATCTTTGAAAGTCGTTACGGGTAGTCAGAAAATCAATCTGCCTGTCCTTTTCCCAACGATGTTGGGGACGGCTTCCAATCTAACCGGATGCAGTAGGATGTATTTTACATGAAGCGACTGCCTATCTGACCTCCACAACCCAGTAACAAGGTAAACACGATACCCCTTTGCAAGACTGGTTGTCAGACTTTCAGGATTCTGACTACACGTAAAGACTGTCAAAGGTCTACAATTGACAGCCGGGATCAACGGCTTCGTGCTTTCCCAGGCAAGACAGATCTACAAACCGACTGCACCAAGCGTAGTTTCAGCTCATGTAGCCAATCCAATACTATAAAAATAATTAATCCTTCTCTATACTCGATCCAATCAAGAAGAACTATAAATAATTTAAAATTTCTCGCGAAAAGCTTTAGTTCCAACTTTACAAGCGATTTGAAACTCGTTAGAGCTGCCCGGGAGCTAATAGTCTGGGATATTACGGCAAACTTGCCGTATTTATCCCAACTAGGTTTAAACCGATCTTATGCGGACTGTGCTGTGTTTAGGTGCTGTAGTTACTGGCGTGTGCTTGTGGCAAGTGGAGTGGAAAGGTTCGTTTTTGATGTGTAAAATCTTTCCTCTCGCTTTCGTGCAATCTGTGGGAGTGATTTCGTGGAAAGGGACGGAAGTGACGGAAGGTAATAGGAAGTCAAAATATTTTTCTAAAAGTTTTGAGTGACGGATTGAAATTTGCTAAGGAACTAGAAAGGACTTTTACCAAAGTGAGATGTCAGAGGGGCAATTCCCGTATTTTTAACAACGTTCGCAATCTCATCTCAGTCTCAATATGTCAAAAATTGTGTAGCGTTTACCTACATTTTTGACAGTTGATTGTCGCTGGCATGAGATTGCGACTGTTTTTAGGTACGAGAATTGGGCCTCAGATGTTGTGCATAATATGTGACAACTGAGGGGCAATTCCCGTATTTTTAACAGCGTTCGCAATATCATCTCAAGACTCAATCTGTCAAAAATTGTATAGCGTTTAATACAATTTTTGACAGATTGAGTCTTGAGATGATATTGCGAACGTTGTTGAAATTACGGGAATTGCCCCTCTGTAAGGTTCGCTCGTTTTTTTTAATCCCAGATAGTAATTTGACAGATGCAAATGTCAAACTGTGAAATGAAGAAATTATATATAAGGTCGGACTTTTAATTAGAGGCAGTAAACTGACACTTCTAATGTCATTTTTACTGTCATTTCGCTGTCAAATGGGAACACTTTTTAACGAAATGACAAATAAGAAGTGTCATTTTACTGCAGCTAATTAAAAGTCGGAGCACAGAACATTTTGTAATGTCAAATCACTATCTGGGATTAAAAAACGAACTTTATATTTTGTGATTGTAAATATAACAGAGGGGCAATTCTCGTATTTTTAACAACGTTCGCAATCGCATCTCAGTCTCAATCTGTCAAAAATTCTACAGCGTTTACATACATTTTTGACATTTGATTGACGCTGGCATGAGATTGTGACCGTTTTTAGGTACGAGAATTGGCCATTAGATCAGTAAATACCTTTAATTATTACCAGCCTAAAAATCACGAGTATTAAGGCACTCTGCAGATTTTTTTTTTAAATTGTGTACGTTGGATAGATCACTTGGAAAGTAAATTCGATTGTATTGGTTTTGATTCCCATTTCATACACTGAATAATATTTTGAGAATCTTTGTTGTGCTTGTATCGTATATATTTACGGCACAACACAGACTTTTATGTACAGTCTATAATGCAAATTGAATAAAAATAAGGATAAGCTTATTTTAGAATTGAACATGTATTTTTTTACGCAAACTATGTCAACAGTAATAATACACTTTGTACATACGATAGCAGGTGTGTAACGTTAGGTAATAAAATTATAGCGTTTATGACACAATAAAGTAAACACACTTAATTAGAAAAACGCATTTTAACTGACCAGCCTTAATAAACAACATTGTAACTAACGACATTAGTACCTATTACACCACTTCTACAAAACAAGTAATAAACTACAGCCAGTAAACTAGTAAATAATTTGTTGATAAAATTTATAATTTTATTAAGTAATTTTTTAAGAGTTAATTTTGTACATATTAATAAAAATGTAGTTTACAAATTAAATGTTTTACATCAATCAAACAAAAAACAAGAAGCTTTAAAATTTATAATGTATCATCATCATCATCATCATCATCATCATCATTTTAGCCGAAAGAGGCATAATAATATGTCGAGCAACGGCCTATGTTGCCCCCAAGCAGAATGTATATTTAACATTGTAAATTTTAAATTTTATAAATCAGCACACAAACAATCTGAGTATCCATCAAAGACATTTCCAGTCAATAATATACACTGATTTCCTACCACAAATAAACAGCTGACTATAAAAGTAATTCATCCTTCCTCTACATAAATTCTACTCCCCCAAGCCAGCAGACATTCCAGTCAAGCAACTCTCCCGTGCAAACCCGCATTCTATCTGAGATTAAGTCTGCCACAACCGCGTCGGTCGACCGCCGATCGATCCCAGCATTATACCGGCCAGACAAGTGGCCAGTTACTCGCCTTGAATAGATTACCGAGTTTAAACACTCCCTGTATTGTTAGTGGTTGTGTTAGGGCAGAAGTGCATGGTGTGTGTATGGGAGGGAACGATGATGCACTCTCAGTCATGTGGTCTAAGGCTTAGGGCAGAAATTTTTAAAGATATAGAGGAACTGTAAATGAAAATGTTTTGCCCTTTGAAGTTTTTTAATACGAGAAATATGTTTTGTATTATAAGACCATTAACGAAAATGAAAAAGTGTTATGATCGTAGCACGTGGCATTCTGTAGTTTCTTAAGACCACAGACTTCTTATAGGTTTTCTTATAATCTTCGGGTAAAGAACTATTTTCTGTATTTTTTTTTTCAAAAATTTTGAGTGTTCCTTTAAGGGTTCCGTTTTTTCCTTTTGAGGTACGAAACCCTAAAAACGCTATGTTACACCGGCCCACAAAAGTACCAGGCCCACATAATCACCAAAGAGGTTATTATAAAATCAAAGTTTGACTCACCTGGACAACATTGCATCATTGGCGCTCCCAAAATGATTCGCAGCCAACGCTGCTTCAAGCACATTGGACTCTCTTCTCGGCTCCGCACGATTCAAAATCGAACTGATAGAAAAACTCGTGTACGGCGCACTGCCCGTTGCTTTCTCTTCTTTGTCCTTCTTCAACTCATAAAAGGGACTCTTCTGATCCTTTCTGGAAGGAGAAGAGGTGATGTCAGGACTGCTTGCCCCGGAAACCACGTTCACTTCGATGTCCCGGTCGTCTTGTGAGGATACGGGCGAGTCCATTTTGGTGGTTACTGCTTCATTTTATGATGACCTGGTAAGTGAAATTGAGAGTTGTTTTAGCTTACTTGAAATGATATTCTTTCTGAGACACATTTCAACTTTTAGGTAATTAGCGTCATCGCATTGTTCAATGTCAAAGTCCCGTGTGGTGTCTGTATGTTCGGGTTAACCTCAGAAACTACTGGGCCAATATGATACCGTTGCTAGACATGTAGGTAAGCAAGTACGTAACACAATCCATCACAAATTGATCGTGGATTATATTTATACTAATAACTAGCTGCGCCCCGCGGTTTCGTAGACCGGTATAAAAAGTAGCCTATGTGTTAATCTAGGGTCTAGGGTATAAGCTATCTACATACCAAATTTCATCCGAATCTGTCCAGCCGTTAGAGCGTGAAAAAGTAACAAACATACAAACACACACTCTCAAACTTTCTCCTTTATAATATTACTAGCTGCGCCACGCGGTTTCACCCGCGTAGACCGGAATAAAAAATAAACCTATGTGTTAATTCAGGGTAAAAGCTATCTACATACCAAATTTCATCCAAATCGGTCCAGCCGTTTGAGCGTGAAGAAGTAACAAACCTACACACACACACACACACACACCCACACTAAAACTTTTGCCTTTATAATTAGTGTGATAATAAAGCTGAAAGTGTTTGTTTGTTTTTTTTGTGTGTTTTAACGCGCTAATCTCTAGAACTATCAACCATTTGGATTTAAAAATTATTTTTGCCTTTTATAGCCTAATTCTTGAGAAAGGTATACAGGTGTAGGTAGGTCTTAGTAGGTTGGCTATTTAACATCACGCTGTGACCTTTCGGAGCCGAGCAAAAAGAAAAAAGTCAGAAACAACGCTGAGTGATAACGAAGTAGAGCTTGTCCACTCTGAAATGACGAAGCTCTAACAGCACAGGCGGGCGATGCACAGGTGGGTCGGGGGTACAAGAAATTTCACGCAGACGAAGTCGCGGGCAGAAGCTATTATTATATACAGGTTGAATTTTTCAAGAGGGCGTGGATGGTCAAATCGGAAACTATGAGGAATCGAAAAGTACTCAAAGGAGAGACTCCTTTGAGTACATTTCGCTCGTTTTTGAAGAAAACTAAAACTGCATCATTGGATTTTTGAAAAATCAATTTTTCTAGCCAGGAAACGCGTTGATTTTGCAAAAAAAACAAACTGTATTATTACACCATTCGATAGTGTCACTAATAAGGATCGAATTCTGGGAAGTAATGACATATGGCAAACTGAAGGGAAGAGCTCATTTTTAACAAAATCCTTTTTAGGGTTCCGTACCAAAATGGTAAAAAAGGAACCCTTATGGTTTGACTCAGTCTGTCTGTCTGTCTGTCACAGCTGGATATCTCAAGAACTACTAATGCTATCGACTTGAAATTTGGAACAGTTATAGATGACGTTTACCCAGCTATTTTGCAAATAAGAAAGAAGTAAAAATAATTGTTTTTTTTTGGAACAGGGACTAAAAGGGGGTCTTAAAAATTCAAAGTGGGGCTACTAGGGCATGTGGGGTATCATATGAAAGAACGGTGTTTGCACATTCTCAAACTTTTAAAAAATTTTTTTAGTCCGCATAGTTTTCGACTTTTGATGAAAAATGTAAAAAAAAATACCGTTTCCCCCCCCCCCTATTTTCTCCGAAGTTTGCAAAGATAAAAATCTGAAATTATTCTATGTGATAGAAGTTTATGTAAAGATTACAGGGAAAATAAAACGATGTCTCTAAATAGCACACTTTTTCAGAAATCATAACGGAACCCTCGGTGCGCGAGTCCGACTCGCTCTTAACCGGTTTTTTATTTTATTTTTCTTATGTCACCTATCTTTAAACCTTAACTGATTAATTGTTCAAAATAATGACCATTGTTTTCATGTTTAAACAAATAAAAAAATCTTATATTATCTTATCTTACATAGCTGCATTCGACGTCTCAAGGATTGTACTGCATTCAGCATTACAATATTCCTCATAGTTTCGAATTTAGCCATCCACGCCCACTTGAAAAATTCATCCTGTATATTAATCTACTATCCCCATTATGCACGCTCACTGCTAGTGCCAGTAAGCGAGCTATTGTTTATGTACCAATGTAAACGCACCTGCAAATTACAAACTTTAAGATTTTTAAACTTATAGCTACTCCATTTCTCTTCAGAACCGAACTAAACTCCACTGAAATACAACCCAATGAAACTTCAGATCCACTAAACTAAAACTTAGTCTCTTAAGACGTTTAACATGATCAATAATTCAGCCGTTTTAAGTGCGTTATTGTTCTAAGCTTTATTTCGTCTCGTCCCGCGGGTACAGGCTAATATAACAAGGGTAGATTCACCCCATTGTTTGAATAAGTAATGAATTATAAGGATTTTGGATGAAAAAGAATTTGATGTAAGCTAATCGTGTTATGGGATCAGGTTTAAGACGTTTTTTGGAATGATATTTACTTTTAAATGGATTCTCTTCTCGATCTATGAAAACTGTTTTAATATTTTATTTGTTTTGTAGTTAGATACTGAGTGTCTTTGTTGAAGATCAACTCTAGAACTACTAAACTGCTCAATGGAATTATAAAAATGGCCTTTAATCAAATCAAAACTAGAATTGGTTCAAAGGTCTCCCTCATAGCTTTCCACTTGTGGCGACATCTACATCGCCACATATGAACTACGCATCAATGACATGACGTCACGCAATCCTCCATCGCGCAATTAGAGTTTACCACTCGACTAGCATATATACAACGTCCCGACATCAACCATTGGGCAGTTGCCCACCAGACACGACACCAGTCTGGTCGGAGGATCCTCCCTTTTCAATAGAGAATGAGTGAACTTTACACCCTGTTCCTCATGCCTCTAAACACTTTTCCCTGTGTGTTCTCCAGCCAATCCCCGATAAACACCTGTAAGTCATCACGCCTTTCTTAGCATAGAAAATTTCAAAAGTTCCTTAACTCCAGACTTGTGATTTGTTTCTCAATGGAGGCGCTAGTTGGCAGCACTGCAATAGGGGCGAGCCTATTGCCAACAGGCAATTAATAATAACAACTGTTATTTAATAATAACTGTTATTGGGTTTTTCATCTGGAATTTCTCAGCAGCAGCCCGGAGTCTGGATTTGTGCCCGGTTGTTACCGGGCACAAATCCAGACTCCCCAGATTATCCCATTTGAGGTCGCTTTCTTCCATACCTACGGACAGTGGGCTGCATCAATTGGGTACCCCAGTTGTATTAAAATTTTAATACAACTAGGGTACCCAATTGATGAAGCCCACTGTACATCTTTAGTGTCCGTCTTGCCAATATAATATACAGGGTGGAAGGGACACCGACGCGCAAACGGTCACCACGTATTCAGTACATCATTCTGAGCCCCCCTATATATAGAAATTGTTCATCGGTTGTTGAAAAAAAAATCTGCTCTTCCATACATTTTGACCGTGTAGGTATTGCACGATTGTAGGAAACTGCAGAAAAAATTCTATATAGGGGGGGGCTCAGAATGATGTACTGAATACGTGGTAACCGTTTGTGCGTCCATGTCCCTTCCACCCTTTATATTCTATCACTTTCTATACATAGGTACCTGTCAAATTTCACACAATCCATACCATTCCCTTTCTCAGTAAGAGTGATTATTTATCCATCAATACAATAATTACAGCACAATTTATTTAAATGCTTCACAACATTATTTAACACCGATTTCAATAGTCCTTTTAACCCAATTGCAAAAACGATTTGGCATCGAAAAATCAAATGAGATTTAATATGAAACGACAGTATCAGATACAGGCTTTCCGCATGTATACAATACGGCAATTTAATGATAAATGCTCTCAAACTACCGCTGAAATGGCATGTTTTCAGCGGCAATCATTCCTGTATTCACCGATGAGTTTTTACTCAACTGCGATGAGACGCATTTCATGGTTTTTTTTTTGTATTTGTTATTTGTGAGGTACGGTATTAGATTTTGTAATGCGGAGTTTATTGAAATGAATGTTAGATGGAAACTGGTTTAGGTATATTTAATCGGTGTTGGGTTTTCCCCAGGACTTCATCCAGTTTGTTTCCTTTTCTTCTGGCCAGTTATCTCTTATAAAACGGGCAACTACATATCCCTTTCCTGAAGGAATCTCGACATGTTGTGCGGAAAAACTGACAATCCGCCGGTGTCGCGGGTTGTTCGAAATAGATACCGTGGCACAGGCAATTGAAGGAACACGGGTGGGTTTTAGTCAGTAAAAGTCTGACACGCCCTTCCGCTCCACCCAGAGCGGGAGAAGTCATTTGATGATTTCCCATCCACAAAAAAAAAAAGCACTGGAAGAGTGGGTGTTGAACTGTTGACCAATGACATGGAGGTCCAAATTGTGACGTTAATCAGAAAAATCTGAATTCCTCATACCTACGGGTATCCGAAAATACCCCTGTATGTTCCGCGATTTTTTGTAGTTTTCGAGTTATTTTTGTTTTTGTAATTATTTACATGTTTCCACCGGTGGAGCTTCGAAAATTCATATCTTTTTTGTAGGGGATATTTTTTTTTTTTTTTTTTTTGTAACATTATCGTCTTGAATGTTAAGTTCATGTCGCTAAAACATTAAACATCAACATTTATTAAATAAATCTTGATGTTTTGTTAAGGCGTAAATACCGTGCGAAGCACTTACATGTAATCGAGAGTCGTAGTTACATATAAATTAAAGTCATTTTTCGTGTTTCTTTGTGTGGCCGTATTAATCTTTTAAACTACGCAACAGATTTTGATGAGGTTTTCACCATCATAATAGAGAATTTAGTCCGAAAGGTTTTATGTATAAATACAACATCAATCTGCCTAGCCTTTTCCCAACTATGTTGGGGTCGGCTTCCAATCTAACCGGATGCAGCTGAATACCAGTATTTTACACGGAAAGACTGCCTATCTGACAACACAGTTACTGGGTAATACGACACCCCTTGGTAAGACTGGTTGTCAGACTTTCGGGCTTCTGACGACCCGTAACGACTGTCAAAGATCCACGAATGACAGCCGGGACCAACGGCTTAACGTGCTTTCCGAGACACGGAGGAATCTCGGTATGTAAAGATCCACGGACAACCCGGCAAGCGTAGCTTAACCTGATGAAATGTTTTTAAAATTAGGTACCTATTCAATTAATATTATTTACTAGTGCGCTAATTGATTACATTCATCAAAAAAGCATCTTTTCATTTAACAATCTTAAACATTTTGTCACGCGTGAGCGAGAGAGGTGATGATAAAATGTGACAGTGCAACTGAAACTTAGTAGCGTCATTTTGTGAACTAATTAAATATGTACCGAGGGTAATTACAATTGGAGGCACGCGTCCGAGATCTCTGATAAACTTATCGAGGGCTTGTCGTGTTGTGGGCGGCATCCCATCATTAGTTGGGTTCCGGACGTCAGATGACAGTTGTGAGGTGAAAAATACTGATATTTCAGACCTTTGGACCTTTGGACGACACGGTTGGCGCAGTGGTTGAGCAATTGACTGCTGCGCAGCATGTCGCAGGTTCGATTCCCGCACGAAACAAATATTTGTACGACCTACAAGTATTTGTTCCGAGTCTGGGTGTTTTTCTATCTATAATATGTATGTATTTACAAAAAAAAATGTATATAAGTAGTTTATCAGCCATCTCGTTACCATAACACAAGCATTAGGTTGCTTAGCTTGGGACTAGATGGCGTTGTGTGAAATGTCCAAGGATATTTATTTATTTTTTTATAAACGACGAGAAAAGAGTAATATGTACGGATTGCAGCACGTGGCGTTCTGTAGTTTCTGTCTGCCCCCTTGGGAAGAGGCCGTGAATATAATCAGGGCTCATATACATAATAAGTATGTATTATGTATATTTGGCGTTGTGTGAAATGTCCAAGGATATTTATTTATTTATTAAATTATTTGGAATTTATTTATTTGCTTTCATGTAAGTACTAAATACTGGTTTGGTAAAGTATGCATTACAATCTCATGGCACAGTATTAATACATGAACCCTATAATTTGTATCAATTTAGTCATTTGCCTATTTACCTATCGCAGCCAACAAGCTTAATTAGCTGACCATAACCCAGTTACTGAATAATACGATACCCCTTGGTAAGACTGGTTGTCAGACTTTCGGGCTTCTGGACGACCCGTAACAAGTCAAATAGCCAAGAATGACAGCCAGGACCAACGGCTTAACGTGCTTTCCGAGGTACGGGGGGGTCTCGGTATGTAAAGATGGTCACCCATCCACGGACCGACCGCGGCAAGCGTAGCTTAACCTGATCGATTGAACCCTGTGGCTGTTATTACTTAGCCATGAGCCTCGCCAATAATGAGTGAGAAATAAGACTAAAGAGGCAATATTTAAACGATTGATTAAGGAACATTGAAGATAGCGGATCAGCTGTTGTTAATTTATTACATAAATCAAATGTGTTAAGTACCCTGACGATTACCGTTAAGCTTTACAATTGATTAGATCTAAAGCATAAGCCTCTGCTCCGTGTTTCAAAAGTTTCTTCAGGAAACAAGGTTTGATCCCAAAATGGATAAATGCTCACTAAATCTGCGTCAACCTGCTGACGAAAACCCTAACCCTAGACGGTCGACGTCAGGGGCACCCCGAGGTTTGGTTGGTTAGGTTCTTTTAAACCCTGCAGACAGAAATAGGTCCGTCGACCTGCTGACAGTTTTCTAAAGTTATAATTTCACAATAAAAGGGTTTTAATTTTGGTGAGCATTTATCCATTCTGGCAGGTATTTCGAATTTTTTGGTAGTAAAATAGGTACTTTTCTGGTAGGCGTTTAAAGACAAGCCATATTATTTCAGAAATATTAACCATCAAAATCAGTTCAGTAACTCAGTCATACTTGAAAACGTACCAAACAGACAAATTGACAAATTTTCGCAATTATAGCGTTAGTGTGTATTTTACGTACTAAATAGTGATAACACAATTATAATTATAAGTACCTACTGGTTATCGTGTAAAAAGGTAATTTTCAAACGCTGTGGCATTGGGTCACGGGTTGCGATCATAAATACACCTTTTTAATTACCTGCCCGACGATATTAGCAAAGTATTACTTATTTATTCATTACATGCTGTTTTTGTACTTATGTCTGTAATGTTATTTAACCAACACAATGTGATAATTATAAAAAAATTGGTTTGAAGGGAATTATATGTAATTCTGTGTGCCAAATTTCATTAAAATCCGTTCAATTACTTATTATTTCTTTTTTAGTTTTTTATTTTTCACTTTTTAGTTATGGTATGGTCAGCAACATAAGTCGATTAGCACCGCTACTTTTACACATCATGTAAATTAATACAAAATGATTTGATTATCTCTTTTTTTCCTAAAATACCTAAGAGTCTAGTAGATCATTAAATTATTTTACTTCTGTTCCGATTTTAATTAAATATCTTGCTCAGTAATTAAGATTTAAAAAAACTGAAGTGTTAGTTGACTTTTGTTGCTGACTGTACTTTTTACCAATACGTATACCTCTACTTGCTATGTGACAGGAAGTATTATAACATCATCAAGATACAAAAAATGGATTAAATACGTATTATCAAAGGTTAATAAAATATATGGGACCACCGCTCAAGCTTCTATATCAAATGAAAAAATAATTTTCAAAATCGATCTACAAGCGACGAAAATATCGATGAACAAACATAAAAAAATACAAACAGACGAACATTATAACCTCCTTCTTTTTTGAAGTCGGTTAAAAAAATATATCAAAGTAGGTAAACAAAACCACTTTCCAGCACTAGAGTATCTACCTACGTAATCGCGAAACAAACAAGATGGCGATATAATTAGGTAATTAACCAAAGTGACGCGCATGCCGGGCGACTATCAATCAGATCACATGTTGCCAACTAATATGTTATGCTAATTGACGTTTAAAGGTTTTTTGGGGCATTTAGCTGAAGATTGTAGTTACTAATATAAGTAATTAAAGGAGTGTGTATTCAAAGTTTGTAAAATGACTCGTTATGGGATCTCGGTTTTGGTATATTGAAAATTGATGCAATCACAGCCACAAAAGCCACGACTAGTTAATTTTAAAAGGTAATATTTAAACGCACATCAAAAATACTGTTTGCACATCAAAATTTGCATGTCTAAATATAATCTACAGTTTACAAAAAAAAAAAGAAAAATAGCTTGCCCTGTAAAATTTTCTTCGAATCATTCACGGCACTTAGATTAGCGACGATTTATATTATTCCCGTGAATCTTAACCCTCAAATAATTGTTTTACAACCATCAACCACATTGTGTTGCCAGTAACAAAATACTAAAGATAAAATCACAAACAACGCCGGGTGTTCTCGATTCAGTGACGCGTAATCGATGTGAAAACGATACTTTATATCGATTAGCTTTTTACAACGTCAGTGCCTTTGCCTTTTAAGTTTTTAATTAAAAGTTTACGTAAAACATGTTTAGTTTGTTGTCATAATATGTTTTGAGGCTTGGGAATACTTTTTTTTATGGAAAAGTAGTGCAATAATTGTATGAAAAGATGTTGAACGCACCTTTTATACAGGTCAGTATTTATTATTTAGTATTAAAGCTCCTGAACTACGCTGAGGATTAAAACGATAAATGCATTATACGGTATCGGCTTGGATTACATTTCAAATGACTGCAGAAATCAGATGCTCTACATTGTATAATTATGGTAAAATAGCTTTTGCCCGCGGCTTCGCCTGCTTGGATGTAAACATACCACGGGCACGTACACACACCGTACACGTACGTACCGGGAATTCCTTCCTTATTCCTTGTCTACATTATAAAGGAAACTCCTGTGCAAAATTTCAGCTTTAGGTGCAAGGGTTTGGGCTGGGCCTTGATGAGTCAGTCAGTCAGTTAGGACTTCCCTTTTTATTTATATAGATGAATATAATTAAATATCGATAATCGATTATTCTAAAGCCCCAATAGAAAGCGCTAATATAACCTCTCTCATTCGTGGATCTTTGACAGTCGTTACGGGTCGTCAGAAGCCCGAAAGTCTGACAACCAGTCTTACCAAGGGGTATCGTATCGTAGTTACCAGGTTGTGTAGGGCTACACACTACCCTGTGTAGCCCTACACAACCTGGTAACTGGTAACCCTACGGTTATACTGAAGGCCTGCTGATCAGCCTCAATGACCATTCTGTAATAAAGAAATCCCGAACCTATCATCCAATTCAAGTAACAGTTAGGTCGAACAAAAAATCTATGGCATCTAGCAGTCCTCTGAGCAAAAATAAGTTCTACGCTACAATTGCTAAAAAGAACCTGCACATTTTTTTGCCGTTAGTTGCTAATTTGATTAGAAAAACGGCCGAAAGTTCCACCGGACAATATTTAAAACTAGTACGTACATATTTTTAAAAATACTTCAGTTGCAAAAAAAAACACTTTTCTTGTAAGTATTTTGTTTAATTTTTAAGTTTATTTTATTTTTATTATTTGTTGTTATAGCGACAATAGAAATACACAATCTGTGAATCAACTGTCTAACTATTACGGTTCATGAGATACAGCCCGCTAACAATCAGACGGACAGACGAACGGATGGACGGACAGCAGAGGCTTAGTTAAAGGGTTCTGTTTGGCACAGTTCGGGTACGGAACCCTAAAAAGGCAATGAATTTACTATTAAATATCTCACCTGCTATCATAAAACCTATGTTAAATTTAACGTATTTTCAACAACATTTACCAAAACTTAGGTTTGTAACAAGATTGCAAGCAGATGGTCATTTGAAGATACCATCTTTTGTACAGTTTAGTGTGTAGTAAACCTAACCCTTTGCATGCTAATCGCGCACAGTGTTAATTCGGGCGGCTTACACACCGTAGCGATCAGGCGGTCAGATTAGAATTTTGTTTTCTAATTCTCTAATGTCATTCTGGCGTTTTGAAATTGGAACTTTGAATTTATAGTGTCATGTGTCAACGATAATTTAAACTCTAGCCGATGTTTTTCTTATGGTTTGGTTTCATAAGAAAGCGGTGAACAGTAACAATGGCGGGTGTCCAAATCGGCCGGACGGCCGTTATAATAATGACGGAACTGCTCTTTTAGGTAACCGTAGTTTTACAAACTGAAGATCACTTTTTATTTTTTGATTAATTGATTAGGCAATGTCAACTTCAGAAGTCAAGCTTACAATACGTATTGGCACGCACATATTACCGCGCTTCCCAACTTAGCCTTAATTCTGTAAAGCTAAAAAACTAGTATTACAATACATTATTCCTAAATAAAGGCTCTCTTCTACTTTGTGAACGTTGAAGTGAAAGTAAAACTTTTAAAGCTGCGCGGGCATTCATTTCCCGGTTATACCTAACTCTACTCTCAAGATAAGAACAGAGTAATTAAAAATAATATTAATATAACAACGTCAAAATTATGTACAGTACAACTATTTTCTTAATGCCCCTCGGCAAACTTTGTGTTTCGTCAGTCGTCGGATTTCTATCAGTTGCCCTTTGCACTTGGTGTAGACCGGACGCTCTAAATCGACTTGGAAGTATATAGAGTTGTTAATACTCGTTTAACTTGATGTAATTTATTTTAAAAATGGGAGGAATGGTGCTAAACACGAAGTTTGCCGACGGACATTAAGAAAATAGTTGTACTGTACCTATTTACAAGATCAGCCTTGGACACTTATGAAACCGTTGGAAGCTAGTAGCAGTTGCACGGTTCCAATTGGTCGTTTCCTATCGTCGTTTTCCGTCGCTCGACGGAGAAGAGCCGACAAGAAACTCCACGGTTAGGTACTCTTTTAAAAAAAATTGCCGGTTACAAAATTTTCAAATAACATTATTAATAGGTACGGAAGGACAGTGTAGGCCTTTCAACAAGTACCAGGTACCTACTTAAGTGACGCAAAGTCAAGAGAGAACAATTCAAATCACAATTAAATGAACTAGGTACTTTTAATAGCTCTAAAAAAACGTTACGCTACGGTGTAATAGACGCCCCGGTGACGTTCACAACGCATCTTAGTTAAAGGGTTATTAAAATTATACTTTGTAATGTATTTTATGACTTCAGCGGTCGGCTGTTAAAAACTCATTTATAAATTAAAAATACAGTGCTAGTGGAGGCGCCTTAATAGGTGAACACTTACAATTATCTATGCGTACAACTTCATTAAAATTTGTTACGTCTAACGGACAGGATCGATTACAAACTGTTTACCATAGACGTATAAAAAAGGAGGACTCCGCGCCACGCATATCGAAAGTGAAGCACCGTACCGATCTATATGTGCGTGATTTGAGTACCTGCAAAGACGCCGTCACTCGTGTCACGTAATGGCGGCCGGTCGGCATACTATGATGTAAATGTGTGCGTGAAGCGTGTTTGTACAAACGGTCCTGGCATACTTACTGTGTTTCGCTTTCGATATGCGTGGCGCGGAGTCCTGCTTTTTTTATACGTCTATGCTGTTTACGATAAATATTTTTTTCATTGGTATGAGAATATATTCATCATTTGTTTTTTTTTTCTGTAAATGTTATGTACACCTATAA
Organism: Cosmia trapezina; assembly: GCA_905163495.3. Classification (NCBI taxonomy): domain Eukaryota; kingdom Metazoa; phylum Arthropoda; class Insecta; order Lepidoptera; family Noctuidae; genus Cosmia; species Cosmia trapezina. The sequence goes on along the minus strand of LR991041.1, from coordinate 4,523,534 downwards.
TTTGTTTATACATTAGCAGTAATACCTTTCCTAAATACTTTTTAGGGTTCCAAACCTTAAAAGGAAAAAACGGAAGCCTTATAGGGTCACTTCGTTGTCCGTCTGTCTGTCAGTCTGTCAAGACCCTTTTTCTCAGGAACGCGTGGAGATATCAAGCTGAAATTAATATCAAATATGTAGTTCTATGGTCCCTTGGAGCTCTAAAAAAATAAAGCTTCTAAGTCAACGCAATTAAAAAATACGGCCATTTGTGCGACATATTTGTATACTCGCAAGTAAATCAAAATTCCCGTTGACCTAGAATCATGAAAGGCAAGAAGCAAGGTCACACAGCACAAGTAAAGGAAAAAGTCCAAAAATCGTTCATTTGTAATTTTTACACTTAAAAATGTTTTTTTAGATTACAACCTTACATTTTGCAGTTGGAGAATTGACCGTGACGTACCTATATCTATGTATGGTAGAACATGTTTTTCAACTACAAAGATAAGTTTGTTTTTGGGATAAATTCTTTTCAAATACGGAACCCTTCATTGTGCGTGGTCCAACACGCACTTGGCCGGTTTTTTAAACCAATGTTGAATGTATATGCTGTTGATGTTTTTAATAAATAAATAAATAAATCCGCTCATTCCGTGGAAAGAATATTTGTCGGCAGAAACGTGACGAGGCTAACTTCCCATCAGTGTGTGCAAGACATTTAAGACGCAGATATGTGCCAACGGCCTTGAGTGGTTATCTTGCGTGTTCTGTGCTGAGCTCACGCAACGCGTCGTACGTCCACCCACTAATATGACTCGCCCATCAAAGAGCGCTGTCCCAAATTAGATGCATTATTGATTATATTACACACTAGCTGACCCGATAGACGTTGTCCTGTCCAAATTTCAATAATTCATACAAAATTCTCATAGCAAATGCACTTTCAGTTTTCCCAATTTTTCCAATTTTGCCGGCAACTTTTCCAGTTGTTCTCTACATAACAATCTTCCTCGGAATTCAACAAATATTTGAAAAAAAAAATTGCCGAGTTAGTCGAGCCGTCGAGTTTTGCGCTTAGCAACACATTTAGCCATTCATTTTTATTTACATAGATAGTTAAAACAAAGGTATTATATTAAAACACGTACTAAAAGAACGAATACTCGCGCGCGCGTTCTAAAAGATAGATCATTTAATTATCTTTAAAATGGTTTCATAAAAATACGCTTGATAGTTTTTGCGTGATTCTCAGTTTTTTATCCGCGTTAGACATAACTTTACAAATTAACTACACTATAATTATAAACATAATCTAAAATATTCACACATTAAGTTATGAAAATAATGCTCTAATTTAACATATATTTTTTCCAAATCATTAACACTACTCGTTTAGACTTAATCTTCAGTTTAAAATCATTGAAACTCGGTTATCGTCGCCTTAAGTGCGCGTTACTCGACGAGGTGATTTTAATGTTCGTGGAGGTCATTTTAATGCATGAGATAATAATGGAGCGTGGGTTGCTCACCGCAATTGTCGGTCAAAATGTTTTCCTTCACTATCTGACTGTCAGTGTTTCTTTATTAGTAAAATATTAACTAAGATTTTTACTACCTATATTTTAGACTAGATTTTCCAGCAGCTTCGCACGGGAACGTACCTAATACTTACCGGGATAAAAGTATGTATTATCCATGTTATAAACTATGTGTCCATCCAAATTCTATAGAAGTATAAGATATATTCAAATATTATCGTTAATTCATGCAAGCCTATAGTCTTTTTGTTAGGTTTACTGCTCAGAAATTGTGCACAACGTGTCATGTCTTGAATACTATCATGAATTCATGCAATCTTAGTACTTTTTTAGGTTACAGAGGTTTTTCTTTCCGTTTTGTTAGGTATTTTTAAATATTTTTTCCAGTTTTTCCAAAATGACATAACTTTCTTATATACGAACCAATTGAAATAAAACAAATAAATTGAAAGTGAAAGAAATTTAAACAGTAAATGTTAAGTGAAACTTACACAATCAATGGATTATTTAAAAAAATATATAAAACCGCACCCAAATCGGTTAATATTAGCGTGCACAAACGCACGGACAGACCGACAAACAGACAAAAATTCTAAAAAATGTTTTGGTTTCTATTGCATTAATACCAACCCCCAAAATCATTACCCCCAATAATAGTTTTTCTCAAATATCTTCCACGTACAGACAGCGATGAGATACACTTTTATTATATGTATGTGTAGATAGTTATAGATAGGTCCACGCTTGACCATTCTCTCACCTGACTCAAACGATGATACGGTCCGCAAAAATGAACACTTGCTTAACCTATGAATCACTCAATCAATCAATCACTTAATTGATGATAATATTACTCAATTTATTTCCCACTTTCTGTCTACTACGTAGAAAACACGTACCGTCCTTGCTTGCCAACAATAAAAAACCATAAATACTTAGCAGTCACATAGATAATTTATTCGAAACTAAACGCAAGTCTCTATGGACATAATATTACTGTCATTTGCCAACGTCCGTGACACTTGTCACTCGCTTAATATAGGTACTACTTTCTAATTAACACTTTCCTAATTAATATTTTATGTATATCGCTTTTTATTGCCTGACAAATCGGTTTTTTAATTAGACTTTTTAAAACGGAAAATTAGGGTGTAGCTAATTGTTATAGATAATAAGTACCTATGGAAAAACTAACTAAAATTTGACAAGTTATGTTCTGGGTGTCAAAATTTTAAACCTATTTGTATATTTTAATTTTTAAGGTAAATAGTATGTATAAAATGATGAATTAATAAAATTTTGTCATTTTCAAGACTTCTAATGTTAAATATAATAAAAAGAGAAGTCCTGACTGACTGACTGACTGACTAACTGATTGACTGACTCATCAACGCCCAGCCCAAACCCTTGGACCTAGAAAGCTGAAATTTTGCACAGAGGTTCCCTTTATAATGAAGACAAGGAATAAGGAAGGAATTCCCGGCAGCAGGTTCCCTTGGGATAATTTCCGACATCAACGCGGGCGAAACCGCGGGCAAAAGCTAGTGTTAAATATTGTTAAGAATTTTATAGTCCTACAAGTACAATGTCCATAAAGTATAAGCTCATGCCGCCTGTGATACAGGTTTATCCTAGTACAAGCATCTAACATTATAATAACTTTGTAAATTATGTCTAAGATTTTATGTTATTTTTTTTCCAATTATTAAAATACTAAATAAATATTTATTATATTTATTACTAGCTTTTGCCCGCGGCTTCGCCCGCGTGGATGTCGGAAAATATCCCATGGCAACGTTCACGTGGAAAACATAGGGCATATCCATAACTTAAGAAATGCTGGGTTTCCCATACAAACTTTGATCCCTTAAATCTCCCCTTGTAGGATTATGTTTTAAGACAAAAAGTAGCCCATATCCTTTCCCAGGATGCTATAGCCTTCCCAAATTTTATCGAAATCCGTGCAGTTTTGTGAATTTTAAAATAAACGCCTATTTTACCCACTTAGGGGATGATTTTTCAAAAACGCTGAACCGCATAATTTCTTATCAAAAGCATACATTTCAATTTTCACATACCTAACTTAAGAAATACTGAGTTTCCCATACAAACTTTCATCCCCTATATCACCCCCTGTAGGATTATTTTTTTTAAAAAAAGTAGCCTATGTCCGTCTCCAGGATACCATCTATAGCCTTGCAAAATTTTATCGAAATCCGTTCAGTGGTTTTGGGTTTCCCATACAAACTTTCATCCCCTATATCAACCCCTGTAGGATTATTTTTTAAGACAAAAGGTAGCCTATGTCTTTCCCCAGGATACCATCTATAGCCTTGCCAAATTTTATCCAAATCCGTTCAGTGGTTCTGGGTTTCCCCATACAAACTTTCATCCCCTATATCACCCCCTGTAGGATTATTTTTTAAGACAAAAAGTAGCCTATGTCCTTCCCCAGGATGCTATATAAAGCCTTGCCAAATTTTATCGAAATCCGTGCAGTTTTGTAAATTTTAAAATCAACCCGTATTTTACCCCCTTAGGGGATGATTTTTCAGAAACGCTGAACCGCATATTTCTTAATTTCCTACCAATAGCATAAATTTGTTATCCCTAACTTAAGAAATACTGGGTTTCCCTTACAAACTTTCATCCCCTATATCACCCCCTGTATTATTGTTTTTGAAAGTATCCTATGTCCTTTCCCAGGATGCTATATAAAGCCTTGCCAAATTTTGTCGAAATCCGTGCAGTTTTGTAAATTTTAAAATCAACCCCTATTTTACCCCCTTAGGGGATGACTTTTCAAAAACGCTGAACCGCATATTTCTTTATTATCTATCAAAAGCATATATTTTAATTTTAATTTTCAGACAGCTGTGCTGCTGGGGAGTTTGTTCCGCTACTTCTTCTTCCCAGCTAAAGCACTAGGAAGTGGTGAAGGGCGGGCGTTTTGTGGGGACTGTCTTACTGTAATTTTGACGTTCAAAAAGTGCTGATTCTCAGCCTAATTTGAATAAAGGACTTTTGATTTGATTTGATTTGATTCAGATCCCTAACTTAAGAAATACTGAGTTTCCCATACAAACTTTCATCCCCTATGTCACCCCCTGTAGGATTATTTTTGAAAAAAAAAGTAGCCTATGTCCGTCCCCAGGATACCATCTATAGTCTTGCCAAATTTTATCGAAATCCGTTCAGTGGTTTAGGCGTGAAAAGGTAACAGACAGACAGACAGACAGACAGACAGAGTTACTTTCGAATTTATAATATTAGTATGGATTTTATTATTATAGCCTATTTCGCATAAATGAGAATTACCTAGGTTTTCTTTAATACTCAGGTATATTTACACAGTCTACTACAACTACCAAATTTTTCCGTTCCCGACGGAAAATGTAAAAGATACAATATTTATTGAATGAGATTAAAAATACCTACCTACTAAATTATAAATAAAATAAACCTTTGATCCATCATTATTCTATGTTCAAATAAGTAGGAATATTTATACCAAAAAAACCGGCCAAGTGTGAATCGACGCGGACCACGCACAATGAAGGGTTCCATAGTTGGGATGAATAATTCTTCCAAAGCACAAACCTAACCTTGGTTGAAAAAATGTTCTACCGTGCATCGATATATAAATCACGGTCAATTCTCCAACTGCAAATATAAGTTTGTATTACGATTTTTGGACTTTTTCCTTTACTTGTGCTGTGAGACCTTGCATCTTGCCCCCAATATCATGATAGGTTTCGATTTATTTACGAGTATCAAAATATGTCGCATAAATGGCCGTATTATTTTAATTCGTTTAATTAGAAGTTTGATTTTTTTAAAGCTCCAAGGAACCATAGACCTAGGTATTTGATATTAATTTCAACTTGATACCTCCACGCGTTCCTGAGAAAAAGGGTCTTGACAGACTGACAGACAGACGGACAACGAAGTGATCCTATAAGGCTTCCGTTTTTTCCTTTTGAGGTTTGGAACCCTAAAAAGTATTTAGGAAAGGTATTACTGCTAAGGTATTAACAAATTATAGGTGTACATGACATTTACAGAAAAAAAAAACAAATGATGAATATATTCTCATACCAATGAAAAAAATATTTATCGTAAACAGCATAGACGTATAAAAAAAGCAGGACTCCGCGCCACGCATATCGAAAGTGAAACACAGTAAGTGACCGACAACGAAGTGATCCTATAAGGGTTCCGTTTTTTCCTTTTGAGGTACGGAACCCTAAAAAACTAATATCATAATTCATAACCTAATCAAACATGTTATTATAAGCAGAAAATACTAAACAAAAGATATAAATAACAAAATCTTAGTCGCGCTACCAAGTGCTACGAGTCTGCTACGAGTCTGCTACGCGATGCTACGAAAGAGCTGGGAATACTACGACACTTTCTTTTATTATCTCGATTCATTCAGTACTGTTAAATTCAATACTCAATACTCAATATCTTTATTGCTTTACCATAATGTGTACTTAGGTGGTATAGTATATAACTGAGATCATTATGGACCCTGTAGGGCACAGCAAAAGGGTAGGAGAGAGGAAGCCCTGTTTTAGGAGATCATGAATAACTATTATTGCTATATAATTTATTATTACTCGTATTTCTAAGTATTTTAATTGCATTATTATTTTTGTTATATTATTTTATTATTATATTACATTATTTATTACTATCATTTATTGTTATATTAATAATTACCATATCATACCATTTTTATTTTAAACATATCTATAAATTGCGTGACTATCACTAATTTTTGTTATCAATTATTATTCTTATGTCATTTTTTATTATATTAGTAATTTCCTTAACATATACTTTAAACATTTCTCCTATTATTTATGTTTATCATTTAAATATTCATCGAAGGAATAATCTAAGGAAATTAAACTCTTTCTCAAAATGTTTTCCGTCGCCATTTGGTAAATATCAACCTAAACAAATCTACCTACTTAGATATCTATAGATATATTTTGAAACACGCTCAAACTGAAAAATTATTTGATTGTAATAAAACCTTTTGTAGTTCAACGTATTAAAATATGAAAAAAAAAATACTCAATTTTATTGATGTACAGACGCCAGCAAGTCAAGCCACCCGAAACTGTCAAATTTTCCCAATCAACCTTGAACCTAATGCTTTAGCGATAAAGATGAAAATCTATTAAAGAAATTTGACAGATTGTAGTAGCTTGATGTGCTGGCGTCTGTACTTACCTACTCACTAATATTATTTTGACTGATCGTGAGCTAATAAGAACAAGATCAGCATCTCTTGATAAAAGCCCGTCGAAAAGATTTAAACGCGTAGTTTTTTTTTTTTTATTAAAACACCTTCCCTTAAAATAAATTATGTATAAAACTTACCAAAATCTAACTTATAGTCTCTGAAATTAACCCGAACTTAACAACATACAGACTTCAGTAGGTATATTTCTGAAGATTAATTAGGACGAATGGGTACCTTTTCTAGTGTCATTTATTATTTATTTATTTACTTTATTTATAAGTTAATTAGTACAGTCAGCAACAAAAGTCGATTAACACATCAGTTTTTTTAATCTTAATTATTGAGCAAGATATTTAACAGAAGTAAAATTTAAAGATCTACTAGACTCTTGGGTATTTTAAGAAAAAAGGAGATAATCAAATCATTTTGTATTAATTTACATGCTGTGTAAAAAAGTAGCAGTGTTAATCGACTTATTTTGCTGACCGTACATTAAAACAACAACACAGTATATAGGATAATTATGGAAACAGTGGATTGTACTATCAAGTTTAAAATGATTGTCAGTTTAACTCAATTACCCAAAACCCTTACGAATCAACACAAAAGTAACATATTCTAACCTGTAAAAATATCAGCAATTTCCTCCTTTCGTTAACACAGGCACACTAATCTATAAAACATAACTTTAATTCTAAAAACACAGCACAAGAAAGTCCTTTAAAACCACAGTCTTCTTAAAAATCGAGTTAACAAAATTGTTTTATGAAAACATCTCCGTGTGATGCGGGCTCGCGCGCCACCGCGGTTGAATCTACCACGGCTACTGGCAAAACTACCCTTAGATTTTGGGGCGGCGCTCTTCACAAGTTCCACCCCTTAATCAACCAACCGTGTACCTTATACCCATCCTTTTCCTACAAAAATACCAAGATATATACCTGCACAATTTGTTACATTTTCGACCTTATGTTGGGTGGTTAAGGTCGGTACAATGTAGGTGATAACTTTGTTTTATTTAAGGTGAAATCATCGATCGTAAAAGTGGCCGTGCCGAGCGACTCTAACACAATTAAGGGCCCACACTTAGCTTTTAAATCGCTGAAACTGTTCCCGTGTTTTTGTTAAATTTGGTGGACTCTGGTTTATAATGGTAAATGGTTAATGTGGCGGTACGGTACTTGTTTTAGACTGGTTTCGGTAATATAAATAAAACTATTTAAGTTTAAATGGTATGCGAATGGGATTCTCTTGTCTGTTAAGATTTTGTTGCGTTTGTTATGGAGCATCGGATTTGTGATTGTTGTTTGAATTTGGAAGGGTAATTAAGGGGTAGTTTTCTTAACTATTTAAGCCGATGTCTCGTGACATTGAAACTGATATACATACTACATTATACTATGATTATTACAATCAGCAGAAAAAAAATCGGGAAATGATGAAAAAATCTATTAATAAAGCTGAAAAGTTTGTTTTTAGGGTTCCGTACCTCAAAAGGAAAAAACGGAACTCTTATAAGATCACTTGTTTGTCCGTCTGTCTGTCTGTCTGTCTGTCAGTCTGTCAAGACCGTTTTTCTCAGGAACGCGTAAAGGTATCAAGTTGAAATTAATATCAAATACGTAGGTTCTACGTCAAGGTCTCTTGAAGTCTTAAAAAACTCAAGGTTCTAAGTCAATGCAATAAAACCATACGGTCATTTATGCGACATATTTTGGTACTCGCAAGTAAAACAAAACCTTTAGGGTACTTCCCGTTGTTCTAGAATCATGAAATTTGGTAAGAAGCAAGGTCATACAACACAAATAAAGGAAAAAGTCCGAAAATAGTTCATTTGTAATACTATCACATAATAAAAATGTTCAAGTCTGTCAGTCTGTCAAGACCCTTTTTCTCAAGGACGCGTAAGTCTATTGTTCCGTATAGTTCTAAATAAATCAAGCGTGTATGTCAACGCAATAAAAAAATACAGCCATTTTGCGACACATTTTGATACTCGCAACTGTCGCAAGAAAATCAAAACCTATAGGGTACTTCCCGTTGATCTAGAATGATGAAATTTGGGAAAAAGCAAGGTCTCCCAGCACAAGTAAAGGAAAAAGTCCGAAAATTGTGAATTTGTAATTTTTTGACATATTTTTTTTTTTGGGATACAATGTTAAGTTTGTTTTTGGGATAAATTCTTTTCAACCACGGAACCCTTCATTGTGCGTGGTCCGACACGCACTTGACCGGTTTTTTTTTGTTTGTTTGAACGCGTTAATCTCTGGAACTACCAGATTTGACAAATTCGTTTTGCATTTGATAGCCCAATTCTTGAGGAAGAAATATCACCTTTAGAACCCGACCAAAATTTAAAAAAAAATTAGATCGTTAAGCGAAAACGAAGTAATAGCGCGAACAGGCAATGCGATGCGACGGGGTGGGTCGGGGGGAACACGAAATTTCACGCGGACGAAGTCGCGGGCAGAAACTAGTAACTAATAATAAATCAGCGGTAGGCCGGCTGTTGAATCAACTATTCTATCAACGATTACTTAAACGATAAGAATAGTTGGTCGCTGTGATTAACTCAAGACAATGTTTATGTTATGTTCTTTCTCCAGAATTAGCTTACATAAGTTACTAAAATTGTTTATTTTATTTGACAAATAATATAATTTAATGTTTCTTGTTGCGTAAATTATTTTGCATACTATTGTATAGAATCAAGTTCTTTTAACTGAACAGATAGCTGTGCTGCTGGGGAGTTTATTCCGCTACTTCTTCTTCCCAGCTAAAGCATTGGCGTTGGGCCAATTGGGCGTTTTGTGGGGACTGTCTTATGTAATTTCGACGAAATTACATAAGACAGTCCCCACAAAACGCCCGCCCTTCACCACTTCCTAGTGCTTTAGCTGGGAAGAAGAAGTAGCGGAATAAACTCCCCAGCAGCACAGCTATCTGTTCAAAAAGTGGTGATTCTCAGCCTAATTTGAATAATTGACTTTTGATTTTGATTTTGAATGTACCTAAGAAAACACACATACTTAAGATTATGTGTCTCCTTTTGCTCGGAGCTACATACTTGCCCTATGAACTTGTTTCGTAAATTCTTAAGTTTTTTCCAAGAATAGAGCCTCACCCTTTGGGTGTCATAAAAGATGTCCAGGTATGCAAAGAATAAGAGAGGCTTCTTTTGACGCTGAATTTATTGGTCTCTAGACCTTCAAATTAAATGTTTTTAATCTGATCTTTCTACATAATTTTTATTTTATTAAGAGGGCTGTCGCTTTTTGTCACCTCTCTTCTCTTCTTCTTTATCTTTTGTATTTTTTGTAATATCTAGAGAAATTATGTGGATGATTATTGACTATGGTCGGACTTTTAATTAGCTGCAGTAAAATGACACTTCTACTGTCATTTCTGCTGTCTATTCTATTCTATTCTATTCTTAAAAAATGGCAAGCCAAGCCGATGTCGACTATTCTGCCAATGTCTAAAGTGAGCTAGAGAAACAAGTGTGCATGAAAACAAAAAAAAAAATTAAAAAAAAATATTAAAAAAAAATATTAATTTCGCTACCAAATGGGAACATTTTTTAAAGAAATGACATTTAAGAAGTGTCATTTTACTGCAGCTAATTAAAAGTACAAGCATAGCTTCTAGAGACCGACTAAAAACGGATATTACTGCCGAAAATTGCCGAAAACCGAAAACGTAATTCGGTCGCAATCGGTCAGAATATCGTTTTGAAAGTAACATTATTTTCTTTTCTTTAGTAATAATAATAAATAACGAACATAGCTAGTACATTATAAAATTTATCTGTTGTATTTTTATTTTATTTGTAGGTACTTATTACGACAAAACTAAAACAACCGTTTTAGTTTATAAATAAACGATGCAAGGTACGATGTTTCATGAAAGATTAAAAAAAAATCATACATGAAATTTTTCTTCATAACCTTCGGTTTCATTTAATGTGTCATGTGATACTATGTATAATGTAAAATATGAAAGCGATAGAGTCAATTACTTTCACATGCGAAAAAATAGAGTGCAACAATGCCACCACCCAAAAATACTAACATATTTATGGACCTAGTCTGAATTAAAGTTTTTATTTATTTTATTAACCAAAATAAAAGCGCCAAACTAAGTAAAAATTGTTTAAAATTAATTAAGCTATCTATCAAAAATATTTTTGGCCAGACTTTTCAATTACCTAATACGCACATTTTAAATAAAATTTTGAATTAAATTACTTAGAATTTTAGAATTACAGAAAAAAATATAAAAAGTAGAGGTCTTCACGGAATTAAATTCTATCGAGGAAAAACCCAATTGCGTTCTCCTTCTGTCAGAGTATTAAATAGTCAATAAACATATGTATATCCAAAAATTAAATCCATACTTGCTGTAAAAGCGAAATAAACGGTTACGAAAAAGGCCCCAATTTATTTTGGTACCCCTTAACTAGGTAGGCTTTACACCTCTAGTAGGTAGGTACATGGACTGGTCTGGTACCTTACTTCTCCATCGTAGTCACGTAAAACCGCCCAGTTAAAGGTTGTAGGTACCTACTTACGTTAGTAGACGCACGTTACTGTCCCATGACATGACCAATTCTATAAAAGTTGTAAACATGTTGTGAAGTGCTCTTTTACCTAAGTCTTTGTTTTACTTTACTGTTGCACCAAACATAGGTATAAGAAGCTATCTGAAGATTTGCGAGTCAAACGCCTGAAATTGTTTCATGACAGATTTGATACCAACATACCATACATCTCATTTTGGACACGAGAATAGAATACGGGGCTGGACCGACCTACAAGGTAATTGAGTTCCTAAAGGTCCCCGAAACGATCAATTGCAATCGTCAATTTTAACCAGGGACATTGAAAGCTAAGCTTCAAGTTTCTCTAAAACGATAACAGTGTAGCATTCCGAATCGGAGCAATGTAATAAAGATCTCCCGATGATGGGCATACGTTGCAAATTGCTAATATGGCTACCCGTACAAAACCCTTATATTATATGTTAATATCTATTATCTTAATGAAGGGGTAACCCTTTCACTGGGTTTCAAGTATAGGACCCATTCAATGGGTTATCCATATTGAAGGGATAACCCTTTAATGGGTTTCAAGGCTAAAACCCATTCAAGGAGTTACACATGAGCGATTGACAATATTACTACAATAGAAATTGATCAATTGCAATTATTGATCGTCTCGGGGTCCCATTAGGATAAACTGTTAAGTAGGTAGGTACTCAATCTCACACTACACTACAATTTACGTTTTTTTTTTTTTTGTAGAATTTTGGTTACATAATTTAGCCTTCTCAAAGGCCACTCTCACGCAAAACTCTTTAATTTCGCGACAACGGAAAGAGAAAGTAGCTACTTATGCATCTTACTCACTTTTTTCTAACCCCATCGATCATCATCTTCCTTCACGATCGAAATATTCTCGAAATACCTAATTAAATAAATAAAAAATAAATAAATATCCTTGGACATTTCACACAACGCCATCTAGTCCCAATCTAAGCAACCTAATGCTTGTGTTATGGTACCTAACGAGATGGCTGATAAACTACTTATATACATTCCAGCAGTACGAAGACTAGCAGCATCTTGTAGGTACGTTTAATATTGATTATAACATCAAACATACCAACCGGTCGCGAACCATAATGATTAGCGAAATATTAATGAAACACTTTATTTATCAGGTAGGTACCTACCTGCTATTTGCTAAACTTAATCTCAGTTTAAAAAATATTTCTGCGGAAGCGAAGCTAGCGACAGACTACACCACTTCCTGGTTTCGACCAATTAGATACAACATATGCATTTGTAACAAAAAATAACAACAAACATTAGCAACAAATCAAATCAAAAACAAACGGCCATCCTATTGGTCAAAACGTAGGTATGCATCGGGCGATCGAGTCGTGCTATGCGATTATCGCCTTAAGAGGAAACGTGGGTGCTCTTTTCTCCATACAAAAAGATACAAACGCTCTCGCCTGTTTTCTTTCTGGTTAATGACCATAAAGCAATGATTTTTTACAGAAATATAAATATCAGCTACTTGTATGCCCCTATGTTTTCCTTTTTGATGATATATTATGTTTATAAGAACTAGAACCCTCAAAAAATGCTCAAAATTGCCTATTCAGACCGCTGTCAACAGACGCCTAGTGTACCAATTTGACAACTATTAACGAAAAAAGAAAAACATAGGGGCATAGTATATATCCTTCTTATTCAGTTTATGAAATACCTTTTATATTGGTCCAATATTGGAGGAGGAAATAGGCGAGAGCCAAACCTCGAAATGTGACTTTTTACATAGGCTATTTAGTCGGATTTGCTGTTGTCCTTATCGCACAAATTCGAGGGCGAAGCGCTCGCAGAGCGACAGCAATACCTTTTTAAAATACCTAATTTTCAAAAGTCTGGTCGTCCCCATTTCCTCTTAAGGGTGAGCATGCGTAAGTTTGGCCGATAGTATAGTTGCCGGCACGCGCCTAACAAATCTTATTTCCTATCACGGCAGGTTGTAGGTACTTAGGTACACGGGCGGGAGCAGTTAAATCAAAAAATCAAAGTATTTTCAAATATTTATTTTGGGACAAAAACAGGTTTACAATTTTTTTTCCGTGTACGTTAACAGCTACTATAGTTTAAAAAAACCGGTCAAGAGCGAGTCGGACTGGCGCACCGAGGGTTCTGTTCCGATTTCTGAAAAAGTGTGCTACTTAGAGACATCGTTTTATTTTTCCTGTAATCTTTACATAAACTTCTATCACATAGAATAATTTCAGATTTTTCGATTTGCAAACTTCGGAGATAAGGGGGGGGAAACGGATTTTTTTTACATTTTTCATCAAAAATCGAAAACTATGGGGCCTAAAAAAACGAAAAAAAAAAATGTTTGAGAATGTGCAAACAGCGCTCTTTCATATGATACCCCACATGCCCTAGTAGCCCCACTTTGATTTTTAAGACCCCCTTTCAGCCCCTCTTGCAAAAAAAATATAAATATTTTAATTTCTTTCTTATTTGCAAAATAGTTGGGTAAACGTCATCTAAAACTGTTCCAAACTTCAAGTTGATAGCATTAGTAGTTCTTGAGATATCCAGCTGTGACAGGCAGACAGACAGACAGACTTAGTCACACATAAGGGTTCCTTTTTTAGCATTTTGGTACGAAACCCTAAAAAAAAAATTCTTTCTTATTTGAAAAATAGTTGGGTAAACGTCATCTAAAACTGTTCTAAATTTCAAGTTGATAGCATTAGTAGTTCTTGAGATATCCAGCTGTGACAGACAGACAGACAGACTGAGTCACACCATAAGGGTTCCTTTTTTACCATTTTGGTACGGAACCCTAAAAACTGTGTTGCAGCCATTAGCGCCCACCACTAAGATGGGAGACACCGGCGTTCCAACTATGAATCAATAAGTATATGATCAAGCATATTTGTATGTACCGATAGAAAACAGGATACAAGAGTAGCTGACGAGGGCAGTAATTAAGATTAAGATAGTGGTCACGACTTGTACCGGCAATTACCCATACCCACTCAACTCTCAACAGAATTCCAAAACAAGAGCGAGTCTGACTCGCGCACCGAGGGTTCCGTTCCGATTTCTGAAAAAATGTGCTATTCAGAGATATCGTTTTATTTTTCCAGTAATCTTTACATAAACTTCTATCACATAGAATAATTTCAGATTTTTCTCTTTGCAAACTTCGTAGATAAGGGGTTAACGGTATTTTTTTTACATTTTTCATCAATAGTCGAAAACTATACGGCCTAAAAAAAATAAAAAATGTTTGAGAATGTGCAAACAGCGCTCTTTCATTATGAAACCCCACATGCCCTAGTAGCTCCACTTTGAATTTTTAAGCCCACCTTTCAGTCCCTGTTGCAAAAACTATAAATATTTTTATTTCATTCTTATTTGCAAAGTAGTTGGGTAAACGTCATCTATAACTGTTCCAAAGTTTAAGTTGATAGCAATACTAGTTCTTGAGATATCCAGCTGTGACAGACAGACAGACAGACTGAGTCGCGCCATAAGGGTTCCTTTTTACTATTTTGGTACGAAACCCTAATTAACTGCACCAACTGAAAAACAAAAGACTATCATAATATCAACAATCTGCCTAGCCTTTTCCCAACTATGTTGGGGTCGGCTTCCAGTCTAACCGGATGCAGCTAAATACCAGTATTTTACATGGAGCGACTGCCTATCTGACCTCCACAACCCAGTAACTGGGTAATAAAATACCCCTTGGTAAGACTGGTTGTCAGACTTTCGGGCTTCTGACGACCCGAAACGACTGTCAAAGATCCACGAATAACAGCCGGGACCAACGGCTTAACGTGCTTTCCGAGGCACGGAGGAATCTCGGTATGTAAAGATGGTCACCCATCCACTGACCAACCCCGGCAAGCGTAGCTTAACCTGACGGATCGACCCATGCGGCTGTTGTTACTTAGCCACGAGCTCTTCACTATCATAATATCAACCCCTGCCATAATTCAAAACCGTATTTTTTTACCGCCAATTTCACCCCAAGTACCTACTTCACCCAAAGTGAACTCCTTCGTTATAAATAGCCTGGGCCTAAGGCAGCACACTAAATAGCCCCGGCCTTAAGGCAACAGCTATGCTTGTCTAAATTAGTGTGGTGCCCGCGAGCAATTCCGGCGCGTCCCCGTCAGTGTGAAGCCACCCTAATGACTAATTTGCGCTTATAATTGCCCTTGTAGGTACATTTGGGGTGGCGTAAGCTAGCTGGTGGATGGTTTGCTCAAGAATAAATGGCGATTAAGGGGGAAAATGGGGAAAATGGCGCCGAGTCTCTTGTTCAATAACTAAACCAAAATTAGAGAATAGAAAGAAAGAAAGAAAAAGAAAAACTATTTATTCCCGCGAAAAATGACGCACATACTTTCATTTTTTACATAATCCTAAAAAATAAAAAACAATTGGGTAAATTTCAAACTTAAAAAGAAAAACAACAAATACTTAATTAAGCGTCACTAACGCGCGAAACGGCTAATCGAAATCGAAGAATAAAAATAAAAGAATCGCTATCTTTTACTAAAAAGGCAGCGCGAAAAAAGGACGGCGATAGCTCTATGAACTAAGTTAGAGATGTCAAATTAGTTTACGCCTTGCGCTTCACCGTGTTTTTACGTGTCGTCTAAATCTGTATGGAAATATTAGTTCAACGACAGCACTAAATAACGTCCATCTCTTTCTTGTTTTAGTAGAAAGAAAAAGTTAGCAATAGCTTAAATTAAATTTAGTTTGTGCACAACAGAATCGGCACCATTATTAGGGATTTAGAACTTTTGCTAAGTAGTACTTAGCCATGCATGTCTCTGTATACCTTAGCCGACGTTCACGTAAAAAAATCGCGGCGGGATTTTAGCGCGCACTAGATTTTCAACTCTCGGTGTTGTGCCGAGCTTCGAGAAACTGTTGAAGCTAACTCCAAAACTACCCAAGCAAAGTTAATATTTATATGGGACCACCTAGGAAGTACCCTTTCAAACAAAAACAGATTTTTGGGATATTTTGGGATTTTGGGGGACCTACCTACTTACTTGGTTTTTATTTTTTTTTAATACGAAATAGTATTAAGTACTTAGGTATGCTATTCGTACAAATTTTGTTACAGCTAATTGAAAATTGCCGTCAATTACGAATGTAGTTAATTTTATTGCTCCAGCTTTGTTATACTTCTAAAAACGAAAAATAAAAATTACCTACTTACAGCTTTTAAAACTTTACATATTGCCGTACTTAGCTGAGCACGGCGCGGCGCCGGCGGCGCCAAATGGGTTAAAGGGTGACGAAAGTCCTAACCTTAATTCCCTACCTAAATATACCTCCCCCCCCCCCCAAATTCCTTAATTGCCTTAATTTCTCAATTTATATGGTGTAATTAGAGTAAGATAAGTATTTGAAGAATATAAAATATTCTATTCTATTCTTCAATTACAGGAATTATGGTCAATAAATCTTCATTTGTCTCTTCTAAAAATAACTATGTGCTATATTTAGGGGACTTCTGAGTAGAAGTCCAAAAAGTCAGATTTTAATTTTATGGTAGAGAACCACCGGGCGCCGACCCTTTCCAGTATATATAATAGTAGTCTATGCCCTTTCCCAACAGTGTTTTTTAAAGACGAGACGACCACCACAAGTACCGCCATCTTTATTTTTAACGCAACTTTGGTGCAGCGACATCTAGGTACGTGTTGAGTGAACCAATGAGTTATGTTATCACGTTTGTAAACGTGTAGCAGCGCCATCTATTGGGTGGAAGCACTAACTTAATGTTTGGCGCATCTACTATCTTGAATCATCGCCATCTATCGGTGGTATTAAATATCTGACCAACATTTTCTATCAAAAACATTTATTTTAGACGTGGATCCGTGGATCGAACTAAACTGCTTTGCAAAAAAAACGGGCACCTTACAGTTATTGGCTTTTCTATGGATAATATTAATATTTTTAGTTTGTCGTTAGTATAAATGACTAGAAATTTCTTATTATCATTGAGAATATAGTTTTTAACCCTTAAATCCTGGAATCGGTGTTTTAGTCAATGTAAACAGAAAGTCGTGTTAAAATGGAAATTTTTTGGGTATAATTAAATTAAGACTACGAGTATTTTTATGGTATTTTAATAAAAAAAGACATTAAAAAATAAAAATTTATAACGAGTATGACCTCTCCTTGCAGCGATTACGGCATGTAATCGTCTTGGCATGCTTTCCACCAGGTTTTTGATGGTGTCCTGTGGAATGTGTTCCCACTCAGCCGAAATCACACCTGATGTTTTGTGGAAGGTCGTTGGACAGGTCGTACTCGCCTTTTTAGGAGGTCCCAGACGTGCTCAATGGGGTTAAGGTCGGGGCTCCGCGCTAGCCAATCCAGACGACGAATACCGACCTCTTGCATATAAGCATCTACGTCGCCAGAACGGTGGTCCCGAGCATTATCGTCAATGAAATGGCATCTTCACCAATTACAGTCAGTGCGGGCTGTGCATGTTGACAAATTATTCCTGTTATGTACCTCTGCGCATTTAGTGAGCCATTTGCAATGAACACTATCTCGGTACGATAGCTGGAAGTTACGCCCGACCAAAACATAACGGACCTTCCACCATAAGGGGTGATTTCTTCAAAACACACGTCGGCATAGCGTTCCCCTGGTCTTCGTAACACTCGCCGACGTCGGTCCTCACCATTCAGGCAAATTCGAGTCTCATCAGAGAAGAGTACGCTACTCCAGTTACCTAGTGTCCAAGATAGACAATTTCTAGTGAACCTCGGTCGAGCAATCCGGTACTCACGGAGTAAATTGGGGGCCCGCGCTGGTCGTCGACTGCGTATATCAACCGCTAAAAGCCTCCTCCTCACTGTCCATAGGCTAACTTGTGCTCCTCGTACCTCTTCAAGGTTTCTTTTGAGGTCTATGTAACTGCATTTGCGATTACTCAATGCCTGAGTCACTAAAAAGCGGTCGTCTCGTGGTTGTGTGCAACGTTTTCTCCCACAACCTTGCCTTCTTTGAACGGAACCTGTCTGTTGGTATCGAGTCCATGTTCTTTGGACGGTGGAACCACTCACGTTTAACGGCTGTGAACCGTAACATTGGCTACACCCCACTTCCAGCAGCACTATAATTTTACTAGCTCTTGTTGCTTTTTCTGCCATTATAATCGACACAAAGATATCTGTTTTAAGTCACAATGAGGCAGGATTATGCGACAAACATAAATTATTCTAATAAAAATAACGAGAAGTTAGTTTTAGTTGCCTGATAACCATTTAACCGCAAACCCGCGAATAGTAAGTAAAAAGTCATAAACTGAAAAAGGGATTATTATTTCTAAAAACAACAGTTCTGAATTTGAAATTAACTTTTTTTCATACCCAGACTCTTTATTATGTGCCAGGAACATAGTTTGCCTATTAAAACCTCATGAGAACTAAATGATTACCAATAATGTAGAAAAATCCAAACTGCCCGTTTTTTTTGCAAAGGAGTGTATATTATAGCTTTTATTTAAATTGTGATCATAGTAGGTTTCTTATAGAAAACAACTGAAGAAAGCAAGTAGTATTGGCCTACGGTTAGCATCTTTAATTGTTAACGAGCAATTGATGAAACATTAAATAAAAATACGTAAAATTATGTCCAAAATACTTTTATTTATCAACAGCTTTATGTATAAAACATTCTCACTATGTACTATCAACACTATGTTGGACTTTCAATATGTACTACAACCCGGTAGTGTATGAATCTGTACGAATTTCAACTCTATTCACAAGCGCATAAGATTCAAGCCAAGCGAATTATGTATACCCGCATTTAATAACATAATTACTTTACTAAGCTACCGTCAAATTTGAAATACAGAACCATGTAAGTATATCGGTTTTTTTATATTTTTAAATACGGGTATAGATTCATTCTATTTATTCAATTTCCATAATTTTGGATAACAAGTCATTTTAAAGAAAATTAGGAACCATTAGTTCCAAAACACGTCATGATTTTCTATGGCGCTACTGTGCGTTTTTCTCCATTTTCATTTAATTCTATAACATTTAAAATTAGTTTATTTTTTGACAAACAGCGCCATAGATTATATGAATGTATTTAAGGTCAATTCATCATTTTTTACATACTTTTAAATCTTATGAGCTAAGTATTAAGATTTATAAAACCGAAATGTATAAAATTCTTACACAAAACTTGTGTTTGTTATCTGAATATTAGTCACATCACAAACAAAATCCAGATGGACACTACCACATTATGTAAGTATTACAAAACAAAAATCTCACATTTTGTAGTAACGCAATCTTAACATTTCCTAAATGCTACAAAGCCATGATCTTATTTTTAAAGAGTATTGATTCTATGTTCTTAATGACTCTTATAACTGATTAAATTTAAAAATACGTACAAAATTATGTACACGGCTACATAACAAGCTAGATTTCCAGTATAAGCTGACCTCTCATTGTACGGAAATCCTATACAATGCGAGATGTGCTTATACTGGAATCGTATAGCTTGACATGTAGCCGTGTGAACTATGTATTCTTGTCATTCACGTTACGTATCATTTCGTAAATCTTACGTTTACGTTTAGAAAAAAAAGAAACTATTTGTTATCTGTGCAGGCTGTTATGACAGCTGTCAAAATTTGGCGGGAATGATTATGTCAAGTGGGCCATACACTTGACAATTTACCGTCAGATGTTGATGCAAACCGGATGATGGATGATACAAGTTGTTACATACAGTTTACAATATCGTAATATTATGTCTATATTTACAATAATGTCAATGGAAAATAATGTACAGAATATCGAAAAATGTCTGTAAATAAATTGCCTAGTGTATGGTTAACTTTATACACAAAGCGATAGAATGCTAACCTTATGACATACAACAATAAAGTTGATTTTAAACTGTCGGTGGAACAAAACTAAATTACAAAACTAGTGGAACTTAAAACGCATTTACAAACAAGACTTTGTATTAATTGAAGACCAATTTTAATAACTAACAAGAAAACTGATTAATACGCAATATTTTTTAAGTTTTAGTCGCCATTTTTATTTTATTTTACTCTCTAGCCGATAGAAACTATGAAATAAAATCTATAAACTTAAAACCATTAAACTACGCTTAACTTTACATTTAAATAAATTATCACCACAAAGATAAAACAAAAAAATATCATCTAGTAACATTGACTAGATATGACAATCAATCTAATTGCTGTTTTTCTACACTGGCAACTCTAAGCAAGCTTATGAAATGTTGCAGTATACAAAATCTGGTATATTTTGTGTTTTGTGGAATAAAAAACAGAATTATACAGGGTGTAAATTTAATCACCATTATCCTCTTAAGGGGTCATTGTACTCATCATTGTGAACAACTTTTACTATGGGACGAAACCTGAAATCGCGAAAACGAAATCAGCTGTTCCGTACATTTTAGGCGAGATAAGCGAACATAAATGTCGGGAACAGCTGATTTTGTTTTCGCGATTTCAGGTTTCGTCCCAAAGTAAAAGTTGTTCAAAATGATGAGTACAATGACCCCTTAAGAGGATAACAGTGATTAAAATTACACCCTGTATTAAAGTTTTATGTCAAGTATTCATTACAATTCCTTTGGCAGTATCTATTTTAAAGTTGAGTTAAGTTTCAGCATTATTCTATTTTAAATTGGAACTAAATGTGACTAAAATCACAGATTAATACAGATGGACACTCCGCAGTTTAGGTATGAAGCTACAAGTACGCGGCGGGGCCCGTCCGCGGGGCTAATTCAGTAGGTCAGAAGGTATAAGAGTTACGCGATAGAAAGAGAGGCAACTTGTAGTTGAATATAACTGTAGGTAATAAGCGCTGTGCGACCTGAATTTATTGTGTCCTAGCAAGAGTCGTTTTTTATTTAACTAATATGCCGTAATTACAGGCACAATTAAAAAGCCATTGTGTCTCGTGTGGATCCACGTTCGGGGCACACGACGGGTTAAATGATTTTGCGGAGTGTCCCATCTGTATTAATCTGTGCTAAAATAAACTTAGAGCGCGGTGGCGCCATCTTCGTTGCTTAGAATTTGTATACTTACAATAGAATTGGTCTACACAAATATATGCAAATCAAGACTACAGTTAGAAGCTAAATTGCGTTCTGACTTCTTTTCTTTTTGCTTGGCTCTTAAGGGTCGGAGCGTGATGTTAAATAGTCTCTAAGCTTCCTCGTGAATTGGGCTATCAAATGCAAAAATATTTGTTCAAATCCGACTGGAAGTTCCAGAGATTACCCCTACATACAAACTTACAAACAAATAAATTTTACCTCTTTATAATATTAGTATAGATGAACTGTACAATAACATAATATTATAAGAATTACAAAGTTTTATAAAATTCGGACTAACGTGACGTATTATTTATATTTTTCTTCGTATCCGCGTAGGGTCGGTTTCTAAATCGTAAATGCAATTAAAACCAAGGTTCGAAAGATCTTGAACTATTCTACAGGGTTGTAAGGGTCAGCCCTCCGCAAACTAACAGGGTGCATTCAGCTCCTTATTTTGAATCTTATTCCACCGGAAAATTTCTCTGGATTTAATTTTTTTATCGTTTTTTTTCAGTTATTATTCCTTTATTTCAATGTCAACATTACATTACACGTAGCACTCCATTTATGTAAATACTAGCTGCGACCCGCGGTTTCACACGCGCAGACCGGGATAAAAAGTAGCCTATGTGTAAATCCAGGGTGTCAGCTACCTCCATACCAAATACCAAACCAAACCATACCAAATTTTATCAAAATTAGGGCATCCGTTTGAGCGTGAATAAGTAACAAACGTACAAACACACACTCACAAACTTTCAAATAATTAGTGTGATAAAACAGCTAAAATAAAAAAAATCAGCAATGGATGTTGAAATACTCTAACGAACGACGCGTGAAATGGCGGCGAAGGCTCGCTGCGCTGACGTTCGCTACGCGCGTTTTGCCACGGTAACGATACATTGCGTGTGAGGTATTTAATAAAACAAATCAGGTTTCTTGGATTCCCATAACATTACTGAAATAATTTCATGTACCGGTCATCTTAGTATGATATACTGAATTCATCCCATCAGTCTGCGGAGGGCTGTCCCTCACACCCTGTAGTGTAGATTTTAAGGAATATTATCTATTCGTTGGCGTAAATAACTGTTGTGTATTTAATTCCGGTTTAATTTAACCATTAATCAGCATCAATCATCATCTGGTGGGTAGTTTGTTGCGCCACTTCTTCCCAGCTAAAGCACTAGGAAGTGGTGAAGGGCGGGCGTTTTGTGGGGACTGCCTTATGTAATTTCGACGTTCAAAAAGTGCTGATTCTCAGCGTAATTTGAATAAATGACTTTTGATTTTGAATGTTTGCTGTTAGTCACCGAGAATTTTATAGGAATAGACTTTCTAACAGAATCTAGTCTATAAATGAACTTAATGTTTTAAGCAAGAAAAGTGTATAACTATTGGCTAGTCAATTCGGTGTTGTATAATAGGAACAGTGGTTTTTTTTTTCTACTTTTGGCACTTAAAATCTCAATGGAAGCTTCATTTATTATTATATGGTCATCGTAAATGTATACAAGTGCATTTTTTTTATTTTATTACAGTAAATGTCATTGGCCCGGATACAGACCAAACTAAAGGTATTATTATATACACATGTTATTAAAAAGCATGCTTATTTGGTAGTAATTAGTATGCTTATTTAAAACATGCTCTTTGTGAGTATAAAATAATCATACTCCTTTCATATACACATGCTAATTGTGGGCTTTAAGGTAGCATCTGCTCGAAATTAGCATGCTTTTGTGCTACTACATAGAATGTGTATCTAGCCTTAACTCACAGATGAAATAAGAAAGAGATGGCAAAAATGACAGCTGTCAGATTAGATTGCCGCCTAAAAGCACGCTAAAGCATATGCTTACTAACTTGACATTTGTAATATCTCTCATCTCTTTCTTACTTAGCATGTTAGTAAAAGGTAGCCAAAAGTTTCGCCCAATCGATGCCAATTTCAATTCCTATCTAGTCTTTTTTAGCTGTCTTAATATTTTATATTTAGTGTAGGTAAATTAAAAATGTGTGTATATACATAGAAATATCATCGGTTTGGATATTTACTAGTAGGCAATACATAATAATTGTCATAATCTAAATTAGTGGTAACAGTTAGTTAAATGAATGTACATACAATACATATAAAATGAAATAAAAAAAAATATAAGAATTATACATATATTTACATATTTTACATTACTCGTGGCTAAGTAATAACAGCCGCACCGGTCGATCCGTCGGGTTAAGCTACGCTTGCCGGGGTTGGTCAGTGGATGGGTGACCATCTTTACATATCGAGATTCCTCCGTGCCTCGGAAAGCACGTTAAGCCGTTGGTCCCGGCTGTTATTCGTGGATCTTTGACAGTCGTTACGGGTCGTCAGAAGCCCGAAATTCTGACAACCAGTCTTGCCAAGGGGTATCGTATTACCCAGTTACTGGGTTGTGGAGGTCAGATAGGCAGTCGCTCTATGTAAAATACTGGTATTCAGCTGCATCCGGTTAGACTGGAAGCCGACCCCAACATAGTTGGGAAAAGGCTGGGCAGATTGATTGTGACGTAACTGTAGCCTTTGATTAGCGCCAAACTGCGCAGCTTTAGCGTCCAACTACACAACTTTAGCGCCAAACTGCGCAGCTTTAGCGTCGAACTACATAACGTTAGCGTCGAGTTGCATAACTTCAGCGCCAAACTGCGCAGCTTTAGCGTCGAACTACATAACGTTAGCGTCGAGCTGCATAACTTCAGCGCCAAACTGCGCAGCTTTAGCGTCGAACTACACAACGTTAGCGTCGAGCTACATAACTTTAGCGCCAAACTGCGCAGCTTTAGCGTCGAAGTACACAACGTTAGCGTCGAGCTACATAACTTTACCGCCAAACTGCGCAGCTTTAGCGTCGAACTACACAACTTTAGCGCCAGCTGCGCAGCTTTAGCGTCGGACTGCGCAACTTTAGCGCCGAACCGCCTATTCTGTATTGATTAAAGTCACTTCAGAAACGTCTATGAATAAGCGAGTGTCATATCACTCTAACCTTTTAAATAAATTTGAATAATTTTGAAGTGATAAGAATATTAATGTTATAGGCAAGAGATTATTTCTCCTAATGGTCCCAGCGTTTTCTTTCCCATGGGCACAGTCAAACTAAATGTTTTAACTTCATACAACTGTACGAAAAAATTGGAGAAAACTAGTTTTATTGGTAGATCAGCTTATTCCTCAGTGGTGGATTGAAGAAAGTTACGTAAAAGTTAGCATAAGCATAGTCAGCCTATAATGTTCCCACACACAGGCCTCCTCTCTTCGAGAGGGAATGGGTTGTAATCTACCACGCGGGTCCAGCGCGGGTTGGTAGATGTCACATCTTCGAATTTTTGGTTCTAGGACATGCCGGTTTCCTCACGATGTTTTCCTTCAGCGTTTTGAGAGCAGTGATGGTGAAATTATTTACACAAAGTAAAGTGCCTGTTTGGGTTCGATCCCACGACCTACAAATCGTAAGTAGGGTTACCGTTATGTAAACCTATTTACAGAATAAATGATTTGACCTTATTAAGCCATGCAACATGGGAAAACCCTAATATAGCAGAAAAACATGAAAGACAGACTTCCTATGTGGATGAAAAGACCCTGTTTTTTCAAGTGGTAGAAACCACAATAAAGACTAAACGGAATCTGTGCAAACACTGCGATTATCGAAATAACGCTTATATGACGTGACGTGTAAGGGATTCTTTCTATCCAATTTCAAAAGAATTGTCTTCTGATAAACTGCAGCATTATCATTTTCAATTTTCGTCTACCGCTGCTTACTGATACTGCTTGCTTTGTGCATTGATGAGAGAACATGGTATAAGGAAAACCGTGTAACCGCATTTACCATAGTATACGTGTACTAATTTAAGTAGTGGGCCCGTCATATCAGCTTAGACAAGCAATACAGCAAGCAATATAGTCTATGGTCGAACTGTCTGAAGATTACAGGACCCTAATTTAAAATAAAAGAAGAGGTAGCGCCGATAGCTTAAAAATATTATTTACAGAGCAAAAAAAAAACAAATAATATTTACATCCATGAGGTAATTCAACTAAATTATAAAACTAATTAACTACAACAAAACGGTAATGAAGAAGTTGTGGCATCCAGTGATTTTAAACCATTATTATATTGTGAACCATGCATATAAATTAACATTATAATGATGGATTACCACCAAATGCCACAACACATGAGCAAATTTTGTTCGCAACACAACACTGTCTTTTAGATTGCACATCTAGGTAACTGTCACTTTGACAGCTGTCATCCTTGACAGGCGCTGTCATTGCACACACCCGCAGAAACCAAGGATGTTGAAACATAGACTAAACATTCATAACATGATTGGCCCTAATGTAATAAGAATTTCATGAATAATTCGGTTGTAAATCCTAATTCATATAATCTCACTCTTTTTTTTTTAATAATATTTTGACCAGACACAATTTAAATAAATTGACAAGGTATACATAGCCGGGATAATATAAATGTTAATCAGTACGTAATATCATCTTCTATACATTTTTAAATCTTTTTAGTCATACTAAATTGCTTACGTACTATGACTGAAAGTTCTAACGAGGTATGTGTTAAGATACTAAGGTATAATGCTTACCGAAAAACCGTTTTTAATCAGAAGCCAGCGTCTAGTAAATAACACAAAAGTTCACAGTCTTATGAAACTACATCACTGTCACTTGAATCACTGAGGCTGAATCTGATTCATGCCTTTGCCACTAGATTAAGCCAACTGTCACTTTGACAGCAAATGTCAGTGCCATGATGATTGCCCGGCCAAGTGTGAGTAACTGTCAAGGCTTGGGATCATCAGGGCGTTTCATCTCGCTCTTGCGTTGGCTGAGCTTTTTCTTCATTTCTAGGAGCATTTGTTCGAAGGACATATCATCGTCTCTTCTGATTGGAGGCGGCGCTGTCTGGCCGTGGAAAGCGCTTTCCGTGTATTTGGCTTCGAGACCATCTGTAAGTGAAGAAATTAAAATATAAATAATAAATAATGGTCAATGATATTATACAAAGTGTAAGTGTGTCATATCAGCGGAACACGTCGGAACGTAACATCAGCCGCGGAACTTCGGTCGCGTAACTTCGGCATAGTGTGTTTGTGTAAACACTGTTATCCTTTTAAGGGGTCATCATTATGATCCAAACCTGAAATCGCGAAAAATAATCAGCTGTTCAGTACATTTATCTACATCAAACTCGTCAAAATGTAGGGAGCAGCTGATTTTTTTTTCGCGATTTCAGTTTTGGTTCCATACTAAAAGTTGTTACGTACATTTATTTATGTTCGCACTAGTGTCGGAAAATATCCCACGGGAACTTACTACCGGGAAATCTTTCCTTATTCCTTGTCTACATTATAAAAGGAACCTCTGTGCAAAATTTTAGCTTTCTTTCTAGGTTCAAGGGTTTGGGCTGGGCGTTGATGAGTCAGTCAGTCAGGACTTCTCTTTTTTTAATTTATATAGATAATTCGTGAAAATGTAGGGAACAGCTGATTTTGTTTTCGCGATTTCTGGTTTGGCACCATAGTAAAAGTTGTTTGTTATCATGAGTACAATCATGTGTTTAAGTATCGGTCATTAGTTAACAATCACCCTACACATCCCTGCAGTTTTTCTCAAATACAGCTCGATAATTTCGAATATCAACATATTTTCTAAAAGAATAATTTAGTCAAGACATTCTAGTAGTCTTAAAAGACCTGTTTCCAATACTTTCTCCAAGATTTCCGAATGGAAGAACCTTCATCTTACCATTAGTGCAATATAGAACAAATTGGTGACTTTTGGGACTAATTTGTCAAGCTGTATCCGGTTAGACTGGTAGCCGACCCTAACATAGTTGAGAAAAGGTTAAGCGGATTAATTAAATTCCATAAACTCACCAAGATCAGCGTAACTCTGCCTGCAGAAAGCGCGCCTCCCTCCGAAGCCGACGTCGTACTGCGGGAAAGTGCTGGAAGCCTCCACAGCCGACCAGGCATCGCGAGCGCGCTGGTACGTTACGAAGCCGTAACGAGTACTAAAAAAATAAAATAAAATAATAAATATTTATTCAGAATTTTTATATTTTTTTTTTATTTTTTTTTTATTATTAACATCAAATCTTAAAGTGAGAGAAAATGTCATCCGTACCCATCCTCCTTGCTATGAAGCCGCACCTCCAGCACATGTCCAAACTTGGAGAACTGGTTCTTCAACGTGAGCTTGGTGACGTCCTTCTCCAGCCGACCCACGAACACTATCCGACGCTCTTCGACTGGCGTGTTGCTTTCTCTGTAACAAGACACGAGGTTAATGCTGGTGCTATTATTTTTACATTTTTATTATTATTTTTATATTTTTATTATTATTTTTATATTTTTATTATTATTTATTTTGTCTTTGACATATCTCGGGACCCTGTGGTCCCGGACCTTTGGAAGGCGTACGAGGGGCCGAATCCAACTCGCAGAGGCCCCTTAGACAATTTTAAATGATGAGGAGGCAGTAACCGACGATTATCCCTGTATACACTATGCAAGTGCACCCAAGGGCAAGCCCCGGTTGGTGCAGGACTATTGCAGGACATGGAAACAAAAGATACTGGGCTATGGGTTTGGGTGGCTGTGGAATGGTTACCTAGAACTATGGAAAGACTATGGCCCCTGCTTGACCAATGTTTTATACAACGTGTAACGTTAAATGCGCAAAACCTCTTAAGGGGTCATTGTACTCATCATTATGAACTTTTACTATGGGCCCAAACCGCGAAATCGCGAAAAAAAAGCAGCTGTTCTGTACATTTATGTTCGCATAATTCGTCAAAATGTACTGAACAGCTGATTTTTTTTTCGCGATTTCAGGTTTGGTCTCATAGTAAAAGTTGTTCATAATGATGAGTACAATGACCCCTTAAGAGGTTTTGCGCATTTAACGTTACACGTTGTATACAATACACAGATGAAACGTTTTTATTAATATTATTATAACACACGTTTAAATATTTCAACAATTTGCAAATTCGACCTTTGCCAACATTTTTTTTAACCTTTGTACCTCGTCAGAAAGCTGATTAAATGAAGATGTTTTCCCCTTAATTTGTACGCTTAGTGCCATACAAATTGATTGTGTTAACTGGTGTAAAAGTTCATGTATAGCAGATGATTTTTGAAAATGCTTAATAAACTTTTGACTTTATCTGTTTGATGTTTGAGAAAATATGGTTACATTGAAAGTTTTGATAAAGTATTAGGTACCCAATGGAATATCAATGTAGAGAGAAAAGTGATATTTAGCGGCTAATTCTGGGATATTTAAAAAAATACATAAAATTTGGGTTTTCTCGAATCCCAAGAATTTTCGCCTAGAATTTATGGGGTGCTTAATTGCTGCAAATGGATCAGACTATAGAAATACGTCAAATTACGAGTCACTCTGTAATCCTGTATAGATTTGGCAACATTTTTTTTAAGACAAGCATACTTAGTGAATTTGCATCTTGTCAGCGCCTTAAGACGAAGAACTCACCTATCTTCCGAACTGTAACTCCTGTACCCCTTCTGATTATATATTTCATCTCGTTGATATGGGCTGCAGGATCCTCTCGACTTCCTGGAGCTAGTAGATGATGAACTGGATCCAGACGACGATGAAGAGGAAGAGGATGATGAGCTGGAACAGCCAGGTGGAGATTAAATTGTGAACAAGAGGAACACGGTTTCTTTGACATAATTTTTTTACATTACTAAAATAATGACTTGATCGATTAAGTCTTTGTGACTTTTGGTCATTTCATTAATTAATTTGGTCAACCAAAGACAATATTGACAATAGATTTATTAGCTAGAAATCAATGTAAGTACAGTAGTACTCAACTAATATGGCTTATCGATGTACCTGCGCAGAAGATAAATTTTCAAAGCGCGGGAAATGCTATTGACCAATCGGCACGCTCCACGCTTTTTCCTGTACCGCTATTGGTCGCAGCTGCCGCTATTTTAGCGCCCGCCCTTGACAGCCGCCATACTTGCGAGTGAGATGGAACTAACAGCTGCAGTGTATTATGAACCTTATAGTAGTGATCTAAGGTTGATTGTAAGTTTTAAGCAATCTCGTTAATCTTCGGGGCCATACTTTATTTTCTGCGCGAACGAAGATTCACGACGCGCCTTATTAGTTGAGTACTACTGTATAAAATAAAATGTGTAACACCTATACTAGAAAGGTTTATGTAGTTAAATAAAGGTAAACAATCTTGATGTGTCTTTGATATTTTTTATTTTAAAACCTCAGTTTAAAAATGAAATGCAACTAAACACCAATGTAAATACAACAATAATGATTATTAAATCAATTGAACCAATAGTTTATTTTTTATTTTATTTTTTTTGGTCAGTTAAATAAATAAATAAGTTTAAGCAGTAGGTTATTTGTTTAATACGTGTTTGTGTAAAAAGTCACATCAAGATTGTTTACCTTTATTTAACTACCTAAAATCTTTCTAAAGTACCCGTCACGAGAAGCTATAAATTATGTAAACAAACATCTTTTACTAAGTAAACATTTTATACTGCGAGATAATAATAAATTGACCATATTCAATCGACATGAAATATAGACGGGTTATATGAAAGTAACAACCTATTTAATTTAGTCGGATCATATTTTAACGACGCAAAGCGCTATCGTTTGTGTTTCTTGGTACCGGAACGCGTCCGTCGCAGAGATTGTAAACTATCGGGACGCCATTTTGAAATAAACGCGTCATTCGAGTTTCGCATGCTTCTTGATATACATGTCACTGATTCTGACACAGAAATGGATTCTGACGAATAATTATTCTTAAATAATATATGTTAATTAATATTTGTTACTTAATAATTTATTAAATCTTAAACAAATTCATTTTTTTTGTTGGTCCAAATGTTGTGAACTCTTGAACACTTGTTTACATAATTTATAGCTTCTCGTGACGGGTACTTTAGTATAGTTTACAGCGTCTCCAGATAGCCATTATAAATAAATAAATATCTTTGTCACATGATGATGACAGTCCATAAGTTGTTAGTGAATTAGTTACAAATTGTGCTTATTTATGCTATGTTTAGTTACTAGTATATAATATATTTTTAAGCTCTCTCACTATTACATGGGACTCAAACACAAGTGACGAAATGTGGAAACCTCTGCCTAATCCTTCGGAGAATACTAGTGTGATGTTATGATAAATTACTTGCTTACGGTTACCTATTCAAACTCAAACTCAAAGCATTTATTTCAAACTAGCACTTCGTGCGCGTCTCCGACCGCGTGGATGTCGGAAAATATCCCACAGGAACGAATTGCCTTCCTTATTCCTTGTCTACATTATAAAGGGAACCTCTGTGCTAAATTTCAGCTTTCTAGGTTCGAGGGCTTGGGCTGGGCGTTGATGAGTCAGTCAATCAGTCAGTCAGTCAGTCATGACTTCTCTTTATAGTTATATAGATTTTTAAGAGTGTGTTTAGTTTAATTTGTGATATTCCTATAAATACTTTTTCTTTATTTTTTTTTCTACAATAATTTCTATAGGTACTTAAAATAATCTGCCAGTTAGTTTCAAGTAAATGTATCCAGAGGTTATGAAACAGTAGAGGAAATAAGTATATCAAGACAAACCTCTAAAACCGTTTTCCTGAAAGTTTAAAAGAAGTCGTTTAAATTTAGCTATAAATTGCACAACGAAGCCATTCCAAATGAACTCTCCACCTACTGGTTCGATCCTTCTAACCACGTGTACATTCACGAGTCGCTCGCGACAGTCGACCGCATCCTAATTGCGTAATACTGTCGCAATAGGAAGCCTTATCATATTTTTTTTAAGTTTGATGAAGCTTTTTGCATGTTTAAGCAAAGCGTGAGCTTTGCTCCCATGGGGTAGTATGGTATTTTTTTTTCAGGTACTACGTAATCTTCAAAAAGAAATATTTAGTAAGTATCTAAGTTAGCTCAAACACGGACGTATCTACTTCTACTTGAAATACCTCAGCGTCAATAATATCGGGACGAACAGACTGTTCAAAATGATCTAAAAACCTATGAAAATGAAATATTAACTCAATGACACAAGGAATGTTTCAGAATGAAGATAATACAAGACAACTGTCATTCTGACAAAAACTTTATCCAATTGAGATAAAGTTTAATATTCTTAGTTGTTGCGATCATTTTGAACAGTCTGTTCGGCCCGATATGTTTTACGCTGACTTTACCTATTTATATTTAGCTACAAAACAGTTATAAGGAAAACTATGCAACTATAAACCTGCAAATGTAAACAGTACTTTATACTAATACCTGAACATTGTGAATCAACACAATGACACACAATGTTGTGTTTTACTGACAAGTCATCGGCAGTCTACAGGTAATTCGGGACACGCGTGTTTCCGGCTTCTATTTCTTATGACATGAAAATGTTTTATGACAATAATTATGAAGATTTTTACTGAGATTAATTCATGAATCATGGCCAACAAGATATACTTATCTTGTCATTCCATGATCTCTAAGGCTTTCCATGCTAAAACGTATACAAAAGCAGCCGATCCTGTTATTTATGTATGCTTTTACGAAAAGCCTACACACAATCACCACTACAGGATTATTCTAAACATTTTTTATTTATTTATTTTTTAAGCCTTTTTATTTTATCATTGTTAATCTAATTGCATAAGTTTCAATAGTATTTCCTGCCGAGAGACCTTGTAACACAGGTTAACAACCTACCACAAGTGTCGGGGACTTCACATAATTTGTAACCTCTTCCTTATGTAATAAATATTATTAAAGTTTGTTTGCCTGCAATTATTCTAGAACATAACATCAAACTCAAACCGTCTTATTACAAACCAAGGTTCAGCTTCAAAAACTTTATTCCAACACACCGGACTAAGTTTTCAGTTTTGTATAAAGAACTGTATTTCTATCACAGCTAGGTTCTTATTACAAAAACTGGCTCGATGGTTTAAACCATGGCAGAAGAAAAACCTCGTTTTTTAATAAAAACCGAAAGCATTTATTTAAATTAAACCAATTACAGGCACTTTTGAATTGTCAAAGAGTTGGTCAGTTAGTCAGAAAGTTGAAGCTAGTTGCCCATTCCAAGTCAATCAATGATCTACGCAGATCTCGACGTAGATCACGCTCGCTTGTAACCTCCAAGGGTTAGGCAGAGTTGTACCTAGTTCAGCAACATATCGCCAGGTATGTTTAAGTCCCCTGTAATAGGGGGCGAGCCTATTGCCACCAACCGGGCACAAATACAGACTCCAGCTACTGAGAAATTCCTGATGGAAAACTCAATAAAACTTTGCCTGATCTGGGAAGAGAACCCAGGACCTCATGATCAGCTATTGCGCTTACAACCATTACACCAACGAGGGAGTCGAGGCATTATTGTAGAACATTATAATTCTCAATTTTTTTCTTTAATTTTTATTTTATGACGACGCCCTGTTATTTCCAATCATTACTGAGTTTGTTTCATCGTGATAGGTTATTTAGTTTAAAAGTTATCTGTTTTGTTTACGCAGGCAAACAAGAATTTTATAAATGTTATAAAAAGTTTTATTTTTTTTATTTTTTTTTTATTTTTTAAATATTTTTTCCGTCGATAAAATTAAGCATAGTCTCCCTCATTTTGATATGTGCACATTATAAAGACACACTGTATTATACTTTTACAGTGCCGAAAGGCACTACTGACAGTGATTACCACATGTGGTTCCAATAATCACTAAAATAAAGCGGTGACAAAACTCGCCAGGAGTTCTAAAATCTAGGACGAATCAACACGTGTTTTATTTTCATTTGTAATTTTAAGTAACCTATTCTCATTCTTTTACATAAAGAAATAATAATACACAAAGATTGAGATTAAATATACAGGGAGACAATTCGAGACAGGGTAGTATGTTTCACAGGAGAATATAAAACTTAACGAGATTGCTAAATGCAGTTTATAATATCTTTAGACACGCTCCTAACAATGTTCTAAGTTTTTTTTTTTTTCTTTAAAACCGTATAAGTGGCGTATATGGAACTAACTACACATATTCAGCTCAATTCAGTTTTGGAGATGCGAATGCATGCTTTCAGACGCAGAAAGCTGAACGGATGCGTGTTTTGTTTTCCATGGACAAAAGCTGCACTGACCACAACCCTAAAAAAATGGTGTTTTGTTTTCTATTGACAAAAGCTGAATTGAGCTGAATAAGTGTTGTTAGACCCTAACCCTATCTCAAAATTCCTCCCTGTAAAAAAATCGCTAAAGCAAATGCTTACCTAGAGGACGAATCCGAGCTTTCAGAAACCGTGGGTTTCCTTAACGGCGGGGTCATTGACTTCGCAATTTTCCTATCATTCCTATCATTGCCGTTCATATGTGGACTTGGCTTCGTCTTCTTAACAACAGGACTCTTCGACCGAGTCTCTGTAGGCCTTGAACGAGATCTAGTGCGGTTTGAACGATCGCGTCTAACTGATGGTGAACGTCTTTTGTGGTATGGAGATCTGGACCTACGTTTCCTTTTGTAAGGAGAGTTTGATCGTCTGTATCTCCTGTAGCGACCACGCGACCTTGAGGGACTGCGACTGCGACTGCGACTACGACTACGCGACCGTCTTCTGCGACCGCGCGACAACGATCTCGATCGTCTTCTGTACTTAGAATCGTATCGGTCCCTCGATCTGGACCTCTTCTCTTTCGTTTCCATCCGCTCTGTTCTAACTTCTTTAGGTTTAGATACTCTATCATCTGGTTTCGTCTGCTTTACTTGACGTTCGTCGTTTATACGCGATGGGCTTTCATCGCTTGATAAAGACATGTCACTGTCGTTTCTCTTCCTGCTCACTGGGCTTGCTCTTTCTTTAGGTATTGAGGATAAGATTGGCAGCTCAGCGAATTCAGCCAATGGATCAGTTTGTACAACCATGCTGGAGAATCCTGGTTTACTTCTGTGCTTTCCTAAATGTAGGATGACTTTGTCTTCGCCGTGTTCAGCCTTGGGATCGTATTCTCTAACAATCGTTGTCTTTACAAATTTGAAATCGCGTTTATCGTGTGGGGATCTAGGTTTCGAGTGTCTGTCATCATGTTTTTCTGCCTCTTCGGGTGCTTTCTTCATGACTACATCTTGGATACTAGAGAATAGAGAATTGCTCAATATTCTAGTCTCAACTTGTTTCCCCACACTTTTCAATGTTGCTGTTATATCTTTATATCGTTCTTTGTCTATTTTTATGTCAGAATGTTTTTTCTCGTCAACTGGACTCCTTTTGTCTCTCTTCACATTATCAAATACGTTCTGTTTCAGTACATGGTCAGACTTTTTGATTTTGAAATTAATCATAGATTTGGATTCAGCTGTCGGAGATGTAGCTTTTATTACGTTATCAACATGCTCTTCAACAACGTGACTGAACATATTTTCTTCAGTATTTGTTCCTATACTGACGAGAATAATTTCTTCATAATCAGCTGACAATTGGGGCTTTTCCATAGGCACTGGCAGAAGCTCTGGTTGACTCATTCCTACAATTTTCATCATTTCGGCATCACTTATCAAAGGTTGCAATTGCAAATTCTCAACTTTAGGTATCTTACTCATTACGATATCTTCATCTCTCTTCCTCATAGCCTCAGCCTTTTGTTTCTTACTATTCATCAAAATTTTCCTAGAAGCCTCTTTGATTGGATCGAAGAATGTTTGTTCGTTGTTCACTTTGCCAGTAGTGTTTAGTAAGCCGTTGGGAGGCGTTTGTATTATTGGACATTTGACCACTTTTTCGAGTAAAGGAATAGGCATGTCTGGGAATATCGCCTCTGGACTCACGGTCGCAGAGCTGTTATTCGAACAGGCGCCTCTTCTCAATTTATATTCTTGTAGATTAAGTTTCTTTCTCTTCAGAGGTTGTTCAGCCTCCTTTTTAATAGCAACTTCAAGCATATTCAGTTCATCGTCAAACGGCCTCTTTTCCGTTTTTGGTTGCAGCGCCTGAGGTATCTGAACGTCGTGCTTATTACTAAACAATGCTGTATAAAAGTTTTCATTTTTCGGACGGGGTTCTTCCTTTACAGTAACAGTCTCTACATTATTTACAACTTTATCTTTGCTCCTATCTAATTCTTTAATATTTTTCTCCTGTTTTTCTACATTGTTCGTTTTATCACTAACACTATTTTTACACTTGTCTATATTTTTATCTTTCTGAGAGTCTACGTGATCACAGTTTAGTATAACTTCAGATTTATTTTTAATAGTTAACTTAATGCTACCATTAGAATTTTGACTACAATTATCACTCGCTTTAGAAGCACTTTTGATCATCACAGAACTGTTAGATTTATCTTTAAAACTATCGGGCGCACTGTGGGGTGGGGACAGTTTTTTACGACAGTTCGACTGTACTGGCGGTTTTACACTCGTCTTTACACTAGTCTTCTTTTTAGCGTCTATATCGTCTGGTTTAGTCACTTTTTTGTTTTTAGCATTATTGTCAGTCTCCTCGTCACTACTGAGATGGTACACTACTTTTTTGCTTTTACACGACCTATGTCTTGAGTTCAGTATTCTGCTATTGCTAGACAACACTTCCGGTTTGAGAAGGCTCTGTCCACCCTTGAGGTTGGGCAGACTTTGCCGCTTTTTCGACGAACAGTAGTCGTGGTCCGAGTGGACAGGACTTTGTGACCGCCTGACGGTAGTGTTAATTGGCGTCGGCATCTGTAATAACGTATTGCGATTGAAAGTGTCCTTTAACTTGACCTGAGAAGCAAACAAGACATTAAGATACTTACCAGTATTTGCCGCATTTTATTCTTGTTTAGCTGCACGCCCGCGTCTTGAAGCCTCATACCGTTTGTCAAAGCGTTCTTATTGAAACTCTTGATCTTCGGATCTTCAGTTTTCACTACGGGTATCACCTTTTTCTTAGTATTAAGTTTTTCAGTAGCTTCAAACTGTTCCAGTAAAGAGTTCAAGTTGTTCGCTTCGAGAACTGGTATGACAGTATCGTTGCACGACTCTACGTCCACAAAGTCCTCCAATTCGCCCTTTGAATCTGCCGTATTTTCCTTCTTTATAGCTGTTTTTTCTATACAGAAATCTAAGACAGTTGGTATTGGGGTAGATGTTCGCTTTAGTGGAGGTAAATCTGCTATTGGTGGTACAGTTTCGATGGTAGCTTCAAGTGGCCTTTCAATTTCCATATCTTGATGACTCAAATCATCTTCTTCGGGTTCAGCCTTAGGTTCCGCTTTGTTGTTGGTTATTAAAAAGCTATTTACGTCTTCCTCTGTCAGTGTTCGTGGCATATCATCACTTTTATTAGCATTCTCTGATTTGTCCTTGTAGTTGTCAAAAGCAAGGTCAGAGAGATCTAAGTTCAAGTCTTCAAAGCTCATGCACGTTTTTACGTCATCAATGTCCATGCAAATATTCGGCATGGGCGACTGGGGAACCGAACACGACTTTTGTATGTGTCTGAATTTGGTGTATGTCATGTCTTCTAATAGATACCGTTTAAGTTCTTCGATGTTAGGCAGAACTTCTAAATCAGACTCGTTTATTGACACATCTGCATTCTCTGCGTTATCCTCGTTATCGTTATCCTCGTTATCCTTATCTCCGTCATTATCGTTATCTCCGTCATTATCGGGTTCATTTTCAGTTTCAGTGTTTTCTTCTACATCTTTTTTAATATCAGTAACAAGAAATTCTTCTACATTAGGTATAGGAACTGGTATATGAAACTGTGTGCTCTCTTCTTCAGGTAACTTGTGTTTTATGAAAAAATCGTCGATATTTGGCACTGGTATCGTTTCCTTACCTTTGTCCTTTATAAAATATTCGTCTACGTCTTTCACAACTGGACCGTCTGTATCCAATATGTGTTCGTTGTTATTATTCTTAATGAAATATTCATCGACATTTGAAACTACTGGAGTGTCTAAATTAATATCTAGACCATCCTGACTTGTACTCCGTTCGTTATAATTGACTTCTCTGTAGCTACTATCGTCACCATTAATGCACTCTGCCTCAATGTCCTTTTCACTGATAGCATAATCTACTGTATCTATATCGTCATCCGAAGAAGCTTCGATTAAGTCTAAATCAGGGTTGACTGTGTAAACAGTGATGACATCATAATCATGGCCTTCCACTAAAGAATTGTCTTCTATACTGTTGGATCCGGTCATTTGTATATTATGGTGTGAATTTGAATGCATAACAACGTTGTCATCATCGACTTCAATAGTTTCGTCGTCATCATCGTCGACGTTAACTTCGTGTACTACTATAGCTTCTTCGAGTTCCTCACCACTGTCGTCTGCATTCTCTTGCACTCCATTTTCTTCCAAGTCTTCCATACTTTCTTCTAGACCGGAACTTTCGTCGTCCGAACTAGTGTCTTGACTTGATTGTGTTATATTCATCTGAAATTAATTAATGATGACGTTTATGCTTGAACATTACTTGGAAATTGTTCTACAAATGTACTACACAAGCTCTTATTTATACAGAAAAGAAGTCTTTACTCACAGTCTGATTTTGGCACCAGTCGCCATTGCTGCTATCCACAGAATGCCTCGGCTGGGGCACGTTAATCTGAGGGTATTCGGGGCTATTCTGGTTGCAGCTGCTTTCGGAAGACAGGGAGTC
The DNA here is from genome assembly GCA_905163495.3 of Cosmia trapezina. NCBI lineage: Eukaryota > Metazoa > Arthropoda > Insecta > Lepidoptera > Noctuidae > Cosmia > Cosmia trapezina. The sequence goes on along the minus strand of LR991041.1, from coordinate 4,485,295 downwards.
ACTCTTCATACGGAGGATCTTGTGGCCGATGGGACGGAAACGCGCCTGGTGATACGTATTTAAGATGTGCGACTCCATGTCTGTGGAAGATGAGGCTAGATATAGTATATTTTATTAATTTGACTAAATTTACAGTAATATTGACGTTTTTGTTAGGAGTATAGCCTTTTATAAAATTGTAATCTAAAGACACACTAGATTTAGCACCATATAACATAAATACGCTACAGCTGAATTTGATGTGATTTTGCCTCAATTCACGAAATGAAGTCTTCCAGTTGCACATGTGCTAAATAGAAAAACCGTTTTATAACTCGATATTCTAGAATGACAGCGAGCGAGGTTATTATTGTCTAAACCACAAACGTAGAAAATAAATAGATAAGGCAAGCTGTCGGCCACTTCCTGACTACAGCCTGGCAAAAAAAAACGGCAAGAATTAATTTCGTTTTCCGGTCATAAAAATGTGTGAAATGGGTCAAAGTGACACATTGGGTCACGTTAGTGCACGAAATGTGTTGGAAGTTATAGTTTAATAATAATGGTATCACTGTGTTACAGTAGATTATCCAGGGTAGCTTCTCGCAACCTTTTTAAATCGCGTATTCTTGAGATATTCCTCCAAGGAGCCCACAGCATAGATGCGGCTTTAGCGTCGCTTTTGCGCAGTCTGCCCTGCCTACATATATTCGACGATCGCCTTCGCTGGACTAACGCCAGATACGAAGGCACTTTACATTGGAACTCGACGTTGGGCAGTATTAAGACAAATAGGAAACAGAAGCATCATAACTTTTGAACATTTTGAAATCTCAGAATAATATTTAAATTAATAATCCCCCTTTGCCATTCATTCCTGGTAAACCCAGTCCTAGTTTGAAATAATTTCGGCTAATTAATGACGCAATATCCGTAAAAATTGTTTGGGTGAATTTAATCTCCTAATTACAAGTTGGAAGTAGGTATCGGAATCATTGTTTTCCCCAGAAGATAAGCGATTGATATAACAATTATTTATCAACAAAATACTAGAACTTATTCTGTTGTCCGATAAAAATATTGTGTTAATTCAGGTCATATTTCATAGAAGTCATTTTCAGAGATATTGGGCAGCCATTTCGTCGTGACAAAGTAATTTTCGAACATATACACTTCGTTTATTGCATGTGTGTCAAAAATATAATGTTACCTAACCGTCTTTTGTCGAAATATGACCAAATACAGGTGACGCCATTCTTTAGGGCATTATTACAGATTGCCCTACTTAAATGGGACTGGGTAGGATATTTGCTTGCCGCATACCTAACAAACTGGCCTAAAATATCACAAAATTGGTGACACAGTAAAAGGACACGAAGAAGACGGTGGGACGATATGGTAAGATTTCTTTAAACTTGATAAAAAAAATGCGGTTTCGCGAAAAGTAATTGAAATGGAAGGAGGCCTTTACTCTAAGCGGGCTACCAAAAAAACACCACACCATAAACACCCTTAATAATAAAGGAATCCCTGATGCGTGATTTTTTTGCTCCGCTAGAAGACTTTAAAAGATGTAAACTTTAAAATCCTGGTTTCAGATTACGATATTCATATAAGCCAAATACCTAAGATCACGAGGCATCTAAACACGCGCCCGGTTCGAGATCACGGAAAAAGTTTTCTCTCTGCTTATAGGAGCTCGGGAGTTGTACGGCGCGCGTGACAGTTGCGTAAGAATACATTATACAGCATTCAAATGACGATAATAATATACTGCAAATATTAGGAGTCAAAGTTACTCGGTCAGTATTACGAAAACATAGACTACACCACCTACAGAATAGTTTCAGCCCGTAAATATCGGTCATCGAGTTTGAGAAAAGCTGCAGAGCGCCGTCTCCGTCACTCATATCTGTGCGACAGTATCTTTCTAAAGCTTATTCTGTCATATAACGATCACTCTCGAGACACAAGTCAATTTATCGTGCATGACGACACCGATGTCCTTATAAATTACAAGGCATATTTATTAAACAAATATGTTTCGTGTATATTACGCAGACACACGAGGTATCCTGTCACGGGTTGATAAACTTTTCAAGATCAATGTCAGAGATGTACAGTGATAAAATGCATTACTCGTCAAGTAGCGGTCTCATGAGAAATGAGAATTCACTCGAGTGAAGTGCCATGATTCACATTTCACGTTTCAGGCGTATTGAGGGAGATCTCCTAAAGAATATTTGTGCAGGCTGTCCGAAGCTGAGAGGATGAGTCAATTCTCAATTATGGCGCGTTTACAAGAGAGTTTTGAACCGTGAAGAAGCGAGAATGGCCAGGTGAGAATCACCACTCGATTTATCGCACTACTATGTTTACTCTCATCGTGTACATGAAGCTTAACCCGAATGCGACTATCGCGCGTACAAACGCGACTTGATTGATTGCGCGAGTACGTCATATTCATAATAAATTATAAAAGAGCACAACGCTCACGGACTCGTGCGATGATCGCTTTCGATTACAACACGGCCTAAGGGGCCGCCTCCACGAGCGAGAGAATCGCGGCGATAGTCACGCTGCTGTGTCTACATTAATTATCGCCGCGATGATATCGCCGTGTGGAGATTGATTCATAGAGTTTCTATTGAATTTGGTGGCACGACGAGATTATCGCCGCGATTTTCACGCCCGTGGAGGTGCCCCTAAGAGTGTCACTGTTCGCATGGACATGTCGAGTTTTAGGCTTCATGTACTTACACGATACCGGAACCGTACCGGCGCCGGACCGCATGTTTGTGTATACGAATGAAAACCGTACATGCACCGCCACCGGCGCCACGCCGCCGCCGGAGCCGCGTGTAGGTACACCGTATTGATGCTGAGTTAAATAGTAAGGCAAAGATCACAGTTCAGTAAAGCATTGCCAACGAAACTGTAAAGACGTCCGCTTTTCATTTTAATACTGATAAATATGAATATGATTTTAACTTTAACCAAAACAAAACAAGGTTTTGGCGCGTTAAGAAGTTATTTTTTTTTAATTTACAACTTTAACATGCTGTAATTTTGGATTCCCCCTTGGGTGCGGCGGCCGACTCTCACATACACAGCATAATCAGCCTATAATGTTGCCACTGCTAACACACACACATGCATAATTAATTAATTAAGGTGTAAATAAATACTGATTTTAAAGCTACTTATGGTGACTTGTCTTACCTAGGGGTATCGTATTACCCAGTAACTGGGTTGTATAATAGAGGTCAGATAGGCAGTCGCTCCATGTAAAATACTGGTATTCACTTCCGCTTAGTTTTTGTTTTGGCTTCGGTTTTTACAGTAAACCACCGAACAACACAGCATTCTTATAAATTGTCAAGGTCACAGTCGAAATCGCACTAGTTCGCGGAGACGACCATTTGACTATGAACGGCTCATACTGAGCACGTCGCGCGGACACAGATTCGCCCCCTTGCAACTCACTTCTCCTGTTTTTAGGGTTCCGTACCAAAATGGTAAAAAAGGAACCCTTATGGTGTAACTCAGTCTGTCTGTCTGTCACAGCTATAGGATATCTCAAGGACTACTGATGCTATCAACTTGAAATTTGTAATAGTTTTAGGTGACGGTTACCCAACTATTTTGCAAATAAGAAAGAAATAAAAATATTTACCTATATTTTTTTTGCAACAAGGACTGAAAGGGGGTCTTAAAAATTTAAAGTGGCGCTACTAGGGCATGCGGGGTATCATATGAAAGAACGCTGTTTGCACATTCTCAAACAATTTTTTTTTTAGGCCGCAGTTTCCGACTTTTGATGAAAAATGTAAAAAAAATACCGTTCCCCCCCCCCCCCCCCCCCCCCTATCTCCGAAGTGTGCAAAGAGACAAATCTGAAATTATTCTATGTGATAGAAGTTTATGTAAAGATTACAGGAAAAATAAAACGATGTCTCTAAGTAGCACACTTTTTCAGAAATCGGAACGGAATCCTCGGTGCGCGAGTCCGACTCGCTCTTGGCCGGTTTTTTATATTTCTATGGAAACTCCGCAGTACACTAGGCTAACTCACTGAAGTCACGGTCAATGAGTTACCACTATCCAGGTACCCTCATTGACATTACACGGTCCTGTTTGCTGATGAGGCATGGTAAAAGTGTATTTACAAGCAGTTTGTTACAGCAGCAGCTTATTACTGCATTAGTTATTCTATGTAAACCATTAAGTAATCATTTCCCTAATCAATTTTCTTAATAACCTATATCACATTTAATTGAATTCTCAGGAAAGTTATATTTTGTATTGATGCTCATAATAGTTACTTCACAATACAGTCCATGTGTGAATCATATTACCATAAGACTAACGAAACCAGTATACTTTAGGTACTAAATGCAGGTCTTGGTATGTGTATTATGATAGTAAAGACCACAACTTGAAACAGGATCAGCACCCTAATTGCGGAACACATTATCAATCGGAGTTGGTTTCATTTTGACAGTTCAATAATATTCATTGCGTTATTTACGTTGTCGAGCAGACAAATTTTTCGAACATATGAAGCAATGGATTAGCAATTTGTTTCAAAATTATTCAAATTCCGATTGATAATGTGTTACGCAGTTAAGGTGCTGATCGAGGAGGCAGAGAGCTCGATTCAGTAAAAAAATACATCACCCTATATGTCAGAAGGTGCACGTTTGGCGCACCATGTGTCTTAGCAGTAAATGTACCTTTTGCTATGCGTAATACGATAGTAAAGCCCACAACTTGGAACGAGGCCGGAATCAGGCGGCACAGAGCTCGATACAGTCATTTTCATAGTAAAATTTCACATTTTTTCAATGAACTCCTGAAATACGAGAGATAGAAAGAAATTCGTCAACACAAGTTTTGAAGGCATTCGATAGCTAAGTACTATGTCATTATACGTTTTTCAAAATTAGACTTTTTTTTCTCGGAAATGCCTAAGTCCAACCTCTCCGATACACTCGTTCCACTGTGCGGCTCCGGTGTGGTGCATGTGCGGTTTTTATTCGTACATAAATATGCGGTCCGGCGCCAGTGGCGGCTCCGGCGTAGTGTACATCATACATAGTGGCTGCATCAATTGGGTACCCCGGTCGTATTATTTTTTATTTTAATACAACTGGGGTACCCCATTGATGCAGCCCACTGTACATGAAGGCTTATGGTATAGTTTCAAAGTGTCACTTGTCTCATGTCACTTTTGTGTCAGTGAACGCAAATCGTGTACCAATTTGAACAGAATTTGCAACTGCGCACGCATCTTCGACGTACAACTTTCACCTACTCAGTACTCACACAGATCCGCAAGCCACGTGCCACGTTTTGGGAGCTGAATTATATCTAGTTCTTTTTTTTATGTTGAAAGCATACAAATTAATGTTCCAATGCTTACTGAGGTTCAACATAGCAACACAATTTATTTATTCAACTGTATTTCTTTAATAGTATGACATAATGGAGTCGACACTTTGTATTTGCTTGCATTGTGTAAAATTCCAGACTTTTCTAAGACGTGAAGGAAACACGTGGTACTTAATGACAGCTATGAATGGGTCAAAGAATGTGGCGACACTTAAATGAAACCCTAAATCAAGCACGCTGATTGGATTTTCAACGCTTGGCTCACCGTCGAAAGTTGAAAATCCAACAGCGCGCTTTTGTTCAGTGAAAACCGGCATTCTTGTTATGAGGAGCATACATAAAATAGATTTTCATTTTCATCAATCTGCCTAGCCTTTTCCCAACTTTGTTGGGGTCGGCTTCCAGTCTAACCGGATGCAGCTGAATACTAGTATTTTACATGGAGCGACTGCCTATCAGACCTCCACAACCCATTAACTGGGTAATACGATAACCCTTGGTAAGATTGGTTGTCAGACTTTCGGGCTCCTGACGACCCGTAACGACTGTCAAAGATCCACGAATGACAGCCGGTCCAACGGCTTAACGTGCTTTCCGAGGCACGGAGAAGTCTCGGTATGTAAAGATGGTCACCCACCCACTGACCAACCCCGGCAAGCGTAGCTTAACCTGATGGATCGACCCGTGCGGCTGTTATTACTTAGCCACGAGCTCTATTTTTTTTTCATTTTCATGTTTGTTTTAAATAAAGTTGAAAGTTGATAAAAGAACGGACGACTCGCACGCTTTCCAAAGTTTTGGAGGAAACTATTCGCTGTCCTTACCGCGCGAAACTGACGATTTTACGCAGTGGTGTAGTCAGTCTGTTGTGGCGTCATCTCTCAGTAGTGCCGTACAATACGCGCCACGAAAGATGAGACTTGACGAAAGCCGTACCGCGGGTTCAGGCACAGAATGTCCCTTTCCCAAAATATTTGAAACTAAGGGAGATTTTGGGAAAGGGACATTCTGAACCGCGCCTCCCGCGCTGCGCGATGACTCCCGGTTACTTCCTGTCTCAGACCTCATACCCCTAAAGAGACCTATAAATTGTCTACTGCGCAAATCAAACCACGTGGTGTGTCAAGTCTCTTCTTTAGTGGCACGTATTGTAATGCAAGTACAGTCCGCGAAGCGTAAGATGAGCTTAGCATTTGTGTGAGTGATCACACTGATCACCAAAATGGTACGAGAGTCATGGAGCAAAATTTTTGTCTTATCGTTTTACGTAAGACAAAATCTTCAATCGTCTTATCGTTTTACGTTTTACAACGATGCGACATGGTTCCGGACGTTACACCTACACTATCTATGTGCACTCACACAACTGCAAAGCTCAGCTTAGACCTCGCGGACTGTACAACCGTACATGGTTCTTTTGGCGCGTGGCCGCCAAAATCGGAACTAAAGCCGCCATCTTGTTAGGGTTCCGTACCAAAATGGTAAAAAAGGAACCCTTATGGTGAGACTCAGTCTGTCTGTCTGTCTGTCTGTCACAGCTGGATATCTCAAGAACTACTAATGCTATCAACTTGAAATTTGGAACAGTTTTAGATGAAGTATACCCAACTATTTTGCAAATAAGAAAGACATAAAAACAGTTGTTTTTTTTGGAACAGCGACTGAAAGGGGGTCTTAAAAATTCAAAGTGGGGCTACTAGGGCATGTGGGGTATCATATGAAAGAGCGCTGTTTGCACATTGTCAAAAATTTTTTAAATTTTTTTTAGGACGCATAGTTTTCGACTTTTGATGAAAAATGTAAAAAAAAAACCGTTCCCACCCTTATCTCCGAAGTTAGCAGAGAGAAAAATCTGAAATTATTCTATGTGATAGAAGTTTATGTGTTTGCAAATAAAACTTATTTGCGACATCAATAACTTCTTTTTTTGGTTTAACCGAGTCTTAGTTAAATCAAAGTGCATCAAAAAATTAGTCATAATTACTTTTTAAAAAATTATACTACTTTCTTTCATATTTTCACTGTTGGCAACATTTTTTTTTCAAATTCTTCGTTCATGATTCGTAATTAAATGTTATTTAAAAAATATTTTGTTTTGCTCACCCTACCCAATTTATTCGATTTGACAGCAACGTCACAACATGGCGCTAAGTCGATCCTATTCTTATTTGAAACGCAGGAGTGAATATAGACTGAGAAAGACAGAGATATAGCGATTTCATGATTCTATTGCCTATGTGCTTATGACGCTAGTATGCACTGACCCTTATAATCTTTAAAAAACGTAGTGATAGACATAATAGTCAAAAGCTTTCTATTATCATTCACAATCACAACCAATGACATTAGATGTATATTATCTAAGATCACAACCAATTTGAATAACAGGATAAGATGCATTTTAAAAACAGTAAAACATAACAACATGAATCATAAACATAAATTAAGTCAGGTTATGCAACGGACCTCCATTGTGTCGAAATAAGTGTGCAAATTAAATGCTGGCTGCAAACAATTGACATTTGACACACCCCAGCTGATTAAATTGTCAAAAGAACAAACTGTCACTAAAAAAGATCAACAAAATAGGCAAAGAACCACAAAAAAAAAAAAAAAAACAGTAAAATTATATTTAAAAAATATTTAAATCTACTATTTTATAGATATTATGCTGTTAACATGATACAAGGTATGGTATTCATTTTAAATCAGAGTAGTTCAATTCAATGTGTACATTACATTAAGTACCAAGCTAAGTGAAGTAAACTTGAAAAACACACTGCCAGATCATAATTTAAACTAGGTACACCACCACTACACCACCACCACCACCACCACCACCACCACCACCACCACTACTACCTAGTTTTAAATAAATAAATAAATAATAAATAAATAAATCAGTACCTACATAAAAAAAAACTATAAAAGTTAATAGCGATTTTAAGACTGATTTCTGATAAGTAATGAAACTGCTAACAATACTTATCAGTACAATGCGTTTCAACTAAGAACAGGAATGACCTTGCGCCATATTGTGAAGATTTAGTAAATCAGCACCTCGTTTACACATTTGCAAAGTCAGTGACATATTTTAACAAAAACAAATTCCAAAAGAACTAAAATGGATAACACTACAAAACTATGCAAGCCTTAGATTTCTAGCTTCAGTTGACAGTTAGAAGTCATTGACGTTCCTATTCTTAGTTGAATCGCATGGTACCACATACCATAAAGTAACACTTTTTTCCAAGGATGTAGACAGAAACCACAGAACCACCTGCAACAATCCTTACATACTCCTTTTGCAGTTGCTTTGTTTACTTTCATTCATCTGGTCATACATGTACACCGGTTGCAAGTACTATGCAATTGACCTTTCTGAAGAACATCACCAATACAGTCACTATATCATTATGTCCTTCTAGAGTGTGGAAATGCCGAGAAGGGTCTCTGCATTTCCACTCACATCTGCCTTGTACTTTTTGTTAGTCACCTTTCACTCATGTTCTCAACTTGACCAATCATCTAAGCATAATCTTTTCAATTTTTGTCATTCCTCAGCCTATCATTCAGCATACACATACCATAAACTAAAGCTTTTTTCCAAAGGGTCCGGCAGAAACTAAACAACAACATATCATGCATAAAGCACAGCATTAAGGTTTTTTGTGTTACTAACAATTTATGGACTACTTATATCTGAAATAAATGTCTTATTCTATTATACTATGCAACAATCCTTGCATCAGTTTTGTCTGTTAAATCAAAACCAGATTTCTGAAATTATTATCAATGGTGTTAGCAGAAAAGCTGCTGATAATAGCTGAGATTTTTTAAACAAAGTAACACCTAATATTTTTCAGCACAACTTGAGACATCTGATAAGTTTTAATAATAAATCAGATAAATCTAAAGGCTACACCGGCGGGTATGCCGCGAATAAGCCCGGCGGCATTCCCGGGTGGGTATTTAAGCCGGCGGGCTTTTTAAACAAAGGGCACATACCCGCATGGCTTAAACCCGCCGGCATTGTGTTTAAATACATTATTAGCTTCTGCCTGCAACTTCATCCGTGTGAAATTACTTGTTTTAACATGAAATTTAAACAATATTAGTAAACAGTAAGTATAGAAAACAGTAGAAAAAGTTCTAGGCCTGTGACCCATTAAATTCTTTATCAGGAGTTATAAAAGACTGTCTGGAAATTTTTCTAAAAGATAAAAGACACCAAATCAAGTACCTACTTTAAACTGTTAAGTTTATTTTATAAAAACAAATTGAGATCAATAACAAATGTTGAATTGCTATTGAGTTGTAGGTTGTATTGTAGGCCTTCTACTTTTTGTCTTGCTTGACTATTTTGCAAACATGTCAATGCTTTTTCTTTTTTTGCAATTTTTTTTTGTATTGTTTGTAAAAACAAGAACTAAAATAAACGTGACCTATTTTAAATTGTTTATTAAGTCCTCACCATTCTCTTGCCCTTATCTCCTTATTTTTTTGGGGTCGGAGCAAAATGTCTTTTTCTTCCATACTTCTCTATTAGTTTTCATCTTGGTAAAAAATCAATCTGCCTAGCCTTTTCCCAACTATGTTGGGGTCGGCTTCCAGTCTAACCGGATGCAGCCGAATACCAGTATTTTACATGGAGCGATTGCCTATCTGACCTACACAACCCAGTAACTGGGTGTAATATGATACCCCTTGCTAAGACTGGTTGTCAGACTTTCGGGCTTCTGACGACCCGTAACGACTGTCAAAGATCCACGAATGACAGCCGGGACCAACGGCTTAACGTGCTTTCCGAGGCACGGAGGAGTCTCGGTATGTAAAGTTGGTCACCCATCCACGGACCAACCCCGGCAAGCGTAGCTTAACCTGATGGATCGAACCGTGCGGCTGTTATTATTTAGCCACGAGCTCCTTTTCATCTTGGTAATCACCCCTTTTCTAGCCCTATCATCTTTTACACAGTCCATCCATTGTTTCTTTGGTCTTCGCCTACTCTTATAGCCATCCACATTCATACTCAAAACTTTCCTCATTGAGTTTGTTAACTAGATTCTTTTATCCTTGTAATCAAAATTAAATAACAATTTTAGAAGCAGTCAAAGAATATTAGCATATTATAAGAGTTTAAGCATACTATTCCACTTATGTAACTCGTGTAAGAAAAGCCTTAGGAAAAGCTTTTCCTATGTCCAAATATTGCTATATATGGCCATATTAACTATGTAACTAGTTAAGACACTGAGATAAATGAAAGAATATAAAGGGTAACTAAAATGCAAATTGTCTTAGTATTTACAGACACTAAAATAAAAGGCCAATTATAATATAAAACAATTAGATTATTAGGAATTGTTAAGGTAAGCTAAACTATAGGAAAATGTGTAAATTAAATGTAAATATTGCTTTATTTGCATTCCACATTTAAATGTCTCAAGTCTCTGTCCTTCTGATGAATCATTAGAATAAATTAACTGTTGTCTGTTCCTTTGTTTTGCAAACTTAAGATCATATCAGAAACAGCTAGACATGTTTTGAAAAACTTTTCTCATGCGGTAAGGTTGATGAACTTTATAAAAGTTAACAATGAACCGTTTCTTTATGATATTAAGGAGTTAGTAAAGGAGTTAGTGTTTGATAATAATTTTATGTATTTTTGACATTTATACAAGAACTAGCTTTTGCCCGCGGCTTCGCCCGCGCATGTATTATACATATAACCTTCCTCTTGAATCACTCTATCTATTAAAAAAACCGCATCAAAGTCCGTTGTGTACTTTTAAATATATACATAGGGAGAGACAGACAGCGGGAAGCAACTTTGTTTTAACTATGTAGTCATATCATTGTGATTAGTTAGTAGTATGGAAGAAAAAGACATGTTGCGGCAACCCCAAATAAATTCATGCAAATCTTCAACTGATTCATCAAATAAGAACTTTGCGGTCTACAGTTAATTAATAAGAATCTTGCTGTAGTAAATTATTGAAATTATAGTAAATGTGTTTTAAATAAAGCATCATCATAAAGGAGATTGGATAATCGGATGCATATTTACCTAAAGTTAATTTTGCTAAAAAATTATGGAAGCAGCTTCATTTTTTTTTTAATATAAATCCTGGAGTGCACAACTAATCAGATACATGGTATGAAAACAACTTTTTAAACATGTTGTATTATTTATTTAAAAAATACCGATGGGATGACATAACTATTTGGCTTGTCTACTTGAAATTCATTTTTAACACCCTGATGAATGCTACGCCAGCTTGGCAACCTATTTTACAACATTAGCTATCATTTGATTCTATAGTCAATAAGTACTAAATTTATCAATTCCAGAATCACGAGATTTTGCTTTTTTTTTACAAAAGTGCATTCCATATTAGCCAACACCTGAACATAAGTAAATTTACATTCAATCAGAACTAAAAATTTATAGATCCTGGAATCCTGGGATTTTTTCATAATAACCAACACCTCAACTTTAGGTAAATGCATCTGATTATCCGACCTCGGATCATCATCATGCTATCATGATAAACAGGAGAATGATAAGGAACAATTCTTTTTCTTCCATAACTACTTAAAACAAGGATATAATAATAGTGAAATAGGTCAATACCTTGACAAATAAAAAAAGGTGATCAAGTGTAAATTTTGTAGGCATTGGTTTTCAAGATTTTCCTATTATTTGAATATGAATAGATAACATGATCAGTTAGAAAATACTCTTGTACTCCGACTCCGCCACATTAAAATACTATTATTAAAAAGTAATTGCAAATGTGGACAATTTCATTGCTTCATTAGCATAAAGTACATAGGTATGTACACAAAGTACATTTTTCTGATAACATGTGCTACCTAACCTAACTAACATAAATTAGTTTAACTTGATAAGGATTTTTTTGAAGAAGAACAATTAATCTTTGTGGTTTGTTTTTTACATAACTATCCTGAACGGAAGTAATCATTCCAGGTCTGTTTACTTCCTAATATTATTTAAAAGGTGTTTCATAGCTTCTTTCTCCTAAATAAAGATAAATGATTGTTACGTTTTTAAGTACCTATTAGTGTTATGGTAAGTTTTTAAGGTTATGTGTATGTTATGATACATAAGACTCTCATTTCACTAAAGTCCAGAGATAATATGAATAAACTAACCTATTTAATAATATTTACAACACATTAATAACTAAATGTAGGTATTGGAAACTCTATTGATCACCAGACCCTGAGGTCAAATGTGACTAAAATAAGCAACATGGCATTTCAATGTTATCTATTTTAAATCTAAATCATTTACCTTATATATAGTTCTGGCACAAAACAAACTCATGATTTTCAAAATCCACACAAATGTTTACATCTTCAAATACACATATCAGTGAAATGATACTCTTTGCAGTTACAGCTTTGTAAGATTTATCTTAAATCTGACGCCAAAAACTCTCCATACCGACTGCCGTCACCGATAAGGACCAAAATAATCTCGGCTAACTGTCAAACCATGTGTGAAACCGAAATAATTTCACGTGACCGCATCAATTTCTGCTCTAAATGTACTCAACAGCTTCAGTTACTTCCAATACCCGTAATAACACGCGTACCGACCAAATAACGGTTAATCCATCGTATCGCTGTACTTGCAAAAAAACTGCACTAATACAATCGCGTTTTTTAGGTTAGGTTCACGGAACCAGATTTTTGTATTTGTATTCACATTTTAACGTACAAAACACCATAATTATGCATTTTTGTAGCTTTTTTGACGAAATGTAACAAGTTTAACATCAAAATGGGAGGAATAAACAATGATTATGTGAGATGAATCGCCCGCGCGAACCTAACCTTGATCACGGCACTGGTAGATTTCTAGTTCAAGGTCTTATGAAAGAACTGAAAAGTCACATGAAGGCGTTACACAAACAAAACTGAAATATCATTGCGACCCGCACAGAAATCTATTTTAAGACAAACAACAGATGAAAAAAGCACTAACCTTTACAACCTCAGGTGACGGCTTTATCCATGTAATTTTTGTTACGTTATTCAAACACTTTTAACACAATAAACACAGCACGTAAAGCACAAACGTATGTTTTTAACACTTTCAAGATGCACTACGGTTAATTAAAAAAGGTTTTTCGTAAAAAAATTAACACTTTTCACGAAACATCACATGTTACGAACTTCACGACAGCAGCAGGACTATGTGTTGCCATAATTTATTTTCCTACTTGTCATTTTTGAATTTAATAGACAAGTTTGATTACACCGACAAAATAATAATCGATTAGAATTTTTAACTTAATTTTTTCCCATAACATTTTACAATTTACATTACACAATAAAAATGCATTATAACTTTATTTCAAACTACTTTTTTGGAAAATAAAATCAAAGCGATAGTCTACTAAAGCGTTACATCTCATAGCAAGCAAAGTATGTAAGTAGTACAGTCAGCAACAATAGTTGAATAACACTTGTGTTTTCTAAATCTTAATTATTGAGAAAAATACTTTATTAAAATCGGAACAGATGTAAATTTTAAAGAAAATTAACTCTTATCTAATAAATGAAATGCTAAAAATAAGGTTGTATCATTTTGTGTTAATTTAGATGTGTCAAAAAGTAGCTGTGTTAACCGACTTCTATTGCTGACCGTACAATCAACTGAATGAACACTAAAGTCCAGCCGTTGAAATAATGTGTTCCTGACACCTGTCAGTTGGAAAATTTCTAGTAGTAATAAGCATCAAATCAGTTGTCAAGAACGCATTCTCGCGACGGCCGGACTGTAACAATATTCATAGGTCAATGGTTCATGACGAAACGAGGTATGGTATTGGTTTAACAAAACACAATTGCACAAGTTTCAATCAAAGAGAAAACATAGAGACTAGTACAATATTAGTCTTCTTAATAGATGTGCACGTGTTTTTATGACAATACACATTTTTTTATTTATTTTTCTTTCTTTACGTTTACTTGAACATTTATATTTTTTATGTATATCGTCAATAGCTGCGCTGCGGCAGGAATATTTTCTTAAGTGAGCATGCTTATCTTTGTTCCATAGTACAGTCAGCGTCAGTAATATCGGGACAAACAGCCTGTTCAAACAACTCCGAAATTAAAATATTAACTCAATGACACAATTAATGTTTAAGAATGAAGACAGTACACGAGCACGACAACTGTCATTCTGACAAGAACTACCAATTGAGATACAGTTTAATTTTCGTAGTTGTTGAGATCATTTTGAAAGTCTGTTCGTCACGATATTTTTGATGCTGACTGTACATATGTACAATCAGATATTTGTTCATTTATTCATTATTCTTACAACAAGAAGCATTCCATCAACATTACGCAGGTTAACTACATATGCAAAACTCCTTGCTTTTAAAAGGTGAAAAATGTTACAGATGTCTAAGAGCATTCAGAATTCTGTTTTATTTGAGAGCACGGAAGCGATCATAACAGAAGAACAAGCTTTACCTCCAACAACATCTTCTGTTCCCATGGTTACCTCCAAACTTCAAAATGATTGGATGAACTGCATTTGTAAACAGCACGAAGAGGTAAACATTAGTTGTGCGGAGTTGTACCTAACTTGAGTAGGTAACTAAATATAAAGTAATATTGTTTTACTACATATCAGACTTTCAGAGGATAGTTTAGTTTCACTTAAAGAATGACTTAAATAAAATTATCCGCTGTATACATAACCAAAACTATCCACTTCGTCGCCCTAGTGCTTGAATTTCCAACCGACCATTTTTTTGGGAAAATGTAATAGGAAGTCTAAAAGTAACACTGGGCATATGATGCGGAGGATAGAGGAAGATGTCGTCAGGAAAGTTTTGAGTGTGAATGTGGATGGCTGTACGTGTAGGGGAACATCAAAGAAACGATGTCTGGACTGTGTGAAAGATGATATGGCTAGAAAGGGAGTGAGTAGCGAGATGACTGGAATAAGGGCAGAAGAATGAAAAATGAACTATAAGTACATTGTAAACATTCTTTTTCACAAGTCATTTTCCCAAAAAATGGTCGGTTGACTATTACAAATACAATACAAGCACATGGGTGGCGACTTGTATACCTATGAAATGATTGTAAATATGTGTTGCTGTATAGCAGCCACCAGTACTACTTGGTCTGTGTAGCCACCTATCTATTGACGTATAGTAGGCCGCACGTCTGTGGCAAAACCAGTTTAAACTGGCCTCGAAACTGGTATTGAAACTCTGTATTACGCCAGCAGCTCAAGGTCAAAGTGGTACCACGGATTTGTAGCCTACTGTACAAGTTTACATACGAAAAAGGTTTTTTTTTTACTTTTCATAGGCTTCGAAAGTGAAAATATCTCCTTCACACGTTGAGGAGATTCTAAAGGAAAAGGAAATAGAACTGCGAGAAGAATACGAGAAGATATTAGAAAGAGAAAAGGAAAACATTAAGGAAAGATTTAACTTCATTTTATCGTAAGCATAAAAATATTCATAATTTTGTATGTAAGATTCCAAACCATGCGGTTACTGTAGTTTTGAAATTGGGGTTCTATTTTAATATTTATTTTCTTTATTATACAGAAATGAACAAACTCGCGCATCTTATATGCTTCGAGAAGCACACAGAGAAAGGCAAGAAAAAATACATGCATTGCAAACACAATTGCAATGTAAAAACTTAGCAGCTTTAATGTATGTCATGTGTACAGAAAGAAGAAGAAGTAGAATAGAAAAACTAAAGATTATCGAAGGTTCATAACATTTTAAATTCTTCGTGTTTTTATACACTTTTATTCATGGTTAAAAATTAATTTGGCTTTTTAAATCACCTGTAATCCTGTATCCTTATGTAAATCGTAAGTTTTTTTTTGTGTTTATAAGCGAACTAGTGAGTCAACTGTAGTATATTTTAGTTGAATTTAAATCTCGATACTAAAATCGATTCAACTAACCCTAACTAACCTGAAACATCCCTAACAGACGCCTTGTGGGAAAATTTATTTATCTGGCAACTCAGCCAGCAATGCAATCACAATAAATTCACATTCACCACGCAGGCTTATTTTTTTGTGCGTGAAATGAAGCAAAATCTCGCGCACTATTTTCACCAGGATAGAACTTTTGGCAAATATGTGCTGTACTACACTATCATTATATCATTATCACTATATTTAAAACGAGATGGAAAATATTTACGCTGGAAAATTGGCACTAGCAAATTATTTTTGTCAGAATAGGTACGCCTTTTTAGCGGCTCTGGGCAATGATCATCCAAACGTGGCCAATGACATTTAATAACTAAGATAAAGTAAGAGATATAGGCTATCTATTTTATAAGCGTTTTCTCAACAGATTATACGAATTATATCAACGTTTTGCATGAAATACTGACTCGAGGGCAAGAACTGATTCTTCATTTATCCAGAGGGTACAAGACAGCGGCTAGGGTCGATCACGAATGGCGCGAAAAAATGAAAAGAGTCGTTAGTGAGGTATGAACCTACCTACTAACATTATATTATCTTGCCCATTTTCCTTCTACCAATAAGGTACTATGTTCTACTTATTATCGGTACAGTCAGCAACAAAAGTCGATTAACACTTGTGTTTTCTAAATCTTAATTATTGAGAAAAATACTTCATTAAAATCGGAACAGATGTAAATTTTAAAGAAAATTAACTCTTATTAACAAATGTTAATAAGAGTTGTTAGTTTTGATGATGTCAAAAAGTAGTACCTAGTGTGTTAACCGACTTCTGTTGCTGACCGTACTAGTTAGGAGTAAGGGACAATGAAATCACACCTAGTTTGAGTTTGAGTTGATGTTGAATTGATTCCAAATTATTTAGCTCTGAGCTCCATCATCCATGCTGTCTTAAACTGCAACCCATCCACCGACTGTCCGCGGCTAGCTTAGCTTAACCCTCACAGAATACTTTTGTTGTACTTAACAGTAGGAAAGTATTATTATATAGTAGGTAAGTAATGGACGCGGATATCTCGGATTTTGAGATAAGTGTATAAGTATCCACAAAGCTTATCTAAAAATGTTATCAAGACGATTCAAGGTCGGCCAATCAAGAGACAAACTAGGTACTAGCTTTAGGTGCGAATAGGTTTGTACGCACGGCTACAGATCAAGCTATACTTACATTTCCAGTATAAGCTGATCTCGCATTTCATAGGATTTCCTTACAATGAGAGATCAGTGTAAACTGAAAAGTATAGCTTGATGCGTAGCCGTGTGTGTACATATACAAGAAGTAATCTTGGACGCTTGAATGATATTGGCAGGGGGATGTTATTAAACATTTTTTGTGATAGTGTTTTGTGTAATTTAATTGATTTTGGTCACGCGCCAAAAGATCCTAAACTCTGATTTTTAATAATTCGCTATAGGTACCAAAATGACAGCTGTGATCGACCTTTTTTGTCATTTTGACATTTTAGTCATGGTTACTTACTTACTTATGTCATTTTAGTCATAGTGTATTAAGTACGCACGGCTACAGTTCAAGCTATACATTTCCAGTGTAAGCTGATCTCGCATTGTATAGGATTTCCTTACAGTGAGAGGTCAGTGTAAACTGGAAATGTATAGCTTGATGTGTAGCCGTATGTACTTGGAACTATTTTATCCACCTCTATCCACCTGCCGAACCCAATAACTTATCATAATAATTGTAATTAGGAATTGAAATTTTAATGACAGTAATTTATTTATTTTTATTGACTACTTTGACATTTAATTTTATCTAAAAAATATGCTTGCTGAGTTGTAATGATACTAAATCTTTAATTAATAATGATGATTTAATCATTGTACCTACATAATTTCTATAATACTTAATTTTGATGAATACTAGAACTATTTCTGTACCTACCTGTTATTATCCTGCATGCAATGTACACCATGTTTAAACAAATAAAATTTTACTTACTTACTTACTATCTGTCACCACTACCAGTTTTGGCATACTGGAGATAGAAAAACCTATCTATCTATGGTTTTAACGTCCCGTAATAAGACAGATAAAACAAAAGAACACGAGCACACGGCTACACATCAAGCTGTACATTTCCAGTTTATACTATACATGCAAGATCAGCTTATACTGGATTTGTATAGCTTGTAGCCGTGCGAACGAACGTAAGGACAGTAGTGCTATTCTGTAAATATCTCACCGTGAAAACTTAGGTGAAGTGATCTTAAGAGCGTAGACGGGCTGCATTTTTCCATACAAATGTATTCCCCTATTCTCTTCCTGGATAATGCCTCTAGAGTAATCGTTTTTATTTATAAAAATCCAGGTCTATTGAAGACATGCCCCTGTCATTTTTTTTTTTCAAAAAATTTATTACAAAAATAAATATGACTTACCAAAAACCTAAAAAAATACCCCGTTTTTACCTACGTAATCAGACGACTACCAAAGAAAATTGAAAAGTTTTTAAAATAAAAACAAGTAATAGGGGCATAGATCTATTCTTCCTTTAAATTTTGATACCAAATATAATTTAATTGGCTTAGGTTTCGAGGAGAAAACAGGAGAATACGAAACGTCGATCGGTCAAGGTTTTGTATAGGTAAAATCGTTCTGAGCTGCAGTTGTCTCTATCGCACTCTACGGGGGGAGACGAGAGGTGAGGGAGGGTTAGACTAATACGTACACAATTAGGGAAGTGACTAGTGTCGAAGTTTTTATCGAAATCATAGTGATGTCAGTCGATATCGACGTTTATCCTATACTGATTTACTGAATAGTGTTTGATGCTCATTTTGTTTTTTTTAAGAGACAACGAAGTAACAATTCAATGACATTTTGAGGGTTTATAATTAACTAATAATTGAAATGAACTTTAGCGAAGTGTCTCTTACAAAAATACAAACCGTAAGCATTAGGTATAATACGTAACTAAAGTTTACACTATACTGCTTGGTGTGATAATTCTGCTTTTGACTTGACATAAATATTTACAGGGGAGTTTATAAAATAATGACTGCTCTTATCAAGTAAATCCGCCTCGCTGCTTCCCTGCGACTTGGAGCTCCTTCGTGTTCTCCTCATCGCTGTCACTGTGGCGAAGTTGTCAGCAGCCTCGGACACCACGGCCTGTCTTGCAGCCGAAGTGCGGGTCGCTTAGCGCGGCACGCTAACATCAATGACATCATCCGACGAGTCCTTGTCACCGTCGGCGTTCCAGCTGTATTAGAACCCAATGGCTTGGCACGCGACGATGGCAAGAGACCGGACGGCATGTCATTATTTCCATGGAAGGTGGGAAGGCCTTTAGTGTGTGACGCAACTTGTGTCGATACTCTTGCGCCATCCCATCTTCCTGGCTCGGCGTGCTGTGCTGGCACTGCTGCTGCGGCTGCGGAAAACCTCAAGCGGCGGAAGTATAATAACCTTATCGGTAATTATATTTTTGAGCCGTTTGGGGTTGAAACCCTTGGGCCGTGGGGTCCGAGTACTCATAGTTTGTTTAAGGAAATCTCCAAACGGCTTGTTGACACTTCCCGTGACCCAAGGGCTGGCTTTTACCTTGGCCAGAGGATTAGCATTGCCATACAACGTGGCAATGCCGCCAGTCTCTTGGGTACTCTACCAGTCGACAGCGATGCGGAGGAATTTTTCGACGCCATATTTTACTTTTTTATTAGTTTTAGTTTAAGATATTATATTTTTAAGTTAGTAAATCTATATATTAGGTCTTTACCTATGAAATTGCCGTTCTTCAGTACTGGCCATTTCAAATCAAAATAATTTTTGTTTGGCTAAGAATTCTAATTTCAAATTAATTTTATTTTAAAAACATGGATTTTTTTTTCCAAAAGTAGTCATTTGTTTATTGATTAGTGTTACATTTTCATCGCATTTCAATCTTTTTCGTCATCATGGATACGTTAAAAATTCGAGTAATTATGGAATATGAGTACCGTCGTGGCAGCAACGCGGCACAAGCGGCACGCAACATCAACGACGTTTACGGAGCTAACACTCCAAACCAACGCACCACCTGTTATTGGTTTGCTCGCTTCCGTTCTGGAAATTTCGACCTGAAAAATGAACCTCGCGGTCGTCCGAAGACTTTGGTCGACAATTACGAATTAAAGGCGATTGTGGAAGCTGATAATACACAATCTACGGCTGAATTAGCAGCAGCTTTCGACGTTAGCGTCAAAACAATCTTGGTCCATTTGCGTCAAATTGGCAAGGTAAAAAAGCTTGACAAATGGGTGCCCCTGATCGCCAGCGCGAAGTACGCGTCGAGACGTGCCTTGCACTGCTCAACAGACACACAAATGAAGGAATTTTGAACCGCATTGTTACCTGCGATGAAAAATGGATTCTGTTCGATAACCGCAAGCGCTCAGCAGGTTGGTTGGATCCTGGTTCAGCACCTAAACAATGCCCTAAACGAAAACTTACCCCTAGAAAAGTGATGGTCACTGTTTGGTGGTCTAGCGCCGGTGTGATTCATCACAGCTTCTTACCAAACGGGGTGAGCATTACTGCAGATGTATACTGTGAAGAACTAAACACAATGATGGAGAAGCTGGCACATCTCCAACCAGCATTGGTCAATCGCTCGTCTCCGCTGCTCCTGCACGACAACGCGCGACCTCATACTGCACAGCAGACGGTCTCCAAGTTGCAAGAACTGGGGTTGGAAGCTCTCCGTCATCCGCCCTACTCACCAGACCTTGCGCCTACAGACTACTACTTTTTCCAGAATTTGGATAACTTCTTGGCGGGAAAAAAATTCAATACCCGAGAGGCAGTACAAAATGCCTTTGAAGAATTTGTTGCCTCCCGACCAGCTGATTTCTTTAAGAAGGGCATCAATAAACTGCCACTGCGTTGGCAAAGATGCATTGATTGCATGGGTGATTACTTCTATTAATACAAATAAAAAATACATGAAAAAAATTCGTTTAAATTTTTTCATACAAAACGGCAATTTCATAGGTAAAGACCTATTATATAAAAGGAAGTCGACAATCGTGTTAATTACACTGATTTTTATATTTTTGCGTTTTTGGATTAGCCGTCGCCGTCGTCCGAAATAGGATAATAAGTTTTTTTTAATTATTTTTTTAGGTAAGTAGGGTTGTAGTCAGTTGTCGGGAGCGAAGCTTTGGCAAAAGCTAGTTCTTAATATTTATGCAGAAGAGGCAGAAAAGGTGCTTGTGGGTATTTTAAATAATACAAAAGTTATATAATAATATGTACATTTATTCTGTCGTCATTTCCATCCTTTCTCTTACAGGTAAATTTCTTGGTATCCGACCGTCAATTATTTCAGGGAGAAGGCATTCATGGAAAAATTTAGTATAAATAGCACGATCACACGAAACACTGCGCACGCCGATATTTTCAATCCGACTGAGACAGAAACGAACGTAACGTAGGTAGTTTGATTGGCGCGAGCGGGCGGGAGATGCGCGCTACTGAGCTACGCACACAAATACAGACTTCACTCACATATTGATACCGCCCGGTTGCTAGAGCGCAGCGCGACGGCAATAGTTTCTTCAAATACCTATTTTTCAATTCCCGCGCAGCCCGTCTACGCTCTTAAAGTGAGCTGTCAATAGTGTCAATCCCTAGCATTGGGTGGAATGACAGCTCACTTCACTCTCACTTCACATATGTTATCACGGCGAGATGTTTACAGAATAGCATTGCAGATATAATAAGTTATATATCATCAGTACCGAATTAGGGATCTGTCTTTTACCACAGATATCAATCTGTGCTTTTACTGACAGTAGGATTGGGTTCGGTCGTTAGAGTATAGAATTTATGATTATCCATCGATGATCTACTTTGATGATCTATGATTATAATCTAGCAAATAAAAAATCAGAGTTCCTTTATAAATTTAGAAAATTCTAAACTACGATGCCCTGTGTAATCCATAAAGGAAAAATACATATCGCTATAGTCGCAAGTGAGGTCGCGAGGCTCTTCGAGTCTTGGGATCGATCTCCGGGTCGAGCAAAGTTAAATTTTGTTTTCCCATTAGTAAATTGTCAGCAGCAAAGAGATTTAAGATAGGTACTAAGTTGTTGCTAAGTAATATTTAAAGTCTCGTTCTGTAGGTATCCTGTAAAATGTAAATCTCAATAAGCTCGCCCCTATTACAACATACCTACTTGACGAAATTTTAATGTGGGGGAAGATAAGTACAGTCAGCCTCAAAAAGATGTATACCTATAAGTACTAAGTACCCCTACCCCTACACCTACACCCAATCCAAGTACCTAAAGTACAAGCTACATCGACAAAAATTAAATAGAATCTTTGTTCCTTGGAATTACAGTGACCCACTAAAAGACATAAAATAAAAAACTTTTTTTCAAAAAAATACACACTGACTTCCAAAAAAAAACACTACAAAGTGAAAAATAACTTTCATTTCGGAAGTCGGTGGCAAAAAAACTAAAATACAGATACAAAGACACCGACTTCCGAAATTAAAGTTATTTTTCACGGGGCAAGTGCGCCTAATACATGTTTCCCAATTTCTTATAAAATATCGTAAAATTATTGATAGATTTGATTGAATCGACGTTTCTTGCAGCTACAAAATACCAAATATTGTTAATTTAATAATGTACTTACACTCATCGTATGTCTGCATTAAAAAAAAAATTTGCATCCAAAAAATATGGCGCACTTGCCCCAACTGACCTTAGTGGTTTTTTTGGAAGTCGGCTGTATTTTTTTTTTGCTAAAGCCAACAAACGCATTTTCTTTCTTTCTTTCTTTCTTTCCATCCACCAGTTCTTGGCTTTCATTTACCACTTCGCTGGAGGCGATCCCGAGACGAACCAGTACTTGATAGACCTAACAAAGTTACTGAAGACCAAAGCGCCTATAGAAGTCAACCCTGAAGAAGACCCTTGTGATTGTGCTGATGAGGAAGTGGATACACCACTCGACCACGAATGTAGCTATTGATTTTTTAAGTTTTAACTCTAATAGTGTACATTTTGTGAATTTTAGTGTAGTGACTATAGGTGCCATATAGGGCCAGATGGGTGGATTGGATGACCTAAAAAGGCACGCGTGAAAGTCCTGCAAAGCTATTCACAGCCATACGCTTCCGTGCTGCCTCGAACATTAATCAAAGATATCGAAGGATACCTCTAAACTCTGTACATATTTTTCATTGATGTATAAATAAAAGATATGGTTCACGCTCCTCGACGTGGACCGAATAAATTGTGCTCACAGATACAATTGATGTTAGTCACAATCGAACTGCCGTTTGTGTAGCACATGTGTAGCACGTTACCGTAATCGTCTAAATAAGCAGCAACAATGCCTTCCTGTGTTTTCAAAATGTGCACAAATAGTTCAAAACCCAAAAACAAGTTCCGCGGGATTACTTTCCACTTCTAAGTACAACCAAAAATGTTAATTTGTTGAAAATTATAATAATATTTAATGTTTGCTTCGCCATGTTTGTGAGAGCGAGATAAATATGCAATGTCATGTCATGTCATTTCATAATCGTAAGCATTCGGCGGCTAACGCGATTTAGCTTGCACGACAGCGCCGGCTCCTATCTCTGTCCTTGTCTATCGGTAACTGTAGGTTTGTGACTGTGCTCACAATGTCATGCGTGTTTCGGTGCATGTAGTCGTGCGCCGAGTCTAGGTTTAGTGATTGCGATGTTAGCGCGTAACATATCTTCCTCTAATATACTTATCAATGATATTATTTTTTACAAGCTTTTATTTACAAGCACAAGCAGTTTTAGAGCGAGCGCGCACTGCGGTGCGTTTCCGGTAGTTCTGCCGCACTGGGCGGGGCCTACGGTAACAAAACGCATAACCGCAGTGCGCGCACTTCAAAGACATTCCATACTTCACAGATTATGCGGTAGAAAAACGCACCGCAATGCGCGCTCGCCCTTAAACTATAGGTACAGACGCAAGCAGCACCCTAATTGCGTAACACATTATCAATCGGAGTTTGAATCATTTTGAAACAAATTGCTAATCCATTGCTTCTTATGTTCGAAATATTATATGTCTGCTCGACATCGTAAATAACGCAATGAATGTTGCTGAACTGTCAAAATGAAACCAACTCCGATTGATAATGTGTTACGCAATTAGGGGTCAAGCTACCCGAAACTGTGAAATTTTCCCAATCAACCTAGAACCTAATACTTTAGCAATAAAAATGAAAATTTATTACTTAAAGAAATTTGACAGAGTAGCTTGATGTGCTGGCGTCTGTACAAGAGCATCAGGACGGCGACGGTGCGTCGCATACTTTTAGAGTAACAAGGTTCGCGCGGCATTTCTTACTGCGCACTGGATATTGAACGCTCGGCTTAGTGGCGTGAGTTGAAAATCCAATCATGCACTTTTTCAACGCGCTAGGGAGACACTCTGTTGGATTCTCAACGCTCGGTTCAATGCCGAGAGTTCAAAATCCAGAGCACAGTTCAAAAAATCGCCCATGCGTCGATGCAGCCTAAGCCGGCGTTTCCACGAGCGTAATAAAATCACGGCGGGATTTTATCGCGCACTGGATTTTCAACTCTCGTTGTTGAGCCGAGCGTTGAGAATCCAACCTAACAAAAACAGAGTGCATCCCAGCGCGACGAAAACCACACTGTTGGATTTTCAACTCCCGGCGCTAAGCAGAGAGTTGAAAATCCAGTGCGCGATAAAATCCCGCCGCGATTTTATTACGCTCGTGCGAACGCCGACTAACCGCGCTTCGGCTTCCTACCCTAAATAAGTTTGTACACCACAACAGCTGCTGAACAGAAAGAATGGTGGGAAAATTTGGACTCAGAAAATCGCCCATTCGTCATGTATGGTGACATGGCCGACTTTAACCCTGATCGAAGGCGAGAGGTCCTCAAACAAATCAATGAGGCACAGAGAATTAGGCCTGAGAAGACTGCGCCCAAAGAGTGGAAGGAATTATGTATGTTGGTGACAGTTCTATCTGTATAATGGCTGTAAGTGTCCATTATGTACAGTAGTCCCCAACTGATAAGGCGCGTCTCGTCCCGTGAATCTTCGTTCGCACAGAAAAGAAAGTATGACCCCGAAGATTAACGAGAATGCTTAAAACTTACAATTAACCTTAGATCACTACTATAAGGTTCATAATACACTGCAGCTGTTAGTTCCGTCTCACTCGCAAGTATGGCGGCTGTCAAGCGGCGCGCGCTAACATGGCGGCAGCTGCCGACCAATAGCGGTACAGGAAAAAGAGGCGCGGTGCGTGGAGCGTGCCGATTGGTCAATAGCATTTCCCACGCTTTGAAAATTCATCTTCTGCGCAGAGACATATCAGTTGGGCACTACTGTACACCCAGGTACCTCTCAGAGACCGCAAATCACTGACTGGTATCTGGTGGTTTAGGTAGGTACAGTCCGCGACGCGTAAGCTGAGCATTGCAATTGTGTAAGTGATCACCAAAATGGTACGAGAGCCCATGACCAAAATTTTTGTGTTATCGTTTTACGACCAAAACCATATAAAATCACATCTGACGCGCAATGTGTCTGAATACAAACTTTTTCGTAATAAAATTACGAAACCTGTGTAAGTACATTTTTATTATCAGACATATTTGTGATAAAACAATATGCCAATTTTTTTTGACATAGCAGAAATGGACTCCCATAAAACTGTGACGTTTCTGACCGGTGCTCACTGAGTCGGGTTCAGAATCATGTAATCTAAAGTAATGATTTTATCTATGTGCACTCACATAAATACAAAGCTCAGCTTAGACCTTGCGGACTTGTAGGTATGATCTCCCTCCAGGAATGTTCTCCAGTAACTACAACGACTCGTTATGGTAGCTCCTCTAACTACCTCTCAGTTGCCGCCCTATTTGTTAAAAAGTGGGCGGGCGTTTAGTCAAATAATGTATAATATATAATGTAGTAATCTGTGGAAAATGTTGTGGGTAGTATATTTGTAAAGTTTTAATTGTAAGACAACACTGTTTATGCTTGGTATACTAATGTTTGTTTTCCCAAATGTAATAAATAAATAAATAAATAAATAAATGAATTAGTCAAACCTTACGAGTTTTAAACCATAATTAACTGCTTTTTCCAGGTTTCAAAGACATGTTCTTCAAATCAAACTGTGCTCATTTGGATAAAATCAAGGATAAATATCCAGATAAGCTACCTGTAGCTATAAAGTGGGAATGTACCAATTCGCCAACAGACGGTGATTTGAGAACAAATTCTAAAACGGTATGTTTGTGCTGTTTTAGTGCGTGCGCGCACTGCCGTGCGGTGGAATGCGTTGCGTTAGTTCTGCCTCACTGGGCGGGGCCTACGGTAACAAAACGCATGCGTTTTTGTCACCGCAGTGCGCGCACTTCACAGATTATGCGTTAGAAAAACGCACGACAGTGCGCGCAGGGCCTGTAGTAGAGCTAACACGGCAAACCTCTCAGTGCATATCCAGCGGGTCAATTGCGTAAGGCGTTGTCCTAATATAAACCGATGGTCGCGCGAATACCTACGCGATCGCGATCACTTTTTGTTCGGAAAACCGGAACCGGCGACCTCTGTCGGCGCGACCACGCGTTCCGGTTCACCGAACAAAAAGTGATCGCGATCGCGTAGGTATTCGCGCGACTACCGCTTTATATTAGGCCGACAACACATTGATGTATAAATAAGGTAGATATGGTTCGCGCTCCTCGTACGTGGACCGCATAAATTGTGTTAAGCACACAATTGACATTAGTCACAATCGAACTGGCGATTCCGTGCATGCAGTCGTGCGCCGGGTTTAGTGACTGCGATGTTAGCGCGTAACATATCTACCTCTAATATATCAATGGTCCAACACATAATTTTATACATCAATGGTCCAACAACATTCATAGCGTTATTTACATTGTCGAGCAGGCAAATTTTTTTATCGACAAAAAAAGTTATCATCAACAACAAAAAAGTCCTTTGAAAATCCGGCCACTGTAAACTTCGTTCCACTTTTTGAGTAATTTTTAAACGTCCTTTGTTTTGTCTCTTTTCAGTCAATCCCGCCCTATAATCGAGCAGCAAGTATAGATTATCGCGGCATTATGGGCTCTATTCTTAAGATCATGTGAGTCCTTCTTACAGTAGTACTTACCCAACTTATATGGCTTATGTACAGAAGATGAATTTTCAAATCGCTGGAAATACTATTGACCAATCGGCACGATCCACGCACCGCGCTCCTTTTTCCTGTACCGCTATTGGTCGCAGCTGTGCCGCCATGTTAGGGCGCGCCGCTTATGGCAAGTTAGTCAGCTACAGTGTATTATGAACCTTATGGTAGTGATCTAAGGTTGATTGTAACTTTTAAGCATTCTTTCGTTAATCTTCGGGGCCATACTTTCTTTTCTGTGCGAAGGAAGATTCACGACGCGCCTTATCAGTTGGGTGCCACTGTACCTACTAGCTTTCCTCGTGTATTCTCCTGCACTTATTTATACCAATGAATTTAACTCATGAGATCTGCGCAGCATGTTTCTCTTTTTTTTTTTTTGTAGATATCCTCGTAATGCATTATTTAGAACTAACGCGCGCAGCCTATAGGTACCTATTCCATTTGCAATAAGATTAGACATTTAAACAAATCTTTTTTACAGTCCGTTCAACCGATTATGACTTCTATTGCGTTTGTGGCATGACAAATGGCAGCTGCAGTAAACAGTTGGTATTGTAAACACTTTTTTTGCCGTTAATGCCATCCTTAAGCCTACGGCATAGAAGTCAAAATCGACAGAGCAGACTGTAAAAAAGGTTTGTTTAAATGTCTAATCTTATTGCAAATGGAGTAAGTATACCTAGGTCACACTGAGAACGAATTGAGACGAATTAAGTTCCTTTAGCTTCGCTCGTGTAGGTAGCTACATGAGCGAAGCTAAACGAACATAACTTGGTTTCGGTTCGTTCTCAAGATGCTTCTAATCTAATGCCTTCTATTGATGATAATCAGAACCTCGGAGAACGTTAATGACGGCCACTTTACAAATAGTTTTATCTTCCTTTGTAAAATAACGTTTATTGCAAGTTGCAACCACGAGGTTTTCACTGCACGGCGACGATAATATGTTAGGTTTGTCTGACCACAGATTAATATTTGGCATTAATCCTGTGGTCTGACTCTGTCACACAGCTGCAGCGGCCTTAGATAATATACATCTAGATCGAGCCACCGCGTGGCCGGCATGAGACAGCAATATTATACTTTTTCTAGGTTATGTGGTATGAGAAATGAAGTTTAACGTAATAAATTTTGGAGGCATGAGGAACAGGGTGTAAAGTTCACTCATCCTCCATAGAAAAGGGAGGATCCTCCGACCAGACGGGTGTCGTGTCTGGTAGGCTACTGCCCGACGGTTGATGTCGGGACGTTGTATATATGCTAGTCGCGTGGTAAACTCTAATTGCGCGATGCAGGATTACGTGACGTCGTGATTATTATTGTGATGCGTAGTTCGTATGTGGCGATGTAGATGCCGCCACATCACTCCCCTCCGGAGACCGGAGGTCGATAGTGGGCTGAGTCGTGTATCTTCCATATTTTGGACCCATTTGAAACCCATGTCAATACATACCTACGCACAATGCAAAAAGTGTCCAAAAAAGTTAAATTAATCGACACAAAATAAATTTTTGTAACAGTGAAAGCACTTTGTTTGGCTAACATTCAAAAGTTCGCCAAGCAAAAATACAGTGCCGTAAGAGACAGAAGACACGATGCTTTGTCTCAATTTTCCTATTAATTTCGTATACAACGTGTAACGTTAAATGCGCAAAACCTCTTAAGGCGTCATTGTACTCATCATTATGAACAACTTTTACTATGGGACCAAACCTGAAATCGCGAAAAAAAAATCAGCTGTTCAGTACATTTTGACGAATTATGCGAACATAAATGTACTGAACAGCTGATTTTTTTTTCGCGATTTTACGTTTGGTCCCATAGTAAAAGTTGTTCATAATGATGAGTACAATGACCCCTTAAGAGGTTTTGCGCATTTAACGTTACACGTTGTATATGTGTCTCACTTCCACAATTCACACTGTAATCATGGCAACGTCTAGAGGTTCAATGTCTTTGGCAGCGGCACTTCAGGGCCCAGTACAGTGCCTGTGCCGACGAAGACTGCGCTCCTTGGCGCCAGGGATTCCATGGAAATCACTTCCACCACCAGATTGGTTAGTTATTGTCGTACAGTCAGCAACAAAAGTCGATTAAGTAACACTTTAGTCCGGTCAATTTAGACCAAAAAATGAGAGTGAAGTTACATAAAGTCCCAACAAGCTGAATTTCAGTGAAATTGTTCAAAATATAATTATAAACAATGTCTAGAAGTTCCCCATCATTCCCCTGTAAGGAAAAAAAATTATTCAAGGTCAAAAGTCAAAAAAATGAGTTTTTCGCGATTTTCAGCAAAACGGTAAGTTTTATCATAAAAGTACCTCAGGCAAAAATTATAGATCATAAAATTATCTATAAAAAATGTATCAATACTTTTTTTCTTACGAGCCACCGTTTCTGAGATATAACGATTCAAAAAGTTATAAAAGTTGTTATCGTCATAATATACATAAGTACGCCACGTTACGGCGTTTCCTACTCCGTATCACTTAAGGATGGATGATTGGTTCGGGTCCCTAACGAAGTATGAATGACAACACGATTTGACAGTTGTCCCTACTCCCGATTTGTTTTCGCCCGTCCAAAAAATTTAACTTTTACAGTTGTTTTGATGGATCGTTATGTCAGACGGATGGACTGACGGACGGATGGACTTAGGGAGTAGTCCCCCTGGTTAAGTAAAATAATTGACTAGGTACTCATTACATTCACAACATTAAATAATAAATAAATAATAATAATAAATAAATATCCTTGGACATTTCACACAACGCCATCTAGTCCCAAGCTAAGCAACTTAATGCTTGTGTTATGGTAACGAGTGGCTGAATGGCTGATAAACTACTTGTATACATTTTTTTTTTGTAAATACATACATATTATAGATAGAAAAACACCCAGACTCGGAACAAATACCTACTTGTAGGTCGTACAAATATCTGTTCCGTGCGGGAATCAAACCCGCGACATGCTGCGCAGCAGTCAATCGCTCAACCACTGCGCCAACCATGTCGTCAAAATTGTTGAAAGTACCAAAAGAAGAAGTGCCTAAATACCAAATATAGTGTTAAGTACAAAGATCTTGATACCTACGCACATAATAAAAATTAACATTAGTAGTGTAGTAGATAGTTGAACATTTTTTGTTTTCAGCGGAGCTCGATAAAACCGCAGGACGAATACGAAAGTCCACCCGAAACTGTGGTACTTAACATCGGAAAGAAACGAGTAAGTTCCGTTTTCAAATAATCACACAACACACACATTGCACACAATTTAAGGCGAGTAGTAACGCCAACTAGTGCCACCATTGACAAAAAATCATAAGTCTGGAGGAGATACTTAGTTTATGGAACATTTTAAAATTTCATATGCTCACATTTTTAGTCAGATGATGGATGATGTAGAATGGTTTGCATCAAAAAAATCAATACTAAATAAATAGTTTAATAACATTACGTTGTCTAAAGGGAACTAAGCGCACCCATACTAAAAAAGCGGCTAAAATTATATCTAATTAGTTGGTAAAGCATACTACAGTATTTTAGAATTTTTAAATGACAAAATGTAGTAATGCGAATTTCTCAAATATTTATTGGTACATACCTATTTTATAATTTTGACAATTTATAATAAGATTATAGGACAATTTTTAGTTTGTGTGAAAATTTGATAATGTTTTTAGCTTTGTTTAAATACCTATAATTTCTAACCTGTATATTTGTATGCCACAAAGGTCGAACATGACGGATATTCTTTGTTTATAACAACCTGCATGCCTTGTATGTATACTCGTGTTTCTACAAATAAATGTCTCTTATCTCTTATCTCTCTTAAAGTTTAGCTTTAGACCATCGAACTGAATATCTTTTCTTATAACTTTCCTTTGAAATCGCGAAAAAAAATCAGCTGTTGCCTACATTTATGTTCCCTTGCCGACGTTCGCACGGACGTATAGATATCGCGCACTGGATTTTCTACTCTTGTTGTTGAGCCGATCATTGAGAATCCAACCTAACAACAACAGAGTGCATCCCAGCGCGTCGAAAAAACACACTGTTGGATTTTCAACTCTCGGCGCTAAGCAGAGCGTTGAAAATCCAGTGCGCGAAATAAAATCGCCGCGATATTTTTACGTCCGTGCGAACGTCGACTGACTCGTTCAAATGTACGGAACAACTGATTTTTTTTTCGCGATTTCAAAGTTGGTCCCATATTGAAAGTTATTCATAATGATCCTACCTACAACACTATTGTTGTTGTTGTTAATTACAGTATTTATGTATAACACGGAGGAGCTCGTGGCTAAGTAATAACAGTCGCACGGGTCGATCCATCAGGTTAAGCTACGCTTGCCGGGGTTGGTCCGTGGATGGGTGACTATCTTTACATACCTACTTACCGAGACTCCTCCGTGCCTCGGAACGCACGTTAAGCCGTTGGCCTCGGCTGTTATTTGTGGGTCTTTGACAGTCGGTACGGGTCGTATTCAGCTGCATCCGGTTAGACTGGAAGCTGACCACAACGTAGTTGGGAAAAGATTAGGCAGATTGATTGGCTTCCAGTCTAACCGGATGCAGCTGAATACCATTATTTTACATGGAGCGACTGCCTATTTGACCTCCACAACCCAGTAACTGGGCAATACGATACCCCTTGGTAAGACTGGTTGTCAGACTTTCGGGCTTCTGACGACCCGTAACGACTGTCAAAGATTCACGAATGACAGCCGGGACCAAAGGCTTAAAGCGCCGACTGACTACGATTTTAAACGTCACACAACCGCGTAATCTATTGTTACCATTAGCTGCCTTGAAATAAGGTTGAAAATTGAAAACAATATTTGTGTTGCCAAGATGTGACTAAGCTGCGAATGTGCATTTATTTTGCCGGTTTTCTTTAGATTATTCAGAATATCACTACATATTATAAAACAAAGTCGCTCCGCTGTCTGTCTGTCCCTATGTATGCTTAAATCTTTAAAACCACGCAACGGATTTTGATGCGGTTTTTTTTAATAGATAGAGTGATTCAACAGGAAGGTATAATACATGCATAATATAGTAGAGAAACACTGATAATTTTAGAGGATTCTAATGTGATGTCGTAAATAAACACATTTTTTTGCGCTTACATTGCAAACGCTGGCTGAACCCTACGAGATAGATCAAAATAATGTACTACAGTATTGTACACCTTAAAAAGGTCTGCAAAAAAGTCCGCGATGGTATATGTCTATCTCTTAAGGATAACCCACAATAACCATTTTTTATCCTTTACTTTTTACGAGAAATAATGGCTTATTTACGAAGCGATTTTAAGCAATACAGCATTAATCCTTATCCAATTAAATACCTTAAATACATTGTGCATTTACTATAGATCAATATGGCCCTTTACAGCATGTAATTTAAATGAATATTTTCGAAGATATTACAGATTTAAAAACTTTTTACAAAAAAAAAACAACCAACTTCCGAAAAAACACTACAAAGTGAAAAATAACTTTAATTTTGGAAGTCGGCGTCTTTGGTTTTTTATTTATTTTCGTTTTATTTGCCACCGACTTCCGAAATTAAAGTTGTTTTTTAGTTTATAGTGTTTTTATGGAAGTCGGTTGTTTTTTTTTGTAAAAAGTTTTTATTTTTCACTTTTTAGTGGTACCTATACCACACAAATCTGAATACCACTCTGCAAAATAAATTAGAGCATCATCCACATAGACTAAATAGGAAAAATACGTATTAAATTATTAAATCTAACTCAAAAGCCACTCATCAGAACTTGAAGATATTTTTATGAGACAGTCTCAGGAGTATACCATTTCAAATAAAAACTTTGCAAAAAGGCAAATACGTCGCGACAGAGTACGGCTAGGATACATTGTTTTATTACGGAGTTCCGATGCCTACCTTCCGGCTTCTTCATCAGATCGGTGCGATGGTACCATTTTCATCAGAACCATTTCGTCATAGTCGCTTTACTATTTTAATCGAGATATCTTATCGCCACCCGTGAAATAGGTACTTATCGTCGTTGAGGAGTTCCCGTGGCCATCTGTGGTATTCTTCATCAGTTCCACTTCACTAGATGATACTTTCTGACTGCAAACGCTTGATTTGTTGATGGAAATACCAAAATCGCTCTAAGTATAGTATACCTATAATATTTGAGGAGTTCCCTTGATTCCTCATGGATCCCATCATCAGAATTGAATTTTGATAAAAATGGGACCAATCTGAAAGTATACCCTTTCAAATAAAAAAAGAATTTTCCGAATCGGTTCATAAATGACGGAGACATGAGGTAAAAAACATACAAAAAAATACAACCGAATTGAGAACCTCCTCCTTTTTTAGAAGTCGGTTAAAAATGCAGGGACATAGCGGGTGGCGGTACATAAATAGCGTGTCGAAGGCTGCGCTTCGCCTTATAGCACTTCATGATTAGCAGAGATCGCACGCGTTTATCGGAGCTCTCTAGCGAGGAAAATAACAATTATCCATACTGATATTATAAATTCGAAAGTAACTCTGTCTGTCTGTCTGTACCACCTGTCTGTGTCTACCTTTTCACGCCTAAACCACCGAACAGATTTTGATAAAATTTGGCAAGCCTTTAGGGTGGTATCCTAGGGAAGGACTTATGCTACTTTTTGTCTCAAAAATAACCCTACACCGGGTGAAAGTTTGTATGGGAAACCCAGCATTTCTTAAATTAGGTATATGAAAATTCAAATTTATGCTTTTGGTAGGAAATAAAGAAATTTGTGGTCCAGTGTTTTTGGAAAATCATCCCCTAAGGGTTTAAATTAGGGTTTATTTTAAAATCTACAAAACTGCACGGATATCGATACAATTTGGCAAGGCTGCAGATGGCATCCTGGGGAAGGACACCGCCTATTTTTTATATTAAACAATTATCCTACAGGGGGTGATATGGGGGATGAAAGTTTGTAAGGGAAACCCAGCATTTCTTAAGTTATGGCTATGAAAATTCAAATGTATGCTTTTGGTAGGAAATAAAGAAATATGTGGTCCAGCGTTTTTGAAAAATCATCCCCTAAGGGCGTAAAATAGGGGATGATTTTAAAATTCACAAAACTACACGGATATCGATAAAATTTGGCAAGACTAAGATGGCATCCTGGGGAATGACATAACCTACCTACTTTTTGTCTTAAAAAATAATCCCACAGGGGGTGAAAGTTTTATGAGAATCCCAGCATTTCTTAAGTTAGGGATATGAAAATTCAAATTTATGGGTTTGATTTATGAAAAATTACCTCTTTTTAAGAGATTTAAGGGATTGGGTAATTCGTATCTTGAAGTAACATTTAGTCTTAATATTTTTTTAATTCCCACGGGATAGGGAATAAAGAGGATTTATATTTTTAACCGACTTCTAAAAAAGGAGGAGGTTCTCAATTCGGTTGTATTTTTTTTTTGTATGTTTGTTACCTCAGTACTCGGTCATTTATGAACCGATTTGGAAAATTATTTTTTTATTTGAAAGGGTATACTTCCAGATTGGTCTCATTTTTATCAAATTCAGTTTTGATGATGGGATCCATGAGGAATCGAGGGAACTCCTCAAATATTATAGGCATACATATATAGCGATTTTGGTATTGTCAACAACAAATCAAGCGTTTGCATTCAAAAAGTATCATCTGGTGAAGTGGAACTGATGAAGAAGACCACAGATGGCCACGGGAACTCCTCAAGTATTTCACGGGTGGCGATAAGATATCTCGATTAAAATAGTTAAGCGACTGTGACGAAGCTATATATAAATGGTTCTGATGAAAATGGTACCATCGAACCGATCTGATGAAGAAGCCGGAAGGTAGGCATCCGGAATCAGTAATAAAACAATGTATCCTAGCCGCGTTTGGGCTTATTGGAATTGTCATGAGGTGCACTCTGGCTATAAATGATTTAATGGTAACTATATGCCGCATCAAATTTAATTTAATACTTACGTATTTTACCCATTTAGTCTATGTGGATGATGCTCTAATTTATTTTGCAGAGTGGTATTTAGATTTGTGTGGGGTAGGCACCACTAAAAAGTGAAAAATAAAAAGTTTTTACAAAAAAAAAACAACCGACTTCCAAAAAAACACTACAAAGTGAAAAATAACTTTAATTTCGGAAGTCGGTGTCAAAAAAAAAACGAAAGTAAATAAAAAATCAAAGACACCGACTTCCGAAATTAAAGTTATTTTTCACTTTGTAGTGTTTTTTTGGGAGTCGGTTGTTTTTTTTCGCTTTAAAGTTGCTTTCAAAGGCATGCATGTTGGTAATTTTCCGTTTACTATTGTTTGGTTTTAAGATTTATTATCCTCCAGCAATCAGATATCAATCTGCGCGCCGCTCCTCGAGTACTATATAAGCAGTGCGAGAAGATAATTATTGTCTAGCCGACGTTCGCACGGGCGTAAAAATATCGCGGCGATTTTTTTAGCGCACTGCATTTTCAACGCTCTGCTTAGCGCTGAGAGTTAAAAATCCAACAGTGTTTTCGTCGCGCTGGGATGCGCTCTGTTGTTGTTAGGTTGGATTCTCGAAGAGTTGAAAATCCAGAGCGCGATAAAATCCCACCGCGATATTTTTACGTCCGTGCGAACTTCGGCCTTAGCGTACTTTTAATCCCGGTAGTACGTTCCCGTGGGATATTTTCCGACATCCACGCGGGCGAAGCCGCGGGCAAAAGCTAGTACACAATAAATTAAATAATTGTCCGGTTAAAGTTTTAAAAAAATGCTAATTCTATTAAATTCTTAAAAAAAAGAATGTCGTTATCGCTGAAAATTATGTTCGACGTCAAAGTGTATTTTTGCGGAGCAACTTCCAAATTTTTTACTGGGAATATGAAACTATTTTTTACTATTCTATTCGCTTAAAGTTTTTCTTTAAACCCTTCTGTGTCTACTGTATTTTTTGCGTCGGATAGTTTCATTGTGTTACGTCATACTCGACAATCCAAGAGACCAATATTTTATTTGTGAATGTTGAGCTAACACCGCGCCTTAAAGTGCTTTCTCGGAAGCCGACCCCAACTTAATTGGGAAAAAGGCTAGCCAGATTAATTGATGTAGGTAAGTGTAACACGGAACAGGTAGCAGGTACGCACGGCTACGGATGGTATTAGCTACTGGTAGCAGGTACGCACGGCTACGGATGGTATTAGCTACTGGTAGCAAGTACGCACGGCTACGGATGGTATTAGCTACTGGTAGCAGGTACGCACGGCTACGGATGGTATTAGCTACTGGTAGCAGGTACGCACGGCTACGGATGGTATTAGCTACTGGTAGCAGGTACGCACGGCTACGGATGGTATTAGCTACTGGTAGCAGGTACGCACGGCTACGGATGGTATTAGCTACTGGTAGCAGGTACGCACGGCTACGGATGGTATTAGCTACTGGTAGCAAGTACGCACGGCTACGGATGGTATTAGCTACTGGTAGCAGGTACGCACGGCTACGGATGGTATTAGCTACTGGTAGCAGGTACGCACGGCTACGGATGGTATTAGCTACTGGTAGCAGGTACGCACGGCTACGGATGGTATTAGCTACTGGTAGCAGGTACGCACGGCTACGGATGGTATTAGCTACTGGTAGCAGGTACGCACGGCTACGGATGGTATTAGCTACTGGTAGCAGGTACGCACGGCTACGGATGGTATTAGCTACTGGTAGCAGGTACGCACGGCTACGGATGGTATTAGCTACTGGTAGCAGGTACGCACGGCTACGGATGGTATTAGCTACTGGTAGCAGGTACGCACGGCTACGGATGGTATTAGCTACTGGTAGCAGGTACGCACGGCTACGGATGGTATTAGCTACTGGTAGCAGGTACGCACGGCTACGGATGGTATTAGCTACTGGTAGCAGGTACGCACGGCTACGGATGGTATTAGATACTGGTAGCAGGTACGCACGGCTACG
The DNA here is from genome assembly GCA_905163495.3 of Cosmia trapezina. Classification (NCBI taxonomy): domain Eukaryota; kingdom Metazoa; phylum Arthropoda; class Insecta; order Lepidoptera; family Noctuidae; genus Cosmia; species Cosmia trapezina. Next base: position 4,447,750 of record LR991041.1, on the reverse strand, counting down.
GATCAAGTATAAGCTGATCTCGCATTGTATAGGATTTCCTTACAATGAGAGATCAGTGTAAACTGGAAATGTATAGCTTGATCTGTAGCCGTGTGTACCTACAGCCTAATTTCTTTAATGATTATTTTGTTTCTTGCAGCCATCGGTATTCGCTGAAATCGAAACAGACGAAGAAGTTGAGCAGACGATGACGTAATTATTTTACTTTTTATAAAGTTAATCACAGGGAGAGAACTTTCTCTCGTCCGTCGTTTAGCGTAAATATGTAAGAAAGAAAGAAAGAACACGACCGTGCATATAAAAAAAAAATAAGTAAATAACTCGAGTAATACAAACAGAAAAATAAAATAAAACAAAATAAATCACCTTAAAATAGATGGACAAATTTTTAGAAATCATTCAAACCACCAAAATAAGGACAATGGCAAAAAAACGCACAGCTTAGCTGATTTTTTTTCTTGTAAGTATCAAGAAAAAAAAATCAGCTAACGAAGTATCTACACTAAAAATGTTGATTACCCAATGCATAAACATATCCATGTCTTTGATAACTCATAGTTTCTGAATAAGTGAATGAAGAGATCTGCAGGAGAACCAAGGTAACCCGAAGAATTGCCAAACTTAAGAGGCAGTGGGCAGATTGCTCGCAGAACAGATGGCCGATGGGGCCGAAAGGTTCTGGAGTGACGACCGCGTACCGGAAGACGTAACGTTGGAAGGCCTCCACGAGGTAGTCCGATAACCTTGTGAAAGCCGCAGGAATCCGCTGGATGCGGACAGCACAGAACCGGTCGAAGTGGCGCTGCTTGGGGGAGACCTATGTCCAGCAGCGGACGTCTTTCGTCTGAAATGATGATGATGATGAAATGAATTCTTGTAGTCAGCGTCAAAAATATCGGGACGAACAGACTGTTCAAAATGATCTCAACAACTAAGAAAATTCAGAAGAAGAAGAAGAAGAAAAAAGAAAGAAGAAGATATTCAGAAGTTCTTGTCAGAATGAAAGTAATTGTCGTGACTCGTGTGCTGTCTTCATTATGTCTGTCTGACTACGATTTTAAACGTCACACAACCGCGTAATCTATTGTCACCATTAGCTGGCTTGAATTTAAGGTTAAAAATTGAAAATAATATTTGTGTTGCCGAGATGTGACTAAGCTGCGAATGTGCATTTATTTTCCCGGTTTTATTAGGTTAGTTAGAATATACACAATGAATTAAATAATTGTCCGGTTAAAGTCTTAAAAAAATGATAATTCTATTAAATTCTTAAAAAAAAGAATGTCGTTATCGCTGAAAATACAGAGATGTTCGACGCCAAAGTTTATTTTTGTGGAGCAACTTCCAAATTTTTTATTGGGAATATTAAACTATTTTTTACTATTCTATTCGGTTAAAGTTTTTCTATAAACCCTTCTGTGTCCACTGTATTTTTATAGGATAGTTTCATTGCGTTACGTCATACTCGACAATCCAAGAAACCAATATTTGTGAATATTGACACCGCACCTTAATATTACATTTTCATAGTTGTTTATATCATTTTGAACAGTCTGTTCGTCCCGATATTATTGACGCTTACTGTACCTATACATATTTGGGAGGCTTTTTTTTTTGTGTATTGGAGATCAAATGACTTCTCCCGCTATTGGTGGAGCAAGAGGGCGTGTCAGACTTTTACTGACTAAAACCCACCCGTGTTCCTTCAGTTGCCTATGCCAGGGCCACGGTATCTCTTTCGAACAACCCGCGACCCCGGCGGCATATTTCTGAGGCTGACTGTTCGTGATCACCATCTTACCAATGTTCTAATTATTACAGGCCACCCATTTCCGCACCATCCACACAACATGATGATAAAACAAATGCTGAGGACGTATCATTACTTGAGTATGTACCTAGTTGTCTTTTTAACCGACTTAAAAAAAAAGCGGACGTTGTAATATTCTAAGCATGCGCCTTTTTTTTCTGTATTGTAGATTTTTAGGCCACTGCTGGACATATTAGCTTTTCCCACAAATTATATTGGGTTCTCTTGGCCAAGATTGGTGCGTAGACATAGATTTGTGTATACCTAGTCTCACTTCATCCATCCATCCATCCATCTGCAATGTGGTCGGTTTTCAGTCTAAGCGGATGCAGCTAAATACCAGTACCTATTACCAGGTACCAGGTATTTGTCTAAATACCTGTTAACTTAATATGTCAAGTATTTTAAGAAATATATGAATGTAATTTGTGGAGATTCATAAGGTCCCATTAAAATAGGTGGACAAATTTTCAGTCTAAGCGGATGCAGCTAAATACCAGTACCTATTACCAGGTACCAGGTATTTGTCTAAATACCTGTTAACTTAATATGTCAAGTATTTTAAGAAATATAAGAATGTAATTTGTGGAGATTTATAAGGTCCCATTAAAATAGGTGGACAAATTTTCAGTCTAAGCGGATGCAGCTAAATACCAGTACCTATTACCAGGTACCAGGTATTTGTCTAAATACCTGTTAACTTAATATGTCAAGTATTTTAAGAAATATAAGAATGTAATTTGTGGAGATTTATAAGGTCCCATTAAAATAGGTGGACAAATTTTCAGTCTAAGCGGATGCAGCTAAATACCAGTACCTATTACCAGGTACCAGGTATTTGTCTAAATACCTGTTAACTTAATATGTCAAGTATTTTAAGAAATATAAGAATGTAATTTGTGGAGATTTATAAGGTCCCATTAAAATAGGTGGACAAATTTTCACAGGCTGTTCTACCCATGAATATGAACAACTTCCACTATATATATTATATTTATATATTTTATTTTTATTTCGACCAACAAAGGATCATAGTCTTAAAACTAAAACAAAAGAAATAAAATAAAGCACACACAACGAAATTACAAATCTCGATTGCTCAGTATGTGAACCATACAGCAATGGTTCAGGTACTGACTGACAATCGAACCTCTGCGCGAATGCCCTCAGGATGCCGTTGGAGCTGGCCCGAACCCTGCCCACCAGAGATGTGCATCGTTTTCGCATAGTAGCATAAAAACAGTCTACTTGCGACCCGGCGAACATCCCTGATGCGCTGCAGAATCGGGGCAGCCCCACAAGCACCCTGAATGCATTATTATATTGCACACGCAAGGCGTTGTACTGTCCGCGCGTGTATGAGACCCACAGGCTACTCGTGTAAAAAGATGACTATGGGACTAACTCTGAAATCGCGAAAAAAAAATCAACTGTTCAGTACATTTATTTTACACCAAACTCGTCAAAATGTAGGGAGGAGCAGCTGATTTTTGTTTCGCGATTTCAGGTTTGGTCCCTTAATAAAAGTTGTTCATATTCATAGGTAGAACACCCTATGAAAATTTGTCCACCTATTTTAATGGGACCTAGTACAGGGTGGCCCATAAGTCCTTTAAAATGTAAATTCAGAGCGATATGTAGCGATGATTGAGGAGTTTTTTACACCAGCGTTGCAGAATTTTCCAGGCTACAATACGCGGACCTGTGCTTACTCTTGAAATCAATCCCAATCTCGAACGCATTCCAATCCGATCCAATTTCAATTCCAATCTTCAAAAAATTGGCACTCTTGAACGAAATCGAGATTGAGATTGGAATCGACTGCATGTTCGACTACACCGATTGACATGGGGTAGCCATACAAATGAAAACGTTAATTACCAAATTTAAAAATATTGAATAACTCGTTAAATGTATTATTAAAATTGTTCCGATATTTATTTAAACATGAATAATCATTTAAGTGGTCTTTGCTTGCATTTATATGTATTTTAACACTAAATATTTAGGCAACATTGGCTCATTGTGAATGTCATTGCCTACGTTACGTTAGAAAAAACTTCTCGCGCATTTGTCATTCTGTCATCCACTTTAAAATCGTATTAGGTTCCTACTTGAATAAAAACTGTGAATTATTACTGTTGCGATAAACAAAAGTTTCAAAGCGATGTTATCTGAAAGTTTTCTAGTGTTTAGTTTGGAATGTGTTAAAGTACGTTTGTATGCTCAAGTTCAAGTTAGTTGTACTTTAAGACAAGCATTCAACCGAGGAAGACGAAAATATCAAGGTAAGGCCACAGTTCTATTAAATATATTGTAATTCCTTAAAATTTTAATATTTAACACTTGCTTAATACAAACTTTCATTGTTCTTACAGGATGAGTAGGACAACACACCAACAGCTAGAGACTCTAGTAGATTTCCTGGTACAGAACCCAGTGCCAAGGGGTTATTGATGCTAAGCAGAAGACAAAGAAAAAGTGGAACGAGATAGCAGTATCCTTAAATGCACTAGGCGGTGCACAAAAAGATGGTAAAGGCTGGGCTACTGTCTACACACTAATATTTTTCTTTACACTTAATTATATGACTACGGTACAATAATGAATACATTTCTTTCCTTTTCAGCATCGGGCTGACAAAAAGCATTCGCTTATCAAGATATGTGGTGAGCATGCACAGTCGATGAGGCATACAGGTGGTGGGTCTGAAGAGAATTTACCTATACCTACTAACACCCATCGACCATCGATACTTATATTAATTTACCATAAAGAGTGTTTTTGTTTCCATTAAGTTTTAACATTAATTCATAGTGATAATAGTGTTAATTAAGCAAAAAGTTGTGATAAAGTAGTGATTCTATTTGTTTCCATTAAGTTTTAACATTAATTCATAGTGATAATAGTGTTAATTAAGCAAAAAGTTGTGATAAAGTAGTGATTCTACGAAAAATCGTAAGTACAACCCTTATAAACCTCAATTAAGTGGGCCCCTATACCTAGCCATAATTAAAATTTTTTTTTGGTGCGTCCAGATACCCTAGACCAAGACCTAGCCCTGGACGATGTCTAGTCCTTTTGAAAAGCTTACTCAATTGAGTTTATATAATAGTTATGTTGTAAAACTTTAGTCTGTTAATTTTTGTAAATATGGTTTTTACAACTATCATTCGAGGGTGTGCCCTGATCAGCCTGCAAAACACTGTAGTGTTATTTTAAATGTAGGATTGTTTTAGTTCAATAGAGCAGCCTGAGGTATCTATATGTAGCTTATAAGTCTGTTCAGTACTTTTCGAGTAATAAATCATATAAAACAGTTTTTGATTAAAAAATATAATTTTATCCTATTTACACTGAAATATCTTTTCAGTGGAAAAAAATAGATAATATAGATAAGAGTACCTCAGTGGATAGATAATTTTTTACGGGATCCAACAATGTGTAACATGCCAAACACAGCAGGTACTTTTATAAATATGGTGTTTAGTCCTAAGTTATGATGTGAACAAAATAAAAATTGTTTTTTGTTGTGGAAATGCCTTGTGAATATAAATGGAAACTCATAATAAAAAGGCTATGATTATATTTATTCAAATAGATACTTTGTAATATTAATTAGACATTACCTTTTAATCTTAAGATTTTTACTAATTAAAATTATACCATGAACTTATATTATAATTGACTTTTAATGTAAGCTTATTATTATTTGATTATTAGTAACCCCTCAGCACAACACATTACTTACATTATTTTAATACATAATAGAACAATAGTCTTACAATTGAGTCTTAATAAGAGAGAGTACAAGTCCCTATTTACTCGGTAATTTTTCCTAAATTCATCGTCAGTCATGGCAAACGCGTTGTCTGCATAACGCGCCATTCGTCTCAAATTCCGCCTTTGTCTCATATCTTACTTATGAGCATTGTCCAAAATATCACAAATAAGTTCTAAACGTGCCATTATTCACAATAAAAACTTCAGCCATCCGTTACAAAAACAAACTCGATCCCGAAAAAGTAGCCTTTTTGTAATCGTTCAATTTTGACACAAACACGACTTCAAACTCGATACGGTAACGTCAAAATCTCGTCAAGAGTACCGAAAAAGTGCATTCGTTCGAGTAAAGTCGATTTCATTTAGTTCCAAAAAAATCCGTTTGATACGATTCCAATCGTGTGCTAGTGTAGCATTCAAGAGTGCCAAATGACAAGATCTCGATCCCAATTTCCAATTCCGTTTGCGATCGAGTGTCGAGAGTAAGGGTTTCAACAGGATAGAGCGACGGCCCATAACTCTAACACCGCTATGCCCGTCGTTCGTCAACTTTCCCCAACAAAGTGATCTCTCGACGAGGAGACATTTCCTGGCCACCACATAGTCTGGATCTAACCCCGATGGACTTTTTGTTATGGGGTTATCTGTATGCTTACTCTTGAAATCAATCCCAATCTCGAACGCATTCCAATCCGATCCAGTTTCAATTCCAATCTTCAAAAAATTGGCACTCTTGAAGGAAATCGAGATTGAGATTGGAATCGACTGCATGTTCGACTACACCAATTGACATGGGGTAGCCATACAAATGAAAACGTTAATTACCAAATTTAAAAATATTGAATAACTCGTTAAATCTATTATTAAAATTGTTCAGATATTAATTTTAACATGAATAATCACTAAAGTGGTCTTTGCTTGCATTTATATGTATTTGAACACTAAATATTTAGGCAACAATGGCTCATTGTGAATACCATTGCCTACGTTACGTTAAAAACTTCTCGCGCATTGGTCATTCTGTCATCCACTTTAAAATCGTATTAGGTTCCTACTTGAATAAAATCTGTGAATTATTACTGTTGCGATAAACAAAAGTTTCAAAGCGATGTTATCTGAAGGTTTCAAGTGTTTAGTTTGGAATGTGTTAAAGTACGTTTGTATGCTCAAGTTCAAGTTAGTTGTACCTACTTTAAGACAAGCATTCAACCGAGGAAGACGAAAATATCAAGGTAAGGCCACAATTCTATTAAATATATTGTAATTCCTTAAAATTTTAATATTTAACACTTGCTTAATACAAACTTTCATTGTTCTTACAGGATGAGTAGGCCAACACACCAACAGCTAGAGACTCTAGTAGATTTCCTGGTACAGAACCCAATGCCAAGGGGTTATTGCGTACTGCACATGCGAAGCAGGAGACAAAGAAAAAGTGGAACGAGATACCAGTATCCTTAAATGCACTAGGCGGTGCACAAAAAGATGGTAAAGGCTGGGCTACTGTCTACACACTAATATTTTTTTTTACACTTAATTATATGACTACAGGTACAATAATGAATACATTTATTTCCTTTTCAGCATTGGGCTGACAAAAAGCATTCGCTTATGAAGATATGTGGTGAGCATGGACAGTCGATGAGGCATACAGGTGGTGGGTCTGAAGAGAATTTACTTGTACCTACTAACACCCATCGACCATCGATACTTATATTAATTTACCATAAAGTGAACCAGTTTTATAGTGTTTTTCTTTCCATTAAGTTTTAACATTAATTCATAGTGATAACAGTGTTAATTAAGCAAAAAGTTGTGATAAAGTAGTGATTCTACGAAAAATCGTAAGTACAAACAACCCTTATAAACCTCAATTAAGTGGGCCCCTATACCTAGCCATAATTTAAGTTTTTTTTTTGTGGTGCGTCCAGGTACCCTAGACCGAGACCTAGCCCTGTTGAAAAGCCTACTCAATTGAGTTTATATAATATGTTGTAAAACTTTAGTTTGTTAATTTCTGTAAATATGGTTTTTACAACCATCATTTGAGGGCGTGTCAAGCCCTGAAAAATACTGTAGTGTTATTTTAAATGTAGGATTGTTTTAGGTCAATAGACCAGCCTGAGGTTTCTATATGTAGCTTATAATTCGGTTCAGTACTTTTCGAGTAATAAATCATATAAAACAGTTTTTGATTAAAAATTTCGATTTTATCCTATTTACACTGAAATATCTTTTCAGTGGAAAAACATGGATAATAAAGATAATAGTACCTCAGTGGATACATAATTTTGTACGGATAACATGTAACATGCCAAACACGGTAGGAACTTTTATAAATATGGTGTTTAGTCCTAAGTTATGATGTGAACAAAATAAAAATTGGTTTTGTTGTGGAAATGCCTTGTGAACATAAATGGAAAGTCATAATAAAAAGGCTATGATTATATTTATTCAAATAGATACTTGGTAATATTAATTAGACATTACCTTTAATCTTAAGATTTTTACTAATTAAAATTATACCATGAACTTATATTATAGTTCACTTTTAATGTAAGCTTATTATTATTTGATTATTAGTAACCCCTCAGCACAACACATTACTTAGGTACATTATTTTAATACATAATAGAACAATAGTCTTACAATTGAGTCTTAACAAGTCCCTATTTACTCGGTATTTTTTCCTAAATTCATCGTCAGTCATGGCAAACGCGTTGTCTACATAACGCGCCATTCGTCTCAATTTCCGCCTTTGTGTCATATCTAACTTATGTGCATTGTCCAAAATATCACATATAAGTTCTAAACGTGCCATTATTCACAGTAAAACCTTCAACCATCCGTCACAAAAACAAACTCGATCCCGAAAAAGTAGACTTTTTGTAATCGTTCAATTTTGACACAAACACGACTTCAAACTCGATATGGTAACGTCAAAATCTCGTCAAGAGTACCGAAAAAGTGCATTCGTTCGAGTAAAGTCGATTTCATTTAGTTCCAAAAAAATCCGTTCAATACGATTCCAATCGTGCGCTAGTGTAGCATTCAAGAGTGCCAAATGACAAGATCTCGATCCCAATTTTCAATTCCGTTTGCGATCGAGTGTCGAGAGTAAGCCTGCTGAAATCTAAAGTGTATGACACAAACCCGCGGTCAATTGAAGCCCTAAAAGAAAATATTCAAAGAGAAATGGCTAACATCACAGAACTATTGCCGCGCAGTCGTCAATAGTTTTAGACGTCGCTTACAGGAGTGCCGTGATCGTAACGGTTTACATTTGGATGATGTCATTTTCAAAAAATAATTCCCATTTTATAAAGGTTAATACGAAATAAAAAGGTATTTCTTATTGTTATTAGTTTTTTTTTTAATTATTTATTTACATGTCTAAGGACTTATGGGCCACCCTGTATAAACATAATTTTATTTATTTACCATTTTTTCATGGAGCGACTGCCTAAGTATTTGACCTACACAACCATGAGTCGTATTCCATGTCTTATAGATATGTATACATTTTTTTTAAATTTGCTTCTTAACAGGAGCTTCCATAAAGACAGTCTTCATTTGCAACAGAGTCGCAACGCAGACGAAGACCACATAATTAACTACGAGAGGGTACGTGTATTCCTTAACTTTGTAATGGCTGGGCTCCCAAATATACTTCAGTGTAAAATACTGGTGGTGTCATTGAATGATTTCTGCACCTGATAAAATATACTGAGCAACTAGTTAACTTAAGAATTTTAGCACACTGACGATTTGCTGACACTTTTTCTGCAGGCGCGACCATATTATTACGCGTCCACCCACATCGGGTCGGAAATCGGAATAACGCCCGCGCTGTACGGATTTGTTGCTTTGTATTTATTTGTATAGTACTGCGTACACTGGATCGGCAAATCTGTGTCGGTCGGGCCGTTGGTATAGTGTGACACCCCTGTGCTTCGCTGCGCATACGGCGCGGCGCCGCGTTAGACCTACACCAGATCACTCCCCGATCGTGTCGGATTGCCCTCTCATCGGTATATGAGATTAAAGGAACAGGGAGTACAGCACCTGTGTTTGCGGACACACTTGTACACTATAGTATAGTTAAAATCTCGCTGCAGACTCGGTCATAAATCATTCGAGTGTTTCGCTCTCTTTCCCACTCACGGGCCTTATGGGCAGGCCACGCCCACACGTAGTCCTGTGCATTACTGCAGTCGATGAGTGATATCGATAGTTTTATAAACTCCTTTGCAAAAAAAACGGGCACCTTACGGTCATTGGCTTTTCTTTGGATAATATTTATATTTTTAGTATGTCATTAGCATAAATGACTAGAAATTTCTTATTATCATTGAGAATATAGTTTTTAACCCTTAGATCCTGGAATCGGTGTTTTAGTCAATGTAAACAGAGAGTCGTATTAAACTGGAAATTTTTAGGGTATAATTAAATTATGACTACGAGTATTTTCATGGTATTTTAATTAAAAAAAGACATTAAAAAATAAAAATTAATAACGAGTATGACCTCCCCTTGCAGCGATTACGGCATGTAATCGTCTTGGCATGCTTTCCACCAGGCTTTTGATGGTGTCCTGTGGAATGTGTTCCCACTCCGCCGAAATCACACGTTTAAGCTCCCTGATGTTTTGTGGAAGGGGTTGGACAGATCATACTCGCCTTTTTAGGAGGTCCCAGACGTGCTCAATGGGGTTAAGGTCGGGGCTCCGCACTAGCCAATCCAGGCGACGAATACCGACCTCTTGCATATAAGCATCTACGTCGCCAGAACGGTGGTCCCGAGCATTATCGTCCATGTAAATGGCATCTACACCAATTACAGTCAGTGCGGGCTGTGCATGTTGACAAATTATTCCTATTATGTACCTTTGCGTATTTAGTGAGCCATTTTCAATGAACACTATCTCGGTACGATGGTTACGCCCGCCCAAAACATAACGGACCTTCCACCATAATGGGTGATTTCTTCAAAACACACGTCGGCATAGCGTTCCCCTGGTCTTTGTAACACTCGCCGACGTCGGTCCTCACCATTCAGACAAATTCGAGCTTCATCGGAGAAGAGTACGCTACTCCAGTTACCTAGTGTCCAAGATAGACAATTTCTAGTGAACCTCAGTCGAGCAATCCGGTGCTCACGGAGTAACTTGGGGGCCCGCGCTGGTCGTCGACTGCGTATATCAACCGCTGAAAGCCTCCTCCTCACTGTCCATAGGCTAACTTGTGCTCCTCGTACCTCTTCAACGTTTCTTTTGAGGTCTATGTAACTGCATCTGCGGTTCCTGAGCGCCTGAGTCACTAAAAAGCGGTCGTCTCGTGGTTGTGTGCAACGTTTTCTCCCAGAACCTTGACTTCTTTGAATGGAATCTGTCTCTTGGTATCGAGCTCAGGTTCTTTGGATGGTGGAACGACCCACGTTTAACCGCTGTGAGCCGTAACATTGACTACACCCCACTTCCCGCAGCGCTATAATTTTACTAGCTCTTATTGCTTTTTCTGCCATTACAATCGACACAAAGATATCTGTTTTAAGTCACAATAAGGCAGGATTATGCGACAAACATAAATTATTCTAATAAAAATAACGAGAAGTTAGTTTTGGTTGCCTGATAAGTTGATAACCTTTTAACCGCAAACCCGCGAATAGCAAGTAAAAAGTCATAAACTGAAAAAGGGATTATTATTTTTAAAAACAACAGTTTCGAATTTGAAATTAACTTTTTTTTCATACCCAGACCCTTTGTTAAGTGCCAGTAACATAGTTTGGCTATTAAAACCTCTTTAGAACAAAATGATTACCAATAATGTAGAAAAATCCAAACCGCCCGTTTTTTTTGCAAAGGAGTGTATATTTATAAATGGGTGATAGAAATAAATACACATTTTTTTTTTACTTTATTACCAAATTTACTACAAAGCATATTAAATATATAAACAAAAGAACGTATATATAAAACTAAAAATAGAAAATTAAAATTCTTCGTCTGAGTCATCGTCATCATCTGTTATCGATAATGGCCTTGAGCGCGCGCAACTAGCGCACATCCCTACTCCGATTATGATTTATGACCAAGTCTGCAGCGAGATTTTAACTATATTATAGGTATAATAGGTAACTGAAGGAACACGGGTGGGTGGGGTCAGTAAAATTCTGACACGCCCTTCCGCTCCACCCAGAGCGGGAGAAGTCACTATTTTGATAATTTCCCATCCACAAAAAAAAAAGGTAAGTATATGAAATGTTGTGTGTATATTTTAATAGGTGGCGCTGCAGTCGGGTTCTAGGATCGTTCAGACAGGACAACGTCTGTCGGGGCCGCTAGTAGTCTATAAATATCTCTTGTGTACCTCATACAGTCCACGAGGCCTAAGCTGAGTTTGCCTTTGTGTGAGTGCAGTAGAAGAGGTGAAGTGTGGAAGGTGCGCGATTGCCAAAAAGCAGTATAAACCGGTTTAAACCAAGCAAAGGACGCGACGCGCTCTAGGCCGACGTCACACGTACACTATCTATGTGCACTCACACAAATGCAAAGTAGGCCGACGTCACACCTACACTATCTATGTGCACTCACACAAATGCAAAGCTCAGCTTAGGTGTGACAGAAATTCGCTAAGATGGATTAATATTATTAAATTCCTCGTGTACCCAGGTGTGTCCCATGGACAAGTGTCAACATATGCAAGTGGACTCCTTCATGAGGACCTTGCCACCTTACATGCGAGCCAATCCTTTCACGCACTTCGAGCAGACCTTCGACCAGTATGAGACTTGCACCCCAGGTATAACCTCATCATCATCATCCTAGCCTAGCCTTTTCCTAACGATTTACTTACTGCATTCTACACAGTGAACATATCTGTATTCAAATAGATACCTATTATAAGTAATCTAATCGTTTTAGGGTTCCGTACCTCAAAAGGAAAAAAAACGGAACCCTCGGACATCGTCCGTCTGTCTGTCAGTCTGTCAAGGCCCTTTTTCTCAGGAACGCATGGAGGTAGCAAGTTGAAATTAATAAAAAAATACGTAAGTCTATGGCCCTTTAGAGTTCTAAAAAAATGAAGCTTCTAAGTCAACGCAATAAAAAAATACGGCCATTTATGCGACATATTTTGATACTCGCAAGAAAATATTTCCAAACCTAATCACTATTTAAGTATGAAGTAGTAAGTATTCATGATAATTTCATATCACTTCAACAGAACAACTCAAGATACTACAAGAACGCATTGAACGCAAGATGCACAAGAAGTCTTTAGAAGTAGTAATCGAAAGCGGTCTACAGAGCCCGTTGGCCGAATGGGCGAGCACTGGCGTAGGGGTGCAGACTTCGGATCTCAATCTTTTGCCACCGTGCACTTGCCATCCGGACGCCCCAGAGGCGCCTGAGTCCAGCTACTCTATACTTAATCGTAAGTTGACATTACAATAAGTACTTAAATCTCTTCACTATAATAATAACATTTTCTGATATGAATGTAATTCTATAATGTGACTGTGTGCTACTTACTTAAATATTTGCACGACTGAAAAGTCGAATAGGTAGGTACTAGGTACTTAATAGTGAAACCATCTGAAGGCCAATTCTCGTAAAAAAATATGACGTGTAAAAGTGATTTCGATATCCTCGATATTTACAGAATAAACAATTTCATTTCATTTCATTACAGTCAGCAATAAAATAAAAGTCGATTAACACTACAGCTCATTAACCGACTTCAAAAAGGAGGAGGTTCTCAATTCGTCGGAACCTTTTTTTTTTTTTTTTTTTTTTTTTTTTTATGTATGTTCCCCGATTACTCGAAAATGGCTGGACTGATTTGGATTTTTCTTTTTTTGTTCGAAAGGGTATACTTCCCAAGTGGTCCCATGAACATCAAGTCAGGATCTGATGATGGGATCCCATGGAAATCGAGGGAAACCCTCAAATTTTATGGGCACACTTATATCGATTTCGGTATTTTTTATAGTAACTCGTGCATTTGCTCTCGGAAAGTACCTTTTGGTGAACTGGAACTGATGATGAAGACCACAGATGGCCATCGGAAATACTCAATTATATCTAAGTATATCACAGGTTGCGATTCAATTACTTTAATATGGTTTATGCTCGTCAAAATGCATAATGGTGATGGTGCCTTCACCATGAGCTCCAGTTTTCCTGGTTCTTACTAGGAGAACTCCTCAACAATTAACGTCCCTGCATCGGGAAAAGCAATATTTTGTAAAACGTGATGAGCAGTTGACAATGGGTTATTGTAACTTAGATAAATTACAAACTGACCCACTAAAAAGTGAAAAATAAAAACTTTTTTACAAAAAACAAAACCGACTTCCAAAAAAAACACTACAAAGTGAAAAATAACTTTAATTTCGGAAGTCGGGGGAAAAAACCTAAAATACAGATCCAATGACACCGACTTCCGAAATTAAAGTTATTTTTCACTTTGTAGTGTTTTTTTTGGAAGTCGGTTTTGTTTTTGTAAAAAAGTTTTTATTTATACTATCCAGTTTCTGTAACTTGAATAAGGATAATCATTCAGTTTGGTTATTTTTGTTCGAGGACCAAACATCGACCCCTGCAGGACTCTATAATTTGACGCGATGCGATGCCCAGTTTTTTTGTACCTATTTCTGTATTCGAGGAATTGCATTGTGAGTTCAAAGTAAGGACCGACCGGCATGGTCTTCCTGCCGCAGACCTGTAGCACCAGTTTATTTATACCATCATAAAAAGATTTATATAGAACAAAAAAATAAGCTATGCATACCCTTGTTTTATCTTTAAAAATCATAATATCGACCGACACTATACTCTGTCCACTAGGTTATGCACTTTTTGACAGCTGTCAGTTTCTTACTAATGAATATGTGTTTTACGAATTTGATCCTTATTACAACTACAAATTGTCCACCTGACAGGTGTCAAAAAGAGAATAACATTGTGGATAGAGTTTAGTTCGTAGTTTCAAAAGTAACTCCATTGTTTTCAATTTTCATGTACAGTCGCAGACCTGGAGCCTGTGAAACTAGCTATGGACGCTATTCATCGCGAATGTCTATTCAACGACAGAATAGAATTCGACAGGTTCAAACTAATCGGCCAGGAAACGGACAGCTGCAGGCCTAACATGAACACACGCGACAATTACTCGCTCTCGCGCGAGTAATTTTATGACAGTTCACAGCTTTTCTCGTTTTCTGACAGCGCTGCCATACAATGTTCTGTCAAACTTGTTGTCGAGAAAGACAAACCCTAACATGGCACCTCAGATAACTCGACTTTTGACAGAATTTTGACAATAAACACGAGAAAATCCCCGATTCGTCTCTCGTTTAGTCGTCCTCGATTTTGACGACGAGACGAGTAGACAAAATTATGATACAAAAAAAAAACTAAAATGAACTAAAGTCTCATAGTTTCACGTACTTTAGTCATAATTTTATTTTACACTAGCTGCGCCCCGCGGTTGCACCCGCGTAGACCGGGATAAAAAGTACCTAGCCTATGTGTGTGCCTACTAACAACATACAAATACACGCACACACGCACTCACAAACTTTCGCCTTTATAGTATTATATATAGTGTGATTATATTACTAATGAAAATTGTTGTGCCAACCCCAAGTTTTTTTGGGTTAAGGGCAGGAGAATGATATGATGATGATTATTAATGAAAATACTTAGTTTTAAACTATATTTATATTGGAATGATGTTCTTTTCGGCGGCCGCGAGAGAAACTGTGACGGAGGGGTACACTATAACGTAGATGAGCATCCCTTTCAGTAGGTAATAACCAGTCACTTTGCCAATTATGGTGATTAACAAAATCGAGGGAGTTATGACAGTGCAATAACAAACCTTCGCAACATAATTACTAAAATCTCTAGTTCATTGTCATTTGTGGTGATTCTCTAGTGAGTGTAGTGTAGCAGTGGAGGCCCAGTGGTAACGGCCCTGACTTACGAGTTGTAGGTCATAGGTTCGAACCCCGACAGGCGCTTTACTTTGTGTAAATTATATCATCACCACTCTCTCAAAACGGTGAAGGAAAACATCGTGAGGAAACCGGCATGCCTAGAGCAGTACCTACATTATAGGCTGATTATGTTAAGTTATCAAGTGAGTAGGTATGTATATTATTTGCCACTAATTTTCATTTCCGTCATTTTGTATTTAAATTCGGCACCAATGAAAAACATTTATGAAAAACTAAACAAATAGGTATTAAAAGAGGTGCACGTAAAATCATTATAGTACATACCAATTCCATGCAAAAAAATGAAAAATGAGTGAAATAAAACGGAACCTCAAGCCGATGTTGCTATGATATAAATGATTTGTTTTTAATAACTTGCTACATCGGTCTCTCGTCTCGAGATAGAGAAGTGTCAAAGTGCCTTTTTCGAATTTACTCGAGCTTAACGCTCATGTTAGGGATTATAATAACGTCAGAATCGACGACAAATTTCGATAAATCGTGATATCTCGTTTTCTCGTGCTTGCCATGTTAGCCCTGCTGGACAGCCAAGTAAAATTAATTTTATCATCTTTACTATCACTAGGCGTTGCCTTCTTTAGACCTAAAGAAAAAAAAAACTAAAAATCTAACTACCTCAAAAACTACTGAATTTCGGTAGACCATTCGTTGCATTTTATCCCTACTATGACGTTCTGCAAGGAATACGTTGAATTACAAGTAACCCTATAAAGCCACAAAACCTAATACATATAACTTAAATGTAGACAATCGTGTAGGTAAGAATGACGGGTGTATTGCTGCAGAATTGAATATGTTATATATGAAAGGAATGTACCAGCAATGTACTAGAACGTACCTTTAATGAAATGTAATGTACCCCCATGAAACAAGTACAATTACAATAATAAAGTGAGCCGCAGTCCTGACAGTCTGAATGACGGGTGTATACTGATAAACAATGTTATAGATATCTTATGGTTACCTAATGTTTACCAGAGGAATGTACCTGCAACGTACCTCCTGAAATATAATCTGAAAATATAATGCGACTAATAAGTAACGAGAAAATCACGAAAACAATTTTTTTCATAGCAGTATCGCACCTCCGCTCGATAAGTGTCGTAAGTCAAAAAATCAAATTTTCTAGGAAGGAGGTTTGTGCTAAAAAAACTCCGTGGCAGCCCCAACAGCATTCTACGCGCTATAGCGCTATAGACTTTTAAAATAAAAATAAGTTTCAATTTTCAGTTACATGTTTTTCAACTACAATGTTAAGTTTTTTTTTAGTTTGTGTTTGTTCTATGTAATAATAATATTGTATAATATTCGTGATTTTTTCGTCCTGTGATTCTTTATTTATATTATTTAATTATGAATAATGCCTCTCTATACTACTACTACCACTTGAATTTGGTCCAATTTTAATTCGGCAGCATTGTATTTGTCGGAGGGACCACGTGTAAAAACAGTAGGTACCCGTAGTACCTTCCAGGGACCACGGGAGGAAGTACCATTTTAATTCGGCAGCATTTTATTTCTCGCAGGGACCACGGGGAATACATGAGATTCAGAGGTTCGCAACCTTTGGATCAAATAAAAAAAAAACAGTTTTGTCATGATTTTTATATAGGGATATAATTATGTTAACACACACGTCTAATTACTGTCGTCAGTCAAACTGAGACGCATTTGAAACTCGAACGACAGCATTGACAGCGTCAGCGTGAATTTACTTGAATATAATGCGACTAATCAATAACGAGAAAATCAATTTCTCGTTATTTATTAGTCGCATTATATTTTCAGATTATATTTTAGGAGGTACGTTGCAGGTACATTCCTCTGGTAAACATTAGGTAACCATAAGATATCTGTAACATTGTTTATCAGGATACACCCGTCATTCAGACTGTCAGGACTGCGGCTCACTTTATTATTGTAATTGTTCTTGTTTCATGGAGGTACTACATTGAATTTCATTAAAGGTACGTTCTAGTACATTGCTGATACATTCCTTTTATATACAACATATTCAATTCTGCAGCAATACACCCGTCATTCTTACCTACACAACTATAGAGGGCCGTGCTGAATAAACTAAAATTGGTTTATTTTTCAAATTTAGCAAGTTGTATGAGAAACCAAAGCGGTACATATGTTACTTGCCGCACATCAATTATTTTCTAATAGTTTTTGGATAAGGGTGTTTTGTCTTTTTTAGATATTTTCTTATAATTGTTTTTTCTAGCACGACTCCCTATCCAAATCTACAAATTATTTATTATTACGAATTCACAATGTCTGTTGCGGCACATTTAACGTGTTAATAGAGTACATTCCATGAGTTTAAGAAACTTTTTAATACGCTATATATTTTTCAAGTTACACGGGGGCCGAGCTGAAAACGTTTGGCTGGCACGACCCCCTTTTTTTGCATATTTCTTCAAAAGTACAGAGGTACATTGGAAAAGAAACCGGTACATAGACTCCTAGAGGCGAGTACATTGCATTGGTGCACACCCAAAACGCAAATTCTGGGGGGGCCGTGCGGGCATGTTTATTCAATCGTATATCTTAATAAATGAATCCCTCACATGGGCGCTTGTAATCTCGCGTCAAGTGGGCATTACTGTGACAAGCAAAGGTGCTTGTCACAGTAATGCCCACAGATTATAAGTAGTATTGTAATGCCACAGATACGTTAAGGGTAGACAAGTAATGTGGTAACGCGGGGCGCTCACACGCGGACTGAATTAAGTTGTTTTTTTTTTTAATATTTATTATTTTTGTTTGTAGCGTTTTACATTTTATCTATTTGTATCTATTGATAATTATTTATGTATTTTTGTATATCTGCCCGTGACATCACAGCGGGCCCTATCAGAATACCAGCGCTGCGACACTTATGTTAAGTGCCGCAGCATCATGCTGAGATAGGGACCTTTTGGCCTCGTACAGGACTTATTGTTTTTAATTACCTACTTATTTTTTTTTTTTATATAATTTTGTTCCTCTGTTTTTGTTTTCAACTTTTATTTTGTGTTTTAGTTTTAGTTCTGTGCGAGTCACAATAAATACTTTTTCTTTCTTCTTTCTTTCTTTCTTTCTTTGTTACGCAAGGGCGATTTACCCGCAGATTGTGCAGCAGATTTACTAGCAGATTGTGCAGCAGATTTACCAGCAGATTGCGCAGCAGATTTACTAGCATATTGTGCAGCAGATTTACTAGCAGATTGTGCTACAGATTTACCAGCAGATTGTGCAGCAGATTTACTAGCATATTGTGCAGCAGATTTACTAGCAGATTGTGCAGCAGATTTACTAGCAGATTGTGAAGCAGATTTACTAGCAGATTGTGCAGCAGATTTACTAGCAGATTGTGCAGCAGATTTACTAGCAGATTGTGCAGCAGATTTACCAGCAGATTGTGCAGCAGATTTACTAGCATATTGTGCAGCAGATTTACTAGCAGATTGTGCAGCAGATTTACTAGCAGATTGTGAAGCAGATTTACTAGCAGATTGTGAAGCAGATTTACTAGCAGATTGTGCAGCAGATTTAATAGCAGATTGTGCAGCAGATTTACCAGCAGATTGTGCAGCAGATTTAAAGCTGGTAAATCAGATTCACTAGCAAATTCTGCAGCAGATTCACCAGCAGATTCTGCAGCAGATTCACCAGCAGATTCACCAGCAGATTCTTTAGCAGATTCTTTAGCAGATTCACCAGCAGATTGTGCAGCAGATTTACCAGCAGTTTTACCAGCAGATTCTGCAGCAGATTTACCAGCAGATTCTGCAGCAGATTCACAAGCAGATTCACCAGCAGATTCTGCAGCAGATTGTGCAGCAGATTCACCAGCAGATTCTGCAGCAGATTCACCAGCAGATTCTGCAGCAGATTCACAAGCAGATTCTGCAGCAGATTCACCAGAAGTTTCACCAGCAGATTCTGCAGCAGATTCACCAGCAGATTCTTCAGCAGATTCACCAGCAGATTCACAAGCAGATTCACCAGCAGATTCACAAGCAGATTCACCAGCAGATTCTGCAGCAGATTCACCAGCAGATTCTGCAGCAGATTCACCAGCATATTCTGCAGCAGATTCTGCAGCAGATTCACCAGCAGATTGTGCAGCAGATTTACCAGCAGATTCACCAGCAGATTCTGCAGCAGATTTACCAGCAGATTCTGCAGCAGATTCACCAGCAGATTCTGCAGCAGATTCACCAGCAGATTCACAAGCAGATTCACCAGCAGATTCACAAGCAGATTCACCAGCAGATTCTGCAGCAGATTCACCAGCAGATTCACCAGCAGATTGTGCAGCAGATTTACCAGCAGATTTACCAGCAGATTTACCAGCAGATTCTGCAGCAGATTCACCAGCAGATTCTGCAGCAGATTCACCAGCAGATTCCGCAGCAGATTCTGCAGCAGATTCACCAGCAGATTGTGCAACAGATTTACCAGCAGATTCACCAGCAGATTCTGCAGCAGATTTACCAGCAGATTCTGCAGCAGATTCACCAGCAGATTCTGCAGCAGATTCACCAGCAGATTCTGCAGCAGATTCACAAGCAGATTCTGCAGCAGATTCACCAGCAGATTCACCAGCAGATTCTGCAGCAGATTCACCAGCAGATTCTGCAGCAGATTCACCAGCAGATTCTGCAGCAGATTCACCAGCAGATTGTGCAGCAGATTTACCAGCAGATTCACCAGCAGATTTACCAGCAGATTCTGCAGCAGATTCACAAGCAGATTCTGCAGCAGATTCACCAGCAGATTCACCAGCTGCAGCAGATTTACCAGCAGATTCTGCAGCAGATTCACCAGCAGATTCACCAGCAGATTCTGCAGCAGATTCACCAGCAGATTCACCAGCAGATTCAACCAGCGGATTCTGCAGCAGATTCACAAGCAGATTGTGCAGCAGATTTACCAGCAGATTCTGCAGCAGATTTACCAGCAGATTCACCAGCAGATTCCGCAGCAGATTCTGCAGCAGATTCACCAGCAGATTGTGCAACAGATTTACCAGCAGATTCACCAGCAGATTCTGCAGCAGATTCTGCAGCAGATTCACCAGCAGATTCTTCAGCAGATTCACCAGCAGATTCACAAGCAGATTCACCAGCAGATTCACAAGCAGATTCACCAGCAGATTCTGCAGCAGATTCACCAGCAGATTCTGCAGCAGATTCACCAGCATATTCTGCAGCAGATTCTGCAGCAGATTCACCAGCAGATTGTGCAGCAGATTTACCAGCAGATTCACCAGCAGATTCTGCAGCAGATTTACCAGCAGATTCTGCAGCAGATTCACCAGCAGATTCTGCAGCAGATTCACCAGCAGATTCACAAGCAGATTCACCAGCAGATTCACAAGCAGATTCACCAGCAGATTCTGCAGCAGATTCACCAGCAGATTCACCAGCAGATTGTGCAGCAGATTTACCAGCAGATTTACCAGCAGATTTACCAGCAGATTCTGCAGCAGATTCACCAGCAGATTCTGCAGCAGATTCACCAGCAGATTCCGCAGCAGATTCTGCAGCAGATTCACCAGCAGATTGTGCAACAGATTTACCAGCAGATTCACCAGCAGATTCTGCAGCAGATTTACCAGCAGATTCTGCAGCAGATTCACCAGCAGATTCTGCAGCAGATTCACCAGCAGATTCTGCAGCAGATTCACAAGCAGATTCTGCAGCAGATTCACCAGCAGATTCACCAGCAGATTCTGCAGCAGATTCACCAGCAGATTCTGCAGCAGATTCACCAGCAGATTCTGCAGCAGATTCACCAGCAGATTGTGCAGCAGATTTACCAGCAGATTCACCAGCAGATTTACCAGCAGATTCTGCAGCAGATTCACAAGCAGATTCTGCAGCAGATTCACCAGCTGCAGCAGATTTACCAGCAGATTCTGCAGCAGATTCACCAGCAGATTCACCAGCAGATTCTGCAGCAGATTCACCAGCAGATTCACCAGCAGATTCAACCAGCGGATTCTGCAGCAGATTCACAAGCAGATTGTGCAGCAGATTTACCAGCAGATTCTGCAGCAGATTTACCAGCAGATTTACCAGCAGATTCTGCAGCAGATTCTGCAGCAGATTCACCAGCAGATTCACAAGCAGATTCGACAGCAGATTCACCAGCAGATTCTGCACAATCTGCTGGTGAATCTGCTGCAGAATCTGCTTGTGAATCTGCTGCAGAATCTGCTGGTGAATCTGCTGCAGAATCTGCTGGTGAATCTGCTGGTGAATCTGCTGCATAATCTGCTGGTGAATCTGCTGCAGAATCTGCTGGTGAATCTGCTGCAGAATCTGCTGGTGAATCTGCTGCAGAATCTGCTGGTGAGTCTGCTGGTGAGTCTGCTGGTGAATCTGCTGGTGAATCTGCTGCAGAATCTGCTGGTGAATCTGCTGGTGAATCTGCTGCAGAATCTGCTGGTGAATCTGCTGGTGAATCTGCTGCAGAATCTGCTGGTAAATCTACTGCAGAATCTGCTGGTAAATCTGCTGCACAATCTGCTGGTGAATCTGCTAAAGAATCTGCTGGTGAATCTGCTGGTGAATCTGCTGCAGAATCTGCTGGTGAATCTGCTGCAGAATCTGCTGGTGAATCTGCTGGTAAATCTGCTGCAGAATCTGCTGGTGAATCTGCTGCAGAATCTGCTGGTGAATCTGCTGCAGAATCTGCTGGTGAATCTGCTGGTTGATCTGCTGCACAATCTGCTAGTAAATTCTGCAGCAGATTCTATATAACGAAATTAAAAGGAAAACTATCACAGCTAGTAGGCTTTTCAAGTTTACGAGTAAATAGTCAACCAAAAAAATTTCGTAAAAATTCCACTAAAAATTACTTATGTAACGTTGTTAGCTGTGTAAAAGTAGTAAATATAAGTTTATGAACCATGTAAAAATATACAAAACTAAAGTCATAACATTCTTATTAATAATGATTTCTAAATTAATAATACTTACGCTCGAATAACGACGGGCGGTGGCATGCACTACGGAACCCTATTACTGCACGTGGCCCGACACGCACTTGGCCGATTTTTTTATTTATTTATTTTTTTAATCTGCATACAAGTATTTCTAATATGTAGCTGTGACAGATAGGGTCTTAGGTATAAATAGATAATAACTGTATTATCAAATAATAACATTTATATTTTGATTTAAATCCCGCTAGATTACGAGATTCCCATACTGTGCGCCCCGGAGACGTGCAGAAGCAACTTTAAGTGTTTTGAAGTTAGGTCTTTCTCCCAGTGGTGGACCACGGGAATAACTTTTAAAAGTTGTTTTGCTGTCCCCCAGTGGTGACCAAACAGGTGGGAATCGGGAATGAACGAAAATGAAATATTAACTCAACGACACAAGGAATGTTTCAGAATGAAGACAGTACACGACAACTGTCATTCTGACAAGAACTTTATCCAAATAAGATAAAGTTTAATTTTCTTACTTGTTGAGATCATTTTGAACAGTTCGTCCAGATATTTTTGACGCTGACTGTACCTACATATAATTATTGTAAGTAAAATAAAGATTATGTCCAGAAATAAATATGTAGCTTCAAATTATTATCTCTTATCAATCTTATCATTCTCTTATACATAACAACATAATAACGAACGATTATTATGTTTACATTATTATTGACTTGCGTGGTAACAAAAACAAATGAGCTGCTATCATCTTTTGAGCTGCAAAGTTCAATTATATGCGGTGGGATAAAAACTGCCTTTTTATCCCACCAGATGTCGCATAATCGACTTTGCCTAAATTTGTCCTGTCACCTTTCAAAATCCATACTAATTTACGATTTCTACATAAACAAATATCGAAAATAATTAATTACTATAAATACGACGCATAGTAGAGATATAATATTTTTTCCATTTACCCTTCGATAATTCTAAAGTTTTTTATTTTCGCTGAGTGGATAACTATAGTGAATTCATTGCTATGTACAAAAATGCTAACAGTTTAGAGTTATGCTATAGGTATTAAGTAGGTATTTCCTATTATTTCGTGTTATAACAATGATATAAAATTTAAATTAAAATACTACACTGTTTCTTAATTAGTACTGTCTAAAGTATATATTACTGAAAATGCTAACAGATAGGTACTGTGGAACAATGGAAATCTGAAAATGTCCTTTAACTCATTCAATAAAAAATTTAAGTTTTTCAAATCATTTCCTATACACTTAAAGGGATTAGTTATACCTTACAACAAAAGTTCTAACAGCTAAGTAATATGCTTCACAAGTAATTGTATTTTTACTTTGCAATTAGCGAAATATTGAATTTAAGTTTATAAATTTGCGCCCACATATTCGTGATAATAAGCTCTGCTACCATACAAAAGTTTCAACTTGTACGTGCTATGCCTTTTTTTTTAATAAATAAAATACAATTTGGATATTGTGGCGCGCGGTGTAGGTACGACAATTCGTGCAGCGCGACGCGGTGACAATCAGACCCACACTCACTGCAAACGTGCACGCGGCTACACATCAAGCTATGCATGTCCAGTTTACACTGACCTCTCATTGTAAGGTAATCTTATACAATGCGAGATCAGCTTATACTGGATATGTATAGCTTGATCTGTAGCCGTGCGTACCTACCTCTATTGAATGAGGCGCAAAATCATTTCATTACAGTCACATCTCACAAATGACTAATACGAGTACAGTCAGCGTCAAAAATATCGGAACGAACAGACTGTTCAAAATGATCTCAAAAACTAAGAAAATTAAAGTACTCAATTGGATAAAGCTCTTGTCAGAATTACAGTGTAATATTGTCGTATACTGTCTTCATTCTGAAAACAGTCTGTTCGTCCCGATATTATTGACGCTGATCCAATCCAGTCAGTTATTTTTTCTGTTCCATTCCGTGACCGTGACTTCGCCCGCGCGTAATTATCAGCAATTGTCAAAAATAGTCAAAATCCCGGATTCCGGGATTCACAGATTTAGAGTTCTGATTATAGGATCGAATGTATATTTATGTATTGATCGTCAAAATGTCGTGATTCCGGAATTGATAAATTAAGTATTTTTTTACCATTACTGGGTAACTTGTTTATCACTAAATTTTCACAGGGGATCATCTACTATGAACAACTTTCACTATGGCATCAACACGTAAATCACGAAAAATAAATCAGCTGGTCGAGTAGGTATTGAGCTTTTGTATCAAACATCGTAATTTTTTTCGTGATTTCAGAGTTGGCCCCATAATGAAAGCTCCTGAAACTGTAAATCCAAGATGGCGGCTGCGAACATTTTCAAATGTTTCGTCATGGGTGTCGTTTTCATTGGTTTCGAGGGTGTTAAGGCCGATAGTGACACTAAAATGTAAATCCAAGATGGCGGCTGCGAATATTTTCTAATTTTACTCTAGTATGTACAAAAATGCTAACAGTTTAGAGTTATGCTATAGGTATTAAGTAGGTATTTCCTATTATTTCGTGTTATAACAATAATATAAAATTTAAATTAAAATACTACACTGTTTCTTAATTAATACTATCTAAAGTATATATTACTGAAAATGCTAACAGATAGGTACTGTGGAACAATGGAAATCTGAAAATGTCCCTTAACTCATTCAATTAAAAATTTAAGTTTTTCAAATCATTTCATATATACTTAAAGGGATTAGTTATACCTTACAACAAAAGTTCTAACAGCTAAGTACAACACAAGGCTTCACAAGAATGTTCAGGCTTCACAAGTAATTGTATTTTTACTTTGCGATTAGCGAAATATTGAATTTAAGTTTGTAAATTTTCGCCTGAACATTCGAGACAATAAGCTCTGCTACCATACAAAAGTTTCAACATATACGTGCTATGGCTTTTGTTTAAATTGCGAATAACTATTTTCCATAACAAGCCGCGTAAGTCAATCTGAGATACTCGTAGAAACAAATGACCGCACCAGTAGGACATACGTTCCAGTCGCAACAAAAATATTCCTCTGACAAAAGAATAAAGGTTTCTGTAGTTAGACGATCAGAGACACAAGAGACCATATTATGGGCTGCCGGAATACATAACGACGATTGGAGCCAACAAAGTAAGTTCTAGTTGTATTTATAATTCCTACTATCAATATCCTATACCCCATCTAATCCATTCTATTTTTCCTCTATAGAGCCAACACTCAACTTTAGGTAAATATGCGTCCGAACATACTATCTCTGGTAATAAATAAAGAACGGAATAGAACTTCGAGGAACGGAGACAAACAGTGGAGACTTCTTTAGGACAACATTTTTTCCGGGATAATTAATCTCCCAAAAGAGTAACATTCTGGAATGGCCTACTAGGCAAAAGAACAAGAGGTAGACCTATTACAAGATGGGAAGATGATATAAAAGCAATAGCTGATCCAAACTGGAGAAAAGTAGCTGAAGACAAAGTCAAATGGGCATCACTGGAGGAGGCCTTCACCCATTCTGGGGTTCCTGTAGATTAAATAAAAAAATGAAGTACCTAACTATAAATACTATGATATAATACATAGGATACACATAAAATTATACTAAGTAAGAGACAAATAAATAACATAGAATGAACTAAACAAAACTAACACATACATAGATTTTAAGGAATGTAAATTTACTGGAAATAAAAGGCTTTTTTATTTTTATTTTTTATTTTTTTATAATTAATCTCCCGGGTTTTGGGACATTACATTATTACTAGAGATCGGATAATCGGATGCGTATTAACCTAAAGTTGAGGTGTTGGCTAAGTATGGAGTGGGCTTTTGGATTGAAAGATCCCAGAATTCTGGTATCGGCAAATTTTGACTTCTAATTATAGAATCGAATGTTTTAAGTACTTAAGTTCAGATGTTAGTTAGTATGGATTGCACTTATACATCGAGAAAATGCCGGGATTCCGGAACGACACTTTTTAAGTTCTTATTTTGGAATCGAATGTTTAGTTAGGTACTTGCGTTCAGGTGTTGGCTAATATGGATTGCACTTCTGTATCAAAAAAATTCCGGGATTCACAAATTTTGACTTCTGATCATAGAATCGAATGTATAATTTACTTAAGTGCAGATGTTAGTTAATATGGATTGCACTTATGTATCGTGTGGCTGACACTGGCTTGGCCACCATCAGGGATTTTACTTTTGATAACACAAAGATTTAGTCGTTAATTAGTCGAAATTTGTCGCGAAATATCAGAATTTGTCGGTCACTGGTTCAAAAGTTATAAGGGGTCATTGGTGGCCGATCTGGAGAGAGTCTCCCCAGCTTGGCCACCTTTATATCTCAAAAACTAGGGCACCTAGCGAAGATCTGTTTTCTCCCAGATTTAGTCGCTAATTAGTCAAAATTAGTCGCCAAGTCACAGATTTAGTCGGGTCTTAGTTTAGAAGATATAATGAGTTCAATTTTTAAGTATAGTTCAAGAGCTAGATTGAAGAGTTTAATATAAAATCTTTGATCTAGCTCTTGGTCTATACTTAAAAATTGAACTCATTATATCTTCTAAACTAAGACCCGACTAAATCTGTGACTTGGCGACTAATTTCGACTAATTAGCGACTAAATCTGGGAGAAAACAGATCTTCGCTAGGTGCCCTAGTTTTTGAGATTTAAAGGTGGCCAAGCTGGGGAGACTCTCTACAGATCGGCCACCAATGACCCCTTATAACTTTTGAACCAGTGACCGACAAATTCTGATATTTGGCGACAAATTTCGACTAATTAACGACTAAATCTTTGTGTTATCAAAAGTAAAATCCCTGATGGTGGCCAAGCCAGTGTCAGCCACACTTATGTATCGAAAAAATCCCGGGATTCCGGAGCGACAATTTTTAAGTTCTGATTATAGAATCGAATGTATATTTACTTACGTTTAGGCTTTGGCTAATATGGAATGTACCTACTTTTGTATTGATCGTCAAAATGTCGGGATGTCGGAATTGATAAATTAAGTATTTTTTTACTACGAGTATTAGAGGATAACTTTTTATCAGTAAATTTTCACAGGGAATCTTCTACTCATGAACAACTTTCACTATGGCATCAACACGTAAATCACGAAAAATAAATCAGCTGGTCGAGTAGGTATTGAACTTTTGTATCAAACATCGTAATTTTTTTCGTGATTTCAGAGTTGGTCCCATAGTGAAAGCTGCTGAAACTGTAAATCCAAGATGGCGGCTGCGAATATTTTCAAATGTTTTATCATGGGTGTCGTTTTTATGGCTTTCGAGGGTGTTAAGGCCGATAGTGACAATAAAATGTAAATCCAAGATGGCGGCTGCGAATATTTTCTATCTTTTCTAATTTTTCGTTATGGGTGTCGTTTTCTTGGTGTTCGAGACTGTTAAAGCCGATAGTGACGCTAAAATGTAAATCCAAGATGGTGGATGCGAGTATTTTCTAATTTTTTCTCAATGAGTGTCGTTTTCATGGTTTTCGGTGGTGTTAAAGCTGATAGTAACATTAAAATGTAAATCCAAGATGGCGGCTGCGAACATTATTAAATTTTTCGTCATGGGTGTCGTTTTCATGCTTTTCGAGGGTTTCAAAGGCGATTTACATTTTAACGCCACGCTAAAATGTAAATCCAAGACGGTGGCTGCAAAATTTTCAAACTTTTCGTCATGGGTGTCGTTTTCATGGTTTTTGAGGGTGTTATAGCCGATAGTGACGTTAAAATGTAAATCCAAGATGGCGGCTGCAAAAATTTTCAAGCTTTTTATCATGGGTGTCATTTTAATGGTTTTCGAGGGTGTTAAAGCCGATAATGACGTTTAAATGTAAATCCAAGATGGCGGCTGCGAAAATTTTCCGTCATGGTTTTAGAGTGTGCTAAAGCCGATAGAGGAGTCAAAATGCGTGACGCTTGGCTGATGCCTACTTAACTAACCCTGCGGCAGTGCAGCGTATCGCGTTACAACCTGAAAACACGTGTGATAGTAATTAAAAAACCATCAACATTTTTAAAGCAGGCGCTATCTTGCATTTACATTTTAGTGTCACTATCGGCTTTAACACCCTCGAAAATAATGAAAACGACACCCGTGACGAAAATTTTAAAAATGTTCGCAGCCGCCATCATGTATTTACATTTTAACATCACTATCGGCTTTAACAGCCCCCAAAACCATGAAAACGACACCTTTGACGAAAAATTAGAATATATTCGCATCCACCATCTTGGCTTTACATTTTAGTGTCACTATCGGCTTTAACACTCTCGAAAAGCATGAAAATGACACCTATGACGAAAAATTTGAAAATGTTCGCACCGGCCATCTTGGATTTATATTTTAATGTCACTATTGGCTTTAACACCCTCGAAAAGCATGAAAACGACACCCATGACGAAAAATTTAATAATGCTGGCAGCCGCCATCTTGGATTTACATTTTAATGTTACTATCAGCTTTAACACCACCGAAAACAATGAAAACAGCACCCATAACGAAAAATTAGAAAATATTCGCATCCACCATCTTGGATTTACATTTTAGTATCACTATCGGCTTTAACACTATCGAAAACCAAAAAAACGACACCCATGACGAAAAATTAGAAAATATTCGCAGCCGCCATCTTGGATTTACATTTTAGTGTCACTATCGGCCTTAACACCCTCGAAACCAATGAAAACGACACCCATGACGAAACATTTGAAAATGTTCGCAGCCGCCATCTTGGATTTACAGTTTCAGCAGCTTTCATTATGGGACCAACTCTGAAATCACGAAAAAAATTACGATGTTTGATACAAAAGCTCAATACCTACTCGACCAGCTGATTTATTTTTCGTGATTTACGAGTTGATGCCATAGTGAAAGTTGTTCATAGTAGATGATCCCCTGTGAAAATTTAGTGATAAACAAGTTACCCAGTAATGGTAAAAAAAATACTTAATTTATCAATTCCGGAATCACGACATTTTGACGATCAATACATAAATATACATTCGATCCTATAATCAGAACTCTAAATCTGTGAATCCCGGAATCCGGGATTTTGACTATTTTTGACAATTGTTGATAATTACGCGCGGGCGAAGTCACGGTCACGGAATGGAACAGAAAAAATAACTGACTGTATTGGATCAGCGTCAATAATATCGGGACGAACAGACTGTTTTCAGAATGAAGACAGTATACGATAATATTACACTGTAATTCTGTCAAGAGCTTTACCCAATTGAGTAGTTTAATTTTCTTAGTTTTTGAGATCATTTTGAACAGTCTGTTCGTTCCGATATTTTTGACGCTGACTGTACTCGTATTAGTCATTTGTGAGATGTGACTGTAATGAAATGATTTTGCGCCTCATTCAATAGAGGTAGGTACGCACGGCTACAGATCAAGCTATACATATCCAGTATAAGCTGATCTCGCATTGTATAAGATTACCTTACAATGAGAGGTCAGTGTAAACTGGACATGCATAGCTTGATGTGTAGCCGCGTGCACGTTTGCAGTGAGTGTGGGTCTGATTGTCACCGCGTCGCGCTGCACGAATTGTCGTACTTACACCGCGCGCCACAATATCCAAATTGTATTTTATTTATTAAAAAAAAAGGCATAGCACGTACAAGTTGAAACTTTTGTATGGTAGCAGAGCTTATTATCACGAATATGTGGGCGCAAATTTATAAACTTAAATTCAATATTTCGCTAATTACAAAGTAAAAATACAATTACTTGTGAAGCATATTACTTAGCTGTTAGAACTTTTGTTGTAAGGTATAACTAATCCCTTTAAGTGTATAGGAAATGATTTGAAAAACTTAAATTTTTTATTGAATGAGTTAAAGGACATTTTCAGATTTCCATTGTTCCACAGTACCTATCTGTTAGCATTTTCAGTAATATATACTTTAGATAGTACTAATTAAGAAACAGTGTAGTATTTTAATTTAAATTTTATATTATTGTTATAACACGAAATAATAGGAAATACCTACTTAATACCTATAGCATAACTCTAAACTGTTAGCATTTTTGTACATAGCAATGAATTCACGAAAGTAATCCACTCCGCGAAAATAAAAAACTTTGGAATTATCGAAGGGCATATTCTTTTGTCTACTGGACTAGCAGTGTTGCGCTCCGGAGACTATAAAAATAAAGAGAGACTTCAATTTCCAAAGGATCCAAAACACCGAAAATCGTTGAGAAAAAAGCGTTGAGAATCAAAAACTAGAACTCTGTATTGTGCTCTGCTCATTTTTTATCTGATGATTATTTTGGTCAAAGTAAATGTAACAATAAGTGTGATTGATTCATATCCACGAGTTATTAAGAATCAATCACTATTATGAAGTAATAGATGCATAGAAAATAATGGTACCTATATTATGTTATTTATTTCAGTATATGAGCCTAAGGCTAAATTCTTAAAGACAACTGCAATGCATTCAATCATTTCAGTTACAACAACAACAAAGTTCTGTTTGATGTACCTACAAGCCTCACTAAATGCCTTCAAGATAGCAACCAAATATGTTTATCCAGTTAATATAGGGAAATAGAATCATGCAATGATGTAGGTAGAGATAGAGATAAGTGCAGAGGGTAAGAAGATATCACTATCATCAGCTGAATGTGTATTTTTTCTTACACAAGTTCTGCCCTCGTAAATGAAAACACAGTAACTCTGAAAATGCCATTTTGTAAAAAACGCGGTTAAAGTTTAATTGTTAAATCGTTTTATTATATACAAACCATCTAAGTTAGGTTGAAAATTATATTTTTATATGTTGTAAAATGGACAAATCTTTAATTCAGAGTATATAGAACTAATATTTTATTGTTTTTTATTTAATAAAATCAGTTAATGTGTTATAAAATAGGAACATAATTCATAAAAAAAAAAAATAAGCTAAAACCCAGTAACTGAACGGTTACTGTGGTCTAGGTTAGTTTTACACGTTACTGTGTATTAGCTATTTAAAGACAGGAACTCTAGTGATAATACAACACAGTAACTACGGTTGAAACCTAATAACAGTAGGCTTCGATTACCTAACTGAATACATAGTACCTAACTGAAGATGCTGTATATAAGACTAATTTATGATTATAAAATCTAAAATGCAATAATAAGTATCTAAATATACTGTGTTCTATGTTAACCTTTTTTAATTGTGTATGATTCCTCAAAATAATAATTACCCTGGTTTTTGTCATAAAAGGTATGAAATTAAACCACTTTAAGTTATTTTTGAATCGACTAAAAGGAAAATCACGTTCTTAATATTAACTAGCACTTCCCGCGCGGCTTCGCCCATGTGGATGTCGGAAAACATCACATTCAGGAAACCTCTGTGCAAAATTACAGCTTTCTACGTTCAAGGGTTTTGGGCTGGGCGTTGATGAGTCAGCGAGTCAGTCAGTCAGTGTCAGGACTTCTCTTTTTATTACATAGATTTTAATTGCTAAATTCGAGATCAGTTTCTTATAATCAGTCTTCTTTTTTAAGTCTTCATTATTTTTATTTATCTATGTGGGATACAACGACAAGATGAGGAGATAGTGAGATCAAACCTACTTACAGAAAATAAATCATTTATCATTTATCATTTCAAAGTCAATCAAATGAGTTCTTGCCGATGTAGGTAATTATATACTTACAAGTTTTTGGGGCGCTCTGAGAGGGTACATAACTACATACACAACAAGCAATATCATATTGAAGACAACATTTAACTGAAAGTTTATTTTCAGGCCAGAGCAGCAAGAAACAGACTTCAATCTAACCAGATACCAAGAAATATCGGAGATATTACAGAAACATCCCAGCCTGCTTGACATATTTCAAGCTAACGTGCGATAATGAAACAAACGTCTGGTGTAAACTTTTTATTTCTAAATCAATAGTAACAAACAAACTAAAACCTAATAAAAACATTGAAATATAACCGATGTATTTATTTGTATGACTAGCACAATTTAGATTTTAGAACATCCAAAAGTATTTTTTAAATATGATAAATACGATCACTAAATATTCAAAATATTTTAAACTTTTTTTACATACAATTTACAAAATAACATTGCATATGTTTTGAAGA
Source organism: Cosmia trapezina (assembly GCA_905163495.3). Classification (NCBI taxonomy): domain Eukaryota; kingdom Metazoa; phylum Arthropoda; class Insecta; order Lepidoptera; family Noctuidae; genus Cosmia; species Cosmia trapezina. The sequence goes on along the minus strand of LR991041.1, from coordinate 4,415,041 downwards.
CTTAATTTTTTCTAAGGGGCATTACATACATTATTTGTCATCTTTTGTTGGATTTTTTTATTATAATTATTTTTGTTATTCAACTCGAAACTGCACATGTGCAGTGGTTGCAACACAGATTTAAACCTAATTAACCATACTAGTCCGACCATCTTGATATTCTCTTGGTCTACAAGAGTTATTATTTAATGTCTCTTGAATGGTCGTCTTGTCTTGTTTCATTACACTATCTTTAAAATCTTCAAAAAATTCTGGGTAACACTCCATTTTCTCTTCCAAATCGCCGCTTATCTCGATTTCTTTGAAGACATCAGATTTTATTCTGTCCACAGTGTCGCTCAACTCAGTGATAGCAACATCGGTTAGACTAGGAATGGAGATAGTTTTATACGAGTCTTTGGCGACAGGAATTTTTGATTCATCTATCTTGCTTCTTGATCCTACAATTTTAAGGGAGTTCGTACTGACTGGTAATAGTATGCACTCCTTTTTCAAGTTCAGGTTTGAAGAGGTACTGTCAGAGTTCATTGTTATGTTGCTTGTCAGGACTTCCACCTCCTTCCGCCACGCTTGTTTTCTATCTAGTTGTTTTTGCAGCTCATTTATTCTTTCTTCCTTTAGTTGCAATAGACTGTCTAGATGTTCAACCTGTATCATGGAAAAATCAAGATTTTGTAAGTACTTACAGTTTTTTATCGTCCAAAGATTTTTATTTTTCTTTGGTATGAACGTTTGTACTCACTTTTTGTCTTAGCACATCACCAGCTTCTTTGGCGTCTTTCAGTTCTTCTTTGAGAGCGCAAAACGTGTCGTAGCTGATCACCTTCTGCTGCATCGTCTCCAATGTGCCATTGACCCTTACTTTAATTGGCACCATCAGTACGTTTTCTGTAACATTATTTGTAATTGTTTATTTCCCTAGAACCATAAGTATATACAACGTATTTCGTAATATTGATGACAATGTATAACTTCTGGGACTATAAAATTTTACTTATAAGTACCTAGGTACTTGTAACTGAATTTTGTATAAAAAATGATAAATAAAATACAAAATACACACAGACGAAGTTGCGGGCAACATCTAGTTATCATCATCTACCTGACCTTTTCCCAACTATGATGGCCTCAAGTTCCAGTCTGACCGGACGCAGCTGAATACCAGTATTTGTTCGATGTTATTCGAACAACATTTTGCTGATCTAGCGAATCCATAAGGTCGCACTGAATGCGCCGCGAGCTCAGTGCATATTCGGACAGCAACCGGTGCATTCGCCTCATTAGCCATCATTTTAGCGTAGCTTTTTAATCGTGAAATAAATTGCTTTTAGAAAGTTAAACTTAGTGTTTCAGTAGCCACTTAGGTCGCGCCCCTACAGTATTTTATATGGAGCGACTGTCTATCTGACCACCACAACCCAGTTACTTGGTATTACGATACCCCTTGGTAAGGACAAAGAATAAACTAGTAAGTACCGTCACCACCGCAGGCCTCGTAGTAACTGCCGCCACTGGACATATTCTGTTCAGCTTCCTTCATAGACTTGTTCAGGTCCTCATCACGACGGATTTTGTCTCGAACTGGAACGACGAAACAAAACTTTTGTAAGTGTAGTCTGTTCCAATAATATCTGGATGTAAATATAAATACTTATACCCTGTTCGGCACCCTAAATATTACGAAGCCGATTGTTAATCCATTGCATCATATGTTAGAAAAATTTGTCTGCTCAGCAAATTAAATAACGCAATGAATGTTGTTCAACTGTCAAAGTGAAACTGATTCCTACATTTCCTACTGTAAGGTCCGTATTACAGAAGGAAACTCAAGCACTGATCTTTGTTTAAATCTAGTTTCAACCAATCAAATAGCTTGAATCTAGTTTTATGTAATGCTTGAGTATTGAGTTTCCTTCTATAATACGGCCCTAAGTGTGTTAGGAATTACCCCGCAGGTTAATTCTTTTTTTTTTACTTGCTGGCTGGGCCTGCTCCTGACTTCGATCTCGCCTGATGGAAAGCGATGGATAAGGCATATGATGGAAAGAGCGTGCCCAGAAGATGCCTGTTCACTCTTGCTTTGGAGGCCGAAGGGTTATGTGGAAGGGACAAGGGAAGGTCCCTGCGGTCTGTCATAGCGATTAGGCTGCGGTTTGCGGCGGTAGTTTTCGGAAGTGGATCTTTAGCGTTTTCACTCATCCATACCACCCATTACTCACCCATAACTAATACTCTCTCAATGACTCCTGGTGTACAATTGGCAAGCTGTTCCATCGTGTTGCAGCACAGGCTCAGCTTAATCTTCTTCAGCACCTTTCTGTTGAGCGTCATCCAGTTGTTCAGCTTCAACGAGTGGCTGTTTCGAGGTGGGTAGTTGTGCATCTCCACCAGCTTGGGGTAGTGGATGCACAGTATTTCTGCTAGGAGGACTGGTGAAGGAAATGGTAGTATTTTATGAAGCATTATTATTCATTTCATTTATTTATTGAACTTCCACATAGTTCTTAAACATACAAGTAATTATGGTATGAAGATAGAAGATAGATAGATAGAATACTCTTTATTATGCACACCATAAAAATTACAGATATAAATGTTGAAATTTTACTTATGGTATGGTATCACCATAAGTAAAATTTCAACATTTAATGGGCGGTCTTATCGCTAAAAGCGATCTTTTACAGACAACCTATCGATCGATGGATTATGGGGAGAAGGAGAGAATACTATAGGTAGTCAGTGGTGTACCATATACACATACAATAAAATTTATATATATATAATCCTACAAAAATAATATATCCTACTTGAAAAGAGCAAGGAACTATACTATACACGTAATGACGATGTTTAAAGAGAGAGGAAATGAAATTCTAACTAAAAGTCTTCCAGATTAAACACCGAGTCCTAGCCTTTAACTTGGTGACCCAAACAAAGTCAATATATGTGTTCTGCTAGCGCAAGACTTTAGCAGCCAAAAATGTTCCCACTGCTTGACCTTCAAGTTCGGTGAGACACAGACTTAATCCTCTCAGCTGTGAGAGGAACAGGAGCCGTAATCCATCACACGGGCCCAGAGTGGATAAATCTATCATGAATGTCATTGAATTTTTGGTTCGGGAGGACATATGCCAGTTTCACCATGATGTTTTCCTTCACCGTTTTGAGAGCCGTGGTGATGAAAATAATTGATGAAATTAATTTATGCTTGTGGAGAACTATGCCCAGCAGTAGCCGTGGGTGAATAATGATGACGCTGATACTAGCGGATAAATTTTTGGATAGATTTGGTATATTCCAATCGGTATATCACGTAGATCCTACCCTTTGCCTACCTACCTATTGTAATTCAAGAATAACTTCACCTTTTAAATATCCTAACAAGATCCTTTGGCAAAAATATTATTTTAATGTGGTTTAGCAACAGCTTTAACCATAAATGTAGGCCCGTATGTTAGAATTCTCTGTTTACGCCCGTAGGTGTTTCAAGAATGTGATGTGCCGCTGACACGGCGCGGCGCCACACAAGTGTAATTTCAGTAAATAAAATTAAAAAAAAAAAAAAAAAAAAAGGTCGTTTCCACACGTCATGCATATATCTATCCGTCAAATCCCTACATAGCACAGAATTAAGAGCAGATGATAACAGACGCATTCAAAGGTCAATAAGAGAGCCTTACCAGCGTCAGAAAAGTCCCGATTAATTTTCTTCGTGGGTCTCGATAATTTAAAAGTATCGACCCAAGCCAGCACTGATTCGATTTCCGTTAGTGGTATAGGAGAATCGATATTTGCCATCTTGTGTCATTTAAATATTATAAATAATCAATAAATTATTATATTTATACTTTATTTTATTCAGTATTGATTGTTTGACAGCATGAATTTCGTGTTTGTTAAATGTTGAAGGTTGTCAGACTATATTTTTAAGGTTTTTTGGTGAACTGCCTCTTTGGGCCAGTATTTCTTAAGAAGTAAAAAGATTCATGTTAGTAGAATCTCTTTTGTGGAGTTTGGATTTTTCTTAAAGATGAGGAAGGTCGGCAAAGCTAATTGTAGATGGCGTGATCATAGTTAGGTCTAGGTCCCTAATTCCTATAATTTTGACATTTCTTTCAAATGATTTCAAAAGTAAAGTCAATGTTTCTTTCATTCATGAGTTTGGCCTTATTTCACTATTTCGTTATTTTCAGTTATTTCAATATTTTTAATCAAGCATTTGACATGGAAAAGTGTCGGAATTTAAAACCTGAAATATTTCCTCGTAATCACTTTCTACAAAATGTTACGAACTCTGTTTTTTTTTTTTTTAATCTTTACGAATACGAATAGGTAGCTTTAATCCAAAATCTTCTAATTTTAGGGTCTCTCGGGAAATGGTGGACTCCAATTTTGGAGTAATTACTTACACAACTACTTTGATTTTTAAGACGGGGATCTTAAAAATTCAAAGTAAGTAGTTGTGTTTCAGTCCCTGTTGCAAAAAAAAAAAAAATTTTTTCTTTCTTATTTGCAAAATAGTTGGGTAAACGTCATCTAAAAGTGTTCCAAATTTCAAGTTGATAGCATTAGTTAGTTCTTGAGATATCCAGCTGTGACAGACAGACAGACAGACTATGTTCCCACTGCTGGGACACAGTCCTACTCTCGGTGAGAGGTAGTGGGCTGAATCCACCACGCGGGCTCAGTGCGGGTTGGTAGATGTCACATGTCTTCGAGTTTTTGGTTCTAGGACATGAGTGAAGCGGTGATGAAATAAATTACACAATAATGTAAGTACCTAATGTGCCTGGTTGGGTTCGAACACACGACCTACAACTCGCAAGTTGGGGCCGTTATTGTCAGTATATATAATAGTAGTCTATGCGTTATTGGGCCACCACTGCTCTGGACTGACGGGCACGGTTACATTTTTAAAAGATTTGCATGACTGACGATCGTAAAACTTATTTATAACTAGCTGACCCAACAGACGTTGTCCTGTCCCAATTTCAATAATTCAAAATTCCCATAGAAAATCCATTTTCAGTTTTCCCGAATTTTCTAATTTTCCCGGCAACTTTTCCAATTTTTCTCTACATAAGAACATTCTTTGACAATAATAAATACAACAAAAAAATAATTAGCGAAATTGTTCCATCCGTTCACGCATGATGCGATGACCAAGGGAAAAGAGATTCATTTTTATATATACCTACAGATTAATAATATTATGCTCTCAAATTAATTTGATCATATAATTTGACTGTAACACCTGTTACGCAGGAATAGTCAGGCGGAATCGCTAGTATGCGATGCCTTGATTCCACACGACAACAAATGCGCGATACCTGGAAGCTGACGCTGCAACCCGTGTCGAACGCGACACCGCTTACTCGATCCATACGTTTCCCCATGGCATTCTTTGGTCAATCGTCGACTAAATGATACAACATTTAGAATCTAACTATCTTATATATAAAAATAAATCCCTATTTCCCTTGGTCATCTCATCACGCGTGAACGGATGGAACAATTTCGCTAATTATTTTTTTGATGTGTTTATTGTTGTCAGGAGAAGGTTCTTATAAAAGAAAAAATTAAGAAAATTTCGCAGAAAATTTCAGAAAACGACACGACTATTTTAACTTCACGCGTTTACATTAGAATATTCATAGCTAAGACAGGACAACGTCTGCCGGGTCAACTACTAATTATTTTTTTGTTGTGTTTATTATTGTCAGGAGAAGGTTCTTATGAAGAGAAAAATTGGAAAAATTCGGGAAAATTGAAAGTTGATTTTCTATGGGAATTTTGAATTATTGAAATTGGGACAGGACAACGTCTGTCGGGTCAGCTAGTTAGAATATAATTGAAATACTTTTGTCTTTTTAGGGTTCCGTACCTCAAAAGGAAAAAACGGAACCCTTATAGGATCACTTCGTTGTCCGTCTGTCTGTCTGTCAGTCTATCAAGACCCTTTTTCTCAGGAACGCGTGGAGGTATCAAATTGAAATTAATATCGAATACGTAAGTCTATGGTCTCTTGAAGCCCTAAAAAACTCAAGCTTCTAAGTCAATGCAATAAAAACATAGGTACGGCCATTTATGCGACATATTTTGATACTCGCAAGTAAATCAAAACCTATAGGGTACTTCCCGTTGTTCTAGAATCATGAAATTTGGCAAGAAGCAAAGTCTTATAACACAAATAAAGGAAAAAAGTCCGAAAATTGTTAATTTGTAATTCTATCACATAAAAAAAAAATTTCAAGTCTGTCAAGACCATTTTTCTCAAGTACGCGTGAAGGTATCAAGTTGAAATTAATATCAAACACGTATGTCTAAGGTCCCTTAGAGTGCTCAAAAAAACAAGTTTGTAAGTCAACGCAATAAAAAATACGGCCACTTTTTCGACACATTTTGATACTCGCAACTGTCGCAAGTAAATCAAAACCTATAGGGTACTTCCCATTGACCTAGAATAATGAAATTTGGCAAGAAGCAAGGTCTCGCAGCACAAATAAAGGAAAAAGTCCGAAAGATGTTAATTTGTAATTCTGTCACATAAAAAAAAAATCAAGTCTGTCAGTCTGTCAAGACCCTTTTTCTCAGGGACGCGTGCAGATATCAAGTTGAAATTAATATCTAATATTTAGGTCTATGGTTCCTTAGAGTTCTAAAAAAATCAAGCTTCTAAATCAACGCAATAAAAAATACGGCAATTTATGCGACATATTTTAATACTCGCAAGTAAATCAAAACCTATAGGGTACTTCCCGTTGACCTACAATCATGAAATTTTGTAAGAAGCAAGGTCTCACAGCACAAGTAAAGAAAAAAGTCCGAAAATTGATTATTTGTAGTTTTATCACATAAAAAAAATAGCTTTTAGTTTTTTTTTTTCTAGCAAAATGTGGGTGACACCAGCTCCACCCAACCCTTCGGGGAAACAAGGCGTGATGTTATGTTTAAGAATAGTTTTTTGCTAATACAAACTTAAATATGCAGTTGGAGAATTGTCCGTGACGTATATCAATGTATGGGAGAACATGTTTTTCAACTCAATGTTAAGTTTATGTTTGGAATCAATTCTTTTCAACTACGGAACCCTTTTTGTGCGTATTCCGACATGCACTTGGCCGGTTTTTGGAACGAAGTTCCTTATCGCGCGTTGTGAAAGGGGGCTAGACGGAAAAAAGTCTCACGAAAAGTTGTCACGACACTTTTTGCTATAGTAAGCTATATGTAGATGTTTTTGCTGTAGTAGTTTCTCTGTCTGTCTCTCTCTCTCTCTCTCTTATAGAAAGCAAGCCAGATATTTTCATTTCTATTTCGCATTGAACAGTGTGGTGTCGCGATGATGATGATGATGATGATGATGATGATGATGATGATGATGATGATGATGATGATGATGATGATGATGATGATGATGATGATGATGATGGTGATGATGATGATGATTATGATGATTATGATGATGATGATGATGATGATGATGATGATGATGATGATGATGATGATGATGATGATGATGATGATGATGATGATGATGATGATGATGATGATGGTGATGGTGATGATGATGATGGTGATGATGATGATGATGATGATGATGATGATGATGACGATGATAAGTATAAAAATAAAATTTTGTTACAATTCCTTCACTAATTAATCGAAAGGAACTTCGTTCCATCCGGGTGTCCCTTGACACCTCTCAAGTTTTTTTTTTACAATTTTAAAACTTCATCAAGTAAAATTGGTTTCTTTTGCATCCTCTGCTGCCACCAAACATAATTCACCTATTGTGACTTATATATGTACACAAATAAATAAATTGAATTGAATTAATTTTCAGGTTTTAGGAAGTACTTGTAAGGTAGGTTATACTTACAGTTTTTATTTGGCAAGATCTCAAATAGTCATCAGGGGGAGGGGCTAAGTAACAACAGCCGCACGGGTCGATCGGTCAGGTTAAGCTAAGCTTGCCGTGGATGGGTGACCATATTTAGATACCAAGACCGGGCCGTGCCTCGGAAAGCACGTTAGGCCCTTGGTCCCAGCTGTCATTCGTGGATATTTGACAGTCGTTACGGGTCGTCAGAAGCCCGAACGTCTGACAACCAGTCTTACCGAGTAACTGGGTTCTGGAGGTCAAATAGGCAGTTGCTCATTGTAAAATACCGGTATTCAGCTGCATCCGGCTAGACTGGAATCCGTCCCCAACATAGTTGGGAAAAGGCTAGGCAGATTGATCTCAAATTGTCATCAAATAGGTCCATGAAGTTAGAATCATAAGAATATCTAGTAAACATCTACAGAAACCACTAGGTAGGATCTATTCTCCTACAAACAGTTAGAGATAGCCTTTTATTTTACCGCACCTCGTTAAATCAATCATTTCAGATTTTCTCCAGCACCATTAGAAAGCGCCATTTTGCGACTCACGTCTATCATATAAAGTGCATCGCATTTACTATATTATGTGCAATCCACGTCCATTATAAACTGATCTCTCTCCTCTCAGCATTCCAAACGGTTTGTTAGGGTTCCGTACCAAAATGGTAAAAAGGAACACTCATGGTGCGACTCAGCTCAGTCTGTCTGTCACAGCTGGATATCTCAAGAACTACTAATGCTATTAACTTGAAATTTGGAACAGTTTTAGATGACGTTTACCCAACTATTTTACAAATAAGAAAGAAATAAATATATTTGTATTTTTTTTTCAACAGGGACTGAAGGGGCGGGGCGTCTTAAAAATTCAAGGGCTACTAAGGCATGTGGGTTATGATATGAAAGAGCGCTGTTTGCACCTTCTTAATCATTTTTTTAAGCCGTATAGTTTTTAACTTCTGATGGAAAATGTAAAAAAAAATACCGTTCCCCGCCTTAGATAAGGGGGCCTTATCTCCGAAGTTAGCAAAGAGAAAAATCTGAAATTATTATATGTGATAGAAGCTTATATAAAGATTACAGGAAAAATAAAACGATGTCTCTAAATAGCACACTTTTTCAAAAATCGGAACGGAACCCTCGGTGCGCGAGTCCGACTCGCTATTGACCGGTTTTAAGAAAGATGCAGTTACCTTGCTGGGGTCAATCTAGGCTGGTTCAAACGGTATTGTAGCAGTACATTTTCTATAGAAATCGGGCTTTCTATCGTTTACGAACGAAGTGACAATAAGTATACCGTTTTAGTGTTTGAGATATTCATGGATAAGGAGTTGAACAAATTGTTATACCGTACCGGGTGTAAAAAGACACTTGCCGAAGCCAGCCACATATTCTACCCATTATTTGGATCGTTTTTTTCCACTAGACCATACCTGAGAATCTGGAGATATTGAAGGTCAAAGTCGCATTTTTTTTTTACTAAAACGTAGGTATTCCAAGTGTTACTACGCGTACCGTAGAGCGAGGGGGGGGGCTTAACTCCGTTTGCCTGGGCACCTGCATGCTAATTGCGTAACACATTATCAATCGGAGTTGGTTTCATTTTGAAAGAAATTGCTAATCCATTGCTTCGTCTGCTCGACAACGTAATTATCGCAATGAATGTTGTTGAACTGTCAAAATGAACCCAACTCCGATTGATAATGTGTTACGCAATTAGGGTGCTGGGTTCGCGTTACATTGCGCGACATAAAAAAATGCTTTTTTTATACCTAAAAATAAAAGTCGTTTCTAAGCAATAATTTTTGCGCAAAGTTACTTATTTAGATGTACAGTAAGTATACATAGTTGACGGCTTTGTGATGTGTCTTTTTACACCCTGTATTAATAATTAGCTTCTGCCCGTAACTTATTCGTCTGTGTGAAATTTCTTGTTCCACGACCCACCCCGTCGCGCGTCGCATTGCGTCGCCAGCCCGCGCTATTACTTCGTATTTGCTTAGCGTTCTTTCTTTTTCTCGGCTCATAAAGGTCCTAGCCTAGCATGTTGTTAAATAGCCTATAGTCTTCCTCAGTAATTTTCAAATGCAAAAAGAATTTTTCCAATTCCGGTTCCGGAGATTACCCCCTTAAATACAAACAACCAAATATTACCTCTTTGTAATATTTTTTTTTATCTTTGACATATCTCGGGACTGTGGGGTCCCGGACCTTTGGAAGGCGTACGAGTGGCCGAAGGCAACTCGCAGAGGCTCGTTAGACGCTTTCTATATTAAGGGTCCTCTTTCGAAAAAAGCTTGAAGATGAAGCAGTTTTTCGCCGGAACTTACAGAGAAATTACATCTGAAAAAAATTGTTAGTAATCTACATGATATGAATCGTAATTTGGTTTAGCCATAATTTTTCTATCGGTATCACATAATAAGAAAAAAAAAACCCCAAATCACCTCCAAATCGTTAAGATGAAACCATTTTACTCCTTCATTTTTTATCAAAAGAATATAAAAAAATATCTACTACTTTGCAATACAAACGAAAATGATTTGGTTTTGTTACTTTTTAAAAACATGTATTCGTTTTATTATAATAAATTAAAAATGCGTCTAATTTGGGACAGCGCTCCTTGATGGGCGAGTCCTATTACTGGCTGGACGTACGACGCGTTGCGTGAGCTCAGGCCAGAATGCGCAAGCTAACCACTCAAGGTCATTGGCGTATCCATTAAGCAACAAGCTATAATCGAACCTTTGTTAGACTCCAAGCGCTGGAGCCAATCGAATGAAACATCTTTGTCTAAGGAACCTTCATATTTTGTTTTATGTAATGAGGAAGGTCGGGCAAAGCTAATTGTAGATGGCGTGATCATAGCTAGGTCCCTAAGGCCTATAATAAAACTATCTGGGATTAAAAAACCGGCCAAGAGCGAGTCGGTCTCGCACTGAGGTTTCCGTACCATCATTTATACAGGGTGTAAGGGACAGCCCTCCGCAAACTGATAGGGTGAATTCAGTATGTCATACTAAGATGACCGGTACATGAATTTATTTCAGGAACGTTAAGGGAATCCAATAAACCTGATTTGTTTGTGTTTTTGTGCACAAATCGGAGCGTCTATTATTGGTTGGGAGGGGAAGGTAATAGGTATGCGGTGAGTTCGATGTACTCTGTAGCTAGACAGAAAGTGAACAGCTGATTTCACGCGTCGTTGGTTAGAGCATTTCAACATCCATTGCTGGTTTTTTTTTTTGCTGTTTTTTTGCAGTTTTTTTTTACATAAATGGAGTGCTGCGAACACACAATGCAATTTTACGTTCAAATAATGAAAACGTAACTGAAAAAAAATTTGAAGAAATGAAATTTTTCCTGAGAAAATTTCCGGTGGAATGTGATTCAAAACTCATTTTGCTCATTTTTTTTGCTCATTTTTCAGCTCCTCAGAGCTGAATGCACCCTGTTAGTTTGCGGAGGGCTGTCCCTTACACCCTGTATGTAATTTTTGTTGATGACTTCTGAAAAAGTGTGCTATTTAGAGACATCGTTTTATTCTTCCTGTAATCTATACATAAACTTCTATCACATAGAATTATTTCAGATTTTTCTCTAAGCAAACTTCGGAGAAAAGGGCGGGGGGGAACGGTATTTTTTTTTAACATTTTTCATCAAAAGTCACAAACTATGCGGCCTAAAGAAAAAGAAAAAATGTTTCAGAATATGCAAACAGCGCTCTTTCATATGATACATCACATGCCCTAGTAGCCCTACTTCGAATTTTTAAGACCCCCTTTCAGTCCCTGTTGCAAAACAAAACATATATATTTTTATTTCTTTCTTATTCGCAAAACAGTTGGGCAAACGTTATCTAAAACTGAATCCAAATTTCAAGTTGGTAGCATTAGTAGTTCTTGAGAGCTGTTTTATGGCAGCCATCTTGAATCCAAAACGTCACTTTCTACAACTGTATTTGCGTTTTCACCGGTTTTCACAATGCGCTAGCGACTCGAGACGGTGAGATGACAAGTTTCGTTTTTGTACAGTCGAACACAAGAGTTTTTAAGCTCACGATTTTCTTTGTTAATGGTAAGAAGCACTAACATTAGTGAGGCCAAGAACTGCAAGGTCAAATTAAATTAGCTAGAGAAACTCCACATATTTATTTATTTATTTATTTATTTCAATTGGTCTTACGAGCTAACAGACATACCATCCAATCCTACAATGACACAATAGACATTTTGAGGGGGGGAAAGGGTCCATGCAAAGTAGTACTCGATATTTTCAGCAAGAAACATAGTATTATTTAACCTGTAATGGCTCGGCGTGCTGTGCTGGCACTGCTGCTGCGGCTGCGGAAAACCTCAAGCGGCGGAAACATAATAACCTTATCGGTAATTATATTTTCGAGCCGTTTGGGGTTGACACCCTTGGGCCGTGGGGTCCAAGTGCTCTTGTTTTATTCAACGAAATCTCCAAACGGCTGGTTGACACTTCCCGTGACCCGAGGGGGCTGGCTTTTACTTTGGCCAGAGGCTTAGCATTGCCATACAACGTGGCAATGCCGCCAGTCTCTTGGGTACTCTACCAGTCGACAGCGATGCGGAGGAATTTTTCGACGCCATATTTTAGTATTTTAATAGTTTAGTTAGGATATAATTTTGTTGTTTATAGGTTATGTTTATATTACATTGAAAGTAAAGACCTGTAATTTTTTCATTAAACTTTTATTACCTACTAGTATTTTGTACAATTACTGTATGTCAATCTAATTATGTAAATGTAAATAATTCATCCCAAAGACATAGTGCGATACTAGATCCCTACTTGACTGGTCCTTGTGGACCCCTCCCAGAAATAAATCCTGGATACACCCTTGGACATATTACATGCCCTTTGAAAAGGTTTCGTAGCCTTTTGTATGAGACTTGAACTTATATTTATACTAATTGTTTGTCGTTGTTTTTTAAATACTTTTGTTTTAATAGGGTTATCGCTTAGATTTTGGAATAATTGTATTTTTGTTTTTTAGTGGCGTAGGTAATAAAAACAAGATTACATACTTATTTGGTTTTAGATGTGAAATTACTTAATATATTTAGAGTTCTCAAACAGAATTTGTAATCTAGCCTGGTCTATCTACTATAGGAAACAGTCAGCCGTTTACTATCAGTTCATAGAAATACTTTGTGTATTTTACGTAGAAGCCGTGTGTGCAGCACGTTACAGGAACTGATGGATGCTACTGAAGGTGCCAAGGTTGTAGCCAAATTCTGCGCAATTCAGCAACTTTCCTTCATGACTGTACAAGTCGTTGTGAACAATTTGAGCTTGAGCAACAAAGTGTATTGATATTTACATAGACATCGAGGTGCATTTAAGTCATTATTGACTCTTCAGCTAAAGCACACTATACAAGATGTAATAACGCACAACCTCTTAAGGGTTATTGAACCTACTCATCATTATGAACAACTTTTACTATGGAACCAAATGTGAAATCGCGAAAAAAATATCAACTGTTCCCTATGACGAGATAACTCGTCAAAATGTAGGAAACAGTTGATGCGAACATAAATGCCGACAGTCGACAGTGTCTACCCAACTGCTGGGATAATATCTTTTTCCGGAAAGCGATTCAAACTTAAATATCTACGTATATTGTAGGTAGATATGTAGGACAGACAAAGTAATCATCACAAATCATGCATTCATGCCGGCTGTCACAGCTGCTGACGACTAAATAATGACCTTGATGGCGGCTCTGTTCAGGGTTAATGCAGAAAGCAATGTACGAAGACAAATCCAGAAGTTTCCTCTCTATAAGACCTTAATTATAGCAGACTTCGGTCTCCTTTCCTTTGGCCACAATTTTTACGTATTTTAAGAGAGCATACAGCGCCTTATTCTTCCAAAGACCATCGTTGTTCTTTGGTTGTTTTACGTCAATATAAAATAATTTTTGGGTATTTTAAGGCGCAGATTTCCTGAAAACGATCAAAAAGGTGGTGTTTTAAAGCTGTGTATCTCATAAACCGTAAATAATTTTGACATGTAAAAAAATATGATATTTTCAAGTCCTTTTCGCATACAGTGATGAAGCCAAAACATAATTAAACATACTTTAATGCACCAAAAAAATGTTTAAACATACCTCGTAATAATCTTTAAAAGCTGTTTATCCCTTCATTAGCAATTATAATTATAATTAAAAATATACCATGAAATGTCGAATTCCAAACTGCATCCAGTGATGGATTACTTTTTATTAAATAGTTAATTTCTAATTTTATACGATTACGATTTTATTTGCACTTTTACGACATAATTCCGGTGCGCGTGAGAATCTTCTATCTCGTGCGTCAAACTAGACAGCCATAAAGACATTTCACTTACACAACGAGCTAAATCAAGCTTGGAACCAGGGCCTTAACAGTGCACACAGTAGGTACAATTGCCTTATTCTTCCAAAGACCATCATTGTTCTTGGGTTGTTTTACGGCTACTTCTAGTGTTCTCTGAACTTTTTCTGTGTAAGTCTCAGCTCTAACTTGTGTCTCAATAAATGATTAAATCACTAATTAGAAGCTTTGATGACAATGCGCTTATAATATACCTACTCTGTCTCAATTTATTGAGGTTCGTATATGGGTGACCAGCTTTCCTACATACCGAGACTACTCCGTGCTTCGGAAAGCACGTTAAGCAGTTGGTCTCAGCTGTCATTCTTGGATCTTTGACAGTCGTCGTCAGAATGCCGAAAGTCTGACAACCAGTCTTACCAAGGGGTATCGTATTACCCAGTTACTGGGTTGTGGAGGTCAGATAGGCAGTCGCTCCATGTAAAATACTGCTGCATCCGGTTAGACTGGAAGCCGACCCCAACATAGTTGGGAAAAGGCTAGGCAGATTTATTGACTCACAGCCATCAGGAGGCTTTACAACAGTTTGTGTCTGCCTAACTCTACTATTACAGTAGCGTAATGAAGATAGCACAACGACATCATAAATATACACACACACACGTTTTGGTTTTCCAATAACTCTACTTATCCAAAGTTTTAAAGATTAGACACACTGAAAGCTATTTTTATAGTCTAAGGCCTCATTTACGCAGACGTGGGGCGTCGTGCGGCGCGGTGCGCGGGACGGTCCGCACTAAATTCAAACATAGGGCGTTCTATGAGAGCGTTTACGGAGAAGCGATTAAGATTTCTTACACTTGACGGGCCGCAGCCCGCACCGTGCTCCGCGCCGCGCGACGCCCCGCGTCTCCGTAAATGAGGCCTATGTTTTTTATCGCGGCCAATAGAGATGTTCAAATAAGAGTCAGTTTATGTTTGTATTTAGAATTTCAGATGTCTAGAAACGCATTATTTTCCAACGTGGATCGACTAATAAAGTACATAATTATGCTAATTTATTATTCGACCTAATAATAAGTAATATAAACAGCATTGTCCTCGACACAATTCGTCTTCCAAGTGTGGTGAGTTGTCGCAATCCCTAAAACTGTTGCAGATCGGTTGCTCGGTAAGTATAAGGCCGTGTCCTAATTAAAAGCGATCGTCACGCGAATACGCGATCACGCCAATACGCGATCGGCCGCGTGTTTAAAAAGAAATGAATTTATTATTATTATTATTATTCATTTATTTGTCGGATAACATGATCCATTGTGGTTAGTAACAATATGAGCTTATAAACTATGTTAGTAGGCATTGAATTTAAATTAAAATGACAATAAAATTTAGAATAGAATATCTTTATTTTGCATTGGTAGGTGCAATATTGTACGTGTTGTTTAGACGGTGCCAGTTAATTGCCCTTCAATTTTATGGTATGCCACAGGCAATAAACATGCACCGTGTAATGTCGGGGCCACACCAACGGGATATTCCGCTGATTATCGCGATGAAGGACGTAGGCCGTAGCCACAACTTATCGCGATAATTTTACCGAATTTAACTAACGCAATGTTTATGGCGATGATGGGCATTGACGTTGTCGTTGATATGGCCCGGGCATAAATCTCTATTCACGATGAAATTTTTACAGTAAAGAGTTGCTGGAAATTCGATTGTTTAACCATCTCAGTATAATAGCAGTCGCGTCGGCTTCGAATAGCTTGCACTGTAATATTTACTTACTTACATAAGCAAGCATTCTCGAGAGTCGAAAGCCGAAAGCCCGAAAGGCTGTAAAGTGTCAGTGCTAACTCGACATCCGTCCGGTTCACACGCGAGTATCAAGTGCAGTGGTTACGGGAATACTGGCCTGAATTATTTATTTAAAAACAAGGTAAGTTTTTGTTTTCATAACATAGTATTTTGGAATTTTGCGCCATCTGACTCTGAGCAACGGTTTTTCGTTTAAAGAAAGTTATGATGGTGTTTTGCTCTGGAATTAGTTTTCAGGTTTCTAGAAACTTTTTATAGGCCCATTATTTAGTTTATTTTTTATTATTACATACCGAGACTCCTTCGTCGTGCCTCGGAAAGCACGTTAAGCCGTTGGTCCCGGCTGTCATTCGTGGATCTTTGACAGTCGTTACGGGTCGTCAGAAGCCCGAAAGTCTGACAACCAGTCTTACCAATGGGTATCGTATTACCTAGTAACTGGGTTGTGGAGATCAGACAAGCAGTCGCTCCATGTAAAATACTGGAATTCAGCTGCATCCGGTTAGACTGGAAGCCGACCCCAACATAGTTGGGAAAAGGCTAGGCAGAATGACATACATAACCCAGGACACCTATTTCGACAGTCCTATAGGAATTGATCCCGAGATCTCACGTAAAAAGTCGCGATTGCGGATATTGAACCATGGGGACAAGCGTGAATGATAATTATTGAACCTATTCTCAAGTTATGTATTATCTACAACTTACAATAGACCAATCAATTTGCCTAGCCTTTTCCCAACTATTATATTACTTTTCCCAGTATTTTACATGGAGCGACTGCCTATCCGACCTCCACAACCCAGTAACTGGGTAATACGATACCCCTTGGTAAGACTGGTTGTCAGCAAAGTCCGTGTCCGTGTTAAAGATCCACGAATGACCGTGCTTGCCGAGGCACGTGGAGTCTCGGTATGTAAAGATGGTCACCCATCCACGGACCAACACCGCCAAGCGTAGTTTAACCTGATGGATCGACCCCTGCAGCTGTTATTACTTAGCCACGAGCTCCTAATAGAGCAATACCAACCATATTATTTTCTCTCTCTCCATAATTCATTTATAATTGATTCTAAAAGTTAAAAATTTACAATTAATTCCATCCTTAACCTATATTAAAAACGAAGCATTGTTTGTTTTGTAGGTTGTGTACAGTTGAACTGGACTTCAGGTTCACTCGCTGTTTAGGTCATTATTTGTGAATATAAAATAAAATAAATATATAAATATTAATCTGTTGTAGGTATCTGGTACCTACCTATTGAATAAAATAAAATAAATATTTTATAACTTCAATTAGCTTTTGCCCTCGAAACCTGTCCTCAAAACCCAACGCGTCGCATCGCATCGTCCACCCGCACTATTAGGTACTTCGTTTTCGCTTAACGTTCTTTCTGACTTTTTTTTATTTTTGCTCGGCTCCTAAGGGTCATAGCGTGATGTTAAATAACCTATAGCCTTCCTCAAGAACTGGGCTATCAAATGCAAAAATAATTTTTGAAATCCGACTGGTAGTTCTAGAGATTAGCGCGTTCAAACAAACAAACTCTTCAGCATTATTATTATGATTAAGTTTAGGTATAGAATAGAACATGATATAGCGAAGTCTCATTTCACCAGTTGCGTTTTGATGTGCCCTATACAGGGTCAGGATGTAATTTTAATCACCGTTATTATCCTCTTAGGGATCATTGAACTCATCATTATAAAGTACTTTTACTATTGGACCAAACTTGCAATCGCGAAAAAAATTCTGCTGTTCCCAACATTTTATGTTCGCATAACTCGTCAAAATGCAATAATCAGCAGATTGTTTTTTTCGCAATTCCAGGTTTGGTCTTAAAGTAAAAGTTGTTCATAATGATGAGTACAATGACCCGCTTAAGAGAATAACGGTGATTAAAATTACACCCAGTTTAATGAGGGCGAGCGATTATAGTATAATTTTATTTTATAAAAACCGGCCAAGTGCGTGTAGAATCGAACCACGCACAAAGACTCTTTAGTTGCTTGAGACTGTGGTTGAGATGAATTTAACCCAGAACCAAACTTAACATTGTACTTGAGAAACATGTTCTCCCGTACCTACATTGATATACGTCACGGTCAATTCTCCAACTTCAAATGCAAGTTTGAAATCGCAAAAAAAAATGTTGTGTGATTAAACTACAAATTAACGATTTTCGGACTTTATCCTTCACTTGTGCTGTGAGACCTTGCTTCTTACCTCATGATTCTAGGTCAACGGGTAGTAAGCTTAAAGTTGCCCTATAGGTTTTGATTTATGCAAAGACTTGGATTTATGGAACCTGACTGAAATAACCAAGTAAAAGGCGCGTTTACATTAGGTCTGTTAGGCCGTTTTCGGGTGTAACCATATTTGGTCAACGACTAGTGTAAACAGGTATTCGGTTGGGCGTATTCGGTCTAAGCCCGTAGGTACTCTGACAACAACCTAAGTATTCGGTTGGGCGTATTCGGGTGACGACGAGACACGGCCGCGGCCGCCTCGCTCAGTTGGATAGCCGTTTATTTTGACAGAATGCGGTGCCCGAATTCGGTGAACCAAACCCTATGTAAACAACCCAATCAGGGTTCAACTGAAAGCGGTCGACGTATGTGGCCGTTCTAATGTGAACGCGCCAAAGCACTTAGGAGTTACATGGAAGTGACTAAATATGTCAATTAGGTCACTATAGTGAAGCTGGCACTAGAGTGTGGGGAATGGTACAAGAAAAGTGAGGCCTATTACCCAACAGTGGGTGAAGTCGAATTGTGAATGATGATAACGTAGTAGGTCTCTGACTACAGACGATCGACGGGCTACTTATTTGTTGCAGTTAGACGTTAGACCTTATGTCAGGGTCACACTACGTCAACGTCAATATGGGCATTGACGTTGACGTTAGTCGCCATCGCCATAAACATCGCGGTAGTTATTCCGATAACTATCGCGATAAATTGAGTGGCCACACTTGAACGCCGCCACCGAGTTATCGCCACGTCAATCGGCAATGTGAATGCCGTTGTAAAATTATCGCGATAAGTTGTGGCTACATCTACTTATGGCCTACGTCCATCATCGCGATAATCAACGGCATAGTTGGTGTGGCCCCGACATTAGAGATCCCAGCTAGCCAGGAGGCTATTTGCTTATTGGGCAAAACTTTTCTTCAATTCCGTTCATGTTTGCGCAGTGTTTTTTCCTCCTATCAGATGCCTATTTACTTTAACCACAGGGCCTTTAATTAGTTACCGTAAATTAAAGGTAAGTACGTCTATTTTGTTTCTATATATTTTTTCCTCGGTTCTCTAAAATGTGAAAGGTTGTATGCGCCACTGATTTTGAAGAACATCGCACTTTTCCTTGTAAAAAAATTATGGATGTATGTACTTAATTAATTAAATTGCAATCTAGTTATTATTTTAATACCTACGGTACGTAATGACTAATGATCATTCGTAATGTACCTACTTTTTAATAGTTATCTAGGTATTAAATTGTTAAAGTTGGGAATCTTGCAAGGAAACCATCAGGGTTTAAAACCAGGGAAGCTAAATAAAATCTTGTAACAACAAGATTTTATTTAGCTTCCCTGGTTTTATTCTGGACAACTTCCTCTTTTCTTTTATTCTAGCCCGTCAAGTTGAGATTTATAGAACCGACCAGCTGTTGCCCGCGACTTCTTCGCGATCCAGGATGTAAAGTAGCATATGTTCGTCTCCAGGTCGAATGGTAGTGCCAAATTTGATCCAAATCCGTTCAGCCGTTTTAGCGTGAAGCAGCTAGGTGGAGCGACGATCTTCGCAGGGTGGTTGGTAGCGCAGCTGGATGAGCGTCGCCAGAAATCGCCATTATGGCGTACATTAAGAGAGCCCTATGTTTAGCAGTGGACATAAAGTTTTCATAAAGGTACCAGTTTCTTTCCAAGTTCCATTTCTAATGACATACAAATTACTTGATTCAGCTGCCAGCCCAGACTCAAGTCTCTGGGATTTTTCCCCATTTCCCCATATTTATGCAGTTGAAGGAGATTCTGGTGTCGTTTCTTGAATTTCACCAACGCGAATAACCATAAATGAGAGCAGTGGTGGTGATAACGGCCGCGACTTACCCACCCAGACAGGTGCTTTACTTTGTGTAAATTATTTAATCACCACTGCTCTCAAAACAGTGAAGGAAAACATCGTGAGGAAACCGGCATGTCCTAGAACCAAACATTCAAAGACATGGGCCTGCGTGGTGGATTACGGCTTTACGGCCCACTCCCTCTTACAGAGAGGAGGCCTGCCCGGCGAGCACGGCCTACTGTGACATGGCTTGAGTCACACATTTTATCATAGTTTGGGCGATAAAACTGTTTTGTCTTAAATGCTAGCACGGCGGCGTGAGATAATTTCTTGAATGTGACATAACTTCTTGACGTTTAGTTGGGACTCATTATGTCTTATTTGCTAATATGGGCGCACCAATTATATCACAAATGTCACATTTTGACGGTGACTAAGAAAAATTTTATCAATTTCGTTCGGCGGTGGTGATAAGATTTGAAAATTTAAAAAAATAATGTTTTCCTGCTAATTACTCTGCACCAAATGGCAATTAATTATTTTCTTGCATTGTGTGGTGGTGGTTTATTTGTGTGAAGAATTGCGCGCGATAACAAAAAAAAATTGTAATAAGTAAATAAATAAATGACTATTTTTTATATGTATATTTAAACGGTTTTTTTTAATTTTTAAAAATACATATTTAGACATGTAAATAATGCGCGTCGAAAACAAAAAAAAAAAAAAATTAAGTAAATACATAGGTACTTAAATACTACTATATTTTTTTTGGTACCTACATGTTCAGAATAATGGGTTTATGGGTTTCATAAAGGGGGGCCAAATTTTCATTATTTTTGCGATAGGACACACCGTTTTCGAGTTCTATGCAAAAGAAAAGAAAAAAAAAAGATTTAATTTGGCCGCATATTCAGATAGTCTTAAGCATTTTAATTTTTTCAATTTACTATGTCACACTATGAATTTAGCAACAAGAAAAGCATGTCGCGCCTCTAGATTATGTCATATGGTTGACCCGTGCTAGCATTTAAGACAAATTCTAAGACATGACATAATTTATCATGTCTTGTCACAAACGTCTTGAGTACGCCCGTGCTCGCCCCGGTGTGTCCCAGAAGTGGGAACATTATAGGCTGAAATATGCTTATGAATACCCATAAATGCGACAATGACAACAATGTAGGACTTATAATAGGTACAACATCGTCTTCTTGCCGGCTTTAGTTAACATCTCATTGAATGGCAACATCCGACAACAATATCTCTTTGGTAATGTTTTGTGTAAACATTTGTACTTAGTGAAAAAGAAAGTTGAAGCTACGAAACAATTTGGTTTGGGTAGGTAGGCCTACTAAGCATTGTATAACCTACTACGCAACAATTAATGGATAATCCAAAACACCGAGAGATTAAGTGTCCTAACTGTCCAACTCTAGGGAATAAATAAATAAATAAACTACCGGGACAGTAGTAGCCGTAAAATTCAAATTTTCTTACGTTATTTGCAATTTGCAGGTCAGTATCAGGTTGTTTGTATGCCGCCAGGATCGCGGGTTGTTCGGAAGAGATACCGTGGCCCTGGCACAGGCAACTGAAGGAACACGGGTGGGTTTTAGTCAGTAAAAGTCCGCCCAGAGCGGGAGAAGTCATTTGGTGATTTCTCACCCAAAAAAAAAGTATCAGCTTGTATGTTGATAAAAATATGTATACGCGGCTATAACAAATATGTATTTACATAATTATAACCCTAAGAATAATAAATAATAAATAAATATCCTTGGACATTTCACACAACGCCATCTAGTCCCAAGCTAAGCAACCTAATGCTTGTGTTATGGTAACGAGTTGGCTGATAAACTACTTATATACATTTTTTTTTGTAAACACATACATATTATAGATAGAAAAACACCCAGACTCGGAACAAATACTTGTAGGTCGTACAAATATTTGTTCCGTGCGGGAATCGAACCCGCGACATGCTGCGCAGCAGTCAATCGCTCAACCACTGCGCCAACCGTGTCGTCAAATCATCAATACATCACTCTAAGTTAGCTTTGTTCTATGACATTTTGGAACCTACATGGACACTTATGAAACGTCAGAAGCTAGGTGCATGGTTCCAATGTTCCAATTGATCGTTTCGTCTATACGATAGACGAAAAAATAATAATTAATATACCGGCCGATAGACTCTATCGGCCGGTACATTAATTATTATTACCTATGTACAGTCGGCTGCATCAATTGGGTACCCCTCAAAAGACATGTGGGTTCAAATCCGCCATAGTCCGAAGTTGGTTTTTGTATTTTTCAAAAACATTTTATTATAATTAATGTATTGTTTTTGTGAATAAATAAGTTTATGTTAGTATTTATTTTTACTTAAGTCTGTTTTTATTATTGTCTTTTTCAATAAAACTTTAATGCTTCTAATATTGCGTTTAACGACAAGTAATAATAGGGTTGACATTTACAAGAGTTATTCAACGTCTAAATAAAGAGGTTTCAAGACCGCTTGCCGTGCATAAGGTTGGAGGTTCAAATCTTAAGCACGAATTGTTTTTGTAATGCATTATATATTTTTTTTAATATAAAGTATTTTTCTATTTTAAGTAAGTTTTTTTTGTATTTTTCAATTGTATTTTTTTTAGTTTTTTTTTTATTTATTTTTATTTTATTTTAGTAACAATTCTAAAGAATTTTAAAATCAAGAAAAATAAAATACTTTAATAATCATTGAATAATATTTTTTATTGATATTAGATAACAAAACTACAAAGATTTATATTTTACAATAATTTGATTTGATAATTTAGGTACAGTTACTTTATTAGACATATTTTGCCAACTGAGACAAATGGGTTCCTAGCCAAATGCGAAAGGTGAAGCAAAACTAGACTCATCAGACGGTAACTTCATTATAGATTAGTAAAATGTATGCACGACTACCCTCTAATAACAAACTATTCATTCACTGCGATTTCGTAGACAGAGACAGAGTTATAACGCCAAGTAGATTGATAATTCGTTGAGATATTAACTACCTAACTGGCTTAGTTGGTAAGAGCCAGCGGTAATCATTGTATAACCAATGAGTCGATGGTTCAAATCTCGTCCGGGCATTAGAAACACTTTTTGTATTATTCTTAAGGATGTATTGTTTGAATTGCAAAGTTGTAGCAAACTTAATTTTAATACAACTGGGGTACCCAATTGATGCAGCTCACTGTACATTAGTTACATTTTGTAACAATGGACCAATAAATGATCTTTCAATACACTTCCTTGAAAACTGGTTCATACCGCACTACGATTAGGTTCGCAATGTAATGTATTTCACACTCGCGCGATTTTGCTTTTTCAGCACACATGTGCGGGAATAAAATTGCTACAGATAACTTAATACTTATACCTGTACTTAGTCCAAATTGGTTCAATGCCTCTATTCACAACAGTCTCGCGCCAGTTTCATTTTGGGACTTGCCGGTGCCAAAATGAAACTGGCGCGAGACGGTCATCTCTATTCGGAGGTGCATGATTTTTTTTAATCTCGGCAAAGAGATGTGCGTCTTTGCGGCGTTAATATTTTTTGAATATTTAAATAATGTTTATATTAATATCATCAAAAACCATGATTATTACTATAAAAAAAACCGGTCAAGTGCGAGTCGGACTCGCGCACGAAGGGTTCCGTACCATATTATATGTTTAACAATCGCAAAGATAACTTTTTACTTATTTTATAATGATACTGTGAATTACAAGGTTATTTTTTGCAGTTGCAGAAAATCACCCATGTTTAAACAAAATACCTTATGAATCGCCGTTTTCAGTATTGTTGATTAAATACAGTATTCATGGTACTTACATGGTATAAAGAAGTTTCAAATTCCTAATTTGTTGAATTGTTGCGCTAGAGCTCGTACAAAAATGGTCTAAAATTTACAACTTTTACGGCCCCTATTTCTTAATTTTAAAAGATAAAAAAAATATGTTTGTACTCTACTCAATGAGTTCTAGACGATGACACCCCACATAACACATAATCAGCCTATAATGTTCCCACTGCTGGGACACAGGCCTCCTCTCGGTGAGAGGGAGTGGGCCGTAATCCACCACGCGGGCCCAGTGCGGGTTGGTAGATGTCACATGTCTTCGAATTTTTGGTTCTAGGACATGCCGGTTTCCTCACGATGTTTTCCTTCACCGTTTTGAGAGCAGCGGTGATGAAATAATGACATGACACTCCACATGCTAGATTAAAATTTTTATTTTCTTTTCAAAATGAAAAGTTTGTTGTATGGGGACCGACCCATTAAATTTTTAACTTTGCTTTATTTTTATTATTTGTTGTTATAGCCGTAATAGACAGCGGAGGCTTAGTAAGTTTGTACTGGGCTGTACGTGGTTGTCTGATTTCATGGATTTTAATTTTCTTGCGCGGTACCCTAATTATTTTTCTAAAATAAAAATAGCCTAAGTTACTCCTTAAAACATCAGCTATATGCCGTCAAAATCGGTGAAAATTCGTTTGGCAAGTTTCCTAACTTGACTCAAAGTACCATTTTTTTAATCGGACTGCGCTTTAAAATTCTTCTATACAAACTTTAACATCTCTAAACCTCATTTGAGGCGTAGTTTTGAGAAAATAATAATGACAAACATTATTACTTACTTATGCAAGTATTTGTGCTAAGTTTCAAGTTCATTAACCAAATTAATAAGATTTTTCATATAAACTGTATCTCTGTTTTCACGAACACAGATACCTAAAGAATTTCAAAAATCGTCTGGTATGTCTCCATAACTTGACTCAAACATTATTTACACCAATTTTAGAGTTAATCAAGCCCCCAATAAAATCCTCCGCTATAAAATTAACTTCTCACCCCTTAGGGGTAGATTTTTGGAAAACCCTAATACACGTTAGTCTTAATTTTTGGTCTGAAGTATAAAAACTGAGTTTTGAGTTAATCGGACCGCGTGTTAAAGCTCCTCAATACAAACTTTGACACCCCCAATCCCTCCTTAGGGGGTAGTTTAGGAAAACTAAAAATGATAAACTTTATAATTTACTTAGATGAATATTCGTGCTAAGTTTCAAGTCTATTAACTCAAGGGATAGGATTTTTCATACAAACTTTCATCCCCTGTTTTACCCCCTTAGGGATGGAATTTCCAAAAATCCTTCCTCAGTGGATATTTACACTATATAAGGTATCTATGTGCAAAATTTCAAGTCTCTAGGTCCATTGGTTTGGGCTGTGCGTTGGTATATTAGTCAGTGACTCAGTCAGGACTTTGATTTTTTTATATTATAGATTTACCATGTTATTTTAAGACCACAAACTTCTTATAGGACAAACTTCTTTGACAATTCAAAAGTGCCTGTAATTGGTTTATTTGAAATAAATGCTTTGAGTTTGAGTTTGAGTTAGGTTTTCCTGTAATCTACAGGTATAGAACTATTTTCTATATTTTTTCCAAAATTTTAGGCTCAGTAGTTTCGGAGATAAGGGGGGGGAATGGTCAATTTTCGTCTATTTTCTTAAATAACTTTAAAACAATAAATTTTAAAATTATAAAAAAATATATATTTGAGATCCTCATACTAAGCCCTTTCATTTGATATGTCACTCGGTACAGCTTACAAAACTTTTTTTTTTTAATTTTCTTATTTTTCCCCTAAAAGTGACTCTCATATTCAAAATTCATATATTTACTTTAGCTGTACGTGTTTGGGTCACAGAAGTCCATATGTGTACCAAATTTTAACTTAATCGGTCCATTAGATTCGGAGCAAATGGTCTGCGACAGACGGACAGACGGACAGACAGACAGACACACGAGTGATCCTATAAGGGTTCCGTTTTTTCCTTTTGAGGTACGGAACCCTAAAAACGTTTATGAACAAATTAACATTTAGGTATTTGTGTTCTAAACTCAAATATATTTGAATTTTCTATTTTTCATATTAGGCTGTTTATCGTCTTTATAACTTTGCTTCTCCTTCAACCTAGCGACAGCAAAGCGCGGAAAAAAAAGAAAATTTAAACCATAGTTTCCTAATAATTCATGACAAAAATATTTTTCGTTATTTTATTTTATTTCTTCAAAAGTGTATTGAAAAACGTCGTTTGATACACGTGGACATATGTTATTGCAGTTCTCGTCTCAAAAAAAACCGGTCAAGAGCGAGTCGGACTCGCGCACCGAGGGTTCCGTTCCTATTTCTAAAAAAGTGTGCTATTTAGAGACATCGTTTTATTTTCCTGTAATCTTTACATAAACTTCTATCACATAAAATTATTTCAGATTTTTCTCTTTGCAAACTTCGGAGATGGGAGGGAGGGGGGAGGGGTAACGGTATTTTTTTACATTTTTCATCATAAGTTGAAAACTATGCAACCTAAAAATAAAATAAAAAATAGTTTGAGAATGTGCAAACAGCGCTCTTTCATATGATACCCCACATGCCCTAGTAGCCCCACTTTAAATTTTTAAGACCCCCTTTCAGTACCTGTTGCAAAAAAAATATAAATATTTGAATTTCTTTCTTATCTGTAAAATAGTTGGGTCAACGTCATCTAAAACTATTCTAAATTTCAAGTTGATAGCATTAGTAGTTCTTGAGATATCCAGCTGTGACAGACAGACAGACAGACAGACTGAGTAACACCATAAGGGTTATTTTTTTAGCATTTTGCTACGGAACCCTTAGAACCTCGCCTACGTCCGGGTGTTAATTCCGCCTCGAATGCAATAACAAAAACAAACATTCTCCACTTATATCAAAATGTACCATCTACCAAGTATTTTAATCTTATAGCTCCTGGACTATACAAACAGACGCGAATGGCGCCTGTTTGATCGAGCCTTTATTTCTACCAATTGTTAGCAATATTGTTACTGACTAGGTGGAGGAGTCCGTATTTTATTTATTTTATTTTACAGTTTTTGGAAAACTTACAGCTAAATATTTTGCAAGATTGAGAATAATAAAAATAAGGCCAATTAAAAGTTTTCACAGATAGAAGAGAGCATATAAACAGAAAAAAAACTTGAGAAGGTAGACAGTGTGATAAGCAAAAACAGTATTTAAGTAAAATGAGTTTCAAACAGGTATGGTATTGTAAACCTAGCATGTGAAGACCACTTAGTTAAAGAGAAAGTAGAAACAATTAGAAACCAAAAAAGTCGCGAGTTTGCATGCCATATTGCATAAGTTCGTCATTCATGACTTGAATATCAATCAAATAACAACAATGAACGCTCTGCTATCAAAATGTAAAACAATAAAAATTGCGACATCTCTTAGAAAACTATGCACGCAATTTGTATTCAATGGTCGTTGACCTTGTACGGGCGGGTCGATGACCTGGTTGGTCCTAACATAGTTAGCAAGCGCGACGTCTAATCGTGAGGTATGTGTTCGATCCTGGGTAGAGAATGTTATTAGATTTTATTTCCTTTTTGTGTAGGTAGGTAGGTACCTACTTATATTTTTTTTATCAAAGCTTTTATGTATTTACCTTTTTTGTGTTTTGTGTAGTGTATGATTTTATTGTACTAATGGGCTCGTCAGCCGCTACCTACAAGAACCATACACAATACATATACCACAATATAACATAATTATTGTCGAGATTATTTTTTATTAATGAACTTTTGTAGTTCTGTCCTCGGCCTTTTTTTCGGAGAGAAAGGAGTGTTGCCATGTTATATTTATGTTATAGTTATGAGTATGTATGACTATGTATGAATGAAGGCAACCAATCTCCATACAGCTGGGCCGTACAAGTTTCCACGTTGCGTAATTTTTTATGTAGTCTGGGATAAGTCTGATGACTCAATCCAAAATGCATAATAAATCATTCATTTCAATGAGTAGGTACCTACAGACGATTATATTTATATATTCAGTCACATCTACATTTTTGTGACAGAATATATACGTATATAGCGTCATCTTGGTCATACATAATATTTGAATTATTATCTATTCGGGATATTATCATACCAACCAACTCCTTTATAATAGAGAAGCAAACCAAACATGGAGCGTTTGTTGGCCAATTGAACCAAAAAGGAAACATCGGCCAAACAAAAAAAAGAATACAATCCAGGTTGACGTCACAGGACACCGAAGAGCTGGCAGCTACCTCGGACAAAGAATTAGTCTAGCTATTCGAAGGGGGAACACTGCTAGTATCTTCGGAACCTTCCCTAAAGGGACTCCTTTTAATAATATATTTTAGTTACTATGGTTTTTAGTTTTAGGTTCTTATTATTATTGCTAAAGAAATAAATGTGCTTATTTGGCACCCCTCATGTAATATTACGAAAAAGAATATCTATCCATGTTTTAAAATAAATATTCGAAATACAATCCAAGAAGCCAAAAAAACGTTCTCTAGGTCTTTCTACGGATTACATAAGCCACATATTGTTATTGATTATCTGAGTGATTATCAAACAAGTTTTTTTTTAGCCGGAAGACAAAAGATTGACCCACACCACAGATATTTAACACTAAGTACGTACTCACACCTTCACACAGAAATTCTTATATCTTATATTCTGTGACCTGCAGACAGCTTTGTGTCTACAAATCAGCCGTAAAATCAATTAATTCTCAAATAAGCAATCAATTAGCCATATGCAAGTACTTAGAACATTTATACAACACCGAATTCTGTTTACCTACTTACAATAATATTGTTTTATGTTATAACCTCGATTATATTATACTTTGAACCTTGAGCTCGCTTCTAATTTGTACATGCACCTACCTAAAGCCTATTTCATATTGGTGGAGTAGCCACCTACCCAGTACCTACTTACTTCCTAATATGTCATGCATGGACACAGCATTATTCTTTATTGCCTATGCATAATCAGCCTATAATGTTCCCACTGCTGAGACACAGGCCTCCTCTGGGTGAGAGGGAGTGAGCTGTAACTGTAGGTAGGTACCTAATCCACCACGAGTGCCCAGTGCGGGTTGATAGATGTCACGTCTTCGAATTTTTAGTTCTAGGACATGTCGGTTTGCTCACGATGTTTTCCTTCACCGTTTTGAGAGCAGTGGTGATGAAATAATTTACACAAAGTAAAGCCTGTCAGGGTCCGAATCCGAATCTACGACCTACCATGACAGACCTCTATTTAATTTGAAAGGCAGCATTTAGGCAGCTGAGTCACCTTAAAATAAAAATTATAAGTTATGTAATTAGGTACTTCACCAATGTGAAATCGGCCTAATGATTTTTTTTCTAGTCATTAAATGTTATTGAGGTAATGTTGTAAAGTTTAAAGATTCATCAGTCTGCTATAGATACAGTGTGATGGGCAACGTCTTTTGAATTGTATAAGTAGTTATAATATAATTGCGTGCTAGCGAACGTTGGTCTTGAAAAACAATATTAAATATGAATTTTTACACAACTTTGTATCTAACGGTTTTTTAAATGTTTGGATGCGGTTCGATTGAATAGATTGTGAATTTGTGATTATATTGTGAGTAGATACTTATTTTTATTCGATAACTTAAGATTTTAATGAAAATATGGAACATCTCTGAGGGCGAGCGCGCACTGCGGTGCGTTTTTCTAACGCATAATCTGTGAAGTATGGAATGTCTTTGAAGTGCGCGCACTGCGGTCATGCGTTTTGTTACTGTAGGCCCCACCCAGTGCGGCAGAACTAACTGAACGCACCGCAGTGCGCGCTCGCCCTAACGGAAACGCACCTCAGTGCGCGCTCGCCCTAGAAGCCCTTGGTTCCGTGATACTTAGTATTCTTAGTCTGCCTACCCTCTTTTGGAAACGTGATGTAATGTCATAATAATGCGATTATATGTCACATTAAATCTTGCCCCTCCAGTGTTTTCTCTTTTTACCCGACTGCGTTGGAAGGCAAGGTAATGTGTTTTCTTGTGAAATCCTTGACCAAGGTGAGCACACATTGACCCACTAATTGTATTGATCCCAGTAGGTAATTGCAAGACAATACATTATCAAACTGTTGACCTTGGTAACTTAATTCTAACAATACTGAATGATGTTACGAAATTAATTTAATTACTCATCACGTGTTATAATTAAGTTCCTGCTGAATTCAGGTCATCCAAATTGATTACTTGTCTACCTACCTATTTGACGGACTTGACTCCAAATACTACCCGAAGCTGAGACCCGAAGTGACCCGAACCACAGATTAATACAGATGGGACACTCCGCAGTTTATGTATGAAGCTACAAGTACACGGCGGGCCCCGTCCGCGTGGCTAATTCAGTAGAAATGCCGCGCGCCGAAGGTATAAGAGTTACGCGATAGAAAGAGAGGCAATGTTTAGGTGAATATAATTGTAGGTAATTAGCGTTCTGCGAACTGAATTGCACTTTATTGTGTCGTTGCAAGAGTCGCTTTTTATTTAAATGATTTGCGGAGTGTCCCATCTGTATTACTATGTGCCCGAACTAAGTGAGCTATGAGCTATACGCATTGAGGTATTCTATACTCCAAGGCTACACGAACACGATACGTCACATTACTGTCTCAAAACGCATTGAGGTATTCTATACTCCAAGGCTACACGATACGTCACATTACTGTCTCAAACATATTTCCAACTGACAGGTGTCAGGAACTCATTCTCTTGACGGCCATCGGTCCGCAGCGCACCGCACTTCAATACAAAAAAGTGCGGTGTAGCTCGCCTGTAGAGTGCGAAGGTTCATACATAGTGTAAGAAAGTGTTGTAGGATTTTTGAGTGTTTATTACCATAAACACTGCAAAAAGCATGTAGGACCTACCAAGTCACAGGATCTCTTAGTTTGGGAGTCTGTGTTTACTCTATTTTTATGACCTTTCGCCCACGTTCCCACGAGCGTAATAAAATCGCGGCGGGATTTTATCGCGCACTGGATTTTCAACTCTCATTGTTGAGCCGAGCTTCGAGAATCCAACCTAACAAAAACAGAGTGCATCCCAGCGCAACGAAAAACACACAGTTGGGTTTTCAACTGCGGCGCTAAGCAGAGATTTGAAAATCCCGTGCGCGATAAAATCCCGCCGCGATTTTTTTACGTCCGTGGGGAGTTGGGGACGTCGACTTATTCATTGAAATTCATGCGATCTACTCTTTTAACTTTTAAGCATTATTGAAGGTTTTTTCTGGGCGTTGATGAGTCAGTCAGTCAGGACTTCTCTTTTTATACAGATTTATTGTGTTCTGGTGGTGGACTTCAGAACGTGAAAAAACGTTGCCTACGTCGCAATGTATGTACATACCTACAGACAACAGCACATCAGGCCAAACTGTCAAATTTCTCCAAATTATTGTAAACCTTAAAATGTTGACGGTTAAGTTCAAAATAGAATGAGAAAATTTGACAGTTCGTAGTAACTTGACCTGCTGCTGTGTACCTCTAACATTTTTCTGACTACCTTTCCCTCTCTTTCCAGACATGATCGTCGCCGAAGCTTGGAAAGCAAGCTACCTCTACTGGGTCTTCCCGGTACTCATCATCGCAACAGTCTTCGCAATCCTTGGTCTTTTCGGAGTCATCTTCGCGATCAGACTCTTCGCCAAGTACACTTGTGGACAGTACCGTAAGCCAACGAGAATGGATGGGAAGACCGTGATTGTAACTGGGTGTACCAGTGGGATTGGGAAGGAAACTGCGAGGGAGTTGGCTAAGAGAGGAGCCAGGGTCATCATGGCTTGCAGGAATTTGGAGGTTGCTGAGAAAGTTAAAGGTGATTGTTTATTCTATATTAATTTGTAGGCTCGGTTGGGCCTTTTGGGGTTATAAATTATGAAAGGCGGAGATAAGTTGGCAATAAAGTAAATTTATTATGTAGTCTTTAGGATGCGTGCTGAGAAAGGGGCGGCTGGTATTTACTACATGGCCTGGGGCCTAAGGCGGCTAAGACTGCAAATCCGCCAATGCTTTGTGTAAATTGACTGAAATATGACGAAGTAAAATACTCCAAGTAGGATGAACATCAGCTAACCCACATGCTCGACGCAGCAGGCTGATACGACACTGCGACAAAAAAAATATGTAGGCATAAAATGCTCTGCTACCCGTGAGAAGCCGGGGTTGATATTTACCCAAGTAAAAATTAACACTAACATTTTAATTTTCCAGCCGAAATCATCGACACAACAAAGAACACCAAAGTCGTGGTCAAGAAACTGGACCTCAGTTCCTTCGCATCCATCCGAGAATTTGCCGAAGACATCAATAAAACTGAGACAAAACTAGACGTTTTAGTCCATAATGCTGGTTACGCAGACACCTTCAAGAAGAGGAAGACCGTTGACGACATAGAGATGACCATGGAGACCAACCATTATGGTCCATTCTTGCTTACACATCTTTTGATTGATCTGCTAAAGAAAAGTGCCCCATCAAGAATCGTGGTAGTCGCTTCGTCTTTATACCGTCTTGCATCATTCAACATAGAAAACCCGAACCCAGTTGACACACTACCAGGGTATCTCTACTACGCCTCTAAGGAAGCAAATATACTCTTCACAAGAGAACTAGCCCGAAGATTAGAAGGTACGGGAGTAACAGTGAACTGTCTACATCCCGGCTTGATTGAAACCGGAATTTGGAGCTCCGTCCCTCCGCCATTGAATTGGATGCTGTTCCCGATAACCAAATGCTTCTTCAAAAACCCTGAACAAGGTTGCCAGACTACAGTCATGTTGGCGGTTGACGAAAAACTAGAAAAGGTTTCCGGAAAATACTTTTCTGATTGCAGAGAAAGTTCATTGTCGAGTTCTGTCAGCAGTATGAGCAGAGCTAAGAATGTTTGGGAGATTTCTGAGAAAATGGTCAAGTTGGGAGAAGATGATCCTAGGATTTAGTTGTATTTTACATGTACTTTACTGTATTGTAGAGACGTACAAAATGAAATAACGAGTTAATCATGCGCATCGTTGTAAGGGCTATTGTGGCAGACGAAAATGTTTTGTAAGAAGAAAACTTAGTCAGCTTAGCCCAATTAGCCGCGAATTCTTCATCTCTCGTTGAGAGTAGTAACTTTGGAATGAAAAATTATATTTGTTTGCTTTCTGTTTTAGTAATAACTATATTTAAGCAAAATTGCTACAACGTACGATATATTTATAAATTATATTTGGTTATTAAAGTTTTTTCAAGGTGTTTTAATTTTTTTGAAATTGTGAACAATTGCATAAATAAAAAGGCCTAGGTATCGATTAATAGGTATTCATTTTATTACTAAAACTAGTTAGTTATTACATGCATAATGGATAACAGTTATCAGCTAATGAATTATATAAATTAATAATAAAAGCTTTTAAAAGTAATCAGTTACACTTTTTGGCTATTACACAATGGCGAGTGATGGTCGGTTTTGAAGTCGTTGATTGGTTTTTCTTTATAATTAGCGGGCTAGGTCATTATTTGGAAAAAAAAATTAATATTCCCCGAAATAGTTACAGTCAGCGTCAAAAATACCGGGACGAACAGACTGGTCAAAATTATCTCAACAACTAAGAAAATTAAACTTTATCTCGATTGGATAAAGTTTTTGTCAGAATGACAGTTGTCATGTACTGTCTTCATTCTGAAACATTACTTGTGTCATTGAGTTAACCCGTCGCACGCCAATTTGCAGACACAATACCTAGATTTTTTATTGTTATTTGCACACCTGAGTGTCAATCGACGTTTAAGGGTCAGCGCACACCAAGAGCAGAGCATTTTCTGAGACTATTGAAAAATTAATCTTATGACAATTCCATACATTGTAAAATTAAATACACGCCAAGCATGCTCGAGCATCAAGTTTGGACGATTTAATTTTGCAATGTATGGAATTGTCATAAGATTAATTTTTCAATAGTCTCAGATAATGCTCTGCTCTGATCTGCTCTTGGTGTGCGCTGGCGCTAAAGAGTATTTCATTTTCATAGTTGTTTAGATCATTTTGAACTGTCTGTTCGTCCCGATATTATTGACGCTGACTGTACATAGACGGAAAAATAATGTTGTACAGTCAACGTGCACCGTGCAACGTGTGCGTGGACGTGCAGACTGTTCAAAATGAAATGAACAACTATGAAAATGAAATATTAATTCAATGATACAAGGAATGTTTCAGAATGAAGACAGTACACGACAACTGTCATTCTAACAAGAACTTTATCTGGTACCTATAAACATCATTTGGTATTTCTGATTAAACGTTTTTTTCACTTACAAGTTGTTCGGAAAAAAGAATAGAAAGATGTTAAAATATACTTTACATAAACCACTGTGTGTTAGCCATTAGATTATACAATTTAGAAATAAATATCTATCTAGGGTTTGTAGAGACTTTCATAGATATAGTGTATATTCATAATGTGAACAAACTGAAGGATGTGGTGACCATCAAACTAAACAACTTTTTCCCGGGGACCAACATCGTAATCGTAAAAAAAAACAGTCGTCACTATCCCACTTCTGATAAAAGAAAATAGGCTCTAAACTTAATAAATTAAATCTCACCAATGTACTGTAATTCAATATTAGAAATAGGAATTGAACCTATTTCTAGCTAACCTAACGAAAAAACAAAGGTATATTTTGTAGGAAACCAATAACAACAAAATCACAGCACAGTAATTCAATATTAGAAATAGGTATACTTCAATGCCTACTTGATCAAATGTATGGGACGACTTTTTTTTTACGATTACGATGTTGCTCCCCGGGAAAAAGTTGTTCAGTTTGATGGCCTGCACCACATCCTTAAGTTTGTGCACATTATGAAGACTCAAACTTGTATAACAATACATGCAACTTAAGTCTTTATTAAAATGGAACTTTAACATAGAATTTATTATCATAATTTGATTTATGGCAAATTACTAAATACAAAAAAAAAAACGATAAGAACAGTGCACTTCACTAAATCTAGGAAATAGGGTCCTTATCTTGTAGAGAGCTCAAAATGATGCGCTATTTCTCATCAACATTTAATTTAATCTCGTGTATAGAAGTTTATAACCTACATTCATTATAATGGAAGACCAAAAAAATATTGTGTTCATGCTAACTTCAAAAATACTGGATTTTAAATATTTATTTAATACTCCTTAATTTTTACTTATTTTGTATCAATCTATCAAATCAAACTGGTCTAGGAAGTTATGGTCTACACCTAATGCGGTCCCGAGGCTTTCCCGCGGTTTTCTACAAGAAGGCTCGTTGTCAATGCAGATTGGATCCAAATAGTCTGAAGAATTATTTGGTATCACACTGCAACTTGGACTTAAAAGATCAGGCAGTAAGACCCTATTTGCTGTGAACACATCTACATTAACAGTGTTCAGATTTTCTTTTTCTTCTACAATAGTTTTAAATTCATTGGCATCTTCACAGCTTTTGTCGCACAGTAAAACGCTAGCTCTGACTTTCTTAAACCTATTAATAATTTTCTCTAAAGAACTTGTTTTTCTTATCAATTGTGAGTTACTTATGGGTGTTTCAGTCTTAATATCTTCTTTTTCTAGGATATACTCTTGTAGTTCCGGCACATCCAGATCAGCAAAATGTACCTTATTCGAGTCTTCTTGAATATTTGTTGGAAATTTATCTGTTTCAAGTTCAGCTATAGTTATAGTGGGACGACTAGTAGCATCTAATATCTTTCTGTTTGTTTCTAGTTGCATTACATCATCGGGAGTTCTATAACTATTATCATTTTCTAATGCCAAGATGCCAGATACTTCAAGAAGTGGACAGTCTTCCTGCATTACAGATAATTTCCTTGGAATAGGTATCTTAGACATATACCTCTTTTCTCTATTATCAAAGAGATTTGGTGATGAATGGCTTCTGGACAGTCTGTTCATATCTGTTGAAGCCACTGATTCATTAAACAGCCCTCCTTTCTTAACATTAACATTATCTGGTCTCTCCGTTTTGTATTTAAACTTTTTAGAGCTACTAGACTTTTTCGTTGATAGCAACCTCATTATCTGTTGTTTTGTGAAGCCCGAGGAACATTCTGCGATTGTTTCATTGTGCCCAAAGTTAGTTTGGGATAGTGTTGACATGTTAAAGTTCTGTGTAGCGTTTGGACGGTCATAAGAACTGGTACGGCATGAAATGAGGCTCTTTAAGAAGTCATCTCTTGGCCCTTGGTAGAACGGAGCACTGAGTAAATGTGGTTTAGCAAAAGTGCTGGCTCTTCTGCGTAAGTTGAATTGATGTTTGGATATGTTGAGCGGTGTGAATGTGTCAATTATTTGTTGAGACTGTAAGTCTTTGCCCATCTTCAAGTCTGACAGGTCAGGTAACGGTGGTATTTCTGAGAACTCCTTCAGTGATAAGGATTGATTGTATGATGTTTGTGTTTGCTGAAAAATAACAGTTAATATATAAGAAAAACAGACAAAAACTAAATATAAAACTAGCAGCATCAATCCTCATAGTTATTAAGAGTTCATTAAAATTGTCATTTATTCATTTTGCAAACTCATACTGGTAAAAATTTTGTTAAAATTTGTGTAAAGATAGGATTCTCCCTTAAAAAGAGTAGACTTCATTTCCATGTCTTTATGTTTTATACACATACATACAAACATAACTCATGGCTTCTTCGCATGGAGGTATAGTTAGTGCAATCCACGAAGACGCGCCCCACTCTTCTTCCTAATCGCTTACAGTAAGTATGGAACATTATACAAGTGTAGGCACTAATAACCTATACCTATAGTTAATTACTCCTGCAATTAGTGTGTATCAACTAAACTAAAACACTAGCGGAATGGTGCACACTTGCACTGTAAGCGGTTAGGATGAAGAGTGGGGCGCGTCTACATGGAATGCACTAACTATAGGTAGAAACTACAGAACGCCACTTGCTATGATCCTTAGATACTCCTTTTTTCTCGTTGACGTTTCGTCAACACATAGAAGAGTTTAAAAAAACAATAACTAGAACTTACCTCAAGTTTAGCTTCTGCATTCCTCACCCTATCCAAAAGTATCCTCATAGCGGACACAATTTCGGCATAGTTCTGTCTCCCACCATCTAAGTACTCATTGAACTTGTATATTTCATCACCAACTTCAGCATTTTTCAGAACAAAGTCTATTGATATAAGAAATGCTCTTATAAGATTAGGAAAACTCAACTTATCATCTTTTGTGATATTCT
The DNA here is from genome assembly GCA_905163495.3 of Cosmia trapezina. Classification (NCBI taxonomy): domain Eukaryota; kingdom Metazoa; phylum Arthropoda; class Insecta; order Lepidoptera; family Noctuidae; genus Cosmia; species Cosmia trapezina. The sequence continues at coordinate 4,377,718 of LR991041.1, read as the reverse complement.
TGAGAATGTATTTCTGTTCGCTGTTGACTTGGCTTTGTAATTCCTTTGTGCATATTTCATCAGTTTTTGGGTTGTACTCTAATGTGTATGAACTCTTTTCGGCTTCACCTGTTTGTCTGGCAATTAACATTTCGGTGGACTTACGAGTATCTCTACAACTTTGAAGGAACGGTTTTATTTTTGTGTCCCATTCCTTTTCCAATTGTGTTATTCTGTTGTCTACTTCAGCTAACCAATCATCGAAAAATGAGGATGAATTGCGAATATCTTTTATTTTTAAAATTTCTGCTTTCATTATATCATCTACTTCATGTGTTTTTAAGAAGCCATCAACTATTTCATCTAGATATTGTTGTGGGTTTAGTTCAGTCATTTTATTCTCCATTTCAGTTATTTTCTTGCGGAACAACTCAGCTATTTTCTCCATAACTGCTCTTTTACACAAATAATTAGGTAATTTACTGGATATTGTCACCGTTTCCTTTTCAATGTTGTCAATAAAACCTTCTCTTTTTGTTTTGTAATCCTCAGTCATGTTGTTATACAGCTTCTTCTGGGTATCTTTGACCATTTTCGACATTAATACTCTTTGGACAGCAAGTTGTGACATTTGGAATATCAACATGGTGACTTTATAACAGCTTGGATTGACCAGGTATGAGGACATGACTGGTGCCAACAAACCCTTGTTGCTGTAGTCGCTGATGAAATCAGACAACTTGTTCCTGTACGCTCTCTCAGTTTTTGTATCGTAGAGTGGCCATGGCAATGAACTAGAAGCCTGAGTATCGATTATTGACACCAAATAGTAAGAAAGGTGATTAAAGCAGTTCTGTGTCGGTTTTTCTAATGCATTCTCCTTGAATATCTGCCTGCTGAGCTCTAAAGGCATTTGCTGCAACTTACTTATTATTCCCAAGTTTAAAATAGTCTCCTTCTTAAATGAGACAACAAGGTCTCTTTGCACCGCTATTGTAGCCATTTTAGCACTTTATTTTCACATAGATGCACTTTTTAACACAAAATTGATTATTTTCAACAACGTAGTAGTACTTTCAAACAATTATTCAGTGTTTTCAAAATATTTTCAAAATAACTACAAACCCCATGCATTTTCTGGGTTGAATTCAAATTGAAATGTCATTTTTTTCCGTTGAATGTTGATGCCACGTAGTGCTGTACAATTGGGATAAAACAGTAATCGACTATTTGGCACTAAACAAGACAAAATGCTATAAGTAAATTAATGTTAATCCCATAACAAAATTAAAAGCTGGTAATTTTTGTGACAAACAGCTTTTATAGATCATGGAATGTTTGTGTTTTGTGTTTGAATGGTTATGTTGGTTTGGCTTATTTTTTGGTGGATATGACAATTTAAAGCAATGTCATCCTCTGCAATCGAAATTCTCTGCAATGCACAGTTACACATAATTAAGCAATATATCATAAAATAAATTTATTTTTTTGTAACTAACTTTAAAATATAATAATCGACTACTAAAAACAGTCATTCATTGTTGCCCAACACTGAAGATTTGGTTCCATTCATTCAGAAACCCTGAACAGAAACCACGGACCTCAGTCATGTGGTCTTAGGTAAAAGTCAAAGAGTATAATAACTAGTAAAAGTACTCTGTGACCTCAGTATCACTCCGTGGAAAAATACATAGCTTTCACAGATTTCATGCACTGCAAATAAATAGCATTGGAAATGAACTCAAATCATGAAGTATCCATGCAATGCTAATCTGTGTCGCGGCAATACTACTTAATCTGTGGTCGCGGCACATCATAGAAAATCTGTATGAGAAATCTGTATAAATGGCAACACTGCATTGTAACGTTCCGTTACACCTGTTAGTTGTTACGTCTGAATAACTGCGCAGTTCTTTTTTTCTGCGTTGTTAAATCGGTGTAATTGTATTACAAAAATTAATATTTGTGCATATTTACCCCACCATCAAAATTACATTTAAATAAAACTAATTGAATGATTTGATTAAAAAAAAAGTAGTAATATGCTTATTAATGAATTTGTTTTCATACGTGACATGAAACATTAAGTCCTAACCTCAAAATATTTCGATATCGGGGGAGCAAACAAAACTCACGTGTTTGTTTCTCCCCGAAAAATGAAAATAAATTGAAGTAAAACAAGCAAAAATGGTGCGTAACATCCTTATTTAATTTAATTACAATGCATAGTGGGAGAATGGTGATAGAGTTTTGTGTTATTTCAGAGTAAGTTGTATGTTTTATACGAACACAGCGCTGGCTTCGCGCTGTTCAAAGTCACAGAATTTGAGGAACTTGCAGCTTTCTTGCCTCAAGTTGAAGAGTCTGTGACTGATTTGCAGCGATTCAACTCCGTTGTGACGCTAAGTGGGTTCCAGCCTTTCAAATCTGCGGTGGTCGCTTTGGAAAATATCAATGCGGTATCCGAAGGTTAGTGCCCGCGTGTTTTAAGATTATGTCCACATAGACCATGCTTTGTATAATACATTGCGATGCAAACATTATTAATTTGTTCTATGAAAAGTTCATGTTATCAGCAATACTGCGAATTCATAATTATTATTCTTCTTCAGGATTGACCTTATTTTTATGCCATTCCCGTTCTTCTTCGTCATGTACTCGCGTCGATGGCACGACAGTGTTTTGAATTTGCTATTCTATGTAAATTTATACTATGTATGTGCTGTTACATAGTTGTTTTTTATGTGGAGTTTTTTTTTGTCAGAACAAACACTTGCATATTGACAAACAATTGCAACACTATTGCTTTAAACCCACTTAGTACTAAAAATAGACCAAGGTCATCTAAATCAAAATTATCTTTTCTGTATTTACATATTCATGATTTTCAAACAGGTATACTCCCGGAAGATTTGAACCTGTTCCTGGAGGGGGCGCTTCCAAAGCGTAAGAAGCGTGGCAAATGCACCCTGGGTGTGTTAGACCCCAAATTGGGGGCAGCGATCAGCGAGGCACTGGAGATTCCCTGCTCACACACTGGGGCTGTTCCAGAGATTCTACGGGGTAAGTCCTCTGTCATTACTTCCTGTTTAGATGATGCATGGTGACTACATCATCTGTCTTCAGAAAAAAAAAACTTTATAAATTAAATTCTATGTTTATTTCATGATTATTGATTCTTTGTTTACTGATTTTTTTTTTTTAAGAAAAGCTAGTGATGTTTAATCTCCACTCTGTAAGACCTAATCACCAGGCTTGACAAAATAAATTAGAGAAAACTTATATTTGCACACTTTGATCTATTGCAAGTGTCATATCTCCACTTGTGGTAATAACAGTAGTGCTAAAGTAAATACAGTTATGTTATGCACATATTCCTATTTAATGAGTGTATTGTGTTGAAATTAACTGCTACATTTCTTTAGTATTCGCTAGCTTTTACCTGTGGCTTTGCCCATGTGGAGGTCAGAAATTATCCAATGGGAACAGAATACTCGGAATATCCTGTGTTTTTAGAAGTTTTTACCTGACTGCGGCGGAAGTTTATGTATTTAACCTGTATGTATGTCTGTTCCTATGTCCGCTTGTAACAACTCAGCGGCTCAACCAAAAAAAAATTATTTGTCTTTATTGCGCGAGTGTTACTGGATATATTAAAATAATAAAAAATCAAAATGGCGGATTTTTAGTGCCAAAATGTATGTTTAAAAAAAAAACCTATTGAATATATCAAAATGAATGGTTTTAAAAGGAGATTACTGATTACACAAATATAGGTATACAAATTATATGTTTGAATGTATTTTGGAATGATAAAAATCATAAAAAAACAATCCAGAACTTTTGAAGTGAGTAAGAGGCTGTCATCACCCGATTATATGAGAGTATTAACGCACAAGAGTTAATTATTCAATATAATTTTTAAATTCGAGTAACAAATTAAACAAAAAAAAAAGTACAGAATAACAGTAACTGTTACCTAATCCAGTGAGTGAAAAATAATCCTATTTTAACACTCCTTTTAACACTTAACTTTCTTCTATCATAGGTATCCGCCACCACTTCCACGCTCTCATCAAGGGTCTAACTCTAAAGGCATGCAGTGTGGCGCAACTCGGTCTGGGCCACTCTTACTCCCGAGCCCGCGTGAAGTTCAATGTGCACCGGGTTGACAACATGATCATTCAGTCTATAGCACTGCTGGATCAACTAGACAAGGATATCAATACATTTTCTATGCGGATAAGGTAAATATCTGAATTTGACTTTGTTATCTTTAGCAATAAACTGACCAGCTAAAAGAAGTGAACCCATACAGTTACTGTTTACTGTTTGTAGTTACTTTTGCAACTTTAATTAACCCATAGATATAGATAGGGATTCATTCCCATTAAAGATGCAACAAAGCTAAAAACAAATACAAGCATACATTTTCGAGCTGGGTTGGTTAAAAAATTCACATACAGGATATTTTTTTAAGCAGTGTGCAAATTTTCACAGGGTGTTCTACCCATGAATATGAACAACTTTTACTATGGGACCAAACCTGAAATCGCGAAAAAAAAATCAGCTGCTCCCTACATTTTGACGAGTTTGGTGTAGATAAATGTACTGAACAGCTGATTTTTTTTCGCGATTTCAGGTTTGGTCCCATAGTAAAAGTTGTTCATATTCATGGGTAGAACACCCTGTGAAAATTTGCGCACTGCTTAAAAAATTATCCTGTAGTCATTTAATTCTTGCTGTTTAACACATAATTTTATTTTTGTTCTGCTGATAATAGCAAAGATACCTGAGAATCCACTTCACATTTTTATAAACCTGTATGCAAACATATTCTAACTTATTAAATTTTAACCCACAGAGAATGGTACTCTTACCACTTCCCAGAGCTGATCAGCATCGTCCCAGAGAACCAGCTTTACACCAGGTGTGCGGAGTACATCAAGGACCGGAAGACGTTAAGCGCGGAGTCGGTGGAGCCTCTAACTGAGATCATTGGGGATTCAGAGAAAGCCCAGGCTATTATTGACGCGTCTAAGATGTCTATGGGAATGGATATATCTCCTGTGGATTTGATTAATATACAGATGTTTGCGGGAAGGGTTGTTGCGCTCAGTAATTATAGGTAAGGTTTAAAAAATATATTTTTGTGATACCTGAAGCCCAATTCCTGTAATTAAAAACTTTCAAAATCTAATTGCAATCTTGTCAAATATTAAATTCCAATTCCAATTTTAAAGTAGTATCCATCGTTTTATCGATGATTTAGCCAATTTCAAGGTTGAATTATGGTAATTTAAGAGTATTTTTTACAGAGAGAATGATTATGTGAAATCCCACATATTAAAAAAAAAAAAAAAATTACCCCCACATAATATCCTTTCTGGACTCACTTCACTTGAGCTTTTGAAGATATAATTCCTTATTAATTAAAAATTATTAAGAATGTAAAAAATGTAAAATTTTAAAATAAAATAAAACAATTGGTTCACACTTTCACAGACGGTAAACAATACACATTAGAAGTTTTATTGTTATGATTATGACGTCTACAAACGTCAACCCCGAGAGCGTTATCAGTCGAAATTCAATGTGTAGTTGGTGAAAATAATATAGAGCCATAAAGTCTTCAAACTTTAAAATTCATTTCTCAAAAACCAAAATTAACTGTTTCATCAGCATAAACTGCTCCTTTTGCACACAATTATTTTGTCAAGTTACTTAATAAAACTTTGTACACACAGGAAGCAGATAGCAGGATACCTACACACAAAGATGGAGTCGGTGGCTCCGAACCTGACCACTTTGATTGGCGACCAGGTCGGCGCGCGACTTATATCGAAGGCCGGTTCGCTCACCAATCTGGCCAAGTACCCTGCATCAACGCTGCAGATTTTGGGTGTGTATTACAGTTTCTCAGGTGTTAAAATTAATTATTATTATGATCATCAAGCTTGCCTGCGTAAGAGAGACTAAGATCTACTACAACTACAACTTTTTCTAAACTTGGTGGCCGCATTTGTAAATCATGGTAGTTTTATACTACTTATAGTTATAGTAGTGTATAGATAGTTTTTTTTGGATCCATAACGAGAAACACTAAATTGAACCGTTTTTAGGGTTCCGTACCAAAATGGTAAAAAAGGAACCCTTATGTGACTCAGTCTGTCTGTTTGTCACAGCTGGATATTTCAAGAACTACTAATGCTATCAACTTGAAATTTGGAACTGTTTTAGATAACGTTTACCCAACTATTTTGCAAATAAGAAAGAAATAAAAATATTTATGTTTTTATTGCAATGGGAACTGAAAGGGGGTCTTAAAAATTTAAAGTGGGGCTACTAGGGCATGTGGGGTATCATATGAAAGAACGCTGTTTGCACATTCTCAAACATTTTTAAATTTTTTTAGGCCGCATAGTTTTCGACTTTTGATGAAAAATGTAAAAATAATACAGTCCCCCCCCCTTATTTCCGAAGATTGTAAAGAGAAAAATCTCTTGACCGGGTTTTCTTGTCTGATGGTAGTGGTCAATTATTATGTTTGTTTTCGCCAGTACGTTAAGGCGCTATGACCCGACAGAGACCGCGCTTACTAGTTTTTTGAATCCATGGGAAACACAAAAAACTGTGTTATAAAATTCTGAAAAACACGATTAGATTTACTTTGCTGGATAGAAAAAAATCCCAAAGTTACCCCTTTTGGTAATGTTTAATCAATCTCATAGCTGCAAAATAGATGTCTTTTTCTTATTTTTTATTTTTATAAAAAGGTATTAAGATTGTTTAACACAATTCGCAGAGTTTATCGTGATAAAATTATTAAAATAATGACTATGTTTAAATACCTACCAAATGCGCGAGGCAACCGCTCGCGAGCCTACTTCAGTTCAGTGCGCGGCTCGAGCACCGGCCGGATCGTAGGGCCTTGCCTTCTCTTACTTTTCATCATAGTCTAGATAATATTATAAATTAGTTCGAGATGACCACCCCGCATTTGCTTGAAAAGTCCACTACAGAAAATTGACTTGTTTATCCCAGAATAGTTTTTTTTTTTTAGTTTTTTCTTCCCTTACAAACTTATAAGTACTTATGTATTTTTTTCAGTATAATTCCCATCTCTAAACTTGTACGCATTGCAAAGTACAAAAACTAACTTTTTGTTACAAACAAAAAACCATACTAAAAATTCTATTCTCTTCATCCAGGTGCCGAAAAAGCGCTGTTCCGTGCGCTGAAGACCCGCTCCAACACACCTAAGTACGGCTTACTGTACCACTCGACGTATATCGGGCGCGCGGGCCTCAAGAACAAGGGACGCATCAGTCGGTACCTCGCCAACAAGTGCTCCATCGCATCCAGGATTGACTGCTTCTCTGGTAAGGAATACTCTTTATCTTGTAAGGGCTGATTCTTCCAATATCAGAATGCCAATTCCCGTTTTTATAAACATTCAAAATCTACTCACAATTCCATCTTGGAGAAAATCAATATTTTTGACAGACTGTGAACATTCTTAAAATTGTGGAAATTGTCCCTCAGATATCTTTTTAGACAGAGTCTGACAGTTTTGTTGTCTTTCTATGGAAAAACTGTCAAAAATTCAAAATTATTCCTCAAAGAAACATCTGTCTTGGATAAATGAGCCCCGAGTCTTGTAATTTTAGCATGTTTGGTGTCGCTAACTACTGAAGCCATAGTAATCATCATCTGCCTAGCCTCTTTCCAACTGTGTTGGGCTGGCTGCTAGTCTAACCCAATGCAGCTATAGTATTATAGAAATTTGACTGTTTAAATTGCTAATGGTTTTCATAATGACATTTCAACAACATTCATTGCATTATTTACGATGTTGAGCAGACAACTTTTTCGAACAGAAGTAATGGATTAGCAACATCCTTCAAAATCATTCATATTGTGACTGAAAGTGTATTACGCAATTAGGGTGCTGCATGTATGTATGTGTGCGATTATCTCAAACACTACTGAACCAATTTTGATAATTATGTTTTTAATATTGTTTTTATTGCTATAAAAATATGTTGAAGGGTATTCTGTCTTTCTTCTGTCTTGAAATATTTTTTTTGATGTAAGTAACATCTTATTTTCATTTGCACACTTTGATCTATTGCAAGTGTAACCTGCATTTGTGGTAATAATAGTAGTGCTACATTAAATGCAGTTATATCCACACATGAACGCCAAAATGCGTATCAAGTACTAATTTTACTGCTACAATCTTATTTACACATACATACATAAACTGACGCCTTCTTTCCATGGGGGTAGATAGAAACTACAGAACGCCACCTGGTACAGTAGTACCCAACTGATAAGGCGCGTCGTGAATCTTCGTTCGCACAGAAAAGAAAGTATGGCCCCGAAGATTAACGAGAATGCTTAAAACTTACAATCAACCTTAGATCACTACTATAAGGTTCATAATACACTGCAGCTGTTAGTTCCGTCTCACGGGCAAGTATGGCGGCTTTCAAGCGGCGCGCGCTAACATGGCGGCAGCTACCGACCAATAGCGGTACAGGAAAAAGCGTGGAGCGTGCCGATTGGTCAATAGCATGTCCCGCAGTTTAAAAATTCATCTTCTGCGCAGGTACATCGATAAGCCATATTAGTTGGGTACTACATACTCCTTTTCCTCGTTTACGTTCATACAACTGGTCATACACGCGCGCCGGTTGCTAGTACTACGCACCTGACCTTTCTGAAGAACATCACCAATAAGATCACTATGTCTTCCTAGGGCTTTCCTCCCGCCGTTTCCACTCACATCGCCATGTAAATAGCTTTTGTTAGTCGCCTTTTCATTCATCCTCTCAACGTGACATTTTCAATTTATGCCACTACATATTTTAAACTGCATTTTCCGTTATGTACCTGGAGCTCGTGGAGCTCGTGGCTAAGTAATAACAGCCGCACGGGTCGATCCGTCAGGTTAAGCTACGCTTGCCGGGGTTGGTCAGTGGATGGGTGACCATCTTTACATAACGAGATTCCTCCGTGCCTCGGAAAGCACGTTAAGCCGTTGGTCCCGGCTGTTATTCGTGAATCTTTGACAGTCGTTACGGGTCGTCAGAAGCCCGAAAGTCTGACAACCAGTCTTACCAAGGGGTATCGTATTACCCAGTAACTGGGTTGTGGAGGTCAGATAGGCAGTCGCTCCATGTAAAATACTGGTATTCAGCTGCATCCGGTTAGACTGGAAGCCGACCCCAACATAGTTGGGAAAAGGCTAGGCAGATTGATTTCCGTTATGTACCTCAACTCTGTTATTATTCCCTAAATAGCGATTTTCTCTCGTGATTTATAAAAAAAAACCCATAAAATGGGATTTTTGCTATAGTCGTTGCAAATACGAGCGCACGTCATGAGACTCATATGTCAGTGGCATAAAGAATAAAGTGCAATGACATGAATGAATATAAAAGTCGAATATTTTTCCTTTTCCAGAAATTCAATCGACAGTCTTCGGCGAGAAGTTACGTCAACAAGTTGAAGACCGTTTGAAGTTCTATGAAACAGGTGACATTCCCAAGAAGAATATAGAAGTCATGAAAGAAGCCTTGGACGAACTACAACAGGCTGTAGACGTAGAAGCCAGTGCCAAGAAGAAGAAAAAGAAGAAGAAGAAGAAGGAAAAAGATGAGGAAGCTATGGATGAAGATTAGCTGTCAATGTGACAGTTAATATGTCACAGTGACGGTTTTTTTTTATTTTTAAGTCATAGTGTCTAGAGTACGACACAGATCATAATGTACGTGGGGAAAAGGAACTAATATAAAATGTACTGGATTTGAAAAGTTATTCACATCTTCCTTCACAAGCAGCGCCATTTATGTTTGTGGCGATCCGTGTTGAGCTATACATATTTTCAGATAAATCTATTGATGTAACCTCTTTTGCAATTAATACATTAATTTTAAGGTATGAATGTGTTTTATTTGTTGCTCCTGGGGCTCTATAAAAACACACACAAATTGCAAAAAACGCAAGAAAATTGCGCGGGTTACTACAAACGGGCCCACTACACATATTTTAAAACACAATAGATATTATTATATTAATAGTTGGATATTTTATCGTGCACTAGATTTTCAATTCTACGTTGAAAATGAGGTAATTGAGCCGAGCGTTACGAATCCAACAGAGCGCATGCCAGCGCGTCAAGAAAACACACTGTTGGATTTTCAACAAGGAAATCAAAAGGAAAGGCAAAGGGAGTTTCCATCCAATATGTTGTTGACGTTGAATACAAGCAAATCAATCTGCCTAGCCTTTTCCCAACTATGTTGGGGTCGGCTTCCAGTCTAACCGGATGCAGCTGAATACCAGTATTTTACATGGAGCGACTGCCTATCTGACCTCCACAACCCAGTTACTAGGTAATGCGATACCCCTTGGTAAGACTGGTTGTCAGACTTTCGGGCTTCTGACGACCCCGTAACGACTGTCAAAGATCCACGAATGACAGCCGGGACCAACGGCTTAACGTGCTTTCCGAGGCACGGAGGAATCTCGGTATGTAAAGATGGTCACCCATCCACGGACCAACCCCGGCAAGCGTAGCTAACCTGACGGATCGACCCGTGCGGCTGTTATTACTTAGCCACGAGCTCCTCGTGACGTTGAATACAAGCAAGAGACATAATTCTGAAGTGTGTTACCAGTGTACAGATATAAACCATTCTAAAAATGAACGAAAAAGAAGTGTATAGACACAATACATCTAATTGGTCTTTTTCACTGAGCAACCAGCTCAGTCACCGGCGAGTACGGTCAACAACTAAACTAAATAAATACCTTACAGACTAACATACATAAAAATATACACAATAGCACTGATTTATGTCGCATACATATTTAAGTATCTAGTTTTCGTTTAATTTGTGATCGACCCAAAAGTGAACAAAACTATGGCGGTTTGTAGACGGGCAACAGTGCTGCCACCTATGACAAGCTATCAGTTTTTAACCCATTGGTAACCGATAAGCCATTGCCACAGGCCATTCAACTGCGCGCTAAATGATTGGCAGAATGCTGGCACATCCGGTTTTCGACTTTTGACCTTCTCCAAATGCTAATGTTGCCATCACAGAATCATAACCTGCCTAGCCTTTTCCCAACTGTTGGTTTCGGCTTCCAGTCTAACCGGATGCAGCTGAATACCAGTATTTTACATGAAGCGACTGCCTATCTGACCTCTACAACCCAGTACTGGGTAAAACGATACGCCTTGATTAAGACTGGTTGTCAGACTTTCAGGCTTCTGACGACTCGTACCGACTGTCAAAGATCCACGAATGACTTCCGGGACCAACGGCTTAAAGTGCTTTCCGAGGCACGGAGGGGTCTTGTCTTGGTATGTAAAGATGGTCACCCATCCACGGCAAGTGTAACTTAACCTGATCGATCGACCCGAGGGGCTGTTATTACTTAGCCACAAGCCCCTCCTAGTCTAGAGTGATGTCACAGATTAATACAGATGGGACACTCCGCAGTTTAGGTATGGCCCCGTCCGCGGGGCTAATTCAGTAGGTATAAGAGTTACGCGATAGATAAAGAGGCAACTTGTAGTTGAATATACTGTAGGTATTAAGCGTTGTGCGACCTGAATTGCACTTTATTGTGTCGTAGTAAGAGTCGCTTTTTATTTATATGATTTTGCGGAGTGTCCCATCTGTATTAATCTGTGGTGATGTATGGTAATTTTATTTAATAAACTTGGTGCGCCATAAAGGTGCAAAGGCGGACTTGATGCCTTAGGCATTCTCTACCATTCAACCAACCGGGTGGTGAATATATAGATACATATAGATATATACATATATAGATATAGATATAGGCCTCGGTCTTAGATAATACTTTGTTCAATGTTTACCTAATCTTTGCGAGTTCTGAGATGGCGAGACGCCGCCGGTTTACGCTGAAAACCAGCGCCTTGACTCGTGCCTTCGTGCACGGGTCACGGCATTACGCTGAGCGTTAGCCGTTTCGCGCGTTAGTGACGCATAATTAAGTATTTTGTTGTTTTTCTTTTTAAGTTTAAAATTTAGCTACCCAATTGTTTTTTATTTTTATGTAAAAAACAAATGTATGTGCGTCATTTTTCGCGGGAATAAATAGTTTTTCTTTCTTTCTTTCTTTCTTCTTTCTATAGGATACTCTAGAGATAACATGGCAAGGGCATAATTCAATATTATAATCTAAAATTAAAACAACGACACACGATATCCATCTTTATTGTAACATCACAAATAAAATAAAATAAAATAAAATCACTTTCTCTTAAACCAAAGGCCACATTATCCAGTAATAGCGAGGTGCTCGCTACAGTTTATCTTGACGTTAATGTTGACGCAGGCGAGCTGCGTCACGAAGAACTTGAAGATGTAGGGGATGGCTATGGAGACCAGGCTGCCGTCGCCACAGAGGCGGCAGGTTTCTTTGCTAGTTTCACTCTTGCCGATTATAGGGCCCAGGAGTGTGCCGCATTTTGAGCAGAGGATTGCCTGTAAGGAAAAGTTACATTAAAAAATATCTATATGTATACAACATTAGTTTTTAAACCCGAAATGGGGTCATTGTACTCATCAGTTTGTACAACTTTTTCTTTGGGACCAACCTTGAAATCGCGAAAAATAAATCAGCTGCTCCATACATTTTGTCGATTTAAGTGAACACAAATGTATGGAACAGCTGATTATTTTTCGCGATTTTGTGGCGATGACCGAGGACTGTACAGTGCGTTTCAACTAAGAATAGGAATGACCTTGCGCCATATTGTGAAGATTTAGCAAAATAGCAGTTTACACATTTGCAAAGTCAGTGGCATATTTTAACAAAAACAAATTCCAAAAACAGAACTAAAATGGATAAGGATAGCACTACAAAACTTTGCAAGCCTTAGATTTTTAGCCTCAGTTGACAGTTAAAGGTCATTGACTTTCCTATTCTTAGTTCAAACGCATTGTATAGTTGTTTTATTTCACGAAAGCGGGCGAGCCATACTTGTATGTGTAAATGTTACATGCACATTGTCTTTGTGTGCGTAAGCTCGGGAGCGCGCTACCTGCAGGTACGCACACAAGAGCGCGTGTATATACGCATTTCATCCACAAGTATGGCTCAACCACTTTCGTGAGATAAAACAACTGTAATAGATACGTACTTCAGTCTTATCGCTGCAGTGGAACAGGCGGTCGTGCAGTAAGAAGGCGGCCCCGTGCGAGGCGAGCGCGTCACGTTCCATCTCGCCCAGTCTGACACCGCCACCTCGACGCCGCCCCTTCACCGGCTGGCGGGTTAGCGCGTCTACTGCGCCTGTGGTACGGACCTGGGGGGGTGGAGGAGGGAGGAATAGTTTGTGAATAAAATATGTACACCTAAATAAAATAAAAATACTAAGTGCGAGTCGGACTCGCACACGAAGGATACCGTACAATACATAACACTAAGTTTTTTACTGTTTTAAAAAAAAACACCCGTTTCTTGTATTTTCCCTTGAATTTTTTGTTATATAATAGAATACTCTTTATTATGCACACTATTAAAATAATAGATATCAATGTTGAAATTTTACATACTATTCAATTTCGGTAGAACATATGATGGCTTGATTTGTTGCACTTTTTACCCTACAAGACAACACAAGACATTCTGCAAGGAACACGCTGTATAGTGTAAATAGTTAGTTGTGTTAAACAGGGTAGCATCCCACATCGATGCGCAAACTGTAACCATGAATTCCATGACTCAACACGTCAACACCCCCTAGCGTAGAAATTATTCATCGGTAATAAAAAAAATCTGCTGTTGCATAGAAAATAAGCTACTGTGACATTTATACAAGTTATTCGTGCGTGTGTCCGCCTAACGCAGTGATATTGCAAACTGTATTATAATGTGCAAACCTAAAACAATAAAATAAAAAAAAAAAACATAGGGTGACACAATGGGCGGTCTTATCGCTAAAAGCGATCTTTTACAGACAACCTTTGGATGGATTATGGGGACAAGGAGAGACAATTCTGTGGGTAGTCGGTGGTAGTGGTGGTTATAGCGGCAATAAAAATACACAATCTGTAGAAATTTCAACTGTCTACCTATTACGGTTCATGAGACAGCCCGTTGAGAAACAGATGGACGGACAGCGGAGGCTTAGTAATAAGGTACCGTTTGGCACCCTTCGGGTATGGAACCGTAAAACAAAGCAAAACTTAATTTGGAAGTCGTTGTAGGTTTAATTTCTAAGATTTCCAAGAGTTTTAACCCCGGAAAATACCTAAAAACCAAGATAGCAGTAATGAAACATGGAATCTTCAAGAGTGCGTGTCGGACCACGCTCAGTAAAGGGTTCCATAGTCAAGATGAATATATTTACGTATGCACAATAATTATTTATTTTATTGAAAGCAAAATTAAGTTTGTTAGTTTCATAGTATTTCTCAGAGAAATTGAAACACAAAGTTATTTCTGCGGTTGTTCATTTATCAAAAACTAAACGACTTTGATCTTCTCAATCTCAGGACTTTTCCATTTTTTTTTTAAATGAGCAGCTGTGGCAGCCAGGCATGCAGATAGACGGACGAACAAACATAGTCGTACCATAGAGTTCTTTTTTACGATTTTGGTACCATCGACAAACGCCAAGCCTTTCCAATTTTGAAACAATTTTGCTTGCAAGCTGCAAATTTTACTTAAGACAAAGTAAAACAAATGACCGTAGGGGCAGGGTTTTTTCAACGAATCAGTGTATACAAAAACCAACTTTAAGGTGTCCGTTTTGTCGATAGTACACACGGCTACACATCAAGCTATACATTTCCAGTTTACACTGACCTCTCATTGTAAGGAAATCCTATACAATGCGAGATCAGCTTATACTGGATGTGTATAGCTTGATCTGTAGCCGTGTGTACGTAAGTAACACTAGAAATTAATGTTTTCGGGAGTGCCGTTGCCAAGTCTGAGGTTGTCATACAAACTCAACAAAACCGTTCATCATCCTTCAATAATTCAGAAGTGTCTTGACCTTGAAAACCACACATCCAATTTGCTTTTATTCATTGACATGTTCTTGAAGCCCTAGCCGCATGCAGAGTTATAAGTCATAGATTTAATATACACAATCAGCCTATAATGTTCCCACTGCTGGGACACAGGCCTCCTCTCGGTGAGAGGGAGCGGGCCGTAATCCACCACGCGGGCCCAGTGCGGGTTGGTAGATGTCACATGTCTTTCGAATTTTTGGTTCTAGGACATGCCGGTTTCCTCACGATGTTTTCCTTCACCGTTTTGAGAGCAGCGGTGATGAAATAATTTACACAAAGTAAAGCGCCTGCCGGGGTTCGAACTTACGACCTACAACTCGTAAGTCGCGGCCAATACCACTGCTCTTAGATTTAATATGTTAGCCTGTAATACAAGCCGCCCGCCGGGGTCGCGTTTTGTTCGAAATAAATACCGTGGCCCTGGCACAGGCAATTGAAAGAACACGGGTGGGTTTTAGTCAGTAAAAGTCTGACACGCCCGTCCGCTCCACCCAGAGCGGTGACTCAATGATTACCCATCCACAAAAAAAAGCCCGTAATACAAACTCACCTGCCACTTGTCAGAAACCATATGCCGAAGCCTCTGGTAGTGAATAACTCCGAAGAATATGTCGGCGTCCATCTCCCTCCCATCAACACCGCTGTACATACGCTCAGTGCCATAGTAATTGTACCCCGACGCTTCCAGTAGGCGCCCGAAGTAATTTATAGCTGTATCTTTTTCGTTGAACCGGAATGGCGTCGCGTCGTGGACCTTTGGAAGAATTAGAAGTTTTTTTATTTAGTTTAATTCGCAGGTTCACCCACACACAAGTGGAGAGTTGGTGGTCCTGGATACCGGGCTGCAGGCAGTCCAGGGAGGCTATGCCATCCTTAGATGGTAGGCTAACCACGCCCTAAGTCCGTCCGTCCGTTCATCCGTCCGTCTGACATTACGATCCATCAAAACAAGTGTAAAAGTTAAATTTTTCGGACGGGCAAACACACATCGGGAGTAGGGACAACTGGCAAATCATGTTGTCATTCATACTTCGTTCGGGCCTCGAACCAATCATACATACGTAGGTGATACGGAGTAGGAAACGCCCGTAACGAAGGCCGAAACTACGGGCTTCGTGCTTAGGGAGTAGGCCCCCAGGAACGGCCTGAGCCTGGTGATGGGGACTATCACAGGACACTGCTCACTAAACAAACACTTCCACACAATAAGCTTGCATGGAGGCTGAGCTAGGAAACCGTTGTGCATGTGCTCTTTGAATCCACAAGCGTTTTTTAGATTAGAAAAGAAACTCTCGGGGCACCCAGATAGAAAGAAAGAAAGAAAAAGTATTTATTGTGACTCGCACAGAACTAAAACTGAAACACACAAAATAAAAGTTGAAAACAAACAAAATATATAAAAAAAAAAAAATAAGTAAATAAAAAACAAAAAAGTCCTGTACGAGGCCAAAAGGTCCCTATCTCAGCATGATGCTGCGGCACTTAACATGAGTGTCGCAGCGCTGGTATTCTGATAGGGCCCGCTGTGATGTCACGGGCAGATATACTAAAATACATAAATAATTATAAATAGATACAAATAGATAAAATGTAAAACGTTACAAACACAAATAATAAATATTAAAAAAAACAACTTAAAGCGGGGCGCTCACTACCACATTACTTGTCTACCCACAAAGTATCTGTGGCATTACAAATACTACCGCTCTTTCTCAGATCTTTCACAGATGTTCTGAACAGACCAGGAGACGTGTTGGGATTCAAACTTTTGCGAATTTAACATTTTGCGAATTCAACATTTTACAAATTCAACATTGTAGTCCAGAAGGATCAATTTCTCGAGGGAGATGGGCTGGTTGGAATAACCACCGACGGCCCACGCACAATGGTCCATCTGAAGGACTAACTGCAGAAACCAAACCATACAACATCTATATAATATACCGGTTGACTTTTTTTACCGTCTCGAAAAAAATTGGGTATAATTAGGTGAACGAAGTAGAAGCTTAGGGCATACCTAGTTTTTTTTTTTAATAGCTTAGACAGAAAAAAATATCTAAGTACCAATAAATACTACAAATTCGATATAAACTTTTCATATTTGAACCAAAAAAAAACAGAAATTTTGAAAACAAATAATAAATCGTTTTAAAATATAGAAATTCAAATCATATGCAGCCTGCTTATGATT
The DNA here is from genome assembly GCA_905163495.3 of Cosmia trapezina. Taxonomy (NCBI): domain Eukaryota; kingdom Metazoa; phylum Arthropoda; class Insecta; order Lepidoptera; family Noctuidae; genus Cosmia; species Cosmia trapezina. Next base: position 4,360,477 of record LR991041.1, on the reverse strand, counting down.
TGAATTTTTGATTTAAAAAAAAAAAAAAAGTTAGGTATGCCATAGGCTTCTACTCCGTTCACCTAACCCAATTTTTTTCGAGACGGTAAAAAAAGTCATCCGGTATATAAAACATATACCTACACTATAAATGTATAACAACGGCTGGACCGATTTCGATGAAATTTTGTGTGTATATTTGAATGGGTTCCTGGAAGGTTTGAAAACACAATTGGACCCGGTAGGTGGCGCTGCAGTCGGGTTCTAGGATCGTTCAGACAGGACAACGTCTGTCGGGTCCGCTAGTATTCTATGTTTTTTTCAACATATTTAGCTTGATTTTGATAGGCACTAGGCATTAAGGCCACGTCTGTTTATTTTGTGAGCTTGAAGTATTAATCATGGAATAGTGTCTCAAGGTTCGTGCTAAAAAAGAACTTCAACTTTTGACAAATTTACGTTATACTTAATATCGATAGCAACTTTGTTCCAATTACTCTCACATTATTATGGATGAAACCAAAAGCGATTGAAACTGTATTGCTTGATATTCACGTGTGTGCATTATTCCTATTCAAAATCATTTATTAAACTTACACATAGTGCACAAACATACAATCAACATGCATAAAATTCTAACCAACAGAAAACAGCGTATCCCAAACTATATATAGTATGTATCTTGGTGACCCAATATTTGCCTATATTTCTATCTAAGGTATAGTGCTCTTACCACAGATTAATACAGATGGGACACTCCGAAAAATCATTTAAATAAAAAGCGACTCTTGCTACGACACAATAAAGTGCAATTCAGGTCGCACAACGCTTATTAACTACAAGTTGCCTCTCTTTCTATCGCGTAACTCTTATACCTTCTGACCTACTGAATTGGCTCCGTGAGAAGGACCCGCCGCGTACTTGTAGCTTCATACCTAAACTGCGGAGTGTCCCATCTGTATTAATCTGTGCTCTTACCAATAAATCTGTTATTATTATGTTCAGGATTCTGAATCAAGAGAAAAATACTCACATGTCCATGAATACTAGCTGCCTTCCCCGCCATGCATTCGATCATCATAGCGATGGTCATTCTCGAAGGGAAGCCGTGAGGGTTGAACAGAACATCAGGCACCATCCCTGACTCCGTGAAGGGCAAGTCTTCAGTTACCCACTTTTGAGAGCAGATACCTTTTTGACCAGCTCGGGAGGCGAATTTATCGCCAACTGTTGGGTTACGCTGTAAAGAATTAAACATGTTATGCGGCCCCTAGACGGTCACAATTGCTTGACAAGCATTTACGTGCTTGACGAGCGCTCGATGCAACGTCAAGCAAGCTTGTCAAGCATCCGCACTCATTTTCATTTTGGTTTCCGTCAATCAATCTGCCTAGCTTTTCGCAACTGTGTTGGGGTCGGCTTCCAATCTAACCGGATGCGGCTGAATACTATTTTACATGGAACGATTGCCTATCTGACCTCCACAACCCAGTAACTGTGTAATACGATACCCTTTGGTAAGACTGGTTGTCAGACTTTCGGGCTTCTGACGACAAATAACGACTGTCAAAGATCCACGAATGACAGCCGGGACCAACGGCTTAACGTGCTTTCCGAGGAGTCTCGGTATGTAAAGATGGTCACCCATCCATGGACCAATACCGGCAAGCGTAGCTTAAAGTGACGGATCGGCACATGCGGCTTTTATTACTTAGCCACGAGCCACGAGCTTCTCTCATTCATTTTGGTTTCCGTACCACACTGAATGTGTTGCTTGACGAGCATGCATCTAAACGGCCAATCATGCTTAACAAGCACGTGAATTTTTCAAGCATTATCAAGCCCGTGGTTTGCTTGTCAATCACATCACAAAGCACGAAAGATTATCGTGCTTATCAAGCAATTTTGATCGTATAGGGACCGCATTAAAGACCAGTATCTCCATTAGGGTTTCCCTCGATTTCCATGGGATCCCCTCATCAGATTCTGACTTGGTGACAATGGTCCACCTCAAGAGCATAACCTTTCGAACAAAAAAAAGCATTTTTATAATCTGCCCACAAAACTGACGGAGAAATCGGTGAAGTGGGTGAACATACATATAAAAATAACTCTTTTTGTAAGTCGGTTAAAATTAATAATATTCGACTGCCTCTAGAGATAGAAGAATTACTTCATGAGGTACATTTATGTGGGCCGATCCCGGCGGCACTGCAATGCCGGGCCGACCCGCGACGGGAGTGGAGCGAGCCCCGAACATCCCGTCAGCTTACAAAAATCAGTTTAATATACTGGTCCCTCAGTGAGGGAACTTTCAGATATTAAGCTGAAAAGAACAGATACTACACTTTGATCTTAGCCAAAAGGCCGAGAAGCGATACCGAACAACTGGAACCGGGGAACCCAACTCAGTCGCGGAGGATCTTAACACCGCGATTCAGAAACGTGCGTCGAATGAACAACGCCATCTATCGAACTCAGTGGTAAAGTTTATTTCTCGCTCGTGACGGTGACCGTATGGTGAAAACGCTAGTAATTTTTGTAATGCTTGGTCGTTCGTTCAACTATTGCATGACATAACATTAAAGGCCACTGACTTAATTTCTTGCCATAAGCCCATAGGAGTGTGTGCAGCGGCCGTGAAAACGGCCAAGCCGTACATTTTGACCTAGATGTAAGATTTGTAGAGTTAGGGCTTGGCTCTAAATTAGATCTGATATTTTTTTGTGAGTGAAAGCGTTTGTGAGTCTTGGCAACCTACTTTACATGAAATGTTTTTGGTGGGATATGTTTTTTTAGAATTATATATCATTCAAATCATCAATACAACTCTCTTAGTTCAAATAACCCTATTGAATCATTATTTAATGAAATCATGACATTAGAAGCCAATTCTAAATAAGACGGTAGTATTGGCTGTCTCGAGAATCCTTGACAATCTTTACGTGTCGTCAGAAGCCCGAAAGTCTGACAACCAGTCTTACCAAGGGGTATCGTATTACCCAATTACTGAATTGTGGAGGTCAGATAGGCAGTCGCTTCATGTAAAATACTGGTATTCAGCTGCATCCGGTTAGACTGGAAGCCGACCCCAACATAGTTGGGAAAAGGCTAGGCAGGTGAGAGTTGTAATGATGATTCTAAGGCCCTAGTATTTCACGATGTCCGAATAGCCACTACTTACTTACCGAATAAATTCAAAAAAACTTTTTACAAAAAAAAAAAACCACCGACTCCCAAAAAAACACTACAAAGAGAAAAATAACTTTAATTTCGGAAGTCGGTGTCTTTGGTTTTTTATTTACTTTAATTTTTTTGCCACCGACTTCCGAAATGAAAGTTATTTTTCACTTTGTAGTGTTTTTTGGGAGTCGGTTGTTTTTTTTTTTGTAAAAAGTTTTTATTTTTCAATTTTTAGTGGTGCCTACTCTCAGTACATATAATAGTAGTCTATGGTGCCTACCCCCTGAATAAGTACCACTCTACAAAATAAATTAGAGCATCGTCCACATAGAATAAATAATTTTGTGTATAATGTACCTGTAACCTCAGCATGACGCAGGCCTTCTTGAGGGGTCGTGAGCTGAAGTCCCCACACAGTCGCACGCTGTCCACGAATACTTCTTCCTTGCCGTGGTACTTGCTCACTATGAATGTGCTCTTCTCTCCGTCGTAGTAACTGCGGATATACGAGTATTACATTATTATCGATATTTTTTTATTTATTTAATTAGCTAGCTGCGCCCCGCGTTTTCACCCGCGTAAATCGGGATGAAAAGTATAGTCTAATCCAGGGTATAAGCTATCTACATACCAAATTTCATTCAAATCGGTCCAGCCGTGCACACTCACAAACTTTCGCCTTTATAATATTAGTGTGAAGTGTGAGTATAACATCTTAAAATCTATCATTACAGCACCCGAATTGCTTAACACACGATCAATGAGAATTTGAATAATTTTAAAGCAAATTGCTAATACAATGGTTCGTATGTTCGAAAAATTTGTCTGTTCAACAACGTAAAATAACGCAATGAATGTTGGTGAACTGTCAAAATGAAACCGATTCAGATTGGCAGTGTGTTACAGTCCGCGAGGCCTAAGCTGAGCTTTGTATTTGTGTGAGTGATCACCAAAATGGTACGAGAGCCCATGACCAAAATTTTTGTCTTATTGTTTTACGTAAGACAAAATCTTCTATCGTTTTACAACGATGCGATCATGTGACATGGTTTTGGTCGTGGCCTTTCGTACTAAAAGAACAAAAGCCGATTGCCAAAAAGCAGTATAAACCGCAATTAAAAATATAAAAAGCAAAAAAAAATTAAATCAAGCAAAGGACGAATCGCGCTTGTTATATTTGATAATTATTTTTATAATTTTTAGTACTATATTTTTAAGTATTAAGTAAAATTGAAATTACCTTGATTCCAGAAGTTGGTTCGGTTGTGATTTAAACCATAACATCATTGTAAAACCACCTTCAGATAAAACTGTTTGTTGGAACATCTGTCACATTTACGAAGCTTGGAACTAATGTAGAAGTATCTAATTTGACTAGTTATTGTGTTTATAAAATATACCATTTTTAACTTGTAAAAATCTTATGGATGTTATTACTATAAATAATTATGTAATATTTAATAGTACTTGGACTATATTTTAGAATTTATATTGTTATTTTAATATAATAGGCTGTTTCAAACGATTAGTACAATACTGTCAGTTGTTTGATGGAAAGAGTTGGAGTAGGATATAAAAAGGACTGTAATGACATTCTCGGGGCAATTGCTCGGTGGACGTTCAAGTGGTTAGTGCTAGTGCCGTTGTGATGTGAAATAAACCTACCTACCAGGTGTCACGTAAGTTACGTAATTTGATATTATACCTTAAATATTGTTACTATCTCTAATTGAACCACGTTATTGTATTAGCTATTGCTATTATGTTGCTATTATTCTGAGTTCTCTTGGACCATTGTTCAAGAGGTAGAATATTATCTGTTTGAGATAACTATAATTTATAGAAATATAAGAAATAAGAAATGTTGATAGAATACTTAAATACTGTTTCCGTGGAGTTTCTTGTTCGTTCTTCTCCACGAAGACCTAGTTTTGCGAACGGACAATAGCTTTCTCGTTAAAGATGAATAATTATTGACAAGATTAATTGAAATAATAAATACCTACCTAGTCTTGTCTTTCTGTGCTTTTAATTATGAAATCCTTTCCTTACACACCATATTCATAGAACACAGTAAAACACAGTAAACAATAATACTTTAATACACAGTAAATAAAATAACTAATAACCATCCTGACATTCAAGTTTGCTATTTGAGTAGTATCTAGGTATATATATATACACTTATAGATAGTTATAGTTATATATATTATATAAAATCTAACATCAGAAGTGGGATAGTGCCGTCCTACATAACAGGTTTCTAATGAATTTTATTTTGCTATTTTCATGATCAACGTTGGAGCAATCTGTGTTCTGCTGGAAGTTTGCAAACGGCGGCAGCGGCGGTGGCAGCGGCGTGGTGTAACGGCGGGTCATTGATTCACCCCGCCCCCCCACAATACCGATGACAACGTGCTGCCAACTGAGAGCCTGGACTGCGGAGCTGCAAGTTGCTGTGACACCTTCGAAAACCATTCCAAGAATTCAATGGAGCAGCAGTACCTACGAATTATCTGAAATCGGTAACGCCTCTAGAGGCTCTGCTTTATTATTATTTTGAAATTTGAGACTATCTACAGCTGATGTGTATCAATTTTGCTGTTATTTTTAACGGACCTAAAGAGCAGGTTTTGTTTAAGTACCTACTTAAAGTAAGATGGAAGCTTAGCTTATAAAATCAATAATGAAAATGTGGTTACTATAATTAGTTACCTACTACATTATAATTAATTCTAGTTCTCACAAAGAGGACTGAGAATAAGATACAAATTTTCAGACAGGATTAAGATTTAACAATAAAAATGCAATGGTTAACAAAATTGAACTTGGCAATTCCAAATGTTATGCTTTGTTGCTTATTTAAAATTATATTACAAAGTGATATTTTATCTGTAGTAAAATTAGTTTGTGAGCATTTGATTTCAAAGAGGTAATAATGAAATAATTGTTGTATGTCGTATTTGATTTGAATTTCCCGGACTCACAAGGGTGAGGCTTGAGAGGTTGGATCATTACGATGTAAAAGAAACTGATAACGATGAAACTTGGCATGGGTTGACATGACACTCTAGCTCACGGTAGTTGAGGCTGAGAGTTGTATGGTCGAAAATAAAAATGCAAGTGTTCACGGGAACCTAATTTAAAATTGCTAATATTATTGCTCTGTTGTTCACAAATTAATTAAATAGTACCTATGGATAAAAACCAGTTTTTCACTTTCAAAGTGCTTAATGATTATGCTGCAGTTCTTTATACTGATATGGGTTATAATTATAACCTTTTACTACAAAGTAAAGTACTTAGTGCCAACACAGTGACCATGTTAACATTTGGAATTATTTAACAGAAAATATAATAAGGTGATCGATACACTTTGCAATGATATTGTCAGGTTGACCGAGCGATTTATTGTTTTGATTAGTTATTATTAGGTTTCACACTATTGTTTCTGTATAATGATAATCATCTTGTACTTTGAGAACAAAGTACATGTCAGTATGGCCGTATTACATAATTATAATTAGCTGACTATGACTATGACTGTAGTTAAGACTATGCCTGTGGCTCTGCCTGTGGCTGTGACTGTACCTGTGGTTTTGCCTGTGGCTATGACTATGACTATAACTGTGCCTGGTGGCTGTGCCTGTGGCTGTGACTATGACTATGGCTGTGCCTGGTGGCTGTGCCCGTGGCTGTGCCAATAATAAAATAAAAGATATAAAGAGAAAGTAAATAGTTTTATTTACCTAAAAACCTAGTGGCTGTGCCTGTGGCTGTGCAGAGCTGTGCCTGTGGCTGTGCCAGTAATAAAATAAAAGATATAAAAAGAAAGTAAATAGTTTTATTTACCTATGACTGTGCCTGTGGCTGTGCCGGGTGGCTGTGCCTGTGGCTATGACTGTGCCTGTGGCTGTGCCGGGTGGCTGTGCCTGTGGCTGTGTCTGTGACTGTGCCTGTGGCTGTGCCGGGTGGCTGTGCCTGTGGCTGTGACTGTGCCTGTGGCTGTGCCGGGTGGCTGTGCCTGTGGCTGTGACTATGACTATGGCTGTGCCTGGTGGCTGTGCCAATAACAAAAAAAAAAGCAAAAAGTTTTTGTACTTCGAGAACGAAGCACATATCAGAATGGCCGTGTTATATTTGATAATTATTTTTATAATTTTTAGTACTATATTTTTAAGTATTAAGTAAAATTGAAATTACCTTGATTCCAGAAGTTGGTTCGGTTGTGATTTAAACCATAACATCATTGTAAAACCACCTTCAGATAAAACTGTTTGTTGGAACATCTGTCACATTTACGAAGCTTGGAACTAATGTAGAAGTATCTAATTTGACTAGTTATTGTGTTTATAAAATATACCATTTTTAACTTGTAAAAATCTTATGGATGTTATTACTATAAATAATTATGTAATATTTAATAGTACTTGGACTATATTTTAGAATTTATATTGTTATTTTAATATAATAGGCTGTTTCAAACGATTAGTACAATACTGTCAGTTGTTTGATGGAAAGAGTTGGAGTAGGATATAAAAAGGACTGTAATGACATTCTCGGGGCAATTGCTCGGTGGACGTTCAAGTGGTTAGTGCTAGTGCCGTTGTGATGTGAAATAAACCTACCTACCAGGTGTCACGTAAGTTACGTAATTTGATATTATACCTTAAATATTGTTACTATCTCTAATTGAACCACGTTATTGTATTAGCTATTGCTATTATGTTGCTATTATTCTGAGTTCTCTTGGACCATTGTTCAAGAGGTAGAATATTATCTGTTTGAGATAACTATAATTTATAGAAATATAAGAAATAAGAAATGTTGATAGAATACTTAAATACTGTTTCCGTGGAGTTTCTTGTTCGTTCTTCTCCACGAAGACCTAGTTTTGCGAACGGACAATAGCTTTCTCGTTAAAGATGAATAATTATTGACAAGATTAATTGAAATAATAAATACCTACCTAGTCTTGTCTTTCTGTGCTTTTAATTATGAAATCCTTTCCTTACACACCATATTCATAGAACACAGTAAAACACAGTAAACAATAATACTTTAATACACAGTAAATAAAATAACTAATAACCATCCTGACATTCAAGTTTGCTATTTGAGTAGTATCTAGGTATATATATATACACTTATAGATAGTTATAGTTATATATATTATATAAAATCTAACACGCTCAAAGCCGGACGTCACACCTACACTATCTATGTGCACTCACACAAATGTAAAGCTCAGCTTAGACCTCGCGGACTGTACGCGATTAGGGTACAGGGTTGCCCTAATGCGATAGTTAAGTTCACATAATAATATCATCTACAATTTTAAGAAAGCTATAGCGTGTATCATCTGCCTAGCCTTTTCCCAACAATGTTGGGGTCGGCTTCCAGTCTAACCGGATGCAGCTGAATACCAGTATTTTATATGGAGCCACTGCCTATCTGACTTCCACAACCCAATTACTGGGTAATACGATACCCCTTGGTAAGACTGGTCGTCAGACTTTCGGGTTTCTGACGAACCGTAACGACTGTCAAAGATCCACGAATGACAGCCGGGACCAATGGCTTAACGTGCTTTCCGAGGCACGGAGGAGTCTCGGTATGTAAAGATGGTCACCCATCCACGAACCAACCGCGGCAACCGTAGCTTAACCTGATGGATCGACCCGTGCGGCTGTTATTACTTAGCCACGAGCTCCTCAAAGCTATAGCGTGTATGTAACACGTAAATGTTTACAAAAATCTATCACACAAATATTATAAAGGCGAAAGTTTGTGTGTGTGTGTGTGTGTTTGTATGTTTGTTACTTCTTCACGCTCAAACGGCGGGACCAATTTGGATGTTGGAAAAAGGAAAAACGAGCGCGGTGCGTGGAGCGTGCCGATTGGTCAATAGCATTTCCCGCGCTTTGAAAATTCATCTTCTGCGCAGGTACATCGGTAAGCCATATAAGTTGGGTACTACTGTAATTAGACTGTAATTTATTACCTAATTAGATAGTAGGAAGCCTTACCAATAGAAAGGAGCTTCAGGTTTAACCCTTGCCCCGACAGCGGGCAGTCCATCATCATCGATATATTCCGCTAAGTCCGGTTTAGAGGGGTCCCTGCAGAAGTAGGACGAGGGGTGCGCCAGCTCTATGAAGTCCGCCTTGTATACTGAGCCGGCGCCGAAACCTCGCTCGTACGCCGACTTGTTGATTATCATTGCGTCTTCCATGTCGTAGCCCTGGAAAAGGATTTATGCTTTAAATAGGTATGAGGCCTGGATTAAAAATAAAAGAAATTCTATTTATTCCGTCAGTCAGATAATAAAAAAAATATTACACACGTATTTTTTGTTTTATCATAATAAATGACTTATAATAGAAAGGTAGTAAAATAAAGGTAAACAATCCTGATGTGACTTTTTACACAAACACTTATTAAACAAATAAACTACTGCTTAAACTAATGGTTCAATTGATTTAGTAATCATTATTGTTGTATTTACACTGGTTTTTAGTTGCATTTTATTTTTAAACTAAAGTTTTAAAAGAAATAAAAACCGGTCAAGAGCGAGTCGGACTCGCGCACCGAGGGTTCCGTTCCGATTTCTGAAAAAGTGTGCCATTTAGAGATATCGTTTTATTTTTCCTGTAATCTTTACATAAACTTCTATCACATAGAATAATTACAGATTTTTCCCTTTGCAAACTTCGGACATAAGGGGGGGGGGGGGGGGGGGGTTTTTTTTTTTTACATTTTTCAAAGTCGAAAACTATGCGGCCTAAAAAAAAATAAAAAAATGTTTAAGAATGTGCAAACAGCGCTCTTTCATATGATACCCCACATGCTCTAGTAGCCCCACTTTTAATTTTTAAGACCCCCTTTCAGCACCTGTTACAAAAAAATATAAATATTTTTATTTCTGTCTTATTTGCAAAATAGTTGGGTAAACGTCATATAAAACTGTTCCAAATGTCAAGTTGATAGCATTAGTAGTTCTTGAGATATCCAGCTGTGACAGACAGACAGACAGAGTAACACCATAAGGGTTACTTTTTTACCATTTTGGTAGGGAACCCTAAAAAGATAAAAGACACATCAAGATTGTTTACCTTTCTAATAAAGATAAAAACGCATTAGGCTCGGCGCAAACGGGCCACCGACCACAGCCACCGTTGACCAGCGACAACGACTAACACACTTTTTCATATAATAGGTCTTTACCTATGAAATTGCCGTTTTGTATGAAAAAATTTAAACGAATTTTTTTCATGTATTTTTTATTTGTATTAATCGAAGTAATCACCCATGCAATCAATGCATCTTTGCCAACGCAGTGGCAGTTTATTGATGCCCTTCTTAAAGAAATCAGCTGGTCGGGAGGCAACAAATTCTTCAAAGGCATTATGTACTGCCTCTCGGGTATTGAATTTTTTTCCCGCCAAGAAGTTATCCAAATTCTGGAAAAGTAGTAGTCTGTAGGCGCAAGGTCTGGTGAGTAGGGCGGATGACGGAGAGCTTCCAACCCCAGTTCTTGCAACTTGGAGACCGTCTGCTGTGCAGTATGAGGTCGCGCGTTGTCGTGCAGGAGCAGCGGGGACGAGCGATTGACCAATGCTGGTTGGAGATGTGCCAGCTTCTCCATCATTGTGTTCAGTTCTTCACAGTACACATCTGCAGTAATGCTCACCCCGTTTGGTAAGAAGCTGTGATGAATCACACCGGCGCTAGACCACCAAACAGTGACCATCACTTTTCTAGGGGTAAGTTTTCGTTTAGGGCATTGTTTAGGTGCTGAACCAGGATCCAACCAACATGCTGAGCACTTGCGGTTATCAAACAGAATCCATTTTTCATCGCAGGTAACAATGCGGTTCAAAATTCCTTCATTTGTGTGTCTGTTGAGCAGTGCAAGGCACGTCTCGACGCATACTTCGCGCTGGCGATCATTGAGTTCGTGGGGCACCCATTTGTCAAACTTTTTTACCTTGCCAATTTGACGCAAATGGACCAATATTGTTTTGACGCTAACGTCGAAAGCTGCTGCTAATTCAGCCGTAGATTGTGTATCATCAGCTTCCACAATCGCCTTTAATTCGTAATTGTCGACCAAAGTCTTCGGACGACCGCGAGGTTCATTTTTCAGGTCGAAATTTCCAGAACGGAAGCGAGCAAACCAATAACAGGTAGTGCGTTGGTTTGTAGTGTTAGCTCCGTAAACGTCGTTGATGTTGCGTGCCGCTTGTGCCGCGTTGCTGCCACGACGGTACTCATATTCCATAATTACTCGAATTTTTAACGTATCCATGATGACGAAAAAGATTGAAATGCGATGAAAATGTAACACTAATCAATAAACAAATGACTACTTTTGGAAAAAAAAATCCATGTTTTTAAAATAAAATTAATTTGAAATTAGAATTCTTAGTCAAACAAAAATTATTTTGATTTGAAATGGCCAGTACTGCAGAACGGCAATTTCATAGGTAAAGACCTAATATTTTGTATAGACGTTCCGCACACGTGTAGCCGGTGGCGGCACTAGCTACAGCAGTGTCCGTGACTGCGCGCGCGCAGCCACCGGTGCCTGTGGTCGCTGGCTCGTTGGGGAGTGGACTCGCTACGTCACAACTACGTATAAAATCTAGCATGGCATGACGTCATGCCACATTTTAAGTCAATGTACCGCCGTAATCTTTTAATTACGTAAAAAAAGAAAAAATAGGTGTCCAATAGGTAGACAAAGGCCAAGTGTTACGGTACAACACATTTCGCCATTTATATTTAATTCCCATGTAACAGGGGCGAGCCTATTGCCATCAACCGGGCACAGATCCAGATTCTTGGCTGCTACTGAGAAATCACGGTTTTTTTTTAGCCGTTTCCATACCATGCATCCGATTTTTTAGCCGTTTCCATATCATTTATCCGATTTTTTAGCCGTTTCCATACCATGTATCCGATTTTTTTGCCGTTTCCATACCATGTATCCGATTTTTTAGCCGTTTCCATATCATGTATCCGATTTTTTAGCCGTTTCCATACCATGCATCAGATTTTTTAGCCGTTTCCATACCATGCATCAAATTTTTTAGCCGTTTCCATACCATGTATCCGATTTTCTGGAATCCCGGGATTTATATTAAGAAAAAAAAAATAAGAAGCCGCTTCCATAATTTCTTAGCCAAAAATTAACTTTAGATAAATATGCATCCGATTATCCGTTCTCTGCTCATAACTCCTACATTACCAGTCGTATTTTGACAAACGAGGTACAATTGTTTTATCTCACGAAAGCGGGTGAGCCATACTTGTAGATGTAATGCGTATAGACAAGCGCTCTTGTGTGCGACAAGCGCTCTTGTGTGCGTACCTGCAGGTAGCGCGCTCCAGAGCTTACGCACACAAATACAATGTGCATGTAACATTTACACATACAAGTATGGCTCGCCCGCTTTCGTGAGATCGTTGTTCACGTTATACCACAGATTAATACATATGGGACACTCCGCAGTTTAGGTATGAAGCTACAAGTACACGGCGGGCCCCGTCCGCGGGGCTAATTCAGTAGAAATGCCACGTCCCGAAGATGTTAGAGTTACGCGATAGAAAGAGAGGCAACGTGTAGGTAATTAGCGTTCTGCGAACTGAATTGCACTTTATTTTTATTTTATTTTATTTGGGAAACAGACAATCGTACATTGTATATTATATCTACTAAATGTACAATCCACTACGTTTCAACATGTTACTAGTTAAAAAAAAAGATACAGTTTTGGGAAAATTAAGCAAAATCAATATTTAACAAAAATACAATTATTTCGTAATCTTAGTCTAAAAACCAAATAGTTAATACATACTTAAACAATACATAGAGTCTGTCAAGCGAGTCGTGTCCAATGAAAAAGAAGGCCATAAATAAAAATCTTAAATGTGTCAACACTGATATAGTACGCTGAAAACATGTTTGATACTTGAATTTTTGTACATAAAAAAAATTCTTAAAAAGTGCATTTCAATGTAGGTATTTATTAGTCACAATTAGAACTAAAATCAGAATGTAGAAATTCAATGCCTTCATAAGAAAAATCACTGTCAGTATCATGACTAGAGATCGGATAATCGGATGCATATTAACCTAGTTGAGTTGTTGGTTAAGTATCGAGTGGGCTTTTAGGATTAAAAAATCCCAGAATTCCGGTATCGGCCAATTTTGACTTCTGATTATAAAATCGAATGTATAATTTACTTAAGTTCAGATGTTAGTTAGTATGGATTGCACTTTAAAAAAAGAATCCCGGGATTCCGGAACGAAATTTTTTAAGTTCTGATTTTGGAATCGAATGTTTTAGTTAGGTACTTGCGTTCATGTGTTGGCTAATATGGATTGTACTTTTGTATTTAAAAAAATCCCGGCATTCCGGGATTCACAAATTTATAGTTCTGATTATAGAATCGAATGTATATTTACTTACGTTTAGGTTTTGGCTATTAAGGAATGCACTTTTGTGTCGATCGTCAAAATGTCGCGATTCCGGAATTGATAAATTAAGTATTTATGAAAGGGTAACTTTTTTTTGGTAAGATTATTATTATTATCTCTTGACAATTCTCGGGACCCTGGAGTCCCGGACCTTTAGAAGGCGTACGAGGGGCCAAAGCCAACTCGCAGAGGCCCGTTAGACGCTTTCAATGAAATGAGGCACCAACCGACGATTATCCCTGTACGCACTATGCAAGTGCACCCAAGGACAACCCCCGGTTGGTGCAGGACTATTGCAGTATTATGGAAATAAAGAGATTGGACTATGGATTTGAGTGGCTAAAGTGGACTGGTTGCCTAGAACTATGAAAGGACTATGGCCCCTGCCGGATCAATGTTTTATAATACACGGATAAAATGGCAGGGGGTGACTTGCACACACAATAATGGGCCCCCGAAAAGGTCGCTAGCACATAGTGTCGTAGCGGCAAGGGGGCAACATGTCCTGAGGTGCTTGTGAGGAGTGGAGAGGTATCCCACGGTTCTCAGAACAATCCCAGAGCCCGGAAGATGGTCAAGATCCCTACAAACACTTACTGGAATACTTCCTTCCTCCGAGCACGTTTGCTCTTGCGAATCTCCACTCAAACCGGCCAATAAAGGCAAGAAAGAGGTGGGAGCTCTGTTCCTCGTCAGTGTTCACTCCAGCCGGCCAATAAAGGCAAGCGAGAGGTGAGGAACAAGACTTCTCCCGGGAGATAGGGTCCGTGGGGTCGCTACTGCCCAACAGCTCGCCACATGCTGCCCTGCGGGTTTCTGTATCTCTCTTGGTCTGGCTCCTCATCCTAGACCTGTTCCGGCACAGTGAACTCTACCGGCACAGACCTAAAATTCGGAGCGCGCAAGCCCCACCACGACGTCAGCGTAGAGATACTGCGGTGGGGTTATTATTATTATTATTTCGTTTATTCATATTTTTTCCTTATAAAATACATTTTTAAATATTTCTTAAAAAATAAATAAAAAACATTTAAAAATATAAAAAATAGTGGTCCGCCGGTGTCGGGAGCAGGGTCCAAGCTACCGGTGGTTAGGGCTGCAGAGATAGGAACCTCCTCACAATACGAGCCGTATCGAGGAGTACTGCCTTCTGAATCTGGCCCTTGATCCAACCACCTAACGAGAGCCTCGAAAGATGTTGGTCGAGGCTATCGGCTATCAGGCCGTTGGCCGTTACTACAATCGGCACAATGACAGCCGAGTCCACATTCCACATGTCAACAACCTCGTGAGCTAAGTCGAGATATTTTATTTGTTTCTCTTTCTCAGCTTTCACGAGGTTCCCGTCATGTGGAATGGTAACATCGACAATCATTGCGCGGCGCGCTAATCGATCTATCACCACTATATCAGGCTTATTGGCTACAATAGTCCTGTCAGTAATGATAGATCGATCCCAGTACAACGTGACATGGTCATTTTCGAGAACTGGGTCGGGCACATACTTGTAATACGGTACCTCAGAGTCCACAAGCTTATATTTCAAAGCAAGTTGCTGGTGAATAATCCTGGCGACTTGGTTATGTCTGTGCAAGTACTCGCCGTTAGCCAGACGAGAACAACCCGATATAATATGTCTGATGGACTCACCCGGACGGTGGCATGCCCGACACACGTCAACCGTCCCGTCCTTCATAATATATCTCCGGTAGTTATTCGTCAAGATAACTTCGTCCATAATTGCACAAACGAAACCTTCAGTTTCCCCGAAAAGGTCACCGAAACGTAGCCAGGATACGGACGCTAAGAAATCTACACTGGGCTCATGAAGAGCCCGATAGAAGCGTCCGTGAAGCTCCTTGCTTTGCCATACCTTCTTGCGGTCATCGGTAGTAAGTACTACAGGTTTGCGCCAGTTCTCTTTAGCCATGGAGAGCGGGGTGAGTCCCTTGTCCACTGCGACCACATCACGGTGCATACCCACATCGGATTTTAAAAAATATTCTCTGAGGCTGCACACCTCGCGGTTGTGGAGGGTCTTCGCATTTAAAAAGCCTCGACCCCCGCACTTCCGCGGGATGTACAGTCTCATCACCGACGATCGTGGGTGATGCATCCGGTTTGCGGTCAGCAGTGTACGGACCCTCCTATCCAGGGCGTCAAGTTCAGTTTGAGTCCATTTGAGTATGCCGAAAGAGTACATCAAGACCGGCATGACCCAACCGTTGAAGGCGCGCACCTTGTTCCCGCCCGAAAGAAGGCTAATTAATACCTTCTTCAGGCGACCAAAGAAGCGCTCCCTCAACGATTGCTTCATGTCAGCAACGTTGATACCTAACGCTTCCGACATACCCAAATATTTGTAGGTTTCGGATGAGGAGAGGGATCTAAGGTGTATGGAATCCGAAAGTTGAATTCCCTCGGATTCCATAATCTCTCCTCGTTTTACATGCATGACTGCACATTTGTCCACACCAAATTCCATCCTGATGGCGCTACTGAAAGATTCAGTTACCTTCAGTAGCTCCATCAGTCGCAATTTGTTGGGGGCAAAGAGTTTCAAATCATCCATGTAGAGGAGGTGAGATATGACCTGACCACCTCTCCTCAGCCGGTAGCCTAGACCTGAATCCTCCAGCAGTGTGCTTAGTGAATTCAGGGCTAAGCAGAACCAGAGTGGACTCAAACTGTCGCCCTGAAATATTCCCCGTTTAATCCTTACAGGCTCATCATTCCCCCGAATCCGTCGACACCCTGGATAGCGAAGGACCGTCCTCCATTGCCCCATACACGACTCAAGGAAGGTGCGTAGAGTTGCATCAATTTTGTACAACTCCAGCACCCTCATGAGCCATGCATGTGACACCGAGTCATAGGCCTTCTTGTAATCTATCCAACATGTCGACAGATCCTTGCGGGATCGACGAACCTGTTGGTTAATGGCCATGTCGATGAGGAGTAGCTCCTTAGTACCGCGGGACCCGTTCCTACATCCATTTTGAGAGGTAGACATAATCGAGATACTGTCAATATGCATATTAATTTTTGCTCTCAAAATGGATGTAAGAAGTTTATAGATCGTCGACAAACACGTGATCGGCCTATAATTCTTGGGTTCCGCGGGACTACCTGACTTATGGAGCAGGTGGGTAACGCCTGTTGTTAGAAACTGCGGTAGCGACCCAGATTCTAAGGATGACTGGAATTGAGATGCTAGGCGAGTGTGCGAACTAATTAGCCATTTTAACCAAAAATTATGTAGTCCGTCCGGTCCCGGTGATTTCCAATTCGGTAACGGACGGACTGCTCTGGCCACATCTAATGGCGTAATTAAAACCGGTTCCATTTCTGGTATAGCTTCACACACTCGCTCAACATCCTTCATCCAGCCAGCCTCAGCGTGACAGACGGGTACCGACCATATGCTGCGCCAGAATGCACTAGTGGCAGCATCATCCGGGCGGCACACGTCCGTCATATTTTGTTCAGGTCGCTCCCAAGCTCTATAAACCCACCTCTCATCGCTCTGGAACATGCGATTCTGTGTGTACCGATCAACCCGCCGCTTATACCGCCGAATACGGCTCGCCCATGCACAAACTTTCTGCTTCAGGAAGTCGATGCGCTCTGTGACACGGGACATGTATTCTGGAGGACTGATTCCAGTCCCCGAGAATGCCCGCCTCACAAAGCGCATCACACGTGGACGTGTATTGCCCTGCCTGAAGCAGTATAGTTTGCCGATGAGTACCCTGGCCCCATCGATACGACGCTCGATCCTGCACTGCCAGGCTGGAACTGCTGGTTTTGGTCGAGTAGCTCCGTCACAGTTTGGAAACTTGACGTTAGCTAAACGACATGCCGCAACAGCCGCACAATACAGGATCGAGTGTGTATCAACGAGATTCTCGCTGCTCTCGAAAAAATCCTTAAGCAGCGAGTCCAAGGCACACATCAGCGCCCTATTTTTCTTGTGCATGGGAAGGCGTGGTAGTCGGGGTCTAAGTTCGGTCGGAGTGGACCTATACTCGCAAAACGCATCCTCCAGTGCGTCCCTCAATCGGTCGTTGCACTGGCTACTTACTGTGGCGACCCTATCATCCTCCTCTTCGACAACATGATTGGACCGCGGCGGGAGTGCATCAATAATTGAAGGTTGTACCGCGGTTTGTGTCGGATTTGAGATGATATGGTTGCTCAGTACCTCTGAGCGCAGCCTATCAAGTGCGGCATCGTCCAACCTATGATTGCGTTGGATGACTCGCACCTGATCCGATATTCGTTGGGCCGAAACGTTGACGGTTGGTTCCAGTTCCTGAAACAGAGACAGCATCCTAACACGGTACGCAGTGAGGTTAGTTCCCCCCTCTGTAGACCCGTAATATGCGCGCATGACGTTCTCGTTCATAGACTGAGTCCATCTCATGCGCTGCACACAACCACCGGCAGCGGGGACCCGGCTCGGGGCCGGTTGGCCCCTAAGTCCCAAGCTCCTCGGTGGCCGGCCTCTCCCCTGCCGACGTACAGGTGTTGGCGACGTCGGCGGGGAAAAATACTCGTCGCTCGAGCTCGACGCAACTGCCGCGGCCGGTGTTATCACAGCGCCCACAATGGGGCTGGATACCGGCGGGGGCGAGGCGGAGCTGAGCGAAGAATCCGGAGGTGGTGGGCGTGCTCGTACAGCTGATCTCGTCAACATTTTTCAATTTTCATTCGTAGGTTTTCATTGTGTTTTGTCGGAGGTAACATGACAGTTGTCACTCCCGGTTTGGCAGTTTTTGAAATAAATCTGTAGGATTCTGGTGCATTTTAGTATTTTTAAATTATGTCTTGCTTATTATTGCTTCAGGTTTGTTGTAAGGTTTCTCATAAACTATAAAAACTGCGACTAAAATTAATAAAACTGAAAATAAATATAAATGAAAATTTCGTGACGTGTTGACGTTGGTGTTGCCAGCTTATTATTATTTCGTTTATTTATATTCCTTTTTTCCTTATAAAATACATTTTTAAATATTTCTTAAAAAATAAATAAAAAACATTTAAAAATATAAAAAATAGTGGTCCGCCGGTGTCGGGAGCATGGTCCAAGCTACCGGTGGTTAGGGCTGCAGAGATAGGAACCTCCTCACAATACGAGCCGTATCGAGGAGTACTGCCTTCTGAATCTGGCCCTTGATCCAACCGCCTAACGAGAGTCTCGAAAGATGTTGGTCGAGGCTATCGGCTATCAGGCCGTTGGCCGTTACTACAATCGGCACAATGACAGCCGAGTCCACATTCCACATGTCAACAACCTCGTGAGCTAAGTCGAGATATTTTATTTGTTTCTCTTTCTCAGCTTTCACGAGGTTCCCGTCATGTGGAATGGTAACATCGACAATCATTGCGCGGCGCGCTAATCGATCTATCACCACTATATCAGGCTTATTGGCTACAATAGTCCTGTCAGTAATGATAGATCGATCCCAGTACAACGTGACATGGTCATTTTCGAGAACTGGGTCGGGCACATACTTGTAATACGGTACCTCAGAGTCCACAAGCTTATATTTCAAAGCAAGTTGCTGGTGAATAATCCTGGCGACTTGGTTATGTCTGTGCAAGTACTCGCCGTTAGCCAGACGAGAACAACCCGATATAATATGTCTGATGGACTCACCCGGACGGTGGCATGCCCGACACACGTCAACCGTCCCGTCCTTCATAATATATCTCCGGTAGTTATTCGTCAAGATAACTTCGTCCATAATTGCACAAACGAAACCTTCAGTTTCCCCGAAAAGGTCACCGAAACGTAGCCAGGATACGGACGCTAAGAAATCTACACCGGGCTCATGAAGAGCCCGATAGAAGCGTCCGAGAAGCTCCTTGCTTTGCCATACATTCTTGCGGTCATCGGTAGTAAGTACTACAGGTTTGCGCCAGTTCTCTTTAGCCATGGAGAGCGGGGTGAGTCCCTTGTCCACTGCGACAACATCACGGTGCATACCCACATCGGATTTTAAAAAATATTCTCTGAGGCTGCACACCTCGCGGTTGTGGAGGGTCCTCGCATTTAAAAAGCCTCGACCCCCGCATTTCCGCGGGATGTACAGTCTCATCACCGACGATCGTGGGTGATGCATCCGGTTTGCGGTCAGCAGTGTACGGACCCTCCTATCCAGGGCGTCAAGTTCAGTTTGAGTCCATTTGAGTATGCCGAAAGAGTACATCAAGACCGGCATGACCCAACCGTTGAAGGCACGCACCTTGTTCCCGCCCGAAAGAAGACTAATTAATACCTTCTTCAGGCGACCAAAGAAGCGCTCCCTCAACGATTGCTTCATGTCAGCAACGTTGATACCTAACGCTTCCGACATACCCAAATATTTGTAGGTTTCGGATGAGGAGAGGGATCTAAGGTGTATGGAATCCGAGAGTTGAATTCCCTCGGATTCCATAATCTCTCCTCGTTTTACATGCATGACTGCACATTTGTCCACACCAAATTCCATCCTGATGGCGCTACTGAAAGTTTCAGTTACCTTCAGTAGCTCCATCAGTCGCAATTTGTTGGGGGCAAAGAGTTTCAAATCATCCATGTAGAGGAGGTGAGATATGACCTGACCACCTCTCCTCAGCCGGTAGCCTAGACCTGAATCCTCCAGCAGTGTGCTTAGTGGATTCAGGGCTAAGCAGAACCAGAGTGGACTCAAACTGTCGCCCTGAAATATTCCCCGTTTAATCCTTACAGGCTCATCATGCCCCTGAATCCGTCGACACCCTGGATAGCGAAGGACCGTCCTCCATTGCCCCATACACGACTCAAGGAAGGTGCGTAGAGTTGCATCAATTTTGTACCACTCCAGCACCCTCATGAGCCATGCATGTGACACCGAGTCATAGGCCTTCTTGTAATCTATCCAACATGTCGACAGATCCTTGCGGGATCGACGAACCTGTTGGCTGATGGCCATGTCGATGAGGAGTAGCTCCTTAGTACCGCGGGACCCGTTCCTACATCCATTTTGAGAGGTAGACATAATCGAGTTACTGTTAATGTGCATATTAATTTTTGCTCTCAAAATGGATGTAAGAAGTTTATAGATCGTCGACAAACACGTGATCGGCCTATAATTCTTGGGTTCCGCGGGACTACCTGACTTATGGAGCAGGTGGGTAACGCCTGTTGTTAGAAACTGCGGTAGCGACCCAGATTCTAAGGATGACTGGAATTGAGATGCTAGGCGAGTGTGCGAACTAATTAGCCATTTTAACCAAAAATTATGTAGTCCGTCCGGTCCCGGTGATTTCCAATTCGGTAACGGACGGACTGCTCTGGCCACATCTAATGGCGTAATTAAAACCGGTTCCATTTCTGGTATAGCTTCACACACTCGCTCAACATCCTTCATCCAGCCAGCCTCAGCGTGACAGACGGGTACCGACCATATGCTGCGCCAGAATGCACTAGTGGCAGCATCATCCGGGCGGCACACGTCCGTCACATTTTGTTCAGGTCGCTCCCAAGCTCTATAAACCCACCTCTCATCGCTCTGGAACATGCGATTCTGCGTGTACCGATCAACCCGCCGCTTATACCTCCGAATACGGCTCGCCCATGCACAAACTTTCTGCTTCAGGAAGTCGATGCGCTCTGTGACACGGGACATGTATTCTGGAGGACTGATTCCAGTCCCCGAGAATGCCCGCCTCACAAAGCGCATCACACGTGGACGTGTATTGCCCTGCCTGAAGCAGTATAGTTTGCCGATGAGTACCCTGGCCCCATCGATACGACGCTCGATCCTGCACTGCCAGGCTGGAACTGCTGGTTTTGGTCGAGTAGCTCCGTCACAGTTTGGAAACTTGACGTTAGCTAAACGACATGCCGCAACAGCCGCGCAATACAGGATCGAGTGTGTATCAACGAGATTCTCGCTGCTCTCGAAAAAATCCTTAAGCAGCGAGTCCAAGGCACACATCAGCGCCCTATTTTTCTTGTGCATGGGAAGGCGTGGTAGTCGGGGTCTAAGTTCGGTTGGAGTGGACCTATACTCGCAAAACGCATCCTCCAGTGCGTCCCTCAATCGGTCGTTGTACTGGCTACTTACTGTGGCGACCCTATCATCCTCCTCTTCGACAACATGATTGGACCGCGGCGGGAGTGCATCAATAATTGAAGGTTGTACCGCGGTTTGTGTCGGATTTGAGATGATATGGTTGCTCAGTACCTCTGAGCGCAGCCTATCAAGTGCGGCATCGTCCAACCTATGATTGCGTTGGATGACTCGCACCTGATCCGATATTCGTTGGGCCGAAACGGTGACGGTTGGTTCCAGTTCCTGAAACAGAGACAGCATCCTAACACGGTACGCAGTGAGGTTAGTTCCCCCCTCTGTAGACCCGTAATATGCGCGCATGACGTTCTCGTTCATAGACTGAGTCCATCTCATGCGCTGCACACAACCACCGGCAGCGGGGACCCGGCTCGGGGCCGGTTGGCCCCTAAGTCCCAAGCTCCTCGGTGGCCGGCCTCTCCCCTGCCGACGTACAGGTGTTGGCGACGTCGGCGGGGAAAAATACTCGTCGCTCGAGCTCGACGCAACTGCCGCGGCCGGTGTCATCACAGCGCCCACAGTGGGGTTGGATACCGGCGGCGGCGAGGCGGAGCTGAGCGAAGAATCCGGAGGTGGTGGGCGTGCTCGTGCAGCTGATCTCGTCAACATTTTTCAATTTTCATTCGTAGGTTTTCATTGTGTTTTGTCGGAGGAAACATGACAGTTGTCACCTCCGGTTCGGCAGTTTTTGAAATAAATCTGTAGGATTCTGGTGCATTTTAGTATTTTTAAATTATGTCTTGCTTATTATTGCTTCAGGTTTGTTGTAAGGTTTTTCATAAACTATAAAAACTGCGACTAAAATTAATAAAACTGAAAATAAATATAAATGAAAATTTCGTGACGTGTTGACGTTGGTGTTGCCAGCTATTATTATTATTATTATGTCTTGACAATTCTCGGGACCCTGGAGTCCCGGACCTTTAGAAGGCGTACGAGGGGCCAAAGCCAACTCGCAGAGGCCCGTTAGACGCTTTCAATGAAATGAGGCACCAACCGACGATTATCCCTGTACGCACTATGCAAGTGCACCCAAGGACAACCCCCGGTTGGTGCAGGACTATTGCAGTATATGGAAATAAAGAGATTGGACTATGGATTTGAGTGGCTAAAGTGGACTGGTTGCCTAGAACTATGAAAGGACTATGGCCCCTGCCGGCTCAATGTTTTTTAATACACGGATAAAATGGCAGGGGGTGACTTGCACACACAATAATGGGCCCCCGAAAAGGTCGCTAGCACATAGTGTCGTAGCGGCAAGGGGGCAACATGTCCTGAGGTGCTTGTGAGGAGTGGAGAGGTATCCCACGGTTCTCAGAACAATCCCAGAGCCCGGAAGATGGTCAAGATCCCTACAAACACTTACTGGAATACTTCCTTCCTCCGAGCACGTTTGCTCTTGCGAATCTCCACTCAAACCGGCCAATAAAGGCAAGAAAGAGGTGGGAGCTCTGTTCCTCGTCAGTGTTCACTCCAGCCGGCCAATAAAGGCAAGCGAGAGGTGAGAAACAAGACTTCTCCCGGGAGATAGGGTCCGTGGGGTCGCTACTGCCCAACAGCTCGCCACATGCTGCCCTGCGGGTTTCTGTATCTCTCTTGGTCTGGCTCCTCATCCTAGACCTGTTCCGGCAAAGTGAACTCTACCGGCACAGACCTAAAATTCGGAGCGCGCAAGCCCCACCACGACGTCAACGTAGAGATACTGCGGTGGGGTTATTATTATTATTATTATTCTTTTGTCTTTGACATATCTCAGGACCCTGGGGCCCCGGACCTTTGGAAGGCATACGAGGGGCCGAAGCCAACTCGCAGAGGCCCCTTAGACAACTTTTGAATGTTGAGAAGGCACCAGCCGACGATTATCCCTGTATGCACTATGCAAGTGCACCCAAGGACAACCCCCGGTTTGTGCAGGACTATTGCAGATCATGGAAACAAAACATATTGGGCTATGGGTTTGGGTGGCTATAGTGGATCGGGTACCTTGAACTATGGTAGAACTATGTCCCCTGCCTGACCAATGTTATTTATTATACACAGATAAATAGCAGGGGGTGACTTGCACACTCAATAATGGGCCCCCGGAAACGGTCGCTAGCACATAGTGACGTAGCGACAAGGGGGCAACATGTCCTGAGGTGCTTGAGGAGTGGAGAGGTATTCCACGGTTCTCAGAACAATCCCAGAGCCCGGAAGATGGTCAAGATCCCTACAAACACTTACTGGAATACTTCCTTCCTCCGAGCATGTTTGCTCTTGCGAATCTCCACTCAAGCCGGCCAATAAAGGCAAGAATGAGGTGGGAGCTCTGTTCCTCATCAGTGCTCACTCCAGCCGGCCAATAAAGGCAAGCCAGAGGTGAGGAACAAGACTTCTCCCGGGAGATAGGGTCCGTGGGGTCGCTACTGCCCAACAGCTCGCCACATGCTGCCCTGCGGGTTTTTGTATCTCTCTTGGTCTGGCTCCTCACCCTAGACCTGTTTCGGCAAAGTAAACTCTACCGGCACAGACCTAGAGTTCGGAGCGCGCAAGCCCCACCACGACGTCAACGTAGAGATACTGCGGTGGGGTTATTATTATTATTATTATCACTAAATTTTCATAGGGTGTTCTACTCATGAGCAACTTTCACTATGAGATCAACCCGTAAATCACGAAACATAAGTCATACATTTTGGTCGAGTAGGTATTGAACTTTTGTTTCAAACATCGTAATTTTTTTTTGTGATTTCAGAGTTGGTCCCATAGTGAAAGCTGCTGAAAATGTAAATCCAAGATGGCGGCTTCAAATATTTTCAAATTTCTCGTCACGGGTACTATTCATGGTTTTCCAGGCAATTACAGCTGATAGTGACATTAAAATGTAAATCCAAGATGGCATCTGCGAAAATTTCCTAATTTTTCGTCACGGGTGTCGTTTTATTGGTTTTCGAGAGTGTTAAAGCTGATAGTGACATTAAAATGTAAATCGAAGATGGCGGCTGCGAACATTTTCTAATTTTCGTCATGGGTGTCGTTTTATTGGTTTTCGAGGGTGTTAAAGCCGATAGTGACACTAAATTGTAAATCCAAGATGGCGACTGCAAAAAATTTCAAACTTTTTGTCATGGGTGCCGTTTTCATGGTATCCGAGGGTTTAAAGGCGATAGTGACATTAAAATGTAAATCCAAGATGGCGGCTGCGAACATTTTCTAAGTTTTCGTCATGGGTGTCGTTTTCATGGTTTTTGAGGGTTTTAAAGCCGATAGTAACATTAAAATGTAAATCCAAGATGGCGGCTGCGAACATTTTTAAATCTTTCGCATCCGCCATCTTGGATTTACATTTTAATGTCACTATCAGCTTTAATACCCCCCAAAACCATGAAAACGTTACTCATCACAATT
Source organism: Cosmia trapezina (assembly GCA_905163495.3). NCBI lineage: Eukaryota > Metazoa > Arthropoda > Insecta > Lepidoptera > Noctuidae > Cosmia > Cosmia trapezina. The sequence continues at coordinate 4,335,340 of LR991041.1, read as the reverse complement.
TTTTTTTAAATTTTCGCAGCCGCCATCTTGAATTTACATTTTATCGCCACTATCGCCTTTAAATCCTCGGAAACCATGAAAACGGCACCCGTGACAAAAAGTTTGAAATTTTTTGCAGTCGCCATCTTGGATTTACATTTTAGTGTCACTATCGGCTTTAACACCCTCGAAAACCAATAAAACGACACCCATGACGAAAAGTTAGAAAATTTTCACAGCCGCCGTCTTGGATTTACATTTTAACGCCATTATCGGCTTTAAAACTCTCAAAAACCATGAAAACGACACCAATGACGAAAAATTAAAAAAATATTCGCATCCGCCATCTTGGATTTACATTTTAGTGTCACTATCGGTTTTAACACCCTCGAAAACCAATAAAACGACACCCATGACGAAAAATTAGAACATTTTCGCAGCCGCCATCTTGGATTTACATTTTAACACCACTATCGGCTTTAAAACTCTCAAAAACTATGAAAACGACACCATGACGAAAAGTTAGAAAATTTTGCAGCCGCCATCTTGGATTTACATTTTAACGCCACTATCGGTTTTACAACCCTCGAAAACCATGAAAACGTCACCCATGATAAAAAAAAAAAAATGTTGGCAGCCGCCATCTTGGATTTACATTTTAACATCACTATCGGCTTTAACACCTTCCAAAAGCATGAAAACAACACCCATGATGAAAAATTTGAAAATTTTGCAGCTGCCATCTTGGATTTACGTTTTAACATCAATATCGGCTTTAACACCCTCGAAAAGCATGAAAACGACACCCGTGACGAAAAATTTGAAAATGTTCGCAGCCGCCGTCTTGGATTTACATTTTCACGTCACTATCGGCTTTAACATTCTCGAAACCCATGAAAACAACCCCACCGATATAGTGACGGTACCTTCCAGGGACAACCATTTTAATTCGGCAGCTTTGTATTTCTCGCGGGGATCACGTGTAACAAACGGAATATTTATGTGATCCCGATTTCCCGGTATTTCCAAATAAATAAAACCACGTTATTTATAAAATCGTTTCCATACCATGTATCCGATTAGTTGTGTATTCCCACATTTTCTGGAATCCCGGGATTTATTTGTTCGAGTTTTAATCGAACACTCAGCGAAAATGCATAATTGCATCGAACGCAAGTATGCACATTCGCTCGTTCACCTAAATGTGGGCCAGTTCGCGTTCAGGTCTCATTAGAGACACCGTACTCAAAAAACCATTTAAACCATTACCATTTTACCAATTAGTTAGTTATAAAGTTAACCATAATTTACCATTTCTTGTGATTAAGTGTAGTAGACTCAATATAGCTATTTCCCATATAATCCAAGACTTTAACTTTTACCATACAATACCTATCAATACGAGAAAGGTGTGTTAGGTCACCATAGCGCCGAGCACTAATTTCTACATGGTCCTTCGACAATTTAATTACCAGTGACAACCAAGTGACACAGTGCCACGCGAACCAGTTGCGAGCAATTTGGAGATCCTTGGATTGCAGAGACGGTTGGTTGGAGCATATAAGGTCAGATCAAACCATTTATTTATACTAACCAGTACGAAATATTTTAAAATCAACCCCAATCATGGATTCCGATTCTCTTTTTATCGCCCAAACGGAGCTGTATGAAATCCTTGACAAGTTTTTAATTAACATAAAGAAGGATGGATCCGAGAGGAAGACCATCGATAATTACAAGCGCAAGGCTTATATGTTGGAAGCATACTGGCGTGATTATCAAGACAACCACAAAAAAATGTGTCAGTTAGCAAATGCTGACCACATTTACTTCATAAAAGGATGTTTCGATACAGTCCAGGAAATTTATTTGAAAATTAAGGAGATTATAGATAAAACTCTGGGGCAGTTAGGCACAACGCAGTCGCAGGAAGAAAGCCCCCGTAGAACGAAAGCGGGAGAGGTACAACCATTACCAGGTATCCAGGCTAGGCAACAGCTAAGCATTGACCATCGCCAGCAGGAGGATGAGGCGGCGCAGCCACAACCAGGTACGTCGTCTCGCTATCACGAGTCATCGCAGCGAGAGAATTTACTCTATACAGAGAGAGGGTCCAGCAAGCTGAACGGGTTAGTAAAGAAGCAGAACATTAATTTCAAGGCGTTCATGAGAACCGTGAGTAATATACAAATAGATAAGTTCGAGAATCAATGGCAATTCGAGAACGCTCTAAAATCACTGGATAGCCGATGGGGTGAGATTGACAAACTTCATTGGGAAATTGAAGGTGAGGATGGGGGCGACGATATTACGTACCAAATGGAATTCTGCAAGCACGAGGAAAAGTACAGTGAGTTGACAAACGACATCAATAAAAAGATGTGGGCTGTGAAGCACCGTGAAAAGTCAGCTCCAAAGATGGACATCCCCGTGTTCAATGGGACTTACAACCAGTGGGTTCCGTTCAAAGACTTGTTTAGTGAAGCGATCGATAAAAACCCGTCGATGTCTAATGCGCAAAAAATGCAGTTTTTGAAGAGTAAGGTGACTGGAGAAGCAGAGCGTCTAATTCACCATTTACAGATTAGCTCTGACAATTACCAGGTTTGTTGGGAGATTTTAAGCCACAGGTATGGTAATAAGAAATTGATTTTCACTTCCCATATTAACATTCTATTTGGGCTTCCCAACATACAACAGCAATCGCTGGCCACAATTAAGAAGCTGCATGACGTAACCAAGGAGACGTTACACGCTATTCAGAATCTAGGAGTAGATATAGCAACTTGGGATCCACTTCTAGTGCACCTACTAGCGCAAAAGCTTGATAACGATACCTTCACCGAATATATAGAATCGGTCAAGAATCCCAGAGAGCTACCCGATCTGCAGGAGTTCCTAGAATACTTGGAGACGAAATTTACAGCGCTAGAAGCGTCTCGTCGCAAGCAAGAACCAGTTAACCAAAAAACCACGCCGCATCAACCATTAAAAAACAGCAACTACAACCAAAACCAGACGAAAATTTTTAACCGAAATAACCATCAATCAGGCAACAAAGATAATTCTAAGTCTAACATGAATGCATTACATGTGTCGCGGTCGATAACCTGTGCATTGTGCAATTCTGAACACGGATTGTGGCGTTGCCCTGAATTTTTGCAAATGACGCATGAGCAAAAATTAAATAAAATTGAGCAATTAAATTACTGCCAAAACTGTCTGTGCAGTCATAACAATAAACCATGTCAATCGAAGAAACGATGTCGTAAATGCTTAGTCACTCATAATACTTTACTTCACGAAGCATTGGCAAGCCAAAGTCCAACTGCGTCAGCAGAAGAAGCTACCAACAGTGTTGCGAACAAAAAGAGCACATCTAGGTCATCTCACGTGTCTTGGGATGATATGTCTGAAATACTTTTAGCCACCGCCATCATAAAAGTAAAGGGAGCTGATGGAACTCAGCACAAGATGAGAGCTTTAATAGACCAGGGTTCTCAACTGTCGTTAATCAATGAAAACGCAGCCCAGGTCTTGGGATTGAAGAGGGCTCATTTTAAAGGACAAATCTTCGGTGTCGGTGAAAAAGAAAATAGTACGAAGGGAATGTTACATATAACACTACAGTCTGCAAACAGTGACTTTATTTGTGACACAAACGTTATAGTCATGAATAAAATGATCAAACGACTGCCAAATAACACGTTTATCAAACCAACAACGTGGAACCATCTACAAGGTATACAATTGGCCGATCCAGAGTTTCACATAAGCAGACCCGTAGACATGCTTCTAGGTGCAGATGTTTACAGCAAAATAATGTTAGGAGGGATCTTGAGAGGAGACAAGGACAACCAACCAATCGCTCAACAGACGCAACTAGGATGGCTACTCTGTGGATCCATGGAACCACAATACCAATGTAACGTAGTTCTCAACAACACAGAAGACCTACTGAAATATTGGGAGAACGAAGACATAAACCAGAAGGTAGAGATGTCCAACGACGACCATGAGTGTTTACAGTTTTTTAAAAAAACCACTAAGAGGTTAGAGGACGGAAGGTACGAAGTACGACTACCACTTAAGCCGGAACTCAAGGATAAGTTGGGTGCAACCAAACCACAAGCATTAGCTCAATTTAGAAACTTAGAAAAGAAGTTTGAGAAGAACAGCGCGGTGAAAACCGACTACAAAAAATTCATGGACGAATATTTTACATTAAACCACATGGTACCATGCCATATTAACCAAGCGCCCGAATGCTACTTACCACACCATGCAGTCATTCGGGCTGAATCTACCACAACCAAGCTGAGGGTAGTATTCAACGCCTCAGCAAAGTCATCATCAGGGTACAGTCTAAATGACATCATGTACAGGGGTCCAAATATACAGAAGGATCTTCAAGAGCTCATCCTGAAATGGAGACAATTTCAATTTGTATATACTTCCGACATCGAGAAGATGTACAGAATGATCCGGGTGCACCAAGAAGATCAAGCTTACCAAAAGGTACTATGGCGAGAATCAAATAACCAACCAATACAATCATTTCAACTCGTCACGCTTACATACGGAACCAAACCAGCGGGATTCTTAGCGATGATGTGCTTGAAACAATTAGCGTCTGATGAAAGACTGAAATTTCCTGACGCAGCAAAAGAACTTGAAGACAGCTTCTATATGGATGACTTTTGCGGAGGCCGTCATTCAGTTGAAGCAGCAAATAAACTGAAATCCGATCTCATAAAATTATGCCAATTGGGAGGATTTAATCTTAGAAAATGGAACTCGAACAAACCAGAGCTATTAACTGATTTAGAGAGAGAGCAATGTGACCAGTCAACATACGAATTCAAGCAAAACGATTCTACCAAAACATTGGGTCTCTGTTGGAACCCACAGAAGGATAATTTTACCTTCAACTCCAAAATAGAACCCGAGTCACCTGCAATAATTACCAAAAGAGCTCTACTTTCGGATATTTCCAAGCTGTTCGATCCATTAGGATGGTTAACCCCCCTGAGCACTACCATGAAATTACTGTTTCAAAATGTCTGGTTGTCTAACTTAAAATGGGATGACCGCCTACCAGAGGAAATGAACTCCGAATGGACTAAATTAAAACAAGAATTTACGGAAATAAACAGTATGGAAGTCAACAGATGGCTAGGAATGGGAGAAAACCAAAATATAGAATTGTACGGATTCTGCGACGCCTCAAACAAGGCATACGCTTGTGTGATCTACTGCAAGGTAGTAAAGAAAGAAGGGACAAGCATTACATTAGTTGCGGGGAAGGCCAGGTTGGCACCAATAAGCAAAGTCTTATCTATACCGAGGCTAGAATTAATGGGAGCACATCTGTTGGCTCAACTAATGCAAAAAGTTCAAAATTGCTTATCAAGTTACCCTACGGACGTCTACTGTTGGACTGATTCAACTGCAGTACTAGGTTGGATACAAGGAGATCCGGCCCGATGGAAACCATTCGTAGCTAATCGGGTAACAGCAATCACCAAAACCATACCATCGAAACATTGGCAATATGTGAAGACGACAGATAATCCAGCTGACTGTGCAAGTCGTGGTTTGACTGTCAGGCAACTCAAAGACCACAAGTTATGGTGGCGAGGACCATCATGGCTGCCATCATACACAAACCAAGAAAACCACCAAACCATATATGAGACGAATTTAGAAGTAAAGCCGTCTATTTTAAAACAAACCAACGCGGTAGTCATCGGACAACCAACAGAATCGCTGACTACCGAAATTATTAATCATTTGATAAATAAGTATAGCTCCATTACAAAAATCATACGTATTTTTGCGTGGATACTGCGATTAGCTACCTCGAATAAACCAGTTCGCCGACCCTACCTCGAATTACACGAGCTTCGTCGCGCTAAACAGCTGATAATCAAAAACGTTCAGCAGGCAGAATTTACAAACGACCTACATTCCATAAACAAACACGGAAGAGTGCACTCCAAAAGCAAGATTTTGAGTTTGAATCCAACCATAGATGAACAAGGAATTTTACGTGTGGGTGGGAGATTAGAAAACGCTCACATGAGTCTAGAGATGAAACATCCCATCATCTTACCTCACGACCATCCGCTAACCACATTACTCATCGATCAAGCTCATAGATTGACTTTCCATGGCGGAGCGCGTCTAACGTTAGCAAACCTTCGACAACAATTATGGATTATCGGTGGATATATGGCAACTAAAAAGTTTATAAGAAAATGTGTCATATGCAGAAAACAGAATCCTGTACGGCAACACCAACTGATGGGAGATTTGCCGGAACCAAGAGTGAAACCAGAACATGCGTTTTATCACTGCGGCATAGATTACACAGGTTTCGTAGAGGTCAAAGCCAATAAAGGAAGGGGAATAAAAACTACAAAGGGGTACATAGCCGTTTTCGTATGTATGGTCACGAAAGCGGTTCACCTAGAACTCGTGTCAGACCTGAGCAGCTCCGCCTTTTTGGCAGCTCTAACCAGAATGGCAGCCAGAAAAGGGGCACCACGACATATATACAGTGATAACGGCACTAACTTCGTGGGAGCAAACAGGATGATACAGGAAGAATTTAACCAGCTTCAAGAAGTATTCAGTGATAGTTTTATAACCGAGATAACGGAGATGGGCATAGAATGGCACTTTAACGTACCTAGCTGGCCTAGTGCCGGCGGTCTATGGGAGCGAGCAGTACGCAGTCTAAAACATCATCTCAAGAGGGTCATCGGTCAACAAAGACTAACCTTCGAGGAGTACACCACATTGTTAGCAAGACTAGAAGCGTGCCTCAACTCTAGACCTCTTTGCGCGATAACCGAGGATCCTGATGATGTAAACTTCCTTACACCAGCTCATTTCTTATCAGGAAGACCAGGAACAACTGTAATAGAAACAGAGCAAGATGCTAGAACCAGATGGCACCTAACCAACAAATTATTCCAAGATCTTTGGAAACGATGGAAGACAGAATACTTGGTACAACTCTCATCTAGAACTAAATGGATGGAACCACAGAAAACCATAGGAATAGGAGATCTAGTGGTGATTCATGATGAGAATCAACCTCCAGGGAAATGGGCTCTTGGACGTGTAGTCGACACGCATCCAGGGAACGATGGTCTAACCAGAGCGGTTTCATTAAAAACAAAAAATGGGGTCATGAAACGCCCTATTGTGAAACTCGCAGTTTTGCCCGTTAACCAGAATAACGCAACGATATCAAAACCAGATATAAAACCAACAACCAAATTAATAGGAAGCAAAAGAAAACCAAATTCAAAAATCACAACTGTAGCAACTGTTTTACTGAGCTTTTTCATGCTGATTTTTCCATCTTACGGCTTAGACAACGCCAAACCATTACCAAGCAACCAGACGCTTTATTTTGACCCTATTTCAAAAGTACAATTAATCAGGGATAAATGGACATTAGTTATGTACTACGACATGGGACCTTATTGGACAGGCATAACCACCTATAAGAAAATAACAAATTATCATGAACAATTATGTGCAACCATTGAAACACAAAGCCATTGTAATACGATCGTGCAACAAACCCGGCACGATTACCAGGAACTCGAATACTACAATGAACTTTTGCTAACACAGCATTTTGATGTCCACGCTAGACGGCGAAGCGCCGCAGGGAAGACAGGTCGGCGCCGACGAGGCATTATCAACGGTGTCGGATATCTAGCGAATGACTTATTTGGAGTGTTGGACTCACGTTTCGCAGACCAATATGAAAAGGACATTGAAACCATAAATCGCAATGAGAAACACCTTTCTAATCTATGGAAAAATCAAACTTCCATAATTGAAGCAGAGTTCAACCTTATGAAGAGAATGGAGATCACTGTAAACAAACAGCACAAGTTAATAAACAAAAAACTTATGGATTTGCAAGAAAACGCGAGCACTCTCCAAAGAGAAATACAAAATATTTCATACGTCAATGACTTCACATTGTCAGCGATGTCTGGAAACAGCTTGCTGCAAGGATTAAGACGACTTCAAGACACGTTGCTCGATGCATTAACAGACATCTACCACGGTCAAATTAGCATACATTTACTGCCACCAACGCAACTTAAACGTGAGCTCCAAACCATATATGGCCAGATGCCAAGCGAACTCACATTACCAATAACTAATTTAGACACTGATCTTCAGTATCTTTACAAACTACTGAAGGTCAAAGCCAGAGCGACGCAAAAATATGTTATAATTGAAGTTACTTTTCCACTAGTATCCAGAGAAAGTTTCAAACTGTACAAGATAATACCTGTACCGCACCAAACAGACACCATTATGACCACAATAATACCAATTTCCGAATATGTGGCAGTCAACTTACAGAAAGATTCCTTCTTCAGCATGTCCACACAGGAACTAACGGCATGTCTACACCATGGACCAACTTATATGTGTCAACTGCTAAAACCAATTACAGACCTGCAAAATGACGAAACTTTTTGCGACAAGAACTTGGCAACCAATAAATGTAAAGTACAAAAAACCACCTGTACCAACGTATGGCGTGAATTACATTTAACTTCTCAGCACTTTTACTTTTGTTGTGACACCTACACAATAAAAATAATGTGCGGCGATCAGGTAACAGTTCGTCAGCTGAGCCAAGCCGGGGTCATTGGCATAGGTCAAGAGTGCGTCATCAAAGGAAAAGACTTCTCATTATATTCAATACGTCATCAGTCCAACCAAGTGGACATTTCACCAACCATTTACATGCCTGAATTCGATCAGATTAATCACTTGATTAACATCAAAATCCCTGACGAAACGCAGACTGATGACGGAAACCAATCCATAACCATGACCAGTCTGGGGGAAGCGATAGAGAAATTGAAGAAAAGCGATTCGGAAATAGACGATATATCACCCCACGATATCCACCAATACATAATTTGCTACGTATTGATGTCGATCGCTTTATGCGTGGCAGCAGTCTGCATGTGGCGGTATGGGCGACGTCGCCTGTGCCGGAAGGCTGACGCTGGGCACCGTGGCGAGGGATCCCGCCGGCAGCAGCCCGCGGTGACCCCGCCACCTCCGAGACGACGCCGCAGCGAGAGTCGCTGTCAACAAGAGTTAGCAGCGGCTCCGCTGACACCGAAACCAACCAGAAGAGGCGAACCATATTATAGTGAAGTGCTCAGTGCCAAGGATCTAAAGGACAAAAGTGAAATCAGTTTTCGTTTACACAATTATGCCAAACGCTGGCCTAGCGCGAACTATAGTGCGATCAAACGGGACAAAAATACGGACACAGGCAATCAAAATATTGCTTTTACTGTGGAAGACTCGATAGTATAACTAATTAGTTAATATTTTTAATAATTGTAATTATTTAAGTTTAGTAGACCAATATGTTTTGAATTTTTGCTCACGTCAATGTTCTTAAACTTACCATTATCATGTACTTACTTTTAGATACCATTCCGCATTTCTTCTCGCTCTCGGGAATATGTTCGAGTTTTAATCGAACACTCAGCGAAAATGCATAATTGCATCGAACGCAAGTATGCACATTCGCTCGTTCACCTAAATGTGGGCCAGTTCGCGTTCAGGTCTCATTAGAGACACCGTACTCAAAAAACTATTTAAACCATTACCATTTTACCAATTAGTTAGTTATAAAGTTAACCATAATTTACCATTTCTTGTGATTAAGTGTAGTAGACTCAATATAGCTATTTCCCATATAATCCAAGACTTTAACTTTTACCATACAATACCTATCAATACGAGAAAGGTGTGTTAGGTCACCATAGCGCCGAGCACTACTTTCTACATTATTTATAGTAAGAAAAAAATGCTAAGAAGCCGCTTCCATACTTTGTTAGCGAAATATTAACTTTAGGTTAATATGCATCCGATTATCCGATCTCTAATCATGACGCACAAAAATGATGAAGGGTTCCAACTCCGTATCGGTTATCCTTTGTTTTCTACATGAATAGTGTGATCTGTGCATTTATCCATTAAATATATTTCTTTTCCATTCTTCTTTAAATTTCCATTAATACAAATTAAATAATTGAGCTAAAAGTATCAAAATGCTCTAGCTTAGTAGAACAGAAGTTGTGACAATCCGTTTGACAGATAATAGTATTGCCATTATAAGAAATCAGCTAAATGGTCGTGGACGACTCGCTTGACAGACTTTAGTAATTATTTATGAGCAAGGCGCTTAATAATTTGTTCTTTAAATGTATGTTTACATAGGGCAAAAACATCAATATCATTAAAGTTATTATTGTAAGCCTGAACCAATCTCTGGAGCGGCGCTCTCCCCTGCATTTGTACGGCAGGGAGTTGTATCAAACAGTGTATAAGATTTTTTAAAAGAAGAACTTTATTGAGTCGTAGCAAGAGTCGCTTTTAGGGTTCCGTACCAAAATGGTAAAAAAGGAACCCTTATGGTGTGACTCAGTCTGTCTGTCTGTGTCTGTCAGTCTGTCACAGCTGGATATCTCAAGAACTACTAATGCTATCAACTTGAAATTTAGAATAGTTTTAGATGACGTTGACCCAACTATTTTGCAAATAAGAAACAAATTAAATATTTTTTTTTTTTTTGCAACAGGGACTGAAAGGGGGTCTTAAAAAAATAAAGTGGGGCTACTACGGCATGTGGGGTATCATATGAAAGAGCGCTGTTTTCACATTCTCAAACATTTTTTTTCTTTTTTTTAAGCCGCATAGTTTTCCACTTCTGATGAAAAATGTAAAAAAAAATACCGTTCCCTCCCCGTTTCTCCGAAGTTTGCAAAGAGAAAAATCTGAAATTATTCTATGTGATAGAAGTTTATGTAAAGATTACAGGAAAAATAAAACGATGTCTCTAAATATCACACTTTTTCAGAAATCGGAACGGAACCCTCGGTGCGCGAGTCCGACTCGCTCTTGACCGGTTTTCTATTTAAATGATTTTGCGGAGTGTCCCATCTGTATTAATCTGTGGTTATACTTACAGTATAAGAAATAACAGCGACAATAGCGTTAGTACCACACGGGTAGTCGTCAAGTCCAATATTATCATAATGTGTGGCTCTGAACAGCGGCGTGGCGGGGGTCTGGAGCCGGTATAACTTGGTCTCTGCGTTAGTGAGCCACGTGTGGATCGGGGTCCCCATGGTTTGTTTACCCATCTGACATTGGTACATGTTACTGAAACAAAATGGTTTTGGTTTAGTTTAGAGAGACAAAAAATACATAAAAAGTGATTGAAAATGATTATTAAACACGAAAAAGTTGGCGTCGGCTTCCAGTCTAACCGGATGCAGCTGAATATCAGTATTTTACATGGAGCGACTGCCTATCTGACCTCCACAACCCAGTTACTGTATAATACCCCCTAGGTAAGACTGGTTGTCAGACTTTCGGGCTTCTGACGACCCGTAACGACTGTCAAAGATCCACGAATGACAGCCGGGACCAACGGCTTAACGTGCTTTCCGAGGCACGGAGGAGTCTCGGTATGTAAAGATGGCCACCCATCCACGGACCAACCCCGGAAAGCATAGCTTAACCTGATGGATCGACCCGTGCGGCTGTTATTACTTAGCCACGAGCTCCACGAGCCACGAGCCATGAAAAAGACTGAAGAATGAAAAAGATAAAAGACATTTATTCTTGCACGGCAGTCAAAAAACCGGACAAGTGCGTGTCGGACTACGCACAATGAAGGGTTCCGTAGTTGGGATGAAGTTATCCCAACAAGAAACAAAACATTATAGTTTGAAAAACATGTTCTCCCATACATTCCAACAGTAAATGTAAGTTTGTACGCACAATATTGAGAGATTTACCATGTTCTTTTAAGACTATATATAGACTTCTTATAGGTTTTCCTGTAATCTATAGGTATAGAACTATTTTCTGTAATTTTTGTACAGTAAACCTTTTTCTGTTAATGTTTTACTGTTGTTTGTATAGGTACTGTAGAATTATTGTTTGTTTTTCCTAATAACATACAATAAAAAAATATTAAATAGTGTGGCGGCATCTACATCGCCACATATGAACTACGCATCAATGACATGACGTCACGCAATCCTGCATCGCGCAATTAGAGTTTACCACGCGACTAGCATATATACAACGTCCCGACATCAACCGTCGGGCAGTAGCCTACCAGACACGACACCCGTCTGGTCGGAGGATCCTCCCTTTTCTATGGAGGATGAGTGAACTTTACACCCTGTTCCTCATGCCTCTATACTGGTGACCCCGAGCATGAACGTCAGCGCAGCCTTCGTGCAACTACATCAGCGTGACGTCATCAGCATCACTTCCTCAAGCTTTCGAGCGGCGAGTCACACAGCCAGCCAGCATCCACGGCTTCAACAGGTATCCTGACCACCAGCATGCAGCGGACGCGCATTCCTGGTCATCACCTTCAGCCTCAACCCAGCGCTGTACACTCCGACTCACTGGAGTATAACGCAGCGCCACCCCGACTCACTGGGGTATCACCGCAGACAGTTCCGACTCACCGTGAACTATGCGGCACCCGGTTCCGACTCACTGGAACCACAACTGGCACTGGCAAGCATCGCAAGATACACGACTCAGCCCACTATCAACCTCCGGTCTCCGGAGGGGAGTGATGTGGCGGCATCTACATCGCCACATATGAACTACGCATCAATGACATGACGTCACGCAATCCTGCATCGCGCAATTAGAGTTTACCACGCGACTAGCATATATACAACGTCCCGACATCAACCGTCGGGCAGTAGCCTACCAGACACGACACCCGTCTGGTCGGAGGATCCTCCCTTTTCTATGGAGGATGAGTGAACTTTACACCCTGTTCCTCATGCCTCTATAAATAGTAAACTGACCGTGGCGACTGATTACAATCCGGCATCGGCACTAGTTGCGCCAAGTTGCTCATGAATGCAGTCTGCGATAGCTCCACGTGGGTCGTTTTACCTGAAATGAGAAATACAATATTTACTTAAGTATTCGCGTAAGTCACGACGGATTCAAACAAATAAATATGACACTGACATTTAATTTAATTGTACTTTTGTGTGTTATGCTATGTCTTTCTTTTGTGTGCACCAAATAAATGTTTAATATATCTATCACACAGAGACACACACACACACACAGACAGACACCCACACACACAGAGTACACATACACAGACACAGATTTACTACTCTTTTTTTTCCACATATTATAAAATAAATTTTGGAAATTAATACTTTCTAAAATCAAATAAATGTTCAGACGATTATTCAAACCTAGCAAGCATATCGCAGATATTTTCATGTCTAATTGTCTATGGGGTTATTTAAAAGACAAGGTGGAAATTAATAAATCCAGGACAATCGAGCAACTGAAGACGAATATCCGAGCTTAAATACGGTTGTTAACTTCTCGAAATGCTCTTGAAAGAGCCCGTCTTTGTGAGGCTGCAAATGTCGGTCATTTACCCGCCGCTAAATTTAAGAACAAACCCTAAAATGAGTTTTTTTATTATACGTTAACACTAGCGACTCCGCGCCCGCTTGCACGGGTAACCCGATTGCTGCCAAACTTCACAGGATCACTAGCTGGGCTAATTCAATTCAATTCAATTCAAAATATTTAATTCGGATAAGGTATATCCATATAATATCTGAAGTTTGCCTGAAAAATCGCTCCAGCCGTTTTGTAGTCCATAGGGAACACACATACAATACAAACGTCGATTTTTATACACATAATATATAAATTAATAACTATTAAGATTAATCAATAAAAAAAATATGTATAAAAACATGTACACAATAACATGTGTATTTGTGTGTGTGTATGTGTACCGATGTATTTTGTTTGCGTTATGTGCGAACGATTACTTCATTTATTTGTTTTTTCTTATGGTGTCTGACATAGACAACTGTTACCAGCCTCAAACATCATCAACATAGAAAATACAAGCGATTATGATCGGAACTGACAATAGAACGTATTTTTAGCGCTAATTTTCCGATGAGAGGTTGATGACCGGATGCTTCACAATAGCACAGATTAATACAGATGGGAAACTCGGCAGTTTAGGTATGAAGCTACAAGTACACGGCGGGCCCCGTCCACGGGGCTAATTCAGTAGAAATGCCGCGCGCCGAAGGTATAAGAGTTACGCGATAGAAAGAGAGGCAATGTGTAGGTGAATATAACCGTAGGTAATTAGCGTTCTGCGAACTGAATTGCACTTTATTGTGTCATAGCAAGAGTCGCTTTTTATTTAAATGATTTTGCGGAGTGTCCCATCCCATCTGTATTAATCTGTGACAATAGTAGGCTATGTTCTATAGAGGTTATACCTTTAAGTATCTCATTGTGTGTGACGGCTATGTCGAGGTACAGTTGCTCCATGGTACCGATGAGCTCCAGTTGTCCAGTGGAGATGTTGATGACCGGACGCATCATGCGTGCTTCGCTCGTCATAAGGAATACGCCCGCGTATTGGGAGCATATCTGTAAAAACGTTATTATAAGTTTAGTTTAAGTATATGTAGTTTAAAATTTCTACTCGAGCCACCAATCTTTTTAAAATGTTGATTTTTCTTCTTTTTTTTTCTTTTAGATTTTTGTCAGTGTACAAGTACATACAATATAAAAGGTATCATTTTGTAAGAGGGCGGAGACGTAGTGTCCTGAAATACAGGCCTAGAGCTTAGCTTAGGCGCCAGTCTCCCAGAATATTGAAATGTTATATTCATGGAGTATTGTGTATTTTCTATTATACTGTGGTGAGAAAATAAACATTTATCTTATCTTATAGTACACACATATGCCTAGCCTTTCTCCAACGATGTTGGGGTCGGCTTCCAGACTAACCGGATTCAGCTGAATACCAGACATGGACATGGAGCGACTGCTTATCTGACTTCCACAATCCAGTTACTGGGTAATACCCCTTGGACAGACTTTCGGGATTCTGACGACCCGTAACGACTGTCAAAGATCCACGAATGACAGTCGGAACAACGGCTTATTATATAACTTATTTTTTCTCAAACATGCATGGAAATGTTGTCATTATTTTCGAATAAAGAACACGCGAAGTATCGAATTTACGGTCAAAGAAAATCAAATCCATTGCAGGAGCGTTTTTTGAATTTGGAACATTACAGCGCTCCAGCAATGTACAACATTGCTGGAGCGCTCCAGCAAGGTTGTGGCTGTATAGATAGCCACAAATGCCTTTCGGCACAAATGTTGGATAGAAAATTGGCGGCAAAGCTGAAAATTCATCTTGATTTCAAAATTTATATTTAAGTATTATGTATGTAAATAACAAAACATTCATAATAAATGTAAAGTGAAATGAAGATTGATTGTAGGTACTCCACAGATTTAAGATCAGAAGCCAAATTTACAATGGAAAACCTGCTTCCAGCGAAGTCAAAAGAAAAATACATGAAACTAGGTAAGTACTTATATGAAAATTTTATGATTTGGAAAAACGAGAAAAAAGTGACCATTTTCTCTGAAACAGTATTTTTGGCGTATTTTAATGAGATTGCTAAAACAAAAAACCCATCTACATTAAGGACAATTTATTCCATGCTGAAATGTACAGTTCATATTAAAAACGGCATTAACTTGAAAAATTATGGAAATTTTATTTCCCTGCATTCTTTTGAGAAAAGCACTATATATGCCTCGGCGGAAATGGCAATTGCCTGTCTCGTATTAGTGAAGTCCTCGCCTACGGCTCGGCCTTCAAACTCATACTCGACCTGCAATTGCCTATTTCACGGCCTTTGCAATAATGTACTATTAATTTAACTTATTTATTTTTTTGGACAACATGATCCATTTTGTTAGTAAAATAATGCTTTAAACCTATGTTAGTTCACACATACACGCATACAATTTTTGAAGAACGGACAGTCGTACCTATCCTCTAAAGTCTAACACATTCAGGATGCTGTTGTTAAAGCGTTGAGCAGACGGTGGACGGGCTAAGTGCCCGCGGACAACTTATCCACGGTTATAGAACGTATGAAATCCCAGCAGTCTATTTGACCTAATTCTGCGTTATTGCCTTTTCCATACGTTCTATCGTCGCGGACAAAATGTCCGCGGATAAAATGGTCCTCGGCTACTCAGCGTCTTAGGCCACTTGAATTAAAATGAACAGAAACCAAAAAGTGCAATTATATGTATTGTTTTACAATGCTGCGAACACTTTGTTTGTTTGTTACATTGATTTTACAAAGGAAAACCGGTCAAGAGTGAGTCGGAGTGTGCTATTTAGAGACATCGTTTTATTTTTCCTGTAATCTTTACATAACCTTATCACATAGAATAATTTCAGATTTTTCTCTATCCAAACTTCGGAGAAAGGGGTGGGGAACGGTATTTTTTTATCATTTTTCATCAAAGGTCGAAAACTATGCGGCCTAAAAAAATATACATTTTTTATTTCTTTCTTATTTGCAAAATAGTTCCAAATTTCAAGTTGATAGCATTATTAGTGACAGACAGACATATAGACTGAGTCGCACCATATACAAAGTGGATCTGGAACTACGTCATTAAATTAAAACGAGCACAGTACTAGTCCATCGAAACATTTTAAAACACGAAGATTAGTAGTTAATGGAAAATTTAAAAATTGCAATTTTCAAACAAAATAAATAGCAGAATCAACTGCATAAAAAGTAAACACGCTTTATCTACGAAACGTCACTGACCTGTCGCGCAGCGCAGTGCCGGACGCAGCGGGCGGGGGGGCGGTGCGCGGGGCGTAGGTAGGTAGTAGGGTCCACACATTGCACAGTCCGCCCCGGCAGGTGGTCATTCATAAAAATTGTCAAAAACAGTTTTTATGAGTGACCGCCTGCCGGCGTACTGTAAATGTGTGGGGCCCTAAAGTCGGAGAACAACAAATCAGCGACATAAACTCACTAAGTTGCACGTTGTTAGTTAAAAGATCACTGATTGAATAATTAATCACATTCACAATCAGGATTTCCATCATCAATAGTCAAATTTTTAAATTTTCAAAGTGTCCACCATTGTGCATTATGCACAAGCGACATCGTCTTATTAAATTTTCACGGACTCGTCTTAACTAGTCCCCATCTGCCATTCTGTTAAGTTTGTCGAAGGCATTCATTATTTTAATTTTTAAATCGTCCACAGTCATCTCGTGCATACACCTCGTATTTTACGGCTCTTCCACAAAAAGAAATCCAGTGGTGTCAGGTCCGGTGACCGTGCTGGCCATCGAATAGGTCCAGAACGGCCAATCCACTGGCTTCCAAAGAAATCCGTTAGTCGCTGTCAAACAGGCACTACGCAATGGGCGGGCGGGCAAAGGTAAATCGTCCGTATAGTCCGACACTGGCCCACTAAGAAGTTCTAAAAATTTCTCTGCATTTAACGTCCCATCAATAAACACTGGACCTATTATTTTTGACCGACATTTGTTCCTATGATTTCCAGCGCAGACATTTAGTGAAAACCAAACGCGGGTTTTCGTTACTCCATTATGGATGCTTATTCCAAACTCCATTTCTTGTAAACGCGCGCGGCTCGTCTCGGGATAAAAAAGTACGTGTGCTGTCCTTAAAGGGCGCCGTTATGCACTGACCGAGTCCGGGACTTTTTGCCGAAAAAATTCCGCTCACACACACACACTCACAATTGTCTATGCACCACTAATGCATAATTTGCGTAAGTAACTATTTCTTTTTCTTTCTAATTGTAGTATGTATTTTGTGGGAATGGGCGGGGTGCGTCAGAATGGAATCGTATGACACCTTTCTCTGTCTTTCAAGCATATTGAGACGTAGAGAATAGAATCATATGTTTTGCACAGGTTCTTGACCTCACAATGTTTACCTATTATTACGGACTCAGATCTACATCATGTTGAAAAATAAGAAAATGTAAAATAATTTCCTGTGGCTAAAGTAATCATTGGATTTGATTGATTTTTTGTATACGGGTAAAGAACATGACACTCTTTACGTGGATTATAGGAATGTCAATCGTCCTGCTCCACTTTGTATAGGTTTCATTTTACTTTTTACCATTTTGGGACGGAACTCTAAAAAATTATTGACTATGTGGAAGGTGATATAACTAAGAAGAAGTGAATTTTGAGATACCGGCTTTCATATTAGAAAGAAAATAATAATAAAATTATGTGTACTCCTCCAACCACAAATTAATTGGAATAACAACAAGAAGACAACGAAAGGCAGCATAAAAAAAAATAACCCACCTGTTTCTTAGGCACTACCACAATCTCCGTGGTGATAGGCACCTCCTCGCCTTTGATCTTCAGGGTCCGAAGGTAAGCAGCGGACTTGTCCACCGTGTCCTCTGCGAAGTACCCCACCAGCCTGCCATCCACGAATACCGGATACTTGTACACGTCGCGAGATAGCGGCGTCTGGCTTACTGAGCTGATGGCTTCCATTCCTGCGCGATAACAAATTAAGTAATAAAAAAAAAGTAAGTAATAAAAAGTAATAAATTAAATAATATAGCAATATTAATTATCCATGATCTCCTAAAACAGGGCTTCCTCTCTCCTACCCTTTTACTGTGCCCTACAGGGTCCATAATGATCTCAATTATATACTATACCACCTAAGTACACATTATGGTAAAGCAATAAAGATATTGAGTATTGAAGTGTTAACTATCTTTTACTGAAGGAGGACAAATTTTCCGGGATAAAAAGTTGCCTATGTCACTTTCTGGCTCACTATCTCTATGTCAAAAATGACATCGATCCTTTACTCCATTGCTGCGTGAAAAATAACAAACAACTTTCACATTTAAAAGTAGTCACAGCGCCAAGTTCGTAACTCATTCAAGAAAATCTATTCAGCCATCATTGCGTTATTAGTTATTTTCTAGTTGATGAATGGATGTGAGCGCTTTCCACCGGTCTGATCGAGTCCAAATTTGGTATTCTGATACTTCAAGGATATTAGAATGACATAGTAACCCTGAACTGATGCTGCAGCATTACCTGGAATTGACAAAAACCACTCACTCACCACACTCACTCACCACCACACTCACTCACACTCACTTCACTCACCCACCACCACACTCACTCACCCACCCACTCACAATCAATCAAACTTCCTCACCAACTCACAGCAGAGGTATAGTGTTACGGCTTATTGCAATGGTCTCAATGAATAGATGTCAATCAGGGTCTGATGATGGAGTAGCAAAAAAAAAAAATGAGAGTAAATTAAACAACAAGTTAAAATCATTGAGAATTTAGAAACTTAGCATAATATGTTACTCTCTGGGCCAAAAAAAAAAGAATGAAATTGGGATTACTTACCGCATCTTTCTAAGACTTGTGGTAATGTTGCAATTTGCTTCGGGTCGGCAGGTTGAGTTACCTACAGATGATAAAAGTGGAAATATATTATCTGTAGCTACTGTTTTCACAATTTAAATGTCTTTAATATTTTGTGTAGGTTAGGGTTCAATTTAGATTGGCGAGAAGTTGACACAGGGAAACAAGCGTATGTCTTTGATGGTATTTATTGGCAACAAACTTAATTTTTTAAAAACCGGCCAAGTGCGTGTCGGACTACGCACAATGAAGGGTTCCGTATTTGGGATGAATTTATTCCAGAAACAAAAACATGTTCTCTCAAACATCTTTATACGTCACAGTCAATTCTCTAATTGCAAATGCAAGTTTGTAATCGCATTTTTTTTATATTATCTCAATCTGCCTAGCCTTTTCCCAACTATGTTGGGGTCGGCTTCCAGTCTAACCGGATGCAGCTGAATACCATTATTTTACATGGAGCGACTGCCTATCTGACCTCCATAACTCAGTTACTGGGTAATACAATACCCCTTGGTAAGACTGGTTGTCAGACTTTCGGGCTTCTGACGACCTGTAACGAACGACTGTCAAAGATCCACGAATAACAGCCGAGACCAACGGCTTAACGTGCTTTCCGAGGCACGGAAGAATCTCGGTATGTAAAGATGGTCACCCATCCACTGAACAACCCCGGCAAGCGTAGCTTAACCTGACGGATCGATCCATGCGGCTGTTATTACTTAGCCACGAGCTCCTCGCCTTATTATAAAACTATAAATTAACGATTTTCGGACTTTTTTCTTTACTTGTGCTGTGAGTCCTTGCTTCTTGCTAATTTTCATGATTCTAGGTCAACGGGAAGTATGCATTACAGGTTTTGTTTTATTTGCGAGTATCAAAATATGTCGCATAACCGGCCGTATTTTTTTAGTGCGTTGATTTACAAGCTTGATTTTCTTTAGAACTTCAAGGGACCGTAGACCTACGTATTTGATATTAATTTCAACTTGATAGCTCCACGCGTTCCTGACTGACAGACAACAAAGTGATCCTATAAGGATTCAGTTTTTTTTCCTTTTGAGGTACGGAACCCTAAAAAAATGTTGCGCCGACCCCAAGTAACGTAGGAAAAAGACAGGAAGAAGTTACCTGTGCAGTCATAGTAAGATGGTTGAGCAGTCCGCAGGGTGCTCCGTCGGGCGTGTGCACGGGACACACGAAGCCCCACGCGTCGGGAAGGAGTTGTCGTGCTTCTGTCGTGCGCATCTCCATGAAGAATGAGCCTCGATGGATGGACCTGCACGAAAATATACATAAATAATGTAGAAAGACTGTTTACGTATAATCGTATAAAACAGAAAATATACATAAATGATGTAGAAAGACTGTTTACGTATAATCGTATAAAACAGAAAATATACATAAATGATGTAGAAAGACTGTTTACGTATAATCGTATAAAACAGAAAATTTACGGTGCTACTTTGATTTTTTTGCTATATTGATGTTTCAAATGATTATAATGTACAGACGACAGCAGGTCAAGCCACCCGAAACTGTCAAATTTTCCCAATCAACCTTGAACCTAATGCTTTAGCGATAAAGATGAAAATCTATTAAAGAAATTTGACATATTGTAGTAGCTTGATGTTCTGGTGTCTGTACTTTAGTAATAATTGTATCATAATTACAGCAATTTGCAAAACAAACAAAAAAAAAAAATTCGCAGCCTACGATGAAGGAATCGCCTTAAACGTTATTTTCTTGTGCTAATTATGACAATACTTAGCAGCGCCCCGCGGTTTCACCCGCGTAAGTCTCGAAACCGTAACAATATGGTGATAAAAAGTACTCAACGTGTTAATCCAGGTTATAAACTATATGTGTGCCCAATTTCATCAAAATCCGTTCAGCAGTTTTTGCGTGAAAGAGTAACAAACATCCATCCTCACAAACTTTCGCCTTTATAATATTAGTAATAAATAATAAAATAAAAAATAAAAAGCCTTTTATTTCCATATCAAATATTTGTTTGTTAGTACTTATAAATCTAGTGTTAGTATGGTTAGCTATTTTTCTTGGATGTGGATCCCTCTTGGACCTCCTCCTTCTTCCATAACTCTCTATCTTTCGACGGCACGGTTGGCGCAGTGGTTGAGCGATTGACTGCTGCGCAGCATGTCGCGGGTTCGATTCCCGCACGGAACAAATATTTGTACGACCTACAAGTATTTGTTCCGAGTCTGGGTGTTTTTCTATCTATATTATGTATGTATTTACAAAAAAAAATGTATATAAGTAGTTTATCAGCCATCTAGTTACCATAACACAAGCATTAGGTTGCTTAGCTTGGGACTAGATGGCGTTGTGTGAAATGTCCAAGGATATTTATATTTATTTTATATTTATATCTTTGCCTAGGGCCATCCAGTTTTGCCCTGCTTTTGCAATGATATATTCGCCGTCACTTCGTATTCAATAGTTTATTTTTGTGTTTTTTATAAATATGTATGATAGTCTGTAAGGTATTTATGTTATGGGTCATAGTTACCCGAAATAAATGATATATCCTTAATATATAAAAATCAATGCCACTTTTCGTTGTAATTTTATAACTCAAGAACGGCTGGCCCGATTTAGCTGATTTTGGTTTTGAAATGTTTGACGTAGTCAAGGGAAGGTTTAAACGATGTGAAAAATTGGAAAAGTTGCCGGGAAAATTGGAAAATTCGGGAAAACTGAAAGAGGATTTTCTATGGGAATTTTGAATTATTGAAATTGGGACAAGACAACGTCTGTCGGGGCAGCTAGTTATATTATATTATTATTATAATATTAGTAGGATTAAAAACTAACTTGAAATGTGACATGTATCGCATCCTGTTGATATTCTCCGCCACTATAGTCAGTCCCTTGTACTGCGCCAGGTTCACGTTGTTAGACGGCGCGTTCCCGGTCGCCAGGAACGTCTCCATCTTCTGCTCCAAGTTGCCTGAACTGCGGAGGATTTGTTGCAGCTCGTGCTGTAGAATAAGGGCTTTTTAAGTTACCTAGCCTTGAAAGAATCCGAAATCATAGTTTAATCACAGATTAATACAGATGGGACACTCCGCAAAATCATTTAAATAAATAGCGACTCTTGCTACGACACAATAAAGTGCAATGCAGGTCGCACAACGCTTATTACCTACAGTTATACTCAACTATAAGTTGCCTCTCTTTCTATCGCGTAACTCTTATACCTTCTGACCTACTGAATTAGCCCCGTGGACGGGGCCCGCCGCGTACTTTTAGCTTCATACCTAAACTGCGGAGTGTCCCATCTGTATTAATCTGTGCTTTAATGTAGAAAACTTATAAAAATGTGGGTAGTCAAACGGGCATTTAATTTTAAGAAATCAAGAGAAATATTATGTACAGCATAACAAGCCCTCTCTTCGAGAGGGAATGGGCTGTAATCTACCACGTGGGCCTAGTGCGGGTTATACATACATACATAAACGGCATGTAAGTTATTGCATGAATTTTATTGTAAGTTAAGGCGAAAGCGCCAGGGTAGCCCGCGAAATTCAAAATTTCTTACGTTTTTTGCAATTTGTAGGTCAGTGTGAGCTTGTATGTTGATTAAAATATGATTCGCGGCCGTAGCTAATATGGCTTTACAGAATTATAATCATTAGAATCAGCAATACAACTCCATAAGTTAGCATTTACCTCAAACCTCGTGATTTCATGAAATCGCTACATTTGAGGTAAATGCTAACTTATGGAGTTGTATTGCTGATTCTAATGATTATAATTCTGTAAAGCCATATTAGCTACGGCCGCGAATCATATTTTAATCAACATACAAGCTTAGACTGACCTACAAATTGCAAAAAACGTAAGAAATTTTGAATTTCGCGGGCTACCCTGACGCATCAACCTTAAGGTGTATTGATTATTTTTATGGTCAAAATTATGTAAATACATATTTCTTATTGTCGCGTACGAGTCTAGATGCAACCTGACACGGACCTTCAAATTGCAAAAAAAACCCAAAAAAAAAATAATTTCGCGGGCCACCACTGCGCATCTCCCTTAAGTATTAACTGACACATAAGTCAAAATTGACCATGATCAAGTAAAATTTTTACTTCCACCCTACCTGTAACAACAGCTGCCCTACGTTAAATTCAAGTTTAGCTACGGCCCTGATGGAGTTGTATTGCTGATTCCAAAATTTCTTCATCAACCTTAACTGCACTACCGAACTGCACTATCTTCATCAACCTTAACGGCACTACCGAATTGGGACACTCTGTAGGTAGCGTATGTATGTAAAAAAGAATGGTTTTAGGTATTTAATTGATTTAATTATTATTTTTTATTTATTTTTTTTATTTTTTTACGAATAATTATTATATTGTTTAATTGGAATTCTCTCAGTTAATCTTATTATGACAACTTGTATGATTATGCTCTATTTTGTAACTTATCATTATAAGTTACAAAATAGAGCATAATCATACAAGTTGTCAACTATTGACATGTAATTTTTTTATAATTATTAATAAATAAAACTAAACTAAACTAAATAAATAAATAAAAAAAATAAAATAAATAAATAAAGCCACGCCTTCTTCCCATGGGGGTAGGCAGAAATTACAGAACACCACCTTCTATGAGACACTCCTTTTGCCTAGTTTACGTTCATACATGTGGTCATACACGCACGCCGGTTGCTAGTACTACGACCCTGACCTTTCTGAAGAACATCACCAATAAGGTCACTATACGTCTTCCTAGGGCGTCCCCTCCCGGCGTTCCCACTCACATCTACCTTGTAAATACTTTTTGTTAGTCGCCTTCATTCATCCTCTCAACATGACCAAACGATCTAAGCATACTCTTTTCAATTTTTGTCACTACTTTGACATTTAATTACTCAGACACTGAAAAATTGCTAGATGTAATGCAATAAGTTTAATAATGTTAAGTAATTTTCTATTTTTTTATTTAAAATATAATTATAATGTATAAATGCTAGCTCTTATATGTACAGTAACACATTTTCCACTAATGCACTCAGCGTTGTTAAGTGATGGCCTGAAACACAGGTTTTAATAAACCTACATCAGGCAGGTCGCTATTGTAATAATTAGACCTATAACCGATAAATATAAATTATACACTAGATTTTTAACATAGCTTAAGTTTTTCATACTAATATTACTATGTACTTTGTAATGATGTAACTTTTATGTAATTTAATTAATTAATGTGAACTTATGAATAAATATTCTATTCTATTATATTCTATACTTTAGTGCGGATTGTGCATAATGATAATCAAGTATTTATATTCCAATCTGTTTCTCAAACACAGAGCAAGTGCTATCTGAACTACTAATGACATTTACACAAAATGTCTAACTAAAAGTATTTGAATACACGGGAGACAGTTTGTGTATAAAAAAAAAAAAATAATTTCATTGAAAGCGTCTCTAACGGGCCTCTGCGATTTGGCTTCGGCCCCTCGTACGCCTTATAAAGGTCCGGGACCCCTCCCGAGATATGTAAACATATAATAATAATAAAAGTAAGGTTTTTTGTGTTTAATGAAGAATCTCATAATCATAGGTAAGATCAATTTGTAGAAATCTCAATCTCGAAATGTAAAATATATCAAAGAATGGTCACCCATCCAAAGACCGACCTCACCAATCACAGCTTAACGGATCAGAACTGACCTGTCCAATAACCAGTTTATTGGTAGTCCTGGCCTTCCTCATGACCTGCATGCTGACTATGGAGATCAGCTGCTGCAGTCTTTCCTTCAGGACCTGAAGGTAGAGGTGGCCGCCCACCAGGAGTTCTTGAACCATTACAGCATCTGCACCTTCCACCTGGCAATCAGAAAGTAGTATTAGAAATGGTTTCTAGTGGATCAGGAATAAACGTTCAGTTTTTTGTTGGTTTTTTTTTATTAATTATGTTTTCCACCATTAATGATAAAATTGTTAAAATCTAATTTCTTACATTTTTGTGGCTTTAAGGTGCTACGGAGAATCACTGACTCCTAAGTCACAGGAACTTACACCTAGTTTAGGAGTCAGAGTATTTAGACTTTGAACTTTGTAATAAGCCTAATAAGTGTTAGTCTTAAGGATATTTGTTATGAGCTTTTGGTGAAATAAAGAATTTTTTTTTTTTTTTTTTAGTTATATAAACTGAATGGAATAAAACCAGGGGCCGTACTATGACCACAGATTAATACAGATGGGACACTCCGCAGTTTAAATATGAAGCTACAAGTACGCGGCGGGCTCATCTCACTGGGTCAATTCAGTGTGGGCTGCCGCGCACCGGCCGGCTCGCACGTTAGTTCGATACTCACTCACGCGCCGCGTCGTAAAAGAAGACGACCCTAACGAGTCCGAAGGTATAAGAGTTACGCGATAGAAAGAGAGGCAACTTGTAGGTATAATATAACTGCAGGTAATAAGCGTTGTGCGACCTGAATTGCACTTTATTGTGTCGTAGCAAGAGTCACTATTTATTTAAATGATTTTGCGGAGTGTCCCATCTGTATTAATCTGTGCTATAGTGTGAAAAAAGATCATGTATCCACCATGATTCCGTTGAGAAACAAGGATGGTGCTATAGGTCGTATATAGCTCCATCTCTCTCTCTCTTTCTCTCACTGGAACCATAATGGAGCCATGATCTCTTTTCACGTCATAGTATGACCCCTAGACAGGCAGAGCTTGTTCTTTATAAAATGTTAATGTTTTCTGTACCATCGACAAACGCCAGGCCTTACTATAGTGCGCGCGGAACTAGTTGGCCGCTCCTTAGGTGGCGACAGGGGTGATAATAATGATAATGATAATTATAATTAATGAAAAAAACATTAAGATTGATGCGCCAGGGTAGAACGCGAAATTCAGATTTTAAGCGGGTTTAGTTAAAAAATAATATTTTGCCTTACGAAGGCAATTTAAATAGGTTAGCCACTAAAATCGAAAAAAAAAATCTATATATTTAAATACATAAAATAACAAAAAAAGTGAGATATGTTTGGTTTGCGCCGGGCTTGGGTCACAGATGACCCTTCTTCTTTCTTACGTTTTTTGCAATTTGTAGGTCAGTGTGAGCTTGTATGTTGATTAAAATATGATTCGCGGCCGTAGATAATTTTACAGAATTATAATCATTAGAATCAGCAATACAACTCCATAAGTTAGCATTTATCTCAAATCTAGCGATTTCATGAAATCATGAGGTTTCGGCTCAAAAACAACCTCGCCTACGGCTCGGGTGTTTTAATTTCGCCTCGAACGCAATAACAAATGTCCACGAGTATCAAACGACGTTTTTCAATACACTTTTGAAGAAATAAAATAAAAAACACATAAAATAACGGAAAATAATTTTGTCATGAATTAATAGGGAACTATGATTTAAATTTTCTTTTTTTCCGCGCTTTGCTTTCGCCAGGTTGAAAGAGAAGCAAAGGTATAAAGCCGATAAACAGCCTAATATGAAAAATAGAAAATTCAAATATTTTTGAGTTTAGAACACAAATAAATGTTAATTTGTTAATAAACGTTTTTTTATTGTAATAATCATGGTTTTTGATAATATTCTATATAGAAACATTATTTAAATATTCAAAAAATATTAACGCCTTAAAGAAGCATATCTCATTGCCGAGATTAAAAAAAATATTCAACTCCGAATAGAGGCATTGAACCAATTTGGACTAAGTATAGGTATAAGTTATCTGTGGCATTCCCGCACACGTGCGGGGAAAATAAAAAATCGCACGCGTGCGACATACATTGCATTGTGAACCTAATCGTAGTGCGATATGAACCAGTTTTCGAGGAAGTGTATTGAAAAAGTTATTGCTTGATTAGCTAATTTTGTGTATTCTTGACGACAAGATAACCAAAAATCTATAGATATTATAGATAGCAGGTATTATTTTTAAAACAAGGCGGGAATGTTGCGACCCCGTATTGTATTTTGATGGCCCGGTACCAGGTCGCGACCGGCTATTGGGAATCGCTGGTATAGAGTATTGATAGATGAAGGGCCCTAATGTTGCTAAAGATTGCTTACCTTACACTTATTCTGCACCAAATCATACAGCTTCTGCGCCATGAAGACTAACGCATTAAACTTATCCTTGTGCTCCTTCAGGTGTATCATGACGCAGCGGTTCAGGAGGAAGTCTGCGGCGTCCAGGTCTGTGGCCCAGGGGGGCAATTCGTACAGCTTGGGGCGGAACATGCGGCCCAGGTAGGCGCGGCAGTCGTGGGAGGAGTGGAGACCCTCTTCATGTAGTTCCCGGAGCATATTTTGGATGCAACTGTTGAGAATACGTTTCGTTATAGATCAATAGAATCACTATTAATTGCCTTTGGAAGTAGCGCTCGTCACAGTTCTAACCAGGGCTTGTTAACGTTACCAAAGAACAAAATAATAACCGTTATGTAACTTTAATTACAATGTGATACCTTGATCACATTACCAGTAAATTCTTTCTTCTCAATAATAAAATATAAATCACACACACACAGTAAAATTAAAATTAAAACATTCAAAAAGTTTACAAAAAACTTTACGTCAATAAAAGTCCCTAGACGTTCCCGGCGCAAAGGAGCCCATGACACTTGCAGCGTTTCCGCGCTGAATTGCCAGGGCTAGCCTCTGCACCAGGAAAGAACTAGAGCGTGGGTCACCGCCCCTCTCTCTAAGTCGACGGCCGATCTCCGCCACAAATTTGATAGCGTCGGACCCCCAGCAACCAGTGGTTTCCACTGCCAGTGGGACAAAATAGTATTTTGGCTCTAAGGCCGCATATTTGGCTCGCTTTTTGAGAGCGGCTGACCAGTAAATATAATGTTAATTAACATTAACGAAAATACGATAAATAACGTTAATTTAGCTACGTTGCCGTTCCGTACGTTGGTTTATATTTTTGTGCGCTCCGCTCGCGGTCGCTTAGCATTGGATCACGATGCACTGTTGCCGCTCCGCCTCGCACCGTTATTAAACAAGTAACGTTAATAAAGACTAACGATAAAATCGCATAAAATAACGTTAATTCAATTACCGTTATTTTGATTATTAACGGTAACTCTGTCAAACAGAGGTAACGTTATGAATTTTTACCGGTATTTAAAGCCCTGGTCACAGATTAATACAGATGGGACATTCCGAAGTTTAGGTATGTCGCTAAAAGTACACGGCGGGCCCCGTCCACGGGGCTAATTCAGTACGACTGCCGCGCACCGAAGGTATAAGAGTTACGCGATAGAAAGAGACGCAATGTGTAGGTGAATATAACAGTTGGTAATTAGCGTTCTGCGAACTGAATTGCACTTTATTGTGTCGTAGCAAGAGTCGCTTATTATTTAAATGATTTTGCGGAGTGTCCCATCTGTATTAATCTGTGCCCTGGTTCTAACCTAACCCATTTGGTCGGGGTGTTCTGGCTTAGGTACTGCGACCAATTCAGCTAGCGCGTGGTTGGTCACAGTTCCAACCTAACTTATAATTGAATATCATTCAGACCATTAATAGAACGGCCGCCGTTTAGTTAAAAGGCTAGGCTGTTAACTAAACGGCTAGTTAAACTAGTTGGCTACGACAGATACAAATGCATATGGTATACAGATGTCATATAATACTGGTCTTCATATAATACTGGTATTCAGCTGCATCCGGTTAGACTGGACCGACCCCAACATAGTTGGGAAAAGGCTAGGCAGATTGATGTCATATAAAAGAACATCGGTCAAATTTATATAGAAGCTGGACCTGAGTTTTATTTTCAGTGTACAGAAGCAAATTATAGTGAGATTTGATTGTTTTATGTAGTAAACACCATCCCTTTCGAAAATAATATCTAAATAGCCAAGATATTTCAATAATGCAAAAAATACTTTTGAGGTTATCGGTGTCCGGAAATCAAAAGCACAGAATAATCGTCACAAGCGGTACCTAGTTATCAGTCTGCCAAGGTCAAACAACAGAAGGAAATCCAAAACAGTACAGTACGTATCACAATATTCACACTAACAACAACAACACAACAATGCGAGATCGCCGGGTGCAAAGACTACACACTACAAGTATATTAGTGTCAAATTGACACCCGTTGTAATTGACAGTATTGACACTGTCAATCCATGGCGCGCGTCGATGACATATTATGACGTTCCGTTGTACACAATTGAACAAAATGCTGATACTTACTATGAACCCACATAATTATTTTTATGACAAGAATCCAATACCTAATAAAAACAGCACTAGTTGGTTTGATACACAAGTATATAGAATTGAATTACATGTAATAACTATTCACAAAAACGTGAATAATTATAATCTTTGAGTACTAAATCATTTCTTAAGCAAAATGAATCGTCAAAAGTGCGTTCTGAACATGTTATTCTAAATAATTTGCAAATTATGCTATTAAAAAAAAATGTGTTTGTGCTTTTTTTTCTGGCGACTTAAAGATCTATTTCTTATGTTTTTTGAGACCTTAAAAAATACTATATTTTTTCATATATATGGCATATCTGTACACCACCGCCTCGTAGTCAGGTACGATTTGGCCGTCCTTCTTTGCTGTATACCATCATGTTTGTGGTGTAGACCATCAAACCGAACAACTTTCTCCATGGCACCAACATCGTAATCGCGAAAAAATAATCATCCATCCCATACATTTGCGTCGAGTAGGAATTGAAGTGTTCTATGGGAACATTTTTTCGCGATTACGATGTTGGTCCCATGGAGAAAGTTGTTCGGTTTGATGTTCTGTATCACACATTGAAATTTAAGGAGAATGTAAAACGACACGTTGTATAAATTAATGTCAGCATTTGATTTTTTAAATGTTTCCTATTGTGCCCATGTAGGTTTATGTGAAATAAAATATTATGATTTTGATTGATTTCTTAGATCCCGACTTCCACTACTGCTGAGCATGCAGTCCTTTTTTTTTTTTTTTTGAGGGTGGGAAATCATCAAATAACTTCTCCCGCTCTGGGTGGAGCGGAAGGGCGTGTCAGACTTTTACTGACTAAAACCCACCCGTGTTCCTTCAGTTGCCTGTGCCAGGGCCACGGTATCTTCTTAAAACTACCCGCGACCCCAGCGGCGTCGGCCCTATTGGACCCCGCCACTTGCTGACGTCTCTTTGAGGCGCGCGTGGAACATAACGCGCCGTCGACTCGGGCCTGGTCCTTACCGGACGGCGAGCTACCCGCTACTCACTATCCACAGGCCCGCGCCTACGGTGGCCGGAAATCGCCTCGCGATTCCCGCCGCCCAGGGCGTCTCCTGCGGCGACTGAGGGCGTGAGGCTGCCTCTCCCTCACGCGTTCCGCCTCCTCCTTCGCGAGCATCACTGCTTCGCAGGCTGGGTTCAATTCCCAGGGCGGGCAAAGTGTTATTGCGTTTTTCTATCTGTAATTTCTCAGCAGCAGCCCGGAGTCTGGCTTTGTGCCCGCTTGATGGCAATAGGCTCGCCCCCTATTACATGGGAGTTAACTTAACATACCTGGCGAAATGTGTGTGTACTATAGGTACACCTCTGCCCAACCCTTCAAGGAAAAAACAGGCGTTATGTTATGTTATCGGGACTTCATCATCAGCCTAGCCTTTTCCCAAATATGTTGGGGGCGGCTTCCAGTCTAACCGGATGCAGCTGAACACCAGTATTTTACATGGAGCAACTGCCTATCTGACATCCAAAACCCAGTTACTGTGTTAACATGCTTTCCGAGGCACGAAGCGGTCTTGGTATGTAAAGATACCAACCAGCCATCCACAGACCAACCGCGGCAAGCGTAGCTTAACCTGATCGATCGACCCGTGCGGTTTACTAGAAGAGCGGTAGCCGGGACGACAATAACGGCTAAATAAATATCCTTGGACATTTCACACAACGCCATCTAGTCCCAAGCTAAGCAACCTAATGCTTGTGTTATGGTAATAGGAAAACACCCAGACTCGGAACAAATACTTGTAGGTCGTACAAATATTTGTTCCGTGCGGGAATCGAACCCGCGACATGCTGCGCAGCAGTCAATCGCTCAACCACTGCGCCAACCGTGTCACTGCGCCAACCGTGTCGTCCGTGGCTGTCATGAAAATGATGACAGCGGCAAAGATTTAAATCGATTGATAGATTTAAAGAGTACGATTCACACTACCGCGTCAGAAGACGGTCGCATTTCTGTTTCGTTTTAACATCTCTCACACGCACTGATGCAGTGACTACACTTGGTTATCTATATCTATAAAAGGAAAGCGTTACTGACTGACTGACTGACTCACTGACTGATCTATCAACACACAGCTGAAACCACTGAACGGATTGAGCTGAAATTTGGAACACAGGTAGCTATTATGACCTAGGCATCCGCTAAGAAAGGGTTTTTGGAAATTCGACCTTTAAGGGGGTAAAAAGGGGGGATATTGTTTGTATGAAAAATCTTATTCCTTGAGTTAATAAACTTGAAACTCGGCACGAATATTTATATAAGTAAATTATGATATTTGTAATTTTTTGTTTTTCTAAACTACCCCCTAAAGGGGAATTGGGGGGTCTCAAAGTTTGTATGGAAAAATTTTAACGCGCAATCCGATTAACTCAAAACTCAGTATTTATACTTAAAACCAAAAATAAAGAATAATGTGTATCAGGGTTTTTCGAAAATCTACCTCTAACGGGGTGAAAAGGGGTAGTCAATTTCACAGGGAGCATTTTACTGCGTGGCTTGATTAACTCGAAAGCTGGTGTAAATAAGGTTTGAGTCAAGCTATGGAAATATCTCAAAGCATTTTATTAAATTCTACCCCTGTGGGGGTGAAAACGGGGAATACAATTTACATGAAAAATGTTATTCATTGGGTTTTAATTGACTTGAAACTTGGCACAAATATTTGCCTAAGTTTGTCACTATTAGTTTTTAAAACTACCCCAGGTAGGGTTAGAGGGGGAGGGGGAAGGGGACGGGTGGTGAGGAGGGTGAGGGGGAGGATGATGGACGCAGGGAGAAAGGGGCAGGACTTGGTAGGGAGAGGAGGAAGACGTGGTGAAGGCTGAGGGGGAAGGGAGAGGTTGGTGAGCCGGAGGTGGAGGAGATGGGGAGAGGGAGGGGACGAGGTGGTGAGAGAGAGGGAAGGGGAAGTGGTGAAGGGGGTGTGAGAGTGAGTGAGAGGGGGAGGGAGAGGTAGCGGAAGGGGATGTGGTGAAGGAACGAGCTAATCTCTGGAACTACCCTACCAGTCGGACTTTAAAAAATCTTTTTACATTAATGATAGCCCAAATCTTATAGAAGGCATATTTAACATCACTCTAGGACCCTTAGGGGCCAAGCAAAAAGAAAAAAAGTTTGAAAGAACGCTAAGTGAAAACGAAGTAATAGCGCGGGTAGGCAATGCGATGCGACGGGGTGGGTCGAGCCAAAAAAAATTTCACGCGGACGAAGTCGCGGGCAGAAGCTAGTCATATATAATAATATAATATCCGTGGACATTTCACACAACGCCATCTAGTCCCAAGCTAAGCAACCTAATGCTTGTGTTATGGTAACGAGATGGCTGATAAACTACTTATATACCTTGAATACACTTTTTATATACTTTTTTTTATATACTTTTTTATATCATGGAAACAAAATCAATCTTCCAAACCTTTTCCCAACTATGTTGGGGTCGGCTTCCAGTCTAACCGGATGCAGCTGAATACAGTAGTACCCAACTAATATGGCTTATCGATGTACCTGCGCAGAAGATGAATTTTCAAAGCGCGGGAAATGCTATTGACCAATCGGCACGCTCTATTCTTTTTCCTGTACCGCTATAGGGCGGCAGCTGCCGCCATGTTGGCGCGCGCCGCTTGACAGCCGCCATACTTGCGAGTGAGACGGAACTAACAGCTGCAGTGTATTATGAACCTTATAGTAGTGACCTAAGGTTGATTGTAGGTTTTAAGCATTATCGTTAATCTTCGGGGCCATACTTTCTTTTCTGTGCGAACGAAGATTTACGACGCGCCTTATCAGTTGGGTACTATTGTACCAGTATTTTTATCATGGTTTATTGGTTACTACTACTACTTGGTTATCATGGAAACGCTGTTTAATAATGTGTGAGCTCACTCTTCTCAGTATGGACACTTTTTCTTGTGACTAAGTACGGTGAGGGCAAATCTAGCGATTTAAATATTTGCGGGGCGGGGTTTGACTTAATGTCAATTACTGGTGATAATGACAGATCTTCATGACAGCCGTTATGGCCGCTTATGAAACGAAAGCTTTAGAGGGACTTACTTAACATAATCTTCTCCTTCTTTCTCCTGGCTACTGTCCCAATTTATTTGGGGTCAGCCCTCCTAGTATTTCTGCGCCACACCGTACGGTTGCGGGTTGTCTCTACTGTTGTGTTACTCTCTAACATGTCATTTTTAATTGTTCGTAGCCAAGTCATTGGTGGTCGTCCACGGCCTCTTTTTCCTTCTTCTATATTCAGGACTCTTTTTGTCATATGGTCATCATCTCGCCTCATCACATGTCCGTACCAGCGCAAGGGGTTTTCCCTAAGCTTCTCGCGTATCTCAGCGACTTTAAAAGTACCACGAATGTATTCGTTTCTAACTCTATCTTCATCTCTGTGGTGTGAATTTTTATTTTTACTTACTTAACATAATACAGGTCGTTTTTCTTCCCGTGTAGCAGTAACCTGTAGATGTAGTGGTCGGGCCAGTCCACGAGGCACTTCATGATGAGCAGTAGAGGCGCGTAGTACATCATCTTACGGTACGAGAACATTAGCTTGCATGTGCCGTTGTTCAGGAAGTGGAGGACGTTATTCTGTAACAAGTTAATTATGATTTTAGGGTTCCGTACCTCAAAAGAAAAAAAAAAGGTTACTCTTTTAAGATCACTTGTGTCTGTCTGTGTGAAAAATAAAAAGGTTTGTAAACTGTACCGTGTGACATATCAAAACGAAAGGGCTTGTTAGGAGGATTTAATTTTTTTTTTTTAATTTGAACATATAGATTTTTTTTATAATTTGAAAATAAATAGTTTTAAGTTATTAAAGAAAGTAGATGAAAATTGACCATTCCTGCCCCATTATCTCCGAAACAGCTGGGCCTAAAATTTAAAAAAAAATTAAGGGTATTCCCTTAGTAAGACTGGTTGTCAGACTTACAGGCTTCTGACAAATCGTACCGACTGTCAAAGATCTACGAATGACAGCCGAGACCAATGGATTAACGCGCGTGCTTTCCGGAGCACAGGAGGAGTCTCGGTATGTAAAGATGGTCACCCATCCACGGACCAACCCCGGCAAGCGTAGCTTAACCTGATGGATCGACCCGTGCGGCTATTATTACATAATCTTAAAATCAGTAGAAGACATAAATGTCAGAAAGATGAAGTCAGAAATGATTCAATCAGTAATTAGTTTACGCACAGTGCTTGTCTGATCCAAAGTGACACAGCGGACCATGACTCCGTAGTCGGAGAACAGGTTGCCCCTCATCCTCCATCCTGACCGCTTGATGGCCACGGGGTAGTTACGTCTGGTCACCAGCAGCATACGGGCTAAACGCTCGTGACCCTGTAAGTAGAAAACAGGAAAAATATTAAACAAATATGACATCTTGGTTTTTAGGGTTCCGTACAAAAATGGTAAAAAAGGAACCCTTATGGTGTGACTCAGTCTGTCTGTCTGTCTGTCCGTCTGTCTGTCACAGCTGGATATCTCAAGAACTACTAATGCTATCAACTTGAAATTTGGAACAATTTTAGACGATGTTTACCCAACAATTTTGCAAGTAAGAAAGAAGTAAAAATATTTATATTTTTTTTTGTAACAGGGACGGAAAGGGGGTCTTCAAAATTTAAAGTGGGGCTACTAGGGCATGTGGGGTATCATATGAATGGGCGCTGTTTGCACATTCTCAAACATTTTTTTATTTTTTTTTAGGCCCCATAGTTTTCGACTTTTGATGAAAAATGTAAAAAAAAAAGACCGTTCCCTCCCCTTAACTCCGAAGTTTGCAAAGATAAAAATCTGAAATTATTATATGTGATAGAAGTTTATGTAAAGATTACAGGAAAAATAAAACGATGTCTCTAAATAACACACTTTTTCAGAAATCGGGACGGAACCCTCGGTGCGCGAGTCCGACTCGCTCTTGACCGGTTTTTTTTTTTTTGGCGATAAGACCCGTTCTCGATCAAACTACCTAGCCTTTTCCCAACTATATTGGGGTCGGCTTCCAGTCTAACCGGGTGCAGCTGAATACCAGTATTTTACATGGAGCGACTGCCTATCTGACCTCCACAACCCAGTGATGGGGGGTAATACGATACCCCTTGGTAAGACTGGTTGAGACTTTCGGGATTCTGACGACCCGTAACGACTGTCAAAGGCCCATGAATGACAGCCGGGGCCAGCTTAACATGCTTTCCGAGGCACGGAGGAGTCTCGGTAAAAGATGGTCACCCATCCACGGACCATACCCACTCGGCAAGCGTAGCTTAACCTGACGTAGCTTAACCTTTTTTTTTTTTTTTTTTTTTTTTGAGGGTGGGAAATCATCAAATAACTTAACGCTCTGGGTGGAGCGGAAGGGCGTGTCAGACTTTTACTGACTAAAACCCACCCGTGTTCCTTCAGTTGCCTATGCCAGGGCCGCGGTATCTTCTTCAAACTACCCGCGACCCCAGCGGCGTCGGCCCTATTGGACCCCATCATTTGCTTGACTCGGAGCTCGTGGCTAAGTAATAACAGCCGCACGGGTCGATCCGTCAGGTTAAGCTACGCTTGCCGGGGTTGGTCAGTGGATGGGTGACCATCTTTACATAGCGAGATTCCTCCGTGCCTCGGAAAGCACGTTAAGCCGTTGGTCCCGGCTGTTATTCGTGGATCTTTGACAGTCGTTACGGGTCGTCAGAAGCCCGAAAGTCTGACAACCAGTCTTACCAAGGGGTATCGTATTACCCAGTAACTGGGTTGTGGAGGTCAGATAGGCAGTCGCTCCATGTAAAATACTGGTATTCAGCTGCATCCGGTTAGACTGGAAGCCGACCCCAACATAGTTGGGAAAAGGCTAGGCAGATTGATCATTTGCTTAACCTGATGGATCGACCCATGCGGCTGTTATTACTTAGCCACGAGCTCCTCTCCACGAAAGACCCGTTCTCGATGTTGTTTTATAATGTGTACAAATCGCGAAAGTTTAAAAAGTTTAATCTTGGTTTATATGTGCATACTGATGGACGCCATGAGTGGATAATGTTAGTGCGGGGCAAAACATAAGTGAACGTCAACCTAGTGCGACACATATTTATGGGTCTTCTGTGGCCCGGAATATGTTCGGTGATAAAACCGGAACACTGAAACATATTCCGGGCCACGAAACGAACGGCAAAGATAGGGATGCTGATGAAACAATGTTATGTTAGTAAAATAATGGAATGATCATGATAGTAATGTCAACAAGGTGAAAACAAGCCAACTTAAGGCCGAACTATACGCCAATGACCTTGAGTGGTTAGCTTGCG
Source organism: Cosmia trapezina (assembly GCA_905163495.3). Lineage (NCBI taxonomy): Eukaryota > Metazoa > Arthropoda > Insecta > Lepidoptera > Noctuidae > Cosmia > Cosmia trapezina. The sequence goes on along the minus strand of LR991041.1, from coordinate 4,298,371 downwards.
CATTCTGGCCTGAGCTCACGCAACGCGTCGTTCGTCCAGCCAGTAATAGGACTCGCCCATCAAGGAGCGCTGTCCCAAATTAGACGCATTTTTAATTTATTATAATAAAAAATATACATGTTTTTAAAAAGTAACAAAACCAAATCATTTTCGTTTGTATTGCAAAGTAGTAGATATTTTTTTTATATTCTTTTGATAAAAAATGAAGGAGTAAAATGGTTTCATCTTAACGATTTGGAGGTGATTTGGGGTTTTTTTTTCTTATTATGTGATACCAATAGAAAAATTATGGCTAAACCAAATTACGATTCATATCATGTAGATTACTAACAATTTTTTTCAGATGTAATTTCTCTGTAGGTTCCGGCGAAAAACTGCTTCATCTGCACGCTGTTTTTAAGCTTTTTTCGAAAGAGTAGCCTTAAGGAGGATGCGCTAAGGTAGCCCGTGAAATTAAAATTTTGGAGTCTGGAGGATCTGTGGAGGGCAGACCTCCACAGTTTGGTATAACCTGACGTGCTATTGTCTGTACGTATACAAATTTAAGCAGCGGTGGGGCGCGTCATTTCAGAGTAGACAAGCTTTACCCCAAGTTGGTGGCGCTAATCTCTGGAACTACCAATCAGATTTGAAAAAATATTTTTGCATTTGATAGCCCAATTCGTGAGGATGGCTATAGAGCTAGGCTATTTAACATCACGCTAGGAGCCGAGCAAAAAGAAAAAGAAAGTCAGAAAGAACGCTAACCAAAAACGAAGTAACAGCGCGGGTAGGCGATGCGATGCGTCGCGCGGCGGTGTGGGTCGGGGGATGAACAAATTTTACGCGGACGAAATCACGGGCAGAAGCTAGTTTAAAAATAAAGTGAACCTGTGGCGCTTCAACTGTTAAAAGGCAGAGACAATTTGTCTCTGTCTGTTAACAGTTGAAGCGAAAAATGCTCAAACATTTGCCTCAGACAAATGTTTGAGCATTTTTCAGCATAAAAATAAAAATATAAAAATTATAGTAAGGTTTACGTTATTGACTATGATTACATATTATTCAGTGTGCCAATTAAATTAATATAGACCAGGGCCAAACCGCTCAAAATATTGTAAAAAAAAAAAATCTTAGCAGTATACGAGTGGTCGGAAAATTTAGTTGATGATGTATACAGGAATATTTTTTTTTACGTGCACAAAAAAATGTTGGTGGTTCAGTATCAGTAATAGAACACATTTCCATGATTTGTTCAAAACTTTTTTTAATTTTTTTATCCGACTTTAAATCAGCAAAATATGGACACTATCTATTCGTAATACAAACAATGGGCGCGGCGCACATGGCATGGCGAAGTTGCAGCGGGGGATTCCCGGGCGGCAGAGTGGTGCAGGCAGGGCGCCCGCGCCCGAGTTCCCAACTCCCGACCCAGACACAGACAGTCTCCTGAGCGCAATCATCGCATGCGCTATCGTGACCTCGCGTCGCGTGTGTCGTACTCGTACCTACCGGTCACAATGTCGGACTTTAGTAACCGCGAGTTTTATGAGATGGTGCGAGTGTATTTACTAAGTGGTGAAAGTTTACGAGCAGCTCGCAGAATGTATGCGACGGAGAGCGTACCTCGAATGCGAGCCCATGGTATCCTTAACCCCGCGGTCCCTAATGTAAGGACCATTTTAACAGCCACTCAAAGGCTGCTTGATCACGGTCAGTTCAGGACCCCGAATCACGCACGAGGGTCAGGCAGACCTCGACTGACGGTCGAAATCGAAGAAACCATTTTTGATTTCTTCGAACGAGATCCAAGAGCTAAAAACCAATTTTTTAAATACGCCCTAATGCAGAAGTATGCATTAAGAAATGTCAATAATTTTAATTTTATTAAGTTTTTAAATGTGCCTTTATTATTTTCTGCATTTTGATGGTTTTAAGCCCATGAAAGTATGAAGGAAAAATTGGAATTACTTATTCTTCAAATAACTTCAGATCACGGCCTAATCTTAAAAAAAGTCTAGTTCGAACCTGATAAAATCAGCGATCTGTACCTACATTGTAACCCACGTAAATACCTACCTACGCCTGTGAACGAAAAACGAACGAGCGCACAGCTGACAGGATGTTAGAGACGCCAGCCCATCAATGTACTACAAACTGTCAAAATTTCAACTTTATCGCTAAAGCATAAGGTTCCAAGTTGAATGTGCTGGCGTGTACATAAGTGCGTTTCACTTCGCCACGCGCCCGGTGAGTAGCCATAAAATCAATTTCAAAGTAAACATCTTTCATTAACGATAACTTCATTTTTTTGTACTGAGACATATCAAAATAAAAAATAGGTGTTTCATAAAACTCATCTAAGTTTATTTTGTCAAAGTTTGTGCACTGATTAAAAAATATTCCTGTATAACGAAGGAAAAATAGTCCAGACTCAGAGAAAGTTCTGGAAGGGGGGTGGGGGGGTGGGGAATATATACTATAGATTTTTTTTTTCTCAAACAGGATTGCCCTGGTCTAATAGTCAAGTTAAGACATGGAACGCTGGTTGACTGACAAAATAATTCCATTGTTTTAAGATCTTTTAATGCTGTGTGTTGTTCAATGAGTTGCCAGGGTAGGTCATGCACAAAATAAACTAAATTACATAATTATTACCTTCACAATGAAATATCCACCCCACTCGTCAGAATGTTCATTATGTTGTACTAATTCTTCAGGTGATAAATCTGCTAAGTGACACATTTTAGACTGAAATAAAAATAAACCAAATCAGTGATTAAAAATTGTAAATATTACATTAAACATTTCTTTTTTTACTTATTATGTTGTTTATTAAATTTCTTTCTTATTTATTTACATTTTTAAATATTTCTTAAACACATTTAAAAATACAAAAAAATAGAGGTCCGCCGGAGTCGGGAGCATTATTATTATTATTATCATCATTTATTTGTTTACCCATTTCAGCATCACAGAAACTTTTTGAACAGTTGTTGTACTGAAATAAGTCTCCACCCAGTCAAGTAAAATTTTAGGTTGGGTGCATAAATTTCTCTTTACTCCCAAGCTTTTATAAAATCAAAAATTTAGTTGTTGCGCTGAGAAACATGACCATATTTTATAGTAATAGGAAAAAAAACTCACTTTCACCATTATAGGAAGAGACCCCAGAGACCTGTCCACAGTAACTGACTTCTCATCAATAGTCAATGTCATTCGGATCTTAAAGTCACCTTTATAAGTTGCAGCTCGTTGTCTACACTCCGTTGGTAGTATTGTCTGGTTTTTTACACCAACAGCTTCCATAGGGACACTGGGCTTAGAAAATCCAGCCTCATCTATAGTTATTTTAATCTTTTCTCCACTAGGTAACTGAAATTGAGCCGGTACAAGGTCCAAAATAGCTGCTTGCAGGCCATCTTGCAACATGTAGTTAAAGGAATCAATGTGAGGCGCTCCAAGACATTGTAGGTGCTAAAAACATAGGGCAAGTTATTTTCAATCGTCAGAATAAACTGTCTGAATTATAAAATAGCGTAAAATCAAGAAAAAAACAATTTCATAGGTTACAAACCGGATTTGCGATTTTAGGTGGTTTCCGATAGTCCGGGTGGCTTGTGTAAGCTAATGAAGGATTTTTGGCAATTTTCTTTGAATTCATTTTGCTGCTTTAATTCACATTTAGGATTTTATTGTCAATTACTTATCCCGATTTTCCAAAATACACTGTAAGTAAACACGTGCCTGCGTGTTTTGAAGTGTCAAACACAGTGTCAGCTTTGGTGTCAATGTCATTGTCAAGTGTCAACTAGCTAAACTTCAAAATCAATTGACATTTGGCAGCAATTATATATTTTTTTTTTTTTAATATTTTTATTCATGACCATAGATACAAGTCTTTCAGTCGCATACATAAATGGTAATATTACAATACAAAGGTACGAAGGTAAAGGTATAAGGCACGAGTTTCACTTCAGTAAATAACATTAACATATTAATCAGTTTTTACATCAATAGTTTTTTATTACCAACTGGCCACCCTTTCGGGTTGCGTGGGTACATCTCAGTGATATTATGTTAACATCGTTATTTTCATACTAAACATACAAACCTAGACATTTAAATAACAACATTAATTAAATTTTTTCTATAGTATTACAAATATATTTATACAACACACTAAAATATTTCTTATTTTCTAACAAATCCTGAACGCGGCGGGGAACACTTTGTGACGGTTGACGTTCACTTTCAATGTCATTGTCATTGTCATTTAATTCACTCAATTCACTGACCAAAATCAAACGTTGAATGTTAAAACTTGAACACTGTAAGATAACATGATCCAAATCAGCATCCTCTGCTCCACAATGATGACATCGACTATTGTTAATTATGCGAATCCTATTCAGGTGAGTTGGTGTTAAGCAATGTCCCAATCTCATGCGTGCTATAATAGTTATAAATCTTCTTGTGATGTATTTGAAGTTATGATACCAAGGTTTAATCGGTAATTCATTTTGTATTTCAGCATACCATCTGCCTTTCGTTTCCAGGGTTATGTCCCAATACTCCTTCCATAAGTGTCTATTAAGTTTTTTAAAAAGGCTGTAGTAATCAGTGAATGGAACCTTGAGCAACTCCGATCGATCCTCATCATGATCTGAACGGGCCGCCGTGTCAGCTACCTCATTTCCACGAATGCCACTGTGTGAAGGTACCCATACAAATTCTACTTTAATATAGTTATAAAGTAGTTTTTGGATTATAAGTCTAATATTACAAATAATATAATTTAACTTATAAGAAATATTTACATTATGTAGAGCAGACAAAACACTTCTGGAGTCTGTAACTATCAAAATATTATGTACATTATTTACAAGACTATTTACATGCTGCAGTGCACAATAAATTGCATAGCATTCTGCAGTGAAAATGCTACACACCCTGTTTAATTTGATACATTTGGTGAAGTCTAGCTGTGGATCATAGAAAGCTGCATTTACATTATGGTCTGTTTTAGATCCATCTGTGTATATAATATAATGTTCTGGTCTATTGTCTTTAAACTGTAAAAAATCAAATTCATTGTGCACCGTGTCAAAATGGATTGCAAAGCTGTTAATAATACCATTATAAGGAATTTTGTATATAGGCCAAATATTGTTTTTAACAATATCTTGTGAATTCTTATTTACATGTCCAAATATTGTTGGCATTTCAGGTAGAGTTCCACCAACCAAGGAAGAAGCAGAAATGGCATTGGGAGCAATTGACTGTGAGATTTCAGGATGTATTGTTAGTTTCTTTAGTAAAGGATTATCATCTGATGCCATGACTTTTAATAAAAATCTCTCAGCCAACAACAACCTTCGCAATGTCAGGGGAGGTATACATGTCTCAACTTCTAAAGAATTAATAGGTGTGGAGCGCATAGCACCACAAATAAGTCTCAGTCCCATATTTTGAATTACATCCAATTTTCGTAACAAGGTGCTATTGGCATTCATGTAAGCTAAACTACTGTAATCAAAATGGCTTCTCACTATACTTTTGTACAGCATACTCATAACTTTGGGGTCAGATCCCCAAAAACTTCCTGCTAAATGTCTCAATAGATTAATACCTTTCAGTGCTTTGTTACTTATATGGTTAATATGTTCATCAAACTTTAATTTATCATCAATAATGACGCCTAGGAATTTGTGCTGCTTAACAACAGGAATTTCTACATTATTGTATGAAATTTTAAGATTGCTAGGAGTATTTACATTTTTACTGATAACTAAAACTGAACTCTTTTCTGGACTAATTTCTAATTTAAGTTTACTATGGTAATATCTGTATAATTGAGACAAAGCCTTATTGATATTAGACATTGCTATATCTATGTTTTGATTTATGCTGTACAAAAGCAAGTCATCTGCAAATTGCAGGATATTTACACCTGGGACATCTACATATTTTAATATTTCAGAAGTGTATAAGTTATAAAGTAAAGGTGACAAAGTTGCCCCTTGCATTGTGCCTTTGTTGACAGTCCTAGGTCCATGCAATTTATTATTATATTTAACAAATACAGTTCTATTGTTTAAAAAAGAATAAAGCCATTTTAGAACATGACCAGGTATACCAATATCGTGAGATACTTGAATGAGTTCTTCTATATTTACATTGTCAAAAGCACCTTTTACATCTAAAAACACGCAGATTGCATTAGAGTGACTTAATTTAACCTGTTTTACATCTGATAATAATGATACAAGGCTTTCAGAGCAACTTTTACCTTTTCTGAAGCCAAACTGCATAGGAGGAATTAAGTTTTGAGATTCAACAAAATAATCTAATCTTAACTTCAACATATTTTCAAAGAGTTTACCCAGACAAGATGATAAGGAAATAGGTCTATAAGAAGAAGCACTACCTACAGGTTTATTAGGTTTTAAAATTGGAATGACACACTGTGTTTTCCAAGACTCGGGTATTACTAATTCATTCCATAGTTTATTATAAATATTAATTAATGTTGTTTGTGCATTTAAATGTAATTTTTTTATTAACATGTAAGGTATGTCATCCAATCCCGGTGTAGTATCTTTCCTACTCTTTAAAGATGTTTTGAACTCTTCTATAGTGAAATTGTTCTTGAGAAATACATTTACATCATTTTCTGTAGCATTTTCGAACAAATACTCACACCTATTATCATCTATTTCAGTAGAATCTGCTAAGTTATCTAAAAAACTTGGAACCCACTCATCATTGATGTTTTTGTTTCGATTTGTTCCAATTTTTTTAAATTTTTTAATGTATCCCCATATCCTAGAAACTGGAGTTAACCTATTGAAGCTGCTACATAAATTTTGCCAAGAAGAAGAACTTTCTTCCTTCAGAATTATTTTCTTTTTTGCATCTAGTTTTTTATACCTTATCCAGTTTTCAATGTTGGGTTGAGAAAAATAATACTTTAATGCATCTTTTGATTTTGCGACAGCGTCACTACATTTTGTATTCCACCATGGTACTGGTTTTTTAATTGCTGTGTTTGCACCTAATTTTCGTTTTGGAATTGTTTTATTCCTTAAATCATTTAATGTTTCTATAAAATGGTTATATGCATTGCAAGGGGAATCATTTATTAAGTCCAAGTGTGAAAAACAAGTTTCTGATAGGCTATAATATTCGTCCCAATCTGCCTTGCTATAAATATATTTCTCTTGATCCACAGGAGGTGATGTGTCATACATAGATGGCTGAATGTTGATCTCAAGTAATGTTGGAAGATGATAGCTACCCATGGGATCGTCATGAACATACCAGTTACATAAATGAGCTATTGAAGAGCTAACAAGGGCAAGATCTATCGCTGAAGCTTGTCTATTAGGATATGGAACAGTTGTTGGTGATCCATCATTCAAAATACATAAGTCAAATTCATCAATTATATTATATAAACATCTACCTCTATTATTATCACTATGGCATCCAAAGGCTATGTTATGAGCGTTAAAATCACCCATAACTATACAAGGTTTGGGTATGATATTGATTATGTCCTTTAACTTTGCCGAGTCAAACCTGGGGGCCTACTCCCTAAGTCCGTCCGTCTTTCCGTCCGTCCGTTTATCCGTCCGTCTGACATTACGATCCATTAAAACAAGTGTAAAAGTTAAATTTTTCGGACGGGCAACAACACATCGGGAGTAGGGACAACTGGCAAATCATGTTGTCATTCATACTTCGTTCGGGCCCCGAACAAATCATCCATCCGTAGGTGATACGGAGTAAGAAACGCCCGTAACGAAGGCCGAAACTACGGGCTTTGTGCTTAGGGAGTAGGCCCCCTGATACTTGGAGGGCTGTACACACAAAGTATTGCCATTGCTCCAAATTGTGTTTCTATAGTGATACATAAGTTTTGAATCGATTCTGAGAAGTGTGTATTAACTACTTTGTACTTTAAACGATGATTCACCAAAATGGCTACTCCATTGTGAGAATTTATGGAATTTTTGTGGATTAAATTATATGTGGGAAAGTGTGGAATTATAGAATTAGATTTGAACCAAGTCTCATTAAGAAGACAGATATCTATATTTTTTTCAATTAATAAATTTTGTAATAGGCTTCTTTTACTCTGTAAACTTTGTATATTATACTGTAAAATATTTAGATAATTATCCATGTTTAAATTAAATTTGATAAAAATATTTCTTTTATTTTCTTATGTGTGAGTGGTCCATCAGAGTCACTCTTGTTTCCTAATGCAACCAACGATTTAACAATTGCGTTAATTATAATATCATTATTTGCTACTTGTTTAATATCTAAAGTTTCATTAGTTTTAGCCTTATCAGTAACCTTGGGTAAAACAGGGAAAGATTTCTCATTAAATGTAGGGGTTGGTTTCACAACAGTGGCATACGATTGCTGCAGAAATTTTGCCTTTTTCTCTTCAATTTTTTGTTTTTTAATGGGACAGTCTCGTGAAATGGCAAGATGATTACCTGCGCAGTTGATGCATGTGATCTCTTCGACATCGCATTCTTTGTAGGAGTGACGACCAGCACAAGAAGAGCAGTTTTGCTCGCCTCTGCAAGTCTTAGCAGAGTGGTTAAATTTAAGACACTTATAACATGCAGCAATTATAGTTTTTAAAGTGTTGCAGCTTCATTATTTCATTGAAATAGTCTACGGTAGGGTAAGGCCCCTCCTCAGAACAATAACAAAGCATAGAAGTAGTGTTAAAATAGCAACTGAACTCAATATATTTGTTTCATTTTGACTTATGGAGCCGCTATGATGTTAAAGAAGGACACGTATACAGAAGACGTTTCGAAATTTTGTAGGTTGTCATTCATTTTATTCTGACTAGTGATGTACCCACTAAATTTCAACGTCGATAGAATTTACAATGACATTCTTTCTTACACTGCCAAGAATAATAACCGTAGGTACACACGGCTACACATCAAGCTATACATTTCCAGTTTACACTGACCGCTCATTGTAAGGAAATCCTATACAATGGGAGATCAGCTTATACTGGAAATGTATAGCTTGATCTGTAGCCGTGCGTACCAAAAATTTTGAAGTAACTAAGCATACTTATGATACCAATACTTAATATATTCGTTCAAAATGAAACAATACTTTAAGTATGAACTAAATAGTTCGTCATCATCATCACCAAAGTCTTCCTTGGTTCTCGACAGCTCTTCATGTATTAAATCTGACCCGGCTAAACCCGAATGTATTTAGTTGCCATAATAACTGATGAGTTTATTGAAAAGAAGTGGGAGACATTCGGTTTTGCAAATGTTTTTAGCAACTTACTTTCTCATATTTATTTGAATTTTAGATTACATCATAGACTACTCAACAAAGTCTAGGGAAAAAGGGTATTCAAAGTACCTAATAATTTTTATTTTAATACTTTTTATGTAACATATATTATTGTAAATCAGTAGAAGCGTAATTTAATAGAGATTTGAATTATTTGATTAAATAAAATGGTTGTTAGTGAAAAAATAAAATTTATTATGAAAATTTAAAATGGTACCAAAGCGACAAAAACTTTTCGTACATAAAAAAATAAATAACGACCAGATAATATTTTAAATAAAAAAATAAAATGCCTAGCCACTTTAATAATCTGTTAGTCGAATTCCAGCCCACACCATAATCATTCCGCCCTGGTACGGATGAACTTCCTGAGGATTCTGGAGTCGGCTCTGGCGACCAGGAACTCGCCAGAAGCGCAGTCTTCTTGAATCAGGATGGAATCCAATTATTTCTGAATTTGTTATTGTCATCTGTGTCAAGGATTCCTAAAACAAACAGTTCTCAATAAAATTTATGTAAGATTTTTTATCAACATTTTTATTTAGGTAAATAGTTTTATTTGTCTGTCTTACCTGACTGATGTGAGATGATTTCACGAGATGTCAAGATCAGTGGCGATTCATTAATTTGTACCGATGTACTAGGTCCTGTTTCAACTTCCATTGCTACGGGATCCTACAATTACGTATTTTGTATTAAAAATAAATAAATAAATTTGCACTCGATTATATTTCCGACTGGGATAAGTAGAAGAATGATATCGCATCAATGATATTTTTAATATAATATCATTGTATCGCATATTTCAAGTGAACATATTTCTGAATGTTATACCTGTCTTCATGTTAGATTACTGTTGATGGTGAGCGGTTTTTTTAATTTGCAGTATTGCGCTATGTCCTTCTTCGCAGACTTCCATAAGTATTTCCTGTAATGTAATAAATCAAGTTTTAATTTGAACGGGATACTATTTATTGCCAATAAAATACCTTAATTATATCATAATATATCAAGACCATTTCATCTGTTCTATCCATAACAAATAATGTAGGAACAGCATGTACTCTAAGTGACGACTTAAAGAACATGCTACATCCATTTCATAGGTTCATTACCAAATGAATACAAAGTAAAATGTTTGGAGCATATTATGTGGCTGTGCTGTTTGGAGTCCAATTTCGTCTACCAATACAATTTATCCATTTTTTTTTCACATCGTCTAGGAAATCTGTAAAAGAAAAGTATCGACAACATTATTTACGTCACTATGGCTGATCAAGATAACCCCAAAACAATTTCCGAATATTCGCTAATAACTTCTATTGGAATAAATATTACGACTGGTTTCAGCTATATAGTGACACAGCAATATTTGTTATGTATTTATATTCGTTTATCAGATCTTAGGCAACAAGAAATTGAGCAAAAACTTACCGATGGAAGGTCAATATTTGTTGTTCATTTTATTTTCGCTATGAATGGGTCTTGCAGCCCCCAACCACACAAGAAATTGCTCCACAGCGTCCACACACTCACTATTTGTAGTTAAACAAAGAATTCATGCAATCTAACAGTAGAAATATTATTAAAACATCGCAAAACCATGGAATATTACGACAGACACGTAAACAATGAACACGCGAATAAGTCAGCTAGTTCAATGAACGAACTGTCAGACATTGAAACAAAGTACTATCAAATTTGGCCGCGTCATACTATAACTTTTTTAACCAAATGACAATTGATCTTGTGACCATGCCAAGAAAGTAAAACAAAGAGTAAAACATTTATCTCTTTCCCACATCCTTTATCGTACCTAATAATAGAACGGGAATAAAGGTAGTTACAGAATTCTGTTTTTAGCCTTCCTTCTATGCTTTGTTATTGTTCTGAGGGCCCCTCTGTAGCATGATAATCAAACTATGACTCAACATGATGCACCAAGCTGGCACATGTTGGCTACACTGAATGATCTATTTTTATGGTGCGTTTACGGTTATACCATGCACCATGATCACGTATTCATGATGGATGATATCCCACAGAAACAATCATTAATTTATGAGTCTGTCAATGACCGGCCAAATGAGTGACGATAGCATAATAAAATTATTTTGCAGTCATAAGTTTTTCTTTGAACCGCCGTGGCTGCTGCACTTTTTTGGTGGCGAAGGCACCATAGTTATTTTTGAATGCATCCATAAAAAATATCAAAATTATTTTTTTTCTACTCTACATACATTATGGTTTGTCTGAAATGTCTGTGGTTGTTTCCCAACTTTTTCTTTCTTTTTTATTTTCAACTGTATTTTCCTGTATTTTCAATTTCAACGGATAGTACAACAAAGTACTATGAGTATGCAAGCGTATGCAAGTAAGTAACGATGATCGTTCGTTACTAAGTAGTCTGTGGATTTAACGAATGCTCTACGGGCGGGAATTTACCACGTCGCGTCCACAGTCGCGTCGTAAAATTAATTAATTTCTCGATACGAGATCGGAAGGGCTTGTTTGTGCACTCGGCGACCGTACGTGTACGTCTACGATCGCGTCGCGTGGCACTCTTTGAGTAGTCTTGAGTTTGCAACTCTGCACTTTACCGCGAGTCTTTGTCAGCAGCATCAGTCTGCATTTGTTTTATAAAGTGTTAAAACGTGGGAACTAACTGATACGAGGTAGAAACAAGTAAGTAGTTTTATTTCTTTTGTTTTAACCATTTAGGTACATATACTTCTAAAATGGTCGTGAAGATGAAGACGATGGTCGTGAATGCATCATTAAACGGGCATCCACCAAATCATTAGTTTTTTAACAGATTGGTGATGGCCAGATAATGCAACAAATAGGTATCCTGTATTTCAGTTGAGGTTTTGCTCATACATTGTGTGGGCACGTAACTACTTTGTTCCGTTTAGCAACATCTACGCCAGAAATCTCATTCCATTTTTATACACATAAGTAGGTACTTACATAAATAAATCGCCATTTCGCGTGATCGTATCATTCACAATTAATGTTTGCTGGCATTTCAAGCCGTTTGGTGAAATGCTGACTAGTGTGTCATTGAGGCATTGTATTTCGCTGTATCTGAATTTCTCCACACAACGATGATAGAGGGCCTAAATGATAACGGCCGCACGTCGATCAAAGATTAAGCTATGCTTGCCGTGCCGCTGTCGGTTCGTGGATGGCGGGTGACCATCCATTAGTTAGCGAGACCCTCAGTGTCTCGGAAAGCACGTTAAACTGTTGGTCACAGCTCATTCGCAGATCTGACAGTTGTTATGTACCCAGAATCCCAAAGTCTAACAACCAGTTTTAACAAGGAGAATCGTCATATCGTGTTACCCAGTACAATGCGTTTCAACTAAGAATAGGAATGACCTTGCGCCATATTGTGAAGATTTAGCAAAACAGCACCTCGTTTACACATTTGCAAAGTCAGTGACATATTTTAACAAAAACAAATTCCAAAAACAGAACTAAAATGGATAAGGATAACACTACAATACTTTGCAAGCCTTATATTTCTAGTTTCAGTTGACAGCTAGAGGTCATTGACGTTCCTATTCTTAGTTGAAACACATTGTAACTGTGTTGTGGAGGTCAGATAGGCAGCAATAAAAATTGTGAAATTGCTACACAACACTTACAGTCTGATAAATAGATACTTGAGGGCATATTATGCTCCCTTTACATAAAGTATGTGGGCTCTCAGTACCAAATTAAAAAACATATTATTCTTGCTGCTAATGAGTTAGTTATGTGCCAGTGTATTTGTCAGAAGATTTCAAACCCAGATGCAGTCCAGCCTGAGGCAAAGAAGGACCCGTCCCAGACTGAGAGTTAGTCTCAAGACTATCTTCAACCAAGATAGATATCTGGATATAGTACAAGATCTATCTCAAGTGGTACAGTCTGAGATTGGTAGTTGTCCATCTTTCAGTAGTAGTCATGATTCTTATCATTCAGTTATGTTCTCAGAAGAGGTTTAGGTAAATTAATTAGTAGTTAATAACCTGTGTTTTTTTCTATTCAAAATTATTTTATGCCAGGGCCAACCTACAAAAGAATAATGGCATCAGTAACAGGAAATGTATAAAATCCTAAAATCAACATTACTGTATTTGTAGGTAATAGTTCTAAGGTCAAATAAAAACTTTTTACATAAATAAAACAACCAACTTCCAAAAAAAAAACTGCTAAGTGAAAAATAACTTTAATTTCAGAAGTCGGTGTCTTTGGATCTGTATTTTAGTTTTTTGGCACCAACTTCCGAAATTAAAGTTATTTTTCACTTTGCAGTGTTTTTTTTGGAAGTTGGTTGTTTTTTTTTGTAAAAAGTTTTATTTTTCACTTTTTAGTTTGTAATTTATCTAAGTTACAATAGCCTAATGTCAACTGCTCATCATCTTTTACAAAATATTGCTTTTCCCAATGCTGGGACGTTAATTATTGAGGAGTTCTTCTAGTAAGAACCAGGAGAACTGGAGCTGATGGTGAAGTCACCATTAGCTCCACTTCACCACATGCATTGTGACGGACGAGCATAAATTGGTAATCAAATCGCAACCTGTGAAATACTTATTATTGAGTAGTTCCAATGGCCATTATGTGGTCTTCATCATCAGTTCGACTTCACCATATGGTGCTTTTCAAGAGCAAATGCACATGTTACTTTAAAAAATACCCAAATCTCTATAGGTGTGCCTATAAAATTTGAGGGTTTCCCTCAATTTCCATCAGATTCTAACTTTGTGTCTATGGGACCACCTCAAGAGCATACCAAAAAAAGAATTTTCAAAAGCGGTCCACAATTGACGGAGAAATTGGTGTACAAACACAAAAAAAAAATATATGTATACGCGACAGATTGATAACCTCCTCTTTTTTTTTTAAAGTCGGTTAAAAAGAAAAATCACTGACTGTGACTGAGTTGTTAAAGTTAAATAAAATTGTAGTAAGTACCTAAGTAGGTATAATAAAATAATATTGTGTGCTTTCCCATATTTTGAAAAATTGACAAAAAGACAAAATAATTATATTCGTAATCATACGTCGACCGTAGGTTCAATTGAGGTAAGGGACAAAATACCCAAAATGAGTTAAGTATACAGTTTTGTTCAGAATTTTTCGCTCTATCGAATGGTGTATATGAAAAAATTCTAGCTTAAGAAAAATGTCGCTTACCCTAATAATTTTTGGATCCAAATTTCGAATCAGCCCCATAATAACAATGTATCTGAAAAACTATGCAATATAGGAACTTGAAATGATGTAATTATTGCCGAAAATCCACTTGAAATAAGGTAAGGGTCTTCCCAATCAACGAATTACCAAATAAATTGAATCTAACGCAGAGGTCAATTTAATGTAAGGGACGAGACTACAAGATACTGACCAAGTATCTTGTAGTAAGGGACATTACTAACAAAATATGTTGTTGTAAGGGACATTTATTTTCTTAAATAGCTAATTTATTTAAATAAATGTTACACGTGTAGATAGAGCACTAAAATACCAAATACTATGTGTGAAATCAGACCCGAAAAAGGTTAATAAGAAAAAAAGTTATAGGCGATTTAGTCCGAAAAAAAACTTTGTCGGCCTCTCCTGAAAAATCGTATTTTGTCCCTTACCTCAATTGAACCTACGGTCGACGATATTATGCTTGTGACTGCCACTGCGGATACACGGTGACCACAAACAATAGATTATCTATTGTGTCTATTGTCTGGCAGTCAACATCAACATGTTAATAAGCATATGTACTTCTTACACTTCTTAGTTAGTCATTACAGTGATAATTTTGTGTATTTTGTCTTAGGCTCGTATTTATAATCAAGTAATTACAATACTTACTACTAAGTAATTTCTTAATGAAGTCATTACTTGAGGGTAGAATTCTTAAGTAAAGAAAATGGTGACTATTACTTGGCTAAGAATTCTAAGCTTTGACAGTTCTAACTTCAAGCAATTACTAAACTATAGAATGAAAATCATTACTTGAGCAATTACTTTCACTGAAGTAATTACTTTTACTTGACTATAAATACGAGTGTTAGTGTCAACTTGTTTTGAGGAAACTTTGCAAACTGCAAGTTGGCTTCGGCCCCTGATACACCTTTCAAAGTTCTAGGAGCCCAGAATAATGTCAATGACTTATAATAATATAATAAAGGTAGTGAGTCTGAATGTAGCTCAAATTCAGAAATATTTATACCAATTCTATGAAGGAGGTTCCATCTCCCTTACTCACCATGAGCTCACTGTCTGGTCATCACTATCATAATTATGGTTTGTAAGACAACAGAAGGTAGGTAGAATATTCTTATACTTACCTAACTACAACAAGTTGTCTTCTTGCTCTAAAATAATTATCAAAAAGGAGATCAGCAGAATGCCTTAAAATTATTCCATCAAAATATTCAAGGTATTTCTTCCAAATTCCACTTGATTGTACGCTGTCAGTTTTTTTTTTCTCGTTAATTCATTAATCAAATAATAATAGGATATTTTTTTTATTTTTTATAACATTGTTTTTATAAAATCAGCGCGGCAACCACAGCGGAAGCGTGTGCGCGTGAGTGGTTGCTTGGCACTCACGGTCAGTCCATTTGGATTATATCAAATGGATCGACTCCGCCAAAATACTAAAATACTTGCATAGGAAATTGATTCGTGTTGCTTTGTAAATAAGGTGCATAATCATATGCCACGGTTTTCGCACTCATGTCGGTGCCACACCAAGGGGATATGCCGTTGATTATCGCGATGATGGACGTAGGCCGTAGGTGTAGCCACAACTTATCGCGATAATTTTACAACGCCGATTCACATTGCCGATTGACGTGGCGATAGTTGTAAATTGTGGAAGTTATCAGTACTGGAAAGAAAGACTTGGAGTATTTTAGAATAATAGAATATAATTTAATAAACCGTACAGAGACGTATATGATAACAAGAGAGAAGAAAGAAGAACAGAGTGACATAATATTATTTCATAAAAAAACATATTTGTCTATTAAGAAGTAAACCTACTTTTATTGAAATAACAACAGCCCCCCTCAATAAAAGTAAACGTTAAGTACAAAAAAAACATGTTAAAAAAAAAAACTTAACACACAACTAACTTCATAACATAAACACCAAGACAAACTAATAAGGACAGGCATCTATGAACATATAACACAGTACTTAACATCCATTAAACAAAAGATCTCTAGCATTTTAAAACACAATACATACATTGATCACTACAAGTTTTCTGAAAATTCTGACCAATATTATAATCATGAAATTTATCATAACAACAACGTGGCGCTTGTCTTAAACCGTATAGGTAATGACTTCTTAAACCTAAACTTGGTTTTGTTAACCGGTATGTCAAAATTTTCAGGCAACTTTAAGTATAGATACTCTTTATCATTATTTTCGTTGCGTTTTATTCTAAATACCCACTTACTGTCTACAGTCAACACACCGTCTTCAGACTTGTCAATAAATGTCCAAGTCTGATTATCGGTCAAAGCCTTCATTTCCAACTTCATGGCCTCCTTCCATTTTGAGGCACTTGGGGAAGACCTAGCCTCTTTTAAGGACGTAGGTTCCTCAGACTCTAAAAAGGTAAAATATGAAATGTCATAATCCTGTAAAGCAATAGGTGGTTTTATATTTGCTCTTGGTCGCAAAACCATGGTATCCATACTGTCCGCTACACTTGAAATAGCGCTGTCATTAATAGTTGGTTCATTCTGAACCATATTGTCACTTTCACGACACTCGGAGTTATAAACAGGTACATCCTCAGCATCAGTATAGGAAACGGACGTATCTGAACTTGATGAAACTGCCGACGCAGCAGCACGTAGATCAGCGACATCGAAATTCACCGTGGCAATATGTTCCACTACTTTTCCTGGTAGATTAGTTGGCTCATGGTGTGGCGATATAATTATTTCTCTTTCCAAGGAAAAAGTTTTACTCTCAGGATAAAATATCTTGTAGCCTTTTGTAGTTTCGCCATATCCAACGAATAAACCTCTTCTACTCTTACTATCCAGTTTTCGCCGCCGTTGCTTTGGAATATACGCCCATACTTCAGAGCCGAAAACGCATTTTAAATAAGACACATCAAACTGTTTCTGATAAAAGAGCTCATAAGGCGTTTTGTTTTCTTGCGAACTTACTCCTGTTCTGTTAATTACGTAAACAGCAGTATTTACAGCCTCCGCCCATAAGTTGTTTTGAACTTGACTCGCTTTCATTAGTGTACGAGCGGCCTCCATGACTGTTCGCATTTCGCGTTCAATTTTTCCGTTTTGGGCGGGAGTGTACGGGACGGACGTCTGGTGCTTTATTCCCTTCGACTCTAAAATACTTTTCAATTCAGCATTAACAAACTCACCGCCATTATCCGTGCGCAATATCTTAACAGGGCTTCCTTCATTTTCGCAAAGAGCGAGATAAATTTTAATTTTTGAAGTTACCTGACTTTTCTCTTTCAAAAAATATACAGATCGGTAACGCGAATAGTCATCCTTCAGTAGCAGAAAGTAGCGTGAGCCCCCAATGGATAATTCCTCTAAAGGGCCACAAACATCGGCATGAACTATTTCGCCTCGGCTACTCGTTTTCGAAAAGCTAGAATAAGCCGGCGTCCTGCAATGTTTAGCTTCTACACATGCAGTACAAAAATGCTGTTTCATGCAAGAGAGCGACACGTTATTTTTAAGCAATATTTTCTTTACATATGCGAAATTTTGATGAGCGAGTTTCTTATGAAAAAGCATGAATTCACAGTCTCTATTATTGCACACATTTGACGACGTCAGTACGTCAGTTTGACTTGACAAGGCTCTAGACGTGCTAATATTTTTAAATAGCATTTTAAATAAACGGCCATCGCGCTTTGCCAGAGCTATAACCTCTTTGTATTTAATAAACTTACAAATGTTTTGGTCAGATACCATCTGTAGGCCTTTATCTAATGCACTCGTTGCAGAAAAAAGATTTACATGCAGATCTGGAACATATAAAACAGACTTTAAACTAACGATCGGCCATTCTGTGCCATTATAAGCCTGCAACCGGACGTTCCCCATGCCAAGGGCTTTTATAGTTGTTCCATCACCAAGCTGCACAAAATGATCGTAATCCAAGTCTTTGTATTCTGACATGACTTCTCGGTTTCTGCACATATGTTGAGTGCAACCACTATCCATAAACCATATGTCGTGCGGACTGTTGAAAACAGAAGCTATTAGAGCTTGTTCGACATCATTGTTCTTTTTCTTTGTTTTATTATTTTTGAAGAAGCAATTTTTAGTCGGATGACCCATCTTTTTACAGTAATTGCACTGCATCGTTTTATAGCAGTCCTTTTTATAGTGGCCAGATTTTCCGCACACGGCGCACTCAGTCAGCGCTCTGCTCCCGTTGCCTCGTTGCTGTGCCACAAGTGCAACTGCCACATCGTCTTCAGCGTTAGCTCGTTCTTCTTCCAGCAGCAAACGTGGCACTAGCTCTAAAAGTGTCTGTTTTTCAACCGAGGCAGACTCCCATGCTGACCGAAAATGTTTAAATTTTTCTGGTAAAGACATTAATATTTTAGTGATGACTAATTTATCATCAATAGGGTCACCAGCTTGTTTTAGTCTGGCCCGAATGTCTTCTATTTTTGATATGAATGTGGAGACTGAATCCGTACCAAACTGAATTGTAAAGAATTTCTGTTGGAGTAGATGGACACTTACGACAGACTCCTTCTCATACACTGCCTTTAATTTCGTCCACATCTCCGCTGATGTCTCACACGACTGAATATGTGCGAGTGGTCCATACTGCATTCGCGTGACAATAAGCTCTTGGGCTTTGGCGTCCAGCGCACCCCACTCTTCACATTCTTTTGATAAGTCATCTTTAGGTTTTGTCTTGATCCCCGAAACAATATTAAACAATCCTCGACCCTTTAAAACCACTTGTGTTTCAAACTTCCATAACGGCCAATTTTCGCCGTTAAATTTTGAACTGGTCGATATTGAAACCTCCATTTTGTTTTCACCCGTAGCTCGAAAACCGTTTTTGAAAAAACGTTTTATTTTGTAGAACTTACGGTTTTATATTTCTTCCAGGCTGATAAACTGAATTACTGGGCCCATAACCAGTTGTAAATTGTGGAAGTTATCAGTACTGGAAAGAAAGACTTGGAGTATTTTAGAATAATAGAATATAATTTAATAAACCGTACAGAGACGTATATGATAACAAGAGAGAAGAAAGAAGAACAGAGTGACATAATATTATTTCATAAAAAAACATATTTGTCTATTAAGAAGTAAACCTACTTTTATTGAAATAACAACAACTCGGTGGCGGCGTTCAAGTGTGGCCATTCAATTTATCGCGATAGTTATCGGAATAATTACCGCGATGTTTCTGGCGATGATGGGCATTGACGTTGACGTTGGTGTGGCCCCAACATCACGGACCAATGCATTGGTGGCGCGACGCCAAACGGCGGCGGCGCGCGTAGGCGGAAAATCCGTGTACAATGCGATTCAACTAAGAATAGGAACGTCAATGCAAAGTTTTGTAGTGTTATACTTATCCGTTTTAGTTCTGTTTTTGGAATTTGTTTTTGTTAAAATATGTCACTGCCTTTGCAAATGTGTGAACAAGGCGCAATTTTGCTAAATCTTCACAATATAGCGCAAGGTCATTCCTATTCTTAGTTGAACCGCATTGTATTGACTTCGCGCCAAAATATGGATTATAGAATCGACATTCACGAACAAACTTTGGATGTACACACGGCAAGTCGGCTACAAATCAGGCTATACATATCCAGTATAAGCTGATCACGGATTGCATAGGATTTCCTTACAATGAGAGATCAGTGTAAATTGGAAATGTATAGCTTGATGTGTAGCCGTGTGTACCTACATCACGCCATTTTTCGCGATGCGATGTGGCGTTTTGAGAATATGACAATTTAAGAATGTGACATTTTGCGAAATTACAAAAATTAAGTAGGTACCTATGTCATTTTGCGAATGTGGCATTGTGCGCCTAATTCTTTTCTCCGAACAAGGAACGTTATAAATAAAGTCATAGTCAAAGTGTTGACAGTTGTGTATGTACAAGTAGGTATACTTTTGTTATCGAATATGTAGGATGTCACATCCTGCATTTTATGTAAGTATTGTATTAGTTAGGTACAGTGGGTGGCTTATGACTAGTTGGCTACCTACTGTATAGTCAGCAGCATTTCAGTTTTTGGGGTTCCGTACTTCTGTACCCGAAAGGTGCCAAACGGAACCCTATTACTAAGCCTCCGCTGTCCATCCCTCCGTCTACGTCTCACACTCGCGTCTGTCTGTCAGCGAGCTGTATCTCATGAACCGTAAGCCCACGTTCGTACGGACGTAAAAATATCGCGGCGGGTTTTTATTACAGGATTTTCAACTCTATTGAGCCGAACAATGAGAATCTATTCTATTCCACCGCGTCGAACAAACACTATTGGATTTTCAACTCTCTGCGCTAAGCAGAACGTTGAAAATATAATGCGCGAAAAAAAATCACCGCAGGAAAAAATCGCTCATCGACACAATCGCACGGCTACAGATCAAGCTATACATTTCCAGTATAAGCTGATCTCGCTTTGTATAGGATTTCTTTACAATGAGAGGTCAGTGTAAACTGGAAACTTATAGCTTGATGTGTAGGGGTGTGTACATGGGCTAATAGGTAGACAAGTGAAATTTTCACAGATTTTGTACCTATTTCTATTGCGACTATAACAAAGTAAATAAAACGTACGAAACCTTTTTAGGGTTCCGTACAAAAATGGTAAAAAGGAACCCTTAAGGTGCGACTCAGTCTGTCTGTCTGTCACAGCTGGATATCTCATGAACTACGAATGCTATCAACTTGAAATTTGGAACAGTTTTAGATGGCGTTTGCCCAACTATTTTGCAATTATGAGCGAAATAAAAATATGTATATTTTTTTTCAACAGGGACTGAATGGTGGTCTTAAAAATTTCAAAGTGGGGCTACTAGGGCATGTGGAAAACATTTTTTTTAAGCCGCATAGTTTTCGAATTTTGATGAAAAATGTAAAAAAAAATACGGTCTCCCCTTATCTCCGAAGTTTGCGTAGAGAAAAATCTGAAATTATTCTATGTGATAGAAGTTTATGTAAAGATTACAGGAAAAAGAAAAAGAAAACGAAAACACAATCACAGAAAAGCCATAATAGTTTAGCAATATTATTGCAAAATTAGTGTAAGTTTTTCTTATAAACGTAAGTACTGTTAGCAAAATTTTTTAAATGTTTTGTGTAAACAATTGTTGGCTAACCTAAATAAATAAATAAATTTGTTTAAATTTATTTTCCTAAGGGGTCTTAATTTCTTAAGTTCTTACTCGTTTGTTACTCTACGGGTCACAGCAATGAGGAATAATACCCTACTGTAATACAGTATAAACTAGTACGGGGGGTATTGTGACTGTTTGGCGGCCTTATATATTGTCAACAAATAAATAAATGTCTCTAAATAGCACACTTTTTCAGAAATCGGAATGGAACCCTCGGTGCGCGAGTCCGACTCGCTCTTGACCAGTTTTTTACCATGTTGTACAGTCGCCAGCAAAATTCCATGGACAGTACAGAAATAAAATCGTGTGAAGCGAGAAATGACGCCACCTAGCGTAAACCAGTTATCGACTAACAAAACTTAATTATGCTGTTACTAGATGGCGTTGCTTTACTTTTAACGATAAAATATTGTTAATAGTTCATTTTTGTCTCTTCAAACATTCAAATAATTTATAACTGTTCTAAACACTATAAATTTAAAATTGAATAATATCTATTTAGGTATTGAGTATATGATTTTCTGAGTTTTAGTTTCCAAACTTGAGAGGGTAGGTTGAATATGGATTTATAAATAATTGGTAGGTAGTATAATTAATACTTAGATCGATGAGTTATGACTAAGCTCAATTAATTCGCTAAGTTAATTTCGATTACCTCGTTCAAGTGCCTTTTGTTCAGTTTTTATTTGTAATCAGGTGAATTACTTATTTTAACATAATGAGAACGCGTTGTAATATTGATTTGTAACGAAATCAACTCAAATAATTGCTTTGCATAATCAAGGCAAAAACTTGTCAGAAATAGCCAAAGAGACCGGTGTAAACGTAAGTAGTTTTATTTTTACACTGTTTTAAAACTCCAATAATTTTTTTACCATGCTACTTAATAATCATTATTTGGTATTATATATTTCTGTTTTATTGTTGCAGAGAAAAACAGATTTTCTACGGGTACGACAATTTGAAGAGAAGGGTTCTTTACCACACCATCAAAGAACTGGTAGACCACGGCTCAAAACTCAAACTCATGTGGTCAAACTATGATAAGGGACTATGAAGAAAATGGATTTCTGCCGACTAACCACTATGCTGGTTTATGTGTCACAAGTGTTGACACTGTCCGCTTGCTCTTCACACTGGAGGGCTGCATGCAGGCTGCATGCTGTGAAACCCTTGCTCACGGAAAACCATAAAAGGGCAAGATTACAGTTTGCTTTGGATCACACTTCGATTGGAGTAATGTCATCTTTACAGATGAAAAAACTTTTAAGTGCAGTGAACACGGACGCTTATGTTTGTGGCGGCGAAATAATACGCGTTTTACAAGTGGTCACGTAGTGCCCAATATGCAATCTGGTCATATAACAGTGAACATGTGGGGATGGATGAGTGCAGCCGATCCGGGAGAACTAGTCAGGCTACCAAGTCGAGGAAATAGTGCAAAGTGCTGGAGGAGACCATGTTGCTTATCATTTATGGAGTATTATCGTTCAACGGTGGAATAATCAAAATGAGCGTACTCCAGAAGCGTTAGAGGCTCATTGTTTACAAATATGGGAGAGTAGGTATTCGTGGTTCAGATTTGTGTAAAAATTTAATTAATTCAATGCGTTCCCATATCATGCAAGCTGTTTATCAGCCAGACCCGAACTATTAGTAAATAATTATACTTAATTAATATTATTTTACTTAGTGCTTATTATTTATATTAACTGGAGACCTGGTTATGTGTGTAACCTGTGTAACATATTACTTACGTATTTTAAATAACTTAAAAAGTTATGAACACTTCAAGTTCAAAAATCATAATTTTTAGTTTTTTTATGTTATTTACTAACCATTGTTTTTGTGCAATTGAAAATTGCAAATTGTAGTTTTTAGCTTACCTATTTAATACATTTAATCCGTTTGACTTTTGTGATAAAATAATCTGGTCTCCTGTTGGTTTTTATTGAGGTTACATAAGCTTCAATCCTCTTTCCAATTTTGGAAACGAATACTTAAGCTATGGCCTCAATAAGAAGTTATATATAATATTATAATGTTATACGATATTCAATAAAGTAAATGTTAAGTGTGAATAATAAACTTTATGAAATAAATCTCTACAATTTTTTAATAGTGCCTTTTTGTTTGGCGAGCCTGTTTACCTGCTGTGACTCTGCTCTTTTTTCTGGTTGCTAAGTAACTACCAACTCGAATACCTACTAATTATTAAAAGTTGAATCCACTCGTTATTCGTATCGGTTTCTAATGATAATAGACTTAACATTTACGAAGTGTTATTCAATGTCTTAATAGACCGGAGGTATCAAGACCGCTTGCCGTGTATAAGGTTGGAGGTTCAAATCCTAGGCACGGCATGTGCTTTTTTGTCATGCATTATATTTTTATTAAAAGAAAGTATTTTTCTACTTTGTTTTAGTAATATTTATAAACAATTAGACAAGAAAAATAAAATATTGTAATAACATTTAATAATATTTATTATTGCTATTATTTAACTAAACGTTGATCTTATTTTACTACAAAGATTACAATTTACAATACAATTACATTGACATTTTACAATTTGACGTGATAATTTACAGTTCTCATAATATGACACGACATATTTTGCCAACTGACACAAACGGGTTCCTAGACAAGTGATATCCTTTAACGCAACATCAAACGTTGTAGTTATAACTTGAGGGTATGGATTAACTTTATAAAGAAAACGTAAGTAAGTGAAATTAATGGATACCCTCAAATTATAACATCTATCGATTAGACAGAGACAAAGATAAAGTTACTCGGACGATAGTAGATAACAATTTCATCACAATTCTTAAAGTCTCGCTGGCTAGTTCGTGAAACTGCTGGTATGAATATGACGACATTTGGTGATGCGATGGTTCGAATCCAAGTCGAAACAATTAACTCTTTTTGCAGTATTCTTTAAATTATTCGTCACGGGTTCAATGTTGTAGCAGTATAACATTTTAAAACTTGAGGGACACATACTGACGTGCATCCTGTGTGCATTTAGTTAGGACAAAAATATAAAAAAAATTACACCCATTTTTATTTACGGGGGTATAACCTACAGGTGACACTGGGTATTGTCATTGTGTAAAGTTAAGACTTTAAAAGACACGCGATTTTTATTATTCTTGTAGGAATTAAAAGTAAAACTGCCTTGTGATAGAAAAAAATGAAAAAAACCATAAAACTTTTGTCATCTACAAGTGACACTGGGAATTGAACAGATAATACATTTTGTAAATAATTAATCATAGTTGTGAAGAAACCAACGCCATCTAGTTTGATTTTCGAAAACTTCAACTCAAACGTTCACAGGAAAATAGACATTAAGGTATCCATGCAATTTTGCAGGTGATTGTACATCACTAAACATTTTCCTTTAGTTCCTGTCTCTATTTTGTATGTACCTACTTACCTAATTTCCATAATTTTTCTTTTCAGAATGACGTCCATATTTTCTAAAAACGGTATTCTGGCTGGTCGTTTAGACCATTACTGCCTGATATGCTCGGAGCAGTTTACAAACGAAGAGGAGACTCTTGCTCATATCGTTGATTCACAGCATAAGGAGAGCTTGAAGACTTGTGGTTATTTTGAGAAATACAAAGACCATTTTATTAGAAAGGTATTTACTATGAACAAGCTATGTGCATGATGGGCTTTCCCATCGGCAATAATTACTTCCATACAAACTGTCATCACCTATTGTAAAGCGGATGATTTTTTAAAATCTTCCGTTTAGTGGCTCACTTTCGTTATACAGGGTGTATAATGAAAGTGAGGCACTAACTACAGACTATCAAACTGAACAACTTTCTCCATGGGACCAACATCGTAATCGAGAAAAAAAAAATAACAGTTGTCGCTTCAATAATACTCGACCCAACCCAAATGTATGGGACAGCTGATATTTTTTTCTCGATTACGATGTTGTTCCCATGGAGAAAGTTGTTCAGTTTGATGGTCTGTACCACACCTTTCTCATACACCCTGCATAAAATTTCATTCTTCTACAAGGTGAACGTCCACTGGTCTGCACCGACCGCAACCACGGTCTGCAAGTGCAACGGCTTTTGGTTTGCTTTGTATGAATTCAAATTCATATAACACTGTGTCCACTGTTAGTATCAACCGTACTGAGCGCATTATTTAGGAATTTCCTGTAATGGTAGCAGTGTTTGTGATAAATAAATAAATAAATTATATGAATAAAAAATGCGTTGCGTGCCGGCAACTTCACATTGATTAGTTTACTGCGTGCATTGCTCACTGCCGCGCGTTGTTTTGTTTATAATAGAGGTGAGAACCGCCAAAAACATTGATGCCTCACTGAAGAATTGTATAATCTGAAACATGGACAATATTCAAATTTGTAAAGAAAAGATAATATCCGGATACAGTGGACGCATGCCATCGGCAAATCCGTTCAATACGTTGCGTGCCGTGCGTACGTTGCGGCCGACGCGGACCAGTGGACGTTCAATATAGGTACTCCATTTACAATAGGATTAGACATCTAAACAAACCTTTTTTTACAGTCCGTTCAACCGATTTTGACTTCTATTTATTTATTTATAAGGTTGCAAACTTAAGTCTAAGCGCCTCATTACTTATAGAAAAGCACAGCATGCACTACATTATGCGCAGCAGGCTTACTCTCGACACTCGATCGCAAACGGAATTGGAAATTGGGATCGAGATCTTGTCATTTGGCACTCTTGAATGCTACACTAGCGCACGATTGGAATCGTATTAAACGGATTTTTTTGGAACTAAATGAAATCGACTTTACTCGAACGAATGCACTTTTTCGGTACTCTTGACGAGATTTTGACGTTACCGTATCGAGTTTGAAGTCGTGTTTGTGTCAAAATTGAACGATTACAAAAAGGCTACTTTTTCGGGATCGAGTTTGTTTTTGTAACGGATGGCTGAAGTTTTTATTGTGAATAATGGCACGTTTAGAACTTATTTGTGATATTTTGGACAATGCTCATAAGTAAGATATGAGACAAAGGCGGAATTTGAGACGAATGGCGCGTTATGCAGACAACGCGTTTGCCATGACTGACGATGAATTTAGGAAAAATTACCGAGTAAATAGGGACTTGTACTCTCTCTTATTAAGACTCAATTGTAAGACTATTGTTCTATTATGTATTAAAATAATGTAAGTAATGTGCTGTGCTGAGGGGTTACTAATAATCAAATAATAATAAGCTTACATTAAAAGTCAATTATAATATAAGTTCATGGTATAATTTTAATTAGTAAAATTCTTAAGATTAAAAGGTAATGTCTAATTAATATTACAAAGTATATATTTGAATAAATATAATCATAGCCTTTTTATTATGAGTTTCCATTTATATTCACAAGGCATTTCCACAACAAAAAACAATTTTTATTTTGTTCACATCATAACTTAGGACTAAACACCATATTTATAAAAGTACCTGCTGTGTTTGGCATGTTACACATTGTTGGATCCCGTAAAAAATTATCTATCCACTGAGGTACTCTTATCTATATTATCTATTTTTTTCCACTGAAAAGACATTTCAGTGTAAATAGGATAAAATTATAATTTTTAATCAAAAACTGTTTTATATGATTTATTACTCGAAAAGTACTGAACCGACTTATAAGCTACATATTTATAGATACCTCAGGCTGCTCTATTGAACTAAAACAATCCTACATTTAAAATAACACTACAGTGTTTTGCAGGCTGATCAGGGCACACCCTCGAATGATAGTTGTAAAAACCATATTTACAAAAATTAACAAACTAAAATTTTGCAACATAATTATTATATAAACTCAATTGAGTAAGCTTTTCAAAAGGACTAGACATCGTCCAGGGCTAGGTCTTGGTCTAGGGTACCTGGACGCACCAAAAAAAAAAATTTAAATTATGGCTAGGTATAGGGGCCCACTTAATTGAGGTTTATAAGGGTTGTACTTACGATTTTTCGTGGAATCACTATTTTATCACAACTTTTTGCTTAATTAACACTATTATCACTATGAATTAATGTTAAAACTTAATGGAAACAAAAACACTATAAAACTGATTTACTTTATGGTCGATGGGTGTTAGTAGGTATAGGTAAATTCTCTTCAGACCCACCATCCTGTATGCCTCATCGACTGTGCATGCTCACCACATATCTTGATAAGCGAATGCTTTTTGTCAGCCCGATGCTGAAAAGGAAAGAAATGTATTCATTATTGTACTGTAGTCATATAATTAAGTGTAAAGAAAAATATTAGTGTGTAGACCAGCCTTTACCATCTTTTTGTGCACCGCCTAGTGCATTTAAGGATACTGCTATCTCGTTCCACTTTTTCTTTGTCTCCTGCTTAGCATGAGCAGTACGCAATAACCCCTTGGCACTGGGTTCTGTACCAGGAAATCTACTAGAGTCTCTAGCTGTTGGTGTGTTGTCCTACTCATCCTGTAAGAACAATGAAAGTTTGTACTAAGCAAGTGTTAAATATTAAAATTTTAAGGAATTATAATATATTTAATAGAACTGTGGCCTTACCTTGATATTTTCGTCTTCCTCGGTTGAATGCTTGTCTTAACCCTTTCAGACCTGACTTTTTTTATTTTCTCGTACGGATTTAAGTAAATTTTCAGTGTTATAATAGGCATTAAGAACTAGGAAAAAAATAGTAAAAAAAATCCTGCGAGTCAAGTTTTTGAGAAAAACCGGTTTTTCTTTATGTGCACAAATGTGACCATCCGGCTTTAATTATAATTACGATTCATGATTAGGGGATTTTTCTAAATTAATAAATACTGTTATTATACTATTTTTTATGAGAAAAAAGCAATAAAGTAAATAAAAATTAAATCGTATCTTCCGTTGGTACCGTTATTATTATATAAATCTAAGTTTAGCATTTAGTTAGAAAAAATACTAGAAATATAAAAGCCTACGTGTGGAATGCTAAAAAGTCATTTTTATTCTTGTTTTGATAGGCATAAATGTACTTTACACTTGATGTAATTTACACGGGATTTTCCCTTGCATCCTACCATTTTGAGCGTGCTCCAGCCCCGTCACCATGTGCAGGAAGGGGTCCAACCCCGTCATGAACTATTTCACTCTCAGGGCGAACTTTTGGTCTTCGGGGAATAATTACGGGTGACGTCGGGCTTCTGCCACTTGGACAGCCTCTCTTAGCGACACCAACCTGTTTATTTAGCACAACAAAGCTTTCTGCTAATCTGCGACGAAAGTGAAGCAAAGTGAGTCGTTTGTTTATCGGGACTCCGAGTAATTCGTTGTCAATCTGGTATCCCGAAAAGCTTGAACAACTGCAAGATTTGATGCGTGGAATATCATGCGCAGAGGTCATTTTGTTGATTTTATGAATGTCCTGTAATAGCTCATGAGTTGATCAAGCAAGTCAACTCCTCCCATTGCATGACTGTACCTACTTCTTCACTATTTCTGGCCTTTCAACTTCAACAAATCGCTTCTTCTCGACTTTGGTGTCAGATTCCTAAAAATATCTTCATTTGAATAAGCTGCTCCTGGTTCGCTCTCAAATACTCCATCAGAATTATCAGAAACTTTCTTTCTTTCTTTCTATCTGGTGGGACGACCATGTTGTCGAGAAAAATATCATCCGTTTCATCATCATCAGAGTCTGGGGGAAGATCTCCCTTTGATTTTGGTTAACTGCATCTGCACCGAATCGAACAGATCGCTGTTCTCGAGCAAAACTACTTCCATTCCCACGTCGTCATCTGAAGATAACTCAAAGTCTGAGAGATTTTCGGCACGTTGAAGAAGACTCAATGCATTTCGCGTAAACATTTTTCGTAGAAGACTTATTCTGAAAAATATTTCTAAAGAAATGTTAGATAATGTATTCGTACTAACAATATGTTGCAAAAACAACGTAAATTACATAAATTACAGTAGATACATTTACAAAATCATATTTCTTTTCAAAGATTGTTACATTAGTTGAATATTACGCTGAAAAGGCAATTGACACCTGATGGGCACAATTGAGCACAAATCGAAATGTTTATAATTTTTATATAAAGAAACAATAAATGACGCATAAAATAAATCATACATAATCTTAGTGATATAACTTATTGATACATATTTATGTATATGCAAATTTTTCGCAAAATCGATGTATTTAGGAATAAAAATAGCAGCTTACCTGCGCTGTTCGAAACACGTACGATCACTGGATGAAACTTGACGAAAAAATGTTAAAAAATGATACTAGATGCCGCTACTTGTAGTGTTTTTGTTGACTTATTATGTGCACAAATGAATACAACCGTTTTTCACTACGAATGAGCGAAAGTAATACTTTTAACTAAGATTATATTTTATGTCCTCAATTGTGGACGCCAGGTCTGAAAGGGTTAAAGTACAACTAACTTGAACTTGAGCATACAAACGTACTTTAACACATTCCAAACTAAACACTTGAAAACTTTCAGATAACATCGCTTTGAAACTTTTGTTTATCGCAACAGTAATAATTCATTTTTATTCAAGTAGGAACCTAATACGATTTTAAAGTGGATGACAGAATGACAAATGCGCGAGAAGTTTTTTTTAACGTAACGTAGGCAATGACATTCACAATGAGCCAATGTTGCCTAAATATTTAGTGTTAAAATACATATAAATGCAAGCAAAGACCACTTAAATGATTATTCATGTTAAAATAAATATCGGAACAATTTTAATAA
Source organism: Cosmia trapezina (assembly GCA_905163495.3). Lineage (NCBI taxonomy): Eukaryota > Metazoa > Arthropoda > Insecta > Lepidoptera > Noctuidae > Cosmia > Cosmia trapezina. The sequence goes on along the minus strand of LR991041.1, from coordinate 4,267,891 downwards.
TAGATTTAACGAGTTATTCAATAGTTTTAAATTTGGTAATTAATGTTTTCATTTGTATGGCTACCCCATGTCAATCGGTGTAGTCGAACATGCAGTCGATTCCAATCTCAATCTCGATTTCGTTCAAGAGTGCCAATTTTTTGAAGATTGGAATTGAAATTGGATCGGATTGGAATGCGTTCGAGATTGGGATTGATTTCAAGAGTAAGCATACAGATAATAACGCAATTAAATTATTTGAAACAAGTAATACATAGTTTAGACAAAAAAATAAAAAAAATATATATTCTATTGCGTCGGTGGCGTGACAAATGGCAGCTGCAGTAAACAGTTGGTATTGTAACCACTTTTTAGGTTTCCGTACCTCAAAAGGAAAAACGGAACCCTTATAGGATCACTCGTGTGTCTGTCCGTTTGTCCGTCTGTCACAGCCAATTTGCTCCGAATCTAATGGACCGATTAAGTTAAAATTTGGTACACATATGGATTTCTGTGACCCAAACACGTACAGCTAAAGTAAATATATGAATTTTGAATATGAGAGTCACTTTTAGGGGGAAAATAAGAAAATTAAAAAAAAAAGTTTTGTAAACTGTACCGTGTGACATATCAAATGAAAGGGTTTACTATGAGGGTCTCATATATATTTTTATTATAATTTTAAAATATATTGTTTTAAAGTTATTTAAGAAAATAGACGAAAATTGACCATTCCCCCCCCCCCCTTGTCTCCGAAACTACTGAGCCTAAAATTTTGAAAAAAATACAGAAAATAGTTCTATACCTGTAGATTACAGGAAAACCTATTAGAAGTCTGTGGTCTTAAAATAACATGGTAAATCTATATAGGGTGACTGGTAATTAGTGACCGATACCTAAACCCATGAGTGTGCTCATGATAACAAACAACTTTTACTATGGGACCAAACCTGAAATCGCGAAAAAAAAATCAGCTGCTCCCCACATTTTGACGAGTTATGCGAACACGAATGTATGTGGCAGGTGATTTTTTTTTCGCGATTTCAGGTTTGGTCCCATAGTAAAAGTTGTTTGTTATCATGAGCACAATCATGTGTTTAGGTATCGGTCACTAATTACCAGTCACCCTATATATATAAAAAAATCAAAGTCCTGACTGAGTCACTGACTAATATATCAACGCACAGCCCAAACCAACGGACCTAGAGACTTGAAATTTTGCACATAGATACCTTATATAGTGTAAACATCCACTATGGAAGGATTTTTGGAAATTACACCCCTAAGGGGGTAAAATAGGGGATGAAAGTTTGTATGAAAAATCCTATCCCTTGAGTTAATATTCATCTAAGTAAATTATAAAGTTTATCATTTTTAGTTTTCCTAAACTACCCCCTAAGGAGGGATTGGGGGTGTCAAAGTTTGTATGGAGGAATTTTAACACGCGGTCCGATTAACTCAAAACTCAGTTTTTATACTTGAGACCAAAAATTAAGACTAACGTGTATCAGGGTTTTCCAAAAATCTACCCCTATTAGGTAATACGGGCTGGTATCCGCAACTCCACGACAATGCGCGTATTTTGCGTATGGGTGGGAAAATCGGTTATTCGATCCACCCCAGCTCCTCAAAGAAGGCCAGCAGCGCCTTGACATTACTGACAACTTCCCGGATGGTACCTGGGTTACCGAAGTACTTTGCCCTGTATGCGGCGACAACCGGGCAGTTTAGAGGCACATGAGCTGCTGTCTCGTCGTCCTCCATGCAGGCCCTGCACAGCGGACTGTCTGTGACTCCTATGACAAAGAGGTGTTTATTAAATGACCCATGGCCAGTTAAAGCAGCAGTAACTGTACGCAGCTGTTGTTTAGTTAGTCGAAGAAACTGTTTCGTGAGGCGGCCATCAATTGTAGGGAGTGCTTCCCTAGCCTGCCTACACTCACCTTGGTCCGACCATAGCTTATGATGCTGGTCCCTGGTACGTTTCCTTACCAGAGTGCGCAAGTACCCGAAGGGGAGCGGCACTATGGGTTCAGGTCCCACTGGTGCCATGCTCGACCCCGTTCTGGCAAGTTCGTCGGCTGCGTCGTTGCCTAGCGAGCCGCTGTGTCCCTTGATCCATTGAATGGTTATATTATTGAGTCTACCCACCTGGTTGAGACGCTGGTGGCACTCGTATATTAGCCCAGAGTCCACTGTGTGACTACTTAGCGCTTGCAGAACTGCCATGCTATCTGAGAGTATGCGGATCGAGTGGTCCTTAACTTCCCTGGCCATGATGGCAGTAGCGGCCAGAGAAATGCCCATGCACTCGGCCTGGAACACCGTGTTATGGACCCCCAATGGTGTAGCTATGTGTATGTTGAAGTCCTCCGAGAAGATTCCAGCACCTGTGCCACTACCTGTTTTAGATCCATCCGTGAAGATGCGTAGCTCTGCGGGGCGCAACCCCTCGCATCGACGATCCTCGTGGAGCTGGATCTTGTATTTTTTATTAAAAATAAATTGTTTGGGTACCCGGTCATTTACAGCTTTCGTAATAGGGAACTCCTTGTTGAGTCCCTCAAGCAGCGCGGTGTGTGGTGAGTTAGTCTTACCCCAGAGATCTAGTGCATTAAGACGTACCGCTGCCATCGTTGCTTCCTGCTGTATGAACAGGTGGAGTGGTGGCAAACCCAGCATGGCTTCAACTGCTGCAGTCGGAGTAGTCCTCATGCAGCCCGTAGTCGCCGTGCAGGCTAGTCTTTGCATATGTTGTAGTTTATTGGAGGCTGTAACAAGTTTGGTGCGGGGCCACCAGACCACAGCCCCGTAGGTGATCATGGGGCGGATCACTGCGGTGTACAGCCATAGTATAATTAAAAAATCTACCCCTAAGAGGTGAAAAGTTAATTTTATAGCGGAGGATTTTATTGGGGGCTTGATTAACTCTAAAATTGGTGTAAATAATGTTTGAGTCAAGTTATTGAAACATACCAGACGATTTTTGAAATTCTTTATCTGTGTTCGTGAAAACAGAGATACAGTTTATATAAAAAATCTTATCAATTTGGTTAATGAACTTGAAACTTAGCACAAATACTTGCATAAGTAAGTAATAATGTTTGTCATTATTAGTTTTTTCAAAACTAGGCCTTAAATGAGGTTTAGGGATGTTAAAGTTTGTATAAAAGAATTTTAAAGCGCAGTCCGATTAAAAAGTGTAAGTACTTTGAGTCAAGTTAGGAAACATGCCCAACGAGTTTTCACCGATTTTGACGGCATATAGCTGATGTTTTAAGGAGTAACTTAGGCTATTTTTATTTTAGAAAAATAATTAGGGTTCCGCGCAAGAAAATTAAAATCCATGAAATCAGACAACCACGTACAGTCCAGTACAAACTTACTAAGCCTCCGCTGTCTATTACGGCTATAACAACAAATAATAAAAACAAAGCAAAGTTAAAAATTTAAGGGGTCGGTCCCCATACAATAAACTTTTCATTTTGAAAAAATAAAATAAAAAGTTTAATCTAGCATGTGGGGCGTCATCGTCTAGAACTTATCGAGTAGAGTACAAACATATTTTTTTTATCTTCTAAAATTAAGAAATAGGGGGCCGCAAAAGTTGTAAATTTTAGACCATTTTTGTACGAGCTCTACCGCAACAATTCAACAAATTAGGAATTTGAAACTTCTTTATACCATGTAGGTACCATAAATACTGTATTTAATCAACAATACTGAAAACGGCGATTCATAAGGTATTTTCTTTAAACATGGGTGATTTTCTGCAACTGCAAAAAATAACCTTGTAATTCACAGTATCATTATAATATGGTACGGAACCCTTCGTACGCGAGTCCGACTCGCACTTGACCGGTTTTTATTTGCCTTTAATGCTATCCTTAAGCCTACGGAATAGAAGTCAAAATCGGTTGAACGGACTGTAAAAAAAGGTTTGTTTAAATGTCTAATCTTATTGTGAATGAATTTATGATGCGGTGCAGGTGAGTCGTAGGTACCTGTATCTGACTCTGACTTGCAAATTGCAAAAAACGCAAGAAAATTTGAATTCCGCAGGCTACCATCACTGCGGGTCAACCGCAAATTATACATCAGCTTAACGGTTAAACAGTCCGCCTGGCTGATGAGAGGTCCTTAATACGAAAAAAAAAACAATTTGAAATATTGTTTCTCTGGTTTTCTTCTATGTCCGACAAAAGTTTATTATCCCTCAAGGCGAAAGCGCCAGGGTAGCCCGCGAAATTCAAAATTTCTTACGTTTTTTGCAATTTGTAGGTCAGTGTGAGCTTGTATGTTGATTAAAATATGGTTCGCGGCCGTAGCTAATATGGCTTTACAGAATTATAATCATTAGAATCAGCAATACAACTCCATAAGTTAGCATTTACCTCAAATCTAGCGATTTCATGAAATCATGAGGACCACAAACCTACAAATTGCAAAAAACGTAAGAAATTTTGAATTTCGCGGGCTACCCTGGCGCATCATCCTTAAATCCATTACTTCAAACTCGTTTGTTTCCTTTACAGGCTAAAGGTTTATACTTCTGCGAGCCATGCAGTCTGACATTCCCGACCGCCACGAAGGTCGAACTACACATAGATGAACCAACACATATTAAAGAAAAAAACAAAACCTCTCCATGGCTCACACGTGTGGAGAATGATATCATAGCTTTTAACGAGTTCATCATATCTGATGATGCTTGGAATGGCTGCGTTGAAGACACTTGTGTCCTATGTAATACCGAGTTTGATGACAGTGTTTCTCATAAGGTCATCAGAAGCCATGTTCTCAATTTAATCAAAAGTGAAGTGATTTTCGACAATGTTGAGAATACGGTTTGTAGAACGGTAAGATAGATCTTTTTATTTACCCAACTAAGACAAAGCCAAAGGAGGGTTAGGATTTTGACAGGCTATGTATTAATGTATTGTTAATCTGTTCACTCAAAAAATCCAAGATGGCGGGTTTAATGTTCATGAAAAAAAAAACTTATTTATTATTAACTATAGGTATTGTATCTAACGAAAGGAGTACTTTTTGAAAATGTATTAGTTTTATACGGGATGAAATTTGAAACATGTTTCAAATCGAAATGGGAGATTATACTCATCATTATGAACAACTTTTACTATGGGACCAACCTGAAATCGCGAAAATCAGCTGTTCAGTACATTTTGACTAGTTTTAACTCAGGCCCTCTCCCAGTCTGCGCCACAACACCCTGTCCTCCGCCCTCCGCATCCAGTCTGACACAGCCACTTTCTTCAGGTAGTCGGTCAATCTAGCTGGGGGGCGTCCCACACTACGCTTACCGATACGTGGTCTCCACTCCAGGACTCGTCTGCTCCACCGGCCATCGGTCCGTCGACTAACATGGCCAGCCCACTGCCACTTCAGTTTGCTTATTCTGCAAGCTATGTCGGTTACTCCGGTTCTTTTCCGGATAACTTCATTCCTGATTTTATCCTTCAAAGAAACTTCGAGCATAGCTCGCTCCATAGCGCGCTGAGTAGTGGTGGTTAATATAACGTCTAGCGTCAAAAAATAACACGCTATGTATTTATAGCATCTAGCGTTTGTTATACCGACTCTGACTTCGCGCTAGAAATATAACGTTTCAACAAACTAGGCATTATAGCTTTATAACTTTTATAGTCTCACTAGTCTCACTCATAGCGTCACAGCGCCAACAGCGCGTTGGGGCACTCGGGCGAAATCGTGTGAACTCGGGCGGCAGTCGGCCGGTCGTCCCGCGGTATCTGTTATTATTACGTAATAAGGTCTGAATTTAGACCTTATTGACATTCATGTTTTTTTGTTAAATTCAGCTTCCAGATCATTTACCAAGTATCCTGAACCAAAAAAACAAAGGGTTTGTAAAATGTCAATAAGGTCGAAATTAGCTTGAGACCTTAGAAATGATATGTATAATGATTTAGACACTTTCTATAGTGTCAAGCGAATTTAGACCTTATTGACATTCATGTTTTTTTGTTAAATTCAGCTTCCAGATCATTTACCAAGTATCTTGGACCAAAAAAACAAATGGTTTGTAAAATGTCAATAAGGTCGAAATTAGCTTGACACCCTAGAAATGATGTGCATAATAATCTAGACACTTTCTGAGGTGTCAAGCGAATTTAGACCTTATTGACATTCATGTTTTTTTGTTAAATTCAGCTTCCAGATCATTTACCAAATATCCTGGGTCAAAAAAACAAAGGGTTTGTAAAATGTCAATAAGGTCGAAATTAACTTGAGACCTTAGAAATGATGTGTATAATAAAATTTAATCAATTTTATTAAAGACAGTCCTAAGCCTGGAAAGTATGAAGGAAAGTTCATTGATCTATAACGCTACATGAGATATTATTATATTCTTTCGTGCACAGCGCTTTGCGAGTACTTCCGAAGTTGCGAGATAACTAGCGTATTGCCAGATAAAATGATAATGTCTCCGCGTTCAGACTGCGGCCGAGTTTTGTAACAACGCGTTATAATGATAGCGTATAAAATAGCGCGCTAGAAAAATATAGTTTATAGTCTATAACACGTTTATAGTTTAAAGTCGATTTGAACATCACTAGCGCTGAGCGACCTTGAATTTATGGACCAGCCCGACTGTTAGTGTCCACGTTTCAGCACCGTATGTCATAACGGGCAGGACGCACTGGTTGAAAACCTTGGTTTTCAAACATTGCGGGATGGGTGACGAAAAGACTTGACGAAGTTTTCCAAACGCTGCCCAACCCAATTGGATCCTTCTGTCGGCTTCTTTCTCAAAGTTGTGTCTACCGAGCTGGATGACTTGCCCTAGGTAGACATACTCCTTCACAACTCAAGAAGCGACCCCTCGATGCGGATTGGACTGGGCAAGACGAGTGAATTGTACATGACTTTATTCATACCGAGGCCAACCTGCCGAGAGGCTCCATTTAGGCTGTGCAGCATCTGGCCTAACTGTTCCAGCGTCTCTGCTAATATGACGATGTCATCGGCAAAGCGAAGGTGTGAGATGTACTCGCCGTTCATGTTGATACCCTGTCCAGTCCAGTCCAGCGTCTTGAAGACGTCCTTCAACGCATTGGTGAACAGTTTCGGGGATATCACATCCCACTGTCTCACCCCTCTGAGCAGTTGCATGGGTCTGGTTTTCTGATCTTGGATCTGGACAGTCATCGTGGCAGCGTCATACAGACACCTTAACACTTCAATGTAGCGCCAGTCAATTCGACATCGTTGCAGAGAGGCCAGAACTGCCCATATTTCGAAGGAGTCGGAAGGCTTTCTCGTAGTCCACAAATGCCGTACACAGCGGCTGATTGTACTCCTCGGTCTTCTGTACAATTTGCCGAACAGTATGGATGACGAGTTTGATGTAGATAAATGTACTGAACAGCAGATTTTTTTTTCGCGATTTCTGGTTTGGTCTCATAGTAAAAGTTGTTCATAATGATGAGTATAGTCTCCCATTTCGATTTGGAACATATTTAAATTTCATCCCGTATACATAGACCCCAAATTTTACTGTTGAATTTTCCCAAACCAAAGAAGTGGGAGGAGAAGTGTACCTACCTATACGTACGTATAATAGTTCGCGTCATGTAAGTTTGCCGCTCTGAAGTACCTACACACAAAGTGAAGTGGACAAATGACTGAGCAGTGTAAGTACAGTAGTGCTATTCTGTAAATATCTCACCGTGAAAACTTAGGTGAATTGATCTTAAAGTGAGCTGTCAACAGTGTCAATCCCTAGAATGACGGCTCACTTCACGCTCACTTCACCTAAGTTATCACGGTGAGATGTTTACAGAATAGCACAACTGTAGTGCTATTCTGTAAATATCTCACCGTGAAAACATAAGTGAAGTGATCTTAAAGTGAGTTGTCAATAGTGTCAATCCCTCTAGCGTCGGATGTAATGACAGCTCACTTCACTTAAGTTATTACGGTGAGATGTTTACAGAATAGCATTCCAGCTGCTTAATGTCTAAGTATAAGTACTAAAACAGCAGCGCGCCATGCCATGCGCATTGGAAAGCCTGGTTTCAGAGCGGCTAGCTTACGTGACGCGAACTATACAGGGTTACTTGTAATTCGACGTATTCCTTGCAGGACATTATAGTAGGGTTAAAATGCAACAAATTAAGACACCAAATATTCTACCGAATTTCCGTTTTTTTTTTGTCTAAGATAAATATAAATTACCAAAAAGAAAATGTTTAATTAGTGATCTTTGCCAAAGTTTTTAGGCATTTTTCAACTTTTAATTTTAAACAAAGATCTGCTACGGCATCAGCTATGATAATAACTTAAATACCAGTAAAGTCGCGCCGTAAATCATTTTTGAATTGTATTTTTAATTTAAAAATGATTTCGGTAGAACATTTGGTGGTTTAATTTGTTGCATTTTAACCCTACTATGACGTCCTGCAAGGAATACGTAGGAATACGAATTACAAATAGGTAACCTTTTATTAACAAAATCAGGAGACACAAGTAATCTGTTCGATTCGCCTTAATTACTTGATGTGTGGAACAAAGTCCGGATTTTGTTTGTTAGGTACCTAACTACTAACTACCTAGTTAGTTGCCGTTTTTGCCGTAGTGGGTTTTAGTTTAACTTTTTATGAATATTTGTCATGCTACTGGCAATGTACAATACAACTTTAATAATTCCCTAATGTGAAAGTTGTTTCATAGTACTTCTAAGAAGTAATTTAAGTTAAATTAATATTATGTGTCTGTACAATGTTTTGTATGTTTGTTTACAGATTGATGCTAGAACCAAGCAGTGTCTAACTTGCAATGTGATCATCGGAAACGAACCAACAAGTCATTTCAAAACAGTCGACCATAAACAAGCATATAAACTGTATGATCCCACCGTTCAAAAGAATGAAGCGAAAAATGCCATACCGACTACAAAAAATACGAAAGAAAACCAAAATGTGAAAGTTACAATTGATAAAACAAATAAAAATGATGGCATTAAAGTGGTCGATGGAAACGTCAGTGGAAACATCAAAAAAGAAGCAGGTATAGATGCCAATAAGGATTTAAAAAAAGACGCAAAAAAAGAAGCCACTAAACCTGTTGATAAACAAAAAGTAAAAGTACAGCCGAAACAATCAGCTATGAAAAAAAACGCAGAAGAACTAGACAAGATTTTTTGTAAAAATTTGGGCGCTAAAAACTACGTAACTGACTCAACAGGGATTGGGGACAGCAGATGGTGCGTTCTATGTGAATGGCTATTAGAAGATTCTCCTGAATACCACATCCGTAGCAAACACCACCAAAACTTACTAAAACTCCACAATGAAAGATTAGCAGAAAAAAATAACAATATCCCAAGCAAAGACAAAGAATCAAATCTGTATGAATCCGTAGACAGATACCAAAAGAGCAATGTTAATATTGACTTGATTAACGAAACTGCCTTTTGTAAGAAGTGTTCGAAAACCATTGACTTTAATACTTATGCCATCGAAAAACATATTGAAGAACATAAGAAGACTTCTAATAAAAAGTCGCCAGAGACGCTTTCTTCGGGCATCACGTCAAATGGTACGGATAGAACTACTTTGTATACAAAGCCAGTGTTGCTTGGCAAGGACAAACGCTCTGAAAAGACCGTGTCAGTAGGAGAGTATGCAAAGCAGCATGGATTCACTCACAATCGTGCCGACTACAGCTATTACTGCCGCCCATGCAGCAGAAGACTCTCTGTTACGCTGGATGACCTGCAAAAGCACGTGGCAAGTAGAATTCACACAGAAAACACGAAACAAACCTCTAACAGCGATGCGACAGAAGCACCAGTAAAAGAACCACTTTTTGAATATATTGAGACATTTGAACTAGCCGAATCTAGGAAGGACGGAATTGTCGTAGTAATAAACGATAAATATTGGCTCAATGCTTTTGGCTTCTTCTTGATTGCCAAAAAGAACGAAACAATCTTCTGTCATGGGTGCCATATTGATTTGACCCCTGAAAATGTTGTAGAGCATATGATAACATCTGAAAATCACAGAGGAATCGTCGATAAATGCCTTTTGATAACTTCATTGGAAAATGAATTCATTAGAGAGGTAGGTTATAGAATTACTATCTTGTAATGTGTCTGTTTTTCACCCTCTATGTTGAAAACGACGAATTCGATGGTTATATCTATGGTGCGCGCTTAAGAGGAACAGGGGCCACTAGACTTTTGAAAATTAGGTATTTTAAGAAGGTATTGCTGTCGCTCTGCGAGCGCTCCGCCCTCGCATTCGTGCGATAAGGACAACTGCAGATCTGACTAAATAGCCTATGTAAAGAGTCACATTTCGAGGTTTGGCTCTCGCCTATTTTCTCCTCCAATATTGGACCAATTTAAAAGATATTTCATAAACTGAATAAGAAGGATATATACTATGCCCCTATGTTTTTCTTTTTTCGTTAATAGTTGTCAAATTGGTACACTAGGCGTCTGTTCACAGCGGTCTGAATAGGCAATTTTGAGCATTTTTGGAGGGTTCTAGTTCTTATAAAAATAATATATCATCAAAAAGGAAAACATAGGGGCATACAAGTAGCTCTTATTTATATTTCTGTAAAAAATCATTGCTTTATGGGTCATTAACCAAAAAGAAAACAGGCGAGAGCGTTTGTATCTGTTTGTATGGAGAAAAGAGCACCCACGTTTCCTCTTAAGTTACCAGTTGTACTATGCGTGTCAAATAGTACTGTCAAGACGCCATTTTGTTCCGCAATACTCCTGAACTTCATTACCAATGCGTACTAATTTGACAGCTATCGTGTGAAGTGTGAAGTTGACAGCAAGCGCGATCGTATTCTTATTTGGCACGCATAGTATGCGATTTCGAAAAAACAATTACTTAGTAGAAAATACAGGGAATTTATAAAGGCGTTATTTGTTTTCAGATAAAACTGGATATGTATCATTGTGGGTACTGCAATATCACGGAAAACGATTGGGATGATATTTTAGATCATATAGCGACGGCGGAACATAAAAGAGAGAAGTCAAAGGCAGAACAAAGTGTCCGCGAGCACGAACCGAACTTACTTTACCGGGTTAACCAGAGGAAAATAGATGAGTTAATCAAGCATTTTGCAAATCGCCACGGGTTTTAATAGGTTTAAAGCGGAATTATGTTTAGTGCCAAGATTAATGTGCGCTCACAATTAAAGTAGATCATTTAGGCGTCGAACATGGTAACCAATCCAAAAAGTAAAGAAAATTATATTATACTTTTCCTCCTCTCAAGCCCCAGTCACTTGTCAATTTCTGTCATTTTTATATTTGAAAATTATTCATTTAACGAGAATACCCGTCGGACACCAGAGTGAAAACTTAAACCGCACAGGATATTAGCCCTTATTAGTAGTTTTAATAGAGGTTTAATCGGATGGTTGAATGGCATCCCATCCGAGGCTTGACGGTAGGTACGCAATTTGAGATGCCAGTTACATGCATGCAGGACTTGAGAGGTTTTCAAATTAGTAGGCAAACAATATTTTTTTCGCCTTGTGAACGCCATATTCTCGCTTTGTGAACGTGAACCCATGGCAAACTTTTTCGACACTATAGTCCGACGGTATCTCAACTTTTTGATTATTATTAATTACTATTAAGTTTATAGGTTGTACTTATTTTATTTCTTTAGCTTTCAAACATTGGAAAGAGACGCGTGTATAAAACCGATGCGTTTTCAATGGCAGCATTAAATCGCGTGAATTGTTATAAGTGTGTTTAGTGTTTTGTAACTGGCATATACCTATCTGTTTTATTTAATGCTTTTTAGTGATTTTAAGAGTTAGTTAGCGCAGATAGAGCAGAAAAATGCTCTGTAGTCTAATTTTGAAATAATTATACGCGGGCATGCGCAAATACGGCCATTGAATAATTTCTTGCATGTTGAACTCTAATTTTATAGTTGTGGTTTACCTAGTTAATTAATTATCGATTTATGAATGAAAATTTTCTTAAGGTGATTGCGCTGTGGTAGCCCGTGAAATTCAAAATTTTCTTGCGTTTGTGCATTTTGCAGGACAGTGTAAGGGTGTATCTTAATCCAAATATGATTCGCGACAATAGAAACTATGTATTTACATAATTTTAACCATAAAAGTCATCAATACCTATCTCTCAAGGTATAGTAAGGTCAAACACAGCCTTGATGCATAAAAGCATATTCTGTTTAGCCCCAAAAATGTATAATAAGCTCACAACATCTCTGAAACAGCTGCCCACAAGGTTGTTTAAGTTGCATTTAAAAAAAAAATCTTATAGCCAAATGCTACTACAGCTTAACAGAGTTCCTAAATGAGCGAAATTAAGTACTTAAAGACACAATATTGCGACATTTCTCCTAGTAACTAATTGTTCATTTGTTTCTTTATTATGGTTTTTGTGTTTTCTATTTTAGTTTCTTTTCTTAACTGTTGTAGGGTAAATATAGTTAGATCATTGTACCTAACAATAAATTATTGATTTTTTGTACGCTTTAACTGGCAAAACATGTAACTCCTTTTTATTATTTTTTAATTCCATCCACAATGCACTTAGATTGTACTTACTCATGTTTTTACAAAATAAAAATATCTTTATCTCAGTTAGGTTTCCTCCGGATTGGTCTGATTTCGGAATTCAGACGAATCCGGAGGAAATCTAACTTAAAAAGATGTATTATGATTTTATGGTTAAAATTATGTACTTAAATATGTACACTTGCGTGCAATAAAATCGATCCACCCCATTCTCTTCGATATGAAAAGAGAAAATTTAACAAGTTTAATTAACAATAACCTAATATATTGTGTACTAAAACCTTCCTGACTGTATGTAGATTACGTAAGTGAAAAAAATATCAAAACTGATTCATTACTTTTTGAGAAAAACGCGAATTTAAAAACATACAGATCGAATGAAAAACCTCCTTTTTTTTAAAGTTGGTTAAAAAATCAAGTCAAATGATCAATAAACGAACAGTAATAAACAAAATTAAGCTTATGTCGACTTCACTGCCAAAAAAAAGTCACGCAGTTTTTTCAAACAAAACTGATTGAAGAGAACATCAGAAGAATCGAGTCGATCTTGTCAAGAATATTGCTTTTATCAAAGTATATGTGTATGTGTAAATAAACTTTATCTTACCTACCTTCACACAGTATAAAATAATTAAAATAAATACATTAATATCTTTGAGCTATCGTCTCTCAAATAGAGAGCATGGGGTGGGCCAATTTTTTTGCACGCAAGTGTATTTGTTACTGTCGCGAATTATATTTTGACTAAGATAAAACCTGACACTGACTTGCAACCCGCAAGAAAATTTGAATTTCGCGGGCTACCACGGGCGTCTGTTTGTTTGTGCTCACCCTAAAGCCGCTGCATATAAATGTGTTTCAAATATAGTGACCCAATCCGGGAAAATTCACCAAGTGTTTGCAAGGGTTTAATAGTTTCCTAAACCCAAAGATTATTTATTTTTTTATTACTTCCCGGGCATTGCTGTATTTTACTACGAGTCTACGACTTTGGCAAATTATTTTTTTACTATTCAATAATAAAATCTCAAAAATCTTTCTTAATTTCATTTTGTATTATGGTTGTCAACTAAAAGAGGTTCTAAAACACGCTTTGCTTGGATTTTTTGAGATACAAATATAAATTCTACACGAAAATACTTGATTTCCATCGAGATAAATTGTATTCGCATAAATCTTGATCATTAATATCTTGTTTTAACATAAAATATGGGTATTATTTAAATGCTCATCAAAAATACTGTTTGCACATCAAAATTTATAAATTAAACTTAACGACAGTTGGACGGAGCCCCGCATTGCGGGGCTTTCGCGGGGCTCCTATTTCTGTCTGCAGGGTCTAAAGGAACTTAACCAAACCGAACCTCGGGGTGCCCAATGATTATAATTTAAGTTTAATAGATGAGCATTTGTTATTTTTGATACAGGGTGTAAGGGACAGCCCTCCGCAAACTCACAACAGGGTGCATTCAGCTCCTCATTTTGAATCATATTCCACCGGAAATTTTCTCAGGAAAATTTTACATTTTTTCAATTTTTTTTTCAGTTACGTTTTCATTATTTAAATGTAAAATTGCATTGTGTGTTCGCAGCACTCCATTTATGTAAAAAAAACTGCAAAAAAAAACAGCAAAAACCAGCAATGGATGTTGAAATACTGTAACCAACGACGCGTGAAATCAGCTGTTCACTTTCTGTCTAGCTACAGAGTTCATCGAACTTACCGCATACCTATTACCTACCCCTCCCAACCAGTAATAGACGCTCTAATTTGTGCACAAAAACACAAACGTATCAAGAGCTAGATTGAACAGTTTACGATAAAATCTTTGATCTAGCTCTTGGTCTATACTTAAAAATTGAACTCATTATATCTTCTAAACTAAGACCCGACTAAATCTGTGACTTGGCGAAAACTTGCGACTAATTAGCGACTAAATTTGGGAGAAAACAGATCTTCGCTAGGTGGCCTAGTTTTGAGATATAAAGGTGGCCAAGCTGGGGAGACTCTCCAGATCGGCCACCAATGACCCCTTACAACTTTTGAACCAGTGACCGACAAATTCTGATATTTGACGACTTTCGACTAATTAACGACTAAATCTTTGTGTTATCAAAAGTAAAATCCCTGATGGTGGCCAAGCCAGTGTCAGCCACACAGTCGGTAGTTCCGAAGATTACCACCTGCATCAAGATTAACTTTTACCTCTATAAAATAATAGGTATAGTATCATGGTTACTGCTAATTCGACGTATTCCTTGCAGAACGTCATAGTAGCGTTAAAATGCAACAAATTAACTCGCCAAATGTTCTACCAAAATTCAGTATTTTTTTTGAAATTTTTGTAGACAAGGAATTAGGAAGTATTTCCCGGTAGAACGTTCCCGTGGAATATTTTCCGACATCGACGTGGACGAAGCCGCTGGCAAAAGCTAGTATAGTATAGATGCGACTTTAGATTAGTTGACAACCGCGAAAACCTAACATTCTCCGAAAACTTCACTTATTTTTTCAAGTGTTTTTAGTAGCTAAGTTTTGTTTAAAATACGACTGTTGACCGGCGATTCTGACGCTGACACATAACTGTACTGATATTACATATACGTAGTGAGTAAGCATTCATTTATTCAATAAATATAAACTCTTTTTAAAATTGGTATCTTTTTATTGCTCCTTCTATCGTAGAACGGTAAGAAGATGACGAAGATCGCAGTTTCTTACTCGTATAATGGACTGCGGCCGATCCTCTTCAATCAACTCAGCCTATCGCAGTCCACTGCTGGACATAGAGACCAAGAGCCAGATCAAAGATTTTATCGTAAACTCTTCAATCTAGCTCTTGAACTATACTTAAAAATTGAACTCATTATATCTTCTAAACTGAGACCCGACTAAATCTGTGACTTGGCGACTAATTTCGACTAATTAGCGACTAAATCTGGGAGAAAACAGATCTTCGCTAGGTGCCCTAGTTTTTGAGATATAAAGTGTAAACTTTGAGGCTATAACAGACTTGATACACACTTAACTATTTTACTGGCAACACTGAGTCAGAAGTTCCGTGGGTTTAGTGGGGTAGTGGCTTGGTAGTGGGGATTAGTCTACGCCCAGGCAGATTCGATTCCTTTCGGAGATCATTCTTGTTCTTGAGCTCATGGCGAGCAGTCACTTTTAAAAAGGCCGACATGTTGCTAGATATTGTTAGAAATAAGCATGATATTAATCGTTAAGTTTATGCTATATAAAATCAAGTAATTCAGTACTAAATAAACTGCTTATTTACCGATCCTGCTGTTTCAATTCTGGTTGTTTTTACATCTCAGAATTGGGATTGGACAATATACGCCTACAATACGAGTAGTAAGGTTAGTACCTACTTAAAGTATTTTTTTTAAATGCACGATTATTAGTTTGATTTAAATGTTAAAGACGAGTCCAAGCTTTTTGTGCAGTCTATTGAAGCAATTAAGTATTATTATCTAGTGTTTGCACACTAATTAAGTTATTGGACACACCTTTACTGTATAAAGAAAATGGGTACTTAACTACCTACCTACATTTTTTTTTTTATTTTTTTTTTTTATGAAACGTGTAAAGTATACTTTTCCTATCCAATCTATCCTGTCCTAAAGTTTGCATTGTTACGTATTGGGTGAAGCTGATATTTCTTTGCCAGGGCTACTCTCTGGGGATGTATCAGTTTTGCTAAAAGCTAAGAATTATTACATTCTAGCCAGGGCTACACTCTGGGGATGTAAGAATTCAAGGCGCCTACGTATTGAATATTATTTTACTGTGTATCTATCCAATCTATCCTGTCCTAGTGTATATTGTTACGTATTGGGTGAAGCTGATATTTCTTTGCCAGGGCTACACTCTGGGGATGTATCAGTTTTGCTAAAAGCTAAGAATTATTACATTCTAGCCAGGGCTACACTCTGGGTATGTAAGAATTCAAGGCGCCTACGTATTGAATATTATTTTACTATGTATCTATCCAATCTATCCTGTCCTAGTGAATATTGTAACGTATTGGGTGAAGCTGATATTTCTTTGCCAGGGCTACACTCTGGGGATGTATCAGTTTTGCTAAAAGCTAAGAATTGTTACATTTTTGCCAGGGCTACACTCTGGGGATGTAAGAATTCAAGGCGCTTACGTGTTGAATATTATTTTACTGTGTATCTATCCAATCTATCCTCTCCTAGTGTATATTGTTACGTATTGGGTGAAGCTGATATTTCTTTGCCAGGGCTACACTCTGGGGATGTATCAGTTTTGCTAAAAGCTAAGAATTATTACATTTTAGCCAGGGCTACACTCTGGGGATGTAAGAATTCAAGGCGCCTACGTATTGAATATTATTTTACTGAGTATCTATCCAATCTATCCTGTCCTAGTGTATATTGTTACGTATTGGGTGAAGCTGATATTTCTTTGCCAGGGCTACACTCTGGGGACATATCAGTTTTGCTAAAAGCTAAGAATTATTACATTCTAGCCAAGGCTACACTCTGGGGATGTAAGAATTCAAGGTGCCTACGTATTAAATATTATTTTACTGTGTATCCATCCAATCTATCCTGTCCTAAAGTGTCCATTGTTAAGTATCGGGTGAAGCTGATATTTCTTTGCCAGGGCTACACTCTGGGGACGTATCAGTTTTGCTAAAAGCTAAGAATTGTTACATTCTAGCCAGAGCTACACTCTGGGGATGTAAGAATTCAAGGTGCCTACGTATTGAATTTTATTTCATTGTGTATGTCTATCCATCCTTTATGTATGGTCCTATTGGTAATTTTTCTTATGTATTTTCCGTGAATTATTGGCAAAGTATGACTCGGTTTATTGCAAGTTTCAGAAACAATGGAAAATACTGATCAATATCCGGAAGCTCCGATGAGTCCCATAATCTCACGACCCGGTCTGAATGCAAGGGAGTTGAGACACTCGCCTGATAGTCGTCGCAGTAGAAGCAATAGTGTTCTACACCCGCCTCATGAAGAGCGCGAGACATCACACTATCGATCACGTCGTCAAGAGCGCTCACGCAGCCGCAGTAGAATTAGGGAATTAGAGGAAAACGTAAGTTTGGAGAGGCAAAGATTGGAGCTGTTGGAAAACCGACTTCAAAAGGAACGACAATCGCGGGATCTCTCTGAACAACAAAATCAACGAGACTCTAATATACGAAGATCAAGACCGAGGGATAGTTCCAGAGGTAGATCCCAAGATAGATCCAGGGATAGATCAAGGTATGACACAACATCATTATTTTTTGAGGAAATGGTAAAGTTGCTTAAGAATAGGTCTGGTGATAGTTTTCCCTCTATGAGCAATAACGTTATCCCCGAATTTGATCCTCTTTCGAAAGAACAAAACATTACTGTTTGGTTAAACAAAGTGGATGAGTGCACGGAAATATATGGATGGAGCTGTAAACAAACTATACATTATGCTCTGCCCAAACTAGTAGGTCAGGCAAAATTATGGTACCAAGGCCTCCCTTCTCTTAAGCGAACCTGGTCTGAATGGAAGCAATTACTGGAAGAATCTTTTCCGGCTACAGAAAATTATGCTGATTTGTTAACAGAAATGCTGAATAGAAGGGTGGGCCAAGGCGAATCACTAGAAGTGTATTATTTTTCTAAAATAAACTTACTTAATCGGTGCAAACTATTTGGAAAGCAGGCTATCGACTGTATCATCCACGGGATAGATGACAGGGGTATCAGGCTAGGTGCACAGGCCGCGAAATTTAAAAAATCGGAAGATGTATTAGAATTTTTGAAAACTGTTAAAACTCAGACTAGGGAAAACAGCGAGTTTAGGAGAAGAATTATATCTCGATCTAATAATTCTCGAGCGACAAGTAAAAGTAATGAACCTGAGTCGAATAAAGCTCGTCAAAATTCCGATAGCATAATTTGCTATAATTGTAAGGAAAAGGGTCACGTAAGTTTTAAATGTCCGAAACCTATTATTAAATGTAACTATTGCAAATTTATAGGTCATACTATTGCGGAATGCCCAATAAAGAATAAATCCAAATCCGATCCACAAAAATCCGTTCTTAAAATTGCTACCAACAATACTAATGTTTTACCAACATTTTTAGATTTGTCTCAAATAAATGATTCTAATAATAAGTACAAAATTTTAATTAAAATAAATGAAAACCCAATATTATGTCAAGTAGATTTAGGTAGTGAGGCTACGTTGATCCGTGAAAAAGATGCTAGACAAATAGGATTAAACTGGCAAACGGGCACCGGGCCTTTATTACGAGGGTTAGGTAATGTGCCATATTTACCAAGAGGAAAGGCATTTATTACCATAGATGTACAGGGTGTTATAGAGAATGATGTAGAGGTGTTAGTAGTAGACGATTGTTTGATTAATTATCCGGTGCTCCTAGGACATAGTTTTACAGAAAGACCCACTATTCATATTATAAAAACGCCAACAGATCTCCAATTTCAAAAGGTAAATCCGAGCGATGAGTTAAAAATTAATCTAAAAACTAGTAGGGATATCTGTATTGAAAAAGGAGAAATTAAGTTAATTCCCGTTAGGTCAGATTCGGCAATCACAGGCAATATATATGTAAGTGGTTCAGTTAGAGGGAAGATAGGTAGTGAGTATTACCTACTACCAGGGGAATACGAGATAAGACTGGGCAAGTCCGGAGTCTTGATCCAAAATTTTGGACTAACTTCTATCACATTTCCGAAAGATAGTCTTATTACAAGGGCTAGGTACGTTAATAAAGAAGTCAAAGTAATGAACGTGGCAACAGATTCGAATACCGAATTAAAGCATGGCAATTTAACTAACCTTGAAATTCATAATTTAAAAGGTTTAATAGAGAAATACAAATGTTGTTTTTCTCACGGGTTGCATGATTTAGGATTCACCGCAGTTACTGAAATGGTAATACAACTGAAAGACTCGGAACCCGTAGTATATAGGCCTTATAGATTGTCTTTTTCGGAGCGAGAACATGTGCGTGACATGATAAATGAAATGATGCGGTACGGTATAGTCAGAGAGTCAAATTCTCCTTATGCTAGCCCTATTGTCCTAGTACAGAAAAAAACTGGTGAAAAAAGATTGTGTGTCGACTATCGATCTCTCAATAAAAAAACCAAAAGAGATCACTACCCACTCCCTTTGATCAATGACCTTCTGGATCAGTTATCAGGTCACTCTATTTTCTCCACTCTCGATCTCGCCTCAGGCTACCATCAAATACCGATTGCAGCAGATTCAATAGATAAGACCTCATTCGTTACACCCTATGGACAATACGAGTATACTCGTATGCCATTTGGCTTGGCCAATGCGCCAGCCGTTTTTCAGCGAGCCATGCACAAAATTTTAGACAAGGCTAAATTAAAATACGTTATCGTGTATATGGATGACATTTTAATCCCGGCTAAATCTATTGAAGAAGGTCTAGCTCGTCTCGAAGAAGTGTTAATGGCACTTCGCGATAGTGGTCTGACTTTGAAATTGGAGAAATGTAATTTTTTCCATGAAAAAATAAACTTTCTTGGTTTCGAAATAAGCAAAGATGGGATAAAGCCTGGTGAACAGAAAACAGAAGCAGTGTCTAAATTTCCTACCCCGTGTAACCAGCACGATATAAGGAGGTTTATAGGCTTAGCTAGCTTTTTCAGGCGTTTTGTGAAAAATTTTGCTTTCATCGCCAGGCCATTAACTAATTTACTAAAAAAGGATACGAATTGGAGATGGACTGATGTTGAGGCAAATGCTTTTACAAGTCTTAAACTAGCTCTTACAGAGAGACCAGTCCTGGCACTGTACGATCATAAGGCAGAAACTCAACTTCATACAGATGCTAGTAAACTAGGTCTCGCTGGGATCTTGTTGCAAAAGACTGGTTCTGATCCTTGGCGACCGGTTGCATATTATAGTCGACAGACTACAGCTGACGAACAAAAGCTTCATTCGTTTGAGCTTGAAACGCTAGCTGTAGTCAGCGCTCTTGCAAAATTTCGGGTATATCTGCTCGGTATTAAATTCACCATCGTTACGGATTGTAACGCATTACGTAGTACGTTCATTAAACGGGACCTTCTATCTCGCATCTCAAGATGGTGGATCCAATTTCTTGAATATGATTGTGACGTGGAATACCGTCCTGGTGAGAAAATGTCCCACGTTGATGCGCTGAGCAGAAACCCGGTCGCAGATGAACAAGAACCAATAATACACACAATTGACGTTCTGACTGCAAATACCGATGATTGGATATCTACCGTCCAGTCCGGTGATTCTGAAATTAAACGCATAAAAGCGATTCTAGAAGATCCAGAGACCGCTAAAATTGCAAGTATACGTAAAGATTTTAAAATTCTTAACGGTCGCGTATTCCGCGTTATAGACGAGAATACCTTGCGATGGGTCGTACCAAAAGGCGTAAGATGGCAAGTACTAAAAAGTAATCATGACGACGTTGGACATTTTGGCTTTGAAAAGACTCTAGACAGAATTCGTGGTTACTTTTGGTTTCCCAAAATGAGGAAGTTTATAAAAAAATATGTTTCTGCCTGCCTCGAGTGCGCTCATCACAAGGTACCCTCTGGTGCTAAAGAAGGATTACTACATCCAATACCGAAAATAGAGGTTCCCTTTCACACTATCCATGCTGACCATCTGGGTCCATTTATTCGTACCAAAAATAAAAATTGCTATTTGCTAGTAATAGTTGATTCTTTTACTAAATATGTTAATTTAGCACCGGTTCGTAGTACTAAGACGAAAGAAAGCATTAAAGCGTTTAAAAATTTGTTTAGTTATTTCGGCACCCCTTCTCGACTCGTAACGGACAGGGGTACGAGTTTTACTAGTAAAAAATTTAAATCATTTGTAAAATCTTTAGGCATTAAACACATTTTAAATTCCGTGGCCACGCCTCGTGCTAACGGTCAAGTAGAAAGGTACAACCGCACGATCCTATCAGCATTGAGCACAATGACACACGGTAAAGCTCCCAATACGTGGGACGAGTATGTGCAAGACGTACAATTAGGTATTAATACCTCTGTGCATAGTATAACAAAGAAAACTCCAAGTGAATTACTGTTTGGGAGAAGAGTTACAAACCCTTCTCTGGGTATATTAAAGGAAGTAATAGAGGATGTAGGTAGCGGCATGATGGAAAAAACGTTGGACGAAGTTAGGCATGAAGCCGGAGAATCTATAACTAAACATCAAGAAATAAGTAAGGAAAAATTTGATAAAAATAGGAAACAAAGCACAAAATATAAAATAGGAGACTTGGTAAGAATAATTAGAGCCATCACGTCAGGAACAGGGCAATCAAAGAAATTAGAGAGTAAATGTCACGGCCCATATAGAATTAGAAAGATCTTGCCAAATGACCGATTTGTTGTTGAAGACACCCCACTTACGCGAAAAGGTAGACGATTCGAGAGCGTAGTGGCAATAGATAAAATGTTTCCGTGGCTCAGCTACGATGCTCCCAGTTGTAGTTCCAGTAGCGATAGCGAGGATTTGTAGCTTCACCAGACTTGTTCTAGGGTAGGTACTTTTTTTTTTGTAAATGATGTTGTGCCATATATGATCATGATTTGGTCGAGATTGGTTTTGTGAAAATGTTGCTAATTTAGTATCGTATCAGGAGCACATGAGTGCTGCCTGGCAGTGTTGATACAGGTAGGAGCAAATGAGTGCCACCTGAAATTGCTGATACAGGTAGGAGCACATGAGTGCCGCCTGAAACTATTGATACAGGTAGGAGCACATGAGTGCCGCCTGAAATTGTTGATACAGGTAGAAGCACATGAGTGCCGCCTGAAATTGTTGATAGGTACAGGTAGGAGCACATGAGTGCCGCCTGGAATTGTTGATAGGTACAGGTAGGAGCACATGAGTGCCGCCTGGAATTGTTGATAGGTACAGGTAGGAGCACATGAGTGCCGCCTGGAATTGTTGATAGGTACAGGTAGGAGCACATGAGTGCCGCCTGGAATTGTTGATAGGTACAGGTAGGAGCACATGAGTGCCGCCTGAAATTGTTGATAGGTACAGGTAGGAGCACATGAGTGCCGCCTGGAATTGTTGATACAGGTAGGAGCACATGAGTGCCGCCTGGAATTGTTGATACAGGTAGAAGCACATGAGTGCCGCCTGAAATTGTTGATAGGTACAGGTAGGAGCACATGAGTGCCGCCTGGAATTGTTGATACAGGTAGGAGCACATGAGTGCCGCCTGAAATTGTTGATAGGTACAGGTAGGAGCACATGAGTGCCGCCTGGAATTGTTGATAGATACAGGTAGGAGCACATGAGTGCCGCCTGGAATTGTTGATAGGTACAGGTAGGAGCACATGAGTGCCGCCTGGAATTGTTGATAGGTACAGGTAGGAGCACATGAGTGCCGCCTGGAATTGTTGATAGGTACAGGTAGGAGCACATGAGTGCCGCCTGAAATTGTTGATAGGTACAGGTAGGAGCACATGAGTGCCGCCTGGAATTGTTGATAGGTACAGGTAGGAGCACATGAGTGCCGCCTGGAATTGTTGATAGGTACAGGTAGGAGCACATGAGTGCCGCCTGGAATTGTTGATAGGTACAGGTAGGAGCACAGGAGCGCCGCCTGGAATTGTTGATAGGTACAGGTAGGAGCACATGAGTGCCGCCTGAAATTGTTGATAGGTACAGGTAGGAGCACATGAGTGCCGCCTGGAATTGTTGATACAGGTAGGAGCACATGAGTGCCGCCTGGAATTGTTGATACAGGTAGAAGCACATGAGTGCCGCCTGAAATTGTTGATAGGTACAGGTAGGAGCACATGAGTGCCGCCTGGAATTGTTGATACAGGTAGGAGCACATGAGTGCCGCCTGAAATTGTTGATAGGTACAGGTAGGAGCACATGAGTGCCGCCTGGAATTGTTGATAGGTACAGGTAGGAGCACATGAGTGCCGCCTGGAATTGTTGATAGGTACAGGTAGGAGCACATGAGTGCCGCCTGGAATTGTTGATAGGTACAGGTAGGAGCACATGAGTGCCGCCTGGAATTGTTGATAGGTACAGGTAGGAGCACATGAGTGCCGCCTGGAATTGTTGATAGGTACAGGTAGGAGCACATGAGTGCCGCCTGAAATTGTTGATAGGTACAGGTAGGAGCACATGAGTGCCGCCTGGAATTGTTGATACAGGTAGGAGCACATGAGTGCCGCCTGGAATTGTTGATACAGGTAGAAGCACATGAGTGCCGCCTGAAATTGTTGATAGGTACAGGTAGGAGCACATGAGTGCCGCCTGGAATTGTTGATACAGGTAGGAGCACATGAGTGCCGCCTGAAATTGTTGATACAGGTAGAAGCACATGAGTGCCGCCTGAAATTGTTGATAGGTACAGGTAGGAGCACATGAGTGCCGCCTGGAATTGTTGATAGGTACAGGTAGGAGCACATGAGTGCCGCCTGGAATTGTTGATAGGTACAGGTAGGAGCACATGAGTGCCGCCTGAAATTGTTGATAGGTACAGGTAGGAGCACATGAGTGCCGCCTGGAATTGTTGATAGGTACAGGTAGGAGCACATGAGTGCCGCCTGGAATTGTTGATAGGTACAGGTAGGAGCACATGAGTGCCGCCTGAAATTGTTGATAGGTACAGGTAGGAGCACATGAGTGCCGCCTGAAATTGTTGATAGGTACAGGTAGGAGCACATGAGTGCCGCCTGGAATTGTTGATACAGGTAGGAGCACATGAGTGCCGCCTGAAATTGTTGATACAGGTAGAAGCACATGAGTGCCGCCTGAAATTGTTGATAGGTACAGGTAGGAGCACATGAGTGCCGCCTGGAATTGTTGATACAGGTAGGAGCACATGAGTGCCGCCTGAAATTGTTGATACAGGTAGAAGCACATGAGTGCCGCCTGAAATTGTTGATAGGTACAGGTAGGAGCACATGAGTGCCGCCTGGAATTGTTGATAGGTACAGGTAGGAGCACATGAGTGCCGCCTGGAATTGTTGATAGGTACAGGTAGGAGCACATGAGTGCCGCCTGGAATTGTTGATAGGTACAGGTAGGAGCACATGAGTGCCGCCTGGAATTGTTGATAGGTACAGGTAGGAGCACATGAGTGCCACCTGAAATTGTTGATAGGTACAGGTAGGAGCACATGAGTGCCGCCTGGAATTGTTGATAGGTACAGGTAGGAGCACATGAGTGCCGCCTGAAATTGTTGATAGGTACAGGTAGGAGCATATGAGTGCCGCCTGGAATTGTTGATACAGGTAGGAGCACATGAGTGCCGCCTGAAATTGTTGATACAGGTAGGAAGGAGCACATGAGTGCCGCCTGAAATTGTTGAAACTGTTAAAAAGTCAAGACAAGATATTCGTAATAAAATGTACAGTAGCTTTGAAGCACAGTTTTGTTGTTATGATCATTTTATCTTATGAAAGTTTAACATATAAGAAACGGGTTTTGTTGTTATGATAATAAGAAATAAATTGTATTCCATATTGAAGATACACACTGTCTAAGTATTGATTATTGTTATAATATTAGATGTCAAGTAATTTTGTCAGAAAGTTGTAGGCATTTTTTTTAGTTATTTTTTTTGTTATGATAATGATAAGAAATAAATTGTATTCCATATTGAAGATGCACACTGTCTAAGTATTAATTATTGTTATAATATTAAATGTCAAGTAATTTTGTCAGAAAGTTGTAGGTTTTTAGTTATTGTTTGATTAGTTGATTATGGTTTATTCAATTTAGAAACAATTATATTAGTCAATATGTGTTAAGTTTTTTATTTTTTTTATTTGTATGCAAATGCAATCAATCACAAATAACCGAGGGGACTCGTTTACTGCTGGATGGCCGAATGTAAACTTTGAGGCTATAACAGACTTGATACACACTTAACTATTTTACTGGCAACACTGAGTCAGAAGTTCCGTGGGTTTAGTGGGGTAGTGGCTTGGTAGTGGGGATTAGTCTACGCCCAGGCAGATTCGATTCCTTTCGGAGATCATTCTTGTTCTTGAGCTCATGGCGAGCAGTCACTTCTAAAAAGGCCGACATGTTGCTAGATATTGTTAGAAATAAGCATTATATTAATCGTTAAGTTTATGCTATATAAAATCAAGTAATTCAGTACTAAATAAACTGCTTATTTACCGATCCTGTTGTTTCAATTCTGGTTGTTTTTACAAAAGGTAGCCAAGCTGGGGAGACTCTCTCCAGATCGGCCACCAATGACCCCTTATAACTTTTGAACCAGTGACCGACAAATTCTGATATTTGGCGACAAATTTCGACTAATTAACGACTAAATCTTTGTGTTATCAAAAGTAAAATCCCTGATGGTGGCCAAGCCAGTGTCAGCCACACGAAGGTTTCATAAAAGATAATAAAAATACGCTGGCTTTAAGATAATTTATTTATTTTATATATTATTATAATGTAGGTACAGGAGGAGCTTGTGGCTAAGTAATAACAGCCGCACGGGTCGATTCATCAGGTTTAAGCTACGCTTGCCGGGGTTGGTCCGTAGATGGGTTACCATCTTAACATACTGAGACTCCTCCGTGCCTCGGAAGTCGTGGATCTCTGACAATCGTTACGGGTCGTCAGAAGCCCGAAAGTCTTGACAACCAGTCTTACCAAGGGGTATCGTATTACCCAGATACTCCGTTGTAGAGGTCAGATATGCAGTCGCTTCATGTAAAATACTAGTTTTCAGCTGCATCCGGTTAGATTGGAAGCCGACCCCAACATAGTTGGGGAAAAAAGCTAGGCAGATTATATAGGTACCTACACAAAAGAGTAGGTATAATTAGGTTAAAATTATAATATCCTAACCTAATAATAAAAACCATTAAAAAACTAAAACATTGCGTCGAAAAATTCCTCCGCATCGGCTATCGAGTGGTATACCCAAGAGACTGGCGTCATTGCCGCGTTGTATGGTTGGGTTTTACCTTGGCCAGAGGAGTACCTCTGGCCAAGGTAAAACCCAGCCCTTGGGTCACGGGAAGTGTCAACCAGCCGCTTGGAGAACAAACCATGAGCACTCGGACCCTACGGCCCGAGGGTTCAACCCCAAACGGCTCGAAAGTATAATTACCGATAAGGTTATTATACTTCCGCCGCTTGAGGTTTTCCGCAGCCGCAGCAGCGTGTGCGTTACTCCAACGGAATGTTGTCGCTTTTCAGGATTTCGGCTTGACAGGAATTAGTACACAATCTCGTGTAAATGTGCCCGAAATTTAGAATTTGTGCGTCCAGCCGATCCAAAGATATTTTCACGAAAAACAGATTCCGCTGGAGTAACGTTACTGCAGTGGCATGTTTTTTAACCAGTGGTCGTAGCTGAATACAAACTAGCTACTTAGATAGGTAGATATAATTTGTGCCTAATTGTGCCCAAAAAATAGAATTAGTGCGTCTTGAGGTTTCAGAGTTATTCAAGATGCCGCTGGGATAATGTTTAGCAAATTGCTGTATCTCTTAAACGGCATGACATACAACTACGATTTTTTTTACTACGGTGGGTCTTAATTTGTGGTTAATTTGTGCAATTTTATTTTTTCTATAATCGACACCATTGGAAAATTAGATTTTTTTTTTCAAAAACCTTAAAATCGATCCTCGCGCTTCAATGAGACACCCTAGAAACTTACCAATTGTGGTGGTTTGTACCTTTCATGAACTCAAAGCATCATGTGAAATTAGATGTTTCTATTCCAACTCCTTAGAGATTTATTCGATTTTAATTAAAATCTGGCTACGATATAATGTAACGCTCCAATATTAAGTGAGTTACTATTAAGTGACTGTAATTATGATTATACTAATAAGTACTTCTAACTAGGTACTTAGATATAAGAAAAAAACGATAGGAAAAGAAATCACACGAAATTCGAATGACTACATAAAAGCGGGTTCACAGTACTTTGTGCCCACCTTCTTAAATTGCTAGTATTATATTTTAATTTTGATGGGTACAGGTTCATACAAATGGTTTAAATAAGTAACTATTTATTTACTTTTACATAAATATGTGACGTAGAGAGTTATCAGAGAGTAGGGAGTGTCCTTATTGTTGAGTTTATTACAAACATAATGTTTTGAAAGTTTGATACTTAGTAGATTTAAAAAATATTAATAACTCCATACCGATATTGGTTCGTATGGCCTGATGACGTCACTTGTCTTAAATTATTATGTATGAACTAGCTGCGCTTCGCGGTGTTACCCGCGGGTTATGAGATACACTAAAAACATGTATTATTTAATCGGGGAAAAAATATTCACAAAAAAATTGCTCATCCCACGGGAATAGGTAGGTACTGCATTTTTTCGGGATATAAGGTGGCTTATGTGTTAATCGAGGGTGTCAGCTACTTCAAATTTCATCAAAATCGGTCGAGCCGTTTGATTTTGAAAGAGTAGCAAATATATTTGAATTTGTAGGAAGAGTAGGGAAGTACATAAAATGAAACGTGCATCCAGGCGCCCGCGCCTCCCACACCCCGTGTACCGCGGTCGCCCGCATCCCTCTCTGCGCCCTTTTTTAGTCCGGCCTGCATCTCGCTTACAAACGCCACGATTATTTTGTACGGTTTCTATATTGTCACTTTAAAATTAACCTCTTGAGTATTTTCTGTGTTTTTTTAATATTCTGTGAAATAAATAGTGTTCCTTAATTTCACCTTGTGAAAACCTTTATTTCATTTAATACCATCCTACAAACTGGCGCTCCAACGCGGCACGCGTACATAACCAACGCGACGCGAACTCAACTCAACTCAAGTACCTGTGACTAATTGTGTTAGAATAATGCCTCGCCGCAAAAGTAGAGGCAACAATGATGACGACACAATGAGTGGCGCGCAAGCGCTATCGGAAGGGACGCTTACGTCGTTTCTGGAGGCGTTCGCCAAGGCGGAATCGAACCGTCAATTGGTTCAGAGCCTGCTGGCTACGTCGGCCAACAACGTCTCAGCTTCACCGTCTCCATCGCTAGCACCAACGACACATAGAAACTTCGTGCGCTGTACGGCGAGATTTAGTGGATCACGGCACGACTCGGAGGCCTTCGAAGCATTCATCGACTCGATCGTAATTTACAAGGAGTGTTCATCGATCAGTGACGAACATATGGTGACGAACATGCACTTCGTTCGCGGCCTACCTATGCTCCTTGAAGGGGAGGCAGCTGTGTGGTTCCGGGGTGTTAAAGCATCAGTGACGTCATGGGAAGACGCGCTGCAAAGGCTACGCGCCATGTACGGTGTATCCCGACCACCGCACAAGTTATTCCGCGATATATTTGCTGTGGAACAAACAGAAGAACGCACGGAGGTCTTTGTTGCCCGCCTCCGTGCGCTTATCGCTAAATTTCCATACGTCGTGGAAAACGATATGGAAGTAGACATGATTTACGGGTTGCTAAATAGAGACGTATAAGGAAACGTTTAACCCGTGAATCCGTCGACAATCTAGATATGTTGGTCGAGAAGGCGCGAAACATAGAGGAGTCGCTGTCCAAGGTGTCAAATGACGTGCGCGGCCGCGCTACAAGCGCGCATACGCCGCCCGCGCAACCCGCGCGCGCCCCGACGGTCTCTGCAACATGTGCGCCGGCGGGCATACCTACTGCGTCGCCGAGCGCTACCTGCGCTGCGAGTAGTGCTTCGCCCCCGTCGACTGTGGTAAACAATAATAATTCATCTGAAAAAGGTAAACGACTATTTCGTGTTTACTGCCGTAAAGTCGGACATACGCGACTCTTGCAAAAATATTAAAGATAAAACCGATAAAGGTTCAGTGAAGTGTCATGGTTGTGGAGCTAACGGTGTGATAAGATCTAATTGCCCTAAATGTTCTGTAAATAATACTAAGGAATCATCTTCTGTTCTAGATATTAACGTGTTAGACAATGATAAGGGTTTTAATAATACTGACAGCCGTAATGTTGTTCCACACGACTGTTGTAACTGTAACTTAAATGTCAGTAATGAAATTTATGTAAACAATTTATGTAACGTGTCTCAATCTGCTTATGTATGTAATTGTAAGTGTGTTAGCGAATGTGATGCATTGCCGAGTCGAGTAGGTAACTTGTCCGCGTCGAACTTATGTGTCGACGGTCGTCCGATACTCGATAATTCGGACATTTCATTCGGATATTTCGGACCTCAGAGTCCTCAGACTCTATGTCGTCATGGACGACAAGGGCCTGCCCGCCGCTGCCGCCGCCGGCGCCTCCGCCATCGCCGGCGCCGTCGACACCCCTGGCATCAGGGTGCAAATGTGGCGCGTGTCAAGCGCGCCATACTAGTTAACTATTTTATATAGATTTGTTTTTTTTTATAAATATATACCTAATAGTAAGTACTTACTTAAGTGTTTTTGATTTCACCTTCAATCTTTCTAATCAGTTCGTACTCTCTGTCTGTCTGTCACAGCTGGATATCTCAAGAACTACTAATGCTATCAACTTGAAATTTGAATATTAGCCATATTATAAAAAATCTAGAATACTAGCCATGTTACGAGGCCGTTGCTGTCCATGTAAAGAAATGAGACATTTTCATTTCGAACGAGCAAAGAGGAGGTAGTCAATCACAATAATGCATTATTAAAATTATAATAATATGGTAGTTAGGTATATTATAAACAGGCATTCTCCGAATCTACGCCGCAGCAAAGAGCCGTCGCAATACTCTTGATATTTAATCCGTGCCCAACATAATTATTATACTCGGCTTTATCCTCAAGATTAGGATGTATAGAGATTACATGTAGTAGACATACGGTGTCGCCATCTGCACTGTTTGAGAGTTTTTTTTTTTTTTTTCTCAATTCCCGCCATCGTATGACAACCCCAGCGAATTTCATTACACATTCAGTGCTTCGCCAATACGCACACTTTCTGTAAAAATTTCAAAATTTTGTGCTGTGCATCGTTCGTTCTTAGTTTCTGACCCTAAGTAAACGTTCTCAACCAGTGGAAGAGAATTATGAAGCTTTTGCCAGTAAATTTAAGACGTTAGAACGGAATTTATTGCGCGCACGACGACATAAGCAGCATGGAGGCGGTTATCATCATCGTCGAGTCACCGTCGCGTTCTTCGTCAAGTTCGACGTCTACATCGTCGCGCTCACGTTCAAGGTTAAGGTCGCGGCGGCGTGGCACGTCGGCGCCCGCGCCGCCGCTGCCCGAGCGCTTTTGATGCATTGAAGGTAAAAAATTTTCATCTACCCACATGTTTGATAATGTAATAATGCGGTTAACCTGAGGGGTTATCCTTACTTATTGACGCTTACGCTTTACGAACATTATTCTCACATTTGACTGGTGCTGCGGGCAATCTGTGGGAACGTGATTATTGAACCAAGTTACAACATGAGTGCAATGCGGGCATTTTTTGGGAATGTCACTTTGCGATTATTATAGTACTGCGAGCAGTCTGTGGGACTGTTACTTTACTATTAAAGGTACTTATCAAAATTATGTAACCACGATTAATCTCATAACGAGAGCAATGCGGGCATTTTTTGGGAATGTCACTTTGTGATTTGTATAGTACTGCGAGCAGTCTGTGGGACTGTTACTTTACTATTAAAGGTGCCTATCTAAATTATGTAACCACGATTAGTCTCTTAGCGAGAGCAATGCGGGCATTTTTTGGGAATGTCACTTTGCGATTATTATAGTACTGCGAGCAGTCT
The DNA here is from genome assembly GCA_905163495.3 of Cosmia trapezina. Taxonomy (NCBI): domain Eukaryota; kingdom Metazoa; phylum Arthropoda; class Insecta; order Lepidoptera; family Noctuidae; genus Cosmia; species Cosmia trapezina. Next base: position 4,236,582 of record LR991041.1, on the reverse strand, counting down.
GTGGGACTGTTACTTTACTATTAAAGGTACCTATCTAAATTATGTAACCACGATTAGTCTCATAACGAGAGCAATGCGGGCATTTTTTGGGAATGTCACTTTGCGATTATTATAGTACTGCGAGCAGTCTGTGGGACTGTTACTTTACTATTAAAGGTACCTATCTAAATTATGTAACCACGATTAGTCTCATAACGAGAGCAATGCGGGCATTTTTTGGGAATGTCACTTTGCGATTATCATATAGTACTGCGAGCAGTCTGTGGGACTGTTACTTTACTATTAAAGGTGCATTATCTACATTATGGAACCACATTAAATCTGATATCGAAAGTAATGCGGGCATTTTTCGGGAATGTCACTTTACTAACTTGAGTTATAATAACGACTTATTATAGGAGTTTTAGGTGTGCGTTACTGCAGCGGAATGTTGTCGCTTTTCAGGATTTCGTCTTGACAGGAATTAGTACCCAATCTCGTGTAAATGTGCCCGAAATTTAGAATTTGTGCGTCCAGCCGATCCAAAGATATTCACGAAAAACAGATTCCGCTGGAGTAACGTTACTGCAGCGGCATGTTTTTATACCAGTGGTCGTAGCTGAATACAAACTAGCTACTTAGATAGATATAATTTGTGCCTAATTGTGCCCAAAAAATAGAATTTGTGCGTCTTGAGGTTTCAGAGTTATTCAAGATGCCGCTGCAGTAACGTTTAGCAAATTGCTGTATCTCTTAAACGGCATGACATACAACTACGATTTTTTTTACTACGGTGGGTCTTAATTTGTGCTTAATTTGTGCAATTTTATTTTTTCTATAATCGACACCATTGGAAAACTAGATTTTTTTTTCAAAAACCCTAAAATCGATCCTCGCGCTTCAATGAGAAACCCTAGAAACTTACCAATTATGGTGATTTGTACCTTTCATGAACTCAAAGCATCATGTGAAATTCGATGTTTATATTCCAACTCCTTAGAGAGTTATTCCATTTTAATTAAAATCTGGATACGATATAATGTAACGCTCCAATACATGAGTTATTATTAAGTGACTGTAATTATGATTATACTAATAATTAGTACCCTTATTAAATTGTTTATCCTTAAAGTTTCAGCTGAAAAAACCTTCTAACTACTTAGATATAAGAAAAAAACGATAGGAAAAGAAATCAAGCGATTAACCGAACAAATTCGAATGACTACATAAAAGCGGGCTCACAGTACATTGTGCCAACCTTCTTAAATATGTAGTACAACATTTCATTTTTTGAAACAGTCTCGCACAAAAATGTTACTTATAATTTATTGTTTTGTAAAACACGTAGGTATTACGTAAGTACGTAGTACATTATAACTCAATGGGTATTACGTACACACAGTGTGTAAGCCATAAATGATATTGAGGATTTGCAAACCTTTAAACTCTCAGTCAAATGTTAGTAAGTACAGCAATCTAATAAAGACCAAGGGTTTATTTGACGAGAAAGTGTATTTTTATTGCCAATAAAATAAAAGAAAAAATACCGTTTATAGATTTAGTTTTGAATTGAAATAAAATAGCATGATTGATACCTCTGTAAAATTTTGTTTTATTATTTAGTTACCTACTTAATAGAAATATTCACAAATTGATCAAATTGAGGAAAGTAAATGTCTATATTGTCTAGATCTCAGCCAATTCGTCAATCGGAACTATTACACTCATACATATATAAAATACATCTACCCTATGCTATGCCGTCAGAACGACCGGGATAATAAAACATTACTTGGGGGGAATCCCCAGAACTTTAGAAACTTTCTTGTTTTTATTTTCCCATAAATAAAGCTGCTTAGCTGCTATAAGTGTTTGCACAATTTGATACACTGGAGAAAGATGCTGCCGTGGCACCGTACCGATCTATGTGTGCGTCATTTGAGTACCTGCAAAAACGCCGTCGCTCGTGTCACGTAATGGCGACCGGTCGGCACACTATGATGTAAATGCGTGCGTGAGGCGTGTTTGTACAAATGTTCCAGCATACTTACTGTGCTTCACTTTCGATATGCGTGGCGCGGAGTCCTCCTTTTTTCATAAGTCTATGGTGGTAAAAGTGCATATTCATACATAATAATTTAAGGCAAGTGACGTCATCAGGCCATACAAACCAATGTCGGTATGGAGTTATTAATATTTTTAAAATCTACTAAGTATCAAACTTTCGAAACATTATGTTTGTAATAAACTCGACAATAAGCGGGCGAGCGCGCACTGAGGTGCGTTTACGTTAGTTCTGCCGCACTGGGCGGGGCTTACAGTAACAAAACGCATGACCGCAGTGCGCGCACTTCAAAGACATTCCATACTTCATAGATTATGCGTTACAAAAACGCACCGCAGTGCGCGCTCGCCCTTAGGTCACTTCCTACTCTCTGATAACTCTACGTCACATATTTATGTAAAAGTAAATAAATAGTTACCTAATTAAACCATTTGTACGCACCTGTACCCATCAAAATTCAATTATAATACTACCAATTTAAGAAGGTGGGCATAATGTACTGTGAGCCCGCTTTTATGTAGTCATTCCAATTTGTTCGGTCAATCGTGTGATTTCTTTCCCTATCGTTTTTTTCTCATATCTAAGTAGTTAGAAGGTTTTTTCAGCTGAAACTTTAAGAATAAACAATTTAATAAGGGTACTAATTATTAGTATAATCATAATATCAGTCACTTAATAATAACTCATGTATTGGAGCGTTACATTATATCATGGCCAGATTTTAATTAAAATGGAATAACTCTCTAAGGAGTTGGAATATAAACATCGAATTTCACATGATGCTTTGAGTTCATGAAAGGTACAAATCACCATAATTGGTAAGTTTCTAGGTTTTCTCATTGAAGCGCGAGGATCGATTTTAGGGTTTTTGAAAAAAAAATTCTAGTTTTCCAATGGTGTCGATTATAGAAAAAATAAAATTGCACAAATTAAGCACAAATTAAGACCCACCGTAGTAAAAAAAATCGTAGTTGTATGTCATGCCGTTTAAGAGATACAGCAATTTGCTAAACGTTACTGCAGCGGCATCTTGAATAACTCTGAAACCTCAAGACGCACAAATTCTATTTTTTGGGCACAATTAGGCACAAATTATGTCTATCTAAGTAGCTAGTTTGTATTCAGCTACGACCACTGGTATAAAAACATGCCGCTGCAGTAACGTTACTCCAGCGGAATCTGTTTTTCGTGAATATCTTTGGATCGGCTGGACGCACAAATTCTAAATTTCGGGCACATTTACACGAGATTGGGTACTAATTCCTGTCAAAACGAAATCCTGAAAAGCGACAACATTCCGCTGGAGTAACGCACACGAGTTTTAGGTTAGTACCCATATTTATAGTGCAGTCCTACTATTAGACTAGGGTAATGCGGTCAGCTTATGGGGCTGTCACTTTACCTAAATAAATACCTAAAACGGTTTAATGTCCAGTTCAGACATGCCTATAACTACGACAGGCGTCGATGTTAATCCGCAACCACTGTCACTGCGGGTGCCTATGACACCGCTGCATACAGAAGCGTCACCTGCAGCATTGGTGCTGATGTTGAACTGCTGGAAATATTAGGGCAGGACACCCTCCTCTCGGACCAATATGTATAGTATGAATACTCATTCTGATGTTGCGTTCGCCTGCAGCACATAGTTGCTACAGGCTTATCTAATAAAGAGCGCACGGAACTCTTGGAAATATATTTTCCCCCAGTTAATTGCACTTTAATTGATGCCCCCGTTCTCAATTCTGAGGTCAAGGCTGCCATCTCAGAGACAAAGGCATCGAACGCAAACAAAAAAAAAAAAAAAAACTGCCTCTGTGACATCGTGTTTAGCTGAAGCGCTCACCTTTCCGATTTCATCGGAACCAGAGAATAGGGCACTAATCAAACTACTCATGAACGCTATCAAACTGCTGTGTGATGGTCAGATCTGTCACACGCAGGAACTTGTAAAAATAAACCACACCAGAGAAATTTAAACTGTTGTGGTGGAGGTGGTGGGGTTCAGACGACGAAGGAGCCTACTTAAAAGAGTCATCAAGACAACTATTCGAAACAATCGTCGCGTCAAGATCGCATTCGCAGCCACCGTCGCGCCGATAGAATCGGTAAAATACCGTAGGCTATCTTACTTTCGCAACCAGTGGTCACTTGAAGGGTGGTATGAACATTCTATCAGATCGGATTGATGGTTATTAATTTCCACTTTCAAGGCCTGTGGACGAGACCACTATTCCTACGAAAAGGCTTTACTCCATCTCTGAGACAGCTCAATTTGAAAGATCAAATTGATGATCAGCCTAGTCCCTACCTATATAAGAGCCCTCGCAGAATGTAAATCCTGTGCTGAGCAATTCTTGTACCTACCCAATATTTTTAGTTCCAAAATAAAAAGGCAATTCAAGATTTGGGTACTTATACTACAATGTAAAGGCACTAAAATAAGTTTATCTATAAGTACATGACACTTTAAACTTGAAGAGCTACGTACGGCCGTTATGCTTATTCCTAAGGATTGCTAATTGCGTACAATTTGATCTAAAAGACCTAAATTTTTTGATACAAATTCATGATTATTTTAAAAAATACCTTCGCTTTCAATTTGAAAATGGCTGACATGAATTTAATGTCTTGGTCATTCCAAAGTCAAAGGGGACTGACTACCATGAACCTGAACCATGATTTACATGGCCTTTATTTGCACGAAGATCATGAAACCAGTGATCGGTTTACTTAGATCTTGCGGACATATTTTAATATTTATTTAGTTAATACCTAACTTATTCAAACTCTTTAGAATCATGCCTAAAAACATATCGGACACTACTAAAGTTCTGATCGAAGGCTCTAGTGTTCATAGTAAATACTGAAAAAAGTATTCTTATCCCTTATTCTTGTAAATTCTTGGGTTTGATTAAAGACTCAAAACGGTTACAGATTTGCCTACAGAAAAACGGTAGAATCAAATTTTAATTTAATTGTTGTTTAAATAGTTTGCTCACCCCTGCATGCCCAGCCGTTGAATACGACTGGCTTTACATTATGGATCTTGAGCGCTAACTGAACATAAAAGACTGAGGAGGGTGACGGTATAAATGAAAGTCCGTGTCACCTTTAACTCTCTGTTTATTCTTCTTATTCTTACAATACAGCAGTGACAAGAAAAACCGCGCGCGTGCGATCCCGTTTAGTGGCGAGCTAGTGTTGCCAGTCTTAAATCCATGTCGCCACACCACCCCCCCACGGTGTAAAATAACCCCATAATAAAAAATAAAAAAATTAATAACAATTTGCGTTTACATACAGAAAATAATGAAAAAAAAAAAAAAGGGAAAAGATGCTTTAGACGTCGATGGGCGTCTTGAAGCGGACATGGCGACCTGAACGAGATACATAGTTCTGAGGCGTTTGGCAGGATGGTGATTGAGGAGCAGTAGTGTCAGTACACCCAGTATGTGGGGCCTGTTCAATAAAAGCTGGCTTCACACGGTCAAGACTCACTTGCGCGTCCCTGTTAGGCAATGCAATTGTTATTGTCTTATCGGTTCTAGCGATAACTCTGTGAGGGCCAGTGTATGGAGGCCTAAGGGATGTTTTCGCGGAGTCGTCACGTAGAAAAACGTGAGTGGCGTTGGGTAATTCCTTGAAAACGAACGCATGTCGCTCTGAATGACGTGACGCTGGCACTGGTTTTAATTGGGCCATGTGGCTCCGCAATGCCGTTGCAAAGTTGTGAACGTCTTCTATCTTGCTCATCGTCGTAGGAGTTACAAATTCCCCTGGTAGACGAAGAGGTTCACCATAAACTAGTTCAGCGCATGATGATTGTAGGTCTTCTTTTAAAGCAGCACGCATGCCCAGGAGCACTAAAGGTAGAGCGGTACACCAACTACCACCATGGCACATAAGAGCAGCTTTTAACTGCCGGTGCAGCCTCTCCACCATACCATTGGCACAAGGGTGATAGCTGGTAGTCCGAGTGCGTTGGATAGATGAGGACTTTAAAAGGGACATGAATAGAGCAGACTCGAATTGTCGACCCTGATCCGTGGTAACTATAGAAGGGACCCCAAAGCGAGCTATCCAGCCTATCGTGAACGTTTCGGCCACTTCTTCAGCTGTAATGCCGACCATAGGCCACACTTCTGGCCATCTGGTGAATCGGTCCACCGCAGGGGTAGGTTATTATTAAGTTCGCTCACCGGATTGTTGGTTTTACCGTCGATGTTGATAGCTGGAGCGTCGTCTTGCAAATTTCCACAGACCAAGTAGTATTCAAATTGCCGTGGTTGCTTGATTGCTGCAGCCGACTCGATGACCGAGTCGATGGCGGAGCACCCGTAGGATTTTCGCAATTGCAAATTTTCGGCCGGCCGGACTCGACAATGGCGGCGGCGACGCAACTTTTTGACTCCGTGTAGAATCTTTTAGCGCACTGCACTTCACTGTATATACTTAGGCGTTTTCTTGTCGCGGGTCACCAATGAGGAGGGTGACGGTATAAATGAAAGTCCGTGTCACCTTTAACTCTCTGTTTATTCTTCTTATTCTTACAATACAGCAGTGACAAGAAAAACCGCGCGCGTGCGATCCCGTTTAGTGGCGAGCTAGTGTTGCCAGTCTTAAATCCATGTCGCCACAAGACCATGTCAACTGTGACAAATATATAACTCAAATGGTGGGCTCACGCTTGAAAAGTCCCTTTAACAAAATAAAACAAGTTAACTTTAGTCTAGAATATATTTATAGTGATGCCTCAACTATGGGATGCTGGGGAGCAGCCTGTGGAACGAACGTACGACCGGGATGTGGACCTACAGTAAAAGATCGCTTAGGACTTAGACCTTTGCAAACTATTACGAATTGATAATACCACCGCTACTTCATACATTAACCGTATGGGAGCTGTTCAGTTTCCTCACCTCACGAATATTACTTGGGTGAAGAACGTATTTTACTAGTATTCGCGTCATAAATAGTTTCGGAATTCCAGGAATTAGCTTTTGCCAGTACCTAGCCAAAAAAAAAAAAAAAATAGTGACCCTGATGAATCTGTTATGGACGCATTCACAATATCGTGGTCGGATACTTATTTCTTCAGTTTCCTCCAATAGCTACCATACTGAAAGCATTTAGAAAAATAGTTAATGATAAGGCTAAGGGTATCATGACAGTACCGATGTATCCCACAGCCCACAGCCCACAGCCGTGGTACCTAACCGTTATTTAACAGTGTGGGTACTCATAACTGAACCTTTGATAGGTATTTCAATCAACTAAAAACTTAATTAACCCTGGTTGCCGGAATACTATCAGGACCCTTCTGAAAAGATATGTGCCACCAGATTCTATAGGTACCGCTATACCGCTAATGATACCCTCACTGTCAGAGAACTCACTAAAGCAATATCATACGTGCCACAAAAATGGTGCAATTTTGAAAGTGTGCGTTACTGCAGCGGAATGTTGTCGCTTTTCAGGATTTCGTCTTGACAGGAATTAGTACCCAATCTCGTGTAAATGTGCCCGAAATTTAGAATTTGTGCGTCCAGCCGATCCAAAGATATTCACGAAAAACAGATTCCGCTGGAGTAACGTTACTGCAGCGGCATGTTTTTTAACCAGTGGTCATAGCTGAATACAAACTAGCTACTTAGATAGATATAATTTGTGCCTAATTGTGCCCAAAAAATAGAATTTGTGCGTCTTGAGGTTTCAGAGTTATTCAAGATGCCGCTGCAGTAACGTTTAGCAAATTGCTGTATCTCTTAAACGGCATGACATAGAACTACGATTTTTTTTACTACGGTGGGTCTTAATTTGTGCTTAATTTGTGCAATTTTATTTTTTCTATAATCGACACCATTGGAAAACTAGAATTTTTTTTTCAAAAACCCTAAAATCGATCCTCGCGCTTCAATGAGAAACCCTAGAAACTTACCAATTATGGTGATTTGTACGTTTCATGAACTCAAAGCATCATGTGAAATTCGATGTTTATATTCCAACTCCTTAGAGAGTTATTCCATTTTAATTAAAATCTGGCCATGATATAATGTAACGCTCCAATACATGAGTTATTATTAGGTGACTGATATTATGATTATACTAATAATTAGTACCCTTATTAAATTGTTTATTCTTAAAGTTTCAGCTGAAAAAACCTTCTAACTACTTAGATATGAGAAAAAAACGATAGGGAAAAAAATCACACGATTGACCGAACAAATTCGAATGACTACATAAAAGCGGGCTCACAGTACATTATGCCCACCTTCTTAAATATGTAGTACAACATTTCGTTTTTTGAAACAGTCTCGCACAAAAGTGTTACCTACTTATAATTTATTGTTTTGTAAAACACGTAGGTATTACGTAAGTACGTAGTACATTATAACTCAATAGGTATTACGTACACACAGTGTGTAAGCCATAAATGATATTGAGGATTTGCAAACCTTTAAACTCTCAGTCAAATGTTAGTAAGTACAGCAATCTAATAAAGACCAAAGGTTTATTTGACGAGAAAGTGTATTTTTATTGCCAATAAAATATTCTTAATAGAAATATTCACAAATTAATCAAATTGAGGAAAGTGAATGTCTATATTGTCTAGATCTCAGCCAATTCGTCAATCGGAACTATTACACTCATACATATATAAAATACATCTACCCTGCTATGCCGTCAGAACGACCGGGATAACATTACTTGGGGGGAATCCCCAGAGCTTGTCGTTGCTTCATTCGAAACTGCCGTATGGAATGGTTTTTTGTAAACATTCTTCAATGAAAAACAATGGTACCAACATTCGTGAAACGCACTGTTAGTTCGGTTCGGTGTAAACTTTGTTTGACACGAGTAATTGGCCGCCAATCTCGTGTGTGCAGAGCGTGTGCACATTATCTTTTTCCCAGTAATTCAAGGAATTGTGTGTATAATTACGACGCGTGTAATTTCGGCTGGACAATACGCATTGGTTTTGTGGTACATTGTGCTTATGGTGAAATAAATTAACTGTTCAGTGATAAAGAAGATCGACACACCTGTATTTTCTGTGCGTTAGAGTAACGTTAGAGTACTTCAAAGACATTCCATACTTCACAGATTATGCGTTACAAAAACGCACCGCAGTGCGCGCTCGCCCTTAGGTCACTTCCTACTCTCTGATAACTCTCTACGTCACATATTTATGTAAAAGTAAATAAATAGTTACCTAATTAAACCATTTGTACGCACCTGTACCCATCAAAATTCAATTATAATACTACCAATTTAAGAAGGTGGGCATAATGTACTGTGAGCCCGCTTTTATGTAGTCATTCGAATTTGTTCGGTCAATCGTGTGATTTCTTTCCCTATCGTTTTTTTCTCATATCTAAGTAGTTAGAAGGTTTTTTCAGCTGAAACTTTAAGAATAAACAATTTAATAAGGGTACTAATTATTAGTATAATCATAATATCAGTCACCTAATAATAACTCATGTATTGGAGCGTTACATTATATCATGGCCAGATTTTAATTAAAATGGAATAACTCTCTAAGGAGTTGGAATATAAACATCGAATTTCACATGATGCTTTGAGTTCATGAAAGGTACAAATCACCATAATTGGTAAGTTTCTAGGGTTTCTCATTGAAGCGCGAGGATCGATTTTAGGGTTTTTGAAAAAAAAAATCTAGTTTTCCAATGGTGTCGATTATAGAAAAAATAAAATTGCACAAATTAAGCACAAATTAAGACCCACCGTAGTAAAAAAAATCGTAGTTGTATGTCATGCCGTTTAAGAGATACAGCAATTTGCTAAACGTTACTGCAGCGGCATCTTGAATAACTCTGAAACCTCAAGACGCACAAATTCTATTTTTTGGGCACAATTAGGCACAAATTACATCTATCTAAGTAGCTAGTTTGTATTCAGCTATGACCACTGGTTAAAAAACATGCCGCTGCAGTAACGTTACTCCAGCGGAATCTGTTTTTCGTGAATATCTTTGGATCGGCTGGACGCACAAATTCTAAATGTCGGGCACATTTACACGAGATTGGGTACTAATTCCTGTCAAGACGAAATCCTAAAAAGCGACAACATTCCGCTGCAGTAACGCACACTTTTGAAAAATAAATAATGTTGATTATTTTAATTATGTAGCCTCGGTTCCAATTGTAATAATTATTGATTTAACAGAATTGTTTACCTACTTAATTGAGGTACTCAAAACGGAACAAAAAGTTGCCCTGATTCTTGACCAAGAATTAGGTAAAGTTTAGACGACTGTACAAAGAAATTTTTAGATTGCGTCCTCCACTACCTATAACTTGGGACACATCCATATTCCTTAACTTTTTGGCTAACTGGTACGAGAGAAAATATCTAAGAAATGAATAACTTTACTTGCACTTGCAACCGCATATATAGAATGAAGACATTTTCTAAAATTAATTGATTGCATTGCAATCTTACCTATATTTCAATAACAACATCTTTAAGATACAGTGATGATAATCTCTATAAAAGTTTAAAGAAACCTTTTAATTCTATGACTCTGCAGATATTGAGTAGATGGATTTAAATGTACGTTAAATAATAGTGGAATAGATATGTCCTTATTTACTACTAACTAGGTACTGCTAAGGCACACCAACGTGGAGTAAGCTTGGACGTAAGCCATAAACAGCAGGCTGGAGCGATAATTCAAAACATTTGGTTTTTACACCTAGTCACCTTAGAATTCTAAAGCATTTGTTAAATACTGATTGATTAGGTACCTACCAACCTAAATCATTATTATTGATGATGAGAAAATTATGAAATTTATTTTTGCATTGAAGGAAATATTTAAAATCCTCGGTTTTCTTCAAAACTGTGTTTAATTTATTATTGATATTTTCATAATGAACTCTCAACATCTACATGTAATCTCTATACATCCTAATCTTGAGGATAAAGCCGAGTATAATTAATGATTAAACGAACTTACCTTAAGTGAAGTTCGATCATAATTATACGAAGGCTTTATCCGAAGAGATTAGGATCCCACCCTCCCATCTCCCCAGTGTATTCAAATATCAACCAGATGCTCTGAAGTAAATGAAGTTCGCTGGGGTTGTCATACGATGGCGGGAATTGAGAAAAAAAAAAAAAAAAACTCTCAAACAGTGCAGATGGCGACACCGTATGTCTACTACATGTAATCTCTATACATCCTAATCTCTTCGGATAAAGCCTTCGTATAATTATGATCGAACTTCACTTAAGGTAAGTTCGTTTAATCATTAATTATAAACAATACTTAAGCATTGAGTTATATAACTAGAGAAGCAAACCTCATTAAAATGTGTAAAAAAAGTCTAGCCACTATTTCAACGCGACGACGTAGCTTTGAAACCACTAAACATTTAAAAGTAAACATATATCTTTCTCACTTACACAAGTAGCAAGAACAATACTGTCGCTTAGATTAGACAAAGATCGCAATATAAACATGCAATGGCGGTGAATGGCGGGATGGGGTTGCCTACCCATGCGAAATTTTACCCAAGTTTTTAAACGTTGAAAAAAAAACGTAACGTTTAAACGTTAAACGTTAAGTTATTTTTTAAATGTGTGAATTATGTATTTCTTATTGGATGTGTATTAAAAGTTTATAACTAATGAAAATAATCAAGACATTTTCATTTTGAACATTTTTTATTTCCTTTAGTACATTTCCATACATATAATTTACATTTATAAATATTAGAATATAAAAACATTTAAGAATATAAAAAATAGTAGCCCACCGGCATCGGGAACAGGGTCCAGGGTACCGGTGGTCAGGGCTGCTGAGAGAGGAACCTCCTAACGATACGCGCCGTGTCCAGAAGTACCGCTTTCTGGAGCAATCTTCCTTAATCCAGCTGCCTAACGAGAGCCTCTTCAGGTGTTGATCGAGGCTCTTGGCTATTATGGCATTGGCCGTCACGACTATCGGCACAACGATTGCTGTATCGACATCCCACATGTCGACAACCTCGCGAGCCAGGTCAAGATACTTAATCTGCTTATCTTTTTCAGCTTTCACGAGGTTCTCGTCATGCGGGACCGCTATTTCAATAATCATTGGGCGACGCTCTAATCGATCTATCACCACTATGTTTGTCTTATTGGCAACAATAGTCCTGTCAGTGATGATAGATCGATACCAATACAACGTGATATTGCCATTTTCGAGAACTGGGTCGGGCATATACCTATAGTACGGTACTTCCAATTCCACAAGACTGTATTTCAGAGTAAGTTGCTGGTGGATAATCCTGGCTACAAGGTTGTGCCTCTGCAAGTAGTCTCCGTTAGCCAGACGAGAACAGCCAGAAATAATTGACGGACTGATTCCCTCGGACGGTGGAATGCCCGACAGATGTCAACCGTGCCGTCCTTCACAATATATTTCCAGTAGTTGTTCGTCATCATAACTTCGTCCATAATCGCAAAGACAAAACCTTCGGTTTCCCCAAAGAGTCAGTTTTCTATAAGTCCTTTTCTTTTTGAAGGTTTTTTAATTATTCCATGAATTGCACTGTTTTATCATTTACATTTAGCTGCATTTCGTCTTCTTCGCTCAACTCAGTTCCTCTAATAACATCGTTTATTATTTTTATTTCTAGTCTTTTATTTTTTTGTGATATTTTTTTTTTGTTAGTCTTTTAGCCGATACATTTTTCAACCGGTGAATTATTTTCCTCATTTTGTGCTTTCGGGGCGTTTCAGTTAATTCGTCTATCTCTTCGTCGGTTTCCACAGCATCCACATCCATATTTTCTTCTTCTGAAAGCTCCACCTGCTATTAGAATAACGGTTGTCCTGAAAAATATACAATTTACTGTAGGCAAAACAACTCTTTATAAACTAAAAACTAAGTTGAAAAAAACATTCAACAATGTAGTTTGAGTCGATATAAACTAATTTGTTGCTGTGGGAGTTTAATGAGAAGGCATTTTTTGTTGACATTACCTATAATTTGATAATATTAATTGCCGCAAAAAATCATTACTTTTACAATAAGCATTAGAATTCCTTGATTGCACAAATAAACACGGCCACATTCGCTTTTTGGTCCTATTTTATCTTGATCACGGAAGTGCTTCGAACAAATGACAGTAGATTTAGTAGGTAGCCAGTCAGTATCTTTTCTCAGCAATCGGATTATTGATTGAGAAGCATCTTTAGGTAGTCTGGAACATTGTTAATCATTATTAAAAAATATTTAAAATCGCTTATTCCATAAATTAAAAACTCCCACAAATGTGGGAAACTAAAACATAGTTTTTAGTTGTAACACTGATCATAATTAAAAAAAAATCTACATTTTATTTATTTTCCTGCGTTTTTACGATGATATAAACACAGAAACCATAAACTTACGTGTGGAAAGTAATTCCGGTAGTTTTTGTGATCTAGAATCGCATTCTTTCGTTACGCATTTACCCATTTTGGCGATATTTTTTGTCGCGTGTCACTCGGTTCACTTCGGCTGCCGTCGTAAAGAGCACTGAACTGACGTTAGTTACGCATACGGCCGTGGCCGTATGTTCAGTGGCAACGCCTTGGCGCGGCAATTGCTAATCTAGTGTAACATATATATCAATGTACTTAAGTATACAAAATTATGAATGAATGAATCTCGTTTGTTCAATTATGACAAAAGACAAAGAAAGAGAACCGTTGTTGGCATTCGACTCGACCATACAGCTTCGATATCGGATATTTGCCTGTTATTTTGTTATAGAACACCTCCGATGTTTCCAATTCCAATATTAGGTACCTAGCTACCTACCCATAATAGTTCTGGACATATGTTTAGGGGTGGATAAAGAAAGTAAGTAAACATTAAACGGATTTAATTTGGGAAAATACAATACAGGGCCCCAAGTCTGCTATTTTTTACATTCCACGATCCCATTGTCACTGCATTGTCATTTTGCTAAAAGTTCGTAATCTGTTAAATTCATAATTTCATACAATGGAGTGTCAGTAATTGACCATTGGAAAGTCATAATGACGCCATTATATTAGTAGATTACCAAACTTGTCAAAATCAACAATTATGAAATCAATGATAGACCATTCTGACACTATTGTAATAAAAGACTTGAGGCCCAGGGTGTGAGTGTAAACAGTGGCAATATTTTAAGGGGTCATTGTACTCATCAATATGAACAACTTTTACTATGGGACCAAAACCTGAAATCGCGAAAAAAAAATCAGCTGTTCAGTACATTTATGTTCGCACTGTACGTTGGACATGTACGTTCAAAATGTAGGGAACAGCAAATTTTTTTTTTCGCTATTTCAGGTTTGGTCACATAATAAAAGTTATTCATAATGATGAGCACAATGACCCCTTAAAATATTGCCACTGTTTACACTTACACCCTGTATAATAAACATGTGTTGTAATTCATAGTTATTAAAAAAAAACAGGATAATTATTTCTTTAAATTATTGCATGATGTCGAAAATAGGCCTTTTAAATATAAGTATACAAATTCAAGGGATGCACCCAAAATTTTATTTGGCTCTGTTGTGGTCTCCTAACACAGAGCACTTTATAATACTGTCTCCTAGCCTCACAAACAGCTGCCGCTAATAATTTTACGGAACCCATCGTACGTCCGCACTGCACGAAGAATCCGTTTTAAGTGGTTTTTTAACGCTCGTTCGAACACTTTGTAGAAGGTGGGAAAAAATCGCCACAGGCGTTTTTATTTCGCCTCGATTTTATTACGTCCGTGGGAACGTGGGCTTACTCGTGTCAAACAAAGTTAACACCGAACCGAACTAAAAGTGCGTTTCACGTAAGAATTCCAGTAATGTTGTTAGGTACTACTGTTTTTCATTGAAGAATGTTTACAAAAAAACCATTCCGTACTCCAACTTCGAATGAAGCAACGACAAGCTCTGGGGATTCCCCCCACGTAATGTTTTATTATCCCGGTCCTTCTGACGGCATAGGACCTCATAGGGTAGATGTATTTTATGTATGAATATAATAGTTCCAATATTGGCTGAGATAGACGAGATACATCCAATTGCCTCAATTTGATTAATATGTGAATATTTCTATTACATAAATAATAAAACAAAATTTTACATTGGTATCAATCATGCTATTTTATTTC
Organism: Cosmia trapezina; assembly: GCA_905163495.3. Classification (NCBI taxonomy): domain Eukaryota; kingdom Metazoa; phylum Arthropoda; class Insecta; order Lepidoptera; family Noctuidae; genus Cosmia; species Cosmia trapezina. The sequence goes on along the minus strand of LR991041.1, from coordinate 4,221,375 downwards.
AATTCAAAACTAAATCTTTAAATGGTATTTTTCTTTTATTTTTTTGGCAATAAAAATACACTTTCTCGTCAAATAAACCTAGTGGTATTTATTAGATTGCTGTACTAACATTTGACTGAGAATTTAAAGGTTTGCAAATCATCAATATCATTTATAGCTTACACACTGTGTGTACGTAATACCTACGTGTTTTACAAATAAATTATAAGTAACACTTTTGTGCGAGAATGTTTCAAAAAACGAAATGTTGTACTACAGATTTAAGAAGGTTGGTACAATGTACTGTGAGCCCGCTTTTATGTAGTCATTCGAATTTGTTCGGTTAATCGTGTGATTTCTTTTCCTATCGTTTTTTTCTTTTATCTAAGTAGTTAGAAGGTTTTTTCAGCTGAAACTTTAAGGATAAACAATTTAATAAAGGTACTAATTATTAGTATAATCATAATTACAGTCACTTAATAATAACTCATGTATTGGAGCGTTACATTATATCGTAGCCAGATTTTAATTAAAATCTAATAACTCTCTAAGGAGTTAGAATAGAAACATCTAATTTCACATGATGCTTTGAGTTCATGAAAGGTACAAACCACCATAATTGGTAAGTTTCTAGGGTTTCTCATTGACGCCGCAGCAAAGAGCCGTCGCAATACTCTTGATATTTAATCCGTGCCCAACATAATTATTATAAACAATACTTACTTAAGTATACAAAATTATGAATGAATGAATCTCGTTTGTTCAATTATGACAAAAGACAAAGAAAGAGAACCGTTGTTGGCATTCGACTCGACCATACAGCTTCGATATCGGATATTTGCCTGTTATTTTGTTATAGAACACCTCCGATGTTTCCAATTCCAATATTAGGTACCTAGCTACCTACCCATAATAGTTCTGGACATATGTTTAGGGGTGGATAAAGAAAGTAAGTAAACATTAAACGGATTTAATTTGGGAAAATACAATACAGGGCCCCAAGTCTGCTATTTTTTACATTCCACGATCCCATTGTCACTGCATTGTCATTTTGCTAAAAGTTCGTAATCTGTTAAATTCATAATTTCATACAATGGAGTGTCAGTAATTGACCATTGGAAAGTCATAATGACGCCATTATATTAGTAGATTACCAAACTTGTCAAAATCAACAATTATGAAATCAATGATAGACCATTCTGACACTATTGTAATAAAAGACTTGAGGCCCAGGGTGTGAGTGTAAACAGTGGCAATATTTTAAAGGGTCATTGTACTCATCAATATGAACAACTTTTACTATGGGACCAAAACCTGAAATCGCGAAAAAAAAATCAGCTGTTCAGTACATTTATGTTCGCACTGTACGTTGGACATGTACGTTCAAAATGTAGGGAACAGCAAATTTTTTTTTTCGCTATTTCAGGTTTGGTCACATAATAAAAGTTATTCATAATGATGAGCACAATGACCCCTTAAAATATTGCCACTGTTTACACTTACACCCAGTATAATAAACATGTGTTGTAATTGATAGTTATTAAAAAAAAACAGGATAATTATTTCTTTAAATTATTGCATGATGTCGAAAATAGGCCTTTTAAATATAAGTATACAAATTCAAGGGATGCACCCAAAATTTTATTTGGCTCTGTTGTGGTCTCCTAACACAGAGCACTTTATAATACTGTCTCCTAGCCTCACAAACAGCTGCCGCTAATAATTTTACGGAACCCATCGTACGTCCGCACTGCTCGAAGAATCCGTTTGAAGTGGTTTTTTAACGCTCGTTCGAACACTTTGTAGAAGGTGGGAAAAAATCGCCACAGGCGTTTTTATTTCGCCTCGATTTTATTACGTCCGTGGGAACGTGGGCTTACTCGTGTCAAACAAAGTTAACACCGAACCGAACTAAAAGTGCGTTTCACGTAAGAATTCCAGTAATGTTGTTAGGTACTACTGTTTTTCATTGAAGAATGTTTACAAAAAAACCATTCCGTACTGCAACTTCGAATGAAGCAACGACAAGCTCTGGGGATTCCCCCCACGTAATGTTTTATTATCCCGGTCCTTCTGACGGCTTAGGACCTCATAGGGTAGATGTATTTTATGTATGAATTTAATAGTTCCAATTGACGAATTGGCTGAGATAGACGAGATACATCCAATTGCCTCAATTTGATTAATATGTGAATATTTCTATTACATAAATAATAAAACAAAATTTTACATTGGTATCAATCATGCTATTTTATTTCAATTCAAAACTAAATCTTTAAATGGTATTTTTCTTTTATTTTTTTTTCTTTTATTTTTTTGGCAATAAAAATACACTTTCTCGTCAAATAAACCTAGTGGTATTTATTAGATTGCTGTACTAACATTTGACTGAGAATTTAAAGGTTTGCAAATCATCAATATCATTTATATAGCTTACACACTGTGTGTACGTAATACCTACGTGTTTTACAAATAAATTATAAGTAACACTTTTGTGCGAGAATGTTTCAAAAAACGAAATGTTGTACTACAGATTTAAGAAGGTTGGTACAATGTACTGTGAGCCCGCTTTTATGTAGTCATTCGAATTTGTTCGGTTAATCGTGTGATTTCTTTTCCTATCGTTTTTTTCTTTTATCTAAGTAGTTAGAAGGTTTTTTCAGCTGAAACTTTAAGGATAAACAATTTAATAAAGGTACTAATTATTAGTATAATCATAATTACAGTCACTTAATAATAACTCATGTATTGGAGCGTTACATTATATCGTAGCCAGATTTTAATTAAAATCTAATAACTCTCTAAGGAGTTAGAATAGAAACATCTAATTTCACATGATGCTTTGAGTTCATGAAAGGTACAAACCACCATAATTGGTAAGTTTCTAGGGTTTCTCATTGAAGCGCGAGGATCGATTTTAGGGTTATTGAAAAAAAAAATCTAATTTTCCAATGGTGTCGATTATAGAAAAAATAAAATTGCACAAATTAAGACCCACCGTAGTAAAAAAAATCGTAGTTGTATGTGATGCCGTTTAAGAGATACAGCAATTTGCTAAACATTACCCCAGCGGCATCTTGAATAACTCTGAAACCTCAAGACGCACAAATTCTATTTTTTGGGCACAATTAGGCACAAATTATATCTATCTAAGTAGCTAGTTTGTATTCAGCTACGACCACTGGTAAAAAAACATGCCGCTGCAGTAACGTTACTCCAGCGGAATCTGTTTTTCGTGAATATCTTTGGATCGGCTGGACGCACAAATTCTAAATTTCGGGCACATTTACACGAGATTGGGTACTAATTCCTGTCAAGCCAAAATCCTGAAAAGCGACAACACTCCGCTGGAGTAACGCACACCTAAAGGTCTTCTCACCTTCCATGGAAATAAAGACATGCCGTCCGGTCTCTTGCTATCGTCGCGTGCCAAGCAAGCCATTGGGTTCTGATACAGCTGGAACGCCGACGGTAATAAGGGCTCTTCGGATGATGTCATTGATGTTCGCTAAGCGACCCGCACTTCGGCTGCAAGACAGGCCGTGGTGTCCGAGGCTGTTGACAACTTCGACACAGTGACAGCGATGAGGAGAACAAGAAGGAGCTTCAAGTCGCAGGGAAGCAGCGAGGCGGAAAGTAGTGTCGTCGAACAAAGTGCCTATGTTCGACGACGGTAGCGCATGAAGCCACAGACCCAACTCCCACTTACCCACAGTCAGCAGGCGCGCACGCTCCGCAGTAGTAGCAGACGTGTCTAGTAAATTGTTCTGTACTACTCTGCAGAGCGGCCCATCCCACCGTCTCTGGGAAGATGGATTGTAGGATGGATCTGAATTAGGGCAAGCGAGTCTCCAGGCATCCATAAAAATAGTCTCCATCAAAATACGCTGGATAGTTTTTGCGTGTTTCTCAGATTTTTATCCGCGTTAGACATAAAATAAATAAAATAAAAAATAAAAATGTTTATTTCAATTACAAAGTGCTTTGTCATAAATATAATTGCAATTGAAAACAATAATATGGCAAACTTAAAAAAGAAAGGAAAATAAAAACTCTAAATGAATAAACTTTTTACAAAGAAAAAGGTAACAATCGCGTGTATGTGTGGTGTAAACAAGTAAGTGTTAGTGTATGAGAGTGTGAGGATAGTGGATAGTGTTTGAATTAAAATTCAAATATTTAGTTCAACTATAGATATAAATTAAATGTAAGTGTAAGTATTAAGTTAAGTTTATCTAGACATAGCTTTACAAATTATAGCAATAGCCAAAAGTAAGGAATTTTAGTGAAAGTTTAGTAGTTTAGTTCGGTGTACAACAGAATCGGCACCAATTGTCGTATATATACACACTACCTTTCAAATGTGATATGAAAAATGGTTGAGGATTAAAAACAATATATCACATTAGAAAGGTAGTGTGTACGAGAATGTCTTGTTAAACTAGTCTTCACACTAAAACTACGATGACATACATCACACTTGTAAGGTTTTTCACCAGTGTGTATACGAATATGTTTTATTAAAGTAAACTTTTCACTAAAACTACGTTGACATACATCACACTTGTAAGGTTTTTCACCAGTATGTATTCGAATATGGTTTGTTAAATGAAACTTATGACAAAAACGACGTTGACATACATCACACTTGTAAGGTTTTTCACCAGTGTGTTGTCGAACATGAGTTGTTAAATTACACTTTTCACTAAAACTACGTTGACATACATCACACTTGTATGGTTTTTCACCAGTGTGTATACGAATATGTTTTATTAAAGTAAACTTTTCACTAAAACTACGTTGACATACATCACACTTGTAAGGTTTTTCACCAGTATGTATTCGAATATGTTTAGTTAAATGAATCTTATGACAAAAACTACGTTGACATACATCACACTTGTAAGGTTTTTCACCAGTGTGTTGTCGAACATGAGTTGTTAAATTACACTTTTCACGAAAACTACGTTGACATACATCACATTTGTAAGGTTTTTCTACAGTGTGTTTACGAGTATGAGTTGTTAAATCACGCTTTTGCCTAAATCTACGTTGACATACATCACACTTGAATGGTTTTTCACCAGTGTGTACGACACGAATATGTCTCGTTAAATTAAACTTTTGAGTAAACCTACGTTGACATAAGTCACATTTGTGAGGTTTTTCACCAATTTGTGTGCGAGTATGTTGTATATTTTTTTTTACTCGATTAAAACTACGCTTATCACTTTTGTTAGGCTCTTTGACACATGTGCCAGGTTTGGACGTACGCTTTTGAGTTGTCCGGATAACTTTCGAGTCTGATTTGTCTTTTTTCGTTTGCTCGGCTGTTATTGCATCTTCTAGTTTTGTTCTTCGTGTGTCTAGTTTTGGTTTCTTCGCAACGGTTGCACCTGTGATTATAAATCTGGTAAGTACAGTGTCGGAAGAAGATTTAATATCAAAATAATAGCGCTTTGCACGATATAGGACCGAAAAGGAATTTCTGGCGATATTTAATAATAGGTACCCTTTATCACCAGAAACAGATAAAAATATAAGAATAGAATACCCATTAAAAAAAACAGAATCATGAAATATTATTAAGAGTGAGGCAACACAGGCGTTGCGAATGCGCCGACGCACGACATCGCAACGCACCGTGTAGGATGCCGTCATTTATGGTACACACGGCTACACATCAAGCTATACATTTCCACTTTACACTGACCTCTCATTGTAAGGACATCCTATGCAATGCGAGATCAGTTTATACTGGAAATGTATAGCTTGATCTGTAGCCGTGCGTACACTTCCAGAGGCGATGGCAGACCACACAAGTCACGGTTGACAATAACCGCAAGCGCAGTGCCGCTGCTGTTTTAGTTTCAAACGGGACGTCACAACTGCGACGGTTATGTCGCTCTGTTCGTGACAGCCACTGACAGCACAGCTACTGGTAGGTATGCCGTCTGCAGTCGTCCACTCGACCGTAGCAACAGGTGACAATGTCGCCGTCTACAGAAGCGTTTTGATAGAGTTACATAGGGACCAGCCGGTTGATTCTGTAAAAATCTCACCGTGAAAACTTAGGTGAAGTGAGTTGGTTTTTGCTAGGAATTGACACTATTGACAGCTCACTCCACGCTCACTTCACCTAAGTTTTTACGGTGAGATGGTTACAGAATCGCACTGCAGCATAGTGTCGCTACGGTCTGTCATTGCGATTGCCCAACCGCCTGATGTTTGCGGTCTCCCGCCACTTTCGGAATTGTACCTGTATAATGAAGGACGACGCAGCGCCACCGGCCCGGCATCGCAAGGCACTGGTAACGTATCGCGTGATCTCACTCTTAGACTACTGTTGAAGTGGCAGATCTTTTGATTTTACCAATAACTGTTACTTTATGATATTACGTTGTGACGCAGGTGTTGTCGGTAGAAAAGTACGTCCAGTGTGACGGAGGTGTTGTCGGTAGAAAAGTACGTCCAGTGTGACGGAGGTGTTGTCGGTAGAAAAGTACGTCCAGTGTGACGGAGGTGTTGTCGGTAAAAAAGAAGAACGACCCAGGTGTATTATTTATTGATCACACCTACATTCGGCGACGTAGGTGTACATACTATACACCTCTGACGCTGCGGGTGATACAGACGTGATGTTGTGTGTTATTTATTACTAAAGTTGTTTGGGTTACTCAGTCCTAGTACGTTTGGGCGTTTGTGCGTGCGTATACGCATAGGAATTACAATTACAAGTACTAAGGTTTTGCTAAAAAACAATAATGGTTACAAAAACAGCAAAACTTTTGTATTTAATACAAAAAATCCCGCGCGCGTGATTGCTGTTATCAGAAATTAACAGTTTATTTAACTACGATGCACAGTATGGGAATCTAATAATAATAATAATAACCCCACCGCCGTATCTCTACGTTGACGTCGTGGTGGGGCTTGCGCGTTCCGAACTCTGGGCCTGTGCCAGTAGAGTTCACTTTGCCGACACAGGTCTAGGGTGAGGAGCCAGACCAAGAGAGATACAGAAACCCGCAGGGCAGCATGTGGCGAGCTGTTGGGCAGTAGCGACCCCACGGATCCTATCTCCCGGGAGTAGTCTTGTTCCTCATCTCTGGCTTGCCTTTATTGGCCGGCTGGAGTGAACACTGACGGGAACAGAGCTCCCACCTCATTCTTGCCTTTATTGGCTGGCTTGAGTGGAGATTCGCAAGAGCAAACGTGCTCGGAGGAAGGACCCTATTTGTCACAGCTACATATTAGAAATACTTGTATGTAGAATAAAAAATAAATAAAAAATGTTGAAGTGATTACATATTAATAGTTGTACTCTCACAATACGAACACACATTAAAGTGTCATCTTCACTTGAGATTACTGAGTAAATTAACGTATTAGTCTTGTTTGTTGGTTTATTATTGTGTTGTATATATCTTTCAAGGTAATTTAGAGTGCATTTTATTTAAGTAATGTTTAGAAACTGATCTAATAACATCATTTGAAAGCAAATTTAAATTAGGCATTTTTTAGAGATGATTTTGCAAAACAAAAGGTGATATAAAAAAATGACCTGAATATCCCGCTGTTGTTATTATTTTAATTTATAGTTTAGAGTCTTAACTTTTGAGAACAATTGATAAAACTTGCGCTTTTTTGCGACCGTCATACATTTTTTTCGGTTTTCAGAATGACCGCTGAAATCACAAAAAAACAAATTGTTGATATTTGGACCTCAAATACGAAAAGGAGCGAATTGATGCTATTTTTACCCGACTACGGCGAAGCAAAAAGGAGGGTTATGATTTTAACCAGTATGTATGTATGTGTATATGTAAGTATGTATGTATGTTCATCTGTTCCCTCATAACTTCTAAACTGCTTGTCATAATTTGACAAATGAGGTATTTTTGTTAGCGTCTTGATCGTCCGCTGGTTATAGGCTATGTGACGTCACCTTAAGTTGAATAGTTCGCTCTCTAGCGGACTTTTTTTAATGATGCCGTGTTTGGTATCAAATGAAAGGGCTTAATTAGCACATTTCAAAAATTATTGTTAGCTGTTACTCGCGGCTTTGCTTGCAATCACCCGATAGTTAGAAATAATTTCTAAAAGCACGCCTCAGACCTGACCGAGCCAAACTTATTTTTCTCTCCAAACCTACCTCAAACATAATAATTATTCTTCTTTAATAAATGTAAAGCGGCTCTGCAAATACTTTTTCACGAAATTATAACCCCAAAATAATTTAAATAAAAAGTAAGTTTAAAAACTAAAACCCGACTACTGAAAAATCAATCAAAATCAAAAAAGACAGACAATTTAAAAATTCGGAGTCACACGTAATCTGTTCGATTTATGCCATAACGTGTGACTCCGGATTTTAAAATTGTCTGTCTTTAGAGCATGATTTTTCAGTAGTCGGGTTTTAGTTTTTAAACTTATGCTTTTATAATAGGTAATTGTAAAAAGTGGAATTAGTGACTAAAATAACAAAATTTATTCATATCGCATTTTTTTGATACAACTTTATTATCTATCACTATTTATGTATTTTTATTTATTTGAATACCAATCAATATTATTTTTCAACTTGTATATTTTATGTAATTCAATGTGGAATAAATCCCGCTAGATTGCGAGATTCGCATACTGTGCGACGGTCTTAGTTTATACAGTATGTTAACTAACAGAGGCCGTTCCCGTTAACCCGCAATAGTATAGCATCCATGCATGCTAAAAAAATATTACCATTCGAAAACAATGTTTTTATTTTTTTTAATATTAAAATATTCACTAATAATGTTAAACTGATACGTAAAAGAAACACTCTGTACACGCGTACTTGAAGGACAGCAACTGCGCAATTTACCTATTTATGAATGACGAGCCGCGCGTGCGGCGATCTGATGTGCCTAGCCCCGCCCCTGACCCCGGATGTCCACCTAATTTTAGTCGGAACTAAGGGCGAGCGCGCATTGCGGTGCGTTTTTCTACCGCATAATCTGTGAAGTATGGAATGTCTTAGAAGTGCGCGCACTGCGGTCATGCGTTTTGTTACTGTAGGCCCCGCCCAGTGCGGCAGAATTACCGGAAACGCACCGCAGTGCGCGCTCGCTCTAATATCACGCGCTGACCGGACGTGCATTATTTTCGCATTACAACATCTTGCGTCATTCTTGTGTGAAAAATGCCACGTTATCAGTTCAGTGCTCAGGAGTATGCGAACATGATGCTCATTTATGCTGAGTGTAATTATGATGGTGCACGTGCTCTGAGGATGTATGCTGAGAGGTACCCCAATGCATCAACCGCGGAATTCTCGTGTTATTGTGAGTGCCCTGGTGCGTATTCGTAACAATGAACCGGTAGTGCCGCGTCGTTCTGGTGGCCCCCGACCCGTGATCTCTGTGCGGCAGGAAGAGAACGTGCTAAGGCATTTTGAGGAAGAGCCCGGTTCAAGCACTAGAAGAGCCGGCCGCCTGTTAATCATGAGTCACGTCGCAATCTTTAAAATTTTAAAGAAAAACCGGTACTTACATGAATTTAAGTTTTTTTTATTTACCTACTATGTTTGCGAATAGGTCCTTCCAAGTCCAAGGTGCCTCAGTGACGCATTCCTTTGTCAGCCGGGCATTTGAGACGGGTTGTTAAATGTTATTGCTAAAACTACACATACTTACATAAATGTTTAATTTGACGACCGTCCCGACGACGTGTCTTTCTAATTCATTATCCGCTAACGCCAAAGTGCCCGTGGGAACTCTAGTTCCCAGATGTTTTATGCCGCCATTATAATAAAGTCGCCGCTCGCCATTCAGCGCGGCGCGCGGCGGCCGGTTCGCTCGGCTTCGTGAGTAGTCGTGAGACGCTCGGCATCGTGCGTATTGCAACGTTGCCGGTTTGGGCAATGCTACTACGCTAGGTACTATTCCGCGCTACTATTTTGATTTTAAACAGGATGTTTTGAATTTATTGTCAATTAATTATTTTTTTTGAATTCGGATTATTTTATGCTGATATTTTTATTTTTATCTATTAATGATATAGATTAACGAGTTTAGGGGAACGCCCTCTGTTATTTAACATACTGTATAGTGTGACTTCGAGATACAGTCCTATGGGTAAAATTCAACATTGCGCACGTAAGCGGGTATTTTACATACTGTATAGTGTGACTTCGAGATACAGTCCTATGGGTAAAATTCAACATTGCGCACGTAAGCGGGTATTTTACACGCTTTAGGTAACGCTAACCACTTCCTATCAGGGGAACCACTGGCCTGTTTGCTTACCTATAGATTAACTAACTAATACTTACTTTTCGTCTCCGTGGCTCCTCGTTTCTTCATATATACTTCTGGTTCTTCTTTCACTTCAGTTTTAAACTCCATTAAAGGCATATCATCTTCTAAATCTGACTCAGAATGATATGGTGGTGTATCTGCTACATCTAGATAGCTATTGTCTAACATGTCAGGTTCTAGCTCTGTAAGTAAACACAACAGTCAAGAGTATTACTCTTTTATTATCAACTAGCGAGCCGCCCCTGCTTCGCACGGGTTTTACGACTTGATAAAACATCGTGATGTCTTTATTATAGAAGTAATTTTTTACAATAATACAGACAGATAGAGAAAAGCGACTTTAATTACCCGACTACGGCGAAGTAAAAAGGAGGGTTATGATTTTGACCGGTATGTATGTATGTATGTATGATGTATGTATGATGTATGATGTATGTTGATCGTCCGCTGGTTAAAGGCTATGTGACGTCACATTAAATTAATATGGCGCCCTCTAGAGGACATAAAGTCATGAACTCAAAAACATTTTTTTTAATGATGCTGTGTTGGGTATGAAATGAAAGGACTTAATAGGGTATTACACCCATTTTTGAAAAGTGTCTCAATTAGATTCTATAGTGCTAATAAGCCACTAAAAAAAACACAACATTTTTACTCAATCGATAAGTGCCATAAAAATGCATTTAAATTTTACATATTCAAATTTCGCGCGAAAACGATGGACGCAGTGGACGCCATATTGCTCTGATCTTTGACAGTCGTTACGGGTCGTCAGAACCCCGAAAGTCTGACAACCAGTCTTACCAAGGGGTATCGTATTACCCAGTAACTGGGTTGTGGAGGTCAGATAGGCAGTCGTTCCATGTAAAATGCTGGTATTCAGCTGCATCCGGTTAGATTGGAAGCCGACCCCAACATAGTTGGGAAAAGGCTAGGCAGATTGATTGATTGACTACACACATAACATATACACACACACATACCTATATAATTATTCATATTTGCACGCCATATTAAGTGGCAAACATGTCTGAACGTATTGTTTTTATTATTGTTATCCTGCATGCATGTTTTTATCCTTGTATGTCAACGAATTAGTATGTGTACACATGTTTGAGCAAATAAATTAATCTTATCTTATCTTATCATAATGTACACACATATCAGGAAAATTAGCAAAACAAATATATACCTTTACTTAGCAGGTTAACGAAATAGGCCGACGGTATATATTTTGTTACATTTGTTATTTATTTTAGTATTTTACATTTTTACTGTTATTTTTGTTCTTAAAAACATACCATCACTTTGATGTTCCTCCTTTGGCTCAATAATATCATCTAGTGCCTCAAAAACAGCTGGTAATTCTTCTTTGATAGCAATGCTTTCTGTTTGACATTCATTAACTATACTCATGGTCTCTGTTGGAGATTTAATAAACCCACTGCAAAACTCTAAGTGGTTTTGGTTTATTAAAGAATTGGTCTGTAAAAAGATGATTATAGTATTAAGAAAATATGCTGGTGATCACAGTCAGTGAGGATAATGAAGGGGAAGCGCCAGGGTATCCCGCGAAATTCAAATTTTCTTACGTGTTTTCCAATTTCCAAAAAAAGTATGATTCGCGACCTTAAAAATATGTATTTACAGAATAATAATCATTAGAATCAGTAATACACCTCCTTATGTTAGTATGATCCTCAAATGTCAAGATTTCATGAAATAGTCATTCAATAAGATTACTTGGTCTTAAAGAGTTGTATTGATGACTTTAATTATTATAATTAGGAAGTTTCCAATGAGAAACTTATATCAATTTTAAGTTAATACAAATATATTAATCATGGTGAAAGATTTATTTCAATATCTTGAAAAATTACGAAGTTATTTTTACAGTATCGCGTACAAATTAAATAATACGCGCGGCGATTTCACGCCGATACGGTAGTAGATAAAAAACAACCGACTCCCAAAAAACACTACAAAGTGACAAATAACTTTAATTTCGGAAGTCGGTGTCTTTGGTTTTTATTTACTTTCGTTTTTTTTTGCCACCGACTTCCGAAATTAAAGTTATTTTTCACTTTGTAGTGTTTTTTGGGAGTCGGTTGTTTTTATTTGTAAAAAATTTTTTTTTTTCACTTTTTAGTGGTGCCTACCCCACACAAATCTGAACGCCACTGCAAAATAAATTAGAGCATCATCCACATAGACTAAATGAGAAAAATACGTTTTAAATTATTGAAGCTAACTCAAAAGCCACTCATCAGAACTTGAAGATATTTTTATGCGACCATCTCAGGAGTATACCATTTCAAATAAAAACTTTGCAAAAAGCAAATACGTCGCGCTAAGTCGTGTCAGAAGTTTGGTAGGCGTAGTTTTAATTGACAGAGATAACGAGGCTACGAAATCTGCCTTCTGACACAATCAAGGCCACAAATAACATACAACTCAAGTACCTATAGCGCAATTTGAATCATTTATAGCCAGAGTGCACATCATGACGATTCCAATAAGCCCAAACACGGCAAGGATACATTGTTTTATTACTGAGTTCCGATGCCTACCTTCCGGCTTCTTCATCAGATCGGTTCGATGGTACCATTTTCATCAGAACCATTTATTTAAAGCTTCGTCATAGTCGCTTAACTATTAATCGAGATATCTTATCGCCACCCGTGAAATACTTATCATCGTTGGCTTTCTGTGGTCTTCTTCATCAGTTCCACTTCACCAGATGATACTTTCTAAATGCAAACGCCTGATTTGTTGATGAAAATACAAAAAAAGGTATATGTATGCCTACAATATTTGAGGAGTTCCCTCGATTCCTCATGGATCCCATCATCAGAACTGGATTTTGATAAAAATGGGACCAATCTGGAAGTAGACCCTTTCAAATAAAAAAAGAATTTTCCGAATCGGTTCATAAATGACGGATTACTGAGGTAACAAACATACAAAAGAAAAAAAAAAACATACAACCGAATTGAGAACCTCCTCCTTTGTTTGAAGTCGGTTAAAAATACGTGCCACTAAAGATGAGACTTGACACCCCACGTGGTTTGACTTGCGCAGTAGACGATTCTATTTTCGAGATCTTATTTCTTTATAGACTTCTGGCAAACAAATGCTCGTGTACCATTCAGAATTAACCGTTATACGATCCTCTAGTGGTACTGTAGCCACATGTCCATTTATATTTGCTTCGAAAGCTAGTAATACATATAGAAACAAGTATTGCATTTTTATATATAAACTTATAGGTACACATATACCACATACAAAAATACATACTTAAGTTGTCAATATTAGTTATGCACAGAACACGTAAAGGTGCAGTTTTTCATTAAGTGTCATTTTTACAGCTAGCACTTCTGAAACTTCTCCGGGGAAAAAAAACTATGCTAGCCACCAAATTCGGCAATAGCAATAGTTTACAATTACTCTTATTACTCTAAAATCTGAGATACGCGAGATCATAGATGAGCTTGAGATCAACCACTTCCACATTATACTGAAATTACAAATTATAAGAATAAAAGAATGTTGAAGAATACCTCACCTCATAATCCTCGTTCATCATCTGAGCGAACAGCTCTTCGGCTTCCAGACATTGTCTCAGTAATCGGTAGCTTTGCTTTAGTTTAGCACAGCAGAAGAAACAAGCAAGAATAGGTCTACTGTCTTCAGTTACAAACTGCAACAAAACTTGTATTGCACTATTCTGTTTTTATGAAGAAAATACTTCTATTCTCTATAGTAATGATGTCCAAGACAACAGTTGGTGACATGAGCGTTGATGTCAATCCTGCTCAAGGCAGATTGGCTATTTTAATACTACATATTTATCTTGTGTCCAGGTTTCCACATGCTGAGTTACAGAAGCACTTGAGCGGGGCCAAAATCTTCCGTGTAGGAGGGGCATTTAAAACCTAATATGTAATTTACTTAATTCTTATATAAATTATATTTTATTACTATAACTTACTGGAATATCAGTCAGCTTCTCATATAGTTCGCGCAAGTTCCTGTTGACCACTACATACATGCGGACATTCTCCGCTAAACATATCCTACACATTAGCAGTTTTTCCATTTTTTAACTCAAACTTTGTTTAGATGGTATTGTTTTTATTAAACTTAATTTTAATTTTAAAATTTTTATTTATTTATGGTATTTAAATCAACTTTCGTCGACCCGATTTTATATTTTTCCTATGCGTCGATCTAATTCACATCTAATTTAATTCCTAAAACTCCAAACAGAAACAGTGTTACAGTGAGTCAACTTGATTATGATATGATTTGATAGTGACACTTGGCATAATGACATTGACAATTTGACAGCTATGGAGAGAAACAGGTTTTATTTTTGGGAATTTATTGTCTGGCTACTAGGCTTTTCAGGACGTTGTGGTTAAGTAAGTAATAAAATAACAGTCGCACGGGTCGATCGTCGTCTGGGCCTCTGGGGACTTACTATGAGCTTTCAAAAAATCATTCAATGGCCCATGATTTCGCCCGCGGGGTGGCGCTAGTGAGGTTGCGGTCATGACAGCTACCAGCTACCACTGCTGATAACAGTTTCTCGAGTGTAATTTGAATGTTTTTCGTGTATTGAATTCATTTGCGGGAATTTCAAGGTACAGAGCGGGGACCATTTTGGTTATCTATAGAAACGGTTTTCGATAGGATTTTTCTAAGCAGTTAAACAAAAACCCATACGATGTGGGTAACCCTTTCGAACTAACAGCGTAACATGCCGACTCGGAGTAATGTAATATGATCTCTCGATGATGGGCATAAGTTACAAATAGCTAATATGGTAACCCGAACAAAACCCTTATATTGTTATAAAAAATAAATAAAAAATAAAAATCTTTTATTTACAGACTACATAGGCCCACATTGTGTTAGTGTCTAAATTATCTTATAAACTATGTTAGTATACCTATACCTACTTAGAACATTGATAGTACCACAGACAGTTTCATCAAGCCCCATGTAATACATGAAGCTTGATAAACCTATCCATGGTAGGCCCATCCAGCCTTTCAGCAAACATCCTCAGGATACTGTTGGTGCTTCCTCCCACTCTGCGAGTCATCGACGCCACCTTTTTACGCATTATTGCAAAATAGTCGTCAGTGTGTGCATCGGCGAACATACCTGACGCACTACAATAGGGTGGAAGCCTCAACAGCACCCTAAAGGTGTTATTATATTGTACTCGCAGGGCATTGTTTGCTTTTTGGGTATGATTAGCCCAAAGGCTGCTGGTGTAAAATGTTTGGCAGTAAGCCTTGAATAGTGTAATTTTTACCGGTACTGAGCAACCAGCAAACCTTCGAGCCACCATATTTCCCCTTACAGCCAATGCCCTGCGCTCCCTCTCCATGTCTGAGTCGTCTTTCAGGTCTTCGGTAACAATGTGGCCCAGATATTTAAACTGGGTTACTCTCTGCAAAAGTGAACCGCACAGCGTTACCGGAGGGATATATGATGGACTTTTACTTCTACCTCTAAACACCAACAGCTCACTTTTCTT
This sequence comes from Cosmia trapezina, assembly GCA_905163495.3. Taxonomy (NCBI): domain Eukaryota; kingdom Metazoa; phylum Arthropoda; class Insecta; order Lepidoptera; family Noctuidae; genus Cosmia; species Cosmia trapezina. Next base: position 4,205,544 of record LR991041.1, on the reverse strand, counting down.
GGGATTGTACTTTAACCCATACAGCTCAGCATACCCCTCACAAATAGAAAGCAACTTTCTCATTCCACAGATGGATGGGCTCAGCAACACCATGTCATCTGCGTAACTCAAGTTATTTAAACTAACTCCATCTATGTGGCATCCGACATGTGTGTTGCTGAGCTCAACCAGTAATTCGTTAACATAAATGTTAAAAAGCCTTGGGGAGGTCAGACCCCCCTGTCTGACACCACATTCTAGTTTGTAGGGGTCAGACAGCGCGTTTGACCATTTTACAAAGTTTCTCTGCTTATCATACCACATAGATAACGTGGACACCAACGAAGCAGGTACGCCCGCCTCTCGAAGCTTTCCCCACATGACATTATAGGAAACCCGGTCGAATGCTTTTGACAGGTCCAGGAAACAAGCATACACTGGTGTATGTCTATCTGTATAATACTTGACAGTATGCTTCAACGCAAAAATGGCACTCTCAGTCGACAACCCAGCACGAAAACCAAACTGTGAGTCGTGTAACTGGGTATATTTACCGAGGTGGGCGTCAAGCACACTGTCAAGTACTTTGGCTATAACAGTCGCCAGTGAGATAGGTCTATAGTTACCCTTGTCTGCTATGTCTCCTGTCCTGTCCTTCACAATAGGTATGACTACTGTATCCAGTAGCTCTTGTGGTAAGTGAGAATGTCCCAAGCAAAGATTGAAGAACATAGTTAACACTCGCGGCAGATGTACACCAGCGTTTTGAAGATGCTCGATGCTGAGCCCATCGTGACCAGGAGATTTACCCCTCTTCATACCTTTAATAATAGATTTTATCTCTTTACATGAAAATCTAAAGGGTGATCCTGAACGACAGTGCTCAGCATCGATCCTCCTCGCCACGGTCTCGAGAGGTGAACTCATTTTAAAGTGTTCTTTGAAAATATTCGCTATTTCAGTGCAGTCATTCCTACCCTCCACGCTAGCCGAAACGCTTGGGGTATTATTATTCAGTTTTTTAGTACCTTTCCAAAATGACGTGAAACTTTTTTTTGAATGTAATGAGGCTAGAATGTCCATTTCAATTTTGTCTTGGTTTTTAATACACCATTTTAATTTTGATTTAAATACTTTCTGCGTTAATTTCATATCTTCAAAAATAGGCCCGATACTAGGTTGACCATGCCACATCCAAACTTTAAACTTAATCTTTGCTTGGTTGTGAGCTTCTTTTACATGTTTGTTCCAGCCCTTTATACATTTATTTTTTCCTGTAATGCCCCTAGATGTCCTACTACTACTGGCAGCCTCACTTAATACACATACAATTTTGCTATACATTTCATCCAACAGAATTTTATGGTCGAGCTTATCACAATATTTATCCGCACACCGTGTAAAGTTTTCAGGAAAGTCTAAGCTCTTTAATTTATTATTACACTGCAACCAGTAATTATTTATTTCTTCTGAGCTTCTGTCACCCCAACGTATACCGTTACATAATTTTTTAACACATGTTTTTTCTCTAATTATATTAATATCACATTCCAATTTCAATGGAAAGTGATCTGACCAGAAAGAGTCATAAATCACCTCAATGTTTACTATTGTTTTGGACGCCGACCGTGTTACAAGACAGTGGTCTAGCCAACGTTTACACCCATGTGAGTCACTAATAAATGTAAAAGTAGGCGACAATACGCCGAGACAATTGACATCCGCACATAATAATTCTTGCTCGTTACAAAAATCAAGAAGTTCATTAAAAAATGACTCACCTGGGTGCGCGTTAAAGTCCCCTAGTACAAACACTGATTCCATCATATTACTTTGTATCATTGAGTACATTTCACTGAGACATTCTGTAAAGTCTAACAAATTCTCACTACAGTCCGTTGGCATATACATGTTAACTACCATAAAAGATCGGTTGTTAACCACTACTTTGACTGCACAGATCCTATTATTATTACTTTTCACTACCGACACGTGATTGAAAGCACTTTTTCGCCACAGTATGGCGACACCACCGTATGGTCTACCTTTGCAAATACCAGCAGACGTGTCTATTGAAGACTTCGCAGTGTAGCTGAATTCTTGATCTATGTTTTCGAGAAAGTGTAAATCATGTGGATATAACCAAGTTTCCTGTAACAAGACTATATCAGCCGTCCTGCACAGTGAGCGCACACAGTTCACCGATCTCTTCACATTTTTACAATTAAATGTTATTATGTTCATTTTCGAATCACTATCCATTAAGTCTTGGTTTTTATTTCATTACTCTGAGAAACACTCATGTCCTCTTCTTTTCTCCTTTTGAAATGTATAAAACGTCGAAATGTGATGCCATCGGGCCACATCTTGTCATCCAGAAACGTTTCAAGCTTGTTTTTGTTTACAAGTAATTTAAATGCATTATAAGGCCTCTCTTTCTTCATTGTTATTTTCTCCAGTGTAACTACTTCCGAAGTTTTATTTTTTATATACAGACAGATATCGTTTTCTGCGGTTTCCTTGTTTACGTTAGAAATAAACAAAGGAATTTTTACTTCAGCTGCTTTAAACTTTTCAGATAAGTCCGTGGTCGCTTTCCCAGTTTTACCAACAAACCGATTTCTAGCCCTTCTTTTTTGGACTGTTATCCATTCCTCGTTTGGTTCATTAAGCATTTTCCATTCCCCTTTTCTCACAATGTCCGCCATGGTGGGCTGTTTTGTTTCAGCTGTCACTGCATGACACACAGCTGATTCGGGCACCTTCGTGCAAAACTCATTTTCTAAAAGAGTCGAGTTAATCAGTGCAGACGCACTCAGCTTATCTGTCTCCACCTGTGCGCGAGTGAGAGAGCGATACTTTGGTGACTCAGAGCGTTCGATGCTCGAATGTCTCGTCGTCACGTTGACACCGGCCGCGCCGGCGATAAACCGATAGGGCCGCTATCCAACACATACCCTCCTCTTTTTCTTGTGTTAATATTGCATGTTAAAAACGATGCAGCGGGCCTGCATGGTTCCAATTCCAATTTCAGCTCATCCAATTGATTCAATGTTACGTATCTGTCTTTTATATCATTAATTTCTGTACGCATAATCAGCAAGTCTTTTAACAATTTAGTGACATCGACATGGTCGAACGTAACGGGCGGTAATTTTTGCAAGTCACGCGCCACAAAAATCGGCATAAGGTCCGGTTCAGTTACTTTGAAAACACATATCATATCTTCTAGGTTTCTCTGTTTTTTCCCCTCTTTACGCCTGGATACTTTCTTCTGTTTACCGTTCAAAGAATTAAACAGTAAATCTTTAGCTTAATCTACCTCCTCCTCAGAAAAAGCAGATGCGCAAATCTTAATTAAACTCTCGTTATCCATCACTGAGATCTTATTTTGAATAAATGATAAAAGCTCACATATTACTAAATTACAATTCACACATTTTAGCGTATTCACAGGTATCGTCGCGGAAGTTGCCATATTCGAACCGCTCGCGAGCGCGGACGCCGGACGACTGTACGTTATCATTATATAGGTTATCTTAATGAAGAGGTAACCCTTTCACTTAGTTTCAAGTAACGTGAGGATGGATAACCCTTTTACTGGGGAATAAGCAGTAATAAACAGTTGCTTAATTATATTTAAAGTAGGTAAGTACCTACCTTACACAAAATAGATCTACTTAAAGTCTCATTTCTGGGAAAATTCGTTTTCTCTATTTTCACCCGAGCAGAGCTCGGTCACCCAGGTACTTGATATAAAAACAGCTCCAAAATAATGTGGCACGTAGACGGTGGCACCACCCCCGAATATTAGGCTTTTTTGCGTAGAAATTAAACTAACTCCATGCCGAATATTTTTCCTACACTGGAAATGGTATAAATACATATTATTGCCAGTGAATGTAATAAATTCGGCATTAATTTATTTCATTTCTACGGCGAAAAAGGCTGACGCCACGCGACGTCTCTGGGCAACACCGGTGCTTGAGGGCAGATGTTTTTAACTATCGGTTTGCATTGAAAACATGCAACATGACATGTTGCGATACTTGTCATGCATTTGTCATGTCAAACAAATCTCACAATTTGTTTTGTTGAATTAGCGTTCGCACTGCTCATTTAGAATTCTAAAGTCAATGGCACTGCTCGAAAGGCTCGAAACATCAGTGACAGATGTCAAGATTTGTTGTTAGCTGCGTTCGCACAGTTGTAAGTTTATGTCAAATTTTTTTTTTTCGGTTTCTCGACGGCTATTCAAATCTAAAATTAACTAACCATGTGTAAAATCTCTTGTTAAGTCGAAAATGAGTTGCACGAACGTTGATTAAGTAATTTGATTTGAATCTTTGATCACTTGACACATCAATCAAATTAGTACAAAAATCTCTTGTTAATTCAGAATTTGGGTTTCTGAACAAACGATTAAGCTCGAATGTCATGTCAAGCCACTGTCAAATATTGTGTTAGCTAATCTGTCGAGTTTGGGCGATTATCTTTGCGTTCCCTGTGATTTTCTGTTTTCTTTGGATATTTTCTAGTTATAATTAATAAAACAACTTCTGCACGGGGAGGCACGGAGGAGTCTCGGTATGTAAAGATGGTCACCCATCCACTCACCAACCCCGGCAAGCGTAGCTTAACCTGATAGATCGACTCGTGCGGCTGTTATTACTTAGCCACGAGCTCCTCCTAAAAATCTAAAACCAAATAATAAAAATTCTATAGGTAGGTACTTTAACTGCGGTACATTTTTTTTTTTATACCTACGTGTTGAGGCTTAGGGGTTTAAGGGTTTTATAAAGGGGGGCCAAATTTTCATTATTTTTGCGATAGGACACACCGTTTTCGAGATATAAGGAAAAGAAAAAAAAAACCAAACATTCAAATTTTCAATAAAATGGCGCCTTGGTCAACAGTGTCAACTTGACATTCAATTGAACGAATTATTTGTCAAAATGAATGAAGAATACGATGTTGCCATACACATAATCTATTTTCTTTAATCAGTTGACATTGATCGTTGGTTAATTAATTTTGTCGTAATCGCCGATTCAGCAACCCAATTTGATTTGACTGGTCTGTTAATGTAACCAGTTTGTTAGTTGATTTTAGATTTGAATAGCCGTCGAGAAACCGGGCGTATGTCTCGCAACATAATTTGACATAAACTTGCATCATCGAAACATGGAATCAACTGACAGAACTTATGTAGTTAATAGAAAAAATAAATTCTATTAAGACTGTGGTCGCATATTTTCGCGCTCGGATTTTAAACATCTGACGCTCGACGCCGCGTCGCGAGTGCGCGTGTGTGCGTTTTTCCTCATGTACGGCACACAGTTGCGATGCTGCGACGACTAAACGATCTTGATCTGTAGCTATGGCGTACCTATATTTTTTTGAAGTAAAAGCTAGAGGTTTACGGAGAAAATAAAAAGACTGTCCACAATACATGATTAGTGTATTTTAATTAAATTTATACAAATATGGATGAAGAAAATAATATTATGTAGGTACTTATAAAAACTAAACTCATTTTACTTATTTGCTTAAGTATTTGTATACTTTGTAATTGAAGTTTTATAAAAGTATTTGTATTTGACGACACGGTTGGCGCAGTGGCTGAGCAATTGACTGCTGCGCAGCATGTTGTGGGTTCGATTCCCGCACGGAACAAATATTTGTACGACCTACAAGTACTTATTTGTTTCCGAGTGTGGGTGTTTTTCTATCTATAATATGTATGTATTTACAAAAAAAAATGTATATAAAAAGTTTATCAGCCATCTCGTTACCATAACACAAGCATTAGGTTGCTTAGTTTGGGACTAGATGGCGTTGTGTGAAATGTCCAAGGATATTTATTTATTATTTATTTTATTCATTTGTCTAAGGGGATTGATTGACTTTTCCTTGGATCTATAATTTCTGGGAGAACACAATCAGAATAAAATTTTGTTAACAGCGGAGCCATCTTTTGTCCAAAATCATCGTTTTTTTGTGTAAAACAGTTCAATTTAAGCCCTATTTCAATGTAGATAAAGACGCCACGCGCTAGCTATAATTATTTATTTTTCTTGCGGCATTATAGGTTTAGCAACCGCATCAAGTTCATAAAACAGTTGAATTTGAACCAACAATAATACATAAATACATAAAGCCGCCTCATGCGCAAATGTTTGGTTTACTGTTTTCAAATTTCAAATAGGTAGGTCACCCCGCTGCCACAGAATAAATAATAGTACTGCTGCGTTCGTGTGGGGTTGGTTTTATAATGTTTATTAGCCTAGGCAGGTATTGTACGTGCCCAGTCGACCTAATGACTATACAGTCGACCACACGTCGCACGTCAGTGGTAAGTGATAAGGATTTGTATAGGTATCGTTTTCATAGTTTTCGATTTCGACTATAGCCAATAGTGAAGTCAAAATTAAAATCCAAGATGGCGGCTGCGAAAATTTTAAAATTTTTCGTCATGGATGTCGTTTTCATAGTTCTCGAGGATGAAGCTGATAGTGAAGTCAATCATCCTAGAAGGGATGATTGACTGCACTATGCGGCCCAAGAGAGCAATGCAATGGTGGCCCAATAGTAACGATCCCGACATACGAGTAGGTCATGGTTTCGAACTCAGGCAGGCACTTTGTGTAAATAATTTCATCACCACTACTCTCAAATCAGTGAAGGAAAATGTCGTGAGGAAACCGCCTAGAACCAAGAATTCGAAGACATGTGACATCTACCAACCCGCACTGGGTCCTCGTGGTGTATTACGGCCCACTCCCTCTCACCGAGAGGAGCCCTGTGTCCCAGCAGTGGGAACATTATAGGCCGATTATGATTGAGACCCATTATGTTGTGAGCGAGCACGTTTCAGTGCCAGAGGTCATCACATCACTGATGTGAGACGAGAAGATATATTACGCTCAACACCGCCGCGCGCGGCCCTTGTCCGATCAGAGCGCGGCTAGCCACGCGTGGCAGCCGCGCTCAAATGCCGCTCTACATTTGGACACACCTTTATATAGTGCCTTTATCTATGCCTCACTCGTTTCGTATCGTTTAGTGCGGTCGCGATTTGAGTGTATTTCCCATAGTTTTATTGATGTTTTCCTCGACCCCTGTTTTCTTTCTGCGGACTTCTGATCTTGCTTCTTGTACGAACCTTGCTACCACACCGGACACGGTACGGAGAACCCCGCATAAACGTTGGACTTGAACTTGTTATTTTGTATATTACGACCAGCCTACTGATTTCATATTGGCACCATGGATCGTTGTGTAAATTGTAGCAAAGTGACTAGAGGCTGTAGTTTACGTGGTCGTCGAGCTGAAGAACTTCAAAAATCAGCTGTTAAGTACCTATATGTAGATCGTTATGTAACCTCACTTTTATTACATCTCTTTTAACTCGGAACTCAGACCGCGAAAATCCGCAAAATGTTCAGTGATGGTTTGATAATATAGTAGCTATAAATTGACACCAATTTCATCTTTTTACAACCCAGGCCCAGGCCCAAGTTTATATGACATGGTTTCCGTCTCCTTTGTCACGGATCCACAATAGAGATTGTGGCAGTAGAGATTTCAAATAAAAATCTGATATAAATTTTTTCTCCATATTCATCCTCCAAAATTCATGTAGCCATCTTGGATTTACATTTTGACTACACTATCGACGTTAGCACCCACAAGAACCATGAAAACGATACCCATGATGAAAAATTTGAAAATGTTCGCAGCCGCCATCTTGGATTTACATTTTAATGTCACTATCGGCTTTAGCATCCTCGAGAACAATGGGAACGATCCCCATGACGAAAAATTTAAAAATTTTCGCAGCCACCATCTTGGATTTACATTTTGACCAAATTATATTGTATTATTGATATTGTAATTACAATATCAATATTACAACATAATTCAAGAATTGTAACATAATTCTCCTAAAGTAAGTGTGCCTACCACGTTAGCGTCTTAAAATATTACTTAAATGAAAGGATTAAAAATATTTAGTCGCACGCACTACAATTGACTATATATCACGCAAGGCGCATGCGCGGCGGCGGGAGGTCAACCGACATAGGCCCTGCGTCGAAGAGCGCCAGAGCGCGACTGACTTAGGCCGTTCGATGCACCCGATTTTATACTCACTTTAAAAAATTATTTTCGTAAATGATTGAAGACAGATATGTTTTATTTTTTACACATATATAGTACAATCTTTCTTCTTACGTATAAAATGATTTGTGTTGCCAAATGACTTTTAGATTCTGAGAAATGACGTGTTTTTTTGTAGTCGATGTCTCGATTTTTGATTATCTTAGACGTGATTAAAATACAAGTTAATGAATTAAAAATCAAACTTTTCTCAATGCAATTTAAATTTCAGGATATGCCTCTTTGAATGAATACCACTTTATCTTCTTAATTAGTAGTAATAATTGGTGTAAGATTACTTCAAAGTTGAGCCTTCGCGCGTCATCTGGAAATCGCGCCTTCGAAATCGACTGTTTTCGTAGTCAATAATTCAATTTGAACAAGTTTTTTTTAATAGACTTTAAATAAAAATATATGATAATTACGATGATTGAAGTCAAAAGAAGCTAAAAAAATAAATTATGTGACCAAAATCACTTCAAAATCTCCCAAGTTCTCGATTTACGTATGAAAAATGCAACAACGCTCTTAATATAAAATAAATTCTAATACTGTTTGGACGCAACACGATAAAGTCTGTATAGCTCTTGGTAGGGGAGCCCAAAGAGTTTTTGAGCAAGAAGTTGATAGCTGATTGAGAGGCATTTGTAGAGGACACCGAATATACAGGGTGGGTCAAAAATCGTGGATCAAACGAAACAGGGCGATACTTGGCGTTATTTGCATTAAAATATCTCTGTGGCAGAGCCCTAACTAACTTGATCTCCTTAAATGTTATGAGTAAAATGGTACCCTATTTTAAAACATTATTTAAGGTGTTTAGTTGCTTCTAGTCATCACAACAAAAGTGCTTTTATGACAGTGGATACTATGAATTATGAGTATTGGCACTTTTTTCAATATCTTTTTTTTGTTAAGTAGTTACCTAGTTATCTTTTTTTTATTATTTTTACCTATTTTTTTATTTTTTTTTTTTACTGTAAATAACCCCAACTGTTGCCATGTTTCGTTTGATCCACGATTTTTGACCCACCCTGTATAGTTTCAGATAGGAGCCTCTTGGTCTGGAATCCACTGTAAGATTTTAATTTTCAATTTCATTTCAATCCACGGACCCTATTTCCCGATAGGGTCGCTACTGGCCAACAGCTCGCCACATGCTGCCCTGTGGGTTTCTGTATCTCTCTTGGTCTTGCTCCTATGACCTAGACTTGTTCCGGCAAAGTAAACTCTACAGGCACAGACCTAGAACTCGGAGCGCGCAAGCCCCACCAGTACCACGACGTCAACGTAGAGATACTGCGGTGAGGATATTATTATTGCCGCTTTAACAACTAAAAATAAAATAAATTTAAAAATTAAAGGGGTCCCTAGGGAGGTACTTACAGGTGGAGGTAGGTATTTTGAGGGTTCCGTACCAAAATGGTAAAAAAGGAACCCTTATGGTGTGACTAAGTCTGTCTGTCTGTCACAGCTGGACATCTCAAGAACTACTAATGCTATCAACTTGAAATTTAGAATAGTTTTATATGACGTTGACCCAACTATTTTGCAAATAAGAAAGAAATAAAAATAATTATATTTTTTTTGCAACTGGGACTGAAAGGGTGTCTTAAAAATTTAAAGTGGAGCTACTAGAGCATGTGGGGCATATGAAAGAGCGCTGTTTGATATTCTCAAACTATTTATTATTTTTTTTTAGGCCGCATAGTTTTCGACTTTTGACGTAAAATGTAAAAAAATATACCGTTCCCCGCCCTTATCTCCAAAGTTTGCAAAGCGAAAAATCTGAAATTATTCTATGTGATAGAAGTTTATGTAAAGATTACAGGAAAAATAAAACGATTTCTCTAAGTAGCAAACTTTTTCAGAAATCGGAACGGAACCCTCGGTGCGCGAGTCCGACTCGCTCTTGACCGGTTTTATTTTAAAATGGATGGTATTTAAAAGTACTTCAATTTATTCCCATTTCATTTACCTAATTTTGCCTGTGTTGCCTGGATATGGCGCTCGGCGGCCGCTGCCGCGGCACCGCTCGCTTCGCTCGCTCGCCGTCGCGCGTTAAGGGTCACTGTTCTAACCTAACCCAAATGATTCACCAATGTGAAGTTTCGGACGCGCGGGTGTTTTGTGTAACATTCAGGAATATTTGGTGCACGATCAGTATTTTGATGTACGGATAATATTTTTGGTGAACACAAAAATATTATCCTTTTAAAATATGCAGTGTTAAAATAAATATTGTGCGGCGGTACAGAACACTTCGTGTGCGAGTCCGTCTCGCACTTGGCCGGTATTTAGGGAATTAATGGACGCCTGCGTTCTACATATACCTACTACAAGGTTACCTAATGGTACAACATAGATTATGTTATGATTGACTGCGTAGCTCGATAAAGGTACACGTGATGATAATCATTTAAAAGGTGAAATCAGCCGGTCGATTCTGTAAAAATCTCACCGTGAAAACTTAGGTGAAGTGAGTTTGTTTTTGTTAGGAATTGACACTATTGACAGCTCACTCCACGCCCACTTCACCTAAGTTTTCACGGTGAGATGGTAACAGAATCGCACTGCTGTACCTAACATCTATGAATACCTACATGTAATAAAATAGTAGCGAATAGATGCAATACTCTAATCTTTTGGCTCTTCTTTTTACAATTTAACTACTTATAGACAGAAGAATACGAACAAATTGCAATATTGCTCATATATAATTTATAGCCTACAGACTGACCAGAATATCTGTGCAAAGAACAGAAAGTATCCGGTAGTATACAGTGTGTAAGGGACAGCCCTCCGCAAACTAACAGGGTGCATTCAGCACCTTATTTTAAAACATGTTCCACAGGAAAATTTTAATTTTTACTATCGTTTTTTCAGTTACTATAAAAAGCTAGGCAGATTGATTGGCACAAAAGAGTATAATTAGGTTAAAAATATAATATCCTAAACTAATAAAAACCATTAAAAAACTAAAACATCGCGTCGAAAAATTCCTCCGCATCGCTGTCGACTGGTATACCCAAGAGACTGGCGGCATTGCCACGTTGTATGGTTGGGTGAAAACCCAGCCCTTGGGTCACGGGAAGTGTCAACCAGCCGTTTGGAGAACAAACCATGAGAACTCGGACCCTACGGCCCGAGGTTTCAACCCCAAACGGCTCAAAAGTACAATTACCGATAAGGTTATTATACTTCCGCCACTTGAGGTTTTCCGCAGCCGCAGCAGCAGTTCCAGCACAGCACGCCGAGCTAGGAAGATGGGATGGCGCAAGAGTATCGACACATGCAACCCACACTAAAGGAAAACCGTGTCCATTATGCCAGCGTACACGTGATGTAATTCAGGGTTTCTGCCATACCCAATAAATAGTGCATAATTAGTGCAAAAGGAAATAAATAGTACATCTGTAGTTTCAGAATTAGAGACAATTTTTACTGACGCCAGCATAACGTTATGCTGGCGTACACATGACAGTACTCGAAAACGGCTCATATTAAAGCAACGGAATTGACACACAAAAATAGTGCATCCGATATGCAAAATTTCACAATGATTGCTCTTACAGGAACGGAGATATTGAACAAGACTTTTGAATAACTTTCCGACAGGCGTTATGCCAGCGTACACAAATTAGTGCGTATGTGACAGCGATGAGGAGAACAAGAAGGAGCTCCAAGTCGCAGGGAAGCAGCGAGGCGGAAAGTAGTGTCGTCGAACAAAGTGCCTATGTTCGACGACGGTAGCGCATGAAGCCACAGACCCGACTCCCACTTACCCACAGCCAGCAGGCGCGCACGCTCCGCAGTAGTAGCAGACGTGTCAAGTAAATTGTTCTGTACTACTCTGCAGAGCGGCCCGTCCCACCGTCCCTGAAGATGGATTGTAGGATGGATCTGAATTAGGGCCAGCGAGTCTCCAGGCATCCATAAAAATAGCTCCATCAAAATACGCTGGATAGTCTTTGCGTGTTTCTCAGTTTTTTTATCCGCGTTAGACATAAAATAAATAAAATAAAAAATTAAAATGTTTATTTCAATTACAAAGTGCTTTGTCATAAATGTGTTGGAGATCTCCTTATGAGCAAGAGTTGCTTGTGTTAGGAGACTCCGCTCTTCCACTAGGATTAACTATAATTGCAATTGAAAACAATAATATGGCAAACTTAAAAAAGAAAGAAAAACTCTAACCCTCTTACAAATAAAACACGGAATAAAGTTATATCAGGAATAACAAAGGAATAACCATACATTTTCATAGGTTTAAACGTGGAATAACTTTATTCTGTGTTTATTAGTAAGACGATAAATGAATAAAAGTTTTACAAAGAAAAAGGTAACAATTGTAAACAAGTGTGAGTGTATGAGAGTGTGAGGATAGTGGAAAGTGTTTGAATTAAAATTCAAATATTTAGTTCAACTATAGATATAAATTAAATGTAAGTGTAAGTATTAAGTTAAGTTTATCTAGAGAAGAAATTTTTTAAGTTGGTCAGATCGAGAAATCTCAAAAATTCAGAAAAAAAATCATAACTCGAAAACTATGAGAAATCGCGGAACATACATGGGGGTGATTCGGATAGTCCACGATACGAGAAACCTGTTTTTTTTATTTGGACGTCAATCAACCGGCCACCCTGTATAATATAAACATAATCTAAAATATTCACAATTATTAAGAAAATGCTCTAATTTAACACAAGTTTTTTTTTTTTCATATTATTTACACTACTCGCTTAGACGTGACCTTCAGTGCATTAAAATACGTCTATAGTCGCCTTAAGGTTATAACAAGAATTCACATACTAGGTATCCAATATCCATAATATTCCTACTATTATTATAAATGCAATTGTAACTATATTACTTTTTTACGCCTTAAACAGCTGAACGGACTTGTAAGAAAATATTAGTGCTTTAGGTCATAATATACTTTTTGTATCCCGGCAGTACGTTACCCTGAGATAATTTCCACATTCATTGGGCGAAGCCGCGGGCAAAAGCTAAAGAAATCAAATTGTTGGTCAAAGTGATGGCCTGAAACACAGGTTTGTTTAAACCTACATCGGGCGGGTCGCTACCTACTGTTCTAACTCCGAACCATCATTACTTGCACCAGTAATAAAAATATTTTAGCTTTAGTTTATTATTAGGAACTTTATTTGTATAGGAAAATTTTATTACTATTAAACTAAATGTACACTTTTTGTAAACGTTTTATTAAATAAATTTTATTTTATTATTAAAAAAAATATATATATATATATATTTCACATAAACCTACATGGGCACTTAGGAAACGTCAGGAGCTAGGTGCGCGGTTCGTTTGCTGTGGAGAACAGTCGGCAAGACACTCCACGGATAGTAAGCTGTAAGTGATTTCATTTTATCTTTTAATTCTTCCACCGTAACAGCCCAACGGAGCATGGGGAGAGTGGAAAGAGAAATAGTGTTGCGCCGACCCCAAGTAACACGGCACAGGGGCAGGAAGGAGATGAACAGGCCTACATGGTACCGCACTGACTACAGTATAGTCTCTCCTTCTCCCCTTAATCCATCCAAAGGTTGTCTGTACGAGATCGCTTTTAGCGATAAGACCGCCCATTGTCTCGACCTATGTAAAATTTCAACATTTATATCTGTTATTTTTATGGTGTTCATAATAAAGAGGCGCTATTTCTAAGTAGACAGATGGATACAAATATCGCCTCTATATTATGCACACCATAAAAATGACAGACATTGTCGTATATATACACACTACCTTTCAAATGTGATATGAAAAATGGTTGAGGATTAAAAACAATATATCACATTAGAAAGGTGTGTACGAGAATGTCTTGTTAAACTAGTCTTTACACTAAAACTACGTTGACATACATCACACTTGTAAGGTTTTTCACCAGTGTGTATACGAATATGTTTTATTAAAGTAAACTTTCCACTAAAACTACGTTGACATACATCACACTTGTAAGGTTTTTCACCAGTATGTATTCGAATATGGTTTTTTAAGTGAAACTTATGACAAAAACAACGTTGACATACATCACACTTGTAAGGTTTTTCACCAGTATGTATTCGAATATGGTTTGTTAATTGAACCTTATGACAAAAACAACGTTGACATACATCACACTTGTAAGGTTTATCACCAGTGTGTTGTCGAACATGAGTTGTTAAATTGCACTTTTCACTAAAACTACGTTGACATACATCACACTTGTAAGGTTTTTCTACGGTGTGTTTAAGAGTATGAGTTGTTAAATCACGCTTTTGAATAAATCTACGTTGACATGCATCACACTTCAATGGTTTTTCACCAGTGTGTACGACACGAATATGTCTCGTTAAATTAAACTTTTGAGTAAACCTACGTTGACATAAGTCACACTTGTGAGGTTTTTCACAAATTTGTGTGCGAGTATGTTGTATATTTTGTTTTACTCGATTAAAACTACGCTTATCACTTTTGTTAGGCTCTTTGACACATGTGCCAGGTTTGGACGTACGTTTTTGAGTTGTCCGGATTACTTTCGAGTCTGATTTGTCTTTTTTCGTTTGCTCGGCTGTTATTGCATCTTCTAGTTTTGTTCTTCGTGTGTCTAGTTTTGGTTTCTTCGCAACGGTCGCACCTGTGATTATAAATCTGGTAAGTACAGTGTTGGAAGAAGATTTAATCAAAATAATAGCGCTTTGCACGATATAGGACCGAAAAGGAATTTCTGGCGATATTGAATAATAGGTACTCTTTATCACCAGAAACAGATAAAAATATAAGAATAGAATACCCATTAAAAAAAAACAGAATCATGAAATATTATTAAGAGTGAGGCAACACAGGCGTTGCGTAAGCGATGCCCCGGCGCACGACATCGCAACGCACCGTGTAGCCTACCGTCATTTATGGTACACTTCCAAAGGGTTTACTAATGTTTGCCATAATATGGAATGCAATCATTTCATATGCCATACTTGTATTTGCCATAATTTCATTAGTCATAACTCATAACGCTCCTGTTGCCATAATAGTGAAATGACATAAAATCATTTTCACTAATTTCATTGGTCATAAACTCATAACTCATAATCATTCAACTGTCATAATAATCTCCATGCATAAACCTATTTGCTATAATTACCATTTTCAATAATGTCGTTTTACATAAGATTTATTCACCATAACATTCCACCACAATAGTGATTATTACGACACAGTTTTTTTTTCTCCCCTAGCGCGTTAATGGTCACTGTTCTAACTTAACCCAAATGATCTACCAGCAATAGAGGTACTAGGTCACTGTTCTAACCTAACCCAAATGATTCACCAACAATAGAGAGAATCTGGCGCTCGGCGGCCGCGACGCGGCACGCTCGCTCGCCTTCGCGCGTTAAGGGTCACTGTTCTAACCTAACCTACCCTAACCCAAATGATCCACCAGCAATAGAGGTACTAGGTCACTGTTCTAACCTAACCCAAATGATTCACCAACAATAGAGAGAATCTGGCGCTCGGCGGCCGCGACCGCGGCACGCTCGCTCGCCTTTGCGCGTTAAGGGTCACTGTTCTATCCTAACCCAAATGATTCACCAGCAATAAAGGTATTAGGTCACTGTTCTAACCTAACCCAAATGATTCACCAACAATAGAGAGGATCTGGCGCTTAACCCAAATGATTCACCAACAATAGAGAGAATCTGGCGCTCGGCGGCCGCGACCGCGGCACGCTCGCTCGCCTTCGCGCGTTAAGGGTCACTGTTCTAACCTAACCTAACCCAAATGATTCATCAGCAATAGAGAGAATCTGGCGCTCGGCGGCCGCGACGCGGCACGCTCGCTCGCCTTCGCGCGTTAAGGGTCACTGTTCTAACCTAACCTACCCTAACCCAAATGATCCACCAGCAATAGAGGTACTAGGTCACTGTTCTAACCTAACCCAAATGATTCACCAACAATAGAGAGAATCTGGCGCTCGGCGGCCGCGACCGCGGCACGCTCGCTCGCCTTTGCGCGTTAAGGGTCACTGTTCTATCCTAACCCAAATGATTCACCAGCAATAAAGGTATTAGGTCACTGTTCTAACCTAACCCAAATGATTCACCAACAATAGAGAGGATCTGGCGCTTAACCCAAATGATTCACCAACAATAGAGAGAATCTGGCGCTCGGCGGCCGCGACCGCGGCACGCTCGCTCGCCTTCGCGCGTTAAGGGTCACTGTTCTAACCTAACCTAACCCAAATGATTCATCAGCAATAGAGAAGATCTGGCGCTCGGCGGCCACTACCGCGGCACGCTCGCTCCGCTCGCTCGCCTTCGCGCGTTAAGGGTCACTGTTCTAACCTAACCTAACCCAAATGATTCACCAGCAATAGAGGTATTAGCTCACTGTTCTAACCTTACCCAAATGATTCACCAACAATAGAGAGAATCTGGCGCTCGGCGGCCGCGACCGCGGCACGCTCGCTCGCCTTCGCGCGTTAAGGGTCACTGTTCTAACCTAACCTAACCTAACCCAAATGATTCACCAGCAATAGAGGTATTAGGTCACTGTTCTAACCTAACCCAAATGATTCACCAACAATAGAGAGAATCTGGCGCTCGGCGGCCGCGACCGCGGCACGCTCGCTCGCCTTCGCGCGTTAAGGGTCACTGTTCTAACCTAACCTAACCCAAATGATTCATCAGCAATAGAGGTATTAGGTCACTGTTCTAACCTAACCCAAATAATTCACCAACAATAGAGAAGATCTGGCGCTCGGCGGCCACTACCGCGGCACGCTCGCTCCGCTCGCTCGCCTTCGCGCGTTAAGGGTCACTGTTCTAACCTAACCTAACCCAAATGATTCACCAGCAATAGAGGTATTAGGTCACTGTTCTAACCTTACCCAAATGATTCACCAACAATAGAGAGAATCTGGCGCTCGGCGGCCGCGACCGCGGCACGCTCGCTCGCCTTCGCGCGTTAAGGGTCACTGTTCTAACCTAACCTAACCTAACCCAAATGATTCACCAGCAATAGAGGTATTAGGTCACTGTTCTAACCTAACCCAAATGATTCACCAACAATAGAGAAGATCTGGCGTTCGGCGGCCACTACCGCGGCACGCTCGCTCCGCTCGCTCGCCTTCGCGCGTTAAGGGTCACTGTTCTAACCTAACCCATATGATTAACCAGCAATAGAGGTAATGGTCACTATTCTAACCTAACCCAAATGATTCACCAAAAATGGAGGGCATAAATATCAAAACTTAGGACATTCGATTAAATGTTGCTTATCTCAAGTACCGATTATGTAATGTGTAACTTATAGAAAGTAATGATTATAACACATGTTATTATGGAAAATAATTTTATGGCAAATAAAAATTATGACTAATAAGTTGTTATGACAAGCGTTATTAGCATAAAAGATAATAGTGCAAACAAATATTATGACAGTACTACGATTATGGAAAACAATAATAGTACAAATTACTTCATGGCAAACAAGACAATACCCTTCCAAAGGCGATGGCAGACCACACACGTTACGGTTGACAATAACCGCAAGCACAGTGCCGCTGCTGTTTTAGTTTCAAACGGGACGTCACAACTGCGACGGTTATGTCGCTCTGTTCGTGACAGCCACTGACAGCACAGTTACTGGTAGGTATGCCGTCTGCAGTCGTCCACTCGACCGTAGCAACAGGCGGCAATGTCGGCGTCTACAGAAGCGTTTTGATAGAGTTACATAGGGACCAGCCGGTTGATTCTGTAAAAATCTCACCGTGAAACTTAGGTGAAGTGAGTTTGTTTTTGCTAGGAATTGACACTATTGACAGCTCACTTCACCTAAGTTTTCACGGTGAGATGGTTACAGAATCGCACTGCAGTATAGTGTCGCTACGGTCTGTCATTGCGATTGGCTGATGTTTGCGGTCTCCCGCCACTTTCGGAATTGTACCTGTATAATGAAGGAGGACGCAGCGCCACCGGCCCGGCATCGCAAGGCACTGGTAACGTATCGTGTGATCTCACTCTTAGAATATTGTTGAAGTGGCAAATCTTTTGATTTTACCCATAACTGTTACTTTATGATATTACGTCGATAATTTGGACGCACGGCTACAGATCAAGCTATACATTTCCAGTATAAGCTGATCTCGCATTGTATAGGATTTCGTTACAGTGAGAGGTCAGTGTAAACTGGAAATGTACCTATAGCTTGATGTGTAGCCGTGTGTACCTACTCTTTATTTTAATTTCCATAAATCGTTTCACAGGAGGACAATTTCATACCGGGACCGGATCGGAACGAAATATTAATTTTATCCACATTCCTATCCAATCCCACAAATGGGGGTCGGGTTGTGGGATCCAATCGGAATAAGCCGCTCTGGAGAATAACTGATAATAATTTGATATCTCGGAATATAGGAGGGTCGTTCTTCTTTTTCATCGACAACGACATGTCCCCTCTGAAAACAAAATCTTTTTTCTTCCTAGTTATTCAGTGTCACAAATATTTTTTCAAAAAGAATCTTTTGATAATACAACCATTAAACTCAGTTCTAGTATGTTTGGGCGTTTGTGCGTGCGGATACGCATAGGAATGACAATTACAAGTACTAAGGTTTTGCTAAAAAACAATAATGTAATGGTTGCAAAAACAGCAAAACTTTTGTATTTAAGGCTTGTCCGCCGTAAAAAGCGCGGTCACTGTCAGAAAAGAAAGAGAAGCGCGATGACACAACGCTTGCAAAATATGAAGTAATTACCGATTTACAAAACATCTCTGGGCATTTTTTTTTAAACTGCTACCTACTTTGAAAACACGTTACTAATATTGTTTTGGATATTTTAGCAAATTCTTGATTTAGTCGAATGATAAATTTTACGAATTTTGCTAGGTATGTATTTTTTTTTTATTATATGGAGCTTATTTCAAATAATATATGTAAATAAATAGTAACTTAGATACGTTTTGGTCATGACCGTTACCAAATAATAAGGACAGTACTGCAAGACGTAAGATGCCACATTTCAGGATTTAATTTTGTTACTTTTTTTTTTAAATTTCTGTTGACAATTTAAGTAAAAAAGAAAACTAGTCTTTTGGAACTATTTAATAATTACTCGACACTTCTATGTTATAAAAATGTTAATTATTTGCAACTTGTATGTATAGGACATCCCATAAGTGGGTTGGTAGACATTTTGACGAAAATGCCCCTCTAGGGATTGGACTAAAAAAGTAATCACATGAAATCATTCAATCACTGTGTGAAATTTCCCAGGATATTTATTTATTTATTCCTTATTATTTTGTAAAGAACTGAGGAGTTTGTGGCTAAGTATTAACAGCCGCACGGGTCGATCCGTCAGGTTAAGCTACGCTTGCCGGGGTTGGTCAGTGGATGGGTGACCATCTTTACATACCGAGATTCCTCCGTGCCTCGGAAAGCACGTTAAGCCGTTGGTCCCGGCTGTTATTCGTGGATCTTTAACAATCGTTACGGGTCGTCAGAAGTCTGAAAGTCTGACAACCAGTCTTACCAAGGGGTATCGTATTATCCAGTAACTGGGTTGTGGAGGTCAGATAGGCAGTCGCTCCATGTAAAATACTGGTATTCAGCTGCAGAGCGGCAGCTGCGGCTAGGCAGATTGATTGATTTTGTAAAGAACTGTATTATAGGAACACTTTTAATGAAAACTGTAGGAGTAATATGGTAAAAACTCGAAAAAATAGACAGAAATAGACCTGGGTTTAGTCTTTTTTTCTTTAGTTCTACAAACTAAAATAGTTTTCAGGACACATGAAATAACTTCTTATGTATTCTAGATTATTGTGTATTTTTTTCTATCAAAAAGGTGCTATTGTTACTGTAAAAAATGGAAACAAAATACTTATTTTCACCGTATTTTAGGGAGGACAAGCCTCGGTGCCAATCAAACACGCTACTCTGTTACAAAACAGTTTTTTTAATTTCTGGTGATGGTCTCTTTTTTCTCCGTGTATTTGCTCCCGCATGCGGAATAGACCCGCATGCGTCCCGCGCGCGTTATTGCTGGCCATTATTTTGTATTGTTATCATAAATTAACAGTTTATTGATTTAACTACGACGGCCTTAGTTTATATCTTGTGTTGAAATCGGTTGTCATGGTTTGGGCATGTGATGCGGAGGAATGAGGAAAATGTCGTGAGGAAAGTTTTGAGTATGAATTTCGATGGCTATAAGAGTAGGGGAAGACCAAAGAAACGATGGATGGACTGTGTGAAAGACGATATGGCTAGAAAGGGGGTGACTACCGAGATGACGACTAATAGAGAAGTATGGAAAAAAGAACATGTTGCGCCGACCCCAAATAGATTGGTATAAGGGCAGGAGAATGACGATGGTCTTAGTTTATATCTTGTGACTTCGAGATACAGTCCTATGGATAGAATTCAACATTGCGCACGTAAGCGGGTATTATACAATCTTCAGGTAACGCTAACCACTTCCTATCAGGGGAACCACTGGCCTGTTTGCTTACCTATAGATTAACTAACTAATACTTACTTTTCGTCTCCCTGGCTCTTCGTTTCTTCATATATACTTCTGGTTCTTCTTTCACTTCAGTTTTAAACTCCATTAAAGGCATATCATCTTCTAAATCTGACTCAGAATGATGTGGTGGTGTATCTGCTACATCTAGATAGCTATTGTCTAACATGTCAGGTTCTAGCTCTGTAAGTAAACACAACAGTCAGTTATTATCAACTAGCGAGCCGCCCCTGCTTCACACGGTTTTTACGACTTGATAAAACATTGTGATGTCTTTATTATAGAAGTAATTTTTTACAATAATACAGACAGATACGAAAAGCGACTTTAATTTATAGTAAGTATAGATAATTGTCGTATTGTCGTCCATATCTAACTGCAAAAACCTTGACTTTAAATTATATAGATTATCGTCGGCCTAATTTGTTAACCTGCGAAGTCCATTTTTACAAGACTACGGCGAAGCAAAAAGGAGGATTATGATTTTGACCGGTATGTATGTATGTATGTTCATCTGTTCCCTCATAACTTCTAAACTACTTATCATAATTTGACAAATGAGATATCGTTAGAAGCGTCTTGAGGAGGACATAAAGTCATGAACTAAAAAACATTTTTTTTTAATGATGCTGTGTTGGGTATGAAATGAAAGGGCTTAATAGGGTATTACACCCATTTTTGAAAAGTGTCTCAATTAGATTCTATACTTAGTGCTAATAAGCCACTAAAAAAACACAAAATTTTTACTCAATCGATAAGTGCCATAAAAATGCATTTAAATTTTACACATTCAACTATGGACGCAGTGGACGCCATATTGCTCTGTGGTTATGACGTCAGTTCGTTATGCAAACAAACACTTTTTACACGCTGATCATTAACAGTTGACATTTACACTTTTTTAATTTTACACATCGGTATGACGTAATAACATGGCGCCTACTTTCATGGTGTTAGAAAACACACACACACACAAATTAAAAAAACTGAAAACGTGGAATTGAATTTTAACATTTATATTGTTTGCTGCATGCATGGTGTATGCTTGTTTGCATGCTGCGTGTTTGCTGCATGCATGGTGTATGCTTGTTTGCATGCTGCATGTTTATTGCATGCATGGTGTATGCTTTTTTGCATGCTGCGTGCTTGCTGCATGCATGGTGTATGCTTGTTTGCATGCTGCGTGTTTTCTGCATGCATGATGTATGCTTGTTTGCATGCTGCATGTTTGCTGCATGCATGGTGTATGCTTGTTTGCATGCTGCATGTTTATTGCATGCATGGTGTATGCTTGTTTGCATGCTGCGTGTTTGCTGAATGTGCGTGGCGAAAACAAATCAGTGTTCTAACTATGAATTTTCTGTAATCTGATAGATGCGTCTTTCAATTATATGCCAAAAGATGATTCTAAGTGTAAACTTTCTAAAATATCCCTAGTTCTGCCTTTTAATGACTATCGATATGAAATGTATGCCAAAAGACGATTCTGACTGTGAACTTTCTGCGATATGATGGTTCTACTTTTTAATTATTATGGATATGAAATTTATGCCTAAAGATGATTCTGACTTAAAAAATTATGAGTTTTGAATGTATGATAAATGAGTGTATGCCAAACGACTTTCTGCGAAATTAAGTTAATTAAGTTTATGCTATCCGCTGTTATGCAAAATAATATTATGACATAAAAAGTTCTGCTTTAAAGGGTAGACCCATAACTTCTAAAATCAGGCCTCAGATGTGAACGAAACATAATTTCTCTCCAAACTAAAAATCCGGAGTCACACGTCAATCGTCATGTTAAGGCATAAATCGAACAGATTACGTGTGACTCCTGATTTTTAATTTGTCTGTCTTTTTCTAATTTCAGATGAGAATATTTTCTTGTTTCATACTTTTTAGAGCATGATTTGTTAGTAGTCGAGTTTTACTTTTTAAACTTACTTTTTCTATAGTTTACAGGACGAATAAAAAACCATATACTTAAGTAATATATTTATAGCTTTAGCAATCGAAATTCTGAAACTCCTGTTGGTTCTAATAAGTTTCCTTGTTATTTTAAACGCATTACTAATAGCATAACATATACACACATACACAACACATATAAGTACCTATAATTATTCATATTTGCATGCCATATTAAGTGGCAAACATGTCTGAACGTATTGTTTTTATTATTGTTATCCTGCATACACGTTTTTATCCATAAACACATGTTTGAGCAAATAAATTAATCTTATCTTATCATAATGTAGGTACACACATATCAGGAAAATTACGAAAACAAATATATAACCAGCTATAATTGGCAGGTTAACGAAATAGGCCGACGTTATATATTTTGTTACATTTGTTATTTATTTTAGTATTTTACTGTTATTTTTGTTCTTAAAAACATACCATAACTTTGATGTTCCTCCTTTGGCTCAATAATGTCATCTAGTCTCTCACAAACAGCTGGTAATTCTTCTTTGATAGCAATGCTTTCTGTTTGACATTCATCAACTATACTCATGTTCTCTGTTGGAGATTTAATAAAGCCACTGCAAAACTCTAAGTGGTTTTGGTTTATTAAAGAATTGGGCTGTAAAAAGATGATTACAGTATTAAGGAAATATGCTGGTGATCACAGTCTTATAGTTTTTATTGCTTTATTTTTTTGTAAACCAGGGGACACCACTTAAAGTTTTTATTGCTTTATTTTTTTGTAAACCAGGGGACACCACTTTAAGTTTTTATTGCTTTATTTTGGAAGCGCTGTATTATCTCAATATTAGAGTGTCTTACCGATCCCCAGAGCTCTATACCCTATGTCCATATAGGTTTAAGGATGCATTTGTAGATTAGGAGTTTGTTTTCCAAGCTTACTGACACAAAAAAAAACCAAACTCCTAATCTACAAATGCATCCTTAAACCTATATGGACATACGGTATAGAGTTCTGGGGATCGGCAAGTATTTATATGTAATATAAAATCTTACTACTATTATAAATGCGAAAGTTTGGTTTGTTACTCAATGACGCCAGAATGGCTGAACGGTTCTGGATAAAATTTGGAACAGAGTTAGAGTATAGTCTGGACTAGCACATAGGCTACTTTTTATCACGAAAAAAACGAAATCTAGTAATACATATTAAAAACAAGTATTGCATTTTTATAAATAAACATATAGGTACACATATGCCACTTATAAAAATACATACTTAAGTTGTCAATATTAGTTATGCCCAGAACACGTAAAGGTGCAGTTTTTCGTTAAGTGTCATTTTTACAGCAGCAGCACTTGTGAAACTTCTCCGGGGAAAAAAAAACTATACTAGCCAACATATTTGGCAATAGAGATACTTTACAATTACAATATTTCTACTCTTATTACTCTAAAATCAGAGATACGCGAGATAATAGATGAGCTTGAGATCAACCACTTCCACATTATACTGAAATTACAAATGATAAGAATAAATGAATGTTGAAGAATACCTCACCTCATAATCCTCGTTCATCATCTGAGCGAACAGCTCTTCGGCTTCCAGACATTGTCTCAGTAGTCGGTAGCATTGCTTTAGTTTAGCACAGCAGAAGAAACAAGCAAGAATCGGTCTGCTGTCTTCAGTTACAAACTGCAACAAAACATGTATTGCACTATTTTGTTTTTACGAAGAAAATACTTCTATTCTATTATAGTAATGATGTCCAAGCCACCAGCTGGTTGCATGAGCCTTGATCTCCAATCTTGCTCAAGGCAGATTGACTATTTTAATACTACACATTTATCTTGTCCAGGTTTCCAGATGCTGAGTTACAGAAGCACTTGAGCGTAGCCAAAATCTTCCGTGTAGGACGGGCATTTAAAACTTAGTACGTAATTTACTTATTTGTCATAAAAATTATATTTTATTACTATCAACTTACTGGAATATCAGTCAGCTTCTCATATAGTTCGCGCAAGTTCCTGTTGACCACTACATACATGCGGACATTCTCCGCTAAACATATCCTACACATTAGCAGTTTTTCCATTTTTTTTTCTGAAACTTTGTTATCAGATGGTATTGTTTTTTAAACTTATTTTTTTATAAATACAATTTTTATTTATATAGTATATAAATCAACTTCCGTCGACCCGATTTTATATTAAATTTGACGTCGATCACGTCGACATAATCGTCTGTAATCGTCATTGATAATCAATTCATAAAACTTCAAACAATTTGATTTGATAGTGACATAATGACATTTGACATCTTGACATAATGACATTGACAATTTGACAGCTATGGATAGAAACTGGTTCGTTTTGGGGAATTGATTGTCTGGCTACTAGGCTTTTCAGGACGTTGTGATAAGTATTATAATAACAGTTGCACGGGTCGATCGACCAGGGGGCAGGGGGCTTACTATGAGCTCTTATAGCAGGGCAGAAGTTGATCGTTTCCAGTGAGTCTCTCACTACGACCACAGACGGAGCTATATACGACCTACAGCACCGTCACTCTCTCTCACTGGAAACGTTCAACTTCTGGCCATCAATAAATGCTTCTAACTTTCGAACTGTTCTGTCACAAATACTTTGGCTGGTATATTTCTATCTGCCTAGCCTTTTCCCAACTATGTTGGAGTCGGCTTGCAGTCTAACCGGATGCAGCTGAATACCAGTATTTTACGTGGAGCGACTGCCTATCTGACCTCCACAACCCAGTTACTGGGTAATACGATACCCCTTGGTAAGACTGGTTGTCAGACTTTCGGGCTTCTGACGACCCGTAACGACTGTCAAAGATCCACGAACAACAGCCGGTACCAATGGCTTAACGTGCTTTCCGAGGCACGGAGGAATCTCGGTATGTAAAGATGGTCACCCATCCACTGACCAACCCCGGCAAGTGTAGCTTAACCTGCCGGACCCGTGCGGCTGTTATCACTTAGCCACGAGCTCCACGGCTGGCATATTTATGCGTCACATAATCGCCACAAAAAACTAGAGTAACAGCCAGCCCCCTACCTCGACTGGCCGAACGTTCTGATTTACATCTTACTATGAGCTTTTAAAAAATCGTTCAATGGCCGGTAGGTCCGCCATTGCTCCCGCGGGGTGGCGCTAGTGAGGTTGCGGTCATGACAGCTACCACTGACAACAGTGTTCCTCGAGTGTAATTTGAATCTTTTTCGTGTGTTGATTTCATTTACGGGAATTTCGAGGTTTACTAGTTATAGTATCTACATACTTCTACTACATACATACATACTACATACATACATACTACATACATACATACTACATACATAACCTTTACTTACACTTCATCCATTTTTATTTATCTTTTATAAAGATTTATATTCATATATTGCGAATTGGTCTAAAACAATTCGTTTTCTATAAATTTTTCATTGTTATGACACTTACGTCAGGTTGTCAAGCTATCATTATTTTTTTCTTCTATCTAAGTATCTCTCATAGAGTTTCATAATGGCATAGACTATGAACGTTTCTTTTGATTTATGTAATCTAAATTCTTTTTATCAATATGTTAGGTCAAATATTGTATTTTATAGATAATTTTGATTTATTATTGAATAGCTGTATCTTAAATTACTTTTATAAAATTAATGCACACACACTCGAAATTCATCGAAGAGGTTAGAGGTTTTTCAACGTATATTACTGGCAGATTCAAGCATTGACGGTGGCGTTTGGCATTCTGATGACGGAAAGCTTCAAATGTGGAAAGGATCTGAAATTGGAAGACGTTTTTGAAAAACGCTGATGAACCGATGTATGGAAGACTCGGAGACTAGTCAGTTCTGCTCCGGAAGCTATAAACGAAACATCTCCTAAAAGTATTCTTCGACCGGGAAAACTAACTCAGTGACTAAAACTTACCCGACTGCGGTCGATCCCTGAAGGAGGGTTATAGAAAATAACCATTACTTTATCGGAGCGATTCAATTCAAAATCTTCCTCTTCCAAACTATCCGTGCGTGTTTGCCTAACCTGGACTTACTCAAATTACTACTTCAAGCTATCCTCTACCTTCCTAAATAGCTGTGTGTGTTAGGTAGGACGTGTTTTTTAAAAACCGGTCTGTATTTTTTATCTTTTAATATTTAATATATTGTTTCAAGTCTTACTTTAGCCCCTTTTATTTCTGTAGGCTAGTAGATTTGTTACAGTCTGGCGCCCAACGTGGGGCATGTATCGCTTTGTTATTATGCCCTTTGGTTTAACTAATGCTCCGGCTACTCAGCAAAGACTTATGGACATGCTTTTTACTCCTGAATTTGACAATAAAGTCTTTTGTTATCTTGATGATATCATAATCATTTCTGAATCATTTGAAGAGCATATCTCTTATCTAGTTAAAGTTCTTGAGAAATTAACGTTTGCTAAATTGACTATTAACTTTGATAAAAGTCAATTCTTTAAAAATGAACTAAAATACTTAGGATACATTGTAGATGAAAACGGTTTACGCTCAGATCCGGTTAAAATTAAAGCAATACTCGAATTTCCTACTCCCACTACTCGCAAAGAAGTGAGAAAATTTATTGGAACTTGTAGCTGGTTTCGTCGTTTTATTCCTAACTTCAGTACAATTGCAACTCCACTTAATAAATTAACTTCTAACGGTAAAAACGCCCCTAAATTCATTTGGGATAAAGATGCTACTCTAGCTTTTAATAAACTAAAAGAAGCTCTTGTTACTACTCCTATACTAGCTTGTCCTGACTATGATCTCCCTTTTTCTGTACATTGCGATGCTTCTAATTTTGGCATCGGTGGTATGTTAACACAGTTAAAAGACGATAAAGAAGTAGTTATAGCTTATATGAGCAAATCTTTTAATAAAAACGAGCGCAATTACTCAACTACAGAAAGAGAAACACTTGCGGTAATTTCTGCTTTAGAACATTGGCGTTGTTATATCGATAATGGTAAACAATTTACTGTTTATACAGATCACGCAGCACTTAAATGGTTTCTTAAATTATCCAATCCATCCGGTAGGCTCGCGCGGTGGGCTCTCAGGTTGTCATCTTTTAATTTTATTCTAAAACATAAAAGAGGTAAAGACAATTTAGTCCCTGATTTACTCTCTCGTAATTCTACATCATGCCCACTTGGTGTTAATCCTATCTTACTTAATCCCCAACCCGTATCTCCAGCTTTGGAACACTATAATAAACTACTTTTGGAATGTCGTAACAATCCTGATCAATATCCCAATTACACTATTCGTGAAAATAAATTATTTCGCTATACTCAATCTCCTTACGCGTTAACTGAAGATTTCGCGTGGAAAGAAGTTCCTCATCCTAATCTCCGGGAAACACTTGTCAAAGATTATCATGGATCCTCAGATCAGCCTCATTTAGGAATTTTTAAAACTTATAAAAAATTATCACTTCTATATTACTGGCCAGCTATGTTTAAAGATATTGCTAAAATAATTTCTATCTGTGATAATTGCTTATCTTACAAACACGCAAATCACTCTCCCTTTGGCCTTATGGGTAAACCAAAAATTTGTTCAAGGCCCTTTCAAACAATTTCTTTGGATCTAATGGGTCCTCTACCTATGACTAGACGTAGGAATCAATTTATCTTAGTGGTTAACTGTTGTTTCACTAAATATTCCCTGATATTTCCACTAAAACGAGCTACTAGTGCTAACATCATCTCCAACTTAGAAAATTTTATTTTTCTTGTTCATGGTGTACCTCAGACTATAATTATGGACAACGGATCGCAATTCCAATCCCATGAATTTCGAAACTTTCTGGGCAGATATAACATACCATATGTTACGAATTAAGAAAATAGTTTAATCAATAATATTGGAACGCATCTACACTGATTAGAACTGTCAACTGTCACACTTGTCAAAAATAGAAGTTGACAGCCCGCCTTTTTACCAACCAACTTCTCTTGTAACCACGCTCTGCTAATGGTGTACTTATCTTGTACTTTATTATATTATAGCTGATTTACTTTGGAATCCGTTTTTCCTTTAATACGACATAACCCACAATAGGTTATGGGCCCAGGCATGGAAATCACACAGAATTAAGACAAGACACCAACAGACGACAGAAGAAAGCTCCGCGTGGGTGCTAGGATTACCGGCACCGAGCAATTGTACTGAACAGAAGAAGTCGACCGCTTCCGGGTCATTACAGACGGGAATAACAGAAGAAATCTACAGAAGACATAAAAGAAAAATAGAAGATGGAAAGAAAAGACGGCGCATTAGTTCTAAATGATAACAATTGGGCACTATGGAGGTTCCAAATCACGATTGTACTAAGGTCCAAGGGGTGGTACGACGCGTTACTCAAAGAGCCGTCATCCACTGAAGGCAAAGAAGTAGACAGAAAAGCGCAAGAAATAATAGTAACAAGAATAGAAGAGAAGATACTTTCTTATTTATTGGCATGCAAATCTGCTTGTCAAATGTGGGAGAAATTGAACACAATTTATGAAGCAAAATCTAAGGTCGGAGTACACCTTATTCAACAGAAGTTTTACAGCACGGAGTTCGAGGAACCAATGGCAGCATTCATATCCAAAGTTGAGGAACTTGCCAATCAGTTAAGAAATAATGGAGAAGATCTTTCTGAGAAGATGGTAGTCACAAAGATTGTCATGAGCCTGCCTGATAAATACCGACACTTCATATCAGCATGGGAGTCAGTACCTGAAAGTGAACAGAATATGAAGAATTTGACAGCAAGATTACTTGTGGAAGAGGAGCGTATAGGAAAGGAAACTCCGTCATCATCAGCCCTTATGGCAAAAAGAAACAACAAAAAATTACAAGTCAATAAAACAGAACTAAAGTGTTTTATCTGTGGTAAAGCTGGACACTTTAAGAAAGACTGCAAAGTGCGGAAGTGTAACTTTTGTGGAAAAATGGGTCATATATACAAGGACTGCAGAAGCAGGCAAGGGCAACATAAAGGTAATCACAATGCTTTTATCTTGAATAATTACAAATTGATCCAAAATAAAGATTGGGTTTTAGATACAGGAGCGAGTGAACATATGTGTTTCAAAAGAGAGTTATTTACAGACTATACAGATATATTAGAGAATAGATTTGTAATATTAGGAGACGGTAATAAACTGAAAGTACAGGGTATAGGTAAAATAAATTTTCATGGATACAACGGCAAAGAGTATGTACCTTATATAATGCTGGATGTTTTATTTGTACCAGGTTTAACAGTAAATCTATTTTCTGTATCATGTTGCTTAGATAAAGGTTATACTATGACTTCAACAGAAGAAGGATGTCAATTTACTAAAAACAGAGAGGTTATGTGTACAGCAAACAGAGTAGGTAAATTGTATCACATGAATTTTAAATTTCATACTGAAGTGGCTTTAACATCAATTGCAGAATGGCATGAAAGACTTGCACACCAAAATATAGGTTATGTCAAGGAGATTTTAACCAAAAATAATGTAAAACATGAAGGGTTGACTGATCAATGCACAGCATGTTTGGAGGGTAAGCAAAGTAGGGTACCTTTCCAGAGTAGTGATAACAGAGCTAGTGTACCTGGAGAATTGATTCATATGGATTTATGTGGTCCAATGGAAAAAGTTTCAATAGGTGGTTCTAAATATTTTTTGTTATTCAAAGATGACTTTACGGGGTACAGGTTTGTATATTTTCTAAAAAATAAATATGAGACAAAAAATAGTATTCAAAATTTTATCATAACTTTCAAAAATGAAAGTGGGTACAAAATTCAGAAAATGAGATCAGATAATGGAGGAGAGTTTGTCAACAAAGAGGTAAGTCAAATATTGAAAGTGAGGGGCATTACTCACCAGACCACAGTTGCTTACACACCCGAACAGAACGGTCGAGCTGAACGAGAGATGAGAACAATAGTAGAAGCAGCCAGAACCATGCTCCACGCAAAGAAGTTACAGAAGGAACTATGGGCAGAAGCCACTAGCACAGCAGTTTATACATTAAATAGAACAGGTAAATCACCAATTCATGGCAAGACACCGTTTGAATTATTATATAAAAGAAGTTTTAATATAGAAGAGTTGAAAATATTTGGAACAGAAGTTTATGTACACATACCAAAGGAAAGAAGACTCAAGTGGTATGCAAAGAGCAAGAAAGGAATATTTGTTGGATATGGGATAAATTGCAAAGGCTACAGAGTATGTTTTCCAAACAAAGAAGTCAACACATATAGAGATGTGGTATTCATCCAAGAAAAGACAGAAGACAAACAGAAGAGCAGAATAGTTCATATTGATTGTGAAGATGACACAAGTAGCAATAGCAGAAAACACAGACAGCAGGCAGAAGACAGAAGACAAGAAGAGCAAGAAGAAAAAATAGAAACTTGGAATGATACAACAACAGAAGGTAGAAGGATAGACACAGAAGACAGAAGAACAGAAAGAGATTTACAGAAGACACAGGGAAAAGAAGAAATCAACAGAAGAGAGACTAATATACAGCAAGAGAGTAATATACTTGAACAAGGAGAAGAAAGAAGTGGACACAGAAGAGAAGAGCACTATGAGTCATGTGAAGAAACAGAAGATGAAAGTTCTTTTAGTGAGTCACCAGTGGAGAAACCACAGCAGACTAGGACAAGGGAGATCAAGAAGCCAAAGAAGTATGGAGATTATTATACAGGATTTAAGGCATGCACAGAAGAACAACTGACTTATGACCAAGCAATCAATGGAGAAGACTCACAGAAGTGGAAAGAAGCTATAGAAAGAGAACTGATAGCATTAGAGAAAAATAATACATGGATAATAGAAGAACCACTGAAAGGAAAGAAGGTGATAGATACAAAATGGGTTCTTAAAATAAAGAAAGGAGAGAAGAATAAGGATATCTATAAAGCAAGACTAGTAGCAAGGGGTTTTCAACAGGAAGATGATTTTGACCACTCAGAGATATACACACCAGTGGCAAAATTGCCAACTTTGAGAATCCTTTTATCCATAGCCTGTAAGTACAACTTGAAAATGACACAGATGGACGTGAAGAGTGCATTCCTTTATGGTATTATAGAAGAAGAAGTATACATAAAAATACCAAATGGAATTGAGAAATATGATGGAAAAGTACTAAAATTACAGAAGTCACTGTACGGCTTAAAGAAGTCACCAAGGAACTGGAATGACAGATTCAATAATTATATGAAAGAGGAAGGGTTTAT
Source organism: Cosmia trapezina (assembly GCA_905163495.3). Classification (NCBI taxonomy): domain Eukaryota; kingdom Metazoa; phylum Arthropoda; class Insecta; order Lepidoptera; family Noctuidae; genus Cosmia; species Cosmia trapezina. The sequence continues at coordinate 4,173,655 of LR991041.1, read as the reverse complement.
TCGAAGCAAGTCAGACTACTGCATGTACTACAAGGCGAATAAAAGATTCTACTTACTCCTATATGTCGACGATTTAATAATTATAGCAGAGAAACAGGAAGAAGTTGAGAAACTGAAACAATCACTAAAAAGAAACTTTGAAATGACTGACATGGGTAATAAGAAAATGAAATACTTAGGAATCAATATAACAGAAGAAGAAGACAGGCTTGAACTAGATCAAAGACAGTATTTAGAAGACCTACTTAAAAAGTATGGAATGGAAGAATGTAACCCGGCGATGACACCTATAGAGACAGGCTTAATACTATCAACAGAACCAGCCAAAGACAATGATATGGTGAAAAGATGCAGACAGGTAGTCGGAAGCCTTATGTATGCTATGTTGGGCACAAGGCCAGACATCTGTTTTGCTGTTAGTTATCTGAGTAGATATCAAGTTTTTGCAGATGAAAACCTATGGAAGGCGTTAAAAAGAATACTAAGATACATCAAAGGAACATTAGACTACAAATTAATTTTCAGAAGAAATTCTAAGGATGTACTAGTAGGATATACAGATGCAGATTGGGCTGGAGATAAGCTGGAAAGAAAGTCCACTTCAGGGTACATAATGAAGCTCTTTGGTTGCACAGTATCTTGGTGCAGCTCAAAGCAACAATGTACTGCTCTATCATCAACAGAGTCAGAATATGTGGCATTAGCAAAAGGGGTAGCTGAAGGTTGTTGGATTTACAATCTAGTAAAAGAAATTGGCGTAGGTTGTAATAATTTTATTATTTATATTGATAATCAGTCAGCTATTCATGTTGCCAAAAACCCTGAAAAACATCAAAGATTAAAACATATTGATTTGAAATATCATTTTGTTAGAGATAAGGTAGAAAATAATATTGTAGAGTTAAGATATGTAGCAACGGGGAAACAAATAGCGGATATGTTTACTAAAGGTTTAAATAAAGAAGTATTTAACAAGTTGTGTAGTATGTTAAATAATTAAATTCATGGATAGATAATAGTATTACTTAATGTGTAATGTAATTTCCTAAGATAGCTACAATAGAAGATATAAATAAATATAAGTTTGTAATTGTAAAGAATGCGTACCAATTTTATTGAGGAAGGGTGTTACGAATTAAGAAAATAGTTTAATCAATAATATTGGAACGCATCTACACTGATTAGAACTGTCAACTGTCACACTTGTCAAAAATAGAAGTTGACAGCCCGCCTTTTTACCAACCAACTTCTCTTGTAACCACGCTCTGCTAATGGTGTACTTATCTTGTACTTTATTATATTATAGCTGATTTACTTTGGAATCCGTTTTTCCTTTAACCCCTCAAGTGTCTGAGTTTGGCTGATTTTAGACCCAAAACACCTGCGAGTGGGGAGGGTTAGGGGTTAGTTGCGAACCCCATAGGTTCACAACTACTGATAATGATATGTTTTCCATCGGATGATGTTTTTTTACGTTTATATATACGTGATCTAAGCTTATATACCTATTATGTAAAGTTTTGTCCTTTTGCACACTTGGGGTGCATTTGACACGCGGGGGGGGAGGGGAGGTTAGCTGCGAACTCCATAAGTTCACAACTAATGATTTGATTGGTTTTCCATCGGATGATGTTTTTTTACATTTATATATATGTGATATAAGCTTATGTACCGAACAAAAAAACGGTTTTTCTTATGCACACATGGGGTGCATTCGACACTTGAGGGGTTAATACGACATAACCCACAATACCATACATATGTTTCTCTCCTAACTATTGCCCTCAAGTTAATCCCACTGAAAGATACAATCGTACTATAATCACAGCTTTGTCGTCTTTGGTTGGTGAAGATCATAGATCTTGGGACACCCATCTTCCTAAAGTCCAATACGCTATGAATAGTACAACTAATATTACTACTGGTTTCTCCCCTAACTTTTTGCTCTTTGGACGTGAAACAGTTACTTCTGGCTCACTTTATACGCCAACTAGTAATCTTGATGAAATCGTGTTTCTACCTAGGGACATCTATGCTACTAACATAGGTTTATTGTCTGCTACTTTTGATAAAGTTCAGATAGCCCTCCATATTGCTCATGCTCGTAACTCTTCTCGTTACAACGAAAGTCATTCCTTTAAAGAATATAACGTAGGAGATACAGTTTGGCGAAGAAATTATGTAAATAGTCAGGCTGGGACTTATTTTAGCGCAAAATTAGCGCCAAAATATGTGAAGTCCACTGTGTTGCAGAAACTATCCCCTTTAGTTTATATACTACAGGATACTAATGGCAACCAAGCTAAATGGCATATTAAAGATTTTAAAATATAATGTTTATAAATATGTAAATAATTTCATTCTTTTTATTTTACTCATGACTTATCTCTATCTTCTTTCCCTCTTCTAACTGTAGAGTTCTTTTCTGTTCTCTTTATATCTGTTCTCTTCAGATAACTTTAGGAAAGTGCTTTTAGGAATAAGTTACCTAACCTTTCTTTTTCACTAACTCTTCATGTTAGTATGACTAATTTGTCACCATCAACTACTGAAGTTGATTGGTCCAATTCTAAGTTGATTCGGAGCGGCTAACAACTCCATAAAAATAAGCCCTTGTTAAATTTCAACTAAAGTTGATTAGGAGCGGTTAACAACTCCATAAAAATAAGCCCTTGTTAAATTTCAACTAAAGTTGATTAGGAGCGGTTAACAACTCCATAAAAATAAGCCCTTGTTAAATTTAAATATATTTTATTAATGGTTTTAGACGCGAGCGGATTACAACTCCGAAAATAAGCCTACTGTTATTGATTTATCAGGTCGAGTAGTGATCATTGAATGTGAATCCTACCTGACCTAACTTCGTAAGATGTCGGTGTGATTGAATGAAGTATGTACGTTTTGTGAATGCTGTAATATTTTTAACCTTCAAAATTTTCAATTGAGTTGAAAATTTTCTCGGGGTCGATGGGGAAATATAGTATCTACATACTTCTACTACATACATACATACTACATACATAACCTTTACTTACACTTCATCCATTTTTATTTATCTTTTATAAAGATTTATATTCATATATTGCGAATTGGTCTAAAACAATTCGTTTTCTATAAATTTTTCATTGTTATGACACTTACGTCAGGTTGTCAAGCTATCATTATTTTTTTCTTCTATCTAAGTATCTCTCATAGAGTTTCATAATGGCATAGACTATGAACGTTTCTTTTGATTTATGTAATCTAAATTCTTTTTATCAATATGTTAGGTCAAATATTGTATTTTATAGATAATTTTGATTTATTATTGAATAGCTGTATCTTAAATTACTTTTATAAAATTAATGCACACACACTCGAAATTCATCGAAGAGGTTAGAGGTTTTTCAACGTATATTACTGGCAGATTCAAGCATTGACGGTGGCGTTTGGCATTCTGATGACGGAAAGCTTCAAATGTGGAAAGGATCTGAAATTGGAAGACGTTTTTGAAAAACGCTGATGAACCGATGTATGGAAGACTCGGAGACTAGTCAGTTCTGCTCCGGAAGCTATAAACGAAACATCTCCTAAAAGTATTCTTCGACCGGGAAAACTAACTCAGTGACTAAAACTTACCCGACTGCGGTCGATCCCTGAAGGAGGGTTATAGAAAATAACCATTACTTTATCGGAGCGATTCAATTCAAAATCTTCCTCTTCCAAACTATCCGTGCGTGTTTGCCTAACCTGGACTTACTCAAATTACTACTTCAAGCTATCCTCTACCTTCCTAAATAGCTGTGTGTGTTAGGTAGGACGTGTTTTTTAAAAACCGGTCTGTATTTTTTATCTTTTAATATTTAATATATTGTTTCAAGTCTTACTTTAGCCCCTTTTATTTCTGTAGGCTAGTAGATTTGTTACATAGTCCAGGGGGCTTCCCCGGGTCGACGGCGCGTTGTGTTCCACGCGCGCCTCAAAGAGATGTCAGCAAGTGACGGGGTCCAATAGGGCCGACGCCGCTGGGGTCGCGGGTTGTTTGAAGAAGTTACCGCGGCCCTGGCATAGGCAACTGAAGGAACACGGGTGGGTTTTAGTCAGTAAAAGTCTGACACGCCCTTCCGCTCCACCCAGAGCGGGAGAAGTTATTTGATGATTTCCCACACTCAAAAAAAAAAAAAAAAAAAAAAAAAAGGCCTTATCATGAACTCTTATAGCAGGGCTGAAATTGAACGTTTCCAGTAAGAGAGAGTGCTATAAGTCGTATATAGCTCCGTCTCCCTCTCTCACTGCAAACGTTCAACTTCTGCCCTGCAGTTAAACAAAAACCCATACGATGTGGGTAACCCTTTCGAACTAACAGTGTAATATTCCGACTCGGAGCAATGTAATTATGATCTCTCGATGATGAGCATACGTTATAAATAGCTAATATGGTAACCCAAACAATATATAGGTTATCATAATGAAGGGGTAACCCTTTCACTTAGTTTCAAGTAACATAAGGAGGGATAACCCTTTTACTGTGTTTCAATCCTTAAACCCATTCCTTAACACCCTTCAATATGGATAACACCTTTCAATATGGATAACCCATTGAATGGTCTATACTTGAAAAAAAAAGGTTATCCCTTATATTGGGTTTCAATCCTTAAATTTTTCATGAAAAATCAAAAACTACTAGACTAAGAGGTCACAGGATTTTTCATAACGATCATGGATTAAAAATATAGCTAATGAAACAACTCAAAAAATATAGAATGTTAGAATTAAGTAAATATTTAACTCTCAGTCTTAGCTTTATTCTACAAAATTAATAATCTGTGATTTACCCAAAGTAATAAGTTGAATTATTAAAAATTGAATTTGTTCGATTTCATTCTTTATTTTTTTGATTACCGTTAAGTTGAATTTTTCTATAACTAAGCGCCTTGCGTATAACAAAGCTCTGAAATACAAAGACTAAGAGCCACCATACTTTGAATGGGAACTAAAACTGACCATTTCTCTTAGTGACACCTCTTGACACCTCTAGCTTTTTCCCTATTCCTTTATAGGGGGGGCGATCGCGCAGCGGTTAGTGCTCGGCGCAGGTGTAGGGTGGGGGTACGACACTGGCCGGCGTGCATTTGAAAAATTCGCCTATTGTCCTCGTTTTTCGATGTATTTTTTAGGCTTTTTCCACAAATAAGCGTCTTGCACAACAATTGCTCTGAAATCCAATCCACTGAGAGCCGGCAGACCAACTCGTTTCACCTGTGAAGACACCGTACTTCGAACAGGTACTAAAAGTGACCATTTCTCTTATCGTTTTATTTTCGCAACAATGTTGCGCGCATCATAGCTCTGAAATGCAACCACTGAGAGCCGGCAGACCAACTTATTTCATCTGCGGAGACGCCATACTTTGAATGTGTACTAAAACTGACCATTTCTCTGATCGTTTTCTTTTCCGCAACAATGAAGCCTCTTGTAAGCGCTATAACTCGAAGTTGAAACCACTCAGAGCAGGCAGACCGACTACTCTACAACCCATCGAAGTAAATCTAACCGTATCCATGATCGTTATGAAAAATCTTGTCACCTCTCGGTCCCTCGGTCACTACCTAAAAAAAAGAAAAAAAAAAATGTTTTAGAATGTGCAAACAGCGCTCTTTCATATGATACCCCACATGCCCTATATCTAAATAACCCTAAAAATCAGATATGAGGAACAAAAGAGCCGAGCGCACATTTTTTTTTGTGTATGGCGTCTCGTAGTTGACTATTGAAGTCGAGACTACTTAACCGGATTATCCTGTGGATGCTTTAAGCGACCTTATAGCCTCCGGCCAGGGGCCGAGCGCACAGTACGCAGCGCACAGTACAGTTGGTTTCGGCCCCTCGTACGCCTTCCAAAGGTCCGGGACCCGAGATATCGATACTGGAAATATGAAATAACGTAAGGGACAAAACTAAGGTTTTCAGGAGAGCAAAAATAAGATATTTTTCTTACAATACTGGCTATAATTTTTTAACTATGTTATATGTAAAAAGTGTCTAGGACAAAGTTTCGTAGATTTCTTCATTCTTTGCAGCTAAAATAGTAAAAAATCAATAAAGCCCACAGTTTCAAAGATAGCATGTCCCTTACGTCAAATAATAAGGAATACGAGTGATATACGTTCACAAAATTTTAGATGTAAATAAACGGCATTGATGTATGGGACACTAAAGGTCTCTTAATGGTGCACTCTATACAGGGTGGCCGGAACATTGACGTCCAAAAATAAAATTTCGGTCCCTCGTATCGTGGGGTATTCGAATCACCCCCATGTATGTTCCGCGACTTTTCATAGTTTTCGAGTTATGAATTTTTTCTGAATGTTTGAAAATTTTCGACCTGACCAACCTAAAAAAATTCTAAAAAAAAAAGTAGAGGGTTTTATCGAGTTTCTTTTTTTGCAACTGAATTTTCATAAGTAGTACTTTTATGCATAAAATAATCAGCTTCGTAACTGTGATGAAAGTTATGAAAATGTTGATCTAAAGTGAAAAATTTACGTTCGGTAAATTATGACTCAAATTTTCAACTTTAAATTAAAAATCTTAACAGGTGACTTCATAATTCCTAAGTAGGCTTCAAGAATGCGCCAGACTCTCAGCTTTCATAATCATAAAAAAAATGAAGTACTTAATAGGGCTACTTTGTTTAAAATCGGCCTTCAAAGACAGCGAGGTGGAAAAATTCTTAAAATTACCCATCTGAGTAATTTTTTTTTTTTTGGCTATTTTCTCGTTCCTAAGGTTAATTAATGATAAGAATACTGAAAACTAACCAACAAATAGTTTCAGAGTTGGGTAAGAAAAGTTTTACGTAAAAAGTGGTTTTGAATAAAACACAGATGATAATGTGAAAAAAGTACTTAATTTATTTTTAACATTTACAAAAGGTTTTCAAAGTGGCCACCACCAGCAGCAATACACATTCTACACCTACGTAAGAAATTGTCTGGCAATCGTCTAAAAGCGTCTCTGTTCTCTCTCACAACACGTTCAGCTTCTGCAATCAACTGCCTCAGCTCTTGTTCACTTGAACAGTCTCGGGCGTATGCTATTTCCTTGTAATAGCCCCAAATAAAGAAATCGATGGGGTTGAGATCAGGTGAGCGTGGAGGCCACCTAATTGGTCCGCTGCGTCCGATCCATCTGTTGGGGTATGTTTCATCTAAGTAATTTCGGACCTGGGTTGCATAGTGACACGGGGCGCCGTCATTTTGCAACACCATGGTTCGTCTGAGTTCGAGATTCACATCTGCCAGCAACAATGGAAGTTCATTTTCCAAAAAGTTTTTGTATGTTTCTCCATCAAGTCTGGACGGCAGTTCAAACGGACCAATTAGTTCGCCATTGAGGATACCAGACCACAAGTTAACGCTGAAGCGATGTTGAAATGTCGAAGCTCTCACTTCGAGTGGATTTTCATTCGCCCACGTGTGGTAATTATGAATATTGAATATAATGTGGTTAGTTTTCAGTATTCTTATCATTAATTAACCTTAGGAACGAGAAAATAGCCAAAAAAAAATAATTACTCAGATGGGTAATTTTAAGAATTTTTCCACCTCGCTGTCTTTGAAGGCCGATTTTAAACAAAGTAGCCCTATTAAGTACTTCATTTTTTTATGATTATGAAAGCTGAGAGTCTGGCGCATTCTTGAAGCTTACTTAGGAATTATGAAGTCACCTGTTAAGATTTTTAATTTAAAGTTGTAAATTTGAGTCATAATTTACCGAACGTAAATTTTTCACTTTAGATCAACATTTTCATAACTTTCATCACAGTTACGAAGCTGATTATTTTATGCATAAAAGTACTACTTATGAAAATTCAGTTGCAAAAAAAGAAACTCGATAAAACCCTCTACTTTTTTTTTTGAATTTTTTTAGGTTGGTCAGGTCGAAAATTTTCAAACATTCAGAAAAAAATTCATAACTCGAAAACTATGAAAAGTCGCGGAACATACATGGGGGTGATTCGAATACCCCACGATACGAGGGACCGAAATTTTATTTTTGGACGTCAATGTTCCGGCCACCCTGTATTGTTAATGCTGTTAACAAATATAAAAAATAGAATTTTATACATTCGTGACCTCTACTATGCCTATGCCATACAAGTTTTTAAACTGTCATGGTCACTAACATGTTAACAAACGGGATATTTACCATGTTTACTGTTTTTGAGGTCCCGATATTTCACCACTGTTGCAAGCACCATGATACGAATAAACTGAAGTTATTGCGGGTGGGTGTTTTATGAGCAGACAAATCGGTCTACCCTCTTTCTTGTTCGTTTTTTGCACTCAGTACCACTACCACTGTCACTCGCAACTCGATCTGTTCCCGACATACGAAACTGACTGTGTCCGCTCGCGAACTTTTTTCGGCACTTTTTTGGATTTTACACAGCTGAACCACTGGATTCCAAGCTCTCGACAGTTGGTACCCATCATCCCGGTTGAAGTTCCTATATTTGGTAATCTCAACAGCTTCTCTTACCAGTCTAGGAATGTAGTGGCGTTCTGTCGAGATGACCTGAGGGTTATGTAACTCAATCCAGTGGTTCGATCCCTGTTCCCGACATACGAAACTCACTGTGTCCGCTCGCGAACTTTTTTCGGCACTTTTTTGGAATTTACACAGCTGAACCAATGGATTCCAAGCTCTCGACAGTTGAAACCCATCATCCCGGTTGAAGTTCCTATATTTGGTAATCTCAATAGTTTCTCTACGAATCAGCCGGTCGATTCTGTAAAAATCTCACCGTGAAAACTTAGGTGAAGTGAGTTGGTTTTTGCTAGGAATTGACACTATTGACAGCTCACTCCACACTCACTTCACCTAAGTTTTCACGGTGAGATGGTTACAGAATAGACCGGCTGTACGGATCACGCAGTCCAGTGTGATGTAAAGGACTGATCAATTTATTTTCGATGCTGACAAATTAACGTAAGGGTCAATATAATAATGATAATTTGAGTCACAATTTAATGTAAGGGACATGGTATTTGTACCTTCTCAGGGAACACTAATGTATAAGACAATAATAAAACACTACTTGATTTTGATTAATGTAAATACCAAATAGGTAGGTGTTTTATAAAAATATTAATTTAAATGTCTTAAACAGCCAGTTTCTAGAAAAAAAATGGTCTAGGCCTACGGAAAATATGTGATGTAAAGGAAATTTTTTTGAAGATATTGAGATTTTAAATATACCAATCGATAGAGTAAAAAATTCCGAATGCAACGATATATATATAACTCATTTTCGACAAAATGTCCCTTACGTTATTTCATATTTCCAGTATCGATATGTCAAAGACATTGACAGTGAAACAAAATAATAAAAATCAGTAATAACTTCTAAGACAAAAATCAGCTTATCATTTCTCGAAATCTCTCGGACAGATTTTGATGCCCTTCTGCATGTTTGAACAGCACATTGTACCCTTTCATTTGGTATATGATTCATCTTTGGCGACGCTTGGACCACATTTGCCAACTATCTTTTTTAAATTTAGAGGTTTTTTTTGCAGAATAGTCTAAGATTCTCATAGCAAAAAGTAAGGAATTTTAGTGATAGTTTAGTTAGTTTAGTTCGGTGTATGTACAGACGCCAGCAGGTCAAGTCACCCGAAGCTGCCAAAATTTCCCAATCAACCTTGAACCGAATGCTTTAGCGATAAAGATGAAAATCTATTAAATAAATTTTCTTGCTGAAAGATTGTAGTTGCTTGATGTGCTGGCGTCTGTACAAACAAGAGAATCAGCACCATCGTAAACACATAGGTAGGTACTGGTTTTTAAAAGGTTAACGAGGTTTTGATGACGTTTGCCATTGATGTAAATAACTAGGTTTGCCCAACTAGTTTTTGTTTTATAGTTATTGAAAGGGAGTCTTAAAAATTCGAAGTGGGGCTTCTAGGGCATGTGGGGTATCATTATGAAAGAGCGCTGTTTGCACATTCTCAATTTTTTTTTCTTTTTTTTAGTCCGCATAGTTTTCGACTTTTGATAAAAATGTAAAAAAATACCGTTCCGAAGTTTGCTTAGAGAAAAATCTGCAATTATTCTGTGTGATAGAAGTTTATGTAAAAATTACAGGAAAATAAAACGATGTCTTTCAGAAATCGGAACCCTCAGTGTGCTAGTCTGTCTGACTCGCTCTTGACCGATTTTTTTAATAGTGCTACACTCCAAGTCCCATAAAGTTTAGCAAGTTTTCGTTTGATCAACACAAAAGTAAACATAAAAAAAACAATGGCGATTTGTAGACGGTGTTGCCGTGCTGCTACTAATTCGTTGGCTGCTACCTATATGTCCTGCTTTCAGTTTTTGACTCCATTTGAATCTTAGAGCATTTAATAAGGTGTCGGCGATGCTTTCCGAAGTCTAAATTGTCCAATTTCTTATTCCTTTATATTCTTATTTTTCGAATTCTTATTTTTATATATTCCAAATTTTTCATATTCATTTATTTACACTTTCTCATTATTACATGTTCCATTTTAGTCCACATTCTGTATTTCCCCTAAATAAGTACAATCACAATAAAAACTTTGTAACAGATTTTGTTCCACACATGATTCAACTTGTATAATAAACTATTTGGAGGGAATTACTCGTATGTGTCATTTATATAAGCATTCTTATCTTGGATATAATCCTCTAATTTGTAATATCAAATAGATCCATGGATAAATTCAAAAAATACTTAACCGATTTTAAAAATTCTTTCATGTTTAGAAAGCTACATTATCAGCGAGTAACATAGGCTATATAGGTATATTTTTTTTTTAAATTGAGATCCCTACGACAATTGCAATAATGTAACTCAAGGTATCAAAAATTTGCTTTTAAAGTCATTAAATTTAGATTTAGAACAATACCAGGCTCGCATAAAATCAAGAGGGTAGGTTAACAGACTATCTTACAAAAAGTCAATCTGCCTAGCCTTTTCCCAACTATGTTGGGGTCGGCTTCCAGTCTAACCGGATGCAGCTGAATACCAGTATTTTACATGGACCGACTGCCTATCTGATCTCCATAACGCAGTTACTGGGTAATACGATATCCCTTGCTAAGACTGGTTGTCAGACTTTCGGGATTCTGACGACCCGTAACGACTGTCAAAGATCCACGAATGACAGCCGGGACCCACGGCTTAACGTGCTTTCCGAGACACGGATGAGTCTCGGTATGTAAAGATGGTTATCCATCCACTGACCGACCCCGGCAAGCGTAGCTTAACCTGATGGATCGACCCGTGCGGCTGTTATTTCACAGCCACGAGCTCCTCTAACTTAAAAGTACTAGATGAAATAAATGAAGTTTCACTATCTGATAAAAAAATATAATATGACAATCCGTTTATTTTCCATTTTGTATCGAACTGTACTCATTCGGAAAATTTTGGTGTTAGGACAATAAATAGTTAAGAAACCTAAGAATTCGGAAATATAAGAATTTGAAAAAATAATAATAATGAAAAATAATATTGCGTCTTTAAAGAATTCGTAAAATAAATAATATGGAAAATAGCGAATTTGGATTTTGGCGCTGACATCTTTAATAAATGCTCTAATTTGTGTCTATGGTTCTCACGAGTGCTCTACGGGCGGGATTTTACCACGTCATAAAAATATAAAACTGTTTTCAGATTACGTCAGTGACCAGTGTTGAGTGTTTCAGATTCAGAACGACAAACCATAGATTAATCAAGATTAATGACAAACGCCAAATAGACGTTACAATAACATCTATTGTGTCTTGTTCAGCAATTCAGCTCTACGAATTCAGCATTCGTTCAGCTCCGCTCAGGAATCCTAGTTACCTAGTATTACTACATCGAAAGGGGTTCTTCACTCCAGTCGACGACTTTACGTTCTCGGTTCTCGTGTGGCACTGTACAGACAGACTGCACTTCACTGCGAGTCTTTGTTGGGAACTTGGGACCTCTAGCCTGCATTTGTTTTGAGTGGTAAATAGGTACTTGGAACCACTTGGAAAAAAGTAAGTAGGTAGTTTTAATTCTTTCGTTTTTTTTAATGTAAATTGCCTCTCGTAGGTCAGAGGAGCTCGTGGCTAAGTAATAACAGCCGCACGGGTCGATCCATCAGGTTAAGCTACGCTTACCGGGGTTGGTCAGTGGATGGGACTCCTCCGTGCCTCGGAAAGCACGTTTAGCCGTTGGTTCCAGCTTTCATTCGTGGATCTTTGGTCGTCAGAAGCCCGAAAGTCTGACAACCAGTCTTAAGGAGTATCGTATTACCCAGTTACTGAGTTGTGGAGGTCAGATAGGTAGTCACTCTAATTATGTAAAATACTTGTATTCAGCTGCATCCGGCTAGACTGGAAGCTAACCCCAACATAGGGATGGGAAAAGGCTGGGCAGATTGATTGATTGCCTCTCGCAGGTCAACCTAGGAGGTTGTTGGCTGCTCAACCGGTCTTGAGTCTTGCCTGTGGCTGCCTCAATAAATTATAAGGACTCCAGCCTGGGCATAAAACTTAAAAATTAAGCGACCACTCGCTAAGGGCTACCCCCTGTGGGGTACGGACCTCGGCTTAGGGCGTCGCTGGGGGAGGACAGCATGGAGGGACAGGCTGGATCAGATTAAAATTCTACTGTTTTATCCTTATAAACTTCTGAAATGGTTATGAAGACCGTCCATGTATTCTTCATTGATGTGCATCCTTAGAATCATTTAGAGCGAGCGCGCACTGCGGTGCATTTCCGGTAGTTCTGCCGCACTGGGCGGGGCCTACAGTAACAAAACGCATGACCGCAGTGCGCGCACTTCAAAGACATTCCATACTTCACAAATTATGTGTTAGAAAAACTCACCGCAATGCACGCTCGCCCTTATAGTTTTCTAACATATTGGTGACTGCAGTAATTATACTTGATGAATAGAATATAATATCTTTATTTTCATAAAATATGGTACTTCATGAAAGGTCTTAAATATGGGTAAAATAGTTCCACATTTTTGCTTAATTTTTTCAACATCCAAAAAATATCTTAAAAATAAAAATATACCTATACAAAAACACTTATTACTTACTAGGTACTGAGATCATGTGAACAAAATCACACTAATATTATAAATGCGAAAGTTTGTGAGTGTGTGTGTATGTTTGTTACTTCTTCACGCTGAAACGGCTAAACCGATTTGGATGAAATTTGGTATGTTGATGGCTTATACCCTGGATTAACATATAGGCTACTTTTTATCCCGGTTTATGCGGGTGAAACCGCGGGGCGCAGCTAGTAATATATAAAAAAATCTAGATAAGTACAAGTGAGTTTTTGCTCTTTACATTGTGTAGCTGTAGGTATGCATGTATTTTTGTTTCATTCTATGTACTCCGGAAATAGCATTCCATGTTTATTAAGTATACCTGCTTAAATATTATACATAGCACCTTTTTGCACAATTGATTGTATCAAGTAGGTATCAGTTAACAACAATGTATGTTTGCTGCCGTTTCAAGCCGTTTTGTGAAATGCTGACCAGACTAGGCATGTATTTTGTAGTCTTGGATTAAATAAATATTTAGTGAGTTCGTAGTAAGCATCAGAATTTCTCCATACAATGATTACAGTATAAAAATACATGTATGAACCAGAATGATTAATGTCATTGCAGAAATAAATAACTTAACTTATTTTTTTTTTTAACTTAATTTTTTTTTGTCCAACTAGGTACAAGTACAACACTGGAACTTTACTTGGTTTGATAACTAATGATTTGATGGACAGAACTGCATTTAAATTCATGGTAATTCCTGAATCATGTTATCATGCCATTTTTTTTTTACCTAGGTACTGCGTAGTACCTAGGTAGGTACGGTCAGCAACAGAAGTCGGTTAACACTGCTCCTTTTTGACTTCATCTAAAATAACACAAACTTGTTCGCTATACTGCTTTTTTTTCGTGTAACTGTTAAGAGTTAATGTTTTTAAAATTTCAAGTACTTCTTGTTTTTAAAATTTCAAGTACTTCTGTTCCGATTTGAATTAAATATTTCCCTTAATAATTAAGATTAAAAAACTGCCAGTGTTAATCGACTTTTGTTGCTGACTGTACTACACTGGAAATTTACTTGGTTAGGTAGGTTAGGTAGGTACCTAGCCTACCTAAACAAGTAAAGTTCCAGTGTAGAGTGTAGTAGTACTTGTACCTAGTTGGGCACTGAGGGTGTTGATCCTGTTTCAAACAGTAACAAACTCAAAAACTGGCCAAGTGCGTGTCAGCACATTTAGGGTTTATTTATTGAACACTTGATAATTCACTTCCAACAACTTTTAACTAAAGCTTTTTTTAAGATACTATTTGTAATAATAATAACGTATAGTCTTGTCTAGCAGAACTATTCCGGCTTATTTTCTGCATTTTCATTCTAAAATAAAAGAAATAACCAAACAAAGGATGAGGGCAGCATTGCGCGCTCGGTAGCCTCTTAATGGGGTCGGCAAGTGAAAGCTGATCTCAGATGGCGCCACCTCTATACGAACCCTGTGTAGCCCGCGAAATTCATTTTTTTTTGGGTTTTTTGCAATTTGCAGGTCCGTGTCTGGTTGTATCTTGATCAAAGTATGATACGCGGAAATAAAACATATGTATTTACATAATTTTAACCATAAAAATCATCAATACATCTCTCTAAGTTAGATTTCGAGCAGTCGTCAAACGAACGAAATCTAACGAATCTGCACGGAATCTAACTTAGAGAGATGTATTGATGATTTTTATGGTTAAAATTATATAAATACATATGTTTTATTTCCGCGTATCATACTTTGATCAAGATACAACCAGACACGGACCTGCAAATTGCAAAAAAAACCCAAAAAAATTGAATTTCGCGGGCTACCACTGCGCATCATCCTTAAGTGACATAAACATAATTATGCGCTTCGGATTTCTTATTTGCCTGGATTTCTTGACATTTTTCCGATAAAGAACAGTATGTATTCCACTTGGAAAATAATTATGTGAGTTAAAAGAAGAAAAAGAAGCGCCACTTTATGTGGAAAGAAAGCAGACCTAATTGAATGGAATTTGTTGTTCATAGATTATTTTATATTTTTACAATTTTATGGTCTGCATGTTTGTTTCATGGTATATTGAACGTTTACTTATGATACACTCTAGTGTATGATAACATTGTATCATTAACTTAATCTTGTTACCAATCTTTTCATAGTCACTTTCCTTGAAATGTTTATGACACACTCTCGCCCCGCTTTTATGCTCAAACTTTACTCGCCTTATCGCTTTGAGCCACAATTTTTTAAGTTTCTCATTTCGAGGAAACTGGTGGCCTCTAGTTTCTTTACAATTTGGTACACAATATCTTGGCATTTCCTCAATAATTGTGTCTAATTATGAATTCACTACAAATTCCGTACAAAAACTGCTTTGTTATAGGTCTGAGCGCTACTAGCGACACTCTGACAGTTGCCGGCCCCAATTCTACAAGTCCATTATTTGCATAAAGTCAAAACAAAACAAATCACAGTGGCACAATAAAAAAAAAAAATTTTTTTTTTGAGACTGCTTGCTTACTTAGATAAAAAATAGGTACACTATCATTTTAACAATGAAAACTTAAATTCGGTATTCGGTCTCGGTTCAGTTCTTAGTACCGATTATAATGTATGTTAATTTTAGCTTGTGACGTTTTAGTTTTTATGTGATTAAAAGTTGATTGATTACTTGGCTTATGTTATTTAAATATTCTCAGTTTAAACACGTAGCTGTCGTAGCAAAGGGACATTTTGAGAAAGGGACTTTTCGGGAAAGGGACTTTTTGGGAAAGGGACGTTTTGGGAAAGGGACATTCTGGGAAAGTGACATTCTGGGAAAGGGACATTATGGGAAAGAGACGTTTTGAAACCGAGGGACATTTTGGGAAAGGGACATTCTGAGCCTGATCGGCGACGTCGCTTCGTAAAGCTGGGAACAGACTTGTAGCACGTGATCCACGTTTAAAAGAGGGTAGCAAAATGTGCAGTATTTTTTTTTATTGATTATGGAGTAGTTACCACTAACTAAAATTTTGCTCAATAATTTAGTAAGTATCCTAATTATATTTAAAAAACTGAAATGTTAATCAACTTTTGTTGCTAACTGTATGGTACCTAATACCATCAAATTTTCAGTGTAACAAGCATCTTTGTTGACCCAAAGCCAACAATTTGTCAAAAATTATTTTTTAAAATGGTTTTATGGGGGGCTCCCATACAACTAAGTAAAGAATATTTAGAACAGCTCGTTGAGTAGATAAATACAGTGTTTTTGTTGAAAAGGAATGAGAAGACACCAAAGTCAGCTTTTCTTACATAATTTTGTTAGAAAGAATTTTTAAACTTCCCATTGACCTATGAACTTGAAGGAGCTCGTGGCTAAGTAATAACAGCCGCACGGGTCAATCCATCAGGTTAAGCTACGCTTGCCGGGGTCGGTCCGTGGATGGGTGACCATCTTTACACACCGATACTCCTCCGTGCCTCGGAAAGCACGTTAAGCCGTTGATCCCGGCTGTCATTCGTGGATCTTTGACAGTCGTTACGGGTCGTCAGAAGCCCGAAAGTCTGACAACCAGTCTTACCAAGGCGTATCGTATTAACCAGTTACAGGGTTGTGGAGGCCAGATAGGCAGTCGCTGTAAAATACTGGTATTCAGCTGCATCCGGTTAGACTGGAAGCCGATCCCAACATAGTTGGGAAAAGACTAGACAGATTGATTGACCTATGAACTTGAAATTTGGTGATAATGTATGTACTTACCTATTTGGTGATTGTTATGTACCTAGGTATATTTTACTAACAAATACCAACATACTGATAAATCAGATTTGGTACGGAATAGGTACATACTTTCCATTGTACTCATTGATTTACTTATATATTTGTGAACATGCTCATTTTTTGCTTTATTTTGTAACATGAACCAATTCAACTAAAGGTATCAATTCAACTAAACGGTATCTTACACGTCCCTTAGTCGTTTTAATGCTAGTGCTGTGCATTTCTGTAACTGACGAATTCACAACACCTAAAACTGTTTATGTTATTCTTGTTTGTATGTTTTAGTAAGTTGTTGAAGTGCCTTATCAAGTGTTCAATAAATAAACCACTTGGCCGGTTTTTGAGTTTGTTACTGTTTGAAACAGGATCGACACCCTCAGTGCCCAAGTAGGTACAAGTACTACACTGGAACTTTACTTGGTTAGGTAGGCTAGCCTGTTTCAAACAGTACTTAGTTAGGTAATAAAATAAAGCATAAAATGAGCATATTCACAAATACAATGTATTTGTGAACATGCTCATTTTATGCTAGGTAAATATATGTATATTTATGTCATAAGTATAATCAATGAGTACAATGGGAAGTAGGTACCTATTCCGTACCAAATCTGATTTATCAATATGTTGGTATTTGATAGTAAAATATACCTAGGTACGTAATAATACAGGGTGTTTGGTGCATCGTGTGCCAATTTAAAATGGTGGACGGGGGGGTTCATGTGCTATCTTTTCAGACCCCTAAACAGTCCTCATGCCCTGTGGATTTTTTTCATCAACTTTTTATTGTTTTATTAAAAAAACTAGCTGCGCCCCGCGGTGTTACCCGCGGGTTATGAGATACTAAAACGTGTATTTAATCGGTGAAAATTTACAAAGAAATTGCTGAAAGAAATCTCACGAGAACGCTACATTTTTTCGGGATATAAAGTAGCCTATGTGTTTATCCAGGATGTCAGCTACTTCCACACCAAATTCCATCAAAATCGGTCGCACCGTTTGAGTTTGAAAGAGTAGCAAATATATTTGAATTCCTTGCTCATCCCACTGGGACACATGTGTTAATCTAGCTAGAGTGTCAGCTACTTCTACACCAAATTTTATTATCTCACGGGAACATTATATTTTTTCGGGATATAAAGTAGCCTATGTGTTAATCTAGAGTGTCAGCTACTTCCACACCAAATTTTATCAAAATCGGTCGAGCCGTTTGAGTTTGAAAGAGTAGCAAATATATTTGAATTCCTTGCTCATCCCACAGGGACACTACATTTGTTTGGGATATAAAGTAGCCTATGTGTTAATCTAGCTAGAGTGTCAGCTACTTCCACACCAAATTTTATTATCTCACGGGAACATTATATTTTTTCGGGATATAAAGTGGCCTATGTGTTAATCCAAGGTGTCAGCTACTTCCACACCAAATTTCATCAAAATCGGTCAAGCCGTTTGAGTTTGAAAGAGTAGCAAATATATTTGAATTCCTTGCTCATCCCACAGGGACACTACATTTGTTTGGGATATAAAGTAGCCTATGTGTCAATCCAGGGTATAAGCTATCGAATTCAGTACTAAGACTTGATTTCTATAATGTTACATAATGTTGTTATAATGTTAATGTATGTTAATTTTAGCTTTATGTGATTAAAAGTTGATTGATTACTTGGCTTATGTTATTTAAATATTCTTAGTTTAAACACGTAGCTGTCGTAGCAAAGGGACATTTTGAGAAAGGGACTTTTCGGGAAAGGGACATTTTGGGAAAGAGACATCCTGGGAAGGGGATATTATGGGAAGGGGACATTTCGGGAAAGGGACGTTTTGAAACCGAGGGACATTTTGGGAAAGGGACATTCTGAGCCTGATCGGACGTCGCGCGGCTAAAATTGAGTTCATTATCCCATGGTGAGCATGTTGTATAGTATTTTAAGTATTTACATGGTTTACAGAAAAGGTATAGAAATTAATACCTATGTAGTATTATTTTTACCAATTTACCTAGCTCACTGAAGTTTAACCGTTAGTTCCTGGCTGTATTTTTTACCTAAGTAATTTCCTTAATTTTTCTTTTCATTTCAGAATGCTGTCTTTATTTTCTAAAAACTGTATTCTAGTCGATCGTATAGACTATTACTGCCTGATATGTTCGGAGTTGTTTACGGACGCAGAGGAGATTGAAGAGCATATAATTGATTCACAGCATATAGTGAACTTGAAGACTTGTGGTTATGTTGAGAAATATAAAGAAGATTTTATTAGAAAGGTATTTATTATGAACAAGCTTTGTGCCCGATGGGCTTTCCCATCGGCAATAATTACAAACTTCCATACAAACTTTCATCCCCTATTGAAAAGGGGATGATTTTAGGGTTCCGTACCTTGAAAGGAAAAAACGGAACCATTATAGGATCACCCGTGTGTCTGTCTGTCTGTCCGTCTGTCACAGCCGATTAAGTTGAAATTTGGTACACATATGGATTTCTGTGACCTAAACAAGTACGGGTAAAGTAAATAAATGAATTTTGAATATGGGGTCACTTTTAGGGGCAAACAAGACAATTAAAAAAAAAAGTTTTGCAAACTATACCGTGTGCTATATCTGAAAGGGCTTACTATGAGGGCCTCAAATATATATATTTTTTAATAATTATAAAATATATTTTTCAAATTTATTTAAGAAAATAGACGAAAATTGACCGGGAGTTCCCAGTAGTTCGGTTATTTAGTCCGGTCCCGGACTTTTCGGCTCGACAGTTCGGTGATGTAATACGACCGGACTACAGAGCCTCATAGTTCGGTATCGATTTCGATCACTGCACTATACCGTAAGGAAAGACTGAAAGGTCGACATATGATAAAATATACCCATCTGTTTTGTTATCAGTTCTCTTTATTGACTACCTCCAGAGCTAACAACCTAAAAGTAGGTACTTAGGTATGTAAACTTTTTCATGAAATCTGTTTTGTAACAACTTGTCATGGACGGTACCTTTCAGGAGGTATCATCCATCAAGGTATACTTTTCCGCAGCTTTATAGCAATCAAGGAGACATGGGTAGTGACAGTGAAAGCACGAATGTTATTTCATTAGCATACATCTTCATGTCACACAAGAGTTTAAAGCTTGACGAGATTGCATTTCAATTACTTAATACAATCACAGGTTCCAGGTTGGGTACCGGAACAAGTTCATGTCGACTTTGAGAGCGCCCGCCTTAAAAACATTGTTGAAAACTTTAAAAAATGTGACCATTATTGGTTATTTTCATTTTCAAAATGCTTTATATCGAAAGGCAAAGGCAATTAGACTAAACTCAAGAAATTATCTATAGGTGTATCGTCAGTTTGTGTTGCATAGGTACTGCCGTTACTACCTGTACA
Organism: Cosmia trapezina; assembly: GCA_905163495.3. NCBI lineage: Eukaryota > Metazoa > Arthropoda > Insecta > Lepidoptera > Noctuidae > Cosmia > Cosmia trapezina. The sequence continues at coordinate 4,153,430 of LR991041.1, read as the reverse complement.
GAAATACAGGATGGTTAGCAACATATTTCAGTTAACGAAATGTCTATTCAAGATGAAAAATTAATGACATTCAGAAATTATTTTCAAAAAACAACGATGAAGCCTATAAATAAATGTTGCGTGTTTGCTGAGCGCCATCGCACCAACAATATTGTAGAAGCCTGGACCACCAGTGGTGTCGTGGGGAATGAACGGAATTTTCCATATAGTCGACTAATCATAGATATAAGAAAGAATGAAGAATGTCGAAACGAAGCAGAGTGAGTATTGAAAGGACGATTTTATTCAAGAAGTTCAGATACAGTTAACTTCTGCCGTAATAGATGTATCAATTTTTTGGGAGTGATATGTAGGTTCGAATGACGTTTTTGCGAAGGTCGCCATTTCGAAAAATTTTGCGAGTGGTACGCCCGTTCGAAAACTCATTAAATCGAAAACCGCTATATCGAATGACGTTATCGCGAAGATCGCCATTTCGAAAAATATTGCGAGCAGTAGGTAAGCACGCCAGTTCGAAAGTCATGGTATCGAAATCCGATGTTGAGTTAATTTGTCTTTCTTTTTTTTTTCCCAAACCAAATTAAAAGACCATGCTCTCAGTGTCTCGTCTCATCGGGGTCGTGAGTTCGATTCCCAGACTGATTAACTGATACCATGACTTTCGAATTGGCGTAGGTACTGCTCGCAAAATTTTTTGAAATGGCGACCTTCGCGATAACGTCATTCGATATAGCGATTTTCGATTTACTGAGTTTTCGAACTGGCGTACCAGCCGCAAAAATTTTCGAAATGGCGACCTTCGCAAAAACGTCATTCGAACTGATTCTGATCATTGAAAAAATTGATACATCTATTACGGCAGAAGTTAACTGTATCTGAACTTCTTGAATAAAATCGTCCTTTCAATATTCACTCTGCTTCGTTTTGACATTCTTCATTCTTTCTTATATCTATGATTAGTCGACTGAGATGTTTATAGTAAAAAATATTTTAATAAGTATATGTCGACCTTTCTGTCTTTTCATACTAATTACTAATGCAGGTCCGGTTTCGATACCGAACTATCAGGCTCAATAGTCCGGTCGTATTACATCACCGAACTGCTGAGACGAAAAGTCTCACCAGTCCGGTGACCGGACTAAATAAACCGAACTACTGAGAATGCCCGAAATTGACTATTCCCCCCCATTATCTCCGAAACTAGTGAGCCTAAAATTTTGAAAATAATATAGAAAATATAGTTCTTTATTTGTAGATTACAGGAAAACCTATAAGAAGTCTGTGGTCTCAAAATAGCATAAGATAAATAAAAAATAAAATGTTTATTTCAAAACTTACAACATGTTACTTATTCTCTATGGAATTTCCATTTAAGTAAAAAAATTTTGCAGTGCAAGCTATTGAGTAGACATCGCGCAAATAATAGAATATGGTTATCGTTAAAAGTTATACAAATAAAAAAAATAAACAGAAGAAGAAAAACAAAGTAAAAATCAGATATTCATGGACGCGCTGATGGGTTTGAGTGTGTGAGAGGGTGGGTGTGGGGGTGTGTGAGGGTGTGTGTGTGTGTATATGGGGGTGAATTACGTGTGTTTAACGATAGTACCTTATATATGAATTGCATAAATGATGTACCTACATAATAGTTATACTTATGAGGTGAGGGAGAATTTGTCAAAAGAAATTAACCGGAGATGTTAGTATTTATAAGCTTATCGTTTGGACTAAATTCTCAATTTCATCGTAAGTTTTGGGTTTTAGCCATTCAGTCAGGGCATTTTTGCAGTCTCGATATGAAAGTGAGTAAATATTTAATTCTAGATTTATTAAGTTGTATAAGTGAGAGGATTGCCTAGCGTATTGTCTCTTAGCAAATGTTGATTTAACAGGGGCATTAGGAATCATATATTTTCTTCTCCCTTGTCGCTTCACGGGTTCGTAAGTGAGAGATTTATGTTTTTTCAATGTAATTTGAAGAACGTAAAGTTTTCTAACCGTTAGAAGGCCAGAAGTTAGGTAAAGACTTTCGGTTGGAAACCTAAAAGGCTTAAATAACATCACTTTTAATAGCGATCTCTGAGCTCTCTGAAGTTCTAGGTATTTAGTCTTCGTTGCTCCACCCGACTGGTAAACAGTATGCTAGTAGGTACTGATACGGTCCGGGGTGTTTGGACTTAATGTCAAATTTCCATCTTTTCATATCATCTGAAACTCAAAATGTCTTATACCCCAAAATGCCTGAAATTCGTATCGGCTCTTTTTACTAATGACTGAATCACTGAATACCTTTGTTTTTTCATACATTCGATGACAAAATTGTATTGTGCGATTCTGTAAATTCTGTTCAGTGTCATGTAGTTTCCTAATAGTTAAAGTACTTTTTGTTATCTTTGTACGACTAAGGTCCATATACTCGTATCATTCCGGCCACTTGAAAATAAAAAAAAACCGGTCAAGAGCGAGTCGGACTCGCGCACCGAGGGTTCCGTTCCGATTTCTGAAAAAGTGTGCTATTTAGAGACATCGTTTTATTTTTCCTGTAATCTTGACATAAACATCTATCACATAGAATAATTTCAGATTTTTCTCTTTGCAAAATTCGGAGATAACCTCGAGATAACCTCGGAACGGTATTTTTTTTTTAATTTTTCATCAAAACTCGAAAAATATGCGGCCTACAAAAAGAAAAAAAAATCTTTGAGAATTCGCAAACAGCTCTCTTTTATAAATATGATACCACCCTAGTAGCCCCATTTCGATTTTTTTTCGCCCCTTTCAGTCCCCGTTGCAAAAAAAATCATATTTTATTTCTTTCTTATTTGCAAAATAGTACAACTGTGTGAGGTAAGGGATGCAAATATTACTCCAATTTCTTTTTTGGAAAATGTTATTTTATTAAGAAAACAGTATAGATCATTTAAATAGGTATTATTTTTTGTCAAAGAAATAAAGTATAGTTTATGTTTTACTTTGCAAGTTTTTTTACTTGCAACTATCCGTCAACCTCACACCATTATTAAATAAATTAAGTAGGTAGGTATAGTGTAGATACATTGTATACGACTGTACATCGATTGTCATTTTCTTTATCAGACATATAAACATTCAGGCATTTTAGATTTCAGGCATTTTGGGGTATAAGACATTTTGAGTTTCAGATGATATGAAAAGATGGAAATTTGACATTAAGTCTAAACCCCCCGGACCGTTCTTATTCTTTTCATTATTAATTCGGTGTGCATGTGCCAAGACAAACGTTGGTCGATCATAGATAGAACTCTTTATTATGCACACCATAAAAATTACAGATAGGTACACAAATGTTGAAATTTTACATAGGGTGACACAATGGGCGGTCTTATCGCTAAAATACCGATCATTATACCTAAATATTTCGTATGCTGGACTTTATTAATTTCTATACAAGGGCAAGTAAATTTAGAATTTGAAGGGGCCTGGCAATTGTGAATTTTGATTTTGAAATCAGCCGAAGGTTGGGAATTATTATACTTAGAGAAGCAAATGAAGGTAGTTTTAGAGATGTTTAGGGTCAGTAGGTTGTGGTCGAGCCAAGATGCAACCCTGGACAGGCCATTCTCAGCAGATTCTTTGACTTTGTTCCAAGTTGTGTCGCTAAAAACTATGGCAGTATCATCAGCATGTGAGTAGATGTGTGCCCCGTCAATGCTCATATTACAGAGACTGTTTATATAAACTAAAAATAGAGTGGGGCCAATGACAGTTCCTTGACCAACGCCATAAGCAATTGTCTCTTCAAGGCTAACAGTATCGCCAATTTTGACTTTTTGTTTCCGACCGCAAAAATAGTCCTTGAACATAGCAAGTAACATGGTAAATCTCTCAATATTGTGAGTACAAACTTACATTTACAGTTGGAATGTATGTAACATGTATTTCAACTACAATGTTAAGTTTGTTCTTGGGATAAATTCATCCCAACTACGGAACCCGTCATAGTGCGTGGTCCGAAACGCACTTGGCCGGTTTTATCCGTTTAAGGGAAGAAATTTCAAAAAAAATCCTTTTCATAGTGCTCATGTTACTTTCGTTATTTAAGGAACTCTAGTGCAAAATACCTATTGCTTCGGATTCAGCGGTTTAGGTTGGTCTTAGTTTTTTTTTTTTCATATAAACTTTTACTACTTTTACATATAAACTTGACAGTTTTTATGAATGACCGCCTGCCGGCGGACTGTGTAATGTATGGGGCCCTTTAGAACACCAGGAACCGCAAGACCGAGATGTACTACATACAGCTTTTTTTTTTTTTTTTTTTTTTTTTTTTTTTTTTTTTTTTTTTTTGAGGGTGGGAAATCATCAAATAACTTCTCCCACTCTGGGTGGAGCGGGAGGGCGTGTCAGACTTTTACTGACTAAAACCCACCCGTGTTCCTTCAGTTGCCTATGCCAGGGCCGCGGTAACCCCTTCGGAGGACAACCCGCGACACACTACATACAGCTCGAGAGGATCGATTTATTGTTACGAGCAACCATTCTCTGAAATCAGCACCTCACAGCAGTAGAAGTAACAAATCAACTTCGGGAGACCCGTATACACGACGTAAGGAAGCGACTGTAAGGCGGCGGTTCCTCGAAGCTAATTTGACCCCACATAGACCCGCAAATGGTCCATAACTTGAAAGGGTTGCAAGATTACGTTACGCCCGCGAACATTGTGCGTAATGTGGAGACGAAGCATGGGCAAGAGTAGATAATGTTTTCTGACGAATCCAGATTTATGGCGGCTAAGAGTCTACCGACGGCCAGGGGAACGTTATATTCCATCTTGTTTTGAGGAAAAAGTGCCGATCGGCCTTTGACTTATACAAGGTGTAACATAAATAACCTACAACCTCTTAAGGGGTCATTGTACTCATTATTATGAACAACTTTCACTATGGGACCAAACCTGGAATCGCGAAAAAAAATAAGCTGCTCCCTACATTTTGACGAGTTTGATGTAGATAAATGTACTGGTCAGCTGATTTTTTTCGCGATTTCAGGTTTGGTCCCATAGTAAAAGTTGTTCATAATGATGAGTACAATGACCCCTTAAGAGGTTGTGGGTTATTTATGTTGCACCTTGTATATTACTGCGTAGTTTTTATATCAATGCGATCGGCGGTGAATCTGTTATGGTTTGGGCTGGAATCTCTTCAGAGAGTCGCACGGAGTTAGTGCTGATAGAAAATGGTACGCTAGCTAGTAGTGGAAGACATGTGGAAGAAATGTTCATGAGCTTGTCGGACACTTAATTTATCGGAATAAATTTCGAAATTCAAAAAAGGTTCTACCTATGGTTTGAAGATGAACCTTGTTTTGTAATAAGACGGATTGAGTTGTCAGTTTTGTTTATAGTTAGAACTGTATTTCTATCACAGATAAACTAGAAAGGTTTAGGTAGTTAAATAAAGGTAAACAATCTTATTGTGTCTTGTTACACAAACACATATTAATCAAAGAAACTACTGCTTAAATTAATGGTTCAATTGATTTAGTAATCGCTATTGTTCTATTTACCTACATTGGTTTTTAGTTGCCTTTTATTTTTAAACTGAGGTTTTAAATAAAAAGACACGCCAAGATTGTTTACCTTTATTTAACTACCTAAGCATTTCCAGTACTTATAGGTTCTTATTACAAAAATTGGCTTGATGGTTTAAACCATGACAGAAGAAAAGCCTCGTTTTGTACTAAGACCATTTCGGCTTAATTACAGAACGAGGTTTTTCTTCTGTCATGGTTTAAACCATCAAGCTAGATTTTGTAATAAGAACCTAGCTGTGATAGAAATACAGTTCTTTATACAAAACTGACAACTTAGTCCGGTACCAAGTTGTCAGTTTTGTAAAACTGACATCTTAACGTGTCAGAATAGAGTTCGAATTTCAAAAAAGGGTCCATGTTTTAAACCTGGGTTTGAAGATGAACCTTGTTTTGTAATAAGACGGTTTAAGTTTCCAATATTTCGTGTTATTTTATTAATAGGCGAATTATCTACAACATAGGTACAGTTTCATTCATGCTGCGTTACGGGTCGGGCGTCAGAAGCCCGAAAGTCTGACAACTAGCTCTATTATTTTAAGAGTAATTTTAGTTTTTCGTACTGACCCGAATTCTTTATCCGCGGTATCTTAGTCGATTAAATCTAAATCTCAGTTTATTGATTTGTTGATTTCATTGATTTGTTACTTCTACTGCTGTGAGGTGCTGATTTCAGAGAATGGTTGCTCGTAACAATAAATCGATCCTCTCGAGCTGTATGTAGTACATCTCGGTCTTGCGGTTCCTGGTCTTCTAAAGGGCCCCATACAATAAACAGTCCGCCGGCAAGCGGTCATTCATAAAAACTGTCAAAAACAGTTTTAATAAATGACCGCCTACCGGCGGTCATTCAGCGGACTCTGAATGTGTGGGGGCTCTTATGTTCTGCCCAGTTTCTCGGAAACATTGAAACGACTCGCTGCTAATTCAGTCATTTATTTCCTTTACAGGCTCAAGGCATATACTTCTGCGAGGTATGCAGTCTGACATTTCCGACTGCCAGGAAAGTCGAATTACACATACAAAAACCCACACATATTGAAGAAAAAAACAAATCCTCTCCATGGCTCACACGTGTGAATAATGATATCATAGCTTTTAACGAGTTCATCATATCTGATGATGCTTGGAACGGCTGCATTGAAGACACTTGTGTCCTATGTGAGACCGAGTTTGATGACAGTGTTTCTCATAAGGTCATCAGAAGCCATGTCCTCAACTTAATGGGAAGTAAAGTGAATTTCGACAACAAAGAGAAAACGGTTTATAGAACGGTAAGATGGAAGACCTTTTTATTAATATTTGCCACGTTACTAGCAATGTAATGTGAACAACTTTAATGATTCCTTGGCGGGAAAGTTGTTTCATCATAGTATAAGAATAATAAAAGTGAAATTAATATTATGCGTCTGTACAACGTTTTGTGTGTTTTTTTTTACAGATTGATGATGAATCAAAGCAGTGTTTAACTTGCAATGTAATCTTCGAACACGATTCTCATTTCAAAACAGTCGACCATAAAGAAGTATATAGACAGGAAGCATGAACCCATCGTTTAAAAGAATGAAGCGAAAAATACTATACCTACTGACTATCAAAAATACGAATATTATAGCGAAATATAACCCAAAATTTATACATTAAAATTGAAAAAAAAGGAAGAAAATGATGGCATTAAAATAGTGGAAATGCCATTGAAAACATGCAGAACATGAACATTTAAATAAATAGGCAAACAATATTTTTTCATATTTTCAAACTCACATAGCAGCCTGAGCTGTTAATCATAATCAAAATTCATAATTATAGTATTCTAACTAGGCTGAAAATCAGGACTTTTTGAATGTCAAAAGTAAGATGGTCTAATAATAGTCAATTTGTTCAGGATTTTAGGATGTTATTTCCCGTAAGAATTCAGTGTTTGGCCTTTCCTACCCCGGCCGGCGCTATAATCATAATCAAAATTAATATAAGTATTCTAACTAGGCTGAAAATCAGCACTTTTTGAATGTCAAAAGTAAGATGGCCATAGTAATAGCCAATTTGTTAAGGATTTCAGGATGTTATTTCCCGTAAGAATTCAGTGTTTGCCCTTTCCTACCCCGGCCGGCGCTATAAATTTTAGTGTGCTTATCCAATGATATGACAGATGCCGCGAAATTCAAATTTTATTACTTTTTATGCAATTTGCAGGTTAGTATCAAGTTTTATGTTGATCAAAATATGATTCGCAACCGTTATAAATATGTATTTCTAGAATTTAGTTACACTTACTCAAAATTGAAATTTATTATGGTAATTTTGTCATATGGAGTTGTACCAATAAACAACTCCGTATGACAAAATTACCATAATAAATGTCAATTTTGTCAAATGACTATGGTGAGTTTTAATGATTATAATTTTTACGGTCGCGAATCATATTTTGATCTTAATGTAAAATGCAAATTGTAACAATATAAGAAAATTTGAATTTTGCGGGCTACCCTGGCGTATAGATTAGGGAGGTTCAGGGGATCTAACGCACAATCGAAGCTATATTTCTTCTTATGTTTACTGGACTTCGAACGATTTATAATACTCTAACCGTCACTTTGATTACTGGACTTCTATTCGCTGTGGTAGCTCGTTAATTTCAATTTTTTTTAGGTTTTTTGCAATTTACAGGTCAGTGTCAGGTTGTATCTTAATAAAAATATGATTCGCGACAATAACAAACATGTTTAGAGGACCTACATAATTTATAACCATAAGAATCATCAATACATCTTTAAGTTAGATTTGCCGTGGCTTGGTCTGATTTCAGAAATCATAGAAATCATTAATATCAGTAATCTCAATCAATAATATCAAATGTATATCAATAATTATGTAAACATATGTTTGTTATTGTCGCCGTTGTCACGTGGTAGGTACCTACTTATCATATTTTGATCAAGATATACCTAACCTGCAAATTGCAAAAAAACGCAATAAAATTTGAATTTCGCGGGCTACCCTGGCGCATGCAACTAATTGAATTTTATTCACTTTGTTTTAAACAAGTTTCACCGTTGCTTGAAATGATCGTATATTTTTTTTTATGCCCCAATTAGTTGCTTTGTCTGCATGCATGTACGCACGGCTACAGATCAAGCTATACATTTCCAGTATAAGCTGATCTCGCATTCTATAGGATTCCCTTACAATGAGAGGTCAGTGTAAACTGGAAATTTATAGCTTGATATGTAGCTGTGTGTACACTTAACACCAACTTCACTTCGAATTATTTAAATAAAAAGATGTGTCGCTTCGACTTTGCGATGTGTGGCTGACACTGGCTTGGCCACCATCAGGGATTTTACTTTTGATAACACAAAGATTTAGTCGTTAATTAGTCGAAATTTGTCGCCAAATATCAGAATTTGTCGGTCACTGGTTTAAAAGTTATAAGGGGTCATTGGTGGCCGATCTGGAGAGAGTCTCCCCAGCTTGGCCACCTTTATATCTCAAAAACTAGGGCACCTAGCGAAGATCTGTTTTCTCCCAGATTTAGTCGTTAATTAGTTGAAATTAGTCGCCAAGTCACAGATTTAGTCGGGTCTTAGTTTAGAAGATATAATGAGTTCAATTTTTAAGTATAGACCAAGAGCTAGATCATCGTAAACTCTTCAATCTAGCTCTTGAACTATACTTAAAAATTGAACTCATTATATCTTCTAAACTAAGACCCGACTAAATCTGTGACTTGGCGACTAATTTCGACTAATTAGCTACTAAATCTGGGAGATAACAGATCTTCGCTAAGTGCCCTAGTTTTTGAGATATAAAGGTGGGCAAGCTGGGGAGACTCTCTCCAGATCGGCCACCAATGACCCCTTATAACTTTTAAACCAGTGACCGACAAATTCTGATATTTGGCGACAAATTTCGACTAATTAACGACTAAATATTTGCGTTATCAAAAGTAAAATCCCTGATGGTGGCCAAGCCAGTGTCAGCCACACCTTTGCGATGGTTTCTTGAGCTTATGAATGGTAGGTAGGTATATGTTTTCAAACGGGGCGCCATTTATTCGCTTTGTGAACGTGAACCAATGGCAAACTTTTTTGGCACTATAGTCTGACGGTCTCTCAACTTTTCGATTATTATAATTAAGTTTATACGTTCTAAGTACCTACTTATTTTATTTCAAAGTTTCAAGTTTTCATACAGCGGAAAGACACGCTTGTATAAAACCCATGCGTTTTCATTGGCAGCATTAAGTCGCGTGAATTGTTACAAGTGTGTTACTGGCTTTAGTGTTCTTAAGTGATTATTGGTTATCGTAGATTGAGCAGCAAAATGCTATAAACTTAATCTAATTTTGAAATAATTATGCGCGGGCATGAGCAAACATGCCGTATTGATTAATTTCTTGCATGTGGAACTTTATTTTTTAGTTGTGGTTTAGTTAAAATTTGCTTAAGCATTTTGTTACTCTGTCTATTTGTGCTGATAGTAAAGCGGTAAAGCTGCCGTAGGTATATATATTTATGTGTTTCAAATACAGTGACCCATTCCGGGGAAATTCACCAAGCGTTAGCAAGGGTTTAATGGTTTCTTATACCCAAAGATATTATTTCCCGGGCATTGCTGTATTTTACTACGAGAGACTTTGGCAAATTATTTTTTTAGCTAGAGGTAATTTCATTTTGCATTAGGGTTGTCAACTGTTCTAAAACACGCTTTGCTTGTTCTTTTTCTTTTCAGATACAAATAAATTCTTGAAGAAAATACTTGATTTCCATCGAGATAACTTTTATTCTAGACTAGCTTCTACCCGCGACTTCGTCCGCGTAAAATATCTTGTTTTAATACAAAATATTAGTGAAAGAATTTTGGAAATCGAATCAGTAGTTCCGAAGATTACCCAAATTTTAATTAGGTACTTAAAATAGTATTACATTACAGTACCTACATAATCTACAGATAAACATTACAATTATATTGATCCAATTGCGACTTTAAATTAGTTGACAACTCCGAAAGCCTACTTTTCATTTATTTTTTTAAATATTTTTAGTAAGTAGCTAAGTTTTGTTTAAGGTGGATCCGCAGTAGTAGCCCGCGAAATATATTTTTTTAAGTTTTATGCAATTTGCAAGTCAGTGTCAGGTTGTATTTTGATCAGAATATGCTTTGCGACTGTAAAAATATGTAATTTACATGACATCAGCTCTCCAAGGTAGATTTGTTCTCTCTAAATTTGATTTCAGAAATCATGACATTTTGGAACACATCTAACATAGAGAGATGTATTGATGATTCATATGGTTAAAATTACGTATGTAAATAAATATTATTTGTTGTAGTCGCGAATCATATTTTTATAAACATACAACCTGCAAATTGCAAAAAACGCAAGAAAATTTTAATTTTCGCGGGCTACTACTGCGCCATCACCTTTGATTTTTTTTTTGTTTGTAAGCATTCATTTATTCAATAAATATAAACTCTTTTTAAAATTGAGTCTTTTTTATTGCTCCTTCTGTTATTCGTCATCGAACAGTAAGATGATGACGAAGATCGCAGTTTGTTAAAGACTGCGGCCGATCCTCTTCAAGCAACTCTTGCTTATCTCTCAACTCTGTGTGGCTGACACTGGCTTGGCCACCATCAGGGATTTTACTTTTGATAACACAAAGATTTAGTCGTTAATTAGTCGAAATTTGTCGCCAAATATCAGAATTTGTCGGTCACTGGTTCAAAAGTTATAAGGGGTCATTGGTGGCAGATCTGGAGAGAGTCTCCCCAGCTTGGCCACCTTTATATCTCAAAAACTAGGGCACCTAGCGAAGATCTGTTTTCTCCCAGATTTAGTCGTTAATTAGTTGAAATTAGTCGCCAAGTCACAGATTTAGTCGGGTCTTAGTTTAGAAGATATAATGAGTTAAATTTTTAAGTATAGTTCAAGAGCTAGATTGAAGAGTTTACGATAAAATCTTTGATCTAGCTCTTGGTCTATACTTAAAAATTGAACTCATTATATCTTCTAAACTAAGACCCGACTAAATCTGTGACTTGGCGACTAATTTCGACTAATTAGCGACTAAATCTGGGAGACAACATATCTTCGCTAGGTGCCCTAGTTTTTGAGATATAAAGGTGGCCAAGCTGGGGAGACTCTCTCCAGATCGGCCACCAATGACCCCTTATAACTTTTGAACCAGTGACCGACAAATTCTGATATTTGGCGACAAATTTCGACTAATTAACGACTAAATCTTTGTGTTATCAAAAGTAAAATCCCTGATGGTGGCCAAGCCAGTGTCAGCCACACCTCAACTCTTGCTCTTGCTTATCGCCGTCCACTGCTGGACATAGGCCTCTCCCAGGTTGCGCCACAACACCCTGTCTGGCCTCCGCCTTCCGAATCCAGTCTCTCTCTTTGTCACCTTTTTAAGATCGTCAGTCAATCTAGCTGGGGGGCGTTCCACACTATACGCTTGCCGATACACGGGTTTATTCCAGGACTCGACTGCATTAATTAAAAAAAAAAAAAAAAAACAATTACAGACACTTTTGAATTGTCAAGCGGTCGGTCAGTCAGAAAGATGAAGCTAATTGCGCATTCCAAAGCGTGGTAGGCTATGGAGAAGAACGGGCAAGAAACTCTACTATTTTCAGATCCTCTTGATGACAGTAAATCTTTTGTTGTTTAATTATCGGATTTCAAAATGGTTACCGTTCTTATTTCCTTTTTTAAAAAAAAAAACGAAAAGTGTAGGTACAGTTCATTATCTGTAGGTGCTGAAGAAGCTCTTTTGTTTGAATCTCAGATTAAGTTTGCGTATTCTTTTGTTTTACCTTTATCAGTTATAACTTATAATGTATAATATACACCCCATCAGTTATAAATTTATAATATTTTAGATTCAATTTATCTTATAAAGTACTAATACAGCAGAATCACAATTTATTTGGAATGAATGTACTCCTATACGTAATTCAGGAAGTCGAATTTTGTAAACAAATATGTCATATTTAAAAAGATATAGGCAACTATAGAGGGCCGTACTGAATGAACTAATATTGATTTATTTTTCATATGACATGTTTATTTTGTTCAATAAAGAATTGGGCGTTCGACAACCCTACTACCCGGCTGGCTGGTCTTAGGCGTGGCTTAGTGAACTCTGCTTCGTGGGGCGCTTCATTTCAGAGTGGACTGGCTATATACTATATAGGGTGACTGGTAATTAGTGACCGATACCTAAACCCATGATTGTGCTCATGATAACAAACAACTTTTACTATGGGACCAAACCTGAAATCGCGAAAAAAAAATCAGCTGCTCCCTACATTTTAACGAGTTATGCGAACATGAATGTATGGGGCAGGTGATTTTTTTCTCGCGATTTCAGGTTTGGTCCCATAGTAAAAGTTGTTTGTTATCATGAGCACAATCATGCGTTTAGGTATCGGTCACTAATTACCAGTCACTCTATATATACACGAAATACAAACTCTCTTTCCTTTGAAGTCTATTCTGTAAAACTCGTAACCGTGAAAACTTGCGTGAAGAGAGCTGTCATTCCACCTGCAGTACGATTCTGTAACCATCTCACCAGTGGCGTAACTATATAGTTCGAAGCCCGTGGCAAATTCATCGGTTTTTTACTAAATGGGTAATAATAAATGTTGGGAGTGGGAGTTGGGATTCTCCTCTGACCGGGGGCCCCTTCCGGCTGGGGGCCCGTGGCATTTTGCCGACTTGCCACCCTGTAGTTACGCCACTGCATCTCACCGTGAAAACTTAGCTGAAGTGAGCGTGGAGTGAATAGTGTCAATTCCTAGCACAAAAACGACCTCACTTCACCTAAGTTTTCACGGTGAGATTTTTACAGAATCGACCGGCAGATGATGCTAGGGGTTGACACTTGACTGAAAGCTCACTTTTGGATTACTTCACCTAAGTTTTTACGGTGAGATTTTTATGGAATGGGTCGCCTGGAATTCTGGATGAGTTTAGAGAAAATAATAACGATGCGGAGATCCCCTCATGGGACATATAAGGTCAATAAACGCAGGGGAACAACATGTTGCTAAAGATTATTTGCAGGCGTTTGGCGAATACGCAAAAGAGATGCAAACCTTTGCGTATTTGTAAAGTTGCTAACTTAAAGTTAATTTTCTAAATTTCTGATTATTCTATACCTGGTAGTATCTACTAGGTATAAAACAATCAGAAATGTACACTCTCCAAGTCGTGAAAATGGACGGCAGCAATTAATAGACTTAAGTAGGTAGGTACTTCGAATTGAAACTAACTGTCAAGCAGAAGTAAAACCAAATAACATTTTCAATTCAATCAATTTCATTACTTCGTAATACATATCTAAGTTTTTTTTTAGGAATGTTATAAGCATTGGATTTCTTAGTCGATCGGCGATCTTCATGGTGGTGATGAATAACTTAACATCAGGCGAAGGCAAAGAGCATGCTCGTTTGCATATTATTGAATACACTCACAGACTACTTAGGGATATGAATACACCCCATAAATGGCAGTCACAACTGATTTAACAATATAATATAGTTAGGTAGTATTTGCTAGTGTTTGTTTGAATAAGTAGGTAGGTAATAATAAACATTATCACAGAATTTCAAGTTCATAGGTCAGTGGGAAGTTAAAAAATTCTTCGGAACAAAATTTTGTAAAAAAAACTTTTTTACAAAAACAAAAACCGACTTCCAAAAAAAACACTGCAAAGTGAAAAATAACTTTAATTTCGGAAGTCGGTGTCTTTGGATCTGTATTTTAGTTTTTTGCCACCGACTTCCGAAATTAAAGTTATTTTTCACTTTGCAGTGTTTTTTTTTTGGAAGTCGGTTTTTGTTTTTGTAAAAAAGTTTTTATTTTTCACTTTTTAGTGGTTCAGTTTGTAATTTATCTAAGTTACAATAACCCAATGTCAACTGCTCATCACGTTTTACAAAATGTTGCTTTTCCCGATGCAGGGACGTTAATTGTTGAGGAGTTCTCCTAGTAAGAACCAGGAGAAATGGAGCTCATGGTGAAGTCACCATTACCATTATTTTGACGAGCATAAACCATATTAAAGTAATCGAATCGCAACCTGTTATATGTATACTTAGATATAATTGAGTATTTCCGATGGCCCTCTGTGGTCTTCATCATCAGTTCCAGTTCACCGAATGGTACTTTCCGAGAGTAAATGCACGAGTTACTATAAAAAATACCGAAATCGATATAGGTGTGCCCATAAAATTTGAGGGTTTCCCTCGATTTCCATGGGATCCCATCATCAGATCCTGATTTGATGATCATGGGACCACTTGGGAAGTATACCCTTTCGAACAAAAAAAGAAAAATCCAAATCGGTCTAGCCATTTTCGAGTAATCGGGGAACATACATAAAAAAAAAAAAATAAAAAAAAATATTCCGACGAATTGAGAACCTCCTCCTTTTGGAAGTCGGTTAAAAAAAAGCCGACTGGTGGGTTCTCATTCCTTTGTTTTCCATTATTTTTTGCAACAAAAAAAAGTATTTATATACTCAACGAGTTTTATACAACGATCCCCGATTGTTACGAACTTTTTACATAGGTATATTTGTTTTTTATGCTTTAAAAGTCAGTTGTGTCAGCGATTCGTAATTTTATTGAACTATAAAAATACAGTCCAAATTTTGCCTACACCAATCCTCGATGGGGTAAGTCAATTTCTTTTTCCTGTGTGCAGACGACGGACAGACAGACTCGTGAGTGACTGCAACAGGGATCTACTTCGGGTACAGAACCCTAAAAAATTAAAATAAACAATTGTCAGGCGACACGGCCATTGTACCTACGCTCACAAAGTGAAACCTAATTAAAAAATAAAGTCATGTGTAATGCTGTCCATGACATTGAACAATACCCGCATGATTTGATCGAGTTTACATTTTAAATAGATGCTTATTATCTGTGGTGGCCTGAATGTCAGCAAGTACCGAGCAATCTGCTGGCCGAATAACGGCATTACATTACCCACGCCGAATATAGGGCACGTTTTTAAAACGCTGTTCTTCAAAGTTAAGTCTATCCTAGACTCGCATCTGGGCTTGATAAAACAGCAATTTGTGTGCCAGCCAAACACGTTATTAGAGTCATCATTGGGAATGAAGCTTTACCAGCTATGATGTAAGATGTAACCCTAGGTCATGAACATAGAAATAAAAAAAATCATATATATGTATACTAGCTTTTGCCCGCGGCTTCGCCCGCGTGGATGTCGGAAAATATCCCATGGGAACGTACTATCAACGATTTTTGTGCAGCACCCCCATAAGGTCGCTTTTCGCCTGCACGGCCAGGGGCAGGCGGGTCCTGATTGATGATAATGATTGATGGCATTGTTTTCGTCAACCAATAGCGCTTCGGCGCATATTACAAAAGAAAGGGTAGACCCTTTCTTTTTTTTGTTAACTTGGGTAGCCAAGTTAACAAAAAAAATCTGTAAACAATGAGCTACTAAGAATGTTATTTTTGCCTTCCGTAGCTTTCAAAACGGAACTTTATTTGATTGCTTTGAATGAAATAAGTAGGTATTTTATGAGCCTTGTTTGGTAATTTGAATAACCTGATTGATTTTAAGTATCCTAAACATTTTGAGATGACTTTAATAGTCATGTTGTATTGTTGTATTGTAAGGGCCGTGACTGAAATGCTTGGAATCATAAAGTAGAAAATAAAAAGTTTTAGACTTGTGCTGAAACTATACTAAAGTAAGTTTAGAAATTACGGAGAAGAAAACCTTTTTGTATTTTCATAATATTTAAATATGAATATAGGTAAGTATAGTTATCTACAAAATAAACTATCGCGGAATATATCGATATGTTACCGCTAATGTGCGTAAATCAGTTAGGGCCGTAAGATCAATTGTAGTTTAAACCTCGGAAGAGAGTTTAATCACTGGGCATCGATTATTTCGCAAGATCAAGCAGGTAGTTGATCGATTATTGGCAGTTTAAACCATCGATTCGTTTAAACTAACCCAAAGGGACAGTTAAACTCCTTTGTATGGATTAAACTGACCGTGTGCGTACCAGATGGCATAAATAGACGCGACGACCTTTCAAAGAAATTGCTACAAACAAAACATTTCTACCTGACTGCTTTAAATTCTACGTAGCATCTATTCATTGAAGCTTTGTTTTTGGTTATATGACAGTGACTCGGATTCAGATATCGAAACAATACACAAGTTGAACGATCTAAATACATAGTTATTATAGTAGACCGTATGTCGTTAGATCAAGATACAATCATTGGAATCAATGGAATTCATAAGTCGTTTTCGTGTTTCCGGTTTCAGCAAGAGCTATTTCAAGCGAAATCGGAAGCGAAATATGTCAACCGGATAAGGTAAATTTTATTTAAATTAAGTACTCCTAATTAGTATCTATCAATACAAATGACAGTAGGTCCCAGCCCCAAACGCCTATCTCTGTCCTAATGAGTTTTTTCTAGAGATACGCCCTACTGATACCTACTTGTTATTACTACAGTCAACTAGATCTTTTTATTGCCATTATTTTAGTGAATGGATGAACTAACTTCGAATAAACTAGAGAATGTTGCCATGTGTAAAAGACTAATCGAAGTTTAAATAATCTGTTCATATTGGATCATATCACCATCGATTATATTGTATCGTTGTAACTTCCTAGGTAATCTGCAGACTAACGGCCAAGAATACGGTTAAGTTAATAAAACAGGTTCTTTGCTTGAATAAAACATTCGAATTCATTGTAATTACTTAATTTCGGACCTCAGAGTCCTCAGACTCTATGTCGTCATGGACGACAAGGCTCTCCCCGCCGCTGCCGCCTCCGCCATCGCCGGCGCCGTCGACACCCCTGGCATCAGGGTGCAAATTTGGCGCGTGTCAAGCGCGCCATACTATTAACTATTTTATATAGATTTGTTTTTTTTTATAAATATATACCTAATATATACTTAAGTACTTACTTAAGTGTTTTTGATTTCACCTTCCAATCTTTCTAATCAGTTCGTACTCTCTGTCTGTCTGTCTGTCTGTCACAGCTGGATATCTCAAGAACTACTAATGCTATCAACTTGAAATTTGAAAATTAGCCATATTATAAAAAATCTAGAATACCTATTAGCCATGTTACGAGGCCGTTGCTGTCCATGTAAAGAAATGAGACATTTTCATTTCGAACGAGCAAAGAGGTGGTCAATCACAATAATGCATTATTAAAATTATAATAATATGGTAGTTAGGTATATTATAAACAGGCATTCTCCGAATCTACGCCACAGCAAAGAGCCGTTGCAATACTCTTGATATTTAATCCGTGCCCAATATAATTATTATAAACAATACTTAAGTATACAAAATTATTGAATGAATGAATCTCGTTTGTTCAATGATGACAAAAGACAAAGAAAGTGAACCGTTGTTGGCATTCGACTCGACCATACAGCTGGTCGATGCCTGTCGGAACCTTGTGCGTTTCAACACAATGCAACGTTTTAAGACGGACAAACAATTATCTATAACTAATAACTAATGACATTTTGGCAAACTTACACATTTTGTCAAAATTTAACCAGTATTTGCTATTTGTAATCATTGGTTGAGTTAACTACGGATCAAGAAACCGGCCCTAAAGTAAATCGAAATACAAAGTATTACAATAATAATTTGGATAGAAGAAAACACCAGTTGAAATAAAGGACATGGTTATTACTGATCGAAACTAAGAGAATTAAACGCGCTGGTAAGTAGCCACAGTTTATTATTTTACAGCCAAATGCAAATACGTGAATGAAACCATCAAAAGGAAAATCACACTAGTCCAAAAAACTGACAGTAAAAACACTAGAATTAAAAAAAAAGGTGCTGTAAAACGAGTTCGATTCGCAACAATGGTTTATTTTTATTTTCTCACATAACAACAATATCTTATCATCTAAGTAACTAGGAATAAACTAGGAACAGGTAGTAATACAATAAAAAAACATTATTTTAAATATAAACCTTAGCCTCTTGTTGACTATACCTATTCATTTTATGTTACAATACACTAAAATACTATTTAACTAGGACTCTGCCTAGTCTTTTCCCAACTATGTTGTGGTCAGCTTCCAGTCTAACCAGATGCAGCTGAATACCAGTATTTTACATGGAGCGACTGCCTATCTGACCTCCACAACCCAGTAACTGGGTATTACGATACCCCTTGGTAAGACTGGTTGTCAGACTTTCGGGCTCTGACAACCCGTAACGACTGTCAACGATCCACGAATGACAGCCGGGACCAACGGCTTAGCGTGCTTTTCGAGGCACGGAGGAGTCTCGGTATGTAAAGATAGTCACTCATCCACTGACCAACCCCGGCAAGCGTAGCTTAACCTGATGGACCGACCCGTGCGGCTGTTACAATACAGCTGCACGTGCTCCTCTTTTTAATTACTTTTTAACTAGGACTACTATGAATAATACTGCTAAGAGACACACGCACACACATACCATTATTACACTATTGAAACTAAAAACTGTTGGCACTGTTGGCAAAAAGGTATCTTGCAGCAGTCGTAAATAGCTGATTACTAGGGTAGGCTAGTTCCCCAGGACATTGGGCAATTTTGTATGAAAACAAACTTGTTTCTGAAAATTTTAATTATTCGAACAAATATTGTTCAGTTGGGTAGACCCGAGAAGATTCACATTATTTATGTTACACATTAAACAAATATTTAGATAATTGACATATTTTTTAAAATACCTATTATCTTATTTAATAGTAGAATCGGAAAGCTGGTTTGTGAACCTTGTGTTGAAGGTCCACCACTAATGTTTTCTGAGACACTCTTTAAGTATGTCATTATTTTCGTAAAAATGTTACATCTGCTGTCTGTCTAGTGTCTTGGTCATTGTCTTTAATTGAGTTCAAACGCTTGAAGCCGTGCAGAATATCCCTGTCAGCCCGTTTGGAATAAACAAAAGACGGCAAAAACAAACGATTAGTTTTTTCAGCCGAGTTGTGCAGTTTGTTTCGTTGGAAATAAAAATCAATCAGGTTAAGCAACGCTTGCCAGGGTTGGTCCGTGGATGGGTGACCATCTTTACATACCGAGACTAGAGATGTGCTAGGAATTACTTATCTGTTAACAAATACATAGTAACTGCAGCTTTACAGATAACCTAGGAACTGAATTCACAGTTCCCTGTTACCATTTCACCGTTTACCATACCATGGCGTTCATTCGTTCATCGTTTATTTATCAGTTATTTTGTTGATGACTGGGAATTTCTCGGGATTTACTTGAGAAGGTCACTCGGTAGTGACGTTAAATGAATATATGCGACAAGGAATTAGCAATTTAAGCCTCTTTGAAATAAGAACTTCATTCAGATGGCACGCGTGTGTGCATTGCCGGTAATAGTAATGACAAAAAATATGTTCGAAAGTATTCTAGGAAGTGGTTAGGACTCGAAAGAAAGAACGCCAGATGTTGATGATTTGTTTGTTTACTACCAACCGACTAGACCGGCGCGGGGGGAGCAGGTAAGTACCGTACCGGCTACTTTATTTGACTCTTGTGCTTGTGTAACAGTTTAAAACTTTTTGTGTATTTTTTGAAAAGTAAAATTAAAAAAGTTAAACAACTAATACAAGCCAGTGATTTAATTATCTAAGTAAGAATCCTTCCATAATGTTTGTTTCATTTACTTCTTTTTCTACTGCATTAAAAGTTAGGTAACCATTGGCTTTTTTGTAACTTATTACTTATTTGCCTAAAATATTACGAAGTATGAATAATTCTATCTAATCAGTTACCATAAGAAGGAAGTTTCTCTGTTAAAAGTAACAGGTAATTTCAGAGCCTAGGAACAAGTTACCTGTTAACAGTATTATCCTGTTAAATCCCATCTCTAACCGAGACTCCTCCGTGTATCGGAAAGCACGTTAAGCCGCTGGTCCGGCTGTCAATCGTGGATCTTTGATAGTCGTTACGGGTTGTCAGAAGCCCGAAAGTCTGACAACCAGTCTTACCAAGGGGTATCGTATTACCCAGTCACTGGGTTGTGGAGGTCAGATAGGCAGTTGCTAATGTTGCTATGGACCGGATGCAGTTGAATACCAGTATTTTACATGGGTAAAATACTGGTATTCAGCTGCATTCGGTTAGACTAATAAGCCAACTCCCCTGGGCCAGAAGTACTCATCCAAGCCCACTTGTTGACCACTATGCGGCCAGACTCCAGATTTGGGATTACGTTCCGCGGCTCATATCTCGTGTTGTCCACACGCCATAAATGCCGACGACCATGCTGGCTTGATTTAAAACATTTTTCATCGGAAAATATGGTGTGTGAAAAATCAAAATCTCTGTAGTCTCTAGCAAAACCGTGAGCAAAACTGACACGAGCCGCTTTATGAGCATCCGTGAGGATGGTTTTTACTGCCGGTTTCCTATGCTTAATGCCGGCCCGACGTAACGCCTGACGCACAGTCGAAAGGTTGCAGTCATATTGTTCTGCAAATAGTCTTGTGGGCATGAAGGGCTGCTCCTCGAAGACTTGGACCATATGCCGCAATCGGTCCGGGGTGATAATTTGCGGCTGCCGGGCACGTGGTCGATGCTCCAGGCTCCCTTCGCTCTCGTAGCGCCGGACCCAACGCCGAACAGTATTCCGCTAAAAAAAGACGAAAATGATCTGTTAATCTTGTTCGTTTAGATACGTTTTCTCCAAATATTACCTACTTAAGGGGCCGTATACGAAATTTTGCCGATTTCGCTAATTTGCGTGAATTATTATTTTTTTACTCAAAAATTTTACATGAAAATCGTAAAAAGTAATTCATACATTGTTTAATCAACTTTCACATGAATTCATTGTAATTTTTTCATACCCTTTAGACGTCAAAACGATTCGTAAATATGTGATATTCTAAACCTATTACAGCAAAAATTCACAAAACAGTCGCTGGTTTAGGTCGATTAATCAAAACTAAACAATTAAAATAAAAAAGTAACTCAGACATTAGATCATAATTGAAATGATCTTTCATGTTGTGCATTAAAACTCATACAAATACTTTATTATAACTGTAAAATTTCGTCTGTAAAATCACGTAAATCAGCGAAATCGGCAAAATTTCGTGTATGGCCTCTTAACACTTTCATTAGGTTGGACAGGAGGGCATTCGCCTGGGTCATCAAAAAAATTTAAAACTGATATGAGTAAAACTTTGTAAAAATTAATTGTGGGATTCATTGCTTATATTAATTTTTCATATTGAGCAAATTTTATATGATCACAAGAACAAAGTAACTTCCCCTTAACAGACGGTAAGAAAACGCACGTGCCCTTAGATATAGCATTACTTTTAACAAATTAAGTTAAATTTAAATTACTCATTAGCCTCCATTTATATTAATTAGGCTAGATTGTAATATTTTAGACAACTTTTTTTTTTTAATGTTCGAATTCACAATTAATAAAAAGTAAAACGTTAGTTGCTGATTTGACTAGAAGTCAAATAATACACCTGTCTAAAGCTAGGATGACGCACTAAAATATTGTTAAATTACATAAATTATGTTTACTTACCGATATATTCAGTGCTTCCGTTATTTGGGCAATATTGAGCCCTTCGTCGTGTAAAGCTATGATGCGAGCTCTATCGACCGTCGATATATTTCTAGTCGAACACATGTTAAAACAAAAATAAACCGGTCAAGAGCGAGTCTGTTGTATGTTATACTTATTAGGTGTGTACCTATGTACAAAAAGTTATGGTTTGTACTCTTTACTCTATTCTTGTCATCTTTTCTTCCTTGTTCTTTTATAAAGCTGTTCGGTTCTATTATATTAAATTCATTTCTTCTAACATTATTCTTTTAATAAGTTTATTCCTCCAACACGTTATCAGCACGAAGAAGCTCTTATTTTAAAAGAAGATAATGTCAGGGAATAGTATGAATTTTCAAGGTATTCAGATGTTAAAAAACCGAGACGGAACCCAACCTGGAAGTTCAAAATGAGGATGCTTCTCATTCATGAGGAGTTGTGGACGTCCATCACTGGGTATGATGATTCTGATAAAACGGCGGAGGATGTGCGCTCTCGTAGTGACCAGAAGGCGTTGTCAAAAATATGCCTTACGGTAGATGGAGGTGCAATTTCGCACGTGAGAAATGCGAAAAACGCTAAGGAGGCTTGGAGTGCTTTACAAAAAGCATACGAGGATAAAGGTATGGGTCGAAGGCTCTCTTTGGAGCGTAGATTATATAAATATACCTTGACCGATTTCCAAGACATAGAATCTTATATCAACGCCGTTATGAGTACTGCTCAAGATCTTGAAGATATTGGTAAGAAGATCGACGATGGATCTCTGGCTGCGATTATTCTCGGAGGATTGACATCTCGGTACGAACCGCTAATAATGGCTTTAGAGAATTCGAATGTTGATGTAACCAGTGAGTTGGTTAAGGCAAAACTATTAAACGAGTTTTCGAAGGACCCTCACCAGAACGAGGTGGCTGCGCTACATTCAACAGGTTCTACAAGCAAAAAGAAGAAGTCTATAATCTGCTTTAAGTGTAGACAACCAGGACACAAAAGTCCCGAATGTCCCAATAAGAAGGACAGGAAGGCTATGAGTGTGTCAGGAAACGTTTTTAAAGGTACAGATTGCCATCATAATGAAAAGGTGGAACAGGCTGTTGTGAAGGAAATGGCTCTCTCTGCGCCGGCTGCAAGTTACGGGAAATGGATTATTGATTCCGGTGCAACCATTCACATGACTCCACACCGCGAGTGGTTCAGCAGTTATCGGCCAGTACAAGGTGGAACGATTACTGTGGCAAATGGACAAAAACTGGCGGCTGTAGGTATTGGTGATGTATCCATTGATACGGATACTTTGGCGAACAGAATAGAGAATGTAGTTCATGTTCCTGATTTGAACTGTAATTTACTTTCAGTGAATAAAGTAGTAGAGAAGGGTTACTCTGTAGTTTTCAATAAAGAAGGCTGCACTATTTATGACTCTAAGTGTGATGTAGTAAACAATAAAAATGTTTTAGCGTATGGTTCTGTAAGTGATGGGCTGTATACTGTCGATTGTTCAATTAAAATGTTCAATAATGTTTCAGCTTATGTGCACTCTGATTGTTCCAATTTTCAGCTCTGGCATAAGAGGTTGGGACATCTCTGTCGAATTGGCATGGATCTACTTAGAAAAGGTCAGGCTATCGGCGTGGAGTACACGAAGGTCGACAAGGAACCATGCATACCCTGCATAGAGGGTAAGCAGTCTAGAAAGCCTTTCAAAAGCTTAAAATACAGGAAGGCTACATCGCCACTTCAATTGGTTCATACCGATGTTTGTGGACCTTTTTCTACAAATTCTTTTACAGGTAATAAATATTTTATTATTTTTATAGATGATTATACACGTTTTACTTTTGTGTATTTTATGTCTTCTAAAACTGAAGTCAAAACTAAGTTTTGTTCTTTTCATTCTTATGTCAAGAGACAGTTTGGTGGAAAAATAAAGACTTTGCGGTCAGATAATGGAACTGAGTTCATCAATAAGGAATTGATGGATTATGTTCAGTCACTGGGTATCGATTGGCAAACGACAGCACCTTACAGCCCTCAGCAAAATGGGGTAAGTGAACGGTGTAATCGTAGCATAGTAGAGAAGGCTCGGTCACTATTGTCACATGGTTTCCTCTCAAAAGCTTTCTGGCAGGACGCAGTGGAGACGAGCGTCTACTTGAAAAATCGATCACCACACCGCGCGCTTAGTGGTAAAACACCATTTGAAATGTGGTTTAATAGAAAACCAGATCTGTCTCATCTTAAGGTTTTTGGATGCAGAGCACTTGTTCATGTTCCATCAAGTCAGAGATGTAAATTGGACATGAAAGCTGAGGAACAGATTTTTGTAGGATATTCAGATGATCCTCATACTTATTATTTCCGGAATGCGGCAACTCCTAGACGGTCACTAAAGTCAAGAGATGTTACATTTTTTTGAAAATAACTTTACTGGACTGAAGGAAAATATTGAGCCTATAGGTACTGTGAACTCTGATATTGTCAATTTGCTTTCCCAGTCACCATCGCCAGCAGTTTTAAGACAAGAAATATTGCCCTCCACTTCATCTGGGAGATGTGAGGTAGATGCTCCTAGCATAGATACTTCTTTCATGGATGCTGAGGATGCTGATGTTGAAATCAATGAAGCAGTCAATGTAGAGGTCAACAATGTTGATGATCAGCAGTCAAGTGAGGCTACAGATTCCTCAAATGAATCTAGTCGATATCCTTCAAGAGTTCGCAAACCACCGGATTACTTCTCATATAATACTCTGCTTGACGATGAGTGCGATGATCCAAATAATTATCTAGCTGCGATTAACAGCAATGAGAAAGATAACTGGATTTTAGCAATGAAAGATGAGTACAATGCCTTAGTCAGAAAGGGCACATGGGTTTTGGTAGACAAGCCAAATCATAGAAAGTGTATTCCTTGCAAGTGGGTTTTCAAATTGAAACGTGATGCGAAAGGTGGCGTTGTTAGGTATAAAGCGCGCCTAGTAGCAAAAGGTTTTCGACAAAGAGAAGTGTCGATTATCACGAAACCTTTTCTCCGGTTGTACGTAACTCATCGTTGCGAACCCTGTTAGCGCTTGCAGTGCAGGAAGATTATAAGGTCCGCCATATGGATGTGGATACAGCTTTTCTGAATGGCGATTTAGAGGAAGAAATCTTCATGACACAGCCAGAAGGTTTTGTAAGGGAAGGGGAAGAGTCGAAAGTGTGTTTTTTGAAACGGTCCCTTTATGGATTGAAGCAGGCACCAAGAGCCTGGAATACAAAGTTAAAACAGACTTTGTCAGTTCTTGGTTTTATGCAAACATCTGAGCCGTGTATTTTTAAAAACAATGCGAACTTAGACTCCTTGGTTCTGGCTGTATACGTCGACGATTTAGTAATCTTGTATAAAAATGAAACTACGTTTGACAATTTCAAATGTCAATTTGAGAAATATTTTTCATCAAAAGATCTTGGACAAATTAATTTCTTTACGGGAATTAATATTCACCATGATAATTATGGAATTAAGCTATCTCAGAATACGTATATTGAAAAGTTGCTAAAGAAATTCAACATGCAAGATTGTAAGGGTGTTTCTACCCCAATGGTCAAGAAAAACCTTGAGCCTGGTATTGGTGAGTGTGAGTACCCTTACAGAGAGTTAGTTGGCTGTCTAATGTTTTTGTCTGTAAATACCAGACCAGATATAGCCTACACTGTGAGCTACTTGAGTCAATTTAACTCTAAATTTGATCAGTCACATTGGAATATTGCTAAAAGATGTCTACGTTATCTGAAAGCAACAAAAAATAGTGGTATTACATACAGGAAAGAAAAAGGTAATACTACAACTTTGACCGGTTTTTCAGACGCAGACTGGGCAAATTGTCCAACTGATAGACGATCCTACACTGGGTTCTATTATGAACTTGCAGGCGGCCCTATTTCGTGGGAAGCTAAAAAACAGCCCACAGTGGCTTTGTCATCCGCTGAAGCTGAATATATGGCATTGGCTACAGCAGTAAAGGATGCGTGCTTTTTAAAACGACTAATATCCGATTTAACAGGTAAGTCCCTTAACATAGTTTTGTATACGGATAGTCAGAGTGCACAAAAATTGGCCATGAATCCGGTTCACCACAATAGGACAAAACATATAGATGTTAAGTTCCATTTTGTCCGAGAAAAAGTGAACGATAAAACAGTTGAACTTAGGTATATGCCCACCGACAGGTTACCTGCAGATGTTTTGACGAAACCTTTGGGTCCAACAAAGCATCGCAGTTGTTTGCAAATGATTGGTATATCCTAGTTTTTGTAATGGTTTTCTTTACTGGTTTTATATGCTTTTTGTGTTATGAGTGCAATGCAATTAACTTTTTGAGGGAGCATGTTGTATGTTATACTTATTAGGTGTGTACCTATGTACAAAAAGTTATGGTTTGTACTCTTTACTCTATTCTTGTCATCTTTTCTTCCTTGTTCTTTTATAAAGCTGTTCGGTTCTATTATATTAAATTCATTTCTTCTAACATTATTCTTTTAATAAGTTTATTCCTCCAACAGAGTCGGACTCGCGCACCGAGGGTTCCGTACCATCATTCATCATATGTAATTTTTGTTCATGATTTCTGAAAAAGTGTGCTATTTAGAGACATCGTTTTATTTTCCTGTAATCTTTACATAAACTTCTATCACATAGAATAATTTCAAATTTTTCGCTTTGCAAACTTCGGAGATAAGGGGGGGAACGGTATTTTTTTTTACATTTTTCATCAAAAGTCGAAAACTATGCGGGCTAAAAAAAAAGAAAAAAAATGTTTGAGAATGTGCAAAGAGCGCTCTTTCATATGATCGCTCTTTCCAGTTGCAAAAAAAATATAAATATTTTTATTTTTTTCTTATTTGCAAAATAGTTGGGTAAACGTCATCTAAAACTGTTCCAAATTTCAAGTTGATAGCATTAGTAGTTCTTGAGATATCCAGCTGTGACAGACAGACAGCCAGACAGACAGACAGACAGACAGACAGACAGACAGACTGAGTCACACCATAAGGGTTCCTTTTTTACCATTTTGGTACGGAACCCTAACAAGACGCGACGCAATCTTTAGAACTGCAAGATGCAACTGAAGTTAAACCTAGGTAAAAAAAGGGCCATTGTTCATTTTAGGGTCATCCTTTCTTAGGCGATATTCTTCGCTCATTGGTCAAACAAAAACAATTAACTTTACAACAATGTGCTCATCCTTCATTCATTGGTCAAACTGAATAAGGGTGTTGCAATCTACTATTTCAACGTTCAAACGAAAAAGTTTTGAAAGTGATAATGCACAGCGCCACGTGATTGTACATGTGGAAAACATAGGGCCGAACTCAAATCGCTACGATATATCGTTACCGTGTATAGTAGGCATAAAGCTACCAGTCGGCATGATTTTTTCCGACATCTTCAACAGTCGTCGTCATATTTCAGACAATTTACACAAAACCATAATGAATTACACTGAATCACTCCGTTCATTGGAGAAAACCGTATGAAAATCCGTTCGGTACTTTTTGACATTATCACATTCAAACAGACACACTTACGCGGCGGGGGGACTTTGTTAATTACTTAAAATTTATTATGCCAGTCACGCTCTAATAACAAATAACTTTTGTCCGAGTGTCCACTCGTTCAAATAATTTCCTCGTAAAAACTTCGAATGAAATAAAGACTAAATGTTACCTCAAGATTCGAACTATGACTACATTTCCAATCCCTTAAATCTCTTAAAAAGAGGTAGTTACACAAACATTTGTCAACCCCTATTGTAACCCCTCAAAAACGCTGTACCACATATTTCTTTATTTCCTACCAAAAGCATAAATTTGAATTTTCATATCCCTACCTTAAGAAATGCTGGGTTTCCCATCTTTCATCCCTTATATCACCCGCTGTAGTATTGTTTTTGAAAGTTTCCTGTGTCCTTTCCCAAGATGCTATATAAAGCCTTGCCAAATTTTGTCGAAATCCGTGCAGTTTTGTAAATTTTAAAATCAACCCCTATTTTACCCTCTTAGGGGATAATATTTCAAAAACGCTGAACCGCATATTTCTTTGTTTCCTATCAAAACCATACATTTTAATTTTCACATCCCTAACTTAAGAAATACTGAGTTTCCATACAAACTTTCATCCCCTATATCACCCCCTGTAGGATTATTTTTAAGAAAAAAAGTAGTTCATGTCCTTCCCCAGGATGCTATATAAAGCCTTGCCAAATTTTATCGACGTCCGTGCAGTTTTGTAAATTTTAAAATCAACCCCTATTTTACCCCCTTAGGGGATAATATTTCAAAAACGCTGAACGGCATATTTCTTAATTTCCTACCAATAGCATGAATTTGTTATCCCTAACTTTAGAAATACTGGGTTTCCCTTACAAACTTTCATCGCCTATATCACCCCCTGTAGTGTTGTTTTTGAAACTATCCTATTTCCTTTCCCAGGATGCTATATAAAGCCTTGGAAAATTTTGTTGAAATCCGTGCAGTTTTGTAAATTTTAAAATCAACCCCTATTTTACCCCCTTAGTGGATGATTTTTCAAAAACGCTGAACCGCTTATTTCTTTATTTTCTATCAAAAGCATACATTTTAATTTTCACATCCCTAACTTAAGACTTACTGATTTTCTCATACAAACTTTCATCCCCTATATCACCCCCCGTAGGATTATTTTTTAAGACAAAAAGTAGCACATGTCCTTCCCCACGATGCTATATAAAGCCTTGCCAAATTTTATCGAAATCCGTGCAGTTTTGTAAATTTTAAAATCAACCCCTATTTTAACCCCTTAGGGGATGATTTTTCAAAAACGCTGAACCGCATATTTCTTTATTTCCTACCAAAATGCATACATTTTAATTTTCACATCCCTAACTGAAGAAATACTGAGTTTCCCATACAAACTTTCATCCCCTATATCACCCCCTGTAGTATTATTTTTGAAAAAAATAGTATGCTATGTCATTCCCCAGGATGCTATATACAGCCTTGCCAAATTTTGTCGAAATCCGTGCAGTTTTGTAAATTTTAAAATCAACCCCTATTACTATATTTTACCCCCTTAGGGGATGATTTTTCAAAAACTCTGAACCGCATATTTCTTAATTTCCTATCAAAAGCATACATTTTAATTTTCACATCCCTTTTTTTTTTTTTTTTTTTTTTTTTTTTTTGAGGGTGGGAAATCATCAAATAACTTCTCCCGCTCTGGGTGGAGCGGGAGGGCGTGTCAGACTTTTACTGACTAAAACCCACCCGTGTTCCTTCAGTTGCCTATGCCAGGGCCGCGGTAACCCTTTCAGACAACCCGCGACCCCAGCGGCGTCGGCCCTATTGGGCCCCGTCACTTGCTGACATCTCTTTGAGGCGCGCGTGGAACACGACGCGCCGTCGACTCGGGCCTGGTCCTTACCGGACGGCGAGCTACCCGCTGCTCACCGTCCGCAGGCCCGCGCCTACGGTGGCCGGAAATCGCCCCGCGATTCCCGCCGCCCAGGGCGTCTCCTGCGGCGACTGAGGGCGTGAGGCTGCCTCTCCCTCACGCGTTCCGCCTCCTCCTTCGCGAGCATCACTGCTTCGCAGAAGGAGGTGACGGCCTCCCATGCACTCTCGCTCCGAACCATGGCCTGGACCAGGCTCGGACGCGAGAGATCGCCGCCGCCGATCGCCTCCGTGAGAACACGGCGGTGCTCTGCCCAAGCCGAGCAGACCTCCACTGTATGCTCCACCGTGTCCTCCGGGCGATCCACACAATGGAAACACCCGGGCGTTTCCTCCCGCCTTATGCGAAACAGGAACCTCCCGAAACAACCGTGTCCGGTGAGGACCTGCGTCAGGCGGAAGGTGAGGACGCCGTGGCGCCTCTCTAACCACTCCTCAAAGAGGGGACTTATCGCCGCTATTGTGGCGTGCCCAGCGCTGGGTTGCGACAGTCGCGCTCTCCATGCCGCCATGAGATCCCGCCGGAGCTCTGTCCGCTGTACCGTGATTTCTCGCGGCAGCGGAGTTACGCCCCGGCGCTTCGCCTCCTCGCGCCACTCCCACACGTGCGCGAGGACCTTTGCCTCCAGATCCCACGGCGGCAATCCGGCAAGGAGGCTCGCCGCCTCCCGGGAGACCGTGCGGTATCCCCGGACTAGCCGGATGGCCATGACCCTCTGGGACGCGTTCAACCTGCCGGCTGGTCCCAGCCTTAGGGAACGCGCCCACACCGGTGCTCCGTAAAGGGCCATGGACCGCACGACCCCCGCGTAGAGCCTCCGGCAGGAGGCGTTTGGACCCCCCAGATTGGGCAGGAGCCGCCTCAAGGCAGCCCCAGCCCGTGCCAGTCTGGGAGCCAAACGTCGGAAATGCTCCACGAAGTTCCACCGGCTGTCGAGGACGAGTCCCAGGTACTTCATCGTCGACCCGACTCCGATGTGAACCCCTCCCACCGTTATATCGGAACCCGACGGTGGCGCATTCCGAGGACCATGAAAACACATGGCCTCGGACTTGTGCAGGGCCACCTCGAGTCCCAACTGCCGGATCCTCTCCACGACTATCGCAACCCCGCGTGTCGCTAAGTCAGCCGCCTCCTGGTGCGACCTTCCCTGCGCCAGGACCAGCGTGTCGTCAGCGTAACATACTACGCTGACGCCGCTAGGGAGGTCGGCGCGCAGCACCCAGTCGTAACCGATGTCCCACAGATGCGGCCCCAGGACCGATCCCTGTGGGACACCGCACGACATCTCTCGCCGGTTCCACTCTCCCTGATGACCGGGGTATATGACGGCCCTGTCCGTCAGATAGGCCTCGACCACTCGACAGAGGTAGGTCGGCATTCGGTGATACCGGAATGCCTCCCTGATGCAACTCCAGGGCAGGGTATTAAAGGCGTTGGCGATGTCTAAGGACACCGCCAAGACGACCCCACCCCGGGCCACTGCATCCCCCGTCGTGAGGGCTCGCACGCGCATGATGGCGTCCACCGTAGAGCGCCCCTTGCGGAAACCAAACTGGCTCTCCGCCAAATCCGGCCCCTCCTGCACCAGCCACCCGACGAGGCGGTCTGCAATGACTCTTTCAAAGAGCTTGCCCACCTCGTCGAGCAGCACGATGGGCCGGTAAGCGGACGGAGAGTCCGCAGGGCGCCCCGGCTTCTTAATGAGGACCAGTTTCCCCGTCTTCCAGCGAAGTGGAAACTGGCCCCTCTCCAAGCATGCGCTTAGGAGCCCCCCTAGTCGAGGCCCGAGAGCCCCAAAGGCCAGAACCCAGGCTCTTCCAGGTAAGCCGTCGGGTCCTGGGGCGGTATTTTTGGCACTGAGCCTACGTACCGCCGCTCTCAACTCTACCTCG
Source organism: Cosmia trapezina (assembly GCA_905163495.3). Taxonomy (NCBI): domain Eukaryota; kingdom Metazoa; phylum Arthropoda; class Insecta; order Lepidoptera; family Noctuidae; genus Cosmia; species Cosmia trapezina. The sequence goes on along the minus strand of LR991041.1, from coordinate 4,121,851 downwards.
GTCACTTCGGGAGTATCGTCGTCGTCGTCGGTCTCTTGGTCCGCAGCGGGCACCGCATGAGGCGGAGCCATAGGCGGGGGAGTATGTTCCCCTCGCGAAGGGAACAGAGCGCTCACCACGTCCTCCACGAGCTCGGGCCGGAGACTCTGCGTCAGCGGGGGCGCCCATGGGCGGAGTTTCTCCCGCACCATCTTATAGGGGCGCCCCCATGGGTCTCTGTTCAGAGTCTCCAGCGACTCCTCGCGGCCCAGATCCCTGGACCGCAAGATCTCCGCTCGGAGGGCGGTCTTCGCCACTCTGTACCCCTCGTACAGCTCCGCCTGAATGGCTTCCGTATCCGGAGGACGAATACGGAGCCTGCGGTGCCTGGTGTACCGGTGCCGCGCGGCAACGCACGCCTCGCGCAGAGCCGTCAGCTCCGGCGACCACCAATACACCTGGCGAAAGGCGCGACTGGGCTGGACCCGGGGCATTGCCACGTCGCACACCTCGGACATGGCCTCCCGGAACCACTCCGCCTCGTCGTTGATGTCGGCAGGCCTGTCCGGTGGTGACACCCAGGCCTGCACGATCGAGGCTTCCAGGAGGAGCTCCCGGTCCAGCTTCTTCAGCGCCCACCGCGGACCACTCGGGGCCTGTCGAACCGGCGCGCTCGAGGTATGGGCGGAGACATCAAACCGGATGTACCGATGATCGGAATAGGTCTCCACCCCCTCCATGACGCGCCAGTCAACCACGTGCGGCAACAGGGCGGGGCTGGCGAACGAGATGTCCACCACCGATTCGCCCCGCATCCGCACACACGTGGGGACAGAACCCCGGTTTAGGACGACCAGGCCTGTTTCCAGAGCCCAGTCCTCCACCATCCTGCCCCGTGTGTCCGTATACCGGGAACCCCAAGCCACATTCTTGGCGTTGAAGTCCCCGAGGACAAGCACGGGAAGGGAACGAAACCCGACGACGACGGTTTTCAACTCCGCAAGGGAGTTGTGGAACTCGGCGAGAGTTCGGCTCGGGGAGAAGTATGTCCCCACCACGACAATCCCCCCGAACCGTGCTGCAACGCAGCCCTGTCCCTTCTTGACGGCTTCAAGGGACAGGGTACCGGCGGCGGCCGACGAAATGAGGGTCACTGAGCCGCTCAGGTCCTCCACCCAGTAATCACTGGGCGGGACAAAGTACGGCTCAGCGACCACGGCGATGTTAATCGACCACTGCGCCATGCTCTGGAGCAACAGATCCTGAGCGGCGGCGCAGTGGTTGATGTTCGCCTGGAGGAGGCGTAATGGGGCCACTACTGGCATTCCATTTCAGCCCCCTCCTGAGCCCCCTGTGAGGGCTCCGCCGCAGTGGGTACGGCGGCGACGGCAGTGGGGGCGGCAGCGACGGCGCCTGTGGCGGCTGCGGCGGTGACGGCGGTAGAGGGGGCGGAGGGCTTGCCCTTGCCCCGGGCTTTCGTGGGTGGACCACAGCCCTTGCTTCCAGCCCGGTGATCGGCCGGCTTGCCAGCTGCCGCACATAGGTAGCAGTGCGGCGTGGCATTGCACGAGCCGGCCTTGTGACCGGGCTGACCACAACGGAAGCAATTACTGCTGCGGTCCACCTCCGAGGTGCATTTAGCTCCCACGTGGTTGCCCACTTGGCAACGGAAGCACCTCAGAGGTCTGGGTTCCAGCAGTTTTACCCGCGTGGAATCCCAGCCCACCTGGAATCTTGGGCCCTCCCCAACGATTTTGTTGGCCGCCGATACGGGGCAGCTCACCGTAACGGCTCGCAACCCCGTGGAGTCTGGACGGATGGTGCCTACCTTCACCTGCTCGAAGGCGCACCCCCCAGTCTTGACCACGGCGGCCACAACTTCCCCCTCCGTCACGGAGTCGTCCAGACCCAGGATGCGCATGTCAGCGCACTTGGCGGGTCTGGACACTCGGGCTTCGTCCGCATTTAAGGACGCCCTGAGCTTTTCAGCCAGAGCGTCAGCGGTCGGGCCACTGGCCGCACCGGGGATCTCGAGCATACGAGCCCCAGTCGCCGTGACCCTAATACGCATGCCCTTAGTGACCCCGATCTCCTCCAGGTTCACCGCCGCCCGCGCCTTGGTGAGCACGTCGCGGTAGGACACGCCCTTCTTCTCCGCTTCCGGCTGTAGTGTGATCACTACAGCTGCGGACTTTGGGGCGCGCAACCTCGCCGCGACGCTTCGCTCCTTGCGCCGACGCCGCCTCTCCTTTCGCTTGGCCGCCCTTGCCGCCTTGCCCTCCTTCTTCTTCTCCCCGGCTACCTGCCATTCGGCGTCAGCCGGAGGAGATTTAGAAGGCGGGGGCGGCCGCGTCGTCGTCGCCGCCACAGCCGGGGCCTTCTCAGGCGCCTTAGCGGGCGCCTTCGCAGGCGCTTTCGCAGGCGCCTTTGCAGCGGCGGCCCCGCCCTTCGCCTGCCCCGCTGACCCAGGTTTGGGCGTGGCAGCCGTGGCGGCGTACGATGCCGCCTTTGGCTGGCCCGAGGCCTGCCGGCTCGCCGCTAGCGGGGGCCGGAGGACAATGCCCTCCAGGACCGAGAACCGGCTGTTGAAGGCAGCCAGCTCCTTCCGCACCAGGGTCAGTAGCCTCTCCTCTGCGGGCCCGAGCCCGCTCTGCCCCTGCTGCGCCCCCTCTTGCGGCACCTTCTGAGGGCCGGCATCGCGGAGCCTGGCCAGGTCCGCTCGGAGCTCCTCATTCTCCTTTCGGAGAAGCTCCATGGCGGCTGTCAAGCGGGCGACCTCCGCCCGCATTTCCGACATACCGTCCGGCGGAGGCCCTTGGAGCAGGACCTCCGCTGCCGCCATAATGGAGGCCTTGGCTGCAGGTATGGCCTTGTCATTGGAAGATTGTTTCTTCTTCAAGGACACACACTTGACTGCAGCAGCCACGACCTCCTCAAACCTGGCCCGCTCCGAGTTGGGGCCACCAGTGGCGTCCGACTCATCGCCAGACGCCTCGATGGCGCTCCCCTCGGCCGACCCGACTGAGCCGTCCACCGGTACGGTATTTGCCCGGCCCTTGCTCTTTTTCCGGGTCCACCCTAGGCCCCGGCGAGCATACTTAGGGGCCGAGCCCTTTCCGCCATCCGACGAAGACTCCTGGCCCTCCCCCGGATTCAACTCCACATTCCGCTTCAGGAAGGCACTCCTCCTACCAGCGGCCGCCACCAATACGCACTCCGGGCTCTTAAAAGAGCCCTTCGCGCCCTTCGCTCCCGATGCGGCGTCGGACTCCGACCCCGCATCGCTCCTCTCCTTCTCCTCTTCTCGTCTTTGGGTTTTGTTTAAATTTTCCATTTTTGTTCCCACGAGTATTTTACTTTGTGTACCTGCTCAAAACTGTGTGGTTCGCACTAGCGACTAATTAAGCTACCCATTAATCAAGCTACCAACCTCCCTCACGGTGCGCCGCCGCTTGGAGGTTTGGGGTAATTTTTTATAGAGGTTTTCTTCCTCGCGGTCCGGGCGGTTAAGCCAAGACCCTCGACCCCCGTCAAAAGTCAGAGACATGACCTTGAACGATCTTCGGGGCTACGAGACTAACGGTGGCAGAAGGAAATGACGAAATGAAAATGGAAATGATGATGGGAATGGTGATGGTGGGTGATGGGATGGGAATGATGATGTGGTGAATGATGAATGGTATATGGTGGCGGGGATGATGATGATTGATGGTGGATGATGGGATGGGAATGATGATGTGGTGAATGATGAATGGTGTATGGTGGCGGGGATGATGATGATTGATGGTGGATGAATGGCTTCCTTCTGCCTGCCCGGCGGCAGGGTTAGTGCACACCGAGCCCGTTCTTACTCCGCCGCTGTGCGTCTCTGCTTAGAGCAGAGGGACACACGTTGGAGCGTTCCTCCGACAGGATATTAGCATACGGGCAACGAAACCCCTTAGGCACTTGTGCCTAAGGGGAACCATTGCCCGCATCCCAGGGTGCACCGTCCCGAAGACTGGCCTTCCCCACGGACGTATCCGAAGGGAATTCCAGCCCACGGGAACTCGGGGAGGTTTCCTGTCACCGCACCCCATTTTCACATCCCTAACTTAAGAAATACTGAGTTTCCCTAACAAACTTTCATCCCCTATATCACCCCCTGTAAGATTATTTTTGAAAAAAAAAGTAGCCTATGTCCGTCCCCAGGATACCATCTATAGCCTTGCCAAATTTTATCGAAATCCGTTTAGTGGTTTAGGCGTGAAAAGGTAACAGACAGACAGACAGACAGACAGACAGACAGACAGACAGACAGACAGAGTTACTTTCGAATTTATAATATTAGTATGGATGGTCATGAAATATTTCTGACGAATAAAATACGTATTACTTACTACTTATTTCTACTGAACGTTTTAATAAATATTTATAGCACATGGACGTATAATAAAAATATAAGAGAGAAAGAGAAACCGTGCGTCTGGGTAGGTCAGGTAGGTAAATAAATACACCGGGTGACGCTGACGCAAGTGCGTATCCTCAAACGTCAGTTTAGTATTCTTGTGGACTTTCCTGTAATACCACTAAGTACTTACAATCTTTCCTGTGTGCCTGACCCGCGCCACGTCTCTATCCCTCCATCTACGTCACACGACAAACGGGAAAAGCTGTATATTTAAGCCGAAGTCTAAATCAATATCGGGTATTCATAATTTAAGTTTTATAAAAGAAGGTCGAAGTTTTAAAGTCGGGAATTAGAAAATAGAACTTTTTTTTTAAATAAGTGAAGGTTGCATAACATTAAGGGCGAGCGCGCATTGCGGTGCGGTGGAAAACGTTCCGGTAGTTCTGCCGCACCGGTAAAACAAACGCAGTCTCGGGTCCGCGCACTGCGGGTGAAAAAACGCATGTTTTTTCATTCGAGTCTCACTGTGATGCTCGCAAGACGTCGCGCGTCGTCGTAAATAAATTCGCAATGGACTATCAAACAAAAATGACTATCTACACATATTTACTGTTGCACAAAAAAAGAGTACCAAAACGGTATTGGGTGCACCCCTTGACGGCCTTAAGGCCTTTAAAGGGTTTTTTTTTTGTGAGATACGAAGATTTACGTCCGCATCCAAAAAAAATTTCGGGTTATTACATGATGAGCGTTACAGCTTTCGATCATCTGTTAGGAATCAATCTGCCTAGCCTTTTCCATAATACCAGTATTTTACATGGAGCGACTGCCTATCTGACCTCCACAACCCAGTTACTGGGTAATACGATACCCCTTGGTAAGACTGGTTGTCAGACTTTCGGGCTTCTGACGACCCGCCGTAACGACTGTCAAAGATCCACGAATGACAGCCGGGACCAACGGCTTAACGTGCTTTCCGAGGCATGGAGGAGTCTCGGTATGTAAACATGGTCACCCATCCACGGACCAACCCCGGCAAGCGTAGCTTAACCTGATGGATCGACCCGTGCAGCTGTTATTACTGAGCCACGAGCTCCTCCTTTACCTACACTGCAAAACATTAATTAATCTCACCTTTTATTAATGATTTGGTATTCAGTTAAAATCAATATTCTTAACATATTACTTAGTATTGAAGTAAGTAATAAGTAGGTACTAGCAGGAACAGCTGTGCCTGAAACAGGTTTTATTTACTACTGAACCTAATTAATAACTTATAGCATAAACCTACCTATTGTTATTAAAAGATTTGATAACAGCAGAAATTAAAATTAGTAGTTAGTTAGTTTTATTTTCTGATGAAGTTAACTCGTTCCAATTTCCAATGCAAATATCATAAACTTCTTCCCACAACCTTGTCTTCAATATTCGGTCCGAATATTCCGGAATATGTTTATTCCATATTGCTGGTCTGTCTCCGATCACACTAATTAAAATTTCAATGTCTAAATCAGTGATCGACGCCCGTGCTACCATCGCATCGCCGGAGAAACGGCAGGCACCGACATGTCCGACATATTTATCCCTATTGTGTCGCGAAAACAATTGAGCAGAATGAGCTGCTTGGTTGCTGTGTTGCCAACTTTAGTTTTTAGGGGATCGTACCATATTTTGCTAAGAACTGTAAACAAAATAGTAGGTACGCATTGAAATAAAAAAAAAACAATTATTAAATGATTTGAATATCTAACTAACATTCAAGCGAAAGTGTTTTTATTTATACCTCTGCACGGGCGAAGCCACGGGCAAATGGTCGTTGATGAGTCAGTCAGTCAGTCAGTCAGGACTTCTCTTTTTATTAATATAGGTAGATAGATAGATGATATATAAAGCAGTAAGTATGATAATACAGTACAATAAAATTTCCTTCATAGTATGACCGTATTATATAAAATCCAAAGAAGTTGTTATTGAATTTTTATATCGACAAACATAATTTTTATATTTTGTTATTAAAAGATTGAGAGATTTGGAAAGATCGTGTATTTTGTTTACGATTTGGAATACATCGATCGTACAGCTCCAAAAAGATATAAATACAATTTAAATCGTACGGTTGGCAACACTGTCGGTGTCTCGGGACTCTCGGCGGGGTGTTCGGTGCGTTTTTTTCACCGTAGTGCGCGGTACTTCATATATTTCTATGCGATACAAAAATACGTGCGGTGGATTCGCCGGAAATTTTGCAGCGGCTGGCCTACGGTGACTAAAACGCATGCGTTTTTGTAACCGCAGTGCGCGCACTTCAAAGACATTCCATACTTCACAGATTATGCGGTAGAAAAACGCACCGCAATGCGCGCTCGCCCTAATAATAGTACTACGCACAGGCACAGTACCTACGCACAAACAGCGTCGGTACTTTTTTAATTCGGCCAGTGCTCCAAAATCGTGCGGACGCTGCGCGCGTTTAGCTGTCGGATAGTGTCCCGCGCCAACTCTCGTTACATAATTAAAAAAAAAAACTGCGGTGTCTGGTTATCGGTCGTGTTCAGTGATTTTGTGTTTTGTTGTTAATTTTTATTAGTTTGACATTTTATTTATGATTTGGTGAGTTATTTTTTATTATTACCTAGATTTAAAAAAAATTGCTAAGTACCTACACTTTATTTATGTTTTTTTTGTGTAGGTAGTTTTTAAGGTTAAGTATTTTATTTTTTATTCAGAATTTTAGGTATTTATTAAAAAAAAAAAAAAAATGTTGATCTAATTCATGCAGTAGGTAATATTAATAAGACAATAGAAAAATAATTCACTCTTGTAACAAAATTCTTGTTATTTTTTTTATTCATTACATTTAACTGTCTGTAATTTGAGAAGACAGAATTTTACTTATAGACGACCCACATTTTCTTAAAATTTTTCCAAATATGGCACGAGAAAAATTTTGGAGGGAAAATCGATTGCGATTTATTTTTGTCTTACCTTCAAGGTGAATTAAAAAAAAAACTTTTATACTCGTGGTTTTTATCATAAATTGAATACTTCTTTCTTACTTCTTCTTCTTATGTAATAGTATAATAAGTTTACTAATCTCAGTAGATAATCTCTGAAATCGACGCAATGCGGTTCAAAATATTTTTCCAGCCAAAATGAACGTTAGTTGTTTTTTTGTTGTTTTATGAAGTATCATACATTGCCAATAGCTGTGAAAAATTGGCAAAAACACAAAAAAAAGCGTTTCTGAAAAATGATGGTTACCTATACTAAAAAGGTTTAGGTAGTGAAATAAAGGTAAACAATCTTGATGTGTCTTTTATCTTTTTTATTTTAAAACCTCAGTTTAAAAATAAAATGCAACTAAAAACCAGTGTAAATACAACAATAATGATTACTAAATCAATTGAACCAGGCTTAGTGTGTAAAAAGTCACATCAAGATTGTTTACCTTCATTTTACTACCTAACGCTTCTAGTATAGATACCAAGGTATGTATACCTAAACCTACTTACCTAAAACTATAAGTAGGTACTCTGATTTTTAATTTTTTAAGCTAAAATGACAACAACATGACTAAAATGTAAAAATGTCAACAAAGGTCATAGCTGTCATTTTGCTTATCAAATTAAAAATCAGAGTACCTACCTACTTATAGTTTTAGGTAAGTAGGTTTAAGCACCTTGGTATCTATATTAGAAGGGTTAGGTAGTAAAATAAGTACCTCTAAAAAACTTGGGAATTAAATATTTTCAGACAACGTGGTTTAAATCTGAATATTACGCTAGGTAAAATACGAAACGCTTTGAAAGCAATTGCCACTTGCCTGTGTCGGGGCCACACCAACGTCAACGCCCACCATCGCCATAAACATCGCGGTAATTATTCCGATAACTATCGCGATAAATTGAGTGGCCACACTTGAACGCCGCCACCGAGTTATCGCCACGTCAATCGGCAATGTGAATGCCGTTGTAATATTATCGATCGCTATAAGTTGTGGCTACACCTACGGCCTACGTCCATCATCGCGATAGTCAACGGCGTTTCCCGTTGGTGTAACCCCAGCAGACTGTGCCGTAGCTTCCGTCCCTAAATAGGTACAGACAACAGCACATCAGGTTATACCAAACTGTCAAATTTCTCCAAATGATTTTAAACCTTTAAATGTTGACGGTTATGTTCAAAATTGAATGAGAAAATTTGACAGTTTGTAGTAACTTGACCTGCTGCTGTGTGTACCTACTACTACCTACCTACTTTATTTTGTTACTGCATAAGGTTTGATTTTTATTATTGACAGCAACTTCTGCTATAGGCAGCATCGGAAACGATATGGAAAGTTATTTTCGTAATGCCGATGTCGAAAATTACCGATCTTATCGACAATAGATATCTAACCTATCAACTTCTTAACTTAGATTTGTTACCAAGATACCAACAACGCAACGGTTTGTTTCGGTAAGCATATTTCGATTGATTTTTATACATTGAGATGCCGCATGCCGGGACCGCACTATACGGACATTACCGTTGATTATCGCGTTGAAGGGCGATAACCGTAGGTGTAGCCACCACCTACGGCGATAATTTGACAACGGCATTCACATTGCCGGTTGACGAGGGGTTTGTATTCAATGAGCATTGACGTTGACTGTTCAAGTGTAGCCACTCAATTCATCGCGTTAAACAACGGAACAGTTACCGCGATGCACGATGTTTAAAGCGTTTATGGGCATTGACGTTGACGTATAGTGTGGCCCCGGCATAGTCTGCGACATTTTCGTAGAACAGTTTCTTTGCAGTCGGGAAGTTGCAGACCGAAATTAGTTAGGATTGAGTAGGTAGGGAGTAAGAACTTAAGGATCCTCGAATTAATCAAGTTTTGGAAATTTTGCACACCTACCCTCATATTAATTTACCTAACTTTCAACACTAAAATAAGTTTGTCATCAGCACGAACCCTCATCAATACACAACCTGCCTAGCCTTTTCCCTACTATGTTGGGGTCGGCTTCCAGTCTAACCGGATGCAGCTGAATACCAGTATTTTACATGGAGCGACTGCCTATCTGACCTCCACAACCCAGTTACTGGATAATACGATACCCCTTGGCTTAGTAAGACTGGTTGTCAGACTTTCGGGCTTCTGTTGACCCGTAACGACTGTCAAAGATCCACGAATGACAGCCGGGAACAACGGCTTAACGTACTTTCCGAGGTACGGAGGAATCTCGGTATGTAAAGATGGTCACCCATCCACTGACCAACCCCGGCAAGCGTAGCTTACGGATCGACCCGTGCGGCTGTTATTACTTAGGCCCGAGCTCTCTAAATCCTCATCAATCATATAAAAATAAACATGATTATACGTTGTCATGAATTCTAGTGTTTAACGACCATTGCAATAATTTTTTAACATTGGAAATGTTTTTTCGATCGCTCTCGTATGTAACATAAGGGACCTATTTTCAAAAAAGCCGATGCCGATTTCGGTTACCTATTTCTAAATCAATATAGTTAATTGAGGTGTCAAAATGTTTGTATTGACGAGAGGGGCAATTCCCGTATTTTTAACAACGTTCGCAATCTCATCTCAGACTATCTGTCAAAAATTTTATAGCGTTTACCTACATTTTTGACATTTGATTGTCGCTGGCATGTGAATTTGAACGTTTTTAGGTACGAGAATTGGCCTTGAGGTCTACAATGTATGTACAAAAAAGGAAATAGAATTAGTCAAATACTTCTTTAAAATAAAGAAAATGGCTCTAAAGAAGTCATATTTCTGGTAGTACCCCCCAACATCTAGTCTTATTAATGAAATATTGGTGACACGTAGGTAAATTACAAATATTTCTTATAATGTAGGTAAGTAGTGTAGTACGTGTACTTTACTACTAAATCTGACCGATAATGTAAACAGTGCTCAATTTCTAGGCCAATGACCTTTCAGAGAGAGTATGTTGGGGCCATAGACTTATAATTATAAGTCTATGGTTGGGGCACAGAATAAATAGGTAATAGTAGTAACGGTTGGGTTAAGTTCGGCCCTGGGATAAGAGCGTACGGATTCAATTCCCGAATAATTTTACAATATTTATGAATGCTGACAGTAATTATTGTTTTCTACTGACTTCTGCTTATTTTATTCTGCCCCGACCGTCGCGTCGTCGCGTCTAAGTGATATGATCCAAAAAAGTTAGCCAAAAGTATTTTTTTCCAACCAGATAGGTAATTACCAGAAAGAATTCTACGAACTAGCCAATGCTTCGGGTTAGCTACCTGCGTACTTTTTTTTCACAGAACAATAGAATCGAAACCACAAAAAAACTTTTTTACAAAAAAAAAACAACCGACTTTCAAAAAAAGTACTTAAGTACCTACTACAAAGTGAAAAATAACTTTAATTTCGGAAGTCGGTGTCTTTGGATCTGTATTTTAGTTTTTGCCACCGACTTCCGAAATTAAAGTTATTTTTCACTTTGTAGTAGGTACCTACTTAAGTACCTATTTTTTTTGAAAGTCGGTTGTTTTTTTTTGTAAAAAAGTTTTTTATTTTTCACCTTTTAGGTATATAGTGGGTCAATTTGTAATTTATCTAAGTTACAATAGCATTGTCAACTGCTCTTCACCCTTTACAAAATATTGTTTTTCCCGATACAAGGACGTTAATTGTTGAGGAGTTCTTCTAGTAAGGAACCAGGAAAACTGGAACTGATGGTGAATTCACCATCAACTCCACTTCACCATATGCATTGTGACGAGTATAAATTGCCTTATTAAAGTAATCGAATCGCAACCCAAGTGAAATACGTATTATTGAGTAGTTCCAATGGCATTCTGTGGTCTTCCTCATCAATTCCACTTCACCAAATGGTGCTTTCCGGGAGATAATGCACTAGTTACTATAAAAAATACCCAAATCGCTATAGGTGTGCCTATAAAATTTGAGGGTTTCTCTCGATTTCCATGGGATCCCCTCATCAGATTCTGACTTATTGACAATGGGACCACCTCGAGAGCACACCCTTTCAAACAAAAAAAGAAATTTCAAAATCGGTCCACAATTGACGGAGAAATCGGTGTAGGTACATACATAAAAAAAATATAATATACGCGACGAATTGATAACCTCCTCCTTTTTGTTTTTGAAAAGTCGGTTAAAAATGGCTGTCGCGCACGTTGTACCTTATCATTTGTCGAAACTATAAAATACAATATTAATACTTAGGTATTCAAAATATTAGTAAATTGTGTAATTTAACGAAGCTTTCGAAGATGTATCCTGATGATGAAGTTATGTATACACAGCAGCACATCAAGTTACCACAAACTGTCAAATCGTCTCATTCATATTACGCGTCCAGGTTAAAAATCTTTATTTAATAATTAAAAATCTGTATTCCTTATTAAAGAAACCAAACATAATCAAGTTGTGCTTACATGCATGGAACATTTACAGGTCAAAACAACACAATTATTAAATTATAAATAAAAAACTTAATGTATTGTCATTTCCTTCGGTGTCCATTTCCTAATTTCCCGGTATTATTGAGTGAGTATTTATGATAATAATTATTCAACAGTTAATTATCATTTCTAATAACCCTACCTACCTTTTACCTTCGTGGTTTAGAATATGCATGAAGTTCGTAATGTTGATATTATTTAAGAAAAAAAAAAATCAATGTCTAAAACCTTATTAATTACCTTCTTCCTCATTGCCTTCGTTTACCGCCGTTTTTTTTCTATGTAATTTCTTTGTTATCCGTAGAAATGAGGTATAAATCACAAAATCATGAAAGATTATCTATTATGTTATGAATAGAGATCGGATAATCGGATGCATATTAACCTAAAGTTAATATTTGGCTAACAAACTATGGAAGCGGCTTCTTAGCATTTTTTTTCTTAATATAAATACCGGGATTCCAGAAAATGTGGGAATGCACAACTAATCGGATACAGGGTATGGAAACGACTTCATAAATAATGTGGTTTTATTTATTTGGAAGTACCGGGAAATCGGGATTACATAAATATTCCGTTTGTTACACGTGATCCCCGCGAGAAATACAAAGCTGCTGAATTAAAATGGTTGTCCCTGGAAGGTACCGTCACTATATCGGTGGGGTTGTTTTCATGGCTTTCGAGACTGTTAAAGTCGATAGTGGCGTTAAAATGTAAATCCAAGATGGCGGCTGCGAACATTTATCAAATTTTTCGTTATGGGTGTCGTTTTCATGGTTTTCGAGGGTTGTAAAACTGATAGTGGCGTTAAAATGTAAATCCAAGATGGCGGCTGCAAAATTTTCTAACTTTTCGTCATAGGTGTCGTTTTCATGGTTTTTGAGAGTTTTAAAGCCGATAGTGGCGTTAAAATGTAAATCCAAGATGGCGGCTGCGAAAATTTTCTAATTTTTCACCATGGGTGTCGTTCTATTGGTTTTCGAGGGTGTTAAAGCTGATAGTGACACTAAAATATAAATCCAAGATGGCAGATGCGAATATTTTTTAATTTTTCATCATGGGTGTCGTTTTCATAGTTTTTGAGAGTTTTAAAGCCGATAGTGGCGTTAAAATGTAAATCCAAGATGGCAGCTGCGAAAATTTTCTAATTTTTTGTTATGGGTGTCGTTTTATTGGTTTTCGAGGGTGTTAAAGCCGATAGTGACACTAAAATGTAAATCCAAGATGGCGGATACGAATATTTTTTAATTTTTTGTCATAGGTGTCGTTTTCATGGTTTTTGAGAGTTTTAAAGCCGATAATGGCGTTAAAATGTAAATCCAAGATGGCGGCTACGAAAATTTTCTAATTTTTTGTCATGGGTGTCGTTTTATTGGTTTTCAAGGGTGTTAAAGCCGATAGTGACACTAAAATGTAAATCCAAGATGGCGGATGCAATTTTTTTTATTTTTCGTCATGGGTGTCATTTTCATGGTTTTCGGGGGTGTTAAAGCTGATAGTGACATTAAAATGTAAATCCAAGATGGTGACTGAAAAAAATTTCAAACTTTTGTCATGAGTGCCGTTTTCATGGTTTCCGAGGGTTTAAAGCCGATAGTGGCGTTAAAATGTAAATTCAAGATGTCGGCTGCAAAAATTTAAAAAAAAAATGTGATGGGTATCGTTTTCATGGTTTTGGGGGTATTAAAGCTGATAGTGACATTAAAATGTAAATTCAAGATGGCGGCTGCAAAACTTTTCAAAATTTTTATCATGGGTGTCGTTTTCATGGTTTCCGAGGGTTTTAAAGCCGATAGTGGCGTTAAAATGTAAATTCAAGATGGCGGCTGCGAAAATTATTTTTTTTTTGTCATGGGTTTTGGAGTGTGCTAAAGCCCATAGTGGAGTGAAAATGCGTGACGCTTGGCAGATGCTTAGTTAACTAACGCGCGTATCGCGTTTTAACCTGAAAACACGTGTGATAGTAACAAAACCATCAACAGTTTTAAAGAAGGCGATATTTTGCATTAACATTTTAATGTTACTATCAGTTTTAAGACCCTCGAAAACCAATAAAACGACACGCATGACGAAAAATAAAAAATAATTGCATCGGCCATCTTGGATTTACATTTTAGTGTCACTATCGGCTTTAACACCCTCGAAAACCAATAAAACGACACCCATGACGAAAATTAGAAAATGTTCGCAGTCACCATCTTGGATTTACATTTTCATGTCACTATCAGCTTTAACACCCTCGAAAACCAATAAAACGACACCCATGACGAAAAATTTAAAAATGTTCGCAGCCGCCATCTTGGATTTACATTTTAATGTCACTATCAGCTTTAACACCCTCGAAAACCAATAAAACGACACCCATGACGAAAAATTAAATAATATTCGCATCCGCCACCTTGGATTTACATTTTAGTGTCACTATCAGCTTTAACACCCTCTAAAACCAATAAAACGACACCCATGATGAAAAATTAGAAAATTTTCGCAGCCGCCATCTTGGATTTACATTTTAACGCCACTATCGGCTTTAAAACTCTCAAAAACCATGAAAACGACACCTATGACGAAAAATTAGAAAATTTTCGCAGTCGCCATCTTGGATTTACATTTTAATGTCACTATCAGCTTTAACACCCTCGAAAACCAATAAAACGACACCCATGACGAAAAATTAGAAAATGTTCGCAGCCGCCATCTTGGATTTACATTTTAGTGTCACTATCGGCTTTAACACCTTCGAAAACCTATAAAACGACACCCATGACGAAAAATTTAAAAATGTTCGCAGCCGCCATCTTGGATTTACATTTTAGTGTCACTATCGGCTTTAACACCCTCGAAAACCAATAAAACGACACCCATAACGAAAAATTTAAAAATTTTCGCAGCCGCCATCTTGGATTTACATTTTAATGTCACTATCAGCTTTAACACCCTCGAAAACCAATAAAACGACACCCATGACGAAAAATTTTAAAATTTTCGCAGCCGCCATCTTATATTTACATTTTAATGTCACTATCAGCTTTAATACCCCGGAAAACCATGAAAACGACACCCATGACGATAAATAAAAAAATATTTGCATCCGCCATCTTGGATTTACATTTTCAGCAACTATGGGACCAACTCTGGAATCACAAAAAAATTACGATGTTTGATACAAAAGTTCAATACCTATATTTCGTGATTTATCTATATATTTGATCCCACAGTGAAAGTTGCTCATGAGTAGTACACCCTATGAAAATTTAGTAATAAAAAAGTTACCCTTTCAAAAAATACTTAATTTATCAATTCTGGAATCGCGACATTTTGACGATCGATACAAAAGAAAGAAAAAAGAAAAGAAAGAAAAATCGTTTATTCTGCACAAATAAAACGCACAATAGAAACTAAAAAAAAAAAAATAACAAAGACTAGTACACACATTAAAAAAGCATTTATTTTATTGCAAAAGTGCAATCCATATTAGCCAACACCTGAACGCAAGTACCTAACTAAAACATTCGATTCCAAAATCAGAACTTAAAAATTTTCGTACCGGAATCACGGGTTTTTTTTTTTTTTAAAGTGCAATCCATATTAACTAACATCTGAACTTAAGTAAATTATACATTCGATTTTATAATCAGAAGTCAAAATTGGCCGATACCGGAATTCTGGGATTTTTCAATCCAAAAGCCCACTCCATACTTAGCCAACACCTCAACTTTAGGTTAATATGCATCCGATTATCCGATCTCTAGTTATGAATGATATAAGAAAAAAAAAAACAACGTTATTCGTCAATTAATCTGAAACTTAGAAATATCACGGTATGCACAAAATTTGAGAAACACCCTAATCAAGATACAACCTAATACGGACCTGCAAATTGCAAAAAACCCAAAAAATATTGAATTTCGCGGGCTACACAGCGCTATTCTAAACTAGCGGACCCGACAGACGTTGTCCTGTCTGAACGATCCTAGAACCCGACTGCAGCGCCACCTACCTGGTCCAATTGTGTTGATTCTAAGCTACCTCCCCACCAATTTTCAGCCAAATCGGTTCAGCCGTTCTTGAGTTACTTACAAATAGTGTAACTATAGTCCAGTAGAGATATAATATTTTTTCCATTTACCCTTCGATAATTCTAAAGTTTTTTATTTTCGCTGAGTGGATAACTATAGTGAATTCATTGCTATGTACAAAAATGCTAACAGTTTAGAGTTATGCTATAGGTATTAGGTAGGTATTTCCTATTATTTCGTGTTATAACAATGATATAAAATTTAAATTAAAATACTACACTGTTTCTTAATTAGTACTGTCTAAAGTATATATTACTGAAAATGCTAACAGATAGGTACTGTGGAACAATGGAAATCTGAAAATGTCCTTTAACTCATTCAATAAAAAATTTAAGTTTTTCAAATCATTTCCTATACACTTAAAGGGATTAGTTATACCTTACAACAAAAGTTTTAACAGCTAAGTAATATGCTTCACAAGTAATTGTATTTTTACTTTGCAATTAGCGAAATATTGAATTTAAGTTTATAAATTTGCGCCCACATATTCGTGATAATAAGCTCTGCTACCATACAAAAGTTTCAACTTGTACGTGCTATGCCTTTTTGTTTAATAAATAAAATACAATTTGGATATTGTGGCGCGCGGTGTAGGTACGACAATTCGTGCAGCGCGACGCGCGGACGCGGTGACAATCAGACCCACACTCACTGCAAACGTGCACGCGGCTACACATCAAGCTATGCATGTCCAGTTTACACTGACCTCTCATTGTAAGGTAATCTTATACAATGCGAGATCAGCTTATACTGGATATGTATAGCTTGATCTGTAGCCGTGCGTACCTACCTCTATTGAATGAGGCGCAAAATCATTTCATTACAGTCACATCTCACAAATGACTAATACGAGTACAGTCAGCGTCGAAAATATCGGAACGAACAGACTGTTCAAAATGATCTCAAAAACTAAGAAAATTAAACTACTCAATTGGGTAAAGCTCTTGTCAGAATTACAGTGTAATATTATCGTATACTGTCTTCATTCTGAAAACAGTCTGTTCGTCCCGATATTATTGACGCTGATCCAATACAGTCAGTTATTTTTTCTGTTCCATTCCGTGACCGTGACTTCGCCCGCGCGTAATTATCAACAATTGTCAAAAATAGTCAAAATCCCGGATTCCGGGATTCACAGATTTAGAGTTCTGATTATAGGATCGAATGTATATTTATGTATTGATCGTCAAAATGTCGTGATTCCGGAATTGATAAATTAAGTATTTTTTTACCATTACTGGCTAACTTGTTTATCACTAAATTTTCACAGGGGATCATCTACTATGAACAACTTTCACTATGGCATCAACACGTAAATCACGAAAAATAAATCAGCTGGTCGAGTAGGTATTGAGCTTTTGTATCAAACATCGTAATTTTTTTCGTGATTTCAGAGTTGGTCCCATAATGAAAGCTGCTGAAACTGTAAATCCAAGATGGCGGCTGCGAATATTTTCAAATGTTTCGTCATGGGTGTCGTTTTCATTGGTTTCGAGGGTGTTAAGGCCGATAGTGACACTAAAATGTAAATCCAAGATGGCGGCTGCGAATATTTTCTAATTTTACTCTAGTATGTACAAAAATGCTAACAGTTTAGAGTTATGCTATAGGTATTAAGTAGGTATTTCCTATTATTTCGTGTTATAACAATAATATATAATTTAAATTAAAATACTACACTGTTTCTTAATTAATACTATCTAAAGTATATATTACTGAAAATGCTAACAGATAGGTACTGTGGAACAATGGAAATCTGAAAATGTCCCTTAACTCATTCAATAAAAAATTTAAGTTTTTCAAATCATTTCCTATATACTTAAAGGGATTAGTTATACCTTACAACAAAAGTTCTAACAGCTAAGTACAACACAAGGCTTCACAAGAATGTTCAGGCTTCACAAGTAATTGTATTTTTACTTTGCGATTAGCGAAATATTGAATTTAAGTTTGTAAATTTTCGCCTGAACATTCGAGACAATAAGCTCTGCTACCATACAAAAGTTTCAACATATACGTGCTATGGCTTTTGTTTAAATTGCGAATAACTATTTTCCATAACAAGCCGCGTAAGTCAATCTGAGATACTCGTAGAAACAAATGACCGCACCAGTAGGACATACGTTCCAGTCGCAACAAAAATATTCCTCTGACAAACGAATAAAGGTTTCTGTAGTTAGACGATCAGAGACACAAGAGACCATATTATGGGCTGCCGGAATACATAACGACGATTGGAGCCAACAAGTAAGTTCTAGTTGTATTTATAATTCCTACTATCAATATCCTATACCGCATCTAATCCATTCTATTTTTCCTCTATAGAGCCAACACCTCAACTTTAGGTAAATATGCGTCCGAACATACGATCTCTGGTAATAAATAAAGAACGGAATAGAACTTCGAGGAACGGAGACAAACAGTGGAGACTTCTTTAGGACAACATTTTTTCCGGGATAATTAATCTCCCAGAAGAGTAACATTCTGGAATGGCCTACTAGGCAAAAGAACAAGAGGTAGACCTATTACAAGATGGGAAGATGATATAAAAGCAATAGCTGGTCCAAACTGGAGAAAAGTAGCTGAAGACAAAGTCAAATGGGCATCACTGGAGGAGGCCTTCACCCATTCTGGGGTTCCTGCCGGTCGATTCTGTAAACATCTCACCGTGAAAACTTAGGTGAAGTGAGTTTGTTTTTGCTAGGAATTGACACTATTTTGACTTTCGAAAAGCTTTTGATCGGGTTGATAATGACATATTGCTAACTAAACTGGCAGTAGCTGGTTTCTCAGAACCACTGCTGAAATTCTTTGCGAACTACCTGTGTGACCGCAAGCAATATGTCACCTATATGAATGTCAATTCGGATGTTTACTTAGTTACATCGGGCATAGGACAGGGTACTAACCTCGGCCCCCTATTTTTTCTTATAGTAGTCAATGACCTTCCAACATGCGTAGAGCACTCCACCGTTCTGATGTTTGCAGATGATGTAAAAGTTGCTCTCCCAATAACTAGTCGTACTGACACAGTCACACTCCAGCATGATATCGACAAAATTCACACTTGGAGCACTATTAATAATCTCAGTCTAAATATCAGTAAATGCTCAGTCATGTCCTACACTAAAATCAAAGAACCCATACAGAACACCTACACATTAAACAATGAGGCTCTGAAACGTGTTTCCACCGTATGTGATCTTGGCACGTACTTTGATCCACACATCACTTTCAATCAACACATAATACAGATTTGCAATAAAGCCCGAAAAAATCTTGGATTTGTCCTGCGACAAGCAAAAGTATTTAACAATAGGCAGTCCATTACTATACTGTACAACTCTTTTATCCGTAGTCTGCTAGAAACGAATGGTGTTATTTGGAACCCTCATGAAAAAGCTTACACTCTACTTATTGAACAAGTACAGAAGTCGTTTGTTCGCTATCTATATTTAAAGCTATATGGATATTACCCATATATGTACCCAACACCATTCGTGCTAGGAATGGTTACTTATCAAAGTTTAGAGGTTAGGAGAAATCTTACGCTTGTGAAATATTTTATCCGCCTTATTCGTGGTTCCCTATTCAATTCTTCATTGCTAGAATACGTCTCCATCAACGTTCCTTTACCTATCAGGCATATACTTCGCCCTCGCCAGCGTCCTCTATTTTCAGTTCCTCCAGCTGGTTCCGTAACTCTAAAAACCAGTCCCTTATACTTAGCCCTTACCCTTATCAATCATATATTACAGTATGATGAGTCGCTCGATGCCTTTGCAAGTACCGAACTGAGGTTCCTGCAAACTGCTAATGCTTACCTGGAGTCTATTGCCACTCCTAGTACTATCTCTGCGTCGTAGATATTACTTATGTTTTTCTTATGTGTATTAATTTTGTGGTGTGTTTCATCTTGTTTTAAATGTATGTTATAATATTGTTTTAGCTTATATCTGTACCTATATATGACCTATAACTTGTATGTGTAGTATTTTACTGTAAGTGTAAGTTGGTCAGTTAAATAAATAAATAAATAAATAAATAAACTATTGACAGCTCACTCCACGCTCACTTCACCTCAGTTTTCACGGTGAGATGGTTAAAAAATCGCACTGCTGTAGATTAAATAAAAAAATGAAGTACCTAACTATAAATACTATGATATAATACATAGGATACACATAAAATTATACTAAGTAAGAGACAAATAAATAACATAGAATGAACTAAACAAAACTAACACATACATAGGTTTTAAGGAATGTAAATTTACTGGAAATAAAAGGCTTTTTTATTTTTATTTTTTATTTTTTATAATTAATCTCCCGGGTTTTGGGACATTACATTATTACTAGAGATCGGATAATCGGATGCGTATTAACCTAAAGTTGAGGTGTTGGCTAAGTATGGAGTGGGCTTTTGGATTGAAGAATCCCAGAATTCTGGTATCGGCAAATTTTGACTTCTAATTATAGAATCGAATGTTTTAAGTACTTAAGTTCAGATGTTAGTTAGTATGGATTGCACTTATACATCGAGAAAATGCCGGGATTCCGGAACGACACTTTTTAAGTTCTTATTTTGGAATCGAATGTTTAGTTAGGTACTTGCGTTCAGGTGTTGGCTAATACGGATTGCACTTCTGTATCAAAAAAATTCCGGGATTCACAAATTTTGACTTCTGATCATAGAATCGAATGTATAATTTACTTAAGTGCAGATGTTAGTTAATATGGATTGCACTTATGTATCGAAAAAATCCCGGGATTCCGGAGCGACAATTTTTAAGTTCTGATTATAGAATCGAATGTATATTTACTTAAGTTTAGGCTTTGGCTAATATGGAATGTACCTACTTTTGTATTGATCGTCAAAATGTCGGGATGCCGGAATTGATAAATTAAGTATTTTTTACTACGAGTATTAGAGGATAACTTTTTATCAGTAAATTTTCACAGGGAATCTTCTACTCATGAACAACTTTCACTATGGCATCAACACGTAAATCACGAAAAATAAATCAGCTGGTCGAGTAGGTATTGAACTTTTGTATCAAACATCGTAATTTTTTTCGTGATTTCAGAGTTGGTCCCATAGTGAAAGCTGCTGAAACTGTAAATCCAAGATGGCGGCTGCGAATATTTTCAAATGTTTTATCATGGGTGTCGTTTTTATGGCTTTCGAGGGTGTTAAGGCCGATAGTGACAGTAAAATGTAAATCCAAAATGGCGGCTGCGAATATTTTCTATCTTTTCTAATTTTTCGTCATGGGTGTCGTTTTCTTGGTTTTCGAGACTGTTAAAGCCGATAGTGACGCTAAAATGTAAATCCAAGATGGTGGATGCGAATATTTTCTAATTTTTCTCAATGAGTGTCGTTTTCATGGTTTTCGGTGGTGTTAAAGTTGATAGTAACATTAAAATGTAAATCCAAGATGGCGGCTGCGCACATTATTAAATTTTTCGTCATGGGTGTCGTTTTCATGCTTTTCGAGGGTTTCAAAAGCGATTTACATTTTAACGCCACGTTAAAATGTAAATCCAAGACGGTGGCTGCAAAATTTTCAAACTTTTCGTCATGGGTGTCGTTTTCATGGTTTTTGAGGGTGTTATAGCCGATAGTGACGTTAAAATGTAAATTCAAGATGGCGGCTGCAAAAATCTTCAAGCTTTTTATCATGGGTGTCATTTTAATGGTTTTCGAGGGTGTTAAAGCCGATAATGACGTTAAAATGTAAATCCAAGATGGCGGCTGCGATAATTTTCCGTCATGGTTTTAGAGTGTGCTAAAGCCGATAGAGGAGTCAAAATGCGTGACGCTTGGCTGATGCCTACTTAACTAACCCTGCGGCAGTGCAGCGTATCGCGTTACAACCTGAAAACACGTGTGATAGTAATTAAAAAACCATCAACATTTTTAAAGCAGGCGCTATCTTGCATTTACATTTTAGTGTCACTATCGGCTTTAACACCCTCGAAAATCATGAAAACGACACCCGTGACGAAAATTTTAAAAATGTTCGCAGCCGCCATCCCGTATTTACATTTTAACATCACTATCGGCTTTAACAGCCCCCAAAACCATGAAAACGACACTTTTGACGAAAAATTAGAATATATTCACATCCACCATCTTGGCTTTACATTTTAGTGTCACTATCGGCTTTAACACTCTCGAAAAGCATGAAAACGACACCTATGACGAAAAATTTAAAAGTGTTCGCACCGGCCATCTTGGATTTATATTTTAATGTCACTATTGGCTTTAACACCCTCGAAAAGCATGAAAACGACACCCATGACGAAAAATTTAATAATGTTCGCAGCCGCCATCTTGGATTTACATTTTAATGTTACTATCAGCTTTAACACCACCGAAAACAATGAAAACGACACCCATAACGAAAAATTAGACAATATTCGCATCCACCATCTTGGATTTACATTTTAGTATCACTATCGGCTTTAACACTATCGAAAACCAAAAAAACGACACCCATGACGAAAAATTAAAAAATATTCGCAGCCGCCATCTTGGATTTACATTTTAGTGTCACTATCGGCCTTAACACCCTCGAAACCAATGAAAACGACACCCATGACGAAACATTTGAAAATATTCGCAGCCGCCATCTTGGATTTACAGTTTCAGCAGCTTTCATTATGGGACCAACTCTGAAATCACGAAAAAAATTACGATGTTTGATACAAAAGCTCAATACCTACTCGACCAGCTGATTTATTTTTCGTGATTTACGTGTTGATGCCATAGTGAAAGTTATTCATAGTAGATGATCCCCTGTGAAAATTTAGTGATAAACAAGTTAGCCAGTAATGGTAAAAAAAATACTTAATTTATCAATTCCGGAATCACGACATTTTGACGATCAATACATAAATATACATTCGATCCTATAATCAGAACTCTAAATCTGTGAATCCCGGAATCCGGGATTTTGACTATTTTTGACAATTGTTGATAATTACGCGCGGGCGAAGTCACGGTCACGGAATGGAACAGAAAAAATAACTGACTGTATTGGATCAGCGTCAATAATATCGGGACGAACAGACTGTTTTCAGAATGAAGACAGTATACGATAATATTACACTGTAATTCTGACAAGAGCTTTACCCAATTGAGTAGTTTAATTTTCTTAGTTTTTGAGATCATTTTGAACAGTCTGTTCGTTCCGATATTTTCGACGCTGACTGTACTCGTATTAGTCATTTGTGAGATGTGACTGTAATGAAATGATTTTGCGCCTCATTCAATAGAGGTAGGTACGCACGGCTACAGATCAAGCTATACATATCCAGTATAAGCTGATCTCGCATTGTATAAGATTACCTTACAATGAGAGGTCAGTGTAAACTGGACATGCATAGCTTGATGTGTAGCCGCGTGCACGTTTGCAGTGAGTGTGGGTCTGATTGTCACCGCGTCGCGCTGCACGAATTGTCGTACCTACACCGCGCGCCACAATATCCAAATTGTATTTTATTTATTAAACAAAAAGGCATAGCACGTACAAGTTGAAACTTTTTTATGGTAGCAGAGCTTATTATCACGAATATGTGGGCGCAAATTTATAAACTTAAATTCAATATTTCGCTAATTGCAAAGTAAAAATACAATTACTTGTGAAGCATATTACTTAGCTGTTAGAACTTTTGTTGTAAGGTATAACTAATCCCTTTAAGTGTATAGGAAATGATTTGAAAAACTTAAATTTTTTATTGAATGACTTAAAGGACATTTTCAGATTTCCATTGTTCCACAGTACCTATCTGTTAGCATTTTCAGTAATATATACTCTAGACAGTACTAATTAAGAAACAGTGTAGTATTTTAATTTAAATTTTATATTATTGTTATAAAACGAAATAATAGGAAATACCTACTTAATACCTATAGCATAACTCTAAACTGTTAGCATTTTTGTACATAGCAATGAATTCACGAAAGTAATCCACTCCGCGAAAATAAAAAACTTTGGAATTATCGAAGGGCATATTCTTTTGTCTACTGGACTACTAACACGACTTCCTTTTATATTAGATTCTCATACATTTTTATTCATTAATTTAGTGGCAGCACAAAATCGGTAATCGTTGACTGAAGTCAGTTATAAATAAAGTGTCCGTGTTCCTGATCAGTATCTTATTTGGCTGTTTGAGTGATTAATACCATTATATCATAAAGTAATTAATCAGATAATGTCGCTAACTGTTTTTCAGAAAAAAATTAGTTGTGCCATAGATAGGTAGTACGTTCTTACCCCGAATGTTAATTCTTATCTGTGTAGTAATGTAATTTTAGATAAAACCAATGATAAAATATGACCCAATATAATTTTATAATGTTATATGAAGTGGTTGAGAATCAGTTTTTTTATTGTTTCCAAGTTCATAAAAAAAAATAATTTATGAGTAGGTATAGAAAAGTGGGACTTTTTATGAATGATCGTATCTTCTTTATGTAGGCAAGTACCTCATTGACAAATTGACAATGACAGAGTATAACGCGTTATTCGAAATACAAAAAGTCGTGTTCTAGATAATTGACAAAAACTACTTAAACTAAGGTCCGTATTAGGGTGCGTTTCCACTGACGCGGAGCTGGGCGGAGCGGAGCGGAGACGTGCAGGAATCGACCAATCATAATGGTTGAAATCCTCATCGCGTCTCTTGCCTCGTCTGTAATTGGACGATTCCTGCACGTCTCCGCTCCGCTCCGCCCAGCTCCGCGTCAGTGGAAACGCGGCCTTACAGAAGGAAACTCAAGCACTGATCTTTGTTTAAATTAAGTTTAAAACTAGTTTCAACCAATGAAATGGCTTGAATCTAGTTTTAAGTAATGCTTGAGTATTGAGTGACGTTCTGTAATACGGACCTAAGTGGTCATCCTATCTTGTAGGTAGAAACACATCCAATGGCACCTTTTTTACCCGACTGCTAAGAGTTTTTTGCGCGTATCTTGTATGTATACTTATGTATGTAAATTTCTTTATTATTACCCGACTGTTAGCGTATTTTTAGACGTACCTACCAACCTAGTTATAAACTTACTGTTTCTATTTTTCCCAGTCTGCTTCATGCCGTGTATAATTCATTCATTAGTAATTAAGTAGGTACCTAAACACTCACCATCTTCCTGCCCTTGTCCCACATGGGAGTAGGTATACAGGATGTAATTTTAATCGTCTTTATCCTCATAAGAGGTCATTGTACTCATCATTACCAACAACTTTTACTATGGGACCAAACCTGAAATCGTTAAAAGAAAAATCAGCTGCTCCCTACATTTTGACGATTTTGATCTAGATAAATGTACTGAAAAGCTGATTTTTTTTGAGGATAAAGACTAAAATGTCATCCTGTATACAGGGTATATCAGAAAGACGTGGTCAAACTTGAGAGTGTGGTACAGACCATTAAACTGAACAACTTTCTCCATGGGACCAACATAGTACTTAATTGAGAACAAATTATCACCCATCCCATAAATTTGGGTCGAGTAGGAATTGAAGTGTTGTACGGGACTTTCCTCCAAGCATTAACTTATGATAGTACTGAGGATCTTCTCGGGTAATTTGCAGTGATAAGTATTTAATTATAAATCTTTACAAACACTCCCACACACTACACAGCTACACACACCCCCCCGTAGACATACACTAGGTACACAGTACACACACATCTACACTTACACACTACACACATGCTTCATCATACGCATAAATACTTTTATTATTATTTTTTGTAAGTATCAATAATAATTCTGTTTTCCACCATTACAATAAAATTAAGGCTTAAAGTTGCGACGGAGAATCACTGACTCCTAAGTCACAGGAATTTATACTAGTATAGGAGTCAAAGTATTTAAATATTGACCTTTGTATTAAGCCTTTTATGTGTTAGTCCTAACGATATTGTTGCTTTTTGTGAAATAAAGAATTTATTTATTTATTAGTGACCGCCATTGAACCACTATTCATATAATATTAAGTACATTGTATAACTAAAAAGTTGGTATTGGGTTATAAATTATAATCGTGCCCTGTGCACTTTGTTCGGGCGATAAGTTAATGAACATTTTTATCACTTGACAGTTGATAAAGCACACGTACCTACTTCCACAAATAGAGTTTATAATTATTATGTTATCTATCATAAAACACTACATAATGTAATAGTGGTTACCCGCGATTTTGTTCGGTAGGTTCTTCCACTTCCTTTCTAGCCACATCATTTTTCACACACAGTCACAGACCATCCATCATTTTTTTGGTCTTCCCCTACTCGTATAACCATCCACATTCATACACAAAACTTTCCTCACGACATTTTCCTCATTCCTCCGCATCACATGCCCAATTGCCCATACCATAATAACAGATTTCCACACAATTTTTCAAAAACAAAACTTCAATATGGACTCCGCGCTGCGCATATCGAAAGTGAAGCACAGTAAGTATGCCGTATATAGGTCCGTTTGTACAAACACGCCTCGCGCACACATTTACATCATAGTATGCCGACCGGCCGCCATTACGTGACACGAGCGACGGCGTCTTTGCAGGTACTCAAATCACGCACACATAGATCGGTAGGGTGTTTCACTTTTGATATGCGTGGCGCGGAGTCTATCTTTTTTTATAAGTCTATGCTTCAATAGATACTCGACTACTCATATGGGACAGCCATGGGACGGCTGATAATTTTTTCTCTATTACGATGTTGGCCCCATGGATATTATAATTATTAAAGAGTGTGATAGTTTTATACTTATTCAAAATTAAACAACATAATGTTGAAGCACAAAAAAAACAAGTTTTCGTCGTCGCCAAAATCTCCAACACTTTAAAGATCCGGCACAACAGACTTGCTACCACCTCGTCACCTTCCTTCAGCATTTTAGCAGACACTCTGTCGTAGCCTGCAGCTGTTTCAACTTTCATCCCTTTCCGCGGTCTTACAATCTCATCCTTTTCTATTTCATTCTCTTCATCTATATCTAAGCTTGGGTCTTCACAACTGGCGTCTGCCCAGTTATCCACTCCTTGCTGACAACTAAATAAACTTTCAAAGTATCCCTTCTAGCGTTTACCTAAATAAAATTAATCTCTAAACCTCTTCCAAAATGGCAGTATTTATCCCCTTCACGTGATTATCACGTGAACCTTGCAAAATGAAGAAAAATTTTACTCACGTGTTATCATTATTGGCCACTATAAACGGATTTACGGTTACGGTATATATAACAGACATTATCACACTTTTGAAACGGATTACTTTAGATAAGTACATTTATTGAATACAGTAGCTGAATGCCGGATTACCTTAAAGCCTGTAGAATAATATGAATCATCTCGTGATATGACGGTTACTCAGTATCAGCTGCTATGTTAGTAATAATAAGGTTAAATTTTGATGTTGAAAACAAAACAAATACATGCGAACATTACGTGATTTTTTGCTGATATTTTTTTATAACTGTTTTGTTATTTGTTGGTCTTGTCTTGACAAATGCGAGTGCTGCGTCTTGGGTTCGATTCTTGTAACCCACTTTCAATCACACACAATCAGAAGAAATTGCTAATCCATTACTTATTATAATATATTCAAAAAATTCGTCAACTCAACACGTAAATAACGCAATGAATGATGTGGAGCCGTTACAATGACAGGCACTGAAATTACAAGTGTGTAACGCAATTATTTATATATTGTCATTGAATTGTTTGTGCTCGCTTAGTGTCATATAAGTTATTAGGCCCATAAAACATGGGACTTTAAGGTGTGGTTACAGATTGCGATCACGAAGGGTACAGAGGGCCAATTCTCGTACTTAAAAAACGTTCAAATTCAAGTCGCAGTGTCATCTCAGCGACAATCAATGTCAAAAATGTAGGGAAATTAGAGGTTTTTTTGACAGATTGCGACTGGAGATTAGAATGCGAACGTTCTTAAAATTACGAGAATTGCCCCTCAGAACTACAGCAGACCATCAAACTGAACAACTTTCTCCATGGCACCAACAGCGTAATCGCAAAAAAATAATCAGCTGTCTCAGACATTGGCGTCGAGTTGGTAACAGTCGAGTTGGTATGGGACAGTTGATAATTTTTCCGCGATGTCTATGTTCGTCCTATGGCGAAAGTTGTTCAGTTTGATGGTCTGTACCAAACTCTTTTTGAACACACCTTGTATAAGTAATACCAGCCTATTACCACAGTATAAAAACATACTATTACTGTCCTACTGCTGGGCAAAGGCCTCTTCTCACACAGAGAAGGCACCAGCATTGATCACCACAGTTGCTCAAGACGAGTTGGTGATGTCAGACTTATGTAAGGCCAGGTTTCCTCACGATGTTTTCCTACACCGATATCAGCATGTATACCTTAAGAAAATGATTACCTACGCAAATGTTAGGTCACTGAAACCGGTTTGACAATAATAAGTATTAAGTATGTACATATTCAATTAACATTTACCTACATGTAGCGGCCCACGAACAAAACCGGGCCCGGCAGTGTTGCCATCCTACTAACAAATCTAACAATTCAGTAGAAATGGCGAATTGGATACATAACGTCACTTGTCGGTTAGAAAATGTTTCCTGCTGACGCGCTTTGTTGTCATAAGCAGTTGACAGATTGTAGAGTACGCGAATCTCACTGCCCGGTTGGCTTCGACTTGTTTTGACGGATCGTTAAGTCAGACGGACGTACTGACGGACGGACGGACTTACCCTAAGCACGAAGCCCGTAGTTCATTCGAGTAATCGAGTCTGGTTAAACCACGCTGGTGTCGACGCATTTCATTAATTCATTCAGTACATTACTATTCTCCCTGGTTACACACGCAGTGCGTAAAAATAATCATGCTACTCGTTATCACAAAAATCAATGTTGATTAAGTACACGTTTCGACTATGATAGTGCGACATAAAAATTAACTAGGTATGATAATAATAATAAATCGGTATTATCTTCACGTTACATAACATTTAAGGCGCAGATTTCCTGAAAACGATCAAAAAGGTGGTTTTTCAAAGCTGTGTATCTCATAAACCGTAAATAATTTTGACATGTAAAAAAAATATGATATTTTCAAGTCCTTTTCGCATAGGTACAGTGATGGAAGCCAAAACATAATTAACTATACCTCCTAATAATCTTTAAAAGCTGTTTATCCCTTCATTAGCAATTATAATTATAAATAAAAATATACCATGAAATGTCAAATTCCATACTGCATCCAGTGATGGATTACTTTTTATTAAATAGTTAATTTCTAATTTTATACGATTTTATTTGGACTTTTACGACATAATTCCGGTGCGCGTGAGAATCTTCTATCTCGTGCGTCAAACTAGACAGCCATAAAGACATTTCACTTACACACCGAGCTAAACCACGCTTGGAACAAGGGCCTTAAAGCAGTAACCTGTATCCATTTGTGGCTCGTGACTCCTGTTGAAGCAGGAGCTCGTGATGGCAAAGGGGCTCATTTCTCCGGTTAGCAGAAAATCTTGTGGACCCTCAGGGCAAGACCAAGAATCCATTCTAACAGAAGCCATGAGCTGAAGATGGTTCATATTATAGCTTCTGTTAGAAGCGTTTGTGGATCCTGTTTAAAGAGGCTTCATGGCTTGTATTCTCTATTCCCATCAAGCTTGAGCTTAAAATTCCCCTGTGATTATCTCTTTGCCTAGAGCGAGCGGCGGGGTCTGTCAGACTCTTACTGACTTAAATAAAAATCTTAAATTGTTTCTCTAGGCTGATCATTGGAAGTTAAGGAACCTGGGCAACTCCTCACCTTCTGTGTTGTCATCAACTGCAAACTTAGCAGATTGACGGCCGTCAATCTGCTAAGTTTACCAGTCCGTCCTGAAAAAATATAAAACATGGCATCGTCGCGCGTTTCGTCGCGCGTCGTGTCGGTTCAGGCGACAGGCTAAGCTTATAATGCCCTTCTTATGTTGGCGTCTTCCTTCTCTTTATGTCTTACTTAATTCGAGTAGTCTATTTGTTTAGAAAGCCGACATTAACAGTCTCATACAAGAATTATGTTGTGAACTTATGATAAACAAAATACTGTTTACCTGAGGCAACGTTGAGTGTTTTTAGTAAGTACCTAATTGATATTGATTGGGTATTCCACTAAACCTGTACTTTCAGGGTTTTCAGGTATATGTAATACCTGTCTTCTTCTTCTTTGCGGGTCGTTAGCGATCTAAATGGATTTGGGCACTCGGCCCAGAATAGGGAATATGCATGTAGATTTGCATTTTGCAAAATGCATTTTTTTTTAAATATTAATTATTTTACAATTCATTATTTTATGTTTTCGGAAGTGATCTCAAAAGCTATGTGAATAAATCTTTAATTATCTTTTCTTAGCAAACTGTTTGTACAGTCAGCAACAGAAGTCGTTGAACATAATTTGTTTCCAATATTTCCTAATCATGATTATTTAGCATAAGTTATTTGACTAAAGTAAGTAAATTACAAAACAACTTGTCATAATTAAACTACAAAAGTAGCTGAACTCAGTTAAACCATTAATTGCGAAAAGAAAAGTGATTTATGGTCCGTTTTAGTGTTCAGGTGTTTTGTAAATTAGTATCTGTTCATGGACTTTCGTTGCTGCTGTACAGTAGTACGTAACATTTGACTTTTAATACTTTTCTTGGGTTTTTATTACTCTGCTTTACTTATAGAAAAAAAATTACATGCATATTTCCATATTAGGCCACGTATTTGGCACCATCAACAAACACAGAGCGCCATATTGGTCGTAAAATAAGGGTGATGGGCCCGTCCGCCCCGAGGCGACATTGTTTAGCGTTGCAGACGTTGCAGCCGATAAATAACTGCAGGCGGGTTTTTCCCTAGCGATAGCGCTATTTCTGCAGGTAGAGGCAACAATGGATGGTTGCAGTACAAAGCCAAATTCAAGAAAGTCGGGTGACCTATATTTACACAATGGAATGACAACCTAAAACTGGACATGACTTAGGTACATACCTATACAGACCCAAAATAATTTTTAAAGCCTCTCGTTGAATCGGAAAAAATATCGAAAAATTATAACTACAAAAAATCGTAGAACATACATGGGGGTTAAATCGATAGGTATGGTATACTCTGCTATCAGCTCGCACTAAGAAACACCCTGTATGGGGAAGAGAGTGTAAAGTTCACTCATCCTCCATAGAGGTTTTTTTTTGTAAAAAGTTTTTATAACACATTTGCTCGTAAAGGGTCTCTTATTTCACCAATTTCAATATCGTAATGTATGTCATTACGTACTTGTGCGTAATCGTAAAGTAAAACGCACGAGTTTCTTTTTAATAAGGTAACACGTACGGTTTATTATGGTGCTCCGTCTAAAACGAACGGTACTTTTTTAAATCTTAGCAAAGAGTTTTTATGTCAGAAAAGTGGTCAACATTTTATGAATAAAATTAACTTTGGGATAAAATAAAATTAAAGAATTAAATGTTAAACATTTAATTCTTTGATTTAATTAACTGTGGCAATAAATTACAACCATTTCTCTGTAACAAAAACAAAAAAATATTAATTTACTTTAATAATACTGGCTGTTTTTGTGCCTTTGCCTTAAAAAAAAGCGCTGATGCGCGCGCATCGCTAAGTAAAAATTATTCCGCGCGCTTTTTCTTTTCGCTGTATTGTTTTTATTTGAAAATGTCGTCAAGTAATGATGAATTTATTCATTCGACACCGCCAGAAGTCTCAGAGGCAGCGAAAAAGGCTCTAAGCCTCTTGCCCGAAAAATCGAACGATAGATACTTACAAGCGGATCAAAATTTCATCGTATGGAAAACAAGCAAAGATGCAAATTCATTTTCAGAAAGTGTGTTTTTAAAGATTTATTCGTTTAAGAAAGTCCGAGTTTTATTTATTTAGGAGTAGGAGTGTAGGAGTTAGGTAGAGAATTCCATATTTCTATGTGACAGCGTACAACCCCACTAAGATTTAAACTGTTATTAGTTTAAGAAATTGTTGTACCTACTTTGATGGAAATAAACATTTATTATTATTATTTCCTCGCAAATATGTTATAAAACGTCGTATGACATACGTGCGCTTTGATAATTACAGCCTCTGCTTTCTTGTAGCAATATCGCCTCGGCTGTAATTTTCAACTTACCGCACTTATATCATAATGTACTATTATGTAGGTATGTTACAGAAGGAACCTGTTGCATCTATGTTGGTACAAAGTTTACAAGTACACCCGTTTATTCGGGTTTACAGGTATAGGTATGTACCATAGGAATTGCAAGTGTTTTCTATTCTATGGTTTACCTACATCTACATGATACCGTTTTAATCCTACACCGAGGTTAAAATTAAATACGAGTAGTTGGTACCCTTTTACAGGGTTTGCAGGTATACCGGGTAATCCTACACACGGTTTACAGGTATTCCATTACGTGTAACCCCATCTTTATGTAGTCAAGGTTGAGCCACTTCAGGCAGGCTTCCGTCGTTTGATACGGTGACACTTCACACTCCCTGATGAATTGTCTGATAACTGATAAGTAGTGTCCGACCGAAGCTTCGGCTTCGGCTTCGGCTTCGGCCACCTTCGGCCAAAAAAGCACCTTCGGCCAAATCTTCGGCTTCGGCCAAAAATTTGCCGAAGGTTTGGCCGAAGCCGAAGGTTTATTTTTGTTAAAATTACTTTAAGTAAATAAATATTTAATTAACATTGTATATTTTAAACTCTTATTTTAGACAATATTTTATTACCTACTTGTATATGTTGGTCACTCGGCTCGTTATTGGGCTAAATCTCTAAAGCTCTCACAATATGTATCTAGTATATTCTGAGATCAAAGTAACTATCGTATTTCTCAAGGTCAATGACACCTTCGGCTTCGGCTTCGGCTTCGGCCGAAGGTTTTGGTGAATACCGATTAATCGGCTTCGGCTTCGGCTTCGGCCAGAATTGCACCTTCGGTCGGACACTACTGATAAGAGATAGCGTACAGATTTGGCGCCGATTGATTGCGCATAAGCAACCTTCTTGGAATAACACCAATACCTTCAGAGGCACGTGTTGGATAATTACACGAGTAAATAGTATTTTATTTAGAAATATTTATGATTTAATGGCAAAGGTATTTATTCTGATTCATCTTTATTGGCAGGGCTGCGGTTGGATAGGAATATGGTAAGGTAACCGGTCGGGGTAATTGTGAAACACACATAAGATGGCAATAAAATTGATCGCAATGGGTTTCATTTTGCCAGATCACCCACGTTCATTGCGTTAAAAACGATGAACAGATGAATATTTCAAACGTATGAAGCAATGGATTAGCAATATCCTTCAAAACTCTCTAATTGTGATTGAGTGTGTTCGCAAATCTAATTACAGATGACGCCATTATCGCTGGTGCTTGTCAGCTGTCTATCTGTTGACGGTGGTCAAGGAAACGCGCTCTCACAAACAATATACCTAGTACGGGAGGTGGCGTTAGTTTGAAATAGTAATTTTGTACCAGCTGAAAATCAAACCAAAACTAGTTTTTCCTTAGTGCATAATATGAGGGTCAGCTGCTCCAATAGTGGGGGAAGTTCAAAGTTAGAGCATGTCAAAGTTGTAGAAAAATATAAAGTAATTTCATACCGAGCCAACAACAAAAATGGGATGGTTTTTGGGATCATCTTCAACACAAAACAAATAGTCAGCTGGATGGAAGTGGGGGGAATATAATATGTTGATTACAATTATGTTAATTTACACGACTGACATAATTATTCCGCCACTACCATGCAGCTGAGTATTTTTTTTGGGTGAACCCAAAAATCGTCGCATAAAGTTTTGATGCGGTATGAAATTTTAACAATTTTGAGATGCTGGACCACTTTTTTGACACTTTGAATTCCCACATGGTTGACGCGGCTGACTCTCACTCATTCATGATTAGTGAATATTAAACAGTATTTGTTTAATATATAATTGAAAATTCGGTATGAAATAGGTCGCAAAAATCGAGCAGTAGCTCCCATAATAATATGTTGTTTGACAGGTAAACAGCACCAGTGACGATGTGACTCCTAGCGGGATAAATTGGCAGCCCTCCCCATTAGGGTGCTGATGCTGGTATTTTTACCACTGTGAATTTACCCACTCTCGTGCTTATAAGGTCCCATTAAAATACATAGATGGACAAATTAGAAATAATTCAGACCACCAAAATTACAAAAAAAAATTTCAACTGTCCCATAGAAAACTTCAATACCTACTCGACGCAAATGTATGGGACGGCTGATTATACCTACTCGACGCAAATGTATGGGACGGCTGATTATTTTTTCGCGATTATGATGTTGGTGCCATGGAAAAAGTTGTTCGGTTTGATGGTCTATACCACACCCTTTTTGATGAGGATGCAAAACGACACGTTGTATACAACGTCCCGACGTCAATGGTCGGTCAGTTGCAGACCCCAACACATAAAGGCTAGTCAGAAGAAGAGATAGAAAATACTTAAAAGTAAATAGTTGCAGTTTGATCGTCTGTCGTATTATTCTAGTGTAAAAGGCACTTCTAGTCGATGACACCTACTTACTAGCTGAAGGGTGATAATCTCAAACTATTCCTTGCAAATATTCTGATAATATTCTTCAAGTATAGCTATTCATTATATGAGCCTATTTTACATTAAAATGATATGCTTGGTGCGCAACTAAATTAGGTAAGATAAGGAAAATACACGTAATTTTACACTTTTTGGTCAAAAAATGAATAGGTACCTACAGTCCGCGAGGCCTAAGCTGTACGTTGATTCTGTAAAATTCATACAAAAACTCGCTATTCACTCTCACTTCGCATCACTTCTGCTCACTTGTTTTTTATATGACACGTTGAATTTAGAACGCCAATCAAGAAACTCACAGCAGATTCAGCCGGTCCATTCTGTAAAAATCTCACGGTGAAAACTTAGGTGAAGTGAGTTTGTTTTTGCTAGGAATTGACACTATTGACAGCTCACTCCACGCTCACTTCACCTAAGTTTTCACGGTGAGATGGTTACAGAATCGCACTGCAGATTCGAAGTTTAGAATGAGGTCTTACAGAATCACACGGCTGAGCTTTGCATATGTGTGAGTGATCACCAAAGAAGCGGAGGGACGCACCGCGCCTCAGGCCGATTGCCAAAAAGCAGAACAAGAAAAGGACGCGTCGCGCTCTAGGCCGACGTCACACCTACACTATGTATGTGCACTCATACAAATGCAAAGCTCAGCTTAGGCCTCGCGGACTGTAAAGTAATTCATTTGTCAAATGCGACGTTTTAGCAGCAAATCAAAATCATAATATTTTATTTCTCATAAACCTACATGGGCGCCCGGCACATACGAAACATTAGGAGCTAGGTACACAGTTCTATTAGTTGTTGCCTATGGAGAAGAGCCGGCTAGAAACTCCACGGTAAACCAACGAATTAAGAATAATTCTTAATTCGTTGACGGTAAACTTCCTCGATCGTCTTCAGTTCAGATTTGAGTATTTTGATCGCATTGTAAGAATATTACAAGAACTCAGATCAACAAAAAAAGAAAGATGGCGCGCCGCGAACATCAAAAGTGAAAGAACAAAACCAAGCTCCTGCAAGTAAAATACACGCACACACACACACACAACTAAAGCCACGCTCATCGCTCTTAGTACTCAATACTCAATCGTTTATTGCATTCCATATAATATGTAAAATAGATAGACATGGTGTAATTATATTAAAGCATCAATATGGACCCTGTCGGGCACAGCAAAAATTATTATTAGTATGTGACGAGTCGTCGTATCTAGTTATCATAATTTTAAAAAAAACCGGCCAAGTGCATGTCGGACCACGCACAATGAAGGGTTCCGTAGTTGAAAAGAATTTATCCCAAAAACAAACTTAACATTGGATATCAAAAAAAAAATATATGTCATAAAATTACAAATTCACATCTTTCGGACTTTTCCCTTTACTTGTGCTGGGAGACCTTGCTTCTTGCCAAATTTCATTATTCTAGGTCAACGGAAAGTACCCTATAGGTTTTGATTTACTTGCGACAGTTGCGAGTATCAAAGTGTGTCGCAAAATGGCCGTATTTTTTATTGCGTTGACTTAGAAGCTTGAGTTTTTTAGGACTTCAAGAGACAACAGACCTACGTATTTGATATTAATTTCAACTTCATACCTCTATGCACTTCTCAGAAAAAGGGTCTGGACACACTGACAACTGTGAAAATATTTTTTTATGTGAAAGAATTACAAACTAACAATTTTCGGACTTTTCCTATATTTGTGTTGTGAGACCTTGCTTCTTGCTAAATTTTATGATTCTAAGACAACGGGAAGTACCCTATAGGTTTTGATTTACTTGCGAGTAAATAGCCGTATTTTTTTATTGCGTTGACTTAGAAGCTTGAGTTTTTTAAGACTTCAAGAGACAACAAACTTACATATTTGATATTAATTTCAACTTGATACCTCTATGCGCTTCTCAGAAAAAGAGTCTGGACACACTGACAACCGTGAAAATATTTTTTTATGTGAAAGAATTACAAACTAACAATTTTCGGACTTTTCCTATATTTGTGTTGTGAGACCTTGCTTCTTGCCAAATTTTATGATTCTAAGACAACGGGAAGTACCCTATAGGTTTTGATTTACTTGCGAGTATAAAAAAATGTCGCATAAATAGCCGTATTTTTTTATTGCGTTGACTTAGAAGCTTGAGTTTTTTAAGACTTCAAGAGACAACAAACTTACATATTTGATATTAATTTCAACTTGATACCTCTATGCGCTTCTCAGAAAAAGGGTCTGGACACACTGACAACCGTGAAAATATTTTTTTATGTGAAAGAATTACAAACTAACAATTTTCGGACTTTTTCCTATATTTGTGTTGTGAGACCTTGCTTCTTGCCAAATTTTATGATTCTAGGACAACGGGAAGTACTCTATAGGTTTTGATTTAATTGCGAGTATCAAAAAATGTGGCATAAATAGCCGTATTTTTTTATTACGTTGACTTAGAAGTTTGATCTTTTTAGAACTCTAAGGGACCATAGACCTACGTATTTGATATTAATTTCAGCTGGATACCTTCACGCGTTCCTGAGAAAAATGGTCTTGACAGACTGAGATACAGACAGACAGACGGACGGACAAAAAAGTGATCCTATAAGGTTTCCGTTTTTCCTTTTGAGGTACGGAACCCTAAAAATAGAATTATGCCTTCCTGTAGTGAAAACTTGTAAAAACAATATCAAATCACATAAAAAGTCTCACGGAATCACTTTTTTATGAGTTTTTAGGTTAATTGGAACAAAAAACTCATAGGTTATTTAATAAAAAGTGAAAAGCGTGGGTTGCCATAATACGATTTAAAATTCCCCGTTCGATTAATCATGACATTTTACCTAAACAATATTATTCCCCAAATTATAGGGAAGCAAAGTAACAAATGGCAACCTTCCGAAACACACAGATAAAAAGGTGGCTTAACTTTTGACGTTCGCGGCGCGCCATCTTCCTTTTTTTTTTTTGTTGATCTGAGTACAAGAATCATCATTGTACAGCCAAAACTTTGGTCTATAAATAACTAGGTTAACAGAATAACCGACGACTTCCTTTTGTAAATGGGATTAGATTAAATAATCTGTCTTACGTTGTGTTGCGCTTGCGTCGCTCGTTCAATAAATCTGGAGGCTGTCCCCCGGCCAGCTCATAACAACAATACGGTTGCAAAGAGATTCTTTTAGGTCTCCTCACTGAACAGCGACTTTCCTATTAAATAATTTGCAGAGCATGGCAGTTGAGAGAATGTCATGCTCACTCAAAGTCAAAAGTCTCGCTGCACGCTCTGGTCAAATGGCGCGTGTGTTGGATCATTCGGTTCCCTTCAAAATGATTAAGCTGGATTGTTCCACGCGTCGTTCTTGAGTTGCGCCAGTTGACGACTGGTCATCTGCCAGGTTTATATTTAACCTTATCGATTTTGAATTGTTTTGTATTGTTTTTATTTACATTGTTCCCACCTAAACAAGGAATACGTCGAATTCATTGACTTATATATTACTACTTTTTATATCAATGGTCGAATTACAAGTAACGCTGAGAACCAACCAAAACAATGTACCCAGGATTTTGTAATAATCTTGATTTGAAAGAATATCCTCGGAGTTTCTTGCCTGTTCTTCTCCATAAAGATCTACGTTTTGGAACGGGCAACTAGCATCAACTTTCTGACAGACTGACCGACTCCATGACAATTCAAAGTGCCTGTAAATGGTTTAATTCAAATAAATGCTATGAGCTTGAGTTTGGAAATAAACTCCTTAATTTTTTCCTACAAGTAAGATAAAACTTGTGAGTAGACTTACCATATCTGCCAAAACACGATGATGGTCTGAGAATTCGAGTCTCTGAGTACCTAGAGACCGCGAAAGGGCAATGCATGACATACTTAGCATGACAGATCCCTTAGTTAGAAGGTTAGAACCCTTTAGGCGCGATTGGTCCAATTCGCGATTAGTCCAATGTTTAAAAAAATTTCCAAATCGCAGTTGGTCCAATTCGCGATTGGTCCAATTCGCGGTTAGTCCAATTCGCAGTTGGTCCAATTCGCAGTTGGTCCAATATAAAGTATTTCCAAAATTAAACAAAGCAACCCATTTTATTACCCGACTTCCAAAAAACGGAGGAGTCTCAGAAGACTAGCACGCCTAATTGCGTAACTAATCCATTGCTTCATATGTTCGAAAAAATTGTCTGCTCGACAACGTATATAACACAAGAATGATAATGAACTGTCAAAATGAAACCGATTCCGACTGATAGTATCCTACGCAATCGCAACGCTGAAGTAGATGGCGGATAGGTTAGCCGATGAACAGCAAACTATTATAGGCGGCTAGTTAAATTGATAGGCGTTCTTGGAAAGCCCGTATACAGTTCTCAATACGGTTTACCACAATTAAATTAATACAATAGTGAATAAACAATGCCGGATTTACACCTCTATAATCCAGGGTCAGTTGAGTTCAGTGCCCTAACGGAACAAATATTTGCGTTGTCTATTAGTTCAACCCACGGAACGCTAGAGAACAGCACAGTTCGTCTGTGGGCTATGTTCGACTTGTTTGTT
Organism: Cosmia trapezina; assembly: GCA_905163495.3. NCBI lineage: Eukaryota > Metazoa > Arthropoda > Insecta > Lepidoptera > Noctuidae > Cosmia > Cosmia trapezina. The sequence continues at coordinate 4,082,727 of LR991041.1, read as the reverse complement.
CGTAATTTGTGTGTGTTAAGACACAGACAGGAAGTGTATCTATATGTGGGCTTGCCGAGGACCTATGAATGTAGACTGTTAGGGCGAGCGCGCACTGCGGTGCGTTTTTCTAACGCATAATCTGTGAAGTACCTATGGAATGTCTTTGAAGTGCGCGCACTGCGGTCATGCGTTTTGTTACTGTAGGCCCCGCCCAGTGCGGCAGAACTAACGGAACGCACCGCAGTGCGCGCTCGCCCTTAACCGATAAAAATCCTTGTCATCATAAGTCATAACCATAAGTCATTTATTCATGAACAATAAATTGTATCTGAATACAAAGAGTCATCTCATTCTTATGCATTCTTTATTCTGAAGTAGGGTTGTGGGATGATTTTTTATGGGAATGTTCACTTCTGATTCAATGTCTGGAGTAGCATTGAATCTCAACACTATTCGGAACGTCTGTGCAAAATTTCAGTTTTCTAGGTTCAAGGGTTTGAGCTGGGCGTTGATGAGTCAGTCAGTCAGGGCTTCTCTTTTTATTTATATAGATTTGTAACTGTAATTTGTATGGTGTAGGTACATGATCAAGAGTACCCATCAACATGTCCTAGAACCAAAAAAAATCGAAGACAATCATGTGACATCTACCAACCAGCACTGGACCCGCGTGGTAGATTACGGCCCACATCAGTGGGAACATCATAGGCTGATTCTTATGCTATTCTATTCCATTCTAAGTACATATCGATAAGTACCGGAAATTTCAATTTCCAGTATCGATATTATTTTATAAATCAGTCACATTTATTGATCACGCTTCTTTTTTTTACCTAGCCCATGCTGTCCCAATCAATGTTGGGAAAAGGCCTCCGTAAACACTCGTATCCCGTGAAATTGTTAAAATTTATGTTTTAGCAATCAGAAGTGAGCCACAAAAAGGCTGCTGCTAGAAATAAATATAAATATGAATTAAATGTAACCTGCAATTATTAATTATGTAGACTGCAATTATTTAGGAGGAATGTATATGTTCATGGGTGTACCTATAACAAGTTGCCGAACTCATTTAGGGAACTTCCCATTCCCATGTTCAAGAAAAAGCTGACAAGTTGGTTATTGGATAACTGTTTTATGACATTAGCGAATATATGGAATATTGTGAAAATCCAAGATGACATGTACTTATTTTTTGACATTGATTTATGAGTGTTTTAATTATAATAATATTAATTCGGATTGGACTTAAAATGAATTGTACTGTATTGTAGCATAATTAAGATTATTAATTGTATTATTAATTGTATTGTAGCATAATTAAGAGTGACATTTGAATATTTGTACACCATAAAGTTGTGGTAGAATGTTTAGAACTTAAACAAATATTAACACCATACGTACCATGTAAAACTACATTCATACAAATAAAATTCTATTCTATTCTATTCTATTCTAGAGCTGGCTCTTTTCCAAAATGGTAGACCCTATATGGGGAAGACAACTGTAACGGTAAAAATGGCGCTGTCGTAGCTAGTTTCCAAAATCCCAACACAACAATCACAAGCTAATATTACAAGTGCGCTGCTGGTAAACGTTTGTGCAATTATTGTTTTGTGAAATGTATTGAAAAAACCGGTCAAGTGCGTGTTGGATTCGTATAGATATAAATAAGGTCCCATTAAAATAGATGGACAAATTTTAACAGGGTGTTCTACCCATGAATATGAACAACTTTCACCATGGGACTAACTCTGAAATCGCGAAAAAAAAAACCGGTCAAGAGCGAGTCAGACTCGCGCACCGAGGGTTCCGTTCCGATTTCTGAAAAAGTCTGCTATTTAGAGACATCGTTTTATTTTTCCTGTAATCTTTACATAAATTTCTATCACATAGAATAATTTGAGATTTTTTCTTTGCAAACTTCGGAGATAGGGGGAGGGGAATGGTATTTTTTTTAACATTTTTCATCAAAACTCGAAAACTATGCGGCTTAAAAAAAAGAAAAAAAATGTTTGAGAATGTGCAAACAGCGCTCTTTCATATGATACCCTACATGCCCTAGTAGCCCCACTTTGAATTTTTAAGACCCCCTTTCAGTCCCTGTTGCAAAAAAAAATGTAAATATTTTTACTACTTTCTTGATTTCCAAAATAGTTGGGTAAACGTCATCTAAAACTGTTCCAAATTTCAAGTTGATAGCATTAGTAGTTCTTGAGATATCCAGCTGTGACAGACAGACAGTCAGACTGAGTCGTATCATGGTTTCTATTTTGGTACGGAACCCTAAAAATCAGAACACCATGTTAAAATTTGTCCATCTATTTTAATGGGACCATAAACAGATAAATCAGATTTGGTACATTGGTATTTTTTAGAAAAATATACCTACGTATAATAATAAACATTATCACTAAATATATGTAAAATAATAAACATTATCACTAAATATACGTATAATAATAAACATTATCACTAAATTTCAAGTTCATAGGTCAATGTTATGCTAAAAAATTCTTCAGAACAAAATTATGTAAATTAAAAAAAAGCTGACTTTGGTGGCTTCTCGTTCCTTTGTTTTCCAATATTTTTTGAAAATAAAACATACAGTAAGTATCTATTTATCTATTCAACGAGCTGCTTGAAATTTTGCGCCCCCCTTTAGCTATGTAAGCCCCCTTATACATAATTATTTAAAATATTTTGTAGACAATTTGTATGGTCAATTTTAACCACGCGCCAAAAGATCCCTCAACAGCTGAACTCGGGATATAGCGCGTTTCTAACCTACAAGAAGTATCCAAGCTTCACAATATTTCTAGCCAACCCTACCAATGCCAACAGCGCGGAAATAAGTACACAATACGGTTTTATGGATCTGTCGATCGGGACCATGACTGGAGATCACCTCGTTCACTCCATTGAACCTCGTTAGCGCAGTTATGTACTAGCACTGCTAGCTATGCGCTTGATTTGACCCCTGTCATGAACTGCATTTGTTTACAGGATCCGGAGCTAGAATGTACCAGAAAATCTCGAAATTAAAGATGGAACTAGTATTTTATTTGTGTCCATAAAGTAGAAAGAAAAATCCATTAAGTATTGCGGCATTACTATGGCTCCTTTCAGGGACTAAATACCTTCTCTTCTACTGATGAATTTCGCTAAATGACAGAATAAAGAGTTGAAAAATCTTCAACACTATCAGAATAAGATATCTAGACTAGTGCACATGATATTATGGGGTTCATGAATTTTCTGCCTTACATCGAAGCGTTAAAATGACGTTATGGCTGTCTAGTCTTGACGCACGAGATAGAAGACTCTCACGCGCACCGGAATTTGAACGCGCTTCATTTAAATGTAGATTTATGACAAAATGCTTATACTTAAATAAATTTTTAGCTTGGTAAATTCTTAACATATTTAAATACCTTTGATTTAAAGTTTTACTGCATAATAATACGCAACTGTTTAGGTATAATCGTATAAAACAGAAAATAGACGGTGCTACTTTGGAATTTTTTTCTATCGAAAAAAATTCAAGAATGTAATCATGTTTCGGTTTTAGCACAAAAGTAGACAATTAATAGCCAATTAACACATATGGAAATCCAAATGATTTAACCATATACATTTGGTTCTATAGGAATTTTAAAAACATAAAATTATCGACGTATCCCCTTATTACCCTTAAATTGTATAAAAGACCTTAGACCAATATTGCTACAATGAGGGTAAAAGCAAAATGTACAGCAAAATCGCGATCTCAAAATAAATTTGCTTTTTCTACTTAGTAAGTGTTTAAATCACTTACGATGTTAGATACGATTTACAGAACCATAGCTGTAGTCGTAAAGAGGTATTTGCTGTACAAATTAGCACAATTAAGCAGATTATTAGCACAGCCCACAGCGGTCACACCAAGGCCGCCATACTTGTTAATATACGAGATAATCTTAATTAAATACCAATGGGACTCGTTACTGATTACCATCTCAAACTTGTATTGCTAATTTTAACCTAAATAGCGGTTGTAAAATGTTATTTCTGTCGTAAATATTGTATAATATGTTAGTAAATTGTAAAAGTGACTATCATTAGTATTCATGTTACCTTTATATTTATATACTTAGCTTTTCTGCGTGCATGTACAACGTACCTACCTTCCCGCCGGCCGTGTCCCTCTAAGGAGGATCCCAATAAGAAACTAAGCCAGTTAGTAATTGTACCATATTAAAAATCATCAGCCGAAAAATGTTCTCTACTGGACATAGGGCTCTCGGATAACGACCGCTACTAACCTTCCAGCATCCAGGATTCCCTGAGTTTAATCGAATTTTTAATTTAATGTCCCATAAAAATTAAACGCCCTAACACTAGTACGTAGGTGCATCCTTAGGTGCCATTTGTGGAATAAAATTTTATTAAACTATTCCACTAATGGCACCTGCGAAAAATATTGATAGGTGCCGAATGTGGAATACCTCAGGTGCCATTACCTCAGGTGACGTTTAAGCGGGTGCCAATGTGGCATACGTCGGATTCCCTTCATCAGCAGTGCGATTCTGTAACCATCTCACCGTGAAAACTTAGGTGAAGTGAGCGTGGAGTGAACTGTCAACAGTGCCAATTCCTAGCAAAAATAAACTCACTTCACCTAAGTTTTCACGGTGAGATTTTTACAGAATCGACCGGCAGGTCCCCAGTCCACAATGTGAGAGAAAACAATAATTAACTTATTTTTACTCCTTGTTTCAGAATGCAATTACCAGGAAACCATAACTAAACAAAGATGGATAAGCCAACAATGCATATGCTGGATGTCCAGGAGAAAGGCGGACAGACCAGGAAAGTCAACCAGTATATAGCTGCTGTTGCAGGTACATAACCTTATTATTAAATCTTTTTTAACCGACTTCAAAAAAGGAGGTTCTGTATTCGACCCGTAGTATGTATGTTCACGATTTTCTCAAAAACTAATGAACCAATTTTGATGATTCTTTCACTAAAACGTGATCCACATACTTTCAGGAAGGTTTATAACTAATGCATTAGGTAATTATTCTTATGTACGAAGTTACATGCATAAATGTACTGTATCTCCGGGATTTCTAAGTGGATTTTGATGATTCTTCTTTTCGTTCGTCTTGGGCTTGTGTAATTGCATGTATACCTATTTAACTAAAAATTGAAAAATAATTTTACTTTACAAAGATAGAAACCGACTTCAAAAACGTAAAACGTATAAAATACTTAACTTTCATAAAAACCTTAACAGCTTCTGAAGTCGGTGTCTTAAATTCTTCAATGCACCTTAGCTTGGCATCGACTTCAGAAGCTGTTAAGTCTTTTATGAAAGTTATTTTATTCGTTTTACGTTTTTGAAGCCGGTTTTTTCTTTTTGGCGCCGTATGTTAGGTAGGGCAACAGACACGAGTCTCCTCGCTCACGATCTAACTATAGAATGACGTAAATAACAATTCACAATACACATAGGCTGTCTATTGTTATGTACATATTCCTGCTGTTATTTACATATTGCTGTTACTTGTTCGTAAATGGCAGCTATTGTTTTAATTGACAAAGTAATGATTATGCATTGAGTTTACGTTGTTTACCTACCTACAATAAGCAGTGCAAGTATGAGCTCTGCTTACCTCTTCTTGAAAGGCACCTTCAGTGCATTGACTTATAAAATGGCAATGGCACCTATGTACCGTGTTTTTCACGTTATCCATAAACTTTAGCAAACGCTTCTATAGCTTTTACAAACCAAATCTAACAAAGGAAGTACCTACTAGGTATTTTAAAAGGCTTCGTTACAAAGATATTTGTAATTTTATTTAATGAAATTTAATTGAGATAATCAATAACAAAGGGTTTTAATTTGGCCTATGTTGCCGCTTAGTGCAATTAAAATGATAAATCTATCAAATGCATGGAGGGAAGTAAATTAACGCATTCAAAAAAGGAACGAGATGAAAAACCAAAGAAACTTAGTTTTGACAAGTTTCAGCCCGCCTAATCATAGCTTATAGACTAAGAGGTCACAGGATTTTTCATAACGATCATGGATACGGTTAGATTTACTTCGATAGGTTATAGAGTAGTCCCCTAATGTGAATGACGTCGGTCTGCCTGCTCTGAGTGGTTGCAACTTCGAGTTATAGCGCTTACAAGAGGCGTCATTGTTGCGAAAAAAAAACGATCAGAGAAATGGTCAGTTTTAGTACCCGTTCGAAGTATGGTGTCTCCACAGGTGAATCGAGTTGGTCTGCCGGCTCTCAGTGGTTGTATTTCAGAGCAATCGTTGTTTATGCAAGACGCTTGTTTGTGCAGAAAGTCTAAAAAATACATCGAAAAACGGGACAATAGCCGAATTTTTCAAGTGCACGCCGGCTGGTGTCGTACCCCCACCACACACCTGCGCCGAGCACCACCCGCTGCGTAACCGTCCCCCCTCTAAAGGAATAGGGAAAAAGCTAGAGGTGTCAAGAGGTGTCAATAAGAGAAATGGTCAGTTTTAGTACCTATTCGAAGTATGGTGTCTCCACAGGTGAAAAGAGTTGGTCTGCCGGCTCTTAGTGGTTGTATTTCAGAGCTCTGTTATACGCTAATGCTAATGATACAACTCAAAAAATATAGAATGTTAGAAGTAAGTAAATATTTAACTCTAAGTCTTAGCTATGTTCTACAAAATTATTAATCTGTGATTTACCCAAAGTAATAAGTTAAATTATTAGAAATTGGATTTGTTCGATTTCATTCTTTATTTTATTGATTACCGTTAAGTTGAATTTTTCTATAACTAAGCGCCTTGCGTATAACAATGCTCTGAAATACAACGACTAAGAGCCGGCAGACCAACTCGTTTCACCTGTGGAGACACCATACTTTGAATAGGAACTAAAACTGACCATTTCTCTTATTGACACCTCTTGACACCTCTAGCTTTTTCCCTATTCCTTTACAGGGGGAACGGTCGCGCAGCGGGTGGTGCTCGGCGTAGGGTGGGGGTACGACACCGGCCGGCGTGCACTTGAATAATTCGCGTATTGTCCCGTTTTTCGATGTATTTTTAGGCTTTCTCCACAAATAAGCGTCTTTGTATACACACCGATTGCTCTGAAATACAACCACTGAGAGCCGGCAGACCAACTCGTTTCACCTGAGGAGACACCATACTTCGAATAGGTACTAAAAGTGACCATTTGTCTTATCGTTTTATTTTCGCAACAATGTTGCGCGCATCATAGCTCTGAAATGCAACCACTCAGAGCCGGCAGACCAACTTGTTTCATCTGCGGAGCCGCCATACTTTGAATGTGTACCAAAACTGACCATTTCTCTGATCGTTTTTTTTTTCGCAACAATGACGCCTCTTGTAAGCGCTCTAACTCGAAGTTGCAACCACTCAGAGCAGGCAGACCGACGTCATTCACATTAGGGGACTACTCTACAACCCATCGAAGTAAATCTAACCGTATCCATGATCGTTATGAAAAATCCTGTCACCTCTCGGTCTATTAGATATTATACATTAATGTCTTTAAATCATAGCAAGGAAAATACGACGTTGCACATTTGGATATAGAGGCATGCATATCGGGTGATTTACGTCAAGGTATTTAGTTTGTGTGAAAATTAACAAAAAGATCTATATAAATAAAAAGAGAAGTCCTGACTGACTGACTGATTGACTGACTCATCAACGCCCAGCCCAAACTCTTGGACCTAGAAAGCTGAAATTTTGAAAAGGGGTTCCCTTTATAATGTAGACAAGGAATAGGGAAGGAATTCCTGGTAGCAGGTTCCCTTGGGATATTTTCCGACATCCACGCGGGCGAAGCCGCGGGCAAAAGCTAGTAAAAAATAAGAATTAATTAAAATGTCCATAATGAAAAATGCTTATTTCCATGGTCTAAACATCTGATCGAAATTTATGTATATCGTCCGGAACACGGTGTAACATACGGCCTACAGGGTGGAAGGGACATCGACAAGAAAACGGTTACGACGTATTCAGTACAACATTCTTAGAAATTCATCGGTTATTGAAAAAAAAATCTGCTGTCCTGTTCCATACATTTTGACCGTGTAGGTATTGCATGTTGTAGGCATTGAGTTATACTACTCGTAGTACATTATAACTTAAAGGCTCTTACAGACAGAGGCGATATCGCGAGCGATGTTGCGATATTATCGCGTCGCAACACCGCTACGCGATACGTCGCGACGCGATATCGCCTCTGTCTGTAAGAGACTTAATGGTTGTAGGAAACTGCAGATTTTTGTTTTAATAACAAAATGAAAAATAAAAATAATAATAAAAAAATAAAAAAAAAATATATATAAATAGGTATATGTGTTTTAATGAAAAATTTCTATGTAACCGGTGGTGGAGAATAGAGCCGTATTATTATGTTACTCGTAATTTAACCCTGCTGGTATACATCGCTACATAACCTTTTGGAGAATAGAGCCGTATTTTTATGTTATTCGTAATCAGTGTAAGATAAGTTACTTATCATACAGAGATTGGAGTCTTTGATTCGAAATCGCTGTTATCATTGATAACAGTGACTTCGAATCAAAGATCCAACCGACAACCAGAAAAGTGTGGTCTTTTTGCAAGTTTAATGGTCTGTCCATTAAACTGAACACCTTTCTCCATGATACCGACATCGTAATCGCGAAAGAAATATCAGCCGTCCCATAAAGACGTAAGACCAATTGAATAAATAAATAAATAAATAAAAGGTCGAGTAGATATTGAACTTTTGTATGGGACAGTTGATAATTTGTTCGTGATTATGTTTGTGGTCCCATGGAGAAAGTTGTTCAGTTTGATAATCTGGACCATACCTTTCTGGTGCGCCGTGTAGACCATGTTTTGTATTGATTCTGTTCTAAATACATTATGAAAACCTACATAACTAATGGTGGGCGTCCAAGAAAAAAGGGATTTAGTTTCCGAGATATAAGAAGTTTTGTAAAGTTGGGTGGAAAAAATTGCATTTCGCGATTTTAATTGATTATTAATAAACGCTCAATTTCATATGCTTAATAAATGACTCTATACGATTTTTGCAGAATTTCAACTTCAAATGTCTGATAAAAAAAATACATAATTAAGTATGTGCCAGTTTTTGAATATTTTTTCAATCCTTACTATCAATTGACTATTCTAGTTATCGAATCTAGTGTTAACTCAACATAATACTAAACTAATACTTACTAATAATATCTACTTAGACATTGCATAACCGCATTATTATATACAACAATGTCAATCACACATCTGCATCCATCGTTACAACCGTCATAAATAAAAATAAATGTTACATTGACAACTATATTAGTGAACCATTATTGGCTACAACTGACACTCTATTTTTACGATGACCACAATATCTTGGCATGTCAGGGTGGCGCCACTTGCTAAGACAAATGTCAGTGAGATGTTTGAAATCCAGAACATTTTGCAATTTAGTTCCATTTTTATACGCTGGCCAAGATTTAATGGAGTCGTATCGTTTGTAACCCGAAGCGCGACCTCATTTACCATTTCAACTGCATTAAGATCATGAATGAATTCTGATATCATTATTTATATTGGTTAGATGAATCACGAATGTTGTTATGTAAAGACGTACTTACTTATAAATTTAATTAGATTATTTAGATTTTAATTCTCCTGCACTTATCCCAATCTAAATGGGGTCACGCAACATGTCCCTTTTTTCCAAACTTCTGTCGTCATCTCGGTAGTCACCCCCCTTTCTAGCCATGTCATCTTTCACACAGTCCATCCATCGTTACTTTGGTCTTCCCCTACTCTTATAGCCATCGTCATTCATACTCAAAACTCTCCTCACGACACTTTCCTCACTCCTCCGCATCACATGCCCATACCAGGACAACCGATTTCCACACAACTTTTCAGTCACCGGTGCCACTTTCAAATTTCCTCTTAGGTACTCATTTCTTATTCTATCCATTTATAATTAATTAATTCATAATTCTTTATTGACATAATTTTTACATAAACTTGTTTGAAGCCTCTGACTCCTGAACTAGGTGGTACATGTATCTCAGGAGTCAGAATTTTTCGTGTAACATAACATTATAAATTAATTTAGATAATTGTTTCAAATGATGAGCTGGACTCCTTCAATAAAGATTGGTCCTTGGAGAGGTGGAAAGAGAGTAGGGCGGCCTTTGCCCAGCTGTTGGTCACTTAAGGCTACAAAAAAAAGATTGTTCCAATTACATTTTTTTTTATTGTTTATTTTTCAAAAAATTGTTCCAGTTACATTTTTTTTTATTGTTTATTTTTCAAAAAATTGTTCCAATTACATTTTTTTTTAATTTTTTTATTGTTTATTTTTCAAAAAGAAACAGTTTATACACATTAAAGCTCCATTTACACGGCGCCAGTTTATTGCCTGTGGCATACCATAAAATTGAAAGGCAAATATCTGGCACCGTCTAAACAACACGTACAATATTGTTGCACGATACGGGCAACTTTGAAAACTGGTATAAGCTTGTACAAGAAAATCGCACAGTACATACAATAACTGCTCGTACAATAAAATCGCATTCAATTCTGGCATGATCTGACATTCGTGCTGTCATTGAAATATCAGTGCGGTGAGTGAGGGTGTGGTACCTAATCGTTGTTGCTATTTTGAGGCAAGAAATCAAATCACGAACAACTTGAAAAATATCTTGAGAAGCGTTCATTAAAATTTAATGAAATATCATGTCTAAGCAAAACTTGTATGCAATAATCGCCTGTCAATTTTATTGCCTGGTGTAAGTCGCATGCGATTTTATTGAATGGCAAAACTTGCATTCAATTATTGCACATGCCATTTTATGGAATCGCACGCGTCTAAACACTTCATGCAGTTCTTGAATGTCAAAAAACTTGAACGTGCTTTATGGCATGCAATTATTGCTCTTGAACGTTCCAGAAACTTGCCCCGTGTAAACGGCGCTTAAGTGTTACAACTTAAACATGTAGGTAGGTATACTTAAGGTCAGGTAAAGCGCAGGCCACACCGCCAGCTAGCGGGCGGGCGGGCTAGGCGGGCGAACATCGTTTCACCTCTTATTACATACTTCGGTTCACACCGCGAGCTGACCGAGGTATATGTAATAAGAGGGGAAACGATGTTCGCCCGCCTAGCCCGCCCGCCCGCTAGCTGGCGGTGTGGCCTAGCCCGCCCGCCCGCTAGCTGGCGATGTGGCCTAGCCCGCCCGCCCGCTAGCTGGCGGTGTGGCCTAGCCCGCCCGCCCGCTAGCTGGCGATGTGGCCTAGCCCGCCCGCCCGCTAGCTGGCGGTGTGGCCTAGCCCGCCCGCCCGCTAGCTGGCGATGTGGCCTAGCCCGCCCGCCCGCTAGCTGGCGGTGTGGCCTAGCCCGCCCGCCCGCTAGCTGGCGATGTGGCCTAGCCCGCCCGCCCGCTAGCTGGCGGTGTGGCCTAGCCCGCCCGCCCGCTAGCTGGCGATGTGGCCTAGCCCGCCCGCCCGCTAGCTGGCGGTGTGGCCTAGCCCGCCCGCCCGCTAGCTGGCGATGTGGCCTAGCCCGCCCGCCCGCTAGCTGGCGGTGTGGCCTGCGCTTGAAAAGAACGCTGGACGAGAGTGGGAGGGTGTCTGCGCATGGGCTTATGAGTAGCTTTTGCCAGCGGCTTCGCCCGAGTGGATGTCGGAAAATATCATTACTTATATCATTTGATAGCCCAATTCTTGACGAAGTCTATAGGCTATTTAACATCACGCTAGGACCTTTAATTTAATTTAATTTATTTAACTCAGACAAAGTCCATTATTTGTTAGTCACAAGAGCAGAGCAAAAAGATAAAAAGTCAGAAAGAATGCTAAGCGAAAAAGAAGTAAGTAATAGCGCGGGCAGGCAACGCAATGCAACGGGATGGGTCGACTCGGGGGCACAAGACATTTCACGCGGACGAAGTCCATTAGTAATTTACCTTTTCTCTTATCCACAGCGGCAATCGCGGCGGTGGCAGGCGGCACAATCCTCGCGTGGACATCTCCAGCGCTGCCCCAACTCGAGCCGTTCAAGAACGTGACAGTCGTCAACGGTACATCTGTCAACGCAACGGCACTCAACTTTACAGCGGGCAACTACAGTGGGTACATCAACTCGCTGGGACAACCAGCTGAGTTCTTGCTGGACACTAAACAAAGTAAGTAGCGATGGGCATAAGCAGCCTATAATGGTCTCACTGCTGGGGCACAGGCTTTCTCTCTCTGAGAGGGGGCCCGGTGCGGGTTGATAGATGTCATGTCATGTCTTCGCATTTTTGGTCCTAGGACAAGCCGGTTTCCTCATGATGTTTTCCTTCACCGTTTTGAGAGCTGTATAATGAACGTTTTAACTTTGTTGAGGTAGGAGTGTCTAGCCGTGTTTGGAGTGAAAGACGATTTGTTTCTGAAGCAAATCATGATTTATTGAAAAACTTACTGGATGACGCATCGACGCGCAACCAGCCATGGATTAAGTACATGATTCTGGAAAAAAATCAACGCAACCTGCGTTGTTCAGTAGGTTTGTTTGCTGTTCCATACATTTTGATCGTGCATTATGTATTGCACTTTTATAGAGAACAGCAGATTTTTTTTTAATAACCAACGAATTTCAACGCTGGGGGTCCAGAATTATGTACTGAATCCATGGTAACAGGTACCAAAGTACTCGTACGTTAGTACCTACTACAAGGTGTAAGTGTAAACAGTGGTAATCTTTTAAGGGGTCATTATGAACAACTTTTACTATGGGACCAAACGTCCCTTTAAAAGTTGTTCCTACATCAGAGTACAATGACCCCTTAAAAGATTGCCACTGTGTGCCCAAACCATTTGTAATGATGACTTGCAAAAACAATAATTCAGACATAGAACACACAAATGCACAAAAACACAAAAATGTATTATGTAGATGTACAGACAACAGCACATCTAATTTCTCCAAATGATTTTAAACATTAAAATGTTTGTGGTTAAGTTCAAAATCAAATGAGAAAATTTGACAGTTTGTAGTAACTTGACCTGCTGCTGTGTGTACATACCTGCTTACAATGTTATAAAATGTATATGTCACGAACGGGAAAAGCTCAGGATCTTCCTGTTGTGTGAAAAATCGAAGTTTGTAATTTAAACATCATTGGAACTCCCTTGACACGTCTTGCTATTTATGTTAATAAGTAATTTGTCACGTTTGATGGATGATGACGATTGATGACTAATGTTATACTCTCCAAAACCCCCGCCATCGCCATCGTGGCTTTGTCGTCATCATTAAGAGTCGTCATCAAAACAAGCCTTTTTTAAAGAAATATGGATCTGTCACTTGATTTTTGGAGAAACCGTCTCGATTTAGTTTCTACAGGTATTGTTGATCTTTTGCATATAATAACCCTAAACAAAATCCCCCAACCAATTTTTTTATACACTCTAAGGGTAGCAGCCAAAAGACACCTGAGGGGCAATTCTCGTATTTTTAACAACGTTCGCAATCTCATCTCAGTCTCAATCTGTCAAAAATTGTATAGCGTTTACCTACATTTTTGACATTTGATTGACGCTGGCATGTGATTGTGAACGTTTTTAGGTACGAGAATTGGCCATCAGAAGTGTTGTGACTTGTCGACGCCATATTGACAGTGTGGGTTTCAGCGCCAAGGTGGCAGAAATTTATCGATTCAAGTAATTTGCCTAGCTGTATGATTGAATGGCTGAATATCATTCAGGCGAACGAAGAGGAGGAGGAGGAGGCTGGAGTTGAACGGCGCCGTTTAGTGAAGAGGCTAGGCGGTTGACTGGTTGACCACCAGTTGGCTGCGACATTACGAAAAGATCCTTTTATGTGTAAAGTAAGTGTAAAGGCGTCCATTTTGTTGATAATACTTGCGGTAGGCTTATGTCAAGCAGTGGACGGCTGTGGATTGGCTGAAATGACGATGACGTACACTCTTGGAAAGTATAGATTCATTTGGATCAATGACATTATACATCTAGACGTTGCCATTATTACAGTGTGGTACAAGTGTGGAAGTGAGACACTTATATACGAAATAATTATTAGGAAAATTGAGACAAAGCATCGTATCTTCTGTCTCTTACGGCGTGCAGTATTTTTGCATGGCAATATATACAACGTCCCGACATCAACCGTTGGGCAGTAGCCCACCAGACACAACACCCGTCTGGTCGGAGGATCCTCCCTTTTCAATAGAGGATGAGTGAACTTTACACCCTGTTCCTCATGCCTCTAAAAAGTTATTGTCCATCTATTAAGTATAAGTATATCGATGAGTCTACCTAAAATATTCCTAATTAGTTTTACCTTTTGTGGTTAATTTTAATAACAGGAAAATAAACCTACCCAGTGGGAATTTCTTCTGATAAGTATTGTATTTTGTAATTACCGCACTTTAAGGAAAACATTAAAAAACATAGGTAATGTTTTCCTCAAAATGTGTAGCTTTTAAATAACAGTTAAGAGTTATTTTAAATTTTTGATCATGCTAACAAAAGAAGAGAAATGTCGTGAGGAAAGTTTTGAGTATGAATGTCGATGGCTATACGAGTAGGAGAAGACCAAAGAAACGATGGATGGATCGTGTGAAAGATGATGTGGCTAGAAAGGGAGTGACTACCGAGATGACTAATAGAGAATTATGGAAGAAAAAGACATGTAGCGCCGACCCCAAATAAATTGGGATATGGGCAAGGGAGGAAGAGAGGGAGGGTAAGGGCAGGAGAATGATGATCATATTGACAAATTACATATTTATAATGTAAAAAGGCGAGTACAATTATTACAATATGGAAAGACAATTGTAGAACAGCACAGCATTGAGAATTTTATAAAGTGAAAAATAATTTATTAAAGAGTAACTTAAGTAACATAAAAGTTCAGTTACGAACTTACGATGTTCAGAGACAAATAACAAAAATAATGGGCACAACGAAATAAATTAACAACGTTTGGTAATTTTTTTTTTAATGTTGTAAATCAGGTACTTACTTATTGTAATTTTTATTTCATTAATCCTAACTTAACGAAATGTCAAATTTATTATAGGTCTCAGGGGCTAAGAAGCCCCTGAGACCTTTACTCAATTCACGCCATCAACAATATAATTAGCTGTGCCCGACCATCCCCGCAGTTTGTTTATTATTTTTATAAATTAATTACTTATTATTTTTACACAAACACACATGACTAGCAAAAGTGTCGTGACGGTCACTATGTTACACTTTTTTCGGAGTAGCTATCATATCATTCGCTAAGTGTGCAGAGTACTTATAGTTATAACACGTGCGTTATGAAACTTCGTTTCAAAAACGTCACTTATGAAAGCAGATTTTTCAGAACTTTGATGCACTTAGCCAACATTCTATGTTCGTCTTCAACAATAAACACCATTTTCCACGCACCATCTCATATCTAGAATTATGTTTAGTTATACCAAGATTATGTAAACGACCCGTTCCCAATCCTCGCAAAATCTTGTTTTGTCCGGTAAAATGTAAAACATGTTTACGACCGACCGACGACGTGCGACGAGCGAACAGTGGTGGGCGTTTGGCATACCATCTGAGCTCTATTTTAGTTGCTAAACAAAAAGCACACACCTCCCATTAAGAATTGAACGATCTTTATGATTGTAAACACGTGGGTATGGCGCATACTTGATCCTTTTATTCATATTATTTAATTTTATTTGAAATTGTTTAAAATGAATTTTTATAATTTTGTACCCTTATTGTTTTGATTTCCATTTTATTCGCTTTTTATGACTTTCGTATATTGTATTTTAATTAATTTTAATGATTTATTTCTTATCAAACTTCTTGTACCTACCTATTTATTAAGTGAATGATGTGGTCGCCTATAATTGGAAGCGCAGATTTGTATTGTCGGTGTCTATGAATTGTGTAGCTTCTGTTGGCGATCCAATCTATCTTCTTCTATCTTCTATCTAATATATAAAAATCAATCTATTCTATTATATAAAAATCAATTGCTGTTCGTTTGTCTCGCTAAAACTCGAGAACGGCTGGGCCGATTTAGCTGATTTTGGTTTTGAAGTGTTTGTCGTAGTCCAAGGAAGGTTTAAACGGTGAGAAAAATTGGAAAAGTTGCCGGGAAAATTGGAAAATTCGGGAAAGAGGATTTTCTATGGGAATTTTGAATTATTGAAATTGGGACAAGACAACGTCTGTCGGGTCAGCTAGTAAATAAATAAAATAAACAACTAGGACGATATTAAACTACATAATAAATACATACACAACACAACATGCCTGGCATCCCCGAAGGGTCAGAGAGGTGTACCTATAGTACGCCCACATTTCGCCAGTTTTGATTAAGTCGTAGGTAATAGGGGGCGAGCCTACTGCCACTAATCGGTCAGGAAATAGATACTTAATATGACAATTTCATTCCGAAGTCTATGTTCTACTGCTAAAGGCCACAGCAGACAGGCGTGATGCGACAGTGCGACTAGAAGAAGAATTTCTATGGAAACTGTTTCACCAGAACCGCGTCACACTGTTTGTGGGAGCCTTATTGTGGTTACAACCTTACGGTCTTCAAGGCACTCGCAAGCGAAAAGGTTATGTAGGTAATTCTAGGCAACCGTGCACTATCGTCGACCCCATCATCGCTTAATTTCAATAGTATCCGGTGTTTGGTGATAAATATCTTCAATCCACACAAAATGGTACATGTTTACGATCAAAACATTTTTCTTGGCATCCGATTCTGTGACGTAGCCATCACGAGACTAAAACCAGAAGACACGCCCCCGGAAAAAATAAACAGTGCTTTTAGAACAAACGCATTTTACTGATCTTGTGATAATCTTATTGTTTTACGAAGCTTCTGTACGCCTCTCTTATTACGAGGAATTTGCAAATGACGTAACTTTTTTATGACCAACCGTACCTATAATACGCTCTAGAGATACCAACTCAATATTGTTGAAAAAGGCTTTTTCTTTTTTTTTTGTGTTAATTTAGAATTTGACAATCAATTCGGGTTGTACTCTGCTTGTAATAATGTAATTCAATCATGATTCGAAAGACAAGTGGCGCCATCTCTTATCATAAGAACGCTATTGTTGTTTTCCTCGGGAACAGTACTTTTTTCGGGTTGAAAGGTACCCTATGTCCCTTTCTGTAGGTACATCTGACAACGTATATGCAAAATTTCAGGATGATCGGTTCAGTGGTTTAAGCGTGAAAAAGTAACAAATAAACTTACTTTCCATATAAAATATTAATTAGGATATACATGTACTACCTATGGTCTGACTTTTAATTACTTGCAGTAAAATGACACTTCTAATGTCATTTTTACTGTCATTTCGCTATCAAATGTGAACATTTTTTTATCAAAATGACAAATAAGATGTGTCATTTTATTGCAGCTAATATTATAAGTCCGAGTATAGTGCCAATGCTTATGACGTCACAGACAAGATACACGGGTCACAAAAATGTCTTATAGGTTAGTAACCCTTTTAAATAAAGAGCAGAATTCATCAGCGCAATCTGTGATAAAGGGCACTCAACTGACGCTATCTGGCAGGCCTCCAGCTTACGTAATGGTTTAGCCGTAACTCACGATACGACTGTGTGTATTTATGAGGGGATACGTCATTCGAATTGGTTGTAAAAAATAGAGATGTGGACGTGTAATCTGCAAACATTGTTATCCTAACTATCATCAATTCATCACACTATTAATATAAAGGCGAAAGTTTGTGAGTGTGTAGGTTTGTTACTTCTTCACGCTCAAAGGGCTGGACCGATTTCGATGAAATTTGGGGTGTAGATAGCTTATACCCTGGATTAACACATAGGCTACTTTTTATTTCGATCTACGCGAGTGAAACCGCGGGGCGCAGCTAGTAAAATTATAAATGCGAAAGTGAGTTTGTTGTTACGCTTCATGCTAAAACAGCTGAACGGATTTGGATTAAATTTGGCACATGTGAACATGACCTGGAGAAGGATATAAGCTATTATTCATCCTGGATCGCAGATGAAGTATAGTGGGCATCAGCTAGTATATCTATACTTATCTATATCTATACTAATATTATAAAGAGGTAAAATTTGTATGTAAGTTTGTAAGTTTGTATGTAGGGGGTAATCTCCGGAACTAATGATCCAATTCTAAAAATTTTTTCACTGGTAGAAAGCTACATTATTCCTGAGTGCTATAGGCTATAAATTATATTTATATCATGCATATTAGCCAAGCTATCACAAGTTTTGTCTAACAAGTCGGAAAGAAATACCTCTTTAAACAGACTTTTTTGCATGCGCTGCCTAAACGGTTGTTTATAATTGAGAACAATGTATGGCAGTCTGGTCCGTCTTAAATAATTCTACAAAAAAGTCCGCGACACCATATTTCTATCTTTTATATTTTATCCATACTAATATTATAAATTCGAAAGTAACTCTGTCTGTCTGTCTGTCTGTCTGTCTGTCTGTTACCTTTTCACGCCTAAACCACTGAACGGATTTCGATAAAATTTGGCAAGGCTATAGATGGTATCCTGGGGACGGACATAGGCTACTTTTTTTTTCAAAAATAATCCTACAGGGGGTGATATAGGGGATGAAAGTTTGTATGGGAAACTCAGTATTTCTTAAGTTAGGGATGTGAAAATTAAAATTTATGCTTTTGATAAGAAATAAAGAAATATGCGATTCAGCGTTTTTGAAAAATCATCCCCTAAGGGGGTAAAATAGGGGTTGATTTTAAAATTTACAAAACTGCATGGATTTCGACAAAATTTGGCAAGGCTTTATATAGCATCCCGGGGAAGGCCAAAGGATACTATTTTTTTCAAAAATAATACTACAGGGGGTGATATAGGGGATGAAAGTTTGTAAGGGAAACCCAGTATTTCTTAAGTTAGTGATAACAAATTTATGCTATAGGTAGGAAATTAATAAATATGCGGTTCAGCGTTTTTGAAAAATCATCCCCTAAGGGGGTAAAACAGGGGTTGATTTTAAAATTTACAAAACTGCACGGATTTCGATAAAATTTGACAAGGCTTTATATAGTATCCTGGGGAAAGACACAGGCTACTTTCAAAAACAATACTACAGGGGGTGATATAGGGGATGAAAGTTTGTAAGGGAAACCCAGTATTTCTTAAGTTAGGGATAACAAATTTATGCTATTGGTAGGAAATTAAGAAATATGCGGTTCAGCATTTTTGAAATATCATCCCCTAAGGGGGTGAAATAGGGGTTGATTTTAAAATTTACAAAACTGCACGGATTTCGATAAAATTTGGCAAGGCTTTATATAGAATCCTGGGGAAGGATATAGGATACTTTCAAAAACAATACTACAGGGGGTGATATAGGGGATGAAAGTTTGTAAGGGAAACCCAGTATTTCTTAAGTTAGGGATAACAAATTTATGCTATTGGTAGGAAATTAAGAAATATGCGGTTCAACATTTTTGAAAAATCATCCTCTAAGGGGGTTAAATAGGGGTTGATTTTAAAATTTACAAAACTGCACGGATTTCGATAATATTTGGCAAGGCTTTATAGCATCCTGATGGACACAGGCTACTTTTGGTCTTAAAAAATAATCCTACAGGGGGCGATATAGGGGATGAAATTTTGTATGGGAAACTCAGTATTTCTTAAGTTAGGGATGTGAAAATTAAAATGTATGCTTTTGATAAGCAATAAAGAAATATGCGCTTCAGCGTTTTTGAAAAATCATCCTCTAAGGGGGTAAAATAGGGGTTGATTTTAAAATTTACAAAACTGCACGGATTTCGACAAAATTTAACAAGGCTTTATCTAGCATCCTGGGAAAGGACATAGGGGACTATTTTTTTTAAAAATAATACTACGGGGGGTGATATAGGGGATGAAAGTTTGTAAGGGAAACCCAGTATTTCTTAAGTTAGGGATAACAAATTTATGCTATTGGTAAGAAGTTAAAAAATATGCGGGTCAGCGTTTTTTAAAAATCATCCCCTAAGTGGGTAAAATAGGGGTTGATTTTAAAATTTACAAAACTGCACGGATTTCGTTAAAATTTGGCAAGGTTATAGATAGCATCCTGGGAAAGGATATGGGCTACTTTTTGTCTTAAAACATAATCCTACAAGGGGTGATAAAAGGGATGAAAGTTTGTATGGGAAACCCAGCATTTCTTAAGTTAGGGATGTGAAAATTAAAATGTATGCTTTTGATAAGCAATAAAGAAATATGCGGTTCAGCGTTTTTGAAAAATCATCCCCTAGGGGGGGTAAAATAGGGGTTGATTTTAAAATTTACAAAACTGCACGGATTTCGACAAAATTTAACAAGGCTTTATCTAGCATCCTGGGGAAAGACACAGGCTACTTTCAAAAACAATACTACAGGGGGTGATATAGGGGATGAAAGTTTGTAAGGGAAACCCAGTATTTCTTAAGTTAGGGATAACAAATTTATGCTATTGGTAAGAAGTTAAAAAATATGCGGGTCAGCGTTTTTTAAAAATCATCCCTTAAGTGGGTAAAATAGGGGTTGATTTTAAAATTTACAAAACTGCACGGATTTCGATAAAATTTGGCAAGGTTATAGATAGCATCCTGGGAAAGGATATGGGCTACTTTTTGTCTTAAAACATAATCCTACAAGGGGTGATAAAAGGGATGAAAGTTTGTATGGGAAACCCAGCATTTCTTAAGTTAGGGATATGCCCTATGTTTTCCACATGAACGTTCCCATGGGATATTTTCCGACATCCACGCGGGCGAAGCCGCGGGCAAAAGCTAGTCTTTTATACATCTTTTATTGTTTTAAAAAAGTATTCTTTAGACATACTTACGTTTGGATGATTATTTAAACAACAAAACATTTATCCTTATCAAAATAAGATATTTTATGATCACAAGGACATCATGGAGATAAGATTTGGCCTTTACAGTATGGCAATTGGTCATATAGTTTCGGAGATAATATAAAATTACTAAAACGCTAAATAACTTTAATTCATACCGGTTCCTCTTGAGCAAACATGTTTAGAGCGGACGTTTTATCAATTTACCCATAGATGGCGTTGTGCAAAATGTCGGTGGAATACAAAATACAACGGAAGTGTTTGTTTTTTTGTTGGTTTGTTTGAACGCGCTATCTCTGGAACTACCCCAGTCGGATTTGAAAAAATCTTTTTGCATATAGGCTATTTAACATCACGCTAGGGCCCTTAGGAGCCGACCGCGAAGTAATAGCGTGGGCAGGCGATGGGGAAGGATATAGGCTATTTGACATCTTGCTAGGGCCCTTAGGAGCCGAGCGCGAAGTAATAGCGCGGGCAGGCGATGCGGAAGGATATAGGCTATTTAACATCACGCTAGGGCCCTTAGGAGTCGAGCGCGAAGTAACAGCGCGGGCAGGCGATGCGGAAGGATATAGGATATTTAAGATCACGCTAGGGCCCTTAGGAGCCGAGCGCGAAGTAATAGCGCGGGCAGGCGATGCGGAAGGATATAGGATATTTAACATCACGCTAGGGCCCTTAGGAGCCTAGCGCGAAGTAATAGCGCGGGCAGGCATTGCGATGCGATGCGTCGGGGTTGGTGGGTGGGGGGTACAAGAAATTTAACGCGGACGAAGTCGCGGGCAGAAGCTAGTTATAGAATAAAGCCGCTTTTCGTGTTATTATTAACTTATACACATCAAAAAAGTCTAAGCAACAAGCAACATGTACGGTTTTGAACTTTTCAACGATTTTTACTATTGTAATATATTTATGTTTCTTTTAAAAATAATAACTAAGTGACTAAAGCAACAAAATCCTTAATTAATTGTTCATTAAAATTTAATCACACTAATTAACAATATGTGTACCTACCGTAACATACGTAGTAAGTATAAAATAAAGTTAAAACGAAATTAAACTTTTCCGGTCTTATTCAAAACGAGGTTTTTCTTTTGTCATGGTTTAAACCATCGAGCCAGTTTTTGTAATAAGAACCTAGCTGTGATAGAAATACAGTTGTTTATACAAAACTGTAAGTTGTCAGTTTTGTATAACATTCCGGACATCTTAATGTGTCGGAATAAAGTTCGTAATTCAAAAAAGAGTCCATGGTTTAAACTTGGGTTTGAAGATGAACCTTGTTTTGTAATAAAACGGGCATGTTTTACAAAATTAATTAACGACATTGTTTTAAATTAGGTATTTGGTAATTCAATACAAAGTGTGACCTCATCTGTTGTTTAAAACTTGTCAGCAACGATTTTTCATTGAATTTTTAAGATTGTTTATCTGATCCTGCGGCAATCGCTCCCAATGGAATTTTAACAAGTCTTTCAATTGTTGGGTTGTCGACACTTCGTCCAGGTTCTCTGGAACACGTCTCTGGAGCATATGCCATGCGTGCTCGATGGGATTGAGGTCTGGCGATTGTGCAGGTCACGGCAATACCCGGAGTAGTCTCTGGTTCTCCGAGCTGTGTGCGAACGCGCATTGTCATGCATCACCGTAAAATCTGACTGTGCGTGAATCGTGCGCTTACCTTTAAAATTCGCCATTCAGGGAATTATTAAGGCCAATTCGTCACTGGAAATTACAATCCCAGTAAGTACATAATATTCATTCAGATCATCTTGTTTCCAGGTTCCTTAGTATCTTCAATCCTTGCCATCGGGGCGGCGATCAGTGCCCTCCCCGTGGGCATGCTAGCTAACAAGTTTGGCAGAAGACCTACTGTGCTAATCCTCTCCGTGCCGTTCCTACTCAACTGGCTGCTCACCATCTTCGCCAATGGCGCTGGCATGCTGATTGCTGCGAGATTCTTCGCTGGAATAGCTACTGGTGAGTCTTGATTTATAATTATCAAGTTGTAAAATAACACTAATAGACCTCTTAATAAGTATAAATCAGTAATGACATACGGTATGGAACTAACTTATATGCAATAAATTATATTCTACAGAAGTTAAATTAAATCTTAAATTCAGCAGCTGTCTACTCATCAGCTCGCACTGTGTAAACCAGCCATTAGTGAAATGTGGGTGTACTATTAAGGTACACCTCTGCGCAACCCTTCGGAGATTACAGGCGTGATGTTTTAGTATGTGTTAGAATTATAATGGTCGGGACAATGTTAAACTCGATGTCTGACTGTATGGTTTAGTGGACTGTGCTATTACCAAAATTAAGACTTGTAAGCTCCCGACTTCTTTAACTCCAATTTACAAGTTTCCTTCTGTTTCCAGGTGGTGCCTGTGTAGCAGCCCCCATGTACATCGGAGAGATAGCAGAGACTTCCATCCGAGGTTCTTTAGGCGCCTTCTTCCAGCTGTTCCTGACTGTGGGCATCCTGTTCACATTCGTAGTGGGCGGCTGGATGCATTGGAGGACCCTCTCCATCATATCTGCTGTGTTCCCTCTTCTGCTTGTGGCTGTGTTCTGGTGAGTAATCTAAATGAAATGGCAGATAGCTCACTGGAATGCTAAACTAAATTATAGTGACCGACCCAAGGTCCGTTTTCGACCATTTTCGCCAAAAAAATCATGATTTGGTCATATATGTATTTTCGTTGTCGGCAATAAACCAGCCAAAGCTTCGGCTAAGCCGAAACTCAGCAGTTCGTGAATTGCCGCGCGTCATTCGGCATACTTTGTAAAGCTCGACAATATCAGGTGACGTTCGGCTAACTTCAGGGTGAATCGGGTCCGCTTGTGGTTTCACTCAGCTGACTCAAGGTCATAGAACACATCAACTCGGAAAGGGATCGTCACCGTATCAACTCGAGCCGTGCAGTAAGTATTCTTTGTATGAAACTCTCTACTGCAACGCACACTAATCGAAATAGTAACATAATTACCTCGCCTCGCGACAAGCTCACGAACCGCGGCGATACGGTGATATCCCTTTCCGAGTTGATATGTGTGCTATGAAATTCAAACGGACGCGATTTTGTTGTGAAGCGAGCATTGACTTATACAACGTGTTAATGAAATAACCCAAAACCTCTTAAGGGGTCATTATACTCGTCATTATGAACAACTTTTACTATGGGACCAAACCTGAAATCGCGAAAAAAAAATCAGCTGTTCATTTTGACGAATTATGCGAACATAAATGTATTGAACAGCTGATTTTTTTTTCGCGATTCCAGGTTTGGTCCCATAGTAAAAGTTGTTCATAATGATGAGTACAATGACCCCTTAAGAGGTTGTGGGTTATTTATTTTACACCTTGTATAGGGTGACTGGTAATTAGTGACCGATACATTAACACATGATTAAACTCATGATAACAAACAACTTTTACTATGGGAACAAATCTGAAATCGCGAAAAAAAAATCAGCTGCCCCATACATTCATGTTCGCATAAAGGCTCTTACAGACAGAGGCGATATCGCGTCGCGACGCGATATTTTTCTACGGATATAATATCGAAATATCGCGTCGCGACCGCGATATCGCCTCTGTCTGTAAGAGCCTTAACTCGTCAAAATGTAGGAAGCAGCTGATTTTTTTTCGCGATTTCAGGTTTGGTCCCATAAAAGTTGTTTGTTATCATGAGCACAATCACGGTATCAATCAGGTGTAAAAAAAAAACATACAACAGCGTATCTACAGCGGAAATGTTAATATTTTTAATGTCTAAATCATTTTCGTTTTCGGCTCCGTCTTCGTCCGAAAATAAACTTAATGCCGAGGCATCATCGTTTTCGGCTGAAAATCTATTTTCGGTCAGACACAAAAATAAACCCAAAAACGTTTTGCCGTTGCAAAAAGGAACGGTGCTATTCATTCTGTAGAACTCCATCTTGGGGCTTGTGGCTAAGTAATAACATCGCACGGGTCGATCGATCAGTTTAAGCTACGCTAGCCGCGGTTGCTCCGTGGACGGGTGACCATCTTTCCAAACCAAGATCTCTCCATGCCTCGAAAAGCACGTTAAGCCGTTGGACCCAGCTGGTGATGATCATTCGTGGATCTTTGACAGTCGTTACGGATCGGCAGAAGCCCGAAAGTCTGACCCAGACAGTTAAGCAATAACTGGGTTTGTGGAGGTCAGATAGGCAGTCACTCCATGTAAAATACTGGTATTCAGCTGCGTCCAGTTAGACTGGAAGCCAATACCAGCATAGTTTGGAACAGGCTAAGCAGATGAGATGATGAACTCCATCTCTGTCTCGCACCAGAATCCTGAACCCCATGTTAGATACAGTCCAGTCTTTGGGCTAACTGCCTCGATGTCCAAATCGTGACTGCTGATCTTGGGTTCCTGAGTTCGATCCCGGGGTTGGTTAAAGTATTATTGGGTACCAGTCCAGAGTTTAGATTCATTTATTGGATTCAGTATCTCAAATAAAATTGTCGTAGGTCTATGAAATTCAATCTGCCTAGCCTTTTCCCAACTATGTTGGGGTCGTCTTCCAGTCTAACCGGATGCAGATGAATACCTGTATTTTAGGAGCGACGTCTATCTGACCTCCACAACTCAATTACTGGGGAATACGATACCCCTTGGTAAGACTGGTTGTCAGACTTTCGGGCTTCTCACGACCCATAACGACTGTCAAAGATCCACGAATGACAGCCGGGACCAACGGCTTAACGTGCTTTCCGAGCCACGGAGGAGTCTCGGTATGTAAAAATGGTCACCCATTCACGGACCGACCGCGGGAAGCGTAGCTTAACCTGATCGATCGATCCGTACGGCTGTTATTACTTAGACACGAGCTCCTAGGTTCTTACATTGAATCGATCGTAATAAGTGTGCTTATAGCATTGATTGATTAGAAACATGATACTTCCTTAGTTAAAGTGTTTGCAGTTATAAGTGTACCGTAAACAACTCTTGATTTGTATGCACTTTGTCTATGCCACAAGAATGGAATATCCATTGACGGAATATCCTAACTAAATTCTTCGTAGGTGCCCATTAGGTACAGACGTCAGCACATCAAGCTACTACGATCTGTCAAATTTCTTTACACCTTTAACCTAAAGCATTAGGTTCAAGGTTGATTGGGAAAATTTGACAGTTTCGGGTAGCTTGACCTGCTGCATGGCGTCTGTACCTTGTTTCAGTTAGAATTAGTCTTTAGCATTAAAATGCATTTTCCGATTCAAATCCCAGTTGAAATATGGAATACGTTATTCAAATTAAGTAGTTATTAAAATAAATAAGCAATATTTATGATAATACAGTTGCAGAGTTCACTTTCATTGTTGTAGATGTAAAAATAACTGCCAGGTTAAGTGACATTTTCCTTTGCATTGTTTTATCAACAATGTGTGGATAAACTTAATTTAAATCATGTTTATCTTTAAACTATTGATATGAGTTGGTAGAAAAACTAATATGAGTAAATAAAATATGTAGGTGTTCCTAAATGGATTAGAGATTATATACTTCAAAACTCTCGGATTGTGATTGCAGCTGTGTGACGCAATAACGGTGCTGGAAAAGTTTTCGACAGAAAAGCTGTTTAAAAACGGATGTTTAACTGATTTGTTTTTGTATTCCAGGTGGATGCCCGAAACTCCCCAGTATCTTCTAGGCAAGAACCGCAGGCGTGATGCTGAGAAGTCCCTGCGTTGGCTGCGAGGACCCGACGCTGACCTCACGTCAGAACTTGAGGAGATGCAGAAAGATGTAAGACTTTGATTTTACAAGCCGCGTGCCTGATGGTATTCCCCATCAGCAAGAACAATAAAGAACTTTTTCCTTTTGTTCGGGCAAAGAACTTTCATCCTCCTGTTTAACCATTTTAAGACATACTCATTAATCTCCTGCCCTTATCCCAATCTATTTGGGGTCGGCGCAACATGTCCTTTTTTTCCATTGTTCTCGCCATATTAGTCGTCATCTCGGTAGTCACCCCCTTTCTATATTTCATCTTTCACACAGTCCATCCATCGTTTCTTTGGTGTTCCCCTACTCTTATAGCCATCGACATTCATACTCAAAACATATTTTAAGACATACTATTAATTTTCATTTTAGTGCCTCAGTGCTTTTTTTTCCTAGTCTATTCTGTGTCCCACTGCTGGGCAAAAGCTTCTCCCGTTTCCTTCCAAACGCTGTCTTGTGTGATCTCTGTTCCTGTTGGCCCTGCAAACATGATCAGATCGTCACACCATGTTCGTCGCAGTCTACCTCGACGGCGATGTCCTCCCTGAGGCGTCCAGTGGGTGATGATCTTTGCCCATCTCCCCGGGTGCATTGGTGTGACGTGGCCAGCTCACTCCCACTTCCTGGCCTGGCTGTTTTTTCTCCAACATTGGCTACTTGAGTTAAGCAGCTCTGTGTGGTGTTTCTAATGCGATCAGTATGCTTTACACCTATTATGCTGCACTCCATTGCCCGTTGGAAAATCTTGAGTTTAGACTTCTGTTGTTCAGTAAGGGACCAACTTTGTGCACCGTCAGTTAGAACGGGCAAGATGCGCATGTCGATGAGTTTTCTTTTTAGTGCTAACTTTCGTTATCTAAGAAAGTCCTGTATGAATGAATGAATGAAATGCACCAATCCCAGCGTGGTTTAACCAGACTCGATTTCTCGAATGAACCCAAAGATTCACACTAGCCCCTGTTGCCTCATGTTACATGGTGCAACAGAGACCATTGTATATCAAGGAATAGACCGGGGGGCGCGGTAATGGTAGGGAAGACATGCCCTTAGGATAAGGAAGGATTATACAGCCTTTCCAGTATGCACCGTAAAATAAGCAATGGAATAGTGGAGAGACGGGTAATATAATTATGGATGGGCTTTTTTTAAGACGACGCCGCCATGTTGCTTCAAGTTCAGCTTCACCGGTGAATCTTTTGGCGTTTAAATTGCGTTTTCGACTCTTTTTCTGTCGCTGCTATGCTATAATATAGGTAATCTGCCTTCTCGAGTCTTTTCTGCTTCATTCTGATGAGTTGTCAGCAGCAGAATGTCCAGGACGCGGTCGCTCCTCGTTGTTTATTTCCAGCTCCGACTTCAAATAATGTAATTTTTGTTTTTAACATTTTATTGTTTCTAGACTAGACCCAGTGGTTTAGACGGTGCGTTGTCTGTCAGTGAATTTAAGATTTTTTATTCTCTTACTTCCCCGCGGTTTAATTTGCATTGAGATTCATACAGGAACCATGCATTTTTCTGGCATAAAAAGTATCCCTAAGATAGGTACTTTTTATGCCAGAAATATGCACACACCCCCCGCAATACTCCCGCAATACCCCCGCTAACCCCCCCCCCCCCCGCCCCCCCCCCCCCCGGGCCCCCCGCCCTCGGGGGAATATTCCCGCGTTACTCGGGAGTAGTGTGTAGCAGCACTATATTGAGAGCACTTGATTAACAATTTTTCGAGTCGTATCCAGGATTTAAAATACTTGATGCAAACAAAAGACATCAGTCTTTGTAATATCAGTAGGTATAGATAAATAGATATAGTTTAGTCGTTCGTCTATTGGCATGCAATAAAGAGCCCTGCATGAGTCACGATACTTGAACACGTTCGGTGTGGTCGGGGCAGTTAGCTTCATTTCCAATCTTGTTGATTATCTATCTTTTCCCATTATTGAGCTGAATATGTACGCATTTGTAACGTATCTTTGTTCTAAACGATTTCCAATGTACTTTTTCTACACATAAGTACATAAACTAACGCCATTTTCCTATGGGGATAGGCAAAACTACAGAACGCCGCCTGCTATGTTAATTATATACTCCTTTTGCTTTTTGTTCTACACATTCTACACACTTTCATTTTTCTACACATTTGTAAATATTTGCCTTCATCTTAGTCGTCACCCCTGTAGCCTCCTGTAGGTGACGCGAATATCGTAAAATACCACGTGGAAGCACTTAGAAAATGATAAAATACTCCAGCACATCCTTTTTACAACGATTGTTTGTGTTTCCAGGTGGATGACGCAGCCCGGCAGCGCGCCGGCATCTTGAGCATGGTCACGAACAAAGCGTCCCGCATGGCGCTCATCTGCGGGCTCGGCCTCATGTTCTTCCAGCAGTTCAGCGGCATCAACGCCGTCATCTTCTACACCAACAACATCTTCCAATCCGCTGGATCTGAAATCCCTCCCGTCATTGCCACCATCATCGTCGGCGTTGTACAGACCATTGCTACTTATTTCTCCTCAGTCTTCGTTGATAAGGCTGGTCGTAGGATCCTTCTCCTCCAAAGTACAGCTATCATGGGGCTTTGTCTAATCATACTTGGTATCTACTTCAAGTTACAAAAGGATCAGTATAATGTCGCCTCCGTTGGCTGGATTCCGTTACTCTGCTTGATCCTGTTCATCGTTTCCTTTTCCATGGGTTTCGGTCCGATTCCTTGGATGATGATGGCCGAGTTGTTCCCGGTTGAATTCCGTGGCGCTGCAACCGGAGTTACTGTCATAGTTAACTGGATGTTGGTGTTCGTCGTGACCCTCTGCTTCCCTATAATGAAGGATGCTATAGGCATCTACAGTTGCTTCTGGTTCTTCGCTGCTTTCATGGTCATTGGCACGATCTTCGTGTTCTTTTTGATCCCAGAGACTAAAGGTAAGACTGTTTCGCAAATCCAAGCTATTTTGGCTGGTAAGAGGGCTTGAATACAGAACGGAGTGAGAGATACCATGATTGCAAGAGAGTCAATTAATTTTTTTAGTATAAGCGTCGAAAGTACGCATGGAGCTTCAATGGAATAATGTGGTGAAGCCCTCTAATAAATGTTGTGATACTATTGTGAATGATATAAGGCATATGAAATAATTTACCGTAGGAAATCGTAATGGATACTGCCGAGTTGAAACGACATAAATGTTGATATAAGTAAATGACATGAAAATTTAAAGAAAATTCAAAAATATTTGCGTATATTTTCATAATTAACTCAAAACTTAGGCTGTTGTTATTATAAAAAAAAAAATGTTGTAAATATTAATAATTTTTATATCAATGTCTTGTAGCTCCACCGAATTTTGTTGCAATTTTATAATTTAGGACACAACACACAATAATTTGTGATGTATTTTGAACAATATTTTGATAATTATTCTTTTTGTTGTCATTGTAACTATTACTTATGTACCTATATGAAATTGATGAATTTATGTGAATGTTGTGTGAATGTCGATAATTTTTAATACAATTTCAAATAATTTTTAGCCAAAAAATAATTTTAGACTCTTAGCTGGCCTAATAGTTTAGACTTTTCTGCTTTTTACTCATTTTTTTTTTTTTTGTAATTCATGTAAGTAACTATATCCAGAAATTAGGACTGATGCCGTCTAATTTCAGTGCCAAAAATTATTAAATTGTTGAGAATACTTAACAAAAAGAGTTAAAACATCTGCCTTAGTTCATTATCATTAACATTAAATAAGTATTTAATTATTGAAAAGAGATTGTATTAGTGCATGAGTCCAATTTATAGTGATTTAATACTCATATAATGGCGAGAGACTGTTTCGTATAAAAAAGACTATAAAAGCGATCCTTAAACATAATAAAATTACTATGGCATTTTTGTCGGTAAGTTGCTGTTCTATATAAGCGCCAAGGAATGTAATAAATAATAAAAATGCTATTTAAATAATTAATTTGAGAATAAAAGTTTTTCGTCTAATTATTATTATTTTAGCAAGAAAAAGATTAAAAGTAAAAAAAAAAGAATTTAATGGACTGGTAAGGCAATGAAAATATACGAGATTTCCTAATAAAGATGTTTTTTATTAATGTGATGAAAACAATGAACAAATTATAGATTTAATTTAATTTAGAGCATTTAGACAGGAGACCTTTTCGCCTCGCCTTTATCAATAATGGAGAATTCATGCAAATTGTGCTTTTAGAAAATGCAGTGCCTTTATAAACAAAAAAATTAGCTAAAAGTGCCTGAAAAAAAATAAACAGCTTGTTGGATGTGGTCTCAAGTCTACATCGTTCTAAAAGTAATGTTAGGTACTTAAAACGAAATGTGCCAAATGTTTACAATTGTCTGTTTTAGGTATTTTTATACAGTGATCGTTGTTGATAACTTAATGTCAATGTTTAATTTAAGAATAATAAGAATAAATAATAAGCTGTTAGAATTTTTCTGGGTTTTATTAATGTTGATCCCCTCGAAAATTGCCTCGAGAAAAATACACAAATGCTTGACATTGAATGTTGTAATAATCGACACGTTTTTCAAACTGATTAGTGATCTCTGACCGAGAGGTGACAGGATTTTTCATAACGATCATGGATACGGTTAGATTTACTTCGATGGGTTGTAGAGTAGTCCCCTAATGCAAATGTCGGTCTGCCTGCTCCGAGTGGTTGCAACTTCGAGTTATAGCGCTTACAAGAGGCGTCATTGTTGCGAAAAAAAAACGATCAATGGCTAATTACGATTCATATCATGTAGATTACTAACAATTTTTTTATCATGTACCTAGATTACTAACAATTTTTTTATCATGTACTTAGATTACTAACAATTTCTCTGTAGGTTCCGGCGAGAAACTGCTTCATCTGCACTCGAAAAACTGCTTTTTTCGAAAGAGTAGCCTTAAGAGATGTTGCGAAGGCAGACTTTTTAACATCCGCGTATGAGGATACGGATTTTTGGTGGCTTACATCCACGGATGCGGCTGCGGATTTCAAGGTTTTTTGATACCGAGTTTGTGCACACGACTACATATCAAGCTTATATTGCCAGTATAAGCTGATCTCGCATTGTATAGAATTTCCGTACAATGGAGGTCAGCTTATACTGAAAATGTATCGCTTGGTATGTAGCCGTGTGGTACCGCATGTTTGTACAGACGCCAGCACATCAAGCCACTACAATCTGTCAAATTTCTTTAATAGATTTTCATCTGTATTGCTAAAGCATTAGGTTCAAGGTTGATTGGGAAAATTTGACAGTTTCGGGTAGCTTGACATGCTGGCGTCATGCGGTCCGGCGCTGGTGTGGCTGCATGAGGCGCGGCAGAAGATGAAGCCTTACAATGTCCGCGAATTTCCTTTCCCTCAGGACTGTCCAGAGAATGTAGTCCCTGTAGTTCCAACGCTAGGTTAGGTAAAATAGCTCAGGCAATTCTGGTGGAGTCTGCAGAAGTGTAATTTTGCCTCGCAGAAGCTGGAAAGGCCTTTCTACTACATGACCATTTTGCGAACTTTCGACTATGCTCGGACTTTTAACTAGCTGCAGTAAAATGACACTTTTTATCTGTCATTTCGATAAAAAATGTTCCTATTTGATAGCGAAATGACAGTAAAACTGACATTAGAAGTGTCATTTAACTGCAGCTAGTTAAAAGTCCGACCCTATCCAAAAATCAAAACCAATAATCTCATGACACAAAATTTAATAAGAACTCAAGAAGAAGAAGTCAGCGACGGGCACTCTACAGATGGTCCTCTTCTCAATGTCATCGACCCTTGAGGAGAGCTCGGTTATCTAAAAGACAGAAAGGCAGAAAATAAAGGAGACAATTTTTTTTGGGCCCACCATTAAACGGTAACGTTTATAATTCATATTGCACATATAAAAAGTGATCATCTTACTTTAATCAATAGACCAAAAATTATGTAAAAACCTAACCGGAATAATGATATAACAGTAAAAATTGTTATGGCAAAAAAATCATGTTTAGGAGCGTTTTTAGGTTTATTTTAAAGTGAAAAAAAAAAAATATATGTTATCACAGTGCGCGGCGGTAATAATATCGGCTTTAAATTCGTTTAAAGAGATAATTGGTAGGTTTTTTTTAAACAAAACTGGCGCCGTTGTCAAAACTCACGCATATTAAATATCGAAGCGTGGTTCAGCTCGGTGTGTAAGTGAAATGGCGTTATGGCTTTCTAGTTTGACGCGCGAGATAGACCGGTTAGCGCAAATCTCAGAACAATAACAAAGCATAGAAGTAGTGTTAAAATAGCAACTGAACTCAATATATTTGTTTCATTTTGACTTATGGAGCCGCTATGATGTTAAAGAAGGACACGTATACAGAAGAAGTTTCGAAATTTTGTAGGTTGTCATTCATTTTATTCTGACTAGTGATGTACCCACTAAATTTCAACGTCGATAGAATTTACAATGACATTCTTTCTTACACTGCCAAGAATAATAACCGTAGGTACACACGGCTACACATCAAGCTATACATTTCCAGTTTACACTGACCGCTCATTGTAAGGAAATCCTATACAATGCGAGATCAGCTTATACTGGAAATGTATAGTTGATCTGTAGCCGTGCGTACCAAAAATTTTAAAGTAACTAAGCATACTTATGATACCAATACTTAATATATTCGTTCAAAATGAAACAATACTTTAAGTATGAACTAAATAGTTCGTCATCATTATCACCAAAGTCTTCCTTGGTTCCCGACAGCTCTTCATGTATTAAATCTGACCCGGCTAAAACCGAATGTATTTAGTTGCCATAATAACTGATGAGTTTATTGAAAAGAAGTGGGAGACATTCGGTTTTGCAAATGTTTTTAGCAACTTACTTTCTCATATTTATTTGAATTTTAGATTACATCATAGACTACTCAACAAAGTCTAGGGAAAAAGGCTATTCAAAGTACCTAATAATTTTTATTTTAATACTTTTTATGTAACATATATTATTGTAAATCAGTAGAAGCGTAATTTAATAGAGATTTGAATTATTTGATTAAATAAAATGGTTGTTAGTGAAAAAATAAAATTTATTATGAAAATTTAAAATGGTACCAAAGCGACAAAAACTTTTCGTACATAAAAAAATAAATAACGACCAGATAATATTTTAAATAAAAGATAATATTTTAAATAAAAAAATAAAATGCCTAGCCACTTTAATAATCTGTTAGTCGAATTCCAGCCCACACCATAATCATTCC
The DNA here is from genome assembly GCA_905163495.3 of Cosmia trapezina. Lineage (NCBI taxonomy): Eukaryota > Metazoa > Arthropoda > Insecta > Lepidoptera > Noctuidae > Cosmia > Cosmia trapezina. Next base: position 4,048,816 of record LR991041.1, on the reverse strand, counting down.
GCCCTGGTACGGATGAACTTCCTGAGGATTCTGGAGTCGGCTCTGGCGACCAGGAACTCGCCAAAAGCGCAGTCTTCTTGAATCGGGATGGAATCCAATTATTTCTGAATTTGTTATTGTCATCTGTGTCAAGGATTCCTAAAACAAACAGTTCTCAATAAAATTTATGTAAGATTTTTTATCAACATTTTTATTTAGGTAAATAGTTTTATTTGTATGTCTTACCTGACTGATGTGAGATGATTTCACGAGATGTCAAGATCAGTGGCGATTCATTAATTTGTACCGATGTACTAGGTCCTGTTTCAACTTCCATTGCTACGGGATCCTACAATTACGTATTTTGTATTAAAAATAAATAAATAAATTTGCACTCGATTATATTTCCGACTGGGATAATTAGAAGAATGATATCGCATCAATGATATTTTTAATATAATATCATTGTATCGGATATATCAAGTGAACATATTTCTGAATGTTATACCTGTCTTCATGTTAGATTACTGTTGATGGTGAGCGGTTTTTTTAATTTGCAGTATTGCGCTATGTCCTTCTTCGCAGACTTCCATAAGTATTTCCTGTAATGTAATAAATCAAGTTTTAATTTGAACGGGATACTATTTATTGCCAATAAAATACCTTAATTATATCATAATATATCAAGACCATTTCATCTGTTCTATCCATAACAAATAATGTAGGAACAGCATGTACTCTAAGTGACGACTTAAAGAACATGCTACATCCATTTCATAGGTTCATTACCAAATGAATACAAAGTAAAATGTTTGGAGCATATTATGTGGCTGTGCTGTTTGGAGTCCAATTTAGTCTACCAATACAATTTATCCATTTTTTTTTCACATCGTCTAGGAAATCTGTAAAAGAAAAGTATCGACAACATTATTTACGTCACTATGGCTGATCAAGATAACCCCAAAACAATTTCCGAATATTCGCTAATAACTTCTATTGGAATAAATATTACGACTGGTTTCAGCTATATAGTGACACAGCAATATTTGTTATGTATTTATATTCGTTTATCAGATCTTAGGCAACAAGAAATTGAGCAAAAACTTACCGATGGAAGGTCAATATTTGTTGTTCATTTTATTTTCGCTATGAATGGGACTTGCAGCCCCCAACCACACAAGAAATTGCTCCACAGCGTCCACACACTCACTATTTGTAGTTAAACAAAGAATTCATGCAATCTAACAGTAGAAATATTATTAAAACATCGCAAAACCATGGAATATTACGACAGATACGTAAACAATGAACACGCGAATAAGTCAGCTAGTTCAATGAACGAACTGTCAGACATTGAAACAAAGTACTATCAAATTTGGCCGCGTCATACTATAACTTTTTTAACCAAATGACAATTGATCTTGTGACCATGCCAAGAAAGTAAAACAAAGAGTAAAACATTTATCTCTTTCCCACATCCTTTATCGTACCTAATAATAGAACGGGAATAAAGGTAGTTACAGAATTCTGTTTTTAGCCTTCCTTCTATGCTTTGTTATTGTTCTGAGGCGCAAATATCGCGTAACATAGTTTAAAAATGACTGTAAAACGAAACTTACTAAGCCCGTAGATGCTCTGTGGCCCTTTGTACAGGTTCAATCAGTTTGACACTGACAGACAACATTTTTTGTTTACAATTTTTCTAGCTACATAGTTATTATTCGATTATTGCTAGTATTTTTATTCGAAAGATTTTATGAAAATCGCATCTGTATACATAGCAGAGTCACTCAGCATCGAGCGCTATGACCAAGAACCACGTTATGGACCACGCACAGCAGGTTCCACAGAACAACACATGCCATGAGGATGGCTTCATCAAGGTGGAGAGAAAGAAGAGGAAGCCTACTTATCGCAACCAGTGTGGGACGGCGCCGGCTGGGCCTAACATGTTGCTACGTCCAGCAGTACCGACGACGCAGCTGTACGCGTCTCGTTTGCACTAATCTACGTAGACTGAGGATATCGTAGAGTACATACGGGTGAAGACCAACTAGACATTGAGGGTGGAGAAGTTGGAGGCACGGCATAACACCAATTTCAAGTCGTTCGTGGTGCACGTTCCGACTCACCATTTGGTGACCTTCCTCAAGGAAGAGTTTTGGTCAAAAGGTGTGCCGTATCGGCGATTCCGCGGCCAGACGCAACACCTAGCAGCGTAACATGGCACCGTTAAACTTAACTTTATATTCAGTTACACCTAACTAGACCACTACACTAGACTACTATACTAGACTATTTATTATTGAACTGTGTACCATTTTAAGTTAAAATACCAGTGAGACATATCCACTCATTGTATAATCGCTCTTGTGAGATTATTGTGAGCATTGTGAGGTTATTATGAGTCATGTTTGACTGTCGTATTTCACAGTATTCCGGTTACATAAAGTTTTGCTAATATTACCTGTAGTAATCTAGAGATTATAAGAAATAAACCAAAATGCATTTCATTAATAAATGCCACAATTTGTGGTGGGCCTATTCCCCGAACAAAAAAATTGTCTCCTTTATTTGACCCAGGTCTTCTTCTTAGCGTGCCGATCCAAAAATCAAAACCAATAATCTGTGTGCGTTACGCCACCGGAATGTTGTCGCTTTCCAGGATTTCGACTTGACAGATAATTAATACCTCATCTCGTATAATAATTGTGCCCGAAATTTATATTTAGTGCGTTCAGCCGATTCTGCATGTCATGCCGTTTAAGAGATACAGCAATTCGCTAAACGTTACCCCAGCTAATTTTGTCTCTGGGCACAATTTAGGAACTACTTACTTAATTATTCTATCTATGTAGCTAGTTTGTATTTAGTTACGACCATCGGTAAAAAAATATGCCGCGGGGGTAACGTTACTCCAGCGGAATCTGTTTTTCGTGAATACTATCTTTGGATCGGCTGGACGCACTAATTATAAATTTAAGGCACAATTACGCGTGATGAGGTACCTACTAATTATCTGTCAAGCTAAAATCCTGTAAAGCGACGACATTCCGCTGGCATAACGCACGTAATAATCTCATGGCACAAAATTATGAACTCAAAACAAAGAAGAAGTCAGCGACGGGCACTCTCTACAAATGGTCCTCTTCTCAATGTCATCGACCCTTGAGGACAGCTCGGTTATCTAAAAGAAAGAAAATAAATTTATTTAACCCAGGGCTTCTTAGCGTGCTGATGGCAATCTAAATGTGAACTAAATGGACTCGGCCCAGAAGTCGGCTAAGAGTTTGGCACCATCACTAGCGTCCATTAAGATAGTTCCTGTAACGTGCAGACGACAGGATACGATATCCAGTATCCCATGGTTTGTAGAACAACATCACGTTAAGACTCCAGGGCGGAGTCATCTTTTATCTAAGAATCTCCACTTGAAGAGGTTTCCTGACTTCGGCCAACCTGGGTCCGGAGTCTATTTAAAGACTTCCAGGTTATCCAAGACCACTTTACTTGTGTCCAGATGGGTAACTGACGCCGACATGCCAGCGTTAGTCGGCCGACAAGTTCCATCAAATGGGAGGAGTCCGCGCTGATCTCGCAAAAAGTATAAAAATGCGCAGTGGTGGCCCCGTTACCACTGGGCCACCACTGCGCATTTTTATACTTTTAGGTCGACGCGACTTACTACTGGTAGGTCCTAGGTTCGAACCCTGACAGGGGTTTTACTTTGTGTATGTAAATTATTTCATCACCACTGCTCTCAAAACGGTGAAGGAAAACATCGTGAGGAATCCGGCATGTCCTAGAACCAAAAATTCGAAGACATGTGACATCTACCAGCCCGCTCTGGGCCCGCGTGGTGGATTACGGCCCAATCCGTCTTCGGAGAGGAGGCCGGTGTCCCGGAAGTGTGAATATTATAGGCCGATTATTTATGAAAATGCCTGCGCCGACCAGTCAGCGTTGACAGGCGCTGGTATACACTATGACCGCAGTATAAAAACATACACTAGGACGACCCCCTTGATCTCGTGGTAAATACCGACGTCTAGCCATTGTCGCAACAGCAAGGGTTGTCCCAAGTAAACGATATCTATATCTTCTACTAGCTTCTGCCCGCGACTTCGTCCGCGTAAAATTTCTTGTACCCCACACCCACTAACCCCCACGCATCGCATCGCAACGACTGCCCGCGCTATTACTTCGTTTGCGCTTAGCATCCTTTCAGACATTTTTTATTTTTGTCCGACTCCTAAGGGCCCTAGCGTGATGTTAAATAGCCTATATCCTTCCGCATCGCCTGCCCGCGGTATTACTTCGCGCTCGGCTTCTAGGGGCCCTAGCGTGATGTTAAATAGCCTATATCCTTCCGCATCGCCAGCCCGCGCTATTATACTTCGCGCTCGGCTTCTAATGGCCCGCCCTAGCGTGATGTTAAATATCCTATATCCTTCCGCATCGTCTGCCCGCGCTATTACTTCGCGCTCGGCTTCTAAGGGCCCTAGCGTGATGTTAAATAGCCTATATCCTTCCGCATCGCCTGCCCGCGCTATTGCGTCGCGCTCGGCTTCTAAGGGCCCTAGCGTGATGTTAAATAGCCTGTATCCTTCTGCATCGCCTGCCCGCGCTATTACTTCGCGCTCGGCTTCTAAGGGCCCTAGCGTGATGTTAAATATCCTATATCCTTCCGCATCGCCTGCCCGCGCTATTCGTCGCGCTCGGCTTCTAAGGGCCCTAGCGTGATGTTAAATAGCCTATATCCTTCTGCATCGCCTGCCCGCGCTATTACTTCGCGCTCGGCTCCTAAGGGCCCTAGCGTGATGTTAAATAGCCTATAGCCCTCCTCAAGAACTGGGTTATAAAATGCAAAAAGATTTTTTTCAAATCCGACTGGGGTAGTTACAGAGATAGCGCGTTCAAACAAACTAACAAAAAAACAAACTCTTCCGCTGTATTCCACCGACATTATTGGAATAATAAATCTCGAAATTCAGAAAAATTACTTATTTGCACAACGCCATCTATAGTTAAATTGATAAAACGTCCGCACTAAACATGTTTGCTCAAGAGCGAGCGGTATGAATTGAAGTTATTTTGCGTTTTAGTAATTTTATATTATTTCCGAAACTGTACGACCAATTGCCATATTGTAAAGGCCAAATCTTATCTCCATGATGTCCTTGTGATCATTAAATAACTTATTTGGATAAGGATTAATGTGTTGTTGTTTAAATAATCATCCAAACGTAAGTATGTCTAAAAAATACTTTTTTTAAAACAATAAAAGATGTATAAAAGGTAAAATATAAAAGATAGAAATATGGTGTCGCGGACTTTTTTGTAGAACTATTTAAGGCGGACCAGACTGCTATACATTGTTCTCAATTTTAAACAACCGTTTAGGCAGCGCATGCAAAAAAGTCTGTTTAAAGACGTATTTCTTTCCGACTTGGTAGACAAAAATTGTGATAGCTCGGCTAATATGCATGATATTAATATAATTTATAGCCTATAGCACTCAGGAATAATGTAGCTTTCTACCAGTGAAAAAATTTTTAGAATTGGATCATTAGTTCCGGAGATTACCCCCTACATACAAACTTACAAACATACAAACTTACAAACTTACATACAAATTTTACCTCTTTATAATATTAGTATAGATCTATCTATACATATAATAAATCTGTAGACGAGGCGTTTCTGTACATTGCAAATATTTAAAAAAAAAATAGTTGGGGTGTTAAAGAATCATCAACAGATGCCATTTCTACCATTTTTGTCATTTTTGTCTGTTTGTCTGTTTGTCTGTTTATCTGTTTGTCTGTGAGAGTTCATAAATTTTTGTGCAAGTATCACGTCAAAAGTCCAAAACCAATATGGTTAAATTTTATACTTAAATATTGTGTGTAACTCAGAGTTTTAGTTAGTTTTTGTTTCATCGCAATCGCTACAGTCTATCAAAAGATATATGAATTTAAAGTGTTCAAGAAGAACTTTTCATGACGGTGTCTTCATACACGTAACGACATCTATTGATACCAAATGGTACTAACAATAAAAATCGCTTTTTAATGGTGGTTAACCAGATGGGTCGATCCAGCAGGTTAAGCTCCGCTTGCCGGGGTTGGTCAGTGGATGGGTGACCGTCTTTACATACCGAGACTCTCCGTGCCTCGGAAAGCACTTTAAGCCGTTGGTCCCGGCTGTCATTCGTGGATCTTTGACAGTCGTTACGGTTCGTCAGAAGCCCGAAAGTCTGACAACCAGTCTTACCAAGGGGTATCGTATTACCCAGTAACTGGGTTGTGGAAGTCAGATAGGCAGTTGCTTCATGTAAAATACAGGTATTCAGCTGCATCCGGTTAGACTGGAAGCCGACATAGTTGGGAAAAGCCTAGGTAGATTGATTCTATTGGTGGTTGATTAGTAACGTTAAAAGAATTTCAAATATAAAAAACCGGCCAAGTGCGTGTTGGACCACGCACAATGAAGGGTTCCGTAGTTGGGATGAATTTATCGCAAGAACAAACTTAACATTGTAGTTGGAAAACATATTCTCCCATACATTCCAACTGTAAATGTAAGTTTGTACTCACAATACTGAGAGATTTACCATGTTATTTTAGGACCACAAACTTCTTATAAATTTTTCTGTAAACTACAAGTAAAGAACTATTTTCTGTATTATTTCAAAATATTTGCCCCACAAAAGTGACCCCCCGTAATCCAGTTATTTACTTTACCTGTCCGCGTTTGGATCATAGGAATTCGTAATTATGTGTACCAAATAATGGGTCCAATAGATTCGGAGCAAATTAGCTGTGACAGATGGACAGACAGACAGACACACGAGTGATCCTTTAAGGGTTCCGTTTTTAAGGTTCCTTACCAAAATGGTATAAAAGGAACCCTTATGGTGTGACTCAGTCTGTCTGTCTCTCTGTCACAGCTGGATATCTCAAAAACTATTAATGTTATCAACTTGAAATTTGGAACAGTTTTAGATGACATTTACCCAACTATTTTGCAAATAAGAAAGAAATAAAAATATTTTTATTTTTATTGCAACATGGACTGAAAGTGACTGAAAGGCGGTCTTAAAAATTCAAAGTGGAGCTACTAGGGCATGTGGGGTATCATATGAAAGAGCGCTGTGTGCACATTCTCATTTTTTTTTATCTTTTTTAGGTCGCATAGTTTTTGACTTTTGATGAAAAATGTAAAAAGTACCTTATCTCCGAAGTTTGCAAAGAGAAAAATCTGAATTTTTTCTATGTCATAGAAGTTTATGTAAAGATTACAGGAAAAATAAAACGATGTCTCTAAATAGCACACTTTTTCAGAAATCGGAACGGAACCCTCGGTGCGCGAGTCCGACTCGCTCTTGACCGGTTTTTTTTCTCTTTTGAAGTATGGAACCCTAAAATGGGTATATAATTGTAAGATGATAGTTAATACTAATAGCTGATGTGGTGTTTTGAGTGAAAAATAATGCAATGACAGATAATAATCCACCATCCATGGAAAAGGAGGGGCAGGGGGACGCGGTGAGGGGGAGGGAGAAGCAGTAAGGAGGTGTGAAGGGGAGGTAGAGGGAAGGGGATGCGGTGAAGGGGATTAGAGGGGAGGGTGATAGGGGGGCGGGGGAGGGGTATGGTAAGATGTGGTTGATTGAGAGGAGAGTTAGAGGAGGAGGGTTGAGAGGTTGGGTGAGAGGGGGGGACGAGCGCCTTAACACCTTAATGTTGCTTTTTGTGCACTGGATTCATTGAAACCCGACAGAAATGACCGAAAAATAGAAAGTCAGAACGGCACAAAAAAAAGAGGAGGAAACGCCAGTCGTCGCTACAGCTGACACACACTTTTTTTTTTAAATCAAACTGGGTTTCCCTTTGTAAGTTTATTTATTGTACGCAAAGCAAGCTTCCAGTTAACCACTGTATCCGATAGATGTTGTATAGCGAACCGCGTGCGGGCGTGTTGGAATCGCGGTGTCAAGATTTTCCGCAGAAGAGTGACACAAAAAAAAGGAGGAAACGCCAGTCGTCGTTCACGGTTTAAACGAAAGACAGTGTGATGCGCAGTCCAAACCGCACAGATCCATCCGCGGTTTGGAACGCAGTCCACAGATCCGGGGTCCAAACTGTAGGTACGTGTAAACCCCGCTGTTAATTCTTTCCGGAACGATAGTTTGGAAAGGCGCGTTGTGTTATCAGCAGTCCGAATACGTGTATACGAATACCCCGCTATCATAAACCGCAGTAACTGCAGGGCTGTGGTAGAGAACCCCAGGTAGCGGTTCCGACCAGGCAAGATCGCCAGATTCTTCATTTTTATTGGAGAAGTGATACCTACACCATATCTAAGCGACACATTATGTATTGTTTTCCGACATGCACGCGAACGAAGTCGCGGGCACAGCTAATTAGTAAATTTGTTTATTTGAGATCAACATCGTCATCAATATTATTATTATTACAAATGACATTTGAGTGCCTTTTCAGCGACCTCAAAAACCATGAAAACGAAACATTTTAAAATTTTCGCAGCCGCCATGTTGGATTTTCATTTTGACTTCACTATGTTGTATTTAATCTAAGCCCATATTGATCCATGAAACTGGAGAAACCTCGACCCCCGTCATACAGGCTGTCCTAGTTCAGTGGTCGAGATCTCATTGATGTAACGTACACTGAAGTTTGGAAATAAATTACTATTACTATTACTATTACTATCGGCTTTAGCGTCCTCGAAAAGCATGGAAACGACACCCATGACGATGATGATGTATAGACTGTGCACACAAAAAAACCAACCTGCTTCTCAATAGCCTTGACATCGGTGCGGAACCCAGTGACAGTAGCATCCAACTCGGTTAGATACTGTATCTTCCCACAAAGCTCGTCATATTTCTGGGAGATATAATCTCTTGCGTTCTGAGAATCAGTTAACTCCTTGTCTATCTTACTGATCACCTCATACTTTAACTCATCGAACTTAGACCCCACACTCGGCCCAAATAAATGGGCACCTTCTATAGCAACGTCTTCCTCCTTCATTTTGTTGGAAATTATTTTCGTGTGGCATGCCATTTTTAATGTTTTGGTATATTAACACGGAATAGTTTTAGGCTTTGGAAACTTAATTGCATTTTTGCGTAATTTAAAAAAAGATTCCTAAAAGTGCAGCCAAAAAAAAATACAAAAAAATACTCGATGACACTCGATGCAAAAATGGAAACATAAAATTGTCATAATTTTTTTTTTCCGCATGTCACTTTGTCACGTGCCTGTACTTTTTTATTTTGTAATGCATCCTTTTTAAGAATTTGGTACGTACCTAGTTATAATATAGATAAAACCTACATAAAATAATTATATAACGATTTTTTGTAGTTTTCGATTTATATTTTTTTTTCTTATATTTTTCCTGATTCAACGAGATGATGGCTTTAAAAAATTATATCTTTTTTTTGGGTCAACTTTGAATAAGAATCGGGCATTATTTGCTAAAATCGGTCATTGAATGTGGTGTACTCATGGTGTACTTATCTGAAATCTTGTGACTTTCATATTTTATCTTTGCATAATTATTATCTTTGCATATTTTTGTCAATCCTGATATTTACTATTCCTCTACGTTTAAGCAGAGCTCAGTTGATAATCAAAACATAAATTTTATACCTACTACTATACTTTGCCACTACCATTGATATGAAATGAGGGATCCAAAATAACTCGAAAACTACAAAAAATCGTAGAACATACATGGGGATTAAATCGATAGGTATGGTACTCTGCTATCAGCTCGCACTGGCTTGACACCTTAAAAGAAACAACCTGTGTAAAGATTTTTTTTTGGTTTTTCCTTACGCACACATGGGGTGCGTCTGTCATTTAAGAGTGTATGAAGGATCACAGCATAGGTGGCGTTTTGTAGTTTTTGCCTACCCCCATGGGATAATGGGCGTGAGTTTATGTGGCATGTAAGAAATGCTGCCCCCACAATACCCGCAACTTATTGGAATAACACACTCAAATCTGCCTAGCCTTTTCCCAACTATGTTGGGGTCGGCTTCCAGTCTAACCGGATGCAGCTGAATCAAACTCAAACTCAAACTCAAAGCATTTATTTCAATTAAACCAATTACAGGCACTTTTGAATTGTCAAAGAGTCGGTCAGTAGGTAAGTCAGAAAGTTGAAGCTAGTTGCCCATTCCAAAACGTAGATCTATGGAGAAGAACGGGCAAGAAACTCCACGGACACTCTTTTAAATCAATATATTGTTACAAAATATTGGTTACATCATTCATGTTGAAATTATACATGTGAGAACGATGAACGTTAAAAGCGTCCGTAATAAAAAAATAAAAAAAAAAACAATTCAAAATTAAAATTAAAATAAGCCGTGGCAGCTAAGGTATGACCAGCCTCCACCAACAGCGCCCGTTCACGAACCTGATGTATGGATTCGTTAAATGATCCAACACACGCGCCACCATCAGCGAGGCATTAGAGTGAGCATGACACACTCTCAGCCGCCAGGGCACATCCAAGTCAAATAAAGACGTACCCAGTAAATGGTAGCTTTAGAGTAGGTACATAGTACTCACACATGTGCTAAGCAATTATACAATACAAAGGTGATTGAGTCTACACAATGCAAAGCTATTCTTACAATCTTCAGCAGTTCCAACAGTATCTTCAAATGTTAATTAATTAGTTGAGGTTGTGGAGCAGGACCAGCATGGAGCCAAGCATTTTTATCATTTATGTAATCCCCCAACTTATAATATGCCTGCCTGCATAGTGTGCGTTTTATACAAGTTTTAAATTTCGTCTCATTTAGTTGAAGTATGTGTGGAGGTATTTTATTGTAACATTTTAAACAGTACCCCATGAACGATGAGTCTACTTTAGCCAGCCTGAAACCTGGTTGAGCTAATAGGTCCTTATTTCTAGTATTATAATTATGCCTTTCACCTCTTTTATTAAAAAGATGTAAATTTTTTCTTACGTACATGATGTTTTCGTAGATATATTGACAAGGTACCGTCATGATGTTAATATCCTTAAACAGTTCCCTTAGAGAATCGCGCCTGCGAAGATTATATATGGCTCTGATGGCTCGTTTCTGCAGAATAAAAATGGACTCGATATCTGCAGCCCGTCCCCAAAGTAAAAATACCAGTATTTTACATGGAGCGACTGCCTATCTGACCTCCACAACCCAGTAACTGGGTAATACGATACCCCTTGGTAAGACTGGTTGTCAGACTTTCGGGCTTCTGACGACCCGTAACGACTGTCAAAGATCCACGAATAACAGCCGGGACCAACGGCTTAACGTGCTTTCCGAGGCACGGAGGAATCTCGATATGTAAAGATGGTCACCCATCCACTGACCAACCCCGGCAAGCGTAGCTTAACCTGACGGATCGACCCGTGCGGCTGTTATTACTTAGCCACGAGCTCCTCTATAACACACTATCAATCGGAATCTCAATAATTTTGAAGGAAATTGCTAATCCATTGCTTCACATGTTCGAAAAATTTGTCTGATCGACAACTTAAATAACGCAATGAATGTTGTTGAACTGTGAAAGTGAAACAGATTCCGATTGATAATGTGTTACTCAATTAGGGTGGCGTTATGGCGTTAAACATAATCACGGATCTGGGGGTGTACTCCCTAAGCATGAAGGTCATAATAGTTTCGGCCTTCGTTACGGGCGTTTCCTACTCCGTATCACCTACGGACGTGTGATTGGTTCGGGGCCCGAACGAAGTATGAATGGCAACACGATACGACAGTTGTCCCTACTCCCGATGTGTTTTTGCCCGTCCGAAAAACTTAACTTTTAGACTTGTTTTGATGGATCGTTAAGTCAGACGGACGGTTAAACGGATGGACGTATCAACGGACGGACTTAGGGAGTAGGCCCCCAGTAACAACTAAGGTGATAAAGTAATCTAATGCACGTAAGCCAAATGCTAATTCCGTGGACATTGACCTCCCCACAATTGTCCCCACAAGTGCCACGTTACTACTGCATGAGCGTTTGATACTTTCCGATGCACTTCGCCGTGGCGACCTGCTTACGACACGGGACAGGGCGCAATGATAATTTAAAAGATAAGGGAACGATTAGATATAAGTTACATTAAACCAATAAGTAGGGGGTACTGAAAGTTTTACGTAGGAAAATATGACGTTTATTAGGACTGACATGCATTGTTAACAAGATTATTTTTGGATAGGTACAGTTGTTTTATCTCACGAAAGCGGGTGAGCTATACTTGTAGATGTAATGCGTATAGACACGCGCTCTTGTGTGCGTACCTGCAGGTAGCGCGCTCCCGACCTTACCACAGAATAAATAATAGTACTAACGTACAGAAGTTGCACTCCTTTGATCTTGAAGAAAGCCGCTTTTATAATAGCCTACAAAATCATTTTCCACCCACGCGCAAGCTAAATTGCACTTAATCACCGCGCTTGAGAGTTGTTATTACTTTGTGTGCTTTCTCGATCGTAACATGCCTACGCCGCTTAGCCGAGTACTAGGGCTGTCCTGTTGTCTTTTATTATTGTAAACCGGATGACTTTTTTACCGTCTCGAAAAAAATGGGTATATTAGGTGAGAGAAGCCTATGGCATAGCTAACTGTTTTTTTTTTTTTTTTTTTTTTTTTTAAATCAAAAGTTCTAATCATATGCGGGCTGCATATGATTTGAATTTTGATATTTTTAAACGATTTATTATTTTTTTTCAAAATTTCTGTTTTTAAGGTACAAAAATGAAAAGTTTACATCGAATTTGTAGTATTTAATTGGTACTTTGATAATTTTTTCTGCCTAAGCTATTAAAAAAAAAACTAGGTATGCCATAGGCTTCTCAAATCAAATCAAAGTTTTTGATTTGATTTTGATTTGATTTGATTTGATAGGCTTCTACTCTGTTCACCTAATACACCCAATTTTTTTCGAGACGGTAAAAAAAGTCATCCGGTATACAAGGTGTAACATAAATAACCCACAACCTCTTAAGGGGTCATTGTACTCATCATTATGAACAACTTTTACTATGGGACCAAAACTGAAATCGCGAAAAAAAATCAGGTGACCAGTACATTTATCTACATCAAACTCGTCAAAATGTAGGGAGCAGCTTGGGAGCAGCTGATTTTTTTTTCGCGATTCCAGGTTTGGTCCCATAGTAAAAGTTGTTCATAATGAGGAGTACAATGACCCCTTAAGAGGTTTTGGGTTATTTATGTTACACCTTGATAGATAAGAAGATAAGACTACATCAAAGTGAAACAACTCTAGATAGACTGTATTTAGAGTTGTTTCACTTTGATGTAATGTCTTATAATTTTTTTCCATTCTCTGAAGTTCCTAAGAATGTAGCAAAAATCCTAAATCTAACAAATAATTTTAATAAATTAAACTTTGAGTTCTTCTGTTTACTAGAACATCCGTCCACACAACAACTGCTAGTATTACGTTTTAATTTTGATGTCATAAGTAGTCATAACGAAGGGTGCACAAAAAACAAAAATAAAATAATAATAAATACGACGGGTTCGGTCGGAGCCTCAGAGGCGCGGCGCGGGCAGCGGTGCGTGGCGTGATTGCGTCGTACGTGACTCGCTCAGCGCGTATAGACCCCGACTGACTAGCAACCCTTAGTTGCCGCGCGCTGTAGGTACTTATCTCGAGCGGAATGTACCAGTGCAAGAGGCCTGACCTTACGCACACAAAGACAATGTGCATGTAACATTTACACATACGAGTATGGCTCGCCCGCTTTCGTGAGATAAAACAACTGTAGTTTTACTTGTTATCCTTTAGGAAGCTTAGAGTGACTTGTATTTCCCGTTATTATATTCTTTTTGAACTAGACCATACCTGGGAACCTTTTGGTTACGGAGATATTGAAGATCAATCCAACTTTCGTTGACCACTGGGATCTTATTTCTTGTGGGCCCATCTTTATTAAACCGGTATTATCTACCACAGATTATACAAAGTGTAACGTTAAATGCGCAAAACCTCTTAAGAGGTCATTGTACTCAACATTATGAACAACTTTTACTATGGGACCAAACCGCGAAATAGCGAAAAAAAATCAGCCGTTCAGTACATTTATGTTCGCATAATTCGTCAAAATGTACTGAACAGCTGATTTTTTTCGCGATTTCAGGTTTGGTCTCATAGTAAAAGTTGTTCGTAATGATGAGTACAATAACCCCATAAGAGGTTTTGCGCATTTAACGTTACACGTTGTATAATGACCTTAGATTAATGACTATATAGGAGTAGGTACGTATAGTTTATCGGGCCCTATGCCACGGGGTTACCGCAGTATTACTAGTTAAGTATTGGATAAGGTAATAGATTATTCTTCATTACGGTTACTATGACTATTATCTAGACTCTAGAAAAACGTCATGATAAACCCAGCGGGGCTTAGAGTAAGCCTATTAATTCTATGCAGCGGGGTAATTGCGAAACACACTTCTTACAGTAGCAATGCGTTTCATTTTGACAGATCATCAACACTCGTTGCGTTACTCATACGTTGCTGAGCATACAAATTTTTCAAACATATGAAGCAATGGATAGCAATATACGCAGTAAGATGTTTGTAGCCGTGATATAGTATATCCCTAGGATATAGTTATATGAAAGCAGTTCATAACTATTTTACTAGGAATATAAATTAGGGCACTCCGACCAAATAGGTTAAATTAGGTAATAACTACGCGACAGGCGAGCGAGCGAAGTGAGGGGTCCGCGGCAGCTGCGGAGAGCACTAGGTCGACGTTCGCACGGGCGTAAAAATATCGCGGCAATTTTATTTCGCGCTCTGGATTTTCAACGCTCTGCTTAGCGCCGAGAGTTGAAAATCTAACAGTATGTTTTTTCGACGCTCTAGAATGCACTCTGTTGTTGTTAGGTTGGGTTCTCAATGATCGGCTCAACAACGAGAGTTGAAAATCCAGTGCGCGATAAAATCACGCCGCGATATTTGTACGTCCGTGCGAACGTCGGCTAAGTACGTCGAAATTGATCGCAGTAGCAAAATTAGGACACTCCGACAGTTTTCATATAACTATATCCCGGTAGATAGCTATATCCCTAGGGATATAACTTAAGTAACTATATCACGGCTACAACCATCTTACTGCGACAGACTGCGACAGATATATTTTATGTATCAGCAATATGCTTTAAAATCATTCAAATTGTGATTGATAGGGAAGACCAGCAGTAGTGACGGCTGTCATGAAAATGATGACAGCGGCAAAGATTTAAATCGTTAGATTCGCCCTACCGCAACAAAAGCTAGTCGCGTTTCTGTTTCGGTTTGACACATAGTTATAAGAAAGAGTGAGATGTGCCAGTATGTTCAAATGTATTGGAACCCTGTGTCTCCACTTTGTCCATTTGTCACTTTCATAATTTTAAAGACAAATACGGTAAAATACTTGTACTTACATACTTATGGAAAGTGATTCCATGATTATAGCTTCGGTTTTTACAAAAAACCACTGAAAAACATGGCATTCTTATATCTTGTCACGGTCACAGTCGAAAGCGCACTAGTTCGCGGAGAAGGAAATTATTGTACTATGAACGGCTCATACTGAGCATGTCGCGCGGACACAGATTCACCCGCTCGCCACTTCTCCTGTTTTTTTATATTTCTATGGTTTGACACCTCTGATACACAATGACGCAGTGACTTGACTTGATTGTCATGGAAAAGCTATTTAATAAATGTGTAAGCTCACTCTTCTCCGTATGGGCACTTTTTTGCGTGACTAAGTACGGTGAGGGCAAATCTAGCGATTTAAATATTTGGGGATGGGGTTTGAAAATGAAAGATTTTCATGACTTGGGATTATCATTCTTAATTCGTTGCTTGGGATTTAACTAGCTGCGCCCCGCGGTTTCACCCACGTAGACCGGGATAAAAAGTAGCATATGTGTTAATCTAGGGTAAAAGCAATCTACATACCAAATTTCATACAAATCGGTCTAGCCGTTTGAGCGTGAAGAAGTAACAAACATACAAACCACACTCACAAACTTTCGTCTTTGTAATATTAGTTTTGTGTGATTTAAAAGAGTGTCCATGGAGTTTCTTGCCCATTATTTTCTATAGGAACCTACTTCGCTTTGGAATGGGCAACTAGCTTCATCTTTCTGAATGACCAACTCTTTTGGCAATTTAAAAGTGTCTGAAAATGGTTTAATTGAAATACCCAAGATACTTATAGTTTGAGAAGATTCCTGAAACGATGGAGCCACTGCTGCCGACGTAGCCCAGACATCAAATCAATCTGCCTAGCCTTTTCCCAACTACTACTATTGTGGTCGGCTTGCAGTCTAACCGGATGCAGCTGAATACCAGTATTTTACATGGAGCGACTGCCTATCTGACCTCCACAGCCCAGTTACTGGGTAAAGGCCTTACAAACAGAGGCGATATCGCGTCGGTGACACGATATTGCGATATTATATCCGTAGAACCATATCGCGTCGCGACGCGATATCGCCTCTGTCTGTAAGAGCCTTAACACGATACCCCTTGGTAAGACTAGTTGTCAGACTTTCGGGCTTCTGATGACCCGTAAAGACTGTCAAATATCCATGAATAAGAGCCGGACCAATGGCTTAACGTGCTTTCCGAGGCATGGAGGGGTCTCGGTGACAGGCTGGACAAATTTCCGAGGTACGGTCTCGGTATGTAAAGATGGTCATCCATCCACGGACCAAAAGGCTATTAGCGTAGCGTAGCTTTATCTGATTAATCGACCCGTGTGGCTGTTATTACTTAGCCACTAGCCCCTCAGACGTTGCCCAGGCCAACCAGACGCAATGATAATGATTGCCATCACCGAGAATCCTGGTGTGGATCTACTTCATCTAATGATACCTAAGTTCTCAAACTACTTTGGACCGCTTTGCTACGTCAAGAGCATTACCAAATAGCCTTGAACAGTTTACCTCGTGGCGCTAAAACTATGAAACATAACTAATTCCTATAACTAACATAGGTAAGTGATGAAAATTCCTGCAGCAATTATCAACCACTCCACTTATCAAGCACTTCACTACCGCATAATCATTACACTTATCATCGACACTTTCATAATTGTAATTTTCCTACACCCTGAATAAGTGACACATTTTTATATTACTCACACCGATATAAGATACATAAGGTGATACTAAGAGGTGATAATATATGTAAAAAGCGAACTAGGTGGGAATAAGAAAGTGACAGAGTCAATTACTTCCACATGCGAAAAAAAGAGAGCGCAACAATGCACTGGAACAAAAATAAAAGCGCCAAATCAAATAAAAATTGTTTAAATATTAATTAAGCTATCTATAAAAATTATGTTCAGCCAGAGTTTTCAATTACCTAATACGCACATTTTTAATGCAGTTTTGCAATGAAATTACTTAGGATTTTAGAATTACAGAAAAAAACATAAAAAAGTAGAGGTCTTTTCGGAATTAAATTCTATCGAGGAAATTTAACCCAATTGTGTTTTCCTTCTGTCAAAGTATTAATGAAATAGTCAATAAACATATATCCAAAAATTAAATACATTACATGCTGCAATAGTGAAATAAATGGTTACGAAAAATCCTGCAATTTATTTTGTTAGCGCCTCACACGGTCAAATTAATTTAGCTAGCGAAACTCTGCTGATGTGATGGCTATCGATATCTAAACACGACAAAATAAAATAATAAAAGATTAGATGATTTTTTTCGGGGGGTCAATGACAGCGAAGGGATTGACGACCACAAAAAAAAATATCCTCAAATTAATTTTTTTTTAGGGTTCCGTACCAAAATGGTAAAAAAGAACCCTTATGGTGCGACTCAGTCTGTCTGTCTGTATGTTACAGCTGGATGTCTTAAGAACTACGAACTATGAACTTGAAAAGAACAGTTTTAGATGACGTTTGCCCAACTATTTTGCAAATAAGAAAGAAATAAAAATATGCATGTTTTTTTTTGCAACAGGGACTGAAAGTGGATCTTAAAAATTCGAAGTGGAACTACTAGGGCATGTGGGGTATCATTTATGAAAGAGCGCTGTTTGCACATTCTCAAACATTTTTTTACTTTTTTAGGCCGCATAGTTTTCGAATTTTGATGAAAAGTGTAAAAAAAATACCGTTCACTTAACTCCGAAGTTTGCATAGAAAAAAATCAGAAATTATTCTATGTGATAGAAGTTTATGTAAAGAAAACGATGTCTCCAAATAGCACACTTTTTCAGAAATCGGAACGGAACCCTCGGTGCGCGAGTCCGACTCGCTCTTGACCGCTTTTGTTTGTTTTATCATGTTAAGATCAATATGTGGGGTCGGCGCAACACGTTTTCTTCTTCCATTCTCCCCTGTCAACCGCTATCATTCAATCCCTTCTCTTTAGTATCATTCCTCACACAATCCATCCATCTTTTCCTTGGCCTTCCTCTACGCATCCATCCATCAACATTTATATTCATCAATGACAAAATAAACGTGACTGAGAAATAAGACTGAATTTTGTTTCTTTATCATGCTAGTTTAGGTACCCATTTGTATCGCCTCGTGATTTCTTGGTAGTCGTACTTGAAAATCTAAGATAGCTTTGATTACTATTTTTGACATTTCTTGGGACCCTGGGATCCCGGACTCTGGGGTACCGCCCAGACCCTTGGAAGGCGTACGAGGAACCGAAGCCTGATTACTTCTCCGGTGTTACGGGAAGTGCAGTCTCTTCGTCCTTGCGTATTTAAGGGTGGAGGCTGCCCTCCCTGCGTGCCTCCGCATCTAAAAAACACTAGAATAAGAATAAGAATAAGAATAATTTATTTGTTAAACATAGGTAATACATAAAAAGATCTTAAAAAATTAATTAGTGCGCTATGCTTTGCCAATATTGACATACAAATGATTAAAAACGATTACATGACTGCATGGGTACTATTAAATTACAACGATAAATTTATTACAATATAATTATTATTTGAGTACGTAATTGTATAAATGCATGAATGCAAATTAAATTTTATAACAATTTTATAGTCAATTTCAGTTCATGTCAAAAAAAAAAAAAAAAAAAAAATTATTTAAAAGTCAATTCATTTTAAAAATAAATGTCATAATGTAGGTAAAGTATTTAAAATATATATATATAATTATAGAGATTCGTCACTAAGAAACTCGTCTAGACTATAGTAACATCTTTCAAGCAGTAACCCGTTAAGTGTTTTTTTAAACTTCTGCAATGGCATAAATTTTATTTCATCGGGTATTTTATTGTATACTTGTGGAGCAACACCAAAGAAGCTTTTCTTCATTAGAGAAGTTTTACATTTCACAAGGCATAATTCATTCGCATATTGAGCACGCATCGGTGTTTTCTTTACTGCACATAGTTTTTTGAATAGATGTGGATTTGTTTTTACAAATAATGCAGTCTCTAGGATGTATAAAGCCGGTAGAGGTAATATTTTTAAGTTTTTAAAATATGGAAAAACACTCTCGTGTTAGTGCAAACAATAAGTACCACGTTTCGTTTCTTCAGTCTCCCCCTACTCTTATAGCCATCCACATTCATACATACTCCTATATGAGTAAGAATATTATTGATTACACACACAAGATTCATGATGACACAAGAGCAGATGTACAAAACATCAATACACGGATATCTACTTAGATCTACACAGATCATGTAACCCTGTCTCCTAAACTAGGTACTTCTGTATCTTAGGAGACAGTGTTAGGCCATACAGGGCGGTTTGTCATGTAGGTATAGCCAGAGTATTTAGCGCGCTATTCACATTTATACTGGTTTTGAAGACTGGTTTGGATCTTTACTGCCAATTTCATTGTTGGTAGGTATACATATTGGCTAACATCGGGGACAAACTCAGTGCAATGACACAGCTAGGATACTGACCTTAAAGGACATGACTTACGAAAATATGAGGTAGATGAACCTACAACAGTTCCATCAGTTTCGTAATACAATAAAAGAAAAACTTCTCTATAATTACGAACAAAAGATAATAAAAATATCATGCTAATGTTAGTGGGAGAAACTGCTTACGAGAAACTTAGTTTTATACTAGACTTCGTGGCTTCGCCCGACTGGAGGTCGGAATTATTCTACTTAGTGTATTGCCGGAATAAAAAGTATCTTTGTCCTAACCCGGGTAATGGTCTGCCTGAATCTATTCAGCCGTCAAGGCGTGAAAAGGTAAAAGACGGACAGATACATAGACAGTTTCTTTAAAAAAATATATTCATGCATTTCAGCCAAAAGACGTCCACGACTGGACATAGGCCTCCACCAAGCACCACCACTTCAACCAGTTCTGTGCTTCCCGCATCCAGCGGATTCCTGCGGCCTTCACAAGGTCATCGGTCCACCATGTGGGAGGCCTTCCAGCGTTACGTCTTCCGGTACGCGGTCGTCACTCCAGAACCTTTCGGCCATATGTTCTGCGGGCAATGTGCCCTGCCCACTGTTTGGCAATTCTTCGGGCTATGTCGATTACCTTGGTTCTCCTGCGGATCTCTTCATTTCTGATTCGATCATGTAAGGAAACTCCAAGCATAACCCTCTCCATTGCCCTTTGGGTGACTTTTAGCATTTATTTATTAGAATGGAACTATGAATGGATGTAGAGGTCCTCCAACTAGAATATTCTAGAAGCTTTATTTTTAAACGCAACTGCTAACACAAAACCTTAGGTAATGTTTATGTAGGTAAATATGTATTTACTTAGGTAATGCATCAATGCCACAGAGTACTAAAGTTCAACGAACAGAACAAAATAAAATACCTCTATCTTCTCAAGGATATAATAAATAATATTAATAAGTAAGCAAATATTTGGAGATTGGCGAGAACTAACAAAGTTTTCTTTGCCATATAAATAATAAATTCAGATGGAGATGTGATAAATTAGATAAATAGTACTTATCAAAACGGTAAGTTATTTTTATGATTCATAAACAGTTGGTGGCAGACATTGAGTTTGTCAGATTTTTCATACAAAGCCCAAGCAATACAAAGCCAAAAGTCATTGGTTTTCTCTATTTCATTGTTAATTATTTATGCGTCCTCGAAATTCTGAATATGGCACTTATTGCACTAATATTAGTTGGGGTACCCCAAGGTGCTATTCTAGGCCCTTCGGAGTTTTCAACGCAGCGCTTTTTCATCTGTGGTGGGGTTTAGGTACTTTATGGCAACGCATTAATCCGCAAGGGTGACTGTAACTTATCTTTGTCTTCTTTTGTAAGTATAGGCACAAGTATAGGTACCTTTCATATTGAATCTGATGTAGGTATTGAAGGCCCTTGGCAAATCGTGGTGTAGCAAGCCAAGAACCACGAGTCGCTTTTCGATTCACCTGTATTTTCTGCAAATAAATTATTCTTATTCTTATTCGAGTAGGTAGGTACCTTAAGTACTTCGGTAACCATCAAGTAAGGATTTTTTTTACAGAAAATCAATTTCATAGTGTGCTAAGAACCACCCAGGCCATTTATGAACATGAGATTTCTTAAAAATTGTACAGTAGACCGCACGTCAGTGGTAATAAAACCAGTCAAAGCTGGCCTCGTATTCTATTGAAACTTCGTACTACGCTACGCCAGCTGAAGGTCAATGTTACCACTGATTCGTGTACGTTCTTACTACCAAAAGTGCCAAAATAGCGTACTTTTTATTATGTTAAAAATTATTTTATTCTCGGGTTAAAAAAATATATAAATGCAATATTATTCAGAGTAATCTAGTGTATTTTATACAACTAAGTGTACCTCGGTACTTCGTTTGGGCAGATTTTGGTGACATCCTTTCCTATGCACACATTTTTAGTCAGATGAAATAGATAATTTTTTTGTTTTTGTTTTTTTGAGGCTATTAAACAAACTACATCTCAAAGCACATTATTAATGTTGGATATCCTATCATCACATTCACATTTCTTAATTATTTTGTTTTTTTTTATGAATTAAAATAAGTACATTTAAAATGTCCTTAAAAAAAAATACTAAAATTATTGACTGCAAGCATCTTTTGGTGACGTTCTATTAATTTGAGGATTACACTAATGGATACATAATAATTTGAAAATCTAAATAATTCACTTTTATATGTATATACAGGGTGTAAGGGACAGCCCTCCGCAAACTGATAGGGTGAATTCAGTATGTCATACTAAGATGACCGGTACATGGAATTTTTTCAGGAACGTTATGGGACTCCAATAAACCTGATTTGTTTGTGTTTCTGTGCACAAATCGGAGCGTCTGTTACTGATTGGGAGGGGTAGGTAATAGGTATGCGGTGAGTTTGATGAACTCTGTAGCTAGAGAGAAAGTGAACAGCTGATTTCACGCGTAGTTCGTTAGAGTATTTCTACATCCATTGATGGTTTATTGTTTTCAGTTTTTTTTTTGCTGTTTTTTTTTACATAAATGGAGTGCTGCGAACACTCAATGTAATTTTACATTGAAATAAAGAAAATGTAACTGAAAAAAATATTTAAAAAATGAAAATTTTCCTGAGAAAATTTCCGGTGGAATATGATTCAAAGTGAGGAGCTGAATGCACCTTGTTAGTTTGCGGAGGGCTGTCCCTTACACCCTGTATATTTTTTTAATAAATCCATAAATTGTGTGAATTCTATGATAAAGTTGCGTGCGTAGAGAGCGGCACAGAGCAGGTCAGTGGCGGGCCAGGGGGCCTACTCCCTAAGTCCGTCTGTCGGTCCGTCTGTCCGTTTGTCCGTCCGTCTGACATAACAATCCATCAAAACAAGTGTAAAAGTTATTTTTTTCGGATGGGCAAAAACACATCGGGATTAGGTACAACTGTCGTATCGTGTTGCCATTCATACTTCGTTCGGGGCCCGAACCAATCATCTGTCCGTAGGTGATACGGAGTAGGAACCGCCCGTAACGAAGGCCAAAACTACGGACTTCGTGCTTAGGGAGTAGACCCCCAGAGAAGGCCCGAACACTCAAGCAAGGTCGTTCACTCAAGGAAGCGCTTTATCAATATCTGTCCACGTTCAACCACTTATTGCAAGTCCAAGAGGATTTTAAGCATTCCTAAACGATCACGGTGTGGTTTGATGTTCATATGAATCACCCAAGGTCGCTAGGAATAAAACAGGTGCTTCGGCATTCACGTGACGTCTCGTTTCTAAAGAAACCCGGTGACATTTATCATTTGCTCAAGGGGTATGATATTGACTGCTTGCTTGATAAAATGCACTTCATTATTAGGGTTCTGCATTAGGAATTTAGGTATTATATGTATTGTAAGATCCTTGAAGGAGATCATTTATAAATGGATAGATAGGTACAAGTCCGCGAGGCCTAAGCTGTGATTTGCATTTGTGTGAGAGATCACCAAAATGGTACGAGAGCCCATGACCAACATATTTGCCTTATCGTTTTACGTAAGACAAAATGTTCAATAGTCCTATCGTTTTACGTTTTACAACGATGCGACATGGTTCTTTCTGGTCATGGCCTCTCGTACTAAAAAGAAAAAAAGCCGATTGGCAAAAAGCAGTATAAACCGGTTTTAAATCAAGCAAAGAACGAATCGCGCTCAATGCCGGACGTCACACCTACACTATCTATGTGCACTCACACAAATGCAAAGCTCAGCTTAGACCTCGCGGACTATATGGGTTAAAAAAAACAACCGACTTCCAAAAAAAACACAAAGTGAAAAATAACTTTAATTTCGGAAGTCGGTGTCTTTGGATCTGTATTTTAGTTTTTTGGCACCGACTTCCAAAATTAAAGTTATTTTTCACTTTGTAGTGTTTTTTTTGGAAGTCGGTTGTTTTTTATTTGTAAAAAGGTTTTTATTTTTCACTTTTTAGTGGGTCAGTTTGTAATTAATCTAAGTTACAATAGCCCAATGGCAACTGCTCATCACTTTTTACAAAATATTGCTTTTCCCGATGCAGGGACGTTAATTGTTGAGGAATTCTCCTAGTAAGAACCAGGAGATCTGGAGCTCCATGGTGAAGTCATCATCACCATTATGCATTTTGACGAGCATAAATTACTTAGCAACCATATTAAAGTAATCGAATCGCAACCCGTGAAAGACTTATAAATTGAGTAGTTCCGATGGTCATCTGTGGTCTTCATCATCAGTTCCACTTCACCAAATGGTGTTTTCCGAGAGCAAATGCACGAGTTACTATAAAAAATACCCAAATCGCTATAGATGTGCCTATAAAATTTGAGGGTTCCCCTCGATTTCCATGGGATCCCCTGATCAGATTCTGATTTGGTGACAATGGGACCACCTCGAGAGTATACCCTTTCAAAAAAAAAAAGAATTTTGAAAATCCGTCGACAATTGGCGGAGTATTCGATGAACAAACATACAAAAAAAAAAAACATACAATCAGCCGAACATAGTACCTCCTCCTTTTTGTGAAGTCGGTAACAAGAAAATGTCATGATGTTAAGTATAATTATGAAGATTACAAAAAAGGAAGTTAAGATTAGATGACAGACTTAACAAAGGACCTCCAAAGCCTGAATTAGATCCTATCTACTAGAGTCTTCAAGAACTCATAGCTGCTGCCACGCATTCTGCAGATCAGGGATATACCGCGTCCTTTTGCGAACGATGGCATGAAAGATTACATCCCCGATGCACCAGAACCGTGGCAGCCAAAACATCATCCTGCAGATATTATTATACGCAGGGCATCTACCGATCTTTTGGTGTGACAGATCCGCAGATTTCAAGTGCAAAAGTTTTATATTTTCAGCACGAATACAGGCAGAACCTATATTGACTGTGACTCGCTTGTTAAGCACTAGCAGCGCCCTGCGGTTTCACCCACGTAGACCGGGATAAAAAGTAGCCTATGTGTTAATCCAGGGTATAAGCTATCTATATACCAAATTTCATCCAAATCGGTCCAGCCGTTTGAGCGTGAAGAAGTAACAAACATTCAAACACACACACACTCACAAACTTTCGTCTTTATAATATTAGTGTGATGAACGATGTAGTTCGACTAGGCACCAGATTAAGTGACAACACATTACCCTCCTTTGGTCACACAGTTGGGTAAAAAGGCCAGGCAACCATTGAGAATAAAAGGGTCATGAATCCGAAATTGGAGTGTATCCGAAATGGTCTCCAGTATGAAAATCTAAGATAGCTTTGATTACTATTTTTGACATTTCTTGGGACCCTGGGATCCCGGACTCTGGGGTACCGCCCAGACCCTTGGAAGGCGTACGAGGAACCGAAGCCTGATTACTTCTCCGGTGTTACGGGAAGTGCAGTCTCTTCGTCCTTGCGTATTTAAGGGTGGAGGCTGCCCTCCCTGCGTGCCTCCGCATCTAAAAAACACTAGAATAAGAATAAGAATAAGAATAATTTATTTGTTAAACATAGGTAATACATAAAAAGATCTTAAAAAATTAATTAGTGCGCTATGCTTTGCCAATATTGACATACAAATGATTAAAAACGATTACATGACTGCATGGGTACTATTAAATTACAACGATAAATTTATTACAATATAATTATTATTTGAGTACGTAATTGTATAAATGCATGAATGCAAATTAAATTTTATAACAATTTTATAGTCAATTTCAGTTCATGTCAAAAAAAAAAAAAAAAAAAAATTATTTAAAAGTCAATTCATTTTAAAAATAAATGTCATAATGTAGGTAAAGTATTTAAAATATATATATATAATTATAGAGATTCGTCACTAAGAAACTCGTCTAGACTATAGTAACATCTTTCAAGCAGTAACCCGTTAAGTGTTTTTTTAAACTTCTGCAATGGCATAAATTTTATTTCATCGGGTATTTTATTGTATACTTGTGGAGCAACACCAAAGAAGCTTTTCTTCATTAGAGAAGTTTTACATTTCACAAGGCATAATTCATTCGCATATTGAGCACGCATCGGTGTTTTCTTTACTGCACATAGTTTTTTGAATAGATGTGGATTTGTTTTTACAAATAATGCAGTCTCTAGGATGTATAAAGCCGGTAGAGGTAATATTTTTAAGTTTTTAAAATATGGAAAAACACTCTCGTGTTAGTGCAAACAATAAGTACCACGTTTCGTTTCTTCAGTCTCCCCCTACTCTTATAGCCATCCACATTCATACATACTCCTATATGAGTAAGAATATTATTGATTACACACACAAGATTCATGATGACACAAGAGCAGATGTACAAAACATCAATACACGGATATCTACTTAGATCTACACAGATCATGTAACCCTGTCTCCTAAACTAGGTACTTCTGTATCTTAGGAGACAGTGTTAGGCCATACAGGGCGGTTTGTCATGTAGGTATAGCCAGAGTATTTAGCGCGCTATTCACATTTATACTGGTTTTGAAGACTGGTTTGGATCTTTACTGCCAATTTCATTGTTGGTAGGTATACATATTGGCTAACATCGGGGACAAACTCAGTGCAATGACACAGCTAGGATACTGACCTTAAAGGACATGACTTACGAAAATATGAGGTAGATGAACCTACAACAGTTCCATCAGTTTCGTAATACAATAAAAGAAAAACTTCTCTATAATTACGAACAAAAGATAATAAAAATATCATGCTAATGTTAGTGGGAGAAACTGCTTACGAGAAACTTAGTTTTATACTAGACTTCGTGGCTTCGCCCGACTGGAGGTCGGAATTATTCTACTTAGTGTATTGCCGGAATAAAAAGTATCTTTGTCCTAACCCGGGTAATGGTCTGCCTGAATCTATTCAGCCGTCAAGGCGTGAAAAGGTAAAAGACGGACAGATACATAGACAGTTTCTTTAAAAAAATATATTCATGCATTTCAGCCAAAAGACGTCCACGACTGGACATAGGCCTCCACCAAGCACCACCACTTCAACCAGTTCTGTGCTTCCCGCATCCAGCGGATTCCTGCGGCCTTCACAAGGTCATCGGTCCACCATGTGGGAGGCCTTCCAGCGTTACGTCTTCCGGTACGCGGTCGTCACTCCAGAACCTTTCGGCCATATGTTCTGCGGGCAATGTGCCCTGCCCACTGTTTGGCAATTCTTCGGGCTATGTCGATTACCTTGGTTCTCCTGCGGATCTCTTCATTTCTGATTCGATCATGTAAGGAAACTCCAAGCATAACCCTCTCCATTGCCCTTTGGGTGACTTTTAGCATTTATTTATTAGAATGGAACTATGAATGGATGTAGAGGTCCTCCAACTAGAATATTCTAGAAGCTTTATTTTTAAACGCAACTGCTAACACAAAACCTTAGGTAATGTTTATGTAGGTAAATATGTATTTACTTAGGTAATGCATCAATGCCACAGAGTACTAAAGTTCAACGAACAGAACAAAATAAAATACCTCTATCTTCTCAAGGATATAATAAATAATATTAATAAGTAAGCAAATATAAGGAGCTCGTGGCTAAGTAATAACAGCCGCACGGGTCGATCCATGAGGTTAAGCTACGCTTGCCGGGGTTGGTCAGTGGATGGGTGACCATCTTTACATACCGAGACTCCTCCGTGCCTCGGAAAGCACGTTAAGCCGTTGGTCCCGGCTGTCATTCGTGGATCTTTGACAGTCGTTACGGGTCGTCAGAAGCCCGAAAGTCTGACAACCAGTCTTACCAAGGGGTATCGTATTACCCAGTTACTGGGTTGTGGAGGTCAGACAGGCAGTCGCTCCATGTAAAATACTGGTATTCAGCTGCATCCGGTTAGACTGGAAGCCGACCCCAACATAGTTGGGAAAAGGCTAGGCAGATTGATTTGAAGTAAGCAAATATTTGGAGATTGGCGAGAACTAACAAAGTTTTCTTTGCCATATAAATAATAAATTCAGATGGAGATGTGATAAATTAGATAAATAGTACTTATCAAAACGGTAAGTTATTTTTATGATTCATAAACAGTTGGTGGCAGACATTGAGTTTGTCAGATTTTTCATACAAAGCCCAAGCAATACAAAGCCAAAAGTCATTGGTTTTCTCTATTTCATTGTTAATTATTTATGCGTCCTCGAAATTCTGAATATGGCACTTATTGCACTAATATTAGTTGGGGTACCCCAAGGTGCTATTCTAGGCCCTTCGGAGTTTTCAACGCAGCGCTTTTTCATCTGTGGTGGGGTTTAGGTACTTTATGGCAACGCATTAATCCGCAAGGGTGACTGTAACTTATCTTTGTCTTCTTTTGTAAGTATAGGCACAAGTATAGGTACCTTTCATATTGAATCTGATGTAGGTATTGAAGGCCCTTGGCAAATCGTGGTGTAGCAAGCCAAGAACCACGAGTCGCTTTTCGATTCACCTGTATTTTCTGCAAATAAATTATTCTTATTCTTATTCGAGTAGGTAGGTACCTTAAGTACTTCGGTAACCATCAAGTAAGGATTTTTTTTACAGAAAATCAATTTCATAGTGTGCTAAGAACCACCCAGGCCATTTATGAACATGAGATTTCTTAAAAATTGTACAGTAGACCGCACGTCAGTGGTAATAAAACCAGTCAAAGCTGGCCTCGTATTCTATTGAAACTTCGTACTACGCTACGCCAGCTGAAGGTCAATGTTACCACTGATTCGTGTACGTTCTTACTACCAAAAGTGCCAAAATAGCGTACTTTTTATTATGTTAAAAATTATTTTATTCTCGGGTTAAAAAAATATATAAATGCAATATTATTCAGAGTAATCTAGTGTATTTTATACAACTAAGTGTACCTCGGTACTTCGTTTGGGCAGATTTTGGTGACATCCTTTCCTATGCACACATTTTTAGTCAGATGAAATAGATAATTTTTTTGTTTTTGTTTTTTTGAGGCTATTAAACAAACTACATCTCAAAGCACATTATTAATGTTGGATATCCTATCATCACATTCACATTTCTTAATTATTTTGTTTTTTTTTATGAATTAAAATAAGTACATTTAAAATGTCCTTAAAAAAAAATACTAAAATTATTGACTGCAAGCATCTTTTGGTGACGTTCTATTAATTTGAGGATTACACTAATGGATACATAATAATTTGAAAATCTAAATAATTCACTTTTATATGTATATACAGGGTGTAAGGGACAGCCCTCCGCAAACTGATAGGGTGAATTCAGTATGTCATACTAAGATGACCGGTACATGGAATTTTTTCAGGAACGTTATGGGACTCCAATAAACCTGATTTGTTTGTGTTTCTGTGCACAAATCGGAGCGTCTGTTACTGATTGGGAGGGGTAGGTAATAGGTATGCGGTGAGTTTGATGAACTCTGTAGCTAGAGAGAAAGTGAACAGCTGATTTCACGCGTAGTTCGTTAGAGTATTTCTACATCCATTGATGGTTTATTGTTTTCAGTTTTTTTTTTGCTGTTTTTTTTTACATAAATGGAGTGCTGCGAACACTCAATGTAATTTTACATTGAAATAAAGAAAATGTAACTGAAAAAAATATTTAAAAAATGAAAATTTTCCTGAGAAAATTTCCGGTGGAATATGATTCAAAGTGAGGAGCTGAATGCACCTTGTTAGTTTGCGGAGGGCTGTCCCTTACACCCTGTATATTTTTTTAATAAATCCATAAATTGTGTGAATTCTATGATAAAGTTGCGTGCGTAGAGAGCGGCACAGAGCAGGTCAGTGGCGGGCCAGGGGGCCTACTCCCTAAGTCCGTCTGTCGGTCCGTCTGTCCGTTTGTCCGTCCGTCTGACATAACAATCCATCAAAACAAGTGTAAAAGTTATTTTTTTCGGATGGGCAAAAACACATCGGGATTAGGTACAACTGTCGTATCGTGTTGCCATTCATACTTCGTTCGGGGCCCGAACCAATCATCTGTCCGTAGGTGATACGGAGTAGGAACCGCCCGTAACGAAGGCCAAAACTACGGACTTCGTGCTTAGGGAGTAGACCCCCAGAGAAGGCCCGAACACTCAAGCAAGGTCGTTCACTCAAGGAAGCGCTTTATCAATATCTGTCCACGTTCAACCACTTATTGCAAGTCCAAGAGGATTTTAAGCATTCCTAAACGATCACGGTGTGGTTTGATGTTCATATGAATCACCCAAGGTCGCTAGGAATAAAACAGGTGCTTCGGCATTCACGTGACGTCTCGTTTCTAAAGAAACCCGGTGACATTTATCATTTGCTCAAGGGGTATGATATTGACTGCTTGCTTGATAAAATGCACTTCATTATTAGGGTTCTGCATTAGGAATTTAGGTATTATATGTATTGTAAGATCCTTGAAGGAGATCATTTATAAATGGATAGATAGGTACAAGTCCGCGAGGCCTAAGCTGTGATTTGCATTTGTGTGAGAGATCACCAAAATGGTACGAGAGCCCATGACCAACATATTTGCCTTATCGTTTTACGTAAGACAAAATGTTCAATAGTCCTATCGTTTTACGTTTTACAACGATGCGACATGGTTCTTTCTGGTCATGGCCTCTCGTACTAAAAAGAAAAAAAGCCGATTGGCAAAAAGCAGTATAAACCGGTTTTAAATCAAGCAAAGAACGAATCGCGCTCAATGCCGGACGTCACACCTACACTATCTATGTGCACTCACACAAATGCAAAGCTCAGCTTAGACCTCGCGGACTATATGGGTTAAAAAAAACAACCGACTTCCAAAAAAAACACAAAGTGAAAAATAACTTTAATTTCGGAAGTCGGTGTCTTTGGATCTGTATTTTAGTTTTTTGGCACCGACTTCCAAAATTAAAGTTATTTTTCACTTTGTAGTGTTTTTTTTGGAAGTCGGTTGTTTTTTATTTGTAAAAAGGTTTTTATTTTTCACTTTTTAGTGGGTCAGTTTGTAATTAATCTAAGTTACAATAGCCCAATGGCAACTGCTCATCACTTTTTACAAAATATTGCTTTTCCCGATGCAGGGACGTTAATTGTTGAGGAATTCTCCTAGTAAGAACCAGGAGATCTGGAGCTCCATGGTGAAGTCATCATCACCATTATGCATTTTGACGAGCATAAATTACTTAGCAACCATATTAAAGTAATCGAATCGCAACCCGTGAAAGACTTATAAATTGAGTAGTTCCGATGGTCATCTGTGGTCTTCATCATCAGTTCCACTTCACCAAATGGTGTTTTCCGAGAGCAAATGCACGAGTTACTATAAAAAATACCCAAATCGCTATAGATGTGCCTATAAAATTTGAGGGTTCCCCTCGATTTCCATGGGATCCCCTGATCAGATTCTGATTTGGTGACAATGGGACCACCTCGAGAGTATACCCTTTCAAAAAAAAAAAGAATTTTGAAAATCCGTCGACAATTGGCGGAGTATTCGATGAACAAACATACAAAAAAAAAAAACATACAATCAGCCGAACATAGTACCTCCTCCTTTTTGTGAAGTCGGTAACAAGAAAATGTCATGATGTTAAGTATAATTATGAAGATTACAAAAAAGGAAGTTAAGATTAGATGACAGACTTAACAAAGGACCTCCAAAGCCTGAATTAGATCCTATCTACTAGAGTCTTCAAGAACTCATAGCTGCTGCCACGCATTCTGCAGATCAGGGATATACCGCGTCCTTTTGCGAACGATGGCATGAAAGATTACATCCCCGATGCACCAGAACCGTGGCAGCCAAAACATCATCCTGCAGATATTATTATACGCAGGGCATCTACCGATCTTTTGGTGTGACAGATCCGCAGATTTCAAGTGCAAAAGTTTTATATTTTCAGCACGAATACAGGCAGAACCTATATTGACTGTGACTCGCTTGTTAAGCACTAGCAGCGCCCTGCGGTTTCACCCACGTAGACCGGGATAAAAAGTAGCCTATGTGTTAATCCAGGGTATAAGCTATCTATATACCAAATTTCATCCAAATCGGTCCAGCCGTTTGAGCGTGAAGAAGTAACAAACATTCAAACACACACACACTCACAAACTTTCGTCTTTATAATATTAGTGTGATGAACGATGTAGTTCGACTAGGCACCAGATTAAGTGACAACACATTACCCTCCTTTGGTCACACAGTTGGGTAAAAAGGCCAGGCAACCATTGAGAATAAAAGGGTCATGAATCCGAAATTGGAGTGTATCCGAAATGGTCTCCAGTATGGACAGACGATACCGATGAACTGATTTTGTTTACCATAAGAACATTCACACATTTCTTCCAGGACAGACTGATTGGCGCAACCGTACTGAATTTATGTCTTTCTTATCTATCAACCACTCGTCATCATCTGCCTAGTTTTTACCCAACTATGTTGATCCCAACACAGTTGGGTAAAGGCCAATAATACTTTAACCGACCCGAACTCAGGAACCCAAGATTAGCAGTCACGATTTTGACATCGAGGCAATTAGCTCAAGGACTGGACTGTATCTAACATGAGGTTCAAGATTCTGGTGCGAGAGAGAGATGGAGTTCATCATCTCACCTGCCTAGCCTTTTCCCAACTAAATTGGGGTCGGCTTCCAATCTAACCAGATGCAGCTGAATACCAGTATTTTACATGGAGCGACTGCCTATCTAACCTCCACAACCCAGTAACTGGGTAATACGATACCGCTTGGTTATCAGACTTTTGGGCTTCTGACGACCCGTAACGATGTCAAAGATCCATGCACGAATCACAACCGGGACCGTGCTTTCCGAGGCACGGAGGAGTTTTGGCATGTAAACAAAACGTAGCTTAAAAGTCTTAAAACCTGATCGATCGACCCGTACGGCTGTTATTACTTAAACATAGACAATACCCTCTATCAACCGTCTAACGTCTACTACTCGTAATAAACAAATTCTCTACAGAACCCCTCGACGGGATCCTGACTCACGCCTGGTCGTACACCCTTCATAATATCAATATTTAGTTGTATTACTAATTTAGGTCTAGTTGTGTTTGATACGTGTCTGTGGTCGGTACTCTCCTCTTTAATACCCAGTAAGTACTTATCTACATACTTTTACTAAAATATCTTTTAAGATATATATGAAGGGTGTACGACCAGGCGTGAGTCAGGATCCCCCTGACTCACGCCTCGTCGTACACCCTTCATAATATCAATATTTCGTTGTATTACTAATTTAGGTCTAGTTGTGTTTGATACGTGTCTGTGGTCGGTACTCTCCTCTATAATACCCAGTAAGTACTTATCTACATACTTTTACTAAAATATCTTTTAAGATATATATGAAGGGTGTACGACCAGGCGTGAGTCAGGATCCCCCTGACTCACGCCTCGTCGTACACCCTTCATAATATCAATATTTAGTTGTATTACTAATTTAGGTCTAGTTGTGTTTGATACGTGTCTGTGGTCGGTACTCTCCTCTTTAATACCCAGTAAGTACTTATCTACATACTTTTACTAAAATATCTTTTAAGATATATATGAAGGGTGTACGACCAGGCGTGAGTCAGGATCCCCCTGACTCACGCCTCGTCGTACACCCTTCATAATATCAATATTTAGTTGTATTACTAATTTAGGTCTAGTTGTGTTTGATACGTGTCTGTGGTCGGTACTCTCCTCTAAATACCCAGTAAGTACTTATCTACATACTTTTACTAAAATATCTTTAAGTTTTTTGACAGGTTTTCCTAACCCAAGTTTTAATTTTAAAGTTTTTTAAAACGAACATTAGCTTTTTTTTTTTAATGTGTCATACAGTGTGGCATATTTTAATTTGGATCTAAAAGTAACATGGATATTTGGATGCTAGATAGCAGTTAATTCTTCAAGTTTTCCTTCAAATATCTCTAAGTTTTTCGGCAGGATAAACAGTTTTCCTAACCCAAGTTTTAATTTTAAAGTTTTTTTAAAACGAACATTTTTTTTTTAATGTGTGATTCAGTGTGGCATTTTTAATTTGGATCCAAAAGTAACATGAATATTTGTATGCATATCTACAGCAGTTTATTCTTCAAGGTTTTCTTCAAATATCTCTAAGTTTTTCGGCAGGATAAACAGTTTTCCTAATCCAAGTTTTAATTTTAAAGTTTTTTTTAAAACGAACATTACCTTGGTTTTCTTTTTTAATTTGTGATACAGTGTGGCATTTTTTAATTTGGATCTAAAAGTAACATGGATATTTGTATGTCTATCTACAGCAGTTTATTCTTCAAGTTCTCCTTCAAAATATAAGTTGCGGATCCATGAGAAATAAATGGTTGACTGATCTTTAACAAGTTTTCCAAAAAAAAATAATGTATCAAGCCAAGTGTTAGAGGAATCATACAAAAGCTAGGTTTATGCTAACGTTGTGAAGCGGTTTTATCGAACATACGAATGGAAACTATCATATCGGAACCTATGTCTGGACTTCTTTTTTTTTTGTGGATGGGACATCATCAAATGACTTCTCTCGCTCTGTGTGGAACGTAAGGGCGTGTCAGACTTACTGACTAAAACCCACCCGTGTCCTTTCAGTTGCCTGTACCAGGGCCACGGTATTTCTTTCGAACAACCCGCGACCCTGGCGGCACGTCTAGAGTTCTGTGAGATTTGCGAATGGCCAGACCATTCACACCAGTACTGTGAGATGTGAGAATGGTCTGGAGTTCTGTGAGATGTGAGAACGAATTTTGTCTAATTTTCTATAGGCATATAGCAACAAATAAATACACCACACCAAATAAATGTACAGACCACTGATAATTTGCTAGGCTTAAAACATTTGTTGTACGAAACAAAACAGGTCAAAGGAAGAAACATTGACACGGACGTCTTAAACACAAGCATAACAAAATATCACTATGACGCACGCGCACCGCGGTTGCTTTTTTTTCCATTGATGCTCAATTGCAAAATTGTTGCTCAATTTTTCCAAATAAAGTGCAACTCATAACGCAAATCGCCGAACGCAGATCGTGGAACCCAGAACTTTAATACTACGCATAGCAGTTATGGAAGCAGAAAATAATATTTGTTTACAATAAACCAGGAGTTTCTCCTCGTCGTCGGCTAACTTGGAGCAGTTCCAATATTTGAACGATCGATGGTTGTGCGAGACAATTTGACAGGACGCTATACAGGGTCAAATTAAATTAGCTAGAGAAACTCCGACGTGATGGGATCGCGGTATCTAAACATGATAAAGCAAAAAATAAATAAATTTGGTGATTTTTTTTTGGGGTCATCAACCGCAGTGATAGTTGAAATATCAGTTTAAAAAATCAGTTTTTTTTTGTATACCTATCTAAACACGATAAAACAAAAATCAAAACAGATTTCTCAACTCATCCTTCAAGTAGGTACATATGTAACAAAACTACCAGCGGTCGTGGACACAAAAAAAAACATCAAGTCTTTTTACAAAACAGATTTCTCAACTCGTCCTTCAAGTAGGTACATAATACATATGTAACAAAACTACCATCGGTCGTGGACACAAAAAAAAACATCAAGTCTTTTTACAAAACAGATTTCTCAACTCGTCCTTCAAGTAGGTACATAATACATATGTAACAAAACTACCAGCGGTCGTGGACACAAAAAAAAAACATCAAGTCTTTTTACAAAACAGATTTCTCAACTCATCCTTCAAGTAGGTACATATGTAACAAAACTACCAGCGGCCGTGGACACAAAAAAAAACATCAAGTCTTTTTACAAAACAGATTTCTCAACTCATCCTTCAAGTAGGTACATATGTAACAAAACTACCAGCGGTCGTGCACCCAAAAAAAACATCAAATCTTTTTTTTTTGTAGTGTTCAGATAATAATAATCGATACCCACACGTCTAGAGTTTCGCTATATAATTTAATTTGACCCTATACATTTCCATTGTTTAAATAGCCGAGTTACCGTTCTGCGCTCAATTTACAAGGCTATTTTCATCTATTTCAAATTCCCGGAAATAATATGCAAGCCAAGCTGGGGAGATGCTCTCCAGATCAGCCACCTAAGAACCCTTATAACTTTTGAACCAGTTACCGACAAATTCTGATATTTGGAGCGACTCATTTTTTGTGTTAGAAAAATTAAAATCCCTGATGGTGGCCATGCCAGTGCCAGTTTAGAAGAATAACGCGGTCACACAGACACGTTGTTTTAGAATATTCAAGTCAAGTATATACAGTATGGAACCGCACCATGTGCAATAAATTAAACTACTGGTAATACTCGTCCGCAGAAGTATAGCAAAATTAAATGTTAAATTAAAAACCGTAATAATCGCTCCATGTAAAATACTGGTATTCAGCTGCATCCGGTTAGACTGGGAGCCGACCCCAACGTAGTTGGGAAAAGGCTAGGCAGATGATGATGATGATGATGATGAAATTAAAAACCGTAAATTTAAAAAAATATTTTTTCAAACAAAATAAATATCAAAATAAATTCAGTAAAAGTAATCACTCTGTTTAGACAACCAAGCTGGCCACCTGCGGTGCACCACGGTGCCCAATCCATTGTTTGCCGAACATGGTTTTTTTTGTTGTCACACATGTTCAAGGATTCAAGTTCATTGGCTCACTGATCCAATTCTACAGAGTGTTCAAAACTCAAAATTATAGCTCTACTTTTTGACCTAATTCCTGGATCGATTTCATTATTTTTTTGTACATAGTCAGCAAAGGCGATATCAAGTATGTGGTTGGATTTATTGCATAGATGTGAGTTTCATACCTTACAGAAGTAGGAAAATTCATAAATAGTTAAATTAGTTAAAAATGGTTCGACAAAAGTTAACTCGAAATATTTTTCGCTAAGGGTCAAGGTCAACCAACCGCTCACCTCCCGCACCACTCCCTCTGCCTGTGGCCTTTGTGCGAGTTTTTATATAAACTCGATCGCGTTTACAATAACGTTAACTCACATCAATTTGTATGGAATTGTGTTTCCCATTATAGTCACCAGACGGCACTTATTCAGTTTCAGTACAAATTGAAGTTTACGATCGAGTAAGTATAAAAACTCGCACTAAGGCCTCCGATTCCCAGGAATGGAACAATATAGGCAGATTATGTTT
Organism: Cosmia trapezina; assembly: GCA_905163495.3. Lineage (NCBI taxonomy): Eukaryota > Metazoa > Arthropoda > Insecta > Lepidoptera > Noctuidae > Cosmia > Cosmia trapezina. The sequence continues at coordinate 4,011,769 of LR991041.1, read as the reverse complement.
TTGTCTCGGCACAGTATAATAATGATTCAGTAGTTTGTCTTCATACAAAACGGCCGAAACGACGCGCTTCCAAATTTCAGTCAGTCTCAGTTACGTTAGTTATCAAGCACAGACGCTTATTTATCTACAGAGCGGCTGTAGAACTGAAGGTCACTGCCTAGATAAAATTTTAACTCAATTTTTGTTAATTCAATGTCCACAAACTCAACAGCAATTGTGTTTTGCAGCGCCCTGACATGGTTCATAGTACAAAACCGACAGTAAATGTGCGATGATTGTGCATGAGAGCAAATAAATAAATAAAATACCTACTGTATCATAATTATACTGTGGTCTCGGTCTCAAAAAGATTTGCTGCCAAAAATACCTATGTTAGGTATTAATAAGGTATTCATAAATTGTATGTAATATCATTAGTCACGCAGACCGTTCTCTTGAAATCCCTTCATGTACTATCCAACATCAGTGTATTCTACGTCAAAATACATACGTTTTGTTGTTTATCTATCGCCATTGGAGTCTGTCCGTTTATGATAGTAGCCAGATTGTGCTATCATTTGGTTGCAAGCGCCGTTGCGGACACCTGCTGTCAAAGCTATAAAAATTAATCTGACAAACTGTTGTTTTGTAAATTAACTGATTTGTGTAAACAGGATTTTAGCAAAAAAGTGAGTAGATTTTTTTTTTGTTACTTTTCTTTTATCAATTATTTTAGTAATTTAAGCAGGATTTTTTTAGTTATCGGTAACTTACCAACTTCGCGTTAGCGAGTCACATTTTTATAAGTAATAGTGTTGTAAATTAGTGACTCCCTATACCGCTATTGACGTTATTATTAAAAGACAAAAGATATTGTAAGTACCATAATGGCAGAAACACTTACACAGACCATATCCAAAGGCGAGATTTCCATTATAATTGCACAAAGACGTAAATGAATAAAAACAGTTGTGTTATTAAACCATTATTATTCAACAAATAGAAATTATTTGCAAGACTGTTGGTACTTAGCACAAAAACTGTAGCAACAAGGTTATTTTTGTTTTGACATTCCTGAAGAAGAGACGAAAATAGTTGTTGAAACGCAGTTAATAGCAGCTTTCGATCTAGACCAAGATTGTTATTTTGTACATTTGATTCATGATACATTCAGTACTGAAATGTACTTTATCTGTGATACACTACCTACCTACATGCCTACAAAGTAGCTATTAAAAGGTCAAGAAAAATCATTTATGTAATAAATTATTTATAATTTCGCTGGCTATTCAAACTCAAAGCATTTATCTTCTACATAAATAAAAAGAGAAGTCGTGACTAAATGACTGACTGATTGACTGACTCATCAACGCCCCGCCCAAACCCTGGACTTAGAAACCTGAAATTTTGCACATAGTTTCCCTATACATACATATAATGTAGACAAGGCCGCGCGGGAAGTGCTAGTTTCAAATAAACCACTTTTGAATTATCAAGGGGTCGGTCAGTCAGAAAGATGAAGCTAGTTGCCTATTCGAAAGCGTAGGGTTAATAAGGAGAACAAGAAACTCCACGGATAACTAATATTTTGATTTAAAAGAGTTAAATCTAAATATTAGTTACAATGTTACAGTAGTACCCAACTAATATGGCTTATCGATGTACCTGCGCAGAAGATGATTTTCAAAGCGCGGGAAATGTTACTGATCAATCGGCACGCTCCACGCTTTTTCTTGTACCGCTATTGGTCGGTAGCTGCCGCCATGTTAGCGTGCGCCGCTTGACAGCCGCCATACTTGCGAGTGAGACGGAACTAACAGCTGCAGTGTATTATGAACCTTATAGTAGTGATCTAAGGTTGATTGTAAGTTTTAAGCATTCTCGTTAATCTTCGGGGCCATACTTTCTTTTCTGTGCGAACGAAGATTCACGACGCGCCTTATTAGTTAGTTACTACTGTACATCATTGATGTTGAAATTACACTTAACCTGCACGTTAAAAGCGTCCGTAATAAAAAGATAAAAACAAAAAACAATTGAAAAAAAAAATAAGCCCTGGCAGCTAAGAGATCACGTACTCCCTACTTACCCTATTCTACTGACGGCACCCGTTCACGAACATGACGCATGGATCAGCACCATTCAGCTCAACTATTTTGAAGCAGCACACGCGCCACCACCAGCGAGACATTTGAGTGAGTATGACACACTCTCAGCCGCCAGGCACATTCAAGTCAATGAAAGACGTACCTACCATGTACTCGTAACTCGTAAGTCGCGGCCGTTCCCACTGGGCCACCACTGCTCCCGTCGGGTCGTCACACACAATCAACTAATCTAAATCTTCTTATAAAGTTTTCTTTCATCTTTCGGATGAGTCCTATTTTTTTACGTTATCAAACTCATTACCATTCAAAAGAAATAACAAAAATTGATGAATTTTCTTAGATTTTTTCTGTTTATCGTCAACATGTTTCTCTGTTTGTGAGTCGTGCACTTTTGTATTTACCAATTTGTTTCAATCTGCACTCAAATTGTAATGTTTCAATTTATAAAAAAAAAAAAAAAAAAAATTCGTTTATTTCAGACTATTAATGTCCATAACTTTGTTAGTAAAAAATTATCTTAAAAACTATGTTAGTAAAGAGGAGCTCAATTTATTAATGTAGGTATTTATGCCCCGACAAATTCCTACAAAATGCTGTTGTGCCAAATAATATTTTAACGTAAAATTAGTGATGTAATATTTTCATTGCCGTGTTAATCTCTGATAATAATGTCACAAATACACAAACAAAACTGTACAAAAATAATAGGTAGATATTATACATAACTATAGATCATTATGATGTATGGAATGGAAAATACAGATTACACAAATGGTCACTTTGGCTTCCCTAGCCTTTTCCCAACTTCGTTGGGGTCGGCTACCAGTGTAATCGGATGCAGCTGAATACCAGTATTTTACATGGAGCGACTGCCTATCTGACCTCCACAACCCAGTTACAGTAGTACCCAAGTAATAAGGCGCGTCGTGAATCTTCGTTCGCACAGAAAAGAAAGTATGGCCCCGAAGATTAACGAGAATACCACAACTTACAATCAACCTTAGACCACTACTATAAGGTTCATAATACACTGCAGCTGTTAGTTCCTTCTCACTCGCAAGTATGGCGGCGCGCGCTAACATGGCGGCAGCTACCGACCAATAGCGGTACAGGAAAAAGCGTGGAGCGTGCCGATTGGTCAATAGCATTTCCCGCGCTTTGAAAATTTATCTTCTGCGCAGGTACATCGATAAGCCATATTAGTTGAGTAGTGCTGTACTGGGTTATTGTAAGCTGGCAATTTGGTCTTACGTTCTTTTTTTCTATTCTAATAGATAGATTAAAATAAATGAGAATATTAATCATTATTTTCCTGCCGTTGTTACTTGGGGTCAGTGCAACACGTTTTCTTCTTCCATTCAAATGAGAATATTAATAAATGTTTAATCACATCAGTAGGTACCTACATAATAAAAAAATATTGAAAAAAAACCCATCAAAATATTTTGAGTCTTTCACCTGGCTACGGCTGCTACGGGCGCTACGGCGTAGGCAAGGGGTTACGAAAAAAAATCCAAAAGAGTGAAAACTTCTTTCAGCGATTTTTGGTAGGGGAAAGGGGTTCGCGTCACTGCGTCATCAAGACATTGTCGGCAATCCCATTGCCAATTTTTTTTTAATAGTTTATTTTTTTGCTTTAAAGCTGCTTTCATGATTAGTTGGTTAGTTCGTTTCCTGTAAAATGTATTGTCATGTTTTTTACCTGAAGAAATAACTCGACTCTCCTACTTTGCTAGTGGTATTTCTTCCTTTCTGCTAATAACAACATAATAATCACCAATTTAACCTTATAATACTTTCATTTTGAGTGGTTTATGTTAGAGTCCGTAGTGAAGTGTAATGCAGACCTGGTAGCGTAGCACAGCTTTCATAGAGAAGCTAAGCATTCGTAGCGCAGCGTAGCCTCCATAGCGCAGCGTAGCTTCCGTAGCGCAGCCTAGCTTCCGTAGCGCAGCCTAGCTTCCGTAGCGCAGCCTAGCTTCCGTAGCGCAGCCTAGCTTCCGTAGCGCAGCCTAGCTTCCGTAGCGCAGCCTAGCTTGCGTAGCGCAGCCTAGCTTGCGTAGCGCAGCCTAGCTTGCGTAGCGCAGCCTAGCTTGCGTAGCGCAGCCTAGCTTGCGTAGCGCAGCCTAGCTTGCGTAGCGCAGCCTAGCTTGCGTAGCGCAGCCTAGCTTGCGTAGCGCAGCCTAGCTTGCGTAGCGCAGCCTAGCTTGCGTAGCGCAGCCTAGCTTGCGTAGCGCAGCCTAGCTTGCGTAGCGCAGCCTAGCTTGCGTAGCGCAGCCTAGCTTGCGTAGCGCAGCCTAGCTTGTGTAGCGCAGCCTAGCTTGCGTAGCGCAGCCTAGCTTGCGTAGCGCAGCCTAGCTTGCGTAGCGCAGCCTAGCTTGCGTAGCGCAGCGTAGCCATACGACAATGACGACACGGTTGGCGCAGTGGTTGAGCGATTGACTGCTGCGCAATATGTCGCGGGTTCGATTCCCGCACGGAACAAATATTTGTACGGCCTTCAAGTATTTGTTCCGAGTCTGGGTGTTTTTCTATATATAATATGGATGTATTTACAAAAAAAAATAATGTATATAAGTAGTTTATCAGCCATCTCGTTAACATAACACAAGCATTAGGTTGCTTAGCTTGGGACTAGATGGCGTTGTGTGAAATGTCCAAGGATATTTATTTATTTATTTAATGACCTACCAAACAAACTCCAAACCCTACCTACTAAACATGAAATCTAGAATCTAAAAAAACTTTATTATTGAAATAACCAGTTTGACGCACATTTAAATAACTAATTTAATAGATAGCAATATCAATATTTTATGGTTATCATAAAATAAATCACTGATTATTGATAATTGTATCTTGTTTGTAGTTAATTATTTAACAACCCTACGGAAAATAACAATATTTTTGATAACATTTCAATTTGCACGTACGTTGTTTTATCTGCAATCCTTGATTACATACTAATATTTACAGCAGAAAATCAATGTTAATTTTTATGGGTTGATAGGCAGTTAATTTATCTGTTTATTACAAGTACCTACTCGTCATCTGCCTACCCTTTTTGGGGTCGGCTTCCAGTCTAACCGGATGCAGCTGAATACCAGTATTTATATGGAGCGACTGCCTATCTGACCTCCACAACCCAGTTACTGGGTTAATACGATAATCCTTAGTAAGATTGGTTGTTAGACTTTCGGGCTTCTGAAGACCCATAACTCTTTCAAAGATCCACGAATGACAGCAGGGACCAACGGCTTAACGTGCTTGCCGAGGCACGGATCTTTATGGTCTTAGTATTTATAGATCACAGAACAGATCTTTATCTGTTCTGTGATGAAGATTTACACCCATCTACGGACCAACCGCGCCAAGCGTAGTTGGTACTATCAACCTAAAAAAAAATCAGCTGTTCAGTACATTTAATGTTCGCATAATTCGTCAAAATGTACTGAACAGCTGATTTTTTTTTCGCGATTTCAGGTTTGGTCCCATTGTAAAAGTTGTTTATATTGATGCGTAGAACACCCCATAATAAATAAATTATTATACCCCCTTAAATTTTGTCGCATCTATTCAATTTCACCCTGTAGAAATAAAAAGAGAAGTCCTGACTGACTCATCAACGCCCAGCCCAGACCCTTGCACCTAGAAAGCTGAAATTTTGCACAGAGGTCCCCATCATAATGTTGACAAGGATTATGGAAGGATTTCCCGGTAGCACCTACGTTCCCATGGCATAAAAAGGGGCCCCCCTTATCTCCGAAGTTTGTAAAGTGAAAAATCTGAAATTATTCCATGTGATAGAAGTTTATGTAAAAATTACAGGAAAACGATGTCTCTAAATAGCACACTTTTTCAGAAATCATCAACAAAAATTACATGTTACGGAACCTTCGGTGCGCGAGTCCGGAACGGTATTTTTTTTTATATTTTTCATCAAAAATCGAAAACTATGCAGCGTAAAAAAAAAAAACATGTTTGAGAATGTGCAAACAGCGCTCTTTCTTAACCACCCACACCACCCACCACAATCCACACCACCCACCACCACCCACACAACCGCACCGCCACATGCCCTAGTAGCCCCACTTTGAATTTTAAGTAAACAGTCCCTGTTGCAAAAAAAATATAAATATTTTTATTTCTTTCTTAATTGCAAAATAGTTGGGTAAACGTCATCTAAAACTGTTCCAAATTTCAAGTTGATAGCATTAGTAGTTCTTGAGATATCCAGCTGTGACAGACAGACAGACAGACAGACTGAGTGACACCATAAGGGTTCCTTTTTTACCATTTTGGTACGGAACCCTACAAAGACATTATCCAACAATTTTGAATGGATGCACAATTTCATACTTTAATATCTCGACCTTTTGACAGAGGTCGTGAGACAACTGGACTTACCCAGAAATAAAACATTACAAATAAAAAAGTTATAGCTCAATTAAAATCATCAATGAATGCAGTGTGAATAATAATAATGTTAATTCACACTGCATTAATTGATGATTTTAATGTTAATGTTAAAATTGCGAAGTAGATCTGCGTAAACATGTTGGTAAATGTTGTTTTTTTTTTATTGTATGTTAATAAGGCAACATTCTTGGTTGTATAAAGCTACCAGTTATTAATTTTATGCCCATAATAAGGTTTCTTTTTTTTTTAATAGAGTAAACTCATGCATGAGTGTGTGGCAGGCAAATAGTGCAGTCTGTGCTTATGTCACCGAATAATTATGAACTTCGTTAGTTTATAATCTAACTCGTGAGATTGTAAACTGCCGATAAATTGTGAACTGTACCATATAATACTGCTTACAATATAACGTATTAATTTTCGATAGTTTATAATTTATCTACGTCAAACCGTCAAATTGTGAATTACTGGCGTCATACAAATAAATGCGACGGAACGCACCTTACGTCTAATTGGATTGACCGGTGACCGACCAATCAGGGGACTTACTATGAACTCTTATAGCAGGGCAGAAGTTTAACGTTCCCAGTGAGAGAGGAGACGGAGCTATATACTCTGAGATACGACCTATAGCACCGTTTCTCTCTCTCTCACTGGAAACGTTCAACTTCTGCACTGCTTAAGACTTCATAGTAAGACCCCTGGGACGGTTCACAATTTTACGAGTGATAAACCGGACAGATTGTGAACAATGTCGGTAAGTGCAGGATTCGTTTACAATTTGACGATTTGTACATTAAATGCTAAAAGTTAAGGGGGGGCTAAAACGGCCACTTTGGCAGAATCATATTTATTATGAATCATATTTGAAGTCGTAAAACGGTCACAAACTGACAATTCATAATTTATTTGCGTACAATTCATAGCACGCAATTCATCTGTTTGACAGTTTTGTATGGAGATTCGTAAAATAGTCCACAAATTATGAATTGCTTTATTGAAGTTTAATGTCAAATACGTCAAATAGCACAATCATAATATATTGCTGGGAATTCAGGAAATGAATCGCTCCTAGAAGAATTGCTTAATGTGGCCGTTTTAGGCCCCCACATGAGGAATTCAGATTTTTCTTTTGGATGTCACTTTCATTTTCATTTTCATTTGGGCCATCCTGTATACGCGTGTTATGTTTGCCTTCTTGCGACTATCTCTTTATCAACACAGATTTTTCTTCGATATAAATATGATGGATTGCCACATCGACAAGTGCATATCACTTTTATAGATGGATGATGAGGAAAACATATTTATCGAGACAAGAGGCGATAATACTTTATCTAGATTCCGGTTATGAAAGCATTATGCCAGTGTAAAACAGACAGATTCGATCTAATCTTGATTTTAATCTAGTTTATACGGAGATTCATGACTGAGCATCGTTTTAATACAGATTATAAATCTTTGATTTTTAGATAGATACTTTTGACAGCTCGAGTAGGTACTATGGTCGGACTTTTAATTAGCTGCAGTAAAATTTATTTATTTTATTTATTGGTCTATCTACAATTTTATTGTTACACTGTTCAACCAACTAACACAAGCAATAATACAATCCAAGTGCACAATATTAATTGATAGACACCGCATGCAAAAACAATATTAAAAAACCGGTCAACAGCGAGTCGGACTCGCGCACCGAGGGTTTCGTCCCGATTTCTGAAAAAGTGTGCTATTTAGAGACATTGTTTTATTTTTCCTGTAATCTTTACATAAACTTCTATCACATAGAATAATTTCAGATTTTTATTTTTGCAAACTTCGGAGTAAAGGGGGGAGGGAACGGTATTTTTTTATAAATTTTTCATCAAAATTCGAAAACTGTGGGCCCTAAAAAAAAATTTTTGAGAATGTGCAAATAGCGCTCTTTCATATGATACCCCACATGCCCTAGTAGCCCCACTTTGAATTTTGAAGACGCCCTTTCAGTCCCTGTTACAAAAAAAATATAAATATTTTTATTTCTTTCTTATGTGCAAAATAGTAACTTTTATTTCAATATACTTAAGAATAAGCTAAAATAACTTAAAAATATAATATCTTAAACTAAAACTAATAAAAAACTAAAATATGGCGTCGAAAAATTCCTCCGCATAATAGTTGGGTAAACTTCATCTAAAATTGTTCCAAATTTCAAGTTAATAGCATTGTAGTTCTTGAGATATCTAGCTATGACAGACAGACAGACAGACAGACTGAGTCACACCATAAGGCTTCCTTTTTTACCATTTTGGTACGGAACCCTAAAAATTAAAAAACAAAAAAATATAACAGTAAAAAAGTACAGAAATGACAGCTGTAAAATGGATGTCAAAACGGGTTGGCTACATGGGAAACATAGATATCTTCGGTAGGTATCTTTGTGCGCTGTGTAGTGTTTGTACTGTTCTTCGTGAATGTTGCTCAGCACCATATTTGCGTAAAGGTAGATTTAGACCAAACGAGCGAATGCTCATTCTATCCCCAGGCTACCAAATTATTTTTGTGTAAACAGGTATAGAGCACTCCTTCGTTGGTCTCTCCCTACTAAAATGTCAAGAATATCGACAAAAGAATGCTCTAGTTCTTGTTCTGGTTCCATGTTCGTTTAGTCTAAATCGGGCATTATCAATCGGAATTGGTTTCATTTTGAAACAAATTGCTAATCCATGCTCGACAACGTAAATAACGCAATGAATGTTGTTGAACAGTCAAAATGAAACCAACTCCGATTGATAATGTGTTACGAAATTAGGGTGCTGGTTCTACAAACATGGCAAAGGGATTCAGGTACGTTAAACAAGCTTCTATTTCAAGAGTCATGTGTTCCTATGGGGCAAAATCATAGCTTTTGCCCACAGCTTCGCCCGCGTAGATGTCGGAAAATATCCCACGGGAACGTACTACCCGGATCAAAAGTATCCTATGTGTTAATCCAGGTTATAGGCTATCTGTGTGTCAAATTTCATCCGAATCCATTTAGCCGTTTTTGCGCCAATCCGGAACATACATCCAGATAAACGGACAAAAATGATAAAAACTATATTTTCGGCATCAGACTCATTCCCACACCTCGATGTCGTAGCAACAGCAGCAGTTTTTTTTTTTAATATTCAATGTACCATTTTGACTTCGTTACTATTTTAGTGTAACTACTAGCAGCGCCCCGCGGTCCGACCGCGTAAGTCTCGAACCCGTAGGAATCCTGGCTCCACTGTACTATAACACCCGCGCGTCCGAAAATTCACATTGGTGAATGATTTAGGTTAGGTTAGAATAGTGAACATTATCTCTATTGTTGTTGAATCATTTGGGTTAGGTTAGGTTATAACAGTGATCCGACGGCGAGGGAGCGAAGCGAGCGTGCCGCGGCAGCGGCCGCCGAGCGCCATATCCCCTCTCTATGTTCTATGTTAAGGATTTGGTTTCCGCACTTAGTCCTTTATGTGGACCATTGTGCGTGAGCCATGGCGGCCTTCGTGGGTTATTCCAACCAGCCCACCTCCCTCCAGAAGTTAATCAAATCTCTGGGTCTATTAAGAACATCTGTGAAAGATCGGGGTATTCCAAGAGTTTCTGTTCTAATCTGGGTAACGCCTATGCATTCAAAGAGCACATGCGCAATGGTCTCCTCGGCCTCCATGCAGGCCCTGCACAGGGGACTGTCCGTTATTCCTATTGTATGGAAGTGTTTGTTTAATGAGCAGTGTCCCGTGATGGTCCCCGTCACTAGGCGCAAGCCGTTCCTGTCCAAACGTAATAACCGTCTAGTAAGCGTACCGTCCAGGGAGGGCATAGCCTCCCTGGATTGCCTGCAGCCTGGTGTCGAGGACCACCAACTCTCTGCTTGTGCTAGATGACGTGCTAGATGCTCCTCCTAGCTAGTTCGTCAGCTGCGTCGTTACCCAGTGATCCACTGTGTCCTTTTATCCATTGCAGTGTCACTGTGTTTCGGTTAACAACCGTTACTCGTTCGAGTGCGTTGTGACATTCTTGTATTAATCTCGAGGTAATGTACCTTTTCCGTAAGGATTGGAGCACCGAGGCACTGTCCGAGAGTATACGTATATTCGTATCCGTGACTCTCCTGGCTTCTATGGCATAGCACGCTTGTATGATGCCTACAGACTCCGCCTGGTAGACAGTGTTAAATACTCCAAGCGGGCTGGATATATTAATGTTGAGATCGTGTGAGAAGACTCCGACCCCGGTTCCGGAGTCAGTCTTTGATCCATCGGTTTAACTCTCAACTCATGCAGGCCTGAGTAATCACACCGTTCTTCGGTGAGTGTGATACTATAATGCTTCTGAAAGTAGTGCTGTTGTTTCGCATAAGGCGGGAGGAAACGCCCGGGTGTTCCCATTGTGCGGATCGCCCGGAGGACTCGGTGGAGCATACAGTGGAGGTCTGCCCGGCTTGGGCAGAGCACCGCCGTGTTCTCACGGAGGCGATCGGCGGCGGCGATCTCTCGCGTCCGAGCCTGGTCCAGGCCATGGTGCGGAGCGAGAGTGCATGGGAGGCCGTCACCTCCTTCTGCGAAGCAGTGATGCTCGCGAAGGAGGAGGCGGAACGCGTGAGGGAGAGGCAGCCTCACGCCCTCAGTCGCCGCAGGAGACGTCCCGGGCGGCGGGAATCGCGGGGCGATTTCCGGCCACCGTAGGCGCGGGCCTGCGGACGGTGAGCAGCGGGTAGCTCGCCGTCCGGTAAGGACCAGGCCCGAGTCGACGGCGCGTTGTGTTCCACGCGCGCCTCAAAGAGATGTCAGCAAGTGACGGGGCCCAATAGGGCCGACGCCGCTGGGGTCGCGGGTTGTCCGAAGGGGTTACCGCGGCCTTGGCATAGGCAACTGAAGGAACACGGGTGGGTTTTAGTCAGTAAAAGTCTGACGCGCCCTTCCGCTCCACCCAGAGCGGGAGAAGTTATTTGATGATTTCCCACCCTCAAAAAAAAAAAAAAAAAAAAAAAAAAGTAGTGCTGTTTCGGGGCTCTGTCGCATGGTGATGCCATCATTGGGTGTCGTTTGATCGCATCTTCTTTTATGCGAGTGTGCTTAACTCTAGAGTCTTTGCTCAGGGTTCCTTGCAGATTGAGCCTAAAGGCGGCTAGGGCCGCCTCTTCACGCACTATGAGGTGTAGTGGCGGCAGTCCAAGCATTGCCTGTAGAGCAGCAGTAGGCGTGGTTTTCATGCAACTAGTTACTGCTACGCAAGCGAACCGCTGCAGTTTCTCGAGATCGATATCATATCCCCTCTATTGTTGGTGAATCATTTGGGTTTGATGAGGCGGTGAATGTCTCGTATATTAGACGAGAGCTTGACCTCAGGGTCATTGACTTTGAGGTCAAGGTCAATGGTACTGGTACTGTAAAAAGGCGATTTTTTTTCTCGGTTTCTATTATTTGGCGCACTTTGGGATTTTCTAAAATATACTAAAAAGGGTCTATTCTACCCAAAAAAAAATAGCCACTATATAATAGCGCCGGGTGCAATTGTACAGTGGTTCCATAATTTTGGTTAGGTTAGGTTTCCTCCCGCCTTATGCGGAACAGGAACCTGCCGAAACAACCTTGTCACGCGAAAGGTGAGGACGCCGTGGCGCCTCTCCAACCACTCCTCAAAGAGGCGAATAATAGGTACACCCACCATTCAACAATTATACATAACTCCCATGTAATAGGGGGCGAGCCTATTGCCATCAACCGGGCACTAATACAGACTCCGGACTGCTACTGAGAAATTACAGATATAAAAACTCAATAACATTTTACCCGACCTGGGCATCGAACCCATCAGGACCTTATGCTCAGCAGAAGCGCTTGCAAACACTAGACGAGGCAGGACAAATCGATAAACCGACAAATCGATTAATTATTGATATCAATCATTTTCCGCCATCCGTTATTGTTTTTCAAAGGATTATAATAAGATACAATCAAATAGTATTGATATCATTAAAAAATGGAAATTCCCTAATCATTCGTATTAATTAGTTACGGATGATTATAACTGTCGTGTAATGCAGTGCTTTTTATTCCTATACTTACCGGTTTTCGCTTCTCAACGTAGATTTGATTTTGTCATAAAAAACTTAGGTAAATACTATACTTTTTAAATATTACACAAGGCATAGGTATAATTACCACTTTGCTTTCATTAAAATATTATTTTGTAAAGAACTGTATAATTTTATGAACAGTTTTAATGAAAATTGTAGGAGTATTAAGGTAAAAACTAGAAAAAATAGACAGAAATAGACCTGGATTTCGATTTTTTTTCCTTAGTTCTACAAATAGATTTCAGGACAAATGAAATCACTTCTTAGGTATTGTAGATTACTGTATTTTTCTATCAAAAAGATGCTATAGTTACTGTAAAAGATGGCCATAAAGTTACTTAGTTTCGCCGCATTTTAGGAAGGAGGAGCCTTAATATGTATTGTTTATTTTGGTAAATGTATAAATGGTGCAATGCAGTGGTACTTACATAAGTTTTTTTGTTATTGTTTTTTTTTTTGAAGTGTTTTAATTTATATCTTAAAACCCACCATTTTATTTTCGTGTCTTCTATACCTAGTTTAGACTGCATTATTTGTCTACATAAGGATAACTAGTAACATATTAGCCAATGGGGAGGAAAACTAACTTTTTATCACGCTAGGTGGCACATGATCGACTGTCCTTTTGTCATTGATTTGACATAACGAACGATTGTCAAATTGTATGGATTTGTTTGTAAAACAATGTACAGTCGTTCAGAGCGCCATCTACAAACAGCTTTGCGTGTGGCTCCCCATTCTACATTCCACCTGCAACACAGTTCACATAAATTGCTATATTATGTTCTGTAATTAATAAACAAATATACAGTACTTAGGTACTCAGCATTAACAAGTTTCGAGAAAACTAGGAAACATTTACATTGTTTATGTACTTGTTTCCATATTATATATGTGCTATTTACAGTCTTATGTCATCAACATACTTGTTTAAGACTAGGGAACTACCCAGAATTGCTTATGGTTTTTCGAATCCGGGATTCATCTTTTTAGGGTTCCGTACCACAAAAGGAAAAAACGGAACCCTTATTATGTGATCACTTCGTTAACCGTCTGTCAGTCTGTCAAGACCCTTTTTCTCAGGAATGCGAGGTATCAAAAGTGGAAATTAAATATCAAATACTTATAGGTCAAGTAGGTCTACAGACCCTTAGAGCTTTAAAAAAATCAAGCTTCTAAGTCAACGCAATTAAGAATGGCGGCCATTAATGCGACATATTTTGATAGGAACTCGCCAATAAATCAAAACATACTTCCCGTTGACCTAGAATCTTGAAATTTGTAACGTTTGTTATTGCATTCGAGGCGGAATTAACACCCGAGCCGTAGGCGAGGTTATTTTTGAGCCGAGAACTGCAATAACAAATGTCCACGACAGTGGCGTAACTATACCTTTCGAGGCCCGTGGCAAATTCATCGGTTTTTTTACTAAATGTGTAATAATAAATGTTGGGAGGTGGGATTCTCCTCTGACCGGGGGCCCCTTCCGGTTGGGGGCCCGTGGCATTTTGCCGACTTGCGACTCTGTAGTTACGCCACTGGTCCACGAGTATCAAACGACGTTTTTCAATACACTTTTGAAGAAATAAAATAAAATAACGGAAAATATTTTTGTCATGAATTATTAGGAAACTATGATTTAAATTAATTTTTTTTTCCGCGCTTTACTTTCGCCAGGTTGAAGGAGAAGCAAAGGTATATAGCCGATAAACAGCCTAATATGAAAAATTGAAAATTCAAATATTTTCGAGTTTAGAACACAAATAAATGTTAATTTGTTCATAAACGTTATTTTTATTGTAATAATCATAGTTTTTGATGATATTCTATTTATTAACATTATTTAAATATTCAAAAAATATTAATGCCATAAAGACGCATACCTCTTTGCCGAGATTAAAAAAAAAACATTCGCCTCCGAACAGAGAGTTGTGAATATAGCATAGCATTGAACCAATTAGGACTAAGTATAGGTATAAGTTATCTGTGGCATTCCCGCACGCGTGCGGGGAAAATAAAATATCGCACGCGTACGACATACATTGCATTGTGAACCTAGACATAGTGCGATATGAACCAGTTTTCGAGGAAGTGTATTGAAAAAATATTTTCAAGTATGTCAGTCTGTCAAGGCCTTTTTTCTCAAGAGTACGTGGAGGTATCAAGTTGAAATTAATATCAAATAAGTAAATCTATTAGTCCTTTTAGGACTTTTTCCTTTATTTGTGCTGTGACACCTTGCTTCTTGCTAAATTTCATGATTCTAGGTCAACGGGAAGTAACCCATAGGTTTTGATTTACTTGCGAGTATCAAAATAAATAAATAAATAAATAAATATACTTGGACATTTCACACAACGCCATCTAGTCCCAAGCTAAGCAACCTAATGCTTGTGTTATGGTAACGAGATGGCTGATAAACTACTTATATACAATTTTATTTTTTTTTTTTGTAAATACATACATAAAATATGTCGCTTAAGGCCGTATTTTTTTTTGCGTTGACTTAGAAGCCTGATTTTTTTAGGACTCCAAGGGACCATAGACCTACGTATTTGATATTAATTTCAACTTGATACCTTCACGTGTTCCTCAGAAAAAGGGTCTTGACAGACAGACAGACGGACAACAATATGATCCTATAAGGGTTCCATTTTTTCCTTTTGAGGTACCTACGGAACCGTAAACATGGAACAGAATTTATATGAAATTATCTGCCAAGTATTAATAGGAACTTAACCGTAGGTGGTGAAACAGGCCATAATATCACATTTTTAATTTACCAATTTAATTAACTTATCTATCCACAAGAGGTGATCCTTAGCTGTAGGCATACCTACCACAAGGCCGATATCAAGTACCACCTGCTTTTACCTAGCTTAATGATAAGCTGATAACGCACTACTAGGTCCTTATCAATCCACAGGAGTTGGTAAAACAATCAATTAAATTAATCCCGAGTGGTAATAAATTATTTAAAATCTCATGAACTTACCTACTTCAAAAATTAACAGTATTTTCTTATCGATTATTAAATGCAGTTTTAATCGTAATTATTAATTAGTCAGGGTGTGTATCAGTAAGCCTCTTGCTAAGTCTTTAGGCTAATCGCGTGCAAAACAGTGGATAAAAGTATTTCTCCAAAATCTACTAAAGATTAAATACATAAACTCACGCCTCGTTCCCATGGGGGTAGGTAGAAACTACAGAACGCCTCTATGCTACCAGTGGCGTAACTATACCGTTCGAGCGGCTTATTTTAATTTTAATTTTGAATTGTTTTTTTTTATTTTTTTATTACGGACGCTTTTAACGTTCATCGTTCTCACATGTATAATTTCAACATGAATGATGTAACCAATATTTTGTAACCATATTTTGATTTAAAAGAGTGTCCGTGGAGTTTCTTGCCCGTTCTTCTCCATAGATCTACGTTTTGGAATGGGCAACTAGCTTCAACTTTCTGACTTACCTACTGACCGACTCTTTGACAATTCAAAAGTGCCTGTAATTGGTTTAATTGAAATAAATGCTTTGAGTTTTGAGTTTTTGAGTTTTCGAGGCCCGTGGCAAATTCATCGGATGGATGCCAGCTCCCACCCCCCACCCCCCCCCCGCCCCCAACACCCTCTAATTTAAAGAAGCCGAACCAACAATAATAGTATTTTTTAATTTATAATACATATTTATACTTAAGTACATTTTTACTTGTAAGATTTAAAGTATGTAGGTAGTTAGGTACATACTGAACTTTGTCCACGCATATCTTAATTTTTAGAAATTTATTGAAATTATAATACATTTTTTTACTTGTGTATGCATCTAAGTAAAGGTAACTTAAATAAATTAAAGACAAAACATTTTTTTTTACTAAATGTGTATTATCAAATTTTGGTAGTTGGGATTCTCCTCTGGCCGGGCCCCTTCCGGCTGGGGGCACGTGGCATTTTGCCGACTACCACCCTGTAGTTACGCCACTGTTTGCTACGGTCCTTACATATACTCGCCTTAATAGGGTATTACACCCATTTTTGAAAAGTGTCTAAATTAGATTCTATAATAGTGCTAATAAGTCACTAAAAAAAACACGAAATTTTTATTCAATCGATAAGTGCCATTTAAATTTTACATTTTCAAATTTCGCGGGAAAACGCTGGACGCAGTGGACGCCATATTGCTCTGTGGTATATTTTATGAACTAGAACTAACATTTTCCGACTGCTTTTTGCTATCTAAATAATATACATATTTTTAGATTTTTTCTCCTACAGAGTAAAATACCGTATTGCCTAGTTTACGTTCATGCATCTGCACCCTAATTATGTAACACACTATCAATCGGAATCTGAATCATTTTGAAGCAAATTGCTAATCCATTGCTTCATAATCATATTTCATATTATTTTTTCGAAAAATTTGTCTGCTCGACAACGTAAATAACGCAATGAATCAGCCACTTGAGCATACAAATTATTAAATAATAATATAATGAAAATTACGATTGTAACATTCTAATGGTTTGATATAAAATCCATTGAGGATTAAATATAAATTCTATCCATTCTGACTATGGCTTTTTCAAGAGACAGAAGACCAGAGGGTCTACTCCATAAGCACGAAACCCATAGTTTCGGCCTTATTTACGGGCGTTTCCTACTTCGTATCACCTACGGATGGATGATTGGTTCGGGGCCTGAACGAAGTATGAATGACAGCACGATTTGACAGTTGTCCCTACTCCCGAAATGTTTTTGCCCGTCCGAAAAATTTAACTTTTACACTTGTTTTGATGGATCGTAATATCAGACGGACGGACTGACGGACGGTAGCCGGTCGGATGGACTTAGGAAGTAGGCGTGTCACGTCTTAGCCGACGTTCGCACGGACGTAAATATATTGCGGCGGGATTTTATCGCGCACTGGATTGTCTACTCTCGGTGTTGAGCCGAGCTTCGAGAATCCAACCTAACAACAACAGAGTGCAACCCAGCGCGTCGGAAAAACACACTGTTGGATTTTCAACTCTTAGCGCTAAGCAGAGCGTTGAAAAACCAGTGCGCGAAAAAAAATCGCCGCGACATTTTTACGTCCGTACGAACGTCGGCTTATACGTTTTCATACACAGTACTTACCTACATACCTAGGTACTTTCGATAATGACCTTTCTGATAAACGTTTTATCGGTAGGTAATCCAAAATATTATTAGATAAAGTGTGGAGCTCATTAATATTACGTACGTTACCTACTAATTAAGGCCCTGGTGCCAAGCTTGGTTTAGCTCGGTGTGTAAGTGAAATGGCGTTATGGCTGTCTAGTTTGACGCACGAGATAGAAGATTCTCACGCGCACCGGAATTATGTCGTAAAAGTGCAAATAAAATCGTATAAAATCAGAAAATAACTATTTAATAAAAAGTAATCCATCACTGGATGCAGTTTGGAATTTGACATTTCATGGTATATTTTTAATTATAATTATAATTGCTAATGAAGGGATAAACAGCTTTTAAAGATTATTAGGAGGTAGGTATGTTTAAAGATGGTGATGATATTTTTTTGGTGCATTAAAGTATGTTTAATTATGTTTTGGCTTCCATAACTGTATGCGAAAAGGACTTCAAAATATCATATTTTTTTTACATGTCAAAATTATTTACGGTTTATGAGATACGCAGCTTTAAAAAACCACCTTTTTGATCGTTTTCAGGAAATCTGCGCCTTAATTCATTGATCAAGGACAGAATGACTGGCAACTTGCAGTGTTTTCCCAGTTGATAAGTTGTGGAGCTTATCAACTGAGAAAACATTGCTGACGTGTCATCACCACCGATTCAGGTTTTGACATTAAGCTTTAAAAAATGTTTTATTTGTAGCTTTTGGCAGCGGGTTCGACCGCGTTAAGGTCGGATATTATCCAAAAGGAACGTACTTACTTACACCTTGATAAAAAGTATCTACCCTATGTGTTAATCTAGGTTTTAAACTACTAATTTCTGGATGTGGATGTCGGAAAATATCCCACGGGAACGTATTACCGAGAAATCCTTCCTTATTCCTTGTCTACATTATAAAGGGAACCTCTGTGCAAAATTTCAGCTTTCTAGGTTCAAGGGTTTGGGCTGGGCGCTGATGAGTCAGTCAGGACATCATTTATTAGTATAGGATTATTTTAAGTCTGTTACCGTAAATAGTACTTATGTACATAAAATTATAAACATGTAGATATGATAACATACATTAAGTCAAAATCCAGCTACCTTACACAGATTTCACAATTCTACGCACAATTGAAGGCAAACACTCGTCTAAAGTGCCCTTGAAATGATAATGCATAGTAATATGAAAAGCCAGAGACACTCCACAGTGGACATGATAATTTATAATGTACTCCACTGCTAAATGAACTACATTAGGCACCTACATAAGTTTCTCGAACGTTAGGGAAATGTAGGTAATGCTGCGGTCCCACGGCCGGCTTTCTCACAGGCCAGATCGCGCTAGACCAGGCCGACAGGCCGTGGGACCCGACGCATCCGATGAGGCCTTCGGTGGCCTGTTGTTGGAAATGAATGCTCGGCACGGGCTGCGACAGTCCTCGACAGGCGTAGCAACGCCTGGCGCAGCCTTTCGGCTAACCACCACTTGTTTGGACACCACTTCTGCATCGTCTCCGGCGCTGTGAGAAGTGCAACCCCTTCGCCCTTACGTAACAAAGCTTAGGCACCCATGCTCACCTCCGCAGTCTCGGCTTGTTGGTGGCGACCAGCCTCAGCCGCTACGACTCGCACGGGTGCCTATGCTTTGTTACAGCAGGCGGGGTTGCTCTCCCTTCGCGCCTCCGGTTTTTATATACACTCTAGGGGTAGCAGCCAAAAGACTACATAAAGTCGGGGGACCCCGATTCGGTTTTGGAACAGATTCGACCTATTTTAACTATGAAGTGGTGGCCAGCGGGAATTATTTTTAAAAGTTGTTCGCTGTTCTCTAGTGGTGGCCAAGCAAGTGGTGGACATCGGGAACATACCAATGAGACATAATAATTATAAGTTTTATTGTTATGACTGGTATAGGCGTTTAGTGTTGACGGGCAGTGGGACCGCAGCTTTAGGTGCGTCATTGTGACATGACGTGACATGTAAAAATCTAAAGCATCATATCCCATCTCCAAGAACATAATTTCATATATAACACTGTATAGGTATAACAGCTTTCTTTCCCTGATTCGTGCTTCCACAGGGATCCTGCATACCTGCTTTATAAGCTCTGAGGACGGCCAACGTTCATGTTAGTTTAACTCCTTGTCCTTCCTAGATCGAGGCTTTCTCTGAGGATTTGTCATTTTATCGTCTAAAAATCTACAGTTTGGCACAAACACAGACTTTTTTTTTATCTTAATCTCTCTTTTTGTTATCTTAATTTGTTCTATTGACTGTCCAAAAGCTGAGCTCGTCTAAGTACCTAATAACAGCCGCACGGGTCGATCCATCAGGTTAAGTTACGCTTGTCGAGGTTGGTCCGTGGATGGGTGACCATCTTTATATACCAAGACTCCTTCGTAGCTCGGAAAAGCACGTTAAGCCGTTGGTCCCGGCTGTCATTCGTGGATTTTTGACAGTCGTTACTGGTCGTCAGAAGCCTGAAAGTCTTACCAAGGGGTACCGTATTATCCAGTTGTTGGGTTGTGGAGGTCAGATAGGCAGTCGCTCCATGTAAAATACTAGTATACAGCTGCGTCTGATTAGATTGGAAACCGACCCCAATATAGTTGGGAAAAGGCTAGGCAGATTGATTGATTGAGCGCCTGTACTTCAAATCCGAGATAAAACGCCTGAGAAAACTCATTGCTCATTCTTTGAAGGCAGGTGGAATTTGATGTATTGACACCAGCCAGTCTCTTTTTGAAGTGAATTGTCATCACACCTGACGCTAAGGATTAACAGCTCACTTCAAACTCTTCACCAAAGTTTTCACGGAGATTTTTACAGAATACCTTCGCGGGCATTTAGGACAATATTGAAGTTCAATATAATGGGACTTAGGTGAGCGTGAGTGTTCTCTCACTCAAAAAAAAATCAATGAAATCCATCATCACGATATCAATTATACTTGAACCGTTCACTTCGAGAATGTCCCTACCTCGCGTCCCCCTTCCCTACCTCTAACCCCACTCAGTTCCGATGCACGCTGCTATCGGAACATTCTTGGTAGGGGACTTTGTCACCTCTTCACCATCATTCGACGAGGCACTCACGACAAAAATTAAAGGCTTTTATGTCTGGATCTCTGCCTCAATAAACATCTGTACTTAATTAAGTTGTTGTTAGACTAAAACAACAATAATTATTGACCCCACCCACGCCTATGCTCGTGAATTTTTAATGAAGAATGAATAATAATGTTTTAATTATTACAATTTTATTTACGTCATTTACGCTTGCATACGTAAACGATTAAAAGCTAAGTATTTAAGCATGAATCGTTAAAATCACTCGGATAAATAAACTAATTATTGCCTAAAATAGATTTATTTACGGTCAGGAACATCAGGTTACGCATGACAGACTATGGCCATCATAGTAGTGCAAGCAATCAAAACAAAAACAATCGACCGCTATAACGCCTACCAATTTTCTCATAGCTAGCTACCATGTGAAAACTATGTTTTGAATTTCTTATTGCTATGAGAAAATGAGCAGGCGTTCACATAGACAAGTTTAGAGCATGATTTTTTTTTTATAATCGGGAACTTTTATAACTTACCTAAGTATTTGCTGTGTTGCCTTAAAATCATCTTTTTTCATATATATGTATATATTTTCATTTTCACACTTCAGCCAGAATAATTAATGGTAGCAACATTAATTATATTATTTGATTATAACCTTTTCCGAGTATAGGCTATTATTTTGCGTCAAAATAATATGAATTAGTTACCAAGGAATTACCTACCTCAAATTATACGTGGCGTTATGTTATTATCGTCGAGGCAGCTGCAATAGTGGCAACCAGGTGTCAGTTCCCGGCCTATTCAGCACAGGTACTTTCCGAAGCCCCCATGTCCGGATAGCACCTGTGTCAGCCGAAAAGTAAGGGCACCATGCCGTCTCTCTAGCCACTCCCTTGCAACGGGTCTTACCGCCGCTATACAGGGTGTTAAGGTGATATGTAAAAAGCGAACCGGGCCGGAATAAGAAAGAATAAGAAAGTAACAAAGTCAATTACTTGCACATGCGAAAAAAATAGAGCGCAACAATGCCATAGAACCAAACTATATGCGCCAAATGAAATAAAAATTGTTTAAAAATAAAAGACAATGCCCATTTTGTTAAGAGATTTGGGCCCCTATAAAAGATTGTCGTGTCACTGTGGTTCCCATTTTATTTTGTAGGGAATAAAATTTCTTTTCATATTCTGCAAACGATTTTCATTTTTTTACCCAGGTTTAGGAGAAACCTTATTTTTTCAGATGATGATATTGAGGTTATAAAAATGAATATCTTAGTCTGTCAAACCTGTTTGAGTATAATCGTGATTTACAATCTTAATTGTTACTGTAGTAAATATTAATTTACGGTTAATATGAGGATAAGTTCATGAATGATAGCGGGACGGTTGACAGGGGAGATTGGAAGAAAAAAATGTGTTGTGCCGACCCCAAGTAACATGGGATGAGGGCAGGAAGATGATGATGATGAGGATAAGTTCATGAGAATGAGGTAGTGAGGTCCCGCAGCCTCACTACCTCCTTCTCTCGCGATCTCGCTAAAGATTGTAAGTGTGCTGTGTTCTATCTACCAGCGAGTGTCATTAAAGATGAATATAGGCTTTGGCAGCAGCATTTTCAGTGCTCTAAAAAAATAAAACAATAATGAATAGTAAAAACATTTTATCCCTCAAAGAAAAAAAAACGATCCCAGCTTCATTCTCAGTCATTCAACATTTCTTTTACCTATACGTTATGACTCATAACGTATAGGTAAAAGAAATGTTGATAAAAAAACAACTAAACGTGAAAAATACGACATAATTTTTGATAAATAAATGGTCTTGACACGGCACCAAAAAGAGGGGCCCATGCCCTGTCATTCTCCTTTAGCTATCTATCAAAATTATGTTCAGCCAGAATTTTCAATTACATAATACGCACATTTTGAATGCAATTTTGCAATGAAATTACATATGATTCTAGAATTATAGAAACAAACATGAAAAAGTAGAGGTCTTTTCGGAATTAAATTCTATCCAGGAAATTTAAGCCAATTGTGTATTCCTTCAGTCAAAGTATTAATCAAATAGTCAATAAACATAATATCGAAAAACTAAATCCATACATGCTACAATATTGAAATAAATGGTTACGAAAAATCCTGCAATTTATTTTGGTAGTGTCTTAAGTTAAACGTGGGACATACTTTAACGGAGTGTAGTACTCATGAAAATAAACAACTTTTACCATGGAACTAAGCCTAAAGTATGAAAAAAAATCAGCTGTCTCGTACATTTTGACCGCGAATTTTGCACTTAGTAGAGAACAGCTGATTTTCTTTTTCATATTTCAGGGTTAAAAGTGGTTCATTTTCAGGAGGAAGAAACGGGGGAGATGGGGGGGGTACTTGTTTTTTTTTTAACACTCCGTTACATCATTCATCGTTTCATTTTGATACAAGTGGAGAACGTTTGTTATTGCATTCGAGGCGGAATTAACACCCGAGCCGAAGGCGAGGTTGTTTTTGAGCCAAGAACTGCAATAACAAATGTCCACGAGTCTCAAACGACGTTTTTCAATACACTATTGAAGAAATAAAATAAAATAACGGAAAATATTTTGTCATGAATTATTAGGAAACTATGATTTAAATTTTCTTTTTTTTCGCGCTTTGCTTTCGCCAGGTTGAAGGAGAAGCAAAGGTATAAAGCCGATTTACAGCCTAATATGAAAAATAGAAAATTCAAATATTTTCGATTTTAGAACACAAATAAATGTTAATTTGTTCATAAACGTTTTTTTTATTATATTAATCATAGTTCTTGATGTTACTCTATTTATAAACATTATTTAAATATTCAAAAAATATTAACGACGTAAAGACGCATAACTCTTTGCCGAGATTAAAAAAAATATTCACCTCCGAATAGAGGCATTGAACCCAATTTGAACTAAGTATCTGTTAAATAAGTTATCTGTGGCAATTTTTATTCCCGCACACGTGCGTGGAAAATGAAAAATCGCACGCGTGCGACATACATTGCATTGTGAACCTAATCGTAGTGCGATATGAACCAGTTTTCGAGGAAGTGTATTGAAAAGTATGTTCCTCGTTTAACCTAACACCCTGTATAGTGGCGTGCCCTATAACTAGGAAAACCTACTTAAAAACGTGATTCACATTCTAGTCAGGTTTTTACCTCTGGTTTAGCACGTCATGAGAAATATTTACCTGTTGACATTTATGCTAAAGTCTAAGCAATTTGTAAGTATATGACCGTCGTTTTTCCTTAAGGATAGCTATTCTTAAATCTGATTACCATTCAGAGTAAAACTTGACGTGTACAGTGTGTCAAATTATTGTCATACAGGAAGACGGAAAACGGAAATGAGTTCGGCGCCATTATTCATCTCGTCTTCTGCTTCCGATATGCGTGCACGCTGATTGCTGTGCACGGAATACTGATACGACTTTAATCAGTTAATTAATATTAGTACCTGAGCTCTGCTCGGGTTAACATTAAAATAGAGAAAACGAATTTTTCAATACACTTCCTCGAAAACTGATTCATATCGCACTACGATTAGGTTCACACTGCGATGTATTTCACACGCGTGCGATTTTTCATTTTCCAACACGTGTGCGGGAATAAAAATTGCCACAGATAACTTATACCTATACTTAGTCCATATTGGTTCAATGCCTCTATTCACAACTCTCTACTCGGAGGTGAATGTTTTTTTTAATCTCGGCAAAGAGATTGTCTTTACGGCGTTAATATTTTTTGAATATTTAAATAATGTTTATGTTAATAGAATATCATCAAAAAATATGATTATTACAGTAAAAAAAAACGTTTAAACAAATTAACATTTATTTGTGTTCTATACTCAAAAATATTTGAATTTTCTATTTTTCATATTAGGCTAACATAAAATAACGGAAAATATTTTAGTCATGAGTTATAAAGTTATTAGGAAACTATGATTAATTTTTTTTTTCCGCGCTTTGCTTTTGCCAGGTTGTTTACATTTGCTTCTCCTTCACCTGGCAAAAGCCAGGTTGAAGGAGAAGCTTGCCGGGTTTGGTTCGTGGATGCACCCATCCACGGAGGAGTGTGTAAAGATGGTCACCACTATCTTTACATACCGAGACTCCTCCGTGCCTCGGAAAGCACGTTGGTCCCGGCTGTCATTCGTGGATCTTTGACAGTCGTTACGGGTCATCAGAAGCCCAAAAGGGGTATCGTATCACCAAGTTACTGGGTTGTGGAGGTCAGTTAAGCAGTCGCCGTTCCATGTAAAATACTGGTATTCAGCTGCTTCCGGTTAGACTGGAAGCCGACCCCAACATAGTTGGGAAAAGGCTAGGCAGATTGAATAGGTAGACTGGTGACATCTAAAAATCGATATTATACACATCTCAAATAGAGCCGATAATGTTTAAAAACATTCAAATACATACATAGAAAACACATATTATGTACTTACATAATATCCAAGCGATATTTTACTGTATCTGTAATTTATCTGCGAGTTATCTTTAAATAGATGATGTGCGATATCTTCGGGGTAATTTATCTAAACTACAGATACCTATACATGTTACGTATAGATAAGTATGTTATGTTGTTATCTATGGAAATAAACACGTGTGATGAAATTATAGATGTAAGTGTTGTACGAGGAAAATCGATATTGGAACACAATTATGGTGTACAAATAAGAGGACATAAGCAGATGTGTGATGAGGGACCACAGATTAAACTTTGTTGATGACGTTGTCAGTACTTACTATTCAAAAGTTAGGTTTCATGAAATAGGGCATAATTTAGTATGGACTCGGGTGAAATAATATTATTATTATGTTTTGGGCAAGTTCGGAGGATAATACCTACTTACTTAGTTGTTTTATTTATATTATTTGACTTTTTATCTGGGAATAGATCCGAGGACATCAATCATTAAAAAAACCGGTCAAGAGCGAGTCGGACTCGCGCACCGAGGTTTCCGTACCATGTATTTTTTGTTAATGATTTCTGAAAAAGTGTGCTATTTGGAGACATCGTTTTATTTTTCCTGTATATTTTACATAAAATTCTATGACATAGAATAATTTCAGATTTTTTTCTATGCAAACTTCGGATATATGGAGGGGAACGGTATTTTTTTGTTACATTTTTCATCAAAAGTCGAAAACTATGCGGCCTAAAAAAAAAGAAAAAAATTGTTTGAGAATGTGCAAACAGCGCTTTTTCATACCCTACATGGCCTAGTAGCCTCACTTGGAATTTTTAAGACCACAATTTCAGTTCATGTTGCAAAAAAATATATATATTTATTTCTTTCTTATTTTAAAAATAGTTGGGCAAACGTCATCTAAAACTGTTCCAAATTTCAAGTTGATAGCATTAGTAGTTCTTGAGATATTCAGCTGTGACAGACAGACACACCATAAGGGTTCCTTTTTACCATTTTGGTACGGGACCCTAAAAGCTACTCAATGAACCTCTATACACTATGTTTCTATCTCTGAATTAATAAAAGATGGTATTATTTGACTTAATGGAACATTACAAGACCAATTTGTGTTACTGTAATAAAAAACAAATATTTGAATTTTAAAACAAAGTTCGTGGCACCACCATAGATAGAAGAGGTCAGGTTACCATTGATACAGCCTATCCAAATATTTCAAAAAAAGAATAAAAGACAATGATGGTGTTATTTTGTCCATTCGATGTTTTTCTTATCGGGGCGGGTGTCCCATTTATGTCAATGACAGTTATATGTGTTATTTTAGGCATATATGTTTATTTACTGTTGTTTATCTTGTAGCTTTGTTATCGATTCGTTTTTTGTATGATAAAGCTTCCATGAAGTCACAGCAGAGTTTATTGACTCACTAACATTGCTTGTCTATGGTAAACGGAGCCTAAAGTATTCCAGTTGAAGAAATTATTACCTTACTTATTTGAATTTGGAAGATAGTAATTCAGGTTGCGAACGTTTACCTACTGTCGAATATTGTGCTGTCAGAGAGACAATGTCAATGAACTAGAAAATGGCTGTCCTCCTTTGGCAAGCAGTTTGCTGTTATTAGCAGAAAGCCATCCTATTGTCACTAGCCCTTAGCATGACTGAAAGCTTTGTGCAGAAAGACCCTTGCAAAAGCCCTTGAGTGCACCACGTGATCGTAGAGTCTCCCCACGCTTCCTATAATGAGGTTATCCCTTGCCAACTTTGTGGATATTGATGATGTATGCAGTAGCATGGGGGTTAGCGGTCATAGATAGGAAAAATCCCAAATTATCACACTATATTAACACGAGATCTTCATCCACAGACTTGGCGGCAGAACATCTGGTGTTTGCCAAACATCCACCCTCGAGCTCAGCTCAACGTAACACACACCGGTGACGTCGTGTGACGTATGGAAGATAGGAGTTACGCTTATGACCCGGTTGGTCAGACCGGTGCGGCAGTCAACCAGCAAGCGTACAGAATGGAGGCAGGACAACTGTGGCGGCAATATGTCATCGCTGGAATCGGTATGTTTATTTTTTTAAATTTACTTTTTATTTATTTCATGTTACAGTGGCTGTATGTAACAAAAATTAAAGTGCCTTTGCGTTAAAAAAAAATAAAAATGTGTCAAAAAAAGTGCGCGGGAATATATTTGAACTTGGAACTGTGTTGTTGTTTATCTATGAGGTCGTAAGTGCATCTTTTTACTGTTGAAGTTAAATTCAAATAATGTGAATTAAAATCCGATTGAAATAATCAGTGAGCATCTTTAAAATAAATTTTAAGTGTCAAGTGTGATTACTAAATAGTTTAAATGAAGATGAAGATTAAAGTTGAAGCAATTGTTTTGTGCGACATTACTGGCGGAACGAATAGTGAAATAATCACACTTTAACAACATAATGTCTTCACGAGATTTCTCGATCTAACCGAGCAAGTAATTAGGAACGGAAGATTTTTTATATTGAAGCGCGAAACCTTACATTTGCGGTAACATTTTGATCTGTTTTAAAAAATCGAACATTATAATCATATGTAGGTATATAAAGTACATTAATTATTAGATATTACTATAGGTAGGTACTTACTGCGATGTATTTCATTGCAATAAAATTTATTAATGTCACGATTGTTAAGAAAACGCGAAGAAATATACGAACAATTTTAATATGCTAGTTAGAAACTATTATTGTAACAAGATGTAACGCCTATCAAAATCTGTCGTATAACACTATGATTGGTATAAAATGGGAAAATAAGCGATAAGGTGAAGAAAAATGTATGACGGACATTGTCTTATAAAATATGTATGAAATGTGTGCGTGGGTCAAAGAATAACAATAGGAGTCAGTGTGTTTGTAGAGGAAAAACTAATTAATAAACTATTGTCTGGAAACCGGATCGGTTTGATAATTTTCCCGCGATTTTATTCCCGCTATTTTTTTTGTTTATTACAAATGGTGGTTGCATAATTTAATTTT
Source organism: Cosmia trapezina (assembly GCA_905163495.3). Lineage (NCBI taxonomy): Eukaryota > Metazoa > Arthropoda > Insecta > Lepidoptera > Noctuidae > Cosmia > Cosmia trapezina. Next base: position 3,983,458 of record LR991041.1, on the reverse strand, counting down.
TGGCATCGTCTCTAGATGGGTTGAACATGATTTTGATGATCTCTGCACATGCACTCATACATTTACCTATTATCTTTCTTGTCGTGATGACAAGAAAGAAAGAAAGAAAGAAAAACTATTTATTCACGCGAAAAATGACGCACATACATAAATTTTGTTTTTAACATAAGCCTAAAAAATAAAAACAAATGGGTAGTTATATTTTAGACAACAGAGTAAGAAGGTATGTTACTAAAAAAAACATGACTCTATCATTACTATAGACTAATTCTTAGTCAAAGAGTCGAAGCAAGTAGCTAGGTAAATTATTTTAAATGAGGAAATGCATAGGTATTTACATAATTAAGACATTTTGTAAATGTTCAGTGCACAAAACAACATACCTAGGTAATGTAGGTAATGTTTTGACAGTTCAGCCACGTTCATTTCGTTGCTGACGTTGTCGAGCAGACAATTTTTTTTAAACCAATGAAGCAATGGATTAGGAATTTCATTCAAAACCCTCAGATTGCGATTGAAAGTGTGATACGCAATAGGATGCAGTTTCAGACTTAAAAATATTGTTTCTAAGGTTCGTTTGTTGTTCAACATTGAGTCTTTTATACTCTACACTCTAATTTTCTTAGTTCTTAATTATTTAAGTACCTACTAACTTTTGACCGCCGCCTCACCCGCTTGGATGTCAAAATTATCCCACGGGAACGTACTACCGGAATAAAAAGTATTCTATGTCCTAAATGAAGTCATGGTCTACCCATTTACCACATTTCATTCAAATCCGTTAAGCCGTTTTAGCGTGAAAGCGTAACAAACAAACAAATTCACTTTCGCATTTATATTTTTTTTTTAATTTCTGTACCCACGTTTTTTTATTGTTATTGGACTTTATTTATATACAATATACAAGTTACTACTATTTACACTAGCTACAAAAGTAAATGACTAACTAACTATAAAAATAAATACAAAAACGAAAGAACACGTAGGCGTACCTATTATGATTTAATTAGATTAGAATTTAATTTAGTACATTAAAAACTAAGAAAACCCAATAGTACTTAAAAGATACTTAGATTTATTTTAATTTGATATCTGTCCTTCAAAATCACTGTTCAAATAGTTGTTTTCGCCCCTGAAACATTGCTAGATAACTCTAGTCTCTATGTAAATCATGTAATCACAGAACCTATTCAGAACAATCTATCACTTTGTACTTACTAAATATTTGTGTTTGGCTATAAACACAATCGTTATTTCTATTGTGTAGGGTTAACTAAGGAGTGTTGTGTAGTTCAGGAATTATATAAAGTCGTAAATATGTCAACTCGCTATTATAGAATCTATATATAGACAAAAACTTAATTTTATTCTCGAAATGTTCTAAACAGAAATGTATAACTTATCTTCTCAAAATGTACTAAGTAAATAGAAATTTAAAACTTAAACTTTATTCTTCTTTTTTTTATAATTTTATTTCTTTAATTTTGTTAACTTTTATCATTGTGTCTTTAGTTTTAGTTGGTGATCTTCCTGGGCGAGTCACAATAAATACTTTTTCTTTCTTTCTTTCTTTCTTTGAAATGTACTAAATAGAAATGTCTTATTCTCAAAATGTACCTACTAAAATTTTTTTTAAAGAAATCTCGTGTTAAAGCTAAAAACGCGTTTCTTTAACACGTTTCTGCATGCAAATGTAGTCTTGTATATTTTCACGACTTTTCAGTAACATCAACTCGGACTAAATAAAAAACCAAGACATAGCGCTGTCAACAGTGACGTGAGGCCGGTTTCGTAAACAAGTGACATGACCTATAAGTTATCTACATACCGAATTTTATCCAAATCGGTCCAGCCGTTTGAGCGTGAAGAAGTAACAAACATACAACATACAAACACAAACACAGAGTCACAAACTTTCGCCTTTAAAATATTAGTGTGATTAACTACCTAGTTCCGATTCGTTAATTTTCCCAGACCATTTATTTACTTACCAAAAAATGCCTCAAGCCAGTACAGTCAGAGCTATTATTCCCACATCAAAAGTACCTAAGTATTTTTTAAGCTTGTAGGTATGAGGTAGGCTACTTACGTCATATTAGGTACAGATAACCCCATTTTGATAGCGAATTCTTTGGCACTATGTAAATATTACATTGACGAATTTGCGATATCAAAAATTATATGATGGGCTAATAAAATTATTTATTATGTGACAAATTTACGACGCTTCCAATGTTAGAGGTTCTTGGATATTATGCGTAAATTAAATTCGATTAATTTTGTTTTAATTATTATTGCTATCTGAAGGTCTCTACGATACTAAAAAGCACAAATACATTGTTATCACAAGAATAACAGGGTATTGAAAATATTTTTCTTATAGATAAAAGTAGGTATCAAGTATCAACACACAAAATTATTAAGTACCCCATTATGTCACCCTTCACCCAAAACCGAAAAAAATACAAAAATTATATTCAGAAAACTTAATTCGGAAACTACCCCGAAATTAACCCCTCAAGGGTCGAATGCATCCCATGTGTCCATAAGAAAAACCTTTTTTTTGTTAGGTATATAAGCTTATATCACATATATATAAATGTAAAAAAACATCATCCGTTGGAAAACCAATCATCATCATTAGTTGTGAACCTATGGAGTTCGTAGCTAACCCCCCTCCCCCCCGCGTGTCAAATGCACCCAAAGTGTGCAAAAGGACAAAACTTTACATAATATGTATATAAGCTTAGATCATATATATATAAACGTAAAAAAACATCATCCGATGGAAAAAATATCATTATCAGTAGTTGTGAACCTATGGGGTTCGCAACTAACCCCCAACCCTCCCCACTCGCTGGGGTTTTGGGTCTAAAATTAGCCAAACTCAGACACTTGAGGGGTTAAGACCGAAGTTAGTATAGTAGGGTAGCCATCATTCTGTGTAAAGTATGGATTTTTCTATTACTGTGTGTTAGGAATGGTTAAGAGAACCACGTGGTTTCATTATAATCTTCTGTTCAGTACGACAGCGTTCAATGGTTAGGTTGGTTGTTTAGGTTTAAGCCTTAAACCAAGGTTAGGTTTATCTTCGAAAAAACCGAAATATAGCGAATAAAATGTGACTATCGACAATCAAAATTGATTTATATCCCCACCTAAATTATTATAGACTAGCTTTTGCCCGCGGCTTCGCCCGCGTGGATTTCGGAAAATATCCCATGGGAACGTTCATGTGGAAAACATAGGGCCGTCCGATATAACTGTGCAAACTCAAATAGCTACGATATATCGTTACCGTGTATAGTAGGCATAAAGCTACCAGTCGGCATGATTTTTTCCGACATCTTCAACAGTCGTCGTCATATTTCAGCCAATATACACAAAACCATAATGAATTACACTGAATCACTCCGTTCATTGGAGAAAAGCGTATGAAAATCCGTTCGGTACTTTTTGAAATTATCGCATTCAAACAGACAGGCTTACGCGGCGGGGGGACTTTGTTATTTACTTAAAATTTATTATGCCAGTCACGCTCTAATAACAAATAACTTTTGTCCGAGTGTCCACTCGTTCAAATAATTTCCTCGTAAAAACGTCGATTGAAATAAAAAAGACTAAATGTCACCTCAAGATTCCAACTATGACTACATTTCCAATCCCTTAAATCTCTTAAAAAGAGGTAGGTACACAAACATTTGTCAACCCCTATTGTACCCCCTCAAAAACGCTACATTTTAATTTTCACATCCCTAACTTAAGAAATACTGAGTTTTCCATACAAAATTTCATCCCCTATATCACCCCCTGCAGGATTATTTTTGAAAAAAAAGTAGCCTATGTCCGTCCCCAGGATACCATTTTGCCAAATTTTATCGAAATACATTCAGTGGTTCTGGGTTTCCCATACAAACTTTCATCCCGTATATCACCCCTGTATGATTATTTTTGAAAAAAAGTAGCCTATGTCCGTCCCCAGGATACCATTTTGCCAAATTTTATCGAAATCCGTTTAGTGGTTCTTGGTTTCCCATACAAACTTTCATCCCCTATATCACCCTCTGTAGGATTATTTTTTAACACAATAAGTAGCCTATGTCCTTCCCCAGCATGCTATATAAAGCCTTGCCAAATTTTATCGAAATCCGTGCAGTTTTGTAAATTTTAAAATCAAATTTTACCCCCCTAGGAGATGATTTTTCAAAACCGCTGAACCGCATATTTCTTAACTTCCTACCAATAGCATAAATTTGTTATCCCTAACTTAAGAAATACTGGGTTTCCCTTACAAACTTTCATCCCCTATATCACCCCCTGTAGTATTATTTTTGAAAAAAATAGTATCCTATGTCCTTCCCCAGGATGCTATATAAAGCTTTGCCAAATTTTGTCGAAATCCGTGCAGTTTTGTAAATTTTAAAATCAACCCCTATTTTACTATATTTTACCCCCTTAGGGGATGATTTTTCAAAAACGCTGAACCGCATATTTCTTTATTTCCTATCAAAAGCATACATTTTAATTTTCACATCCCTAACTTAAGAAATACTGAGTTTCCCATACAAACTTTCATCCCCTATATCACCCCCCGTAGGATTATTTTTGAAAAAAAAAGTAGCCTATGTCCGTCCCCAGGATACCATCTATAGGCTCGCCAAATTTTATCGAAATCCGTTCAGTGGTTTAGGCGTGAAAAGGTAACAGACAGACAGACAGACAGACAGACAGACAGACAGACAGACAGACAGACAGAGTTACTTTCGAATTTATAATATTAGTATGGATTGAAGCACTAGTTCTGGAAATCGTTGCTGCAGTTTCAGCGTAACTTTCCCCATTTTTGTAATGAGTTTTCACAATTATAACGCGTTGTTCTTTCGAAAAGTGCTCCATTTTTAATAATAATCGGAATAAACAGAGGTGATAGCAGCCAAATTTCAGAGTTGCCACTTGCATGAAAAAAAAAATCCAATTTTAAAAAGTGCACTCTTACTGAGACACCCTTTATTATGGAAGCAAAAACAATTTTTAATGAATAAAAGAACGTGCGCGTTGTTGATTGCACAGGATTAAGAAAAGCACTTCCGTCGCTAATCTGGATTAAGTATTACCGATAAAACCAATACATTACACGATATACTTATTGTTGCCATTGCCCTACCCTACCAACATTCACGATAAGTTTTATGAATAACTAGCGAGTACTATTAGCGACCCACCCTTGCTTCACGCGGTTTTTACGACTTGGCAAAACAACGACTATTCTTTATTATTTGTAAGTTTAATATTAATGTAAGGTTTATTGAGGTAATTACGATAATGAGGTAATTTCTACCAAATGCAAAGGCATTTTATATATCGACAGCGAGAGACGGCGCCGGCGGCCGATAAAATGTTGGCATAATTATGTAAAATGCCGCTGCGTTTGGTAGAAATTATCATCAATCGGATTTACCCCATTATCGTAATTACCCCAATAAGCTCTATATTTTTTTGCATATAATAAACCTTCTGGAATAATTTATCTGAATATACGTGAAAATCGCATCAAAATCCGTTGCGGACTAAAAACAGCACGCAGACAGGCAACGCAACGGTGCGGCACAATTCAGGTAGAACAATTTCCATGAAATTTTCATAGAAATTGTTCTACTACTTAGTGTCAGAAGAACAACAAAATCACACAGACAGACGCAAAAACCGACTTCAATTTATAACATGTTATAGAAGTAACATAGCTTCACGCTTCTAATCGCCGAAAGTAGTATTCAATGTTAATATTATTGTTATTTAAGTACAAATTGTTGAATATCACGTTGTTTGATAAGGTGGTGATTAACAAAACGTGTTGACTGAAGGACCACACGGCAATGGAAGTTCTTCTGAAGTGTTTACGTAGGAATCAGGTACTAGGAAAGCACCGAGCAACACAGAACAAATATTACTCTCCTTTTGGGCTTTGCCGCAGTCGGATAAAAATCATAAACACTTACAAAACGTAATACACTGATAACTTGATAAGAGTCCAGTAAAAAAAAACATAATTTATAAAAATCATTTGCAAAAACAATATGTGTTGAATTAAAAATAATATGCTCTTTTATTTCGCTAGAGTCAACAAACTCTAGATAATAATCAAACTTATCTGAATTTATACTTTAACTCTTGATTAATTTGTGGCATTGTGGATTCACTACATTTTATTAATGTTATGGTTATTAATTTTATTTTTGATACACCATTAACACCATCAAATGCAGGTGTTTATAATAATAAATTCTCTCTCTCTCGTTCTTTTCATTTTCTTGCCCTTCGTTCTATCCCACATATCGTTCTATCCCAACTTAAAAAGGTCATTAATTTTAATATTTTTCTGCCCTATCCAGACAAAACAAGCATAAATAAATGTAAAACGTCACTAGAAAAGTAGAATTCCTTATTTATATCGTTATATAATTTTGACCTCCAGTAAAGTGTCGATAAGACAGGGTGACAAAGATTATCGTGGCCCGCGGATAGTTTGCAATAAAAAAGGTTATCCGATCTATAAACACTGTAAAAAGGTCACTATTTAAGATTATATTGAAAAAATACCTACACTTGTGTATTCATTATTAAAATTTAGTGTAATTATTTTGTGTAAATAAATAAGAAATTCGTCAGGAGAGAAAATGGGGTGCATCCGATACCGATACCGATGCCGATATATCGGCATCGGCGATATTTTTATACTTTTCAAATTTCGCGCTTCAAAATAGTAATCGTGCTGTTTCGTCTATTTCTTTACAAACGAGGCACAAATAATGACTTTTTATACCCAAACTTCAAAAAAATGGCGGAGAAATACTTTAGTTTCCAAATGAGTTCAGTCGCATCTGAGAGACTATTTTCCACCGCAAGTCTCATTCAAACAGACTTGCAAAATCGCCTATGTCCGCAAAACTTGACTTTGTTTTTTTTAACAAAAATCTTATTAATGTTTCAATAATCTTAATTAGCTATTAATGTTTATAACTAATAATAATATATCATTCTAAGTCTATATTTTTAAACCGTACTTGCGTTTTATTTATTTTAACTTCATTTAAATTCAATAAGCGTATCGGCATCAGTATCGGTAGCGGTATTGTATCGGCAAAAAGGCGTATCGATGCATAACTAAAGTACCCGTCACGAGAAGCTATAAATTATGTAAACAAACATCTTTTACTAAGTAAACATTTTATACTGCGAGATAATAATAAATTGACCATATTCAATCGACATGAAATATAGACGGGTTATATGAAAGTAACAACCTATTTAATTTAGTCGGATCATATTTTAACGACGCAAAGCGCTATCGTTTGTGTTTCTTGGTACCGGAACGCGTCCGTCGCAGGGATTGTAAACTATCGGGACGCCATTTTGAAATAAACGCGTCATTCGAGTTTCGTGATACATGTCACTGATTCTGACACAGAAATGGAAACATCTGAATCTGACGAATAATTATTCTTAAATAATATATGTTAATTAATATTTGTTACTTAATAATTTATTAAATCTTAAACAAATTAATTTTTTTTGTTGGTCCAAATGTTGTGAACTGCTGAACATTTGTTTACAAAATTTATAGCTTCTCGTGACGGGTACTTTACCTAGTTTAAAATGATCTGTTAATATCTAAGGACCTAATTTTTCACCAACTTAAGACAAAACAATAAATTGGACGTTTTGATAGATTTTCTTTAACATAATCATGTAATTTGACGACTGAATTTGCTTTAAATGTACCTTCTTTGCCGTTGGTCCCGGCTGTTATTCGTAGAGACTTGACTGTCGTTACGTGTAGTTAGAAGCCCAAAAGTCTGACAACCAGCCTTACGAGTACCAAGGAGTATTGTGTTACATAGTAACTGGGTTGTGGAGGTTAGATTGGCAGTCACTCCATGTAAAATACTGATATTCAGCTGCATCCAGTTAGACTGGAAGCCGACTCCAACATATTTGAGAACAGGCTAGGCAGATGACGAATCTAATTTCTTTGCTTGTAAAATTAAATATTGTAATCATAATGAACCTTGACTCTCTCTAATCCCTAAAATGCACACACGGTTTGAGAACAGTCTAGGCAGATGATGTACTTTCTTTGCTTGTACAATTAAATATTGTAATCATAATCAACCTTGACTCTCTCTAATCCCTAAAATGCACACACAGTTTGAGAACAGTCTAGGCAGATGATGTACCTTCTTTGCTTGTGCAATTAAATATTGTAGTCATAATCATCCTTGACTCTCTCTAATCCCTAAAATGCACAAACGGTTTGAGAACAGTCTAGGCAGATGATGTACCTTCTTTGCTTGTACAATTAAATATTGTAATCATAATCAACCTTGACTCTCTCTAATCCCTAAAATGCACAAACGGTGAAACATAGCTTACTTTTGAATATTTACTTTGCAAAGTCTCTTTGTGCGTATATTTTATTATGTAGGCTACTAATAAAATTATTTATATTGCTATGTAAGCTCATTATATTATCCGCACCGTACGCAAGACGTTAATAATTATCTTAGCTATAAATGCAATCTTTTATCATTTCATTTTTCATATCATTACATGAATGTTATTTTTACTTACGACGTGTGTGCCTACATAAGTCTTAATTTTATTTTATTAAGATCATAATTACATACAGACTGCTTCGGCCTTGCGGATGCAAGCGCTACCACTGAGCATGGTGTCTTGGGTTCAATTCGCAGGTCGAGCAAACTATTATTGGGTTTTTAGGGTTCCGTAGTCAAGGAACCCCTAAAGTTTCGCTATGTCCGTCCGTCTGTCTGTCTGTCTGTCTATCCATCTGTCCTTCCGCAGCTTAGCTCAGAGACTCTTAGTACTACAAAGCTATAACTTGGCATGGATATACATATTTATCACGCCGACAAAGTGGTAAAATTAAATCATGAAAAAAAAATTGTTTAGGGTACCTTCAGTACACGTAAAGTGGAGATGTTTTTTTTTCTCGTCTACCCCATGGTGCGGGGTGTTGTTGGATGGGTCTTTCAAAAATATTGCGGGTTTGTTAAAACAATTTTTCGATTTAGGGATCCCTGCCAGCAAAACGGTTAGTTTTGGGTGGGTGAAAAAATTCACGGTAGTAGTATATACATATATAACGAAGTTAAAAGGAAAACTATCACAGCTAAGTAGGCTTTTCAGGTTTACGAGTAATAGTCAAATATTCATGAAACAACAAAAAGCCCTCTTCGTAGTCCGCATTACTGTGCAACTACGGAACTCTATTACTGCGCGTGGCCCGACACGCACTTGGCCGGTTTTCCATCTATAATTTCTCAGCAGCAGCCCGGAGTCTGGATTAGTGCCCGGTTGATGGCAATAGGCTCGCCCCCTATTACATGGGAGTTAAACATAAGTGGCGATATGTGGTGTCCTATAGGTACACCTCTGCCTGACCCTTCGGGGAAATAAAGCGTGACGTATGTTATGTGTATTGATAATTAGAAAAATCGTCTGTTTCAAGTAGTAGTTAAACTCAATTTCATATTTTAATAATCTCCTCTTTCTTATCCACAAAACGTGACATGAGCGACATGGTAGATCACAAAACAAACTCTACAGACATTATTTTTATTATGTTTTGATTCAAACTGACCCCAGCTACGTCTTTGGTGGATGTTAATAATTAATACTATATCAAGTTAAACTTATCTGTATAAACTATTTGCTAAGTAAATAACCTGCACTGAATACCTACCTATAATGTTTTTTTTTTATATTTTCCTATCTACAATACACTACTAATACACTATGTATAGTTCCTGGCTCTTTTTCAAGTAGGATATATAAGTATATATTTATATAAGTATCTGTATATATGTATGTATAAATTGTATGCATATATGGTACACCACAGACTACCTACAGTATCCTCTCCTTTCTCCCCATAATCCATCCAAAGGTTGTCTGTAAAAGATCACTTTTAGCGATAAGACCGGCCATTGTGACGCCCTATGTAAAATTTCAACATTTATATCTGTAATTTTTATGGTGTGCATAATAAAGAGTATTCTATCTTCTATCTATCTATCTACATAACGATGAGGAAAATAAAAAAAGCGTAGGTACAACCTATCTTTTGTATCTCGAAGAAAAAATGCATCATGGTCACCCGATTGTACCCGCTAGCACAGCTTAAGGAGAGCGCAGCCCCATTGCGTAACACACTATCAATCGGAATCGGTTTCATTTTGACAGTTCAACAATATTCATTGCGTTATTTACGTTGTTGAGCAGACAAATTTTTCGAATATTGGATTAGCAATTTGCTTTAAAATTATTCAGATTCTGATTGATAGTGTGTTTTTTTACTGACGCAATTAAGGTGCCGGTAGTATTTTTGGGGCAGATTTTTCAGATGTCAGATATTTTTTACCCTTGGAATAAACGTTTGACATTTTGAAATTGACGTTTGACAGTATGGAAAGCTGTCAAAATTTCAAAATTATTCCTCGGATATCTGGCGTTAGATAAATCCAATGAGGAAGTATAATACAAATCAATCAAATTCCTAGTAATTTTCCAATCAAGCTAAGTAAGTACCTACATAAGTAATAAAAAAATAACAAGAAACTAGCATCTCATTCAATAAAAAAAAGTTTTTATGACTAAAGTCTAAAAATGAACTAAACGCAAAAAATTGGTACCACACTTATACGACAGTTTAAAATATGAATGAAAAAATAATGTTTACACAAACAGTACTAATGCCACCGTAAGTTACAGTCAAACAAGGAAATTAGTCATTAAAATGATTGTCACAAACTAAACTACTACAGATATTATTGTAATCTTTTGGATCATACATGATGTGTACAGTGACGTGATTTATACAATAATAATTAGGTAGGTACTAGTTAGCTTCTGCCCGCGGCTTCGTCCGCGAAATGTCTTGTTACTCCGACTCACCGCGCGTCGCGTCGCATATATATCACGCCCGCGCTATTTCTTCATTTTCGCTTAGCGATCTTTCTGACTTTTTTTTTGCTCGGCTCATAAGCGTAATGTTAAATATCAAGAATTGGGCTATCAAATGCAAAAATAATGTTTCAAATCCAACTGGTAGTTCCAGAGATTACAGCGTTCAAACAAAAAAATAAACAACCTTCAGCTTTATTTTATCAGTATAGATGACTAGAAAAATACAGAAATAACTATGATAAATCTCAATAAATCAAATCATCGAATAGACCGCCCATTGTGTCACCCTATGTAAAATTTCAACATTTATATCTGTAATTTTTATGGTGTGCATAATAAAGAGTATTCTTTCTTTCTTTCTTTTCTATCATTTTGAAGCAAATTGCTAATCCATTGCTTCATATGTTCGAAAAATTTGTCTGCTCGACAACGTAAATAACGCAATGAATGTTGTTGAACTGTCAAAATGAAACCGATTCCGATTGATAGTGTGTTACGCAATTTCCCCGCTTGACTCCAATACATGCTCGAAAGGGGGCCGATATTCACACACGATAAAAGATAAAATAATCGATAAATAAATTAAGTATACCTACAATTCTTCAGTGAGTTTTTTTCCTTGTATCGTATCGAGCAAAATCTTTAACAGATAATAGATACTTACCTACATGTTATTGATTTCCTAACCTTATCACTTGGATAGCAAAGATTAGACAATGTCATGTACTTACACATTTGAAATATTATGATGTTACCTAAGCGTTAATAATTAATGCTTATCTCATCAAAATATTTCAAGTGATTGTGCAGTTACAAGTAGATAAATTATTTATCTGATTGTAACTGTACAATCTGATAAATAATTTATCTACTTACTTGTATTTAACCTAACACCCTGTATTGAGTTTTTCTTTAAGGAATTTTATAAAGGAAAGGATTTAAATAAAGCAGCCATTTTAAATCGCTATGGAATCGGGGGTGAGCCTATTGCCAGCAACCGGGCACAAATCCAGATTACGGGCTAAAACTGAGAAATTCCTTAAAGAAAAACTCAATATAGGGTGTTAGGTTAAATGAGGGAAATACTTTAACGGACTGTAGTAGGTACTAACTCATGAACCCTGAAATATGAAAAACCTACCTACGCGATCAAATTGTACGAGATAAGTATTTTTTTTTTCATATTTCAGGGTTAGTTCCATGGTAAAAGTTGTTCATTTTCATGAGCACACCCTGTATAAATAAAAAGAGAAGTCCTGACTGACTGACTCATCAACGCCCAGCACCTAGAACGCACGCTTGAACCTAGAAAGCGGACATTGTGCACAGAGGTTCCCTTTATAATGCAGACAAGGCATAAGAAAGGATTTCCTGGTAGTGCTTTCCCGTGGGATATTTTCCGACATCCACGCGTGCGAAGCCGGGGGCAAAAGCTAGGGAGCAAATAAATTAATGTAGGTACGAAGTGGCCAACGCCCTTTTGAAGGTCAGACATTGCTTCTGATTTCCTCACAAATAGAAAACAATAGTAGGTAGGTACTGTATAAACGCCTTATTTGCTATTTATTAATTGTACAGACAACAGCACATCAGGTTACCAAACTGTCAGATTTCTCCAAATAATTTTAAACCTTAAAATGTTCATGGTTAAGTTCAAAATCGAATGAGAAAATTTGACAGTTTGTAGTAAAATAACCTGCTGTGCGTACCTGCATAAGAATTGGAAAAATCACATTGATACTTACCCGGATTTACATTTCTTATAAGATAATCAACTCGCTAAAACTTACTGTACGGTCAGCTACAGAAATCGGTTAACACTTCTACTTTTTGACATCATCTAAATTAACACAAAATGATACGAAAACCTGCTTTTTAGTATTTCATTTTTTAGATAAGAGTTAATTTTCTTTAAAAATGATATCTGTTCCGATTCTATTGAAGTATTTTTCTCAATCATTAAGATTTAGAAAACTCAAGTGTTAATCGACTTTTGTTGCTGACTGTACCTACCGGAAACGCACGGCTAACGTTTACGGGGTTGTTTGTTGAGCTACATCTTACCAAAAATAATTAAGTGTCCCATTGTTTCGAATTAAGGCGAGTATAGCTGCTAACCTGCTCTCCACCATTGAAAAATTAATAAGTCTGTAGATATGGAACGTTTTGAAATTTCCTGTGCTCACATTTTTGTATTAAAAAAATTCTACCTCATCTGACCCTGTGACTGTGAGCATTGGAAATTTCTAAATGTTCCTTAGCTCCAGACTTATTAATTTTTAGGGTTCCGTACCTCAAAAGTAGAAAACGGAACACCTAAAGGATCACATAATAACACGGCCATTTATGCGACATATTTTGATACTCGCAAGTAAATCAAAACCTATAGGGTACTTCCCGTTGACCTAGAATCATGAAATTTGGCAAGAAGCAAGATCTCACAGTAGTAAAGGAAAAAGTCCGAAAATTGTTATAATTTGTAATTTATCGCATAAAAAAACTTTTTTTTTGTGATTTTTAGTTTTTCAACTACACTGTTATATTTGTTTTTGGGATAAATTCTTTTCATCTACGGAACCCTTCATTGTGCGTGGTCCGACACGCACTTGTCCGGTTTTCCTGAATGTGGAATGTTATTATACTCGCCTTAATAAAAACATTTCCGCTATTTTCCATTGTCAAGGCTACACTAGCCTAATAGCGTGACAGACATGATTTTAAACATGTCTATAAACATCCAATTTGTATGCGCACGCGCACTACTGTTGTCTAATTGCACTATTGTTAGACTTTAGGTCGAACTAAACTGCTAACTCCGCAGTAATGTGTGTGTGACTAATTTCGTAAAATAATTTTAATAATTATTTAATGGTAGGTATATAGTAGGGTCGAGATCGAGAAGGTATTGAAGTTTTCTAATAGAATGTTATCAACTGTTTCATCGGCACCTCTTTAAAAATGTTTTGTTAGATAGCTGATAGAGGAGCTCGTGGCTAAGTAATACAGCCGTACGGGTCGAACCCTCAGCTTAAGCTACGCTTGCTGGGGTTGGTCCGTGATGGGTGACCGTCTTTACATACCGAGACTCCTCCGTGCCTCGGAAAGCACGTTAAGCCGTTGGTCCCGGCTGTCATTCGTGGATCTTTGACAGTCGTTACGGGTCGTCAGAAGCCCGAAAGTCTGACAACCAGTCTTACCAAGGGGTATCGTATTACCCAGTTAGTGGGTTGTGGAGGTCAGATAGGCAATCGCTCCATGTAAAATACTGGTATTCAGCTGCATCCGTTTAGACTGGAAGCCGACCCCAACATAGTTGGGAAAAGGCTAGGTAGATTGATTTTGTTAGATAGCTGATTAAATGAAGATGTCTTCCCCGTACCTAATTTGTATGCATAACGCATAGACTTATAAAAAAGATGGACTCCGCGCCACGCATATCGAAAGTGAAGCACAGTAAGTATGCCGGACCGTTTGTACAAACACGCCTTGCGCACACATTTACGTCATAGTATGCCGACCGGCCGCCATTACGTGACACGAGCGACGCGACGCCGTCTTTGCAGGTACTCAAAGCATGCACACATAGATCGGTACGGTGCTTCACTTTCGATATTCGTGGCGCGGCCGCGGAGTCCATCTTTTTTTATAAGTCTATGGCATAACGTTGTAATAAAATTGTGAGATAACTCGATAGATAAGGTATCAAAGTTCATGCTACCTACGTAGATGATTTTTGATAATGGTTTATCCTTGTTTGTTCTTTCTTTAACTTTTAACTGTTTGTTGTTTTAGAAAATTTTGTTAAATACATCGAAAGGTTTGTTAAAGTATTGGGTACCCAAAGGAATAGCAATGAATGCCATTCAATTTGAGAGTTTTGAGGAAACTGATGACGAATTCTGGCAAATTTCCAAAAATACCTACTTAAAAGTTTGGTTTTTCCGAATCCCATAAAGTTTAGCCTAGGCTTTTTGGTACTTAATTATTGCAAAGTCACACTACTTACCACGAAGGAATACGTCAAATTACAAGTTAAACCTGCTGTAGACACACGCGACGCGACAGCGCGGCAAATAATTTCATGAAGTCTATTATACAACATTAGTTTTTGTTGAAAGTTGTTCAAAATGATGAGTAAAATGACCCCCATTTTACTCATAATTTTGAACAACTTTTTCTGTGGGACCAACCTTGAAATGGCGAAAAAAGAATCAGCTGTTCCCTACATTTGTGTTCACTTAAATCGACAAAATGTATGGAACAGCTGTTTTTTTTCGCGATTTCAAGGTTGGTCCCATAGAATAAGTTGTTTAAAATGAGTACAATGACCCCTTCTCGGGTTTAGGGTAAACAAAAACTATTTTTGAAAAGAAAGTCGTGTTATTTACACTATTTATAACTCAAGAACTGCTGAACAGATTTGGCTAAAAATTGGTGGGGAGGTAGCTTAGAACCAGCAGACGGACTTAGGATACTTTAAAAAAAACCGATAAAACGTGGTATAACAACGGCTGGAGCAATTTAGATGAAATTTTGTGTGTATATTTGATTGGGTTCTTGGATGGTTTGAAAACACAATTGGACCCAGTAGGTGGCGCTGCAGTAGGGTTCTAGGATCGTTAGGTTAGGGTCGTTGGGTTAGGTTTCGGGGTCTGTCCGCTAGTTTTCAAATAAATTTTTCTACTAGTCTCGTGGCTAGCCTGTATGCGGGAGCCTTTACTCTGTTTATATACTGGGTGTAAAAAATCAGCTGTTCAGTACATTTTGACGAATTATGCGAACATAAATGTACTGAACAGCTGATTTTTTTTTCGCGATTTCAGGTTTGGTCCCATAGTAAAAGTTGTTCATAATGATGAGTACAATGACCCCTTAAGAGGATAACGGTGATTAAAATTACACCCTGTCTATAGATAAGGTAATTTCATTCGCGACTTCACACGATTGTCGTTCAATGAACATTTTCTATTATGTTTGAATTTAGAGAGCATTGACCAATGCTGTAGGTAGGTATTACGTCATTGGCACTGACCGAGCAATCTTCTTTTACTCTCGTCTCTTATACCTACCTATAAGCCGTGCTAATAATACACGCCAGAATAGCCTTTAAGCCAGTTGGGAAAATGAGAAAAAAATGTCGGCACTAAGGCACCATAGGTGATCTGTAACGTACCTACATTTATTCTTTCTTTTCAAGATGTTTATAATAAAAAAAGTTTTAGATGACGTTTGTCCAACTATTTTGCAAATAAGAAAGAAATAAAATTAAGCATGTTTTTTTTGCAACGGGGACTGAAGGGGGGTCTTCAAATTTCCAAGTGAGGCTACTAGGGCATGTGGGGTATCATATGAAAGAGCGCTGTTTGCACATTCTTAAAATTTATTTTGATGAAATTTAAAAAAAAAACTCCACGATTACCCTTTTAAATTGACTTTTACAATACTTATGTACCTACTATTTCTAAATTACTGTGTATCCGATCTGTATCCACAAGTAGGTACCGGTGTTAAGTAAAAAGCGAACTGGGCGGAAATAAAAAAGTGACAGAGTCAATTACTACCATCCACATACGAAAAAATCATAACTCTCCTTTTTGCTTCGCCGTAGTCGGGTAAAAAGAGAGCGCAACAATGCGCTGGAACCAAAATAAAAGAGCCAAATCAGATAAAAATTGTGTAAAAATAAAATAATCAAAAATGTTTTCAGCCAGTTTTCAATTATTGAATGTAATTTTGCAATGAAATTACTTAGTATTTTAGAATTACAGAATAAAACATAAAAAAGTAGAAGTATTTTCAGAATTAAATTCCATCGAGGAAATTTTACCCAATTGTGTGTTCCTCCAGTGAGAATATTAATCAAATAGTCAATAACATACAACAATGAAATCCATTCATGCTACAATAGTAAAATGGTTACGAAAAATTTAACACAATTGATTTTGGTATCGCCTTAACAAAATAGAAAATGGTGTACAAATCGAATCGTCTGTTGATCTGTGAGTCTACAAGTCTGCTAATTAAGCAAGCCTTTTTACCTTTGATAGACTTGGTGTCTCCAACGAATAAATATTATCTGTGTGACATCAGCACAAGTCATAAATATACACAGCAACTCACTATCAATAAGTCGGCAAAGAAATATACAAACAACGAGACAATTTAATTTTTTCACTCAAAAAATAATCTTTGTCCAAATACATTACTGTTGATATTCAATATTTATTTTAATTAGGTACAATAAACCATAGTTAAATTAAATAATTAGTTCCTAATAAGTCATCATTTTGATAAAGATTAACCAGGGAAGTATGACAAAAAACCTGTCAAGTGCGTGTCGGACCACGCACAATGAAGGTTTCCGTAGTTGGTTGATTATTACCTACTCGTAAACTTGAAAAGTCTACTTAGCTGTGATAGTTTTCCTTTTAACTTCGTTTTAAAAACTACTTTTAGGTACGAAAAAATTCAGCGTAGTTGCTGAATTTTTTCACACATCCAAAACTAGCTTGGCAGATTTGATATTCTGCTGATTTCTAAGACACCACCAAAGCATCTATTATTATTATTCTTAGTAGTAAATACTTAACAATGAGGCCTCACACAAATAAGATTTTATTTAGGTATAACACGATCGGATCGTAGCATCACAGATAATAAAATACTATTGTTTCCAACTATCAAACTGACCGCAAAAGATAAGCCGACAATGAACACTGCATGCAAGTGTCGTAATTAAAATTAAAAACAACAGTCTGAACTTGTGTATTTATGGTTTTGTTATTCAATGAACTTAATCGATTTTTCACGGAAAATTCCTTTCTAACACAAGACTTGTACTTAAAAAAGCGAACTTCACGGAGAAAGACAGAACTTTTAGACCAATATTTTTAAGGTTGATTGCTGTAGTTACTACGCTACGCTTACCGCGGTTGGTCCGTGGATGGGTGACCTTCTTTACATACCGAGACTCATCCGTGCCTCCAGCCTTCGTGGATCTCTACCAGTCTTTACGGGTCGTCAGAAGCCTGAAAGTCTGACAACCAGTCTTACCATAAGGGGTATCGTGTTAGGTACCCAGTAACTAACTGGGTTGTGGAGGTCAGATAGGCAGTCGCTCCATGTAAAATACTGGTATTCAACTGCATCTGGTTAGACTGGAAGCCGACCCCAACATAGTTGGGAAAAGGTTCGACAGATTGATTGCTGTAGTTATGTAGTAGCTAACTGTACTTAAGATAACTAAGCTTAAAAAATATAAAAATACTATTGACGCCTATACGGGATGAATTTTCAAAAATCCTTGCTTTGTTTCTCAAATATAAAACTTTTGTTGTATAAGAGTTCCTTAAACGTACATCTTAATGCTAAATTGCTTCTAATATACATAGCTGATTATCCATTCGATAAAATAATAGTTATTGCAGCTCTTTCAATAATGTATCTACAAGAATGGCATCTGCCCGTATTTCTAAACACTCTGATTACACAGGTAAGTGGCGTGCGAAGAATCAATCCAAATCCAACCTTAGTTAGCGAATATTCTAATCTAATCTTAGCGGTTAGGATACCCCTCCTCAGTTTTTTATTAGCTTCTTGTATGTACTAAGCAGGTACTTAGATGTCGCAAATAGAATGGGCTTGGTTCCATAAAAATGTATCGGAATGTTTACAAAACGTCAATGACCGTCAGGGTTTATTAGTCGTAAATAACTTTGAATGAACTCGTAAACTTTACAGTATATGGTGTAGGTATGTTTACATAGAAAGCTGCCTTCGTGGACTGAAAAAGTTAGAAACTCTTTGCTGGTTCGCATTTAACCGTAAACATAACTTTGGTTATTGCTGAGTATGAGGTTGTAAGGAAATCCTATACAATGCGTGATCAGCTTATACTGGATATGTATAGCTTGATCTGTAGCCGTGCGTACTATTCCTAGGTCAGGTAAAGTGTTATTAGGTTTTTCTATCAGAAATTTCTCAGTAGCAACTCGGAGTTTGGATTTATTGTGCCCAGTTAATGGCTCGCCCCCTATTACTTGGCTTTTAAACGGTAAAGGGTCGTTCCCGCTCGTTAATACTCCGTCGTTAATATGTTACTATTAATGACTGGGAAAGTTTTGTTCCGCTCGATAGCAGTGTTGAATAACGCGACATTTTTTTCCCAATCGTTCACCCCTCGTTCCGCGTCTAGTCTAGGAGTCAGGGTAAAGAAAAGTGAAAGATACAAAACGGTTTGAAAGTGCTTTAATCACGATTTTAGAGGATTTAGTTTAATGTTCAATGTTTACATTTGAAATTGTTAGCTACTTAATACCTACGACTTTTGAATGTACAAAATGAACTACGAAAAGAAATGCTTCTATTCTTGTTCAACAATTTCAAATGTAAACATTGAACATTAAACAAAATCCTCAAAAATCGTCTAGTTAAGGCTTGTCCGTCGCAAAAAGCGCGGTCACTGTCGGACTGCATAGAAAAGAAAGACAAGCGCGATGACACAACGCTTGCAAAATATGAAGTAATTATCGATTTACAAAAAATCTGTTGATTAAACAAAAAAGTTATGACAAGAAATCATTCCATAATAGTTTGTAAAGAAGAAAATTATGAACACTTTTAATGAAAACTGTAGGAGTAATATGGTAACAACTCGAAAAAATAGACAGAAATAGACCCTGGGTTTAGGTTTTTTTTCCTTAGTTCTACAAACTAAAATAGATTTCAGGACACATGAAATCACTTCTTATGTATTGTAGATTACTGTGTATTTTTTCCTATCAGAAAGCTATAGTTACTGTAAAAGATGGTTACAAAGTTACTTAGTTTCGCCGTATTTTAGGAAGGAACAGCCTTAAGCCGACGCGACGTTCGCACGGACGTAAAAAAAATCGCGGCGGGATTTCATCGCGCACTGGATTTTCAACTCTCGGTGTTGAGCCGAGCTTCGAGAATTCAACCTAACAAAAACAGAGTGCATCCCAGCGCGACGAAAAACACACTGTTGGATTTTCAACTCCCAGCGCTAAGCAGAGCGTTGAAAATGCAGTGCGCGAAAAAAAATGCGCGTGCGAACGTCGGCTAAGAGTCGGGTTAAAGAAAAACTTTAACCCGACTCTTAACTAGACGCGGAACGAGGGGTGAACGATTGGGAAAAAAATGTCGCGTTCTTCAACACTATTAACGAGTGGAACAAAACATTAATAGTACGTTAATAGTATTAACGAGCGCGAACGGCCACGGTAAAGTAAGACAATATTCAGTTTATATGTCAAACAGCTTACCCAATATTATATTTTTATGTTTATTGCGCCAATCAAGAAGCCGTTCATCAAACATCAGCTTAAAATATATTTCAAATCAAAACAAACGCAGCGGTGGCCTAAAGAATCTGACAACACTAAGCTAATACCGGAGTATATTGTGGCAAGGCAACACTTATGTATATTTAAATAAAGATTTATCTTACTCCATGTATTTATTAAGGAGATAAAGTCTTATTATGTCTCGTATCTTTATAACATCTTAAATATTTACACTGTCTGCATATATCGACGTGGAGGTTTTGACGTGGCCATCATGTGGCTTCTGTACACAGTCTACCAAATCTTGTAGCAGATAATATAAAGATTTCTGGAGTCACGTGTCTTTCGTCTTTAACAGATACTGTCTACCGGCAGATTAGTATTTTACAGGAATGATTATCCAGAGGATCGTTACCTGGTTACTTGACATAAACTTTTTTTTTAGTTCATGCCTTGGGTGGAGTTTCGGTACCTAGCTAGTTTAATTTTAGGTACTCTGTTTATCTATATCCAAAGGTTAGGTCTGTTCTAGGAGAGCTCAAGCAGAGAATCAAATGTATTTAGATGGAATAGGTCTTAGCTTTCTTTTGAAATACGTTACATACTACCTACACCAAGATTGCCCTTCCCAAACATGGAACTAGGAATAGGTCATGGAACTAGGTCCCCTTGCGTTTTTTAGGCCAACACCACAGTTGGCATGCCCCAGCCTTGGAACAAATGTAGGCAATGAAATAATTAAAAATTCCCATAGAAAATTCACTTTCAGTTTCCCGAATTTTCCCGGCAACTTTTCCCTACAAAAGAACCTTCTCCTGACAATAATAACAACAAAAAAAGAATTAGCGAAATTGTTCCATCCGTTCACGCGTGATGCGATGACCAAGGGAAATAGAGATTCATTTATATATTTAAAGATAAAATTATTACAGACACTGGTTTATAAAGTGCACAATCTATGGTATAGAGAAAAGAAGGTGTATAGATTAGGATTAGGAAGGTCTTCAGTTACAGATTACCAGTCTCTCTATGGTCCGTATTACAAAAAGTTCCTCAAATCCAGTTTAATCGTCAATCAGTTCATCACTGTTTATGTATAGAATCAGTACTTGAGCATCGTTCTTATTCCAGAACGGTAATCAATTTATACTCAGCGGAATCGAGACTCAAATCGAGGCATAGACAATACACATCTCTACATCGTGAAAAAAAAATCAGCTGTTTCATACAAAAGTTTAATACAGGCTACTCGACCAAAATGTACGGAACAGCTGATTTTTTTCGTGATTTCAGGTTTGGTCCCATAGTAAAAGTTGTTTCATAATGATGAGTACAATGACCCCTTAAGAGAGTTTGCGTTAATTACGGGACATGTTGTGTATAACACTAGCTGACCCGGCAAACGTTGTCCTGTCTTAGCTATGAATATTCTAATGTAAACGCGTGAAGTTAAAATAGTCGTTAAGTTTTCGGAAATTTTCCAATTTTCTGCGAAATTTTCTTATTTTTTTCTTTCTTAAGACAACTAACGACTTAAGACTTCTCCTGACAATAATAAACACAACAAAAAAAGAATTAGCGAAATTGTTCCGTCCGGTCACGCGTGATGCGATGACTAAGGGAAATAGGGATTCATTTATATATTTATAGATATATATTGACTGATACATAATACTATTAGTAGTAAGTACCTATATAACAGCCGTAGACGGTGCACCTACAATCAACCCTTCTAGTTAATATCTCTAATTTTTGTTTTTTTCTTCCCCAGCGAACATCGCGATTGCATCGACGGGTTACTCCATGGGATGGACGTCTCCCGTGAACCTGAAGCTGCAGAACATCACGGACAACCCCGTCGGTGACCCCATCACCTCGGACCAGGAGGCTTGGATCGGTTCTCTGCTCACTGTCGGCGCTATCTTCGGTAATTATAACTTAAATGAAATTGTACTTACTGATTGATAGTTATGGTACAGAGAGAGGAGCTCGTGGCTAAGTAATAACAGCCGCACTGGTCGATCCATCAGGTTAAGCTACGCTTGATGGGGTTGGTCTATGGATGGGTGACCATCTTAACATACCGAGACTCCTCCGTGCCTCGGAAAGCACGTTAAGCCCTTGGTCCCGGCTGTCATTCGTGGATCTTTGACAGTCGTTACGGGTCGTCAGAAGCCCGAAAGTCTGACAACCAGTCTTACCAAGGGGTATCGTATTACCCAGTTACTGGGTTGTGGAGGTCAGATAGGCAGTCGCTCCATGTAAAATACTGGTATTCAGCTGCATCCGGATAGACTGGAAGCCGACATAGTTGGGAAAAGGCTAGGCAGATTGAGTGGTGGTACAGAGATTCAGAGACTTGATTCTCGAACGAACGAACCTGGTAAGTACAACGAAACTCACATGTAGGCAGGTACTTTCTTAGTTTAATGCTGAAGTAACAAACAAACATTGAAAAATATCAATATACATAAAGGCAAAGAAAAAAAAAATAATAATGACATCATCATCATCATCATTATTTTTTTTTTTCTTTGCCATGATAACATCGTGAGAAAACCTGAATTAATGTCTGAAATCACCGACCCTCACTGATCACCGCAAACACGGTGATCAATACTGGTTCTTTCTCTTTAAAATACCTATAAAGTGAAGAATAAAAAAACAACCATCTTGGCTCATCTTCGTTTTGCCCAAAAAAAAACAATTCACCAACTATTCCAAAATAAAAGTAAGCATCCCACTCGTAAACAACAGACAAAAATAAAGCCTACATAAATGTTATTATAATTTCTTATTTGACCAATAATAGAAGTCATGTTATCAGCACCCTAATTGCGTAATACACTATCAATCGTAATTTTAATAATTTTGAAGCAAATTGCTAATCTATTGCTTCATAGTGTTCGAAAAATTTGTCTACTCGACAACGTAAATAACGCAATGATAATGTTGAACTGTCAAAATTAAACCAACTCCCATTGATAACGTGTTACGCAATGGGGCTACAGATCAAGTAAGCACATGTATTACCCAACAGGTAAAGGTTATATAATACAGAACTTTTCTTCTTCCAGGTCCATTCATCGGTGGTTTCGCAGCATCAACGATCGGTCGCAAATGGGGTCTCCTCAGTTGTTCCATCCCGCTGTTCATTGGCTGGATCCTGATCGCGGCCACTCAGAATGTAGGCATGATCTACGGCGGCAGAGTCTTCTGGGGTGTAGCCGTCGGAATGTTATTCACGATCTCACCTATGTACTGTGCTGAAATTGCTACGGTAAGCTTATATTTTTTAAAAAACCAACACCACTGATCTTTTAAAAGAAAAACGCCATGTAAATTTATTGATACTGTGTTTAAAATGAAGACGTTGTCAACAAGAAAACGCCTGCGTAGTTCACAGTCATGATTTAGCTAGGCGAACGGAAAAGCTGAATCAAACTTAAAGCATTAGATAGCAGTTTTGAGTAGATAAAAGACCGTACTGAAAATCCCTGAAAGCTATCAGGACTTGTTACAGTGATCCGATTCGAAAAAGGGATGGTGGTTTTCGTATATCTTCCTACACACCCTAATTGCGTATTAAGGTTCCATTAACATTAACATATTATAACACATTTATCTACACCAAACTCGTCAAAATGTAGGGCAGCAGATTTTTTTTTCGCGATTTCAGAGTTAGTCCCATAGTGACAGTTGTTCATATTCATGGCTAGAATACCCTGTGAAAATTTGTCCACCTATTTTAATGGGACCTTGTATACACTATCAGTCGGAATCGGTTTCATTTTGACAGTTCAACAACATTGATTGCGTTATTTACGGTGTTGAGGAGACAAATTCGTACATATGACGATTGCTTCATATGTTCGAAAAATTTTTCTCCTCATTGGGTTTGGAAATTTGCTTCCAAATGATTCATATTCCGATCGATACTGTGTTACGCTACTATGGTATAGTACGATGCTGTATAGCTTCCAAAACTCTCTCCAATCTATAGCAATGAAGGCTCTAGCACTTTTTATAGCTCCAATATCAACAACTGCCATGCATGCAGTTGCATCAGTCATAGTCACTACCATTTTCTTTTTTATTTCACTTACTTTATGCCTTATCTGTATGAGAAGAAGCCTTTGCCCAGCAATGGGGGCAAAGGACAAAATTAGGCTTGTATTATTTATTATTTCACTTACTTACCTTGTTTTCTTCCAGGATGACTCTCGCGGTGCCCTCGGTTCGTTCCTGCAGGCGTTCATCACGCTGGGTTACCTGCTAATCTACGCCATCGGTCCGTTCGTCTCCTACATGGTCATCGCATACGTCGGTATCATCTTCACCGGAGCTTTCGTTGTTGGATTCTTCTTCATGCCGGAATCACCTTTCTACTACTTGAGCAAAGGTAAATATTATTAGAAGACGAACATCGAAAAGCAATTAACTTTTATGGCACAGTTAAATCGAGGAGCTCGTGGCTAAATAATAACAGCCGCACGGGTCGATCCATCAGGTTAAGGTACGCTTGCTAGGGTTGGTCCGTGGGTGACCATCTTTACATATCGAGCCTCCTCCGTGCCTCAGAAAGCACATTAATCCGTTGGTCCCGGCTGTCATTCGTGGATCTTTGACAGTCGTTACGTGTCGTCAGAAGCCCGAAAGTCTGACAACCAGCCTTACCAAGGGGTATCGTATTACCCAGTAACTGGGTTGTGGAGGTCAGATAGGCAGTCGCTCCATGTAAAATACTGGTATATAGCTGCATCCGGTTAGACTGGAAGCCGACCCCCACTTAGTTGGGAAAAGGCTAGGCAGATGATGATACAATTAAATCCGTTTGCTACTTCTGGATTATCCGAGAGTAAACACTAAAATAAATGCAGTTTATTTTTTTCCCTATGTCGAGCTCATGGTTCTACAGACACTTTGCTCTACCTGAGCTCTATAAAAACACCCTGTCTAAACTCTAAAAGTTCGTATATATTCAGACTGATTTCGATAACAATAATTCTGTAGGTAGGTAGGTTTTTAAATTTTCCCTAATCTCTGCCAAAAGAGTCATTACTCCGGCTCCTACCAACTTGACCTCTGATCTAGACGAAAGAATATCCTTTCGTCCATTTTTAAAAACTGGTCAATGGTACGGTCAGCAACAGAAGTCGGTTAACACTGCTACTTTTTGACATCATCTAAAAATCTAAATTAACACAAAATGATATGATAACCTGCTTTTTAGCATTTCATTTGTTAGTTATGAGTTCATTTTCTTTATAATTTACATCTGTACCGATTTTAATGAAGTACTTTTCTCAATAATTAAGATTTAGAAAACTCGACTTTTGTTGCTGACTGTACCTATCCAGTCATTGTGAAACCGGCCCTTAATCATCATGTCTTCATAACCAGGTGACCGCGAGTCCGCGGCGGGGTGTCTGGCCACGATTCGCGGACGCTCGCACGAGGGCGTGCAGGCCGAGCTCGACAAGATGGCCGCCGACGTCAGTGCCTCCATGGAGAAGACTGCTACGGTAAATGTCATAAGCTTTAGTTACGATGAACATCTTTCATTCCCAGTCATTGACATTCATCACTGGCAACAAGCACTGGTCAAAGATTTTCTTCTTTACAGCTGCCATCTTGGATTTAGGTACATTTTGTCCCGCAGACAGAGTATTCTCCTCACTATCGAATTTAGCACCTTCGAAAACTATGAAGAAACCATGACGACCATGACTAAAAATTTTAAAAATTTCTCAGCCGCCACCTTGGATTTTCATTTTGCCGAAATTCACACTTTCATCCTCACTTTCTTTCTAAGTTTGACCTACTTAACTGGAGAGTTCGGACAGTGTATCCTAAGTTTTAAATAGGTAGGTAATCATCAACAACTCCGAAACTCAAATCTCCTATCTTCACAGGAGTAGGTGTAACATTGGGCATTTGACATAACCTTTGTCTTGTCCTCATTAATTTTAAGACCCACTCTTTCGGAACGAGCATCAAGTGGTGTACTGACGCCCTCCTTGGTCTCGGCCAAACCCTTATCCGGTAATGTTATAAAAATCATGAAGCGGACCTCAATATTGTCACTAACCAGACACAGACTCTTTGCTGTTACTGAGAAATTCAAAGCTCAAGCTAGCTCAGCTATCAGGATTGTCCATCACAGAATGTTTGATCAAAATATCTAATTTTCCATTCCAGTACGCCGACGTGTTCCGCGGCAGTAACTTCAAGGCGTTCTACATCTCTTGCGCACTGGTCTTTTTCCAACAGTTCAGTGGTATCAACGCCGTGCTCTTCTACATGACCAACATCTTCGAGGCCGCCCACTCTAGCCTGGACTCGGGTATTGCCACCATCATTATTGGTGCTGTTCAGGTAAGAATTCAAAACTTCTTAGTTCTTTTAACAACAATTCAGTACGATTTGTTCAGTGGTATCAACACTATACGACGACACGGCTGGCGCAGTGGTTGAGCGATTGACTGCTGCGCAGCATGTCGCGGGTTCGATTCCCGCACGGAACAAATATTTGTACGACCTACAAGTATTTGTTCCGAGTCTGGGTGTTTTTCTATCTATAATATGTATGTATTTACAAAAAAAAAAAAAAAAAATGTATATAAGTAGTTTATCAGCCATCTCGTTACCATAACACAAGCATTAGGTTGCTTAGCTTGGGACTAGATGGCGTTGTGTGAAATGTCCAAGGATATTTATTTATTATTTATTATTATTACTATCAACATAATCAATGGTATCAATATGTTCAGGGATATCAACATGTCCAGTGGTATCAACTAACATATCCAATGGTATCAATATGTTTACAGATATCAACATGTTCAGTGGTATCAATATGTTCAGTGATATCAACATGTTCAGTGGAATCAACATATCCAGTGGTATCAATGTGTTCAGTGATATCAACATATCCGTTGGTATCAATATTTTCAGGGATATCAACATGTTCAGTGTATGTATCAACATATCCAGTGGTATCAATATTTTCAGGGATATCAATATGTTCAGTGGTATCAACATATCCAGTGGTATCAATATGTTCAGGGATATCAACATGTTCAGGGTTATCAACATGTTCAGGGTTATCAACATGTTCAGTGGTACCAATATTACCAGTTAACAAGATGGTAGAGGAATTGACTGCTATTGAAAAAACTCTTTTATTAATTCCTTAATTAAAATGACATTTGTTTCGTTCCAGGTGATAGCGTCCTTCATCACTCCGCTGGTAGTAGACCGTCTCGGTCGCAGGATCCTGCTGCTTATCTCATCATGTGGAACTGCCATTGGACTTGTAAGTAACGGAACGTCTTCCGAGACCTTACTTTAATAAGCTGCAGTAAAATGACATTTCTTAACTGTCATTTCGTTAAAAAATGTTCCCATTTGATAGCGAAATTACAGCAAAAATGACAGTAGAAGTGTCATTTTACTGCAGCAAATTAAAACTCCGACCATAGCTCCTTAGCTAATTCCATTCTAATTAGTAAAAATAATTTCACTACTTATTAAATTTTCTGTTTCCAGGCTCTCCTAGGCATGTTCTTCATCCTAGCTGACAGCGGAAACCCAGTGGTAGACAAGATCGGGTTCCTGCCGATCCTGGCTCTGATCCTGTTCATCGTGACGTACTGCTGGGGCCTGGGCCCCTTGCCCTGGGCCGTCATGTCCGAGCTGTTCCCTATTGAGGTCAAGGCTATTGCGTCGCCTATTGCGACCGCTTTCTGTTGGGGGCTGTCTTTCTTGATTACTAGGTTAGTAACTTTTTAGGGTTCCGTACCAAAATGGTAAAAATGAACCCTTATGGTGCGACTCAGTCTGTCTGTCTGTCTTAGATATCTCAAGAACTATCAAAATGAAATTTGGAACAGTTTTAGATGACGTTTGCCCAACTATTTTTCAAATAAGAAAGAAACAAAACAAAAATACAACTTTACAATTTTTTTTGCAACAGGGGCTGAAAGAGGGTCTTAAAAAGACCCCAGTAAAGACCAAAGACCTCGAAGTGGGGTTACTAGGGCGTGTGGGGGTATCATATGACAGAGCGCTGTTTGCACATTCTCAAACATTTTTTTTTTATTCCGCATAGTCTTCGACTTTTGATGAAAAATGTAAAAAAAAAATACCGTACCTCAATAATTTAAATTGATTTTCCGTATGTGTAATTAAAAATGAAGCAATGTTTCCTTTGACTAGGTACATTTTCTCACTGCAATATTTAGGGTACCTACTTGTCCTCGGTCCCTCCCTGTATATTTGCCTACCTACTACAAATCTTACGAAAAGTTATTAAGCTTTAACACATTAAAAAAATATATATATAGGTATAGGTACGCCTCGACTTGAGCACTTCCTCCTTTTTTTTCGTCGGTTAAAAATAAAGCAATCTTTCATTTGAGTAAATTTTTCTCACTACAATTTTTACGGTACCTATTTAACCTCCAGATCCTTCCCTTTAGGTACTTACTCTCTTCTTCTCTCTGTATTTGACTATACCATAAATCTAAATCCTATCACCTCTCACAGATACTTCAGCGCGATCGCCACCGCTATGGGCATGGGCGGCACGTTCTTCATCTTCTGCGGGTGTTGCGTGGCCGCGTTCTTCTTCACGCTGTTCCTTGTGCCCGAGACCAAGGGCAGGAGCTTCCAGGAAATCCAGGATATCCTGGCTGGCAAGTGAGTATACCTTCAGAATTCATTTTAGTGAGTAATATCGAAGGGACTTAGGCAAAATTTAAAACTTACTATTGATTGGGATGGTCCGACGAGCTAGACAGAAAGAAAGAACAAAAATAGTAGTTTTATTTGTCATAGAAACATTGCATACAAGAAAACACGTACATAGAAGGTTTTCAAGATTACCGTGTACCGTTTTAATTAACTATATACAACTACATAACTCCTTTACATTATTTATCATATTAATAATTATGATTTTCTTTTGTTCACAGGCCGTCCAAGCCAGAGAAGGCATAAAGTGACAGAGTAAACCGAATTTATAATGTGTGTTATAAATATGAATAATCGCTAGACTAGTATTACCGGGGCAAGCTGTCGGGACCAGGGGATCGATTTGACCTCATAAGCATTGGATTATTAGGGGATTCAATAAAGAAATTAATTATAATGAAGGAAATGAAAAAAAATAGTCCGAACCCGAACAGTCGAAAACGAGATCCAAATTCGAGAAACGATTTCAATCGAAATTAATAGTCGATTTCTATCTTGACAATAAATAACATTTACCTACAGGCTAGCAAAATGACCTCTGCATTTTAAGCGTGTTATTTCGCAAATACAAAACATATTCTACTTCATTAAGAATAGTTTGTATTGTATTGGCGAAACTTTAATTGTCATTACTTTCCTGTACCTTAACTCTTCTGACGTATACCTACATGTTAACTTTTTCACTGAATCCCTAATTTCCTGATGAGGTGGGTAGTTATTTGCTGACTGGAGATCAAAATCATGAATATTTATTCCAGTGAAGTTATATTTTTTTAAATTATTATGATTCATATTTTTATACGTACACTTTTGATCTCCAATCAGCAAAATATGGAAAACGAAAATATTCCTAAAAAATATTTGCAGCAAGTTTTTGTAATTGACGAGAATTTTAATGAAAACAGTTTGCCCCTTTTAAGTATAATTTAATGTTCCTTTTTCTACCTTTGGAGTCGAAAGTGACTCCAAAGCTGGCTAGATCCCAAAATGTTAGGAGGTACTTTAGGCTAAGTTACAACACTTTAAGTACAAAATAGTGGAAGCCTGAACCGCGGCGGATGGAACTATTTGTGATAATAGTTAAATATTTCTATTGTACATAATTATTTTTAACGTCTAATCATATTTTGTTACGAATAAATTGTTTTATACTACGTGTTATTTTTGTGTTTTATTTCTTTGATATTTGCTAATTCTTTAAAACAACAAAAATATTTAGACGAAGGAAACATGTACAGATGCCAACACATCAAGCTAGTACAATCTGTCTTTCTATAGATTTTCATCTTTATCGCCAATACGAATAAATTGTTTTTCACACCACCTGCTCGAAAATGTCAAATTATATGTCAAGCAACCTTAACCTAAAGTGAGTCATTAGTGGCCGGGGGCACAGCCCTCCGAAGGAGTAATAGTGTTCTGTGGCACAGCCGGTCAATAATGTTGTACTGGATTTCATTATGACCCGCTGGTCAATAATGTGATTTGAATTTGGAATCTCACATGCTCAGCTAAATTGGCAGTATAGTACTAACAAACACCTTTTGGTGCCAGAAAGAGGAAAGCTATTCTCGAAACTCTTACTACGCGTGGATGATATTCTCGATTTCCTACAAAATCATAACGACTGCTTCTTCATATCGTTGCCATGTTTTCGAAGACATAATATTGTAAGAATAATTAGATAACTACGAACCATTTTTAATTTTTTTTTTAATTTTTTTTTTTAAATTTTGGAACGAAGTTCCTTATCGCGCGTTGTGAAAGGGGGCTAGACGGAAAAAAGTCTCACGAAAAGTTGTCACGACACTTTTTGCTATAGGTAGCTATTGTAAGCCGTGCGGCGTGCGCATGTTTCTCTGTCTGTCTCTCTCTCTCTCTCTTATAGAAAGCAAGCCAGATATTTTCATTTCTATTTCGCATTGAACAGTGTGGTGTCGCGATGATGATGATGATGATGATGGTGATGATGATGATGGTGGTGATGATGATGATGGTGATGATGATGATGATAATGATGATGATGATGATGATGGTGATGGTGATGATGATGATGGTGGTGATAATGATGATGGTGATGGTGATGATGGTGATGATAATGATGATGATGATGATGGTGATGATGATGATGATGATGATGATGATGGTGATGATGATGGTGATGATGATGGTGATGATGATGATGATGATGATGATGATGATGATGATGATGATGATGATGATGATGATGATGATGATGATGATGATGATAAGTATAAAAATAAAATTTTGTTACAATTCCTTCACTAATTAATCGAAAGGAACTTCGTTCCATCCGGGTGTCCCTTGACACCTCTCAAGTTTTTTTTTTTTTTAAATTACACATCAACATCTATAAACGTACCAAATAAAAACTTAACTTTATCTTTGCACAACTGGACTAATGTCTCAAATGTTACCATTAACTTCAATTAATATGTAAGTGCATATAAGATATAACTAACTAGTTCTAAATATGTTATTCTTACTGTTTGTTTATTTAATAAATACTTTGTTTTTCGTACTATGGCTAATATTTTCTCACAGTAGGTGTAAAAAGTAGAGTATCCTCCTCTGGGCTAAAGGTGTCTTTGCCTTGGGCTAGCTTGAATCCCTCGCTGCATTCAGGATTCTTGTATTAACTCCCTCGCTTCGCTCGTGAGTTAAACTCTTAACTACCTCGCTGCGCTCGGGAGTTAAATCCCGAATCCTTCATTGCGCTTGAGATTCAATATGACGCCCGTGACATAAGACACAACTTTAGCCCCTCGGTGCATAATCTACTATTATACTACGTGTTATTTTTGTGTTTCATTTCTTTGATATTTGCTAATTCTTTAAAACAACAAAAATATTTAGATGAAGGAAACATGTACAGATGCCAACACATCAAGCTAGTACAATGTCTTTCTATAGATTTTCATCTTTATCGCCAAAGCGAAAAAAGTTTAGTTGCAATGGAATTTGAACTTTACCATGTATTATATTGAGTTTGTATTCCCAAAACATGATAATTATCTGAGGTTCTTTGGAGATTCTGAATTCAAATAAAACAATAATAATTAACATAGAAAATACTGTATTTTACAATAAACAAAAGTACACATACAGCTATACACATCAGTCTTGCACTCAAATTCATTCGAGACCATGTTACACATAGCTTGGTAATCTTAACTACTATTCCTGTTTACACCTCCTACTTAACATGGCGTAAGGGTCAATTCAGACAGAACGGAAAAATACCCGAGCAATTTACTGGCTCCATTGAAAATAGGATCGTATTAACATAGCGTAAAGTATAAAATTGTATGAATATCGACACAGTCGGCTCGCGCCTGCTCGTGACTCGGTCGCTCTTGGTATGAATTGCGGCCAGAGAAGGGTCGAGTCTGCGGGAGGATTTTTCCGTTCTGCCGTAAGGTGGGTTTAGACCAAACCGAACACCGAACAAGAGCCAGACCATATTTTCTTGCATTCAGATTTTTTTGTATAGACCAACGAAAGAATGCTATCCCTGTTCTGTCCTATTATATAACATTATTATTGTACCTATGTTTTACAATAGTACATTTTGATACAAGTGGAGAACGTTTGTTATTGCATTCGAGGCAGAATTAAAACACACGAGCCATAGGCGAGGCGAGGTTGTTTTTGAGCCGAAAACTGCAATAACAAATGTCCACGAGTATCAAACGACGTTTTTCAATACACTTTTGAAGAAATAAAATAAAATAACGGAAAATATTTTTGTCATGAATTAAAAAAAACTATGATTTAAATTTTCTTTTTTTTCCGCACTTTGCTTTCGTCAGGTTGAAAGAGAAGCAAGGTATAAAGCCGAGCCTAATATGGAAAATAGAAAATTCAAATATTTTTGAGTTTAGAACACAAATAAATGTTAATTTGTTCATAAACGTTTTTTTTATTGTAATAATCATTGTTTTTGATATACAGAAACATTATTTAAATAATAAAAAATATTTACGCCTTAAAGACGCATATCTCTTTGCCGAGATTAAAAAAAAAAACATTCACCTCCGAATAGAGAGTTGTGAATAGAGGCATTGAACCAATTTGGACTAAATATAGGTATAAGTTATCTGTGGCAATTTTTATTCCCGCACACGGGTGGGAAAATGAAAAATCGCACGAGTGCGACATACATTGCATTGTGAACGTAATAGTAGTGCGATATGAACCAGTTTTCGAGAAAGTGTATTGAAAATGAATAATTGACTTGTTACTTATGACCTGAAGGGAAATTCCCGTATTTTTTAACGACGTTTGCAATCTTATCTCAGACTCAATCTGTCAAAAATTGTATAGCGTTTACTGTAGGTAAACGCTATACAATTTTTTGACATTTGATTGTCGCTGGCATGAGATTGCGTACGAGAGTGTGAGAATTGGCCTTCTGTTCAAACAAAAAGAATTTAATAGAGTTGGGATAGAAAGTCGCTCGTTCGGTCTAAAGCGATTTTTTAGGTGTAGGTTCGCTTAAATAGTGTCACGGGTGGGGTTCGAACTCACGACCTCTCGCTCGCCAATCCTACTACTAAACCATTGAGCTATCATTCCGCTTTTCAAATAGTTTGATATGCATGTTGTTTGTTTGTTGTCTGTTTGTTTGTATTGTTTGTTTTGATTGTTTGTATTGTTTGTTTGTTTTTTTGTGTTTGTTATTTGTTTGTTTGTTGTTTGTATGTTTGTTTGTTGTTTGTTTGTATTATTTGTTTGTTTGTGTGTATGTTGTTTGTTGTTGTTTATAGAAGCTCCTTTCCCCCAGTTTACGTATTTTTATTTTAAACTCCTTCTTTGTTAAATAATTAACATACGAAGCTCATAACTTAATTTGACAGACACTCGACGCTCTCTTGCGGCAAAGCTTCCGGGAAAGCCGGGTTTTTACTATACGAGTACTCTCGGACCGAGTGCGCTCTTACGAGCTAGATCAAACAATAACATTGGTAAATAATAATATTTATTATTTTTCCGCAAACTGATTTTCAACCACAGACTAACTTTGTTCGTACTACCGATACAAAAACACGGCTGTTGGTAAAAATATATCGTAACTAACCACCTTTCCAAAGAAATTATAACGCAAGGGGTAGATCCGCCAACAAAATTACAAAAAATAAAAAAGTAAGAGCCGGAAGTTCAGGAACAGTTTCGTGTAGTCGGACAATCAGGGCTTTTCGTTCAGGTACAGTTTCGTGCAATTGTCGCGTGAGTGGAGTCCACTCGGAATTTGGTTGACACTTGACTTTTTGTTGAGTTCAGCGGCAAAGTAGCATTTATTTTGTCTCCTTGCACGCATCAAGATGACGACTGATCAGCTGCTACGAGGTATAGAAGTTGTAGCAGATATACAGTATGTTAACTAACAGAGGGCGTTCCCGTTAACCCGCAATAGTATAGCATCCATACATGCTAAAAAAAATATTACCATTCGAAAACAAAATGGTTTTTATTTTTTTTAATATTAAAATATTCACTAAAAATGTTAAATTGATACGTAAAAGAAACACTCTGTACACGCTTACTTGAAGGACGGCAACTGCGCAATTACCTATTTACGAATGGAGGGCCGCGCGTGCGGCGAACTGATGTGCCTAGCCCCGCCCCCTGCCCCCGGATGTCCACCTAATTTTAGTCGGAACTAATATCACGCGCTGACCGGACGTGCATTATTTTTGCATTGCAACATCTTGCGTCATTCTTGTGTGAAAAATGCCGCGTTATCGTTAGTTCAGTGCTCAGGAGTATGCGAACATGGTGCTCATTTATACTGAGTGTAATTATGATGGTGCACGTGCTCTGAGGATGTATGCTGAGAGGTGCCCCAATGCACAAATCAACCGCGGAATTCTCGTGTTATTGTGAGTGCCCTGGTTTTTTTATTTACCTTACTATGTTTGCGAATAGGTCCTTCCAAGTCCAAGATGCTGCAGTGACGCATTCCTTTGTCAGCTGGGCATTTGAGACGGGTTGTTAAATGTTATTGCTAAAACTACACATACTTCCATAAATGTTTAATTTTACTGATAACAACCCGACGACAACGTCTTTCTAATTCATTATCCGCTAACTAAAGTGCCCTTGGGAACTCTAGTTCCCAGACGTTCTATGCCGCCATTATAAAAGTCGCCGCTCGCCATTCAGCGCGGCGCACGGCGGCCGGTTCGCTCGGCTTCGTGAGTATTCGTGAGACGCTCGGCATCGTGCGTATTGCAACGTTGCCGGTTTGGGCAATGCTACTACGCTAGGTACTATTCCGCGCTACTATTTAGATTTTAAACAGGATGTTTCGAGTTTATCGTCAATTAATTATTTTTTTGAATTCGGATTATTTTATGCTTATTTTTCTATGCTTTTTTTTCTTTCTATTTTTATTTTAATCTATTAATGATATAGATTAACGAGTTTAGGGGAATGCCCTCTGTTATTTAACATACTGTATGTTAATCGCTGAAGTTCAAAATCATGAAAGGAAAAAAAATCAAAGCAAGCGAAAACTTTGGACCCGGAAACTACTTTTTACCCCACTTTTTCTTAGTTGGCGCCATTTTGTAAAATGATCCGAGTGGACTTCGGAAAATAGAACCGCGCCCGAGTCCACTCTGATAGGATGCCGCTGTCCGAGTATGCCCGGATCACGTGTTTACACGCTACGAGTAGTCATCCGAGTAAACTCGCTCCGAAAGTACTCGTATAGTGAAAACCCGGCTTAAACAACCCCATTCAAATTATGTTTTATTAGGAGGTTAACGAGCTTTACAGATACACCCACAAAAACCTCCTATTCAAATTCTTTACTAATTTCATCCATATTAACTAGAACATCACAAATGCTAGCCGCATACAATCTAATATCCTCACTCTTTTTAATCTTAAGACTAGCACAATACAGTTTCTTGTGTAAATCAGTAATTTTCTCATAATCCTTATTCGATTTAGACCTACAGTACTGTATGACACTTTTTAGTATGTAATGTAGTCTATTTTCATATAGGGATAGAAGACTATGTTCGTTCTTCATGTTTTTCTCGTCGCTATCTTCTGGTTTGGCTACTTCTTTCTCTTCTGGGTCCTTCTCTGATAGGAGTTTCATGATGGAGTGGCACTGGCGGAGGAGTTGTATGGCGGACTGGAGGGATTTCAGTTTGAGGTTCGGTGATACTGTTAAAAAAAAATCTAGTTATTGAAAGAAAAAAAGAAACATGTGCATTTAAATTGATAACTTAGTAAGAGGCTACCGAGCGCGCAGTGGCGCCCTCATCGTTTGTTTGGTTATTTCTTTTATTTTTTCTTTTATTTTGGAATTCAAATATAGTCGTTTAGTCTTGTGGAGCGCAACTTATCCGGTTTATTTTCTGCATTTTAATTCTAAAAAAAGAAATAACGTAACAGATGATGAAGGCGCCACTGCGCGCTCGGTAGCCTCTTAAATCCAGTTGCAAAAATGGCCTATATTTGAGTTCAGAATCTTAGATAATTTACATTACATTACCCATAGACTTATAAAAAAAGATGGACTCCGCGTCACGCATATCGAAAGTGAAGCACCCTACCGATCTATGTGTGCGTGATTTGAGTACCTGCAAAGACGCCGTCACTCATGTCACGTAATGGCGGCCGGTCGGCATACTATGATGTAAATGTGTGCGCGAGGCGTGTTTGTACAAACGGACCCGGCATACTTACTGTGCTTCACTTTCGATATGCGCAGCGCGGAGTCCATCTTTTTTTATAAGTCTATGACATTACCATTTACTCAATTATCTACTTTAGTGTTATGTGATCTAAGTAGATTTTTGAGTGATAATAAAAAGGTCGTATTATGGAATGTCAACTTTGTCATGCATGACACTGAACTTGTGATTCCAAAACTCGATAATTTTCAAAGATTTTCAAAGAATTCAAGTTTAGATAAAATGTAAAAGTTCCGCGTTATTTGGCCAATACAAAATAATATTTTGTTATTATTTATACCGGGTGTAAAAAGACACTTGCCGAAGCCGAGAGCCACATATTCTACCCATTGTTTGGATCGTTTTTTTCCACTAGTCGACCATACCTGGGAATCCACTGGTTCTGGAGATATTGAAGGTCAAAGTCGCATTTTTTTTTACTAAAACGTATTCCAAGTGTTATTAATAAACTTTTTCCGACAAATACCTATGCGTACCGTAGAGCGAAGGGGCGGGGCTTAACTCCGTTGGCCTGTATTGTATTTTATTGACATGTTATTGTAATCTACTGTATTTTTATGGAATAATTGTAATTAGGAATTGAAATTTTAATGACAGTAATTTATTTATTTTTATTGACTACCTTGACTACTTTGACATTTAATTTTATCTAAAAAATATGCTTGCTGAGTTGTAATGATACTAAATCTTTAACTAATAATGATGATTTAATAATTGTACCTACATAATTTCTATAATGTACTTAATTTTGATGAATATTATCACGGTTTATGCACCATCTCTTCCTACCAATTTGTACGCCACGATATGCGGCTGAACATGTTAGAACTATTTCTTTACCTATCTGTTATTATCCTGCATGCAATGTATCATGTACACCATGTTTAA
The DNA here is from genome assembly GCA_905163495.3 of Cosmia trapezina. NCBI lineage: Eukaryota > Metazoa > Arthropoda > Insecta > Lepidoptera > Noctuidae > Cosmia > Cosmia trapezina. The sequence goes on along the minus strand of LR991041.1, from coordinate 3,945,786 downwards.
ACAAATAAAATTTTACTTACTTACTTACTTACTTACCTGGGTTCGCGTTAAATTGCGCGTAGTAAAAATTGCTTTTTTTAATCCTAAAAATAAAACTCGTTTCCCAGCAATAATTTTTGCGCAAAGCTATAAGTTATTTAGATGTACAGTATGCATAGTTGCCGGCTTTGTGATGTGTCTTTTTACACCCTGTATACTTAGTTCTATGACAAAGTTGAAATTATTTTTTTATGTTTGTTTTATCACCCATACCGTCTCCGCCAACAATTGAACCTTGTATGTAACGTTACCTGCAGACTGTGCCTCCAACACGGCGACATGTTCCAGCTGCACAGTGAGGAACATGCTCGCGTCCTCTAACAGAGCGAACATGTTCGACGCCTGTTCGTAGTTCGTCCGGGTCGCGTTTAATAATGTGCGACGTTTTGGTCCCTCTTCTTGTGTTATCCTGGAAAAAAATATTTCAGTTTAAACACTGATCGAAAATAGCTTTTGCAATTTTTTGTTTTATAAGTCGACGTTTGCACGTACGAAAAAATATCGCGGCGATTTATTTCGGGCACTGGATTTTCAACGCTCTGCTTAACGCCGAGAGTTGAAAATCCAACAGTGTTTTTTCGATGCGCTGGGATGCACTCTGTTGTTGTTAGGTTGGATTCTCAATGCTCGGTTCAACAATGAGAGTTGAAAATCCAGTGCCGGGAAGGATGGATATTTTGCCATTATCTTCCCTATTTTTTTTTTCTTCCTAAGTCATACACACTTGATCAACACAGGTTTTTACCAACAAAAAAAATATAGAGAAATCTTTATACGCACTCAATAACAATAAACAAACAAAAAAGATATGGAGAATTCTTTATAGATACGTAGGCGAAACTTCTCCAGAAACATTTTCTGGACCAATTTATAAAAGACTATAGCTTTTGCCCGCAGCTTCGCTCGCGTTAGTTTAGAATTTGACAATCAATTCGGATTGTACGATTGTAATAATATAATTCAATCATGATTCGAAAGACACGTGACGCCATCTATTATCATAAGAACGTTATTGTTGTTTTTCTCGGGAACACTGCTTTTTTTCGGGATGAAAGGTACCCTATGTCCGTTTCTGTCTGACAACGTATATGCAAAATTTCAGGATGATCGCTTCAGTGGTTTAGGCGTGAAAAGGTAACAAACAAACTTACTTTCCATTTATAATATTAGTTAGGATTTTCAAACGACTTTAAATTTTTTTTTTTTGTACTTTTTCTGGCATATGAATTAGCTCACCGAGGAGCTCGTGGCTGAGTAATAACAGCCGCACGGGTCGATTCATCAGGTTAAGCTACGCTTGCCGGCGTTGGTCAGTGATGGGTGACCATCTTTACATACCGAGACTCCTCCGTGCCTCCGAAAGCACGTTAAGCCGTTCGTCCCGGCAGTCATTTTAGAATCTTTGACAGTCGTTACGGGTCGTCAGAAGCCCATGTAAAATACTGGTATTCAGCTGCATCCGGTTAGACTGGAAGCCAACCCCAACGTAGTTGGGAAAAGGCTAGGCAGATTGATTGATTGATGAATTAACTCACCGATACTGCGAGTGGTACAGCGAGCCCAGTCTGTGGTATATCATGGCTGCCCTAAACTGGTACAGGTACTGTCTGGGCCCGGGACTAAGCAGACAGTACTTTAAGGCGTGTTTTAAAGCCTCTGCGACTTCTGTCACCTCCTGTAAATTAAAGAGTTAAAGGAAATGGGACATTACAATGTAAATTCAAACATATTTTTATAATTATTTTTTTTTAAATTTTGTTAGCCTACATTTTGTCCCACTACTGGGCAAAGGTTCCCCCTTTTTCCTTCCAACCCTCCCTGTCTTGTGCGATCTCTGGTCATGTTGGCCCTGCAAACATGATCAGATCGTCACACCACCTTCGCCGTGGTCTACCTCGCCGGTAACGTCCTCCATCAGGCATCCAGTGAGTGACGATCTTTGCCCATCTCTCCGGGTTCAGTCGCGCGCGCGCATCCCTCAGTGCCGGGCGCTGTGAGCGTACTCCGTGTGTAGTGTTGATAAGTAATCAACATGTCGGAAGTTATCAAGTGTAACTCGTGTAACATAGTGATCAACGAGCTTTTATCCTATGTTCAGAACAAAATCTCGATAATAGACGAGGAAACGCTGGTGCGAATATGTTCAACGTCATTTACGAGCGAAGAAATTAAAAAAGCAAAGTCGTTATTGTTTGAATCTATTCCTACGGACAAAATCAAGATAAATCGGAAGAACAAAGGAAAGGAAGGAAGAGACCTAGTCGATATACTGAACCTCTTTAAATCGACGGAACCCGACATTATACCTATTTTTGTGGCTCGCGAGCTGGAGAAGCTACCCCCTATTCTTTTCGATCATCTTGATTGCACGAAATTACTGAAAGACCTACTAAAAGTGCAAAGTGAACTAGATGTAGTTAAAGCTAACTACGTTACAAAAGAACAGCTGAGTGAGTGCAGATCTGAGTTACTACAGTTGAGACATGACTCATTACCACCTGTGTCTCCACTGAACGTGAATGTAAGGCGCGGAGCTTGGCAGCTGTATGATAGTGGGCCAGTTGGTCTCTCGCATGATATAAACGATTCCACGTTAAATGAGCCGGTAGATAACCAGAAGAGCAGTTCTGGTGATAATAAACAGGAATACCGAGAAATATTGAGGGTAAACTTAAAAAAACAAAATGTTCGCAAATCAGCTGTGCCGCGACAACGGTCACCGGTATTGTTTGGAGGCAAGAATGCAATGGCGAGCTGTGTGGACCGGCGAGCCGAGGTGACGTCACCGCTATCTGCGGCGTCGGTCGGCCAGTGCGCCGATAACTGCATAATAACAACTGAGAAAAGAGTCGAGCGCCACAGCGCAGTAAACTCAGTAGGTGAACCTGAATCGAACGAGAATGATAATGAAGGCTGGAAGACAGTATCGAGACGCAAGAAATTTAATTACCGTTATCTTGGGAAATCGGGAATTTCGAAAGATATGGAGGGGGGCTTCAAAGCCGCTGACAGAAAACTTCCGATATTTATAACAAAGATTCACATGGATACGACAGAGAATGACATAATTAACTATGTATATAGAAAGACGAAGGAGACGATAACTTTGGAAGAAATTACAATAAAACAAGAGAAGGATCATAAAGCTTTTAAGTTTTTTGTATCGGAGCGGAAGCTATCTATGTTCTTAGATAGTAATTTATGGCCGGAAGGAGTCATATTTAGACGATTTATAAATTTTCGACAGAGGAGTACGAACGGTAATTACGCTGTGTCGGCCCATCAAGAAACAAAATGAATATGGCAAATACGGAATTATATAACTTTGTAAGTTTCAACTGTAAGAATGTGAAGCGCTCAGTGGAAGACGTGCGGCAGTTGTGTCGAACATCCCATATAATTGCCTTGCAAGAACATTGGCTACTGCCGCACGACATTCATTTCCTGAGTTGTATAGATGATGACTTCGCTTATACGGGTATATCACCCATGGATACGTCAAAGGGGATGATTTCAGGACGACCGTGGGGTGGAGTTGCATTGTTATGGAATAAGAAAATTTTTAATAATGTTACGGTAGTGCGATGTGATAATACTCGAGTGTGCGGTATTAAAGTAGTGATAGGGCAAAGGTCGTTCTTAGTGTTCAGTGTGTACATGCCGACTGATAGCACGGTGAATCTAGTCGAGTTTACGGATTGTTTGGCGACGCTGAGCGCAGTAGTGGGCAATGAAGGTATTGAGTGTGTTTACATGCTCGGTGACTTCAACGCCCACCCGGGTGAGCAATTCTATTATGAGCTTTCAAATTTTTGTAGCGATCTGGATTGGAAATGTGCCGATATCATTAATCTAGGTTTATTTTCTGACACATATAGTTTTATAAGTGACGCTAATGGGGCGCTAAGATGGCTAGACCACTGTGTTGTTACTGAGTCGGCTTTTCAAACTATAGTCGATACACACATTAAGTATGATCCAGTGTGGTCTGACCATTTGCCACTCATTATTAGATGTAATATAAATAACGTAAAACCAAAGATTATGCAAGAAACTTTTGAATTTAATAAAATAAAATGGGGGGAGAGAAACCTCGAACAAATAGATTTATATAGTAAATTATGTAATGATAGCTTAAAAGAAATTGATTTTCCGCCTGAATTCAGTAACTGTAGTGAGAAACGTTGTGACAACCGAGACCACATGCATATTATTGACAGTATGTATCATAAGGTTGTTAATGCATTGTGTAAAGCCGCCTCTGAGACTCATACTATTGTTAAACCGGCAAGAAAACCACCAGTGATCGGGTGGAACAAGCATGTGCGTGACGCTCACGGGGTAGCTCGGTGTAAATTTATGGAATGGGTAGAGTGGGGTAAACCGAATGAAGGACGTGTTTGGGAGGAGATGCGGGAGAGTCGTAGAATCTTTAAGTCACGCTTAAAGTGGTGTCAAAATAATAGGGAGCAGATAAAGATGGACATCCTCGCGTCTCACCATTCGAAGCGTGACTTTCGTAGCTTCTGGAAAACTACTAGTAGGCTAAATAATAAGCCGGGCTTACCAGTGAGCGTCAACGGTGTGAGTGATCCGAAATGTATTGCGGACATATTTAAAGATCACTTTATGGTGAAGTCGCCGTTGGGGCCATCACGGTCATCCAATGTGGAGGGGGCTCATGGACAGGAGATAAACACCAGATTCACAGCGAAGGATGTTCGGGGAGTTATAATGTCAATGTCGCGTGGAAAGTCTCCTGGCCATGACAGTCTGAGCATTGAGCATTTAAAGCATGCTGGCGTTCACCTGCCCAGAGTTCTTGCCATGTTATATACATTTTGTTTAGGACATGCGTACTTACCAGCAGAGATGATGAGGACCGTGGTGGTACCAATTGTGAAGAGTAAAACCGGTGACCTAAGTGACACGAGCAACTACAGGCCAATCTCACTAGCCACAGTGCTTGCTAAAGTTCTTGACAGTTTGCTTAATGCACAGCTTGACAGGTATGTCAACACTCATGACAATCAATTTGGTTTTAAACCGGGACTGTCTACTGAGTCAGCTATTGTGTGTTTGAAGCAAACTGTCAAGTACTACTCCGATAGGAGCACACCTATTTATGCCTGTTTTCTCGACCTCTCGAGGGCATTTGACCTGGTTAGCTATGACATCTTATGGCAAAAGTTTTATAACATCTCTATGCCTCTCGAACTGATAGAAATTTTCAAGTACTGGTATCTTAACCAGGTCAACGTCGTTCGATGGTCGAGTGCTCTGTCGGAGCCGTACAGGTTGGAGTGCGGGGTGAGGCAGGGGGGGGTGACCTCATCGAAGATCTTCAACCTATACGTAAACGCACTGATAGAGGAGCTCAGCAGCATTCGTGTCGGCTGCCATATTGATGGTGTTTGTGTCAACAATATTAGTTATGCGGACGACATGGTGCTGCTGAGCGCCTCGGTGTGTGGTCTGTCCAGGTTGCTGGGCATCTGCGAGCGTTACGCGCTGGATCATGGTTTGCTCTATAACGCAAGGAAGAGTGAATGCATGGTCTTTCAGGCCAGGGGTCGGAGGTGCCCGGATACTGTTCCACCTATTGTATTGAACGGTGTTGCGTTAAAAAGAGTTCAACAGTTTAAATATCTCGGGCATATCGTGACCCCTGACCTGAGGGACGATGCGGACATCGATAGGGAGCGGAGGGCGTTGTCTGTGAGGGCCAATATGATCGCCCGCAGGTTTTCTCGTTGCTCGGGGGCCGTCAAAATAACTCTTTTCAGAGCGTTTTGTACGTCCCTGTACACAGCTAGCCTGTGGGTATCATATACCCAGAAACAGTACAACGCTCTCCGTGTTCAGTATAATAATGCGTTCAGGGTGTTGTTGGGGCTGCCCCGGCACTGCAGCGCGTCGGAGATGTTCGCCGACGCCCGTGTCGACTGTTTCTACATGACGATGCGGAAACGGTGCACATCTCTGGGGCGCAGGCTCCGGACCACCTCCAACACCATCCTGAGCGTATTTGCGAACAGGTTTGATTGTCAGTACATTAACCATTGCTATATGGTTAATGTAATGACAAACAAACAAATGACTCAGAGGCAGGCGTATTATTAGTAATTTTAAATTTTTATTTTATTGAAATTTTTTATTTTATTTTATTTTGATTTTGTAGTTTTTAATTTAATTTAATTATTTTGATGTGATTTTATTTTGATTTTGTGTTTTTTAATTTAAATTATTGATTTTGATTTGATTTAATTTTATTTTCATTTAATTTTACAATTTTAATTTTATTTATATTATTAATTAATTTGAATTTATTTTATGATCGATGGATTGAAATAAATGATTTTTGATTTGATTTGATTTTGATTTGATTCGTGCGACGTGTCCGGCCCACTCCCACTTCTGCCTGCCTGTTTTTTCTCCAATATCCGCTACTTGAGTTATGGAGCGCAGGGTGTACGCTTGACGGCTATTATGCTGCGCTCCATTGCGTTGGAAAATCTTGAGTTTGGTCTTCTATTGTTCAGTAAGTGACCAACATTGTGAACCATAGGTCAGGACTGGCAGGATGCACATGTCGATGAGTTTTCTTTTAAGTGTTATAGGAAGACACCTTTCATGTGTTCTTTAGGGGCCCAGTAGAACTTCCAAGCATTTTGGACTCGTCTTTCGACTTCCTGGTCTTGTCTACTGTTAAAAGTCACAAGCTGGCCCAAGAATGTATACTCATCGACATATTGCAACACATGTCCGTCTACCTCGACCCTATGTTTTGTGCTGTTGGTCATGACTTGTTATTTGGTTCATCTGTTCAATAAAGTTCAAAATACAAGAACTGGCTCGAAGGTGTGGCGGCATCTACATCGCCACATATGAACTACTCATCAATGACATGACGTCACGCAAACCTGCATCGCGCAATTAGAGTTTACCACGCGATTAGCATATATACAACGTCCCGACATCAACCGTCGGGCAGTAGCCCACCAGACACAACACCCGTCGGGTCGGAGGATCCTCCCTTTTCAATAGAGGATGAGTGAACTTTACACCCTGTTCACCATGCCTCTAAAAAGGTTTGGCCTTGGACCACAGATTAATACAGATAGGACACTCCGCAAAATCATTTAAATAAAAAGCGACTCTTGCTGCGACACAATAAAGTGCAATTCATGTCACACATAAGCGTTGTGTGACATGAATTGCACTTTATTGTGTCGCAGCAAGAGTCGCCTCTCTTCATTCACCTACAAGTTGCCTCTCTTTCTATCACGTAACTCTTATACCTTCTGACTCGTTAGGGTTGTCTTCTTTTACAACGCGGCGCGTGAGTGAGTATGGAACTACCGTGCGAGCCGGCCGGTGCGCGGCAGCCCACACTGAATTGACACAGTGAGATGAGCCCGCCGCGTACTTGTAGCTTCATACCTAAACTGCGGAGTATCCCATCTGTATTAATCTGTGGTTGGACTAAAGTTAGAATTGTTTTGTAATGAGATATACAGACTACACTCACGTTGTATATATCGGGCGCGTCCTGCAGTAGTACGGCGCGTGTGTACAGGTGACAGGACAGCTCCCACGCCACCAGCTCCCACACCGAGGTGGCGCCACAAGTCTCTCTGGGGCCCAGCAGAGAGAGGGCCGACTGGTACAGTTCCTCTGCCTCATTGTATAGGCGACGTTTTTCTGTGCTGTAATGATCATATAACGGTTTTTTTTAACATTATTACGTCGAAATCTCAATGTTAGGTTGCTTCACTTTCGCCTTCTCGCACTTCTATTTCATCATTTTAGGAATATTGCAGACAAAAATCCAGCCAATTTCTTACCTAAATCCGCCTTGATCGCAATGCGCCTTGAACCTCAAGTACCTCCCCTTATTACAGTACAAGAGAGCCAAGTTAGGTATGTCATTGACTTGTTTGAAGATCTCCGTGGCTTCGTCCAAACACTCCAGAGATTTGCGTGACGTCACTGTGAACTGTTTGTGCAGCAGCTTCGCTTTAGGGTCTTTGGCATCCGGCTCTTCTAGATATTTCATGTAGATTTCTGTAGGGAATAATAGTGATTTAAGTATTGTAAGGGGTTTTGGTTAAGAAGAAGAAAATATAAGGATTGATTGATCCGTTTTAGGCTGCGTTTATTTAAGGAGGATGCGCTGTGGTAGCCCGCGAAATTCAAATTTTCTTGCGATTTATGCAATTTGTAGGTCCGTGTTCAAAATATGATACGCGGAAATAAAACATATGTATATACATAATTTTAACCATAAAAATCATCAATACATCTGTCCAAGTTAGATTTCGTGCAGATTCATTACATTTCGTTCGTTCGAAGAATCTGCACGAAATCTAACTTGGAGACACCTACTATACAACTGACACGGACCAGCAAATTGCAAAAAACCAAAAAAAAAATGAATTTCCATCCCACTTAATTTCAGAACCTAAAAAGCATGTTTTACAGTATCCGGATAGGCACAATTCAGAAATGGAACTGAATTTGAAAAAAAAAGTAATATGGAAGAGTAAAATAGTAATTACTGTCAAAAAGTACTTCTTCTTCCCAGCTAAAGCACTAGGAAGTGGTGAAGGGCGAGCGTTTTGGGGGTACTGTCTTAAAGACATATAGAGGCATGAGAAACAGGGGGCTTGTATGAGCTCTTATAGCAGGGCAGAAGTTGGACGTTTGCAGTGAGAGAGAGAGAGACGGAGCTACATACGACCTATAGCACCGTCTTTCTCTCTCACTGGAAACGTTCAACTTCCGCCCTGCTATAAGAGCTAACAGTAAGCCCCCTGGGTGTAAAGTTCACTCATCCTCCATAGAAAAACAGGGAAAAATTTGATGATGTTTTTTTTTTGGTCATCAACCGCCGCCGCCGTAGTCACTTTATCTGTTTTTATTGTGTAAACTTCACAGAGACGTGATGGGTCTCGATATCTTAACACGAAAACATAGATTTTATCAACTCACACATCAAGTAACAACACTACCTGCGTTCATTGACCCCAAAAAAAAACATGAAATCATTTTTATTTTGTCGACTTTAGATATCAATACCCATCACGTCCGCGTAGTTTCTCTAGTTAAATTAATTTGACCCTGTATTTTCCAGTCGCGCGGTAAACTCTGCTTGCGCGATGCAGGATTTGTGCGACGTCAGATCTTTGATACGTAGTTCGCATGCGGCGTTGTAGATGGCGCCACAGACGTATCGTGTAGTGGTGTATACGTACGCTGCGCGTCGTTCATGTGGCGCACCGCGAGCTCGTTGCCGACGGATGCCAGGCGGCGCAGTAGCTCGGCGCGCCGGTCCGGGGCCGCGCCCGCCGCGCGCCGGTACGTCGCGCACGACGCCAACATGGCCGACACCTCGCTGGTGGGGAGGGATATGTCTGCGAGAAGGAAGGAAGAAGTTTTACAGTCCGGCCGCTGTCAGTTTCATATTCATACTAACGAATATGTGTTTTGCGAATTTTGATTCTTATTAGTTACTAAAAATTGTCCCGTCTCGACGAGCGAGAGAATGGCGGCGATAGTCACGCTGTGCCTACAAATTATCGCCGCGATGATATCGCCGCCGTGTGGAAATTGATTCATAGAGTTTCTATTGAATTTGGTGGCACGACAAGATTATCGCCGCGATTTTCACGCCCGTGGAGGTGGCCCCTAACAGGTGTTAGGAACGTATTCTCTCGACGACACTTGCATCACAAATGTATGCACAACAAAATGATTATTTAAATAAGTTTAGTGTTAAACGTATTTGGTGATATGTGCTTCAAGCGGGACTTAAAATTTATTGATTGTATCATTAACAGACCTCTTCTTTTCAAGATCAAGCTAATAGTCAGTCATAATTCAATAAAGATAAATTAAACAAACAAATCTACCAAAAACTAAAATACAAGAAGAAAACTCACCAAGTTCAAACTCATCAGCAATAACATGATCGACTTCCTCGGCCATATCATTTTCCAGCTCCAGCCGTATCTTACTATCGACATCATGATCCGTCTCGAATTGCTTCTTAAACTGCTCCAACCGATGCCAATTCTTACTCATTTGAAAGTAATTATCACCGACACGACCAATCAACGCCCCGGTATCGACAACTTTACTCTTAATAATCATATTCGATAATAATTTCTGACATTTGCTCGCCATATCGATATATTTTAGAGAGAACCCGTACTGTTCGTTTGAGTAACTGTATTCTGCTAGAGTAGCGTATGCTAGACATATTTTTTCATACAATAATGTTTTGAGATGTAATTTCCAAGCGAAATTATCGTCTCGATTAGGTTCATGCCACGTGGAATATACCTTTTTTTTCTCTTTAAGAACTTGTATGGCATTTTTATCGATATTAGATTTTGATTCGATTAAACAATTTGCTGTTTTATCGCTTATTTTTCGCTCCCGTTTTCGTCTTCGGCTACGAGAGGAGTGTTCTTTAGTGTCGGCTTTCGGCTTTGTTGTGATTGGCTGGTAGCTCATTTTGATTGGTTCGTACGGATTCGCCATCTTCGGGTGCTGTTCTTCTATTATAATTTGTTGTTTCAAACGTTCGCGTTCTTCTTCCTGTTTGGGGATGATTTTATTATAGAGCTTGTCTTGTACTGTGAAATGACGCGCCCTACTACCGTATCTACCCCCTGGACTTACGTATACAGGGTGTAAAAAGACACATCACAAAACCGGCAACTATGCATACTGTACATCTAAGTAGCTTTGCGCAAAAATTATTGCTGGGAAATGACTTTTATTTTTAGGTATAAAAAAAGCAATCTTTTATTACGCGCAATGTAACGTGAACCCAGGCAAACGGAGTTAAGCCCCACCCCTTGGCTCTACGGTACGCGTAGGTACTTGTCTGAAAAGTTTTGTAATAACACTTGGAGTACGTTTTAGTAAAAAAAAAATGCGACTTTGACCTTCAATATCTCCAGAACCAGTGGATTCCCAGGTATGGTCTACTAGTGGAAAAAAACGATCCAAACAATGCGTAGAATATGTGGCTCTCGGCTTCGGCAAGTGTCTTTTTACACCCGGTATGAAAAGAGGATACAACGATAATTTTGTGTGTTTAAAATTCCTATAAAACCAAATGTATATGGTTAAATCATTTAGATTTTCCATATGTGTTATTTGACTATATTGTCTACTGTTGTACTAAAACAGAAACATTATTACTTGAAAATTTTTTCGATAGAAAAATATTTCAAAGTACCACCATCTATTTTCTGTTTTATACGATTATACGTAAACAGCTCCTTATTGTGCAGTAAAATTTGTTTTAAATGGAAAATTTAAATACGTTAAGAACTTACTAAGCTAAAAATTGATTAAAGTAAAGTCACCCAGGGCTATCGTAACCAGGGGGCAAATGTAACTGGTTGATTAATCCTAGACGTCATGGAAACGCAACAATAACGAGTTATCTCAATCCATTACATTTGCCCCCTGGTTACAATAGCCCGGGCCCCCGGGTGATTTTAGTACATATTTTAAGCGAAACACGTTTTGTTCCAGTCCGCGTGAGAGTCTTCTATCTCTCTCGCGACAAACTAGACAGCTATAACGCCATTTCACTTACACACCGAGCTACACCACGCTTCAATATATCCTCTTAAGTAGTAGGGCGCGTCATTTCAGAGTAGACAAGCTCTATTATAGTAATAAAATTATATAAAAACTAGTATACTTATGCTCGGACTTTTAATCTGCAGTAAAATGACGACACGTCTTCTTATCTGTCATTTTGTTAAAAAATGTTCCCATTTGACTGCGAAATGACACTAAAAATGACATTAGAAGTGTCATTTTACTGCAGCTAATTAAAAGTCCGACTTTAATTACTTTAGAAAAATGGAGAAAGGGGATTTGATTGTGCTATTATATAGTAGGGTAACTGCAGTAGTAATTAGCCACACTTTAGTAACTCACAGTAGTTAGAGCAAGATGACACGAGACTCAGTACAGATTTTTTAGAAATCCCTTATTTATTAACTATTCACTTTCCAACTCGAAGGTATTATGAAAGGCAGTCTATTCGTTTAATGCATAGAACATCTTGTATCAAATATTTTTTCATAAGATTTTAATTGTTAGCAGACAAAATTAAAATATCTGAAGTAGGTACAGTCAGCCGCAAAAAGATGTATACAACGAAAAGAATTCTACAATTTGTGTTTTAATACTGTATCAATGTGTAGCTATAATTATGTACCCAGTGGAAATATGCTTTGTGGCTACACATCATAATCATTTCAATGCCCTTGTCCCATGTTACTTGGAGCAGTTGGCGCAACACGTTTTCGCTTTCCGTTCTCCCCTGTCCATGTCTGTCCTGTCCTGTTCATACCGGTTTTGTGGCTACACAAACAACAAAGATTGTAGACAATTAAATGAATTCTTGTCTATGTATACATCTTTTTGAGGCTGACTGTACTATTTGTGATTTACTGTTGCTTATACTTTGTAATTTATCCTGTATAAATTTTTCTCTATTTTGATTACAATTTTTGAGGGAGCTTTTTGGATTTTATATTTACATATTTTATGTTTTTGGTGGGATTGGTGAATTTAATTTATTTCTTTTGGAGCTGGTTTTTCAATAGTCTGATGACTTTTATCTAAATAAAGAATAATATAACCGCCGGCACGAAACTTTAGCGCTGACCTTGAATTGCTTTAAGCGATTTTGGATCTTACTCCTGAGACAATACGTATTCTCAAACAACCCCCACTACTCCACCGAGCGCTCAAGATTCGTGCCGGCAGATAATATGACAGTTGACTTTTTTTTATATAAAAAACCTACCAAACCGCCATATTTATTCATCAGATCAATGTTCTCTGACTATTGAAAAATCAGACCTAATAGAAATAAAATAAAGTTCAAGAATTACCTTGCACTTGTGTATAGTAACATTATGTAACGCCAGAAGTCCCTTGAGCGCGTGTGAGAGCGCGCGGCCGCAGCGCTCGGGCGGCGACGAGCCCAGGCCTGCGCCCTGGCCTGTGGACTCCTTACGTTCCTAAAGAAATAGAAAGACAAATAATTTAACACTTATAAAACACTATCGAAAACGGGTCTTATCGCGATATTCTTTTTAACGAGGTAAACAGGTACCTACTTGTTTCCCGACGTTTCGACCGCCTTGCAGCGATCGTGGTCACGGGAGGACTCATGACAGCTCAGCGACGTCTTCGTAAAATGTGCATCTACCCTCATTTGGTCTTCACAATTTTTATAAATGTCACTGTCGGTACTTCTACACACAACACTAAGGACGTCTACACACTGGCGGACCTCGTCGGACGACCGGCGTTGCTTGCTTGCCTATTTACCTCGTTAAAAAGAATATCGCGATAAGACCCGTTTTCGATAGTGTTTTATAATGTGTACAAATCGCGAAAGTTTAAAAGGTTTAATTTAACACTTATTTAAATACTAGTGTGTTCGAAAACAGTCTGTATATGTATATGTTACAGTAGTACTCAACTAATAAGGCGCGTCGTGAATCTTCGTTCGCGCAGAAAAGAAAGTATGGCCCCGAAGATTAACGAGATTGCTTAAAACTTAGAATCAACCTTAGATCACTACTATAAGGTTCATAATACACTGCAGCTGTTAATTCCATCTCACTCGCAAGTATGGCGGCTGTCAAGCGGCGCGCGCTAAAATGGCGGCAGCTGCGACCAATAGCGGTACAGGAAAAAGCGTGGAGCGTGCTGATTGGTCAATAGTATTTCCCGCGCTTTGAAAATTCATCTTCTGCGCAGGTACATCGATAAGCCTTATTAGTTGAGTACTACTGTACCGTTATAATACGGAATACGTTAATATGCGCATTCACTAGGTAATCTGCAAATTACCGGGTACGATACGTTAAATAGAGAAATTTGACTTAAAGTAGCACATATCTTCACTTTACCTAGTTAATCTGCATATTAACTGATGCTACATCGCTAAACCAGAGTATTTTTAGTTATTTTTGTTGATTTTATTGAAGTAAAGTTCCTTTAGTTAAATTGTCTAATTTGCTCGGATAATTCAGTAGAGTAACATACGAGTAAAATTTTAATTACACACTATTGAATTGATTTATTTTATTACTTATTATTTGTTTATGCGTAAAATGGCACCAAACTTTAGATTATTATTAGAAATTAACATTAAATAATTATAATGAATTCAAATGTTTTATTTAATCAAAGAACCTGTTTTATTAACTTAACCGTCTGCTTGGCCGTTAGTCTGCAGATTACCTAGGACATCTGCAGATTATCTAGTTAATATAAGAACTTAAACATTTTTTTCCACTCTGTCTGTCCGCTCTGTTACGTGCACCGCGTTGTTGAACAAATGTCCGCTAAGTAACTCACCCGCTAGTATTCCGCACCATGTCCCCTATGTCCCTCAGCGCCAGTCCCCTGATCTGCAGCGCGAGTGAGGTCTCCGCCTCGCTGTCTGTCCGCTCTGTTACGTGCACCGCGTTGTTGAACAAATGTCCGCTAAGTAACTCACCCCGATAGTATTCCGCACCCTGTCCCCTATGTCCCTCAGCGCCAGTCCCCTGATCTGCAGCGCAAGCGAGGTGTCCGCCTCGCTGTCTGTCCGCTCTGTTACGTGCACCGCGTTGATGAACAAATGTCCGCTAAGTAACTCACCCTCACCCCGATAGTATTCCACACCCTGTCCCCTATGTCCCTCAGCGCCAGTCCCCTGATCTGCAGCGCGAGTGAGGTCTCCGCCTCGCTGTCTGTCCGCTCTGTTACGTGCACCGCGTTGTTGAACAAATGTCCGCTAAGTAACTCACCCCGATAGTATTCCGCACCCTGTCCCCTATGTCCCTTAGCGCCAGTCCCCTGACCTGCAGCGCAAGCGAGGTGTCCGCCTCGCTGTCTGTCCGCTCTGTTACGTACACCGCGTTGATGAACAAATGTCCGCTAAGTAACTCACCCTCACCCCGATAGTATTCCACACCCTGTCCCCTATGTCCCTCAGCGCCAGTCCCGTGATCTTCAGCGCGAGCGAGGTGTCCGCCTCGCTATCTGTCCGCTCTGTTACGTGCACCGCGTTGTTGAACAAATGTCCGCTAAGTAACTCACCCCGATAGTATTCCGCACCCTGTCCCCTATGTCTCTCAGCGCCAGTCCCCTGATCTGCAGCGCGAGCGAGGTCTCCGCCTCGCTGTCGTCGTGTTCGGTCCGCTCTGTCACGTCCACCGCGTTGTCCGGACAAATGTCCGACGGTTCGGGCGGGTAGTCGGTATTCACGAAGTCTTCGGAATCTTCGCAGTCTGAGTCCGAATTTTCTTCTAAAATATGAAAGAGATTCAATTAATTAAATGATAGAATAGAAGGTATGATTTTGTGAGTTGGCCACTATTTTTTTACCAGAAAAATAAATTGTGGCCGGTGCAGACCTTGCGACCTTAAGCTTGAGGTCCGTGGATGGGTGACCATCTTCACGTACCGAGACTCCTCCGTGCCCCGGAAAGCACGCTAAGCCGTTGGTTTCGGCTATCATTCGTGGATCTTTGACAGTCGTTACGGGTCGTCAGAAGCCGGAAAGTCTGACAACCAGTCTTACCAAGGGGTATTGTATTACCCAGTTACTGGGTTTTGGAGGTCAGATATGCAGTCGCTCCATGTAAAATACTGTTATTCAGCTGCATCCGGTTAAACTGGAAGCCGACCACAACATAGTTGGGAAAAGGCTAGGCAGATTGAATTTGAACTTAGAGGGGTTACCTTAGCGAAAACTTACTAAAAACGAACTCACCTTTAAAATCCGGGTTAGCAGGATTCGTAGTCGCCGGCACATATAAATCAGCCAACATATAGTGCGAAGACGCTATAATTTGAGGATATCTCTCCACTTTCAGCAACTCTATGACATGTTCCAACAGCTGCCGGACATGTTTCGACCTGTTTGTCATACGCATGTTCCTAGCCACTCTGTACAGCAACATAGCCACAGGGGTAGTGAACGGATTGTCTAAACTGTCAGGACATAGTGACGTCAAATCGTATAGTTTAACTACGTCATCATGAGGCCCTTTAAAAAGCCAGTAAGTATGTCCAGCTTTCGTCGCATTCGACTTTAGGAAAGATAATATATTTTGAGCAACATTTCTGATGACTTTCGGCGAGAATTTCGAATTTTCCATGTTTGGGAGATCCTCAGTTTTCATCGGTTCGTATTTTTGTACGATTCCATCTATGTGGTAGCACATTAGAACTTCAGGAACGTTGCACATGAGGTTGTCTAGCCAGTAGTCAATGCCAGTAAGCACGTTGATGGGCTCGCGTGCGTCTCTTAGCCGTAGACTAACGCAGGGTCGGTCTTTGTCGCCGAAGATTGGGAGGTCGCTTCCTATGAGCATGTGAATGTCCTCGAAAGTCCAGAGGACGTTGCGGTTGTAAAGGTGCTCGTTTGGAGGCTCTTCGGCTCGAGTTTCGGGTTCCGGGAGGAAAGGACCTGTGAGGAAATTTTATATTGAAAAGAGTTTTTCTTAAGAGTTTTGTATGATTTCCTAATGAAAGGACAGTTGAAAGTCGGTTTCTGGAATTCATTTGAATTTACTTTGGAAAGATGTGACAGTTTATACACGGTGTAAGTGTAAACAGTGGCAACCTTTTAAGGGGTCATTGTACTCATCATATGAACAACTTTTACTAGGGGACCAAACCTGAAATCGCGGAAAAAAAATCAGCTGTTCAGTACATTTATTTATTTATTTTAAAGAAGGCTTACAGACTAACAAACCAATAATAAGAATAATGTAATATTTAAAAAATAGCTAATAACAAGCCTCCACATATAGCCATGGAAAAAGTCGATAAAAAGAAAATACATACAAGTTATTATAATTATATGAGATAATAATAGATAAGTAAAGTTAATTATCCTTGAAAAAAGACTGTGCCAACAGCCGTCTTAAGGTCGCCACACTGGTGCAGAACAAGTCGACATTAAGCTCCCTAGGAAGTCTATTGAAACTAAGAGCACTTCTAATTGAAAAAACATTTCGCCTATAATTAGTCAATGCGAAAGGTACATTTAACATTGGCCGTTGACGTAATCCCATCAGTATTTATGTTCGCATAATTCGTCAAAATGTAGGGATCAGCTGATTTTTTTTTTCGCGATTTCAGGTTTGATCCCATAGTAAAAGTAGTTAATAATGATGAGTACAATGAGCCCTTTAAAGGTTGCCACTGTTTACACTTACACCCTGTATTTTCAGTGATCTTTGAAAACGGTGGCTTCATGAAAATAATGATTCTGATTTTGGTGGAAACCTATAAAATAGCAAATTTTATTAAACTTTCGATATTTTATCTTAGGATCCGTAAGCAAGAAAGCCGAAGAGGACAGAATATCTGTTGTAATAGCATTCATTTCTTTTTTTTTTCATAGTTTTATGGTGTTTTTTGTTCTTATGCCAATAAAAGCAATAAATAAATAAAATAAGAACAATACATTACGTTTATCAGTGAGGCACATGGTGGCTATGTCAGGCAGGGGCTGCGGCGGCGGCGGGCGCTCGGCCACCGAGTGCGACAGGAACTTGTGCGTCAGCTGCAGGGCCGAGCTCGGCGCCGGCGCCAGCGTCAGCGACATGCGCTCCTAGTACATGACACAGGGGATTAGGAATTTTTGCGTCAGCTGCAGGACCGAGGTCCCTTCCCTAATCTGATTTTGTGACTACTAGTCTCTAAATGGAAAATGATTGAAAACGTCAAAAATAAAAATAAAAAATAACATTGAGGGACGCTATACGGCTATAGCAGTAATAACAATAAAACTTCTATTGTGTCACGTTTACTGTCCTGCAAAGTGTCAAGGCACTTACCTGTTCCGACATGGTCTTCAATATGTTTTCGTAAAAGAAGTCTTTCAACCAGGACCACTCCGACTTCATGAGGTAGTCGTAGACATCGAAGTCGTCCAGAAGAAGGGTGTTCTCCACGCGGTGGACCATCATGCTTACCTACAAAAAATAAGTGAAGATTTGTGATTAAGGCGAAATGGGTAAAAGAAGATATTTTGACGCATTTCGGCTGTACGCAAAATCAATTTTTATCCTAAAAAACTACAAATGACAATGACCATTTAGGCCCTAATCATGTCCAGCCTATTCATTTTTTTTAAATACCCGTCATTTATTCAAACTAGATTTAAGATAATAGTCTAAGGCGAAATGGGTTCTAAAGAAGATATTTTGACGCATTTCGGCTGCACGCAAAATCAATCATTCCGGACCCAAGGCACCCCTGGAGGACACCCCTGGGGGTGCAACGGGAACTTAAATTCGGGCCCATGGCACCCCCAGGTCCTCAAATCACACAGGTCACAAAGGTGTACCAGTGGTATCACGAGTTCTATTTTCTAATTCCCATGAATCCAACAATCGAATAGTGATGGGACAGATGAACAACAGTGACAAAATAATTTCAATAGTCTAATTTTAATATATTTATTTAACGCAATTTCTCCAAAGCGTGGCCTAATGTTATTTCTTTGTTCAGAACTTGCAATTAAATGTGCACTATTAAATCGTCATTATTGATGTCTGCTTGTTTCCGTTTTTTAAGCACTGCAATCAAATTGTGAATATTTTGCAATACGTTTAGTAAACGCATCAGAAACCGTATTTTTATTGATCAAATTGATCAATAAAAATACGGTTTCTGATGCGATTTAATTTGTTGTGGTCTAAAATATTATTCGTCCTATGTGACGCTCTCCAAAGACGCTAAAAATATCAGAGGAATGTACGCTGAGCCAAAATCTTTCTATGTAATTGATGACTTTTTCCATATCGACAGTACATTCGGATTTGATATATTCAAAGGCCTCTCGAATGGTATCAGATGGAAGAAGTGGTAAAACTGCTGTTAGGTCCACAATTCTTCTTTCAGTCATTCTTGTTTTAGAGTACCCCAGAGACTTTGCTTTTCCCCATATATTTCGCGTCCAATGATAGTAGCATCCTTTTACGCTGATGTTGGGAAACAAATGGCAAATCAATTTTTGTCCTCAAAAACTACAAATGACAATGACCATTTATGCCCTCATCATGTCCAGCCTATTCATTTTTTAAATACCCGTCATTTATTCAAACTAGATTTAAGATAATAGTCTAAGGCGAAATGGGTTCCAAAGAAGATATTTTGACGCATTTCGGCTGCACGCAAAATCAATTTTTGTCCTCAAAAACTACAAATGACAATGACCATTTATGCCCTCATCATGTCCAGCCTATTCATTTTTTAAATACCCGTCATTTATTCAAACTAGATTTAAGATAATAGTCTAAGGCGAAATGGGTTCCAAAGAAGATATTTTGACGCATTTCGGCTGCACGCAAAATCAATTCTTGTCCTCAAAAACTACAAATGACAATGACCATTTATGCCCTCATCATGTCCAGCCTATTCATTTTTTAAATACCCGTCATTTATTCAAACTAGATTTAAGATAATAGTCTAAGGCGAAATGGGTTCCAAAGAAGATATTTTGACGCATTTCGGCTGCACGCAAAATCAATTTTTGTCCTCAAAAACTACAAATGACAATGACCATTTACGTCCTAATCATGTCCAGCCTATTCATTATTTTAAGAACCCGTCATCTATTCAAACTAGATTTAAGATAATAGTCTAGAGTCAATCAAAACATAAGTTTAAGATTGAATAAAAATAAATAGTATTTGTAGTTCCAGCACAGAATACATAATAGTACAAGTACAGAACCCCCATTGAAAATCCCCATCAATGGATATTTGTGATCTTTTGTCTCACAATAATTTCCCTAGACGTCAATGGGGATTTGTGGACAAAATGTTCACAAATCCCCATTGATGGGATTTCTAATGAGGATTTGAGGAATAACCCAGCCGTGCGTGATACTCCGCAGAATCACGCACCGTGGAAAGGTAGTTTTAAATGGCAACTTTGGTTGCCAACACCCAAAGTTGAGTGAGAGAAAAAATATTAATATAACTTACAGTTCCGTTAGGCTGATAAGGTAACTTGAGCAGTTTCTTGATACACTCGGCGCCGGAAATGACGTCAACCTCCCCGACACAGTCTGGAAACATGTGTGCCATCCTGAAGCTGTGAGGACAAAAATATTTTTAGTAAGTACTTATAGTCATCATCATCAGGGGGTGACGACTAAGATGACGACTAAGAATTGTATGGGAGAAAAAGACATGCATGTATGGTCAGCAACAGAAGTCGGTTAACACTGCTACTTTTTGACATCATCTACATTAACACAAAATTATACGATAACCTGCTTTTTAGCAATACATTTATACAACATTAGTTTTTGTTTACCCTAAACCCGAAAAGGGGTCATTGTACTCATAATTTTGAACAACTTTTTCTATGAGACCAACTTTGAAATCGCGAAAAAAAATCTGCTGTTCCATACATTAATGTAAACAAAAACTAATGTTGTATAAAAGAGTTAATTTTCTTTTAAATTTACATCTGTTCCGATTTTAATAAAATATTTTTCTCAATAATTAAGATTTAGAAAACACAAGTGTTAATCGAATTTTGTTGCTGACTGTACCACCTCAAAAAAAATTGGATACAGGCAGGAAAATGATGACCGCGTATCGTTAAGCGTAGTGTAGCCCCCTCCAGCTACAAGTACCGAAGACCTGAAGAAAGTGGCTGGGACAGACTGGATGCGGAAGGCGGAGGACAGGGTGTTGTGGCGCAGACTGGGACAGGCCTATGTCCAGCAGTGGCCTGCGATAGGCTGAGTTGATTTAACAAAATTATGATGAGTAGAGTCAACAGCCTGTTTAGTCCTACTGCACTATTATACGCTGTTATAGTATAGTTAAAATCTCGCTGCAGACTTGGTCATAAATCATAATCGGAGTAGGGATGTGCGCTAGTTGTGCGCGCTCAAGGCCATTATCGATAACAGATGATGACGATGACTCAGACGAAGAATTTTAATTTTCTATTTTTAGTTTTATATATACGTTCTTTTGTTTATAGGTATATTTAATATGCTTTGTAGTAAATTTGCTAATAAAATAAAATAAAATGTGTATTTATTTCTATATATATAAAACTATCGATATCACTCATCGACTGCAGTAATGCACAAGACTACGTGTGGGCGTGGCCTGCCCATAAGGCCCGTGAGTGGGAAAGAGAGCGAAACACTCGAATGATTTATGACAGAGTCTGCAGCGAGATTTTAACTATACTATAGGTACAACTGTCTTTTTATTCTAATGTACTACTAATAGGTACTCCTCCCATCCTTATAAGTAAACGTGCAGTAAAGTTACACTCCACGTTTAGTGCGCATTACTTTTTAGGGTTCGGTACCAAAATGGAAAAAGGAACCCTTATTAGGACTCAGTATGTCTGTCTGTCGATGTATGTACAAAGACCATTGCATATCAAGGAGTAGAAACCGGGGGACGCGATAATGTAAGGGAAGACGTGCCCTTAGGATATGGAAGGATTATTAGGAGCCGTACCAGATGTGCATCCTCCGCCAAGCTGTGCTATGAAGTAAGTACAATATTTTACCTCGAAAGTCCTGTGCCCCTAGTCAGTATCTGCTTCAGGCCATACGAGTCGATAGCGGCCCCCCAGTTCGAGGGGGGCATGTTGAGGTCTGTGTTACATTGCAGCCGCGCGTACCCCACCGGGCTCTGGAACGCGGTGTACTTCACTACCGCTGTGGACTTCACGCCCGGGGACGGGCTGCGACTCTGGAAGCAACAATACAAAGGAAATAATAATAAAAACTTCAATGCCAAAATTATTACAAAGGCTCTGTAATGAAATACACGCAGAATAATTATTGAACACTGATTTAATTCCTCACTCCACATACACATACCATTATGATGATACCAGTCAGGAACCACCGCAACTAGACGTTCAGGCGGCGATGGCGGAGGCCAGCAGTGCTACTAGTGCACGGGTACATATAGACACCTTGAGTCTCAAAGATGTGCAGGATGCGTTGACGAACCTCAAGCCGAAGCGATCATCTGGCCCTGATGGTATACCAGCGTTTCTCTTTAGAGATTGTGCTAGAGTTTTAGCAAGCCCGCTGCATTACATGTACAACATGTGTTTAAAGCAGTCCACGTTTCCAGATCGGTGGAAGACTACACGTGTCGTTCCGGTACCCAAGGGTAGGGCAGGTCCAGAGGTCAGCGGTTATAGACCAGTTGCAGTGTTGTCGACGCCGGCAAAAGTTTTTGAAGCCGCTATTCAACGCTGCATACAGGGGCAAGTCCGAGCGCAACTGTCGGACGCGCAGCACGGCTTTCGACCGGGACGCAGCACTTCCACCAACCTGCTTAACTTCATGGCACAGGTTATTCCGGCAGTTGACGCTGGTGTACAGGTAGACGCGGCGTACTTTGACTTCAAAAAAGCCTTCGACACCGTGGACAATGATGTCTTATTAAGGAAGCTGGCAGATGTAGGATGTACTCCACACTTGCTGCAGTTCTTTGTCAGCTATATGAGGGACCGCCAACAGTACGTTGACTACAATGGGTGCGAGTCGAAGCCGTACTTCACCAGGTCCGGAGTAAGCCAGGGTTGCAATTTGGGGCCTCTTGAATTTATTATAATGGTAAACAGCTTACCGGAGGTCGTCAGACATGGCTCATGTTTATTGTTCGCAGATGACCTCAAGTTGCTGCTCGAGGTAAGGGACGAGTCTGACTGTGAGCGACTCCAGGGTGACATTGATAGGGTGGTGAAGTGGAGCCATGACAACAAGCTGTACTTCAACATGTCCAAATGCTCGGTAATATCCTTTAGTCGTGCGCGCACCCCTGTCCGCTATGAGTACAAAACAGAGGCGGTACCCATGCAGCGAGTAACGCAAGTGCGTGATCTAGGGGTGTATCTCACTCCAGATCTTACGTTTCGCGAGCATATCATTAAGATATGTAAGAAAGCGTACAGGAACCTTGGCTTTGTACTCAGGCAGTCGCAGGGGTTCACTAATATTACGACTATTAAGGTATTATATGACGCTTTAGTCAGGAGTCACTTGGAGTATGGTGCTGTCATATGGGCTCCACATGAAGCCAAGTACTCTGTCATGCTGGAGCGCGTACAAAACAAGTTCACGCGTCACTTGTACTGCAGACTGTACGGGGTTTATCCATTGTACCCGCTGATGTACCCCACCCTGTTTGTACTGGGCATGGTCGGGTACAATGAATTGAGGGTGCGACGGCAGTTCACTCTTGTCGTCTATTTAATAAAATTACTCCGGGGCAAGGAGCACAACCCAGGAGTACTTCAGTGCTTGCGGTTCTCTGTTCCAGACCGCTACGTGTGGAGGCGGCGGCGCCCGCCACTGCTGGCTGTGCCAACTGCCAGAACTAACCTGCTGGCTAAAGCACCTCTCACGCGAGCAATTCGTACTGTTAACGGAGTTCAGAATAGGTTGGACATTTTTTCGTGTTACTTTAGTGAACTTGCAAAGGTAACATTAAATATAATATGTTACGAAACCATTAATTAGTGTAATTTTAGGTTTATTGTTCATTTTGTGTTTAATGTTTCTTTTATTGTTTACTTTTTAATTTTTGACTGTAAAACATATTTAAGTTAATTTTGTATATGGTTACTGGTATCGTTTTAGTTATCTGTAATTTTGTAATAATGTACTAGTGTGTAATTGTTAGTAATGAAAGGTTATTTTAAATAGTTAATAATTATTACGAGTAGTCTTAGCTGTCGCATTAGGTTTCTAACCTGTAATGATAGTATAAGAGTTTTAAATAAATAAATAAATAAATAAATAAATAAATAAATGATACTATGTTGACATACCCTCAGACTTCACATCTCTACTTCTCTCATCTCTCTTCTACTTCTCTTTCCTTCTAAGAAAACAATGCCAAAAGATTACATTAATAAATGAAAAATTTGAATTATAAATAAAAACCCGCCAAGTGCGTTTCTAACCACGCACGAGTGCATTGTGCGTGGTTCGAAACGTTATAGTTAGTTAAGACGTCACCTATTAAAATATGTGCGTGTGAGTCGATAATAATATCATGGCGTCGTGTAGCCCTAAAATTGAACAGTGCCAGATAAAAATCCTGTCCCAAGTCCGCACACTTCTTTAACAAATTTTCAACTGTCTGTACTGTTCTTTCGCTTTTACCGTTTAACTTTTGAGTCGTCTGCCCGCATTCCATGTGCATGTGTTTTGTAAAACGGAATCAAAAACTGAGTTATTTCCACCTACCCTCACATACTAATATGATATTATGTTGACATACCATCAGACTACATAATATGTATACTACAGGCCGCTAACTGTGCAACTAGGCAACCTACCTATATCTTGGTCTCATTTAAAGATTTATTTTAAAAACATGTTCAGTAATAAAAAGTGAAATAGAGAATGGAGAATATTTCGTTTGAATAAGATGTAGGTAAATGGAAATGTTTGATTATGGTGAAAATTTGTTCTAACAAGTAATTTTATTTTTATTTTTATTGAAATGTAATGCATGGGAGACAAGACTATGGATGCTAACAAGTAAAGTGCTATAGGGCGAAGCGCGGCCTTCGACGCGCTATTTATGTACCGCCGCCGCCGCCGCCCGCTACCTATGTCCCTATTTTTTTTTTTTTTTTTTGAGGATGGGAAATCATCAAATAACTTCTCCCGCTCTGGGTGGAGCGGAAGGGCGTGTCAGACTTTTACTGACTAAAACCCACCCGTTTTCCTTCAGTTGCCTATGCCAGGGCCACGGTATCTTTTTTAAACTACCCGCGACGCTCCTATGTCCCTGCATTTTAAATCTGTAATATCTTCGAAAATATTCATTTAAATTACATGCTGTAAAGGGCCATATTGATCTATAGTAAATGCACAATTTATTTAAGGTACTTAATTGGATAAGGATAAATATGAATGGATATTGCTTAAAATCGCTTCGTAAATAAGCCATTATTTCTCGTAAAAAGTAAAGGATAAAAAATGGTTATTGTGGGTTATCCCTAAGAGATAGACATATACCATCGCGGACTTTTTTGCAGAACTTTTTAAGGCGTACAATACTGTAGTACATTATTTTGATCTATCTCGTAGGGTTCAGCCAGCGCGGCAGCGTTTGCAATGTAAGCGCAAAAAAATGTGTTTATTTAAGACATCACATTAGAAACCTCTAAAATTATCAGTGTTTCTCTACTATATTATGCATGTATTATACATATAAACCTTCCTCTTGAATTTCTCTATCTATTACAAAAAAACCCATCAAAATCCGTTGCGTAGTTTTAAAGATCTAAGCATACTCATAGGGACAGACAGACAGCGGAGCGACTAATATGTAGTGATAGTGATAGTGATTTAACCATTTATGTACACACATATTAAAAGGAAAAGGAACAGAAATACAGAACAGAAGGTCGGCTCTTAATTAAGGATCTTAGCGAGATGTTCGCCTATAACCTTCCACAAAAATTGGGCTATCAAATGCAAAAGAAATTTTTGAAATCCGACTGGAAAGTTCCAAAGATTAGCGCATTCAAACAAACAAACAAACTCTGCGGGTTTATTACATTAGTATAGTATATTTGTTATGCCCACAGCAATGGGATATTCTGTAAGATCAAAGATTATCAAACTGTAATTAAAATATGTTTTTCTTCAAAACATTAAAACATTCCATTATATTACACGCATGTGGTTATTTTTTAATAAGGTGATTTTTTGGGTTTTTATGGGTGGGTATTTAGTACAAAACGAGTCTCGCACTTGGCTACTTTTTTTATTTAATAGTCCATAGATTAAGGTTGATAATCATCTACCTAGCTTTTTTCAAGTATTTTGAAGTTGGTTTCCAGTCTTACTCGATACATACAGAAAAATATATTCAATGGGGCATACTCATAGGGTACTTTAGACCCTCTAAAGAACATAATTAGGAGTCAGTGGGTCGTCTTAGGGGGATGTTCTTTACAGAATTTGTTCCTGATTTAATATTAATACAGTAGCTTCACCTGTTATATTCAACCATGTAACTGTTTTTATGTGTAAAGGATGGATCACCATTTTAAAACTCCAGTTAACTAATACCTAAATGATCAGTTTAATTCATGAAGTGAATCTTCATCTTGATACAATGTTTTTGTATAACATCTGGTTTCATAAACACATTACAATTATTATTACAAAGTTATAGTTAGTTCCACAGAAATACCAATTTCTTTATTTTTTTAACTAAACATTTAAAAGTTTACTTTTACAATAGTCTGCGCTAAATGTTTAGGGTGGTTAAGTAAATTCCAGAAATATTCTAGAAAAAATTTCTTACCTTGGTCCGATTTTGATCATTTTCAGTTTCTACTTCTTCCATTTCGAAGATATCTTAACACCTGGATAAAATTTGTTACACAACAGGAACGTGTACGCTTTCAACGCTGATATTAATCAATTCAACGTGCGTTTGGAATTTATTTATTGTTTCTTTTCAACAAGTAACACGATAATATCGAAAGACTGGAAACATCATCATGATGATGATACCCGGCTGATCCTTAACGCTATTGTAATAAAGATCATTTTCGGATCTATAGCGCACTGTAAAAAAAAAGTCAGATGTCAGCTTGACAGCCGGCTGGTGCGTTGCAAGTAAACTAAATTAGAATTTTAAACATTAATTTTACCATGGGCGGGTACTATAAGGGCGAGCACGCACTGCGCTGCGTTCCGTTAGTTCTGCGGCACTGGGCGGGGCCGACAGTAACAAAACGCATGACCGCAGTGTGCGCACTTCAGAGACATTCCATACTTCACCTCACAGATTATGCGGTAGAAAAACGCACCGCAGTGTGCGCTCGCTCATAATAAAATAAAATAAATAAATAAATATCCTTGGACATTTCACACAACGCCATGTAGTCCCAAACTAAGCAACCTGATGTGGTAACGAGATGTCTGATAAACTATATAAATACATTTTTTTTTTTTGTAAATACATGCATAGTATAGATAGAAAAACACCCAGACTCTGAACAAATACTTGTAGGTCGTACAAATATTTGTTTCGTGCGGGAATCAAACCCGCGACATGCTGCGCAGCAGTCAATCGCTCAACCACTGCGCCAACCGTGTCGCCAAATAGATGATACAACCGATAAAAAAATATATGTCACAGGATTGAACAGAATATTCGTGAATATATATTTAAATCATTATCTATATTTAAAACCTGTCTAAGTGTCTACCGACCGCGTCGTCGGTTGCCGGCCGGCCCTACCCGGCCGGGCGCACAGAACATGGCCGGGCGGTTGTCATGTCTTATAGTAGGTGGTGTCATGCATGATGGCCGTCTTGGCCATTACGACACTGCTGACTACTTGCAGCTTAGCCTACCTTATGCCTGGTGCGGTCATGTGGGACCCGCACCCACAAACCTCTAGGAGGGGTTAGGGTGCCGGCAGCCAGTGGAAAAACGATCTAAGATCTAACTAATCCATGCGCCCATAAACCGCCGCCGCCGCCGCCGCTCCAGCACCCTAACTTGTGCTCTTGTGCTCGTCTCGGGCGGCGGCGGCGTCGCCGCTCCGCCCTAACTTGTGCTCTTGTGCTCCTATCGTCTATGGTGCAACAATCAATAAACCATAAACAAACAAGCCAAGCCAAGCCTTGCTTGATGCCGGCGGCAGCGGGCGGCCATTTTTATTACATTTGACGTTTAGCTTTCGTTCGCGTTCGGTTTGGTGGACGTCGTCATTGTATTAATATTTTCCACTGAATTTATCTCCAATTTGTGCTGTTATATCCTGCTGTTCAACCATCGACCTGTATGTATTAGAATCTAAATAATGTTTCAATCAGTATTTGCTAGGAAACTTGTCAAATTCTTGAGTAAATAATCAATCATGAAATGGGCTACGTAAGCATCGTTTTGGGCTTGCACGTTCTTTTGTAACAGTTTCTGAAGCTTTTTATGTCATATAACGGCTTTGCGTACCAGATTCCTAAAGATACATTCATTTTGATACAAAATATACATACATTCGCTGCGGTAAGTAGTGAGTTGGAAAAATCAATAATCTGAGAATATGCTCCATCACCTTGTGCTATATTCTGCCGGCCGGCAACTTTCTACCACTAACCACGGCTTCAAAGCAACTCCGCTCTAAGACGACCCACTGACCATAACGCACTTTACTTTGTGCCCTAGAATCGTAAGATGGCGAACCGAAGACCTCAAAATAACAGTGGGCGTCGCATGGATTTCCAACGCAATGACCGCGGGAAGAACTTCGGGCGCAGCGGAGTCTCACCGTGGCAGGGTGGCGGCCCTGGCGGCGGCTTACCCAACCTGTTACCTCTCTCTGGGGGCTCCACTGAGGCCACCCTCGCTCTTGCAAGTAACATCATCAACCTGCTGCAGCCGCGTCAGAACCCAGTCCCCTCACTCCTCGACATGCCCATTAGACGTGACTTTGGCGGACCCAGCATGGGTCGGTATGACCGAGGTTATGGACCCAGCAGGGTAAGTACTACACTTTATCAGAAAAGAAAGCTGCTTAATAGTATAAAGTATAATGCAATTTTACAGTTTTGATGACCTGTTAATCCAAATTTTCTAAATGTCTGGTATTTTTTTATCTAAATACCAATTCAATAATAAAAAATGTTTTGAGATTATTCTATGCAAATATTCATGTCATTTCCAGCATTAATGTTAAAGTTTTGAAGTAATTCTGTCATCATTTTCATGCATGAAAAAATATTAAAATCTACTGGAGGCCCCTTAATTCTGGACCCCAGAATCTTCAGTTATAATTCAAATAATGTTCATAATCACATTTTAATGACAAACCTGAAGTATTTCAAATTTCAGCACTTCTTCGTGGCTCGTAGAGCCCTGCAGTTTTCGTACTAACAATCATGTTCTGATCAATTCCCTTTAGATGGGCAATCAAGGTAATTTCCGGCGTACGGGAACTTACAATCGCTCCGGTGAGCGTGTCAACAACAATCGTAAACCGTATAGGCCCAATGATGGGCAGAGGCAACAAAACAAGAGTTCCCCGAAAAAGGATGCCGATTCAAAGGCTAAACCTGTTAAGGAGAGGTAAGGAACCCTGAATGTTTCCTTCCGGTGGTGACACCGCATTTCTTGTGCCTCTGCTGAGGTTGAGCCTCACTGCAAATAAGTTTCTGTTAACACCTTACGTTCACCGGCCTCTGAACTTTAGCCGAATTGGCATTACGTTAGTTTCTGCCTCTTTTGAGGTATGAATGCATTTCAATACAAATCTCGAATGTTTGTTTTTACGTTTCAATGAAAATTGTCTTCACCATAGGCAGGTATAAATAGTTATCTGTCTATACTGAAAGTCTGTCATTAGACCTGACACTTGGAGCTTCAATAAAACCAAGGGTGCATCACCCATCACTGGTTTTTGCACCTATTCAAACCTTATGTTTAACGCTTGCTTCTTTGGATTTTAATGGACCGATAAACATTTAATATTTGTGACATTGGTAAGTGTGTAATAAGATGAACTTACAAATAAATATAAAGATGACATTTTTGCAGTTTCGTAAAGTATTCAAAGTCTTTTTATAATTTTCTTATTATAAAAAACAAAAATTCTCTACCAACTAATTTCAATATAAATGCATGGCAATTGTATTCCTGTAAGTGTAAAACATAATTTCACTACCCAAGTTATTTATCAGGCAATAAAATCTAAATAAATATATCAACCAACAAAACAATTTGACTGCCAAAAACCCCACACACATGACAACGAAAAACAAAGTAACACAGAACAACTTATTTTAAACGCCTCTTTTCTAAATGTATTGCTAGTCTTGTAATAGACAAACATGTTAACCCAATCCAAATAGAATAGACAACTTCAGTGTTCAAAAACAGTTAAAACCTCATTTTTATAAACCTGCTTTTAATTTACCAGCAAAGCATCCCGCACTGAGACTGATGACAAGAATGATGCTGAATCTAGCGAGAATCAGGAGAAGGGTGAGGAGACCAGTACCAAGAAGGAAGCCCCTAAGACCAGATACGATGACATCAACCCTCAGTTGCTGAAATGTCATATCTGTAACAAGAGCATGTGGGATGGCAGGTCTTTTGAGAACCATCTGAGTGGGCGTGCCCATGCTATTATGATGACCAAGACTGCGGAGAGCTATGCACTCACTGCTGATACTATGCGGCAGGAGTTTAAGGTGAACATTTTTTTAATTTATTTGTAGTAAGTTTTTCTCTAGGAATTTTCTAATTTGCCACAAGATTGTAACAAAAGAATGGCTTTTGCAAAGTGGGTCAATACTGACTGATTTAAGAGAAAATACGTCAGGAGTTGCTTTACACAGAAGTATATATCCACCAAGTTTTATGTTCAGTGGTTGATACAAATGTTAACCAACTTAGAGCTAGGCCAGTTTTGTAAAAAAAGTGGTGACTCCAACGGATTGCTGATTGACCTGTCTTGTTCATTTATGACGCTGCAACTGTTCACCACCACTTCGCACGCGTAAAATCCGACTGAAAATGGATTTCTTTTTTCGGCCGAAAACTCAATTCGGCCGGATTTGTTTGCAATTTCGGATTTGATTTGTTAATAGATTTTTCTTTGGTAAAAGTAAAAGAAATGCTGCATTCACTTATCATGATTGAGAATAGATTAGCATTTCTTTAACTATTTTAACTTAAATCACATACAACTAGACACAATAATCAATCTGATGTTATATGCTAGAAAGAGTTAAAATTTTTCATTTTATCTATCAGTTCTCTGAATAAATGAATTAAGTCATTTGACTGCCACTGCGGACAAACCGCAAGCAAACAATAGATTTTCTACTGTGTCTGTTGTCTGGCAGTGAACGTGAAAGTATAGATTTGCAGTCTCTTAGTTTTTAAAAACGAAAATTGGTGGGTAATCGGCCGAAAAGGAAAACAAAATTCGGTTGAACTCTACGCGCGTGCGTGCCTTTACAAAATAACCAAAACATTCCTTTCCCCGCCAGATTCGCGAAATGAAACGCACCCGCAAGGCCGGCCAACAACCTGCGCGTGACTTCTACTGCGCCATGTGCGACATGTACGCAGCCGATGGTGCCATACATCGCACCACCGTAGGCCATCGCAAGCTCAAGAAGTACCTCCATCCGACCTGCACGTCCTGTCATAAGGAGATGCCGACCAGGATCGAGTTGGATGAACATCGGCTGACTGCGGAGCATCTGAGGAATATGCAGGATAAACAGGAGATTGTTACTAAGCCTAAGCCCGAAGGTGAGTTAAAGATGTCTGTCTTTGAGAATCAAAATATAAAGTCGTGACGGTGCACAGGGGAGAATGGACGAAGAAAACGTGTTGCCCTCCCTGTGTTATGTGACCTCTGGTCATGTTGGACCTGCAAACATGATCAGATCGTCACACCATCTTCGCATCGGTCTATCCTGAGGATTCCAGTGGGTGACGATCTTTGCCCATCTCTTAGTGTCTAAACACACTATGCCGAAGGTACGCGACCGAAGTTCCGCGGCTGATTTTACGATCCGACATATTCGGCTGATATGACACACCATAAGTGCCGATCCTGCTGCTCCCCGCCCCGGATCTTCTTCGGCAATCGAACCGAACTTCGGTCGCGTATAATGTGTGCTCTACAGAATACGTTGCCGCTGAACTTAGGCCTGACCGAAGTTCGGCTGTACGCTATAACGCAACGTAATTTCGGCATAATGTGTCGTCGGTAATTCAAATAGCATTGCAGGCGTAATCATGCCGAACTTCAATCGCGTACCTTCGGCATAGTGTGTTTAGACACTAAGGGTGCATTCGTCATGCGACGTAGCCAGGCCGCTCCCCTTCAGCCTAGCTGTTTTTTCTTCAACATCTGCTAGTTGTGTTATGGAGCGCAGGGTGGTGTTTCTAATCCAATCTGAATGCTTGACGCCTATTATGCCGCACTCCATTATACCACCCGTCAATATACCAACGAAAACATAACTCAGTCTCTGTATTATCCCACTGCACACAGACACATAGCTTTTTATAGGATAAACAATGTTTTCAGCCTAGCCTTATTGTAACTCCAGTATAATGTTTGCTCCATTCATCAAACACATAGTCAACTAACACTGCAATTTCTCCCCAGTGATGGTGATCTCAACGCTCAACATGGAGCAGCTGTATTTACGTGAGGACAGGCAGCGTCGTCGCCGCACCGGTGACAAGCAGGAGACTGAAAAGGATGCTGAAGATGCAGAGATGAAGGATGTAGAGGGAGATGGTCAGGTTAGTCAAAACATACGTAAAATGTCACTTTTGCCAGGGAGTTAAATATTAATGAGCCAAGTACAAACTGAAGAAGCCGACAGAAGGATCAAATTGGGTTGGGCAGTGTTTGGAAAACTTTGTCAAGTCTTTTCGTCACCCATCCTGCAATGTTTGAAAACCAAGGTTTTCAACCAGTGCACGGTGCTGAAACGTGGACACTGACAAAAATTCAAGGTGGCTCAGCGTGCTATGGAGCGGGCTATGCTCGGAGTTTCTTTGAAGGATAAAATCAGGAATGAAGTTATCCGGAAAAGAACCAGAGTAACCGACATAGCTTGCAGAATAAGCAAACTGAAGTGGCAGTGGGCCATGTTAGTCGACGGACCGATGGCTGGTGGAGCAGACAAGTCCTGGAGTGGAGACCACGTATCGGTAAGCGTAGTGTGGGACGCCCCCCAGCTAGATGGACCGACGACCTGAAGAATGTGGCTGGGACGGACTGGATGCGGAAGGCGGAGGACAGGGTGTTGTGGCGCAGACTGGGAGAGGCCTATGTCCAGCAGTGGCCTGCGATAGGCTGAGTTGATTGAGTTCAACTCAATAGAGAGTACAAACTGCAGTAGAATTTTTTCCCACTCTTGAAAATCTCGACTTTTATTTCTCTCGCTTCGGCTCAAACTAAATGTACGAGAATTTTAGCTCATCCACTGGTAAAAAGACTATCAGTCAATAGTTTGGTAGTTAGTAGGGATGCATCGATATACGATACGCCTTTTTGCCTACACGATACTGATGCCGATTCGGTTATTGAATTTAAATGAAAGTAAAATAAATAAAACACAAGTTTGGTTAATTTTTAGGGTTCTGTACCAAAATGGTAAAAAAAGAACCCTTAGTGACTCAGTCTGTCTGTTTTGAAATTATTATACAAAATTACAGACTTAGAATGAGATTATAAGTTATTAAAATTAATAATAATAAGGTTAATGGTGTTAGTAATTAAAATTAGATTTTTATTTTAAAACAAAGTATTCTCATGTTTTGCGGAGATAGGCGATTTCGCAAGTCTGTTTGAATGAGACTTATGAGTCCTGCGGTGGTAAATAGTCAGAATGACGAGCATGAATGTATTGTGCACCTTACGGCTGCGCCAAATAGGCCCAGTTCAGCAAAGATGCCTGACGCTGGTTTCTATGACATATTAGTCCTCCACTAACTCCACGTCAGGATGGCAACCAACCGATTATCTTTAAAGTTAAAATTCGCGAGCACATTCGTAAGAAGTTGACAGTATCATCACAACGTTAATGTTTTCTCACGTCATATTTGTTTTAGTATATTCGTGGATTTATTTGTGCACAAATACAGGGTGTTTGGAAGGTGGATGCAAAGCCTTAAAGGGGAGTTAATACAGACCATCTAGAACATTTTGAGCCATATTTGTCCTAACCAAAGTCTGATATTTATTTTTTTAGAGAACTTTTACGATTTTGGTACCAAAATCCCAAAATTTTCCAATTAAGGCCTAATAACGCAAAGATTGAGTGAAAATTTCTATTTTTTTAAATTTACTTTATTGGCCTAATGTGTGTTTAATGGTATGAAATCATTTCGAAGCACCGTATTTACTAAAAAAATAACTTTCAGACTATTTAAAATAAAAAGAAAAAAAAATTAAAGAAAAAAAATGGATTTTAATTGACATTTAAAAAATAAATAAAATAGCTACAGGTGTTCAAATAATTTTAAAAACATGCTGAGTTATTGCTCTTTTTTTTAAGGTATCATTTACTTAGATAGCTTTACAATTTTTGAAGTTAGGGTGCCTGAACCAGTTAAAGTCGATTTTAAGGAGTAAAAAAAAAGACAGTTTTTGATTTGATTTTTTAATTTTGATGTTCAAAATGGCTTCCGCCACAGCGTATACATTTACGACAGCGATTTCTAACTTCTGTCGTGGTGATTTTAAGCTGCATTTCTTCTTTCATTGTTCTGAAAGCTGCTTCTATTCTTTGAATTAGTTCTTCTCTTGTTGAAATCTCAGTTGTGTATACGAGCTCCTTTGCCCGTCCCCAGACAAAAAAAACCAACGGCGTCAGGTCGGGCGATCGCGCGGGCCAAGGAATGGGCCCATCTCTACCTATCCAGCTGTCTGGAAAACAGTTATCAAGATGTGATGATATACAAAACGATCTCCCAACACTCCTGGATGATGCGGAAGTACCCATTTTAAATACGGACAGGCCAATAATTTTCCAACAAGATGGATGTCCATCTCATTGGACATTGATTGTCAGAGAACATCTTGATAACTGTTTTCCAGACAGCTGGATAGGTAGAGATGGGCCCATTCCTTGGCCCGCGCGATCGCCCGACCTGACGCCGTTAGATTTTTTTGTCTGGGGACGGGCAAAGGAGCTCGTATATACAACTGAGATTTCAACAAGAGAAGAACTAATTCAAAGAATAGAAGCAGCTTTCAGAACAATGAAAGAAGAAATGCAGCTTAAAATCACCACGACAGAAGTTAGAAATCGCTGTCGTAAATGTATACGCTGTGGCGGAAGCCATTTTGAACATCAAAATTAAAAAATCAAATCAAAAACTGTCTTTTTTTTTAACCGACTTCTAAAAAAGGAGGAGGTTCTCAATTCGGATGTTTGTATTTTTTTTTTTTTTTTTTTTTTTTTTTTTTTTTTTTATGTTTGTTCGCGCATAACTCCGTCGCTTGCCAACCGATTTGAAAAATTATTTTTTTGTTGGAAAGGGTATACTTCCCAAATGGTCCCATTTTTTTCAAAATCCAGTTCTGATGATGGGATCCTGGAGAAATCGAAGGAACTCTTCAAATATTATAGGCACACCTATAGCGGTTTGGGTATTTTTTATAGTAGCTTGTGCATTTGCTCTCGGAAAGCACCACTTGGTGAAGTGGAACTGATGATGAAGACCACAGATGGCTACCGGAACTACTCAATGATAAATATTTCACGGGTTGCGATTCGATTACTTTAATATGGTTGCTAAGCAATTTCCGCTCGTCACACAATGCGTGTGGTGAGTGGTTGTTGAGGAGTTCTCCTGGTTCTTACCAGCAGAACTCCTCAACAATTAACGTCCCAGCATCGGGAAAAGCAATATTTTGTAACATGTGATGAGCAATTGACATTAGACTATTGTAACTTATACAAATTATAAACAGACCCACTAAAAAGCGAGAAATAAAAACTTTTTAACAAAAAAAAAAACCGACTTCCAAAAATCACTACAAAGTGAAAAATAACTTTGATTTCGGAAGTCGGTGGCAAAAAAAAAAAAAAAAAATAAAAAACGAAAGACACCGACTTCCGAAATCAAAGTTATTTTTCACTTTGTAGTGATTTTTGGAAGTCGGTTTTTTTTTTGTTAAAAAGTTTTTATTACTCCTTAAAATCGACTTTAACTGGTTCAGGCACCCTAACTTCAAAAATTGTAAAGCTATCTAAGTAAATGATACCTTAAAAAAAAGAGCAATAACTCAGCATGTTTTTAAAATTATTTGAACACCTGTAGCTATTTTATTTATTTTTTAAATGTCAATTAAAATCCATTTTTTTTTCTTTAATTTTTTTTCTTTTTATTTTAAATAGTCTGAAAGTTATTTTTTTAGTAAATACGGTGCTTCGAAATGATTTCATACCATTAAACACACATTAGGCCAATAAAGTAAATTAAAAAAAATAGAAATTTTCACTCAATCTTTGCGTTATTAGGCCTTAATTGGAAAATTTTGGGATTTTGGTACCAAAATCGTAAAAGTTCTCTAAAAAAATAAATATCAGACTTTGGTTAGGACAAATATGGCTCAAAATGTTCTAGATGGTCTGTATTAACTCCCCTTTAAGGCTTTGCACCCACCTTCCAAACACCCTGTATATTATTTATTCCTCAATTTTTCGTAATTACCTACCACTGTTTGTCCCTGCATCACCCAAAGCTTGAAAGGTAGACAATGCCTAGGGAACTAAGTCGACGATCGCGCGGACGTAAAAATATCACGACGATATTTTTCCCCGCACTGGATTTTCAGCGCTCTGCTTAGCGCCGAGAGTTGAAAATCCAACAGTGTGTTTTTTCGACGCGCCAGAATGCACTCTGTTGTTCTTAGGTTGGATTCTCAACGCTCGGCTCAACAACGAGAGTTGAAAATCCAGTGCGCGATAAAATCCCGCCGCGATATTTTGACGTCCGTGCGAACGTTGTCTAAGTCCGCCTCTTTACGATTGTGTGCTTGAAGTATTAAAATATATACTTAAATAAACCTCAAAATGTAATCATCCTACCAGGATGATGGAGTGAAGAAAGAGGGAGACGGTGAAGCCAAACCGGAAGCTGAGGAGAAGAAGAACTCTATTGATCAGGAGAACACTATCCTGGATTATAAGGAGGGCGATGATCTGCAGGGAACCACCCAGGACATGTTCCCGGCTTACAGGTGGGTTCTAATAATGATTATGATACATCCCATAGTGATTTTGGCTATGGTGACCTTTTTTTTTTGTGACTTTATCACAAAGTAAATATACCAGTACTTCATGGTTATTATTAGTAATGTCACTTTTTTATGTGTAGGGTACAGTCATTAATTAAATATTACTCATCATTTAAATTATGATAGAAATGATGTGTCCAGATTTGGGTTAGGTTTTATTATTTTTCAATCATTTAACAGTATGGCATTTTAACAGCAACATTGACTGGAAATAACATGCATGCATACAGGGTGTAAAAAGACATCACTAAGCTGTCAACTATGTATACTAAGTAGCTTTGCACAAAAATTATTTCTGGGAAACAACTTTCATTTTTAGGTATAAAAAAAGCATTTTTTTATTACGCGCAATGTAACGCGAACCCAGGCAAATGGAGTTAAGACCCGCCCCTCGCTCTACGGTACGCGTAGGTACTTGTCGGATAAAGTTTAGTAATAACACTTGGAATACGTTTTAGTAAAAAAAAAAAAATGCGACTTTGATCTTCAATATGTCCAGAACCAGTGGATTCCCAGGTAAAGTCTAGCGGGAAAAAACGATCCAAATAATGTGTAGAATATGAATATGTGGGTTTCGGCTTCGGCAAGTGTCTTTTTAAGTGTGATTTTTTTAGTCTTTATTTTGTTTTGAATAATGAGTATTACCACAGTTTAATACAGATGGGACACTCCGCAAAATCATTTAAATAAAAAGCGACTCTTGCTACGACACAATAAAGTGCAATTCAAGTCGCACAACGCATAATACCTGCAGTTATATACACCTACAAGTTGCCTCTCTTTCTATCGCGTAACTCTTATACCTTCTGACTCGTTAGGGTTGTCTTCTTTTACGACGCGGCGCGTGAGTATCGAACTACCGTGCGAGCCGGCCGGTGCGCGGCACCCCACACTGAATTGACTCAGTGAGATGAGCTCGCCGCGTACTTGTAGCTTCATACCTAAACTGTGGAGTGTCCCATCTGTATTAATCTGTGGTTGTACCTACTTAAGAGCGGTCTAGTGTAATGACATCATAACATATGACGACCTTATCTTCCCCCCAACAGCACCGAACGCGGAGTAGGCGGGTCATTCCTCTCCGAGTTCCGCTGCGTGCAGTGCAGCCTGTGCCGCAAGCTGCTGGACACCGAGGAGACGGCACAGGTGCACCTGCGCACCTGGAGGCACCACCAGCTCTTCACGCGCCTGCTGGCTGAGAAGAGCGGCACTCAGATGGTACGTACCAGTACCACATGTCATTTTATACTAACTAATATGTTTACAGCCAAACAGATTGAGTAACATCGTGTCAAATTTCTCATCAGTGCTCCG
This sequence comes from Cosmia trapezina, assembly GCA_905163495.3. Taxonomy (NCBI): domain Eukaryota; kingdom Metazoa; phylum Arthropoda; class Insecta; order Lepidoptera; family Noctuidae; genus Cosmia; species Cosmia trapezina. Next base: position 3,907,545 of record LR991041.1, on the reverse strand, counting down.
AAAAATGTGTACTTTATTTCGATTCCCTATTCATACTTTACTTTGCTTATAAAAAATCGGTTAATAAATAAAACTGCAGATTTTTTTTAGAACCAACGAAAATTTTGACTGCTGGTGAGTCTAGAACCATGTACTGAATTCATGGTAAAAGTCTGCGCGTCGGTGTCTCTTATGTATGGTGCATCCACACTCTCCAGGAGGCAAGATGAGGCGACGCGAGCGCAAGAGTGTGGGTGGCGCCCTCGCCTCCTCTCGTCGTCCCTCGCCTCGCCTCACGCGCGCTCCGCTCGGTGTCGGTTTTCTAGTGTGAGTACACCTGACTGGCCCCAACGAGATCTATGATAGCTGTGATAGCTTTTCATAAAGACATTATTTTGTACCTAAAGAAAATAAATAAGATTGTAAGGTACATAATAGTATCAAGCTCCTAACATTATGGTATGATATAAAAGAGTAGTATTTTAAAAAGGGCCCGCTGGCTGGACGCTTGTTTAAATAACGAATATCTTCTGAAGTATAGCTCACAGAAAGTCGAAATTTTAGATTTGTAAGGCACATAATAGTTTCTAACTCCGAGCACTATTGTGCGATCTGAAAGTATAATAACAATAAAAATGATCATAAGGTCATTTAATCAAAAAGTGTCGAGGTATAAAATATATCTTATAACGCGAACCCTTTTCTAACCGCTCGCGCCACAATCCGCTCGTCCAATAAGGTCGAGTCGAAGATTCTAGAAGGTTCTAGAAGCTTCGAAATAAATGACGCGCAGCCTTGTCGTTGACTTTTAGTGAGACGTATGTCAACAGTCAACTAGGCTGCGCACATTTTTTAGATACTAGGTCTTCGCCCCCGACTATTTATGTTAAAATCTTATTAATTTTCTTTAGGTAAAATATAATGTCTTTATGAAAAGATATCACCTGTTGACAGATCTCGTTGGGGCCTGTCAAGTAGGCTCACACGGTTTTTTAGACCGGAGTCAAAGGACGCCAACCGCGAGGCGAGCGAACCAACCACTCTCGCGCGCGCTCACTAATTTTGTTGTTACCTGCTGCAGAGCAAGGTCGCGCGCGTTTTTTTTTATCATGACGGAGTGGAGTAACGATTTGTATCTCTCTAGAATTGTATCAAATGGACCTACCTAATCATTTGCAATACAAAGAATCTAACATTTGAATACTTATCTATTTTTAGCCTCACCCGTACCCGATAACTGAGGAGTCGGTAACGAAGAGAGAATATAGAGTGCGCGGTTTATTTTGGTTCAGCAAATCTGCTTACAAACGTCAGGTAAGACTTCCGTGGGTTACGACACATGCGACCTACACGACAAACACTATGAAAATGTATGGATTTGCTTCCAAGTCTTTTGAGATTAGCGTTACCAACCATTCGGTTTTTTTTTTTCTTTTTTTTTATTGCTGAATGGGCCTGCTCTTGACCTTAATGTCAGGACATTTCACATTTGGAATGGTAACCCTACTTGCGACATAATATGAGTAACGAAATAGCACCGTACATTATAATAGTGTTTAGTATTGTTGCATCAGTCGCGAGCCACTGAAGTCTACCCAAAGACATACTGAAACCAGTAGATTTATCCCCAAATACTCAAACAATACTTAACTTTAAAACGCTCTTCCTGATTGTATACACATGACTACATTTCCAGTATAAGCTGATCTCACATTGTATAGGATTTCCGTACAATGAGAGGTCAGCTTAAACTGGAAATGTATAGCTTGATATGTGTATCACAAGTTCACAACTTACTAAAAATACATTTTTGCGCTAAACAAAATTTAAATAATTGTTTGAAAATGACAGAGACTGAATGATGCTTTAAATATAGCTTAAGCAGCATAATCTGTTTATAGTGTTTCCACTGCTGGGACACAGGCCTCTCTACGAGAGGGAGTGGGCCCTTATCCACCATGCCAGTGGTTGGTAGATGTCACAAGTCTTTGAATTTTTGGTCCTAGGACAGGCACAATATTTCCCTTCACCGTTTTGAGAGCAGTGGTGGTGACAACACAAGGCACGCCTAACCCTGCATATAAACCCACTAGTCACTGAATTGTTAAACCCGACAGCGGTGGTAAAAAGGCTGGAGAGGAACCACCTTCTATAAGTGGGAGGCGCAGCACTGGCTGCTCCACCACAACGCCATTTGACCATGGAACGAATTCGCCTATGGTCTAACGACCGATTGGAAATGGATAAAAGTCGTGATGAAATTATTTACACAAAATAAAGCACCTGCCGGGGTTCGAACCCACAACCTACAACTCATAAGTCGGGGCCGTTACCACTGGGCCACCACTGCTATTCTGTTTTAAATATGTTTAGCGCTAAATGTATTTAGTGATTTTATGGTCCAAGTGAGCCTTAGAATTTAGTTGCGTTCAGAGTATTTGGCCGTTAATGTCTTCTATAATATGCTGCCGGCTACCAAAGTACACTAGGCACGCTTTATTATATAAATGTTTTTGCATGTCAAAAACGTTGATTGTTTATTTTGGTAATCAAAAGAATATAGTCTCAAATTAAATTTGTAAGCGAAACTGCAGAGATGGGTATTGATATCTAAACATGATAAAACAATTTAAAAAAAACCGGTCAAGAACGAGTCAGACTCGCGCGATGTACTGATGATTCTTATGGTTATAATTATGTAAATACATAATTTGTTACTTCGTGAATCATATTTTGATCAAGATTACAACCTGTCACTGACTGGCAAATTGCAAATAAAAAAACCGGTCAAGAGCTAGTCGGACTCGCGCACGGAGGGTTCCGTTCCGATTTCTGAAAAAGTGTGATATTTAGAGACATCATTTTATTTTTCCTGTAATCTTTACTTAAACTTCTATCATATAGAATAATTTCAGATTTTCTCTATGCACACTTCGGAGATAAGGGGGAGGGAACGGTATTTTTTTTAACATTTATCATCAAAAGTCGAAAACTATGCGACCTAAAAAAAAACCGGCCAAGAGCGAGTCGGACTCGCGCACCGAAGGTTCCGTTCCGATTTCTGAAAAAGTGTGCTATTTAGAGACATCGTTTTATTTTTCCTGTAATCTTTACATAAACTTCTATCACATAGAATAATTTCAGATTTTTCGCTTTGCAAACTTCGGAGATAAGGGGGGGAAACGGTATTTTTTTTTACATTTTTCATCAAAAGTCGAAAACTATGCGGGCTAAAAAAAAAAAAAAAATGTTTGAGAATGTGCAAACAGCGTTCTTTCATATGATACCCCACATGCCCTAGTAGCCCCACTTCGAATTTTTAAGACCACCTTTCAGTCCCTCTTGCAAAAAAAATATAAATATTTTTATTTTTTGCAAAATAGTTGGGTAAACGTCATCTAAAACTGTTCCAAATTTCAAGTTGATAGCATTAGTAGTTCTTGAGATATCCAGCTGTGACAGACAGACAGACTGAGTCGTGCCATAAAGGTGAACGTCCACGGGTCCGCACCGGCCGCACCGCACGCACGGCATGCAACGGATTTTGGTTTGCTTTGTATGAATTCCTATAGCACTGCGTCCACTATCGGTACCGCCCGCATTTTCATTTCTTTATACAGACAAACCAAAATCCGTTGCGTGCGGTGCGGCCGGCGCGGACCAGTGGACGCTCAGCTTTAGGGTTCCTTTTTACCATTTTGGTAGGAAACCCTAAAAACTGATTTCCCAACTCATACCCTATAAGTAACTACACTATCAGGTGGTTGTTGACCCCAAAAAAACATTTTATCATGTTTAGATATTGAAACCCGTCACTGTGGAGTTTTGCTGGCCTATTTAATTTGACCTTGTATTTGTTTGACACATTCCGTTGATGTTGAAAGCACGCATCCAATTCTTCCATTTCGTTAGTCTTCGTTTTCCTTAGTATTGATGTGTCCAAGTGCATGAAGAATGTCTTTCCGAGTTTCAGCCTTTTTTTTCTACCAGCTGACTCGCCCTGGCTACAACACAAAGGATTGATATTAATAACTAGCGGACCCGACAGATGTTGTCCTGTCTGAACGATCCTAGAACCCGGCTGCAGCGCCACCTACCGGGTCCAATTGTGTTTTCAAACCATCCAGGAACCAATTGAAAAAAAAACACAAAATTTCATCTAAATCGGTCCAGCCGTTGTTATACCACGATTTAATGTCCGTCTCCTGGTTCTAAGCTACCTCCCCACCAATTTTCAGCCAAATCGGTTCAGCCGTTCTTGAGTTATAAATACTGTAACTAACACGACTTTCTTAATTCTTTCCAAGAACCCCTTAAATCCATGGGCGAAAATTTTAATATTATCCGCTAAGCCGTTTTTGAGATTGGCTCTTTCAAACAGACAGTTGCGGGTGGGTCTTGGTTTCAAATGTGTTTTAGTTACAAGACTTCTAAACCACCAACTTTCGACATGACCATACTTTTATAAACAATTTTGTTTTTCTACTGATTTACAACCATGTTTTACCGATATTGGTGATCAGTCAAATTGTAATACCTAGCAGATATATAGAATTGCTGGGAAGAAAGTCTAAACTCTCACCTGAGAACAAGTTACTGGTTTACAAAGCCGTGATACAACGGGCTGCGCCTGGTGACGGCGACCATCACGGGACACTGCTCATTAAACAAACACTTCCATACAATAGGAATAACGGACAGTCCTCTGTGCAGGGCCTGCATGGAGGCCGAGGAGACAATTGCGCATGTGCTCTTTGAATGCATAGGCGTTACCCAGATTAGAACAGAAACTCTTGGGATACCCCGATCTTTCACAGATGTTCATAATAGACCCAGAGATTTGATTGACTTCTGGAGGGAGGTGGGCTGGTTGGAATAACCCACAAAGGCCGCCATGGCCCACGCACAATGGTCCACATAAAGGACTAAGTGCGGAAACCAAATCCTTAACATTGTGAAGCCGTGATAAAGCTAATATGGACCTACGGGATACAACTATGGGGTAGTGGCTCGCATTCAAACATCAGCACAAGCAATTAAAAGTAAACACTGTAAAGGAGAATATACTGATGGTAGAAATTGCATACAAGGACAGACTTAAAAACCATCCAAATCAGCTGCTTCATCCAAATATCACCAAGTGCCTCAAAAGGCACCAAATCCTCTAGCTGAATAAATAAAGTAATATGTGCGGTGCTCATTGGAGCCCTGCATAACCACTCCATGAACCAAACAGCACATTTGTTTATAGCTGAAAGGCTATTTCAGATACAAATGATGAATTGAAAAGGATTTGAACCCACAATCTCGTGCATGAGAGGCGAGGCTTCTATCCGTCTTCAAGTCAATTTGTATTTCAGTTACACTATTTTCTTGTCAATCTGTGTGTACGTGAAGTTAATTGTGTAGTGTTCACAATTTCTATGTTATTAAGTTATATTATCAATATTGTTAACAGGGAAATGAGAGCAACAAGCGGGCCTTGAACGCTGAAGACTCCAGCGACGCTAAGCGACGCAAGGTGGAGGATGGAGAGGAACAGAATGGACATAATAATGATGAAGAGGAGGTTAAGGGTGAGTTTGAAAGTACAGACATCCGCAGTAGAATCCGCTTATAACCACATCGAAGGGAAGTGACAAATATGTCATACGAAGCAGTCATACGAGACCAAGTCGGACTCGCGTACCGAGGGTTCCGTACCATCATTTATGTAATAAATAAGGGGGGAGACAGTATTTTTTTAAACACTTTTCATCAAAAGTCGAAAACTATGCGGCCTAAAAAAATAAAAAAATTTGAGAATGTGCAAACAGCGCTCTTTAGCTCTCTTTTTTCAGACCATAGACTTACGTATTTGATATTAATTTCAACTTGATACCTCCACGCGTTCCTGTGAAAAAGGGTCTTGACAGACTGACAGACAGACGGACAAACAAGTGATCCTTTATGGGTTCCGTTTTTTCCTTTTGAGGTACGGAACCCTAAAAAAACTACAAATTACTCTATTAAAAAAGTACAGTTACACCCGACAATCAATGAAAATACCTCATTGTCAGACCTAGTTATATGTGCATGCTGTGGTCTCCTATAATTGAAGGAGCACATTTGAAAGAAACTTTCTAATTATTGTAATTAATATTGTATATGTGTATCCTTTGTTGGAGATCCCCAAATAAATAAATAAAAAAGACTGGTTCTTAATTTACCAACCATGAAAGCTAACATAAATAGCTCGGGACAATAAGACTGGTCAGCGAAAAAAATCCTAGTGAAGATTTCTCCAGGAATGTCTTTATTTTATTTAAGCATTAGCTGTGTGAAAAGTCCAAGAAATTGTGAGTGAAAAAAAGACAAAATTCATCGGGCAGTTTAGAAGTATCTTTAGAAAAACACACGCGTATATATACGCCTAGACCTGACACTGTTTTATGCTATATAGAAATCTGGAGATTACGTTTCTAATTAATATTTTTTTTAGATGAAGCCGTAGACAATAGCGAGGAAGTTATCCTGAACAAGGAGGATGGAGAGCCCGAGACGGCGCCTTCCGATGAGCTGGAGAACTGGGAGCAGACTGTCGATGAGATACTTGAAGATGAGAATAATTCTAGTGAGTTTTCACAATGGTTAGCATACTAAATAAGTAAGCTGTAATTCGTCATGGCTCCCTCGAGTAACTGCCAAATAATGTGGCTATACCAAGCCTTTTTTAGGGTTCCGTACCCAAAGAGTAAAACGGGACCCTATTACTAAGACTCCGCTGTCCGTCCGTCTGTCAGGCTGTATCTCATGAACCGTGACAGTTAGGCAGTTGAAATTTTCAGAGAAAATGTATTTCTGTTGTTGCTATAGCAGCAAATACTAAAAAAAAATAATAAAATAAATATTTAAGGGGGCTCCCAACAACAAACGTGATTTTTTGCTCAATATTGGTAACGGCAACAGGTAGACACTTGAAATATTCACAGAATATTTAGTTATAATTATATTCACTTTAAAAATAAATAATTCAATTCAAATAAAACAAATATAAGGGGGGCTCCCATACAACAAACGCGATTTTTTTCTAATATCCTTTCATGTAGGAAACTGAACAACATGCAACATACTTATTGTTTTTTATTCAGAATTTCGGTATATGTACTAATGTCCATTGGTGCAGACAATATGTTCTTGAGTGGAAATGTTTGTAACCTTCCGATGCAACACTAAGCTCTTACTACAACTATAACCTCATTTACAGACGTACAAGAAGAAGCGGCGCCCGAGGCAGAAGAACTGGCGCCCGAGGCAGAAGCACCAGTCGTTGAACAAGAGCCGGAACCAGAGCCAGTAAAGCCACAGGAAGTCGAGAAGCCGAAGACTGCGCCCGCAGTCGTCGACGAGAAGCCCCGGGGTTCGCCCCGCGGGCGCGGGCGCGGCAGGGCCCGAGGCCGCGGTCGCTACTAAGATCTAAGTAGCACTGTTATTATTTTAGTTTCACCGTCCTAGGCTGTACATGCTTATTTTTATTTGGTTGGTTTATGATGACCTACACCTGTACTCATGGGAAACATTGCTTTCCGCAACGTCAACAGTTGTTGGAAACAATTGTTTACCAATAATATGAAGTTTTAACTACACTGTAACATTCTATGTTGACAGCAATATGTTTTCGCAACACCAAAACATGCTTGTGCAACTTTTGTTTCTCATGAAGGACTTATGAAGTGTATTGTCTATGGCTTTATACTCCATTTTTGGTCTCTTTGTGTCAATACATACATCATGTGTTGTGTTAATGTGCCTCGTTTAGCATTTGTGGCATAGGACGATGACTGGGTAGATTTCACAAGGATTGCAAGTGAAATTAAAACGACTACTCTGCCAATAAAACAAGAAATTAACTCTTAATTCATAAAAAAAACTTAAACGCTTATTAAATCTCTTTTAATTAAAAACTGTTTTGTCAATTTCTTTTGAATTATGATTCGAGTTTGAAAGAAGAAAAACACTTTTTTAACTACAATAGGTCTAATAAGCGTTTTGGGTTAATTCAACCAAATTTTTATACCTAGTATAAGTCGTCCCCTTGGAATAAATGTTGAATTTTTGGCAGTTTCTCCATACAAAAACTCTTGGTAACTGTCAGTCGTCAATTTTATTCCATGGATAAAAGTTATCCGACTGGCCAAATTAGCTCATAGTTTTTTTATGAATAATACGGCTAATATATTAGCGGAGTAGTTGAGGATATTTGCTAAGAATCCGCCACTTTCTAGATAGTCTCTGATTATCGAGAAATAAAATAATATTATAATCAAAAAGAATGCGCCGACGCGCGCGTGCGTTTTTTTTTTTTACTGGGGCAGACAGGCTGGATATAATAATAATAATCGGAATTATTTGCAGTTTTGTTCGATTTTGTCAGTTTCTCTTAAGACTGCAGTCAAATAGTTTATCCAAGGTAAGTTTAACATAGAACAAGTATGCTTTTCTTATTATTCTTCACATTTTAGTATGGATAGACCGACGAAAAGATGCTCTGTCCCTGTTTACACAAAAATAATTTGGTAGTGGGGATAGAATGTGCATTCGCTCATTTTTCGTCTAAACCAACCTAACATGTGAAATTACTCGAAAGTGTATGAGATTTACATGTTTAGAATAATTAACACTGGTTTGAATCTAGATTAATATTGCAATATAAAAACAAGTCGATAGTAATGTCATGGGGATATTATTAATGCATTTTATTTTTTACACTTTCATTTCTCTTCTTTTTTCAATTAAATTAGTAGAATAATTATACTTTTTTAGCTATTAATCCTTTAAAAAAAATGTGTAAAATGTCAACCTCTATTCATGTTTACGTGAAGCAGAATAATAATATACCAGGTCAGGGATATTTACGTAAACTATAATCTAATAGGTACCTAATCAATTAAAGAGTAATCTTTAAATTTTAGTAGGTATATTGTATTTGTATACTTTGTATGTATCTTCTTTATGACTGATTCAAAAATATAATGACGTGTATTGTTAGGCAACAATTTTGGGCATTATAATGTGTTACAATTTTACAAAAGATTGGCTGGTAAACACATACCAACATATTTTTTTTTTATATTATTCTATATTATTGTAATGATTCTTCACCAACAAATGGGGCTCTATGTAACTTTTGCTCGACATACAAATTGCAATAATATCTGACGATATATTCGCATATAACTATAAAATAGGTATAACTTATACATTTCTAGCACACTACTAGGCTTGTAATCAAGACTTTATTGTATCTCAAAATTCTTAATTAAAACATAATATTATATATACCTAGAAATTGTAGTGAAATTAGATAAATAGTATAGGCTTCCTTTTTTCTATTAGAAAATATTTATCACCTTCTAGCCTGAACACGCTAGTCGTCTAGGACTAAAAGTTTAGATATTGGGTTCTTGATTTCGCGCATCTTATAAAAGGGTGGATTGTTAATGGTTTGGTAAGAAACCACTATACATTAAATAATGTTTGATTTATGAATAACTAACTGTAATTACAGCTATAAATAAAATATTTTTAATTCAGACATATTTGGCCCATAATATTGTTAGTACAACTTAAAAACTGTGTTAGATTTAAAAAAATAATTAATTTAAGTATTTGCCACCATCTGGGGCCCCGGGCAACACGCACTTGTGCTTGAACCCAGTGCCCCAGAAGGGGGCTGTCCAGCTTGTGGCTGAGCACGTTCAGGGTGGTGTTGGCGCTCCCACGCGTGCGGAACATCAGCGAAGCGATGCGGCGCCGCAGCACAGTGTGAAAGCCGTCTGTGCGCGTGCGCAAACATCGCAAACGCGCTGCAGCAGCGTGGGAGCCCCACCAGCACCCTGAACGCGTACCCCTGCTGCTAAGCCTACCTTTTGTTTGATGTGCGCTGTTTATATCATTCTGTAATTGTGACTATTCAAATAAAAATAATCAGTATAATTATATGCATTGTTTTATTTTATGTATAACTACCTGAGAGGCAATTCTCGTAATTTTAAGAACGTTCGCAGTCTAATCTCAGTCGCAATCTGTCAAAGAAGCCTCTAATTTCCCTACATTTTTGACATTGATTGTCGCTGAGATGACACTGCGACTTGAATTTGAACGTTTTTTAAGTACGAGAATTGGCCTTCAGTTCTGATGCAAACAAGAAAAAAAAATCATCACCGTGTGGTGTGTATGTGGCCTCTTCTAGGAAACCATAGAAAGAAAAGAAAAAACGTTTATTTGCGGTAAACATGACGCAAACTACAACAGAATAAAAAAATATTTTAAAACAATTTGGGGGAAAATATGCGTCACATCTACGCAAAACGGAGCCCCAGCGCTGGTTACAATAGCATAGCATAGCTACAAAGTTACTAAGAAAATGAAATTCTACATTGTAGTGATGATTATGGGAAAGTATAAAGGGGCACAGAAACACTGCTATCCCTTTAACCCTCTATTGCATAGTAAGCCATTATGGCTGTTGAAATTAAATATTTTTTTCTACACTTAGTTTTAATAATAATTAATAAATCTTGTTAGGGCTGTATCAATCACTTGTTCGTGGAATGGAACGTATTTTTTTTGTCTATGGTTAGAGCCATTTGTCAAGATAACCTCCCTTTTTACCGGCGTGTGCGCAGTAAATGGACGAGGCGATTTCTCGTGAGACTTTGATAATCAACAATTATTAGAAAAGGTAAGTAATTTGTGTGTAAAAAATATGAAATGTACAGTTCAAGGGTTCTATTTACTCTAACTAATATGTTTTTCACTAATCTTAGGTTTTTCTGTTTAATTTTCTAAATCTTTCGTGGGAACCATTTTTGGCTTTGTATGCATTTACGGTGTAAAACGCTTGAGCCAGAAATGGCTTTGCATGCATTCACCGATGCTGATTTCTTTATGTCCTATCTTTTCAGAATGCTTCCTTCACGCTTTTATGGCACTAATCGTTTCACTAAATCTATACCCGGTGATGGTTCCATTAGTGATGACTCCGCATCTGACTCCGACGACGACAACATTCCGCTTTCTAACCTTCGCTTACCAAACTCCCGCAAACAACCAATCATTATACCTGAATCCGATTTGGATACTTCCGATGACGAGAACAATATTGTTAATCCTAAGCAAATGAAAACTAAACAAAAGAAAAACCTAAAAGAAAAGATTAACTGGAAATTTGGTAAAATGCCTGCATATGATAGTAATAACTATAAATTTACTGGTACCTTGGATTTACCAGAATGTGTTCAAATGCTTGATTAACCGGCTGATTTCTTTATTTTTTTTTTACCGACGAGTTGCTTGATTTCATAGCTGAGCAGTCTTAATTTGAAATCTGGACAGGTCAATGCCAACAAGCCAGCAAATATCACCAGATCTGAAATAGAACAGTTCATAGGAATTGTAATCTTCACTTCATTGGTCCATCTGCCAGCGTCAAGGAGATATTGGTCTACTACTGTGGGCCAGAATCAAGTGCATGAGACTTGTAATAGATTTGAAACCATCAAACGATTTCTCCACCTGAACGACAATGATAATTTAAAACCACTAGGTAGTACACCAGGTCATGATAAATAATTGATGGCATGTATATGCCTCTGTATGACTTCAAACTCGCCATATCCGAACATTATAGAAAGGCAGGTAAAACCATCACGAAGAAACGTGGCCGACCCAGCACTACCGGTACTCCTGTCCAAGGTACGCCTACTACAAGCAGAACTGCTACGCCTACAGGTCGTAACGAATCTTCAGCACCACTCGTCAAAAGATCACGTAAAGCCAGAGTTCAAGAAGTTCCATTGAATTCAGTGCGATCTGACAGAATCGACCGCTTTCCATTGCACGATGAACGTCGTCAGTTGTGCCAAAATAATTGTATGTTTCGATCGTATATAAAATGTGCGAAATGTAACGTTCACTTGTGTCTCAATGAGAAAAGAAACTGTTTCAAAGACTTTCATGTTGTCTAAAAATTGTATTTCATGTGCATAAAAAGCCAGAAATGGCATGATCATAGAAAGTGCTAAATGCACACAAAGCCATTTATGGCTTTTGATTTTATTTCTTTAAGTACCTAATTTTTTTTTCGTTTTGTAAATCCTTAATTCATCCCAATAAAACACAAATAAGGCAAAAATAATTTTTTTTCTTTAATTCCTGGTAATTCATGCAATACAGGGTTAACAGGTAAGTACAATGCTTGCAAATATCCTTGCACACGTTTTTCACTCTTCCTACTAAAAGTGAAGGAAGAAAATTGTTTTATATAACATTTTATAATCACAACAAAGTAAACTGGGACGTGGCCTCCTTAAACTATAAAAAAAAAGTACTCTGTGACTATAAAGAGCTAGAGATGGGGTGACTACCCAAGTAGGGTTGTAGTAAAAATTGTCACGAAAATTTGGAACTTCTAGGCACAGCTTCTAGGTCGAAAGGTTAAACAAGGGAGGGTGAATTTGGATGTTTTTAATTAAATGCAAACTGAACATGGTTTTGGTAGGCAGTTGACTGTCACCTTGGTGATTCCACACAATTGGTGTCTCGAATTGAACACAGAAAGGGAAATATGCAGGATACCTCCAATCTGTTACACAAGTTTTTTATTACTGGTACACATCAAGCTATACATTTCCAGTTTACACTGACCTCTCATTGCAAGAGGAAATCCTATACAATGCGAGATCAGCTTATACTGGAAATGTATAGCTTGATCTGTAGCCGTGTGTACAAAGAATAGGGAGGTGATGTAGCAAGGAATTAAAAAAAAAACTTATTTTTGCATGTAATTATTTATTAACTTAACCTACATTTTATTCTACTTTTTCTTCATCAATTTTAGCATTAACTTGGTGTCGTTGATTTGTGTTTTTTGTCTTTTTTTTCTTTTTTCAACAGGTTTGGTTTTTGATCTTGTAACTTTTTTGTGGTCTGTAGTTTTGTCCTTTTCTACTTTCTTTGATTCATTTCGTAGTTTTTTAGCTGTTACGTTCTTTACGAGCGCATTGTTTCCACTAACCACCGCTTCTTTTAATAAAACTTCTTTCTGAAACGTAACCTTCTTTTCTGCGTTTATTTTCTTTTTCAAGATTTTGTTCGTTACTGGACTTGATGCTGCAGTTTTCTGGGTTTTAGTGACTTTGTTTAGCGCCTTGAACTTATTCTTGCCGAATTTCACCATTTTAAATTACATTTAATTGAAATTAGAGCACGAATATACGTATACACCACATGCAACAACAGCAACACCCAGTGACAGCTAGTGACAGGCTGATTGACAGATTGACGTTTCATAGATGTCAGACAAATGTCAGTACGTTTAGTTTCACTGGACTGCAAGAGTGGCATAATTTAAAAAAAAATTGTTCGTTGTTCAAATTCAAATTCAAATTCAAATCATTTATTGTGGATCATAGGTTCATAAGATGTTATTAGTTACAGGTAAGTCTGCTATGTCCCGCCATTGAGGCATACAAAATTCATAAATTATAAATAAGTTAAGATAGAATACATAATTATGTCAAATTATCATGCAAAACATTAAAATTAAATTAGTATAATATTTTTAAGTACATAAGTCAAATTACAAATTAGAGTTATAAAATTATTTACCTACTGTGTTGTCATTTAGAAAGTCGCTTATCGAATAGTAACATTTATTTATTAAAAAATCATGTAGTTTTTTTTTAATGGCATTTATATCGCTTGTAGTTCGGAAAAATGATGGAAGTTTATTGAGGATACGTGGGGCCATACAAAAAATGCTTTGATCCAAAAGCTTGGTATTACTGGCTACAGTGCGCAGCTTGTCTGTGTGTCTGGCCCTAGTGCAAAATTTAAATAAGTTTGGATTTGATTTCATGAACATTACAGTTTCATATATGTATACACTAGGTAGAGTTAATATTTTTAAATTTGTGAAATGTGGTCTGCATGAATCCACTTGGCATATGTTGCACATCGATCTAATGCAACGTTTTTGAGCTCTAAAAGCACGTTCTTTTTCTACAGAGTTGCCCCAGAATATGATGCCGTATCGTATGATTGAAGCAACATATCCATGATAGGCAGTTAGTAGTGCAGACTGACTGACAGTGTTCCTCAACCTGTAAAGAGCATAAGAGCTCTGACTAAGTCTTTTGCAAACTTGCTCTATATGTGATTTCCAATTTACTTTGCTATCAATATTAAGACCCAGAAATTTGGTTACTTCGATTTCTTCTATGCAGGTTTCAGAGTATCTTATATTTAAATTGGTATCAAGTTTTACTCGCTGTTTAAAATTCATGATTTTTGTTTTTTCTAGGTTTATTTTCAGGTCATTTTCATCAAGCCATTTTATAATTGTTGTTAAGGTCCTATTTAAGTCAAGTTTCATGTCAGTTCTGTCATTACCAGTAAACAATATAGTACTATCGTCAGCAAATAAGGTCATATGGTGCATTGTAACTTTCGACATGTCATTTATATAAATTAGAAAAAATGGTGGACCTAGAATGCTGCCCTGAGGGACACCGGAAAGGATATTTCTAACCTCAGAAACAATCGTTTCTTCAGTTCTGGTAGTTAAGGAGACTCTTTTTAATTCTACAATCTGTTTTCTGTCACTGAGATATGACTCAATTAATTTGTATACGTTACCTCTTACACCACATGCATATAATTTATTCAAGAGTATGGTATGGTTGACTCTGTCAAATGCTTTTGACATGTCCATGTAAAGCGCTATGGCTGGCGATCTAGTGTCCATATTTAAAAGTACTTTGTGTAAAAAGTTATACATCGCTATATTAACAGATTTATTTTTTCTAAAACCATATTGACATGGGGTAAATATGTCATTACTTTCAAAAAATGGATAGAGGCAATTGTATATGTTTTTTTCGAATATTTTTGAGAAAATGGTTATTATAGCAACTGGTTGTTGTTCGTGGTATTTTTGTTTTATCTAATAAAGTGTACAGTAGCTTATAGGAACAGCTCAACTTGTACAGGGGCTTACTATGAGCTCTTATAGCAGGGCAGAAGTTGAACGTTTCCAGTGAGAAAGAGAGACGGAGCTATATACGACCTATAGCACCGTCTCTCTCTCTCACTGGAAACGTTCAACTTCTGCCCTGCTGTAGGAGCTCATAGTAAGCCCCCAGGCTTGCTAATCGAACCTTAGGCAGATCATGTAAAAGTGTAAGTAACGCAGTTGGAAAAGTGCAGTGAGAGCTGGCCCTTTGAACATCAGACATCAAACTATTTTCTTAGCTAAATAGGAAAAGAATATTCTTTTTGAGGTAGTTTCTCGAAACAGTAGATAACACAGCATTAGGTACAATAATAATATATTATAGTGTTGCGAGCTGTTCGGCAGTAGCGACCCCACGGACCCTATCTCCCGGGAGAAGTCTTGTTCCTCATCTCGGGCTTGCCTTTATTGACCAGCTGAAGTGAACACTGACGAGGAACAGCTCCTACCTCATTCTTGCCTTTATTGGCCGGCTTGAGTGGAGATTCGCAAGAGCAAATATGCTCGGAGGAAGGAAGTATTCCAGTAAGATGCTGGAAGGGATCTTGACCGTACTTTCATGACTGTCCTGATAGCCGTGGAATACCTCTCCACTCCTCAAGCACCTCAGGATATGTTGCCTAGCTCCTTGTCGCTACGTCACTATGTGCTACCGACCGTTTCCGGGGGCCCATCATTGAGAGTGCTCATGTGCAAATCACCCCCTGACATTTTATCCGTGTAGGTTTTGAACTTTGGTCATTCAGAGGCCATAGTCCTTCCTTAGTTCTAGGTAACCAGACATCTTAGCCACCCAAACTCATAGACCAATATCGTTGTTTCCATATCCTGCAATAGTCCTGTCGCAGTCAAATGGTTTAATTAGCCGTATAAGCAATCACCTAGCGTTTTCACTAAACGGCGCCGTTCAACCAGCGGCCTGAATGATATCCAGCCATAGATATCCGGTCTAATACTTCATTTAATGAACTGGCAGGCTGACTAATGATTAGGCCATTTATTATCAATAGGGCCATCTGCTTCTGCAACGTCTACGGCGCTGCAGGAAGGGGGAAGAAAACTGACAACTTTTTCCGCGAGGTGTCGCTGGTATCGCTTGACTCACATTAACTGTCAAATCTATTAAATAAAAAGAGAAGCCTAATCTCTAAGCCTAATCTATTTAATACTTAGAGCATTTATAAATGCTCTAAGATTTAATAAAATAATATTTAATAGAGAATCTATTTAATAAAATTCTCAAGAAATAATGGGCAAATTGGATTTTATTATTCACAGACGCATCAAAAATGGATGGATCTCATTTAGGTTCAGCCGTATTTATTCCTAAGTTTAATGTCGTCTTAAGTTTTAAGAGCCCGCCTGAGTGTTCCATTTTTACAGGAGAATCCCTGGCAATATTAGAGGCAGTAAAATACATAGATGCCAATCAACATCATTTTAATAAATCCTTGATTCTTACAGACTCAGCACTCTCCAAGATTTATTGAAAATTCCCTTTCGCAGCAAAGATAACTCTGTAATTATTCTTAGAATTAAGGAAATTCTATACAAGTTAATTCAATCTGGTCTGGAAACTGTCTTGGCTTGGATTCCGGGACATACTGGCATATTAGGTAATGAAGCAGCTGATTTCTATGCTAAGCAGTCTATCCAGACCGGTTGTTCATCTTTCCGTAACATACCGGCTCGGGACGTCCGTTGCCTAGCTAAACCACGTCTCATGAAGTCTTGGGATGATCTGTATCAAAGATCTAGGGTAATTAAAGGCAAATATTATGGCAGTATTCAACCCAACATTCCAGCTAAACCCTGGTTTGTCAAAAATAAGAAATCAAATAAATTAATTACATCCATCATTATACGTCTCAGACTAGGACATGTTTGCTCCCCAGTGTTTTTGGCTAAACTTCGCATTCGGAATAATTCCCTTTGCGAGTGTGGTATAGAAGAGGGTACACTTGAGCACATATTTTTTTCTTGTCGTAATCTTGCAGTCCCGCTGTATGATATACTCCCCCCTAATTTCCCCAGACCTATTAATATCCCATTCCTCTTAACACTTGTTGATTCCCCATTAATTAAAACTCTCCAAAAATTTATTATATTAAATAACATCAAGCTTTAAAATAGTAATTCTTAGTGATTAATTCGTCGTCAGTTCCATATTAAGTTAATTTGTGTTGTCTGCTTATTGTGCTTTGTGTTGTTTGTGTTGTCTACTTATTCTTATTAACAAATATATTGTGTTACAGGCTACTCAAACAGATCCAGTTTTAAGTAAACCGTAATATAGGCTGTATAACCGATCAACCTCCGCGAATACTATTTGTTTCCTTTCAACCTTGACATTGGCAGAATCATCGTTAAAACGATGGAGCCACTCATATAAAATTGGAATTGGATTGGAAGCCTGACTGACTGACTCATCAACGCCCAGCCCAAACCATTGGACCTAGAAAGCTGAAATTTTTCACAGAGGTTCCCTTTATAATGTAGACAAGGAATAATGAAGGAATCGCGGTAGCAGGTTCCCTTGGGATATTTCCCGACATCCACGCCGGCGAAGCAGCGGTCAAAAGCTAGTTACATATACCTAAAACTTGTTTACAAAAAACTTTAGATGGCATCTGACAAAAAAATGCTGCGTTTGCGCGCAATCTTAGAGCAATGCTCTAAGCGCGCAATCTGTTGTACTATCAATGGAAATCATTCATTTATACCTGTGAGAAACACCAGAAATGGCTAGTCGACGCCATATTTACAGTGTGGATGCCAGCTGGCAGAAAATGGAACTTTAAAATTTAAATATCAGCAGGGCTTTTGCGTATCTCTCTGGGCTAGGAAAGTAGTTAAACCATAACAGTCCAAGTAATTTGCCTAGCCGTTTGATTGAATGGCTGATCATTCAGGTCGCGAGTTGAACGGCACCTTCTACGTTAGTTAAACGGCTAAATAAACCAGTTGGCTGCGACAGTCGTACCTAGGGTTACGTCTTGAGATCTCAGGATTTTTAGGCTCTGATCAGGATTGCGGCCGGATTTTGGAAATACCAGTTAATCTAAGGATTTTTTACAATTTTCAATAATATACCTAGAGTAGATATTTTCAGATCTTTTAGTACAAAAACAAATAATAATCTTCTTTTTAATAAATAGGTACTTACTTATTTAAAAATCAACTTTGGTCATGTAAAATCGCACTAATACAATCAACACGTAAAATCTATGAATCCTAATTTTAATCATCAGTTCTATCATAAGCATTTTGCAATGATACCTTTTTAAGTAAACTTTTTCTGTCAACACTGTTCTATAAAATGCTTCGCACGTTAAAATCTTCAAATGATACTGTGTTAAAAGTAAAGCTCGGACTGAAGACTTCTTTCATTCGACCATTGAGCGCCCATGATAGAAAACACTCTTTCTACGTTTGCATTCTGGGCTGTAATAGCAAATACGTGGGCAATACGTATTTGCTATTACAGCCCAGAATGCAAACGTAGAAAGAGTGTTTTCTATCATGGGCCACAATGTATGAAGTAATATGATTGATTGATGAGAACCGTAGTTGTCCCTATTATTAAGAACAAGACAGGGGACGCGTCTAGTTTGAGTAATTACAGGCCTATATCGCTCGCAACTGTGACTGCTAAGGGTACTGGATAGTGTGATTGAGAAATATTTAGATAAACATCTTAATTTACATGACGCTCAGTTCTGGTTTCGAACTGGGCCGTCTACTGCAACAGCTATATTGAGTCTCAAGCACACTATCCGGTATTACACTAGCAGGAATACACCGGTTTACGCCTGTTTTTTAGACCTTTCAAAGGCGTTCGACCTAGTTGTGTACGACAAGCTGTGGCAGAAGTTGTCGAGTGAGACTGAACTTCCTGACGAATTCACATCGCTCCTTAAATATTGGTATGGCAACCAGCGTAACAATGTCAGGTGGGCGGGATCGCTTTCCGGTGCGTATAGGTTGGAGTGTGGCGTCAGACAGGGTGCTCTGACTTCGACAAAGCTCTTTAACCTGTGCGTGGATCGGCTGGTCCGTGAGCTCAGCAGCACTCAGGTGGGTTGTTCGATTGATGGAGTTTTTGTTAACAACATAAGTTACGCCGACGCTCAGGCTCAGGGCTCAGCAACACCATATGTGCTGCTCATCCCATCGATCAGTGCTCTCCGGCGCTTAATAAAGGTATGTGAGTGCTATGCGGAGGCCCATGGGCTCAGGTATAACACGATCAAGAGTGAGGTGATGTTGTTCAAGTCCGGTGCGAAGAGCTATGACACCGTACCTCAGGTCACATTGGGTGGCAGTGCTCTCAAAAGAGTGGCACAGTTTAAGTACCTGGGCCACTGGGTCACCGAGGCCCTCACAGATGATGTGGATGTTGAGAGGGAACGCAGGGCACTGTCAGTCAGAGCTAATATGCTGGTCCGTAGGTTTGCACGCTGTACTGCACAGGTAATAGTACATTATGTAAGTGCGGTAAGTTGAAAATTACAGCCGAGGCGATATTGCTAGTCCGAGCCGTATAGGCAAGGGCTACAAGAAAGCAGAGGCTGTAATTATCAAAGCGCACGTATGTCATACGACGTTTTATAACATATTTGCGAGGAAATAAATAAAACTCGGACTTTCTTAAACGAATAAATCTTTAAAAACACACTTTCTGAAAATGAATTTGCATCTTTGCTTGTTTTCCATAAGATGAAATTTTGATACGCTTGTAAGTATCTATCGGTCGATTTTTCAGGCAAGAGGCTTAGAGTAGCCTTTTTCGCTGCCTCTGAGACTTATGGCGGTGTCGAATTAGTAAATTCATCATTACTTGACGACATCTATACTAATATTATAAAGAGGTAAAATTTGTATGTAAGTTTGTATGTAGGGGGTAATCTCCGGAACTAATGATCCAATTCTGAAAATTTTTTAATTGGTAGAAAGCTACATTATTCCTGAGTGCTATAGGCTATAAATTATATTTATATCATGCATATTAGCCGAGCTATCACAATTTTTGTCTAACAAGTCGGAAAGAAAGAATTCTTTAAACAGACTTTTGTGCATGCGCTGCCTAAACGGTTGTTTAAAATTGAGAACAATGTATTGCAGTCTGGTCCGTCTTAAATAATTCTACAAAAAAGTCCGCGACACCATATTTCTATCTTTTATATTTTATCTTTTATACATGTTTTATTGCTTTAAAAGAGTATTTTTTAGACATACTTACGTTTGGATGATTATTTAAACAACAAAACATTAATCCTTATCTAAATAAGTTATTTTATGATCACAAGGACATCATGGAGATAAAATTTGGCCTTTACAGTATGGCAATTGGTCTTATAGTTTCGGAGATAATATAAAATTACTAAAACGCAAAATAACTTTAATTCATACCGGTCGCTCTTGAGCAAACATGTTTAGTGCGGACGTTTTATCAATTTACCCATAGATGGCGTTGTGCAAATAAGTAATTGCGAGGTTTATTATTTCAATAATGTCGGTGGAATACAGCGGAAGAGTTTGTTTTTTTGTTAGTTTGTTTGAACGCGCATCTCTGGAACTCCCCCGTCGGATTTGAAAAAATCTTTTTGCATTTTAGATTCCAGTTCTTGAGGAGGGCTATAGGCTATTTAACATCACGCTAGGGCCCTTAGGAGCCGAATGCGAAGTAATAGCGCAGGCAGGCGATGCGGATGGATATGGGCTATTTAACATCACGCTAGGGCCCTTAGGAGCCGAGCGCGAAGTAATAGCGCGGGCAGGCGATGCGGAAGGATATAGGCTATTTAACATCACGCTAGGGCCCTTAGGAGCGGAGCGCGAAGTAATAGCGCGGGCAGGCGATGCGGAAGGACAATATAGGCTATTTAACATCACGCTAGGGCCCTTATGAGCCGAGCGCGAAGTAATAGCGCGGGCGGGCGATGTGGAAGGATATAGGCTATTTAACATCACGCTAGGGCCCTTAGAAGCCGATCGCGAAGTAATAGCGCGGGCAGGCGATGCGGAAGGATATAGTCTATTTAACATCACGCTAGGGCCCTTAGGAGCCGATCGCGAAGTAATAGCGCGGGCTGGCGATGCGGAAGGATGTAGGCCATTTAACATCATGCTAGGGCCCTTAGGAGCCGATCGCGAAGTAATAACGCGGGCAGGCGATGCGGAAGGATATAGTCTATTTAACATCACGCTAAGGCACTTAGGTACCGATCGCAAAGTAATAGCGCGGGCAGGCGATGCGGAAGGATATAGGCTATTTAACATCACGATATACCTTAGGAGCCGAGCAAAAAGAAAAAATGTCAGCAAGGATGCTATTAAGCGCAAACGAAGTAATAGCGCGGGCAGGCGTTGCGTTGCGATGCGTCGGGGTTGGTGGGTGGGGGGGACAAGAAATTTCACGCGGACGAAGTCGCGGGCAGAAGCTAGTTTTCAAATAAAAACAATACAGCGAAAAGAAAAAGCGCGCGGAATCATTTTTACTTGTTCACAAATTAGCGATGAGCGCGCATCAGCGCTTTTTTTTTTAAAGCAAAGTCACAAAAACAGCCAGTATTACTAATAAAGCAAATTAATATTTTTTGTTTTTCTTTGTTGTTGTTGTAATTTATTGTCAAATTAGTGTTTATTGTTAAATTAAAGAATTAATTCTTTAATTTAATTAAGTAATGTTTATTTATTTTTCATCTTCTTTTATTTATTGTTTATATTTTATCTCTCAAAGTTAATTTTATGCATAAAATGTGACTTAGGTGACTACTCATCCGCAAATATTTCATCCGCGGATGAAACGTTACCCTTTTAAAATTGTAAGGTGACGAATCATCCGCAAGTTCGGATTAGTCGTCGCATAGTTAATATTGATGTGGTCATATCGAGCAACATCCAAACAGTTTAGACATGACTATCTCCAAAATATTCCTTGATTAGGATCTTTCTAATACTGTGTGCGTTGATGCAAAATAGATCGATCTCCAGGTGTGATGGTAAACTATTGAAGGCTTTTACACTACGAACGAATGAGGAAGGCGTTTTTTTTTTTTTTTTTTGTTGATGGGAAATCATCAAATGACTTCTCCCGCTCTGGGTGGAGCGGAAGGGCGTGTCAGACTTTTACTGACTAAAACCCACCCGTGTTCCTTCAGTTGCCTGTGCCAGGGCCACGGTATCTCTTTCGAACAACCCGCGATCCCGGCGGCATGAGGAAGGCGTTGCGCCTGTAATTAGATACCGTGACACCGTGGTATTGTGATAGCATGGCCCTGGCACAGGCAACTGAAGGAACACGGGTGGGTTTTAGTCAGTAAAAGTCTGACACGCCCTTCCGCTCCACCCAGAGCGGGAGAAGTCATTTGATGATTTCCCATCCACAAAAAAAAAAAAAACGCCTTCCTCATTCGTTCGTAGTGTAAAAGCCTTCAATAGTTTACCATCACACCTGGAGATCGATCTATTTTGCATCAACGCACACAGTATTAGAAAGATCCTAACCAAGGAATATTTTGGAGATAGTCATGTCTAAACTGTTTTGATGTTGCTCGATTTGACAGTCAACGCATAATATTTGTAACTAGACGTCTATGTGGAAGCTTGTTATTAGCAAATTTTCTGACCTACGAACTATTGTAAATTTTTGCTATTAGTCTGTAAGCTTTCTGTAAAATAAAATAAATATATTGCCTGTTCTTTGGTTTCGCCGGTTTTGCTAGCGGATATGTTCGAGAATCGTTCTTTCAAAATTTTTTATAGCTACTGGTAAATCAGAATAATAAGCAATGTACCTACCTAAATAAATGACAGGTAGTTACTGTTTTACTGCGAAACCTGAGTTTTGTTATAAATATGAGTACATTGAAATAGATTGCTAATACTTAAATAACCAACTATTTCATTTAAACTATTTCATTTTTTTTTGTTTTTATTATTACATATGTACCTATTACTTTTTAATTTTTTTTAAATTAATTTTGTAGATATACATAGTAGTATTTTTGTTCGATTTAACCACGATATTATTACACATAGCCACTAGACAATCCGGGGAAACCAAAGAACAGATAACGTTCATATACACAAAAGTTGGTTTGTCTATTTGGGCGATATGACCACATCAATATTAACTATGCGACGACTAATCCGAACTTGCGGATGATTCGTCGCCTTACAATTTTAAAAGGGTAACGTTTCATCCGCGGATGAAATATTTGCGGATGAGTAGTCACCTAAGTCTAAAATGTTGACCATTTTTCTGACATAAAAACTCTTGACTAAGATTTAAAAAGTACCGTTCGTTTTAGACGGAGCATCTTGATAAACCTTACGTTTTACCTTATTAAAAAGAAACTCGTGCGTTTTACATTACAGTAACGCACAAGTACGTAATGACATAGGTACATTACGATATTGAAATTTGTGAAATAAGAGACCCTTTACGAGCAAATGTGTTATAAAAATAACTTTATTCAAGGCGTACTGCATAGACTTATAAAAAAAGATGGACTCCACGCATATCGAAAGTGAAGCACAGTAAGTATGCCGGGACCGTTTGTACAAACACGCCTCGCGCACACATTTACATCATAGTATGCCGACCGGCCGCCATTACGTGACACGAGCGACGGCGTCTTTGAGGTATTCAAATCATGCACACATAGATACACGCAGAAGACTTACAGTGCCCTGCGTGTGTACAATTATAATGCGTTCAGGATGTTGATGGGTTTGCCACGCTTTTGTAGCGCATCAGGTATGTTTGCGGACGCTCAAGTGGACGGCTTTCAAGCGATACAGCGCAAAAGAATAGCGTCTCTGATGCGCCGCATACGGGGCAGCCCCAACAGCGTCCTGCAGCTTATTGCAGGGAGAATGGATGTGGATTGCTCCTTCATGCAGCATTGGACAAAACTACATCTGCGAGTGGTGCGGTCCTGATCCAAGCCTCCTCAATCCTATTTCTATTGTTTTGTGTCTATGTCTGTTTCTTGTGTTCGTATTAGTATTTTGTCGTAATTTGAATGTATGGTGATTTACAATAACTGTGTGTGTACCTACTTGTAATTAATCTGAAATAAAACGAATGAATTGAAATTGAATAACATCAAAAAATTACGTTTGCGAGAAAATTCACAAAAATCGAGAAAATATCAGGATTTTTCAATGGAAATCAGGCTTTTTCTCCGGACCTTTAAATTT
Source organism: Cosmia trapezina (assembly GCA_905163495.3). Taxonomy (NCBI): domain Eukaryota; kingdom Metazoa; phylum Arthropoda; class Insecta; order Lepidoptera; family Noctuidae; genus Cosmia; species Cosmia trapezina. The sequence goes on along the minus strand of LR991041.1, from coordinate 3,883,301 downwards.
TCTTTCTGGTAACCCTAGTCGTGCCACCAACTGGGGTTGCCCTTGGGTACACTTGCATAGTGCATACAGCGATAATCGTCGGTTGGAGCCTCATTTCATTAAGTTTCTAAAGGGCCTCTGTGAGTTGGCTTCGGATTCTCGTACGCCTCCCAAAGGTCCGGGACCTGAGGGTCCCGAGATATGTCAAAGACACTATAGTAGTTTGTAGCAGGCAAAAGCATTAAAACACCAAACACTTTCTTCAATAATTTATTATTGTCATATCGTCTCCTTAAGACATTGCGCTTAACAGAAACATCGACACATGTAACATTGATATACAAATACATGATTAATCTACGACAAAAATATTTTAATCTAAACATATAAATATTCCTAAAGAAATGAGCAAAATAAATGCGTTGAAGATTGCATCAATATTTCTGTACGTGTGTTATATCGAGCGCGTCTTAATTATACATTATAAGTATAAATTAAATTAAAAATTCATATTAAAACGCTTACAAAATTAAACTAAAAATGTTGCTATTACAAAAATGGTACGTATTTATGCGTTTTTGAGATTCTTATCGTGAGATTGTTCTTGTGTGAAGCTACTACGTATGACCTTTGTCTAGAAATTATCCATCACAATAATCTTAAATAAGTTACAAGGAACCAATGCAAGGTTTCTATAAAAGTAGTAAAGTTGCGATGATCATAATTACTCGTCATTGGTCAAGGGAATGAGATTTGCTTGTTCGTTTTATCTCCAGAAGCTTTGTTTTCGTAACAGGAATAATCAGAAGCATTCTGGTAACTTTTTCTACACTTAGTTGCTTATTTGGATTTGAATAGCGGCTTTAAATACAGTTATTTGATTACAAAACTTTACAGTTCATACAAACTAGTCCAATATCTAGATACTCTTTTTACAATGGCTCATGCATGATCATTTGAGTTCCAAGTACTTATCCATTTCAATAATTTAAATGGATCCTTGGATCTTGGAACCAAATGGTCGAGTCTTTGACTATTCAAAAGCAAGTAGATTGCGTACAAAACTGTACCTTATACATACTTACTTTTTAATGGTCAGAGACTCGACCATTTTGTCAGAAAGCTGAACAGTGAATAAGTCAACTTGAGCCATCGCACACTATATATAGCCAAAATACAAAGGTATCATAAATATTATTTATTCTAACATAGCTACCTCAGGTAACTGTGGCAGTTGCAACTCGCAATGGAATGTTTTGAGTATGTTCCGAACTTGTATATTTACACAATTAATAGTAACCAAAAGAAAAATCTATGTCACGATTTCTATAAAATTCATTACAACATACAACAACACCTATTATTATGCCAACAACACACAACATACAGTCATACCACTAAAAATAAAATATTAAAAAATAAGTATTAAAAAAGCTGCTTTTAAAAAGCTGGTTTATTTAAGAGATGCAGTTTTTTAACTTAAAAAAAAAAGTACAATTACTGGGTACACAACGTTAATATCTAGTATGTTTTTCATTTAATATGTACTTGACTAAAGTACAATTACTGGGTACACAACGTTAATATCTAGTATGTTTTTCATTTAATATGTACTTGACTGTTTCCAAATATTAATATGATTTGCTTTCGACATCCAAACATTAAAACTAAACTTATTCTACGAAAATCTAATAAAATTAATAATAAAATGTTTCTTTGGGAATGGCAACACTTAGATCTTAGTTTAGCACAGCCATACTGACAAATCAAACAAGTTTATAAAAAATATATTACTTGCATATAAAGAAATATACCGACATACATTTATCACACAGTTATCCTACCCAATAAGGCTATCCGTTTTATACCCTTGATCTCCAACGCCAGTGGGGAAAAAGTGAACGCCGCCATCTTGTTTTTTGCAATACTTTTTACCGCTTTTTACCAACTACGCCCCCTGTAAACGTCATTCGAGCGAGCGCCAAATGATTCTTTTAGATGTATACACATACACACGGCTAGCAGTCGTGTGTATACATCTAAAATAATCATTTTCCAGTTTTCACTGACCTCTCATTGTAAGGAAATCCTATGCAATGCAAGATCAGCTTCTTAAACTGGAAATGTAGGTATAGCTTGATTAGCCGTGCCTACGAGTATGACTGTTCTGTGTAGGTACGTGCTGAGCTTTGAGCTTTCTACTAAGTGAAGGTTCGATAATCAGTCAGTATATTTCTAAAAAAATATTAAAATAGGTACTTACCGATATTATCAGAAAATTATAGCAACTAAAAATTAACTTTCACATTATAATCTGTAATTATAAAAGTTTACGGAAAACACATCATAAATTAATTCGAGATTGTTACCAATTAAATAAATCAAATATTTTTTCCTTATCGTAAAAAATCTAATATTAATTCGAGATTGTTAACAATTAAAAAAAAATCAAATGTTTTTTTTATTATATACCTTTCATAATAAGTATAAAAAAATCTAAGTAAATGATTTTGTAGCGCAATGTACATTCCAATTTCTTTTTTTTTACAATGATATTGTATCGCGTTTTCTCTTTTTGTCACTACGAAACGTTACGAAAACTAAACATTTAATTTAATTTATTATTTAGGTTAATGGGGAAGGCAACTGTCAAAATGGCGCTGTCATAGCTAGTTCCCAACACAAGTTAATAATATGTAGGTATGTATAAAACCACCTCACGCCTTGTACAAGGCGTGAGGTGGTTTTATTTTATTTTTGCGAAAATTATGCGTTGTTGTGTTCCTAAATACTCCCTAATTGGAAGTGGATTAGAGCTATTCTAAAAATATTAAAAAAAAAAAAACAGATTTCGAAAGATTTTGAAGAAAGTGATTACTTACGAGGGAATATTTAAGGTTTTAAATTCCGACACTTTCCATGTCAATACTAGGATAAAAATATTGAAATAACCGAAAATTACGAATAACCAAAGTCATGAATGATCGAAATGTCAAAATTATAGGCCTTAGGGACCTAGCTATGATCACGCCATCTACAATTATTAGCTTTGCCCGACCTTCCCCATTATAAACAAATACTTAGGTACAATTTATAATCTAAGAGTTACAGGCATATAAAAGCTACAACTAACATTGATAAATAGATATCTATGTATTGTCCATTTCAAGTAGGTGCACTTAAAATGATTTTAATTTGGAATTTTGTGGACTGCATGATTTTGTTATTTTATAAAACTGTTGAATGATTTATGATTGTCTACTTAAGAGGATAACTCGAAGCGTGGTTTAGCTCTGTGTAAGTGAAATGGCGTTATATGGCTGTCGCTTACGCGCACCGAAATTTAATGCGTTTAAATGTAGGTTTATGACAAAATGTTATACTTAAATCAATTTTTAGCTTAATATGTTCTTAACATATTTAAATACCTTCGATATAAAGCAAATTTTACTGCACAATAAGGGACTGTTTACATATAATCGTATAAAACAGAAAATAGACGGTGCTTTGGATTTTTTTCTATCGAAAACATTTGAAGTAATCATGTTTCGGTCTTAGTACAGGCAGTAGACAATATAGTCAAATAACACATAATTATGGAAAATCCAAATTACCATAAACTGGTTGTAAACACAAAATTATCGATGTATCCCCTTAAGAGTTTGTCAGAGGGTGAGTTGTACTTTATATCCCTTTCTGGTTAGATGCCTAAGGTCTACTTCTTATTATGGTCCATCCTTTAGGAAGTTGGTCGAAACTATTCAAATAAAAATGTCAGGAGGTGTCTTGGGGGGACGACCGGTTGGAATACATTAATACGGACAGAGCCAAGTATGGTTTCAAATGTCAAGCAAGTTTGAAGTGTCAAAAGTTTCTTTCTAAGACTGTAAGTATTAAAAAAAAAAATTGACATTTCAAACTGAGTTTCGGCTTTCGGGCATAACGCTTTTTCGTTACGTGACTATTGGTACCAGTTTACTTCTACTCATATACGAAGTAGTACTCTCCTACCGCAAGAACTTCGTTGCAGTAATATTTCGGTATGGTATGGTGTGATAAAAAAGCCTAGAATCTGCCCCCTCTTATTTAAAAAAAAAATAAGATTCTTCTATTCCAGAAAAAAAATTACCTACATAAAAATTCAAAAATCTAGATAAATAGCTTACACTTTGTAACTTAAAAAACGAATGTCTAACTGCGTGCACGGTAGTGTACACAGCCAAGTTCATCATTTAAAATGATAAATAACGCTAAGACTTACGCTAGCGTCATGAAATTATAATTCCTATTATTATGCATTTTACTTGTTATTTGTTAGCAAGTTGGCTTTAAACTTAATAATTTCTATATTTTAGGTAAGCAGATGTCGTTTGTTGCTTCAACTTGCATGCTTCAATTCTCTCGGCTAAGCCTTCCGCTATTATTTTTATAATCAAAACATTTGAGAGCTACTTACTAAAAAAAGGAATGTATACGTCAAAGCAAGAATGTAAAAAAAATACCTATAAAAAAAGCTCCTAAAAGGAGCTACGTTTGACAACAAACTGCTAAACACTTTACATTTTTCATTTAGGTACTTATTTTTTTTTAATTTTTACTTTTTTTTTTAACAGAATGCATGTTTCTGTTTGCGCAAAACATAATTTATTATCCTTTAATAAACAGTATACTTTTGGGCGTAGTGTAATAAAGCTATATACGCGATAGACACATCAGCATTTAGCTGTTACCTAGTATAATTATTATACACACGCACTGAGACAGGATGTTTATTTTTAAATTTTCGTTTTCTGAGAAAAGAAGCCTGTCTGTTTAGTGCGTTATTTTTCTAACGTTTCTGGTTATTTCTTCAAGCTTATTAGTTTTTCACCAGCAATAATTCGACGACAATTTTTTTTTTATCGTTAATCAAATGTTACTAGTAACATTTGATTAACTACTTACTACACACAAATGTTAATTTCTATTCATTGTCTTGACGCGCCGCTAGCTGCCGATGATGCTCCTTAAATACAAAATGACCAGTATATCTTGATCTGTGGCGAAAAATAGACCTAAATATAAAAGTACTGAATTTTACAAAAGAATGACTTTTCGCCTTAGCAAGCAGAGCCACACTAAAGTTTCAAGATATTCTGGTCATTTGTAAATACTATGATGACATTTTATAATATACCTACTTACATATTTGGTAATTGAGTACATGTAATTGTATTTAAAACATACAACAAGTAGACGGCTCACACATTTGCGACTAACCGCATAGAAAAATCTTTTTTACGACAAAAAATTGTAAATGTGTGAGCAGCCTATGCCTATATTCTGATACAGTGAATATAGTATACCTAATTTTTTTATAAAAGCACGATTGCTCTTGCCTGTTTTACTAGAAAAAAAAAACAGCATTTTTTTTATGTTGAAGCCCGGTAGTGAACCAAGCCGTGTTCAGTATAACTATAGCATTGCATTTTAAGATTAAATTCATAATTTTTGTATACTTTACTTTACACACTACTATGACGTATTGTTGTTTCTATCATAGTAAAACAGGTAGGTGCAATACGGCCTTACCGATTTGGTCGGATATGTTGTCGGGTGCAGTTGTCGTGGAGGGCATTCACTGGAAAATAAGATAATTATTAAGTATTATTAGACGTTTTAGGGCAAGTGCTGGTTCGGGGTGTCTCAGGAAAAGTACACGTTGAAGAATTTGTAAGAAGCCTTTGCCGAAGTGTGGGACAGTGTTGGCTAAATAAAAAAATAATAATAAAAAAAAAAAGTTTTAGGCTCTTAAGCATAGCAGTTATCAATGGTAGGTAGTCTTCTTATTTGGACTCAGAATAAAGAATTGCTAAGGTTACTAAGGGTTACTAAGAGATCTTATAGCGGGGCAGAAGTTGAAAGTTTCCAGTGGAAACGTTCAACTTCTGCCCTACTATAAGAGCTCATAGTAAGCCCCCCGATATTGGATATATGTAGTTTTTTTTTGTCGTAATGAATAACGAAATTTACCTTCATTTTGGGACGCGCTGATAACGTCAACTTTTGCACAAGTAGGGTAGCGCAATCTGAAAAAAAAAACCAAACACATTAGGAATTCCGGATCAAATGACTTCGAAACAGTTTAAACTGGAGCTCTTGATCGTGCCATGTCCTAGAACCAAAAATTCGGAGATATGTGACAACTATCAACTGGCACTGGGCCGCGTGGTGGATTATGGCCCACTCCTTTTCACAGAGAGGAGGCCTGTGTCCCAGCAGTGGGAACATTATAGGCTGATTATGCTTTATGTAGTTCTTGATTTGTTTTATTTTTTGGGGTATCACCCAAATGTCTGATTCAAGCAGTAAAGGCTCTTAATCAATTTCATGGTAACTCACTGGTGAGGGAGCTGAGCCACTTGATCCTGGTCCTGGGGTGCAGCAGCAGTAGGTAGACGGGCACGGCCGTGAGAATCATGAGGCAGCCCACGCCGGTCTCCGCGGGAGACGCGAACGCTGGGAACGCTACCACCAGGATCGTACAGATTATGTAGATCACTGAAATGGAAGATTTTAAATTAGTCAGCAGTTCTCAATTAGACAGCGCTTTTATGTCGTAGCAGTAAAGGCGATTTTTGTAGTGCAATTTTTGCTACTGAGGAGCGATTGACTATAATACCTGTCAGGGTGAAAAATACACAACCAAACGAATCAGCACTTGGGTCACTTACCAGGGAAGAACAGGTTGACTTTGATGGGTCGTTCAAGGTTGGGCTGTGTATACCTCAGCACGGGTAGGCAAAGAACTGCCGCACCAATACTCAACTGTAACGAAAATAAACAATTTTCTCCATATAATGTTATACATATAAAAGAGCTTCGCGATTCTGAGTACACCTCACACGACGTGCTAACGCGATTCGCGATTTTTGCTCGATTGTCCTGAACATTTTTTGTCGGCGTGCACATTCAAGGCTTTTATGCAAAATATGAACTGATAGGAAACTAATGACTGTGTCTTAGAGAATTTTATTTTAGAACAATAGATGACTTAGTTTTTTTCAATACCCAAAAAAAAAAACAGTTTTTAATCCCCAATACTTTTGCTAAACACAGAAGTAGTGGTTACGTTCTACCAACAACTTTAGGATATAAGTAGGAACAGGGTAACAAGTTCTACAACCTCCACAGAAAAGACAGGATCCAGGAAGGGTGTTGTGACTGGCGGGCGCGAATAACTTTGCTTGCGCGATGTAGGATTTCCGTGACGTCATGTGTAATGCGTAGCTCGCATATGGCGTTAAAGATGCCACAAGCGGATTTAGGAGGAGGTTTAGGAGATTGACGGACACTTACCCATGTAGCGAAGCCCACATAGTTAATAAGCGCGTATATATCCGACACGGTGAGGTACACGAGACTCAGCAGAGCCACGGCCAGCACGGCGGCGGCGGGCGTAGCGCGCGACGAGACCATGGTTAGCATCTCCGGCATCTGTCCTTGAGCTGCACCAGCGTAGAATAATCTGGAAGAAAAGTCGACGGTACAGTCTCACCATCAATACCCATAAAGTCGGCTATGAGTAAAAATACTTGACGGCAAAAATTCAAAATCAGACGCCAGCACATCAAGCTACTACAATCTGTCAAATTTCTTTGATAGACTTTCATCTTAATCGCTAAAGCATTAGGTTCAAGGTTGATTGGGAAAATTTGACAGTTTCGGTGGTCTTCCTAGAGCGTCCTAGAGCGTCCTCCCGGAAACGCCGGGAGGGGACGCGCATCAAAATTCAAAGATATTCATTAGAATAAATAGGTAATGTATGATTTTGTATGGAAGGAAATCTGCACTTTTTGAACGTCAAAATCATCAAGACAAACCTCCAAATTGCTTCACCACTTCGTAGTGCTTTAGTTGGGAAGAAAAAGAACGCAATAAACTCACCAACATAGTTGGGAAAAGGCTAGCCAGATTGATTGAGTTACGAGTACCTACTGCGCTTTGGAATGGGCGACTAGCTTCACCTTTCTGACTGATGGACTCCTAGACAATTCCAAAGTCCTTGTACTTAAATGATTTAATTGAAATAAATGCTTTGATTTTGTTTATGTTAAAGTTCAGCAAAGAGGAAGACCTTGATGAAGTGAGCAGCACTCCATTGACGGCTCCGAAGGTGGAAGCTGCGACGAACAGTGGGATGGAGAGAGCGAACCAGCCGAACAGACGCTCTGCAAATGTTACTGCCACTGCCGCTGATCCCAGCACCTACAATTTAATGTTTAAATATTACTCGACTAGCTTCTGCCCGCGATTTCGTCCGCGTGTTTTAACATAAAACATATCCTATAGTAGCACTCGGCAATACTCGGTTTTTGAAAAAGCACACACTATACTGCTGGGTACCCAGTATAGTGTGTGTGTAGTGTGTGCTTTTTCAAAAACCGTGATACACGTTAAGTATTCTTTATTTTCGGTCTTAAGTTTAGATATTGAGTTTCGAGTTAATCAGGCCGGGCATTTGTCTTCCACATAATCTTTGATATCCGGAGCCCTCCTTTAGGGGGTAGTTTACAAAAATAAAAAAATACAAACTTTATAATTTACTAAGATAAGTATTCGTGCAAGTTTCAAGTTCTCTCAACTCAAGGTAGGTATAAGATTTTTCATACACAATTATTTCATCACCACTGCTCTCAAAACAGTGAAGGAAAACATCGTAAGAAAACCGACATATCCCAGAACCAAACATTTTACACCATGTGACATCTACTATCCCGCACTGGGCCCGCGTCGCTCTCAGCGAGAGGAGGCTTTCCCAGCAGTGGGAACATTATAGGCTGATTATGTAAATGTCGAATTTCCACCTTTGTAATATTAGTTTTAGAAGTGTACTGAAACTGATACCGACCATACTGATTATTTAGAAGTTTATTAAAAGATTTGGAGAACATTGGAACTTGGCTGTGCTCTACCGTGGTCTTGATGGTTTTGAGGTGTGGCGTTATAAAGTAAAATAGTTTAGTTGTTCTGCTAAATTATTTTATTTTGTAAAATTTTAAAGTTGCCTACTTTAAAATTTTGGTTTTGGTCAGCATCAAAAGTACGTATACATAACGGGACACAAAGTTTAAATATCTACGAAAATAGGATAATTGTTTTATATTTGTGTTGTTTAATATTTATAGTATTCTGCTGATAATCTCATAAGGGAGATTTTACTTAGACAATAAGTAAGGTCTGGTGGCCCTGGGATCTTGCACTATTAAGGGGATACATCGATAAATTTTGTGGTTTTTAAAATTCCTTACGTACAACCAAATGTATATGGTTAAATCATTAGGATTTTCCACTGTGTTATTTGACTTTATTGTCTACTGCTGTACTAAAAGCAAAACATGACCAAAAATTCCAAAGTAGCGCCGTCTATTTTCTGTTTTATACGATTATACGTAAACAGAGTTCCATACATAATGTGCAGTATAATTTGCTTTAAATGGAAGGTATTTAAATATATTAAGATCTTACTAAGCTAAAAATAGATTTAAGTACTTATAGCATTTTGTCATAAATCTACATTACTCGTAGTTCCGGTGCGCGTGAGAGTTTCCTATCTCGCGCGACAAACTAGACAGCCATAACGCCATTTCACTTACACACCGAGCTAAAGCACGCTTCGATGTATCCTCTTAAGTAGATTTGAATTTTCTCTAGACTTCAAAATAACAATGCTTTACTGCCACATAATAGACAGGGTGTAAGTGTAAATAGTGGCAATATTTTAAGGGGTCATTGTACTCATCATTATGAACAACTTTTACTATGGGACCAAACCTGAAATCGCGAAAAAAATAATCAGCTGTTCAGTACATTTATGATTGCATAATTCGTCAAAATGTAGGGAACAGCTGATTATTTTTTTCGCGATTTCAGGTTTGGTCCCATAGTAAAAGTTGTTCATAATGATGAGTACAATGACCCCTTAAAATAGTTGTTCATAATGATGAGTACAATGACCCCTTAAAATATTGCCACTGTTTACACTTACAGCCTGTAGAGGAGGTACCTAGAGTCTGTCAAGCGAGTCGTGTTCAATGAAAAAGGAGGCCAAAAATAAAAATCTTACATGTGTCAACACTGATATAGTACGCTGAAAACATGTTTGATACTTGAATTTTTGTACAGACGCCAGCACATCAAGCTACTACAATCTGTCAAATTTCTTTAATGGATTTTCATCTTTATTACTAAAGGATTAGGTTCAAGGTTCATTGGGAAAATTTGACAGTTTCGGGTGGCTTGACCTGCTGGCGTCTGTACATACATAAAAAATTTCTTAAAAAAGTGCATTTCAATGTAGGTATTTATTAGTCACAATTACCTAGAACTAAAATCAGAATCTAGAAATTCAATGCCTTCATAAGAGAAATCACTGTCAGTATCATGACGCACAAAAATGATGAAGGGTTCCAACTCCGCATCGGTTATCCTTGTTTTCTACATGAATAGTGTGATCTGTACATTTATCCATTAAATATATTTCTTTTCCATTCTTCTTTAAATTTCCATTAATACAAATTAAATAATTGAGCTAAAACTATCAAAATTCTGTAGCTTAGTAGAACAGAAGTTGTGACAATCCGTTTGACAGATAATAGTATTGCCATAAGAAATCAGTGACCAGCACCCTAATTGCGTAACACATTATCAATCGGAGTTGGTTTCATTTTGACAGTTCAATAACATTCATTGCGTTATTTACGTTGTCGAGCAGACAAATTTTTCGAACATTTGATGCAATGGATTAGCAATTTGTTTCAAAATGAAACCAACTCCGATCGATAATGTGTTACGCAATTAGGGTGCTGATTATATACCTACAATAAGTTGTGTCTAACCTTCACCTTCACTGTACATAGGTTTACAATTTACAACAACATTGACAAAATAAACGTTTCCTCATTTTGTGCAATAACAAGAATTGAGGCAAGATATAATAAGAATCTTAACTTCGTAAGCAAAAATAATATTTATTGGTCCTTCTCGGAATGAGTGAATGGCATAGCAATCATTGCGTCAAAAAAATAAACTAACTTTTCTTTCTTTTTTTTAATTCCGTGGTCAATTTTATTGTGACGACAAGCCGTGTACCCGGTGGGGTTTCCCATCGGCAAAAATTACCAACTTCCATTTCCTATTTAATCCCTTTCATAATCATCATCACAATCAGCCATAGGCTGCAGGGACACAGTCCTCCTCTCAGTCACGCGCCTAATCCACCACGCGGGCGCAGTGCAGGTTGGTAGATGTCTTCGAATTTTTGATTCTAGGAGATGCCGTTTTCATCACGATGTTTTCCTTCACCGTTTTGAGAGCTGCAGTGGTGATGACCCAATACCTTTAGGGGGTGAATATTCAACCCCACGTACCATGGGATAAGGGCAGGACATGATGATGATGAGTGCTAACCTTCGTTACAAAAGGAACTCTTGTGCTAAACTTTATGCTTCTAGACCCAGTGGCGCGGTTTAAGGCTATGCGTTGTTTGGCAGTGAGTGAATTTAAGATTTTTATTAAGTAGGTGTTGATGATCATACATACCTCAGTAGGCAACAGCGTGGTGTAGAAGGCTACGTTGGTGAAGGTGTAGACCACGGTGACCAGCATGCAGGAGATGGCGATGTTGATGATCATACCTCAGTAGGCGACAGCGTGGTGTAAAAGGCCACGTTGGTGAAGGTGTAGACCACGGTGACCAGCGTGCAGGAGATGGCGATGTTGATGATCATACCTCAGTAGGCGACAGCGTGGTGTAGAAGGCCACGTTGGTGAAGGTGTAGACCACGGTGCCCAGCGTGCAGGAGATGGCGATGTTGATGATCATACCTCAGTAGGCGACAGCGTGGTGTAGAAGGCCACGTTGGTGAAGGTGTAGACCACGGTGACCAGCGTGCAGGAGATGGCGATGTTGATGATCATACCTCAGTAGGCGACAGCGTGGTGTAGAAGGCCACGTTGGTGAAGGTGTAGACCACGGTGCCCAGCGTGCAGGAGATGGCGATGTTGATGATCATACCTCAGTAGGCGACAGCGTGGTGTAGAAGGCCACGTTGGTGAAGGTGTAGACCACGGTGACCAGCGTGCAGGAGATGGCGATGTTGATGATCATACCTCAGTAGGCGACAGCGTGGTGTAGAAGGCCACGTTGGTGAAGGTGTAGACCACGGTGACCAGCGTGCAGGAGATGGCGATGGCACGAGGGAGGTTCCGCACAGGGTCCTTTAGCTCCTCTATTATGAAGTTTAGGTAGTTCCTGGTGGAAAGAATATTGATTTATCGTAGTTATAAAAATTATTATGATAATGAAAAAAGATGTGTTAAGTATCAAAAGTTAGACGTACACCCATATATGCAAGGGCAACAGAAAACGTATTTAGCTAAGTAATAAGCTATAATAATGGTTTCAAGTTGCAAGACTTTACTTTACTTTAAGCTTTCTTGGGATTTACTTCACAAGCCTTTCAGGACAAAATCAAAGAAGCCAAGCCCGCGAAAGCTAAGCTAAGCCACGTAGCTGAGTTGTTAGAGCTAGGCACTTACCATCCGTTATAGGCGAACAACCCCGAGTAGAAAGACAGGGCAATGGAGGTCACATCATTGGTGGTGCCCTCGAACGTGAAGTGTTGCACCTCACCTGGAAGAAGACATAAACGAGTTGAAGCGCCTACTGGACAGTTTGTTGCGCCACTTTTTCTTCCCAGCTAAAGACAAGGAAGTGGTGAAGGGCGGGCGTTTTGGGGACTACTTTATGTAATTTTTCCATTCAAAAAGTATTCTCATCCTAATTAGAATAAAGGACTTGAATTGTATTTTTTTTTTGATAAAGTACATAAAAACAGCTTGGAATGCGGTGCGGCCCACTCTTTGCATCCACTATAACTTTGAGATGCACAATATATCAATCTGCCTATAATGTTCCCACTGCTGGGACTCAGGCCTTTTCTCTGTGAGAGGGAGTGGGCCGTAATCCACCACGCGGGCCCATTGCGGGTTGGTGGATGTGACATGTCTTCGAATCTCCTCACGATGTTTTCCTTCACCGTTTTGAGAGCAGTGGTGATGAAATAATTTACACAAAGAGCTGCACAATATTAATCCCTAAATCTATGCTTCTAAGACTGTCTTTACAGTATCTTCTATATCTTAACAGCTACATTCTTGACAGTGCAGCACGCACAAGTTGAACCGCGAAACTTTGTAATCGAGGATCAACAAGGTAGGACTTAAACAAGATTACAAACTCAATCATAGAACAGTTGTGAGATGCTACCTGAATCTTAGAGTTTGGTCTCATTGAAAATCGAGACATGTATGTAGTTTATTAACACCACTTCTAACTCTGCCGACCCTTTTAAGTAAACTTATCATACCAAAGATGCTCCTCAGTAGGTACTCCAGCATTCTATTCTAATGTCGGGACTCAGTCCGGATTGCAGTAATCATTTAATATAACGCTCTCTTTGTGGCGACGGCGACGCCCACCAGTAGAAGGAAGTGTGAATTGATCTTATTTGTGCATTGTGCATGTCTGATGTCTGGTCTTAGCAGATCATAACTGACCCCTAACGTGTTTCCATGGCAACTGATCCAGCTAAGCGAAGGGTTTGGGTTTTTCTGTCAGGAGTTTCTCAGTAGCAGACTGAATTTTAACAGGCTCGCCCCTCAGCCAAATAAAAAACCAAGACGTATAGCAGAAGAATGCGCAAAACTACACCTGGCTCTGTGCATACACCCTCACACGCACACATTTACACCAAACTATACCTCACTAAGTGCACACACATTTTCGAAACCTGCCTAACGTCACTGATGACAGCGCTATGTCTTGGTTCATTATTTGGTCGAGGGCTTGCCCCTAGTTTATAATTGGCGAAGTGTTGGTGTACATCTCTTCCTATCCCTTTAGGGAATGGCGTGATGTTATTTTTATTACCCGACTACGGCAAAGCCAAAAGGAAGGGTTATGATTTTAGCAATCTATGTATGTATGTAAGTATATAAGTATGTATTTACGTGTGTTCCACCGTAGCGCCTAAATTACTGAACGGATTTTGATGAATGAGGTATCGATAGATTCGTAATAATGGTCCGGGTGACATAGGCTACATAAATTCTTCCTAAATTTAATATGGTGGACTTTACACGTAAACTGATCTCGAAAAAAATTAAATTAAGATAATCATGACATGTTTGGTATCAAAAGAAAGGTCTTGACGAGTACATTACAAATATGTATATACCTATGTCATTATTGTTTAAGTAAATAAATATTTTGAACTTTTTAGATCAATTTTATTTTTCCGTAGTCGGGTTACAGTGTTTTAAACTTTAAGCTAACGTTCATGGTTACAGTACCTAAAGGTTGGCACTTTGGGCATACATATATAACCGTCGCGTAGTCATTGCTTGGGCAACCGAAATTACAGGGAGAGAAACAGTTCCATGTGTCTTTAACACATGTTATGTCTCTGAAAGTCGGCAACGCATTAGCTAAGTTCTTGAAGTTGCAATCAATATATACATATATAAGTTCACAACTTCTTCCAATGGGGGTAGGCAGAAACTACAGAACGCCCGCGCCGCCTGCTACGATCCTTACATACTCCTGCCTCGTTTACGTTCCTAAGGCTGCCTGTCCACCGGAGCGGAGCGAGGCTGCGGAGCGGAGAAACGGAGAAATATTAACCAATAGAATCTTAAGTCCGCTCCACTCCGCCGTCCGCTTGCGCTCCTATTGGTTAATATTTCTCCGTTTCTCCGCTCCGCAGCCTCGCTCCGCTCCGGTGGACAGGCAGCCTTAATCTGGTCATACACACACACTGGTTGCGAGTACTACGCACCTGACCTTTCTGAAGAACATCACCAATACCTACCTAGGACGTCCCCTCCCGGCGTTTCCACTCACATTCCAGAAATACCTTGCGATCAATATGTTTATAAATAATCAGTGTCCTCGGTAAAAAAATATCAGCCCGTCTCATCTCTTAGAGGCATGATGTGAAAAGACAAATAAGGGTGTACAAGAGAGGGTGGGCCGCCAAATCAATTTGTCCGTTTGAAAAACTTCATTAGGTACTGGGTGGGTGGTGAAAAGTAGACGTCACTAGGCGGCCCTCATGAGCAAATCACCAGATTCTCAACTAACCAGATTCGCAACTCACCAGAATCGCAACTCATCAGCTATTGTACTATCCAACACATAAATTATATGTAACTTTCAAACAAATTATTACGACTATTTTACAGACATTACATAAACTGATAAAATCGATTCAAATGCCTAAGAGGTCGAATTAAATAACTGATAGACAACCTCATTTCATAAACATGTTTATTTTTGTGTTTTTTTTTTTTTTCACCTACTGCCTAATCTACATCTGATGCACCCAGGGGAATAATATTTACGAATAGGCGAATATTAACCCAGGTGAACTGGCTGCATTAAGAATTCGGTGTTATTTTGATTTTGTTTCGATTTACTTATAGGTACTTTTTTTTTTTTGTTGACTATAGTTACATATTCTGTTATTTTTTGTGATTTTGTGTTTCATTGTACATCTGGTGAGTTGCGAATCTGGTGAGTTGCGAATCTGGTGACTTGCTAATCTGGTGAGTTGAGAATCTGGTGAGTTGCTCATAAGCGCTAGGCGGCACGACGCGACGCGGCATGACACGGAAACAGCATCCCGCGGTATGCTCAAGTTTCTTTCTGATTGTAACGATATCAACGAAATGTAAATGAATGTATAATTCAAAACCATTTCCGCATACAAAAATCCGAGCAGTGGTGGCCCAGTGGTAACTTTTTTTTAGTTCATTACTTTATATTCTCTAGAGGGCGCCATATTCAATACCTATAACCAGCGGACGATCAAGACACTTCCAACTTTGTCAAATTATGATGAGCAGTTTAGAAGTTATGAGGGAACAGATGAACATAGGTAGGCACATACATAGGTACATACCGGTCAAAATCATAACCCTCCTATTTGCTTCGCCGTAGTCGGGTAAAAAACAGGTTCGAACCCAGACAGGCGCTTTACTTTGTGTAAATTATTTCATCACCACTGCTCTCAAAAGGGTGAAGGAAGACATCGTGAGGAAACCGGCATGTCTTAGAACCAAACATTCAAAGACATGTGACATCTACCAACCCGCACTGGGCCCTCGTGGTGTGTTATGCCTCATTTCCTCTCACCGAGAGGAGACCCAGCTGTGGGAACATATTCTGATTATGCATACAAAAATACTTTGCCTGTTGCCATGCCATGTCGCGCCGTGCCCGCATATGCTGCCTTGGCCCTCGCGTGTGAGAGAAGCCCGTCATTCTATTTTTTCAGAACTTCATTCACTTCAATAATTTGTTATGAATGAGTCAATGCTGCTTCTTTACTGTATAGCGAAACGTAATTGCTTAGCAATGTTTATTCATATTTTTTAAACCTAATTGATTGATTCGCAGACATAAATCTAGGTCAATTTTCAAGAAATACAACAGGTTTCTGACCGTACCTTAGAATTTTTGTATTAGCTTCTTTCCTCGTTTGGATCATTAAAAACTAATAAGGAAGGGATAAGTATCATAAGTAGGTAGACAGGTATTGGTACATCAAATGATTTTATTTTATTCAATGTTCTCTGTAACTTAATTATGAGCCCAACACCCTAATTGAGTAAATCTGAATCATTTTAAAGCAAATTGCTAATCCATTAATTGCTTCATAATTATGTTTGAACTAGCTTTTGCCCGCGGCTTCGCCAGCGTGGATGTCGGAAAATATCCCAAGGGAACCTGCTACCGGGAATACCTTCCATATTCCTTGTCTACATTAAAAAGGGAACCTCTGTGCAAAATTTCAGCTTTCTAGGTCCAAGGGTTTGGTCTGGGCGTTGATGAGTCAGTCAGTCAGGACTCAGGACTACTCTTTTTATTTATATAGATTTGTCTCCTCAATACCGTAAATAACGCAATGAAAACAACAAATTCAACAACATTGTTGAACTGTCAAAATGAAACTGATTCCTATTTATAATAATAATAAAAAATAACCACCGCAGTATCTCTACGTTGACGTCGTGGTGGGGCTTGCGTGCTCCGAATTCTAGGTCTGTGCCTGTAGAGTTTACTCTGCCGGAACAGGTCTAGGATGAGGAGCCAGACCAAGAGAGATACAGAAACCCGCAGGGCAGCATGTGGCGAGCTGTTGGGCAGTAGCGACCCCACGGACCCTATCTCCCGGGAGAAGTCTTGTTCCTCACCTCTCGCTTGCCTTTATTGGCCGGCAGGAGTGAACAATGACGGGAACAGAGCTCCCACCTCATTCTTGCCTTTATTGGCTGGCTTGAGTGGTGATTCGCAAGAGCAAACGTGCTCGGAGGAAGGAAGTAT
Organism: Cosmia trapezina; assembly: GCA_905163495.3. Classification (NCBI taxonomy): domain Eukaryota; kingdom Metazoa; phylum Arthropoda; class Insecta; order Lepidoptera; family Noctuidae; genus Cosmia; species Cosmia trapezina. Next base: position 3,865,894 of record LR991041.1, on the reverse strand, counting down.
TCCAGTAAGTGTTTGTAGGGGTCTTGACCATCTTCCGGGCTCTGGGATTGTTCTGAGAACCGTGGAATACCTCTCCACTCCTCACAAGCACCTCAGAACATGTTGCTCCCTTGCCACTACGACACTAAGTGCTAGCGACCGTTTTCGGAGGCCCATTATTGAGTGTGCAAGTCACCCCCTGCCATTATAGCTGTGTATTGTATACAAAACATTAGTCAGGCAGGGGCCATAGTGTTTCCATAGTTCTAGGTAACCAGTCCACAACCACCCAAATCCATAGCCCAATATGTTTTGTTTCCATGTCCTGCAATGGTCCTGCACCGGCCGGGGGTTGTCCTTGGGTGCACCTGCATAGTGCATACAGGGATAATCGTCGGTTGGTGCCTCATCATAATTTAAAATTGTCTAAGGGGCCTCTGCGAGTTGGCTTCGGACCCTCGTATGCCTTCCAAAGGTCCGGGACCCTCGGGTCTCGAGATATGTTAACATATAAAAAATAATAATCTTTGGACATTTCACACAACGCCATCTAGTCCCAAGCTAAGCAACCTAATGCTTGTGTTATGGTAACGAGATGGCTGATAAACTACATAAATACATTTTTTTTTTTTGTAAATACATACATATTATAGATAGAAAAACACCCAGACTCGGAACAAATACTTGTAGGCCGTACAAATATTTGTTCCGTGCGGGAATCGAACCCGAATTTATTATAGTGTGTTACGCAATTAGGGTTCAGAGAGACTCCAGCAGTTCACAGCAAACGAGCAATGTGTTGTCAGCATGATGAAAATACAGTGATTAATTTATTTTTTAATTAATCTAAAATTGGAAAAAAATATTCCTTCTCCTGTAAAATTCCTGTCATGCCGCTAACGCACAGTCATGGCTCGATTTGAGAATTCCAGCACAAAAACCACAAACTAACTAGAACGACTTGACTAAGTAGGTAAAAACCAAGATCCATAATAATTATTTTGTATTTTTTTTTTATTGCGTAACACACTTGTAAGTAGGCAGAATCTGGCAATTCTTGGAGATTTGCCACAAAAATTGCTAAGTAACAGAGAAAATGAATGGATGAATGGAACTTTACCTAGCAAAGAGATTCACAGCAAACTTAGCTAAATTAAATACATTTATAACTACTAGAAAGGTTTAGGTAGTTAAATAAAGGTAAACAATCTTGATGGGACTTTTTACGCAAACACATAAATTAAACAAATAAACTACTGCTTAAACTAATGGTCCAATTGATTTAGTAATCATTATTGTATTGAGAGGAGAGGAGCTCGTGGCTAAGTAATAACAGCCGCACGGGTCGATCCATCAGGTTTCGCTACGCTTGCCGGGGTTGTCCGTGGATGGGTGATCATCTTTACATACCGAGACTCCTCCGTGCCTCGGAAAGCACGTTAAGCTGTTGGTCCCGGCTGTCATTCGTGGATCTTTGACAGTAGTTACGGGTCGTCAGAAGCCCGAAAGTCTGACTACCAGTCTTACCAAGGGGTATCGTATTACCCAGTAACTGGGTTGTGGAGGTCAGACAGGCAGTCGCTCCATGTAAAATGCTGGTATTCAGCTGCATCCGATTAGACTGGAAGCCGACCCCAACATAGTTGGGAAAAGGCTGGGCAGATTGATTGATTGTTGTATTTACATTGGTTATAGTTGCACTTTATTTTTAAACTGAGGTTTTAAAATAAAAAAGATAAAAAGACATATCAAGATTGTTTACCTTTATTTCACTACCTAAACCTTTCTAGTATATAGAGTGAATAGGTTATTTTTAGGCAAGAGCGCGATTGGTCAATTATTGTGATCGCTAACTTTCAGGCGAGATGAGGTCCAACGTGAACCTGCACCCTATTTGCGTAACACACTATCGATTGCATGATCGTAAGGACTGGGCGGACGGCATGTTAAAATGACGCCACGAACGTGGTCCTCGAATGATCCTCCCCTAAACCCAAGTGAACTAGTCCGCGATCGGCTATCTTCGGGTGCGGTCGTAAATTTTAAAGGCAAAAAAGCCAAATTATGTCGTGACGGGTTGCGTGAACTACGACAAAAAACATAACAAAAAAAATTATAACATTTCATATCACCTGTAAGTCAAAAATGTGTCAATAATCAACTTCTAACATTATTTAAAACAATTTTCTTTTCTACTTTCCTGCTACAAGTAAATTGTCTTAGACGACGCGAGGCCACGCCCACAAGACCGTACCGCTGTGCGACATAACTTTGCAGCGGCGTGCGTTGTTACCGATGAAATAAAGATTTAATTATATTACAATAAGATTTAATTTTATACAAAGTCTCACTCAATGGAACAACCTGTGTTATTAATCATAAATTACATTAATTAAAGGTCAATAATTGAAAGATATACAATGTCAGAAAACAGTACGAATCCAAAATGGAAAATATGTCAAGAATAACAAAAAGGCCAATGAAAATTTTATTATTTATACAAACAAACAGCAATAAATATAATTTTTGGAAAATAAAAGTTTTCATAATTTCTTTATATCTCGAAAAATACCACGCCGCTCTTACAAGGTTACGTCTACGAGCAGCCTGCGCCGATCAACATCGTAGTTAAGAGTAGTTCTAATAGATGGCGTTAGTGTTTCTGTGTGGCGAACGCGTCAGGCAAATGTACGGACGACCGTATCTTTACTTTTTATATCAATGATCGATTGCTTATCTTTTTCATTTTGACAGTTCGACAACATTCATTGTGTTATTTACGTTGTCGATCAGACAAATTTTTCGAACAATGAAGCAATGGAATAGAAAGTTTCAAAATGATTCAAATTGCGATTGGTAGTACTTACGTTAGGCAATTAGGGTGCTGGTAATCTCTTAGCTGCCACGGCTAGGGGGCGTTCATTAATTACTTAAGTGAGGTAGGTAATTTTGGCGATTTTTCGAAGACGATTCAGATTCCGATCGATAGTGTGTTAAATCAATTAGGGTGCAGATCAACTCTAAGCTTCTGCAGGATCCCTCATCCGTAATTGTTGAGATATCGATAAAGATAAAGATAGTTTATTTGTCAAACATGAGTAGGTACACATACACATCCAAAACCATTGATATAGAAACTTTAGAAGTCAATGTTTTGCCTGTTAAGGCGTACTTTTTTTATTTTTATTTTTTTATACTTACTTTTTTTTTTCAAACAAATAATTAATTCCACAAAATAGTTTACTAACATTCATATATGAGATATCGATTACTTCCGCGGAGTTTCGCTAACTAATTTTATTTTGACCATTTAGAACCAAATCAATTAATTCCCTTTCATATTTATAATAACTTCCCAACCAATCTTCGTACAATATCTGTTGAGTGCTCAAGTGTTGACTCAATTTGCTCGAAGATTGCTCTCCGTTATCAGCCGCTCTTTTATCTACGTCGCCTTGAACTCATTGCTAACAGGTTTTTGCGATTGACATTATTGTTGTTAAGGCGAGTAGCGCTGCAACTAGCGCAGCGCAACCATTGTGAAACAACCGGCCAAAGTGCGTGTCGGACTACGCTTGTTTTTTATATTTTTAAGGACTACGCACAATGAAGGCTTCCGTAGTTGAAAAAAATTTACCCTAAAACAAACTTAACATTGTAATCCCAAAAAAATTTTTTTTTAAGTATGTGGTAAAATTACAAATTAACAATTTTTGGAATTTTTCCTTTATTTGTACTGAGACCTTTCTTCTTGCCAAATTTTATGATTCTAGGTCAACGGGAAGTAGCTTACAGGTTTTGATTTACTTGCGAGTATCAAAATATGTCGCATAAATGGCCGTATTTTTTTATTGCGTTAACTTAGAAGCTATAATTTCAATGTAATATAAACATAACCTATAAACAACAAAATTATATCCTAACTAAACTATTAAAAAACTAAAATATGGCGTCGAAAAATTCCTCCGCATCGCTGTCGACTGGTAGAGTACCCAAGAGACTGGCGGCATTACCACGTTGTATGGCAATGCTAAGCCTCTGGCCAATTAGAAGCTTGATTTTTTTAGAACTTCAAGGGACCATCATATTTGATATGATGCCTTCACGCGTTCCTGAGGAAAAGGGTCTTGACAGACTGACAAACTGACAACGAAGTGATCCTGTACGGGTTCCGTTTTTTCCTTTTGAAGTACGGCACCCTAAAAGACAATAGGTAAGTCTGGAGATATGGAACATTTTGAAACTTAAGCTTACATTTTTCGAAGCCTTAGCAGGAAAACGGCCGTCTATGGCGTTAACTGCTATGGCCCTAGCTGCTATAAATAGCATCTCATCATCATCATCGTCATCATTTCCTGGCTGCGAGTTTAGCGTTGATTTTTCAATACAAAAAATTCTATCTTATCTGACTAAAAAATGTGAGCTTAGGAAATGTCGAAATGTTCCATATCTCCAGACTTATTATTTTTTCCTCAATGGTGGCGCTAGTTGGAGCACTACTCGCCTTAAGGCTGTCTGTTCAGGATGCTTTTGTGGTGGACTATTGGTTGTTTTGTTGTGGTATTGAATGCTCATGAGTTTTCTTTTTTTTTTGCTGTTTTTTTTTTCAGGTCTTGTTGAAAAGCAATTGCCGGTTTCAGATGATTGTAGGACCTACTTAATTAATTACTTATTGTGTTTGTTCCTTTATTGATGAAAGATTAGATTCTTATTTATGAATTTGTGTTTACGAATAGCTAAATAGCAGGGGAGGGCGTAGGTGAGTGGTTCGTCATATAGAATCTATGAGTTTGGGATCCTCCTGTGGGAGTCCCGATAAATACTTTTTCTTTCCGTTTCTTTACTACTTTTGTTTAAGGGGGAAGCGCCAGGGTAGCCCGCGAAATTCAAATTTTCTTATGTTTTTTGCAATTTGCAAGTCAGTAGGTACTAAGTAGGTTGTGTGTTGATTCGCTTATGTATTTACATATATATCATTAGAATCAGTAGGCAATACAACTTCTTCTTCAACATGGCCTATCTTGCAGTAAGAGCGCAGGCCGGATAGCACGGCACGCTAGCATTAATGACATCATCCGTCGTGCTCTTGTCACCGCCGGGGTGCCAACTGTTTTAGAACCCAACGGTTTAGCACGCGACGATGGAAAGAGACCTGACGGAATTACCATAATGCCTTGGAAGTTAGGTCGGCCTTTGGTATGGGACGCAACGTGTGTCGATACCCTTGCGCCATCCCACCTTCCTGGCACAGTGGGCTGTGCTGGTGCGGCTGCTGCAGGTGCGGAAAACCTCAAACGGCGAAAATATTCAAATATTTTTGGGAGTTATATTTTCGAGCCGTTTGGGGTTGAAACAATAGGGCCATGGGGTCCGAGTGCCCCCTTAGTTTTTCAAGACATCGCTAAGCGATTGGTCGACTCTTCACGTGACCAGAGGGCTGGCCTATTTGTTGTCCAAAGAATCAGCATTGCCATACAACGTGGCAATGCCGCCAGCCTTTTGGGCACTTTTCCTGTTGACAGCGATGCGGACGAATTTTTTGATGCCCTTTAATCCTTTCCCCTCCTTTTTTATATACCTTGTACATATTATTATTTTAAATCTGTTAGTTTATATAATATTATGTACCTACATACAATTAAAGCAATAAATACAACTTCTTAAGTTATACTCGTAGGTAATCCTCAAATGTCAAGATTTCATGAAAACAATCATTAAATAATGTAATTTAATAGGATTTACTTATAATTGGTCTTAAAGAGTTGTATTGATGACTTTAATGATTTTAATTATGTAAATACATATTTGTTATGGTCGTGAATCATACTTTAATCAACGTTGACCTAATACTTACTTGCAAATTGCAAAAAAACGTAAGAAAATTTGAATTTCGCGGGCTACCCTGGCACTTTCGTCTTATTAATCGTTTTTCTGAGAAAAGTACAGCTAATTATTTCTAAGAAAATATTCAGAAATCAATGGAAACAATTTGACCCCGCCGAGAGCTGATCGAAAGCGGTCGATCCATCAGGTTAAGCTACGCTTGCTGAAGTTGATCCGTGGATGGGTGACCGTTTTACATACCGAGACTCCTCCGTGCCTCGGAAAACACGTTAAGCCGTTGGTCCCGGCTGTCATTCGTCGATCTTTGACAGTCGTTACAGGTTGTCAGAAGCCCGAAAGTCTGACAACCAGCCTTACCAAGAGGTATCGTATTACCCAGTTACTGGGTTGTGGAGGTCAGATAGGCAGTCGCTCCATGTAAAATACTGGTATTCAGCTGCATCCGGTTAGACTGGAAGCTCACCCCAACAAAGTTGGGAAAAGGCTAGGCAGAGGCTGATAGTGGATAATGTGCATATAAGGAAGGTACTCAAACTTTCATCCGAGTCCTCCAAATCAATCAATCTGCCTAGCCTTTTCCCAACTTTTTTGGGGTTGGCTTCCAGTCTAACCAGATGCTGCTGAAGAGGTCATCCAAAATATTGCTTATTACAACTCTAACTTAACCGTAACTGACGTAACCGACTCAATGTCAAATGTTACTCGACCATCAAAACATGAAATTAGTAGAATAAGTAAGTATATAAATAGGTATTAAAATAGCGAATTCGTTGAAATAATTAAAATGAATACTAAACTAAAACGTTTTGAATTTCAAATAAACACCACATTATCCTTATGGCTCAAAAAATTTAAGAATCGTTTCCGGACTTCTTTCGCGTGAATGAAGGCCGTATTTTCCACGATAGGGAAAAGTCGTAGATACTTTTTAGTGAAAGAGATAAAATTATATTATAGGTAGGTAGCTCCTCCACAGCTATGTATGGAGGAGCTTAGTAGTTAGCCTACAAAGTCAGTCACTTAATTATTTCAAGTAGATATGGCACATTTAAATGTCAAAATTTACAAGAAAATAGAATTGTTTCTGGTTGCACCTACCAAAATATAATACCTGTAATTTGGTATGGAGAAGAAAGAGCCCGAAAGTTCATAGTTATAATAGTACTCTTTTAAAATATTTTAAAATATTCTGTAGGTATCAAGTTTTGATTCTATTCATAGCCCTGAATTCCATTCCCTCTTGCTTGACGGATGATAATGTGATCTGATAATTATACTATAAGTAATAGGAATAGGTAGATAGAGTTCCTTTTAAGGGTTCCGTACCTCAAAAACGGAACCCTTATAGGATCACTTCGTTGTCCGTCTATCTGGCTGTCTGTCAGTCTGTCAAGACCTTTTTCTCAGGAACGCGTGGAGGTACCTATCATTGATATCACTACGGCGCGGCGGCACTACTCGCCTTAAGGTGATACAAAAAAGTGAACTGGAAGGGAATAAGAAAGTGACAGAGTCAATTACTTCCACATGCGAAAAAAAGAGAACGCAACAACGCGCTGGAACCAAAATAAAAGCGCCAAATGAAATAAAAATTGTTTAAAAATAAATTAAGCTATCTATCAAAATTATGTTCAGCCAGAATTTTCAATTACCTAATACGCACATTTTAAATGCAATTTTGCAATGAAATTACATAGGATTTTAGAATTATAGAAAAAAACGTAAAAAAGTAGAGGTCTTTTCGGAATTAAATTCTATCGAGGAAATTTAACCCAATCGTGTTTTCCTTCAGTCAAAGTATTATAATCAAATAGTCAATAAACATATATCCATACATGCTGCAATAGTGAAATAAATGGTTACGAAAAATCCTCTAATTTATTTTGGTAGCGCCTTAACAACAAAAGTTCTGCAATGATAACCTTGGCTAGGAAACAAAACACTAGTTCGTTTGTTGATAACTAAATTATAAGAGGATACTTAGAACAAGCAAGTACAAGGAAGAGTTAGGGTGATCTAGGGCGCGCCTATGACTGCAATTTTTTCGCACAATCCCTAGGGGCAGGGGTGTCGCCCCGCGAGTAAATGCTCCCCTTTTCAAATCAAGCGTAGACTTTTTAGTCTTATCATTGGGTCCCATATGCTAGGGGCCGAACGTATTGCCATTTCCCAGACAACATTTATAATTAAAAAAAAACCCGGACAAGTGCGTGTCGGACCACGCAGAATGAAGCGTTCCTTAGTTGAGATAATTTTTTCTCAAAAATAAACTTAACATTGTAGTTGAAAAACATGGTCTCCCATACATTGATATACGTCACGGTCAATTCTCCAACTGCAAATTTAAGTTTGTAATCCCAAAAAAATATTTTCTGATGTGATAAAATTACAAGTTAACGATTTTCGGACTTTTTCCTTCACTTGTGTGAGACCTTGCTTCTTGCCTTTCATGATTCTAGGTCAACGGTAAGAATAGGGTAATAACCATTGACCTAGCCTAGGTTTTGATTTACTTGCGAGTATCAAAAAATGTCGCATACATGGCCGTATTTTTTTATTGCATTGACTTAGAAGCTTGATTTTTTTAGAGCTCGAAGGGACCATAGACCTACGTATTTGATATTAATTTCAACTTGATACCTACACGCGTTCCTGAGAAAAAGGGTCTTGACAGACAGACAGACAGACGGACAACGAAGTGACCCTATAAGTGTTCCGTTTTTTCCTCTTGAGGTACGGAACCCTAAAAACAGCCGTTTTTGGCGTTAACAGCTAAAAGCTCCGAACCGAACCTAGGTAGGCGGCCTTATTACAAAACTAGGTTTTTCTTCTGTCATGGTTCTATAAACCATCGAGCCCGTTTTTGAAATAAGAACCTAGCTGTGATAGAAATACAAAACTGACAACTTAGTCCGGTACTAAGTTGTCAGTTTTGTAAAACTGTGTGGAATAAAGTTCGAAATTCAAAAAAGGGTCCATGGTTTAAACCTGGGTTGAAGATGAACCTTGTTTTGTAATAAGACGGAGGAGGTTTAGTGTTGATTTTTTTGACATAAAAATTGTACCTCATCTGATCCCAAAAAAAATTTATCAAATTTATTTATTTTTCTTTATCATGTTTAGATGTCGGTACCGATTATGTCTGCAGAGTTTCGCTTGCTAATTTATTTGACCCTGTATACCTACACATTGTTTTCCAACATCCACGTGAACGAAGTCGGAGTGACGCGACGCCAGGGTACAGTCCGCGAGGTCTAAGCTGAGCTTTGCATTTGTGTGAGTGCACATACATAGTGTAGGTGTGACGTCCGGCATAGAAGGCGTTCTTTGCTTGGTTTAAAACCGGTTTATACGGCTTTTTGGCAATCGGCTTTTGTTCTTTTAGTACGAGAGGCCACGACCAAAACCATGTCGCATCGTTGTAAAACGTAAAACGATAAGACGATTGAAGATTTTGTCTTACGTAAAACGATAAGACCAAAATGTTGGTCATGGGCTCTCGTACCATTTTGGTGATCACTCACACAAATGCAAAGCTCAGCTTAGACCTCGCCGACTGTACCTACCACAGAAAAGATAAAGAATTGTTGTGGTAGGTACCTACCGTACAAATATAAAAAACTTCTTTCGAATATTTATGGTACCTACCTATAATCATACTTTCACAAGAAACTCTATTATATAGCTACACGACTTACTTCAAATTCAAATGAAAACACAATAAAAACTTAATGATGTAACAGATGTCTCCATTTCTAAGCGTCATATTTGCATAGACGTAAGTAGAGCACGGTCAAGTTTAAAACTATCGTGTCTGAACGCGATTGTGTAATCATAATAAACGCAATCAAATTCTTTAGTGGTCCTGTCTGTTGTTCATAAAACTGGTTTCATCTGTTTCTGATAACTAATATTTATTTTGCTTTAGTGCAGAAAATAACTGTTGTACACTGTCCTTGCCACTTCTCTTCTCTCTCACTTTTCTTCTCTTCTCTTCTCTCTTCTCTTCTCTTCTCTTCTCTTGTCACAATGATCACCATTCTTGATCTCGGAGTTTCGATGATTTAAACTTCGACCATTCCCATATCAAATATAAATATTCTGCATCATCTGCCTAGCTTTTCCCAACTATGTTGGGGTCGGCTTCCAGTCTTACCGGATGCAGCTGAATACCAGTATTTTACATGGAGAAACTGCCTATCTGACCTCTACAACCCAGTTAAGTTAATACGATACCTTTGGTCAGACCTACCATTCCCATATTATTATTCTTCTAATTAGATTACGTTTAAAGTCAAGGGTTCACGTGCGGTAAACGAGATACAATAGAAGCTTTATTGTTCGCGAATTCATAATAGATCAACATACAACCTAAATACTGACTTGAAAATTGACGGCTATAGCCGTCATATGTACGACGGCTATAGCCGTATACCACGTTGTAGCCCGAGAAATTCAAAATTTCTTACGTTTTTTGCAATTTAGGTTGTATGTTGATCTATTATGAATTCGCTGCCGTATCAAATATTTATTTATTAGAATTATAATCATAAAAATCATCAGTACAACTCTCTAAGTTCATATATTGAATGGCTATTTCATGAATAAATAGAATTAAAATAAATAAAAACTTTACTTATTCTTTTTTTTTTTTTCCAATCTTGAAATTTGGGGCCAATTCTGACTTATGGAGTTGTATTGCTGATTATAATGATTATAATTCTGTAAAGCCATATTAGTTACAGCCGCGAATCAAATTTTAATCAACATACAACCTGACACTGACCTGCAAATTGCAGAAAACGTAAGAAAATTTGCATTTCGCGGGCAACCTTAGCGCATTAAGTCTGAAATCACCAACCCCTCTTGAGCCAGCGTGGTGATCAATCTTCGTGCCTTCTGTGTGTGAGAAGACGCGTTTGCCCAGCAGTGGGACAGTCATAGGTTACAGGGTGTATCAGAAAGGTGTGGTCAAATTAAAGGGTGTGGTACAGACCAAACTGAGCAACTTTCTCCATAAGACCAACATCATAATCGAGAAAAAATAATCAGCTGTTCCATACATTTGGATCGTAGCATTGAAGTCTTGTACGGGACAGCAGATAATTTTTTCTCGATTACGATGTTGGTTCCATGGAGAAAGTTGTTCGGTTCGATTGTCTGTAGCACACACCTTTTTGATATAGCCTGTAATGTATAAGGCGTATCTATTCAAACACGAAATATCTTAAGGGGTCATTGTACTCATCATTATAAACAACTTTTACTATGGGACCAAACCTGAAATCGCGAAAAACAAATCAGCTGTTCAGTACATTTATGTTCGCATAATTCGTCAAAATGTACCGAACAGCTGATTTTTTTTTCGCGATTTCAGGTTTGGTCCCATAGTAAAAGTTGTTCGTAATGATGAGTACAATGACCCCTTAAGATATTTCGTGTTTGAATAGATACACCTTATACAGGGTGATTTTTTAATGACCAGCCAAATTTTCACAGGGTGTGTTCTACCCATGAATATGAACAACTTTCACTATGGGACCAACTTTGAAATCACGAAAAAAAACCAGCGGTTTCCTACAAAAGTTCAATACCTACTCGATCAAAATGTATGAAACAGCTGATATTTTTTTTGCGATTTCAAAGTTGGTCCCATAGTGAAAGTTGTTCATATTCATGGGTAGAACACCCTGTGAAAATTTGGCTGGTCATTAAAAAATCGCCCTGTATATTATGACAAAAAAACCCATTAGTAGGTACCTACTAAAGAATATTTAGTAGAAAAATATTTTTTATCTTTTCTGAGCTTTTTGTGTTGCAGGATCTAAGGGCCAATGGACTCTCTATCACAAATATACATTGCCTGTCCTGCGACTTTATTTATTCTTCGTATTCAGGCCATCGAATCAATTACACATTCTCTTTATCGAATATAATACATAATTAAACTGTCTATAGTAACATTTGTTTAAACAAATGTTTTTAAATGTCCAAGGTTGATCAGTGTGTTTATTCAGTAATTGAACAAGCGTTTAAAGTAACTTCATATTGGACTTTGCAATTATATAAGTAGATAAAACTGTTTGGGTGGCTATAAGAACAAAAAAAACCGGTCAAGAGTAAGTCGGACTCGCGCACCGAGGGTTTCGTATACCATCATAAATAATAATATGTAATTTTTGTTGACGATTTCTGAAAAAGTGTGCTACTTATTTAGAGACATCGTTTTATTTTTCCTGTAAATTTACATAAACTTCTATCACACAGAATAATTTCAGATTTTTCTGTATGCAAACTTCGGAGATAAGGTGGGAACGGTATTTTTTTTTACATTTTTGATCAAAAGTCGAAAATTATGCGACCTAAAAAATAAAAAAAAATGTATGAGAATGTGCAAACAGCGCTCTTTCATACGATACCCCACATGTCCCAGTACCCCCACTTCAAATTTGTAATACCCCTTTAAATCCCTGTTGCAAAAAAAATATAAATATTTTAATTTCTTTCTTATTTGCGTAATAGTTGGACAAACGTCATCTAAAACTGTTCCAAATTTCAAGTTGACAGCATTAGTAGTTCTTGAGATATCCAGCTGTGACAGACGGACAGACAGACAGACTCAGTCGCACCATAATGGTTCCCTTTTTTACCGTTTGGAACAAAACCAAGAACCAAGAAACACCACGCTTCGTCTTTACGTGTGTCTTCAAGAAAGCTATCATGTAGTGTTTGGGAATCAAGACTAATAAAAATAACTTCTTACACCGTTTTAAGAAGGTAGCTGTACCTACTTCTAATGTCCTTTCCTTACACCGTTCTCCCCATGTCCATTCTGCCTCAATCCCTCGTTCTTTCCACTCACTCAGTCTTTCACTTACGTTCCGTTCATTCATTCCTTCTGGCATTCATTCCCACGTCATACTAATGGGGAGCCACACGCAAAGCTGTTTCTAGATGGCACTCTGAACGACTGTACATTGTTTTACAAACAAATTCATACAATTTGACAATCGTTCGTTATGTCAAATCAATGACAAAAGGACAGTCGATCACGTGCCACCTAGCGTGATAAAAAGTTAGTTTTCCTCCCCATTGTTGGCGAATCGAACTCGTTTTGCAGCTTATCACCTTTTCGGAGCATTTATGTTTTTTTCTAAATTCTAGTGTTTTTACTGTCAGTGTTTTTTGACTGGTGTGATTTTTCCTTTTGATGGTTTCTTTCACGTTTTTTGCATTTTGTCTGTAAAATAATAAACTGTGGCTACTTACCAGCGCGTTTAATTCTTTTAGTTTCGATCAGTAATACTAATATTAAAAAGGAAAGTTTGTAAGTATGTGTGTGTTTGTATGTTTGTTACTTCTTCACGCTCAAACGGCCGGTCTAATTTTCATAAAATTTTGTATGAAGGTAGCTGACACCCTGGATTGTCACAATTACTTTTTATACCGGTCTACGCTAGTAAAACCGCGGGGGGCAGCTAGTACATAATATATCTATAAGACAATAAACAGGACACATACCTCTGCAAAGCTGGTAGATTCCAGCAGCGATGATGATGAAGAGTGCCAACAGCTTGGCGTACGTGAACCAGTCTTGGACCCTGGTGGCGGCGCGGACCGACCAGCAGTTCACGAATGTTAGCAATACTGGGGACAAACACTTTGTTATTATAGTTTAACCCATGACTAGTCCATGACCATAACTACTTAGTCTTGTTACCGAAAAATAACTTTTTATTAACGGCTTTAGTTAAATTATGTTATGGAAGGTTAAGCATTTAAATTATAATTTCTGAAATCTCCTTGTTTGCAAATCGTTTCGCTTGTTCTAACCTTGCAAATAAGAATAAAACCTTTCTGAATAAATATTTATTCTTTTAGATTGGAAACTGGAAAAATAATATAAATATAAGATCGTATCGGGGCGGAGAGGAACCCGGAAACTGTTAGATCGATTGTGGCTGGGGAACTCGGAACTTATTAAAATAACTTGCATACTTCCTCGCATCTGTGGTGAAATATATCTGGGGTGGAGCCTTCTTTTATTAATAGGGTATTATGGCAAAACGTAAATGATGCTTTATATTTAAGAACCTTTCGAAATTAGGGAAGAGCATAAACTAGCTTAAATGAGTTTTTTTTTAAATGTCTAACATAACGGCTTTTATGGTAAATTCCGCTAAGAAAAGTGATCCCTAAAAAGAAAAACTTTTTAATACTGACGGCATAAAACTCATGAGTTGTAATTGAAGGATCCATTGCAGTGTCTTAGCGATTCAAGACACGTCGCTCAAAGTTGGTTACTACCGCGTGAAGGGGAGCAAGGAGGAAGCTGTAGGTCCTTGGTATTCCAGGAATTCGTTTGAAGTAATTTAATCAAACTTAGAAGTTAGAAGTTCAGCGCGGTATTTGTGGCTTTTCATAAAATGGCCATTCCATTACCAACCTAAAATCGTTATTTAGCCGAGCCATTTCCTACTGTGTCATGTTGATCTGGCAATGAATACTTACGTGCTTCAAAAAACCTGTAAAACATACTCACATATACAACAGGCCGCCAGCAGCCTGGTAGCGTTCTCAGGAGGATCACACTCCGGGAATATGGGCTTCAGCACGTACACACTGAAGGTTAACGCCACTATTGCCTGGAAACAAAGATGGCGTTATATACGAAGATGATTTATAAGATGACTGAAGAGGGGATAAGTTAAAATTCTAGACTATCTCTATACGGACGAAAATAGCTCCAGACGTCTACGTGTCGTAGTACTTGCCGACAAGGTTATAGAGCGCCTTGTGAAGCTACCTACTATTACCTACATTCTATGAATTTTGTAGCACGGCACATGTAAGAGGGGATCGTGGTCGTGATCAAGGGATCACGACCACGAACCATCTGTGACGGTTTTTACTGTTCTGTGCAAAAATTGTCAAAACTTTTTGTCATTGGCAAATGTAATAAAGTTTTAACTTTTCTAGTAGTAGTCAACGTGAGTAGTTTAGGTACATATTCAATACTATTTAGCATAAAAGCCCAAAGCAAAACTCAATACAAAAAATACGCTCTGGTTTCCACGCTGGGCGGCAATAAAATCTAACAGTAAGCTACATCAAATATATTATCATCTGCTCTATACTAGGAGAAATCCAATGGAATTAGATTTGAATATGTCCTAGGTTAGTGGCCAATAAAATCTAGAAGTAAGCTACATCAAATATATTGGCACCAAGACCAAAGACCTAAGATCTATTCAGACAACTTTATGAACAAATAAAGTTCAGTCTAGTCTCACTACAACGGCAATTCAATGGAAATAGATGGATTTAAATAAGTCGCGCGTTGGGCGTCAATAAGGGAGTGAAACAGATCTCTATAGAAATGTGTTGACAAGTATTAATAAAGAAAGACATTGTACGATTCTATTGTAAGTTATTGAAGCTGATCAACCAATAATCTAGTGTCTCACTTAAAGAAATCCCATGGAAATATATAAAAAAAACAGTAATACGATTTAAATAAGTCCCGTGTTGGGCGTCAATAATTCCCTTATTGACGCCCAATATCAGAAAAGTAGTAAAACAAATCTCCATAGTGTGTGTTGTAAAATACGGTATTCTAATATGAGTTGATTGAACTTTATCAACCAATAAAGTTCAATCTAATGTCTCACTAAGAGAAATCCAATGGAAATAACTTTTGAATAAGTCCCACGTTGGGCGCCAATAAGGGAGATCATCAGCAAAGTAGTAAAACAAATCTCTGTAGCAGTATTGTGTTGTATCCTAATATAGCAAGCAATAAAATTTCACTGTATTGATATCACTTTATTGAACATATCAACCAAATAAGTTAAATCCTTTGTCTCAGTCTCACAGTAAAATAAATTGTGTGTTGTATCCTCTTAAAGACAGTAACAAAATGAAGTTCAATAAACTTTATGAACCAACAAAGTTCTATCTAGTGTCTCACTAACAGAAATCCAATGGAAATAACATTTATATAAATAAGTCCCACGTTGGGCGTCATTAAGAGAGATTGTCAGCAAAGTAGTAAAACAAATCTCCGTATATGTAGTTCAATGAACTTTATCAACCAATAGAGATCAATCTATTGTCATAATAACAAATGCGATGGAAATAACATTTAGATAAGTCCCACGTTGGGACATAAACAACATATCCGTAGCTATTATGATGTATTCTCATAAAAGAGTAAGAAAATGTTAGTTTCTTTCTCAATATTCTTTAAAAATGACGGTGATGCTCATCCAGTGGGCGTGGGCTCCGTGGGCTGTACTGTATGTAAGTATTTATTTACTTTGAGGGCAGTCTGCGTGGGCTGATGCTTTCAGAGTCGTAGCAGGGTTGGTTTTCAGTTATTGTGGCAATATTTTATCGAGGTTGTACTGAAATTTATAATAAAAGTATTCGATAACTTTTTTTTTTAATTTGAAGTAGTGGTCTTTCCAGTTGTTGGCTTAATTAAAAATGATGAAATGCATTTTTACATATTTACTATACCCAAGTTACAATTTCACAATAATTTGGATTGTAAACGTTATTCAAACCGTAGTAATTTAGACCATACAATTATTTTTATCCGCCACTTTCATAAAAAATAAATAAGCAGGTACCTACTGAAAACTGTGACACTCTTAATCTGATTACAGACCGTGTCACTGAAATTCTAATTTATATTCCATTCTTGTCTCTCCTACGCAATGAGAATACGTCATTACCCCCCCGCGTCTGATGACATACTGAGCTTCAGTTATTGCGTCATATGAATATTCAAATTTCGAATCAATACAAGGGCAGGTATTGATGCTATCTTAAAAGCAATGGGAAAACAAATCTATAAAAAATTTCTTTGGACCAATAAAATAAAACAGTTATGAAAGGTAATAACAGGCATATTATGAAGTATGTATTAGAGGGCATACATCAAGGTCAGAAAGAGAATTCCATACCTTACGTGAATATCAACCCTCAGTATTTCACTGAAAGAAATATGTATATTGAAATTTGAGCTTGGAATCTTTACCGTCTAAGAAATCTTTACAGTTTAACAGACCGAAATAATATTTTTAATTTAATGCCTGCCTAGTCAGTATTACATAAGTAGGTAAACCTCAGATTGTATACAAGAACTTTTATGTCACACTGTTTGAAATCCCGCGTTGCGAAGAACATTGTGTTTCAGATGACCTTCCTGCAATAACTTGCTTGCGGTTATCCCATAATTGCTTGCCTTTTAAAAGTTAATTAGTTTTACTTAGTGACTACTTATTCTTAGAATTTGTTACAATATTTGTTTTAGTTCGTTCTTTATTAGGATTATGATATTTTAGGGTCGACGAGTAATACGATAGCAGTGGGTTGTACTATATTTTTATTTAATACATATTGTAGTTACAATTATATTCCTTACATTACGAGACGTAGGAAGAGACAGAGAGAAGGAGGATGTAGGCACAGACAATATATAGTTTGCACAGGTCTGTAGTACGTTCTCCTTTGAGTAAATTCTAACATTCTTTAGAAATACAATTTTGATTACCGAACCTAACTATAAGTAGGTACAAATCTTTGCTTGTCATTTGCAATTTCGCATACCAAAACAAAAGTAATGTAGGGTGTATTTCTATTTTAGAGTAACAGTGGAGTTTCTTGCCCATTCTTCTCCATACGAAATTACCATTTGGAAGAGGCGACTGAATCAATTAAATTTTTTTTTGACTTTCAAAAATGCCTTTCATGTTTTAAATAAATGATTTGACTTTGACTTTTTAAGAGACTTTGAGCAGAGAAACTAGAACCAGAATTTTCTCGTTTTTGCAGCGAATACTTATTCAGCAATTTCAGGCCATACCTACCATAGAAATATTTCTATGCTACCAACACAACCTCTCGAATTCATTGGATACCAGAGCAGAGTAATTGTATCTTAGCATTTTGGTAAAATCTTAATTAAGAAAATACAATCAAAAGCCCAAACAAAGCTACACCAAATCACTGACAACGCACAGCCTAAACCGCTCGCTCTAAAAGTCTGAAATTTTGCACAAGAAATGTATACAACGAAAGTGAGAACAAAGAAAGAATTTTTGAAAATTCTTTCTTTTTTTTTTAACCACAACTGGGAAGCTCTTGGCCTTCATCTCACCTGATGGTACGTGATGATCAGGCCGAAGGTGGAAGCGAGCTTCACCCGGAATCCACAAACACAGAGGCACTGGCTAATCTTAGCTCTAACTGCTGAAACACAGCAATGCTGATAACATTGTTGCTATGGCGACAGACTTAGATAAGATGGTGGTAGCTAGCCTAATGGACTTAGATCAAGCCCTACCACCAACCAATCCCGGGAATCGAACCCGGGGCCTTTGGCTCAGAAGTCTTACCACCTGACCACAGAAGCGACTAGGGGATGTTTATGAGATGAAGTATGGAAGTACGTAATTTTTGCGAAAGAAAAATCCCATCGGGTGCAACTTGTCCAGATATAATTCTGTAGAAGTCCTTAGTTCCTTACCTGTGAACAAGGTCTGACGATCATGCACTCGATCCAGAGCCTGATGAAAGCGGCGAAATGACCAAACGTCTCCATGATGTACGCGTAGTCAGCACCGCTGAGCCGGATCATGGTGCCAAGTTCCGCGTAGCAGTACGCACCTATCTGAGGATAAAAAAGAATATTATAGACACAATAAAACACAAGGGGGTTTATAAAACTTTGATTATAGGCAAGAGACGTTTAAAAGTCCAAAAATGTGTGGTTAAACAGTTAAAGAATACAGGGAAATGTTTACATTCTTGGATTAAATACTTTTTTTTTGTCATGTGAAGCTGACTAGGCACACGGCATTTTTTATATGCGCGTTCCATGAAAAGCACGTCGACCACGACGACGGTGCGTTTTCTGCCTCTGCGTTTGCAGTGCGTATATGCGCGTCGGCGGCGTCGCGTAAAAAAACGCCGTGTGCTTACCCTAAGTTGTAAAAGTGATTGATTCTCAATAGTTGGTGGCAGGACTAACTTATTTTTAAAAGCGCCAGTTATTCGCGCCATACGTACACTCAATGAAGTCGCCGAAAGGATTGACATTTTTTCCTGTTCATTGAATGAATTCGCAAGAATAACTGCATACCATTTATGTTACAATTTGCAAAATAAGTATAAGTTAACATAAGTGCCACCCTATTGCTTTGGGACATTCCTGTAATGATAGAAGTGTAGTGTAAACTAAATAAATAAATATATGAAACTCTATGAGTGTGTTTGAATTTAATATTTAGTATACATATAGCATGTGCAAATGTGCAATATGCCAGGAATGTGCCCTCAGCTTTTTCGGACATATTATGCGTTCACCATAATCATGGTCTAGAAAGACTTATTATGATACTGGGCCGGGTGTAAGGTAAACGCGCTCAAGCTAGAGCACTGGCAAGATGGTCAGACGCGGTCAAGAAGGCTGATAGAGGCAGCATTTACCGTGCAGTCCACAGAGCAGAAGACCGTATAGCTTGGAGACGCGTCATAATGTGGTCGCGATCCTCAGCATTGAGGGTACGATGAAGAAGAAGATACAGCATTAGAAAGGTGTGGTCATATTTAAGGGCGTGTGTATGGTACAGACCATCAAACTGAACAACTTTCTCTATAGGACCAACACCGCAATCGCGAAAAAAATATCAACAAGAAAGCTGATTATTTTTTCATAATTACGATGTGGATTCCATGGAGGAGCTCGAGGCTAAGTAATAACAGCCGTACGGGTCGATCCATCAGGTTAAGCTACGCTTGCCGGGGTTGGTCCGTGGATGGATGACTATCTTTACATACCGAGACTCCTCAGTGCCTCGGAAAGCTACGTTAAGCCGTTGGTCCCGGCTGTCATTCGTGGATCTTTGACAGTCGTTACCGGTCATCAGAAGCCCGTAGCCCGTAAGTTTGACAACCAGTCTTACCAAGGGGTATCGTATTACTCAGTAATTGGGTTGTGGAGGTCAGATAGGCAGTCGCTCCATTTAAAATACCTACTGGTATTTAGCAGCATCCGGTTAGACTGGAAGCCGACTCCAACATAGTTGGGAAAAGACAGATTGATTGATTTTGATGTGGGTTCCACGGAGAAAGTTGTTCCTGTTTGATGGTTTGTACCACACCCTTAAATATGACCACACCTTTCTGATACGAAACCCCTTTCTTTCTTTCTTTTTGTATAGTGTCTTACGCATCTGCAAACCTAAACTTATTCAGTTTCAATCCCTCAATCAATCTTGTTGCTTTTACTTGAGATTTATCTATTAAATATTTGGAATGAAGGTTCATCATTAATTTTCTCAAAATGCAATCGTTATAATTTACATGGGTACAGGGGTACAAAAAATTTGGGGGTCGAAGGACCAAAATTCTTCGAAACCGTTTAAAAATCAGAGATGTGTAAATGTGTGATGGACTTTGATTAATTTATTTGATGTCATGATTTGATTGATTTGGGATGTGTACTTAAAAAGTTTTAATTTAAAGTACTTAAAAAGTTTGAATTTAAACGTTGTATTGCGTTTACTAATCATTTTACCAATACCTAACTCGTCATTCTGGATTGTCATTTTTTAAACACAATAATAATAATATGCTGCTTGTTTCGGCTACCAGCTAACTTTTACCCGCGGCTTCGTCCGTGTGGATGTCAGATTTCATGGGTACCTATGCTTTTTTCTAAAATAAAAGTTACTCCCAACATCAGCTAATCTGCCAGTGAAAGTCCCGTCAAAATCAGTCTAGCCGTTTCGGAGATTAGCCTGAACAAACAGATAAAAATTTTATAAATTGTTTTTTATTGTATGTATTGTAGTACTATTATTTATTCTGTGGTATTGTACGCACGGCTACAGATCAAGCTATACATTTCCAGTATAAGCTGATCTCGCATTGTATAGGATTTCTTTACAATGAGAGGTCAGTGTAAACTGGAAATGTATAGCTTGATGTGTAGCCATGCGTACAAGCGAAATAAAAATATGGACAGTTCTTAAATTCCGATGACAATAACTCTTTGCTATTACACATAAAACTGAAAAGTAGTGTACTAATAATTTAGGATCTATTAATTTCATATATAAAATTCATAGTGTTAATCTACTTCTGTTGCTGACGGTACCTACTTATTATTTAAATCAAGCGGTCTCCAAAAATCCCACGGCTTTATTAAAAAGTGGTTTTGCCACAACCTCTGGGTATTCGGTATGGACCTCTGCAGCACTAAGAGCCAGCCAGCACCGTAATTGCGTAACACACTATCTATCGTAATCAGAATCATTTTGAAGCAAATTGCTACCTAATTCCTTGCTTCATAAGTTCGAAAAATTTGTCTGCTCGACAGCGTAAATAACCCAAATTTTATTTTTATTGAAGTTATGTAAGAAACTAGTCCTAAGTCGTACAGTCAGCAACAAAAGTCCATTAACACTTGCAGTTTCTTAATCTTAATTAATAAGCGAAATATTTAATTCAAATCGGAACAGAAGTACCTACTTAAAATTTTAAGAACATAACTCTGAACAGTCAGTCGAAAAAAAAAGCAATTTAACGAAGCATTTTGTGTTAAGTTAGATGATGTCAAAAAGTAGCAATGTTAACCGACTTCTGTTGCTGACCTGACCGTACCAAAACCATTGGTCTCTATGACTGACGAAGAATTTGGTAAAAACAAAGTTGTAAATAGATGCGAAAAATATATATACTTGTAGGTAAATAACCAAATGCGCCACAAAAGCACAACTTACAAACACAGGCGCGGATAAAAGGGGGGGGGGGGGTCAACGGGCGCAGTCGCCTCCCCCCCCCCCCCGGGATTCGACCAAACTGAACAGTGGCAACCTTAAGGGGCATTGTACTCATCATTATGAACAACTTTTACAATGGGACCAAACCTGTAATCGCGTAAAAAAAATCAGCTGTTCGCTGTTCGCATTTTGACGAATTATGCGAACATAAACCTACACACCCCACACACCTGACACCACCCACACACCTACTACTGCACACCTGATTTTTTTTTCGCGATTTCAAGTTTGGTTCCATAATAAAAGTTGATCATAATGATGAGTACAATGACCCCTTAAAAGGTTGCCACTGTTTACACTTACAGCCTGTATTATGTACTAAGATATAATTAAGTCGTTGACATCCTCGAAAAGTGGGGGCACATTGTTGAGTAAACTTTACAAAAAATAGGTGCTGAAGGTATTTTAAAAACGGCTTTCACAGCTTGGGAAATTCCGCCACCTCCTTTGTCCACCCAGAGAGAATCATTTTGCCCTTGAGCAAAAATCTAGATCCGCGCCTGTACTAGCAAGATAAGGTACCAAACAAACGTGCACTTGATTTTTCTCCCGGGTTTCTCCCAGCTCGAGGTAAATGTACCTAAGGTTATTGAACTTAAAATAAAAGTTCTATCTTTGTCTTTGTTGTTCTATTTCTGTTTGAACCGTTTGGGGTTGAAACGCTTGGGCTGTGGGGTCCAAGTGCTCATCGAGTATTTCGAGACATCGCCAAGCGGTTGGTGGAGTCTTCACGTGACCAGAGGGCTGGCTGGCCTACTTTTAGATCAAAGAATCGGCCATCCAACCAACGTGGCAATACTGACAGCCTTTTGGACATTTTTCGGCAGCGATGCGGGTCTTTTTACCCGACTGACCTAGAAGGAGGGTAATGTTTTTCGCGTCTATGTATTAAATTAATATTAGGTCTTTACCTATGAAATTGCCGTTCTGCAGTACTGGCCATTTCAAATGAAAATAATTTTAGTTTGGCTAAGAATTCTAATTTCAAATTTATTTTATTTTAAAAACATGGATTTTTTTTTCCAAAAGTAGTCATTTGTTTATTGATTAGTGTTACATTTTCATCGCATTTCAATCTTTTTCTTCATCATGGATAAGTTAAAAATTCGAGTAATTATGGAATATGAGTACCGTCGTGGCAGCAACGCGGCACAAGCGGCACGCAACATCAACGACGTTTACGGAGCTAACACTACAAACCAACGCACCACCTGTTATTGGTTTGCTCGCTTCCGTTCTGGAAATTTCGACCTGAAAAATGAACCTCGCGGTCGTCCGAAGACTTTGGTCGACAATTACGAATTAAAGGCGATTGTGGAAGCTGATGATACACAATCTACGGCTGAATTAGCAGTGCAGCAGCTTTCGACGTTAGCGTCAAAACAATATTGGTCCATTTGCGAAATGACAAATGGGTGCCCCACGAACTCAATGATCGCCAGCGCGAAGTACGCGTCGAGACGTGCCTTGCACTGCTCAACAGACACACAAATGAAGGAATTTTGAACCGCATTGTTACCTGCGATGAAAAATGGATTCTGTTTGATAACCGCAAGCGCTCAACAAGTTGGTTGGATCCTGGTTCAGCACCTAAACAATGCCCTAAACGAAAACTTACCCCTAGAAAAGTGATGGTCACTGTTTGGTGGTCTAGCGCCGGTGTGATTCATCACAGCTTCTTACCAAACGGGGTGAGCATTACTGCAGATGTGTACTGTGAAGAACTGAACACAATGATGGAGAAGCTGGCACATCTCCAACCAGCATTGGTCAATCGCTCGTCTCCGCTGCTCCTGCACGACAACGCGCGACCTCATACTGCACAGCAGACGGTCTCCAAGTTGCAAGAACTGGGGTTGGAAGCTCTCCGTCATCCGCCCTACTCACCAGACCTTGCGCCTACAGACTACTACTTTTTCCAGAATTTGGATAACTTCTTGGCGGGAAAAAAATTCAATACCCGAGAGGCAGTACAAAATGCCTTTGAAGAATTTGTTGCCTCCAGACCAGCTGATTTCTTTAAGAAGGGCATCAATAAACTGCCACTGCGTTGGCAAAGATGCATTGATTGCATGGGTGATTACTTCGATTAATACAAATAAAAAATACATGAAAAAAATTCGTTTAAATTTTTTCATACAAAACGGCAATTTCATAGGTAAAGACCTATTATTATAAACTAGTTTGCTAATTGATTACATTTTTTCTTTTAACAATTTAGCACACAGATAGTCTATAACCTGGATTACACATATGATACTTTTGATGCCGTCATTCTTACGTTACGAGTTCGAGATTTACGCGGGTGAAACCGCGGAGCGCTGCTAGTATTTACTTTAAATGCGAAAGTTTGGATGGACGGCTGTTTGTTACTCAATCATGCCAGAACGGCTGAACCGATCTGGATGAAACTTGGCACAAAGATAGATTATAGTCTGGAATAGCACTTAAGCTACTTTTTTTTTATCCCGGTGTTACTAGTACTCCTAGTAAAATATGTATACTATTAATTTATTTTAAAAAGAGATTAGAAACAAGACCACCAGGTGCTAGACAAACTTTCTGCAAATATGAAATCTATGGGAAAACGTGTTATTAGTTATTACTTATCTTTAGAGGCTAGTTCATGTGGGTTTATAGGTTGGGAAAATGTGGTTGAGTATATACAGGGTGTAAGGGACAGCCCTCCGCAGACTGTTAGGGTGAATTCAGTATATCATACTAAGATGACCGGTACATGAAATTATTTCAGGAACGCTATGGGAATCCAATAAACCTGATTTGTTTGTGTTTTTGTGCACAAATCGGAGCGTCTGTTATTGGTTGGGAGGGGTAGGTAATAGGTATGCGGTGAGTACGATGAACTCTGTAACCTAGGTAAAAGGTGGACAGCAGATTTCACGCGTCGGTCGTTAGAGTATTTCAACATCCATTGCTGGTTTTTTTTTTTGCTGTTTTTTTTTTGACATAAATGGAGTGCTGCGTACACACAATGTATTATTACATTGAAATAAAGGAAAAGTAACTGAAAAACGATTAAAAAAAAGGAAAATTTTCCTGAGAAAATTTCCGGTGGAATATACTTCAGAATAAGGAGCTGAATGCACCCTGTTAGTTTGCTATCAAACCACAGACTTGGTTAATTTTTGTTCAGGACAAGCAATCTACCTAGCCTTAGTCCCAACTATGTTGGAGTCTGCTCCAGTCTAACCGGAGGCCGCTGAATTCCAGTATTTTACATAGAGCGACTGCCTATCTGACCTCCACAACCCAGTAACTAAGTAATACGATACGCCTTGGTAAGACTGGTTGTCAGACTTTCGGGCTCCTGATGACCCGTAACGGCTGTCAAAGATCCACGAATGACAGCCGGGACCAAAGGCGTAGCCCACGCACAATGGTCCACATGAAGGACTAAGTGAAACAAAACCCGACATAACATGAGAACGATTTCCTTTCAACTTTTCTGTCACTGGTGCCACTTTCAAACCTCCTCATTATACTCATTTCTTACTTTATCCCTTCTCGTTAACAGTACTGTATGAAAATTGACCATTGGAATCAATGTTTAATGTTACGCAGCAGCTCTGGACTCAGGAACCAAAGAAATAGGTAAGTACCCCATCCTACACTTTATGTGCCTCAAAAATGTACATGAAAGTTTTGATTTACGAGTTAGTTTCTCATTTTCTAGATAAGTAACTCTAAATCACAGAAAAGACATAAAAGCTTTACCGGTTCTCAAAAACAATTTTGAATGCAAGATCGCCATTAGCAAGGAAGCCTAAATGGCAACCTTTGATAATAGTACATTTTGATTTTGATACAAGTGGAGAACGTTTGTTATTGCGTTCGAGGCGGAATTAAAACACCTGAGCCGTAGGCAAGGTTGTTTTTGAGCCGAGAACTGCAATAACAAATGTCCACGAGTATCAAACGACGTTTTTCAATACACTTTTGAAGAAATAAATTAAAAAACACATAAAATAACGGAAAATAATTTTGTCATGAATTAGTAGGGAACTATGATTTAAATTTTCTTTTTTTCCGCGCTTTGCTTTCGCCAGGTTGAAAGAGAAGCAAAGGTATAAAGCCGATAAACAGCCTAATATGAAAAATAAAATAAATAAATGTTAATTTGTTCATAAACGTTTTTTTTTTTGTAATAATCATGGTTTTTGATAATATTCTATATAGAAACATTATTTAAATATTCAAAAAATATTAACGCCTTAAAGACGCATATCTCTTCGCCGAGATTAAAAAAAAACATTCACCTCCGAATAGAGAGTTATGAATAGAGGCATTGAACCAATTTGGATTAAGTATAGGTATAAGTTATCTGTGGCATTCCCGCACACGTGCGTGGAAAATGAAAAATCGCACGCGTGCGACATACATTGCATTGTGAACCTAATCGTAGTGCGATATGAACCAGTTTTCGAGGAAGTGTATTGAAAATGACAATATTATAAAGTTCACTATCCCTGGTGGACTATCGCAAATGTAATGTTCTGTCGGGCATGTGATAGATAGTGCTTTGTTTGTTATATGTGTACGTGATTTAATTATATGGCACACGTGGTGATAGCGGTATATTATGTAGACGACTATATAATACTATGCCCTGATAACGGAGTTCAGCATTCTTGTTTAGTAATTTGTATAACGCAATACCGTACATGATTGGAGGTAAATGAGAGAATAGTAGATTTAGTAAAGTATTAAGTAATAAAAAGGACATACAGAGGTCACATCAAATACACGAAAAGAAGAAATTGGTTCAGCAAAAGTCCGCGGAGTAATAGGGATGTCTACTACTAAAAATTTACGACAAAAAATTTTTTGTCAGTCATATCTAAGATTATTAGAATAAGTTAGCATTTATTCTATTGAAGGCCATATTCCTCTTTTCTGAAGATTTATAACCGCCAGCGACAGATATGTACCTAGTAGATTAATAAACATGATAAAAATACATTAGGTATTTAAATCATCTTTTTATTACCTATTACATTTATATGCCAGATGTCAAAGTTCAAGTTATCTTATCACGTGAGTCTAATTCTCAGATTTGACTAAAGCTTTCGATCCATTAAATCATCATAATTATCATGTTTTTATTATCCAATGATTACATAGATATCTTGTTAGTTATGGAAGTCACACAGGCAGACACTCTATAACTATATAAAATGTCATACTATGTGCGAAATATAGGTATTCAGGTTTATCCGCCGGAATCCAACAACAAGATAGTTGAGAAAAAGTTAGGCAGATTATGGTAGTTTATTGAAAAGGTCCCTTGTATCTACTTAAGAACATATTTTTAACACGCTGAAAGCCTGAACATGAAACCAAAATGAATGGCTCAAGAAGAACCAAAGTATCATTAACTTATTCACAGTAAAAGATAAGTCTCATAATGAAAACATTTCAAAGACATTCTACTTTCTTGAACGAACAAAACACAAGATATTTATGGAACACCAATTTTTAATAAGTCCCTCGGAGCTTTGAAGCAATTTCTCCAGCAACATAAGGAACCATCTCTCAGATAGGCTTATTATACTGATTTTAAAATGAGTAGGTTCTAATAAGTCCCTTGGTATAACTTTAAAGAGGATTCCCCTCTTTAAAGTTATATCATGAGCTATTGTAGAAGGAAAATTAATCAGTGGATAATGTACATTTTAAAATATGGCTGAGAAAATCCTCGCAATTTGGTGTCAAGTGGAAGACGGATTTCAAATATATATTTTACCTGAATCAATTCTATGAAAAGAAAAGACAGATTTCTTGAAAGGCATAATATGGGAAGCCTTGCCACCATACTCATTTAGGCCAAAAAAGGTTTTCCGAAGTTATCCCGAGACTTATCAACGTTGTCTTGGTATCGCCTATTACGCGGCGGTAACTGCTTTCCATTACTCTGCCCACAAACAAGAATGTCCAATAGACAACATTAATTTGCCTGAAAAATGGCAATAAGCTCGCCACTCGTATTACGCAGGCGAAACGTGTGGGTGTAGTTGTACAGACTGTTGTAAATGAAGAACACACCTCCCGGGACCGGGGGGAGTGCCACCCCTACCCCTCCCTCTCCCTCTATCCCCTCCGGGGATTGTATGCGAGAATTTATGCATGTGTGTCAGTAAAAAAAAACTTAAAATTACTTACCATACTGAACACTCCTGAAGCTACCCATACTAACAGACTAGCATTAACAGATCCAGTGTACTTCAGGACCCCGGTAGGTGATACGAAGATGCCACTGCCGATAATAGAACCCACGATGACCGTAATACCGTTCATGAGGGACATCTTCGCTTCCAGAGCCCCTTCGCCGGCTTCTTCGTCTTTTGTTTCGGGGTCCGCTTCGGCGTCCGACTTTAGAGCTTCGCTTTCGCATTCTTCTTTACTTTTTGGTGACCTGGAAAGAGGAAAAGCATAATGGTTAGTATTATTTTTGATAGTCGCTTTACATTAAGTTGAGTTTAAGTTGTGCAATAATAAAAACCTCATCTAATTTTTAAAACATTGTTAACGTGTACAATTGTACACGTTAATTAGATGATTAATCATTTATCTAGGTAAACAAAAAAACCGGCCAAGTGCGTGTCGGACCACGCACAATGAAGGGTTCCGTAGTTGAAAAGAATTTATCCCACAAACTTAACATTGTAGATGAAAATCATGTTCTTTCATAAATTGATCTAAGTTACGCTCAATTCTCACAAACTGCAGTTTGTAATTCCAATTTTTTTATATAATAAAATTACTAATTAACAATTTAGGTACGGACTTTTTCCTTTACTTGTGCTGTGAGACCTTGATTCTTGTCAAACATGATTGTAGGTACAACAGGAAGTACGCTATACTGCCCTGATAAGCCGAAAAGCGCTAACTCAATCACAGTAAGTTTTGAGAAAAACGACTTTTGTGAATGGATTTTTCCCACCTTCAAACGGGGTTAAAACTTCTTAGTGGTTTATTTTAATGTTTTAACTTAGATATCGCTATTTGGCTTATACCATTAGATGCGAAATTATTCTAGCTATTGAATGGTATAAAAAAAACTAAAAGGGCGTATCTCAGAGATAGCGCCTTTCGGCTTAGCAGGGCAGTATAGGTCTGATTCACTGGCGAGTGTACAGGGTGGTCAAAAAGTCGTGGATCAAACGAAATAGAGAGATAAAGGAGGTAATTTCCAACAAAAAATCTTTCTACAGCATGGCCATAATTCAATTGCCCTAAAAATTAATTGCTCTTGAAATTTGGTACCCAGAGCCGCAATAGAACTTTTGTAGCGCTGATACATTATCTAGTAATAATACAACACCGTTTGTTTTATTGTTTTATATCACATTTTTAGGGTTCCGTACCAAAATGGTAGAAAAGGAACCCTTATGGTGTGACTAAGTCTGTCTGTCTGTCTGTCTGTCTGTCACAGCTGGATATCTCAAGAACTACTAATGCTATCAACTTGAAATTTGGAATAGTTTTAGATGACATTCACCCAACTATTTTGCAAATAAGAAAGTAATAAATATATTGATATTTTTTTTGCAACAGGGACTGAAACGGGTTCTTAAAAATACAAACATCCGAATTGAGAACCTCCTCCTTTTTTAGAAGTCGGTTAAAAATTAAAAGTGGGGCTACTAGGGCATGTGGGGTATCATATGAAAGAACGCTGTTTGCACATTCTCAAACATTTTTTTTCTTTTTTTAGGACGCATAGTTTTCGACTTTTGATGAAAAATGTAAAAAAAATACCGTTCGCCCCCCCCCCCCCCTTATCTCCGAAGTTTGCAAAGAGAAAAATCTGAAATTATTCTATGTGATAGAAGTTTATGTAAAGGTTACAGGAAAAATAAAACGATGTCTCTAAATAGCACGCTTTTTCAGAAATCGGAACGGAACCCTCGGTGCGCGAGTCCGACTCGCTCTTGACCGGTTTTTTTAAATTAGTCTAATTGCGGCTCTGGGTGCCAAATTTCAAGAGCAATTAATTTTAGGTCAATTGAATTATGGCCATGCTGTAGAAAGATTTTTTGTTGGAAATGACCTCCTTTATCTCCCTCTTTCGTTTGATCCACGACTTTTTCACTACCCTGTATAGGCAAAATATGTCGCATAAATGGAAGTATTGTTTTAATGCGATGACTTAAAGCTTGATTTTTTAAAAGCTCTAAAGGACTTTGATTTGATATTAACTTCAACTTGATACCTTCACGCGTTCCTGAGAAAAAGGGTCTTGACAGACAGACAGACAGACAGATGGACGGACAACGAAGTGATCTTATAAGGGTTCCGTTTTTTTCCTTTTGATGTATGGAACCCTAAAAACTGATAAATCCAGTGAGTACATTAAAATTTTAGAAACCGTTTTACCGTATGTCTAGAGATACTGGTCAAATATAAAGACCACAGCAGTTCAACGACACGGGACGTTTGGACTGATTGGATAATACAACGTAATAGGATTTGTTACGTATTCACTCTTCAGGAATAATTCGAGTGACAAAAATAGTCTGCTACGACCTGAGGGGCAATTCTCGTACCTAAAAACGTTCACAATCTCATGCCAGCGTCAATCAAAATGTCAAAAATGAAGGTAAACGCTATACAATTTCTGTCAGATTGAGTCTTGAGATGATATTGCGAACGTTGTTAAAAATACGAGAATTGCCCCTCTGTTATTAGGCAGGCGTAGATACAGGGGGGAACGGATGCAGGTGCCTTCCCCCCCCCCCCTAACCCCCTCCCCTGGGCTTCAAACAAGCTTTATTTGCTCCACCACATAACATAGACATGCATTTTCACTTTGTACACAGCATATTAGTAAGATTCATGTATGTTCAAAAATCAAAATTCATAATCATAATAGGTCTTTACCTATGAAATTGCCGTTTTGTATGAAAAAATTTAAACGAATTTTTTTCATGTATTTTTTATTTGTATTAATCGAAGTAATCACCCATGCAATTAATGCATCTTTGCCAACGCAGTGGCAGTTTATTGATGCCCTTCTTAAAGAAATCAGCTGGTCGGGAGGCAACAAATTCTTCAAAGGCATTTTGTACTGCCTCTCGGGTATTGAATTTTTTTCCCGCCAAGAAGTTATCCAAATTCTGGAAAAAGTAGTAGTCTGTAGGCGCAAGGTCTGGTGAGTAGGGCGGATGACGGAGAGCTTCCAACCCCAGTTCTTGCAACTTCGAGACCGTCTGCTGTGCAGTATGAGGTCGCGCGTTGTCGTGCAGGAGCAGCGGAGACGAGCGATTGACCAATGCTGGTTGGAGATGTGCCAGCTTCTCCATGATTGTGTTCAGTTCTTCACAGTACACATCTGCAGTAATGCTCACCCCGTTTGGTAAGAAGCTGTGATGAATCACACCGGCGCTAGACCACCAAACAGTGACCATCACTTTTCTAGGGGTAAGTTTTCGTTTAGGGCATTGTTTAGGTGCTGAACCAGGATCCAACCAACTTGCTGAGCGCTTGCGGTTATCAAACAATCCATTTTTCATCGCAGGTAACAATGCGGTTCAAAATTCCTTCATTTGTGTGTCTGTTGAGCAGTGCAAGGCACGTCTCGACGCGTACTTCGCGCTGGCGATCATTGAGTTCGTGGGGCACCCATTTGTCAAGCTTTTTTACCTTGCCAATTTGACGCAAATGGACCAATATTGTTTTGACGCTAACGTCGAAAGCTGCTGCTAATTCAGCCGTAGATTGTGTATCATCAGCTTCCACAATCGCCTTTAATTCGTAATTGTCGACCAAAGTCTTCGGACGACCGCGAGGTTCATTTTTCAGGTCGAAATTTCCAGAACGGAAGCGAGCAAACCAATAACAGGTGGTGCGTTGGTTTGTAGTGTTAGCTCCGTAAACGTCGTTGATGTTGCGTGCCGCTTGTGCCGCGTTGCTGCCACGACGGTACTCATATTCCATAATTACTCGAATTTTTAACGTATCCATGATGACGAAAAAGATTGAAATGCGATGAAAATGTAACACTAATCAATAAACAAATGACTACTTTTGGAAAAAAAAATCCATGTTTTTAAAATAAAATTAATTTGAAATTAGAATTCTTAGCCAAACAAAAATTATTTTGATTTGAAATGGCCAGTACTGCAGAACGGCAATTTCATAGGTAAAGACCTAATATTAAAAATAGGAGGAGAATAAGAACTTTTTGAACGTCGTCATTACAAAAGACCTTTACCTGAATTCACCTTCGCATTTGAAATGCTAAAAAACCAAAAACTGCGATTGTGAATAAGGCGACATCTTGCCTAATCTTCGGATAACACAAACCATTACGAGCTAGTACATACAGACATCAGCGTTCCCAAGAGATTTGTCCCTCCCTGCGCAATTAGAGGCCTCTGAATGTAGCTCAACACCGGACAGCTAAAGCGTTAATTAGGGGTAACGAGGATGATAATCCAGAACCCGCTCGCATCCTGGATAAACACCTATCCTACCTATCAAACCCTAATTTACTTAGTAGGTGGTGTTCACACACAATGTTAGGTGATTATTCGCAATGGAAGTCAAGTCCCTTTTATGTTATCTCAGACAGCTAAACTTATCGTATTCAGGATCAACATGTAATTACTATTTTATTCAGTACCTATTTAAATCCTGTCCCATGTTTTGTTGTAATCTATCTACACTAGTAAGCTCTGCATGTAGGTACAAACTTCCATAGATACTTTGCCTACAATTCTAGTATTATGTATTATGTATCACTATATCTACATCTATACAAGAATTGGTATTATTCATCTTGAACTCTTCATTAAAATGGAAATTAAAATCTTCATCTGCAAAAGTCAAGGTCAGTCTATCAAAATCAATTCTAGTCTCAAGGAGACTGGCTAGGCACGAGATGTGTTAAACTGTGTCTTCCGCACTCATATTGCAGTGGCTCCGGACACTAGTAATTCGATTAAGACAATTTGTGAATCCAGTTTATAGTATAAAGTGGTCTTGTGGCCAAATTGGCGGGATTCTTAGCGGTACGAAAGATGTGATAGTTTTTATTTTCTAGGCAGTTGTTTTAAGTGGCACAAACGACGACGGCGACGCGACGGTAGAAAAAAAGAAAATTTTTATCAATATACCTAAATGTTGCCAAAAACCTATTTTTTTTACTGGAACATGAATTTTCCAAGCGTGCAAGGTTGTCCAAATTGTTTAGCGCTAAGTATTTCTTTTTTTTTTCAAGTTATCGAAGGAATTTCTTTAAAAAGTTTAACATTTTACAACTTTAATGTGATGAATGAGGTCGTTTATATTCCTTCTGGCATTCATTCCCACTTTCTTAATAATATCTTAGAGTGAAAGAGCTCCCTTCCGCCTGACGCAGGTCCTCACCGGACACGGTTGTTTCGGGAGGTTCCTGTTTCTACGTAAGGCGGAGGAAACGCCCGGGTGTCACCATTGTGTGGATCGCCCGGAGGACACGATGGAGCATACAGTGGAGGTCTGCCCGGCTTGGGCAGAGCACCGCCGTGTTCTCACGGAGGCGATCGGCGGCGGCAATCTCTCGCGTCCGAGCCTGGTCCAGGCCATGGTGCGGAGCGAGAGTGCATGCGAGGCCGTCACCTCCTTCTGCGAAGCAGTAATGCTCGCGAAGGAGGAGGCGGAACGCGTGAGGGAGAGGCAGCCTCACGCCCTCAGTCGCCGCAGGAGACGCCCTGGGCGGCGGGGATCGCGAGGCGATTTTCGGCCACCGTAGGCGCGGGCCTGAGTCGACGGCGCGTTGTGTTCCACGCGCGCCTCAAAGAGATGCCAGCAAATGATGGGGTCCAATAGGGCCGACGCCGCTGGGGTCGCGGGTAGTTTTAAGAAGATACCGCGGCCCTGGCATAAGCAACTGAAGGAACACGGGTGGGTTTTAGTCAGTAAAAGTCTGACACGCCCTTCCGCTCCACCCAGAGCGGGAGAAGTTATTTGATGATTTCCCATCCTCAAAAAAAAAAAAAAAAAAAAAAAAAGCGTGAAAGAGCTCACGAAATATTTTGTTTCTGATAATATATTAAATTTGAATTTCGCGGGCCACCCTGGCGCTTCCTCCTTAAAACTATTTATTACTTTTATATCGTCCAAAAAGTTTTTTTATACGTTCACAGAAAACCAGTCCATACAGCAGTCATTCAAAAGAGTTAAATACAAATCAGAGCAATCCATGTGAATATCATTGTACAATGTTCCCAGACGTCTTTTGTGCGCCGGTCAAAGGAGCGATTACATTCAAAGAGAGCTTGTGAAAGAAACGATTCGTTGGGGTCCCGCAAGGGCAAATGCTTGGACCACATCTGTGTTAGATGTAGTTTTTCGCAAGCCTTTGATCAACTTGAGCACTAGCGGAGATATAAAAATCTTTTTCGTTTTACTTTGAGACGATTTACTTGTGTGTCTGATGGATGAAGAAAAAAGTAAATAGAATCTTTACTATGTACATACACCATAAGAATTACACATACACTTAAATGTAGAATTTTTATATCTAATAGAATATGAGTCATTGATTGATTTTGTGACAAGAAGTTGAAAAACATAATCAATCTAATTGGACAGCAAAAACAACGTTTTAAAATGTCAAAATTTCAATTGATTATTTTTTTCCTATTTTCTTTTTCTTTTAAACCACCTCAGTAAAGAGGAGAATTAAACTAAAAAAAAATATTCAAATCGGTCAAGCCGTTTTTGAGTTTTAGCGAGACTAATGGACAGCAATTGATTTTCCGATTAGTACACGTTCCTCTACAATCACGTGTATTTCGGCAGAGTATTTAAAATCCGTCAAAAACCGGTCAGAAATAATTGTCACGACTTAAATCACTCTTGATTTGCATAATTAGATACTTACATATAATTAACATCTTAAGTTCATTATAAGCTATTAACATCTTTATATACTTAATGTAAATTAATTTCGCATTTCGTGTCTGTCTGTGAGAAAGCGTTGTTCTTCTAAACTACGCAAAGGATTTTGAACGGTTTTCACTAAGTATCATAATTCATAACCTAACATCACGTGGTCACGTCTTATTTCCCTGAAGGGTCAGGCAGAGGTGTACCTATAGTACACCCACATTTCGCCAGGTATGTTTAAGTCCCATGTAATAGGGGGCGAGCCTATTGCCATCAACCGGGCACTAATCCAGACTCCGGACTGCTACTGAGAAATTCCAGATAGAAAAACCCAATAACACTTTGCCCGACACGGGAATCGAACCCAGGACCTCATGCTCAGCTGTTGCGCTTGCGACTACAAGAACAAGGAGGCAGTCTAGTTGACACTATCATTTAGATAATTTATTCCAGAACGTTTATGTGGCAATCTGGTTAACCTTTTCCCAGCTATGTTGGGGTTGGCTTCCAGTCTAACCGGATGCAGCTAAAAACCAGTATTTTGTATGGAGCGACTGCGTAATTGACCTCCACAACCCAATTAGGTACTCGGTAATGCCCCTTGGTAAGACTGGTTGTCTTTCGGGCTTCTGACGACCCGTAACGACTCTAAATCCACGAATGACAGCTGGGACCAACGTAACGTGCTTTCCGAGGCACGGAGTTGACGGAGGAGTCTCGGTATGTAAAGATGGTCACCCATTCACGGATCAATCGTTATTACTTAGCCACGAGCTCCTCTTTTATGTTTTTTGTGTATAATACACTTACTTACATAAAGAAATCTCCATATTTTGTGAAGTTTTAAGTTAGATAAACTTAGAAGTGCCATGAGAAAAATAGTAGGTAGTTATAAAACAGGATCAGGAAGAAACGAGTTTTTGAGCCACTGACTTTTTCGATAACAAGTGAAGTTAGACTGAAGTCCTTTAGCACACTAATATTATAAAAGCGAAAGTTTGTGAGTGTGTGTGTTTATAATGTTTGTTAGGTAGTCCTTCACGTTAAAACGTCTGGACCGATTTGGATGACATTTGGTACCTATGTAGATAGCTTATACCCTGGATTAACACATAGGCTACTTTTTATCCCGGTCTACACGGGTGAAACCGCGGGGTGAACATCACACCACACCACAGATATATCGATAGATATCTATATAATCTGTGATAACAAACAGTCGAACTCCAATAGCGCTGGTACAAATGTGGGTCAAACGGAACTACGGAAGCTTTTAAGCACTCCGAAAGTTTCCTTCTGACGGTTGGAGTTTCATATCGTATCCAGTAATAACCGTTCAGCGTATATGGACTTCAATTATATGAATAGCACACGACAGTATTCTTTGATGTTATTGGGTTTTCCATTACGATTTTTTCCTTTAGCAGTATGGAGTCTGGGTTAGTGGCAATTGGCTTGCCTTATTACATGGGACTTACACATAACTAAGTATTACACCTCTGAACAATTCTTCGGGGAATTAGGCGTGGTATTATTATAATGCCTATAGTATTCTCCAAAGGAGTGGGTAGAGCTTTCGGAACACAACTGCCTACTCTTTCTAGGAATTCGCTAAATTTCTTCTAGTACCTACTTACATTTAGATTTTCGGGAATGCTGAATGTGTTTATCGCCTTTATATGTATGTTTGTTCCGATTTTGATGATTCTTACGTCAATCGATTTGTAATATTATTTATAATACCTAAGGTATTCATACACGAGGAATGCTAAATAGGTTGTGGTTACAAGCGAGATGTGAACTTAAAACCTCTTGACAAGATTACAAATCCACCACCCAACGATTATTACCCAATCTACCTAAAACAACACAACATATAAACATTAAAAAACCGATCAAGAGCGAGTCGGGCTCGCGCACCGAGGGTTCCGTTCCGATTTCTGAAAAAGTGTGATCGTTTTATTTTTCCTGTAGTCTTTACATAAACTTCTATCACATAGAATAATTTAAGATTTTTATCTTTACAAACTTCGGAGATAAGGGGGGGCAACGGTATTTTTTTTACATTTTTCATCAAAAGTCGAAAAATATGGGGTCAAAAACAAATGTTTGAGAATGTGCAAACAACGCTCTTTCATATGATACCCCACATGCCCCAGCAGCTCTAGTTTGAATTTTTAAGACCCCCTTTCAGTCCCTGTTACAAAAAAATAAAAAATATTTTTACTTCTTTCTTATTTGCAAAATAGTTTGGTAAACGACATCTAAAACTGTTCCAAATTTCAAGTTGATAGCATTAGTAGTTCTTGAGATATCCAGCTGTGACAGACAGACAGACAGACTGAGTCACACCATAAGGGTTCCGTTTTTACCATTTTGGTACGGAACCCTAATAAGACCACAGATGAAGAAACAAATCAGATATTTACTCCGAGAGATATGACTCTCTTATCAGTGGTTCAGTCACCGTATAAATATTATATGGTCAGTGGTCATTAGGTCAACATAAAGATAAGTACCTAAGCTTTGAGTTCCTGATTGCATACAGGGGTTAGTGACAAGAACACTTGATTCAACATGATGAGATTTTGTTATTAGGTACTTCATCGGCTTAAGGCTGGGATAGCCGTAAAAACGTCGCGTCGTATTCTTTTATGTTTTATTCGTAGATAACACGGATTTAAAACTTGAAAAAAATATATTACTTAGTTCACATTTTGATCTAGATATTTCGGCCGTCCGATATACGTTTACTTGCACTTTACTGCATCCAATTAAATTGCAAAGACAAGTCTAATTGTGATCTTGAATCTTATTTCATTTGAGTTACAATAAGCTTTGAACAATAAAACTTGTACCATAATAATGGTCGTAAAAAAATTTAGATATAACGGCCCTCATAATGTGAAATATTAAAAACCTGTACCACTTAGAAAATGTGTCTACCTTTTTATTGATTTCTGCACATGATTTCTCTGCAGTCTCGTTCTATAAAATATGTATCGTGCAATTTCTAAGATAAGTAGGTACTATTGACAAAGGTAAGGCCTTTCCAATTTTGAAACGATTTTGCTTGCATGTTGCAATTATAGTTTATGACAAAGTAAAACAAAGGATAGGATAGGGGCAGGATTTCTTCAATGAAACAGTGTCTACAAACAGCAACTTTAAGGTGTCGATGGGTCCGTTTTGTCGATAGTACCTACATAATGTGTAGAATTGAAACTAAGCACCTGTGGACGTGTACCTACCTAGGTCAATTACCTTTATTCGGAACAAAAAAGAACGAGGTGCGAAAAATAAAAGAAATTAAAAGAGAATAACGAATTTTGATACAACTAATTCAATTGGTAGTAATAAATTGTAGTAGTTTTGTGATAAGAACAGAGTGAATGCTTTCATCAGTTCCAGTGACGAGTTAATTGGGGCAGCAACATATCGAGGCCGGAGCTATACATCAATCAATTTAATATAATTTTCTCTGTTTACATGGCAAATAAAGCCTTTCATTGGCTTTTCTTTCTTAATCCATACCTACTCTCTCTCTCTTCTTTCAATCAATTTAAAACAGTTTCCTTAGAGTTTCTTGCCAGTTCTTCTCCAAAGAGATCTACAGTTTGGAATGGGCTACTAGCTTCAACTTTCTGACTAGGTAACTGACCGACTCCTTGATAATTCAAGAGAGCCTGAAATATTTGAGTTCGTATTCATTTCTCGGCTGATCTAAGTAAAGACATGTTTTTTTTTTAGTTTTTTAATAGTTTTAGCTAGTTTAGGATACTTATTATATTTTTAACTTAATTATACCAGATAAGTAAAGACTGTTTCTATGTCTTCGGCAGTGATTTCCTTCAGTCTTTAAAAAAAACTGTTTAGCAATATTTCTTACTAAATACTTTCTTTCAAGGTAGTATCAGTACCTAATTGTCGGATCTGTAGGAGGGCAAAGACCTCTTCTGATTTGTATAATTTGCTAATGAATTCATCAAGATCATCAAATCATTAAGTGAACCGAAGGGTAAGTAATTAAAATTCCAATTTGTTTCAGCGTGTAAGTAGGTCATTTATTTCGTCTGCTTGTTAGATACGCTACGAATTAAGATATTACGAACTATACATTCTTCAAGGACATCAACCTGAAATGTTAATTCTTTAAAGTCGTTAGCATTAAGTAGGTATTGGAGTGTAAGATAGCTTGTTTCCTTGTTTCATTAAATGATGTAATTACGTAAATTCTTTTTTCTATGTATACTTATTTTAAAATAAAGTTGCTTTTCGTGTATTTCTGTGTGGCCGCTTTGTTCTTCGTAGCAGGGCTGGATCTCTAGTTTATTAATAAAATACACAATAATTATTTTGACCACTGTGAAAATTAAGTTGGTAATCTACTGTCGCATGTTGTAGGTTAGTCATCCTTTGCCTACTTCAGCTTTGAGTCTAACCGGGTGCAGCTGAATACCAGTATTTTAACCCCCGACGGAAAAAGAGTGGTGTTATAAGTCTATTTGTGTGTCTGTCCACGGCATTGTAGTTCCCATACGGCTGAACCGATTTTTTTTTTATTTTGTTTGAAATGTGACTTGTACTATCTACAAATCCCAGGCCTTTCCAATTTCGAAACAACAACTTCAACTTGCAAGCTGCAATATTGTAATATAACGAATAATATACCGACAATGTAGCAAAATATAAAATCTATCATTACTCGATGATGATGATGATGATGATGAATAATGGTGATTATAAGAATGAAGTAATGATTTTTAACTATAATTAACAAGAAAAAACTATCGTAATACTCGACAATGAAGCAAAATAAAAAATCCGTAGTATCTTCTGAGGCAAAAATAAGCTATCATTTCTCGAAATCCCTCGGACAGATTTTAATGCCCTTCTGCATGTTTGAACAGTACATTGTAGCCTTTCATTTGGTATATGATTCATTGCTGGCGACGCTTGGCCAACTCCCATACATGTTTGCCCACTATCTTTTAAAAGAAGTTACTTTTCACCCGAAAAATAAAAATAAAAAGTGCCTAAACTTGAAGTGACATGCTTATATTATGTAGTAGTTAATTGTTATGAAACATATTAAGTTAATATGCGGGAACTTTACCTACTAACTTAACTGAATTAGGCGGAAGCCTCATCAGTGCACTTATGAATTCAATACACGGTTTCCGCGGTGTCAAATCTCTTGATTTATATTTTTTGTTCTAGTTTTTTCGGACTGTGTCTTTAAATTCATCTTCTGATTGTTCAGCGGAAAATCGGTTACCTATTGTCAGCGTTTTTCTTTGGCGAACCTTAGGACCATATTCTGAAATACTGAAAATGTATTTCCCATGGACAGAATTCCCAACATTCAAAATAATATTTAGAATGTTCGATGTAAAGCATCAAATAAACCAAAATTATCGTCGACAGCTTCTAATTTTCTAAGATCGTTTATACAAAATCCTCCCCTAAGTTCGCATGCGAGGCTGACGCAATCCGCGACACAATCCCGCGTCCCCTAAGCTATGTCCACTGCTTTCAGTTAGGGCTCCAGCCCTCTTGATAGATCTAGGCCAAGGACGAGGACGTTTGCTTTGGCATGGCAGATGTGTTGTTGATAATGAGATGACAAACATGGGGGAAAGTACGCCTGTACCTACTCGCGTAGAATTTTATTTAATTTTGATTTCATTCAGAGACTTTAGCTGAAAGAATTCGGAGAAATTCTTGAGCTTTTAAACAGTAAAAAATGCAAACTCTAGTCAGTCGCTCCATGTAAAATCCTATTCAGCTGCATTCGGTTAGACAGGAAGCCGAACCCAACATGGTTGGGAAAAGGCTAGGCAGATTGATTTCTGATCTGATTTTTAGTCGGTAGATTGAACCAAATTAGTAATTATTGTATGCTTAGCAAGGTTATTAAAATTATTATGTACTTACGCTTTACGCAATAACCTCGTAAACTGAAATCGATAGGTACTTGTCTGTCTGTTTCAGCAATGCACTAGTAAATATATTTTTATTTATTCTGTTTTTAATTAGTTTCTACCTACTTTTAAACCAGTAGATAAGGTTTATATACTGGTACTTTAGTCATTAAATTGGTTGTCTGTTTCAGCAATGCACTAGTAAATATATTTTTATTTATTCTGTTTTTAATTAGTTTCTACCTACTTTTTAAACCAGTAGATAAGGTTTATATACTGGTACTTTAGTCATTAAATTGGTTGTCTGTTTCAGCAATGCACTAGTAAATATATTTTTATTTATTCTGTTTTTAATTAGTTTCTACCTACTTTTTAAACCAGTAGATAAGGTTTATATACTGGTACTTTAGTCATTAAATTGGTTGTCTGTTTCAGCAATGCACTAGTAAATATATTTTTATTTATTCTGTTTTTAATTAGTTTCTACCTACTTTTTAAACCAGTAGATAAGGTTTATATACTGGTACTTTAGTCATTAAATTGGTTGTCTGTTTCAGCAATGCACTAGTAAATATATTTTTATTTATTCTGTTTTTAATTAGTTTCTACCTACTTTTTAAACCAGTAGATAAGGTTTATATACTGGTACTTTAGTCATTAAATTGGTTTCTACAAAAAAAAAATGTTGGTCCTTTATCCGATATTCGAGGGGCTAAATGCTAACAGCTACACGGGTCGACTTGCCGCGGTCGATCCGTGGATGGGTGACCATCTTTACATTCCGAGACAGATCCGTGCCTCGGAAAGCAGTTGGTTCCGGCTGTCATTC
Source organism: Cosmia trapezina (assembly GCA_905163495.3). NCBI lineage: Eukaryota > Metazoa > Arthropoda > Insecta > Lepidoptera > Noctuidae > Cosmia > Cosmia trapezina. The sequence continues at coordinate 3,824,570 of LR991041.1, read as the reverse complement.
TATGATCTTTGACAGTAGTTAATTACGGGTCGTCAGAAGCCCGAAAGCTGACAAAACCAGTCTTATTAGGGGGATCGTGTTCTGAGTAACACAATACCTCTTAGTTAGACTGGTTGTATACTTGTATCTATAACTGGATTATAGAGGTCCTATAGGCAGTCGCTTCATGTACTATCGACAAAACGGACGCCTTTACACCTTAAATTTGCTCTTTGTATACCTACACTGTTTTTGTATATCGCTTTATAAGTAGGTATTACGTACTTAGAGTTAAAAATCTTCGCACCATATTTTTATAATCATCGTTGTTGATCATCATCAGCATTGAGTAGTGATAAGTTTATTTTTACCTGAGAAGTTACTAAAGATTACTTATTTTATTTAGCGACATTGTCGGATATGTTTATTATTATTATTTTTAGTATTTATAGTTAAAAATAATCATATCATCTTTTATTATCATTTCGTTTATTCATTTTTATCCTTATAAAATACCTTTCGCCGGCGGTTCCAATGGCAGGGAGAGTGTTAAATAATTCATAAAAAATATATAAAAAACATTTAAAAATAGTAGCCCACCGGTATCGGGAACAGGGTCCAAGCTACCGGCAGTCAGGACTCCAGAGAGAGAAACCTCCTAACAATGTGCGCCGTGTCTAGAAGTAACGCTATCTGAATCAGGCCCTTAATCCAGCTGCCCAACAAAAGCCTCCTTAGGTGTTGGTCGAGGCTCTTGGCAATTAAGCCTTTGGCTGATACGACTATCGGCACAATGATTGCAGAGTCCACATCCCACATGTCGACAACCTCGCGAGCCAAGTCAAGATACTTGATTTGTTTATCTTTCTCGGCTTTTACGAGGTTCCCGTCATATGGGACCGTTATGTCAATATTTAAATCATTGGATCGATCCCAGTACAATGTGATATTTCCATTTTTGAGAACTGGGTCGGGCACATACCTACAGTACGGTACTTCCGATTCCGCAACGCTGTATTGCGCAAGTTGCTGATGAATAATCCTGGCTACAAGGTTGTGTATATGCAAGTATTCTTCGTTAGCTACACGAGAACACCCGGAGATAATGTGTCGGATTGATTGATTAATTTTTATCATTTTTAAAATGTCGTTGACATAATCTCGGGAACCTGGGGTCCCGGACCTTTGGAAGGCGTCGCAGAGGCCCCTTAGACAATTTTAAATTATGAAGAGGCACCAACCAACGATTATCCCTGTATGCCCGGTTGGTGCAAACCTATTGCAGAACATGGCAACAAAACATATTGATCTATGGGTTTGGGTGGCTGTGGACTAGTAACCTAGAACTATGGAAACACTATGGCCCCTGCCTGACTAATGTTTTGTATACAATACACAGATAAAATGGCAGGGGATGACTTGCACACTCAATAATGGGCCTCCGAAAACGGTCGCTAGCACATAGTGTCGTAGCGGCAAGGGGGCAACATGTCCTGAGGTGCTTGTGAGGAGTGGAGACGTATCCCACGGCTATCAGGACAATCCCGGAAGTACGGTCAAGATCCCTACCCGCATCTTACTGGCATACTTCCTTCCTCCGAGCTCATCAATAAAGGCAAGAAAGAGGTGGGAGCTCTGTTCCTCGTCAGTGTTCACTCCAACCGGCCAATAAAGGCAAGCGAGAGGTGAGGAACAAGACTCCTCCCGGGAGATAGGGTCTGTGGGGTCGCTACTGCCCAACAGCTCGCCACATGCTGCCCTGCGTGAAACTGCGGTGGAGTTATTGTCACCATTATTAACCGATCAACTTAACTGGACTACCCTGTGGATGCTTTAAGCTAACTTAAAGCTTCCGGCCATGTGCCGAGCGCACAGTACACAGCGCACAGTACAGTTGGCTTCGGCCCATCGTACGCCTTCCAAAGGTCCGGGACCCCAGGGTCCCGAGATATGTCAAAGAAATTGACAGTGAAACAAAATAATATAAATCAATAATAACTTCTAAGACAAAAATAAGCTTATCATTTCTCGAAATCTCTCGGACAGATTTTGATACCCTTCTGCATGTTTGAACAGTACATTGTACCCTTTCATTTGGTATATGATTCATCGTTGGCGACGCTTGGACCACATTTGCCCACTATCTTTTACCGTATTTTACATACACCAGAGGGGCAATTCCTGTATTTATAACAACGTTCGTAATCTCACAAGCTGTCAAAAATTGTATAGCGTTTACCTACCTACCTACATTTTTGAAATTTGATTGTCGCTGGCATGATTGTGACTTGATTTTTGAACGTTTATATGTACGATAATTGGCCTTCAGGTTAAATCCTCTCTCCATACTTAGGCTCCACTGTACTATCACACCCGCGCGTCCGAAACTTCACATTGGTGAACCATTTGGGTTAGGTTAGAATAGTGACCATTACCTCTATTTCTGATGAATTATTTGGGTTAGGTTAGAACAGTGACCCTTAACGCGCGACGGCGAGCGAGCGAAGCGAGCGGTGCCGCGGCAGCGGCCGCCGAGCGCCACATCCCCTCTGTTTTTGGTGAATCATTTGGGTTAGATGAGGCGGTGAATGCCTCGTATATTAGACGATGAAAGCCTCAGGGTCATTGTCAATTGTGGGGTCAGGGTCAATGGTACTCGTACTGTAATTTTTTTTTTCGGCGTCTTTTATTTTGCGCACTTTGTTGTTTTCAACAATACACTAAAAAGGGTCTATTGTACCCAAAAAAAAATAGCTAGTATATATCGCCGAGTGCGTTTGTACAGTGGGTCCCATATACCTAACCAAATTAGATTTAAACATTGTAACTATTACTAATATTATAAATGCGAACGTGAGCTTGTTTGTTACGCTTTCACGCTAAAACGGCTGAACAAATTTGGATGATATTTAGCACATGGGTAGACCATGACCTGAAGAAGAATTAAGCTACTTTTCATCCTGGATCGCAGACGAAGTCGCAGGCAACAGCCACTCCATACTTAATTCTTTTTAGTTCATTTTTCAGTAAGTACCTATTAAAATCTTGAATTTCATCAGCTTCTCTCTTTCAAGTTTCTTCAATGAGTAAGTAAAAATAATGATAATACGACTAGATAGGAAGTCAAATATATGGGATGATGAGAGATATGCCTAATATAAAAGAAAAGACGTTAGTTACTTCGCCGATCCCAAATAAATTGGAATAAGTCATGAAGATGACGAATTTATTGAGCAACGTTACGATAATAATCGATATTAATAAAGAATTCCCGTTGCTTTATTAGACAACACATGCAACGTTACGATAATAATCGATATTAATAAAGAATTCCCGTTGCTTTATTAGACAACACATATTGGCATTGCATTATGTTCTTTCTTCTCCCAATTACCCTACCCTATAACTAACGTGACCATTTATTTTTTGACTCGAAACGGGACATCGGTTTATTTATCTTAATTATTAGAACCAATGCATAAAGGAAAATCAATTTTGAGAATTCCAGCCTAGGTTCTCAATTTAAAAAAAAAACATAACCCTCCTTCTGGCGCAGTCGGTAAAACAAACACATTTTTTAAATGTTGTTTTTTATTTATCAGAATTACTTTTTAACGCGCGGTTTTAGAAAACGGGACTGTAACCTGTAAGACTGACAACTAGTCCTACCAAGGGGTATCGTATTACCCAGTAAGTGGGTTGTGGAGGTCAGATATGCAGTCGCTCCATGTAAAATACTGGTATTCAGCTGCATCCGGTTAGATTGGAAGCCGACCCGAATCTAGTTGGGAAAAGGATAGGCAGATTGATTGGTTTTTGAAAACGGGACAATTTTGCGTCCCCTGGTCTTTTTCGGGGACACCGGGACGAAGAACTGAAAAAAGGGACGGTCCCGTTCAAAACGCTATGTTTGTCCTTGAGTCATGTCACAGGTTTCCAATAAAGGCGCCGCCAAACTGAGCACATACAATACCTTATACCTACTGGGTAGTGGGCACATAGAGATAGGGGCTTTGACGTCATAGGTAAGCCCGTACTATTGCCAAACGGCCCATAAATACCCATAATGCAACTATGGAATGCGCTTTCGCGAATATGAAATTGTCCTCAGTGTGGCATTTAAAGAAAGGTCAGTGATAATCTGAGGAGCTCGTGGCTAAGTAATAACAGCCGCACGGGTCGATCCAGGTTAAGCTACGCTTGCCGGGGTTGCTCCGTGGATGAGTGACCGAGAGTCCCGTGCCTCAGCCGGCTGTCATTCGTGGATCTTTGACAGTCGTTACGGGTCGTCAGAAGCCCGAAACGCTGACAACCAGTCATACCAAGGGGTATCGTATTGCCCAGTAGGTAACTGGGTTGTGGAGATCAGATAGGCAGTCGCTCCATGTAAAATACTGGTATTCAGCTGCATCCGGTTAGACTGGAAGCCGACCCCAACATAGTTGGGAAAACGGGAAAAGGCTAGGCAGATGATGATGATATTAAGTAAGTAGAGAAGCCACGCTTACATACTCGCTGCAAGTTAGATTTTTCAATCCAATAGAACCAGTTCGTGACGATAATTATTTCATTTTCATTTCATTACTCATTGTATTTGTAAGTAGAGTTCAAGATTTAACATCAGATCTCACTGTAACTGAAAAACTGAAATGATGAAAGAAAATATTTCAAGAGCTTAAATTACTTGCTAGATTTCACGATCCTAATCCTTACAGGGCACCTTGATACATACATACATACACAGTTCGATTTTGTTTAGTTAAAAACGTAGGTATTCTGTATTCTACTTAGAGTAATCAAACTTTTTAAACATTCGCGATTTGTACACATTATAAAATATTATCGAGAACGGGTCTTATCACGATATTCCTTTTTATGAGGTAAACAGGTACTACTTGTTTCCCGACGTTTCAACCGCCTTGCAGCGATACCGCGACCACGATTGAGCGGTGGTCCTCCCGTGACCACGATCGCTGCAAGGCGGTTGAAACGTCGGGAAACAAGTAGGTAACTACCTGTTTACCTCGTGAAAAGGAATATCGCGATAAGACCCGATCTCGATAATCTATATAAATAAAAAGAGAAGTCCTGACTGACTGACTGATTGACTGACTCATCAACGCCCAGCCCAAACCCTTGGACCTAGAAAGCTGAAATTTAGCACAGAGGTTCCCTTTATAATGTAGACAAGGAATAAGGAAGGAATTCGCGGCAGTATTTTCCTGTGGGATATTTCCGCCATCCACGCGGGCGAAGCCGCGGGCAACAGATAGTATTTGTTCAGCAGTTCGTTTAAAGCGTAGCGTTTAAACTCACGTCTTCCTCCCATGGGGGTAGGCAGAAACTACAGAACGCCACTTGCTACTTACTACGATCCTACATAGGTACTCCTTTTCGTTCATACATCTGAACGCCGGTTGCCAGTACTACGCACCTGACCTTTCTGAAGAACATCACCAATAAGGTCACTATAATTATGTCTTCCTAGGGCATCCCCTCCCGGCGTTTCCACTCACATCTGCCTTGTAAATACTTTTTGTTAGTCGCCTTTCATTATTTTTTTTTGCATTTTGTTTTGACGAGGCGGCCTTGTGTGTCTGTTATAATAGCCGTTGGTTGACCTTCTTCTCCTATCAGTCGTATTATATACTTTCGCTTTATATGATCCTTGATCCCAGGTTCAATATAAAGGAAAGGAAATATTTCGTAGAGATTTTTGCAAAGCTGCCTGTATTTTTTTATTACTTCCTGCAATGTTCTTGTTTAAATTACCGAAATAACATTGTTGTTTTTACCGAAATAACTTTGTAAAATAATTGAGTTATTGATAAGGAAGTTCTGTCAATTTAAATCCAAGTTAAATTAACTTTACCTTTACACTTAAGACACAGATAATATGCCAATGGCTTTGAGTGGTTAGCTTGCGTGTTCTGTGCTGAACTCACGCAATGCGTCGTACGACGTCCACCCGGTGATAGGACTCGGCCATCAAGGAGCCCGGCCGTTAAGCCGTTTGTTCCGGGCTGGACTGGCTATCAAACTTCCGGGCTTCTGACGACCCGTAACGACTGTCAAAGATCCACGAATGACAGCCGGGACCAAGAGCATAACGTGCTTTCCGAGGCACGGAGGAGTCTCGGTATGTAAAGATGGTCACCAATCCACGAACCAACCGTGGCAAGCGTAGCTAAACCAGATGGATCGACCCGTGCGGCTGTTATTACTTATCCACGAGCTCCTCGTAGTCTCTGTTGTACTCTGTTACCAAAACTATCGCAGCCAGTTTGGCTAGCCACTTGAATCGATAGTGTGCACTGTTAGGTCACTGGGTCGTCAGATAGGACCCATCATAGATTATTAAAAACTTCTGATCGATAAAGTTCAATAACTGCTGCTGTGTGTGCTTATTAGTGATCCTAAGATTTCTACTACTTTTTCTGTTTTTACCCGTGAGAACCTGTAATTGGCTCTATGTTTTATATTCAATTGTTTTCTTAGATAATAATATGTTATAGTGTTGGTTCTCCTTCAGTTAAATAAATAAATAAATAAACTTAGGTTAATTACAGCCGTACGGGTCGATCGGAGATTAAGCTACGCTTGCCGAGGTCGGTCCGTGTATGGGTGACCATCTATTACTTAGCGAGACTCCACCGTACCTCGGAAAGCACGTTAAGACGCTAGTCCCGGCTGTCATTTTGTAGATCTTTGGCAGCCGTTACGGGTAGTCAGAAGCCTGAAAATCTGACAACCTGTCTTAGCGAGGTATACAGTAAATGTAAAATACTGGTATTCAGCTGCATCCAGTTAGACTGGAAGCCGATCTCAACATAGTTGGGAGAAGGCTAGGCTGATGATCAGAAAATAAAATGAAATGGTTATTTATATATTCTATTCTATATATATCTATCTATCTATCTATCTTCTATATACAACGTGTAATGCTAAATGCGCAAAACCTCTTAAGGGGTCATTGTACTCATCATTATGAACAACTTTTACTATGGGGCCAAACCTGAAATCGCGAAAAAAAAATCAGCTGTTCAGTACATTTTGACGAAATTTGCGAACATAAATGTACTGAACAGCTGATTTTTTTTTCGCGATTTCAGGTTTGGTCCCATAGTAAAAGTTGTTCATAATGATGAGTACAATGACCCCTTAAGAGGTTTTGCGCATTTAGCATTACACGTTGTATATAAAAATCAATTACTGTTCGTTTGTCTCGCTAAAACTCGAGAACGGCTGGGCCGATTTAGCTGATTTTGGTTTTGAAGTGTTTGTCGTAGTCTAAGGAAGGTTTAAACGGTGAGAAAAATTGGAAAAGTTGCCGGAAAAATTGGAAAATTCGGGAATTTCGAATTATTGAAATTGGGACAGGACAACGTCTGTCGGGTCAGCTAGTTTTGAATATATCTGACTGATGATGACGTCTCAACTCCCAAAGGACCAGTTGTGTTACCAGTGACAATTGGTAAATGTATCGATCCGTAATCGATACTTTAGATCATCATCATCATCATCTTCCTGTCCTTATCCCATGGTACGTGGAGATCACTCCCTTCTCTTTCATATCATTCCTCACACAATCCATCCATCTTTTCTTTGGCCTTCCTCCGTAACCAAGTCACGAGATCTAACAATGTCAATCCTGATTCATTGATTTTATAGCCGTTAACAGAGAGTGGCGTTGCCAAGGTCTTTGAGTTGTAAAAAATGCTTAGAATTACCAAGATTGTCTATGACATGTTCTTTTTACAGAGACTGATGTCCTTCCATGGAATGACTATTAGGAGCCTATTTCACGATGTCCAAATAGTCACAACTCACCGAATAAATTCGAAAATGGAACAGAATTTGTATGAACTTATCTGTCAAGTTAGTTAATAGGAACTTAATCGTAGGTGGTGAAACAGGCCCTCAGACGAATGGTTTTTCAAAAGAAAAGAAAAATGTCACAAGACATTTTTCTAACTAACGCTAAGAAGATTAAGGTACTTTAAAGTACTCCTGCATTGGCGACGGGTATCCCGAATTGCGTATCTACCGTCAAGCCCCGGATGGGATGTCATTTACCCATCCGATTCACGCGTATTACTTCTAATCCTTATTACTGCCCACACAGGATATTAAGGCCCTTGCTAATATTGCCCTCCTATATGGGCAGTTTCACTCTATGGTCTGTGGCCTTAGTATGAGTTTTTAAGGGCCTGTTTCACCACCTACAATTAAGTACCTTTATCTTACTTGGCAGTTAATTTCATACAAATTCTGTTCCATTTTTGAATTTATTCGGTAAGTAATGGCTATTCGGACATCGTGAAATGGGCCCTTACTCGAGCGCGTTTACGATAACGTTAACTTAAGTCAATTTGTATGGAATAATTTTCATTATATATTTGTACTAGCTTTTGCCCGCGGCTTCGCCCGCCACGGATGTCAGAAAATATCCCAAGGGGGTTCCCTTGGGATATTTTCTGACATCCGTGGCGTGCTACCGGGAACTCCTTCCTTATTCCTTGTCTACATTATAAAGGGAACCTCTGTGCAAAATTTCAGGTTTCTAGGTCCAAGGGTTTGGGCTGTGCGTTGATGAGTCAGTCAGTCAGTCAGTCAGTCAGTCAGTCAGGACTCTTCTTTTTATTTATATAGATAGATAGATAGATAGATAGATATAGAAGATAGATGGAATAAATTTCATTATATGTCACCAGTCGGCGATTATTCAGTTTCAGTAGAAATTGAAGGAGTAAGTATAAAAACTCGCACTAAGGCTTTTTAAAGATATTCTTGTCGATAGATATTAACGTCAGAACTGACCGGGGCTTGAGAGGTTGCTGCTGGGGAGTTTGTTACGCCACTTCTTCGTGGTAAAGGGTTGGTGGGACTGTCCGATATCCGTGGGACTGTCTTATGTAATTTTGACGTTCGAAAAGTCCTGATTCTCTGCTCAGCCTGGGACAGTTTCCCTTGACGAAATCCTTTGCTGTGTGTGTGACCTTTGTGTTCAAAAGTCGACAAGATCTATCGATAAGTTCCTGCCAGTCCACTTTTACCTAAATTACAAAGTAATGGAACTCCTACAAACCTACAATAACGCTATTGATCACTGCATTATCTACACAATAAAAGCCACCATTCTTCGACTCAGACCAAATTGGTTCCTGGAGGCCAATTCCGGTGGCATGGAAATTATCTCCATGGTCGAAATATCAGTCGAGAAACTGCTTATCTCCGTCGAAAACGAAAAAATGCTATTCTAACGATCTCCATTCATAAATTTTTCGATCGCAAACCAGCGAGATATCACGGCTGGTCCTAAGGTAGGGAGATATGAAATCTCCGTTGGAACATCTGTCAAAATTTACATTCGTAGGTTTATATTAGTTTTTTTTTTGGTACCTACATGTAGAGGCTTCGTGGTTTATGTGTTTCATAAAGGGGGGCCAAATTTTCATTATTTTTGCGATAGGACACACCGTTTTCGAGATATAAGCAAAATAAAAAAAAATACAGTACTGTTTTTGCACTTGAAGTCAAGGTGTTATGTTGGTGTGAATTTTAGTTCATGACAACTAATTTTATTCCACACCGTTATCGCGATTAAAAATAGTTTTATTTAGTTTGAAAATTAAAACCTACCTACGTCAGAAAAAGGACACAAATCACAGAGCACTATACAGGGTGTCCCGTAAATAATGGATAATCTCTTAAGGGGTCATTGTACTCATCATTATGAACAACTTTTACTATGGGACCAAACCTGAAATCGCGAAAAAAAATCAGCTGACCAGTACATTTATCTACATCAAACTCGTCAAAATGTAGGGAGCAGCTGATTTTTTTTTCGCGATTCCAGGTTTGGTCCCATAGTAAAAGTTGTTCATAATGATGAGTACGATGACCCCTTAAGAGATTATCCATTATTTACGGGACACCCTGTATAATACTACACAAATCATGCGAAATGCGTTTCGGATCACGCTACTTTGCAATTACTATTTTCAGTACCTATCTAAGTAGGTAATTATAAAAAAAAAAACCGGTCAAGTGCGAGTCGGACTCGCGCACGAAGGGTTCCGTACCATATTATATGTTTAACAATCGCAAAGATAACTTTTTACTTATTTTATAATGATACTGTGAATTACAAGGTTATTTTTGCAGTTGCAGAAAATCACCCATGTTTAAACAAAATACCTTATGAATCGCCGTTTTCAGTATTGTTGATTAAATACAGTATTCATGGTACTTACATGGTATAAAGAAGTTTCAAATTCCTAATTTGTTGAATTGTTGCGCTAGAGCTCGTACAAAAATGGTCTAAGATTTACAACTTTTACGGCACCCTATTTCTTAATTTTAAAAGATAAAAAAAATATGTTTGTACTCTACTCAATGAGTTCTAAACGATGACAACCCACATAACACATAATCAGCCTATAATGTTCCCACTGCTGGGACACAGGCCTCCTCTCGGTGAGAGGGAGTGGGCCGTAATCCACCACGCGGGCACAGTGCGGGTTGGTAGATGTCACATGTCTTCGAATTTTTGGTTCTAGGACATGCCGGTTTCCTCGCGATGTTTTCCTTCACCGTTTTGAGAGCAGCGGTGATGAAATAATGACATTTGAGGCGTAGTTTTGAAAAACTAATAATGACAAAGATTATTACTTACTTATGCAAGTATTTGTGCTAAGTTTCAAGTTTATTAACCAAATTAATAAGATTTTTCATATAAAACTGTATCTCTGTTTTCACGAACACAGATACCTAAAGAATTTCAAAAATCGTCTGGTATGTTTCCATAACTTGACTCAAACATTATTTACAACAATTTTAGAGTTAATCAAGCCCCCAATAAAATCCTCCGCTATAAAATTTTTTCACCCCTTAGGGGTAGATTTTTGGAAAACCCTAATACACGTTAGTCTTAATTTTTGGTCTCAAGTATAAAAACTGAGTTTTGAGTTAATCGGACCGCGTGTTAAAGTTCCCCCATACAAACTTTGACACCCCCAATCCCTCCTTAGGGGGTAGTTTAGGAAAACTAAAAATGATAAACTTTATAATTTACTTAGATGAATATTCGTGCTAAGTTTCAAGTCTATTAACTCAAGGGATAGGATTTTTCATACAAACTTTCATCCCCTGTTTTACCCCCTTAGGGATGAAATTTCCAAAAATCCTTCCTTAGTGGATGTTTACACTATATAAGGTATCTATGTGCAAAATTTCAAGTCTCAAGGTCTATTGGTTTGGGCTGTGCGTTGGTATATTAGTCAGTGACTCAGTCAGGACTTTGATTTTTTTATATATATAGATTTACCATGTTATTTTAAGACCACAGACTTCTTATAAGTTTTCCTGTAATCTACAGGTATAGAACTATTTTTCATATTTTTTTCAAAATTTAAGGCTCAGTAGTTTCGGAGATAAGGGGGGGGGAATGGTCAATTTTCGTCTATTTTCTTAAATAACTTTAAAACAATAAATTTTAAAATTATAAAAAAAATATATTTGAGACCCTCATAGTAAGCCCTTTCATTTGATATGTCACTCGGTACAGTTTACAAAACTTTTTTTTTTAATTTTCTTATTTTCCCCCTAAAAGTGACTCTCATATTCAAAATTCATATATTTACTTTAGCTGTACGTGTTTGGGTCACAGAAATCCATATGTGTACCAAATTTTAACTTAATCGGTCCATTAGATTCGAAGCAAATTGGCTGTGACAGACGGACAGACGGACAGACAGACAGACAGACAGACAGACACACGAGTGATCCTATAAGGGTTCCGTTTTTTCCTTTTGAGGTACGGAACCCTAAAAACACAGTTATAGGAACACAATATACTAAAATTATATTTTATAATGTGTTTGCTTGGATTTAATGAATTAAACATACGTTATTATTACTAAAAATAGAAAAACGTAGCATAATCGATTATAATCAAAGTGAATCGATAAAAATGGAACGTCTTTTAGACGAGATTATTTTCTCCGTTGTAAATCTTTCTCCATGGTCTACCAGAATACGGTTTTTTGATAGTATCGAGATTTGAACCGGACATTGTTGCGGAGATTTGAAACAGAGATTGATCTCCATGGTCGTGATATCTAGCTCGAGCCCGGAATTGGGTCCCTGGTTGGAATAAAATACGTTGCAGCAATCCAAGTTGGTAATGTCGTCATCTTAGAATTTTATTGGTCTTAACTGTTACAGTTTCAAATGCTTATGTAATAAGAATGGATATTTCATTATCAATCAATTTCAATTACTGTGTGTGCAATTCATTTGGCAAAGCTATTTAATTCTTGCCTTGGTCGCTGTGAAGGACGTTGTGGGTTTGATTAATCAGCCGGTCTATTCAGTAAAAATCTCACCGTTTTAGGTGAAGTGAGCTTTTCACTTGCTGTTAGAGATTGTACAATTGACACATAAGTTTTGTGACCCTTCACGGTGAAATTTTTACAGAATGGTACTGCTGTTCTCTGGTCCTACAATCTTTGGTGAAAGCTGGTCTTTTTCAAAGAGTTGGTTTTTGGATTTACGAAACTGAAAAACTGTTATCTATTGGCCTATGTCTTCAATACTGGACAAGTTTTTGTGTGCGATATTTTTATCGAAACTTATATTAAATTGAGCCCATATTATGTGTCTGGAAAATGTTTGTCTTATTTTTGACAAAATGTTGTGCCAACAAGTTCTGAATGTCGATTCGATCGTGCGGTTACGAGTATAGTTCGGGACTTAAAAATGTATGATGATAATCATGCGTTTCGTGCGTTATCCTCAATTATGTATATTGTGCCAGGATTATTTTAGCCTCAATTAAGTACTTACTTAGTTATGTTATTGTATCCTCCTCAGGTTAATCTACCCTAATGTACCTACCTAATCGATATTTTCGAGTGTACGAAATTGATGCCTATGACGAGGAAAGGAAAACCACTGCGAATTTAATTTTTATAAGTAAATTCTAAGGTAAATTAAAATAATGAATTGTACCTAAGTATTTTTTTTATTGCTGGCTATAGGCCTACTCTTGACCTCGATTGAGCACGCCTGATAGAAATCGTTGGATGCAATGAGGTCTACGTCTATGATGGAACGAGCGTGCCCAGAAGATGCCTGTTCACTCTTGCTTTGAAGGCAGGCGGGTTATATGTGGAAGGGAACACAGAGGTAGAGGGTAGAGGTAAAAAAAAACACTTAAAATTATCGTTTTAAGTGTTTTTTTTTTATATCGTTTTCAACACCTTCTAAAACCATGGAAACGACACCCCTGACGAAAAATTAGGAACTTTTAGCAGCCCCCATCTTGGATTTTCATTTTGACATCAGTATCGTTTTCAGCACCCTCTAAAACCATGGAAACAACACCCATGACGAAAAATTAGGAAATTTTAGCAGCCCCCATCTTGGATTTTCATTTTGACATCAGTATCGTTTTCAGCACCCTCTAAAACCATGGAAACAACACCCATGACGAAAAATTAGGAAATTTTAGCAGCCGCCATCTTGGATTTTCATTTTGACCTCACTATCGTTTTAAGTGGTTTTTTTTATCTCTAGTATTTTACACGCTTAAAAAATTACACAAGTTCCATGATGGAACTAGTGATAAAAAATTCACCATTAGTTCCATTAATTTCAGATTCATTCAAAATGGAACTAGTGGCAACAAAAAATTATCACTAGTTCCATCATGGAACAAATAATAGAACTAGTGGCAACGAAGCAAATGAAAGGGTTCGCTGAGAATAAAAATGAGATGAACAGACTCAGAAACCTAGCCAGCGATAACTAAAAAGTAAAAAATAAGTTAAAAGCAAAAAACCTTTTTAAAAAAGCTTTTATTTAAATGCTTTAAAAAGAAGAAAATCTTTTAAAATTTTAACTATCAACTTATAACCTCATTATACACAATTTATATGATCATAAAAGCTTGTCGCGAGGTTTGCGTAAGTACCTATAAGTATTTAATTAAACTGAAATTTAAAAAACAAAAAAAATAGCAGAATAAGTTACTCAATTAACTAAGTACTAGTTTATTTACACAAGTAAATCGCGCGACAAGCTTTTATGATCATATAATTTGTGTATAATGAGGTTATAAGTTGATATGTACTTAGTTAAAATTTTTAAAATATATTTTATTTTCTTCTTTTTATAGCATTTATATAAAAGCTTTTTTTAAAAAGGTTTTTTTGCTTTTAATTTATTTTCTTTTTGGTCGGTTCCTAATGGTCCTAGCGTGATGTTAATAGCCTATAGCATCCCTCAAGAACTGGGCTATGCAAATGCAAAAATATTTTTTCAAATCCGACTAGTAGTTCCAGAGATTAGCGCGTTCAAACAAACAAAAAAACAAACTCTTCAGCTTCAGAAAAAGAAAATCGTTTCAGTAACCGCTTCAGTGGCTTACAATAAAAAACGGTCAGTGACGCAATCAACAGTTATCTTTAACTTTCAGCGGAAATAACGAACTAACAGTAACAAATACTCGTAAGTAGCAAAAACTTGAAACGATCGAATATTGAAAATAGAATACTTGCTGTTTCCCGCGACTTCGTCTGCGATCCAGGATGAAAAGTAGCCTGTGGCCTTCTCCAGGTCCCACGCTATACAGGGTATTTAATGATTGTTTTCCTCTTAAAGGGTCATTGTACTCATCATTATGAACAACTTTTTACTATGGGACCAAACCTGAAATCGCGAAAAAAAAATCAGCTGCTCCCTAATGATGACCTTGGGAGCAGCTGATTTTTTTTTGGCGATTTCAGGTTTGGTCCCATAGTAAAAGTTGTTCATAATGATGAGTACAATGACCCTTTAAGAGGAAAACACCTATCAGTCTTTCGTAATGATCCGGTCCAGTGGTTTTGGCGTGAAAAGGTAACAGACAGGCAGAGTTACTTACGCATTTGAATTAAGTGAATGCGTGTCAAAAGTTTGGTGAAAGAGCTTAGGAATATCGTAGCCCATGTTATTGAGTTAGAGTGACATGCAGTCGTTTAGGGCCTCTTTCACCACCTATACGATTAAGTTCTTATTAACTTAGTTTGCAAATAATTTCATACAAATTCTGTTCCCTTATTGAATTCATTCGGTAAGTAGTGGCTATTCGTCAAATAGGCCCTGAGGCCCTGTTACACCACCTACGATTAAGTTCCTATTAACTTACTTGGCAGATAATTTCATACAAATTCTGTTCCATTTTTGAATTTATTCGGTGAGTAGTGGCTATTCGACATCGTGAAATAGGCCGACTTACAAATATTCAGCCGCAATTTAGACTGATCCATAAAATATCTATAGGTTTTCATGAAACTTTAAAAAATCCAATTAATTTTATTACCTACGATTGATTTTTCATTAAACCGGGTAAAGTAGGTCTAACGAAGAAAAGAAACTTGTTAAAACTCTAATGACCCAAGAAAGCTCATCAATTGATTGGCCGAACTTCCGATATCCTACTATTTACCTACCTATAACCCGCGATCCTTTTTGCTTCGCCGTAGTCGGGTGAAATTATGAGGAGAACTGCTAATTAGGTAATCTTAGAACTCTTCGTTCGTAGTTATTTTGTTGCACATCCTTATTACTAGCTTTTGCCCGCGGCTTCGCCCGCGTGGATATCGGAAAATATCCCACGGGAAATTACTACCGGGAAATCCTTCCTTATTCCTTGTCTACATTATAAAGGGAACCTCTGTGGAAAACTTCAGCTTTCGGGTTTGGGCTGGGCGTTGATGAGTCAGTCAGTCAGGACTTCACTTTTTATTTATGTAGATAGAAGACTTAGCTGCACCAACGGTTTCATTCGCGTAGACCGTTTAAAATTTCATCCCCTATATCACCCATATAGGATCATTTTTGAGACAAAAAGTAGCCTATGTCCTATCCCAGGATGCCATCTATCTCCTTGCCAAATTTTGTCGAAAACCGTGTAGTGATTTAGGCGTGAAAAGTAACAGACAGACAGACAGAGTTACTTTCGAATTTATAATATTAGTATGGAGAGATAAACTACGCGGGCAAATAGTTTGCCCAAAAATATTGTAACAAGAAGAATGATTGATGGAAAAACAAATTATCAATAAGTGGATAGTTGGATACTTATTATAACCAATATCTCACATAACATCACGCCCTGTATTGCCCGAAGGGATAGGCAGAGTTACACCTATACCTGCTGTTGCTTATCAGCTCTTTCTAAAAATAGGAAACATTATAATATTCTCTGCACCGATTGTCCGGGGCCAGCTAGGGGTCAAAGGTAAAAGACATTTTGGGGTTACACTCGGTACCCCAGTAGGAGGGGGGTTGAGTAGGGTTGAGAAAGGGAGGCAGATCGATGACGCCACGTGTTCGTCTGACGCAAGAAACGATATTTTTAACGCGGGAAAAATGTATTTTAAATTATTTGAAAAAGGAATAATGAAAAGCTTCGATCGAAGTTCGTTCGAAAAAAGTTCAGAATAACGAAAACTTTTTTCTACAAGTACTTACTTATGTACTTAACGGGTTTGGGTACTTACTCGATTCAAAATGGCTGTGCGAAAATCGAAAAGCTTTTCAGAGCTTACCTTAAATAATATTTGTGACGTAAATTCATCATCGTTATCATAAATCACGTCCGCGCTGATGTAATTTTATCTGCTCTTATTGGATATTTTCTATCTAAGTGTGATAATAAGTTCAAGGAGATGATTAGTATTCGAATATTCGTTACCTATTTATATTTGTTAATTGGCTAAAAGTTTACACATTATGGTCGTCAGTAGTTATAATACTCTGCAGAAATTATTGAAAATTTAAGATTATATAATAATATGAAGCCTCCAGTACGTACCTACATAATTATGCTCAGTTAAACATGTTTATAAGTGTATAATTTTTGTTATGGAATTTTAAATCTGCAAAATATTTTTTAACTCATAATTACAACACAAAAGCTCTAAAGCATCTAAGTTTTCTGTTCGTTTTCGTAGTTAATTTTACTCAAATTAATACAGTAAATATTATTTAAATATTATGTTCTATAGGTACCTAGGTATAAAAAAAATCGACAAAATTATTTATGCCGAAATAAATGTCAAAGGTTAAACATTTTTTATTACCATAAAAACCGGCTCATTTGGCAAATTAATTAATTCAGACACCTTAGAAAATGAATACTTACATTTTGGTGTATTAAAATATTCAATTTAATTCACTAAAAAATATTTGCAAATAAAGAGTCACTTCACTGTAACGATTTCCCGCGTTTTTCCGTCGGAGCGACTTAGCCCGCCAACTGGGGCCGCGAGACTGCCGTGCGCCAAATATGAAAGAGATAGAAGGTCACTTTCGATGGGTGCAATAGAGAACACTGTATAGTATTGAACGGGGGATGCAAAGGGGTTGAAGATTTATAAAAGCAGCACATTCATCCCAGTTTTGATTGGTATTCGATTTTGTAGATTTCATCTCGCAAAGATCGAATATACATAATTACTTATCTATAAAGTTATCTGGAGTTGTGGTTGGCTATCAATAACTGATGGGGCATTTCTTCCGAAGTTTTATAATTTATTCTGATTTTCCCGAGTAGGTAGATTTAGATCTAGGTCTCTACGAAGGTCACTTTTTGTAACATTGTAATACTTTAGGTACTTATGCGATTACTTTGTTTTATCTTCGTGTAAGAAGTATAGGTTTCATCAACTTTATAGACAAGTTGATCGATAAACAGATCATAAGGTCATTTCAAATTAATAAAAGCATTTATTTTGATAACTTTTTTCAAAGTTTGGTAAAATAGCCTTCTAAAGTGAACAAGTCAATAAACTGGATTATTTTATCTGTATCGTATCGCGCAATTGAACTGTCAAATGTCAAATGTGACCAGTGACAACAAACAGCTGATAACTGTGTTTTGATTGTTTAATTTTTTCATTTATTCCATTAAAATCTTTTAAAATGAGTGAAGCGCCAAGACTCATCGTGCTTTACGGCAGCCAAACCTACACGGCCCAAGAGATAGCTGAAAGAATATGGCGTACGACGAAGGTTTTGGGATTTCGTGGGCCTGTTCAAGCAATGGACGAGTATCCCATTTCTCGGCTTATAAAAGAGGAATTTGCTATTTTCGTGTGTGCTACGTCTGGCCAGGGAGATGAACCGGATAATATGAAGAGGTTCTGGAAGTTTCTTCTCCGGAAAAACCTGCCTTCAAACTCTTTGGCGAGGTTAAAATATGGGGTGCTTGGTCTGGGTGATTCGTCGTATTTGAAGTTCAATTTCGCCGGGAAGAAGCTTCATAAAAGGCTAATGCAGTTGGGGGCAACACCTTTGCTTGATATAGGTAAGAATTTGCTCTTAACTTTCGTGAAAAAACAGTAAATTATGTAAGAAGTGGATGTTAGAAATTGTATTCATTCCTTATCTGAAATATTGCCTCTGAGATTTACTTGTTAGGAGATAAGCATAGCATTTTATCATAACAATTGGGTGCAGTTTTTAGATAATGTTGGCATTTCTCTGACACTCCCAGAAAAACAGGAAATAAAAATATCTACTTTAACATTCATAGCATTTGTAAAAAAAGTTGGTCATGCCGATGCCATCTAGATTTTAAAAAAAAATTGGCGACTGCAATATTATGTGAACAAGTGCATTATTGCACACATTATTTATTTATGCACAGTTTATTACCCTAACACATTGCGGGACAGTTCTAACTTTTTCAAATTATGCAATATGACAGTAAAATTGCCCATACAAGTTATGACCACTACAATATCCATAGCGCCATATAGCAAAACTAAAGAATGATATATGAAGACAGTACTTCAATCGCACCCACACATTTATATTTGTTCATATGCATATGAGAGACTGATATGATACAACAGTAAACACCGTTTCCCTCATTTCTCTATACAAAATTTTACTGTATTGCCTGTACCTACTTTCAGAAGAGTTTAAACTTTTATGGTGGTGCCCATACTGTACAAACTTCGAAAAATCTACTGCAAATGCAGTGCGTCCGGCAATGTTATACTGTTCACATTATAATCTCAGACCAAATAAAAAACCAAGACAGCATTGTCAACAGTGACGTGCATCACTGTTGACACACGTCACTGTGTGTTGTAGTTTAGTTATAGTTTGGTGGTTTGGTGTAGATAAATGTGTGTGTATGCATGTATCCACAGAGCCAGGTGTAGTTTTGCTGTTTTGCACATGCTTCACTGTATTGTTTGTAGAGCTAAGTCTTGGTTTTTATTGGTCTGAGATTACAATCTTAAAATAAAATAAACAAATCATTTATTTTGGACCAAACACTTGTACACATTTTATAAACCTGCCAAACTGCGTGACAATTTGTCGGCCGGATTAGTGCTCATCTAAGTACGTAACAGTTTAAATGACACAAATGTTTTTAGAGGCCTCCAGTAACAGTAACTATAGTGCTTAAACTCCTACACTGTATGGGTCCCAATGGGTCAGTGGATACAAAACAGGGCACTATGAAAAAAAGACAGAAAAATTTCACCAAAAACCATCGCCTAATCAAGCCCTCGGGACCCGGTGGGATGTGGGAGTAATAGGGTGGGGGAACACCATGGGACACCTCAAGGACATTGCCTTTGACCTCAAGGTCAATGACCCTGACTTCAAGGTCAATGAACCTGAGGTCAAGATCAGTGACCTTACGAGAATCGCGATCTCGACTTTCGGAATTTTGACCTTGACCTCAAGGTCAATGTTCCCGAGGTCAAGGTCAGTGACCTTGAGGTGTCCCATGATGTTCCCCCACCCTATTACTCCCACATCACACCTGATCCCGAAGGCTTAAGCGATACTTTTTGGTGAAATTTTTCTAAGTCTTTTTTTCATAGTGCCCCATTACCTACACTCCAACCCCCCAATTAAATTAAAACTAAAAACAAAAATTATAATTCTCTGCTTGTTCCAGGCCTTTGTGACTACCAACATGACTTAGGCCATGATGCGATAATGGTCCCATGGCTCAAAGAATATCTGTCAATATTAAAACAATACTACCCTCATATCCAAACTGATAATATCAAAACTACTTTCATTCCACGGTGGAAGGTTTCTCTAGAAAAATGTGAAGAAAGTATCACTTGTAACGGTATGACAGAAGATATATACTTTTCTAAAGGAGTGAAGGACAGTTTTGTGGATGCCACACTCTTGGAAGTTACGAAAAATGATAGAACTACTTGTGAAACACATTTTCAGGTGAGTTTCAGGATATATTTCTATGATTTTGGTCTTGAAAACAATGAAGTTTTTAATTTTGAGATTACTTTATTGTGGTATTCCTATGATGTATTTTAATGCTATCAGTATGTTGTTTGTTCTATGACTCTATTAAATAATTTTAACTTTAAAAGTAACATTTTATTACTCTGGGGTTGTAACAAGACAAAAATCTTTTTTAGGATGTAAGAATGATAACGCTGAAGACCGTAGATGAAACTAAAATAAATTATAATCCTGGAGATTTATTTAATATACGTCCTCGCAACTGTAGGGAGGAAGTAGAAGATTTATTTAATATTTTCAAAGATCACAATATTGACATAAAACCTCATTACAACTTAGTAGTAGAGGAATATCATGATGGTAAGTTATTTTCAATGAAACTTTATTTTTGAACATGTGGACCAATTTTTTCGAGTTTTGTCTCGATTGATCCAAATTACCTATGTTGAAAAACTTTACATTTCTGAACGTTACTTTGAGAAAGAGGCGTTTATTTCTGAACCCAACATTTCGCTACGTTTTGTTTCTCCGGTAAAAATTGCCAAGATATTGCTATATTGACCATTATAAATCCACAATGGTGTTATAATTGTATTATTTGAAAATCGCCTGTATTTATACTTTATTTCTTAACCACATTCTTTACAATTTTGATTCCAAATTATTGAGACAATAATATTTTAATTGAATGAATCCCAATTTCCGAATGAAATAACTAAACACGAATTTAATGTCAAAATAAACACGTGTGGAGCTGTCAGCTGTCACCACAACTGTCACTGGTTTTACACCATCTCTTGCTATAACGTGGTGCGCGATGTTTTTATAATAAAACTAAAGATATTTACCGTAAATAAGTTTAAATACAATAAATATTACCAATGCTGCGA
Organism: Cosmia trapezina; assembly: GCA_905163495.3. Lineage (NCBI taxonomy): Eukaryota > Metazoa > Arthropoda > Insecta > Lepidoptera > Noctuidae > Cosmia > Cosmia trapezina. The sequence goes on along the minus strand of LR991041.1, from coordinate 3,803,409 downwards.
CGACAGGCGCGTTTGCGCCGTGAATACTTGTACAGGAAGTCTGTTGAAGACAAACAAAAGAATATTCAAGCGAAAAAGGATCAACTAAAACGATGTTTGGAAGAAAACATTCCTATCCACGGAGATTTGAGGAAGGAGGCTCTTACATTACAGAAAAGAATTGACTATGAAGATAAAGGTAAGTTTGTAGTCTGGTTATTAGATAATTTGTGATTTTTGTTTGTTTACAAAATGCTATCATAACCTAAGTTTTATCTCCTTACATGTAGTATAATTATCAACATGCTTTCTTCAAACAAATTGTAAGGCAATGTAGGCCAAAATCCTACCCTACTTTAAAAGCTGATACGAAATATCAGTTTTTACATAGACCTCTGCAACATTCTTAAGTTAGCTGTATAAAATATTCGAGAGCATTTGTAAAACTTTTGTCTTTGCTGCGTACTAAATGACATCACCAAAAACTATCTAACAAAACATCCACAATAATTGTAGGTCCCGAAAGAGCAGCAGTAATAGGCAGTTTCAGTGGCGGTGCAAACACACAGAGCTCACAGGATGATGAGTACAGATATGCAGGAGTGGAGGACCCCAAGATTATGATCACCACATCTAGAGAACCTAGCGCCAGGCTCAAGATGTTTGTTAAGGAACTTAGGTGGGTGCTTACTTTTTTTTAGTTAGCCCACACTTTCCCACTACGGGGCAAAGGCCTCCCCAAATTCTTCCTATCCTATTCTTTTCCTGAGACAACCAGCTTGTATATTTTTTTGAACTTATGCCATGCCATGGCCCGGTAATTTTCACTCTGCCCCTGCGTGACCCACTTAATACTTTTAAACCCAAGCTGGTTCCATTAGGTAAAATAATACACATTTATCTATATAAATAAAAAGAGTAGTCCTGACTGACTGACTGACTGACTGACTGGTTGACTGACTGACTGACTGATTGACTGACTCATCAACGCCCAGCCCAAACCCTTGGACCTAGAAAGCTGAAATTTTGCACAGACATTCCCTTTATTTATTTATTTATTACTACATATTGTGGTATCGCCTATTTAGTCACTAAATTTTAGTGCGAAGTATGGAGCTGCTGCTTATTTTTTACCAAAGAATCCAAGTTCGCGGAAAATGACGAAAGTTTTATCCTAAAGTCTGGTTCCACTTCAAGTCGGTTTCTATATTTATTTTTAAGGTAAACTAGTGTTGAAAACCCAGCTTTACATTTATAAGTTACAAAAGGCATTAAAGACGTTATTGCTTGATGAGCTAATTTTGTGTATTCTGTTAACCAAAAATCTTTCAATGGTCTTGTGTCAAATACAGGGTGACTTTGAAAACATGCAACAAAATTTAAGGGGGTGTTCTACGCATCAATATGAACAACTTTTACTAAGGGACCAACATCGAATGCGAAAAAAAAAATTACCTTCCCATATTATAGTTAAAGGTATTGGACCCTTTTGTAAAAGAAGGTCGGATTTCTTTTTGCGAATTCGAAATTGTTCACATAGTAAAAGTTGTTCATATTGATGCGTAGAACACCCCCTTAAATTTTGTCGCATGTTTTCAAAGTCACCCTGTATATCCTTGAGTGCTGTGTCAGTTGACAGTTCAATTAACGAGTTGACATTTGAATATTTACGGTGCGTCAATAGATAGCAGGTATTATTTTTAAAACAAGTTGGGAATGTTGCGACCCTGTATTTTATTTCGATGGCCCGGCAACGGCTCGCGACCAGGCTATTGGGAAACGCTGCTATATACTATATTTCCTGGGTATTGATTTTATTGGTCTTGTAATGTTTTTCAATTCACTACTAGCTCAATTATGTAAATTACAGCTTGCTAGGACTAAGGGTGCGTTTCCACTGACGCGGAGCTGGGCGGAGCGGAGCGGAGACGTGCAGGAATCGGCCAATCATAATGGTTGAAATCCTCATCGCGTCTCTTGCCTCGTCTGTAATTGGACGATTCCTGCCCGTCTCCGCTCCGCTCCGCCCAGCTCCGCGTCAGTGGAAACGCGGCCTAATGAGATTTCTAAAGAGGCAGATTAGGTACTAGTTTTGTTTGATTACAAGTTTTGAAATGTCTTTTTCAATCACAAAATAGGCAAAATCTCTGACTGATGATAGGACAATGACTTTTACTAGGGGGCCATACCTGAAATCGCGAAAAAAAAACCTTCTTTGCCCTACATTTTGACAAGTTTTGTGTAGATAAATGTACTGAATGCAATTTCAGGTTTGTTCACATAGTAAAAGTAGTTCATAATGATGAGTACAATGACTCCTTATGAGGTTGTTGGTGTTTTACCAATAACCCTGTATAAGATTCAATTCAATCATACAATTTCTGTAACACTATCTTTGTCAGGCATGGACTTCTGAAGTAAGTAATCAATAATTAAATAACCCCTTTAATTTATCTTCCCAGGTTAATATTCCCAAACAGCCAGCGTATGAACCGTGGTGGCTACGAGATGTCTCAGCTGATACATGCCTGTCGCGCCAACGAGGTCACTGATTTTATTGTAGTACATGAACATAGAGGTGTGCCTGACAGTCTGGTGAGTTTAACTGCTTTTAAAATATTAAATCTGGTGCCGATTGTGTTGTGCACAAACCAAACTTAATTTAGGCTATTACTAACTTTTTCTTTCTAATAAAACAAGAAAGAGACAGACGTAAATTAGACCTGTCAAATTTAGTTGAACTAATAATATATCCATACAGAATTAGACGACACATAAAAACATGTTGACTAAAAACACGGTGAAGCGCAAGGCTTAGGTAAACTAGTTTGACATCTCTAACTTAGTGCATTGCTATAGCTGCCCTTTTCTAAAAACACGGTGAAGCGCAAGGCTTAGGTAAACTAGTTTGACATCTCTAACTTAGTGCATTGCTATAGCTGCCCTTTTCTAAAAACACGGTGAAGCGCAAGGCTTAGGTAAACTAGTTTGACATCTCTAACTTAGTGCATTGCTATAGCTGCCCTTTTCTAAAAACACGGTGAAGCGCAAGGCTTAGGTAAACTAGTTTGACATCTCTAACTTAGTGCATTGCTATAGCTGCCCTTTTCTAAAAACACGGTGAAGCGCAAGGCTTAGGTAAACTAGTTTGACATCTCTAACCTAGTGCATTGCTAGCTGCCCTTTTCTAAAAACACGGTGAAGCGCAAGGCTTAGGTAAACTAGTTTGACATCTCTAACTTAGTGCATTGCTATAGCTGCCCTTTTCTAAAAACACGGTGAAGCGCAAGGCTTAGGTAAACTAGTTTGACATCTCTAACTTAGTGCATTGCTATAGCTGCCCTTTTCTAAAAACACGGTGAAGCGCAAGGCTTAGGTAAACTAGTTTGACATCTCTAACTTAGTGCATTGCTATAGCTGCCCTTTTCTAAAAACACGGTGAAGCGCAAGGCTTAGGTAAACTAGTTTGACATCTCTAACTTAGTGCATTGCTATAGCTGCCCTTTTCTAAAAACACGGTGAAGCGCAAGGCTTAGGTAAACTAGTTTGACATCTCTAACTTAGTGCATTGCTATAGCTGCCCTTTTCTAAAAACACGGTGAAGCGCAAGGCTTAGGTAAACTAGTTTGACATCTCTAACTTAGTGCATTGCTATAGCTGCCCTTTTCTCGTGCTGCCTGTTAGTAAAAGATAGCGATTATCTAATTTTGGTTTAGTTATTGAACTTTGAACAAGAGAATCGGCACCACTGAATAGTTGTAGTTACTGAATATCTACTAAAATATAAGTAATTCTTGACTAGACAATGATTGATGAATTTTGGACAACTATTTTTATTATGAACCACCTGTGGGATACCATAAAAGCTTCTCTTAGAAGTCAACTTATAATTGAATTGGAAAAAACCCCTTTGTAACTTATTTACACATTATTAATCTGGTTTTAAAATTTATGACTGTACTAGTGTTAATGTGCACTGTGCAGTCCCTTTTCCATCAATATTTTGGAATATAAAGACAAAGCCGAAAGCTATCTGTTGAAATTTTATGTGAGACTGCCTACTGGTCAACTTAGAGGCTTCAGAACACAAGACCTATAAATCAATTACCATTTTGTACTCAACCCTATATCCTGGAATCAAAAATTCGAAGATATGTGACATCTACCAACCCGCACTGGTCCCGCGTGGTAGATTACAGCCCACTTCCTCTCACAGACTCCTGACTGATTATACTGCCTGCCCCTCGTCATGGAAGAAGACTTGGCCACAGGACGTGGTGTTCCGTCGCTTCGGCGGCAAGTTCCACATGACAGCTCAAAGTAAAGCAAAGTGAAGTGTTACTAACTTATTTATTAACACAAGTTTTGTTTATATTCAAATATGTATGTTTAGGTTAAGCTATCTGTGGGGTGCGGCGAATGTACAAGTATCCCCGACTCATGGTACTAGAAGGAACAGTGGGGTTTTAGTCGGTAGAAGTCCGACATAACCCTCCGTTGTTCCCAGACGGAGGGTATCAATGAGGATTTCCCCACGAAAAAAAAAAAAAAAAAAGGTTACGGTATCTATCTATGAGCCTATATCGCCTGAGATAAATGGTTTATTTATTTTTATACTACTCCACCCATTTGACCATGAACCCAACTACGTTACTTATGAACACTTATGTCATCCTCAGGTAATCTGCCACCTACCATACGGCCCCACAGCATCATTCACACTGTCAGGCGTCGTGATGCGACACGATATCCCGGACATCGGGCCCATGAGTGAACAGTTCCCACATCTAGTGTTCCACAACTTTAAAACTGAACTTGGTAAGTTAATATTATCGTAATAATATCAGCCTGTGGAAAGACATTTATGGAATTACTAGCTGCGCCCCGCGGTTTCACCCGCGTAGACTGGGATAAAAAGTAGCCTATGTGTTAATCCAGGGTAAAAGCTATCTACATACCAAAATTCATCCAAATCGGTCCAGCCGTTCGAGCGTGAAGAAGTAACAAACATACAAACACACACAAACTTTCGTCTTTATAATATTAAGCGTGATGTGATTACTATGGGTGTTCTAACAGACCAATTTTCAGCTGTAGATCTGCCTCATTATCATACCCACCCGACTGACGTTGATCTACGTTATTGTTACGTTACGTTAAAGATCAGCTGTTCCCTACATTTTGACGAGTTATGCGAACATAAATGTAGGCAACAGTTGTTTTTTTTTTCGCGATTTCAGTTTTAGTCCCAGAGTAAAAGTTGTTCATAATGATGAGTGCAATGACCCATTAAGAGGTTGTTCATTAATTACGGGACACTCTTTATACTATAATAGCCCATATATAACCACCTTTTCTATAGGCTTTCTTTTTGTTTAGTAGGTTCTTTTTCAACCTGCAGGTCTAAGAACGATGAGTATACTGAAGTACCTGTTCCCGGTGCCGAAACCTGACTCCAAGAGAGTGATCACCTTCGCTAACAATGATGACTACATCTGCTTCAGACAACATACTTATAGGAAGGTATGGAAATCTGACAAAAATTATAAATTTTGAGTATTCTACTTGACTTCTCCTGCAATGCCTTTTCCGCTATCGACAAATCTGTAGGATAAGATATAAAGATAAAAGAGATATTTGTATCGCTAATGTGAACATTTTTTCATACGAATATGAATCTTATGTCTTTAAACATAATGTTCATATCCGAATGAAATCTTAGCACAGTAAAATCACAAATACAAATAAGTCATAAGTCATTTATTTCATAACAAAATACATTGTGTTGAAAAAAATAAAATAAAATAGTATAATAAATAGGAAGTACTCTGTATCATTACCTAATAAGGTGTGCAATGGTTTATTGGTATTGTAATCATCCTCTAATATCTATTAAAATAACATTATAAAATTATTATACTCAAACAAAAAGAAAAATAAAATAAAATAAATTGAGATTAAGAGCGTTGTTGCATTTTTCATACGTAAATCGAGAACTTTTTTTTTCTTGAGATTTTGAAGTGATTTTGGTCACATAATTTATTTTTTTAGCTTCTTTTGACTTCAATCATCGTAATTATCATATATTTTTATTTAAAGTCTATTAAAAAAAACTTTTTCAAATTGAATTATTGACTACGAAAACAGTCGATTTCGAAGGCGCGATTTCCAGATGACGCGCGAAGGCTCAACTTTGAAGTAATCTTACACCAATTATTACTACTAATTAAGAAGGTAAAGTGGTATTCATTCGAAGAGCCATATCCTGAAATTTAAAATGCATTGAGAAAAGTTTGATTTTTAATTCATTAACTTGTATTTTAATCACGTCTAAGATAATCAAAAATCGAGAAATCGACTACAAAAAAACACGTCATTTCTCAGAATCTAAAAGTCATTTGGCAACACAAATCATTTTATACGTAAGAAGAAAGATTGTAGTATATATGTGTAAAAAATAAAATATATCTGTCTTCAATCATTTACGAAAATAATTTTTTAAAGTGAGTATAAAATCGGGTGCATCGAACGGCCTAAGTCAGTCGCGCTCTGGCGCTCGTCGACGCAGGACCTATGTCGGTTGACCTCCCGCCGCCGCGCATGTGCCTCGCGTGATATATAGTAAATTGTAGTGCGACTAAATATTTTTAATCCTTTCATTTAAGTAATATTTTAAGAAGCTAAAGTGGTAGGCACACTTACTTTAGGAGAATTATGTTACAATTCTTGAATTATGTTGTATTACTTGTAATATTGATATTGTAATTACAATATCAATAATACAATATAATTTGGTCAAAATGTAAATCCAAGATGGTGGCTGCGAAAATTTTTAAATTTTTCGTCATGGGGATCGTTCCCATTGTTCTCGAGGATGCTAAAGCAGATAGTGACGTTAAAATGTAAATCCAAGATGGCGGCTGCGAACATTTTCATATTTTTCATCATGGGTATCGTTTTCATGGTTCTTGTGGGTGCTAACGTCGATAGTGTAGTCAAAATGTAAATCCAAGATGGCTACAAGAATTTTGGATGATGAATATGGAGAAAAAATTTATATCAGAGATTTATTTGAAATCTCTACTGCCACAATCTCTATTGTGGATCCGTGACAAAGGAGACGGAAACCATGTCATATAAACTTGGGCCTGGGCCTGGGTTGTAAAAAGATGAAATTGGTGTCAATTTATAGCTACTATATTATCAAACCATCACTGAACATTTTGTGGATTTTTGCGGTCTGAGTTCCGAGTTAAAAGAGATGTAATAAAAGTGAGGTTACATACCGATCTACATATAGGTACTTAACAGCTGATTTTTGAAGTTCTTCAGCTCGACGACCACGTAAACTACAGCCTCTAGTCACTTTGCCACAATTTACACAACGATCCATGGTGCCAATATGAAATCGGTAGGCTGGTCGTAATATACAAAATAACAAGTTCAAGTCCAACGTTTATGCGGGGTTCTCCGTACCGTGTCCGGTGTGGTAGCAAGGTTCGTACAAGAAGCAAGATCAGAAGTCCGCAGAAAGAAAACAGGGGTCGAGGAAAACATCAATAAAACTATGGGAAATACACTCAAATCGCGACCGCACTAAACGATACGAAACGAGTGAGGCATAGATAAAGGCACTATATAAAGGTGTGTCCAAATATAGGGCGGCATTTGAGCGCGGCTGCCACGCGCGGCTAGCCGCGCTCTGATCGGACAAGGGCCGCGCGCGGCGGTGTTGAGCGTAATATATCTTCTCATCTCACATCAGTGATGACCTCTGGCACTGAAACGTGCTCGCTCACAACATAATGGGTCTCAATCATAATCAGCCTATAATGTTCCCACTGCTGGGACACAGGGCTCCTCTCGGTGAGAGAGAGTGGGCCGTAATACACCACGAGGACCCAGTGCGGGTTGGTAGATGTCACATGTCTTCGAATTTTTGGTTCTAGGCGGTTTCCTCACGATATTTTCCTTCACTGTTTTGAGAGTAGTGGTGATGAAATTATTTACACAAAGTGCCTGCCTGAGTTCGAAACCATGACCTACTCGTATGTCGGGATCGTTACCATTGGGCCACCATTGCATTGCTCTCATGGGCCGCATAGTGCAGTCAATCATCCCTTCTACGATGATTGATTCACTATCGGCTTCATCCTCGAGAACTATGAAAACGACATCCATGACGAAAAATTTTAAAATCTTCGCAGCCGCCATCTTGGATTTTAATTTTGACTTCACTATTGGCTATAGTCGAAATCGAAAACTATGAAAACGATACCTATACAAATCCTTATCACTTACCACTGACGTGCGACGTGTGGTCGACTGTATAGTCATTAGGTCGACTGGGCACGTACAATACCTGCCTAGGCTAATAAACATTATAAAACCAACCCCACACGAACGCAGCAGTACTATTATTTATTCTGTGGCAGCGGGGTGACCTATCTATTTGAAATTTGAAAACAGTAAACCAATCATTTGCGCATGAGGCGGCTTTATGTATTTATGTATTATTGTTGGTTCAAATTCAACTGTTTTATGAACTTGATGCGGTTGCTAAACCTATAATGCCGCAAGAAAAATAAAAAATTATAGCTAGCGCGTGGCGTCTTTATCTACATTGAAATAGGGCTTAAATTCAACTGTTTTACACAAAAAAACAATGATTTTGGTCAAAAGATGGTTCCGCTGTTAACAAAATTTTATTCTGATTGTGTTCTCCCAGAAATTATAGATCCAAGGAAAAGTCGATCGATCTCCTTAGACAAATATTTTTATAAAACTTCAATTACTTATTAGTATACAAATACTTAAACAAATAAGTAAAATGAGTTTAGTTTTTATAAGTACCTACATAATATTATTTTTTCATCCATATTTGTATAAATTTAATTAAAATACACTAATAACGTATTGTGGACAGTCTTTTTATTTTCTCCGTAAACCTCTAGCTTTTACTTCAAAAAAATATAGGTACGCCATAGCTACAGATCAAGATCGTTTAATCGTCGTAGCTTCGCAACTGTGTGCCGTACATGAGGAAAAACGCACACACGCGCACTCGCTACGCGGCGTCGAGCGTCAGATGTTTAAAATCCGAGCGCGAAAATAGGGAACCACACTCTTAAGTAATACAAATGTCAAAGATCCTCAATAAATATGTCTTTAATTTGTTCTTAAATAAGTTTGTACTGTTTATGCTTTTGAATTCTATTGGCAACTTGTTGTATAATAATACTGATTGAACCCTGGGACTGTGATGAACCACGTTTAATTTCGGTTGTATTGTGGAAGTTACGTCCTTCCTACGAGAACCAACTCTAGCTTGTCTTTCCTCATCGTACTCGTGCAATTTCTTAACAAAATTGGTTAACAATACTAAAATATAGAGACATGGCACTGTTAAAATGTTAAGTCTGATGAAGTGGTCCCTGCAAGATTCTGTCTGTTTCATGCGGGGCATTGTCCTTAAGGCTCTTTTTTGAATGCCGACAAACAACAACAAATGCCGAGTGAACATTGTACTTGTAGCCATTGCCCCAAAACTCAATACTGTATCTCAGCCTTGACTCAACCAAAGCAAAGTATACCATCCTAAGTTGAGCCAAAGTGAGTTCATCCGTATAATATTATACCGATTCTTAAAATTTTTGCTGTTTGTCGAAAGGGACTGGTCTTGGTCTGGTCAGTCACTATTAAAGAATGGTCTGGGTGAACCAGTCCATCCAGTCAGAAAGTAATTAAAGTATTGACTAAACATAAACATACTTCCAAGGAAATCAATTGAAATAAAAGGACTGCTATAAGTAATAACAGCCGCACGCTCGATCGATCAGGTTAAGCTACGCTTGCCGGGGTTGGTCCGTGGATAGGTGACCATCTTTACATACCGAGACTCCATTGTGCCCCGGAAAGCACGTTAAGCCGTTGGTCCCGGCCGGCTGTTACGCGTGGATATTTGACAGTCGTTACGGGTCGTCAGAAGCCCGAAAGTCTTACAAGGGGTATCGTATTACCCAGTAATTGGGTTGTCGAGGTAAGATAGGCAGTCGCTCCATATAAAATACTGGTATTCAGCTGCCTCCGGTTAGACTGGAAGCCGACCCCAACATAGTTGGGAAAAGGCTAGGCAGATTGATTGACATAAATAAAATAAAGTTTATTTATGCTTCAGTTTACAAAAACAGGGTTTAGAGTTCATAATGAAAAATCAGTTAATTTTTGCTATACGACAACATTGTAATTTTGACAACGACAACATTCTTATTTTTCCAGGCCGGCAAAGAAATAGAACTATCCGAGATCGGTCCCCGCTTCCAAATGAAGCTATACGAGATAAAGCTGGGAACATTAGACTCTCTGGACGCGGCCGACACGGAGTGGGCGCTACGGCCGTACATGAACACGGCCGCTAAACGACGGTTCTTGAGCAACGAGGATGGGTGGCAGGAAGAGGAGTGATAATAAATGTTGTTTTTATAATTATGAAGTTGTTTTATTGCCTTAAGGCGCGGACTGACTACGATTTTAAACGGCACACAACCGTTGTAATCTATTATCACCATTGGCTGGCTTGAAATAAGGTTGAAAATTGAAAATAATATTTGTGTTGCCGAGATGTGACTAAACTGCGAATGTGCATTTATTTTCCGGGTTTTCTTTAGATTATTCAGAATATACATAATAAATTATATAATTGCCCGGTTAAAGTTTAAAAAAAATGCAATTTCTATTAAATTCTTAAAAAAAGAATGTGGTTATCGCTGAAAATACAGAGATGTTCGACGTCAAACTTTATTTTTGTGGTCAACTTCCAAATTTTTTATTGGGAATATCAAACTATTTTTTACTATTCTATTCCGTTAAAATTTTTCTTTAAGGTTGATGCGCCAGGGTAGCCCGCGAAATTCAAAATTTCTTAGGTCTTTTGCAATTTGTAGGTCAGTGTGAGCTTGTATGTTGATTAAAATATGTAGCAATACAACTTCATAAGTTAGCATTTACCTCAAATCTAGCGAAGATTTGAGGTAAATGCTAACTTATGGAGTTGTATTGCCGATTCTATGATTCGCGGCCGTAGCTAATACGGCTTTACAGAATTATAATCATTAGAATCAGCAATACAACTCCATAAGTTAGCATTTATCTCAAATCTAGCGATTTCATGAAATCATGAGGTTTGAGGTAAATGCTAACTTATGGAGTTGTATTGCTGATTCTAATGACTATAATTCTGTAAAGCCATATTAGCTACGACCGCGAATCATATTTTAATCAACATACAAGCTCACACTGACCTACAAATTGCAAAAAACGTAAGAAATTTTGAATTTCGCGGGCTACCCTGGCGCTTTCGCCTTAAACCCTTCTCTGTCCACTGTATTTTTGCGTCGGATAGTTTAATTGCGTTACGTCATACTTGACAATCCAAGAAACCAATTTTTGTGAATATTGAGCTAACACCACGCCTTAACTCTTTAAACGTCGATTGACACCCAGGTGTGCAGATAAAAACAATAAAAAATCTATTGTGTCTGCTAATTGTCGTACGACGGGTTAATTCATGTAATATTTATTCTTTACCTTACCTGAGGAGCTCGTGGCTAAGTAATAACAGCCGCACGGGTCGATCCAACAGGTTAAGCTACACTGTTGGTCAGTAGATGGGTGACCATCTTTACATACCGAGACTCCTCCGTGCCTCGGAAAGCACGTTAAGCTGTTGGTCCCGGCTGTAATTCGTGGATCTTTGACAGTCGTTACGGGTCGTCAGAAGCCCGAAAGTCTGACAACCAGTAACAACCAAGGGGTGTTACCTAGTAACTGGGTTGTGGAGGTCAGATAGGTAGTCGCTCCATGTAAAATACTGGTATTCAGCTGCATCCGGTTAGACTGGAAGACAACCCCAACATAGTTGGGAAAGGGCTAGTCAGATTGATTTATTCGTTACCTTGCCTATTGTGACCTTAGGGTCCATTCACCAAACTTTTAAAGAGAACTTTTAAATTTCACTGAATAATGTTAATGAATTTGATATCGACAGTATTGTGTCTAGAAAAGCTATAATTTAAACAAACTAATAGAACTTATTTTCTAAATCTTTCAAGTGGACAGACGACAGATATATGAATAAATGGAGTACGCAAGTGTGTCCGAACTTTGTCTTCCCGTTACTTATGTCATTTTTTGTGCCTACTTTCGCTTATATAAAAAAACTGATGCAATCAGAACAGAAAGGACATTATTAATATTTATATTGTTTTATAGTATGTTTTGGTGGAATATAGAATCAGTTGTGCTGGCAACACGCCAAATAAGTCCTATTATATTCTCTGCTATTTAACTATTACAGACATGCCCGTCCCCGACTTCCTAAAACAACCGCACACATTATACGAAATAGCGGAGCAATACTGGGACCTCCACTGTTACCCCACGCAATACGTCTTCTCTCTTCTCGCACAAGTGTCCGACGATAAGTTAGAAAGAGAGAAGTGTATCGAGCTCAGCTCCCCAGAAGGGCAGGAAGACTGGCTTAATTATTGTAGGAGGCCGAAGCGTACGGTGCTTGAGGTAAGTGTTGAGAAGACGTTTTTTTTTAATGCAAGTTCCAGCTGACAAAAAATGGATTCAGTTCATGCTGCTGCTCATGATTCAGGTCATGTTCATGGTTTATTGCAAAAAAAAAACCTACATTATAGGCAAATCAAAAGTAGGTTGAGGCTTACCATATGAGTCCTATAGAATCAGAAGCGGATATCTGCATTTTGACTAAATAGTGGCAATGAAAGAAAAACGATTTTTATTTGATTTTGAATCTATTACAGAAAGCCGGTTTTGTTACTAATCTGTGACTTTTGAGTGGATTTTCTATGAAAGATAACCATCTCTGATATGGACATTAAAATTCGTTTGAAAGTATTTAAAATTTTGAATGTTGCCTTGTTCACAGTTCGTTTTTACCAAAAACGGCAGTTTGCCGGATTTGATTCTATAGGACTCATATGTGGTGTACCTACACCACTTTATGAGCTTCAATGAAATGGCAGGAGGAAACTAGCTTAGCAATGAAAAATAGTCAAGACCTGGTGCGTTCTAACGATGTAGCCTCGTAAACGCCAATGAAAGAGAACCAGCTTTATGTTGATTTTGGCTACGCAGTCTTTTTAGGGGTCTAAACAGAAAGACTGCATGTGGACTGGCTGCAGTTTTTGTGCAGCTGACAAAACTATATAAAATTGCCAACCTTGTAACCTATTTTTTTGTGGAGAAATTGTCATGCATTCTGCACTACCACGGGCAGATAGTACAGTTATGTGGGACTCTAACCCACTAAAACTCCACGGCGTCCTTCTCTCTGCCCTTAAGACATTGTACATTGTACCCTAAGCAGTAGCGAAGTGTTCCTTTGAGAAGACGGTACAAAAAATTATGTATATACCATCGTGGACATTTGCGGGGAACCAGTTTTGAACCTTATCACCATAGTAATAAGGTCGAAAAATGGTACACCGAAAATGTCTGCGATTGTACTGTAACCGTTATTTTCCGCTTTGCCACTGGAACCTACCACGGACCACCATAACATTTTCTTAACCCATTTCTTCCAGGTACTCCACGATTTCCATAAATCAGCCTCAAAGCTGACCCTAGATGTATTATTCGAGTTTTTCTCCACAATCAAACCTCGTTCCTTCTCCATAGCCAGCAGTGCTTTACCCTCAGAAGGACAGAACATTGACTTACTAGTGGCTGTGGTACATTACCATACAAAGTTGAAGAAACCCAGGCTTGGGTTAGCGTCCAATTGGTTGAAGAGTTTGGAGGTGGGGGATCGAGTGTATGGCTGGATAAAAGCTGGGACTCTTGTGTTTCCGAAGGATGATGTGAGTATGCTTACAGTTAATGAGGCCGATAATAGGATCGCATTGAGTTTATAAAAAGTTTGCCGTTATAGTGTAGTTTCTGACGATAGGCTCTTTTCTAACATTCTAGGTACTTATGTGTACTTAACTATTCTTTGAAAAATATTTTTTTTTTTTTGTTTCTTTTATTTCTGGATGGATCGCTGCTTGTTTTGTTGTTTTTAAAACTCTGTAACTAGACTAAACAATGTGTATACCATTCCCCCTCTAAAAAGCTTATTTTTTTCACTGAAAACAGTGAATAAAAAGCACTTTTACTCACTGTTTTGATGTTTGAAAATGGAACACACCAATGTATTCGACCACAGATTTAGAGTACCTAGGCTAGATACGGCATGTTATTAGATAGTATGAAAACCGAACGTGTCATCTTTTTTATACCTACGATAACTTCACCCCAGCCATTTTAGTGATGTGCTCAACGTAATCAGAATTGTTTCAATCGCTAAGCGTCACTGAGCTAACAGACTTTTTTTAGGACGAACAGTCGAACATGCAGGGCACGCTTGGTCGTGGCTTGCCGTATGTAGTGTAAGTGTAGTCTTTGTATTCGACCTATATTGATGTGTTCTAAATTCAATTTGATTGGTCGACATTTTCGACAAGGAGTTTAGCATTAGAATAAAAACTGTTTTGTGTTCTTTGCTGTCCTTAGTAAATTGGCGCTATTTTGAATACTGTAAGTTGTACACAAAGTTTAGTGTTACTCTTTAATTTTGTGTTTGTTTAGTGTTGTTCTAATCGATTAAAAATGCATTCTAGTGATGAAGATATGTTAACACCTGAGTTTATGAAAGAGAGGGCGGCCGATATAGTGGAAAACTTGCTACCCAAAAAATGACGGCTGGTTTACATCAAAGCCAATTTAACTTTCCTTTTTCTTCATTATATGTCTATTTTCACTTAAATCTTTCTTTTTCTCGTAGTCGTGGTATAAAGTATAGTATGCAACTCTTGAATAAAACGGATTTATATCGAGGGCCATGAATCACTCGCGTCGCTCAGGATTCTAACACTTGAATCACTCGCTACGCTCGTGATTCAATCATCATGAATCACTCCCTGCGGTCGTGATTCAATTTTTAGAATCCTTCACTAGCTCGTGATTCATCTATGGCCCTCGCTTTAAATCCGTCCTTTATTCACTAATTGCATAATATACTATTGTGATTAGAGTATATTCGCACTCGCACCTGGTGAGTTTTTGCGCCACTTCTTCGCAGCTAAAGCACTGGGGTGCCGGGTGACTGTGTTAATTTTGACGTTCAGAAAGCGCAAATTCTTAGCTAACTTTGAATAAATGACTTTTGATTTTGACCAATAGCGTAGCGATTATTTTTTTCTCACTAGTCTTGAACGTACATCACTAAATACCTTTTGTCATGTTTTCAGACAACACCCCACGTTCTAATCGGACCTGGCACCGGCTTAGCGCCCTTCCGAAGCCTCCTACAAGAGCGAGAAGTACAAGGCAGAGCTAACAAAGATGTCCTCCACTTGATATTCGGATGTCGGTATAAGGAGAGAGATTTCCATTGTAGAGAAGAACTTGAGAGAATGGTAGCGGAGGATAAGCTTAGTCTGTACTGCGCTTTCTCTAGAGATCAGGAGGATAAAGTGTGAGTATGAAATGAAATGAGTGGTAGGGACAAGATGGACTAATGGCAAAGTAAAGGTAGCAGAAATCCGCTGTTTATAAGCGGTACAGGACGATTCTTGAAGGAGACTTGTGTCCAGTCAGTGAACGTCTTTTGGCTGAATTAGTAGTTGATTGTGTGAACCTGTGAATAAAATATTTATTCACTAAAGGACATCAAAGCCAGACTATAACTGTTTTTCAACCATGGGACTGTTATTGTGATGGTGAAATCTAAACTTTTCTGCTGTGTCTATCTGTTTTTCTCAATTTGTACCACAGTCGACAGTATAGTTTCAATATGTCTTATTGTTTGGTAATAATGGAATGCAATTTGAAGACCAAGCCTTTTTTTTGTGGATGGGTAATCATCAAATGACTTCTTCCGCTCTGGGTGGAGCGGTACGTGTTAGACTAAAACCCACCCGTGTTTCTTCAGTTGCCTGTGCCAGGGCCGCGGTATCTCTTTCGAACAATCCGCGACCCCGGCGGGTTGAAGACCAAGCCTGTCTACTCTTATTGTGATTTAGTTCTTTGTGTTTCATGTATATTAAAATTTCTCCAACAGCTACGTCCAGCACAAAATAGCTGAACACAGAGAGCTTCTATGGCAGTTAATCACCAATCAAGCCTTCATCTACATATCGGGCAATGCTAAGAATATGCCCGACAATGTCCGGGATGCCTTCGTAGAAGATGTGATAAGTAAAACTGGTGGACTCAGCCTGGATGAAGCAAAGAGCACGCTTAAACAAATGGAAGATTCTGGACGGTTTCAAGTCGAGGCTTGGTGATGTAATTAAAGTGTTTTTAATGTAAAGTTGACCAAACAAACGCACAAACATTTTAAGGTGGGTTTAGATCAAACGAACATAGAACAATAGCATTCTTTTCTTGATACATTTTAGTAAGAATAGAGGCTTTCCTCTATCTTCTTTTGGCTTTCTTTTTTTTTGTGTGTGTTTAGATTATTTTTGGGTCAACAAGACAGAGTATTCTTTAATACTCTGTCCCTGTTTACCCAAAAATAATCTGGTAGAGTGTGCATAGAATCTGCATTCGCTCGTTTGGTTTAAACTTAACTTCATCTGAATCAAATGGAAAAAATCCTAGCGGTCGCCTGTAGGGGAATTGAGACAAGTATCACACCTCCGCCGCGAAACCATAACAGCGAAACCGCAGTAGTTCCGCCATGACTTGTCCATTGTACGACAAGCGAATCAGACGCGAAATTTCCTGTTCTAACGCACAGATTTGATTATGATTCAGAAGCCGATTACACCTACGCGCTCAGCCTGCTATTTTGTTGCCTGCCGCGTTTGATTCGCAAGTATCTGTGGCACTGTATTTACCTATAGGTACTGTATTTACTAAGTCGAGAGCGACGACATTTTACTCCGATTGGTACCACACCACAAATACCACCACGATTGGCCCGTGGTTGGCCTACCACGGGCACCAGCAATCCATAACCAAAAATCGTTAGCGTTTTTCTTGTGTGTAAAATATTGTTTGTATTTCTTTGGCTTGTGGTGAGAAATAACACTTTTTATTATTTTATTATTGGTATAATTCAACTGACTCGCATGATGTTCTGCTACTCGAATCGCGAATTCGCGACATAATGTAGTAATGTTTCTTAGCGGAATTCGTTAAGCTGTTTCCCTTCATTATTTTCGCGTCGCGGAGGTGTGCTAAGGCCCTTAGATTTTTAGTCTACTGTTACTGTTTAACATTACAACTAGTTACACTAATTCTTTTTGTTAGATTTTCGACGCTGCAGGCCCAGCTTTAAAGTGTCAAATAGAGTGATATTGTAAAAACAACTAATATAATTACCTATTATACTCTTTTATTTATTGTATTATATTATTATTACTTTGTATATTTCGATTTTAAAGTAAATTAAGCGCGACAACGCCTTTTCAATCGTTTCGTGCTTTTTGCTGTTTGTATATTTTGATTGTAAAATTATGCGAGTTAGCACTCCATTTGTTATGCAATCTGTGACCGCGAATTAACTTAGTACAATATTATACGGGTGTAGGAAGTATTTTATAAGGTTTGAATTT
Source organism: Cosmia trapezina (assembly GCA_905163495.3). NCBI lineage: Eukaryota > Metazoa > Arthropoda > Insecta > Lepidoptera > Noctuidae > Cosmia > Cosmia trapezina. The sequence goes on along the minus strand of LR991041.1, from coordinate 3,785,794 downwards.
TGTAATGTTGTAAGTATAGGTATTATTAACAATGTAACCTTTAGTTATTTGATATTAGTTTTGTGTGATGACGAGAGATCGGAGGAGATCGTGGCTAAGTAATAACAGCCGCACAGGTCAATCCATCAGATTAAGCTACGCTTGCCGGGGTTGGTCCGTGGATGGGTGACCATCTTTACATACCGAGACTCCTCCGTGCCTCGGAAAGCACGTTAAGCCGTTGGTCCCGGCTGTCATCCGTGGATCTTTGACAGTCGTTACGGGTAGTCAGAAGCCCGAAAGTCTGACAACCAGTCTTACCATGGGGTATCGTATTACCCAGTACTCGGTTGTGGAGGTCAGATAGGCAGTCGCTCCATGTAAAATACTGGTATTCAGCTGCATCCTGTTAGACTGGAAACCGACCCCAACATAGTTGGGAAAAGGCTAGGCAGATTGATTGACTATGAGAGATCGGATAATCAGATGCATTTACCTAAAGTTGAGGTGTTGGCTAATATGGATTGCAGTTTTGTATCGAAAAAATCCCGGGTTTCCGGGAGTGACAAATTCAGAGTTCTGATTATAGAATCGAATGTGTAATGTATAATTTCGTGAGCAACAACACCTGTGTAGGTTGTTATAGAAATGGTCATAATAGTCAACAACATTAGTTACACCGATGACATGGTGTTGTTGAGCCCATCGATAAGTGCCCTGCGTAGGCTCTTAGGTATGTGTGAGGCATGGGCTGAAACACATGGATTGACGTATAACGTCAAAAAAAGTTAAAAAAACAAAGGCCTTCTGCCAATCTTTTTATACGTGCAGCCTGTGGGCCAACTAAATATAATAATGCCTTCAGGGTGTTGGTGGGGCTGCTTCGCTATTGCAGTGCATCAGCGATGTTTGCAGAATCACAAGTTGTTGGCTATCATGCTATAATTAGAAAAAAAAAAAATAATTTAAAAAATTAAAAAACACGACTGCCATGTCAAAAACCGAACTAAAAAGTAAACACAAGAGTAAACAGATAAATAAAATTGTCATTGCTTTCGGGGGACCCCCGACTGCAATGACAATAAAATTTTATTTAAGTATCTGTTTAGTCAGGGAATAATAATTGTTTTTACTTTTTAGTTCGGTTTTTGAAATGGCAGTCGTGTTTTTTAATTTTTTTAATTAAGTAAGTATTTATTTTTATTTTATACATTAGTGGCAATTCAGACATTAGCAGTTTTTTTAAAGTCTGATTAAATCGTTTGCAACCAAAGATGACATGTGTGTTTTGCATGAACATATATACCTATCTAAAATATACTTATACCTATGTAAAATTTATGCCAATAAATTATATAGCTTTGTTTCGAATGTGCTCATCAAGGCCTTTCATTTGATACCCATATTGTAATAAGAAAATGTTTTTTTTTTTCACATTTGAAAATAGTGTCATACTGCCGCCATTTTTTTTTTTTTTTTTTTTCAAAAATAAATATAGCCAGTGTCACTCGGGATGATGTAAGAATTCTAACGATACCCCATACATCGAAATCTGTCCAGGCATTCAAAAGTTATGGTGGAATAAAGAAACTCACAAACATACATGAACCCTGAAAACATAACACTGCTTTTTGGGGCAGTCGTGTAAAAAGGGCGGCATCGTTGATGCGCAGAGTGAGAGACAGTCCGAACGGCTCCCTGAGGGTCATTGCTGAACATATTGAGAGTCATATCTGGATGCACTGGATTCGCATACGTGTAGGCTAGTTATAGTTTTGTTTTTGTATGTGTGTATTACTAACATGTTTTTAAGTTTCAGTGTATTACCACAGAATAAATAATAGTACTAACGTACAGAAGTTGCACTCCTTTGATCTTGAAGAAAGCCGCTTTTATAATAGCCTACAAAATCACCTCCCCGCGCAAGCTAAATTGCACTTAATCGCTGCGCTTGAGAGTTGTTATTACTTTGTGTCGTTTCTCAACCGTAACATACCTACGCCGATTAGCCGAGTACTAGGGCTGTCCGGAAAGAAAAATAAAATATGGTACCATACCACCATACCATACCATACCATATGGTATTGTGGTGGTGGTATATGGTACCTTTTATACTTTTATTATATTTTTAAGTAGTCTATCTAGAGTTTTTTTCACTTTAATGTAATGTCTTATATTTTTTTTCCTTCTCTGAAGTAGCTACTATTAATAATATAATATAAAATCTAGGATTTAATTTTTTCATGGGCGGCCGGTCGCGTGATTGCGCCGTACGTGTCTCGCTCGCTGAGCGCGTAATACACCCTGACTGACTTGAAACCCAGAGTTGCCGCGAGCTGTAGGTACTTATCTCGAGCGGAATGTACCAGTGCAAGAGGCCTGGTATTACTAACACTCAATGGTTAACCTAGTCTGAATTAAATTATAAATAAATAAATAATTACTTATGTTCAGGTGTTGGCTAATATGGTATGCACTTTTGTATAGATTATAAAAATCTCGCGATTCCGGAATTGATAAATTTAGTACTTTTTGATGGTGTCGAATGCTAGCTAATGTTGTAAACCAGGCTGGATAAGTAATGTTAAAAAAATATTTTCATGGTAAACATGCATACATGATACCGGTGTTCCGGTATTTTTTAAATAAATAATACCACATATTTAGGAAGCCCTTTCCATACAATGTATGTGTAGTTGTGCATTCCGATTTTCTGGAATCCCGGGATTTATACTAAGAAAAAAAAAATAAGAAGCCGCTTTCGCCTTCCAGTTTCTTAGCCAAAAATTAACATCCGATTATCCGATCTCTATGATGTGCATAAAAATTCTGCTAGAACTTCTATTTTTCTTAGCAATTATAACTCGAATAATAATGCTAGGTTCAATATATTTATATTTTCTATGAACAGGTAACTGTGATAATGTATTTAATAATGTTTAATAAAAACCAAGCCAATACTTAAGTCTCGTTTTATTCAATTCTTATCCTCACACAAACTAGAATTTATTTACATAATGTAAATTATTTTGACACACACAATATGAAAAAATTACTTACGTACTCGTATGTTACAAAAATATTTTTTTAAACTAAAATTCTATCTTTTACAAACTAGAAGTTAACTATTGAAAAAGGCGCGAGTCATATTTAAAATGCATTAACTAGTCCACAAAAAATAATTCAAAATACACAGCACAACTGATATTTTGACACTGTGTATAAAAATTGTTTTTTTTTTAAATATTATTCAAAAGAAAAACATATTTTTGTTAATTCTGAAAAGTTTTAATTAATTGACTCGTGCCCTTTTCTAAATGACGTGTTCAATTAACATCTTACACGCAATATTTTTCATTCAACACCAACAATTATGTTGATTCTAGCTTAGCTAGGTTTGGGTTCCTAGGAAAGCAGACGTAACGGCCTTCATGAAAATCTGTCATTTTCACCAGTCCCCCTCCCGCAAAGATTTAAATCTCTAGATTTGCCCTAACCGTACTTAGTCACAAGAAAGTGTCCATATTGAGGAGAAGAGTAAGCTCCCACATTATATAAACAGGGTATCCATGATAACCAAGTGAAGTCACTGCCTCATTGCAAAACAGAAATGCGACTATCTTTTACCGCGGTAGGGCGAATCTAACGATTTAAATCTTTGCCGCTGTCATCATTTTCATGACAGCTGTCACTACGGCCGTTTGTGACGGCCACCGCTCTTATAGGAAACCGTAGCTTTAGACAAGCTGGCTCCTCATTAACCACTTTATAAAATTATCCATTTTCCTGAATACAGTGCTCTCTTTCACTTATTCTGCCATCTATCAGTAAAAAAAAAAGTGGGGAGTGTCAGTGGGCTGGCCATGTTTGTCGAAGGGCCGATGGCCGGTGGAGCAGACGAGTCCTGGACAGTGTTGCCATATATACAGATTTCTCCGTATTTATACAGATTTCCGATTTGCGATACAGATTAGCATTGGATACAGATTTTTATACAGAATTTTCACATTCTACACAAATTACCGTAATCTGCGTTTTTGTTAAGGGGGATGCGCAGTGGTAGCTAGGGAATGCAATCTCGTCTCGCCGAGATCCCGATCTCGCGAGATCCCGGCCATATTTTACGAGATTTTATCTCGTCAAATTTCGTACGAGATCTCGCGAGATAACGAGATCGACAAATGCAGCGTGACGACGTGACTTCTACTTTAAACTTCTTTTATTTGATTAATACGATCTCACAACATTTATTTAAGAACTTGTGAAGTTAAGTTTTTGTTTTGTTGTATTTATTTACCATAAGTAATGTTCCTATTACTCTTAATTATTGAAACTAAAGTAATAATTTACAAAAGACTAAATATAGATAATTATTGTTTTGTTACCAATATTGCGAGAAATTGAACTGATTAGCTACAGTAGGTATAATAATTATAGACATAAACAAATGTTATTAGAGTTAGAGACAAAATAATAAGTACTCTGTTGATTTTTAAAATAAAACTTACATTATTTTTATAACTAAGCAACGCAGTTTCTATTTAATTACATATCATGTCAATTACTAGTTCTTAAAACAAGCATTTGCATATGTTTTAATTGCGATTCTCCCAATCTAGCGAGATCCCGTAATTTGCGAGATCTCGCGAGACTGGGTTTTGAGTCTCGCGAGATCTCGCTAGGCGGAAATCTCGTACGAGATTGCATTCCCTAGTGGTAGCCCGTGAAATTCAATTTTTTTTTTGAGTTTTTTGCAGGTCCGTTTCAGGTTGTATCTTGATCAATGTAGCAGATTGACATGACATGCAGATTCCTCAAACGAACGAAATCTAACGAATCTGCACGAAATCTAACTAAGAGAAATAAAAACCATAAAAATCATCAATACAAATGTATTGATGATTTTTATGGTTAAATTTATATAAATACATATGTTTTATCATACTTTGATCAAGATACAGCCCTGCAAATTGAAAAAAACCCAAAAAAAATTGAATTTCGCGGGGTACACAGCGCAAGCACCTTAACAAAAATATGTGTGACTGAGTAATGGAAATTAGGTATAAAGTAATCATTTGTTCGGTCGTTGTAAGTTTAATTTTTGATTTGATAATTTGTTTTTTGTTTTAACTATCTTTTTAGTACATATATGACAATTTTATTAATTTGTGTCAATTTTTATTTAATCCTACCTAATCTTTTCCCTTGATTTTCACAGATTTTAAAAAGATTTCATGATAAAAAGGCATACAGATTTAATACAGATTTTAGCAGTTTCCACTACAGATAAAAGGTTCAATGCATCTGGCAACACTGCCTGGAGTAGAGACCGCGTATCGGTAAGCGTAGTGTGGGACGACCCCCAGCTAGAGGACCCAACGACCTTAAAGGCGATGCGCAGTGGTAGCGCAGAAATTCAATGTTTTTTTGGGTTTTTTGCGATTTGCAGGTCCGTGTCAGGTTGTATCTTGATTAAAAACGATACGCGACGATAAAAGATATGTATTATTTACATAATTTTAACCATAAAAATCATCAATACATCACTATAAGTTAGATTTCGTGCAGATTCGTCGAACGAACGAAATCTAACAAATGTATTGATGATATTTTTATGGTTAAAATTATATAAATATATATGTTTTATTGTCGCGTATCATATTTTGATCAAGATACAACCTGACACGGACCTGCAAATTGCATAAAACGCAAGAAAATTTGAAAATTTCGCGAGCTACCACAGCGCATCCACCTTAAGAAGGTGGCTTGGACAGACTGGATGCGGAATGCAGAAGACAGGGTGTTGTGGCCTGGGAGAGGCCCATGCCCAGCATTGGACTGCGATGATATCAGTACTTAGGAACTAGGGAGTTCATTATCAAGTCTAGCTGGAGTTAGGCAGTCCCCAAAGCTTGAGGTTGCCGGCGTCTCGTTTCCTCTCAGGCGGCTCCTTGTCCTCGCAAGCGAACGCGACCAGGTAACGCGACGGGTGCCATGCTACTGTGAACGTTGATGCTTGTACGGGGATTTCTGCTACTTTCTCGCCTGAAAAAAAAGAAATTGTTGTTAGGTATACATGTAAAAGGGAGCTATCATCAGCCGAGACTTTTCCAAACTATGTTGGGGTCGCCTTCCAGATGCAGCTGAATACCAGTATTTTTACATGGAGCGACTGCCTATCTAAACTCCATAAACCAGTTACAGAGTAATACGATACCCCTTGGTAAGACTGGTTGTCAGACTTTCGGGCTGCTGACGACCAGTAACGACTGTCAAAGGTCCACGACTGACAGCCGGGACCAACGGCTTAAAGTGCTTTCCAGAGGGGTCTCTGGTATGTAAAGATGATCAACCATTCGTGGACCAACCCCGGCAAGCGTAGCTTAACCTGATGGATCGACCCGTGCGGCTGTAACGTTATTACTTAGCCACGAGCTCCTCGAGGCAGGTAACACAACTAAAAAGTGAATAAATTATAGTTTAAATAAAACTTTTTTACAAAAAAAAACAACCGACTTCCAAAAAAAACACTACAAAGTGAAAAATAACTTTAATTTTGGAAGTCGGTGTCTTTGGATCTGTATTTTAGTTTTTTGCCACCGACTTCCAAAATTAAATTTATTTTTCGCTTTGTAGTGTTTTTTTTGGAAGTCAGTTGTTTTTTTTTGTAAAAAAGTTTTTATTTTTCACTTTTTAGTGGGTCAGTTTGTAATTTATCTAAGTTACAATAGCCCAATGGCAACTACTCATCACTTTTTTACAAAATATTGCTTTTCCCGATGCAGGGACGTTAATTGTTGAGGAGTTCTCCTAGTAAGAACCAGGAGAACTGGAGCTCCATGGTGAAGTCATCATCACCATTATGCATTTTGACGAGCATAAATTACTTAGCAACCATATTAAAGTAATCGAATCGCAACCCGTGAAATACTTATGAATTGAGTAGTTCCAATGGCCATCTGTGGTCTTCATCATCAGTTCCACTTCACCAAATGGTGTTTCCCGAGAGCAAATGCACGAGTTACTATAAAAAATACCCAAATCGCTATAGTTGTGCCTATAAAATTTGAGGGATCCCCTGGTGTGCGTTACCGCAGCCAGAAAATGTCGAAAATCGTCATTTGAATTTTATAGATAATTAGTGCCTCGGCTTCTGTAATTGTACCATCGATTTTTAAATTTGTACCTCTAATAGTTTTTTAGTTATTTGACAAAAACAGTTCTGGCTGGCGTAACGTTACCGTAGCCAGAAGTTTTGTTTATTAATGGGTATATTGAAATAAATTGTAGCCAAATATTTAGTGCCTCAGACGAGGTAAATGTACCAACTTAATTTGTATTTGTATCTGTTATAGTTGCGAAGATATTCAAGATCCTGCTGCGGTAACGTTTACATGTTTGCTGGATCTCTGAAACGGATAAGCCCCCTTTTATAGTATTTTGCACACGACTTCTTATGAGTTAGCTTGAATTTGTTCCTCATTAATAAAACAAAAAAATTGCACCGTCAAGGAGTTATTTAGGTAAATAGAAATATGCTTTAATCGATCCTAGCTTTTGCCCGCGGCTTCGCCCGCGTGGATGATGGAAAGTATTCCATGGGAACGTAGTACGTTCGGACGGCCCTATGCTCTCTACATGTATACGTTCAGCGTACTTACATGTGGAGAACATAAAGCCACAAAACTGAAAAGTAATAATATTTTTTTCAGTTTAATGGTATTAAAGCGTGTTTTTTAGTTTTTTTAAACTATAATTTATTTTTCAATTTTTTAGAGTCGAATTTCCCAAATAAAATTTTATTCTTTTTTTATTATATTTATGCAGGTATTTTTTTTAAGTATGTTTTATTATTTTTATTTTTAAATTATTGTATTGTCACCGGGCCCTGATAAGTGTGCAAAATGTCGAATTAATCTGACCATTTAAAGTGGGTAAAAATCGAGTTCTAAGATTCCGTTACATACAAACATACTTGGGATTGTGCTTGGTGAAGCTAATAAAAGAGTGTTAATTAAAAATAGTGATGTGTGACTTACCAGTCTCAGTGTCTCCTATGTCAATGATGTGATCTTCGCTGGCAGACGCGAGCAGACGCCCGTCGAAACTGAACGATAGTGTGCGCACGGGCCATTCCAGTCTGTAGATGTAAAATGGTTAGTATTTTTATTGACTGCGGGTTCCAGAGGCCCTAGTACGAACCCGAGATAAATAAAAATTCACACCTCGCCACTGACAGACTGACACACAAGTGACCCTATAAGGATTCTGTTTTTTCCTTTTGAGTTACGGAACCCTAAAAAATTCTACAAAATGTAGTTGGGTCAATGATTGCTATTGTCATGTAAAAACGCGACAACTGTAGTTTTAAGCACATACAAAAAAAAAACAAATCAAAAAACATATTTTAAATATTATAACAATGCAACAATGTACATAGCTACTGTAACTCTTACCTCGAGAACACTCTAAGACAGGCAAGCTCGTTGACGTCCCACAGCGACACGAGGGCGTCAGCGGATCCCGTGGCGAAGTACCGGCCCGTCGGGTCGTGCTCTATGCAGATACATGTGCCCGGGTGCGCCTTTAGTACTGTTTGCAACTCTAGCGATGGGTACCTGGGAAAGAAAGTATTTATATATGTCGGATCAGGTCAATATACTATTAGATTGGGTTGAATGTGTTGTTGATTGAGTGATAATTACAGACTTACAATACGCGCCACGAAAGATGAGACCTGACCGCGCATCCCGCGCTCTTTCTCGTACGCCTCAAACCTCATACCGCTAAAGAGACCTAAAATCGTCTACTGCGCAAGTCAAACCACGTGGTGTGTCAAGTGTCATCTTTATAATATAATACTAGCTTTTGCCCGCGGCTTCGCCCGCGTGGATGTCGGAAAATATACCATGGGAACGTTTATGTGGAAAACATAGGGCCGTCCGATATAACTGTGCAAACTCAAATCGCTACGATATATCGTTACCGTGTATAGTAGGCATAAAGCAACCAGTCGGCTGATTATTTCCGACGTCTTCAACAGTCGTCGTCATATTTCAGCCAATTTAAACCAAAAAATAATTAATAACATTGAATCACACCTTACTCATTGGAGAAAATCCGTTCGGTACTTTTTGACATTATAGCATTCAAACAGACAGACTTATGCGGCGGGGGGACTTTGTTAATAACTTCAAATTTATTATGCCAGTAACGCTCTAATAACAAATAACTTTTGTCCGAGTGTCCACTCGTTCAATTAATTTCCTCGTAAAAACGTCGAATGAAATAAAGACTAAATGTTACCTCAAGATTCGAACTATGACTACATTTCCAATCCCTTAAATCTCTTAAAAAGAGGTAGGTACTGTAGAGGTTTTACCTTATACAAGCCCAAGTATGTAACTGGCTGACATTCGATTATTCAAACATCGAATATTCTTATAAAAAGTGATGGTCGCTTTTTATAAGATTGTCAGATAGCGAATAACTAGGGCTCCGCGTAGGACCTAGGGAGTGAATTATAATTTTATTTCTATTTTAATATAGCGGGCTTCAGCCCCATTTCTTCAGTACACTACTGTCTTTTATTATAAAGTAGTTAGCCTCCCGCTGTGAGGTTCGAGCCCTCACATTTGGTGGAGGCGCCGCCGCCGCCGTAGAAGAAGCTTCATAGCGACCGCGAGTACGCCCGCGGTACCTCTCGAAGGTTTTTGGAGTGCGCCGATACGGCCGAGTTAAGCAGAGCGAAGTATTTAAGAATTTGTTGGTGTTTGGCGTAGAAGTTATTCCGCCGGACGCAGGACGCATCACTATCGCACGCCTAGCGATATGAGGAGCAGTGGATCCCCTTAAACAGACTAAGTGGTTTAAAATATTATTATTATTAATGAGTGATCATCATGGTGCTGATGTTGGACTATTATTTCACGGGCATCGACGCCCGATGTCTTGAAAAGTTTATTGCCGATTTTTTGCGAATAGCCAACATCAATGGATGGCGAGAAAGCGATTGGTCGCTAATTTTGGGTGCGTTTCTTGCAAGTGCTGCAAGATCTTTTTACAATTATACATGGTCGGACGGTATGTCCTTTGAGGCACTGTGTGACGCATTATGGGCAGAATTCCCATGTAGATGCCATAAGGGAAAGATTTTTAATGGTGCGCCACAAGAGGCGGATGCACAAGAAAGGTCTGTTGAAGACAGACAGGAAAATGTTTTATGTGTAGATGATAATATGCAATTAATTTCTAGTGAAAGAGAGCAGGAAGTTGATGTGCTAGAAAAATGCGATGCAAGCAGTGTTGACGATGAAGTTGAGGTCATTGCTGAGCTCAGCTGCGCAGAGAGCAGCCCTGTGGTGACCGAAAACGATGTGCAGACAGACGAGGTGCTTATGAAGGAAGATCAGGAAGCACTGGAATATTCGGGTCTGTCCAATCCTGCTATTATGTCTAATATGTCTGTGTGTCAAGACGATCATGTTCACGTTCACAATAAAAATAGCATCGCCTGTGAACAAATTTTTCAAGATAATTTTAATTTAAAATCTTCGATTTCAAAGGAGAATGGCCATTCCGGTCTGTCGTCGGAAACAAAGGAGATTGGTGATTTTTGTCTTTTGGAAGTCGATTTAAAGTTAGGTGAACAGAATGTGGAGTCATGCGCAGTCGAGAAAACGGTTGAAATCGCGCAAGTAGAAATTAAATATATTGAAAAAAGTGGTGATAGGTTCCCTAATATCCCTTTACGACACCGAAGTGTCATGTATAATCCAAAACGTGTTGTATTGAAGAAGAAAAAGAATTTATCTATAAGGAAGATAAAATGTAAAAGATTGGTTCCTAAAATAAATAATTTAAAAAAGGATAAGAAAACCAATAATTATTTTGTAAAGAAGTTTTCCATTTTGAATTTTAAGCTTTTTAAAGTGAATGAAAGGAGGTTGAGAGATACTTTTGTAAACTATATTAATAGATATAAACTTTTTAGACCCCTTAGTTTTATTAGATGGAAACTTTTTCTTTTAAGGATTATTTAGTTGTCATTGTTATTATTTTCAGTTTATCATGTCACTGCATTAAATTTATATTATCAGCAGGGCATGAAGTGTATTGTATTATATTTTCTAATGTTCTAATATTGTGTTTTTTGTGTATTATTTCATATGCTGAGACATCGGACGCAACCAACAGCGTGTGAGGTAGACCACAACGCTGCCCACTACATTGAAGAGCATGAGGGAGTGAACACCTACGACAACGTCGCTTCGTTACGGGTCGATAGGGCAGATTAGCATGAACATCCTCCAGCATTTAGTATGACGTATTAGGAGTAGTGGAAGTTTTGAGAAACTGTGAATACCTTCTAGAGGGGGGGTGACTTTGGTATGAGTTGTAACCAACTTTGCTGACGGGACATAGTCCTTGCAAAGAGTGTTGAGTTGACACAATTGGTGCAGTTTATATCAGAGTATCCACAGTTTGGTCAATATGGACCAGTAGTAATACGTAAGGGTTCAGTGTTGACATTACGCGATATATTTCTTTGAATTTGCTGGAGATTGAACATGAGTTAGGTTCTACGGTAGAATTTTGACTTCCTGGCGCATTCCTCCCTCTGGCTCGATACTGTCCGATGGATTAATGAATCACGATGTTGAGTTCTTTAGATTTTCAACCCCTTCTGGGCTGATGTGAATTGCCACATCATTTTATTATCGAAAGAGGCACGTCATTCTTTTCCCTCCGGGTTTTGTCTGACGGGGCTCAGACTGGATAAATGCGATATTTTTGGGTGCACAATGGCACACTTTAATATTACTTTGACTGACACTTAGCATAGTGTTAGTTTTTCGCGTTTCGTTTGTCCAGAGCTGAGCCTGTACCTAGAAGTACAATCCCTCATATTGTCGCCATTTTCCCGGAGTTAGGTAGGGTGTCTATTTTTAGGTTTAGGTAGGTTTTGTCTGTATGATCGAATGTCTTGGTCTGAATAAAAGTTTTATTTGGAAGTTGACTACGTTAATCCTTTTATTCAAGGGTGGGCGTAGCTCATGTAGAGGTTTTACCTTATACAAGCCCAAGTATGTAACTGGCTGACATTCGATTATTCAAACATCGAATATTCTTATAAAAAGTGATGGTCGCTTTTTATAAGATTGTCAGATAGCGAATAACTAGGGCTCCGCGTAGGACCTAGGGAGTGAATTATAATTTTATTTCTATTTTAATATAGCGGGCTTCAGCCCCATTTCTTCAGTACACTACTGTCTTTTATTATAAAGTAGTTAGCCTCCCGCTGTGAGGTTCGAGCCCTCACAGTACACAAATATTTGTCAACCCCTATTGTACCCCTTAGGGGACGATTTTTCAAAAACGCTGTACCATTATATTTCTTTATTTCCTACCAAAAGCATAAATTTGAATTTTCATATCCCTAACTTAAGAAATGCTGGGTTTCCCATACAAACTTTCATCCCTTATATCACCCCTTGTAGGATTATGTTTTAAGACAAAAAGTAGCCCATGTCCTTTCCCAGGATGCTATCTATAGTCTTGCCAAATTTTATCTAAATCCGTTCAGTAGTTCTGGGTTTCCCATACAAACTTTCATCCCCTATATCACCCTTGTAGGATTATTTTTTTAAATAAAAGTATCCTATGTCCGTCCCCAGGATACCATCTATAGCCTTGCCAAATTTTATCGAAATCCGTTCAGTGGTTCTGGGTTTTTCATACAAACTTTCATCCCCTATATCACCCCCTGTAGCATTATTTTTTAAGACAAAAAGTAGCCTATATCCCTTCCCAGGATGCTCTACAGGGTTATTGGTAAAACACCAGTAACCTCTTAAGGGGTTATTGGACTCATCATTATGAACAACTTTTATTATGGGACCAAACCTGAAATCGCGAAAAAAAAATCATCTGTTCAGTACATTTAATCTACATCAAACTCGTCAAAATGTAGGGAACAGCTGATTTTTTTTTCGCGATTTCAGGTTTGTTCCCATAATAAAAGTTGTTCATAATGATGAGTACAATGACCCCTTAAGAGGTTGCTGGTGTTTTACCAATAACCCTGTATAAAGCCTTGCCAAATTTTGTCGAAATCCGTGCAGTTTTGTAAATTTTAAAATCAACCCCTTTTTTCACGCTCTAATAACAAATAACTTTTGTCCGAGTGTCCACTCCTTCAATTAATTTCCTCGTAAAAACGTCGAATGAAATAAAGACTAAATGTTACCTCAAGATTCGAACTATGACTACATTTCCAATCCCTTAAATCTCTTAAAAAGAGGTAGGTACACAAATATTTGTCAACCCCTATTGTACCCCTTAGGGGACGATTTTTCAAAAACGCTGTACCATTATATTTCTTTATTTCCTACCAAAAGCATAAATTTGAATTTTCACATCCCTAACTTAAGAAATACTGAGGTTCCCATACAAACTTTCATCCCCTATATCACCCCCTGTAGGATTATTTTTCAAAAAAAAAGTAGCCCCAGGATATCATCTATAGCCTTGCCAAATTTTATCGAAATCCGTTCAGTGGTTTAGGCGTGAAAAGGTAACAGACAGACAGACAGAGTTACTTTCGAATTTATAATATTATAGTATGGATACTTGGACATTTCACACAACGCCATCTAGTCCCAAGCTAAGCAACCTAATGCTTGTGTTATGGTAATCAGATGGCTGATAAACTACTTACATACATTTTTTTTTTTGTAAATACATATATATTATAGATAGAAAAACACCCAGACTCGGAACAAATACTTGTAGGTCGTACAAATATTTGTTCCGTGCCGGAATCGAACCCGCGACATGCTGCGCAGCAGTCAATCGCTCAACCACTGCCCCAACTGTCTCGTCAGATCTTTCGTGGCGCGTATTGTACAGTAGCTTACTTTAGCAATCATAAGTTGGGATTGTGAATGCATAATATAAATCTTTTAAATTGGTCTTAGGGTAATAAGAATATAAGAAAACTTACGACAATATGTGCACACAGCCAAGTCCATTGGTCAAGTAGAACAAATCTGATGTGTTGTTCCAAGAGATCTCATTCACTTCAAAGTTGAACTGTTCTTCTACTACCTGGGACAAAGTATTTAATTTTTGTGTTAATTATAAGTATTGTAATACAGGGTGTAAGTGTAAACAGTGGCAATCCTTTAAGGGGTCATTGTACTCATCATTATGAACAACTTTTACTAAGGGACCAAACCTGAAATCTCGAAAAAAAATCAGCTGTTCAGTATTTATGTTCGCTTATTTCGTCAAAATGTAGGGAACAGCAGATTTTTTTTTTCGCGATTTTAAGTTTGGTCACATAGTAAAAGTTGTTCGTAATGACGAGTACAATGACCCCTTAAAATATTGCCACTGTTTACACTTACACCCTGTATACAGTGTTTCTGTATACGGACTGGCGAAAATTAAGGGTGTGGTACAGACCATCAAACTGAACAACTTTCTCCAGGGGACCAACATCGTAATCGTAAAAAAAAATTCAGTCATCCCATACAAAACTTCAAACTCGACCAAATGTATGGGATGACTGATAATTTTTTCGCAATTAAAGGATGGATGTAAAGATGGTCACCCATCCACGGACCAACCACGGCAACCGTAGCGTAACCAGATCAATCGACCCGTAGATATATAAAATAAAAATAAATATACATACAAATCAATTGCTGTTTGTTAGTCTCGCTAAAACTCAAAAACGGCTAGACCAATTTTTTTTTATTTTTTTTTTGTTTTGTTTGCTATATCCCCTTGTACTTACAAGGGTCGAGTAAAAGACAAAAAGAAATTGAAATTTTGACAGGACAACGTCTGATGGAAACTTAACATATAAAGACCTACCACTTTATAAGTCTTGGTGTCTATAAAAGAGACAAGGTCCTCTTTGTTCCCCACAGCGATGGTGCTGCCATTAGGTGACCAGGCTATGTTGATGTTCTCTCCTTTGGTTGATATGGTTGCTGCACATTTGTGCGTCCTGGAATTTGATATAGAAGTTTATATTAGACATCTTTAAAGGGTGACTGGTAATTAGTGACCGATACTTAAACACATGATTATACTCATGATAACAAACAACTTTTATTAAGGGACCAAACCTGAAATCGCAAAAAAAAAATCAGCTGCCCCATACATTCATGTTCGCATAACTCGTCAAAATGTAGGGAGCAGCTGTTTTTTTTTTTGCGATTTCGGGTTTGGTCCCATAGTAAAAGTTGTTTGTTATCACGAGCACAATCATGTGTTTAGGTATTGGTCACTAATTACCAGTGAACCTATATATAATAAATAAAAAGAGAAGTCCTGACTGACTGACTGATTGACTGTCTCATCAACGCCCCGCCCAAACCCTTGGACTTAGAAAGCTGAAATTTTCCCTTTATAATGTAGACAAGGAATAAGGAAGGAATTCCCGGTAGTAGGTTCCCCTGGGATATTTACCGAAATAAAAGCTAGTCACTGGTATTGGTGAAGGGAAACATCATGAATAAACCTGGACTTATAGTTAGCTAGCTTTTGTCTGCGGCTTTGCTCGAGTTAAAGTAGATTTTGTCTATCAAATCCCTCGGGAACAGTACTTTTTCCCTAGGTTCTTTTTTGTATCCCTGACAATGTCTGATTATCGGTTGAGCAATCAAGATGTGAAAGCGTAACAAACAAATTTACTTTCGCATTTATAATATTAGTCTATCTGTCATCTGGCTGTCACTGGATTGCATGTCATTCTGTTAGCTCCCAGAAATAAAATTAAAATCTCGCGGAAAAGTGTGCAGTCAAAGTGCTAGTTGTGTTCAGTTTGGAGATAAGTGCTTGATAGAAGTTTTGAACTATCAACTTCTGCTAAATAGTGATAAACGGTCGTAAATAATTGGATTGAAATTCGTGGATTACTTGTGGAAAAAAAATAGTTTTGAAATTACCCACATATTGTTTCATAATTTGTGCTGTCACTGATTGACGTCAAAGTGACACTGTCAAAAAGTGAAGTTTCTAGGTCAACACGGGGTTGCCAGTGTTAGAATTTATTTCTCCCATAATATAAATTACAAAAACATAATGGCCCGGTGTTACAAGTGTGATATGCAAGTTCAAGACGATAAAAATTCCAAGATATCGTGCAAAGGCTGCAAGAGGGTGATATGTATTAAATGTAGTGGATTATCTGCAACAGAAATGCGTGTGTTTGGGCTCCAAAACCCCCGGCTGTCTTACCTGTGTGATGAGTGCGAGGAAGGTCTAAGGCAGGTCCCTGAGTTACGCAAGTTAGTTACTGAGCTCCAACACCAGGTTCAGGAGTTACAGACTCAGAGGACAAGTGTCATTAACTTGGACATGGTGATCAACGAAATCGAAGAACGCAACAGTCGTAGTCGCAATGTTATCATACACGGAATACCAGAATCAACATCATCCTCTCCAGAAGATCGGAAACTGCACGACAAGAACTCCGTCACCGTCTCATTTGCCTCTCTGCCAATACCAGAACAAGTAATAGTCTCAACATTTCGCCTCGGTAAACCGGCAACAAATAGCAATAAGCCACGACCAGTCAAGGTGGTCTTGACAAATAAACAAAATGCGATAAATGTACTGAAACACAAAGGTAAGCTTCCTGCTACTATCAAAATCCAATCGGATCTGACGCCCTACCAAAGAGATCAACTCAGGAATTTGCGTGAAGAGTTAGCCGGCCGGATTGAGAAAGGTGAGCAAAACCTAACCATTAAATACATAAATAAAGTCCCGAGGATCGTTAGTGCCTTAAAAAACTAGGTACAAAAATGATCTCCGAACTGCGTCTTTTATACACGAACCTGGCATCCTTAATGGCTAAATTCGATTTATTTCTTGCTGAAGTAAACTATCATAAACCCGCATTTATTCTAATAACGGAAACTCACCTACACTCTGGAATCACTGACAACCTTATTAATATATCAGGATACATACTCTACCGCAAGGACAGGGACCAGAGAAAAGGGGGTGGCGTCGCTATTTATGTAGCTCATGAAGTCAATAAGGCTGCGATAATCTCTAAAAACAGTAGTGTTTATCATAACGACATTGTTGAGGGGTTATGGCTTGATATCCAATATGAAAATCTCGACTTACTACTAGCTTGTATATACCGACCTCCTTCTAACTCCATTGCTGAATCAGACGAAGTTTTATTTAATATTATTGGAAAAGCAGCAGCAGAAAAAACAGTAATTGTAGTAGGCGATTTCAACCTACCCAGCATAAAATGGCCTCTTCAAAAAATTCATGGATATGATAACTTACACAACTCCTTTGTAAACATGTATTCTAACAGTAATCTTAACCAACTTGTCACTCAAATAACTAGAAAGCGCAACCAAGAAGAATCTCTGCTAGATCTTGTGTTATGCAATGACAATACGCTAGTTTGTGATGTGGAATACCATCCACCCATAGGTAAGAGTGACCACCTAGTCATTACAGCTAAAATACAGGTAATTCACACCAACAATATGAATAAGAATAACCGAATGCATTACGATTTTTACAAAGCAAACTTCAAGAAAATCTCAGAACATCTGACAATAAGTTCAACTATTAGTGAAAGTTCAGTTAACAACATGTGGCTATCTCTTAAAAATCGAATTCATTCATCAATAGAGGACTATGTACCAAAAAAGGTTATAAATAAAAAGCGACATACTAATAAGCCTTGGATAAACAAAGAAATCCATGACTTAATCCTGAAGAAAAAACAACTATGGACCACCTACAGAATTAATCCTAATGAGGATGCATATAAGAAATATAGAAGAGTAAATAATTATATCTTAAATATAACTCGAAATAGAAGAATGTTGTTCGAGTCCACTGTTATAGATACAGGCCCTAAAGCGTTTTATGGTTACATCAGGAAACAGCTCAACTCTAAAGTTTGTATCCCAAATATTGTCAAAAACAAATCCAATCAACTTGTTATGAAACCGGAACAAATTGCCGAATCATTTGCGGATCAATTCGAACTAAGTTTTGTTAAAGAGCCCGATGGACCTTTACCAGCCATTAATGCGCCTAGAGTAACAAACTCAGTTGACAAGTTCAACATTACAGAAGATATGGTACGAAAGGCATTATTGAGTTTTGATGATAATACAGCCACTGGTCCAGACGGCATACCGTCAATATTACTTAAGAATTGCTCACAAGCTCTGATCAGCAACTTGGCTCAGATTATGAACAGATCCCTGGAAGATGGAATTTTGCCAGTTGACTGGAAAGTGGCCAACGTAGTGCCTGTTTATAAAAAAGGAAACAAACTACTACCCGTAAACTATAGACCCATTAGTCTGACAAGCGTACTATGCAAAACTATGGAAAAAATAATTGCGAATAAGATAAGAGAATTCCTATCACAGGAGCAAGTTATCCTAGAGGAGCAACATGGATTTGTCCCGAGACGATCAGTCACAACGAATCTACTAAAATGCGTACACGAATGGACCAAGAATCATGACAAAGGGCATCCCACAGATGTGATATACTTGGATTATGAAAAAGCATTTGATCGCGTCCCCTTGCGACGTCTAATCCACAAACTTGAACACTTTGGCATACGCGGCAGTGTATTAGCCTGGATAAGTGATTTTCTTACCAATAGAACATTCCGTGTGCGTATTGGAGACGTTCTCTCTACTGCCCGTATAGTGCTCAGCGGTGTTCCTCAGGGATCGGTGCTCGGTCCACTGATATTTATTTTATACCTCACTGACTTGAAAAGCACTCTCCGCCTGCCATTCTCGTTATTTGCGGATGATACAAAGTTTTTTGGGAATCCCCATGACCAGTGGCAAGATATCCAAAATGATCTAGACGCTATATGCAAATGGACTCAGGACTGGTTGCTGACGCTGAATGTTGACAAATGTACCGTCTTGCACATAGGTAAAAACAATCCTCGAAAAACTTATAGTCTCGGACTACAAAAACTCTCATCTGTTGAGTCACAGAAAGATCTCGGTGTTATTACGTCCAATGACCTAAAATGGGAAGCACACATATCCAGTATTGTCAAAAGAGCAAATTCAAAACTTTACATCATCCGCAAGGCATTCAAGTGCCTGACGCCTAAGACATTTATCAAGTTGTACAAGACCTACATAAGACCTCTCTTAGAATATGCCAATGTCATCTGGGACCCATATTTCAAAAAAGACATCACTCTACTTGATAATGTACAAAGAAGGGCAACCAAGATGGTTCGCACCATGCGTAATCTACCTTACGAACAGCGCCTCAAAGACCTTGGCCTTATCACACTGGAACAGCGTAGACAAAGGGGTAGGCTCATTGAGACATACAAAATACTTTCTAAACACTACGAAGTACCCAGCCTTCAAGACCTTTACACTATGAATGCCAACAAACATTTGCGTGGGCATTCCCTGAAGTTATGGGAAAATTCATCAAAGAAAAAGCCTTTGAAGCAATTCTTGCCTAACCGAGTTGTAACTGCATGGAATAGGCTCCCGGAAAATGTTGTGACGGCTCCCTCACTGAACTGCTTCAAGAATCGACTGGACAGATTAAATATCTCCAAGCTATTTGATACACACGCATCAGCTAATTAGCTGCTAGTGTGTTTAACCAAAATAATAATAATAATAATAGTTAGGATTAGGATACTAGCTTCCGCTTGCTTGGTGGGAAATTTCTTTTCTTCAACATAAAATAAAATAAATAAATAAAATAAATAAATATCCTTGGACATTTCACACAACGCCATTTAGTCCCAAGTTAAGCAACCTAATGCTTGTGTTATGGTAACGAGATGGCTGATAAACTACTTATATACATTTTTTTTTTGTAAATACATACATATATTATAGATAGAAAAACACCCAGACTCGGAACAAACACTTGTAGGTCGTACAAACATTTGTTCCGTGCGGGAATCGAACCCGCGACATGCTGCGCAGCAGTCAATCGCTCAACCACTGCGCCAACCGTGTCGTCAATATAAAATAAATATTTTTTTTTTTTTTTTTTATTTCAAATATTTCCTAAAGCTGTGTCCAGTTACTTACTTTTGGCTTAGCGTTCTTTCTGACTTTGTTTTCTTTTTGCTCGGCTCCTAAGGGTGATGTTAAATAGTCTATAACCTTCTTCAAGAATTGGGCTATCAAATGCATATAGATTTTTTTAAATCCAACTTGGTAGTTCCAGAGATTAGCGTGATCAAACAAACTCGTCAGCATTATATTATCGCCAACCCCACTTGAGCATGTGTGGTGATGGTGATCAATGCTTGTGCCTTCTCATTACATGAAGAGGCCTATGCCCTGCATTGGCTGGTATAATTATTATATTTATTTATTACATGGAAGATTTACGGACAAATTAAAACATTAATCTACTTATACAAATAAATAAAATTGCAGTGTCTGTTTGTAATGTCAAAATAACAGCTTTTATTAAATGCATATGAAAGTATAATATACAGTACTCATAAAAAAAAACAGATTTATAAATTTTTGTGTCTATTTGTCTGTTTGTATCGGCTAATCTCCGAAACGACTGGACCGATTTTGACGGGACTTTCACTGGCAGGTAGCTGATGTTATAAGGAGTAACTTAAGCTACTTTTATTTTGGAAAAAATTAGGGTTTCGCGCATAAAAATAAAAACCATGAAATTGTGAACAAAAAATTCTTTTTGCATTGCATTGGTGGCCCAATTATGGAGGATGGTTATAAGCTGTTTACCATCACGCTGTGACCCTTAGGAGCCGAGCAAAAAGAATAAAAGTCTGAAAGAACGCAATTCGAAAACAAAGTAATAGAGCGGGCGGGCAGTGCATCGCAGTGGTCGGGGGACGAATGTGGCTGTTATTTTACTATATTGTGTACCTTACGACTTCCACCCAAACGAAGCCGCGGGGAACAGCTAGTTTAAAATATAAATAGTCCTATGCCAATCACAAATCTTGACAAATGATATAGAAAAAACGAGATGAACACAGCGTTTAAACAGCTTGGGAGATAATGGGTCTCCTTGTCTGACACCGCTGTTTATAGGAAAAGGGTCTTCTTTTGTCGCTAGTTTTATGCGGCTTTTACTCTTACTGTATTTGTATTTTCCACTCCTTGTTCTCTTAGGCTAGACCAGATATATACATATAATATGTATGGTTCAGACTGTACAAAGCCTTGGAATAGTCAATGATGGCAATGTACAAGTGCTTCTGGTATTTGTTTTATTTTTTCAGGACTTGTTTGACTGTTGGCTATGAACTTGTTAAACTTTCGCGATTTGTACATTATAAAACAATATCGAGAACGGGTGTTATCGCGATATTCCTTTTTTATGAGGTGACCAGGTAACTACTTGTTTCCCGACGAATATCGCGATAAGACCCGTTCCCGATATTGTGTGGATATGATCAATGGTACAGTAATTTTTCTGAATCCTGCTTGATCTAAAATTGCCTTTCCAAACACCTTATACATTTGCAATGGTGATTAGGATGGAGGAAATGGTCCAAGTGGTGTATCAGATCATAAAAGGATTTTTTTACTTGTAAATTGAGAAGGAAAGTATTTCATTCTAAAGAACTTAATCTCAGCTGTAACTGTTATTCTGAACCATGGACTGAAACAAAAAGTATCATGCATGATAATTACTCTTAATTTAATTGTTTACCTTGTATCCCATATTCTAACAGATTTGTCTCCGCTAGCCGTACTCAGCAAGTCAGGATGTGAAGCATGCCAGCACAGTTGATCAACAGACCCAGTGTGACCTCTAAATACAAAGTCTTGCACCTAAGAATAAACGGTTTAAGTTGTAAGTAAAAACATAACCTTACTTTTATTACAGTTTATAAACATGAATATACAGTGACGCTTACCAGTCTATTTCTCTCGAGCGTAAATATAGCTACGCTTTTATCGAACGAGCCTGATGCCAGTCGTCTACCATCACAGGACCATCCAACCGAATGCACTTTGGAAGAATGAGCAATGTATTCACGAACGAGATTGTGTGACACGAAATAATTTCGTAGTTCTACCAAATCTTCTATCGGAGACTGCGTAGGTTTAGGCTCCTTCATTTTTTATCAATTTCACTTTTGTAAAACAGTAAAAACAAGTTACTCAAGTTAGGCGGCAACAACAACCACCAGCACCACACAAACCACAGAGTGTTGACACAAACACAACTTGACTGACACCTGACAGTTTGACACAAGTCATTGACAATAGTTTTTTTTCTTCTGTCAGATTGCAAAACTGTCACTTTCACACATTTGCAAAAGCATAGACAAGTGTTGTAAACAAAAAAGTTTCAAATCAAAATAGATTGGCGGGCGTGAGCGCGAGCCTTCAATTAAGGGGGATGCGCAGTGGTAGCCCGCGAAATTCAATATTTTTTGGTTTATTTGCAAATTGTATCTTGATCAAAATAAGATACGTGGCAATAAAACATAGGTATTTAGTTAATTTTAACAATAAAAATCATCAATACATCTCTCTAATCTAAGTTAGATTTCGCGTACCAACCTGACACGGACCTACAAATTGCAAAAAAAAACCAAAAATATAATTGAATTTCGCGGGCTACCACTGCGCATCCTCCTTATACATCTCTCATTCATGTTCAATACATTTCTTCAAGTTAGATTTCGTGCAGATTCGTTTCGTTCGTTCGACGATTTTTAATTTGTTGCTCTCTGAATTCGTTAGAGATATTGATAAGTCATATTCGTCTGACAAAGAAATACCTACATTTCCAGTTTACACTGACATCTCATTGTAAGGAAATCCTATACAATGCCAGATCAGCTTATACTGAAAATGTATAGCTTGATCTGTAGCCGTGCGTACCTACTTTAAATTAAATTATACGAAATAATATTCAAAATTCCACTTTATTATTCTCATTCTAACTATCAATCAAGCAAATTAACAGCAGTTATGTGTCGATGTAGTATCGCCGCCAACACTTGAGTTGAGTATGGAAATATGCAACCGGGCCCAACCACACTGCGTGCATGAATAAAATATGTAAACACTTCTCCTGAAAACGTTACAAAAACCAGTATTAGAACTTAACTATGTAAACAAAAGATTAAACAACCCGGCAGGGACATCGACGCGCAAAGTAACCACGGATTCAGTATGTACATGATTCTGAACCATCTGCGTAGAAATTCAGCGTCGGTTATTAAAAAAAAAATGCGTGTGTTTGGTGTGTACGCACGGCTACAGATCAAGCTATACATTTCCAGTATAAGCTCTCGCATTGTATAGGATTTCCTTACAATGAGAGGTCAGTGTAAACTGAAAATGTATAGCTTGATGTGTAGCCGTGTGTACTTCACTCATAAAATTTCCATTCCGGGGACCTTATATTAAAATCGATTCTTAAGGAGTAAACTAAGAGTAAACTCAAAAAAAAATTGCTATTCCATAGGCAATTTGACCGTGTAGGCATTGCAGTTTTCTATGAAACAGAACATAAGTTAAACTTACAGCAAGAGAAATCTTCACTCTTGGCGGGGTCGAAATTATATGGCCCACTTGAGCGAAATCCCGCTTCAACACGTTAGAAGAAGGCAATGCAGCCGAGCGTAATAATGTACCACACTTGTTTCTTATCATATTGTAAGAATTATTATTCGCAAACAATTCTTTTGCAGGGATGTAAATCGATGTTCCCTTTATTTCTTGTCGACAAACTGTCAAATTGGTATTTGAAATTATGAATTTTTATTTTATCTATGAACAGCACTGACCTTGTAGACAAGAGGTCAGTGATGAACAGATTATGGTTTGTTTTCTATTCAGCCAGTGATTGAGCTAAAAATAATATCACGACTCTTTTCAGTGAAAAGTTTTCACCAATGACTTAAGCTTTTCACCAACATAGGCATCGGGTTCAGTTCATTCCACAGAGAACATGTAGGTACACAATTACACATGCTCTTTCTATAGGACTGCACTACTATTTATAAACGTACGCACGCACGGCTAAAGATCAAGCTATACATTTCCAGTATGAGCTGATCTCGCATTGTATAGGATTTCCTTACAATGAGAGGTCAGTGTAAACTAGAAATGTATAGCTTGATGTGTAGCCGTGAGTACTCTGTGTTTAAGAGTTTACGTATTACTTTATACAGGGTGATATTTGAATGACCAACCAAATTTTCACAGGGTGTTCTAACCATGACTATGAACAACTTTCACTATGGACCAACTTTGAAATCGCAAAAAAAATATCAGCTGTTTCATACATTTTGATCGAGTAGGTATTGAACTTTTGTAGGAAACCGCTGGTTTTTTTTTTGTGATTTGAAAGTTGGTCCCGTAGTGAAAGTTGTTCATATTCATGGGTAGAACATCCTGTGAAAATTTGGCTGGTCATTAAAAAATCACCCTGTATAGTGTATTATCTATGGCCATGGACCATGCCTACAACCTACAATGCTATAGACAGGTGTGATGCGCCAGGGTAGCCCGCGAAATTCAAAATTTCTTACGTTTTTTGCAATTTGTAGGTCAGTGTGAGCTTGTATGTTGATTAAAATATGATTCGCGGCCGTAGCTAATATGGCTTTACAGAATTATAATCATTGGAATCAGCAATACAACTCCATAAGTTAGCATTTACCTCAAATGTAGCGATTTCATGAAATCATGAGGTTTGAGGTAAATGCTAACTTATGGAGTTGTATTGCTGATTCTAATGATTATAATTCTGTAAAGCCATATTAGCTACGGCCGCGAATCATATTTTAATCAACATACAAGCTCACACTGACCTACAAATTGCAAAAAACGTAAGAAATTTTGAATTTCGCGGGCTACCCTGGCGCTTTCGCCTTAACAGACATACTATGCGAGCCATTTTGTTTCGCAATACTCGCTAACTTCATTACTTTGGTAATGAAGTTAAGTTAGCGTACTAATGTGACAGCTATCGGCAGTACTGATTTGACAGCTATCGTGTGAAGTTAGCAGTAAGCGCGATCCTATTCTTAGTTGGCTTGCTTATTAGTTAACTTCTTGAATTGGAGATTAAAAAACTTGTTAATGTGCAATTAATTGATTTGAATTTATATATTCTTACCGTTTTATACATAACTAGCGGCCCAGACAGACGTTGTCCTGTCTGAACGATCCTAGAACCCGACTGCGGCGCCACCTACCGGGTCCAAATATACACACAAAATTTCATCTAAATCGGTCCAGCCGTTGTTATAAGTACCACGTTTTATCCGTTTTTAACCGACTTCAAAAAAAGGAGGTTCTCAATTCGATTTTTTTTTTTTTGTATGTTTGTTACCTCAATACTCCGTCATTTATGAACCGATTCGGGAAATTCTTTTTTTATTTGAAAGGGTATACTTTCAGATTGGTCCCATTTTTATTTAAATCCAGTTCTGATGATGGGATCCATGAGGAATCGAGGGAACTCCTCAAATATTATAGGCATAAATATACCTACTTTGGTATTTTCATCAACAAATCAGGCGTTTGCATTCAGAAAGTATCATCTGGTGAAGTGGAACTGATAATGAAGACCACAGAAAGCCACGGGAACTCCTCAACGATGATAAGTATTTCACGGGTGGCGATAATATAATCTCGATTAATAGTTAAGCGACTATGACGAAGCTTTAAATAAACTGATGAAAATGGTAGCATCGAACCGATCTGATGAAGAAGCCGGAAGGTAGGCATCGGAACTCAGTAATAAAACAATGTATCCTAGCCGTGTTTGGGCTTATTCCGCTTATTGGAATCGTCATGATGTGCACTCTGGCTATAAATGATTCAAATTGCGCTAGGTACCTACTTGAGTTGTATGTTATTGTGGCCTTTATTGTCAGAAGGCAGATTTCGTAGCCTTGTTATCTCCGTCAACTAAAACTACGCCTACCAAAATTCTCACGACTTAGCGCGACGTATTTGCCTTTTTGCAAAGTTTTTATTTGAAATGGTATACTCCTGAGATGGTCGCATAAAAATATCTTCAAGTTCTGATGAGTGGCTTTTGAGTTAGCTTCAATAATTTAATACGTATTTTTTTCCCCATTTAGTCTATGTGGATGATGCTCTAATTTATTTTGCAGAGTGGTGTTCAGATTTGTGTGGGGTAGCCACCACTAAAAAGTGAAAAAAAAATTTTTTTTTACAAAAAAAAAACCGACTCCCAAAAAAACACTACAAAGTGAAAAATAACTTTAATTTCGGAAGTCGGTCGCAAAAAAAAACGAAAGTAAATAAAAAACCAAAGACACCGACTTCCGAAATTAAAGTTATTTTTCACTTTGTACCTAGTGTTTTTTTGGGAGTCGGTTTTTTTTTTATCCGTTATGTTTATAAATAAATTACGTATCATAATATTCATAACTAAAATATTATTTTCCTACTTATTATAAAAATATACGATCATAGGTTTACTTGTTACTACTCTATGAACAAGGAACAGATACGAGTAGTAACATAAATAAAAATAATTAGCCTTTCTTGTACGGCCAACCGCACGTACCTAATACCACTAGCAAAACGAACTACGAACGAAAACATAGTAAAGGTCTTGTCAAACTGTTACCATGGACGTGTGGTGGACCGTACCTTTAATATAAAAATTATCACAGGTTGTTCTTATCAACTAAAATCATTGTGGTTGGTCACGTCACAAATGATACTTATGTTTTTAATAGAGTACATTTTTGGGCGTGAAGCAATGATTGAGGCCCGTTAGGCGAATCTCTAAAGCTACTGACAGACGTGCTCATTACTAGCACGAAAGCATGCTTTTATTGAGCAAGTGCTCATTAGTAGCATGTGTGACTAGTAATGAGCATGCTTATTTCTAGTATGTTTTCGAGTAAGCGTGCTTATAGGCATGCTTTTTATGAGCACGTGTGTCAGTACCTTAAGGCATCACGTGTTTCTCTATTATTTTCTTTCTTATACCCAAGATGTACCTACCATAACTTTTCAAGTTTTTACAAGATATTTCACTAATCTGGGTGCTTCGCCATAGCACAGATATACTTTTCCAAGCTTTGCATTCGTTTGTAAAGAGAGAAAGTGGAACAATTCAAAATGGCGGCACACTCTCTTATGACGAAATAGAAACTGCTTGGAGTATTCTCTTTTAGCTCTTCATCAAACTTTTTATGGCAATCCCTGGATCGCAACATAAAATCCTCGTCGTAATGCCTGAACCAATACTTAAATTCTGATACATTTTCTTTATTTATCAAGGCTTCGAAATTATCTTCCCATGAAATATTTTCTTCTATCAGCTTTTTTTCTTCTTGTAAAACTTTTAATGGTATGTCATCATCAGAATCACTGTCATATTTCGATTTAACTAAAGGTTTCACAGGTTCAGGTTTTAGTTTCTCAAATTCTGTACTATTTTTACATTGTTCGATCTTTCGGTTAAGTATTTGTTCAAGTTTAGGGTTATCCTGTAAACCATAAAGGCTCGACAACTCTTCTTCGTCGACTTTTATTTTAATGTATAATTGATTTACATCATACTTTTCTTCGTCAAACTTGGGATCATTTTTCGGTACTAAATCGTCTAATTTCATTTCTTCTTCTTCTCCCTCAAATACTTTTGATTCCCAATGTTCGTCTATCTCTTCAATATCATCTGTTTTATCTGGATTTTGTTCCTTTTCACTTTGTTCTAGTAGACTTATCTGTGGGTTAACATTTGATAGATTCTGTACAGTAACATTTGATTGATTTTCTATATTTCCAGTTATAATGGAACTTCTTCTAGTTAATTCATCAATAGCTTGTTCCACACTTGCTAGGTTTGCGGTTTCATTTTGAGTAAGATTACTCGCATTGAACTCACTATTGAACTGATTGTTTCGAATAGCCAAACTGACGGCCTCCTGCATTTGATTAATTAAGTCAGATTGCTTAAGATTGTAGTAACCACTAATTAGTTCATCTACTTTCTTTTGGGCTTCGAAACGATTCACTTTAGCTCTTTTTCGGGGTTCTCTCGGTGTTTCTTCATTGCCAAACGTGTTGGCTTTCCTTTTTCTAGGTTTCCTTTCTTGAGGTGTTTTATACTCACGGGGAACAGGGCACTTATATTTTTTACAAGCGCCTAAGATTAATTCTTTAATCGTTTGCTCTCTATCAAAAGTATCTGGGTTAAAAGGTGCGCATACACTGTCATCATCAGTAACATCACTTATACTGGCGCGATCACCATAGAGAGAATTGTTGTACTGTAATAATTGACCTTCGTTATTATCATATACATCTTCTGCATTATTTTGCTCCATTTCATCCTTTATATCAAGTTCTTCGAATGAGTCATCGAAAATATTCTTGTCATTATCTTCTTCTGTTATTATAAATCCTCTTTTGTCATCTTTCACGCCTTGCTCTGTAATTTCTACTATATTTTCAGTTCCTTTAGAAACTTCCTTTTCGTTTGCTGGATTTTCTGATTCACTACCTCCTCTGCTATCTTCTGTCATACTCTGATCAGTGTCATCCAGTTTTTCAGTTTCGATATTAATTTCTTCATCATTTGCTGATTTTTCTGTATCATTAACTGCTGTATTATCTTCTTTCATACTCTGGGCAGTGTCATCTATACTTTTAGTTACTTTAGGAACTTCTTTTTCATTTTCGGGATTTTTCGAATCATTACCACCTTGGCTATCTTCTGTCAAACACTGATCAGTGTCATCTACATTTTCAGTTTGAACAGAAACTTTTTCTTTCACTGGATTTTCTGAATCATTAACTGCTGTGGTAGCTTCTTTCATACTCTTATCAGTTTCATCTACATTTTCAGATTCTTTAGAAACTTCTTTTTCACTCACTGAGTTTTCTGAATCATAACCATGATCGCTTTCTTTATCATTACTCACGTTTTGTACATCTTCACATGTAACATGTTCCTTCCTCGGTGGGTTTGTTATCATCCAATTTCTGTTTTCGCAATTTTTAACATATACCATTTCTGTTTTACTCTTTTTCGTAAGTATTGTGCCTAGAATTACTTTGCTGACTGTTTTTCTATCTTCACTAACACCTTTGATTATATTGTCTGAATTTGTGTCTACGAGCTCAAAATATTCACAAGCATACTTAAGAGAATATTGCGTAAAATCTTCACTTAGAAGAGCTCTTATTTCTTGGTCCTGAGTGTGTTCTATAATTATTTCTGTGTAATCATACATGGGCGTCAATGTTGGTAAAAACATATGTTTGGGAATAACTCTTGCTTCATCATCTTCAGGTATTTTATTAATCAAATTTATTGCTGTCTCGTCTTGTAAGTCTTTGTTGTTCTGTGGCCTGTCGCCCATATGTTCTAAATAAACATAATCATCAATATCCAAACAATGCAGCTCTGCCATATGTAGGGAAGACTTGCAAAGCGTTATCTTTCTAAACTGCACATAGCTGCACCAGTCCCTAAAAGAAAACAGCCTCGTACTGGGTTCTGAGTATTTTCCCAACCTATGTGATTTCGAAAGATTCCTCTCATCATTTATCTTTTCGACGGCATCTGATAGTTTTTCTTCATAATCACCATCTAGCCCAAAGCACATCTTTAAAGCAAGCAGAACATAGGACATGGCCACTCCTTCATAATCAGGCGTTTGTACCAGGTGTTCTTTAGATTTGCTAGTCATATCAAGGAAGTCACAACGATGGAAAAACATCAAGGAATAAATCATTGGCTTCATATCATTTGGGAGGCAGAGTTCTAACAGAAAGTCGTCGATGATTTTTCTCATATCAGGAACTTTTGGCGTTCCTAAGTCAAGTTTTCGTAACAAAGACATCGCAAAAGCACGAGCTCTATGCATATTACATACTTTGCTGTGAATAAACCTTAACCACTCGTCTTGTATGCTTTTAACATAAATATCTTCAGGCAGAAATCTTTGTATGTTGGAAAAATTCAAACGCTTTTCTTTAATAAATCTATACATGTGGTAAAGTTGTATGTCACTTTCATCTAGATTTAATGCTAAGTACAACATGGCTATAATAACGCCCTTTGAAAGGAACTTGATGTCTCTTCGAGAACCATCCATTATAACATTTTTGTTCTTACTAATTTTCTTTGTTGCTTCTTCATTTTGTTCTACATCTGGTATAGGGTTACTGCTACTATTTTCATCGAACATGAAACTTGGTAATGTTATGTTATCATTATTTCCTTCATCGGATTTTTTTTCGAATCTGTAAAAATAAAATGTCAGTTGTCATTAATCAAACTTGATAATATTTTAGATAAGTGAAAATTTCTATTTATCAGGTAAACTATAAGGAAAATTGAAACCTTCCTTCTATCTCAGAAAGAAAACAGAAACGAGCCAACTAAGAATAGGATCGCGCTTGCTGCCAACTTCACACGATAGTTGTTAGAGGATCGCGCTTGCTGCCAACTTCACACGATAGTTGTTAGTTAAGTTGTGTCACTTTAATCAGTTTCAGAATGGGAAATCTAGCTAGCTACTAATATAGTAATCTGTGGGGTAATCGTCGTTTGACAGGAATAAACTAAATTTTAGTGATTTTTAGTCTAGTTTAGAGCATTTGGAAGCAAGAGAATCGGCACCAATAGCTGTCAAATTAGTACGCTTTGGTAAAGAAGTTCACGAGTATTGCGGAACAAAATGGCGTCTTGACAGTACTATTCTTATTTGGCTCGCATAGTACAAGTATTTCCTACAGCCACAGAGTACTTTGAACAGCTTTTATTATGTTCGTTTGTTTGGTTCCCGTTTCTTCAGTATTTCACCTGGCAGTACTTTGATAATGCTGTGTGCAAAGATGCATAGGTACTAGCCTAGAAGTCAACCATTTTACATGAGACTTGAACATAGGAGCTCGTACCTAAGTAATAACAACCGCACAGGTAAATCAATCAGATTAAGCCATGCTTGCCGAGGTCTGTCCGTTGACGAATTACCATCTTAACATACTGAGTCCCCTCCATGCATCGGAAAGCACGTTAAGCCTGTGATCCCAGCTGTCATTGCTGGATCTTTGACAGTTAAGAAGCCCCAAAGTCTGACAACCACACTTACCAAGGGGTAATGTAACTGGGTTGTGGATAGATATGCAGCCACTGCATGTAAAATACTGGTATTCAGCAGCATCCAGTTAGTCAGGAAGACGGGCCCCAACATAGTTGCGAAAAGCCTAGGCAGATTGATTGACTTCAATACTTAATTTAAACATTCAGATAATAACTTACCGTAATGCATCTTTATTCTGATATTTCTTGATGTATCTAGTCCAGATCCATAAGAGTTTTATTTTAAAGCTGGGCTTAGCTCCAGCTGTGACCAGCTCATCAGCCAGACCCAATATTATAAAGTTATATGCATGCCATTTGTACCATTCTCCACTCACTGGAAA
The DNA here is from genome assembly GCA_905163495.3 of Cosmia trapezina. Taxonomy (NCBI): domain Eukaryota; kingdom Metazoa; phylum Arthropoda; class Insecta; order Lepidoptera; family Noctuidae; genus Cosmia; species Cosmia trapezina. The sequence goes on along the minus strand of LR991041.1, from coordinate 3,754,355 downwards.
ATAATATTGATAAAATTATTATTTAGTGTTGTTTGGTGCACCTATCTATCTATATAAATAAAAACCGCTCAAGAGCGAGTCGGACTCGCGCACCGAGGGTTCCGTTCCGATTCCTGAGAAAGTGTGCTATTTAGAGACATTGTTTTATTTTTCTTGTAATCTTTACATAAACTTCTATCACATAAAATAATTTCAGATTTTTATCTTTGCAAACTTCGGAGATGGGGGGGGGGGGGGCAGAATGGTATTTTTTTTACATTTTTCATCAAAAGTCAAAAATATGCGGCTTAAAAAAAATTAAAAATAGTTTAAAATGTGCAAGCAGTGCTCTTTCATATGATACCCCACATGCCCTAGTAGCTTTGCAAAATAGTTGGGTAATCGTCATCTAACAAATTTCAAGTTGATAGCATTAGTAGATTTAGTAGTTCTTGAGATATCCAGCTGTGACAGACAGGCAGACAGACTGAGTCACACGATAAGGGTTCCTTTTTTACCATTTTGGTACGGAACCCTAAAAATGAATGGCTAAATGTGTTGCTGAGCGCAAAACTCGAGAATGACTAGACAAATTCGGATATTTTTTTTTCAAATATCTATAGTCCGAGGAAGGTTCATATGAAGAGAAAAATTGGAAAAATTGCCAGGAAGATCTACATAAGGCGCCCATAAACCTACAAAAGATTATACTAGATTAATTTGCGGCTAAATGATCTCCAATAGTAACTAACCCCAAACAATAACATTGTGCAATAAATGTGATGTTTCAGAATATCATTTTACTGGGTGTGTGTGTGTATGATCTGCCTATTGAAAAGAAATTTAACCTTCTGGTTACTAGCAGTTAGCCCTAATCACTACGATAGCCCTTGGATAGTAAGTAAGCAAACTAAAGCTACCACTAGCAAATAACATAAACATGTTTTTTTGCAACAACAAAAGTGCTTGGAGATAAGTGTAAAAACTATAAAAATACAAAAATAATTAAACAAACTTACTTTGAATCGTATTGTCGTGAATTTTAATGATTTTTCTTCTCGTTCCTATAGCAAAAGTGCCGTCTCCCAGAGCTTTTTGTTCCACCACCGTTTCGCGCACATTCGTGTTTTGAGTATTACATTCTACACAGTAATAATATCCATCTATCAATTTCAATGCGTCGCCACCACACTCAACACAGGGATCTGCAGACTGCATTTTACAATTTTAAAAGATTATGCTAAGAAATGACCATGAAAAATAAATAACAAAGATCACATGTGATTTTTGACTCCCGCCAGCTTCTAATGTCAATGTCAATTTATTGTCAAACCAAAATATGTGTTGCTATATATATTGTTGTATATACAAAAAAAATCTCACGTTTCATATTCTCAGACACCTAAGTTTGAAAATGGCCACTTGAATAATAGACAATCTAATTGCTTTAAAATAATGAAAACGCTGCTAATTTAGTATCAAATAAATTATTTTTCAGTTATTATTGCAACATTCACCCATGCATGCTTGCTTAAATTGACGTGTAAATTATTACCATAGCAAAACGAAATCTACTAAACTAGAAGCAAGATCAAGAACGTGTTTGTTTAAGTATGTACGTATTTGTGTTATTTTTTTTAAACAACCTTTTTGGCTTTCAGAAATAAAAGTTTATGCTTGATGGCAAGGATGGCAAGGAAAAACGATTTGTATTATTTTGAAAGTTACAGACTACTATTTTATAATTGTAATTAATCTATTAAAAGATAGATACTGGTTTCATTGGTATAGTAAATAAATAAAACGTACTTAATTGATTTCTTGTTTCGTTTATCATCAGTGTATCAGTTTTAGAAATGAACAGTTTCAAATAAACGATCTTTTTCGTTACGTGTCGATTGGCTACTACTCAAACTTAGTTCGATCAGTAAGATGCTACCAGGATAGCTGTGAATATGCGTTATGGCCTAGTGATAAGGGGTAATTCAGTGAATGTGGAAAGAGCATTCACAGTGCAAAAAAATATACAGAGCCATGAGTGGAGCAGGATATATTGACCATTGCAGACCATTATTTAAAGAATTAAAAATTCTCCCCCTCCCATGTCTGATATTCTTGAAGTTTGTCTATTTGTAAAGAAAATGACATGCACTATTGTTCATTTATTTCTATTAAATGAACAAGTCTCAGAAAACAAAATTTAAACAAACTCTACCTCAGTTTATCATACTATATTATGAGCTCGCATTAAGTTTGGTAGCAGCACAGTATATATGTTTTTATTTTTGATCCCGCCTGCTACCGCAGTATAATAACTTTTTATACTGCGGTAGCAGGCGGGATCCATTCATTTCCTTTCGGTTTGTAATTCGCAAATGGGTGCCGCCTGCTACAAACTTAATCGGGTATTTTCAGCAGCTCATAATATAGTATGAGTTTGCTTTGTTTTTAGTTTATTTTAATTTTGTTTTCTATTCTCAATCTTGTTTCGGTATTTTTAGTGCGTTGCATATAAGTTGACTTTTTGCAGTCAGGGTTTTTTATTTTTGAAATTGTTTATTTTTTATATTGTAATTAAGATCATAATAAGGGCATTAGTACTTTGAAATGATTATGAATTCTTGGACATTGTAATTTTCATTTTGACATTATGATACATATTTCTGATTTAACTATTAATATTTTGACCTTTTATATAATGCACTTTTAAAATGAATCTTAACCAATCTATTAATTTGTCATTAAAATTATAAATTCATAAACTCAATACAAAATTTCTTAACTTCAAATATTTATATTTTTATAATGTAGGCACCTAGTTCTGATTTGCATGTACTTACCTAGCTCATTATTCAATATTTCTTCACCAGCAATGGTAGTATGTGTGTAACAATGTGTAATGTAAGATCTCAATGTACCATATACTTACTGAGAAATAAATACTTTATACTTTAGCCAGATTATTTCTACAGCGGCCAACCTGGGCACACACTCGGTAAAAAGATTTCCAGATTGACCACCGCAGTTTGTGTCCAGAGGCCAGAAATTCTTTCGGAATGATAACGTGTGGAGGGGTGGGTGGGAGGTGTGTTGTTCCACAGATCTCATCTCTCGTCCATCACACTGTCTTTCGAGGAGATGGTTTTTCAAAAGAACCTTGCGACTTATTGGATATTGTAGTCGATGGATATTTAGTCTATGATAGATTAAGTGGCAACACTGTTTCGAAGAAAAGCTGCAATGTATGTAGTAATAGCGTGATAATGTTGGTAAGAATAAAATAAATTATCTGACTTGATTCATGGTGCCGCTTTTATTCCACTCCGCACTCAACGATAACTAAAACAAGTTATCGTCTATACGACTCTTGAAAATTGAAATTAAAATAAACGATATTTTTATCTCCTAGTTTTTAATTAAACACCTTTCTCCATAATCACATCGGGCAGTGGCAGAACCGCAGAAACGTAGACAGCGACAAAATTGCCATTCAGAAAAATAGAATGGAACAAACGATATAACGCGGTCATGAACTACCCATGTACCAAATTTTATTCAAATCTGTTCAGCTGTGTTAGAGTGACAAACCAACTTACTTTCATATTTATAATATTATTTAGGATTTTCATTTCAAACTAAGACAAACTAAACAGAGTAATCAGCAGGCCTACTATTTGAGGAGTTTATTTTCAAATTTTTAAATGTTTTGATATTATTGTTCCCATAAAAAGAAGAAGAAAAAAACAGTTTACTGTTTACTCTTTTTGCTCATAAAAAATACATAACAATTCTTTGCAGTCGGTTAAAAAAATGCCATGGTAGCTTTTTCAAATGACGATATGGCAACTGGAAAGTAGAAACACTGTAAAAGTGGTAATTTTTCGTAGCGTATTGCTGTCCGTCATCAATAACTCGCGTAATTCGGGCGTGTGCTCCATTTACGAATTTATTGAAATAAACTAACCGTTTTACACCACCGCCGACGCACACGAGCGTTCGCGCCGCTGTTTGCCGCTCAAAGACTGTCATGCTATCGTCCTTTCCACCACACCCCTGGGTATCGTGAATCGTAGTCGTGAACTGTTGCGTGTTTATTGCCGACGGCAGCGTTTGAGGCTGTTGTACGGGTTGGATAACGTTAATCTGTGTCTGGTGTAGTGTTATGTGTATAAGTTAGCGGGTTGCATAGTTGTGTTGTTGAGCGCGGGACACATTGATGGGCTGTGTCGTGCGCGTCTGGAAGGCGGCTGAAGGGCCGCACCGGCGGGGTCTTGCTTCGTGGAGAGTCTACGATAAAATCAGCCACACTGGAACTGATGGAATTAGAGAATATCGTCGCGAACACTGTTTATTTGAAAGCCAGAGAGGGTAGGTACCTGATGCTCAATTTTATGCCACTTGTTTTCAGAATCTTTGCTTTGGTTCACAGTAGGAGATGTTTTAGAGATTATTGTTCAGTATTTTCTTGACATTCTGCTCCTAATCTTGCACTCTTTAAAACCATAAAATTAACTTTAGAAAAGAAAACTTGCTTTTAGACATTTTAGATATATGAAAAGTTATCGTTTTTCAAAAGTTTTTATACATATACGGTCCACAATTTAACTTGTTATGACTTTAACTTTGCCGAAGCATGGTCACATCATTTATCAACTTTAATATAAAACAAATTAATTCATTAAAATATTCAGTTATTTCTAAGTAGTCCATTAATTATGCAATTAAGCAAAACAGCATGTTAACTGATCAAAAAAAAAATCTCATAATTTCTCCTAATTAAAAAACTGCTTATTCAAACATCCACCTTATCTGCAGAACAATAAAGACAATTATGAAAATGCAAATGCGCAAGTAACAGTACGAGTATTGATCATTTGAAATTATAATAGAAATCAGTCTGATGTTATACGAGGAGAATTATTCATGTTCTAACTTAGTTGCTAAGGATTCAACATTCAAAACATTAAGGTATACTTTGTTATTTTTGTTTAATGATTACGTTATTGCTGCTATTGAGGAAATTGGATGTACTTTGTAATTAGTTGCGCTCGTTATTCCGATTGGAAGAACATGCTGATACTGATTTGTTTCAACTTGAGGTATAAGGATATACATTCTTTTACTAACAATTTTTCTTTAAATTATCAAACAGGCATATATTTACAGGCATATATAAACAGGCAATTATCATACAGGCGTCTTCCCTCCGCGTGTTTTCTTTTTGCTCGACTTCTATGGGTCCTAGCATGATGTTAAATAGCCTATAACCTTCCTCAAGAATTGGGCTATCAAATGCAAAAAGAATTGATCAAATCCGACTTTTAGTTCCAGAGATGGTGCACTCAATCAAACAAGCTTATCAGCCTTATTATATTAGGTAGTATAGATATATTTAAAAAACTAAAAATCTTTTTCATCCTTCAAACTTATATCATCATCTTCCTGCCCTTATCCCATGTTACTGGGGGTCGGCGCAACACATTTTCTTCTTCCATTCTCCCCGGTCAACCGTCACGCTATCATTCACTCCCTTCTCTTTCATATCATTCCTCACACAATCCATCCATCTTTTCTTTGGCCTTCCTCTGCCTCTCCATCCATCATCATGTATATTCATCACTCTTTTAGTCACATGCGTTTTGGCTCTCCTCATCACATGCCCATACCAACCCAAACGATTTCCTCTTCAAACTTATATACAAGCTAATAAACTATAGTATAATATAACTTACCTGTTTTAATAAACCTACATCAAACATAAATAATTGTAAAATATGTTTACTTAAATATGCACACAACCAGTCTTACAAACCCGTACTATATTATTAGCAGATGCATACATTTAAACATAAAATATATATTTACATACAATTATGCATATTGCGATGTTATATGTGTCTAAGAATTTTCAATTTATGGGTCTGGTCTAGAGGTCTTTTTTTGTATTCTTCTTGAGGTTTAATAAAAAAACAATATAGGAAAATCTACTTATTTAATGATGCCTAATGTTCAGGTTTGGTAGGGAAGGTAAAATGAACAGTCAGATTCACTAGATTATCATAAATATTTTTGCAAAAAAAAAGGTAATAACAATTAATAGTTTATTAAACTACTATCAAAAATATTAATTTGTCATCATCTGCTTTTCCTTTTTCCCAACTATGTGGGTATGGGCTTCCAGTCTAACCGTATGCAACACAAAGTAATGCACATTTAATTGGCACAATAGGTAAAATAATAAAAAGGAAACAATCAAGGTTACAAATTAAGGAATGTAACGCAATCCTCACGAGGAAGGAAATTGGATAAAGGTATGCAAATAAAACAGGACAATATTTTTGTTTAGGTATATAAAACTTATTTATTGCTCAGTACGTAATTTGATAGATTTACTGATAACGGTTAACGGTTTTAGTGCTTCAAACTTAATTATACATATAACATAACATTAAGCCTGTATTCCCCGTAAGGTTAGGCAGAGGTGTATCTGTAGTACACCCACATAGTCATTTATTCGAATTAGGCTGACAATCAGCACTTTCTGAACATCAAAATTACATAAGACAGTCCCCACAAAACGCCCGCCCTTCACCACTTCCTAGTGCTTTAGCTGGGAAGAAGAAGTGCCGCAACAAACTCCCCAGCAGCACAGCTGTCTGAAGATTTCTTAATTATGGGGCCATTCATTAATAAAGTGAGGCTTTTAGGGGGAGGGGGTCGAGCCGCATCTCACCCAATCTCACGTGAGGGAGATCCGGGTCTCGGCTCTTTTTTCGCATGAAACAGTGTAAAATTGCGAGAAAACTGGTTTAACTATTATAAAAAATAATTTAAAAAAAGCAAATTATGTTTATTTAAATAAATGAAACGCAATCAAGCACAGATTAAATTTTAATCGCCAATATCGCCTGACGTACTTAATGAACTAGACTTATTGGTTAACTATGACTATTTGGTTTTGTTTTTTACCCGACTACGGCAAATCCAAAAGGAAGGGTTATGATTTCAGCAGTCTATGTAAGTATGTAAGTAAGTATGTAAGAATATAAGTATATATATTTACGTGTGTTCCACCGTAGCGCCTAAATTAGTGAACGGATTTTGATGAATGAGGTATCGATAGATTCTTAATAATGGTCCGGGTGACATAGGCTACATAAATTCTTCCTAAATTTAATATGGTGGACTTTACATGTCTGACCTAGAAAAAAATTAAATTGAGATAATCATGACATGTTTGGTATCAAAAGAAAGGTCTTGACGAGCACATTACAAATATGTATATTATAGCTATGTCATTATTATTTAGGTAAATAAATATTTTGAACTTTTTAGATCAATTTTATTTTTCCGTGGTCAGGTTACAGTTTTTTAAACTTTATTACATGTTGCATACATTTACAGGTAGTTTTGGAGGCAAAGAAATATACCATTAGCCACGTTCGCACGTAAGTAAAATTATCGCGGCGATTTTTTTTCGCGCACTGGATTTTCAGGGCTTTGCTTAGCGCCGAGAGTTGAAAATCCAACAGTGTGTTTTTTCAACGCCCTGGGATGCACTCTGTTGTTGTTAGGTTGGATTTTCGAAGCTCGGCTCAGCACCTAGAGTTGAAAATCCAGTGCGCGATAAAATCCCGCCGCGATAATTTTACTTCCGTGCGAACGTCGGCTTACAGTATTTTGGTAAAAGTTTGGTTGTTTCTTCATTCTCTTGCCCTTAACTATACCAATATATTTGAGGTACGTGCAGCAGTCGTTTTCTTCCATACTTCTCTAATAATAAAGCAACTACTCTCAAGTTGCTCCCTGCTACAAATCCAATTTTTTTTGAAGAGTAATGATTAACAATAACTTATTTATACAATGATGATAATACATGATTGTAAGTACCTAAATAAAAAATAAAAATTGAAAAATATACTTACTTATATCATCTTATAAAAAAAAGAAAAAAGATTCGTAAAACCTTTACATTCAGAAACAGGTGAAAGATGACATGGCTAGAAAGGGAGTGACTACCGAGATGACGACTAATAGAGAAGTATGGAAGAAAAAGACATGTTGCGCCGACCCCAAATAGACTGGGCAGGAGAATGATGATTCAGAAAACTGATAAGCAAAGAAGATTTTCATCCATAACATTGTAGCAGGTATCAATGAACCTATAATTAGATAGCTACTACCTAACTTATCCTTGAGTAAGCTTCTAAAATGTTATTAAACAGTCATCCTGTTTTTAAACAACCTTACAGTATTAGCAAAGCATTCAATATTACTTTGTTGTTAGGTTTACCTGCAATGTGTTGCTGTAGATATTTTTATTCATGAAATATCCTGTTACAATGCTTGTATTAAAATATTATAGTTTACGTGATTTGGTGACAAAATACTATATTATAATAGGGCAAAAGTCGGATAGACGCCCCATAATTCAAATTTTGACTTGTAAACATTTCATCAAGGTTAGTACTCACGGCTACAGATCAACCTATACGTTTCCAGTATTAGCTGATCTTGCATTGTAGGATTTCCTTACAATGAGAGGTCAGTGTAAACTAGAAATGTGTAGCCGTGTGTACTACTCCCGATGTGTTTTTACCCGTCCGAAAAATTTAATTTGACACTTTCTTTGACGGATCAACTACTTTTGGTTGGGCCTGTATCTTCGTTGACTGACTTAGAGAGTAGACCCTCTGTCCCGAACTCCCGAGAACATTTTTCATGTCCGCCTCAAAGGATTCGAAGCTGAGAAACGCGATCGCTATGCACGCTCCTTCTCTAGGCTACTGAATTGCCATTTATGAACATCATTTGGCTGCGCACGGAGATCGCGACTACAATTCTGGCCGTGACCTAACGGCGTGCAGAATCTAGAGGTTCCTCAAGACAGTGAGGCCAGACGGTGATTCAATTCAATCTAGTGTTAATGTGTGATTAAAGCCTCAACGGGTTTATTGAAATTGAAGCACACTTTACCCATGTAATCTATTACAGAGGAGCAAACAATTTGGAAGGGGTAGCAAACACACTTCCAAGTCCAACTTTGAACAGCAGGCTCGTTTAACATTGAAATGTCGGTAAAGGTTAAGGGTGCTCTAATACTACAATCGACAATTTGAAAACAGTTTTGCGAGTGTCCAGAAATAACATTGCGCGTTCAGGAGGCTAACAAAGGGCAGAGCCTGTCCACAGTAGCGGAGAACAGGAGACCCAATAGAATTTAAACTCTGGAACGGAGTTAGATTCTATTGGTCGGTCCATGTAAAATACTGGTATTCAGCTGCATCCGGTTAGACTGTAAGCCGACCCCAACATAGTTGGGAAAAAGCTAGGCAGAAGAAAATTTCGTAGGAAATGAGACTCCATCTTACTTTTTAGGGTTCCGTACATCTGAATGTAAAAACGGAAGCCTTAAATAGGATCACTCGTGTGTCGTGTGTTAATATTGGCACAGCTCCACTCCTCTTCTCTCTCAACAACTGCACAAGTCATAAGACAAAATTTCTTGTGACATAAAGTACGTGACACCAAAAAGAGCATATGTATAACTACAGCAAACAGGTTTCCATATCAACATGCTACAGTCCAAAGTCTTCCTTGGGGTTGGAGAGTGGAGATCCCAGGATTAACAAAAGAATAAACGCTGCATTACACCAAAAAAAAATTGCAACAAAATTAAAAGTTGTCCATCTCATTAGATTTAATAAACCAGTCACATAAAGTTGGTAAATATAAATAATACGATGCCCTTGAAATCTATGCACTAGATCCGAGTTTTAGAGTGGGTTGTTGCGTAGGAGTGACCGTGAATCTGTATGTAATCGTATACTTGCTGTAGTTGTACAGATACGGTGTAGTGACCCCCCCGGGCCTAAAATGTTGCGATAATCTAGATTGAGTGTCACTGAATGGATTGACGATGTATTTTCGGTGGTAATTGGTTACTCCCCTTTTTAGGGTTCTGTACCAAAATGGTAAAAAAGGAACCCTTATGGTGTGACTCAATCCGTCTGTCTGTCACAGTTGGATATCTCAAGATCTACCAATGCTATCAACTTGAAATTTGGAACAGTTTTAGATAACGTTTACCCAACTATGTTGCAAATAAGAAAGAAGTAAAAATATTTATATATTTTTTTGTAACAGGGACTGAAAGGGGGTCTTAAAAATTCAAAGTGAGGCTACTAGGGCATGTGGGGTATCATATGAAAGAGCGCTGCTTGCACATTCTCCAACTATTTTTTATTTTTTTTTAGCCCGCATTGTTTTCGACTTTTGATGAAAAATGTAAAAAAAAAATACCGTCCGCCCCGAAGTTTGCAAAGATAAAAATCTGAAATTATTCTATGTGATAGAAGTTTATGTAAAGATTACAGGAAAAATAAAACGATGTCTCTAAATAGCACACTTTTTCAGAAATCGGAACGTAACCCTCGGTGCGCGAGTCCGACTCGCTCTTGACCGGTTTTTTTAGGGTATGGAATTGCATGAGGGGCAATCAATGCTGGAAATAAATCATTCGTTTTGAAGAAAGCATCTCATTAAGAATTGCTAGCAAAAATTAACGCTACAGGACCTCAATTGCTAAATTATTTATTTTTAAAAATTGTTCTGGCATATTTTGGCCTTTTAGTTTCACCAACACTGCATTGATAAAAATGTCTATTCGATTCTGCAACTCCGGATATTTCCCCGATTCCCTGAAAGTGCGAATAGTCCAATATTTTTCCTTCCGTTGGATTTCCTGTTGTTCCGACGGGCCGGCGAGATAGAGAGACAACCGGAACTCGGAAAATTGCTTTCCAATTTCAGTTGCTAACAATTTAACATTTATATTTTAAAACCATTTATCTCTAAATGATTTAAAAAATATAAATTTTATACAGAATTGGAATTCGTTAGTTTACGATTGGAATAATATAATACTATGCCAATAACTTTAAGGCGAAAGCTCCGGAAGCCCGCGAAATTCTCTTCCAAATAAAAAAAAATATATTATTAATTTATCTAATTGTCTTACGTTTTTTGCAATTTGCAGGTAAGTATCATGTTGTATGTTAATTTGAATATGATTCGCGACCGTAACAAATCTGTATATATTATACAATTATAATCATTAAAATCATCAAAACATCTCTCTAATTTCATATAATCCTAATGAATGACTATTTATATATTTGAAATCTTGATATTTAGGATTATACAACGTGTAACGTTAAATGCGCAAAACCTCATAATGGCTCATGAGGACGAATTATGCGAACATAAATGTACTGAACAGCTGATTTTTTTTTCGCGATTTCAGGTTTGGTCCCATAATAAAAGTTGTTCATAATGATGAGTACAATGAGCCCTTAAGAGGTTTTGCGCATTTAACGTTACACGTTGTATATAACTTAAGGAGTTGTATTATTGATTCTAATGATTATAATTTTGTAATAACACTCCTTTTTTTAACCGACTTCTAAAAAAGGAGGAGGTTCTCAATTCGGATGTTTGTATTTTTTTTTTTTTTTTTTTTTGTTTGTTCGCGCATAACTCCGTCGCTTGCCAACCGATTTGAAAAATTATTTTTTTGTTGGAAAGGGTATACTTCCCAAATGGTCCCATTTTTTTCAAAATCCAGTTCTGATGATGGGATCCTGGAGAAATCGAAGGAACTCTTCAAATATTATAGGCACACCTATAGCGATTTGGGTATTTTTTTATAGTAGCTTGTGCATTTGCTCTCGGAAAGCACCACTTGGTGAAGTGGAACTGATGATGAAGACCACAGATGGCTACCGGAACTACTCAATGATAAATATTTCACGGGTTGCGATTCGATTACTTTAATATGGTTGCTAAGCAATTTCCGCTCGTCAAACAATGCGTGTGGTGAGTGGTTGTTGAGGAGTTCTCCTGGTTCTTACCAGCAGAACTCCTCAACAATTAACGTCCCAGCATCGGGAAAAGCAATATTTTGTAACATGTGATGAGCAATTGACATTAGACTATTGTAACTTATACAAATTATAAACAGACCCACTAAAAAGCGAGAAATAAAAACTTTTTAACAAAAAAAAAAACCGACTTCCAAAAATCACTACAAAGTGAAAAATAACTGATTTCGGAAGTCGGTGGCAAAAAAAAAAGAAAGTAAATAAAAAACGAAAGACACCGACTTCCGAAATCAAAGTTATTTTTCACTTTGTAGTGATTTTTGGAAGTCGGTTTTTTTTTTTGTTAAAAAGTTTTTTTAGGCAGTCGTGTAAATTAAATACATATTATTATGTTACGGTCGCGAATGATACTTGAATCAACATACATACAACATAATACTGCCTTGCAAAGTAATAGGTCCATTGCAAAGTTGACTCTCCTATCCAAATAGCGTTCAAATGAGGTAATAAACTTTACACAAATATTATTCTAATACAAGCTCGACCTTGACATCTATAATCCACTAATATTTTAAGTAAAAGAGAATGGATGTTCGCTAGTAACTCAAATACACTGTCACGGACTTATGGGTAGAGCGGATTTGGATGAGAGAGAAAACTTTTTCGACGGCTCTTTATTTTCAAAATTTCTTGGTCCCTCGACCCACCCTGTCGCATCACCTGCCCACATTATTACTTCACTTTCGCTTAACGTTCTTTCTTTTTTCTTTTTGCTCGGCTCCTAAACTTCATAGCGTGATGTTAAATAGCTTATAGCCTTCTTCAAGAACTGGGCTATCAAATGCAAAAATATTTTTTCAAATCCGACTGGTGATTCTAGAGATTAGCGCGTTCAAACAAAGAAAAAAAAACATACTCTTCAGTTTTATTATTAGTATAGATTGTAGATCATCGTTCGAGTTGGCTACACAGCAGGACCAATTGGCTCTAGTGGCGCTTTCGTATTAGGAAAGAGACATAATTAGACGTTGTAAATTATAAAGTTTTTGTAATGTCTCTTCTTGAGTGTGCGTATTGGCAAAGAGAGATGAAGTCGGGATGTGAATGACGTACCCTCTTTAAAAAAAAACGCCGTTGCTGATGTAGTGTTCCTGAAGTAAGGACCTATATTCTTCAGCTTTTCAGGTGATCGGTCCGAGACCAGAAGACCAATTTTCGTACCTAAAGACGTTACAATTAAAGTCGCAATCTCATGCCAGCGACAATCAAATGTCAAAAATGTAGGTAAACGCTATACAATTTTTGACAGATTGAGACTGAGACGAGATTGCGAACGTTGTTAAAAATACGGGAATTGCCCCTCAGGTCTCTTTGTATGGTCATTATTCAGTTAAAAGTCGTCCGCTGCTGAACACAATCCTCCCAAAGCAAAACTGTTTGATCAATTTCTCCCAAATTCATCATTTTAGACTCGCCTTTGAACCTATGTGACCCATAACTTCTAAGGAAACATCGTCAAGCTTCGTCTGCTCAAACTTCAAAGTAAACCCTGTCTAGTATCTGTACTTAACTTGTACTGTGTGATTTTAATTACATTGTACTCCTAATTGCGTGCGAACACAGCGGATAATCACAAAGTATTAGGTTTCCGGCAATGTGTTGGTTGATAGTCGGTATCCGGCTGCTATCTGGTGGAACATGCAAATGACTTGATATTCTACAATACATCGATTGACGTAATTCGTTGTTACTGGTGCTTGGAAACTTTGTCAACCTTCCATATAATTATCATGACACGGTCGACATCATCTGACGACACGGTTGGCGCAGTGGTTGAGCGATTGACTGCTGCGGAGCATGTCGCGGGTTCGATTCCCGCACGGAACAAATATTTGTACGACCTACAAGTATTTGTTCCGAGTCTGGGTGTTTTTCTATCTATAATATGTATGTATTTACAAAAAAAAATTGTATATAAGTAGTTTATCAGCCACCTCGTTACCATAACACAAGCATTAGGTTGCTTAGCTTGGGACTAGATGGGGTTGTGTGAAATGTCCAGGGATATTTATTTATTTATTTATTTATCATCAGCCTACATCAGTCCTCTGCTGGGCATAGGCCTTTCTAACTGCACACCATTCAGGTCAATTCTCGGTAACTCCCTCCATATGATTTCAATTCGGATTTATAAACAGCTAGCTCGTGGCTCAGGCCACTGATGCATGATGATATGACCACCCTTAAGTACCTTTCTGCCACACTCCATCAAAATTGGGCCTGTAGTTTGGTTGTAATGAAGTATCAAATGGTCTTCTAAAGAGAGAAACTCCGTTAACTAAAGTGAGGGTATTTATAATGAATGATGCCTTGACAGGAACGGTTTTGGCCTTCGATCGATATCCTCCGATACTTCTAACCCGTGAAAAACAAAGGGCCATCTATTATGTCTTCAAAGGGTAGTAGAACACAAACTACCTTCCCTGTTTATATTATCCTTGGCTCCTAAACCAACAGACTTGCTAAGAACAGTCAAGCAATAAGCCGTGAATCCTTTGCAAACAAACAAGAACTTAATATAATCTCTATTTCTCCCTTTATTAGTATTTTCTTAATAAAGAAGCATGTTTGATCAGCATTGTTTTTGGTTGTGTGCCAAAGTTTTTCCTAATTCATAGTATGCTCTTACGTTTCATGCTCCGTAGCTTCGTGCTTATTTCCGACATAATTGCTTTTGGCTTAGATCAAAAAAATATTCTTTGTATGTATAGATGTGAACACCCCTACAGATTTGGGACAAAATTATAATTTTGTTTGATTTGGGTAGATTTTTTCGTCACAGCATTTTGCATTGCCTTAGTAGAAGACTTAGCAGCAGACCGCTAATTGCAATAGAAGAAAATAAGGTAGATATCACGGTGCTTGTAACAACAATTCAATTTCGTATTATATTCATCTTCTGCCGACTATTTCCTTCTGCCAAAGCCTTTACTCCATTATATGCAAGACGGAATGATCATTTTCTCAGAGAGCTTTCATTACTTAAAGTGCACTTTGTAACTGTTTCAAAATGCCGATGTAATTGTACGTATAGTAGATACGTATATAAAAACGGATTGATATTAATGCTTATGTAGAGAATATTGCTATCAAGTTGGTAACAGGATTTACCGGATAACTAAATGTCATACTGAAGGTCGAATTTGAACTATCAATCTCTGTATATATTAGTTAAAAAATTACGTGTATGTAGCATCATAGTATTGTTTTGAGTAAATTATTATTCTTTTTTCGCACGTGGAAGCTAGTGTATTCTGCTTGTTGCTACGTTTGCGTTGATTGTTTTTGACTCAGAGAGACTTACAATTTTATATTTCTGTAAAAGGTCAAGGGGTAAGACAGTTCTTCCTAAGGACGTTCATTTAAGCATAAAAAAAAACTTAATACTACCGTAAAGTAGCACTAATAATCAACTCACTTGTGAAAAAGAACCATTGATAAAAGTCTCCAATATGTTATAGAATAGAATACTTTTATTTTTAGACAGAGAACATAGGGTTAGTAAAACAATTTTACTTAAGGGCGTTGCGATAAAGTAGCCGGCGAAATTAATATTTTCTTACGTTTTTTGCAATTTTCAGATCAGTGTCAGGTTGTATGTTGATTAAAATATTATGATTCGCGCCAGTAACTAACATGGCTTTACAGAATTATGAATCAGCAATACAACTCCATAAGTTAGAATTGACCTCAAATCTCATGAAATCTGAATTCTGTAAAGCCATATTAGTTACGGCCGCGAATCTTATTTTAATCAACATACAACCTGACACTGACCTGCAAATTGCAAAAAACGTAAGAAAATTTTAATATCTTGGGCTACCTTACCGCATACAGCCACAGATTACGTAACATACAATTAAAATTCAGTGGTGCTGCATCTTAATGGCGGCAAACCATCAATGTTATTATCCGCAAACATCCCTGACGCACTACAACGCACGGCAGCCGCAGCAGTACTCTCATTGCGTTATTAATAATTTATAATGCACCGAGAGTGCTGCTGGACCCTGGACCTAATTAATTATATTGAATAATTTACTATATTGAACGCGTAGGCCGCTGTATACCCGCTGAGTAGACCCACAGGCTGCACAAAACAAAATATACTGCTGGCTGTTATACAAATAGTTAGAGAACATCACTAAAATTGTTTGGCTTCCCGCGCTAAAAAAATATTCTTCCAAAAACTTCTAAGTGCTCAGCTAGGGTTGCCAAGCATAACAAGAATAGTACAAGTACTTCGAGTATTCCCATTTCCCATAGGGTTGTCTAAAAGTGTCTAGTTACCGTAGCTAATTCGTTGATGAAGGTAAGGTCCCATGTAATGGGAGAAGAGTCCTGATAGGCTCTGTCTCATTATAGTCCGGTGAATTGAGGCTAGTAATTGGACTGCCTGGTTGATGGCAATCTCACAGGAGATGGGACATACATAACTGGCGGAATTTGGATGTACTTATAGGTGCATCTTTGCCTAAGCCTTTGCGGAATACAGGTGTGATGTAATGAGGAAAATGTCGTCAGGAAAGTTTTGAGTATGAATGTCGATGTGTATAAGAGTAGGGGAAGAAACGATTGATTTATTTATTTATTTTTTATTGGTTTACCAACAATTGTTTACACAAGTTTTATGTTAAAAGTTACATGCAACAATATATAATATGCAACAGTGCAACAATCACTTACAGGTAAACTCCGCATGCATAAAGAAGTTGTACAAAAAATTTATTATAATATTAATCTAGTTTTTAATTTTACTTATCTAAAGGTCTAAATAAATTAATCTAACAATTTAATTCAATTCATAATACATAATACAAAAAACATTTCCTTTGAGCGAGATATTGAAGGGTTTATCTATTTAGGAAGATACTTAAGAAAATTAGCCTTCAATTTGCCCAAACTTTCAAAGTGCAAATCGATTTTATCACTGCAACTATTTACAACCATGCATAACCTTGCATAGGGGGAATTGGCGCCTAGGACCGTTCTTCTCTGCGGTGGGCAGAGTGGTGTTATTGCATTGCGAGGAATTCTTGAGGGGGCACGGAAATTAAAGGTGTGCAAAATTTGTGGGCAGTCGATTTTGTGGTGCATTACTTTGCACACAAACATTGCATCATTAATGCGTCGGCGATTGTCTAGCGAAACCATTTTAAAATGTTTCAGTCTGTTACTGATTGATGGACTGTGTGAAAGATGACATGGCTAGAAAGGGGGTGACTATCGAGATGACGACTAATAGAGAAGTATGGAAAAAAAGGACATGTTGTGCCGACCTCAAATAGATTGGGATAAGGGCAGGAGAATGATGATGAGGTGTGATGTTTTGTATGTAATTGGACTGCTTCTGAGGATTTCTGGAACGTATTACCTATTCACTGAAACCCTATTGGCGTTACCAATTTGTAGGATTAAAGCCTGATAATATTTTGGTGCTATGATACAATCAATCGGCCGAGCCTTTTTCCAGCGCACCTTTTTCCAAAGTACGCGGCGGGCTCGACTTGTCGGGTTAATTCAGTGCGGGCTGCCGTGCGCCAGCCGGCTCGCACGTTAGTTCGATACTCACTCACGCGCCGCGTCGTAAAAGATGACAACCCTAACAAGTCAGAAGGTATAAGAGTATCGCGATAGAAAGAGAGGCAACTTCTAGGTAATTATAATTCTAGGCATTAAGTCCGCCTCTGTACATTTGTGCTTGAAGTGTTAAATAAATAAATAAATAATAAATTATAACTGTAGGTAATTAACGCTGTGCGACCTGAAGTGCACTTTATTGTGTCGTAGCAAGAGTCGCTATTTATTTAAATGATTTTGCGGAGTCTCGTGTCCCATCTGTAATAATCTGTGGTCGCAGCAAGAGTCGCTATTTATTTAACTGATTTCGTGGAGTGAATCTTCTGTACTTGTACTATTAAGTATTCTGTGGTTCTGTTTGACTTTCCCAATTGTTGTTTCAAATAAACCCTAATTGTTACCTCTAACCCAGCCTTACACGTGCCGTAGCTTCCAGTAAAGACTCGGTACTAACATCAGTGGCTCTAATTTCCCAGGGGCTCTCAAGTTTTCCTAGAATTTCATTAAGTATTAGCTCTTGCCCTACCCGTTTGAGCTGTATGAACGAAATAAGGAGGTAGTAAATTACATTTTTATGACTACCCTCGTAAAACGAAGATTAAAAGAGATATTAGCGATTAAATGGGAGCTTTTATTTTGCATAAAGACTGAGTTAATGAATAATTAATGTTGTTAATTTAGTTTCTACATTTTTACATTTTCTCGACCGTTTTTAGTTCAGTCATCCTTACTTACTGCTTCCATGTCATATTCGTCATTATAAAATACTAGCTACACCCGACAGACGTTGTCCTGTGCAAATTTCAATAATAAATACAAAATGCACTTTCAGTTTTCCCGAATTTTCCAATTTTCCCGGCAATTATTCCATTTTTTCTCTTCATAAGAAGTTAGAGCAGTGGTAACGGCCCCCGCCTTGCGATTCGTAGGTCATAGGTTCGAACCCAGACAGGCGCTTTATTTTGTGTAAATTATTTCATCACCACTGCTCTCAATACGGTGAAGGAAAACATCGTGAGGAAACTGGCATGTCCTAGAACAAAAAAATCGAAAACATGTGATATCTACCAACCCGCACTGGGCTCGCGTGGTGGATTACGCCCCACTCCCTCTCACAAAGAGGAGGCTTGTGTCCCAGCAGTGGGAACATATACTCCTCCTTTCCTCTGACAGACAACGAATATTTGAAAAGAAAATTGCTGAATTGGTCCAGCGAGTTTTGAGCTTAGCTACACATTTAGCCATTCATTTTTATTTATATGGGTAGATGTCATATTTTTGTAAGTATTTCATAGTAGGTAACTAGTCAGTGTATAGGTATACCCATATAAATCACGCGCACTTGGCTGGGCTTCATGACCACGCTTGAAAAAGTTAATTTTCGATCAATGACATGCCGAATTTTTACTCCTACACGAAACGAATTCCCCTCCTGACCTCATAAAGATGATTGGATCAAGACGAGAGCTTTTCTTATTTCCCTTTAATTTATAGCACAAACAAACATCTTTCCGTTTCAGAAGACTTCTCAATCGCCAGTGAGTTTTCTGTTACAAGAACCCGAAGAGAAATAAAAATATTTTTTCTCAGAAAAAAACATGCTTAAAGATCGCAAAAACGAATCTGCCTCTCCCAGTTATTTTGGACTTTATCTTCGTTTGACCTTTGCAAGCGCTAATAAAAAAGCTGTTTGCTTGATATTTTTCTCATTGTCGGTTTTCCTAGATCAAATACGTTGATTTGAATCAAGTGGAAGTAGCAAGAAGGAGGTTTTACGTAATTCCGTGTCTGATATGGCACTGTCTCATTTAGAAGATCCTTTTATACTGTATTTTTGCTCTCACCATTCTTCGACAATTAAGAAACCAATCGATCACTTCGTCGGCCAAGTTTATCTTCAACTTAAGGATACATATAGTCAACAGTACTCACACGTGTCTTGTAAATAACATCATATATTATAACCTAATTTCCCCAGAGGTGGTCAGACTGCGGTCGCCATGCGTCACTTGTATTTGACATTTTGCGGGTAGCTAAAGAAATTGATTGTTTGTTTGCAAGCCAGGATAATTAACCCCTCAAGTGTCGAATGCACCCCATGTGTGCATAAGAAAAACACTTTTTTTGTTCGGTACATAAGCTTATATCACATATATATAAATGTAAAAAAACATCATCCGATGGAAAACCAATCAAATCATTAGTTGTGAACTTATGGAGTTCGCAGCTAACCTCCCCTCCCCCCCCGCGTGTCAAATGCACCCCAAGTGTGCAAAAGGACAAAACT
This sequence comes from Cosmia trapezina, assembly GCA_905163495.3. NCBI lineage: Eukaryota > Metazoa > Arthropoda > Insecta > Lepidoptera > Noctuidae > Cosmia > Cosmia trapezina. The sequence goes on along the minus strand of LR991041.1, from coordinate 3,734,567 downwards.
TTACATAATAGGTATATAAGCTTAGATCACGTATATATAAACGTAAAAAAACATCATCCGATGGAAAACATATCATTATCAGTAGTTGTGAACCTATGGGGTTCGCAACTAACCCCCAACCCTCCCCACTCGCTGGGGTTTTGGGTCTAAAATCAGCCAAACTCAGACACTTGAGGGGTTAACCGCGCGAAAGTTTCTCGGAGATAAGAATTAAGGAAATTGGTGACAATCGTGAATTAGAAGGGGAAGAAAAGAAATGACCAGAAATATTGCTCCAAATAAACAGACTTATATAGATAATGAAACATTTCAAGTACGTGAAAAATATCTATACCCATGCACGATATGTTAAAAGTGGTAAACCAATCGAATCATGCAAAGAAGGTAAACACTTCGCCAATACATTGGAAGGTTGTCAAATAAGTTAGGATAAAGAACTTGTATAGAGAACAAGAACCCAATATGCTAAGTGAAGATTATAGGTAGGAATACTAAAGACCAGTATTGAAAATACTAGTTTTGTCATCGACATTTTAAAAGCGTGTCTAAGTAAATGCTCATACAATTTGGTTTCTCTGTCTCCGTCTCGTAATTTGTTAATTTGTTCCGCTCTTCTAATTATAGCATTTGTGTCGCTGTATTTATCGAGCTGGATACTTATTAAGGGTACTGACAGATTAATGTTTGAGAGCATTAAATGTTCCTGATTCGTCGAAAAAGTTTGAAACAATTGTGACTTGTCAGTTAATCTAATTTTGACCATAGATTTTCAACGCTTCATAGTATTTATTTATTTATTATTACTTAAAACCGACTTGTTTATCTAGACATTTTTTTAATATCACAAGGTCAATGTCACTTTGCTAAATGTTAAAAACAAAGCTTATGGTCGCAATTCGTTGTATCGAGCTGAATAATTCCAAGGATATTCTCGAAGAGTGGGTGGATTTGATAATCACTTCACTAACTGCATTTTGTTGATTTTGCGCGAGAAACAAATTTTTGTGCTACATAAAGAATTATAATTGACCGAGTGAGCGTACCGAGTGATGCGTCTCTGCTTCAAGTCTGGCAAAATTTTCTTTATTCTGTCAGTTTGTTGCTACTCCTCTACAGGTCGTATTTTACAACCGATCTGGACGAAACTTGGTTCACAGGTTTTACGACTTTATAGATTTTTGATTGGAGGGGTACTTCCTCCAAAAAGGGGGCTACAGGATATCTCCGCCTTATGAGATCCGATTTCGGTGATTCTTTTTTTATTTGAAAGTTACTTTAAGTTGGTCTTATAAAAATTTGGTGAAAATCTAATGAAAAAAAAAAACATGGTAAATATACCGTTATAAATAACTTTAGTGGTATATTAATTGTAGCAAAAAAGATTGTGCTCGCGAGGTTTTCTATTCGCAGAACAGAACTACTAGTTATTATAAGGGAACGTCGTGCTCGAATGAAGGACGTATTAGTTAAAATAATATAATTATTCTTATTCAATTACTTTTTTACATCAAGACGGGTCGCTAACAGGTCTCCGAGCTGTGTACTCTTTTTTATATTGCTTCTAAATATAAAATAGCGTTTATATCTTAATTAAAGCCAGTAACTTATCAAACATTTGTGGAGGTTGGATAAGACAACCATCCCGGTTAAAACCACTGATTTTCAATCCGGTGTCTCTAGGATCTGCTGGAAGACTTCTTACCTCTCAGTGAGCAGCAGCAAAAACAGTAGATTCTCTGAATATTCTACCTTCGTACTTAATTATTTCTATTTTTAATTCCGTTATGCCGAGGTCATTGACTAATCTGACAAAGAACCGAACTTTCGCATTTATTATATCACTCTTGAACTTAGAGTTAGACGAATATATCTACATATATTAGGATTTTGGAGTCAGAAGTTTTGAATTCTTGATATAAAGTCAATTAAGTATTGATAAACCAATATAACCAGTCAAGTTAGAAAACTTGGCTGGTTATATTGGTTTTTCAATCAGAAATCAATGTTGGCAATCAAAAAATCCTAGTAATTATTGTGTTAATGTTAATTAAATTTAACATTCAGAAGTAGGTCACACAGATCGTGTAGTTGTAAAGTAATTAAATCTATCTGAGGTTTTTATGTGCTTCAAATGTCAAATGTTTATGATTTCGATGGCGTCAGGCCCATTCGGTGTTAGAATGAAAAAAGTTTTGATACGAAGTTATATTAAACCTTCTTATTGAACGTATAATACTGAACAGTAAACATGGACCTTCTAAAAGATTCACTTAAATATCGGACAAATGCTAATGATTTTATAAAAACAGAAGTAATCAACGAACCGAATAAAGGGACCGAATTGGCTGTATTTCTTACTTTACTGTCAACATCATAATCAGCCTATAATGTTCCCACTGCTGGGACACAGACCTCCTGGAGGTGAGATGGAGTGGGCCGTAATCCACCACGCGGGCCCAGTGCGGGCTAGTAGATGTCATATGTCTTCGAATTTTTGGTTCTAGAACATGCCGGTTTCCTCACGATGTTTTCATTCACCGTTTTGAGAGCCGTGGTGATGATATAATTTACACAAAGTAAAACGCTTGTCAGAGTTCGAACCTACGACCTACAACTCGTAAGTCGCGGCCGTAAGCATTGGGCCACTACTGCTCTCACAAAGTCTGTCAACATAATGAGATCAAATTAAAACTCAAGCAACCCCCCATCTTAGGTAACTTAACAAAGTAATTTTCCTCAGCTTAATTGAAAAATATACGCTGTGTACTTTCTTCAGTGAATGATGAATTATGTTTAAGGACCACGACACACAAGTGAAACCACTTAGCAAGCCGTTACTAAGTGCGACTTAGCCAAGTTACCCATTTGCTGATTGATAGCTGGCCGCACCCTGTGCGGTTATGTGGCCGAGGCTTTATCGAGAGTGAGCATAATGCAGATTTTATTAAAGATCCCGGAATAAGAAACAAGAACCTAATATGCTAAGTGAAGATTATTCGTAGAATACTAAAGACCAGTATTGAAGAAACTAGTTTTGTCAACGACATTTTAAGAGCGTGTCTAAGTAAATGCTTATACGATTTGATTTCTCTGTCTATGTATCGTAATTTGTTAATTTTTTCCGCTCTTCTAATTATAGCATTTGTGTCACTGTATTTATCGAGCTGGATACTTATTACGGGTACTGACAGATTTATGTTTGAGAGCATTGAATGTTCCTGATTCGTCGAAAAAGTTTGAAATAACTGTAGCTTGTCAGTTAATCCAATTTTGACCATAGATTTTCAACGCTTCATAGTCTTCATTTATTTATTATTACTTAAAACCGTCCAGTTTATCTAAACGACCGCACCCCGTGCAATTATGTGGCCCAGGCTTTACCGAGAGTGAGCATAATGCAGATTTTATTAAATTTTATTTTTGTTTTTATTCCCAGAATAATATACCTTTTCGTCATTTTCGCCTCTCACGAAAATTACTGCTATACATGGTTACTGGTAACTCGACCACTTCCTTGCAGGACGTCATAGTAGGGTTCCAATGCATCAAATTAAGCCACCAAATGTTCTACCGAAATTCAGTAGTTTTTGAGTTACTTCGATTTTTAGTTTTTGTTGAAAAATCCAATTTAAAAATGATTTACGGCGGAACTATACTGAAATTTAAGTTAGTATAATAGCTGATGCAGTAGCAGATCTTTGCTAATAATTATAAGTTAGAAAATGCCTAAAACTGATAAAAATCACTAATTAAACATTTTATTTTTTGTAATTTTTGTCTGATAAAAATAAAAATTACGAAAAAATACTGAATTTCGGTAGAACATCTGATGGCTTAATTTGTTGCATTTGAACCCTACTATGACGTCCTGCAAGGAAGTGGTCGAGTTACCAGTAACCCTGTATATCGATCTTTGTAACCAATTGATCAGAAGCTTCTTTAACATTACTCTGCCATCAAATCACTACAAATATTCAGAAGCTTTTTTGGTTTACAGTTATGTGAAAAGCCAATGTCCAATAATAATCATCATCATAGACCTACCACTATCCCCAATTTATCTAGGGTCATCGCAGCATTTCTTTTAAATCTTCTTCCATTCATTTACATCCGATGTGTCTCAGTTTTTACCCCTTTTTTAGCGATATAATTTTTCACCCAACGTTTTACTTCAGTCTTATATTCATTTCTCATTCGGCCACTCGCTGGCATGTTTAAATTCATCAATGTGTGTACTACCTTGTCATTACTTAATTGTTATTAAAATAAATGTATCAGTGTCACATTACTCATGCTTGAGTTCTGTCGGGTGATTTATTACTATATTCTGATCATTTTGCTTTAATTGAGGTCTTATTTAGTTGAGCCGGCCATGTGTAGTGTTGTCGCCCCATCTTAGGGGTAACTAGTGTTCTTGATTGACAGTGAAGGCTTTAACTATGTATTTGGAATACAAATTGTAGCTGATAAAATACCTATGTATTTGTAGTTTGATATACAGAATGGAATATTTTTTTCATTCTCTTGCCCTTATCCCAGTCTATTCAGGGTCTATGCAACATGTCCCTTTTCTCCATACTTCTCCATACCGAGATGACGAATAGTCGTAGTCAACCCTTTTCTAGCCATGTCATCTTTCACACAGTCCATCCAACGTTTCTTATAGCCATCGACATTCATACTCAAAACAGAATGGAATAAATTAGTATATTTAAATAGACTTACTACGTTATCAATGACAGCATCCCATGCATCTTTGTAAGATGTTCTTCGTTTGTTTTTGCTTATTTGGTTTGAAAAAGATGCACTATTATAAGTTTAACACATTGTATCAACAACAGTATGTAAATGACTGTTTTAATTATTTTGTGCCTTTTTTATGACTGTATTGAAGTGTATTGTAATTTGATGATTAAGCCTTCACTTAATCTAAACATACAGTGGTCACAAGATAGAAAATACTTCTTTGGTTTTACTCTGTCATGATATTTAGCTGGTTTTTTTACACCTACATACCTACCTACCTTATACTGCAATCCTTAAAAAAACGTTGCAAATGCACCTTTTACTTTAATATTTCACCATCAATGAAATAATTCTAGAAAAAATGCCTTTAACCCCTCAAGTGTCGAATGCACCCCATGTGTGCATAAGAAAAACCGTTTTTTTGTTCGGTACATAAGCTTATAATTATCACATATATATAAATGTACAAAAACATCATCCGATGGCAAAGCAATCAAACCATTAGTTGTGAACTTATGGAGTTCGCAGCTAACCTCCACTCCTCCCCCGCGTGTCAAATGCACCCCAAGTGTGCAAAAGGACAAAACTTTACATAATAGGTATATAAGCTTAGATCACGTATATATAAACGTAAAAAAACATCATCCGATGGAAAAAATATCATTATCAGTAGTTGTGAACCTATGGGGTTAGCAACTAACCCCCAACCCTCCCCACTCGCGGGGGTTTTGGGTCTAAAATCAGCCAAACTCAGACACTTGAGGGGTTAAATCGTTAGGGACTAATGGCCATAGCTAACGACGACGGTGAAATAGGCAGTGGTGACGTCGTCATGTAGATGTTTTCGCGCCATTTTAATTAATTTTAAGGTACATGTGATGATTAGAAAGAAAATAATTGCTGAATTGACACAGTCAACGAGAAAACAGATGACGGCGCCATAGTAAAATATACTGTCGCTACTTTGGCGCCGTAATCTCGTTTCTCGTTAACGTCCCGTTCCCACTGCGCTGGACAAACAGTCTGTGGTTAGGCTTAGGAGCCAGAACCTTTCGAGATAAAAAAGTCATTGCCATTTACCCAAAAAAATAGCAGACCTCGACTATTCCAATGCTAATACAATAAAATACTTTTACGTAACCACTTTAGGAAGAAGGGCGCGTGAGCTCTCAAGTTTTAGGTCGTTTTATCAAAAAATAGTTGAGGGACGAACGCACCCGCGGATCGATAGAAGCTTGTTAGATAGAATATCTCCAAAGTCCTTGACATTCTCAGTCCTTATTTTTATTAGCCGTTATTACTATAATATTTAGACATGGGCGTTTTTGTAATTTTACGCAAACGGTTAGGTATCCGATTCCAGATTTTGAAATCGTTTTCAAAATGTTTTTAGAAACCGGTTTCACGACCGGCTCCAACTCGCAGTTTCGATCGTCTCTAATAATATTATTTGGTTGTATTAACGAACTCATGGAGGAGCTCTTGGCTAAGTAATAACAGCCTCACGGGTCGATCCGTCAGGTTAAGCTATGCCTGCCGGGTTTGGTCTGTGGATGGGTGACCATCTTTACATACCGAGACTCCTCCGTGCCTCGGAAAGCACGTTAAGCCGTTGGTCCCGGTTGTCCTTCGTGTATCTTTGACAGTCGTTACGGGTCGTCAGAAGCCCGAAAATCTGACAACCAGTCTTACCAAGGGGTATGTATTACCCAGTTACTGGGTTGTGGAGATCAGATAGGCAGTCGCTCCATGTAAAATACTGGTATCCAGCTGCATTCGGTTAGACTGGAAGCCGACCACAACATGGTTGGGATTGGGAGAAGGCTAGGCAGATTGATTGTATTAACGAACTACAAATGCAAACGAAGTAAACAAACGTACAAGTAATAACGATTTTAGATGTGTTATTTATTACATACTAGCTTTTGCCCGCGGCTTCGCTCGCGTTTATTTAGAATTGACAATCAATTCGCTTGTACTCTGCTAATCTGCTTGTAATAATATTTATTTATTTATTTATGCTGCAAAATGCAACGCTGCAAGTGTCATGGGCTCCTTTGCGCCGGGAACGTCTAGGGACTGTGGACTAGTATTGACGTAAAGTTTTTTGTAAACTGGTTTTATGCTTAATAACTTAATATGTGAATATTTTAGATTATGTTTATATTAAATAGTGTAATTAATTTGTAAATTTAAGAATGAAATATGATATTTATTAAATTAATTCTAAATTATTTACTTCAATATTGACCGCTCTATTAATTATTAATTTGACCTTTAATAAGATACATAGGTACGAACAAAACATTTTATAGATCCTTACTCATCTTTATATATTTTGTTGTATCCAAAATTAACGACCATTTAATCATGTTGACATCATAACTAATCTCCACATTATTTTACTTTGCTGTTAAAACAATCCTTAAAGTTGAAGTAATTTATTTATTTATTTTATTTATTTTACAGTTTTTGGAAAACTTACAGCTAAATATTTTGCAAGATTGAGAATAATAAGAGAGCATATAAACAGAAAAAAAAAAACTTGAGAAGGTAGACAGTGTGATAAGCAAAAACAGTATTTGAGTAAAAAGAGTTTCAAACAGCATAAAATTCTAATCAATCAGTTTACATGATCAAAAAAGAAACCACAAAGTCCTTTTTAATTTTGAGATGCTATAATTCAATCATGATTCGAAAGACACGTGGCGCTATCTATTATCATAAGAAAGTTATTGTTGTTTTCCTCGGGAACAGTACTTTTTTTCGGGATGAAAGGTATCCTATGTCCGTTTCTGTACACCTGACAAACGCAAAATTTCAGGATGATCGGTTCAGTAGTTTATGCGTGAAAAGGTAACAAACCAAACAAACTTACTTTCGCATTTATAATATTGGTTAGGATTATTCTAAATAACATATTTGGTTTTTGTGAGAACGATTTGTTTGTTTTATTGTTTTCTGATTAACGATACGATTTGTGAAATCGGATTTTAGATTCCTTTTGATATAATATCAGACCCATGCCTATAATATAGGTATATGCCAAATATGTCTTTTCACTACCAAGTTATTTTTCCGATACTGTGTAGGAAAAAGGGAGAAATATAGCCAAAGTTATGGTTTATTCATGCTGATTTGATAATAAAATGAAACATAAAAATGTGGAATATATCAGAATACGCACGCGTAAATTCTGAGATAAAGAAAAGTTTTTTATGACCCTGTCAACCTAATTTGGCCCTTGTAAATTCGACTACAAATTCTTAGCAGCAATGTCATGACTTACTTCTTTCGTAAATGTTTTTAGGGTTTCGTACCTCAAAAGGAAAAAACGGAACCCTTATAGAATCACTCACTCGTGTGTCTGTCTGTCCGTCTGTCACAGCCAATTTGCTCTGAATCTAATGGATCGATTAAATTGAAATTTGGTACACATAATTATGAATTTCTGTTACCCAAACACGGACGGGTAAAGTAAATAAATGAATTTTGAATATGGGTGTCACTTTTGGGCAAATAAGAAAATAAATTTTGCAAACTATACCGTGTGACATATCAAATGAAAGGCCCTTACTATGAGGGTCTCAAATATATATTTTTTTTATAATTTTAAAATATATCGTTTTAAAGAACGAAAATAGACGAAAATTGACCATCTCCCTGATCTCCGAAACTACTGAGCTTAAAATTTTGAAAAAAAAAAAAAACAGAAAATAGTTCTTTACCTGTAGATTACAGGAAAACTTAAAAGAAGTCTGTGGTCTTAAAATAACATGGTAAATCTCTCAATATTGTGAATACAAAATTACATTAACAGTTGGAATGTATGGAAACAACATGTTTTTCAACTACAATGTTAAGTTTGTTCGTGGGATAAATTCATCCTAACTACGGAACCCTTCATTGTGCGTGGTCCGACACGCACTTGACCGGTTTTTTTTATCTATCTCAAGAGTTTAGTCACCTCTTAGATCACAATAACTATAATAGGTAATCGTAGTTACAACGGTTACCGTTTATGGTACCGTTGCGCGTTGTTATGAATCATTAAGGCCGGCACTGATTGGGTTTATTGAACACTTCTTGCTACAGTTCGGAGCGAGCATGTTGCGTAACATGTCTTTACGCACGATCTTGATACACGCGTGTTATAACCATAATCTTTGATGTAGTAGTAATTTTATTCTTAAGTAAGTAAGTTGATTATTTTTTGCTATATGCTGCAGTTTTCGAGTTATTCACGAAAAACTGAAAAGGGGTCCCTTAGCGACGCCCTCACCCCTCAGTAGGTACTTTTAATATGTTGTTCAGAACACCTTTTCCTACAACTGTGCCAAAATTAGCTTTTACACAGCTTGTTGCGTAACACATTTTTACGCACGATCTTGATACACGCGTGTTATAACCATAATCTTTGATGTAGTAGTCATTTTATTCTTTCTATTATTCTTTAATCTGCTGGATGACTGTGCTTGGGGGGAGGCCTAAGTCCAGCAGTGGAGTGGACGTCTTTCGACTGAAATGATGATAATTGATCCCCGCCCCATATCTTCTTAAGTATTAAGAAGATAAGGGCGGGAGATATAAGCAAGTTTGAAAGTGGCGTTAATGACAGAAAAGTTGAAAGGAAATCGTTTGGTTTGGTATGGACATGTGATGAGGAGAGACGAAACGCATGTGACTAAAAGAGTGATGAATATACATGTTGATGGATGGAGAGGCAGAGGAAGGCCAAAGAAAAGATGGATGGATTGTTGTGGATGAAAGAGAAGAGAGTGAATAAGAGCGTGACGGTTGACAGGGGAGCTCGAGCATGGAAGAAGAAAACGTGTTGCGCCGACCCCAAGTAACATGGGATAAGGGCAGGAAGATGATGATGATGGCCGTCTACTTCTTCTTGGTGTATCGATGCCAAAAAGTCCAAATTATTTGTATTGATAGTTTAATTTAAATGCATCGTTTACTTAAGTTATTTATTTATGATCGTGCCATTCCAAGTGACTAACAAATTCGACTTACATTTACGGTCGCAGTAGAAAACCAGTATTTTAGCATTTTTTTTTACATTAAACCATTGATTTGGGTGTTATGTCATGCAACACAGCTGGGCACGACTTCTTCTATACTCTTTATTTTTTCCAAAATTGAAAAGCATGATTTATAATCTACTGTCTCAAAATTTTCTACAAATAAATTGAGAGTCATTTAGGCTTTTATTAACAAGGCTTGTTAAATAAACAGCTATTGGAGAAGAGATTTGACCCATTTATCAAATTGTTGTACGAGTCTGAAGGACGGTCCTCTGAGAATGTTCTGACAATGGTTTCAAATTAAGGCTCTTGAATCAACGAAAACAGTCTAACAGCGTTGAATAGAAAGGTTCGGAGTTAAGATTTTGTTCTTATTGTGTTATAGTCTATCTATTTTGTACTGTAAACGTTGGATTTGTCGGCGACGTTGAAAATATATACTCTGTTATCAAGTTCAAGATGTGATTTCTAAAAGCCTTTATTTTAGTAGACTTAACACTTTTGGCTGGTGTATTCATAATTATAATCTGCCTAGCCTTTTCCAAACTATATTGGGGTCGGCTTTCAGTCTAATCGGATGCAGCTGAATACCAGTATTTTTTTATGTGGAGCAACTGCCTATCTGACCTCCACAACCCGGTTACTGGGTAATACGCTACCCCTTAGTAAGACTGGTTGTCAGACTTCCGGGCTTCTGTCGACCCGTAAAGACTGTCAAAGATCCACGAATGTCAAAAATCCAGCCGGGAGCTAGGCACGGAGGAGTCTCGGTATGTAAATATGGTCATCAACGACGGACCAACCCCGGCAAGCGTAGCTTAACCTGATGGACCGACCAACTCGTGGGGCTGTTATTACCTAGACACGAGCTGCTCATAATCTATGTCTTACTAATAAGGATGCTGAAGGGTTTGTTTGTTTGAACGCGCTAATCTCTGAAACTATCGGTCGGATTAGAAAAAATCGTTTTACATTTGATAGCCCAATTCTTGAGGAAGGTTATAAGCTATTTAACTTGTTATTGTTAAAGTAAACTTATATAACCTTTGGTATTCCTTCAAAATTATTCTCTCAACTTATGTATTGTTAAAGTAAACTGGAAGAGCTGGACCACCTAATACAAGCAAATCTTTGCTTAAAAGGTGCCTTCAAACTTAAGCTATGTAAATTACGAAGTTGATGAAATAAACATTTTTTTATTTAACATCACGCTAGGACTCTTAGGAGCTGGGCAAAAGAAAGAAATATCGCTATGCGAAAACGAAGTAATAGCGACGCGTCGCTATTACTTCGTTTTCGCATAGCGATATTTCGGGGTGGGTCGGAGGAACAAGAATTTCACGCGGACGTAGATGTCGCGATACTGTCTTTTGGTTTATCCCTTGCGGATGCTACCAATATTCTGTATGCAATGGCTACATTTGTTTCCGGTTCCACTTGACATTATCTATAGCATTCTACTTTGTTCTTGTGTTTAAAATTCTGGTTCTTGGGACAACATAAGTTGGAATTTATAATTTAAGATTGTTTGAGCTGTGTTGATGAAACTCTACTACAATATTGTCAACATCCACAGCCCGAAAGGAAATCATATTACAAAAATTATTTGTAGTTAGTTCTGTAACAAATCCGTGCCGACCCTAATAAAACTCCCAGATCCCACAAGTGTTCATTATTTAAACGTCATTATAAAAAAAATATGATTTGATTAAGTGGTGAAACGGTTGCGGAGGAGACCCACTTTTGATTGAATTCATTTATAAATCATGACGTTCAAACGAACTCTCATGGCCGCTGTCACAAACATGTTTTGTTATTGTTGTTGAGATATGGAAAGTGGTCCTAAATAGAAAGAATATTATGTAGTGGATTAAGGCGATAAATCTTATATGTATTTCTAGCGCTTTGCCCCTTCTGCGTTGATCTTGGGTTTTATCATGAAATTCTTTATGAGATGATTTATTTTGAATGTTTGCCTATGTCTCTTCTTCTTCTTCTTCTTGACTTGACATGTATTTAAGCAAAATTGTATTTACTGTTTTACTTTTTTTTAACTTGAATAAATATTATTTATTTATTTATTTATTTATTCTTCAGGGTTCAAGCTATCTCCATGCTTTTATCAATATCGGTTCAGCGGTCGTGAAAACGTAGCAGATAGAATCACTTTCGCATATACGACATTAGTTTAGATGTTTCGTAGTATTGCTTTTAATTTCGATAGTTGTTGAAATGCTGAACGTTTCAGTTTCGGCCGCAATCCATTTGAAGCCGTGGCGGAAACCGAAACCACATTTGAGATGAATTGCATCGCGTTGAACTTCTTTTATATTTTTGTTCTGTCTTCCTGTTTTAGTTATTTCACTTTTTCAAGCTATATCTTCTAGTTTAGTGTAGTGTAGTCTTGTATTGTAGTGTTATAGGGTTGTCCCGGATTTCTCAGTAGTAACCGTTCCCGGAGTCTGGATCTCGCCCCTTATGACAAGGGACTTAAATATAAATGGAGATAATATGTGGGTGCACTAAAGGCACCTCTGCCTATCCCTTCGGGGATTACAATAGCCGTGATGTTATGTCACGTGTCTTCTAATCTTTGAAATTGTTTTGATCGTAGTCAGGCGCGGTAAGACGCAAATCTTCAAGGTTATGTAGTAAATCGTAAAGGTATACAAATACCAACAAATACGGTTGAAAATGGCGATGCGTTTGATTATATGCCAATGATATATATCTTGGAGGTGCGGAAATAAGTAAACGAGTGTCTTGATTGAACGCTGGTTTATTACATTTTGTGTTAGTTATTTCACATAATTTACATGTATAATTCAAAGAATTCTACTGTAAGTGTAGAATTGACTATCTTCTCCTTGCTTTCTTACCCAAACACCAGTTTTGAAATATCCCTCTGTGGACCATTTATGCATTTGCTTAGCAGAGTGAGGACCTGATATTTCTTCATCATTTTTATTCCACTTCAATTCCCATTTCATTTCTGGCTGTTCTTCCTTATCCTTAACATCACTTTGATTTTAGTTGAATCTCGTGTCCGCCACTATGAAAGTTATTTGGCAGTTTTAATTTAATTTAAAAGAAATTACACCAATAAGTTGAAACATTTTTACACACTTCTCTAGTTGATTAATTTTTTTTTTTTTATAGTTACAACAAAAATGAATAGCTGTCGCTAAAAATATTGAGTAATAGATCTTTTCTTTATGATATCTTTGTATATGACTTTTTTTATACACTGTATTTTTTTTGGGCTTGTAATATATAGCAATACAGCTAACTGTCCGATGAAAATGTGACCACTTTACGATGTCCCGGTTAGGGCAGCGCCTTAAGAGGTCGTTAGCTCCTAAATCATCAGTGTCAAGTTCCCAACCACTAATGGTCACGTATTCTTCTGATAAAAATGCAAAGTATGTCGATAAAATATAATGGTTATTTGAATATATTTGGGTAAAATGTATTAATATTTGATATTTTTTTTACCAATTTATTCAATCTCTTGACGTCATTGGTTGACAGCATATTTTCTAGACTTTGTTGATTTATTATACATTTATTTGTTTAGTAATTGCTTGATCGGTTGCCATCCGAATTTCGTCAGTCGTTACGGGGACTCGGTAGGGCGAAATTGTGTTGCAGAGGTCAATATACGAGTTACATGCCTATAGGTTAGAAATCAACTAAAATATTTAGGAAAAACCTAATCGGTCTCATTACAAAACGAGGTTTTTCTTTTGTCATGGTTTAAACCATCGAGCTAGTAAGTTTTTGTAATAAGAACCTAGCTGTGCTAGAAATACGGTTCGTTATACAAAACTGACAACGTAGTCCGGTACTCTTAATGTGTCGGAATCAATCAATATGCCTAGCCTTTTCCCAACTATGTTGGGGTCGGCTTCCAGTCTAGCCGGATGCAGCTGAATACCAGTATTTTACATGGAGCGATTGCCTATCTGACCTCCACAACCCAGTTACTGGGTAATACGATACCCCTTGGTAAGACTGCTTGTCAGACTTTCGGGCTTCTGACGACCCGTATAACGACTGTCAAAGATCCACGAATAACAGCCGGACCAACGGCTTAACGTGCTTTCCGAGGCACGGAGGAATCTCGGTATGTAAAGATTCACCCATCCACTGACCAACCCCGGCAAGCTTAACCTGACGGATCGACCCGTGCGGCTGTTATTACTTAGCCACGAGCTACTCTTAATGTGTCGGAATAAAGTTCGAAATTCAAAAAAGGGTCCATGGTTAAAACCTGGGTTTGAAGGTGAACCTTGTTTTGTAATAAGACGGTTTAAGTTAAAAATTCGGGCAACTTATCGTGATGTTAGGGTTATCGATCCGACCGATATTGGGTTTTTCTGTTAGGAAATTCTCAATAATTGTAATCCGATACTGGAACTGTGTCCGATAAAGTGGGCCGACAGGGGGCGTGCCTATCACCACTTACTGAGTAACTTACGGAGTTATAACGTCAGCAGGGAACTAGGGGTTCTTCATAAAATTTTATTTGCTTACCAGTTTCAGCACTGGAAATGTAGGCCTGTTAATTCACACTACTTTGGAGCCTGTGGCTAGGTTATCGATCCTTCACGTTAAACTAAGCTTGTCGCAGTTGGTCCGTGGATGGGTAACCATCTTTACACACCAATACTCCTCTGTGCCTCGGAAAGCACGTTATGACATTGATTCCGGCTGTCATTCGTGGATCTTTGACAGTCGTCAGAAGCCCGAAAGTCTGACAACGAGCGTACCAAGGGGTATCATATTACCCATTAACTGGGTTGTGGAGGTCAGATAGGCAGTTGCTCCATGTATTCAACTGCATTCGGTTAGACTGGAAGCCGACCCCAACATAGTTGGGAAAAGGCTAGGCAGATTGATATGATGACGTCGAAGTTCGGGTTACAAGAAAACAGAAATAAATTAAAAAATGCAATAACAGAAAGTTAACTATAACGAGAGTACTATATTTCTGTCTAATCTTCAAGATCACACGTTGGCAGCAATATCGTTAATTGAAGACGGTGAGTAATCTGCGAATCCCCGAAACTCGGCAAATTAAGTTTTACGCTCATCCAAAAATGAAACAGAAATGTTTATTTTAAACTGCGTATATATTTCAATTTGGCCGTAAATTAGCTCGTTTGAAGAGTGCGCATGGGCCGTGAGTGTGGTCGTAAAGCCGTGGTCGCGAACTCGCAACCAGCTAAATTACCTACGTGGTTGCATACTTGTGTTCATTTAATTTATTGGTCGTAAAATTGTGATTAGTTAGGTGAGCAGGTTTACTGTTTATGTGGTTATTATTGGTGGCGAGATATTGGTTAATACTACTCTAATGGTAACAGATCAGGTTCAGCTACGCTTGCCGTGGTTAGTCCGTGGATGAGTGACCATCTTTACATACCGAGACCCCTCCGTGTCTCGGAAAGCACGTCGTTAAGCCATTGATCTCGGCTGTCATTCGTGGATCTTTGACAGTCGTTACGGGTCGTCAGAAGACCGAAAGTCTGACAACCAGTCTTAACAAGGGGTATCGTAACCCAGTAACTGGGTTGTGGAGGTCAGATAGGCAGTTGCTTCATGTAAAATACTGGTATTCAGATGCATCCAGTTAGACTGGAAGCCGACCCCTAAACAGTTGGATAAAGGCTATTAGGCAGATGATGGTAATACTGATCAAACTCCTATGGAAAAAATAATACAATATCCTAATTAATATTATAAATGCGAAAGTGAGTTTGTTTGTTACGCTTTCACGCTAAAACAGCTGAACACATTTGGATGAAATTGAGCATATGGGTAGATCATGACCGGAGGGTATACTCCCTAAGTCGGTGCGTCAGTCCATCCGTCCGCCAGTCCGTCCGTTTGACATAACGATCGATCAAAACAAGCGTTAAAGTTAAATTTTTCGGACGGGCAAAAACACATCGGGAGTAGGGACAACTGTATCGTGTTGTCATACTTCGTTCGGGCCCAGAACCAATCATACGTCCGTAGGTGATACGGAGTAGGAAGCGCCCGTAACGAAGGCCGAAACTATGGGCTTCGTGCTAAGGGAGTAGACCTCCTGGATTAGGATCTTTTTATCCCCGTTGTATGTTCCCATGAGATAATTTCCGGCCTCCACGCGCGCGAAGCAGCGGGAAAAAGCTAGTATCTATTATATTTACATATAAGGACGTAGCAACAAAGCACTAATATTTAACTCAATGGCATAAATATTACAATTCACAGATTGTACCTACATAATTAGGGAAATATTTATTTGCGTATTCCAACATCGTTAGTCATTTCTGTCTGAACAGTGACGTAGGTAAGTATAATTACTGCACCTACGTATAATATTTTATCGTTTACACTACAAATTAAAGTCATTTAATCTCCTATCAACTCTCAAGTTGTCTGCTGTGATTGGTTGGCGGAAATAACAAAAGCCAATCGAATCACATTGCAAGAGAATATATAGAATAGGCTTTGAGAAACCAGTTGCTAGTCTAGACCTAGTACTCTACTTTTTATTTTACAATTGCATAACCACATAATCTGTATGTCACATCACTAGCTTAGCATTACGACATCAATATTATACTCATTTTATTATTAGAAAAAACTCATTAGTGCTGCAACGTACCGCTCCCGACATAGATAAAGATCAGAGATTAATTAAAACACCTTTTTATATACATTGCGATACTTATCTATTTGATAAAACTGGTAGGATATCGAGAGAAAGTCCAATGTGTGTCCGAAGTATTATTTCAGAGTTGTTTTGAATCATATTTTTAACTAGCTGCGCCCCGTGGTGTCACCCGCATAGACCGGTATAAAAAGTAGCCTATGTGTTAATCCAGGGTATAAACTATCTACATACCAAATTTCATCCAAATCGGTCCATCCGTTTGAGCG
Organism: Cosmia trapezina; assembly: GCA_905163495.3. NCBI lineage: Eukaryota > Metazoa > Arthropoda > Insecta > Lepidoptera > Noctuidae > Cosmia > Cosmia trapezina. The sequence continues at coordinate 3,717,855 of LR991041.1, read as the reverse complement.
TGAAGAAGTAATAAACACATATACACTAAAAAACTTTCGCCTTTATAATATTATAGTGTGATTGTTACTCTGTTAATTGAATTGAAAGTATCATTCGTTTGGTTTAATTTAATTATTTTAGCAGGTTTTCTGTTATCTTGTTGGTTAGGTATTTAGTTTAATAACTAAATGTATGTCGAGCTCAGTAGTTTTACATCTAGAAACCATTTCTTATCTTTAGCTATGTCACATTTTGGAGAAACTATGAAATCGTATTCTATCGATAACAAGTTCCGATAAAAAATCGGGTAGTGTTACTATTAACAGCGTTTTATCGTGAAAGAAAGGCGCTACTCTATATCTGCCAACCCTTTTCTCAACTATGTTGAGGTCTGCTTCCAGTGTAACTGGATGCAGCTGAATACATGTATTTTACATGGAGAGACTGCCTATCTGACCTCCATAACAAAGTTACTGTGTAATACGATACTTTTTCAGTAAGACTGGTTGTCAGACTTTCGAGCTTCTGACGACCCGTAAAGTCTGTTGAATGACAGCCGGGACGTGCTTTCCGAGGCACGGAGGAGTCTCGGTATTTAAAGATGGTCACCCATCGCGGACCAACCCCGGCAAGCGTAGCTTAACCTGATGGATCGACCCGTGCGACTGTCATTACTTAGCCACGACGAGCTCCTTGTCAAATTATACTGTGACGTCACAAAAGCAAAAAAAAAAAATTAAGTTTCTTCCTCAATAATTTCGTGAATGTTTACGCCAACATTTTTTAAGACATCACGAAAGGCAGTCCTTCATTTTACGAGTGTTTCTGACTTATAAATAAACGGACATTATAAAAACAAAATATCCTTGTTCCTTCCAAAGTTGGTCTGTAGTGTGGAAAAAGACTTTTACCGTCTTATTACAAAACAGAACCTTGTTTTGTAATAAGACGGTAAAAGTCTTTTATTATATCTTCAAACCCAGGTTTCAACCATGGACCCTTTTTTGAACTTCGAACTTTATTCCGACACATTAAGATGTCAGTTTTATAAAACTGACAACTTAGTGCCGGACTAAGTTGTCAGTTTTGTATAAAGAACTGTATTCTATCATAGCTAGGTTCTTATTACAAAAACTGGCTCGATAGTTTAAACCATGACAAAAGAAAAACCTCGTTTTGTAATGAGACCGATACCGTCTTATTACAAAACAAGGTTCATCTTCAAACCAAGGTGTACCATGGATTCTTTTTTGAATTTCGAACTTTATTCCGTCAGTTTTGTATAAAGAACTGTATTCTATCATAGCTAGGTTCTTATTACAAAAACTGGCTCGATAGTTTAAACCATGACAAAACAAAAAGCTCGTTTTGTAATAAGGCCGATAATGTTCACAATACTTAGTACGTTTTCTGTTTGTTTCAGGAGGTTCCGATAGCAATAAGGGGAAGAGCAAGAAGTGGCGGAAAATCCTCCAGTTTCCTCACATATCACAATGTTTAGATATAAAAACAAAAATAGGTAAGTTCTTATTATCTTTAAGTAATGTTTCGTGCTAAGATATAATATTAAAGATTGTGATGCCTGTGCGAATTAGGTCTAATGCTTCTTCTACATATTCTACATGATACGTCGTCGCAACATAATCAGTTTTTGTAACTGGGACGCAACGACTAAGGAACTGACTACACTTATTCAGCTTAATTCAGCTTTTGTCCATGGAAAGTACACATCTCCACACAAAACTAGTGTTTTCTATGGACAGAAGCTGTATTGAGCTAAGTAATTGTACCTAGTTAGTCCCTAAAACTTCTAGTTACGATAACGACATGAATTCTTTAATACCCGAAGAGACCTTAATCATCATGGACGCAAAAATACACAATTTCGATCCTACGACTCGAACAAACACACCAGAAAACCTCTGGTCGCTCAAGCTAAAAGTTCCACGTACGCGTTACCCTGGAGCGCTCAACCGAATCAAAAGCCATAAATCCCTGAGTTCAAATTCCGATGAACTATTGTGGTGCCCCCATTCAACCGGCACCAGTTGCGTGGGCTGATAAGCGGCTTAAACATTTCCATGTCTTCCTAACTCCTAACTCCTAACTTAGCGCTGAGTTTACGGGGAACCCATTGTCTGGTGCACAATTAGGGTGCTTTTCATTTGAACGACTGTTGTGCCTCGAGCGATTATCGCCGCTTTAGGCAATTGTCCCACTGCTGGCGATTAACTAGAAGCTAGTAGAGCTAGCAACTAAACACGAGTTGGCGAGCAACGAGCGAGTGCGCGACGGTGAGGAGCGATTACTCGCTGATGCATGAACCAAGCGTGAGGGTGATAGCTCTTATAGCGGTAATAAAATTGGATGTGCTTTATGGCATGCGATTATTGCTCTTGAACGTTCCAGAACTACAAGGCAAGGCACAAGGCTTTAGCGTGCCTTTCAGATCTTTAGTCTCCGTACTGATTGTTTCGTGCGCGCTTTTTTACGTTCAGAGCTATATTTCCCGACCGTGTTGAATGCAGTATCCTGCTAAGATCTCCCAAATCAGAATCTGCCTCATCAGTTTTTTGTTATGTCAGCACATTCCCATGTTTTTCTTTTGTTCCCTTGGTAAGTCAACAAGATCATAAATATCTGTTATGGTAGTCAGGCAAACACTTCAGTTTTATAGAGCCTACTGTCATTTATAGCTTCACTGCTTAAAGACGTTGTTACTCCGACGAGAAAATTATTCGGAAGAAATGTTTGATTCGATTCTGAAGATTGATTGGTTTCCGATATTGGATTGTTTTTTATGAGGAGCCCGGAAAACATGGGCTTTGTTTATTGACCTTGGGTGGATTTGAAATCGAAAACAAACAAAATTTTCCTTTTGACGATATCGTTGATGTTTAAAACCTTTTAGTCCCGATGCCATATCTACATGTACTTACCTATACAACGTTACACGTTGTATATTGTTCCATTATTGAGAGCTTTAGTCGGACAACCAGTCTTACCAAGGGGCATCGTATTACCCAGCGACTGGGTTGTGGAGGTCAGATAGGCAGTCGTTCCATGTAAAATACTGGTATTCAGCTGCGTCGTGCGTTGTATTGGAAGCCAATCCCAACATAGTTGGGAAAAGGCGATTGATTGATTGGTTATGATAATAATTGATGGTATTATAGAATGTATTTATATTGTCTGTGAAATCTGAATTGTAGTGGATTTCTAAATCTGATAGTCTGAAGTAGGTCAAAGCTAATATCCTAAAGGGCTAAAGGATCGAGTATGCAATAAGGAAATTTAAAACTAAAGTAATCCCTTGTGCATCCACTATGTAACCTGGGCTTCCCCTGTCAACCTCTTATATTATCCATTGGTTACCTACGGGAAAAAGTGTTTTTATATTTAGTTAGCAACCACAAATCTATATTTAATGATTTACACACGTTCAACAACGCAAAGTACGTCAATACTAAATGTTCTAACCTATCTCGAATCTATACTAATAATAAAGCTATACCGTCTTATAAACAGGGTTCATCTTCAAATTCAAACCCAGGTTTAAACCATGGACCCTTTTTGAATTTCGAACTTTATTCCGACACATTAAGGTGTCAGTTTTACAAAATTGACAACTTAGTACCGGACTAAGTTGTCAGTTTTGTATAAAGAACTACCAGTCTGATTCCAAAAAAATCTTTTTGTATTTGATAGCCCAATTCTTGAGGAAAGCTATAGGCTATTTGACATCAAATTAGGACCCTTAGGAGCCGAGCAAAAACGAATTAATAGCACGAGAATGTGATGCGACGGGGTGTGTCGAGGGAACAAGAAATTTTACGTTTACGAAGTCGCGGACTGAAGCTATTAGTTAGTTATAATGGGAAGGTATGGAAGTGTCCCTGCCTACCATCATAATCAGCCACAATTTTCCCACTGCTGGGACACTGGCCTTGTCTTGCCTTGAGAGGGAGTGGGCCGTACTCCACCACGCGGGCCCAGTGCGGTTGTCACATGTCTTCGAATTTTTAGTTCTGGCAGAGCAGTGATGAAGAAGTAATTTGCACAACGTAAAGTGCCTGCCTGGGTTAGAACATAGATCCTACAATTCGTAAGTCGCAGCCGTTTTTACTGATCCACTACTGCTCAAAACATTAAATACTACTTTGTTGAGGTAAAACAAGGATAAAATGTAATTCAAGAGGTTAGAAGAGAGACGAGAGGTTATATTAATAAATTTCAGGCTAAATTCGATTAAAACCGACCGTGACTTTAGCCCTGATTTCACTTTCAGATTTTGCTCTCCTTTGTTTGGAGATGAGGTATTTAATCTGTGGCATAATTTGATATTGTTCCTAGCAATACTACAGCTCCGGGCTAATTTTGCTTAGTTACCTAGAGTAAACCAGGTAAAACAAAGTTGTACTCTAACAACTGCGGTATAAACAAGCAGTGTTGCCATGCCAGTCAGTCAGTCAGATGGGCTCCATGTAAAAATACTGGTATTCAGCTGCAATCGATAAGACTGGAAGCCGACCCCAAAATAGTTGGGAAAAGGCCTAGGCACATGATGACACAAAAGGATGCTGTCTATCCTCTATATCTCTTGTCCCTTTACATTATTACCGGTATGGGACCATTATGGGCTAAGAGATTCCGTAATCGAGGGACGGACCTATCTAGGCCGTGTAGTCCAGATTTCAGGACAAATTATGGTCTCAAGACCGCTATAAATTCGATTCGATCTACGATTAGATTTTATCTTCGTTCACGAAATGATCAATTTCAGCTGGCTGCAATTAAATTGTAATCAAGTTTGGTTGGGATTTGGTACCGTATTTCATTTCGCTATTGTACTCGTAATTTCCGCTTTATCGATTGCTCCGCTCGTTAAGTTTCAACTTTGGGGAGGAAAGTCTATATTCAATCTTATGAGGATGTTTGGTTTTTGGGAATTAATTAGGTAGGGTCCAATAGTCATTCCTCGAGTTTTTGTCAGATTGTACTAATCATTGAAAAACAAACCATTTATTTCAATTAAACCAATTACAGGTACTTTTGCATTGTCAAAAAGTCGGTCAGTAGTCAGAAAATTGAAGCTTTGTTTATTCCGAAACGTAGATCTCTGTGGAGTAGAGCGGGCAAGAAACTCCACGGAAACACTTTTATATCAAGATATTACAAAAGCCTGGGAACATTATTGCTTCTATATTTAAAAACAAAGCAAACAAAAAACTATTCAAAATATAGATAATGATTAAAAATAAGCTCTGGCAGTTAAGAGATTACCAGTATAACTCAACTGACGGCGCCCGTTCACGAACATGACGCATGGATCAGCATCATCCGGAACCGAATGATCCAACACACGTGCCACCATCAGCGAGACATTTAAGTGAGCATGACATACTCTCAACTGCCACACTTAAAAGAGTCAACATACACTATTCATAATTCACACCTACACATTCATTCATCATTGACACCACCACATACACATTCATTTATCATTGATGCCTTGTCTAAACTCTAGTTCCCCTTTCTGTAACCAAGTATACGATTCCAAAATAACTGGCATGATAAAAAAAATAATGCTTCAGTCTTTGTTTAAATCATTTCAATGAAAATGTTTACAAAACTGCACGCCAAAACCAAGATCACGGACGTTACCCAGTAAACCGCTAAGCTCAAGTGGGACTGAGCCGGACATGTCTGTCGCATGTCAGATAACAAACGGGCGAAGAGAACCACCGATTGGGTCCCACTAAACGCTCGACGACATCGCGGCAGGCCGAGACGAAGATGGAGAGACGAGCTAGGCTCCTACCGAAAGGACAGGCCGGCAGTAGCAAGAGACAGAATTGTGTGGCGAAGGGAGAGGGGCCTTTGCCCTGAAAAATAAAATGTTTAAAAAAGCTCTGCCACGTTTAGCAATCTGGCAGCCGTATAGCCTCGTTCAGTCCTTTGACGTGTAACGCTATTGGATGATCAATGGATATTATTCATTGTCAAAAGGAGGTCCAGTATTCGTTATCATAAATTATGTAGATCAGAAAAATCGTACATTAATGGTTTTTTATGCTTTGGGCACAATTTTGGGACGAATATTTGTTGCTAAAGAAGATATCGGAGATCAGACGCTTATACTTAGTTTTTATTTAGTTTCATCTGTCCCGGTGTCTGTCTGTAATCGTAAGTTTTTATTATAAAGAAATATTGCGTACGATATATAAGTTATTAGCATCTAAATGTGTTTAATTGAAGAAACACGTACAGACCTAGATTAAAGTGTACTGAATCTAATGAGACCAAAATTGTCCCATTTCATAAAGGCTTGGGGTTGAAAACGTTACAGCCCGAAATAATATATCAAAAAGGAAATGCCTCCAAGAATTGCAACTCTCTCTATCACGCCCGGAGGGAGGCAGGGCAAGCGGTATGAAACAGATAGCATTTTTGAAAATATCTACTCGCGCCGCGTATCGGCACTTCACATTTCACAATCATGTTTAATACGGCGAAACTAAGTAACTTTGTAACCATCTTTTACAGTAACTATAGCATATTTCTGATAGGAAAAAATACACAGTAATCTATAATACATAAGAAGTGATTTCATGTGTTCTGAAATCTATTTTAGTTTGTAGAACTAACGAAAAAAAAACCTAAATCCAGGTCTATTTCGGTCTATTTTTTTGAGTTGTAACCATATTACTCAAACAGTTTTCATTAAAAGTGTTCATAAATTTATACAGTTCTTTACAAACTAATAAGGAATGATTTCTTGTCATTACTTTTTTAGTTTAATCAACAGATTTTTTGTAAATCGATAAAAACTTCATATTTTGCAAGCGTTGTGTCATCGCGTTTCACTTTCTTTTCTATGCAGTCTGACAGTGACCGCGTTTTTTGCGACGGACAAGCCTTAAGGCCCAGGTTCCAAGATTGGTTTAGCTCGGTGTGTAAGTGAAATGGCGTTATGGCTGTCTAGTTTGACGCACGAGATAGAAGATTCTCACGCGCACCGGAATCATGTCGTAAAAATGCAAATAAAATCGTATAAAATTAGAAATTAACTATTTAATAAAAAGTAATCCATCACTGGATGCAGTTTGGAATTTGACATTTTATGGTATATTTTTAATTATAATTATAATAGTTAATGAAGGGATAAACTGCTTTTAAAGATTATTAGGAGGTATGTTTAAAGATTTTTTTGGTGCATTAAAATATGTATAATTATGTTTTGGCTTCCATCACTGTATGCGAAAAAGACTTGAAAATATCATATTTTTTTTACATGTCAAAATTATTTACGGTTTATGAGATACACTGCTTTAAAAAACCACCTTTTTGATCGTTTTCAGGAAATCTGGGCCTTAAGGCCCAGGTTCCAAGATTGGTTTAGCTCGGTGTGTAAGTGAAATGGCGTTATGGCTGTCTAGTTTGACGCACGAGATAGAAGATTCTCACGCGCACCGGAATTATGTCGTAAAAATGGAAATAAAATCGTATAAAATTAGAAATTAACTATTTAATAAAAAGTAATCCATCACTGGATGCAGTTTGGAATTTGACATTTTATGGTATATTTTTAATTATAATTATAATTGTTAATGAAGGGATAAACTGCTTTTAAAGATTATTAGGAGGTATGTTTAAAGATTTTTTTGGTGCATTAAAATATGTATAATTATGTTTTGGCTTCCATCACTGTATGCGAAAAAGACTTGAATATATCATGTTTTTTTTACGTGTCAAAATTATTTACGGTTTATGAGATACACTGCTTTAAAAAACCACCTTTTTGATCGTTTTCAGGAAATCTGGGCCTTAACAGAGATTTTCCACATCTTATGTGATTTTTTGTTTACGAAAGTTTAACAAGAAGTTCAGTTATACCATGCTGGGTGATGTGCCATGTGTTAACGTGAAACGACTCATGAAGACACTTTACAGCTTCTAAGAACTTTACGAGCTTATACTGAATGCGTGAAACTACACCACGTATATGCCCAAGTGGAAGTTATACCACATTACATAAAATTGAGCATCAGATGGTTCAAGTTTAAAGACCTATAAAAATAAGACGTTGTGGTCGTTTTCGGCAATGAATAGATACATTGTCTTGTGTCTTATGAGAATTATTGTATATAACAACTATACGGCAAGAAGTCCTTGGCAAATGCATCTAAAACATGTTGCGAAGACTATTTTTTTAGGGTTCCGTACCTCAAAAGGAAAAAACGGAACCCTTATAGGATCACTTGTTTGTCCGTCCGTCTGTCTGTCTGTCTGTCAGTCTGTCAAGTCCCTTTTTCTCAGGAACGCGTGAAGGTATCAAGTTGAAATTAATAACACATACGTAGGTCTGTGGCCCCTTGAAGTCCTAAAAAACTCAAGCTTGTAAGTTAATGCAATAAAAACCTACGGCTATTTATGCGACATATTTTGATACTCGCAAGTATACCAAAACCTATAGGGTACTTCCCGTTGTCCTGAAATCATGAAATTTGGCATGAAGCAAGGTTGTACAACACAAACAAAGGAAAAAGTCCGAAAATTGTTAGTTTGTAATTCTATCACATAAAAAAAATGTTTAAGTCTGTCAAGACCCTTTTTCTCAAGGACGCGTGGAGATATCAAGTTGAAATTTATATAAAATAGGTATGTCTATGGTCCCTTAGAGTCCTAGAACAATCAAGCTTATATGTCAACGCATTAAAAAAATACGGCCATTTTGCGACATATTTTCATACTCGCAACTGTCGCAAGTAAATCAAAACCTATAGGGTACTTCCCGTCGATCTAGATTAATGAAATTTGGCAAGAAGCAAGATCTCCCAGCGCAACTAAAGGGAAAAGTCCGAAAATTGAGAATTTGTAATTTTATGACATAAAAATTTTTTTTTTGGGATCCAATGTTAAGTTTGTTTTTGCGATAAATTCTTTTCAACTACGGAACCCTTCATTGTGCGTGGTCCGACACGCACTTGGCCAGTTTTTTTTACCTATCTTGGTTTCTTGCAAATGTGGTTGTCACATTTGTTGGCTTACTTCGATTTGTGGGAAACTTCATTCTCAGCATTATTTTGTTTTGTTGGCACGCTTCATCATCTATCTTTTTCTATACATTTGAAGTCGCTTTTGGTGTCTGTCTGTGTGACCGCGTTGTTCTACTAAACTTTGAATTCTAGAATTTTGATGCGGTTTTTATTTATTTATTTATTTTTATTGGTTTACCAACAATTGTTTACACAAGTTTTATGTTAAAGATTACATGCAACAATATATATGCAACAGTGCAACAATCACTTAAAGGTAAACTCCGCATGCATAAAGAAGTTGTACAAAAAATTATACCTAATATTAATCTAGTTTTTAATTTTACTTATCTAAAGGTCTAAATAATTAATCTAAGAATTTAATTTAATTAATAATACATAATACATTTCCTTTGATCGCTCAAAGGAAATGTATTATGATAATGAAAGGTTTATCTATTTAAGAAGATACTTGAGAAAATTGGCCTTCAATTTGCCCAAACTTTCAAAGTGCAAATCGATTTTATCACTGCAACTATTTACAACCTTGCATAACCTTGCATAGGGGGAATTGGCGCCTAGGACCGTTCTTCTCTGCGGAGGGCAGAGTGGTGTTATTGCGCTGCGAGGAATTCTTGAGGGGGCACGGAAATTAAAGGTGTGCAAAATTTGTGGACAGTCGATCTTGTGGTGCATTACTTTGCACACAAACATTGCATCATTAATGCGTCGGCGATTGTCTAGCGAAACCATTTTAAAATGTTTGAGTCTGTTACTGTACGAGCGTACTTTTCTAGTTATCCCGCTAGAAAACGCCAGGTGCCACAGAAAACGCTTCTGAACACGTTCTAGACGCAACGAGTGTGTGGCATAGTGTGGACGCCAGATCACGCTACAATATTCTAATATACTTCGTATTAAGCAATTGTAAAGCATAATTTTAGTTTTACAACACCTAAACTGTTTGGAATTTCTTATAACAAATCCCAGCATTTTAGAGGACTTTTTTACTAAATTGTCTATCTGTGGAATAAAAGTTAACTTCCGATCAAACACAACACCAAGGTCTCTTATTGTGTCCAGTTCCGCAATCTTTTCTCCTTCGATATAATAATCTTGGTCTATAAGGTAATGTTTACGCGTGAATTTAACGTGGTAGCATTTACTCGGATTTAGATGCATTCTGTTGGATCGACACCATTGCACCAGCCTATCAAGATCGCTCTGTAGTGCAGAGGCATCATCCCTGGATTTAACAATTTTAACAAATTTCAAGTCGTCTGCGTACATAAAGATAGCACAGTAATGAAAACAATTGGGAATATCATTAATGAAGAAATTAAATAAAATGGGTCCCAAATGAGATCCCTGTGGCACGCCAGACGAGATGTATCGTAAGGCAGATTGAAAGCCGTTGATGACCACATAGAAAGATCTATCCACGAGATACGAACTCAACCATGAGAGTAACGATCCGGTGATGCCATATGCTCGTAATTTGCTGATCAATATTCCATGTGGAACCTTATCGAAAGCTTTACTGAAATCAGTATATACAACATTAGCTTGAAAACCCGAGTCAATTGCCTTCGTCAATAATTCCGTGAACAGTATTAGGTTGGTAGTTGTGGATCTAGACTCCACGAAGCCATGTTGCTCCTCGCTCAAGTACAGCTTTAAGTGGTTCTGAATGTGGGGGCAGATCAAAGACTCAAAAATTTTAGCAAAGGTAGATAAGATTGATATTGGTCTATAGTTAGAAACCATGTCGTCTTTATTTGACTTGTGTATGGGAACAACTTTAGCTACCTTCCATTTTGAAGGAAAAACTCCACAAGTCAAAGACTTATTGAAAATAAGTGACAATGGCTTAACCAACTCGGCCGCACACTCGCGAATAAAAATAGGTGGTATTCCATCCTCCCCTGCACCCTTATTGCAGTCCAGGTTTTTTAATTTCTTGTATATAGCCTCACAATCAATGAGTAGATTTGATAGACTTAAGCTATAATTTTCAAGGTTATGTAAGTGTGCATTATTATGGAAATTGTCATCATCCTGAGCAGGACTATAAACAGAAGAAAAGTAAGATGCAAAAAACTCGCATATTTCTGTTCCGTCAGATGACGAAGTAGTGCCATCTGTCATCGACATAGGGTATACGCTAGACCCTCCCCGTTTAGCTTTTATATAAGTCCAAAACAATTTGGGGTTTTTAGTTAGTTCATCTTCCATGTTCTTTATATAGTTATTGTAGCAAACAGTTGCAAGGTCATCACATCGTTTACTGATTATTTTTAATTCAATTTTATCTAATGGGTTCTTGTAAACATTGTAACGTTTTCTGATTTTATTTTTTGAATTTAATAATTTAATAAGATTTCGGTTAAACCATGGTGGAAATTTTCTATTCTTGGGTACTTTAGTAGAAATAAACCTTTTTATGGCTGTATTAATAATGTCATAAAATACCTGCACCATTACATTGACGTCATGCAGTCCCTCAAATAATTCCTCCCAGTTGAGTTCTTTTAGGTATTTACGAATAGGTATGTAATTTGATTTACGAAAGTTAGGCCTTCTATTGACAATATTATATGGAAGTTTGGCTTCCTTACTTAAAGAGATGATAATATCTAGGGGTGGATGGTGCAGATCAATATTACACAATGAACAAATACTTTGGCTTACGTTACACAATGGATGATTACACAATACAAGGTCAAGTATCCGACCTGAGGCATTATTTATATTGTTACATTGATTGAGCTTGTTAACATGCATAAAGTCCATCAAAGCTTCACAAGTATTAGTGAGCTTGGGGCTGTTACTTGAATTACTGACAATTCTCCAATCTATAGTGCCCAAATTGAAATCACCTATGATACATACGCATGAATCGTTAAGTTGTTCAAAGGCCGCATTACATGTGTCCAAAAAGTTTTCCAAGTAGGATATACGCACAGGTGGTGGCAGATATACTGCACAGAGAGCCATTCGACGAAAAGACCTAGCTACAGGAAGATCAAGGGTAACCCAAAGGTCCTCACAACTACTTTCGAAATGAGCAGCTCGTTTAGAATAGATTTTTTTTATTAACAGCTATTAATACACCCCCACCCTCTTTACCACTATGCAGACAAGAACTTTCTCTATCCCTTCTGTAAACCAAGTATCTGTCGTCGAACAGCTCACTGCTTCGGACGGAACTATTAAGCCACGTCTCCGTGAGAATGATCACGTCGTAATTATTACAACAAACATTGCGATAAACCATATGCGTTTTTGTTCGCAAACCTCTACAGTTCTGATATAAAATTTGCAGACTATTGAATTTTGAAAAGAAGTAGTTTCACATTAACGTGTATTATTACCATTTTCACCATCATTTAGAGTATTTAAGGAAGGAAGGTTACATAATCAGCCTATAATGTTGCCACTGCTGAGTCCAGGTCTCCTCTCAGTGAGAGGGAATGGTCCGTAATCCACTACGCGGGGCCAGTGCGAGTTGGCAGATGTCACATGTCTTTGAATTTTTGGTTCTAGGACATGCCAGTTTCCTCACGATGTTTTCCTTCGCCGTTTTGAGAGCAGTGGTGAAGAAATAATTCTGTTTGGGTTGACCCCACGACCTACAACTCGTAAGTCGCGGCCGTTAGGACTGGGCCACCACTGCTGCGTATAGGCCTCACTTAGGCTGCGTCACAACAACCTGTCGTCGGCCTTCCGGATCCAGTCTGTCCCAATTTGTATAATACATTAATATTAAATACTTAATACATAATTATAAACAAAACTCGATGTTCTGTTGCAGCAGGGGCGGGTTGCTAGTTATATACTCGGCCTGGAAAAAATCGGATGACCTGCTTAGAAGGTGTACTGACAACATGAAGCGATATACAATACCAGTTTAGTTAACTTACGCACTGAACAGGCAAAATGTAGACAGGCTTTGTTGGACCGTACACACGCAATGATCTGGAAACTATATAGGAGCTAGAACAAGCCTGACTTATCTTCGCAAAAAAAAACTTCAATCATAATAGAACAAAACATAAAGTCATACCTATTTTTCTGGTACAAAACTATCCAAGTAGCTGGCATGCAATAGTGACATTGACCAATCAGAAGTTGTTATGGCACACGGCATGCCAGCAACTTGCATAGTTTTGTACCAGCTACAGGCATGTGTATTTTCGCCCTAAGTGAAGTGCCAGCTTACTTGCATGCCGTGTGCCATAACAACTTCTGATTGGTCAATGTCACTATGGCATACCAGCTACTTGCACAGGTTACTTATGGCGAAAATACACATGCCTGTAGCTGGTACAAAACTACGCATAGTTTTGTACCAGCTAAAGGCATGTGTATTTTCGCCCTATAAGACCATAATAAAACTAATTGTCCATAAGTCCATAACTCTATAAAGGCAGGAACAGGGTGTCAAGTTCACTCATCCTCTATTGAAAAGGGTGGATCCTCCGACCAGACGAGTGTCGTGTCTGGTGGGTGGGCAACTGTCCGAAGATTGATGTCGGGACGTTGTATATATGCTAGTTTCGCGGTAAACTCTGATTGCGCGATGCAGGATTTTGCGTGACGTCAGTGTGATGCGTAGTTCGCATGTGGCGATGTAGATGTCGCCACAACTCGATGCGGTGACACTTAACCTGAAGCTAATAGGATGCATAATACCTTTTCTAAAGAAGTCTAAAATGTCTGAAACAATTATCCAAGCTCTAAATAAAAGCTTGGATATTACTAGTTAGTAAGCGTTTCTGTACAAAGTTCCAATTCAATCCTAAAATTGGAAGTGTGCCCAGTAAATGGCGATAAAGACGGTGATGCCGATTGTACTATAGCGTCTATGACGGTTTATAAGAAAGACCCATTTGGTTTAGTGAAAATTGGAGTGCAGACTTTCGGGATTTGCTCGCCTATAGCCTTCCTCAAGAGCTGGGGTATCAAATACAAAAGAATTTTTCAAATCCGACTGCTATTAGTTCCAGAGATTATCGCGTTCAAACACACAAAACTCTTCAGTTTTGTGTGTTATTACCTATTATTAGTACAGAATCTGAATCGTTCTGTTCCTAAAGGAAAGAATTGCAATAGAATCCGTCTACTTTTTCTATAACGTAGCAAAGAATTTGAATCGTAGAAGTACTTTATTACCTCCTGCCTTTCTCTTCAGGAATCCCAAGTAATGTCGAACAATAAAACTTCAATTGGCAATAACACAAAACACGTGTATTCCAAGGAATTCTTCAGAATTACATTTCTATTACCGACATTCCTCAAAGGCGGGGTCCAAACTTCCAAAGTATTTTTCATTTGCTCGATTCATACTTTCTCTCTCTAGCGCACATACAATGTGATAAAGACGTAGACTGGCTGTGTTTTCAGTTTTAACGACTGAATGGTCTTTTGGATCGTCCGCAGTTGATCTACCAAGTATGTTGACGTTAGCTTCCTCTCATTCAGCACTTATTGCGTAACACTCTAACAATCACAATTTAAATGATTTTGAAGCTTATTGCTAATCCATTGCTTCATACCCTTTGGTAAGGCTGCTTGTCAGACTTACGGGCTTCTGATGACCCGTAACGACTGTCAAAGATCCATGAATGATAGCCGGAACCAACGGCTTAACGTGCTTTCCGAGACATGGAGGAGTCTTGCTTGGTACGTAAAGATGGTCTTGGGGTACTGGTTAGTTTTTATTTTCCATCTCCACTGAAACTATTGGATAAAAGCTTTCAGAATGTAAAGCTTATAAACATTTACCGAGAATACCAATTTTCATGTCGACAACCCATGTTGTACTGCCAATTTTCCGTAAAATACCCAACAAGGTCGCATAAGTTCCTTAAACTTAATACTTGAACGAAACATGTATTTTCTCAGTGGGTATTGAAGGAAAACCGAGTCTTATTGCTATGTTGCTCACGTTCAATGCCAAAGTACGTGGACTTGAGAATCGACCTGATATTGAGTCTAGGGTTACAGTTTATTATTAGTTTGTCTGCCTAAGGTTACCTACTGATGCTTCAAAGACTTGGGAGTCAGGGAATCAGAAGTTAAGTTATTGTTATAACAGAATTATTCGAGAAAGTTCTCTCTGAACTTTCCAAGATAATATGTTGATTGTAGATGTTGCTACTATCCAAAGAGTTTCAACCGTCTAATGAGATGTCTTAGACCCTATTATTGGTAGGCTTTCAACATAATTTTCAGATGTGTGCGCTGAATACTGATTAAAGAGAGACGAGAGAAACTTTCCAAATAGGGATGGCGGATTTTGCCATTATGCAAATTAGAAAAATCTGAGCGAGGAACTAACGCATTATTTAGTTCCGATAAGGACTCTTGGAGGCGAAGGGAAAACTTAAACCTAATTATTGAATATCTCAGAATACGTAGGCACTTAGGAGGGTCCGCAGTCAGCCAATTTGGAGAAATTATATACTTCAAGTCCTACCTAACATAATCACGACTGCTCAGCGTCCGTACGTCACTGCAGGGATCCAGCAGAATATCAGCGTCAGGTATATTTGCCTGACACATGCTGAGCTGGACTCCCATTTGGTGCAACCTTGAGACACACACCGCACTGTGTATATTCGTTATTTGAAGTACATAATTATGTCATACTGTCATAGTGCCACTTTTATTTTCATATTTTATGTTTTTCTTTATTTTTTTGTATGTTTTAAATTTTTATTTAAATTCATGTAAATTGAAATAATTTAATTGTACTTTTGTGTGTTGTGCTGTGTCTTTTGTGTGCACCGAATAAATGTTTTATCTATCGACGTGAAGTCCATCCAAAGTGGTCCACTGGAGTCTCGCAGTGTGCTATACTCAGCCATTTGGCAAGCACGATGCTTTCCATTCACTTAACAAAATGCCACAATCACGCCAATTTAATTTGGTATGTCATTGAAAGTTATTTAATACTA
This sequence comes from Cosmia trapezina, assembly GCA_905163495.3. Classification (NCBI taxonomy): domain Eukaryota; kingdom Metazoa; phylum Arthropoda; class Insecta; order Lepidoptera; family Noctuidae; genus Cosmia; species Cosmia trapezina. The sequence continues at coordinate 3,701,875 of LR991041.1, read as the reverse complement.
TTGTTTACAACAATAATATTACTTATACCGTTTATATGCGCCATATTGACCCCATTGTCCGCTTTATCGAGTGCATCAGTGCCCGGTGCACTCATTGTTACCAATTGAACGTTTAATATTAATTACGTAATGGTTTTACATCAATTAAATAAAATTGAGGTATCTTTTCTCCATTTCTGCGGTTCTTTTGGCACTGCCATCATTTGTGACATCCATAGTCCTTCATCTGTGTTTTCATTCATAGTCACTACCACATTTTTTGGTTTCGGTATCTACCTGGCTCTTTGATCATACGGTGTTGCGTTGCATCCTGAAAATACTACCACCAATATCTTTGTCATGGGGCACAGAATACGTATATAATAGTACAACATAAGATTCTCTCCACAAAATCATTTAAAATTCAGGTCGCACAGCGTTAATTACCTACAGTTATATTCACCTAGAAGTTGCCTCTCTTTCTATCGCGTAGCTCTTATACCTTCTGACTCGTTAGGGTTGTCTTCTTTTACGACGCGACGCGTGAGCGAGTATCGAACTGACGTGCGAGCCGGCCGGTGCGCGCCAGCCCACACTGAATTAGCCCGACAAGTCGAGCCCGCCGCGTACTTGTAGCTTCATACCTAAAATGCGGAGTGCGCCTGGCCTGCATTAGGTACCGTTTTTTTTGGAAGTGTCGGTTGTTTTTTTTTTTTTGTAAAAAAGTTTTTTAATTCAAGGTAAGTATTACAAAATCCTGGGTACATTATTCTTGTTGCTTCTTTATCTAAGTGAGAACAATGTAACTTAATTGTTATTCGTTTTCATATTTTACAAATTAATCACTAACGCACTATAATTTGATACACAATGAAGTAATGATGTAAAACTAAACCCATTGAACAAAAACCCAATACAAAAAATAAAGTAACAATGAATGAAAGAAAATTACATTGATTAGACAAAACATTACAAGTTATTCTACAGTCGCAACATAGTTTGTAATACAACATACATTTATACAAACATGCCTTTGACGTCCACGGTTGTTTAAGGCGCAGTTTTCCTGAAAACGATCAAAAAGGTGGTTTTTAGGGTTCCGTACCAAAATGGTAAAAAAGGAACCCTTATGGTGTGACTAAGTCTGTCTGTCTGTCTGTCACAGCTGGATATCTCGAGAACTACTAATGCTATAAATTTGAAATTTGGAACAGTTTTAAATGACGTTTACTCAACTATTTTGCAAATAAGGAAGAAATAAAAATATTTATATTTTTTTGCAACAGGGACTGAAAGGGGGTCATAAAAATTCTAAGTAGAGCTACTAGGGCATGTGGGGTATCATATGAAAGAGCGCTGTTTGCACATTCTCAAACATTTTTTTTTCTTTTTTTTAGGCCCCATAGTTTTCGACTTTTGATGAAAAATGTAAAAAAAATACCGTTCCCCACCCCTTATCTCCGAAGTTTGCTAAGAGAAAAATCTGAAATTATTCTATGTGATAGAAGTTTATGTAAAGATTACAGGAAAAATAAAACGATGTCTCTAAATAGCACACTTTTTCTGAAATCTGAACGGAACCCTCGGTGCGCGAGTCCTGTTGATTGTAATGTATCAAAATAAGGTTGTTACCTGCCTAATGTATGTTTGTTGATGGTATTAAAAAAATATAAAATTTAGTCTGCCTGAAGTCTGCTGTTTCATTATAAGTCCGACTCGCTCTTGACTGTTTTTTTTCAAACTCAAACTCAAAGCATTTATTTCAATTAAACCAATTACAGGCACTTTTGAATTGTCAAAGAGTTGGTCAGTAGGTAAGTCAGAAAGTTGCCCATTCCAAAACGTAGATCTATGGAGAAGAACGGGCAAGAAACTCCACGGACACTCTTTTAAATCAGTGTATCTCATCAACCGTAAATAATTTTGACATGTAAAAAAAATATGATATTTTCAAGTCCTTTTCACATACAGTGATGGAAGCCAAAACATGATTAAACATACTATAATGCACCAAATAAATCTTTAAACATACCTCCTAATAATCTTTAAAAGCTGTTTATCCCTTCATTAGCAATTATAATTTTAATTAAAAATATACCATGAAATGTCAAATTCCAAACTGCATCCAGTGATGGATTACTTTTTATTAAATAGTTAATTTCTAATTTTATACGATTTTATTTGCACTTTTACGACAGAATTCCAGTGCCCGTGAGAATCTTCTATCTCGCGCGTCAAACTAGACAGCCATAACGCCATTTCACTTACACACCCAGCTAAACCAAGCTTTGGAACCAGGGCCTTAAAAAAGAAAATTAAAGCTCTCCCATGTGAATACTTTCAGCGCATGCGTGAAGGGCGGCCATGTTTATAAAATTATAAGTTTTGTTTAGGCTTGGTTACGGCCAGTTATTTTCTAATGACTGTCACCTATTACTACATTAACTACATATTACTACTGTACGGGTACAATAAAGACTGGACAATAAAGTATTTCCTATTTTTATTTCTGTTACTATTTGACTTTTTTATAGTTTCTTTGGTCTTCCCCTACTCTTATAGCCATTGACATACATACTCATAACTTAAAATATGGTTAAATTAAAATATAATAACAAAATATTGGTATATATAAACATATTCATGTTGAAATTATATGTACATGTACTTCACACAGACGTAGCTGTATAATTCTGGATGATAATTCTAATTATACTGAGAAAATGAATGATGGTGGTGTACACGATGTAGAATAGATGGATTACTGGCGGCGATTAATGCAAGGATTATTGCTCCGATGTCGGAAATGCCGGGAGGGGACGACATAAAAAGTCATATGCTGACCTTATCGGTGGAGTCCTTTAAAAAGGTCTAAATGTATTGTACTTCCAAGAGGTTTTTTAGTGTTTCGTACCAAAATAGTAAAAAGGAACCATTAAGGTGCAACTAACTGTGTCTGTCTGTCACAGTTGGATATCTCAAGAACTACTAATGCTATCAACTTGAAATTTGGTTTTATTATGACGTTTGTCCAATTATTTTGAAAATAAGAAAGAAATAAAATTCTTTTTTTTTGCAACAGGAATTGAAAGGGGGTCTTATAAAATTCGAAGTGGGCGACTAGGGCATGTGGGGTATCATATTATTATGAAAGAGCGCTGTTTGCACATTCTCAAACATTTTTTTTCTTTTTTTAGGCCGCATAGTTTTCGACTTTTGATGAAAAATGTAAAAAAAAATTACCGACCCCATCCACCCTTATCTCCGAAGTTTCCATAAAGAAAAATCTGAAATTATTATATGTGATAGAAGTTTATGTAAAGATTACAGGAAAAATAAAACGATTTCTCCAAATAACACATTTTTTCAGAAATCATCAACAAAAATTACATGGTACGGAATCCTCGGTGGCGAGTCCGACTTAGCTCATGACCGGTTTTTTTTCTAAGAAGAATTCATAGGAAAAAAAAAATTAAAGTAAAATTAAGCACAGACCAAGCGGACTGATCCGAGAACAATAGGTATAGAAAAATATGTTTCGTAATAAAGTGATTTCTGTCTACATAATCGGAAATAATTGTATTGTACTTGATCATAAATATACAATGATTCGGCGAACCAGACATACATTACCGTCCTTATATTTTCTTATTACACTTAGATTGGTCTTTTCTTTCCGAATGGATGAAGTATAAAGGTAATAAAGACAGTGGATTTATGGACACAACTTTTTATTGATTTTGCCTCTTCCTAGACTGTTATTTTCTCCCCTAACAATAGTGCTAGCTAGTCCAGCTGCTTCCGTATTCTTGATCAGTATCAAAGCAGTATTTTTAGTTTTGGTTCCGTCTTTAGACTAACTTTGCTCATCGATTTACAAATACCTTAATGCTTTAATAAACGCTGTTTGAATATCAGCAATTTAAGCACACAAGGACCATGAGAAAGGCTGAAATTTTGATAGGTTAGGGAAGCGGGTAGCAAAACGCTTGAACACTTATGTTTGTAAACGAAGTGTGTTGAGTGGCAAGCGGTCCTCAATTCCACTCTTCCCCATTTCCGCTCTTCACATTTAACGAGACTTGTAAAGCCGCAGTGTCTCTGGAGAGCGGTGCCGATTTAACTGAGGCGAGGCGTTAAGGACGGCCTTCCGCATCGTGACTAGAATTAACACCAGTTTCCAGTATTGAACATTCACCAAGAGAAACATTAATCAAATACCCTCATTAAGTCCCAGTACGCAGAACTGTAAAACTCACGATCTTCATCAAGACCTTTGTACACAAATTGCCACACAAATTGTAACTAATGTCTGACACTAATTTTCTTCCTCTTGTCACTTGAAGAGGGAATGTCGTAATAAATGTCTGTCACGCTGATATTAACGTATTACGCATGTATAAGCTATCTATATGACGATCTTAATGGCAACGCAGAACTGTCTGTTTTCAGGGTTAAGAGCTCAATTACCGCGAATGGACGAAAATTCTCGTATTTCCTCTACCGCTGCGGCTTAGTAGTCCCAATCAAGTCTGTGTTTTATCCTCAGATTATACAGATTATTTTACTAGGTGTTATTTGTTACGAGTATTCTCTGTTATAGCGTCTAATAGGGATAGTCATTCATTTCCAATTGCGCGAGGAAAATTACTATAATGAGAAATACAGCATCATCTTAATATACTCGTACCTATATTAATAAGGACATATTGCGGCTTATCACATATCATCACCGAGTCCGTAAATGTACCATCACGATTGTGTAGTGAGGCTCTATAACCAAGGAAAATGCACAAATCCTCTATCAATATGATTTAATTCCTTCAGAGATGAAACCCAGCAACGATTTCGAATCTATCACCGAAATATTTCAGGCGTGGCGTATACAGATTTATTAATACATGTCGCGATATTGAACCCGTAAACTTGGAAAGTATTTCCCCTCATGTTTGTGCATGTGATTCGAGGAGCTCGTGGCTAAGTAATAACAGCCGCACGGGTCGATCCGTCAGGTTAAGCTACGCTTGCCGGGGTTGGTCAGTGGATGGGTGACCATCTTTACATATCGAGATTCCTCCGTGCCTCGGAAAGCACGTTAAGCCGTTGGTCCCGGCTGTTATTCGTGGATCTTTGACAGTCGTTACGGGTCGTCAGAAGCCCGAAAGTCTGACAACCAGTCTTACCAAGGGGTATCGTATTACCCAGTTACTGGGTTGTGGAGGTCAGATAGGCAGTCGCTCCATGTAAAATACTGGTATTCAGCTGCATCCGGTTAGACTGGAAGCCGACCCCAACATAGTTGGGAAAAGGCTAGGCAGATTGATTTGAATTTTTGTTTGTGCATGTGATTTGTACACGTAACAGCACTCACGACAGTGTGAAACATTTATAGACACACTATGTACACAAACGTAGTCTATATCCGTATATCGTGTTTCAGGAGCGGATACGCGTTGTTTACTTGTCGCGAATCGGATCGGGGTTGTTGTGTAAAAAATGACTATCACAACATTGTTGTGATGCTTTCTTCAGTATATACGGGGTATGACCTTTAGTTAGCGTTTGATGAACATACATCCCAATTTTCGTTCATTGTCTCACAGAATTCTAGTGTGAACCTTCATTATTAGGTCTTATCTCATCACACATTCCCATGATTGTGCAATCTTGCCGCTATTATCCTAGGAGCACAATAGGAATCAACTGAAATAGGAGATACGATTTACGGTGTGTCACAGGGTAGTGTCTTGGGAACAAAAATAATAGAGTTTAGCGAAAATAGGTGTATGGTAAAAGATTTTCTTTTGTTGTCGTTATTTATCTTAGGACGGATTTAAAAGAATACAGAAAGCTGTTTTCTTTGTTCTTCACTTGTTCTTAAATGAAAGTTTCTCCAGCGTTTATTGACCCAAACGACATTCAGTGAAACATTCCTCCACCTTTCATAAAATGAAATGAAATTTCGTGACGGACCGTTATTAGTGCAATTGTTACGGGATCAAACAATTTACATACTTCTTTCACTTATTCTAAAGTAGTTTTTGCTTAAAATCTGCATAAACATTATTGCGTACAATCAAGTTCGGGATATTCAAAAAGCGTTTAGCATTAAATTTAAATTCTTATGGGCACAGTTACTGTAGTGGGAGGATGTGCCTACTTATTACATCGCGATGGGTGCTTCAGGGCGAGGTAGGGCTGTCACAGCCGAAATAATTTGTTACATTATAAATTATCTCGGACGGAAAATTAGAATTATATTGGATTTCTTGACGTTGTTGAGTAATCTTGTGGATTTAATTTTCGTTTGTATATTTTGCCTTAAATGATGATGGCGACCTAGAAACGTCTTATTTTGTGTAGATCCTTATCAATTTCGTTATGAGAAAAAACAAAATAAAAAATAAACAATGGAGGAGAGGTTGGATAAAAATGATGATGGAAATGTATAAGGAAAAATAGATTCATGTAATAAAAATAACCTGAATAACAATACAATTATTGACAATCATAACTGACTTACAAAGTATAACAATAACACATGACATATGACTATTATTACTACTACCCTCATATCATATCCAAAACTTAGTTTATATATAGCAACGCTAGCAGCCCTACATATATTTTTTGTCGCAATCGGCCGCGACCGTCAAACGTGGTAACAGTCGTCGACTGTAAACATTCAGTTTTAGTACACAATTTCTGTTATAAATAGTCCGAAGAAGGCAATGAAATGGGGCCACCCTTCTTTGTGAACTGTTTTTTTCTTCAGGATTATGTTGGACATGAAATAGGATTGTACAGAAGGATCATTGTTGAGGAATTTGTAGTTAAGTCGTGATTTTACAAAATTAGTGGCATTACTTTTTATGTTCCTTATAAAAAGAAATATGAATTATGAAAGACATCAAAACTTTATTGCATTTAGTATTGTGAATTGTCGCTAGAACTTAGGCCCACTCGTATCACAAATCATCGTTCTGTTTCTGTCAATTGTTTGAAGATGATAGAGACAGATGTTTTAAATATGTTTAGGGCTAAACGCATTTAGTGATTTGTGGTGCAAATGGGCCTTAAGATGCTGGTATATATGCCAACGGTCTTGAGTGGTTAGCTTGCGTGTTCTGTGCTGAGCTCACGCAACGCGTCGTACGTCCACCCAGTAATAGGACTCGTTCAACAAGGAGCGCTGTCCCAAATTAGACGCTTTTTAAATTTTTTATAAATAAAACAAAGGGTATTATATTAAAAACTTATACTAAAAGATAAATAATTAAATTATCTTTAAAATAGTGAAGGTTTCATAAAAGTACCCTTGATAGTTTTTGGGTGATTTTCGATTTTTTATCAGCATTTGACATACTTTTACAAATCAATTACTCTATGTAATGTAAACATAATCAAAAATATTCACGTATTAAGTTATTAAGAAAATGCTCTAATTTAACATATTTTTTTTTTCAAATCATTAAAAGTCGTTTATTGTCGCCTTAATGTATAATGATTACTCTTCTTTGGATAAAACTAAGCTGGACTATTGAGTCGCAGATTTGTTCTTTTGTTGATTACAATGGCGTGGTCTGTCATACTCATCACTTACTTCTGTAACTCCGTAATATTCACCGCTAAACTTAGATGATTAGTCATTTTGTTAGTTTCTTGATATCTTCTTATATCCTATACCTCCTCTAGTACCGCCAGATTAAATCTGAACTTTTCTCTATCTGCTGTTGTAAGTCTTCTTCATGGTTTTACTTCTTGCATATCATCAAACGGATTGCTGTACATGGCATACTAACAATGAGGGTTTTCATGTAAATTCACGTCACCAGTTGGCGTCACTTTGACAAGAGGTCTTCCATTTCGACAATGAATATAAAATATATGATGTCGTTCAATCAATCTGCCTAGCCTTTTCCCAACTATGTTGGGGTCGGCTTCCAGTCTAACCGGATGCAGCTGAATACCAGTATTTTACATGGAGCGACTGCCTGTCTGACCTCCACAACGCAGTAACTGGGTAATACGATACCCCTTGGGAAGACTGGTTGTCAGACTTTCGGGCTTCTGACGACCCGTAACGACTGTCAAAGATCCACGAATGACAGCCGGGACCAACGGCTTAACGTGCTTTCCGAGGCACGGAGGAGTCTCGGTGTGTAAAGATGGTCACACATCCACTGACCAACCCCGGCAAGCGTAGCTTAACCTGATGGATCCTCCCGTGCGGCAGTTATTACTTAGCCACGAGCTCCTCGTGTCGTTCATCAATCGTTTCATTCATTCCTTCATCATTCAGTCACGACTAAAGGCTCTTACAGACAGAGGCGATATCGCGAGCGATATTGCGATAATATCGCGTCGCTACACCGCTACGCGACACGTCGCGACGCGATATCGCCTCTGTCTGTAAGAGCCTTAAAGAAAATATAGGCGGTTTGACACTTTTGACAGGTGCCCGAATCTGACGTCTCACTGCTCCCACCTAGTGAACATCATTTCAGAAAACCCTCATTGCAATACCTTCCAACAGACGAATTTTTCAAACAAATGAAACAATGGTTATGAAATTTCTTTCAAGAACGGATTTTGTTACACAACTCCTCCTCCTCCTCCTCCTGCTCCTCCTCCTCGTGCTCCTGTAACTAACCACAATCCTGTTTTGTCCTTCTGCCCTAAAACATATTTTGTTAAAAAGGGAGTATAAGGGTATGAATATTTTAGTTTAAAGACGTGTCATAAACGTGAAACATGATTATGTTCGTCTGAACACGTGTATCGCTTGTCTGTAGCGCCCCTGTAATGTGTCCTAAAGTAAAGCTATTTACCTACGTAATATTCTGCCTAATATCCGCGAAGTGGATTGTACACAAAGTTTATTATTTTAATGCCCTTCGTAACACGGGTTTAGCTAATAACATTTATCAGGCGGAATTTAACGTTAAAACGGTATTTTTTGAGTGTTGGGTATTTTAGTAACTACTATTGCAACACCAACATTAAATTATTATGTTATCTGTGGCAACATTCCTCTTCCAGCTGTGACACTGCACTGATCCAATACACACGTGAAATTACTTGTCCGCCGTTTTATTTATTCTTCCTCGGCACCAACGCTTCCAATACCTCATCATCAGCTCCCACCATACAAATACACCGCTGCACACTGAGCAAAAAATATCCAGGACCGGCTTTCCGCAGATTAGGTATACCAATGAATTCTACATACTTAGGTGTAAAAGAAGAAGATGATTGCTGACGGAGTGAACTGTCCGTACATAATCCATTGCTGTCAGTTACATAGTTGCTAATCTAACTAAGTGACGTAACTGATTCGAAGAAAACTTTACAGGGCAAACTATTTTTCTTTTTTTTTTGTAAACTGTAGATATGTCGGTCTCGATTTTTGCATTATCATGGGGACCGTAAGGCATAGGCACAGATACGCCGATTAGGCAGATCGATTCGACTTGGAAAATGTATCAAATTATCTATTTAGGTCGGCTATCGGATTAGTCTAAAAGTCTAAAATGTCAGATACGTCAGTTAGTTAAATTAGCGACGACATGTGCCATCGTTTCGTATTGGTTACTAACACTTAGTTTTTAGGGACAATGTTGCTAACCCTCTACTCTCTAGTCTCTCTCTATGGCTCGAATTAAAGTTTTTTAATTTGAATTTGAAAAAACCTTTATGCAATTTGCTTCAAAATGATTCAGATTCTGATTAATAATTTATTACGAAATTAGGGCTCAGGTCCGCTTGGTAATTAATTACTTACTGCGTTATCGGTACCCTAACTAAATTATGTTTAACTTACTAATTTGGGCGGTGGTATATGAACACAGGATTAAAAAATAAATAACAAAATATCCCCAGTACATAACATTACATAAGTTTATGATCAGGGTCTATTTACACGCCGTCGTTATTTCTACCACAGGGGATCGTATCTGAAATTATGTAGGTACTGAAATAAGGGTTTTGTTTCTAAGTACACTTTGCTTTGCCCTTTGCAGTATAAGGCTCCGTTTCCATCAGAAATGAGCGAGGATGCGTAGCGAGGGATGTGTGTAAAACTAACCAATAAGAGCACTAGCTTAGCTCAAGCTATGAGAATGAAGCGATGTTATTGGTTGGTTTTACACACATCCCTCGCTGCGCATCCTCGCTCATTTCTGGTGGAAACACAGACTTAAACCTTAAAGAATATAATTATGATTCAAAATCACTTCTAATCTCCCGGACACAAACTCTTAAGCAATCTTAATCAGCTTTACTTTTCCCAACTATGTTTCTGAAAAGACAATAGTTTGCCTAACCGTTTCCCAACTATGAATACACATGGATGAATATACATTTACATGGAGCGACTGCCTATCTGACCTTTACAACCCAGTACACGACGAATGGGTTACACAATACCCTAGGTAAGACTGGTTGTCAGACTTTTGGGCTTTGACGACCCGTAACGACTGTCAAAGATCCACGAATGACAACGGGACCAACGGCATAACGTGCTTTCCGAGGCACGGAGGCGTCCCGACCAAATGAATGGACCAATCCACGAACCAACCGCGGCAAGTGAAGCTTAACTTTCGATCGACATGTGCGGCTGTTACTATTTAGCCACGAGAAAATAGTGCCGGTGAAAATGGTTTAGAAATTACTCTCTTCCGATCTCTGTGACCCAAGGCCTTGAAAGATCGATCAATCTTCACCGTACCGACATCATTAACGTGTTCTTTAAGGTTCCTGTTGCGTTCATTTTATGAAGCTTCGAATCGCAGGAAAAAATGGTCCCTCTCTCAAAGGAACTAGACTATACTCCATTTACATTAACATTAGACTTTTAAACAAACCTTTTTTACAGTCCGTTCAACCGATTTTGACTTCTATTCCGTAGGCTTAAGTATGGCATTAAAGGCAAAAAAGTGGTTACAAGATCAACTGTTTACTGCAGCTGCCATTTGTCATGCCACCAACGCAATAGAAGTCAATATCGGTTGAACGGACTGTAAAAAAGGTTTGTTTAAATGTCTAATCTTATTGTAAATGGAGTGAAGGAAGATTCCAAAAGAAATTCTCGAGAAATAACACTAAAAAAAATTTTTTTAAGACATAATTTGGTTTTTAGGGTTCCGTACCAAAATGGTAAAAAAGGAACCCTTATGGTGTGACTCAGTCTGTCTGTCTGTCTGTCACAGCTGGATATCTCAAGAACTACTAACGGTATCAACTTGAAATTTGGAACAGTTTTAGATGACGTTTACCCAACTATTTTACAAATAAGAAAAAAGTAAAAATATTTATATTTTTTTGTAACAGGGACTGAAAGGGGGTCTTAAAAATTTAAAGTGGGGCTAATAGGTCATGTGGGGTATCATATGAAAGAACGCTGTTTGCACATTCTCAAACTATTTTGTATTTTTTTTAGGCCCCATACTTTTCGACTTTTGATGAAAAATGTAAAAAAAAAATACCGTTCCCCCCCCTTTTCTCCGAAGTTTGCAAAGAGAAAAATCTTAAAAATTATATTAATCTTAATATTATGTGATAGAAGTTTAAGTAAAGATTACAGGAAAAATAAAACGATGTCTCTAAGTAGCACACTTTTTCAGAAATCGGAACGGAACCCTCGGTGCGCGAGTCCGACTCGCTCTTGACCGGTTTTTTTTTTATATACACATTGTCACTGTCACAGTAAATACGAATCTAACGACACCTCTCAAGCTAAAAGCCATCGAGCTGTTCAGGCCGCAGAGCGTGCCAAACAATTATACATACATACATACGTACATACTCTCGAAAACATAACCCTCCTTCTGGCGCAGTCGGGTAACAAGTAACATTAAACCTATTCCAGAGAATGTTAAAGTGTCTCGTTACCTGCAACGACTTTAATTAGAAGGAAAAACGACTGTAGTACTTATTTTAATCGGCTTACTTATTACATTCATGGGAAGAAAGAATACCAGGAATCCAGGATTAAAGTAAAAAACCTAAAGAACTTCATATTTTCTACACATAATAAAAAGTCACCAGGGAGCGTAGTCATAGTTGTCATCAGTGTCATTCTTTGCTGTGAATCAAAATGAGCATACTTAATTGCTTTTAAAAAAAACCACCAGCAAAATCGTTATACATCTCCAGCCTCTACAGGGGGTCTAAAACGGCCACTTTAGCAGAATCATAATAGGATAATATTATGAATAATATTTGAAATCGTAAAACGGTCACAAACTGACAATATATTATGAATTGTCAGTTCGTGACCGTTTTACGATTTCAAATATTATTCATAATATTATCCTATTATGATTCTGCCAAAGGGGCCGTTTTAGCCCCCCAGGTCATATGGAGTTCCAACTCCATTAAGCTTTCATCCAATAGAGCCACCCGAACTCGCGCACCGAAGCCCGAGGGTTCCGTTTCCATTTCTGAAAAAGTGTGCTATTTAGAGACATCGTTCTATTTTTCCTGTAATCTTTACATAAACTTCTATCACATAGAATAATTTCAGATTTTTCTCTATACAAACTTCGGAAATGGGGGGGCGAACGGCACTTTTTTTTTTTACATTTTTCAGCAAAGTCGAAAACTATGTCTAAAAAAAAAGAAAAAAAGTTTGAGAATATCCAAACAGCGCTCTTTCACATGATACCCCACATGCCCTAGTAGCCCCAATTCGAATTTTTACGACCCCCTTTCAGTGCCTGTTGAAAAAAAATAAATTTCTTTCTTATTTGCAAAATAGTTGGGCAAACGTCATCTAAAACTGTTCCAAGTAAGTTACTTCTTGAGATATCCAGCTGTGACAGACGGACAGACAGACAGACTGAGTCGCACCTTATAAGGGTTCCTTTTTACCATTTTGGTACGGAACCCTAAAAAAGAAATGGAGCAAAGAATTTCCAGACATCGAGGCTTACTGAATGGACGTCTTATTTCATAGTCACGTCTAATTGCTGTCTTCAAAAATTTTACAAACTCGGCTTCTCGACCTTTCGAAAGGCACTTAGCCGTGGCATATTCATGCTGATGTGATGCTCACGGACTCATTATGTACTTTCTCTGGTATTAGCATACGTTTTAGTCACACTTTTTAGTTTGTGATCGGCGTAAGAAGTGCACAGTTTTCTGAAGACTGTATCAGTTTTTCCATGGAGGGGCTTCGGGGTAAGTAAATGACAGCCGCACGGGTTGAACGATCAGCTTAAGCTACGCTTGCCGCGGATGGCCTGGAATGGGTGACCATCTTTACATACCAAGATCTCTCCGTGCCTCGGAAAGCACGTTTTAAGCCGTTGGTCTTGGATGTCATTCGTGGATCTTTGACAGTTGTTACGGGTCGTCAGAAGCCCGAAAGTCTGACCACCCTTACCAAGGGGTTACTCAGTTACTGGGTTGTGGAGGACGATATAAATATTATATTTATATGTAGAGGTCAAAGAGGCAGTCGCTCCATGTAAAATACTGGTATTCAGCTGCATACGGTTTGACTGGAAGCCGACCCCAACATAGTTGGGAAAAGGCTAGGTAGACGATGTATCAGTTTTTGACCGTTTTTTACTCGTATGTAATACCTAACGTGTGTGTGTCAATATTTTTTATGATTAATTATTGTCTAAAGATGGTGATGATGGCAATAGGCTCGCCCCCTATTACATGGGACTTAAGTATAACTGGTGAAATGTGGCTGTACTATAGGTACACCTCTGCCTGACCCTTCGGGGAAACATGGCGTGATGTTATGTTGATGATCATACTAGGGTATGGAGGCATGAGGAACAGGGTGTAAAGTTAACTCATCCTCCATTGAAAAGGGAGGGATCCTCCGACCCGGTGTGTCCGGGGTGTCGCGTCTGGTGGACAATGCCCGACGACGGTTGATGTCGGGACGTTGTATATAAGTCGCGCGGTAAACTCTGATTGCGAGATGCAGGATTTTGCTGACGTCATGTCATTGTGATGCGTAGTTCGTATGTGGCGATGTAGATGCCGCCACAATATTACGTCATAACTGGGGGGAATGCTACTAAGGTCCTTGTGGCTTAGTGTAAGGTAGGCCGACTCTTGCTACCCCAAAATCTACCATAACACGTTGATATTCTGTTATCCGAGTATCTGTGGTACCATAGTAATCCCAAGATAATAAATACCCCTAATTATAACGGAGCTTCTCATCGTGTAACAGAATTACAGGCCGCGTTAAATTGGAGAAGTGTTGTATGTTTAATTCGGAGTTTGTACAACATATACAGGATGAAATTTTAATGGTTGTTTTCCTCTTATACTCATCATTATGAACAACTTTTACTATGGGACCAAACCTGAAATCGCGAAAAAAAAATCAGCTGTTCAGTACATTTATCTTCATCAAACTCGTCAAAATGAAGGGAGCAGCTGATTTTTTTTTGCGATTTCAGGTTTGGTCCCATAGTAAAAGTTGTTCATATTAGGTCGGGGAAAAAGTTCCTTCGTATTTTATATACAAAATCAAGACAATTATTTTTTTATAGTTTATTATTTAGTTATGTGTCATTTGCCAAATGGGTCAAAACTGTTTTGTGGTCAATTCCCAGTTCTTCAGCTACGTCGTAACTACTGATATGCCGATTTTGCTCCACTTTTTCAAAAATGGCATCCATTTTATCCGTAATAGGGCGACCGGAGCGACGTGCATCTTTGACATCAAAATTTCAGGATTGAAAACGCTTAAACCAAATTTGTCCTACTCTCACAGACACTGCACTAGGTCCATAAACATCGCAATTTTTTTTCGCGGCTTGCGTTGCATTTTTACCTTTTTTGTAGTAAACTTTTAAAATGTATCGAATTTCTTCATTAGATTCACTCATCTTGACAGTACGAAAAACAAATGAAAATCACACATTTTCCTAATTTGTATTTGGAATTATGTTCTTTAGAATTTAAACTTTCAATGATACCAAAACCAGCCAGATACAAATAGTATAGCCAAAGAGATTTTATTACAAGTTCATACATACTATAATACGAAAAAACTTTTTCCCCGACCAACCGAATGATGAGTACAATTACCCTTTAAGAGGAAAACAACCATTAAAATTTAATATTTTAAATCATAAATCTTTATTTCGCCAGAGATATGGTACAATTGGTGTTACAATAAAGAAGTGCTTTACACATCTCACCTGTAGGAGGCATGCGAAAATTTACTATTAGTCATACATTATTATTCTTTAGAGTCAAAGTATTACAGTCATTTATGTTAGATCTTGAGCAGTCGAAAATAAGCCGTTCTTTTATATGGTGTTATAAAATGGGGCTTAGTTTATGTTCGAAGAAAGCACCTATATACTACCTACTATTACTTCACTAGTAATAATAGTAGGAGAATTCTGAGAGAGGAGCTCGTGGCTAAGTATTAACAGCCGCACGGGTCGATCCATCAGGTTAAGCTACGCTTGCTGGGGTTGGTCCGTGGATGGGAGACCATCTTTAGATACCGAGACTCCTCCTCCTGCGTCAGTTACTGAGTTGTGGAGGTCAGATAGGCAGTCGCTCCATGTAAAATACTGATATTCAGTTGCATCCGGACTGGAAGCCGACCCCAACATAGTTGGGAAAAGGCTAGGCAGATTGATTGGTGATGTAAATAATGCAATGAATACTGTCGAATTGTCAAAATGAGAGACATTACAATAATTGTAAGTGTGTTACGCAATTATCCCGCGTTGGCGCCACCATCAACAATGATTCAGATGACAACTACGTGCATTCCAAGGGGCAACACTGGTCTTTGGCGTCTGTCATTTTATGTGAGCTGTCAAACTATTGTTGCAATTTTTCATCTGTGTTCAAAAGGACTAGCAATGAGGGATTTTCTTTTTAACTTTTCCCTAGTCGCTGGATAGATGGCGCTGAACTTGGTAAGTTACTGCAGGGAACGGAACTTCACATCATTTCACTTGAATGTAATTTATATTATTTATTTATGTTCGGAAGCTTAAGCAAACGAAAATAATTCTCAAACTTTCTTGGAAAATAATACTCAAAAAGAAAACCTCTCATTAAAAGGCGATAATATTGTTACAACACATTTATTCCATTCTGCATCCCCCAACACTCCGCTGGATGCCTACTTCCGATTTTCTACGGAACTGCATCGATGTCGGAACTGCATTCTAAACCCCCTCATGCCTTACAGCGAGACTTCATTAATAAACAATGGATGCTGTCCATCAAGTCGTTACACATACCTAAGCCCTGACCTGATTCCGTCCACGTTACGGCTTAAGACTGACGGGAAACCTTGGGTTGGAATAACTTATCGGGTATAAACAGTGTGGCTATCTTATTCCTTGTGTATCTTTTGAAAGTTTCTTTTTTTTTTGTTTTCATTTTCTATGGAAATTGTTAAGTTTTCTTGTGTGGCAGCAATCACGGGACAGGATAAATACTGGCTAACTAGAATTAAAGCTGGGAGGCTTAGGGCCCACACACATTTACAGTCCAGCGGCTGGCGGTCATACATAAAAACAGTTTTTGACAGTTATAATCACGTTTTGTGGAGGGGCGTTCATTTTTAGAATGGTCGTTCATCTACCTATCTTTTAAGTTTTAATTAAAAATAAAGGGTCTTCCAATAGGGACTTCCGAACTTTGACAATTGATAGCGGACACATTGTTGAAGCTACATCCATTGAGTTATATAACTAGAGAAGCAAACCTCATTAAAATGTGTAAAAAAAGTATAACCACTATTTAAATGCGACGACGTAGCTTTGAAACCACTAAACATTTAAAAGTAAACATATATCTGTCTCACTTACACAAGTCGCAAGAACAATACTGTCGCTTAGATTAGACAAAGACCGCAATATAGACATGCAATGGCGGGATGGGGTTGCCTACCCATGCGAAATTTTACCCAACTTTTTAAACGTTAAAAAAAAAACGTAACGTTTAAACGGTAAACGTTAAATTATTTTTTAAGTATGTGAATGATGTATTTCTTATTAGATGTGTATTAGAAGGTTATATGTAATGAAAATAATCAAGGCATTTTCTTTTTGAACATTTTTTATTTCCTTTATTTAATTTTCATACATATAATTTACATTTTTAAATATTAAAATATAAAAACATTAAAAAAGATTAAAAATAGTAGCCCACCGGTATCGGGAACAGGGTCCAAGGTACCGGTGGTCAGGGCTGCTTAGAGAGGAACCTCCTAACGATACGTGCGGTGTCCAGAAGTATCGCTTTCTGGAGCAATCTTCCTTAATCCAGCTGCCTAACGAGAGCCTCTTCAGGTGTTGATCGAGGCTCTTGGCTATTATGCCATTAGCCGTCACGACTATCGGCACAACGATTGCTGTATCACATCCCACATGTCGACAACCTCGCGAGCCAGGTCAAGATACTTAATCTGCTTATCTTTTTCAGCTTTCACGAGGTTCTCGTCATGCGGGACCGCTATATCAATAATCATTGTGCAACGCTCTAATCGATCTATCACCACTATGTCTGTCTTATTGGCAACAATAGTCCTGTCAGTGATGATAGATCGATCCCAATACAACGTAATATTGCCATTTTCGAGAACTGGGTCGGGCACATACCTACAGTACGGTACTTCCAATTCCACAAGACTGTATTTCAGAGCAAGTTGCTGGTGGATAATCCTGGCTACAAGTTTGTGCCTATGCAAGTAGTCTCCGTTAGCCAGACGAGACCAGTCAGAAATAATGTGACGGATTGATTCCCCCGGACGGTGGAATGCCCGACAGATGTCAACCGTGCCGTCCTTCACAATATATTTCCGGTAGTTGTTCGTCATCATAACTTCGTCCATAATCGCAAAGACAAAACCTTCGGTTTCCCCAAAGAGTCAGTTTTCTATAAGTCCTTTCCTTTTTGAAGGTTTTTTTAATTCTTCCATGAATTGCAGTGTTTCATCATTTACATTTAGCTGCATTTCGTCTTCTTCGCTCAACATATGTTTTTTTTTCAGTTCCTCTATCGTTTATTTTTTTTATTTCTAGTCTTTTATTTTTTGTGATATATTTTTTTTCTTTTCTTAGTCTTCTAGCCGATAAATTTTTCAAACGGTGAATTATTTTCCTCATTTTGGGCTTTCGGGGCGTTTCAGTTATTTCGACTATCTCTTCGTCGGTTTCCACAGCATCCACATCCATATTTTCTTCTTCTGAAAGCTCCACCTGCTCTTTAGAATAACGGTTGTCCTGAAAAATATACAATTTATTGTAGGCAAAACAGATCTTTACAATCTAAAAACTAAGTTGAAAAAAACATTCAGTACACAATGTAGTTTGAGTCGATATAAACTAATTTGTTGCTGTGGTAGTTCAATGAGAAGGCATTTTTTGTTGGCATTACCTATAATTTTATAATATTAATTGCCGCATAAAATCATTACTTACAATAAGCATTACAATTGCTTGATTGGACAAATAAACACGGCCACATTCGCTTTTTGGGCCTATTTTATCTTGATCACGGAAGTGCTTCGAACAAATGCCAGTAGATTTAGTAGGTAGCCAGTCAGTCGCTTTTCTCAGCAATCGGATTATTGATTGAGAAAATTGATTGCATCTTTAGGTACTCTGGAACATTGTTAATTATTATTAAAAAATATTTAAAATCGCTTATTCCATAAATTAAAAACTCCCACAAATGTGGGAAACTAAAACATAGTTTTTAGTTGTAACACTGATCATGATTAAAAAAAATCTACATTTTATTTATTTTACTGCGTTTTTACGATGATATAAACACAGAAACAATAAACTTACGTGTGAAAAGTAATTCCGGTAGTTTTTGTGATCTAGAATCGCATTCTTTCATTACGCATTTACCCGTTTTGGCGATATTTTTTGTCGCGTGTCACTCGGTTCACTTCGGCTGCCGTCATACAGAGCACTGAACTGACGTTAGCTACGCATACGGCCGTGGCCGTATGTCCAGTGGCAACGCCTTGGCGCGGTAATTGCTAATCTAGTGTATATATATCAATGGCTACATCTATCAAATTGGCTGTCATTTATTCAGTCTATTTTGCCAAATCACCATGGACGGATATAGCGCGCATTCAGCCTGATTTATGCGCCAAAGTCATGGAAAATTTGACATTTCGGATGCGCGCCACTCAGCGAAGCCGCGGCAGACATTTGAATGTCATAATTCCATACATAATGGCATCGATAGGGCTTTCAAAAGAATAAAAAAATTCGATGATATCTCGCACACACTTTGTTTTATTTAAATGTAAAGATAGGAAGCGCTTACTGAAAGACCCTTTACTTACTTTCATTATTATTTTACTAAAAATTGTTTAAATGATATAAATACATAATTCAGTTTCATTGACCCTGTTGTCATTGCTTGTTGCTACTAACTACTGCTCTTATACTGCGACCTGTTTTTAATCCGAAATGTCCGGGTATTTTCACTTTCGTATCCTGGTTTTCAAAATTTGGGTATGGCAACCCTAGACTAAACAAAACTCAAGAATACACAAGACAGAAACTTAATAATACACAAGACAAACTTAACTGAAGTTGCGACTCCGCGCCCCAAATTCTCTCCAACTCTTGATGCTTATCACAAAGACTCGGACAATATGATATATTATGAAGACATGCGTAGTTCTATAGACAAATGGCATTCGTCTGATTATTTTACTCTGAACTATGTAGCTTTTGTAGACGGCTATGTTCGCGTGGAATTCAGAAAACGAAATGTTACAAAAATTTGGTGGGTGAATTTGTTGCATTTTAACCCTACTGTCTTGCAAAGAATACTTCGAATTACAAGTAGCCCTGTATATGTATATGTTAAATATTAATGTATTATACACATACTCTAAAATACTAATAATATTGAAAACCGCATCAAAATCCTTTGCGTAGTTTAGAAGAACAAGGCGGTCTCACAGACAGACACAAAGACGAATAGTTTATGTCGATTAGAACACGTTTTTAGGATAATTATTCACACCAGCCGGTACATAACTTGAAATCCTGTTTGTTTTGTTTCGAACTGTCAATAGAACAAGAAACCTTTGAGATACATTCACTGATCAAAAAGCGAAACTCATAATTGGTTATTTCAGCATTTGTAACATTTCATTTTCTGAATTCCAACCCTACTGTGACGTCTTGCAAGGAATACGTCGAATTACAAGTAACCCTGTATAATATAATAAAGAAATCTTCATGCTTTCTCAAGGGCGATCGCTGACATGAAGATTCAAGTCAAAGTATAAAAAAACAACAACAATCAAATCCGAATCATTCTGACAGTAGGCCAGTGGATCATTAAAAAATTCTCAGTAAGTAACAGAGGTCTCAGAGTTCAATTGCCAGTAATCAAATAAAGCGTTAAGGCGGGGTGAAAGCAAGCGCCGTAGGTATTAAATGCTTACCGCAGCCCCCGCAAGGAGTAGCGATACGTAATAAATTACGATGCGCGGGAAACGCGCGCCAAGCGCACCGCTCATGAGTTCATGAACTCGAGTAGGTACTATGTTGCGTCACAGAATAGAGCAATGCAGTAGATAAACTTGAACTGATTAGTATACAAGTTTATTTTGTTCTATTTTTCTAGTAAGTATTTTTTAAAGTTTTAGACAGATTAGGTATGCATTGTAAACTTGAACAGTTAAAATAAATAAAAATAACTACTTATACATATTTATTTTCGTGAATAAGGTGGATTTAAAATCTGACTGACACGAAGACCTTTACCCGTACGATTCAAAACTACGCGCCGCGCACCATTTTACTTTACGAAGGTGTCGCATGGCGTGGGGAATAGTAGTTTCTGTCATTCCCCACGATACCACACCAGTGGTATCGTTTTCAGTGGTGTCGCTGTCGTGGGGAATGACAGAAACTACTATTCCCCACGCCATGCGACACCACCGACTGTATTGTGCTGTTAGTGATGTCCAGCTACATAACAATGATGTGTTACATAACAATTTAGACCTTATTGACATTCATGTTTTTTTGTTAAATTTAGCTTCCAGACCATTTACCAAGTATCTTGGACCAAAAAAACAAATGGTTTGTAAAATGTCTATAAGGTCGAAATTAGCTTGACACCCTAGAAATGATGTGCATAATAATCTAGACACTTTCTGAGGTGTCAAGCGAATTTAGACCTTATTGACATTCATGTTTTTTTGTTAAATTCAGCTTCCAGATCATTTACCAAGTATCTTGGGCCAAAAAAACAAAGGGTTTGTAAAATATCAATAAGGTCGAAATTAGCTTGACACCCTAAAAATGATGGTCATAATAATCTAGACACTTTCTGAGGTGTCAAGCGAATTTAGACCTTATTGACATTCATGTTTTTTTGTTAAATTCAGCTTCCAGATCATTTACCGAGTATTCTGGACCAAAAAAACAAAGGGTTTGTAAAATGTCAATAAGGTCGAAATTAGCTTGAGACCTTTATCGTTTTCAGCGAACTTAAATACCACGAAATGACCGTTCATTCCCCACGACACCACTGGTGGTGTCGTCGGGAATGACAGAAACTAGTATTCCCCACGACACCAATGACTGCATTGTGAGTGATGTCCAGCTAATTTTTAAACGTAACAATGATGTGTTATTTTTAAACGACTTCAAAAACGGAGGAGAATATCAATTCAGTTGTATTTTTTTTTTTTTTATGTTTGTTACTGCAGTACTCCGTCATTTAGAAGCCGATTTGGAAAGTTCTTTTTTTATTTTATTCGTTATGTCAACACAAAAAAAAAAACGGAGGGGCATAACTTCTTACGCTCTAGTTTTTTTTTTCTTGAGAGGATGTGATTACGGTCAAAATGAAAATCCAAGATGGCGGCTGCAAAAATTTTCGAATTTTTCGACATGGGCGTCAATTTCGTGATATTTGAGGTCGCTGAAAACGATAATGGGGTCAAAATGAAAATCCAAGATGGCGGCTGCGAAAATTTTCTAATTTTTCGTCATGGGTGTCATTTTCGTGATATTTGAGGTCGCTGAAAACGATAGTGGGGTCAAAATGAAAATCCAAGATGGCGGCTGCGAAAATTTTTAAATTTTTCAACATGGGTGTCATTTTCGTGATATTTGAGGTCGCTGAAAACGATAGTGGGGTCAAAATGAAAATCCAAGATGGCGGCTGCGAAAATTTTTAAATTTTTCAACATGGGTGTCATTTTCGTGATATTTGAGGTCGCTGAAAACGATAGTGGGGCCAATTTGAAAATCCAAGATGGCGGCTGCGAAAATTTCCTAATTTTCGGTCATGGGTATCATTTTCGTGATATTTGAGGTCGCTGAAAACGATAGTTGGGGTCAAAATGAGAATCCAAGATGGCGGCTGCGAAAATTTCCTAATTTTTCGTCATGGGTGTCATTTTCGTGATATTTTAGGTCACTGAAAGCGATAGTGGGGTCAAAATGAAAATCCAAGATGGCGGCTGCGAAAATTTCGTAATTTTTCGTCATGGGTGTCATTTTCGTGATATTTGAGGTCGCTGAAAACGATAGTGGGGTCAAAATGAAAATCCAAGATGGCGGCTGCGAAAATTTTCAAATTTTTCGACATGGGTGTCATTTTCGTGATATTTGAGGTCGCTGCAAACGATAGTGGGGTCAAAATGAATGATAGTCATTCATTTTGACCCCACTATCGTTTTCAGCGATATAAAATATCACGAAAATGACACCCATGATGAAAAGTTAGGAAATTTTCGTAGCCGCTATCTTGGATTTTCATTTTGACCCCGCTATCGTTTTCAGCGACCTAAAATATCACGAAAATGACACCCATGACGAACAGTTAGGAAATTTTCGCAGCCGCCATCTTGGATTTTCATTTTGACCCCACTATCGTTTTCAGCGACCTAAAATATCACGAAAATGACACCCATGACGAAAAATTAGGAAATTTTCGCAGCCGCCATCTTGGATTTTCATTTTGACCCCACAATCGTTTTCTGCGACCTAAAATATCACGAAAATGACACCTGTGTCGAAAAATTTGATAATTTTCGCAGCCGCCATCTTGGATTTTCATTTTAGTGGGGTCCCACTATCGTTTTCAGCGACCTAAAATATCACGAAAATGACACCCATGACGAAAAATTAGGATATTCGCAGCCGCCATCTTGGATTTTCATTTTGACCTCACTATCGTTTTCAGCGACCTAAAATATCACGAAAATGACATCCATGACCGAAAATTAGGAAATTTTCGCAGCCGCCATCTTGGATTTTCATTTTGACCCCACTATCGTTTTCAGCGACCTAAAATATCACGAAAACGACACCCATGACGAAAAATTAGGAAATTTTCGCAGCCGCCATCTTGGATTTTCATTTTGACCCCACAATCGTTTTCTGCGACCTAAAATATCACGAAAATGACACCCATGACGAAAAATTTGGAAATTTTCACAGCCGCCATCTTGGATTTTCATTTTGACCCCGCTATCGTTTTCAGCGACCTAAAATATCACGAAAATGACACCCATGACGAAAAATTAGGAAATTTTCGCAGCCGCCATCTTGGATTTTCATTTTGACCCCACTATCGGTTTCAGCGACCTCAAATATCACGAAAATGACACCTGTGTCGAAAAATTTGATAATTTTCGCAGCCGCCATCTTGGATTTTCATTTTGACCCCACTATCGTTTTCAGCGACCTAAAATATCACGAAAATGACACCCATGACGAAAAATTAGGATATTCGCAGCCGCCATCTTGGATTTTCATTTTGACCTCACTATCGTTTTCAGCGACCTAAAATATCACGAAAATGACATCCATGACTGAAAATTAGGAAATTTTCGCAGCCGCCATCTTGGATTTTCATTTTGACCCCACTATCGTTTTCAGCGACCTAAAATATCACGAAAACGACACCCATGACGAAAAATTAGGAAATTTTTGCAGCCGCCATCTTGGATTTTCATTTTGACCCCACTATCGTTTTCAGCGACCTAAAATATCACGAAAATGACACCCATGACGAAAAATTAGGAAATTTACGCAGCCGCCATCTTGGATTTTCATTTTGACCCCACTATCGTTTTCAGCGACCTAAAATATCACGAAAATGACACCCATGACGAAAAGTTAGGAAATTTTCGCAGCCGCCATCTTGGATTTTCAGTTTGACCCCACTATCGTTTTCAGCGACCTAAAATAACACGAAAATGACACCCATGACGAAAAGTTAGGAAATTTTCGCAGCCGCCATCTTGGATTTTCATTTTGACCCCGCTATCGTTTTCAGCGACCTTAAATATCACGAAAATGACACCCATGACGAAAAAATTGGAAATTTTCACAGCCGCCATCTTGGATTTTCATTTTGACCCCGCTATCGTTTTCAGCGACCTAAAATATCACGAAAATGACACCCATGACGAAAAATTAGGAAATTTTCGCAGCCGCCATCTTGGATTTTCATTTTGACCCCACTATCGGTTTCAGCGACCTCAAATATCACGAAAATGACACCTGTGTCGAAAAATTTGATAATTTGCGCAGCCGCCATCTTGGATTTTCATTTTGACCCCACTATCGTTTTCAGCGACCTAAAATAACACGAAAATGACACCCATGACGAAAAGTTAGGAAATTTTCGCAGCCGCCATCTTGGATTTTCATTTTGACCCCCCTATCGTTTTCAGCGACCTTAAATATCACGAAAATGACACCCATGACGAAAAATTTGGAAATTTTCACAGCCGCCATCTTGGATTTTCATTTTGACCCCGCTATCGTTTTCAGCGACCTAAAATATCACGAAAATAACACCCATGACGAAAAATTTGGAAATTTTCGCAGCCGCCATCTTGGATTTTCATTTTGACCCCACTATCGTTTTCAGCGACCTAAAATATCACGAAAACGACACCCATGACGAAAAATTGGAAATTTTTGCAGCCGCCATCTTGGATGTTCATTTTGACCTTGAAATACAAAAAAAAATAAGAAGATACCTAATTAGAAAAAAAACTTGATTTAAAAAAAAAAAATCTTATTTATGTAGGTATACAGAAAAATACATTTGAGGGCCTACTTATTTTCTGAACATCCCTGCCCAACCCTTTGAAAGAATTCAGGCGTGATGTTATGAAGAAATCTCATTTCCTATCCGATATTCATTATAAAACCACCCGTACTAACTTTATTCTGTGGCACCTACCTATTTGAGATTTGAAAATAGTGAACCAAAAATTTGCGCGTCAGGCGGCTTTATAAGCTCCAGCGTAGGGTTCAAATTCAACTGTTTTACACACTTGATGCGATTGGTAAACATAGGCCGTGATAAAAATAAATACCAATAAAGCTTTTGCGCGCGTGACGTCTTTATTTACATAGGCATAGCGTTCAAATTCAACTGTTTTCAACACATGTTAATTTGTGCCGGTCGCAGCCGGTGACAGAAGTTAGCGGGGGTGGCGGGTTCGAAAAATTGGCACACGTCCGACCTCCATCACGTTCCGCTCGGGACTAAACGACACGGAGCGAGCGCAAAACACTTGACATTGGAATTAGTGATATAAATATTTTGATATTTCAAATTATGATAGCCGTTATAAATTACATTTTTTACGACCTTTATTATGGCATAAGTTTTATTGTTTAAAGCCTAATATAAATCAAATGAAATAAGATATAGATCATAATTTAGACTTGTCTTTGCGATTTAATTGGATGCAGTAAAGTGCAAGTAATCGTGTATCGGACGGCCGAAATTTGTAGATGGAAGTCTGAACTAAGTAATATATTTTTTTCAAAATTTAAATCCGTGTTATCTACGAATAAAACACTAAACAAAACGACGTTTTTACGGCTCTCACCGCCTTAAGTATTTATCATGGGGCGTTTGGTCGTGACTCATGGTCTTAGCATCCGAGGTCCTTCCATCCGAATTTTTGTCCTACTTTGTACCCACATACCATAGATTCTTTCATATATCAATATCAATCTGCCTAGCCTTTTCCCAACTATGTTGGGGTCGGCTTCTAGTCTAACCGGATGCAGCTGAATACCTGTATTTTATATGGAGCGACTGCCTATCTGACCTCCACAACCCAGTTACTGGGTAACACGACACTCCTTGGTTAGACTGGTTGTCAGACTTTCGGGCTTCTGACGACCCGTAACGACTGTCAAAGATCTACGAATAACAGCCGGGACCAACGGCTTAACGTGCTTTCCGAGGCACGGAGGAATCTCGGTATGTAAAGATGGTCACCCATACACTGACCAACCCCGGCAAGCGTAGCTTAACCTGACGGATCGACCCGTGCGGCAGTTATTACTTAGCCACGAGCTCCTCACCATTCTTTCATATATCAATGCTACATACATAATTAAGGTGTTGTGATTTGACGTGAACGTACGCACGGCTACAGATCAAGCTATACATTTCCATTATAAGCTGATCTCATTGTATAGGATTTCTTTACAATGAGAGGTCATTGTAAACTGGAAATGTATAGCTTGATGTGTAGCCGTGTGTACATGTTAGCATTACGCAAATTTAATTAATGCTTGGATTACTCCTAATCCCAAAGCTTTCCAAGACTTAGAAAAGCCGCAGAGGTTTTCGAGTTAAACCCTTGGAGACGTATTCTTGTAACGGAATTTTCTGGGAAATCTCATTAGTTTAGTTATATTTGTGCGATTAGATTGACTTTGAGTTAGATTCATGTTGAACTTTGAACTTTCATTTACTCGGAAAATTTCTGTAAGTAATTGATTCGTTTCTATTTCTTCTTGGTTTTTGCTTAAAATATCTTACAGATCGACTGGAAACGTTTCGGTTTTCTGAATCGCCGAAATCTAACCTGTATTTCCTACGTTAAAAAAACCGGGCAAGAGCGAGTCGGACTCGCGCACCGAGGGTTCCGTTCCGATTTCTGAAAAAGTGTGCTATTTAGAGACATCGTTTTATTTTTCCTGTAATCTTTACATAAACTTCTATCACATAGAATATTTTCAGATTTTTCTCTTTGCAAACTTCGGAGATAAGGGGGGGGAACGGTATTTTTTTTTACATTTTTCATCAAAAGTCGAACACTGTGCGGCCTAAAAAAAAAAATATGTTTGAGAATGTGCAAACAGCGCTCTTTCATATGATACCCCACATGACCTAGTAGCTCCACTTTGAATTTTTAAGACCGCCTTTCACCCCATGTTGCAAAAAATATACATATATTTCAGTTCTGTGCCTTCGGCTTGACCTTTCGGAGATTAGCTATCATTCCTACAGCACACAAAATTCACTTACCTACGTAGTTTCATCTATGAATGAGTGGAGCCGCAGCGACGCGGGTCGCAGGCGCGGTGGGGCGGCGGCGACGGGTTCCCGTCGCGCCGCGCTCTTCCCGCGTGTTCCTTAGTACGCTGTTATTCACCATACAGTGCGCACGATTTTCTTAAGAACCTACCTAACGTTGTTGTAACGTTCGTAAAAGTTTTTGTGTTATTACCTTGAGTGATAAGTGCATCATATCGCTGGACAGGGTAAGTTTATTTAATTTTTTAGTTTTGTCTATGAGAATTATGAGTGGCATGGACGTATTCATTTACGTAAGCCTAAATTGTGAAGGGGTATTCGTGCTTTACACTTACTCTGCCCATATAATGGTGTTATTTAGTCAATTATCTTGGATAAGAATGTGTTTTATTTAATAACAGCTGTATAGCAATGTTTGTGGCGAAACCGCTTTGTATTTTCAGGCTAAGTATTTTACTATTGCCTTTACTAGTCGCAGCCAATCAGCTCACTAGTGGCAGACATATCATAGCTCACACTGCCTACCCTTTCTGGCCGCAGCCATTCAGCTCGCCATCGGTAGTCGCATGACGCAAAGGCAGGCATACGGCTCATGAGCCGCAGCCGTACGGCTCGTGAGCCGCAGCCGTACGGCTCGTGAGCCGCAGCCGTACGGCTCGTGAGCCGCAGCCGTACGGCTCGTGAGCCGCAGCCGTACGGCTCGTGAGCCGCAGCCGTACGGCTCGTGAGCCGCAGCCGTACGGCTCGTGAGCCGCAGCCGTACGGCTCGTGAGCCGCAGCCGTTCGGCTCGGATGCCACAGCTGTTTAGCTGGAAAGTCCAGGCCAAAGTCTTTTCTTGCACCCGCATGCCTTAGAATGAAAGTAATATCTGAGTCTTATGGCAATAATTTTGCTTGCTTTAGATGGTTCAAGAGGCATCTTTCGTCTCGTTGGGTGAGCTGTTGGAAGAGACTGGTGAAACTGACAACGACAATGAAATCTTAGAGCGGCTGAAACTTTTAGCACAAGAGCTGTTGCCCATTGGCTGGACTGCTTGGACGGTGACTCGATCAACGAAGGAAGACGTGTTCGGAGAGACCGTTGACCCCCAGGTATTGAACAAATTGAGATTTGCCATACCAACAGACCAACTAGCTAGAGCGTTCGTTCCGGA
This sequence comes from Cosmia trapezina, assembly GCA_905163495.3. Classification (NCBI taxonomy): domain Eukaryota; kingdom Metazoa; phylum Arthropoda; class Insecta; order Lepidoptera; family Noctuidae; genus Cosmia; species Cosmia trapezina. Next base: position 3,673,427 of record LR991041.1, on the reverse strand, counting down.
GGCAACTCGTTTGTCTGAGAAAGGGTTTCGTGACCTCAAGCTAAAGATGCTCGATTGGGCGTTCACTAGAGCGTTGATAACCAGCCCACCTGCTATCTGTAATAAGATTAGGGGGTCAGCCGCCGCAACTGAATTATTCAACGAGGCAGTTAAACCTAGGCGTATGTCAAGGAAGGAAGCCGATCGAGCCTTATCACTGGAGGTGGATGAGGAGGCAACAAATATGAGGAAAAGACGAATATCCTCAGATCCAGAATCAAGTGATGCATGGGCAACTAGGTCAAAACGTTCGCGAATAGATAGTCTTGAACAACGGATGAATGATATGTTCTCAACCCTCATGGAGAAAATTGAGTCGCTGGCTCCAGTAAGGGACTTGAGGCATGAGAGCTCCTCTGAGGATTGCGCATCGTCTAATGAAGGAGATGACCTCCCCGCTCCGTCAAGATCTGAGTCACCCAGCGATTGGCATGCGCCACCGTTAGATTCTAATCTAGGTTTAGATTCTGCTCAACATAGCTGGCCAGAATTGGAGTTTCTCCCTGCGGTAAAGGAGGCAGAACCCGCGATTCCAGCACCGTCGAAACATGTTAAAGCAGAGGGCATCGCTTGTCAAAGGTTTGGGACAGATGCATGGAATCGCATACGGTATAAAGAGGTAGCTAAAAGATTGCAGGCATCACCTGTCTTTAGCACTTTAAAGATTAATGCTGAGTTGAGTGATCTTGGAATACAAACCTCAGGGCTCCTCACCAAGCAAGATGGAGTTCTTGGAACCATTGTCCATGGCCTCCTCTGCCAGAGAAAGGCGTTAGCCGAAGAACTTAAGAAGCTTGCAGCGAAATTCCCAGCGGCCGCGGCAGATTTAAAGACATTATTGTCAGAGGGTTCTGAGTTTAAGGCAACGTCAGACGATCTATTGCAGTTTGTTTGTGCACATCGGGCGGAAACGATCGATTTGAGACGGAAATCCTTCAAAACAAATAGTGATGCTCTTTCGTCTATGCTGCAGCAGATACCGCCATCAGAAACACACTTGTTTCAGGAGGATAAGCTTTCTCTTTTCATAAGAGACAATGGTGGTACGTCTCGCATTTTTCCTTCCCGTTTTGGGAAATTTCCGGAGAAAACGAAGCAGCTTTTTCAGCAGCCTCAAAAAAGCCGCCAACCACTCCCAAGTCGTACGCAGAAGGCCAAAAACCCCGCATGGCATTCCCGGCCATCTCAAACCGCAAACCAAAAGCGGAGGCAATCTGTTGGTAAGGCAAAGAGAGGCGATAAGAAGGAACAGCGGCAACAACGTCGTAAATATTGACGGAGAGTTCAGAGGGGGGCAGCTCAAGAATTACGAGCAGCAGTGGCGGTTACTGGGAGCCCCAGCGTCCGTCTTAAAGATAATAACAAACTATGCACTGCCCTTTGCAAGAAAACCCCCTTCTGTTCCTTTAAATCCAAAGATGATGTCAGACTTTTCGACAAGGCCCTCAAAACTAATGTTAAAAGAGATATCGACACTATTAAATCAAGGCGTAGTCGAAAGATCAACGGCCAAGACTGGATTTCTATCAAGGATGTTCTTAATACCCAAACAGAATGGCAAGGTACGGCAAATTTTCGACCTTCGGCGACTAAACCTTTTCTTGAGTTCAAGAAAGTTCCGTCTGGTAAATCAGAACTACGTTCCCAAATTCTTGAAGAGGAACGACTACATGGGAAAGATAGACATCTCTCAAGCATATTTCCACATCCCGATAAGAGAGAGTCATCGGCGTTATCTCGCTTTTACCTGCCAAAACCAACTTTACCAAATGACCTCGCTGCCTTTCGGTCTGTCAAGCGCTCCGTGGGCCTTTTCTCGAGTAAGCAAATGGATAGCAAGCATGCTAAGAGGCCGGGGCTTTCGTGTACTGGTATATCTCGACGACTTCTTATTTGCTCATCAAGACCCTCAAATACTAGAAGCACAGATGAAGCAGGCCATTTCGCTGCTCCAAAGCCTCGGTTGGGTACTAAATCTAGAAAAGTCGATAGTAAAAGCTACGCCAGATATAGAGTTCTTAGGCATAATGTGGAACACGGTTACAAACAGAAAGGTCTTACCGAAACAAAAACGCGATCAGTTGGCAAGAGATCTTCTACAAATAATAAATGGCCGTGGTTGGAATTGGAATCAAGGCACGTCGTTGATAGGCAGACTGGGATTCGCATCTTTAGTGACTCCGTTAGGGCGTCTATTTACAAGAAACCTGCAGAGGGCATCTCGTGCTCTCTCAGAGAAAAATCCCAAGAGGATGTTCTTGCTGCCAGGGGCGGCAATGAACGATTTACTCTGGTGGGTGGAAAACCTATCTCGACCGGGAAGAATTTTCATTCCCGAACCAAAACTATTTGTCACGACGGACGCTTCCAACATAGGTTGGGGAGTTCAGGTAGGGAATCACCACGTCTCACAGCAATGGGCCAAGGATCAACTAAATTGGCATATAAATCGAAAAGAGCTGTATGCAGTTTTAATGGCACTGGTCAAATTTCCAGATGTGTTAAAGGGACAGTCGGTTATGGTCCAGTCCGACAACCGTACAGTTGTGGCGTATATAAAAAATCAAGGTGGAACAAGATCATTGATACTGCTGGATTCGACAAGAGAATTGCTTCTCCTAGCCCACCGTCTGAAAATAGACCTGCTCCCCTTTTACATCCCAGGCCAGTACAACACATTAGCAGACTCGCTCTCTCGAGGAAAGGATCTCCCAGACTGGCATCTCAGCAACGAGATTACGACAGTCATATTTCAGAGAATGGGCACACCTCTTATAGATCTGTTTGCGACAAATCGGTCCAAAGTAGTCCCTCATTATGTATCAATAGATGCCAAAGACCATCAAGCGTTATTTGTGAACGCCTTCAGCAGGGTGTGGCAGTTCCAGTTGGCTTGGATTTTTCCACCTCCACCTCTTATTCCCAAGGTTCTACAGCACTTGGATCAAGCCTCGGGAACCTTTCTAATGGTTGTATGTACCACGATGGAAAAACGTGTTTTGGAGAGGAGACCTGAAGAGGAGGTCGGTTGGAGCACCGTTTCAAATTTGGAACCTGGACCGGCATTTGATAGATCTGTCGACCAATCAGCCCCCTCCGGGAATGAAAGGCCTATCTTTAGAGGTTTGGAGGGTACGGGGTGGAGTCAACTAACTACAGGACTTCAGTTGGAAGATATTGCTCTACTCCGATCCGCGTGGCGAGACTCAACGTGGAAAACCTACAGTTCATCATGGAAGCAGTGGACTTCGTGGTGTAAACAACAAGGGGCAAAACCTGACCGGCCTCGTCCACAGGAACTTGCTTCATACCTAAGTTTTTTATTCAGAATTAAAAAATTAGCATACGCAACCATTTTAGTACATAAGTCGGTAATAGTCACTCTATCGGATCCCGAGCAAGTTAAAAACTTATCTGCACATCCACTAGTTACATCAATGCTGAAGGCAATTAATTTACGGAAGCAGGCCTCCATGAGTCCTAAGTCCAAAATATGGAATATTCAAGACCTCTTAGCCTGGTTAGAGGCTCATCCACCTGATAGAGAGAGTATCTTTCAAGTATCGCGTCATGTGGCCTTGTTACTGTTGTTAGCTTCAGGAAGAAGAATTCATGATCTAACTCTTTTAAGTATTTCTGCAGAGAATTGTATTATTTCAGAGAAATCGGTAACATTTTGGCCAATGTTCGGCTCTAAAACAGATGGCACAAGAGGTCGCCAATCAGGATGGTTGTTACATAAATCAGATAACAGGACTTTTGATTTAGTAAGCTGGGTTAGGAGTCTTATTGAGGTCACGTCTGTCAGACGTAAATCTCAAGATGGCTTACTCAATCTCTTTATAACTACAAGAGGAAAGGTGAAAGCTGCTTCCAGGGCAGTAATTGCGGGGTGGCTAAAAACTACTTTCAATGATATAGGAGTCAATTGTACGCCGGGTTCAATTAGGTCGGCGGTTGCGTCATACGATTACGCAAGGGACACTCCTTTAGATGAGATTTTACAACGTGGGAATTGGAGGGGGTCAACAAACTTCTTCAAGCACTACTGCAAAGCAGTTGAGAAGCCTACGAGGCTTATTGAAAATAAGTTAAGTAGCTCTTTCGAAGCAGTTTAGTACATTCCTTATAATTATAGTTATTAGTGATTTGGCTGAAGACATTTATTATAACCTTCAATTTATCAGTCGATTGATGTAAAATGTGAGCAAGTGTAAAAGGATAATAAAGAACTGATTATTTCTGTATATCATGTTTCGATTATTTTGCTCCTGCTGAAAATATTAAATAAGCAAGAACTAAGGTCACAGTACGCTGGTCACTTGGAGCCGGCAGATTATAAACACTTCTCCGAAAGGTCAAGCCGAAGGCACAGAACTGAAATACTACCGTTTTCTACCCCGAAGGGAGGAAAACGATTATTTCAGGTCTTGCCGAGGCTTGACCTGAGCAATGCCTTGCCGACTCTTTCGGAAGCGGTACTAAGGAACACGCGGGAAGAGCGCGGCGCGACGGGAACCCGTCGCCGCCGCCCCACCGCGCCTGCGACCCGCGTCGCTGCGGCTCCACTCATTCATAGATGAAACTACGTAGGTAAGTGAATTTTGTGTGCTGTAGGAATGATAGCTAATCTCCGAAAGGTCAAGCCTCGGCAAGACCTGAAATAATCGTTTTCCTCCCTTCGGGGTAGAAAACGGTAGTATTTTTATTTCTTTCTTATTTGCAAAATAGTTGGGTAAACGTCATCTAAAACTGTTCCAAATTTCAAGTTGATAGCACTAGTAGTTCTTGAGATATCCAGCTGTGACAGACAGACAGACAGACAGACAGACAGACAGACTGAGTCACACCATAAGGGTTCCTTTTTTACCATTTTGGTACGGAACCCTAAAAATGGAATCTTCTTTTTTATGAATACCAGCTTCGTTCTATGCGTTTACAAGTCAACATTACAAAAGTACAAAAGTAGTTCAGAAAAAATCCTTAGCCTTTTCCCAACTATGTATGTTGGGGTTGGCTTCCAGCCTAACCGGATGCAGCTGAATACCAGTATTTGACATGGAGCGACTGCCAATCTGACCTACACAACTCTTGGTAAGACTGGTTGTCAGACTTTCGGGCTTCTGATGAACCGGAACGACTGACAAAGATCTACTAATGACAGCCGAGACCGACGGTTTAAAATGCTTTCTATCCACGGGCCAACCTCGGCAAGCGCAGCTTAACCTGATAGATCGACCCGTGCGACTGTTATTACTTAACCACAAGCTCCTTAAGAACGGCTACCCATCCAAAATTTAACCGCAGCAATCAATAAACCTTGACCACCAATTAAACGACAGTTAAGACGCCAAATGAACCAGTAAATTGAACTAAACCTACATTAACTTGATGCGAAAAATATCTGCGTCGAAATGGTCAATAAATTCGGGTCTAAATGCCCAAGTAGATACGCAGGGCAATAGAAAGGACTTGTTTGGGTTACGAGATAGGACAGTAAATGTAATATGTAGTTAAAACTTATGCCGACCGATAGGGTAGAGGTCGGTAATGGCCGAGGTTACATGACCAAAAACGTTATCCTTTTGTTTTCTGAATTGGATTGTACAGGCTGACAAAATGAGGGCTATCGCGTATGAATTCGCCGCTAGAGGCGCTAGTGTAGCGTGAGGTATCCGGAATGTCAAATGTCACTGTTGTTGGGTGGGCTACGCAGGTTTATTTCTAACTAGCTTCGCCCCGCGAATTGAATGACTATTTCATGAAATCATGACTGTATTGATGATGTTAATGATTATAATTGTGTAACTATATTTTATTACGGTCGAGAACCATATTTTTACCGACATAGGTACTCGTACAACCTGACACTGACCTGCAAATTGCAAAAAAAAACGTAAGAATATTTGAATTTCGCGGACTACCCTGGCGCTTCCCCCTTAAGTAAGCCTGTCCCGACAGCTGGCACGCAAGATTGATTAATCGGAATGGTCAATTGAACAAACCGCCTTCAGTAATTCAATACTAATGAAGACGGTGTGTTTACCATATTTACTGTATTGGCTCTCGTTTAGTTTAATAATTACTTTTGTACAGTCCGCGAGGCCTAAGCTGAGCTTTGCATTTGTGTGAGTGCACATAGATAGTGTAGGTGTGACGTCGGCCTAAAGCGCGACGCATCCTTTGCTTGATGGTGTATACTGCTTTTTGGCAATCGGCCTGAGGCGCGGTGCGTCCCTCGCGCGATGCAACTCCGCTTCTTTTGGTGACACTCACACAAATGCAAAGCTCAGCTTAGGCCTCGCGGACTGTAACACTAATTTGAATTTGGTCTAGTGGTCCCAAGCGCAACTTCTGAGCAATCATGGGGTCCTGCAGGGTAGTGAGGGTTTTCATGAAAATTTACGCCACCAGCTGGCGTCATTTTGACAAGAGGTCTTTCATTTCGACAATGAATATAAAATATATGACGTTCATCATTCGTTTCATACATTCGTTTATCATTCAGTCACGACTAAAGAAAATATAGGCGCTTTGACACTTTTGACAGTTGCCCGGGTCTGACGTCTCAGTGTTGACACCTAGTGAACGTCATTCCAGAAAACCCTCATTGCGTAACACACTTACAATGGCAACCCAACAACATTCATTGCGTCATTTACGTAGTTGAGCATACGAATTTTTCAAACATATGAAGCGATGGATTAGCAATTTCCTTCGAATTGTCATTGACAGCATATTATGCAATTGGGGTAGCGCTGGGTTCTAAGGTTTCCAGTTCGGGCAAAATGTTATTGTGTTTCTTCATCAAGAATTTCTCAGTAGCAACTTTGGAGTATGAATTTGTGTCTATGGCAAAAGGTGCCATGATGTTGCTCGTTATTAATGTGTCATGATACTCATGATTCATGAACTCATGATCCTAAATCTATATAATAATCCGAGTCATGGCTGATATCTATAACTGTTAGTATCTCATGCTTGTGGCTAAGTAATAACAGCCGCACGGGTCGATCGATCCGGTTAAGCTACGCTTGCCGTGGTTGGTCCGTGAATGGGTGACCATCTTATCGAGACTCCTCTGTGCCTCGGAAAGCACGTTAAACCATTGCTCCCGGCTGTCATTCGTGGATCTTTGACAGTCATTACGGGTCGTCGGAAGCCCGAAAGTCTGACAACCAGTCTTCAGTTCTCTACTAAGGGGTATCGCATTACTCAGTAACTGGGTTGTGGAGGTCAGAGAGGTAGTCGCTCCATGGAAAATATTGATTTTCAGCTGCATCCGGTTAGACTGGTCGTGTTTAGCAGTCCAAACAAAACAGCTTCTGATATCCCTTGAACTCAGTTGAATGTAGCAATTGTCGATGATGTGAGAAACATCAGAAATAGTTCAGAAGTACATCAAACTTCGGATGTTTTGAAATGTAACGTAATTGGGTAATCACGTTGTTACGACTTTCAAAATGTTTTACTACCGTCTACGCTCAGTCAGACAGACGGTCGCGAATTTACATTTGAAATCTTGTATTTGTGTCGCGGAATATTTGTATTGTCCGGAATATGTATCGGAAATCAACATACACTTGAACTCATTTTAAGTACAGTTAAAGGCTCTTTTTCTTGCGACTTTGGCTTGTCTACTCCTACTAGTCATGTACTTAATAATTAATTTCATTTAATGACTGACAACGATCAACTTAAAGCCATGAAATTTTGCGCAAGAGTTCTTTTTATTATAAAAGTGAGCACTAAGAGAGGATTTTTGTAAATTTATCATAAAGAGGGGTTCAATCATCATCTGTCGTTGTCCCATGTTACTTGGGGTGGGCGCAACACTTCTCTTTCCATTCCCCCCTGTCAACCGTCACGCTATCATTTACTCCCTTCTCTTTCATAACATTCCTCACAGAATCCATCTTTTCTATGGCCTTCCTTTCCCTGTCCATCCATCAACATTTATATTCATCACTCTTTAAGTCACATGCGTTTCCTTCCTCCCTAGCCAAACAATTTCCTACTTTTCTGTCACTGGCGCTACTTTCAAACTTCCCCTTATATACTCATCTACATTCTCATCTCCGCTGCATGAAATCTTTTTCATCCGCCTTCCTCATGGCCCAGCATTCTGATCCATACAGTACGACAGGCCTTATCACGGAATTCAAGGACTTGTAAATTTTCCCTTTTAAGTTGAGGAGCATCCGTGGGTCGCATGCTGTTCCTGTGACAGGCGTTCAATAAGGGAATGAAAATTTGTATGGAAGTTCGTTGTTTTTGCCGATGGGAATGCCCATCGTGCACCCGTATGTTACAATCTTCATCACCAAGAATTGACCTCCGTTCGACACCTCCTAAAATACAATATATGGATATAAGGACCACGTTCCAAATATATTGAGGTTTCTATTATATTACCCTACGTGGTACAATTCCCCAATAAATTCGGTCGATAAACTTTCCTTACTTTTCTTATTCGGATGGTAATAGTTTCTATTCGGGATGCTCCCTTTCCCCTGCACTCCATTTTTATAGCAGACAATTAATTCCTCTCTTGGTAACTTGTTTTGCGTCCTGTTATGCCGAAAACATCACGATTCATATACTATAGGTACATAATATTGTTGCAATACTTTCTAAAGACGACTGGTCAATAATATCTAGGTATGTAGTGAACTATGTTGTGGATTTGTGGTGTAACGGTGAGGAGGGCAGTGAGAGAATGCAGACAGACTTAGCTGCTACACTTAAAGATCCAGACTAAACAACGCAGGCAAATGTTAGTCTACTTCTGCGTACCTAGCAATTTCGAATTCGACTGGTCTAAGAGTACGATTATGCAGGTCGCCTCTTCAGCATCATGCTATTGGTTTTGTAAGTATCCTATCCTAAGTACTGCGTCTTACCTTGTAAATGCGTCTAAGTTCGTTTCTTCCAAAAGCCCTATCACAATGAGATTGCTGTATCTATTTTGACTTTGAATGATGCCGTACAAATTCGTTTTTTTGTAGGCTCCAGTTTGTGTAAATTGAAAAAACTAAATGCGAAGTCTGTTCCTTACATGAGTTACTATAAAGTAGATAGACATCCCGCTATTTTATTTAAATCGTCACTAAAAAGGAAGTTTATGCAATCTCTGAAATTATTCAGCCGAAATTCTAAAATTTACGATGCTCAGATTAGGTCCTTTGTCCCTATTAAAGATAACTTGAGTCCAGGACTAAAAAGGCCTGCTTTATTATTCTAGGCAGATTCCAAGCAAACTAGTTTGTTTGTTTTATCTTGGTTATCTCCAATAACGTTTATAAACTTTACGCTTATTGTTAAGTTTACTGCTTTATTCCAATTACGGTTCACGGACAGCTGAGCTGACTTGTTTTACAAATTATTATTTTATTTTGTTGTGCTTTGCGTCATGTTTACCGCAAATAAACGTATTTCTTTCTTTCTTTCTTTTCTTTTTCTGAGTAGCAGAAACCATTTAATTATATGAAGAAAAATAAGTGTGTGTGTCTTTTCTCCATCCACAAATGCTCTAACTAAAGAATATTAGTCATCTGCCAAATATTATGGAACAGTAAAAAAATAAAGCCGACCACCTGTTATATTAATAGAGCTGTAACTTTCTGAATGTGGTGATTATTTTGTCGTTTCCATAGGGAAATAATTCCAACCACATATGGCTGTCCACAGCTCTGTAAGAAATTATTTGGTACTAAAAATGGTGTCGAAATTATCGTAACATTTATATCTTTGACGCTAATTACATTTACTAATACGAACTCATCCAATATTTATTTTGCATATAAAATCTATTATTTATCTGACAAATTACGTTCATGTTACATAACTTATCTACTCCATCTTTCCTCATCAAGGCCATCCTTGCCGCCGTTAAAACATTAGTTTATTTCAACAAAACCACATTCCTTTAAGATATCGAAAGTTCATCTAAAACAGTACCTTTCCATTCCACAACAAGCGATTCACCAAATTAGGTAAGTCATTAGATTATCGCGCATATCTCGTCGCTTGGTGCCTCAACAGTTCGCGCCTTGAATAACTATGTGATGGTGATGTAGATAAATTGATTTGCGACGTCTGTCTGTTTTTCCTACTTCTTATATTGTGTTACTGCTTCTAGAGTTGTCACTTCAGCTTCTGTTCCTTTGATCCGTAAACTTGGAAGTATAAGATTTAAGTATCTTAAGGGTACCTCGTCAAATCTGCCAATCGCAGTCCAATGCTGGACATAGGCTCTCCCAGGCTGCGCCACAACATCCTGGCCTCCGCCTTCTGCATCCAGTCTGTCCTAGCCCCCTTTTTGTGGTTGTCTGTCCATCTAGCTGGGGGGCGCCCCACCCTATGCTTATTGCCGATACGCGGTCTTCTGCACTCGTCTGCTCCACCGGCCATCGGTACTTCAACGAACATGGCCATCCCACTGCCACTTGAACTTGCTTACTTAATGGCGGCTGTACACGCTCGTCTCGTGTCGTCTCATGCCTCTCGTCGCGAGTCTCTCGAGAGCGAAGAGGGACGCGAGACGCGACGAGGGCACCAAGTGCACACTCGTACTCGGCCTGTCTCGTGGTGTTTCGACGAGTGTGTACAGCCGCCATAAGGCTACCTTATGTTATCATTAGCCCGTGTATTTCGACAGAAGACTCTTTCACCATACTCAAATTAGGTCGTATTGAGTTCGCAATATATTTTTTCGTCTTATCTACCCATGTCACCAAGGACAGTAAAATTGCTTTTCTGGAAACATTGATTCCATAACATCGAAGCAAGTTGACCTCGATAAATGAAGATAGATTTCTCCCATGGGATTTAATTCCATCAGCAAAGTACGGATGTGAGATACACGTCTTCCAAACCTCCTGAGAATTCAATGCGTGAAGATTCTATGTATATCATGTTATTCTACGTTTAGTTTCGCATTAACCCCCTTACTTAATTGCTTAAGCAGTTAACTGATAGTAAATGTGATGCCCTCTTTATTAACTTGTGTTCATTCTAGGTTTATAGCTCTTAAAGTAGTTTCGACCTGGTTCACCTGGTTTACCAAAGACACATCGGGAAGGCGAATTTGAAAACAGAGATATTTGTCGGATTTATTTTCTCTTTTCGTATTTTATGGCCAATTATGGAAACTTTTTATTGTTTTCAAACACGTGATGTTTTAACCGAAAAGAAATGGTATCTTCGAATCTAGATTGTTCATATATTTCTTCGATAATGTAAGACGTTATTGGTATATTTTAGTCGTTTGATATATATCAAACATTTTTATGTTACTGAAGAACTTTTTTATTCTATGTTTTTAAACGCCTTTAGTAGTAAGCCCCGAATCGTTTGAGCTTTACAAAAATGTACTCATATTATAAGAAACTAGCTTTTGCCCGCGGCTTCGCCCGCATGGATGTCGGAAAATATCCCAAGGGAACCTGCTACCGGGAATTCCTTCCATATTCCTTGTCTACATTATAAAGAACCTCTGTGCAAAATTTCAGCTTTCTAGGTCCAACGGTTTGGGCTGGGCGTTGATGATTCAGTCAGTCAGTCAGTCAGGACTTCTCTTTTTATTTATATAGATAGAAGATAGATGATGGTGGCATGGTTCGAATTAAATTATCCCTTCGACCGGTACTCCTCTGTCCAGAAGCTTAGGCAAAAGGTGAAACCACAGGAACAGCTAGTTATAAAAAATAGAATTGCTTCATATGCCTTGCCCTCGATGTCAACTGTAGCGTTAAACTTAGCTGTATACACATTGTTACCCACGTTTGTTGTCGCGGGTGATAGATGGCGTCAGTATCGACCATCTCGGGACAAATTCTAGCTTAGAGTATATATGAGACAAGCGGTAAATAATGTCGAAGATCTGCACGCTAATGATGCTGTGCCTAAATATAATCATGCCCAAGCATGTTCCTCTGGTGTATTAGTAAAACTCGACGTCGCGGAAGCCACATAAAAAACAAGCACAAAGTACAGACGCCAGCACATCAAGCTACTACAATCTGTCAAATTTCTTTAAAAGTTTATCATCTTTATCGCTAAAGCATTAGGTTCAAGGTTGATTGGGAAAATTTGACAGTTTCGGGTGGCTTGACCTGCTGGCGTCTGTACATAAATATAACGGTAACGCTAGAATACATATTAAAGATACAGCGCAGGCACAAATTAAATGATAAAAAAAACTCGCGTCAGCCTTAAAAGCAAGAGTGAACAGGCATCTCCTGGGTACGCTCGTTCCATTGTACACTTCATCCATCGCTTTCCACCAGGCGGGGATCAGATTCAAGAGCAGGCCCATTTTGCAAAAAAAAAAAACCATTACTTACTGAAAAAATAAAATAAAATAATGTTTATTTATCTCCACAAATTACATTCATAAATATTTCTTAAAATACTAGATATATTAAGTTGACAGTATTTAGACAATTTTGTAATTTGTGGAAAATCTGGAGTCTAAACTAAACCTAGCCCAAAAAAAAAAATGGCTAAAGGGAACGTCTCAATCTTTGCTGAAAACATTTAATTTATTTAGAGCAATAAAGATTCTATTGCTCTGCCTTCTGCAGGATTAAAATAAAACAACTTTTAAATCGGTCCGTTTCTGGATAAAACGTCAATTGCTCCAGCGCTCTACAGCTTATCCATACTCTCATTCCCTCAATGTTTTTCCGTCGACATTGTGATAAATATTTTCCTAGTTTACTTGTAAGCCTGTGATTGGAATAAATCCGCTTTTCTCTGATGCCTTTATTTTTATTGCGATCCCTACCTTCAGCGTTTCGATTTGGGTTCCGCAATGTTCGGTTGACTTCGGGGACAATCGGATCCCTTCGGGTATTGGGACTTTCCAATACCTTTGATGCTGATTTCCGAAGTGGGTATCGGGAATAGGTTTAGTTTGCTACTTAAAACTTTGTCTGTCTGGTAATTTGATTTTGGGATGCTTTTGAGTGCTATTGGTTCATACTAATTCCTCTATCTCAATTTTCAAATCTGTGTCAAAAAACTGTTGTAATGAAGCAATTGAAAGATGGAAGGGAAGCGTTTCCCCTGCCGTGTGATAACAGTTAACACAGGCTAATACAGAACTGTTTTTTTTTCACGATTAAGATGTTGGTCCCAATGAGAAAGTTGTTCAGTATGATGGTCTGTACCACACCCTTAAGAGGCTACCGAGCGTGCAGTGGCGCCCTCATCGTTTGTTTGGTTATTTATTTTATTTTAGAATGAAAATGCAGAAAATAAGCACGTTAAGTTGTGCTCCACAAGACTATACGTTATTATTATTACAAATAGTAGTTTTACATTGTTAAGTTTTATTACAATCGTTAAAACGGAGCTTAGTGGCCACTATAAATAGTGGCCGTTTAAACGTTTTTTTTTTCTAAAATAAAATAAATAACCAAACAAACGATGAGGGCGCCACTGCGCGCTCGGTAGCCTCTTAATTTTCGTCACACCTTTCTGAGACACATTGTATAGAACTGCCTCTAAGCCGACGTAAAAAAATCGCAGCTATTTTTTTTCGCGCACTGCATTTTTAACGCTCTGCTTAGCGCCGGGAGTTGAAAATCCAACAGTGTGTTTTTTGTCGCGCTGGGATGCACTCTGTTGTTGTTAGGTTGGATTTTCGAAGCTCGGCTCAACACCGAGAGTTGAAAATCCAGTGCGCGATAAAATCCCGCCGCGATTATTTCACGTCCGTGCGACCGTCGGCTGACAGCGTAATTAAATCTTCATTTTAAAGTTTGTTTATTAGATCAAGCAACTACTAAGAACTTTGCCTCCGATCTTCAAAAAAGCGCCGTTTACACGGGGCAAGTTTCTGGAACGTTCAAGAGCAATAATTGCATGCCATAAAGCACGTTCAAGTTTTTTGACATTCAAGAACTGCATGAAGTGTTTACACGCGTGCGATTCCATAAAATGGCATGTACACTAATTGAATGCAAGTTTTGCCATTCAATAAAATCGCATGCGACTTACACCAGGCAATAAAATTGACAGGCGATTGTTGCATGCAAGTTTTGCCGAGACATGATATTTCATTAAATTTTATTGAACGCTTCTCAAGATATTTTTCAAGTTGTTCTTGATTTGATTTCTTGCCTCAAAATAGCAACAACGATTACCACACCCTCACTTACCGCACTCATATTTCAATGACAGCACAAATGTCAGATCATGCCAGAATTGAATGCGATTTTATTGTACGAGCAATTATTGTATGTACTGTGCGATTTTCTTGTACATGCTTATATGTACCAGTTTTCAAAGTTGCCCGTATCGTGCAACAATATTGTACGTGTAGTTTAGACGGTGCCAGATATTTGCCTTTCAATTTTATGGTATGCCACAGGCAATAAAATGGCGCCGTGTAAATGGAGCTTAAGTTTGGTAATCTTTTTACGTATCTTAGTGGATTGTCGAGTAAGAATCTGTGTTTGATGCCTGACTTTACTTGACAAAGTTGTGCGTCAAGAGTCTTGGCAAAGTATTAATATCTAGAAGTCTGACACCTCAAGATATTATTATTGGATTGATGGATTGATTGGATATCGAATGGCGAATACTTTTTATTTAAGTTCATAAAACTAACACAAACATGTAGATCAGCTGTTACCAGGCCTCTGTACCTACTTCAAAGATGTTCTTTAAAGTATCATTATCATCTGCCTAGCCTTTTCCCAACTATGTTGGAGTCGGCTACGAGTCTAACCGGATGCAGCTGAATACCAGTATTTTATATGAAGCGACTGCCTATCTGACCTACACAACCCAGTTACTGGGTAATACGATATCCCTTGGTAAGACTGGTTGTCAGACTTTCGGGCTTCTGACGACCCGTAACGACTGTCAAAGATGCAAGAATGACAGTCCGGGACAAACCGCTTAACGTGCTTTCCGAGGCACGGAGTAGTCTTGGTTTGTAAAGATAGCCACCCATCCACGGACCAACCGCGGCAAGCGTAGCTTAACCTGATCGATCGACCCGTGCGGCTGTTATTACCTAGCCACAGACCCAGTGGTCTCGAACGTCATAGAGCGAGATCGGTACAGTTGCCGGTAAAATCGGTATATTTGTACCAAAAATCGGTATTTGAGAAAAAAATACAATATTCAATCAAATTCGTTTATTGAAAAAAATATTTCGGTATAACAGAGCCCATGTAGGCAGAAATACCGAAAAATCGGTAGGTTCGAGACCACTGTAACAGACCCCTCATTATATGTAACATCCCTCAAATATCACTTTGAATTTTAGGCTATAATGTTTTTTATAGTATGAAGTTACACATGGTAGGTATAGCTTGCTTGTTAATAGTTTTACTAAGAAAAAGGATATCTAGCCTTATCCTAAAGGATATCTAGCCTTATCCTAAACAAGAATTAAGTGTAAGTTATTGACACGTTACATAAAATTAAATACTTTCCTCATTATTTGTATGCAAATTAAATAGTTCAAGGAATTACAGTCACTGTATTGTTTTAAAGTTTATAGTGACCGTGCCGCCGAACATAACCAAAACTATTCTGATATTTGGTTAACCAGCATTACGCATCAAACCTCCATTCTAATGTCCATACAAAGCGCGCTGTTGGATTTTCAGCTTTTGGCGCTAAGCCGAGCGTTGAAAATCCAATAGCGCACTTTGTAAGTATTTCAATTATGTGTCTTCTATAAGTACTCCATTTACAATAACATATTTAAACAAACCTTTTTTACAGTCCGTTCAACCGATTTTGACTTCTATTGCGTTGCCGGCATGAGAAATGGCAGCTGCAGTAAACAGTTGGTATTGTAACCACTTTTTTGCCTTTAATGCCATCCTTAAGCCTACGGAATTGAAGTCCAAATCGGTTGAACGGACTGTAAAAATGTTTGTTTAAATGTCTAATCTTATTGTAAATGGAGTACTTACCTATATAAATGAAAACGGGGGCATAGGTACCATGGGAGAAACGAACATCTGAACACCGTGAAAAAAAAATCCAGTGCACACGATGACCACATCTGTTAGCAAGCGTTATTATAGCGCTTGCGCTGCTAGGAAGAATAGTCCCTACGGGGCCTACGGTGTATAGATGTTCGTTTCTCCGATAGTACAGTTTATTCGGCGACTAAATTTCTATCCTAGGCTCCATCTGAAGATTTTCTGGACTCTTTTCTGGATCCCAGAGGTTACCCCAGCACTCTAATTGCGCAACACACTAACAATAAGAATCTGATTTTGAAGCTTATTGCTAATCCACTGCTTCCAATGTTTGAAAAAATTGTCTGCTCGACAACGTAAATAACGCAATGTATGTTGTTGAACTGTCAAAATTGAACCCATTCCTACTTACCCACCGTTATGGTCACCTCTTTTATCTGTTCTGTGGTTATGTCAGTGTGCAATCTGAAAAGATATTCAATACTATCTACCATTCCAAGCAAATGAAAGAGTCCTTCAAATTGAAATCTCTGATCACAGGACCACATAACATCTATTAATACGAAAATAGGATTCAATAATACTGTTTTATTTCTTGAAGCGTAAAATTCCCTCATTTTATGCTCGCTTACATGATAACCGGTACTAAAGTGTTTAAGTACCAGTAAACGTTTGACAAATATTATTACATGTTGTAAATTATTATTGGGGTAGGTAATTTTTTCGTGTATACAGGGTGACAAGGAAACTTGACGTATTCCTTGAGGTTATTAGCAACAAATTAAGTCCTGTTAACTAAGGGTCAAAAGTAGATAGTTACCGAGCTGAAATTTTCTGACCTGTTACCAAAAACAATTAATTAAGAAAAAAACTTCTTCACTCTAAACATTTAATTCATACTTTTCTGAAAGCTGAAAAATGAGTGATCATTAAAAAAAAAGGCTTGCTCAAAACTTACATAATCCCGAAATCTCGAAAATCAGAGAACCGAAACATCTCGGTACCTAACTATTCAGTTTTGACCCCTTAATTGGACTTAATTTGTATAACCCCTTTTAATGAATATGTCGAGTTTCCCTGTCACACCTGTATACATGGTGGTATTGAAAAGAATATGCTTATAGCTGGTTTGGTTATGTTGAGAGTATGAATGAAAGGCGACTAACAAAAGGTATTTACAAGGCAGATGTGAGTGGAAACGCCACCGGGAGGGGGACGCTCTAGGAAGACATTTATAGTGACCTTATTGGGTGATGTTCTTCAGAAAGGTCAGGGTCGTAGTACTCGCAACCGGAGTGTGTGTATGACCACATGTATGAACGTAAACGAGGCAAAAGGGGTTTTTTTATTTTATTTTTTTATTTTTTTTATCCTTGGACATTTCACACAACGCTATCTAGTCCCAAGCTAAGCAACCTAATGCTTGTGTTATGGTAACGAGATGACTGATAAACTACTTATGTACATTTTTTTTTTCGTAAATACATACAATATTATAGATAGAAAAACACCCAGACTCGGAACAAATACTTGTAGGTCGTACAAATATTTGTTCCGTGCGGGAATCGAACCCGCGACATGCTGCGCAGCAGTCAATCGCTCAACCACTGCGCCAACCGTGTCGTCGTAATGTCGTCGGGTATGTAAGGATCGTAGCAGGTGGCGTTCTGTAGTTTCTGCCTACCCCCATTGGAAGAAGCCGTGAGTTTATCATGTTTGTGTAAGTATATACAAGGTGGAGTCGACAGAAAAATTCAATCTAATATATCCAATAGTTCAGTCACTATAGCTAATCGGCTGATTGGCAAAACCCATACTCGGCCCATCCCTACTATTAGTTTTTGTTTGAAAAAAAAAACACTTTTTTAATTTCGATGCTAGGATAAATTTTATAGGTTCAAAACTAGGTTCCTCTAGTTCCAAAATACTCTTATGCATTAGTATTGCCAGTGTTTTCATGGCTCTGTCGCAAAATGACCACTTCTCAAAATGACTACTGGTAGCAAAATGTCCCTTTCGCAGAATGTCCCTTTCGCAAAATGTCCCTTTCGCAAAATGTCCCTTTAGCAAAATGTCCCTTTCGCAGAATGTCCCTTTCGCAAAATGTTATTGTCGAATTAAAGTCTTCACATTGTAGATTGACTTTGTAGAAACAAGTTTTAGGTACCTACAGATGACAGCTGACAGTCTGTGAAGATCCTGGTAACCTTCAAATTTATGAGTAGGTACGAGTTATCTCACCACTTGAGGAAATTAGGCATTGAGAATGACTCGCTCGTTTAACAAAGCATTTCTAACAGTAGATTCAAGTCATCTTATCTATACGAGAAAGGACAAAAAAGAGGACTGACATTCTGGAAAGTCACGGAGTGGTAAAAACGTTCTTTAGTTGTCCAACAAACAGACCGAGTCCTATCAAAACGCTAGTCACCCTATTTCTGCCCGCCCGCGGTCGCGGTTGTTCGAAAGATATACCGTGGCCCTGGCACTGGCAACTGAAGGAACACGGGTGGGTTTTAGCCAGTAAAAGTCTGGCACGCCCTCCCTCTCCGCCCAGAGCGGGAGAAGTCATTTGATGATTTCCCATCCACAAGAAAAAAAGTCACCCTATATCTGACTAGCCTTTAGCCAACTATGTTGGGATTGGCTGCCAATCTAACCTGATTGAGCTGAATACAGTATTTTACATGGAGCGACTACCTATCTGACCTCCACAACTCAGTTACTGGGTAACACGATACACCTTGGTAAGACTGTCAGACTTTCAGGCTTCTTGACTACCCGTAACGACTGTCCTACAAATGACAGCCGGGACCAATAGCTTTACGTGCTTTCCGAGGCACGGAGGAGTCTCGGTATGTAATGGATAGTCACCTATCCACGAACCGACCACCGAGTAGCTTAACCTTCGATCGACTACTTAGCTACGAGCCTACGGAGTCACCCTGCGGTGTACGCACGGCTACAGATCAAGTATAAGCTGGATAATATATCCAGTATAAGCTGGTCTCGCATTGTATAGGATTTTCCTTACAATGAGAGGTCAGTGTAAACTGGAAATGTATAGCTTGATGTGTAGCCGTGTGTACAAATAAAACATGGCCGCGTGGCGTTTACGAGCCAACTTCGTTTGTCCGCCAATTTCCGATGAAAGAACACTTGTATTACGGTGCCATATTCAAGGACGTGTTCCTCGTTTCTGCAAACCTTGGTATACAGCGTGTTTCAAAAATGTGTGGTCGTATTTAAGGGTGTGATGAGGAGCTCGTGGCTAAGTAATAACAGCCGCACGGGTCGATTCATCAGGTTAAGCTACGCTTGCTTGGGTTTTTCCGTGGATGTGTGATCTTCTTTACATACCGAGACTTCTCCGTGCCTCGGAAAGCACGTTAAGCCGTTGGTCCCGGCTGTCATTCGTGGATCTTTGACAGTCGTTACGAGTCGTCAGAAGCCCGAAAGCCTGAAGTCTTACCAAGGGCTGTGCAGGCAAGTGGCTCCATGTAAAATACTGGTATTCAGCTGCATCCGGTTAGAGTGGAAGTCGACCCCAACATAGTCGGAAAGGCTAGGCAGATATTTAAGGGTGTGGTACAGACCAGCCAATTGAACATCTTTCTCCATTGGCAGCAGCGTAATCGCAAAAAAAATCAACTGTCACATACAAAACTTCAATACTCGACCCAAATGTATGGAACGGCTGATTATTTTTTCGCGATTACGATGTTGGTGCCATGGAGAAAGTTGTTCAGTTTGATGGTCTGTACTACAGCCTTAAATAAAACCACACATTTTTTATACACGCTGTATAGGTCCTAAGTACTCCAAGGTACGGGAAATAAAGATTGAGCTCAGAAAATATCGGGTTTCGCGGTCCTCGTGTTACAAATGAGGTTCCGGGAAATGAATGTCGAAGACTGTTAGTACCTTCAGATTGTAATAAGACTGAACGCTGTTAAAACATAGGTACATAGAGTATTATTTATACTCTTTCTTCTTAGAATATCGGTGGGTGAAAATATGGAGCCGGCTTGATTGAAATTAATTTGTAACAAAAAAATTTTAATTGAATTTCCTGTTCCTTTGATATGCTCAGCATTTGTTTGAAGGAGAAACATTTGGTGATTTTTAAGAGCTTTGAGAAAATAATTTCCTTAAGGGGACTACAGTACCTAATGCGCACTCATTGTCGGACTGCATAGAAAAGAAAGAGCACACACACACACACAGTACACAGCGCTAGCGCTGGTAATTTATTGCAAAATATGAAGCAAATATTTATTTACTAAAAATAAATTGATTGCATTAAAAAAATCAGGAATGATTGCATGTATTTTAGTATGGTTTTTAATTATTAAAAGAAAATTTTAGAGGTATCTTCGTGATTTTTTTCTATCGTATCAATTTAGTTGTATTATGTTTTCAACACACTGTCTAACTATTAGTATATTTTTCTGTTTTTGATTACGCAGTAGATCATATACTTTTGGGCATTATAATATTAGTTTAGTTGTGTTTAGGTCCTGTAGTCCCCTTAAAGTAAATAATAAGGTGGACCGATGACCTATGTCGAAAAGTGGACGTCTTCGGCTGAAATGATAATAAAATAAGAAATTGTCTCACAAAATAAAAATATTTAATTCGGCTTATCTGTCCCAACACTAAAGTACCAAAAAATGCGCGACAGCCGAGGCATTAGCCATTATCTTCAATGTTAGTGTCAATTCCACTCAATTGACACTAAAATTGCCGATATCGATACTTACTCGCTTCAATAAAACATCCTTCGAGAAATTACAATGAAAGCTTTCTTACTAAAACAACAAAAGCAATTGAAATAAACAGACCGATTGAAACTGCTGCGGAGAAAGTAATAATAATATTGAGCTATAGAAAACTGAACGAGAAAATTGTTCCCAAATAAAAACCTAATGATATAATTATTTTTTCTTGTTGTTTGTCGGCCTAAACTATACCCTGGAAGTATGGATCAAATCGAATAGGGGCGTGGGCAAGGTCATTTCCAAACTTTTTAACCCTGTGATTTTTTTTTAAATCGCTCCAAAATTGAGTAAAATTTTTGATAGGACGAACCCTTTGCAGTAAATGTTTTTTTCTTATTGAACACATGTTTTATAGCTGCGTAAAAGTATTACCACAAGAAAGGCCCACTCTTCTACAACGTCCTGAAAAAAAATCGATAGCCCCATATTTTTTTAAAATGTTTTTCCTTTGAGCACTATGCGAAGTGATGGAAAAAACAAAAATTGGTCATAACTTTTGAACCGTAAAAAATTGCACCGACATTCTCAGGGTTAAAAAGTTTGGAAATGACCTTGCCCACGTCCCTATACGATTTGATCCATACTTCCAGGGACACCCTGTATATAAAAATGACTTAATCGTCATCATTTTCCTGTCCTTGTCCCCATGCTACTTGGGAAGAAGAAAACGTGTTGCGCCTACCCCGCAACACGTTTTCTTCTTTCACTCTCCCCTGTCAACAGTCACGCTATCATTCCCTTCTCTTTCATATAATTCCTAACACAATCCAACCATCTTTTCTTTTCCCCGACGACAACAAAAGTTTAGTACAGATCGGTTGTAAAATACGACCTGTAGAGGAGGAGGAGGTAGCAACAAACTGACAGATAAAAGAAAATTTTGCCAGACTTGAATCAGACATTTCGCTCGCTCGGTCAAAAAATTGTTATCGCCTATTAAATGAATGCATGAAATGCACCGACCCCATCGAGGTTTGACCAGACTCGACTAATCTAATGAACCCAAAGTTTTACACTAGGCCCTGGAACATCATGTTACATGGTGCAACAGAGACCATTGCATATCAAGGAGTAGATCGCGGGACGCGCTAATGGTAGGGAAGACATGCTCTTGGATATGGAATGGTTTTTAGGCCGTACCGGATATGCATCCTAGTGTAGGCAATTGTGGACAGACGGGTGATATTTATCTATGGATGGTTATCTTTTAACGACGTCACCGTCAGTTTAGTTCAGGGGGTCTACTCCCTATGTCCGTCCATTCGTCCGTCTCACATAACGATCCATCAAAACAAGTGTAAAAGTTAAATTTTTCGGACGGCCAAAAACACATCGCGGGTCAGACAACTGTCAAATCGTGTTGTCATTCATACTTCGTTCGGGCCCCGAACCAATCATCCATCGTGATACGGAGTTGGAAACGCCCGCAACGAAGGCCGAAACTACGGGCTTCTTACTTAGGGAGTAGACCCCCAGGTCCAGTTTCACCGCTGAATCTTTTGGCGGAATGAAACTGCTTTCTCGACTCTTTTCTATATCACTGTTATGCTGTGTTACACGTTGTTGTTTTCAAAGTCTTCGCCTGAGGCATCGCTTTATCGACTAGGTATCACCATTTAAATGTGAATGTTATAGACTCATTAACAGTTATTATCAACCCAATGACAAGTCGCACAGTTGCAGCATTGCTTCACATAATCCAATCGCGTGTAGAAAAACTAGGTTAGTCAATAAATACATTTGAATTGTAAATAGCTATTTGTATCTAATTGGTGAGGGACGCGGTCTCCTTGCAATTGATATCAATTAGAAATAATTAATTAATAGTTCCGACCATCGACCCCCTTTGGTGTCGTTTGTCTAATAAATCTAAAGGGGTTAAGTTTGACTAGGTTGGCATTTGGTTATGCTTGTGCAAACATTTGTTTTATGATTGTATTTGATTCAGAACATACATATTAGCCCTTGATTAGTACATATGGCACACGACACTTGACAGACTTTGGGATAAGTGCTTTTGACTAACGCCCTTCGGTTAGATAGTGAAGTTTTGGGAGACTGGTCCATAGATGCTTGATGTCCCAAGTGGGGACTTTTTTGATATGCTCCAAAATCCCGTTTGACTGCAGTATCTTTGCAATTACTTGTGTGGCTTCTTTATAGTTATTTATCTCGAATCTGGAGACTTCTTTATGTAGTCATTTCTCCAACTTCTTGTCTAAAACATTCATTAGAAGAAGTGTATAAGAGTAGTAGTTCTCTTCCAGCGAATAGTATAATCATGTGTACCTATGCGTAGGTACTGGTGCAGTAACTTAGCGCTTTCTACGGACCCATCAACACGACACGCTGAATTAAAGACTAACTTAACTTATTTATGAGCAGTTTATATGCTTAGTCCTCGCTCGCCCAGCGGAAAAACCGAGTGAAAAGACAATTTCATTAAATTGATGGAGTTGGTGAGTTAAAATTACATATGTATGTAGTTTTAATTGAATGTCTTTTATATAGCCGCCCCTTACTCGTGCTCGTAAAGTTTACCCTACGGTATGGTAGCGACATCTAGGCGTAGGTTGTATGAAACGCAGGCACGTGTGTGATGGAGGAAGCTTTAATGTGGTCAACGTGGCGATGAATGATAAACGTTTCTTGCCCGTTCTTCTCCATAGGAATCTTCTACGGTTTGGAATGGTCAGCTAGCTTCATCCTTCTGAAAGACCTAAAATGAAGTGAAAGAATTTTCGGAATCGGATCAGCAATTCCAAAGATTACCCCCTACATACAAACTCACAAATACCTCTCTATTATTAAAAGTAAAAGGCTCAACAATAGTCACCCGCAATCTGGAATCGGTCACACAAATCATCTCTTCCAATTATAGCGCTCGGGAAAAACCAACATCTTGCTGGCTTCAGATAAAAAAATCCCGGATTAACTTAAATCCTGAGCTGAGACCTAGGTTTGACTTCTAGTTCGAAAAAGGCAGATTAGACTTCGTTAGAAAAAGTTTTATCTCCGACTCTGAGTCTAAAAAAAGATAGGTCAACCGTTGTCGCCCGCTCTTCTAGTATCATGAAAAACAGATATAAAAGTAGATAATTTAAACGAAGCCTTATCGAATAGTGTGATAATATCAAAGGCCGAAATTGTCCTTTTAAAAGGTTCGTAGAAGCCGTGCCCTTTTATTTGTCTGAGTAGAAATAACGATGAATTTATTGCTAACTGTGTATACTCGATTTTGGTCCTTTGATCATTAATATAGTCGCCATACAAATCTTGCAGTTGTTTTGGTGGTTAAAAAATCTTAGAATACCATTGCCTTCAACTTAGCCTTAAAAAATTGTTTACGAAGTCTTGCGTATATCTGAGAATTGCATTCGAGATGAGCACATAAAATAATATCTATTGCTATTCAGCCAACCTTTAATGCCTTACGGAATCTTTCACGATTGTGACGTCCATGATATTTTGCATAATAGTATAGAGGTATGAGGAACAGGGTGTAAAGTTCACCCATCCTCCATAGAAAAGGGAGGATCCTCCGAACAGTCGGGTGTTGTCTGGTGGGCTACTGCTCGACGGTTGATGTCAGGATGTTGTATTGTATGCCAGTCGCGCGGAAAACTCTGCTTGCGCGATGCAGGATTTGTGTGACGTCAGGTCTTTTGATGCGTAGTTCGCATGTGGCGTTGTAGATGTCGCCACAATAATATCACGCCTGTTTCCCGAAGGGTTGGGCCTCTGTACCTATTAGTCCACCCACAGTTCAGGTATGAATAATTTGATTCTTCTAAACGAAATACCGCGAAATTGTTCTAAAAGGTTCCAAGAATCTGCGCCGACCTTCGATAGTACAAATAAAAGTGTCACCGAAAAAAGAAAAGAAAGCCTTGTGTACTTTGGTCCTTTCGTGCCAATTCTCATACAAGTCTATAATAAAATCGTAATGAAGCCGTGTTTGTTCATTCAATATTTATTAAAGAAACAATTACTTGGCAATATTCGCAGGATACGATCGCCGAAAGCAATCTCGTCTCTTTATCGGGCTGTAAATGGAAATGTACTCAGTATTCTCATCTGGGAATATTAGGACAAATGTGCAGATGCTGGTCATGTAGCGTCCATTTTCTTTTTTCGTGAGGTGACGATTATTATCCGACTAGCTTTTGTCCGCGACCATTTTTATAGAACTCCCACCGCGTCGCATCGCTTCCCCGTCCGTGCTATTACTTCGTTTTCAGTTCTTTCTGACTTATTTTCTTTTTTCTCGGCTCCTAAAGGTCGTAGCGTGATGTTAAACAGCCAATAACCTTCCTCAAGAATTGGGCTATCAAATGCAAAAAGAATTTTTAAATCCGTCTGTTACTCTGGTAGTAATCTTTGGAAGATTAGCGCGTTAGTATGTCCTAAGTAAGTGGAATATATCTGTCGAGTCAGGATAACGTAGCTAGTGCCTTACAATGCGTTTCAACTAAGAATAGGAATGACCTTGCGCCATATTGTGAAGATTTAGCAAAACAGCACCTCGTTAACACATTTGCAAAGTCAGTGACATACATATTTTAACAAAATCAAATTCCAAAAACAGAACTAAAATGGATAAGGATTACAAGGACTACAAAACTTTGCAAGCCTTAGATTTCTGGCTTCAGTTGACAGTTAGAAGTAATTGACGTTCCTATTCCTAGTTGAATCGCATTGTATTTAAATGAAGTATGGCTAATTGAGTAGGAGGAACGTCAACCAACACAAATAAACGGTGGGAATTCCTTTATTTACCACCAGCTTTTGCCAGCGAGCGTATCGTAAAAGTATCCGATGTAATACATCAGATCAATGCATCGGATACTTTTAATACCGGAAGTAGGTTCCCGTGAGATATTTTCTCCAGGGTATAAACTATCTATGTGCTATTTTTCATGACAAACATCCAAACTTTCACATTTATAATATTTGTAGGGTACAGTTATTTAAATCACGACAGCGGGTGAGCCATACTTGTAGATGTAATGTGTATAGACACGCGCTCTTGTGTACGTACCTGCAGGTATTGCGCTCCCGAGCTTACGCACAAAAGACAATGTGCATGTAACATTTACACATACAAGTATGGCTCGCCCGCTTTCGTGAGATAAAACAACTATAGTAGGATATTATAAGTAGAATCTCTATGGATTTCCTATAATATTATATGGTATTAAGGAAGATAATCCTACAACAGATGAGCTCAGTACGAACTGTGTGTAACCGATGGCGCCCCTAGCTATGGTTTATTATTTCGCGTTTCTTCCGGAGACAGAACGGACCGTAAGTTATACGTCGCTCGTAAAACAATGTCTGGTCTTTCTGTGGGCGTTTCGACGAGATTACTTTTTGTTAGAAGAAATATTGCTTACAGAAGGTACGAGTGTAATTTCGTGAACTACAAAGGGAAAAGCATGAGACCAGAATACCAGACTTTACTCATAACTCACCCAATTAGTGTAATGGGTGCAACAATTTATTTAGTGGAAAATGTGGAAATAATAGCACAATTATTCATGGCTCAAGATGACACTAAGAAGGCACAAACGTACCATTTTCGTTCCCTTCTGACTGAAAATGTATTCCAATTTCTTAATCCGCCTCAGTTTGCTCTCGCCATAACTCACCCACTTAGGTACTATAATGGGTGCATCGATTTATTTAGTGGAAAATGTGGAAACATTAGCATAATTCTTGCCACTTGAAGGTACAAACGTACCATTTTCATTCACTTCTGACTTGCCTTGCACGAACCTTGAAAGCATAGGATTATTAGTTACGAAGTTACAAACCAAGTCGGATGAGATAATCACAATCTTCGCCAAAATGTATTCCAATTTCGCCGCTTCAGTTTGCTCTCGCCATAACTCACCCACTTGGTGGATATAATGGATTTATTTAGTGGAAAGTGTGGGTAGAAATATCAGTACAATTCCTGCCTCAAGCTGCCACCGAGAATGTAGGAAATATAAACGTACAGAAGCACTTCTGAAGCAAGGTACTTGCTTGCACAGGATTATGACTTGCCAAGCTACAGCCACTATCCGGATGAGACAATCACAATCTTCGCCAAAATATATTCGTATTTCTTAACCGGACACAATTCCTTTTAACGGCTCGTAGGCCTTCAGCTCCCAACGTCAGCCACCCCCATAAAGCTCGTTCAGCAAAGTATTACTTTAGTTGTTAGTGTTACCCTTCCCCCATGTCCCCCATAGTTGTTACTTTGCCAACATTCTGCATTATGTATGTTTCGTTATTTCTTTTTGCAACTTTAGATAGTTTCGCTGATACCGGGTGCTGACGGTCCCTCCCATTATTTTCTTGTTATTTGTACGCTGCATCTATTTCAAGAATTTTTTCCTTCTTTTTTTTTTTGTTATGAAAATATTCTAACGAATCATCGTTAGAATGTTTGATGGATGTCAGCGCCAAAGTCCAAATTCGATGATGTTTATACCTATCTTTAGTAATTAATAAAATGTGTTAGTCAAGTAATTAAAGTTCATTAAATTATTTTTTTTAAATGTGGTCCGCGGTTTTGATGAAATTTATATTGTTTGGAATTGTGATGCAAACTTAAAACTAGGAACGTCTGCGTCATCGGCTTGAGTACTTAGCTGACGTTTGTACGGACGTAAAAATATCGCGGTGGGATTTTATCGCGCACTGGATTTTGAACTCTCGGTGTTCGAGCCGTGCATTGAGAATCCAACAGAGTGCATTCGAGCGCGTCGAAAAAAACACTGTTGGATTTTCAACTCTCGGCGCTAAGCAAAGCGTTGAAAATTCAGTATGCGATAAAAAATCGCCGCGATATTTTTACGTCCGCGCGAACGTCGGCTTTGTTGCCTTATTAACAGCAGACTAGCTCAGAAAATCATACCCTAACAACTATAACCATCATCATCTGCATAGCCTTTTCCCAAGTATGTTGGGGTCAGCTTCCAGTCTAACCGGACGCGACTGACTATCTGACCTCCACAATCCAGTTACTAGGTAATGACGACGACGATACCTCTTGGTTGGTACAAAGTTGAAGAACTACAAATGACAGCCGCGGGGCCATCGGCTTAACGTGCTTTCCGAGGGTCGGAGGAGTCTAGATATGCACCCATCCACGGACTGACCTCGGCAAACGAAGCTTAATCTTCGTTCGAACCATCATTCGGCTGTACAGTTACTTAGCTTAGCACAAGCACAGATAATATAATACTACAACAAAAAACCATTCATTGGAAAATCTACCTTATGATGCGTAAAATACGACAGCCTTTTGCCACTTGAATGACTTGACCTAGGATTCTAATCAGCAACGCAAACATTCATACTAATAACGTCCAATATAAATACCAATATTCAAGATAATCGAATCTCTGATAGTTGAGGAAACACCGAAGTTATTAGATACTCCAATCTATTGGCATCTCTTTAGATAAGAGAATCGAATATTGTCATAAACTAAGGCTCGGCACAAAGGAGCCACAGACTCAGCCACCGGTGGCTGTCGCCTCTTGCTGTGGCGTTGAGTATACTGCTGTAGTGGGTGGCCGCTACCGGCCACACGTGTGCGACCAATCCATAATAAACGTATGAAAACAACCGACTACCAAAAAAAACACTACAAAGTGAACAACTATCATCATCTGTCTACGCTTTTCCCAACTATGTTGGGGTCAGCTTTCAGTCTAACCGGATACAGCTGAATACCAATATACATGGAGCGACTGCCTATCTGATCTGGGTAATACGATACCCCTTGGTAAGACAGTTGTCAAACTTTCGGGCTTCTGACGACCCGTAACGACTGTCAAAGATCCACGAATGACAGCCGGGACCAACGGCTTAAGGCTACTCTTTCGAAAAAAGCTTAAAAACAGCGTGCAGATGAAGCAGTTTTTCGCCGGACCTACAGAGAAATTACATCTGAAAAAGATTGTTAGTAATCTACATGATCTGAATCGTAATTTGGTTTAGCCATAATTTTTCTATCGGTATCACATAATAAGAAAAAAAAAACCCCAAATCACCTCCAAATCGTTAAGATGAAACCATTTTACTCCTTCATTTTTTATCAAAAGAATATAAAAAAAATATCTACTACTTTGCAATACAAACCAAAATGACTTGGTTTTGTTACTTTTTAAAAACATGTATATTTTTTATTATAATAAATTAAAAATGCGTCTAATTTGGGACAGCGCTCCTTGATGGGCTAGTCCTATTACTGGCTGGACGTACGACGCGTTGCGTGAGCTCAGGGCAGAATGCTAACCACTTAAGGTCATTGGCGTATAGTTCGGCCTTAACGTGCTTTCCCGGGCAAGGACGTGTCTTGTCCGTGACAAGCGTAGCTTAACCTGATCGATCGACCTGTGCGGGCTGTTATAACTTAGCCACAAGCCCCAAAGCCATAAAATTTTACCATGCATGCAATTAATGTTGTTAATGTAAATCCCGGTTTATCGAGCGAATAAATGAAACTACATGCCGTAAGAAAGGGGTTGAAATATAGCCCAGAGCTGCCCAAACTAATGCTAAAGTTTGATGTGTATATGTTCGAAAGTTTGTAACTCAATCACGCTGTAATGTCTGAACGGATTTGCTAAAAAGTTAGCTTACAGAGGATCGTTCCAGACAGGTTTAGCCGCAGGCAAAGCTTGTATTAGATAGGTAATAGTACATTATGATATAAGAGCGGTAAGTTGAAAATTACAACCGATGCGACATTGCTAGCCCGAGCCGTAGGCGAGGGCTACAAGAAAGCAGAGGCTGTAATTATCAAAGCGCACGTATGTCATACATACGACGTTTTATAACATATTTGCGAGGAAATAAATGAAACTCGGACTTTCATAAACGAATAAATCTTTAAAAACACACTTTCTGAAAATGAATTTGGATCTTTGCTTGTTTTCCATAAGATGAAATTTTGATACGCTTGTAAGTATCTATCGGTCGATTTTTCAGGCAAGAGGCTTAGAGTAGCCTTTTTCGCTGCCTCTGAGACTTCTGGCGGTGTCGAATTAATAAATTCATCATTACTTGACGACATTTTCAAATAAAAACAATATAACGAAAAGAAAAAGCGCGCGGAATAATTTTTACTTGTTCACATTTCACAAATTAGCGATGCGCGCGCATCAGCGCTTTTTTTTTTAAAGCAAAGGCTCAAAAACAGCCAGTATTACTAATAAAGTAAATTAATATTTTTTTGTTTTTGTTTGTTGTTGTTGCAATTTATTGTCAAAATTAATTAAATTAAACAATTAATTCTTTAATTTAATTAATGTTTATTTTTTTTATTTTATCTCCCAAAGTTAATATTATTCATAAAATGTTGACCACTTTTCTGACATAAAAACTCTTTGCTAAGATTTAAAAAGTACCTTTCGTTTTAGACGGAGCATCTTGATAAACCTTACGTTATACCTTATTAAAAAGAAACCTGTGCGTTTTACATTACAATTACGCACAAGTACGTAATGACATACATTACGATATTGAAATTCGTGAAATAAGAGACCCTTTACGAGCAAATGTGTTATAAATATAATAATCTGTCTTATCTATACATTTTCGGGTGAATGATTGAATAACGGCGGACGAGATATCAACTAGAAATTGCTTGTTGAATTCAATTTACTTATCTCATAATATAATTTGACAAGATTATCGTAATTCACATCTTCTACCTATATCAATCTGCCTAGCCTTTTCCCAAATAGGTTGGGGTCGGCTTCCAGTTTAACGGGATGCAAGTGAATACCAGTATTTTATATGGAGCGACTGCCTATCTGACCTCCACAACCCAGTAACTGGGTAATACGATACCCCTTGGTAAGACTGTTTGTCAGGCTTTCGGGCTTCTGACGACCCGTAACGACTGTCAAAGATCCACGAGTGACAGCCGGGACCAGCGGCTTAACGTGCTTTCCGAGTCATGGAGGAGTCTCGGTATGTAGACCAACCCCGGCAAGCGTAGCTTAACCTGATGTATCGACCCTTACGGCTGTTATTACTTAGCCACGAGCTCCTCGCTTTCTATCTATACAAGGTCCCATTAAAAAGATGGACAAATTTGTACAGGGCTGTTCTACCCATGAATATGAACAACTTTTATTATGGGACCAAACCTGAAATAGCGAAAAAAAATCACCTGCTCTCTACATTTTGACGATTTTGGTGTAGATAAATGTACTGAACAGGGGCCTTAGTGCGAGTTTTTATACTTACTCGATCACGTTAACGTAAACTTCAATTTGTACTGAAACTGAATAAGCGCCGTCTGGTGACTGTATTGGAAAACACAATTATTCCATACAAATTGACGTACGTCAACGTTAACGTAAACGCGATCGAGTAAGTATAAACCTCAGAACAATAACAAAGCATAGAAGGAAGGCTAAAAACAGAATTCTGTAACTACCTTTATTCCCGTTCTATTATTAGGTACGATAAAGGATGTGGGAAAGAGATAAATGTTTTACTCTTTGTTTTACTTTCTTGGCATGGTCACAAGATCAATTGTCATTTGGTTAAAAAAGTTATAGTATGACGCGGCCAAATTTGATAGTACTTTGTTTCAATGTCTGACAGTTCGTTCATTGAACTAGCTGACTTATTCGCGTGTTCATTGTTTACGTGTCTGTCGTAATATTCCATGGTTTTGCGATGTTTTAATAATATTTCTACTGTTAGATTGCATGAATTCTTTGTTTAACTACAAATAGTGAGTGTGTGGACGCTGTGGAGCAATTTCTTGTGTGGTTGGGGGCTGCAAGTCCCATTCATAGCGAAAATAAAATGAACAACAAATATTGACCTTCCATCGGTAAGTTTTTGCTCAATTTCTTGTTGCCTAAAATCTGATAAACGAATATAAATACATAACAAATATTGCTGTGTCACTATATAGCTGAAACCAGTCGTAATATTTATTCCAATAGAAGTTATTAGCGAATATTCGGAAATTGTTTTGGGGTTATCTTGATCAGCCATAGTGACGTAAATAATGTTGTCGATACTTTTCTTTTACAGATTTCCTAGACGATGTGAAAAAAAAATGGATAAATTGTATTGGTAGACGAAATTGGACTCCAAACAGCACAGCCACATAATATGCTCCAAACATTTTACTTTGTATTCATTTGGTAATGAACCTATGAAATGGATGTAGCATGTTCTTTAAGTCGTCACTTAGAGTACATGCTGTTCCTACATTATTTGTTATGGATAGAACAGATGAAATGGTCTTGATATATTATGATATAATTAAGGTATTTTATTGGTATTGCCAATAAAATACCTAATAGTATCTCGTTCAAATTAAAACTTGATTTATTACATTACAGGAAATACTTATGGAAGTCTGCGAAGAAGGACATAGCGCAATACTGCAAATTAAAAAAACCGCTCACCATCAACAGTAATCTAACATGAAGACAGGTATAACATTCAGAAATATGTTCACTTGATATATGCGATACAATGATATTATATTAAAAATATCATTGATGCGATATCATTCTTCTAATTATCCCAGTCGGAAATATAATCGAGTGCAAATTTATTTATTTATTTTTAATACAAAATACGTAATTGTAGGATCCCGTAGCAATGGAAGTTGAAACAGGACCTAGTACATCGGTACAAATTAATGAATCGCCACTGATCTTGACATCTCGTGAAATCATATCACATCAGTCAGGTAAGACATACAAATAAAACTATTTACCTAAATAAAAATGTTGGTAAAAAATCTTACATAAATTTTATTGAGAACTGTTTCTTTTAGGAATCCTTGACACAGATGACAATAACAAATTCAGAAATAATTGGATTCCATCCCGATTCAAGAAGACTGCACTTTTGGCGAGTTCCTGGTCGCCAGAGCCGACTCCAGAATCCTCAGGAAGTTCATCCGTACCAGGGCGGAATGATTATGGTGTGGGCTGGAATTCGACTAACAGATTATTAAAGTGGCTAGGCATTTTATTTTTTTATTTAAAATATTATCTTTTATTTAAAATATTATCTGGTCGTTATTTATTTTTTTATGTACGAAAAGTTTTTGTCGCTTTGGTACCATTTTAAATTTTCATAATAAATTTTATTTTTTCACTAACAACCATTTTATTTAATCAAATAATTCAAATCTCTATTAAATTACGCTTCTACTGATTTACAATAATATATGTTACATAAAAAGTATTAAAATAAAAATTATTAGGTACTTTGAATACCCTTTTTCCCTAGACTTTGTTGAGTAGTCTATGATGTAATCTAAAATTCAAATAAATATGAGAAAGTAAGTTGCTAAAAACATTTGCAAAACCGAATGTCTCCCACTTCTTTTCAATAAACTCATCAGTTATTATGGCAACTAAATACATTCGGGTTTAGCCGGGTCAGATTTAATACATGAAGAGCTGTCGGGAACCAAGGAAGACTTTGGTGATGATGATGACGAACTATTTAGTTCATACTTAAAGTATTGTTTCATTTTGAACGAATATATTAAGTATTGGTATCATAAGTATGCTTAGTTACTTTAAAATTTTTGGTACGCACGGCTACAGATCAACTATACATTTCCAGTATAAGCTGATCTCGCATTGTATAGGATTTCCTTACAATGAGCGGTCAGTGTAAACTGGAAATGTATAGCTTGATGTGTAGCCGTGTGTACCTACGGTTATTATTCTTGGCAGTGTAAGAAAGAATGTCATTGTAAATTCTATCGACGTTGAAATTTAGTGGGTACATCACTAGTCAGAATAAAATGAATGACAACCTACAAAATTTCGAAACTTCTTCTGTATACGTGTCCTTCTTTAACATCATAGCGGCTCCATAAGTCAAAATGAAACAAATATATTGAGTTCAGTTGCTATTTTAACACTACTTCTATGCTTTGTTATTGTTCTGAGGTATAAACACTCGCACTAAGCCCACTAGTGATTTTTTTTCGCGATTTCAGAGTTAGTGATTTGTCCATCTATTTTAATGGGACCTTATCACAATACTAACAATTTGACTTGTTTATAATATATTATAACTAGTAAGTAATGATGAATCGTTTCCTTGTTCCAGATGTAGGTTACGACTACGTGGTAGACCAGCAGCCGATAGGCAAGCTGCTGTTCCGACAGTTCTGCGAGAGGAACCGGCCTCAGTATCACAAGTACAATAACTTTCTAGATGCGGTAAGTATTCATCGAATGAATGAATTTTTTATTTATTTTTTTCATATTTTTTCCCCCGGCATTGTAGTCCTTTTTAGGGTTCCGTACCAAAAAAAAAGCAACCCTTATGGTGCGACTCAGTCTGTCTGTCTAACCATCACAGCTGGTTATCTCAATAACTACTAAGGCCGCGTTTCCACTGACGCGGAGCTGGGCGGAGCGGAGCGGAGACGTGCAGGAATCGTCCAATTACAGACGAGGCAAGAGACGCGATGAGGATTTCAACCATTATGATTGGTCGATTCCTGCACGTCTCCGCTCCGCTCCGCCCAGCTCCGCGTCAGTGGAAACGCACCCTAATGCTGTCAACTTGTTTGGAACAGTTTTAGATGACGTTTACCCAACTATTTTGCAAATAAGAAAGAATTGAATGATGTAACCAATATTTTGTAACCATATTTTGATTTAAACGAGTGTCCGTGGAGTTTCTTGCCCGTTCTTCTCCATAGATCTACGTTTTGGAATGGGCAACTAGCTTCAACTTTCTGACTTACCTACTGACCGACTCTTTGACAATTCAAAAGTGCCTGTAATTGGTTTAATTGAAATAAATGCTTTGAGTTTGAGTTTGAGTTTGAATTTTTTTTTTTTTTTTTGCAACATGGACTCCTGTTAAAGGGTCTTAAAAATTCGAAGTGGGGCTACTAGGGCTTGTGGGGTATCGTGTGAAAGAGCGCTGTTTGCACATTCTCAAACATTTTTTCTCTTTTTTAGGCCGCATAGTTTTCGAGTTTTTATGATGAAAAATGTAAAAAAAAAATCCCCCCTGAAATTATTCTATGTGATAGAAGTTTATCTAAAGATTACAGGAAAAATAAAACGATGTCTCCAAATAGCACACTTTTTCAGAAATCGAAAATGAACGGTGCGCGAGTCCGACTTGTTCTTGACAGGTTTTTTTAATCTATCGGTTTTCAGACCTATTACAACTTCTTGGGAGGAGAGAGATTTGAGCTCGGTCCTTACTTATTATAGAATCCCTATACTTGGACTCCATCCATTAATTAGCACCTTGTTATTTAATATTTGCGTGCCAATTTATGGCGAAATGTATCATTTCACTAACAATTTATGCTCCTACCATCTTTTATACCGCATTTTTTGCAAATAAATTGACTGACTTTGATTACAAATGCGACAGCTAAGTTCAATTTATTTCCAAATTTTTTGCTCCCCTTGAATAGCCAGATTTTTACCCCGAATGCTGACCTCCGCATAACAAAACGAAATTGGCAAGAAAACAACTGTATCAAGCAAACATATTTATTCGAATAGTGACCTAAAAATAACCTTTTGATAGCTATTCGGTTTGCCGTATCGAATCGATATGCGATATTCAGATGTGGCGACAATACAATCCCGAATACCGATATATGGAAAACATGAAACGAACCGATATAAATAAAGTAACAGGATTGTACTTAACATCAAAAGCATTTTCTTTTTCTTAAGATTTTTAGATTTTCAAAAAAAGCATATTTCCATTCTTAAAAAAATTGTCAAAACGCGCCAGCCCTCTTAAAAAGCGACTGAAAACTTTAATCGTCCGCGGTCTGGTCCCTTTGCACCACAGACTTAGAGTAGGCTAGATACCGCATGTTCATTAGATAGTATGAAACCGAGCGTGTCAACTTTTTTATACATACGAAAGCTTCACCCCAGCCATTTAAACCTGCTCAACGTAAACAGAATCGTTTCAATCGCTAAGCGTCAGTGAGCTAACAGCCTTTTTTATATCCTCGACGACACAACTCGTCACTGGCGCGATCGAACACAAACTAAAGTAGTATCGCGTCAAGTTTGTGCACAGCACAAACACGCTTGGTCGGATGGATTGCGGTATCTAGCCTACTCTAAATCTGTGGGTTGCCCTATCAATTGTCTCTCCAACACCACCAAAAATGTTGTATGAGTCAGATAACACCAATGTTCGAAGGTCCATAGTTTTGCTTACAGACTGACAGGTACGAGGTTGAGGTGGACGAGACGCGGGCGATGCTCGCGGCTGACGTGTTCGGCAGGTACCTGAAGACTGATGACTGTGAGGCCGTGACGGATGTCGTCAGCAGGCAGGTCATTGATGAAGCCAGTGCGACGATAGATGGTGAGTCTACATTTTAAACCACACATACATTTCGCACACCTAGATCTAAACTGAGACAACTAAAAAATCGTTAATTTTGAGTTATGTTTGAAAAACAGTGATTATCGATAAAAAATATTGAATTTTAGCCCCAGTTTGTATGCAGTGACATTATACAAGCTATTTATTATCTAGAATCAAATTAAATTGTATAACTTCCCTAACAAAAAATGCAGATATACCTACGTTTTTATCGTCTCCTGACAAATGACCTTTTTTGAGTTGTCTCAGTTTAGATCTAGGTGTGCGATTTGTTTCATCTCACGAAAGCTCACCCAGCCATACTTGTAGATGTAATGCGTATAGACACGCGCTCTTGTGTGCGTACCTGCAGATAGCGCGCTCCCGAGCTTACGCACACAAAGACAATGTGCGTGTAACATTTACACATACAAGTATGGCTCGCCCGCTTTCGTGAGATAAAACAACTATAACAATATGAGAGGGGCTCGTGCTGGTGTTTTTTTTGTCGCATTTTGTTACCTCTCTCCTCTCGCTCACACGGGACCAAATTTTCAAGAATGTTAAATGAAAAGATGATTTTTTGAAAAATTTAATCAGTTAGCGAACTAATAAATAATATTAATTTAATACGTAATTATTAAAAACACTTTTTTATTGTGGCATTTATTTAACTCATCTCAAAAACAGATCATACTTTTTCAGCTGAGGTTAGATATAACACAATAAAAATGTGTTTTTAAAATTTGGTACTTACCTATTAAATTAATATTATTTATTAGTTCGCTAATTGATTACATTTTTCAAAAAAAGCATCTTTTCATTTAACACTCTTAAAAATTTGGTCCCGTGTGAGCGAGAGAGGTGATAAAATGCGACAGCCCTCAGATCAACATTTATCTCAGCGTGACGGTTAAAAATGTTTCGTAGAAAGATACCTAGTTCGATAAGAAACACGTTGCGCTAGTATTTGATGGAGAATCGATGTTTCAGCAAGTCATAATTATGTATGTTGCGAGGAGCTCGTGGCTAAGTAATAACAGCCGCACGGGTTGATCTATCAGGTTAAGCTACGCTTGCCGGGGTTGGTCCGTGGATGGGTGACCATCTTTACATACCGAGACTCCTCCGTGCCTCGGAAAGCACGTTAAGCCGTTGGTCCCGGCTGTCATTCGTGGATCTTTGACAGTCGTTACGGGTTGTCAGAAGCCCGAAAGTCTTACCAAGGAGTATCGTATTACCCAGTTACTGGGTTGTGTAGGTCAGATAGGCAGTCGCTCCTTGTAAAATACTGGTATTCAGCTGCATCCGATTAGGCTGGAAGCCGACCCCAACATAGTTGGGAAAAGGCTAGGCAGATTGATAGGTAGGTATGTTGCGAAAAGGGGTGAGAAATGGGACGAGAAAACATCATTAAAAGAGGAGTTTATAGTTTCCGGGTGTCGTAAAAGGTGTCACCGTCATATGATATTAACAATGGGAAAAGAGAAAGGTGTGCGGTAATATGAGCTTATCTATATACCTACGTGTCTGATAATAGATGATAGGTAATCAATGAAGTTTGTGTTTTTGATTAAATCTCTAGTGGTTAGCTCTCATGTTTTCGAATCGCGTACAAAAATACCAGCATATTTTGCCGTTGGCTGAAGAAAATATTTTTTTTTACTAAGAACAGTCCACGGACTAGAAAAAAAAGAAGCACTCCGCGCCACGCATATCGAAAGTGAAGCATAGTAAGTATAGACCACGTATACAAACATGCCTCACGCACACATTTACATCATAGTACGCCGACCGGCCGCCATTACGTGACAAGACGGCGTCTTTGTCAAATCACGCACACTTATGTACGGTGCTTCACTTTCGATACGCGTGGCTCGGAGTCGTTTTTTTTCTAGTCCGTGGTCCGTGGAACAGTCAATCAATGTCTCCTTCCTTGGAAAAACCTTGGTTTGCGCATAGAGCAGTCTGATTTTCCAATATCGAAAAATATATTTTAATTCTCCGATACATTTTCTCTTTTCCAGGCGGCTCTAGAGACATATTCATAGAATGCGTGCGATGCGTCAAAAGTTTCCTTGCGGGCGCTCCGTTCGCAGAGTTCGAGCGCTCGATGTACTTCCACCGGTATTTACAATGGAAGTGGCTGGAGGCACAGCCGGTGACGCAGCACACGTTCCGGATGTACCGGGTGCTCGGAAAGGGAGGGTTCGGGGAGGTTTGCGCTTGTCAGGTAAGAAAGAAAGAAAATACTTTTATTTACCACAGATTAACAAGCACACAACAAGATATGTGGCTATTTGATCTTCAAAGCTTTGTGTGTTTGTTTGTGCTAGATTTATGTGTCGATGGGACCCTGTCCTTCGATGCCGGATACCAGTGTATCCGGCCACGAAGGACAAAGTGTCCCATCGTTTGCGAAACAGCATCACATTAGCACTCCAGGTTTGCTATTCAAAGTAGGTAGGTAGGGTAGGGTTGTGCTTGTGATAGTCAGGAGACTATGGTCGATTTACTTCCACCGGTATCTGCTGAGGAAGTGGCTGGAGGCTTATTTAGGGACATCCTCTGGCTTTAATTCATGTAGCATAAACCGAAGAGTCAGCAACTTGGAAGCCACCGCGCCATGTAAAATACTGTAGGCTTGTCTTTCACATAGTTGAGTCGTCTTTATTGATACTTTGTAAACTTAGGTATTGTTGAATTGAAAACTTCCTTTTTAAAAGGCGGTATAACACACTAATATTGTTACTAAATTTTGTCGATATATCGATACTTTTTTACACTTCTAACATCCTTAAAACTAAAATCATATAGAATGAAATACTAATACTGAATACTGCTGCATCCGGTTAGACTGGAAGCTGACCCAAAATATTTGGAAAAAGGCTAGGTAAGTTGTAAGTTGGCAACTTGACCTGCTCTTATGCCGTGACAGAACGGGCTATTGTATTTAGCTAGTCAGTCCGGTTGGATGCGAGGCTGACCGATCAATAGCCTAGTATCAATGAATGATATTAATTATTAGTTATTATCATAATTTTAATTCGGTATCAATTAATTGCGGCTTTCCTGAATTACCATAATTGATATCTATTAATAAATGCGTAATAATTGTCAAATCGAGAATTAATTTAGTACATAAAAACCACATTTGGAGTTTCGACTAAGTAAGGTCTGTGATTTATGTGTGCCCATACATCATTTTTCTAGCTAGTAATTTATTTATTTATTTATTTGCTCTCATGCACATCACACATTTTACAAATTAAAAATTGTCGGTTTTTGTACATGAACCCTGTCAGGGCGCTGCAAAGAACAATGTTGGTTTGCTGTCGAGTTTGTAGATTTTAATTGATTAACATAAAATAAAATAACATAAGATCAGTAACATTAATTACCATAATTTCCGAAAAACATTTTGTTGTATGTCTAGATGTCATTAAGATGTCCAAGTAACAATGAAAAACACAATAAATAAAATACAATAACACACAATAGCACAGATAACAGATACAGTCTATAAGTCAGGTGGTATTAATTTAGTAGGCAGGTAGTCAAATTAATAATAAAATTGAATTATGGTATGTCATTTACAATACAAAAATAAAATAAAAACAGATTTAATGTCACTCAGCTCAGGCCGGATCTTACAAAAATATAAAAATACTAGAAATATATAAAAAGTTACGAATTAAGTACCTAAAACATTGACCTAATACAAGCTACATATAAAGTTTTATCAGTCATGTATTCGTCTACTGTGTAATAACATTTTTCTATTACAACTAAGTGATCGTAGTTTGCCACAGAATGAATTTGTGTTCTCTTCATCTTTCACATAATTTGGTAATTTGTTATAAATTGTTGCGATTCTATAGTTTGAGCTATTTTTCATTATTATAGTCTTGGTGTCGGTGTAATCAACTTGTTTTTGTTTCTTCGGTTATAATTTTGGTTTGCTTCTATGTTTGATCTAAAGTAATTCCTGTGTTTCTGCACGAACGTAATTTCGTCTCACACAAAAGAATATTAGTTTATTAAATCAGGCACAAGTGTTACTAAGGATTTTTAGGGTTCTGTAGTCAACAGACGGACGGACATAGCTAAAGTATAAGGGTTCCTCCCTTATACTTTCGCTGTGTCCGTCCGTCTGTCTGTCCGTCTGTCCGTTCGCAGCTTTTCAAGTTTACGAGTAATTAATCTGTGGTAATAGTCAAATATTCATGAAACAACAAAAAGCCCTCTTCTTAGTCCGCATTATTGTGCAACTACGGAACCCTATTACTGCGCGTGGCCCGACACGCACTTGGCCGGTTTTTTTGTTATACCGATCAGTCATGTTAGTAGAATATCTTGACTTAGAGTGATGACTTAAGGCCGTTTCTGTAGCCACTATGGCTAAGTAGGTATCTACTTGTTTACATAAGATTCTACTTGCTTGGGTCGCAGCCAAGACCGGAATCTTATTAATTTCGGGAACAAGGTGCTCTTAGGCCTGAATTCCTCCTTCGCTGATATCGGTCGCGTACGGTCGGTCGCGTACCTACGTCAGCGAAAAATATACAACGTGTAACATTAAATGCGCAAAACCTCTTAAGGGGTCATTGTACTCATTATTATGAACAACTTTTAGTATGGGATCAAACCTGAAATCGCGAATAAAAAAATCAGCTGTTCAGTACATTTTAACGAATTATGCGAACAGAAATGAACAGCTGATTGTCTTTTCGCGATTTCAGTTTTGGTCCCATAGTAAAAGTTGTTCATAATGACCCCTTAAGAGGTTTTGCGCATTTAACGTTACACGTTGTATAATAAAATATGCGATACCGACCGCTCTACGGTACGATATTCATAGCGACGACTGTCACGCACGCGTGGCATTCAGCTGATCGTCGGTAACAGATCACAGAGTACTTTTTTATATTGAGGGCCAGTGTTGCCAACTTAGTGGATTTTCCACTAAAACTGGTGGTTCCAACCCACCTTTTAGTGGCGAAATATTGCTTTTAGTGGCTGGTGGATTTTTCTAGTGGTCTATCAGACTTCAGTTTCAATTATTGAAAATGATATCACTGACCCAATAAGCCACTAACACTTCTCGACTGCCTCATTGTAATGCCGATGTTTAGAAACTATTAAAATTTAGCAGTATGAATGTAATGGAAAACAAGAAGAGGAACAGAAAAAAGTTAAATCATTTAACTGATATACATATATTAAGAATACCATGTGGTTTGAGATTTGAAGGAAAATGCTGCGATTAACATGAAAATCCGTTAATACTTACGTTTTAAAACAAATGGGTATCAAAGAATAGGATCAATCTAAAACCGACGATGATGATGTGCAGACAAAATGATTCATCTAAAGAAGATGAACTATGTAATTTAGATACAATAGCAATTGTTAATAGATATTTTTTTTCTTGTCTTGTTGATTTGCTGATTGTTGCCTAATATTTTAAGTACTTACGTAAAAATAAAGAAAATGAAAAAATAAATAAAAAAATAAACGAAAGAAAATGAATTACTTTTAAATACTTACTGTTTTCTTTCGTAAAAATTTGAAAAATATCTGTTAAGTGGAAATTTTTGCGGTTATTAGAGTAGGGCCGTTTTTTGTTAGTGGTTTTCTGGTGGTTTTAGAAGTCGAATCTGGTGGAGAGCTAGATTAACTGTTGGCAACACTGTTGAGGGCTCTCGTACAATTCCATGCTCAGTCGTCCAGCGTACGCGTACGCTGACGAGCGAGACCGACACACGCAGGACACGGCGCGTAGCAATGTACGCGCCGCTGACCTCAGCGTCGCAGTGTGGTACTATACAACATTAGTTTTTGTTTACCCTAAACCCGACAAGGGGTCATTTTACTCATCATTTTGAACAACTTTTTCTATGGGACCAACCTTGAAATCGCGAAAAAAAAATGCGCTGTTCCATACATTTCTGTTCACTTAAATCGACCAAATGTTAGGAACAGCTGATTTTTTGTCACGATTTCAAGGTTGGTCCCATATAAAAAGTTGTACAAAATGATGAGTACAATGACCCCTTTTCGGGTTTAGGTTAAACAAAAACTAATGTTCTGTAAACACAATGTATATTCGTACTCGCGACCGACATTAGCGCAGGAGGAATGCAAGCTTAATCTATATAAATAAAAAGAGAAGTCCTGACTGACTGACTGACTGACTGATTGACTGACTCATCAACGCCCCGCCCTTGGACCTAGAAAGCTGAAATTTTGCACAGAGGTTCCCTTTATAATGTAGACAAGAAATAAGGAAGGAATTCCCGGTAGTACGTTCCCGTGGGATATTTCCCGACATCCACGCGGGCGAAGCCGCTGGCAAAAGCTAGTAGTTTATATTAGTCAAGCCATAAATTATTTTTCAACTAATACTGTTTTATTATCAATTTTTTTTTTATATTTTTCCGGTTCAAAACCACAATTGTTATTGTCAAATGTCAATTGACGTACGCACGGCTACAGATCAAGCTATACATTTCCAGTATTAAGCTGATCTCGCATAGTGTAGGATTTCCTTACAATGAGAGGTCAGTGTAAACCGGAAATGTATAGCTTGATGTGTAGCCGTGTGTGTGATATCTGTTTATTTAGAGTGTTAGACGATAATAGATTTAATACTGGTTTACGTATTGAAGTAATACTGTAGGTACAGTCAGCGTCAGTAATATCGGGACGAACAGACTGTTCAAAATGATCTCAACAACTAAGAAAATTAAACTTTATCTCAATTGGATAAAGTTCTTGTCAAAATAACAGTTGTCGTGTACTGTCTTCATTCTGAAATATTCTTTGTGTCATTGAGTTAATATTTCATTTTCATAGTTGTATAAACCATTTAGAACAGACTGTTCGTCCAGGGGGCTTACCTACTATGAGCTCTTATAGCAGGGCAGAAGTTGAACGTTTCCAGTGAGAGAGAGAGACGGAGCTATATACGACCTATTAGCACCGTCACTCTCTCTCACTGGAAACGTTCAACTTCTGCCGTGCTATAAGAGCTCATAGTAAGCCCCCCGATATT
Organism: Cosmia trapezina; assembly: GCA_905163495.3. Taxonomy (NCBI): domain Eukaryota; kingdom Metazoa; phylum Arthropoda; class Insecta; order Lepidoptera; family Noctuidae; genus Cosmia; species Cosmia trapezina. The sequence goes on along the minus strand of LR991041.1, from coordinate 3,630,219 downwards.
ATTGACGCTGACTGTACAAGGTATTAGAAAAGTCAGAAATAAAAAGCCTTTTCATAATGTAGGGTAAGGAATGGTTTTTGGTGATATAGGTAAGTTGGTGACATTTTTTTAGAAATCTATTTTTCTTTAGCTGTACTAATAAAGCTGAAGAGTTTGTTTTTTTGTTTGTTTGAACGCGCTAATCTCTGGAACTATCAGTCGGATTTCAATATGATTTTTTTTTGAATTTGGTAGGCCAATTCTTGAGGAAGCCAATAGGCTATTTATCATCACGGTACGATCCTTAGGAGCAGAGCAAAATTAAAAAAAAAAACTCACAAAAAAATCATCTGTTCAGTACATTTATGTTCGCATAATTCGTCAAAATGTAGAGATCAGCTGATTTTTTTTCGCGATTTCAGGTTTGGACCCATATTAAAAGTTGTTCATAATGATGAGTACAATGGCCCCTTAAACGATTGCCACTGTATAAATGTAGGTAAATAACGCTGTGCGACCTGAAGTGCCCTTTATTGTGTCGTAGCAAGAGTCGCTATTTATTTAAATGATTTTGCGGAGTGAATCTTCTGTACTTGTACTATTATGTATTCTGTGGCACTACTTAGAAATTACAGGTAGAAAAACCCAATAACACCTTGCCTGCCCTGGGTCTTGAACCCAGGACTTCATGATCAACAGACAAAAAAAGCCATTCCAGTGTTTTGAGAAACGTTTGTTAATAAAACTTTTTACTCATTCCAGGTCCGAGCAACAGGAAAAATGTACGCCTGCAAGAAATTAGAGAAGAAACGTATAAAGAAACGCAAGGGTGAAGCTATGGTGCTGATAGAGAAACAAATTCTGCAGCGAATCAACTCGCGCTTCGTCGTGAACCTCGCGTATGCGTATGAGACCAAGGATGCGCTCTGCTTGGTACTAACTATTATGAACGGTCAGTGTTATTAGTTTACTAGTCTCCGCTAAGAACAAAGAAAGAAGATGAAAATAGAATAAAGATAGAATAGATCTATTCTATCCAAAATCCCAAAATGCCCAATTGTCAAAATGTCCAACTCCCAAAATAAAACAAAATACTTAAAGAAGTTTTTTCAGTATTTTGTTTTATTGTTTGTCATTCATAAGTCGTAAAAAGCGCTTTGATGAGTTATTTAACACATTTAAGTACCACATTCTCAAAGATTGGACATTTTGAGAGTTCGACATTTTAGGAATTGGATATTTTGACAATTGGACATTTTGATACCGCTGGACATTTTGAGAATTGGACATTTTGCCCCTGAACGGATATAAGATGTAGTGACAGAAATTGAAAAGAGTATGCTTAGATGGTTTGGTCATGTTGAGAGGATGAATGAAAGGCGACTCAGAAAAGGTATTTACAAGGCAGATGTGAGTGGAAACGCCGGGAGGAGACGCTCTAGGAAGACATAATTATAGTGACCTTATTGGGTGATGTTCTTCAGAAAGGTCAGGGTCGTAGTACTCGCAACCGGAGTGTGTGTATGACCACATGTATGAACGTAAACGAGGCATAAGGAGTATGTAAGGATCGTAGCAGGCGGCGTTCTGTAGTTTCTGCCTACCCCCGTGGGAAGTTTATGTATGTACAGTAGTACTCAACTAATATGGCTTATCGATGTACCTGCGCAGAAGATAAATTTTCAAAGCGCGGGAAATGCTATTGACCAATCGGCACGCTCCACGCTTTTTCCTGTACCGCTATTGGTCGCAGCTGCCGCCATTTTAGCGCGCACCGCTTGACAGCCGCCATACTTGCGAGTGAGATGGAACTAACAGCTGCAGTGTATTATGAACCTTATAGTAGTGATCTAAAGTTGATTGTAAGTTTTAAGCAATCTCGTTAATCTTCGGGGCCATACTTTCTTTTCTGCGCGAAAGAAGATTCACGACGCGCCTTATTAGTTGAGTACAACTGTACGTGTATGTAGCTTCGGCCCGCGTGGTATATCGATAAAAAGTAGCCTATGTCTTTCCCTAGGGTTCAAAGCATCCCCGTACCAAATTTCATCAAAATGGGTTCAGCCTTTTAGCCGTGAAAGCGTAACAAACAAACTCCTTTTTTTATTTATAATATTAGTTAGGATTAGGATTAGTTTATATTATAGAGGTTTCAGGAACAGCACCCTAATTGCGTAGCACATTATCAATCGGAGTTGGTTTAATTTTGACAGTTCAACAACATTCATTGCGTTATTTACGTTGTCGAGCAGACACATTTTTCGAACATATGAAGCAATGGATTAGCAATTTGTTTCAAAATGAAACCAACTCCGAACGATAATGTGTTACGCAATTAGGGTGCTGGGTGCAGAGTTTCTCAACCTCCATAGAAAAGGCAGGGTCCTCCGATCAGACGGTTATTGTGTCGGGGTGGCGTCACGAGCTGATCATGGCCAGAGATGGCACAAAATTGAGATGTTTGGAAGGAAAAAGGAGAGCCCCTTGTCCAGCAGAGGGACACAATGTAGGCTTACAAAAAAAAAAGGATGTTCTTAATCGTTTTTTAATTGGTTTCCAGGTGGTGACCTAAAGTTCCACATCTACAACATGTGCGGCGCCGACACGGGGCTCGGGTTGGAACGCGCGAGGTTCTACGCGGCGCAGGTCGCCTGCGGACTGGAACACTTACACAAGATGGGCATCGTGTATAGGTAGGTGACCTACAGTGACCTACAGTTCCACATCTACAACATGTGCGGCGCCGACACGGGGCTCGGGTTGGAACGCGCGAGGTTCTACGCGGCGCAGGTCGCCTGCGGACTGGAACACTTACACAAGATGGGCATCGTGTATAGGTAGGTGACCTACAGTGACCTACAGTTCCACATCTACAACATGTGCGGCGCCGACACGGGGCTCGGGTTGGAACGCGCGAGGTTCTACGCGGCGCAGGTCGCCTGCGGACTGGAACACTTACACAAGATGGGCATCGTGTATAGGTAGGTGACCTACAGTGACCTACAGTTCCACATCTACAACATGTGCGGCGCCGACACGGGGCTCGGGTTGGAACGCGCGAGGTTCTACGCGGCGCAGGTCGCCTGCGGACTGGAACACTTACACAAGATGGGCATCGTGGCACCTACAGTGACCTACAGTTCCACATCTACAACATATTGGTGACCTAAGATGCGGGTGACCTTTAGTTCCACATTTACACCACTTTTTAGGGTTCCGTACCAAAATGGTAAAAAAGGAACCCTTATGGTGTGACTCAGTCTGTCTGTCTGTCTGTCTGTCACAGCTGGATATCTCAAGAACTACTAACTATAATAACTATCAACTTGAAAATTAGAATAGTTTTAGATGACGTTGACCCAACTATTTTGCAAATAAGAATGAAATAAAAATAATTATATTTTTTTTTTGCAACTGGGACTGAAAGAGGGTCTTAAAAATTTAAAGTGGGTCTACTATGGCATGTGGGGTATCATATGAAAGAGCGATGTTTGCACATTCTCAAACTATTTTTTTTTTAAGCCGCATAGTTTTCGACTTTTGATGTAAAATGTAAAAAAAATACCGCCCCCCCCCCCCTTATCTCCGAAGTTTGCAAAGAGAAAAATCTGAAATTATTCTATGTGATAGAAGTTTATGTAAAGTTTACAGGAAAAATAAAACGATGTCTCTAAATAGCACACTGTTTCAGAAATCGGAACGGAAACCTCGGTGCGCGAGTCCGACTCGCTCTTGACCGGTTTTTTTTTTTGTGGATGGGATATTATTAAATGAATTCCCCCGCTCTGGGCGGAGCGGGAGGGCGTGTCAGACTTTTACTGACTAAAACCCACCCGTGTTTCTTGCCTGTGCCAGGGCCACGGTATCTCTTTCGAACAACCCGCGACCCCGGCGGCCACATTTACCCCCTGACCTTAGTAAATCCTCTTTTTGGATTAGTTAGCAAACAGACCGATGATCACAAAGTGATAACCTGTTAAAACGTCCTAATTATTTATGATGCGCGTTGCCCCCCTTCCCCCATCTACGGGGAGTGCCATAACAATAGATAATTATAGGTCAGAAAATATTAACATTTTATAATGACATTTCCAGAGACTGCAAACCAGAGAACATTCTGCTAGACGATGCTGGCCACGTGCGTATATCTGACCTCGGGTTAGCTGTGGATGTGCCAGAGGGAGGCAGTGTTAGAGGCAGGGTCGGGACTGTTGGCTATATGGCACCTGAGGTACGTGGTATCTTTGTCAAGATTCTGAAATTGCTGATGTTCTTCAACAAATACATCAACTATTTAGATTTATAAAGTAAAATATCTTGAGTAAACCTGGACTTAAGGGGGATGCGCAGTGAAGCCCGCGAAATTCAATTCTTTTTGGGTTTAACAACGATAAAACATAATTATGTTCGACGAATCTGCACGAAATCTAACATATAGAGATGTATTGATGGTTTTATGCTTATTTTATCATATTTTTGGGTTTAATAACGATAAAACATAATTATGTTCGACGAATCTGCATGAAATCTAACATATAGAGATGTATTGATGATTTTATGCTTATTTTATCATAAATTTGGGTTTAACAACGATAAAACATAATTATGTTCGACGAATCTGCACGAAATCTAACATATAGAGATGTATTGATGATTTTATGCTTATTTTATCATATTTTTGGGTTTAACAACGATAAAACATAATTATGTTCGACGAATCTGCACGAAATCTAACATATAGAGATGTATTGATGATTTTTATGCTTATTTTATCATATTTTGATCAAGATACAACCTGACACGGACCTGCAAATTGATAAAAACTGCGCATCCTACTTCAAGTTAATTTAAGTCTGACATCACCAACTCGTCTTGAGCAAGCGTGCTGATCAATGCTGGTGTCTTCTGTGTGTGAGAAGATGGCTTTGCCCAGCAGTGGCACAGTAACAGCCTGGTTTTTTTTATTTAGATTTGCCATTAATTATAAATATAAAAAAAAATAATTGGTCATCTAGGGTCGCTGAGAATGCTGAGATATGTCTCAAGTTTTCAGATAAGTTAAAATTTTATTGTATCATTTTGAGAAAGAATAATATAACTTTCAACTAAACAATAATGCGTATGTTTGAAACATAGACTTTTAAAAAAAGATGAACTCTGCGCCGCGCATATTGAAAGTGAAGCACCGTACCGATCTATGTGTGCGTGATTTGAGTACCTGTAAAGACGCTGTCGCTCGTGTCACGTAATGGCGGCCGGTCGGCATACTATGATGTAAATGTGTGCGCGAGGCGTGTTTGTACAAACGGTCCGGCATACTTACTGTGCTTCACTTTTGATATGCGTGGCGCGGAGTCCATCTTTTTTTTATAAGTCTATGGTTTGAAACAACTAATTCTTGGTAAATTTTTGAGACATCCGTACACACACCCCATCACATTTCCACTCCTATTCATACATTCTTTACTAATTTCAGGTCATAGATAACGAGAGGTATACCTACAGTCCAGATTGGTTCTCATTCGGCTGCCTTGCATACGAGATGATCGAAGGTCGCGCGCCCTTCAGAGCGCGCAAGGAAAAGGTCAAACGGGAAGAGGTCGATCGGAGGGTCAAGGTCAGATTTTATGTAATAATGAGTTCAATTTCGTAAGTTATAAATTACATATTTTATAGACACCCCAATATGGTCGATTATTGCAAAAGCAGAAAAATGGTTCTGAAAGATTAAGAGATGAAAATGTCGTCCAAATAAACAAAGTAAATTTTTTGTAGATTTATCGTCAATTCTCTTTAATATTTACATTACTTTCCCAAATCTACCGTGATTTTCTCTTTTACGGAAAACAGTAAGCTATTAGGCAGCTTAGTTTAAAGACGAAGATTTTGGCGGGTCGATTTTTAAAAGTTCTTGATGAAAACCTGACGATAAATCTATCGATGTAGAATCTCTCTCTCCGTTTGAATATATAAATGACTAGCTGCACACCGCGGTTTCACCCGCGTAGACCGGGATAAAAAGTAGCCTATGTGTTAATCCAGGGTATAAGCTATCTACATACCAAATTTCATCCAAATCGGTCCAGCCGTTTGAGCGTGAAGAAGTAACAAACACACACACTTAAACTTTCGCCTTTATAATATTAGTGTGATTAAGATATAGTCTGGCATTAACGTTGTTGGCTTCGTCGTTCTAATGGCCGCTGTACACTCCTGTCCAAGTACTCTCACTAGTCCTCGTCAAGAAGTCTCGAGCGAGAGGCCTTAGCCCGAGTGCGGCCATGTACACTCTCGCCTAGTTCAGTAGAATTTGTGAATCGCCCAAGAGGATGAACGCCATGGACGGACACATTGAACATTAAAAAAAAATAATTTCTTCTCGAGTGTTCTATGTCATTTTGCAAAACACAAACAATACGTCTTCTCTGTCAATCGATGCTAGCAACCACAAAACATATACAGGGTGTAAGGGACAGCCCTCCGCAAACTGACAGGGTGCATTCAGCTCCTCATTCTGAATCATATTCCACCGGAAATTTTCTCAGGAAAATTTTCATATTTTCAATTTTTTTTCCGTTACATTTTCATTATTTCAATGTAAAATTGCATTGTGTGTCCGCAGCACTCCATCTATGTAAAAAAAAACTACAAAAAAACAGCAAAAAAAAAAACCAGCAATGGATGTTGAAATACTCTAACCAACGACGCGTGAAATCAGCTGTTCACTTTCTATCTAGCTACAGAGTTCATCGAACTCAACGCATACCTATTACCTACCCCTCCCAACCAGTAATAGACGCTCCGATTTGTGCACAAAAACACAAACAAATCAGGTTTATTGGATTCCCTTAACGTTCCTGAAAAAATTTCATGTACCAGTCATCTTAGTAAGACATACTGAATTCACCCTATCAGTTTGCGGAGGGCTGTCCCTTACACCCTGTATACCTTAAACTCGCAACTGCCGCGAGATCCTTTGACTCGAGCACAAAAAACCGACCCAGGTCGGAGAGCGCGCGAGGAATGCTGAGACACACCGAGGCGGCCCCAGCGCTCTCATCTACATTCTCGCACTCGGCCTGTCTGTGTGCCTCGCCGAGAGTGTACAGCCGCCATAACACCACACAATAACACACACTACACACTATGTTTAACAAATAAATTATTCTTATTCTTACCACATTCCTTTTTTGAACAAATGTATTTTTCTGTAATTAAAATAAAAACTAAAGACTCCATTTCTCAGTGCTTAATTTTCCTTTTTTCCCTAAATTCCACAGCATGAACAAGAAAAATACTCGTCAAAGTTCTCTGATTGCGCTCGAGCATTATGCTCAGCCCTCCTCACGAAGTCTCCGGCGTCTCGCCTCGGGTGTAGCGCGGGGAGGAGAGGGGCGACGCAGGTGAAGGCGCATCGGTTCTTCGCGAACTTGAACTGGGCGAGGCTGGAAGCTGGGATGGTAGATGCGCCTTTTGTGCCTGATGTAAGTATACTAATAAGATTTTTTTTTTGTGGGTGTAGTAAGCTTTTCAGTGCTACTTGAATTATTTATGATCGTGGAGCTCGTGGCTTAGTAATAACGGACGCACGGGTCGATCCATCAGGTTAAGCTACGCTTTCCGGGGTTGGTCCGTGAATGGGTGATCTTCAAATACCGAGACCCCTCCGTGCCTCGGAAAGCATTTTAACCCATTGGAGAGGCTGTCATTCGTGGATCTTTGACAGTCGTTACAGGTCGTCAGGAGCCCGAAAGTCTGACAACCAGTCTTACCAAGTGGTATCGTGTTACCAACTGGGTTGTGGAGGTCAGATAGGCAGCCGCTTCATGTACTACTGCTATTCAGCTGCATCCGGTTAGTCTGGAAGCCGACTTCAACATAGCTGAATATTTATGCATCTTGAAATCTATAATAAGAACTATAAACTGCAGCGCCACAAATAATTACTCAACCAATGCGCTATTTAAACCGCTTAAAGACCCCCAAAGGTTAACATGTATATGAACAATTTTTACATCAAAATTATTGTTTTAATATTTTGTTTTGTAATTCTTTCCAGCCACACGCGGTCTACGCAAAAGACGTCCTTGACATAGAACAGTTCAGCACAGTGAAGGGAGTGAACCTAGACGCGGGCGACGACACGTTCTACGGCAAGTTCAACACGGGATCCGTCAGCATACCGTGGCAGACGGAGATGCTTGAAACTGGATGCTTCAAGGAACTGAACGTGTTTGCTAGAGGTATAGATTATTGCATAGCTGATTTCTTTGATCAGGCATTCAGAAACCTAGTATATCTTCAGATCCTGCCAGGGTCGCGATTTGTTCGAAAGAGATACAGTGGTACCCAACTGATAAGCCGCGTCGTGAATCTTCGTTCGCACAGACAAGAAAGTATAGCCACAGATTAATACAGATGGGACACTCCGCAAAATCATTTAAATAAAAAACGACTCTTGCTACGACACAATAAAGTGCTGTTCAGAACTGAATTGCATTGAACAGGTAATTAGCGAATTACCTACAGTTATATTCACCTACACATTGCCTCTCTTTCTATCCTTCGGCGCGCGGCATTTCTACTGAATCAGCGCCGTGGACGGGCGGGTCCCGCCGTGTACTTGTAGCTTCATACCTAAACTGCGGATAGTCCCATCTGTATTAATCTGTGGTATAGCCCCGAAGATTAACGAAACAATGCTTAAAACTTTCAATCAACCTTAGATCACTACTATAAGGTTCATAATGCACTGCACCTGTTAGTTCCGTCTCACTTGCAAGTATGACGGTTGACTAACGTGCCGATTGGTCAATAGCATTTCCCGCGCTTTGAAAATTCAGATTCATTCTTCTGCACAGGTGCATCGGTAAGCCATATCACAACTGATATGGCTTACCGATGCACCTGTACTACTTGTACCGCGGCCCTGGCACAGGCAACTGAAAGAACACGGGTGGGTTTTAGTCAGTAAACGTCTGACACGCCCTCCAGCTCCACCCAGAGCGGGAGAAGTCATTTGATGATTTCACACCCAAAAAAAAAAAGTGTAGCTACAGATATTAGTCAATCTATACATATTATTGCTGTTGCCCACGGCTTTGCCTGCGTGGATGTCGATACTTCCCTATTTGAATCGGGTTTTTGTTCACAATTTCATGGGTTTTATTTTTTTTGAACGGAACCCTAATTACTTAAAGTTACTCCTTATAACATTAACTATCGGCAAGTGAAAGTCCCGGCAAAATCGGTCCAGCCGTTTCGGAGATTAGCCTGTGTAAAATTTCAATTTTTTTTTTGTTTTCTTTCCCAAAAAAAGAACATCAAATCTTTTGTTTTTATTTTGTCGTGTTTAGATAACGATTCCCATAACATCTGAGGAGTTTCGCTAACAAATTTAATTTGATAATAAAGAAATAATGTGTGTTTGTTATTTTACTACCGTACTTATTATTTATAGGTGAAGACAGTAAGGAGTGTGCAACGGTAGACCTACAGCTTGTACCAGCCACAGCGGCGCCAGAAGAGGAGAAGGGATGCTTTTTATTCGCCAGACGGGTATGTTGATCAAAGTTTCGTGTGTTAATTTAATTTGACCTTCTGTTTACTTCTCCTTGTCGGGCTTGTGGCTAAGTAATAACATCTGCACGGGTCGATTGATCAGGTTAAGTTACGCTTGCCGGGGTTGGTCCAAGGATGGGTGACCATCTTTGCATACCACCCCCCCGGTCCTCGAAGGAGAACCTATGTACTCCTCTGCCTAAGCCTTCGATAATTACAGGAGGTGAATGCGTGATGTGATGTCCTATAAGATGTCTAATGAAAGCGTGCTTTATCAAGAATTTTATTTGTATTCCACAGGTACTATGTCCACAAAAGAAAGTATCAGCCCGCCTACGCGCAGTGCCCGTCCCTGAACACTTGCTGCTGCCCTCCTCACCCGCGCCCCCCACACCTCCCGCGCCCCCCGCGCCCCCGGCCGCGCCCCCGCCGCTCAGCTGACCGCCAGCGACCTAATACACACGATGACATCCCAAACTTGGCTGTACACTGCCGACGACACATAGAATTTGACCCTCTATGTAAATGTTTGCACTTTCAAAAGTTTCAAGTAAGCAGAAATGTAATAATTTTGCTGAAAAATCTGATAGTAAGTCTTAACGAGTCACTTTCAACATGAAAACAAAAAAAAATGGTGTTGGTTGCTGAAAAATCTTGATAGTTTGAAGTCTTAGCGCTCCAAATTAAGATTTTGAACCAGAAAGTGTGGAAATGGAGGAGTTTTGTAGCAATATTACATGCTTTTAAAACTAAGCGTCCCTTGACAACAAAGAGATTGCATAGGAAAGTAAAATACTTAATAATAATAATAGCGCATGACATCTTAGCGTCCACTATTGATGTCAAAGACATAATGTTTTATCACAACTAATTTTTTTCTGTTACTACCGTATGATAGACTCATTATTTATTGATTTAGTCGTGACAAGCGTAAGATTTCTACGTTTTTATAATAAAAATGTTGACTGCCGTGAAATGTATGACATAATGTGGCGTGAATTGTGTAGAAAAGAGTTATCTTGGCTTGGCACACTACCGTGGGTCTTTCTGCAGTACAGTTTGGTTAAAGACAAGTTTCTTTCTTTTTTTTTTTTTGTAAGTATTACGTCGTTAAATTGATGTTGATAGATGAGAAAAAGAAACAAAAATAATAAAGTGGCAAAGTCATCTGTTTTTGTGGCAATTTGGCGCAAATGATAAAAGCCAATCAAATAAAATAAAATTAACATAAATATAATTTCTATACAATTGACGCTTCATTAAAAACAAAAGTTTGTCAAAAGAAATTAGAACCTGTATACATAGAAATATGATGCATTTCTCCTTGTACCTGTGGTTTAGTGTTTCGGCTTCGAGTTTTTGAATGTATGAGAGCTTGCATATGTTGTTATTTACCTATTTTCGTTTGTTTTGTCTTGAAATTTTGATCTTTGATGTAACTTTCTTTGAAAGTCGCTCATAAGTCCCTTTGTTCACTATTTGTGATGATTGCTAAGTTCATTCAATAACTTAAATATAAATAAAATCAAATCTCTTACATTGGTATGAGCTCACATAATTTAATATGTCATTGCTTACTATACATAGGTACGGTGCATACTCGGTAGGCTCTTTATCCATTCCATATCCTAAGGGCACGTCTTCCCCACCATTACCGCGCCCCCCGGTCTACTCCTTGATATGCAATGGTCTCTGTTGCACCATGTAACATGAGGCAACAGGGGCTAGTGTGAATCTTTGGGTTCATTTTGAGAGTCTGGACAAACCACGCTGGGGTGCATTTCATTAATTCATTATGCATCTAAGATCTGCAGTAATATCAGGCTAGAGTTATTTCCTAAAATATATTTTCTTATTCTGCTAAGTCTCTTAAGATCAGACATAAGTGCTTACTTAGCCCTCTATTAGTTTCCAAACATTATTTAAGTACTACAGAAAACAATCAATTTCTATTTTTGATACATTTAAATGTAAATAGGTATAAAAACAACATTAGCAAGTAAAGTGAATACTATAGTGTTGGCGATACGTAAACAACTTAGTGTGACCTGTTAGAAAAAAACATGAACAATTTAGTTTTTAGTTGAATTTTTTATGTTGGCAACTGTAAGGGTAATGGCATGATAAAAACAGGTGATTGTGATCACGAATTTTTCGAGATTTACTAACGTGATTCCCAATACAAGTAGTCTTACTTTGACGTAAAATACTACACCTTGACGTTTGACGTATGTATACGCCAGAATGACATTGACGCGACGCTTACCATTGCCAATTATAACGCTTGGGGCTGCACTTGCAGGGTTTTGACGAAAGTGTTACCATACTGAAAATAGCCTGACCATAAAGCTGACAGCCTAACAATAAAGGCTGATTGACAAGATTTTTTTTCACGATTAGTAAAATTATTTTTTTTAGACAAGCTTTTTTTTAATCTGGATATCATATAGGACCAGTCCTTGTCAAGACGAATCAAACGAGCCCAAACTCTATAGGGTTGTGTCGTTTTGTTACTGAGTTCCCATGGCCGCCGACTCCATCATCAGATCAGCTCGATGTCATAATAATATGGCATTGTCATCCGATTTACCTAAGCATGTAAAATTTCAGCTCAATCAGAAACTGGGAAGTGGGTCAAATTTGACTTGTAAGATTTGATTACAGACAGACAGATAGACACCGGGACAGGTGAAACTAAATAAAATCTTGTATTATCAAGTACATATAATCCGTCTTATTACAAAATTCATTTTAACTTTGGTCCAAGCGTAAACCTTTCAGCCAGTTTTATGCATTTCGAATCTTATTCCCTCAGTTCTTAGCACAAAATTGAAAACCTACACTCTGGTTTAAAATCAGTTTATCTATTTAGAACCGTTATCCGAATATAATTCGAAATTCAAAAATGGCTTGGGTGTTTAAACTTGGATCTAAAGATATTTTTGCAATAAGGCGAAATAAGTTGACATAAGATTTGATGCTACAAAAAAAAAAAAGTAGTACTCAACTAATAAGGCGCGTCGTGAATCTTCGGGCGCGCAGAAAAGAAAGTATGGCCCCGAAGATTAACGAGATTGCTTAAAACTTACAATCAACCTTAGATCACTACTATAAGGTTCATAATACACTGCAGCTGTTAGTTCCATCTCACTCGCAAGTATGGCAAAATGGCGGCAGCTGCGACCAATAGCGGTACAGGAAAAAGCGTGGAGCGTGCGGATTGCTCAATAGCATTTCCCGTGCTTTAAAAATTCATCTTCTGCGCAGGTACATCGATAAGCCATATTAGTTGGGTACTACTGTACACTACAATTATCGGCAAAACTCTGTAAGTGCAGTAACAAAATATTTCTCGTATGGATGACTGATATTATTCTGTAACCATTATGCATTTAGCTCAATAGTAACCTCGGAGTATTATTTTATTACACGAACAAACATTATTATTATTATTATAACTTTATTAATTATTGTCATGTATTCTATATTAATATTTATTTATTATCATCGTATTATTGTGAGTAATCTGTCGTTGTTGATATTATTAATCGAGTTTTGTTTTGTATTTAAAATATGTATTTTATAGAGTTGTTTATTATGTTGGTGAAGTATCGATTAAGATTAGTGTTGGCAGAAACGATTACTTCGTATCGATAAATCGATCTAAACTACTCGTTTCATACTTTAAAAATGTTGCCTATTTTAATTGAATGGTGTGTGTCCGTATGTCACCAACATAACTAAATATCGATGCCAATCTAACATTTTAGAAGGGATGTCCCATTGTTTTACCAAGTAGTCAAAGTATATACTTTTTACGACTTATTGTATACATTTTTATGATACGTACGTACGTTTACATAATATTATTGTATTTAGAACGTTTTTTTAAAGGTTTATTTCCTATAAATGGCTGATGAGATATAATACTTAAATATTTCCTATTGATGGCTTTATTAACGTTCAGATTGAAAGCCATGGAATGGATGGGATAACTCTTAGAAAATGAGTATGACATTTGTCTCAAAAATGTCATGTGTTACTAAGAATTAACCCAGTAATGCAATATATTATGAATGTTAAGAACAGATATTAGTGTCAGTGCTTCGCAAGTTAACTAAGTAGACTTTATTGTCAATTACAAAGTATAATCCTACCTTTATTTTATGCAAGAAGTGCACAAAGTAGAAAATAAAAACATATTTCAGATCCAATAAGTTTTAGAACATAAAAGAGGAACAGGGTGTAAAGTTCATTCATACTCCATAGATAGAGGATGATCCGATCAGACGCGTGTCGTGTCTAGTGGGCTACTGCCCAACGGTTGATGTTGGAACGTTGTATTGTATGTCAGTCGCGCAGTAAACTCTGCTTGCGCGATGCAGGATTTGTGTGACGTCACGTCTATGATGCGTAGTTCGCATGTGGCGTTGTAGATGGCGCCACAATCTAAAGCATTATCAGTAATGTCTACTTAGTGAGCTTGGCTAGATAATATAAACAAGTCATCCGCCTCATAAAAGTCACTTAAAAGCTAGATAGTGTATAATCGAGCAATAATACAGAAACGAATAGAAGAAATCTATGGGATCTATGTATTTAGTTGTTTTCGTCTGTCGTGTTAGTGCTAAATTTAAAAAAAAAACGAGATTTAAGTAATTGAGGAAAAGAGAAAGAGAAAAAAAGTTAATTTTTATTAAAAAAAAAAAGAAGTGGGTAATTTCGTGTCCCTTCCTAAAGATTGTGAATAAATAATGTCGCACAAATTATTGGAAAACTTTTTCATCGTCCTGTACATTGCCAATTCACTTCCAATGTTTGTATTAGTGATAAGTACTGATGCATTTTGAGGTGTAACTTTTATTGTTATTGAATATTTCGATGCCTATTGTCATTTTTCGAGGCTGATAGCGTGTGGGAGGGATCGGGTTTTAAAAATGATGTAGCTTGACGGCTCTCCAGGCTATAAGGGTCAGTTTCCACCAAACGGAAAAATTCTCGCGGATAGGCGAGCACTTTTAAATTTTACTGAAAAAGTAACTGTATCAATATTGACTTTAAGTCAGGGCTTTAACCCCTAACATGTCTGAGTTTGGGCTATTTTTAGACCCAAAACCCCAGCAGTGGGCGGGGTTGGGATGAGGATATGTTTTCCATCGGATGATGTTTTTTTTTACGTTTATATATATGCGATATAAGCTTAAATACCACTGTAAAGGTTTTTCCTTATGCACAACATGGGGTGCATTCGACACGCGGGGGGGGGGGGGGGGGCGGGTTAGGGGGCGTTAGTTGCGAACTCCATAGGTGCACAACTACTGATGATGATTAGTTTTCCATCGGATGATGTTTTTTTACGTTTATATATATGCGATATAAGCTTAAATACCACTGTAAAGGTTTTTCCTTATGCACAACATGGGGTGCATTCGACACTTGAGGGGTTAAATACCGGTAAAAATTCATAACGTTATCTTTGAAGATCAATTCTAAGAACGTAATTTTAGAACGATCGCAATCTGTCAAAAAAGCTTCTAAATTTCCTAAATTTTTGACATTGACCTTCGCTGAGACGAGACTGCGACTTGAATTTGAACGTTTTGTAAGTACGAGAATTGGTCTTTTGATCTTGTTGGCCCAAAACTTCACCACTTCCACGCCGGCGGTGAGATCACATTGGCTGCATGTTTTGGAGCACAGAGGGCAGGATAGGAGGTGGAGCATTGTTTGATATTGTTTGTTTTATACTTAAGTCAATATTGACACAGTTACTAATTCAGTGAAATTTATAAAAAAAAATTCGTTCAGTGGAAACTGACCCTTAAAGGCCATTTTCATGAGCCATATAAGCATATTTTAGCTTAGTACGAAAGATAGGAATATTAGAAATGTGTTACACAACTAATGTTCTGAAAAGAAAGATTTTTGACAAATTATTACGGGTTTGATAAATGTTCCAAACTTGGCTTGTTTAAGCCCTAACAAAAGAATTAGTTTTAAGAAGCTATTACTAACATTAGTAGTTATAATAAAATGCTTGCGATACTAAAAATTAAATCATAGTATCCATTATGAAATTAGGTTAGCCGTAGGAGACCACTTTGGTGGTTATATTGAAAAAAAAAACATGTTTTGTTGTACTTGGGGCCCGTTGACTCATTTGGTCCTTTAGGATAAATTGGGATTTTTGAGTAATAGGGATTAATTAATCCCTTTGGTTGATGAAAAAAATTTGCAAGCAATAAGAATAAAATCATTAAGAATACATTGCATGTTTCTTAACGGATGATAGTTATAGACGAAGGAATCCTTAGCCTCCAATAAAAAAAACCTGCAAATTCGACAACTCATATTACTCTCATTAAAATGGGAATAAAATATTTTTATAAAAAACTCTCGTCGCCTCTGCCACACGCTTTCATTACTTGCCTCCGGTTTTTAATCGACATTAAGGTTCTATTTTTCGCTCTCTGAACATTTGTGGCCATCTTGTATTTTCAATCTACGAAATCACACGAATGTTCACGGAAAAAGCCGAAGTGTAGCGCCTAGATTAGGCATGCAAGGGTAATCGTGTAAGAAAAGTCATCTCGCTACGATTTTTTTTTTCATCCGCACAAAATGAATGATTTCACTCCTTCAATTGAGTAATTTCTAATTCAGGGTTTTTTTGTTGTGAGGTTGACTGTATTTCCAAAACAACGTTGGAATTTTAAGTCATTTTGGTTAAACACAAATGTAGTTACTAAGGGTAAAATGTAGGAAATGAGCTAAAGGGTCTTTCAACAAGGACGGGTCGATGTTGAATTTAAATAAAACAAGCTGTATGTGAGATATTAAAGAAATTATTTTTTTATTTGAAAGGCTCATTTATGCCATTATTTATGAAATATGACAGGCGGCGTCATTGGTCCGCACTTTTTCAAAAACGATGACGGCGAGGCCATTACTGTCAACGGCGATCGCTAAAGATCAATGAATAACAATTTATTGGTGACGTGAATTGGTCACAAAGATCGTGCGATTTGACCCCGCTATACATTTTCTTGTGGGGTTTTCTCAAGTCGCAGGTCTAAGCCAATAATCCGCAATCAACCGATGCCCTGAAAGTCAACTTTACGCAGGCCATCGCTCAGATTCAGCCGGATCTATGCAGTAGAGTAATTGAAAGTTGGACCTCTCGGATCCGTGCCAAAGTTCGAAGCCGCGGTGGACATTTAAACGATGTCATATTTCATAAATAATGGCATAAATGGGCCCTTAAAATAAAAAAATAATTTCTTTAATATCTTACATACAGCTTGTTTTATTTAATTTCAACATCGACCCGTCCTTGTTGAAAGACCCTTTACATTTTATGCCTGTTAACTTGTTCGATATTTTTAAGTCGCATAGTAAAAGAATTGAAAGGTAAAATCTTCCGTCCCGAAAACATTGGACTTACAGTCAGCCGCCTTTACTAATAATCTATGAATGAGTGAATGAAAGGAGTGAAGTCATTCAATGCCTCATGCTCCTATTCGATTTAGCAATTATTCCGATATTGACTTTATAACTTTATTTTTGTAATATGAATGAATACTTTGTTGCCAGTTGATTGTAAAATGAGGTCAAACTCAAGCATTCTATAAATCGCTAAAAATCACGAAATAATTAGTGATTTCGAGTAATATTTTATATGTTACTCGAAATCACTTAATTATTTCGTGATTTTTATGAGCTATTTTAAAGTTTGACGTTTAGGCACTAAGCTGGCAATCCGTCGTTTCTTATCTTTGTAATTTTTCTATGCAATGTCGATTCGCTATGAATTTGTATCATAGAGGTTTTGTATTTGTAGATTAGGCAGGCCAGACCAGATTAGGTTAGATTTGCCCTCGCCGTAATTAGGCAGGCCAGACCAGATTAGGTTAGATTTGCCCTCGCCGTAATTAGGTCGCGCCAAAAATGTCTATAATAAGTTTGAGCTCAAAAATGCCACATGCAACGATAGATACGATTAACAGTATGAGTGAGTCAGACAATACTATTCAAATGTCACTGTCAACGAAACAAAAACGTGATCATAGGAAATGATTTAAATCTTTGGGCTAGACAGATAAATTCAATACTGTCAAGGAAAAAAGAGACGGAACATAGTTTGCCCTTGCTATCTTTTGCTCTCCTATTCAATTAAGGGCCACTCAAATGTCACATTGCTTATAAGTTATAGTGTTACCATCCTTAATGCATTTTTATTTAAGTTATGTTAATAATTAATGAGAACAGTTTATTTTAAGACTATAAGTTGTAGAGTCAATATCAGAACGCACATAAGTTGAGCCAAAATGCTCGGGGTTTGATGAGCTGGACTCAACGATGCTCAACTTGGGAGCTCAATTGTACAGATTTCTTTAGTATTCGAAGTTACTTTTAGGGCAGTCATTGAGCTATAGTGTTGTCTGTGAACATTGTTTTAAACTATAAAGGCTTAATGGCAATGAGGTAGCGAGTTGTTGACGTACATTGACCGATTTTTTACTTTATACTAATAGATTGAAGTTTTTCATATAAAAGCAGCAATGTACGCCAAACGGTTGCCGTCTTTCTGTGCTAGAGTATACTAACTTTGTATAAAAGACAGTGAAATGAATGCCAATATATTCTTATGAAAAATAGTTTTATTAGTATCAATATAACGTCGTTAAATTGTGATGACTTATAAATTAGTGATTCCTGTTACAACGACGTTCACAGATAACAGTTTTAAATAAGCATTTAAGCAAAAATGTAGGTGTCACCGAATTTTTGTAAGAATTTATATATAATAATGATTAATTAATTAGTATCATACCTGTATCATACTCATTTGATGCATTTTCGACTAAGTGTATTGAAGTGTAGTAGCATGATACGCAATAACTTCGGCTGACTTCGGGTAAATTACGAAGATTACCGAACCAAACATATAACCTGTCTTCACATGTGTAGTAGGTAACACATATAAAATAAACGGACAGAAAGTACTATTGAGTACGAAATATTTTCACAATACAATTAAGTAAGTAAAAAACAGTTCATTTTCATTTTCAAATATCTTTATTTAATCAAAATAACATAACAAAATGCACTTAACCTAAGCTACATTAACACATAAATTGAAGCACAGTAAAAAACAGTAATTTCGTGACTCAATGATGATTGTAAGAGAAAAATTGACGCTCAAGCAACCATCTTTTGTCCATTCGGCAATTTCCGTCACCCGAACCAACTCGAAGTCGATGGCGTACCATGCTACTGCATCATGTTGCGCACGCGGTTGCAATGCAACCGCAACGCATTGCTGTATCTAGCTTGATAGTGTTATGGTTAGCTTTCCTTCATACTGTTAGTCGTTATTGCAGTATTTTGATGCAAATATTATTATTTAATAAGCATATTCGTAAATAAATTGACTCCGATATAGAATGTGTGTTTTCTTTATAAGCCCTGTAAATATTCTCTGGTTGTCGATAGCAAATCAATCTGCCTAGTCTTTTCCCAACTATGTTGGAGTCGGCTGCCAGTCTAAACGGATGCAGCTGAATACCAGTATTTTACATGGAGCAACTGCCTATCTGACCTCCACAAACCAGTGACGGGGGTAATACGATACCCCTTGGTAAGACTGGTTGTCAGACTTTCAGGCTTCTGATGACCCGTAACGACTGTCAAAGATCCAAGAATTACATCCGGGATCAACGCCTTAACGTGCTTTCCGAGGCACGGAGTCTCGGTATGAAAAGATGGTGACCCATCCACGGACTAATCCCGGCAAACGTAGCTTAACCTGATGGATCGACCCGTGCAGCAGTTATTACTTAGCCACGAGCTCCTCCGAGAGTTAGCATGTTATTCCATTCCAGGTTAAAACCTATAAATTAAAATAGAGGGACAAGAATGTCCCCTTGAACAAAAATTCAAGATGACACATACAAAAAGTTACGCTTTCATAAGGGGGCCTAGACAAAATCATCCCTTTTCCGTAAGCGTACGCCACCGGAAAAATCAAATGGTATGTAGTTGACAGCAGCAGTCACGTGACATCTCTGAAGCTAATGTCAACTCCATACAATTTGATCTTTCCGTTGGGGTTAACGCTAACAGAACAGGGATTTTGTCTAGGCCCCTTCTCATCAGTTCTGATCGATTTGTCCCGATGTCCATCACTTGTTTGGCCACCACTGGGGGACAGCGAAACAACTTTTAAAAATTATTCCCGTTGTCCACCACTAGGGGACAGACCTAACTTCAAAACACTTTAAAGTTGCTTCTGCATCGTCTCCGGCGCTGCGGGAAGTGCAACCCCTTCGCCTTTACGTAACAAAGGATAGGCTTTGTTACAGCAGGCGGGGGTTGCTCTCCCTTCGCGCCTCCGGTTTTTATATACACTAGGGGTAGCAGCCAAAAGACTACGTAAAGGCGGGGTGCCCTGATTCGGTTTTGGAACAGGGGGCCTACTCCCTCAGTCCGTCCGTCCGTTCATACGTCCGTCTGACATTACGATCCATCAAAACAAGTGTAAAAGTTAAATTTTTCGGACGGGCAAAAACACAGCGGGAGTAGGGACAACTGGCAAATCATGTTGTCATTCATACTTCGTTCGGGCCCCGAACCAATCATCCATCAGTAGGTGATACCGAGTAAGAAACGCCCGTAACGAAGTCCAAAACTACGGGCTTCGTGCTTAGGGAGTAGGTCCCCAGATTCGACCTATTTTAACCATGAAGTGGTGGACAGCGGGAATTATTTTTTGAAGTTGTTTCGCTGTCCCCCAGTGGTGGCCAAACCAGTGGTGGACATCGGGAATATACCGTTCTGATCATTAATCTAAAAAAAGTACTAGGTTCACACAAACTCAAATAATCAGCAACAACTCATGATTCAAATTCAACAATTTATTAAACATAAATAACAGTTGGACACAACATGTAAATTAAAATCAGAATTATACAAAAATGCACAACAATCTATTCTACTTAAAACTAATAAAGATCAAAATCTCAAATATAAGGAAGCAAACTATTACTCTAGAAGAAATAGCAAGCAGTCTTTTCGTTCATTTTAATTTTAAACAGGATCAATTTAAATTATTTAGTGAAAATCCGCAGACATGATGGGTATCTATCAGGATCTAAACATGATAAAACAAAACGAAACTGATTTTCTCAAGTCACAACGCATAAACTGTATAGTTAGGTTAAATTGTTGTATTGTTCATTGTGTTGTGATTAATTGACTGTTGTTATTGTTGTTGTGTTGATTGATTGTTGTTTGTTGATTAATTAATGTGTTGATGTTGTTGGTTGGTTGTTGATTGGTTGATTGTTGTTGTGTGTTGATTGGTTGTTGACTGGTGTGTTGTTGTAGATGTCCATACCCATTATGTCCGCGGAGTTTTGCTAGTTAATTTGATTTGATCTTGTAGAAATACGAGTCGCGAATTATCGTCAATTAATTTTAATACAAGGCTACAATGATGATGATTATAAAGTATAGTTTAATATATTTTATCTACACCCATTCTATAAATCCTCTATAAAAGTTTCTGAAACAGTTAGCTTATTGCCAACATTAAAACAGCCAGTGTCATAGTAACCATGGTAACCATAATAGCATCCAAACGGGTGTTTTAATGTTGTACTGAATTTCATAATGCAACTCGTTTTAAAAAAAAGAACATTGTAATGCACGCGCGTTTCACTACAACAGAGCCATAATTTAAAACAAGAACTTACTCGAATTCACGTCGTATACTATGACGCCGGCCCATGTTCGATACGAGTATTAGTATTGCAAAAAACTGTTTCAGAACCCTTTATAGAGGATTGATAACATGGATGTAGATAAAGTATTGTATGCAACTGTACATAATTGGGTATTAAAACACTCATGTGATACTATTATCACACTCGGCTTAAACCCACATTCGTGTTTTAATACCCGTTATTATACGTCAGTTGCATAAATAACTATTATGGATAACTTTAATATAAATGAGAAGTCTCGTCAAATACCCATAACATAACTTCACGCCTGTGTTCCGCGAAGGGTTGGGCAGAGGTGTACCTATACACATCCACATTTCGCTAGTTACGTTTTAGTCATATGTAATAGGGGGCGAGCCTATTGCCACCAACCGGGCACTAATCCTTCAAATACCCATAATACCCGTAATCCCATAAAAATCAATTTCGCAAATAAATGCGAAACCGAAAATTTTTAAATGGAAGTTTCATAAACAAAAAAACGCCCAAGTGCGTGTCGGACCACGCACCATGAAGGGTTCCGCAGTTAAAAAGAATTTATCCCAAAAACAAACTTAACATTATAGTTCAAAAACATGTTCTTCCATACATTGATATACGTCACGGGTCAAGCTTGATTTTTTTAGAGCTCCAAGGAACGTAGGTATTTGATATTAATTTCAACTCGATACCTTCACGCGTTCCTGAGAAAAAGGGTCTTATCAGACTGACAAACAGACATACAGACGGACAACGAAGTGATCCTATAAGGGTTTCGTTTTTTCCTTTTGAGCTACGGGGCCTTAAAAATATTAAAAGATTTGTTTTCACTATACACCAATGCTGTTCACGTAACTGAACTGTGGCTCAAAGTTTATGAACTTGACAACCAGATCAGACAAGACACCAGTTTTCTTCTTCCTATTCAAACTTATGGTGGATAGGTACAGTACGACACAACATAGATGTAGCATAGATGTGTAAATTTGCATTCATTCATTTCAATTTTACGAATGTATTTGGTTATATGAAACTCCAAACTTCACACTGTAATTTACATAAGTTGATGAAATAAACATTTTTTTTTATGACAAGTTATTGCGTTTATGTAAAGTTCATTTTCGCCTAAAACAGTAATAAAGATTGGTGATTTTGAAGGCGCACTCAGTTCCGATCGTGATCGGTTTTACGAATTTTGCCGATGCTACATCTAAGTTGTGTCGTACTGTATACCTCTGCCATACCCTTCGGGGATTACTCTTCTGTTATTCAAACTTATAGCTATAGTGAACCTTAGCTCAAGCCACAGATTAATACAGATGCGACAGTCCGCAGTTTAGGTATGAAGCTACAAGTACACGGCGGGCTCATCTCACTGAGTCAATTCAGTGTGGCTCGCACGTTAGTTCGATACTCACTCGCGCGCCGCGTCGTAAAAGAAGACAACCCTAACGAGTCAGAAGGTATAAAGAGTTATGCGATAGAAAGAGAGCCAACCTATAGGTGAATATAACTGCAGGTAATAAGCGTTGTGCGACCAGAATTGCATTTTATTGTGTCGTAGCAAGAGTCGCTTTTTATTTAAATTATTTTGCGGAGTGTCCTATCTGTATTAATCTCAAGCACTCAATGAGAAACCAATCTAACGCGCCCATGCAATTAAAATAGCTGGGATTAATATGCATTATCATATTGCACACATAAACTCACACATATTATTATTTATTACCTGTGGTATGCCGTAGTACCTGGATTTGTTTTTTTTCCGGTAGCATTGTATTTTTCACGAAGGGACCACAGGTAAAAAAGTCCCCGTGGAATGGTCCACGGACTACAAATTATTTCTAAGCTATGTTAATGTCTTAATATATTTCTAACCTCTTTATAAAACTGCGTTCCTTTAAATATTTCGATATGTTTGTAATTTAGCCATGAAAAATTCAAAACCCATATTCGAATGATATCACTCATGAACACTAAAGCCTAAAGCTGATATCAGACGCTTCACTCCAGTGAATGGTCATTTTTATTTCATTCCACGTTCACACGACAAAATGACACAGGAATGAACGTTCATATGCTCCTTTCATTTCATTTAGTAAGCGAGTGAAAAGGTTCACTAGTGAATTCTTAGTGAATTCACTTCCGAGTTAAAGGTGCTGAATGAAAGACAAAAATGAACAAGAGGCGTCTGATATATCTGCTTAAAAACCAAAGCTGTACAGTCCGCGAGGCGTAAGATGAGCTATATGATGATAGATAGTGTAGGTGTGACGCCGGTATAGAGCGCGACGCGTTCTTTGTTTGGTTTAAAACCGGTTTATACTGCTTTTTGGCAATCAGCTTTTGTTCTGCTAGTACGAGAGGCCACGACCAAAACCATGTCGAATCGTTGTAAAACGTAAAACGATAAGCCCATTGAAGATTTTTTCTTACGTAAAACGATAAGACAAACATTTTGGTCATGGGCTCTCGTACCATTTTGGTGATCACTCACACAAATGCAAAGCTCATCTTACGCCTCGCGAACTGTTACAAACTTTAAAATGGTTGTATACAGTATAATTCTACTATTAGTCTATTGCACTACTTCAATTCTAAAACCCGTTTCTTTCTAACCAAAATCTACTAAGTATAAAATCTCAAATCGGAACTACGCAGCTGTAACCTTTTTTTTCTGAGTCTTTTTCTTTTTTTCTTGCGCATTTTTCTGTTCAGCCTGTATATTTTTTCTCTGGTCAGTCTGTGCAACCTTTTTCTCATAGATTCTTTGGAACAAAACGAACTTCCCACTTTGAATATTCTTAGTTTCATAGATGGCGCCCTTGAGCCTCCAAGATGGAGTCTCACAGTGTTGCCAGCTCCTACAATCCTTACCAATTTGTAGTTTATCTAATAATTTTGTCATCATCTCTGGTATGATTGGCTGTAGGATAATTCCACATATTCTAAGCGTTTCCATAGTAATGTGTAGGATAACGTCGAGTTCTTTCTGACTTTCTGGTTTCTTGCGTAACTCCCACGGTTTGGTGTTTTCGAAGAAGACGTTTGCGACGTGTAACACTTTGATGACGGCGTCCACTGCTTTGTAGAAGTGGTAGTTTTTGTAGTGTGTGTGGCATATTTCTATGTGAAAAAAAAAAAACTGGAGATTAGTAACAGATTCTTTTAACGCTGCGATACGCTAGATCTTTTTACGCTGCGATACGATACGGTGGGATTGCTGTAACTTCACACTACGTAGATAAATTCAGGCCTTAAGGCGTGGTGTTAGCTCAATATTCACAATAATGGGTTTCTTGGATTGTCGAGTATGACGTAACGCAATAAAACTATCCGACGCAAAAATACAGTGGACAGAGAAGGGTTTAAAGAACAATTTTAACGCAATAGAATAGTAACAAATAGTTTGATATTTCCAATAAAAAAAAGTTGCTCCCTAAAAATAAACTCGTTACTCATCTCCGTATTTTCAGCGTTAATTTTAAAGAATTTAATAGAATAGAAAAACTAGTACACAATAAACAAATAATTATCCGGTTAAAGTGTACTAGTTTTTGCCCGCGGCTTCGCCCGCGTGGATGTAGAAAAATATCCCAAGGGAACCTGCTACCGGGAATTCCTCCCTTATTCCTTGTCTACATTATAAAGGGAACCTCTGTGCAAAATTTCAGCTTTCTAGGTCCAAGGGTTTGGACTGGGCGTTGATGAGTCAGTCAATCAGTCAGTCAGGACTTCTCTTTTTATTTAATAAAAATAAAAAAATATTTTTTTTTATTAATACAGGGTGGCCGGAACATTGACGTCCAAAAATAAAATTTCGGTCCCTCGTATCGTGGGGTATTCGAATCACCCCCATGTATGTTCCGCGACTTTTCATAGTTTTCGAGTTATGAATTTTTTCTTAATGTTTGAAAATTTTCGACCTGACCAACCTAAAAAAATTCTAAAAAAAAAAGTAGAGGGTTTTATCGAGTTTCTTTTTTTGCAACTGAATTTTCATAAGTAGTACTTTTATGCATAAAATAATCAGCTTCGTAACTGTGATGAAAGTTATGAAAATGTTGATCTAAAGTGAAAAATTTACGTTCGGTAAATTATGACTCAAATTTTCAACTTTAAATTAAAAATCTTAACAGGTGACTTCATAATTCCTAAGTAGGCTTCAAGAATGCGCCAGACTCTCAGCTTTCATAATCATAAAAAAAATGAAGTACTTAATAGGGCTACTTTGTTTAAAATCGGCCTTCAAAGACAGCGAGGTGGAAAAATTCTTAAAATTACCCATCTGAGTAATTATTTTTTTTTGGCTATTTTCTCGTTCCTGAGGTTAATTAATGATAAGAATACTGAAAACTAACCAACAAATAGTTTCAGAGTTGGGTAAGAAAAGTTTTACGTAAAAAGTGGTTTTGAATAAAACACAGATGATAATGTGAAAAAAGTACTTAATTTATTTTTAACATTTACAAAAGGTTTTCAAAGTGGCCACCACCAGCAGCAATACACATTCTACACCTACGTAAGAAATTGTCTGGCAATCGTCTAAAAGCGTCTCTGTTCTCTCTCACAACACGTTCAGCTTCTGCAATCAACTGCCTCAGCTCTTGTTCACTTGAACAGTCTCGGGCGTATGCTATTTCCTTGTAATAGCCCCAAATAAAGAAATCGATGGGGTTGAGATCAGGTGAGCGTGGAGGCCACCTAATTGGTCCGCTGCGTCCGATCCATCTGTTGGGGTATGTTTCATCTAAGTAATTTCGGACCTGGGTTGCATAGTGACACGGGCGCCGTCATTTTGCAACACCATGGTTCGTCTGAGTTCGAGATTCACATCTGCCAGCAACAATGGAAGTTCATTTTCCAAAAAGTTTTTGAATGTTTCTCCATCAAGTCTGGACGGCAGTTCAAACGGACCAATTAGTTCGCCATTGAGGATACCAGACCACAAGTTAACGCTGAAGCGATGTTGAAATGTCGAAGCTCTCACTTCGAGTGGATTTTCATTCGCCCACGTGTGGTAATTATGAATATTGAATATAATGTGGTTAGTTTTCAGTATTCTTATCATTAATTAACCTTAGGAACGAGAAAATAGCCAAAAAAAAATAATTACTCAGATGGGTAATTTTAAGAATTTTTCCACCTCGCTGTCTTTGAAGGCCGATTTTAAACAAAGTAGCCCTATTAAGTACTTCATTTTTTTATGATTATGAAAGCTGAGAGTCTGGCGCATTCTTGAAGCCTACTTAGGAATTATGAAGTCACCTGTTAAGATTTTTAATTTAAAGTTGAAAATTTGAGTCATAATTTACCGAACGTAAATTTTTCACTTTAGATCAACATTTTCATAACTTTCATCACAGTTACGAAGCTGATTATTTTATGCATAAAAGTACTACTTATGAAAATTCAGTTGCAAAAAAAGAAACTCGATAAAACCCTCTACTTTTTTTTTTAGAATTTTTTTAGGTTGGTCAGGTCGAAAATTTTCAAACATTCAGAAAAAAATTCATAACTCGAAAACTATGAAAAGTCGCGGAACATACATGGGGGTGATTCGAATACCCCACGATACGAGGGACCGAAATTTTATTTTTGGACGTCAATGTTCCGGCCACCCTGTATAATATGTCCTGTAATAAATATATGTACCTACCTAATATTTGCACGCCACACTTGGCAGAATGTGACGATACCTGTGACTAATCTTAAGACCATGCTCTGACAAATAAATAAATGATTATGATTAATTAATTCTGAATAATCTAAAGAAAACCTGGAAAATAAATGCACATTCGCAGCAGAGTCACATCTCGGCAACACAAATATTATTTTCAATTTACAACCTTATTTCAAGCCAGCTAATGGTGACAATAGATTACGCGGTTGTGTGCCGTTTAAAATCGTAGTCAGTCCGCGCCTTAACCGTGTTAGGTTCAAAGAATAAGAAAATTCGCTTGCCACGCCCGGGAATGGAACTGACTAAAACTGTAAACATTACACCCTGTAGGTACTGCTATTGCGTTGATCGTTAGGATCAGTTATAAGGATGAAATATCTCTAACAAACTTGATAAATTATATGATAGGAAAACCATTAAATCTTAAATTTTAATTATTTAATATATTTTTAATCTTAAATTTCAAGCGAATTTTTGAAAATCTATGAATGCAGTTTTCTTTCTATTCAAAAATAAAGGAATGTTTTCTTTGAGTAAAATTTTCTATCTACAGTATTATGAGTACTTTCCCTTTAGGTGGCATGCGTGCACTGACTGGACAGGTCCACTCAATATTTGTGGTTCTTTCCTCCAAAGACCATTTCAGACAGCAATCTACATGGTCTTCACATGATCTGACCAAGATTATGTCTGGACTTTAAAAGAGACTGTGACCTCTGAGTTTGTTTCGGCGTTTCTTCTCAGAGTAGTCGGACAGGAAACGTCGAACTCATCTAGTTTAAAAAAAAATATGTTTGACGTGTAAAAGTGTTTGTACAAACCTACTTACAGAAAATAATTCATTTATCATTACAAAACTCCATTCTGTATAATTAGAAAATTCGACGTATTCAAACAATTCAGGCCTCAAATTGTTTCAGTGTCCCACAAGGTTCAATACTAGGTTCAACAATGTCTCATTTAGTTCGACTTCTCCTACGCGATAAAACACTTACCAGGCAGAGTTTCCACATACTCCATAAGCATGGTCGCATGTTGGTTGGTAGCGACGGACGCGAGTTCAGCGGCATGCAGCGTGGGGAACTCGTGTCGCGGGTTGAGAGCGGCGCCGCAGCAGCGAGACGCGAGGTTGCCGAGTGTGTCCGCGAGTTCCGAGTTGGCTACGTTTATTAGCTTTGTTTCGCTGTAGTCTGAAAGAAAAAGTTTAATATTTGAGTGTATAACCCATTGAATGCCTACTACGCAATATTATGTAGCTGGTAATAATGGCAGAGGCCGACTACGTATTATTACGTAGGTCTTCTTATACACAATATTAGTTACCTATCCTTCTATAACTTGGTATTCATGATGCCAACTACGAAGTATTACGTAGCAGGCCATTTGTATGGGGGCCCCTGATTGTGATTTGACGGTTAACTTCGCCACTCAATGGGTTAAGCACAGATTAATACAGATGGGACACTTCGCAAAATCATTTATATAAAAAGCGACTCTTGCTACGACACAATATAGTGCAATTCAGGTCGCAGAACGCTTATTACCTACAGTTATATTCACCTACAAGTTACCTATCTTTCAATCTGACTAGCCTTTTCCCAACAACGTTGGGGTCGGCTTCCAGTCTAACCGGATGCAGCTGAATACCAGTATATTACATGGAGCGACTGCCTATCTGACCTCCACAACCCAGTTATTGTGTAATACGATACCCCTTGGTAAGATTGGTTGTCTTCGGGCTTCTGACGACCCGTAACGACTGTCCAACGGCTTAACGTGCTTTCCGAGGCACGGAGGAGTCTCGGTATGTAAAGATGGTCACCCATCCACTGACCAAACCCGGCAAGCGTAGCTTAAACTGACGGATCGACCCGTGCGGCTATTATAGCCACGAGCTCCTCTTTCTATCGCGTAACTTTTATACCTTCTGACTCGTTAGGGTCGTCTTCTTTTACAACGCGACGCGTGAGCGAGTATCGAACTACCGTGCGAGCCGGCCGGTGCGCGCCAGCCCACACTGAATTGACCTAGTGTATCGTATGAGCAGTTTTGGAGATTACTACATCAAAACTTACAAACTTTATCTCTTTAAAATATTAGTGTATATACTCACTAGCGTCACTAGCCATCGTAGCTTCTCTCAACAGCAGATACCTCAGTGCCTCGTTGCCCACGGCGCTGCCTCGTGGGCAAACCACGTTGCCCAGCGACTTGGACATCTTGCTGCCATCCACGGTCCAGTGAGAGTGGCAGACGAGGCGACGCGGGGGGTGCCACTTGATGGCCATTAGGAAGGCTGGCCAGTATATGCCGTGGAATCTGGGGAGTGAAGAAGATGGAGTAGGTTTTTAGGGTTCCGTACCAAAATGGTAACAAAGGAACCCTTATGGTGTCACTCAGTCTGTCTGTCTGTCACAGCTGGATATCTCAAGAACTACTAATGCTATCAACTTGAGAATCGTTTTAGATGACGTTTACCCAACTATTTTGCAAATAAGAAAGGAATTACAATATTTATATTTTTTTGCAATAGGGACTGAAAGGGGGGCTACTAGAGCATGTGGGGTATCATATGAGAGAACGCTGTTTGCACATTCTCAAACTATTTTTTATTTTTTTTTAGGCCGCACAGTTTCCGACTTTTGATGAAAAATGTAAAAAAAAATACCGTTCCCCGCCTTATCTCCGAAGTTTGCAAAGAGAAAAATCTGAAATTATTCTATGTGATAGAAGTTTATATAAAGATTACAGGAAAAATAAAACGATGTCTCTAAGTAGCACACTTTTTCAGAAATCGGAACGGAACCCTCGGTGCGCGAGTCCGACTCGCTCTTGACCGGTTTTTTTTCTACGATTACGATGTTGGTCCTCGGGAAAAAATTGTTCAGTTTGATGGTCCACATCCTTAACTTTGTGCACATTATAAAGACACACGCTGTATTGCTTGGGAATGTATCCTCACTTGAGTATATCCTTGCCCACAACATGCACGTCCGCCGGCCAGGCCCGCAGCGCCCTCATGTGGCTCTCGTCGGGGTAGCCCGCCACGGTCAGGTAGTTGATCAGCGCGTCTAGCCACACGTATATACTTTGTTCTTCGTCGCCAGGCACCTGTAAAGAAGAGAAGCGTAAAATTAATTCCTTAGACTTTTTTAAAATAATATCTGGGCGAGGACCTTATCCATTATCTATATCTATAAAAATTACATAGCAAGATTCCTCCGTGTCTCGGAAAGCACGTTAAGCCGTTGGTCCCGGCTGTCATTCGTGGATCTTTGACAGTCGTTACGGGTCGTCAGAAGCCCGAAAGTCTGACAACCAGTCTTACAGGGTACCGTATTACCCAGTAAATGGGTTGTGGAGGTCAGATAGGCAGTCGCTCCACGTAAAATACTGGTATTCAGCTGCATCCGGTTAGACTGGAAGCCGACCCCAACATAGTTGGGAAAAGGCTAGGCAGACAGATAAAAATCAATGCCACTTTTCGTTGTAATTTTCAACGAACAAGAACGTTTCAAGAACGGTGTCAAGAACAGTTGGACCGATTTAGCGGATTTTGGTTTTGAAATGTTTGACGTAGTCCAGTAGAAGGTTTAAACGATGAGAAAAATTGGAAAAAATGCCGGGAAAATTGGAAAATTCTGGAAAACTGAAAGTGGATTTTATATGGGAATATTGAAATTGGGACAGGACAACGTCTGTCGGGTCAGCTAGTTTCCCATAAGATAATATTATACAAGGTTGATATGAGCGACATATACTTTGTATCTTTATCAGCCTCTACGTTAAAAATCAGATAAATAGAAGCAATAGTTTAGTCACAGGATTATTTTTAGTTTTTTCTTTGTTGAAACACGATGTATCTGCCCTAACTGAATGACTATATAAGTACCTATGCATAGTTATCTAGGGTTATACACCTTAAAACGACAGAATTTTTGACGCGACGTTGCCGTTTTGTTACGCACGTCAATGGAAATTTCTACAAAGGATGTTTACATTTTAATTCGATTACTAAGCTATTTTATTTGTTCGAAAAAAATTTCATCTTATTTTTCTGCTAAACTTTTTTTTATAGTTCCGAGTGAACACTATGCACCTATAGTATAATGTGGTTTAATTTAATGCCTATCGCTCATATCAACCTTGTATATGCGAAAGTGAGTGAGTTTGTTGTACGCCTCAGGGAGACATCGCCGTCGAGGCAGGCCACGGCAAAGATGGTGTGACGATCTGATAAGGTTTGCAGGGGCAACATGGCCAGAGATCGCACAAGACAGGGAGGTTTGTAAGGAACAAGAGGAGGCCTTTGCCCGGACAATGTAGGTTAATAAAAAAAAAATAGAGTCACATACCCGTATCGCCCAATGCACTCTGTTGGACGGCCGACTGACCGATATATCGGGTAGGTACGCATCACCTTCCAACATCTCTTGTAGTTGCTTCTGAAACTTGGATGGAGTTATCACGCCGTCTGTCAACAAAAGTCAGAATTTTAATGGGTTCCGTGCAAACGTGACGCTATTACTTAGTCTATGCTGTCTGTCTGTTTGTCTGAGGCTGTATCTTTTTAACCATAAACTAAATAAATTTTCACAGAGGTAGTGTACGGTATTGTACACTTTGCTGTTACTGGGATTGGTGGAGACTGATACTCGTGTTCTTTCTTGACGTTTATTGTTGAGAATACTGTTGCCTTGCCAGCTAACTGTCTTACAAGAGATGAATTCGAACTGACTGTACACTGTAGAAAATATAAATTCGAACTGACTGTAGGTACAAGGTATGAATTAGAACTCGAACTGTACTTGTACCAGATAGGAATCCGAACTGAACTGTAGTGTAAATTCGAACTGATTTTGGTTTTATAAGTAAGGCTTTTTATATGCCCCAGTGGCGTTAGTTCTATCCCTACTATTTCCCACGCTTTGGGTGGTCTAACAAAGTACTGGCTACGCTATTTAAAACTATTGTAAACACATAAACACAAACTTACTTGGAACTATTACAAATGTCTAAAGAAATGCATATTTTACATCAATAGTCACCGACAACAATAAATTCGTTTCCTAAAACTAAGAAAGATATTTTCTGCGGATTACAATTTACGCAGAACTGTTACCTATTCAACAAAAGGTCTCAATAGATTCCGACAGTAATGAGTTCCTTTAACAGTGCCGCTAGTAAACATTTTAGAATATAAAACAATGCATTTTACTACGAAAACGCCCGGCGATAAGCAGAACAATAACCAAACATTTCGGGCGCCGTGGCAATCTCTATCATCTGTTGGACTTAAAGCTGCATGGTAATTTTCCGCAAACTGAAAATACCACATGCCTTAAAATTATATTATTACCATGCTGACTAATGGATCAGCTATCCTGCACAGGTAGTTTGAGGAGCTCGTGGCTAAGTAATAACAGCCGTAGGTCGATCCATCAGGTTTAAGCTACGCTTGCCGGGGTTGGTCTGTTGATGGGTGACCGTCTTTACATACCGAGACTCCTCCGTGCCTCGGAAAGCACGCTAAGCCGTTGGTCCCGGCTGTCATTCGTGTATCTTTAACAGTCGTTAAGGGTCGTCAGAAGCCCGAAAGTTTGACAACAAGTCTTACCAAGGTGTATCGTGTTACCCAGTAACTGGGTTGTGGAAGTCAGATAGGCAGTCACTCCATGTGAAATACTGGTATTCAGCTGCATTCGGTTAGACTGGAAGCCGACCCCAACATAGTTGGAAAAGGCTAGGCAGATTGTTTGTTTACATTTTCATAAGATACTCATGGAACAGATCATAGTAATACGAGATTTCATACCATTTTTAAGCCATTCCAGTAGATTTGACTTGAAGGCGCTCAGCCTGAACATGTAATTTGTTTCTTCGGTCCATTCCACTTTGTGTCCAGATTCTATTGACACTTTTACCTGTAATATCAAATAATACCATTTACATAAAAAGTTAAATAATAATAAAGAAGTAACTGAAAAGTGTCATTTCTGGACAGAGAGGGGTGAAAGGTGAGTGATTTTTTTTTTCTTATTGTTTGGTCCCCAAACAATAAGAATAAAAAATACACTTCGACTTGTGAACTTCTTATTTTTCGTCGGTAAAAAAAAGATGATAAATGATTTTATTTTATTTCTGTAAGTTGGTTTGTACAAACACTTTTATTTTAAAAACTAGATGAGGTCGGCGTTTCCTATCTGACTACTCTGAGAAGAAAGGCCGAAACAAACTCAGAGGTCACAGTCTCTTTTAAAGTCCAGACATAATCTTGGTCAGATCACGTGAAGACCATGTAGATTGGTGTCTGAAATGGTCTTTCGAGGAAAGACCCACACAGATTGAGTGGACCTGTTAATGTGTGTGATGATGATTTAAATTGTTTCTAAATAAATAGAATATAATTATTGAAGAAAGTGCGACATGCCACTTATTAAGTTTTTCGTTGCTTTAAGATTAAACGCCATGCCGGTTACCGGTGACCAGCGAACAATTAATTTTCTATTTTCTGGCCGCTACACGTTAGTAAAGGAAGATGTCAAAAACCTGCCAAATCAGAGTATTTTCACACATTCTGGTTACCTTTCCAACTAAAAAAAAAAAAAATCGGGCAAAATCAAAAGTCATTTATTCAAACTAGGCTGAGAATCAGCGCTAACCTGAAAAGAATTTGTTTACACATTCGACACGGTTGGCGCAGTGGTTGAGCGATTGACTGCTGCGCAGCATGTCGCGGGTTCGATTCCCGCACGGAACAAATATTTGTACGACCTACAAGTATTTGTTTCGAGTCTGGGTGTTTTTCTATCTATAATATGTATGTATTTACAAAAAAAAAAAAAAATGTATATAAGTAGTTTATCAGCCATCTCGTTACCATAACACAAGCATTAGGTTGCTTAGCTTGGGACTAGATGGCGTTGTGTGAAATGTCCAAGGATATTTATTTATTTATTATTTATTTATTTATTTATTCATCACGTAATTTTAGAACAGACCATAAATAGAAACCAAAGAAACCTAACTATTATAAATGCGAAAGTGAGTTTGTTTGTTTGTTACGCTTTTACGATAAAACGTCTGAACGGATTTGGATGAAATTTGGCACATGGGTAGACCATGACCTGGATTAGGACATAGGATAATGTTTGTGTGATAATTTCCGACCTATAGAATAGTATAGAAAAACTAGTGAATAATATTTATTTGGACACAGGTCGTGAAACAGAAAATACAAAAAAGAAAAGTAAATAAATAACTTACATTCTCCCCATCTCTTAGTTCATCTTTGACATGTGTTTCGGGCACAAACGCCTCATCGTTGACGCTGTACCAGCCGCTGTATTTAGATTTGTACACGTAATCTTTCCGAACTAGCTTGTTCTGTAAATAAAACATTATCTTATTATTAGGGTACGCAGGGAGGTGGCTGCCCGAGGCAGATGCAGGGGTCCTCCTCCATAAACACGAATTCCGTAGTTTCGGCCTTCGTTACGGGCGTTTCCTACTCCGTAACACCTACGGACAGATGATTAGTTCGGGGCTCGAACGAAGTATAAATGACAACACGACTTGACAGTTGTCCCGTCCCAAAAATTTAACTTTTACACTTTTCTTGATGGATCGTTATGTCAGACGGACGGACTTTGGACGTTGTACGACGCAAGTCAAAATAACCCTTCTCGTTTACGTTCATACATGTGGTCATACACACACTCCGGTTGCGAGTACTACGCCCCTGACCTTTCTGAAGAACATCACCCAATAAGGTCACTATAAATGTCTTCATAGAGCTTCCCCCTCCCGGTGGCGTTTCCACTCACATCTGCCTTGTAAATAGCTTTTGTTAGTCGCCTTTCATTCACCCTCTTAACATGACCAAACCATCCAAGCATACTCTTTTCAATTTTTGTCACTACGTCTTCTTATAAACCGCACCGTTGCCTTATCAGCTTATCACATCATTAGAAATCCTAATACTTTGAGTGTGTTTGTTTTAACGCTTTGACGCTAAAACAGCATGGAGCGACTCCCTATCAGACCTCCACAACCCAGTAACTGGGTAATACCATAGTAGGTACCCCTTGGTAAGACTGGTTGTCAGACTTTCGGGCTTCTGACGATCCGTAACGACTGTCAAAGATCCACGAATATGACAGCCGGGACCAACGGCTGAACGTGCTTTCCGAGGCACGGAGGAGTCTCGGTATGTAAAGATGGTAACCCATCCACGAACCAACCCCGGCAAGCGCAGCTTAACCTGATGGATCGACCCGTGCGGCTGTTATTACTTAGACACGAGCTCCTCCTAAAAAAAAAATACAAGATCTCACCCAAAAATGCCTAACAGCTTTCTTATGCCTCTCCTCAGTGGTTCGTATGAAGTCTGTGTAATCAACGTTGAACTCTTGGAACAGCTGCTTGTAATCATCAGATATGCTGGTGCAGTACTCTGGTAGGGAGAGCTTGGCTTTAGCGGCTGCCTGCTGTATCTTAGTGCCGTGTTCGTCTGTACCTGGAAGCGTCAAATGATTATGATAGGTTTGCGATAGAGCCATACTGTACGTGACGTCACGTTAATACAGAAACCATTTTTGCGCAAACTTTGAAAAGCAATTTATTATACTTTTAATTTAATAAAATTATATTTTAAGTATAACATTTTTTTATTTGCAATAAATACATTATTAGTGCATAAAACAGAATGTCATATGATATTTAACTTCTTTGTTTTTGATATCTCTAGTAAGCCTACAATCTTTATGATACCTACACTAAAAGAATAAAACTGTACAAGTTCCCTACCGCCATAAACATAATTAATTATAATTATGAAAACATGAGATCCTACACACAGTGACTCTAATTGCAGTCAAAGTGCGAACAAGTTCGCATAAGTGTATAAAGTGCATTACATATTGTCTATACTCAGACGACCCATTAGCACAGCTCTGTGGCACTATCTATGGATTCATAGATGCATACATAAACCCTCGCCTACTCCCAGGGCGGTAGGCAGAAAGTATAGAAAGCCACCGGACCTGCTACGATCCTTAAACTGGATGACTTTTTTTACCGTCTCGAAGAAATTGGGTATATTAGGTGAACAGAGTAGAAGCCTATGGCATACCTAGTTTTTTTTTTTTTAATAGCTTAGACAGAAAAAATTATCTAAGTACCAATAAATACTACAAATTCGATGTAAACTTTTCATTTTTGTACCATAAAAACAGCAAATTTGAAAAAAAATAAGAAATCGTTTAAAAATATCGAAATTCAAATCATATGCAGCCTGCATATGATTTGAATTTTTGATTCTTTTGATAAAAAAAAAAAAAAAAATACGTATGCCATAGGCTTCTACTCCGTTCACCTGATATACCCATTTTTTTTCGAGACGGTAAAAAAAAGTCATCCGGTATATTCCTTTTGCTTTGTATAGATTGAACTGGGTATATTATCTTCATGAATTCATGATTACGACATTAATTGTTGATGTAATATGTGGATTGTACTCGTAATTGTGGTGTAAGTACCTACGTTGTTGGCTATCCCCTTTTTACGAGAGCCATGGAAATATTTCGATGTTAGGTCTATTTTTAATTAAAAACAGTTCCCTATCTATTTACTGATATACACAATCTATTTGTGGAAACAAATCCATACTTAAGTATATTAAAAATACGACATGAAACTGTTGGTCTGTTACATATTATATATTTATGGTCTGTTACCTTTTGACTTTACGCCTTAACGGCTGAAAGGATTTCGATGAAATTTGGCACACAGGGAGACCATAATCTGAGTTAGGACATTAATCAGGATACTTTTTATCCCGGTAGACGTTAGTACATTCAAGTGAGATTTCGACCACTACACGGGCGAAGTTGCGGGAAAAATCTAGTTCTTGATAAATATTTAGTGAGTAAACGAAAGATATTGTTTAGTCTCGTGCTATTTCACTCTCACACTAATTAGCATATCAAGTGAAGTAGGAACTGATAACAATCTCTTGTAAGTTACTTATTTAATAGGTAATAGGTAATAGGTAATACGGGCTGGTATCCGCAACTCCACGACAATGCGCGTATTTTGCGTATGGGTGGGAAAATCTGTTATTCGATCCACCCCAGCTCCTCAAAGAAGGCCAGCAGCGCCTTGACGTTACTGACAACCTCCCGGATGGTACCTGGGTTACCGAAGTACTTTGCCCTGAGTTACTTATTTAACTGATAATGATGTTTTAAAGTATTTACTTATTTAACTGCTAATGATGTTATTTAACATTGAAAAAATCATAAAAATATTGAACTTTTAGCATAAACTGAACTTTATGACTGAGTATTAAAGTTGTTTTTCCAAAAAAAAACACATTTTGTTTAGAGGTTTGCAACTAAATCGCGAATGCAGTATTATACCATAGCATATTTTATTATATTTAGAATAGAATAGAATTCTCTTTTAGCATTTCTTATTTAGAATTGATAATGTATAATGGCAAGGGCCATCATTTTGCGCTTCCTCAGGATTTTCAAGTGTAATATGCCAAAGCCATTATGAGTCTATGATAACAATCTCAATGTTAACATACCTGTGCTAAATATGACATGACAGTCAGGGTTGGTGAGTTTCTCAAACCGCTGTATTGCATCTGCTACTACCGCTGTGTACAGGTGACCCAAGTGCGGAGCTGTAACATAGAATAATAGATTTCTTAAGTACAGATTTAATTTACCAGATGATTAATTTGTACAAAAATAATAACAGTGATAAATCAATCTGCCTAGCCTTTTCCCAAATATGTTGGGGTCGGCTTCCAGTATAACCGGATGCAGCTGAATACCAGTATTTTTTTATGGAGCAACTACCTGTCTGACATCCACAACCCAATTACTGAGTAATGTGATACCCCTTGGTAAGACTGGTTGTCAGACTTTCAGGCTTCTGACGAACCGTAATGACTGTCAGATCCACGAATGACAGCCGGGACCAATGGCTTAACATGCTTTCTGAGGCACGGAGGAGTCTTGGTATATAAAGATGGTCGCCCATCCACGGACCAACCCTGGCAAGTGTAGCTTAAACCTGATGTATCAACCCATATGGCTATTATTACTTAGCCACAAGCTCCTTTAAATTTTACAAAAGTTATTAAGTATATAAAGATAATAACAGTGATTCAGTACTTATTAATAATAAAGCATATTCTATGATCTATCTACTGTTACTTGTAATTGTTGAAGTTCAAACTATTAAGCGTTGGTATAAGTTCATTTCCTGTTTGTAATAAAACCTTGAACCTGATCAAAGAAATGTTATTTATACATTTTGCCTTTCCTTGTTAGAAATAATAATAATATTGTGACTTATCTTTCACTTACCCGCATTCACATAAAATATCGGCGTTGTAACATAAAACGGAGTTTTTTGCACAACAGAAGAAAGTAAACGCAATGTTAATCTCATTTTCTTGGAAAATTACCACTTGCAATGTTTACCCTACCCAGCTGATTATCAGTGAGGTTATGATATCAACTGTAAACTTTCGAGTTATCAATTACTCTTGCTTGTATAATGCAGCGATGCGTCCCTTTCATTCGCTTCTATTCATAATTCATTATTTACGAACTCACGTAAATAAATAAATACGCTCGAGTTTACTGTGACACTCAACTCAGTGTTTTAATTTTCTTTCAATTTAAAGATCGGTGACAGCCTGTCACTGACAGAGTGACTGACACTGACACATGACACTAACCTGTCGTCAACCGAAATCCGAAAAGGACAAATGCCAAATGAAAGTTATACGGTATTTTATGATGACCTGTAATTTCTGCACATGGCCCTGCATGTACATGCGTTTTCAATTCAATTGCATTATGCGCGTTCCGTTACACGTTTTTACATTTAAAATAAAAGAAGACAGAAGTGAAAACTTAAGCGCGTTAGCCCGGTGCTAATTTAGCAGTGACGCGTTGACGCGGTGATGGTGAAGCGAAAGCGAAACCACATTACCTGTAAAATGCGGAGCTAGAAACTTGTAATTTTGTTGAAGACCGCCGAGACCACAAAAAAAATACGTTCTTGTCAAAACTTGTGTTCTGCGTATAATGGCAGCTTGAAATGTGATGTTACCCGATCAGGAAAAAGTGACATTCAACTTTATAGTGCCTCGTAAAAATACCTGAATTTTTAATTTTGTTGCATTATGAAGTTGAATCAATGAAAGAAAGGACATCGCGATCGCAGTCGTGCGAATTTGTTGTGATGTGAAATTGCGAAATAAAAGTATAGAATAAACAGTATTGAATAAAAAAGCCGCAAAATGTCCAAAATGTCTTACGGAAAGATTGTTATTATGGCTTGTGGTAGTTTCAGCCCTCCGACGTTCATGCATCTTCGCATGTTCGGTAAGTAATCGGAAATCGAACATGAAATGCGCAATTATTTTGCATTTTTCATTAACTCTATTGCAGTGAACTTGAACTATCGACCTTTACCATTTAGAATAGATGTAACTTGATCGAACTTGTGGTTTCTATGATAAAGTTATTTAAATCTTACGAAATATGACTCGATAAGGATTCACAGAATTTTCTGTTAATAATTTGTTACTTTTCTAGAAATTGCCAAAGATCACATCCATACCCTGAACATAGGCAATGTGGTTGGAGGTTTGGTGTGCCCTGTACATGATGCATACGGGAAGAAAGACTTGGTGCCCGCTCACCACAGGTAAAGTGTTTAAAACCATCCTATTTAAGTATTTATTTACATTTGAATAACGTAATAAGTATTTAAAACAATTTAAAGTTTTTATATTTATACAACGTGTAACGTTAAATGCGCCAAACCTCTTAAGTGGCCATTGTACTCATCATTATGAACAACTTTTACTATGGGACCAAACATGAAATCGCGAAAAAAAATCAGCTGTTCAGTACTTAGTTACATTTTGACGAATTATGCGAACATAAATGTACTGAACAGCTGATTTTTTTTTCGCGATTTCAAGTTTGGTCCCATAAAAAGTTGTTAATAATGATGAGTACAATGACCGCTTAAGAGGTCTTGCGCATTTAACGTTACACATTGTATATTCTTTCATAACAATCTGTTTTATTTCAAAATAAAACAACAACCTTTAAAGGATTATTATACTTTATAGTACTTATTTATATAAATAAGTCCATATGTGCACAAAATTCATTTATGAATTTTGTAAAATAATCTAATTTTGTTTGTTCATTTCCTCATAGCTATTTGCCTTATGGAAATCCCTATGGTTTATTTATTCACCTACATACAATATAATTCTTGTTGTTGTATTAAGTAATAATATTCTATACGGAAACTTCTAAGGATAGGATTAAAATTTTGTGTTAAGGTTTAAATAGAACTGATTCAGGCAGGTGACATAAGTGATGTGTTCATAGAAGCTTCTATTAAAATAACAAATTATAACATCATAAGTGTAAATAAAGAGCTTCTATGAACATTCATCCACTTTTACCTAGGCAGCAGGGCCCGGTCCATACAATGTGTTGTGGCACCACTGCATGATTTTGCCGAATGGGCATACACACGTATGGTGCAGCACCATTACTATGACACTGCAATGGTTGAAGAGTGTTGTATAATAAGTACAATCTGCCCGTACGGGTGCACCTCCTACCCCACCTCGTCTCACCTAGTTGAAGTCCGGTGTATGTGCGGTGCGACCCTGGTATGCACTGTGTGGCATACCTTGGATATTTGTATGTATGACGCCGCAGAACACCGCTCAGGCGCAGCGCCGTAGCCAAACCGCATCGCACCGACCGGCCCTGGTTTTTTTTTTACTAAAGCACAATTTAAAACTTGTAGGTATAGCGTGTGAGGAAAGGTTTTTTTATTATTTATAAATCAGTTCTGTCCCACAGCTCTCATGGACTTCCAAATCTCTCATTTTTTCATTAATGTAGGCCTACGAAGACCAAGACCTGGTGCGGGCGTACCATGATCCTGTGTCCTAACCGAAAGTGACTCGCGCACATACGCGATCGTCTTATTTGACTACTATAAAAAATATCATGAATTATAGTAACGATATTACTAAAAAAAAAATATGTGGAAAAATTAAGAAGTTACACGCTTTTGAAATTATTCTCCTATCCTTGTCACGCAAAATGATTATTGTATTGAATGGCGCGAAGTTAACCATCATTTGGTAATGGTTGGGTTGTCACTAGAGGCGTGAAATGCAACTACTTTGCGATAAGCCAAGTTGTCAGCTGGGAATAGAAATGTCGATAAAATACGTTGCTTTCGTTCAACAGATATCCTACCTATGGCGGTTTAATTTAAAAAAAATCCAGTGTAGTACCCTATTAGACGTACACACACGAATCGATTGGTCGCGCGAGTAGCATATCGTAACTAATATTATAAATACGAAAGTGAGTTTGTTTATTAGTTACGCTTTCTTGCTTATAAGGGTGAACGGATTTGGTAGACAATGACCTGGATTAGGACATAGGATACTTTTTTTGACCGAGCGAGCAAAGCATCAGTGCTTCAAGTCTGCCAAAATATCTGTCAGTTTGTTGTTACTCCTCTACAGGTCGTATTTCATAACCAATCTGGACGAAACTTGGTATACCTACAGGTTTTACGACTACATATTTTTTTTGCCGTCGGGGATTTTTGATAGGCGGGCTACTTCCTCCAAAAATGGGGCTACTGGATGTTTCCGCCTTAAGATATCCGATTTCGATGGTTCCTTTTTTATTTGAAAGGTTGTTACTTTAAGTTGCTCTGATAAAAATTTGGTAAAGATCTGACGAAAAAAAACGGTAAATATCCCGTTTTAAATAACTTTAGTGGTAGGTACTTACATTAATTGTAGAAAGTAGTAGTAGTAAAAAAAAAGTAGTCGATAGTATGTTCCCGTGGGATAATGTCCCCTATACGCGGGTGAAGCCGCAAGCAAAAGCTATATTCATATAAAAGAGCGCGGCAGCTTTCGGCTAGGACATGGCCTGATGACTTGGATTGATTCATGATTGATTGACCAAAGACCATTAGGTAATTTTAAACATGTTACATCATAATGCTATCCATGCCACCGACACTGATAGTAAGACAATAATTATTATCTTAGTAGACAGTTCAAGGTGCTGATAAACACATAATGTATTGTGTATGTTAAGTACACACACACTAGAATCAATATTTAATATTAGTATGACTTACCAGCCATTCCCACTGTTGCACAAAGGCGGTATAAATAATAATCAGGGCAGTATAAATAGCACATGTGTCAGCACTATGTAGCTAATATAAAGCTACCTTTTACTGGGTTCGTCTTTCACTGACTTGAATGTGC
Source organism: Cosmia trapezina (assembly GCA_905163495.3). Taxonomy (NCBI): domain Eukaryota; kingdom Metazoa; phylum Arthropoda; class Insecta; order Lepidoptera; family Noctuidae; genus Cosmia; species Cosmia trapezina. The sequence goes on along the minus strand of LR991041.1, from coordinate 3,587,861 downwards.
CCTGGCGGTTGCGAGTATGTCATGCTCACTCAAATGTCTCGCTGGTGGTGGCGTGTGTCTTGGATCATTAAGTTCCCTTCAAAATGGTTGAGCTAATTGGTGCTGATCCATGCGTCATGTTCGTGAACGGGCGCCGTCAGTTGGGACTGGTCGTCTCTTAGCTGCCACGGCCTATTTTTAATTTAGTTGTTTTTAGTTTTTATCTTTTTCATTACGGACGCTTTTAACGTGCACGTCTTTCTACATTGTTCTCACATCTATATTTTCAATATGAATGATGTAACCAATATTATGTAAAGTATATTATTTGATTTAAAAGAGTGTCCATGGAGTTTCTTGCCCGTTCTTCTCCAGGATCTACGTTTTGGAATGGGCAACTAGCTTCATTTTTCTGACTGACCGACCAAAGACCGACCCTTTGACAATTCAAAAGTGCCTGTAATTGGTTTATTTGAAATAAATGCTTTGAGTTTGAGTTGAGTTTTGAGTTTTTGAATCATGTCTGAAATTCATAATATTGAACAAACTGTGAGTGAAATCTTAAAAGATATTAAGTAAAGGGTTTTGTTTTACTTTTATTTGTTTTTTATTTATATTTTTGTTTGTACTTTTGTACTAGCATTCATTCAATTTTTAAAGAATACTATTTTAATGGTATAGCACTAGGGACTGATCAATGGGACTATACTTCACCCACTATTTCAAACTTGCAAAACCCATATACTGAGAATCTGAGGTAGACTTATATACTGAGATGTAAGGTTTTAGGGTTCCGTACCTCAAAAGGACAAAACGGAACCCCACTTGTGTGTCTGTCTGTCTCTGTCCGTCTGTCACAGCCAATTTGCTCCGAATCTAATGGACCGATTAAGTTGAAATTTGGTGCACATGTGATTTCTGTGACCTAAACATGGACGTGTAAAGTAAATAAATGAATTTTGAATAAAATAAAGTGGGTAATTTTTGGGGGGCAAATAAGAAAATTTAAAAAATAAAGTTTTGCAAACTGTACCGTGTGACATATCAGTGCTTACTGTGAGGGTGTCAAATAGATTTTCCTTTTTTTTATAATTTTAAAATAAATTGTTTTAATGTTACCTCCGAAACTACGGAGCCTAAAATTTTGAAAAAAAAAAACAGAAAATAGTTCTATATCTATAGATTTCAGGAAAAATTATAAGAAGTCTAAGGTCTTAAAATAACATGGTAAATCACTCAATATTATGCGTACTTTACACTTGCAGTTGGTAATGTTAAGTTTGTTCTTGGGATAAATTCATCCCAACTACTGATCCCTTCATTGTTCGAGCTCCGACACGCTGCACTTGACCGGATTTTTACTGATAATTTTATTGCAGTATGTGACTGTTAAGAAGGCAAAAAAAAGAGTTGTCACACATTGTATCAGGGACAGAGGAAATGCTCTATCACCCTGAAGTTGCCTTCTAAAAATCTGAAATATTTAATAGATTAATGTCGATTCCAGGATAGCCATGTTGAAGTTAGCATTGCGGTCATCATCATGGGTGAAGATATCAGAATGGGAGACGCAGCAGTCTGGATGGACAAGGACCAGGCTAACACTGCAGCATCATCAGGTAATATTATCAAATGCCTAGCCAATTTATTTGTCCTCTATTAAGGCACACTTATCCGCGCTGAACGAAACGAAGTTCCTAGTAATTCTTCCGGCGATTCGTCCCGATTCGGCGCGGATAAGTGTGCGAGGTTTCATAGTATTTCATACAAGTAATTCTAAAATTCGATTCTTTCGGCTCCTTCGCTTCGTTCGGCTCTGATAAGTGTGCTCTCTCTGTCTCTCTCTCTCTCTGTACTCTTAGTCGTCATCTCTGTAGTAACCTCCTCTCTAGCCATATCGTCTTTCACAGAGTCCATCCATCGTTTCTTTGTGTCTTCCCCTACTCTTAGAGCCATCGACATTCATACTCAAAGGATAGATAAGTAGTCACTCCTTGTAAAATACTGGCGTACTGGCACATCTGCAGGGTAGGATTTCTCATTATTTGCGGCCTTAACGACAGGCAACACTAACATGTAACATTCAGCGTCAAGTCAGCCTGAATTGTTAACAGGGTATTTTTTTTTACCACTGCAAGCATTTGCCTGAAAAAGACAAGAAAATAAAAAAGACCATAAGAATATGAAGCCATGGCTATGACGAACGTTCAAGGAGGAGCTCGCGGCTAAGTAATACAGCCGCACGGGTCGATCCATCAGGTTAAGCTACGCTTGCCGGGGTTAATCCGTGGATTGGTGACCATCTTTACATACCGAGACTCCTCCGTGCCTCTGAAAGCACGGCTGTCATTCGTGGATCTTTGACAGTCGTTACAGGTCGTCAGAAAGTCTGACAACCAGTCTTACCAAAGCGTATCGTATTACCCAGGTAAGTACTGGGTTGTGGAGGTCAGATATAGGCAGTCGCTCCATGTAAAATACTGGTATTCATCTGCATCCGGTTGGAAGCCGACCCCAACATACTTTGGAATAGGCTAGGCAGATTGATTTGATATTTTGTTTTGAGAAAAATATTCAATAAATAAGCACTCCAGACTTTATTCGGAATTTAATGGGTTTTTATAATGACTAAACAATGACATCAACAAATCTGTCATTGATATTGATAAACAATGTATGACTGAGTCCTTTGGGTATGATTAATTGATAAAAATAAACTTATTTCATAGTCATCACAGATCACAACATTCTTATTGTAATAGGTTGATAAGATTATCAGTTACGTTACGATAAGTAATTTTTTGTGTTGTCATAAGACACAAAAATACTAACATTACAACATATACCTATACATGAGAATACATACAAACTCAATCATACACACACCCTTACGCACACTTACACCCCCTCATACACACGCTCACACAATAACACATGACACACACACAACACAACACATTACTACTCCATTTAATAAATTCCTTTACTCCTAGTTTAATCATTTGAAATAATTTATTTTTTGCCATGTATACGATATAACACACTTTTTAGTATGGTTTTTGGTATCATAGTGACAGCAGAACACTGACTCCTAAGTCACAGGATCTCCTAGTTTGGGAGTCAGGGTTTACTCTATTTGTATGTGACCTTTACTCATGAACTTCATGCGACCTAGTTTAGTTCTATACCTATAGAACTAAACTAGGTCGCATGAAGGTAGCATTGTTGAAGGTTTTTTTTTTTTGTATAAAATAACGATTTTTTTTATTTTTTTTTTAATATTCGCTATACAGAGCCTTAACCCGAAAAACCAACTATCATCACAGTTTCTAGTTTAAAAACGGTCGTGTCGTAGTGACTGACTGTAAGTGCCTTGTCACATACACGTCCCGGTTACCGGGTAGCCGGTGCCGGGTACCCGGCGGCTAATAGTGTATGGGTATACCGGGAAAATTACGCCGGTACCTACGTGTAAGGGTGAAGCCAGGCGAGCGTAATTTTTTGAGTTATGAGTCGCGTAATTTCTGCTGGGCAGAAATTCTGTTGGGCCGCCAGACGAGCGTAATTTATTCAGTTTCTTTTCAGCGTTTGTACTGGGTGTTTGTGTAGTGCAATGGATATAATAAAACCGTTGTGTACTTCGAAGTCTATAGCGAAGACACAGAAGATAATGATAGAAGAAAATACTAAGTAAATCCACTCAACAGTGAAAGACTGATATGCTGACTGTCGATTCCCTCGCCCCCCTCTCGCCGCGAACTCAATTCAGCCGGGATTGTGTGCCTGAGTCGGCAGACAACACATTTTGGGTCGCCGTGACAAGGATTTTTGTATGAAAACGAATGTAGCAGAAATTACGCGACTCACAACTCAAAAAATTACGGTCGTTTAGCTTCACCCTAAAAGATAACGTACATGTCCATACACTTAGCCGCCGGGTACCCGGAACCGGCTACCCAGCAACCGGGACGTATGGAAAGGCACTAAAGAACTCGCATAAAATGTGATGATCTCGACTGTCTTACAAACAGCTCATAAATGACTCGTGTTCAGTATTCATAGTAAGTTTACTCATGTAGGTGTAACAGATTGGCAAGACTATTTTCGGCCTTAATTAGAACCGTAAATCATAAACCGATCAATCAGCTTTTTAGGGTTCCGTACCAAAACGTAAATGTGTGTGGAGGCTTGTAAATGGCTTGTCGTGAATAACCTCACTGTTACTTTTTTATTGATAGCTGTAAGCCACCCAAACAAAATAAAATAAAATAAAATGGTAAAAAAGGAACCCTTATGGTGTGACTCAGTCTGTCTGTCTGTCTGTCTGTAAGTAAGAAGTACTAATGTACAACTATTTTGCAAATAAGAAAGAAATAAAAATATAGATGTTTTTTTCGCAACAGCGACTTAAAAATTCAAAGTGGGGATACTAGGGCATGTGGGGTATCATATGAAAGAGCGCTGTTTGCACATTCTCAAACATTTTTTTTATTTTTTTTTAGGCCGCATAGTCTTCGACTTTTGATGAAAAATGTAAAAAAAAAATACCGCCCCCCCCCTTATCGCCGAAGTTTGCAAAGAGAAAAATCTGAAATTATTCTATGTGATAGAAGGTTATGTAAAGATGACAGGAAAATAAAACGATGTCTCTAAACAGCATACTTTTTAGAAATGGGTACGGAACCCTCGGTCCGCGAGTCCGACTCGCTCTTGACCGGTTTTTAAAGTGTCAGGCTTGCCGCACTGAACATCAACAAACAGATACATCGAGAAGAATAGATCTTGGGTGGGCCGCATTTAGAAAACTGAACGACACTCTGAGAACATCAGCTAAAATTCCACTATGTCTGAAGTCACGCCTCTATTACCCGTGTGTTCTGCCCACCGTGACGTAAGGTACCGTGCTGAGACGTGAACGTTAGCAGAAAGCTGTTCGAAAGAGGCAACTGAACTGGGGGTCTCCTCCCTAACTCCGTCCGTCCGTCAGTCCGTCTGACATTACGATCCATCAAAACAAGTCTAAAAGTAAAATTTTTCGGATGGGCAAAAACCCATCGGGAGTAGGGACAACTGTCAGATCATGTTGTCATTCATACTTCGTTCGGGACCCGAACCAATCATCCATCCGTAGGTGATACGGAGTAGGAAACGCCCGTAACGAAGGCCGAAACTACGGACTTCGTGCTTAGGGAGTTGACCCCCTGACCCCTTTTTTTCTCCAACAGGACACAATAAACAACTACTTATCAGGACAAAACGACCTAGACCCGCCATCTTGGCTACCAGATGACATCCTCAATCTCAACAGTATCGATGAACCAGATAACTTAATGGAGAAACTGAACGGCAACGTTCAAGATGGCGTCACCGTGAAGCTGCTGTGTGGAGCTGATCTGTTGGAGTCTTTTGCTACACCTGGCTTGTGGTCGGATGAGGATGTGAGTATCTTATCGTTTCTTAAGGTACTATGTCGGACATTTGCATTTGCCACTTTTGAACCTTATGACCATAGTAACAGAATATCAGCGTTGCGGTATTTATTTTCTAAATATCGCAGCTTTATGCTGAGATGGGAACCTTTTTGGCCTTGCACAGTTCTTTTTTTTTTAATTTGAATTTTTGTTTTATTTTTTACCTTTTTTTTTGGTTTTAAAGTTTACTTTTTTACTTTTATATGTTCTTTCTAAACTGTACTTCCTGTGCGTGTCCCAAATAAAATATTTTTCTTTCTTTCTTTCTTTCTTTTTAATAAGGTCGAAAAGTCTGATCGTTTCTTAAGGCTGCAGTCTTGCAAAATTCACTCGCGGCGAATTATTTGCGCAACTTTGTGTTTTTTTTTAAACAAAAGTAATGAAATAACATGAAATATTATTATAGTACGTGAATAAACATAATATAAGTAATAGATGGTAGTTTTTTTTAAGTTCATCTGGGTGGATTATGTTAGGTAAATCAAGCGTTAAATACAGCTCTTTCGCGCCAACAACGATTCGAGTTATGTTTGTGCACTTGCATTGGGCAATACAAATTTTATTTAGAAAATCTGTTCAGCGCATAATTGTTTCCATATTCTTGTCTTTAAAATGCGCTGATTACTTTTTTTTGATTACCTTTCATTTTCTTAATTCAGATGTCACAATGTCATCGAAATTCTCTGTTTTTATCTCTTAATAAACGGTTTGTTTCATAATAACAAAGCATCGTATGCATGTAAAATTTGGTTGGTTTAATGCCAAGAGTTCAATAAAGCAAATACTAAAAAAAATAGCATCTAAATCACCTTAGTCTAACAATAATAATAATCTCAAAAGACCTCCAAAACGCTCCGACCCACTAAGAAATTTCCCTCGCAATTCTTGTTCATAAACTCTGTTTTGGAGGTCTTTTGAGATTATTATTATTGTTAGAGTAAGGTGATTTAGGTGCAATTTTTTTTTAGTGTTTGCTTTATTGAACTCTTGGCATTAAATTAACCAACTTTTACATGCATACGGTGCTTTGTTATTATGAAACAAACCGTTTATTAAGAGATAAAAACAGAGAATTTCGATGACATTGTGACATCTGAATTAAGAAAATGAAAGATAATTAAAAAAAAGTAATCAGCGCATTTTGAAGACAAGAATATGGAAACAATTATACGCTGAACAGATTTTCTAAATAAAATGTGTATTGCCCAATGCAAGTGCACAAACATAACTCGAATCGTTGCTGCCGCGAAAGAGCTGTATTTAACGGTTGATTTACCTAACATAATCCACCCAGATGAACTTAAAAAAAACTACCATCTATTACTTATATTATGGTTATTCACGTACTATAATAATATTTCATGTTATTTCATTACTTTTGTTTAAAAAAAAATACAAAGTTGCGCAAATAATTCGCCGCGAGTGAATTTTGCAAGACTGCAGCCTTAAGGTACTATGTCGGACATGTGCGGTGAACCACTTGTACCTTATGAACATGTCCTCGATGGTACCTACGGCCAAACCAACTTATTATAACACCATGCCTTGTTTCCCCGAAGGGTTGGGCAGAGGCGTACAGTAGTACCCAACTAATATGGCTTATCGATGTACCTGCGCAGAAGATGAATTTTCAAAGCGCGGGAAATGCTATTGACCAATCGGCACGCTCCACGCTTTTTCCTGTACCGCTATTGGTCGCAACTGCCGCGATTTTAGCGCGCGCCCTTGACAGCCGCCATACTTGCGAGTGAGATGGAACTAACAGTTGCAGTGTATTATGAACCTTATAGTAGTGACCTAAGGTTGATTGTAAGTTTTAAGCAATCTCGTTAATCTTCGGGGCCATACTTTCTTTTCTGCGCAAACGAAGATTCACGACGCGCCTTATTAGTTGAGTACTCCTGTACCTATAGTACACCACATTTCGGCAGTTATGTTTAAGCCCCATGTAATAGGGGGCCTATTGCCATCAACCGGGCACTAATACAGACTCCGGGTTGCTACTGAGCAATTATAGATGGAAAATGTTGAATGCGTTGGTATGTCGTACCTTTATAAAGTTAAGGGTGCATTTACGATGGATAGTCAAATCATTACTTTTTTAAACAAAACTATGTTTATTAAATAAAATGCTTTGTATTTTTAAAATGTTTTTATGGCGAATTGTAGGTAGATGTGCAAGGTACGATAGAAAGCACGCGAACATGCTTATGGGTGTATGTAGCGGTACAGGAGTTGTGGTATTTAAAGGTGTAACATTTAAAACTTTTTTGTAAAAAGGTTGCAACTTTGACCTTCAATACCTCCGTAGCTTCTGGTTACGGAGATATTGAAGGTCAAAGTAAGTTGCAAACTCAAACTCAAAGCATTTATTTCAATTAAACCAATTACAGGCACTTTTGAATTGTCAAAGAGTCGGTCAGTAGGTAAATCAGAAAGTTGAAGCTAGTTGCCCATTCCAAAACGTAGATCTATGGAGAAGAACGGGCAAGAAACTCCACGGACACTCTTTTAAATCAAAATATGATTACAAAATATTGGTTACATCATTCATGTTGAAATTATACATGTGAGAACGATGAACGTTAAAAGCGTCCGTATTAAAAAAAATTAAAAAAAAAAACAATTCAAAATTAAAATTAAAATAAGCCGTGGCAGCTAAGGTATGACCAGCCTCCACCAACAGCGCCCGTTGCGTTGTTACCTGACGCATGGATTCGTTAAATGATCCAACACACGCGCCACCATCAGCGAGACATTAGAGTGAGCATGACACACTCTCAGCCGCCAGGGCACATCCAAGTCAAATAAAGACGTAGGTACCCAGTAAATGGTAGCTTTAGAGTAGGTACATAGTACTCACACATGTGCTAATCAATTATACAATACAATGGTGATTGAGTCTACACAATGCAAAGCTATTCTTACAATCTTCAGCAGTTCCAACAGTATGTTCAAATGTTAATTAATTAGTTGAGGTTGTGGAGCAGGACCAGCAACTTTGATAAGTTGCATAAATTCAGGTATGGTAGGTATACAAAAAAATATCACATAACGGGGAGTACAAGTCACAAGTGACTCACGGCCAGTGGCGTGCACAGAGATTTCAGACAGGGTATGCACGGCTAAAATGAAAAAAAAAACAAACAAACAAGTTTTTTTTTCCCCGACCGTTTGTTTTACCCGACCTTCCTTACTCCTACCCTACCTTACTCTTACCCTGACTCCTACCGCACGGCGGCGCCATTGGCTTCGCATGATGTTTGCGACCACCACGAATACTTATCTAAATTATTTTAATCAGAATATCCGACAAACGTCCAAACATTATTTTTTATCTTGAAACGTAAGTCTAACTTACGTCGAAAAAGCACAAGATTTTGATTTTTAAAAACACACTTCGGCGGCACAGGATCACAGGTATAACCACAGATTACTTTATTTTATTTACAATAAGTAAACTTACTTGTACTTGTACATATTAATGTAATTACTTAGACAGCAATCAAGTGATTGACAAGAAAAACAATCAAACAATATGGCGAAAAAACAAACATTCAAAAATTGCAAGTTGAATAAAAGCTTGTAAAAACTGTACAATTACAAACTATTTTGGTCAATCCGACCAAAAAAGTCGACCCTCTGTAATCAACAACTAAGCGGTGCTTTTACGGCTTCTCAATTTGGACGGGTTGCAATGTAAGCTCTGCTTCCAGAACTCAACCACGCGCACACATTTTCACGCACACAGTGACACATTTGCTGTGTACTACACGAGATGCGTTGTATGAAAAATAAGCACTGCATGTTACTGCTTTTGCCACGGGAGCGCTGCCTGCGCGGTGTTCGCCGCTCGCTCCAGTAAGTTAGTTCCAAGAAAAAGTAATAGATGGCACGTTTTAAACGGTGAGATGGTGACTATGGTTAGATTTAAATAAAATAATTACCATGATTTTTCTTGAGTTATAGTTATTTATCATTTAAAGGGGCATGTATGTATGGGACTACAGGGTATGCAGAGCTTATTTGCATGTATGGAGTGCACGCCACTGCTCACGGCTTCGTTAAGAAGTCTTTTTAAACCTAATAAAAAAAAAAAACAAAGCAAAGTGAATAAGCCTCATGTGTCAACGTTATTTTCGAATGACTAATAACAAGTGTCATCCAGGCAACGATCTGCTAAAATTTAAAATATTATTTGTTACTAAAATTATATTATCGTTTTAGCAATTTTAGACCTTACACACTTAGCATTAAATAAAAAAATATGTTATTTATTTTCAGTTGGAGAATATAGTAGGTCGTCACGGGCTTGTGGTGGTATCTCGCGCAGGCTGCGACCCCGGACGGTTCATATACGAGTCGGACATGCTCTACAAACATAGGGTAAGTAGCATAGATCGGATAATCGAATGCATATTTACGTAAAGTAAATTTTTGGCTAAGAAATTATGCAAGCGGCTTCATACATTTTTTTTCCTAATATAAATCCCGGGATTCTAGAAAATCCGGGAGTGCACAACTAATCGGATATATGGTGTGGAAACGGCTGCTTAAATATGTAGCTAGCACTTCCCGCGCGGCTTCACCCGCGTGGATGTCGGAAAATATCCCACGGGAACAAAAATAATTTCTTATTCCTTGTCTTCTTATTCCTTGTTCCATTATAAAAGGAATCTCTGTGCAAAATTTCAGCTTTCTAGGTCCATGGGTTTGGGCTAGGCGTTGATGAGTCCGTCAATCAGTCAGTCAGGACTTCTCTTTTTATTTATATATATTACTAGCGGACCCGACAGACGTAGTCCTGTCTGAACGATCCTAGAACCCGACTGCAGCGCCACCTGCCGGATCCAATTGTGTTTTCAAACCATCCAGGAACTCATTACAAAATTTCATCTAAATCGGTCCAGCCGTTGTAATATCACGTTTTATACGTTTTTTTTTAAGTATCCCATGTCCATCTCCTGGTTCAGTGAGGTTTAGTGTAAACAAAAAATAATGTTGTATAAAAAATACCGGGACACCGGTATTACATAACTATTGGTATGCTTGTTCACTTGAAATTCATTTTCAACATTACTTATCCCGACGTTTGCTATGCCAGTTTGGCAACCTACTTTACACCATTAGCTAGCATTCGATTCCATCATAGATATAAGAAAGAAGAAGATGTGCCCAGTATGTTAAAATGTATCGGAACCATGTGTCTCCACTTTTTCCCTTTGTCACTTTCATGGTAAAATACTTGTACTTACATATGGAAAGTGATTCCATGATTTACATGGCTTCGGTTTTTACAAGAAACCACTGAAAAACACGGCATTCTTATAAATTGTCACGGTCATAGTCGAAAGCGCACTAGTTCGCGGAGACGGAATTTGTACTAACAACGGCTCATACTGAGCATGTCGCGCGGACACATTTTAGACCGATTGCCACTTCTGTTTTTTAAATTTCTATGGATTCCATAGTCAAAAAGTACTTTTATCATAATCATAATCATTTATTTGCAATAGGTATTGGTAAAGTCAGCGTCAATAATATCGGGACGAACAGTCTGTTCAAAATAATCTAAAGCAACTATGAAAATGAAAAATTAACTCAATGACACAAGGAATGTTTCAGAATGAAGACAGTACACGACAACTGTCATTCTGACAAAAACTTTATCCAATTGAGATAAAGTTTAATTTTCTTAGTTGTTGAGATCATTTTGAACAGTCTGTTCGTCCCGATATTTTTGACGCTGACTGTACAGTGTTGGTCTTAAAGTCAGTAATTAAGTACGGTGACTATCACTTGCGCGCGCACACTAAAATTTTCTACTTTTTTTTTGTTTTCAGCATAACGTAATCCTAGTCACAAACTACATAGTCAACGAAATAAGTTCAACTCAAATCAGACGACTCGTTCGGCGTGGCGAGAGCGCTAAGTACCTCACAGATGACGCTGTGCTGGCGTATGTGAGACAAAACATGCTGTATGGGGCACCGCTTTGCGTCACGTGAGTAGATATTATTAAGTACTTAGTTTTAAATAGCCCAGAGAATGGTTGAGCAAAATTATTGCCTGAAGTGCCGGACATTTTTTATTGCCTTAAAAAATAATGGCCGTGCTGGTATATAGTAGGGCAATTATTGCATTGATAATTATACTATTCAAATGTGTCAACCAAATAAAAACGTGACTATCTTTTGACACGATCGGGCGAATCTAACGATTTCATTCTTTGCATATTATGAAGGCATAATTATTATGTTTTATACTTTATTTGTTGTTTTTCTATTGCGATGTTGATTTTTTTGTTCTTTAGTTTAGAACTATTATTTGTTATTTTAGATATAGGTATTATTATATGAACGGTGATTTGAAAGCGAAATAGTTCAGCGCGCGGGCTGGCAACGTCGCATTCCTAAAGGTTTTTCGTGATTATTTTAATAAATTTGAATCAAAGGACAATTTCCTCTCTCAAATTCTTAGATCGTTGGTATTTATAAGTATGTAAGTATGCTATTTTTTGACAGTTATTTCGGTATTTACTCTTAGAAAATGACATTGTGAAATATTTTTTATAAATACCAACGATCTAAGAATTTGAGACAGGAAATTGTCCTTTGATTAAAATAATCATGAAAAACCTTTAGAAATGCAGCGTTGCCAGCTCGCGTGTGGTTAACTCTCTTAATTACAAATATTTTGTATTCAGTTTGCAGACATTAGAATTTTTATTTTTGTAGGAAATATGTTTTTATACTTAATACATAGGTATTTTTATGGAAATAAATAAACGATTGATCATGGTTATTTCCTTGTTTCTTTTTTAAGTTACAAATAAATACAAGGAAAAAAGGTATCCATGTAACTATCAGAAATACTTACGGCTAAATCAAGTTTTATTTAGGTACTTAAATAAAATTTTAATTTAATGGATCGTTTAAGCAATTTTAGACCTTACACACTTAGCATTAAGTCGCATTTTTATGTACTGACATACTTAACACAAAATACTAACACTAAAACTCTTTTCATGCTACCCGGAACAGTGAGTATAAAATCCTTAACGAATTAATCGCTAGTTACGACAAACGGTCACCACAAGACGTCATCATGGCGTCCCCTGAAGAAACCAGCTTCAAAAACATCTTAATATCAATCAGAGACAAACCTTCTATAGTCGACGAGACCATAACTGTCAAGAGACCAAGAAAAACAAATTTCCTCATGCCTAACTCCCATACAGATTCTGTTAGCCCTGTCTGTGGCCCATTAAAACCCAAAATGGCTTATCTGGACAAAGTCCCATCGACATACGTCCCAGGAAAAGCTGTCAAAATCGTCAGCGACGCAAATGAACACAAAATTGACAAGGTAACTTTTGATACGACTTATAACTCTCTCGATAGCTACCTTACCAAGGATTCCGACTTCGACCTCTACAAAAGACGGGTAAGTGAAGGTAATGTTGAGAAAGTCGAAGTCGAGGCTTCCAAAAAACGTTGTTCTTCGACTATAAGGAAGTTGAAGCCGGAGGAAATGAAGAAGAGTAAGTCAGAAGTCAGTAAGTTATGTGATAAGATGAAGAGTATTAAGATTAAAGATAATTCGGGAAGGAACTATAAGACGCGTAGTTGTAATGATATTGTTCGATTGATTTTGACGAAGCATGGGATACATGTTATTAGTGATACTGAGGCTATAGTTTAAAGATTTTGCTTTCAAAGATGATTTAGGGTGAGATTCTACTGGAAGATAATAAGGCATATTTTTTGGAGTTTTGTGATTTTTTACCATACTACAATAATTTATTGTGAGGTTTGAAAGGGGAAAGCCAAAGGAAAGACCGTTCTAAGGATTTCAATAGTGTGTTTATTATCCTTAACTTTATATATTGGAAGGTGTGATTTACTAATATTACGTGAGACGTGTGGTCTCATGCAAGGCTTATAGAAGAGTACAGACGTTATGAGAACTCATAAATATTAGTTTTTATGAGTTACAAACAGAAAGATTTATAGTGTTGAAGTAGAGTCGTTTGTTTTTGCTATACTCCAACATTTATCACTGGTATTCATCTGCATCCGGTTAGACTGGGGATAAGATTGTTGGGATAAGGCTAGGCAGATGATGATCACCTCTATTATCACTCACGCCTCTATTTTTCGTAACGCTCTATAGTTGAATTTGCTACATGGACATAGGAGCTTTTCACGTATGACTGAATTATGTTCATAGACAATTTTTCTAACTGTGCCAAAATAATACTTTTTGTACTTAAAAAATTATACATTTTTCAATAGTTTTCAGTTGAATCTCAACTTAACTCATTTACAATTTTGATTTTCGAATTGTCAGAAAAATAAAGGAATTTCATCAGATACCTCTGATACAGTCAATTTTTGTGGAATTGTGGGTTTCTATAACTTAAAAAAAAAATGAAATAAAGAAGGCAAGTTGGATAAAAAGCTTTTAAAACAAAAAAAAAAATGTCTGGTCGAACAGTTTTTCTAGAAAATGTCTTCCGAACTATGAATTTATTTGTCAATTTGCATTTAAGCAGCTGGTTTCATCAATTTCTGACTGACTTTATAATATTTAAATATACATAGGGCTTTAACATTTTACTGTTTTAATTTACCTTATTCAGTTGCATCTGCCCCTCGATTCGTTCAATTTGATATTCGATTTGATCAGGTATACCGTATTTTGTAATTTACAAACTAAGGTATCTACAGAGTCGTAACTCGTTTAAAAGGACATTGTTTAACGAGTTGTAAGTAATTCCTTTTGATGTAGAATCGAATTTGAAGTCATACCCGAATTCCAAATAATTTCTTGGTAAAATTATAATGACAAAAGTCGGGCTTGTGGCTAAGTAATAACAGCCGCACGGGTCAAACGATCAGGTTAAGCCACGCTTGCCGCGGTTGGTCCGTGGATGAGTGACCATAATACCATACCAAGACTTCACCGTGCCTCGGAAAGCACGTTAAGCCGTTGTTCCCGGCTGGCATTCATGGATTTTTTACAGTTGTTACGGGTCGTCAGAAGCCCGAAAGTCTGACAACCAGTCTTACCAAGGAGTATCGTATTACCAAGTAACTGGGTTGTGTACGTCAGGTAGGCAGTCGCTCCATGTAAACTACTGGTATTCAGCTGCATCCAGTTAGACTGGAAGCCGACCCCAACATAGTTGGGAAAAGGCTGGGCAGATGATGATATGACTAAAGTCGCAATTGAATCGGTTCGTTATCAAATACTTCGATCGAATCGGAGGGCTGTTTAAACTGTGGGTTTGACTTTAACAGAGTAAAAATAAAGACTAGCTCCGTATCTATACATCTTGTATTTTGGCAAACTTATAGTTTCATGCCCTTTTAATTTAATCTTAGAATAATAAAAATAATTGATAACTCTTTTGATAGGTTATTTCATGTATAAACAAATGGAATTTATATTAAAGCTAAGTATTAATGTTCTATACATCATCAAAATATAATCATTTGTAAATAATTTAAATGTATTTGTAATCAAATACTCTTTTTTATAATATTATACTTTTAATATACGATGTTTAAAATCTAGAATAATATTAGTAATCATAAGTATTTAAGTGCCGCACTCACAGTCCCTTAATAAAACATTATCCTATTGCTTAGAATAATTTTTTTAATGGACTCTGAGTGCGGCTGTAAATGTTGTTTCTTTAGATAACCATGTTTCTATACATTTATTACGAAATTATTATAGAAGGTATACTTTTAAAGAGAGAGTTACAAACATAAGTTATTATACAATATTATGCATGTATGTTCGTAAAATATTAGGTACTTAATTAAAAATTAAATTAATATACATTTCCTATTAACAGGAGATTTAACTTCATGGAATTTAAAATTATGGGATTTTAAAACTTGTTCCATTTCATTTGTAAATAATAAATAAACTCACAAATAAATATATAAACCTTAAAAAGTATTAATAAAGCACATTTTTACATAAAAGCCAAATGTCAGAGCACAAAGTAATAAATTATTAAAAGATTGAGGCTTTAATGAATTTTAAAATGAAACAATTTTAATATTTATTTTATTTTTCTAAATAAAAATGGTTTCAAACAAATGCTGTGGTTCCAAACTGCCCCTTAACACGTGCAATTAACCTTTATACTGCTTTAATACTTTCCTAAGACAAATCTAATGTATATGAAGTCTAGTTAAAACTAATACCTTATTCACCAGTGAAGCTGGACTTGGAAAGAAAATGGCGGCGACGTCGCTAAAAGAGCCCATCCATATATATCACCCTTCTTCACAATTCCGTTGCTTACTATAGGATGCATACTTGGTAGGCTCTTTATCCATTCCATATCCTAAGGGCACGTCTTCCCTACTATTACCGCGCCCTCCGGTCTACTCCTTGTTAAGCAATGGTCTCTGTTGCACCATGTAACATGAGGCAACAGGGGCTAGTGTGAATCTTCGGGGTCATTCGAGTAATCGAGTCTGGTCAAACCACGCTGGGTTCGGTGCATTTCATTCATTCATTCATTCAGTCATGTCTGTATTCATAAAAATGTATAATTGATTAGACATGTATTCAATTTAATATTCTGTGGCACGAAAAATTCGGAAACACTAAGATTACCTTTTCTGAAGACCTTTTCTGGTTTGGTAACAGTGACTTTGTTATATTCTGTGGAATAGAAGTAATTACTTCGTATTCATCTTTTATAGCAGTATTTATAAATAGTGCCAATTTATTAACGTTCCTATGTATTGTTTTCTTGCATGAAACAATTATATTAATTTTATAGGATAGATAGCATGAAAATATAGTATTGTTAATACGATTTATTAACTCTTGAATTTATTAAATTAATTGTTACGGTATTAAATAGAAATAAATGTTTAAAAATAGTATGTTAATGTAAGATAAGTATTAAAAATAATATGCTCATGAATTTCTAGAAGGAATTATAATATTTATCAATATTACAGGACTCTTTTTAAGTTTCAAATGCCGTGATACATGGTGTTTTATTGCTAAGCGCCCGCTTATCGCTTGGTTTTTAGCCAAGCATGAGAACTACTATTTTACTTCCTTTTATTAACTTCTGTGTGCAGCGCAGGTCTGCTTTAAGGCGAAAGCGCCAGGGTAGCCCGCGACATTCAAACTTTCTTCCGCTTTCTGCGATTTGCAAGTCAGTATTAGGTCAAAATACTATTAGGTATTGATCAAAATATGATTCGCGACCGTAACAAGTTACAGAATTATAATCCTTAAAGTCATCAATACAACTGTTTAAGACCAGGTATTCCTATTGAATGACTATTTTATGAAATCTTGACATTTAGGATTATGTTGTTGTTGTATGTCTGCAGAGAGGCTGGATGGGCCCAATGGGGAGGTTTACCAAGCTACATGTTGGCAACAAGGCTTGTTAAACCTTCCTGTGATTGTGATTTTCTTTATTTTTTGTTGTTCCTGCATGTTACTAATACAGGGTGTAAGGGACAGCCCTCCGCAAACTAACAGGGTGCATTCAGCTCCTCATTTTGAATCATATTCCACCGGAAATTTTCTCTGGAAAATTTTCATTTTTTCAAAAAAAAATTCAGTTAAATTTTCATTATTTCAATGTAAAATTGCATTGTGTGTTCGCAGCACTCCATTTATGTAAAAAAAACTGCAAAAAAAAACAGCAATGGATGTTGAAATACTCTAACCAAAACGACGCGTGAAATCAGCTGTTCACTTTCTGTCTAGCTACAGAGTTCATCGAACTCACCGCATACCTATTACCTACCCCTCCCAACCAGTAACAGACGCTCCGATTTGTGCACAAAAACACAAACAAATCAGGTTTATTGGATTCCCTTAACGTTCCTGAAAAAAATTCTGTACCGGTCATCTTAGTAATCCTATCAGTTTGCGGAGGGCTGTCCCTTACACCCTGTATAGTTTAAGTACGATGTAATACTAACACCCTATGGGCCTTGATGCCTGATAATATTTTTTTATTTTTTATTATGGAAGGAATTGTATTACTGATTCTAATGATTATAATATACTAGCTGCGCCCCGCGGTTTCACCCGCGTAGACCAGGATAAAAAGTAGCCTATGTGTTAATCCAGGGTGTCAGCTACCTCCATTCCAAATTTTATCAAAATTGGTCCAGCCGTTTGACAAACAAATAGAGACACACACAAACTTTCGCCTATACAACGTGTAACGTTAAATGCGCAAAACCTCTTAAGGGGTCATTGTACTCATCATTATGAACAACTTTTACTATGGGACCAAACCTGAAATCGCGAAAAAAAAATCAGCTGTTCAGTACATTTATGTTCGCATAATTCGTCAAAATGTACTGAACAGCTGATTTTTTTTTCGTGATTTCAGGTTTGGTCCCATAGTAAAAGTTGTTCATAATGATGAGTACCATGACCCCTTAAGAGGTTTTGCGCATTTAACGTTACACGTTGTATAATATTAGTGTGATTTGTTACGGCCGCGAATCATACTTTAACCTTTTGAACGCCACGGACGTTTATAGACGTCTAACGAAATCGTGCCAAACACGCCACCGACGTCTATAGACGTCAAGAAAACGACATTTTTTAAATACAAAATAAATATACTAAATTAAGTTTTCTGTGTTTCTTTTTCCTATTATTTCAAACTACTTTAGTGAAATATTGTAAATTGACACAAAGATATATTCATTATTTGAATTCACAAGAAAAAACAATCGTCAAATATTGCTAATCGAAATCCGTAAAATTGTGTATTTCCCCACGCCACAGACGTCAAGACACGTCAGCTAGTGATGGGTAGGTAAGGTAACTTATATTCCAAATTTATGAAATATTTTATTGAAAGTAGCTTACTATTACTTTGACAATTACTTTTTACTGACAAATATTCGTATCTGAATAATTAATGATAGTATGATACCAAATAGGGTCAAGTTAAATAAAAGACCAATGCAACGAATAATATTTATTTAAAAAATATAGAACGAAAAGCACGGATTCATTGGTTATCGATAACTTTTCGTTAAGATGTTGGAATCACTATTTTTTTTTGTAGGTTTTTGTACTGAATTTGTGGCTTGGCGTAGAAGGGGCGCCGATGTGTTTACGCTCTGGCGTTCAAAAGGTCAACATACAGACTTGTAAATTGCAAAATAAAAGTTTAAAAAAAAATGAATTTCGCGGGCTAACCTGGCGCTTCCCCCTTAAGTGGAGTAAAACCAATGCTTAATAAACTATTTTACGGAAGAAAAGAGGGAGAATACCAACATCCTTTTTACGTAAATTAACATGTTTTCAGCTGAGAAATAATATTTCAAAGATGCTGTTGTGAATTTTTATTGTATGTCATTTTAATTTCTATACTCAACCGAATTATTTTTAGCATGTTTTATTGATGTTGCTTCCCATATAATTTTGTATGTGTCCTAAAGTAATTATTGTGCATTTTATTGTCCCTTTATCCATAGAGAATTGATTCTGTATGTTTTTTTGTACCTCGTTATGCCCCCATGGACCTAGAAATAAGACGATAATATTCTTGGAGTAAAAAAACTTAAATTCTTATATACTAATGACAAAATTTTTTATCATACTTAGTTATTTCATCTCCGTTGATTCAAGATTCATTACTTAATTTATTTTAAATACAAACAGTGTATGAATCCAAATCGCTTAAATGCTAAATTAAAGAGAAAGAAAAGTTACATTAGAATGAGAGATTTTCTTTTTAACCTTTTGAACGCCAGAGCGTAAACACATCGGCGCCCCTTCTACGCCAAGCCACAAATTCAGTACAAAAACCTACAAAAAAAAAATAGTGATTCCAACATCTTAACGAAAAGTTATCGATAACCAATGAATCCGTGCTTTTCGTTCTATATTTTTTAAATAAATATTATTATTTAAAAAATATAGAATATACGCCCGTCTGTGGCGTACAGGTAACTGTCTATGAGCTCTTACATAGGGATGCGCGAGAGTGGACAGTAAACTATCGATTTAAGGATATCAATTATAAGTTCTTTTCCACATTTTTTTAAATATTATACATTAGGAATATTCAGATACGAATATTTGTCAGTAAAAAGTAATTGTCAAAGTAATAGTAAGCTACTTTCAATAAAATATTTCATAAATTTGGAATATAAGTTACCTTACCTACCCATCACTAGCTGACGTGTCTTGACGTCTGTGGCGTGGGGAAATACACAATTTTACGGATTTCGATTAGCAATATTTGACGATTGTTTTTTCTTGTGAATTCAAATAATGAATATATCTTTGTGTCAATTTACAATATTTCACTAAAGTAGTTTGAAATAATAGGAAAAAGAAACACAGAAAACTTAATTTAGTATATTTATTTTGTATTTAAAAAATATCGTTTTCTTGACGTCTATAGACGTCGGTGGCGTGTTTGGCACGATTTCGTTAGACGTCTATAAACGTCCGTGGCGTTCAAAAGGTTAAACTCTTCCCTAGTCGCTGGATAGATGGCGCTGAACTTGGTAAGTTACTGCAAGGAACGGAACGTCACATCATTTCACTTGGATGTAATTTTGAGATCGTAAAACGAAACGTACATAAAAAAGTAATTAATGTCATGTCATTGTCACATCACATCACAATGACATTTTGAAAATAAATAATAACAACGAGGAAAAAGAAAAAAATCTTTACCAGTCTTTTTATGGGTTTTCCACGTCAGAAATGAAATTATAATGTGACGCAATGTTTTTTTTCCAAGCGTTTTGGCTTTGGCACCTAGTGACGAAGTCAGTTCAACGCCATCTACAGAGTTGTTGGAAACTATCTTTTTTTTTTAATACTCAAAAAGAAAACCTCTCATTGAAAGAAAAAGTAAGGTCCTTTAATTTTTAGGTCCATATTTTTTAATACCCCTTTTTATTTTTCTCCTAACATGGGTGTTGTGTGCGTAGGGAGGCGGCTGCGCGTTGTAGCTGACGTGTTGTGCGCGCCGACGAGACGACAACGTCACGCCGCCGTAGC
This sequence comes from Cosmia trapezina, assembly GCA_905163495.3. Lineage (NCBI taxonomy): Eukaryota > Metazoa > Arthropoda > Insecta > Lepidoptera > Noctuidae > Cosmia > Cosmia trapezina. The sequence continues at coordinate 3,567,363 of LR991041.1, read as the reverse complement.
GAGCTCGTAGCGACCGCGTAGCAACTCCGTAGCGAGCGTAGCGGGGAGGGCGGAGCGCGCACCCTATATAGTTTTAGTCATAAGTTTTGTTGACACTGCTGCAAGGCTTTTGGCGCTCGAATGACGTTGACAGGGGGGCGCTGTTGTGCAATTGTTTTGAAAAAAAACAACATGGCGGCGTTAGTTCCGATTTTGGCCGCGCGCCAAAAGATCCTTGTAGCGCTATATGTAGTGCCTATTGTGTCCACTAGTTTGAAATTTCGAATTTTGAAGTTTTGGTTATGGGGTTGCTGTCTAAAAATGTTGTTTTTTAAATAATATAATGTTGTCAGTCATTTTATAAACAATAGAATTTTTATTTTTTATGTATATAAAAAAATATATCATTGAAATGAAATGGAATGTGATAAAAGTTGTGGCAAAGTAAAATATTTTTGGAAGATATATACAATTGACGTATTTAATTGTACGTGCTCAATATTTGCATGAACATGCAAAAATAAGTATTTTTGGGTTCCTATAAAATAATGTTATTTTGTTATTAAAAGGTAAATATAAAAATACTGTATAAACTAGTGGACACATACTTAATGGCTTGTTTGAAGCTTTGATGGAAAACCTGCATGGGATGTTTGTATCTTCCCCATTTTTTTGTAGATTTTATAAAACAATATCGAGAACGGGTCTTATCGCGATATTCTTTTTTTTTTATTGTTTTATAATGTGTACAATTCGCGAAAGTTTAAAAAGTTTGTAGATTTTGTTGTGTAAATTCAATATGAGTTATAAAATGGAAGAGGTTGAACCTTTTTCTTGGAGGCTTTAATGTCTAAACCAGGGGTCCGGCAAGTAATTTTAAGTAGGGTCCGGATACTGTTGAAAAAATTTATCGAGGTCTATAAAAAAAACTCGTGATACTTTCCTACTAACTAAACAAATTAGATTCTATGTGGCAGTTACATGAAAATATTATTTAAATTGAATAATAGGTAACAATATTTGTCGGTCCAAATTCCGACTTTTCGCGGTCCGGATATGGACCATATCCTGTTTTGTTATCATAATAATGGTGGTGGTGGTTATAATGGTGTGGTCATCTAAGTATAGAAACGTCGTGACAGAAAGTCGGTAGTGGAATAATGTAGAAAGAAAGAATCACATTTATTTAACAGCAGTTCATGAAAAGCATACAAAATAAAAAGTGAAATGCTTTAATTTAAATAGACAATTGTTTAATTTATTGTGTATATTCTGAATAATCAAAAGAAAACCCGGAAAATAAATGCACATTCGCAGCTGAGTCACATCTCGGCAACAAATATTATTTTCAATTTTCAACCTTATTTCAAGCCAGCTAATGGTGACAATAGATTACGCGGTTGTGTGTCGTTTAAAATCGTAGTCAGCCCGCGCCTTCAGTATAAAATTCGACGCAGATATATCACTTGATAAAAACTTGGATGTTTGCGTCGAATTTTATACTTAAAGTCAATATTGATACAGTTACTTATTCAGTGAAATTTAAAAAGTGATCCAGCATCCGCGGGTATTTTTCCGCTTGGTGAAGATTGACGCTAAGGGTATTCCTTAAAGTTTCAAACAGCCATTGCCGCGGTTCAGAACCAGCCTTAGCTTAGTGTCTGACCGTACTCGCGCTTCGATATCAGCCTTATCTGCCTGATTAGGTCAATTTATTGTCATGCCGTACAACGACTATGCAACTCTACTATTTTAAACTCTATTGTAGTAGCTTCTAAAGTCTATATTCGGAAATCGAAATAATCTAGTTTTCTTGAACGAAATATTAAAAAATAAATTAATGGCTTTTTAAAAGAGCTGCACAATCGTTATTCCTATAAACTAATAGATATCAATGAATCTTAGCAATCAATTAATTAATCAATGAATTTTACCCCGTGTCCTAATATAAGCGAACATCGTGCCATTACGGTATCGATATTGTCGCGATCACTTGTCACTCATTGGTTGGAAAACCTGACGATACATTTGGGTTCGCCGAACAAAATGAACGCGACCGTCGCGTCATACGTATTCGCGCGTCGATCGCTCATGTTAGGACATGTCCTTAGGCTTATTGTGTACTTCCTTTATTATTTAAGTAGTAGCATTTTGTATGAGTGAGTTTTTCATGACCGTTAAGTTTTCTTACTACCCACAGCGCGAACAAGATTAATTAATATATTAAAAATCTAAAGAAGCTTTGCAGAATAGTCTTTGTGCTTAAAGCTGTTTGAAAATTGTGTTTGTGACGAAAAATTTGCTTGTTTTGATGCATGTAAATGCAATCCTTATGTGTTTAGAATGGGATGAGAAATGAGGTATTATAATCCCATTTGAGGGGCTTGTGGCTAAGTAATAACAGCCGCACGGGTCTTGATCAGGTTAAGCTACGTTGCCTCAGTTGGTTCGTGGACCTTTGACAGTCGTTGCGGGTCGTCAGAAGCCCGAAAGTCTGACAACCAGTCTTACCAAGGGGTATCGTATTACCCAGTTATGGAGGTCAGATAGACAGTCGCTCCATGTAAAATACTGTTATTCAGCTGCATCCGGTTAGAGTGGAAACCGACCCCAATATAGTTGGAAAAAGGCTAGGCAGATGATGAATCCCATTTTGATCACGTAAGGATTGTAACTTGAAATAAATTGTTTTCTTAAATTCTTTGCTAATTAAAGCATGGAGTCTTTTAGGCTTTAGTCTTAATTTTCTTTTTTTATATACCTACCCCAGAATATTGATAATTTCCAAATAAAATATGTAGGTTTTCGGCTAGTGATTTTAAATAAAAGTTAAGTTCATATAAATAATTACATTTATTACAAAAAGGTTACAAACAATATTATGTACAAAATATGATAAATAAATTATTGATTGCTTTGCAAATCTTATTATAAATTACAGTTATTCATAAATTATGAGTTTAATATTAAAAAATATGGAATCAGTTAACTATTATGATTGATATGATTTAAATCCTTTTTACTTTTTGTTAGAGTTATACATATGAAATGTGTACTTAATTATAAGGATCTGATTAGTTAATTTATTATTTTAAAGCCTAGCCAGTGTCGAATGACATGTAGGTAAATGACGTTCACAAATATTAACAGCCAATAAAAAAAGCTACAATGCGTTTCAAATAAGAATAGGATCGTCTTAGCGCCATGTTGTGACGTCATAGCTGTCAAATCGAATAAATTGCTTAGGGTGAGCAAAACAAGATATTTTATAAATAACATTTATTTACGAATCATGAACGAAGAATTTTTAATTCTTTCCGGTAAATTGTTGCCAACAATGAAAATATGAAAGAAAGTATGTAGTATATTTTTTTAAAAACGTTATTGATACGCAAATAAGTTATCTTTGCAAACCGTACTTTTCAATCAACATTTAACAGATAGAGGTCATTGACATTCCTATTCTTATTTGAATCGCATTGTACAGTATTTTTATCTCACGAACGCGCTTTACTTGTGTTTACCATGTGTACAAACACGCTGAGAATGTGTGCGTGAAGACGAGTAGCTTCAGCTCATAACACACATACCTGTGGCCTTAGTGCGAGATTTTATACGTACTCGATCACGTTACCGTAAATTTCAATTTGTACTGAAACTGAATAAGCGTCGTCTGTTGAATGGGAAACACAATTATTCCATACAAATTGACGTAAGTTAACGTTAACGTAAACGCGATCGAGTAAAAACTCGCACTAAGGCCACGCAAGGCCAATTCTCGTACGGTCAGCAACTGAAGTCGGTTAACACTGCTACTTTTTGACATCATCTAAATTAACACAAAATGATTCGATAAACTGGTTTTTTTTTTCGTTTAACTGTTAAGAGTTAATGTTCTTAAAATTTTAAGTAAGTACTTGTGTTCCGATTTGAATAAAATAATTCGCTTAATAATTAAGATTAAAAAAACTGCAAGTGTTAATCGACTTTTGTTGCTGACTGTACCTAAAAACGTTCAAATTCAAGTCAAAGACAATCAAATGACAAAAATGTAGGTAACCGCTATACAATTTTTGACAGATTGATACTGAGATAAGAATGCGAACGTTGTTAAAATGCGGGAATTGTCCCTATGGTCGTCGGAAAGCAATTTAGAAGTAACAGTATGACATTTGGCTGTAATTGGTTTGGTCACACAAAACTGGCTAGCGTTGTGCAGAAAACTTAATTCCTATGTTCCTAGGTTTTTTAATGTTTAGCTTTAAGGTTAGTGACTTCTAGATATTACTCCGATATTCCATAACCGATGCTGTAGAAAGAAAATAGGCATTCAAATATTTAAATCACTTATACCAACTATTTAAGAACTATTTGCTTTGATTTGAAAAACTTTAGATATTTCAAATAAATGATAACATCAAAATAACTGGTAACATTTAGAAATTGCCGAAAAATAGCTTTCAGTTTTGTAAAGGAATGGTTTTATGATAAAACATGTTTCTGAGAAAGTTGTTTTTATAAATGTTATTTTTAGTCAATTGCAAATCTAAAGCAAGCTAAAAGTAGAAGTTTGTTAGATTCAGTAATAAAATCGATTTACTATGCGAGCCAAATAAGAATAGGACCGCGCTTGCTGCCAACTTCACACGATAGCTGTCAAATTAGTACTTCCGATAGCTGTCAAATTAGTACGCTTTGGTAATGAAGTTAACGAATATTGCGGAACAAACTGGCGTCTTGACAGTATTATTCTTATTTGGCACGCGTATTAGTATTTTTGAAACCACGTTAAAAAAATAGTTTTCAAAATTTTGTAATGATTTGAATATTGTATTTTTTTTTGCTAAAAATAACTTGGCAAGAATATCATGTAATCAACAGTATTTGCCAAAAAAAAATGCTTATTAGCCAAACTACCTTACATTCTCAAGTGAATTTATTCCTTTAGTGTTACAGTCTTAAGACTCCCGCAGACAGGTGTGACGCGACACGGTGTGAAGCGATTTTGGTAGAACATTATTTCCATGAAGTTTTCTTAGACATAGTTCTACTAGAGTCGCGTCGCGCTTGTCTGCGGTGGCCTTTATTATAGTTGTATTTAAAACTGATTAAATAATGTTTACGCTTAGGTGGCTTTACATTAGTATGTTTTAGCTGCAGTAACTTATTATCACTTTGTGGTCTAAACGTCTCAATTTCATACAATATTTACGTTTCTCCAGTATCTTATTTCAACCTTATGACTAAGGTAATAAGGTTCTTTTCCTGGGAATAGAAAAGATAAATGAACCCCATTTGTAAAGTGGCATATTATTGTGAAATTGAAAGGTTTATAAGCAATCAATTAAAAATGTGTATGATTAAATTAGAAAACGAATAAAAGTAAATGCACACTATAAAAACATATTCTTTAAATGTTTAACATCGAAACGTATCACTAACAGTTAGTGAAGTCATTGTGATTATGATATTAAGGTTGATGCGCCAGGGTAGCCCACGAAATTCAAAATTTCTTACGTTTTTTTGCAATTTGTAGGTCAGTGTGAGCTTGTATGTTGATTAAAATATGATTCGCGGCCGTAGCTAATATGTAATATGTAATAACTCCACAAGTTAGCATTTACCTCAAATGTAGCGATTTCATGAAATCATGAGGTTTGAGGTAAATGCTAACTTATGGAGTTGTATTGCTGATTCTAAGGATTATAATTCTGTAAAGCCATATTAGCTACGGCCGCGAATCATATTTTAATCAACATACAAGCTCGCACTGACCTACAAATTGCAAAAAACGTAAGAAATTTTGAATTTCGCGGGCTACCCTGGCGCTTTCGCCTTAAAATGAGTGATTTATATAAGAATTTTTAATTTGTAACTTAATTCAGTAGTTGTGTTGTTATTTTTACAAATACGACTTGGCGGCGCAAATATGATAAATAAATACTATTGATACATTATAGAAACCGTTGTTGCTACAACCACTGATTAATACAGATGGGACACTCCGCAAAATCATTTAAATAAAAGCGACTCTTGCTACGACACAATAAAGTGCAATTCAGTTTGCAGAACGCTAATTACCTACAGTTATATTCACCTACACATTGCGTATTTCTATCGCGAAACTCTTATACCTTCGGCGCGCGGCATTTCTACTGAATTAGCCCCGTGGACGGGGCCCGCCGTGTATCATACCTAAACTGCGGAGTGTCCCATCCGTATTGATCTGTGCTACAACATGCTTGGTCTGCTGTTGTGTGTACTATGGGGTGGTCTCATGGCGTTTGTTGGCTGATGCCGCTGAGTATGGTATAGTAGCTATGGTTGTAGAATCTGTGGTTGTGTGGGTAACGACTCTGTATTTACATGCGGAGTATTTGCCTACAGAGCTACGGTCTTGGTTTTTAACTTAGAATTAATTAATTTATAATATACTAGCTTTTGCCCGCGGCTTCGCCCGCGTGGATGTCGGAAAATATCCCATGGGAACGTTCATGTGGAAAACATAGGGCATATTCCTAACTTAAGAAATGCTGGGTTTCCCATACAAACTTTCATCCCCTATATCACCCCCTGTAGGATTATTTTTTAAGACAAAAAGTAACCTATGTCCTTCCCCAGGATGCTATATAAAGCCTTGCCAAATTTTATAGAAATCCGTTCAGTGGTTTAGGCGTGAAAAGGTAACAGACAGACAGACAGACAGACAGACAGACAGACAGACAGACAGACAGACAGACGGACAGACAGACAGAGTTACTTTCGAATTTATAATATTAGTATGGATAGTTAAGTGAACATTCGTGCAAAATCCACGAGAACCTACTGCCGACAAATTGCTCTGCAGTTTGGCAGGTGTTATATAAAAGTTTGTAATTGTAACAATATGGATTAAATAAATAAAAAAATAAAAAAATGCATTTAGTGTGGCCAGTTACAATTTACTATCTCTTTTCTGAGTTGATTTGCAAAGATATCAGTTAATTTTCAACTAACATCAGCTGTTCGTTTTGACAGTTACATGCTGTATTCAGTTAAAATCTTTAGATTAAAGTCGCCGCCTTGTCGGTAACCGTATATTTACAAAAACACTGTTTAAACCAATGACGCATTATAGATAGACGCGTCATACACGAACATCAGTGCTTTCAAAAACAGCGTAAGCCATGATGTACCAACATACCAGTATATACTGGCCGCAAAGAAAAGGAAAGACGCATGCCGATACCTGTTGTAAGAAAGAGATGAATATACTTATTTAATTACGTCACTAGCTGCTGCATGTTCACTGGCGCGCGTGCGTGACTGATATCACGCCGGGCAATACCCTTCATTTAATTTCCCATTTTTGAGCCCGGGTAACGCATCTAAAGGTAATATATCATTGGTTTAAACTGATAATAATAACGGCTTCGAAACGTTACCAATGAATGTATTAATAATGCTTACACTTACATCAAAATAAAATGGTTTATTTATTTATATTTTTGTTTTATTTACAAACTTACAATATACCTCGATGTTCGTTTTTAATAGGTCTTTACCTATGACATTGCCGATTTTTGATACAGGCTAGTGTGAAGATCAATATCGTTCGTTCTGTTTAGAATTCTAAATTCAAATTAATTTTATATTATAGCATGATATTTAAAAAAAATCTGTTGTTCATTTGTTTTCCCGCCGTTAGATTTTTCTTTGATCACGATGTTTTTGTAACCATGGAAAAATCGAAATAGAGTGCGCTATTTTTGAATGCGACACCATCGCAGCACAGACAGCACGCAATATGAGCGACTTGTATGGACAAGGTACCGCAAGTGACGGTGCGTTTTTGGTTTGATCGCTTTCATTCTGGAAATTTTGATCTCAACAATGAGCCCCGGGAAAAATTTCAAATCCAATGAGGCGGCGAAAAAAGCCTTTTAAGAATTTATAGATTCCCGTCCCCAGGATGTCTATAGCAGAGGCATCAACGAACTTTCATTAAAATGGCAAAAGTCGACAATGTTTCTTTAAAAAAAAGTGTTTGATTTTTTTTTCGGCAATTTCAAAGGTAAAGACCACTATCCATCTACACTAGCCCGCCCCTTCTTCGCACGGTTTTTACGACAAGTTACAATATAAACCGACTTTAATTTATATTATGTCGTGATAAGTAAGGTGATAGTGATGTACTTAACAATTTTTTTATTCAAAATAATAATTTTGAAGATTAACAAAAAAAAAAAACAAATAAATTTTCTTTTCGAAGAACCTAGAATATCACTAATCTACAATGTGTAACTTAAATAACGCACAACCTCTTAAGGGGTCAATGTACTCATCATTATGAACAACTTTTACCATGGCACCAAACCTGAAATCGCGAAAAACATAATCAGCTGTTCCCTACATTTTGAGGAGTTACGCGCACGTAAAATTAGGGAACAGCTGATTTTTTTTTGCGATTTCGTATTTGGTCCCATAGTAAAAGTTGTTCATAATGATGAGTAGGTACAATGCCCTTGTGTTTAAGTTACACCTTGTTTATTTATCACTACATAGTATAAAACAAAGTCACCCGCTGTCTGTCTGTCCCTATGTATGCTTATATCTTTAAAACTACGCAACAGTTTTTGATGCATTTTTTTTTAATAGATAGAGTGACTCAAGAGGAAGGTTTATATGTATAATACATGCGCGGGCGGAGCCGCAGGCAAAAGCTAGTATAGTATAAAAAAAGTCAGTTTCGTGTGTCTGTGACAGCTTGCATCTAAATAAACTACACAATTGATTCTGATGTGGTTTTCACCATCATTTAGAAGCTTATTCTGGAAGGTTTATGTGTCTCACACATAAATATTTAACACAGAAATCTCGATGTTTTGACACTTCACTATTTTACCGAGCGAAGCAGGGGTTGGTCCCTAGTAATTACTAGAATAAGAAAACTTTAATATAATATTCAATTATTGATTTAGGTAAAAATTAAATTAAATAGTAATTATACTGAAATGGCTATGAATGTTAATTACACTAGACTAGCAACAGAGTATTTATCTAAATGAGTTTTATTACTTAAAATTATTATTAATTGTTAAAATATATTTAAAAAAAAGTTAAATTAGACAATTTACTAATCTTTCATAAACAAATTGATATTAATTTAAATTGAGACCCATTCTATGAATTAGGGCTGTTTAATTTTTATAAATTAACTAATTTATACAAGGTGTAACATAAATAACGCACAACCTCTTAAGGGGTCATTGTACTCATCATTATGAATAACTTTTATTATGGGACCAAACCTGAAATCGCGAAAAAATAAAAACCGGTCAAGAGCGATTCGGACTCGCGCACCGAGGGTTCCGTTCTGATTTCTGAAAAAGTGTGCTATTTAGACATTGTTTAATTTTTCCTAATCTTTACATAAACTTCTATCACATAGAATAATTTCAGATTTTTATCTTTGCAAACTTCGGAGATGGGGGGGGACGGTATTTTTTTTTTACATTTTTCATCAGAAGTCGAAAACTATGCGGCCTAAAAAAAAGAAAAAAATGTTTGAGAATGTGCAAACAGCGTTCTTTCATATGATACCCCACATGCCCTAGTAGCCCCACTTTGATTTTTTAAGACCCCCTTTCAGTCCCTGTTGCAAAAAAAATATAAATATTTTAATTTTTCTTATTTGCAAAATAGTTGGGTCAACGTCATCTAAAACTATTCTAAATTTCAAGTTGATAGCATTAGTAGTTATTGAGATATCCAGCTGTGACAGACAGACAGACAGACTGAGTGACACCATAGGGGTTCCTTTTTTACCATTTTGGTACGGAACCCTAAAAACTCTACATTTTGGCGAGTTTGATGTTGATAAATGTAGTGAACTGCTGATTTTTTTTTAAGAGTACAATGACCCCTTAAGAAGTTGTGCGTTATTTATGTTACACCTTGTATATGTATATGGTTAAAATCTGAGGGTCTAGACAAATGGCATTCACTTTGGAGCGATTCTATTTAGATTCTACAATCGCTAAGTGACATTAACATGATAAATGTAATGGGGAACTCCTTGTTTAGTTCCTCAAGCAACGCGGTTTGTGGTGTGTTACTCTTACTCCAGAGATTTAGTGCATTAAGACGCACCGCCGCCATCGTTGCTTCCTGTTGTATGAACAGGTGGAGCGGTGGTAATCCTAGCATGGCTTCAACTGCTGCAGTCGGAGTAGTCCTCATGCAACCCGTAGTCGCTTTTCAGGCTAGTCTTTGCATATGTTGTAGTTTATTGGAGGCTGTAACAAGTTTGGTGCGGTGTCACCAGACCACAGCCCCGTAGGTGATCAACCCCATAATTTTTTTGGCTTTTCTATTAGCATCTTCGCTAATAGAATGTTACTTTGTCTAGGCCCTCAGCTGTGATATACTTGGCATGACTTGATATGACATGATTACACAGTATAAAAAATGACACAAATATAGAAATCTATTTTTCTGATACAACAATTAATTTACAACATTCATAGCAGAATCAACTAACCAATCACTCTCCAACTCCAAATATACCACTAATTCTTCTTAACAGAAGGTTTCACTGGTTCAGGACATTGACACCAAGGAGTCCGACTCTTATCACAAAGGAGTTCCACATTCAACACAGTGACATTTAACCCGTCGACTGCTACAGTGTGCGTGTTGAGCAGTTTGTATTGCACATCGTGTAAGCCCGTGTGACGGTCGCGACGGCGGGTTACCTCACGTTGATTGAAGCATTTCCGCATGTCGCGCTTACGGTAAGCCTTGTCGTGGATATGTCTGGAATGAGATGGTGAGGTGGTTAGAAAGACATTGAATTTTGTTCTATTTTATGGCAAACAAAATGTAACTTAAATAACGCACAACCCCTTAAGGGGTCATTTTACTCATCATTATGAGCAACTTTTACTATTGGACCAAACCTGAAATCGCGAAAAAAAATCTGCTTTTTAGTAAAGGAAAAAGCTGATTTCAGGTTTGGTCCTATAGTTCAAGTTATTCATAATTATGAATACAATAACCCCTTATGGGGTTAGGCGTTATTTAAGTTACACCTTGTATAGTCAGTTCCAAAAATATCAGATGAAAATGTAATGCATCAGAAAACATACCTGTGGACAATAATTTGTAAAAGTGCTTTGATTATTTGAAATCTTAAATCAGAAATTCTAATTTTAATTCACCATAAAGATAAATAAATAAACAAATATCCTAGGACATTTCACACAACGCCATCTAGTCCCAAGCTAAGCAATCTAATGCTTGTGTTATGGTAACGAGATGGCTGATAAACTACTTAAATACATTTTTTTTTGTAAATACATACATATTATAGATAGAAAAACACAAAAGATGTTTTTGATTTGTCAATTTTATAATCTTAACTTTCGTCAATGATTTTTCTTTTACAATTTTATGATGTTATTCTATAATTTTTTTTTTGTTTTCTATTTACTAAGCCTTTATTTCGGAATATAATATTTACATAATATATAATTAAGATAACAGACTTAAAATAATACTTGGAAAAAATGGTGAGATATTTTAAAACCTAAATACAGATGAATGTGATACTAATTCCCTTTAGTGAGTTAATAAAGCGTAAGAATTCTACCTTAGATCATGTGTGTGAGTGGGTATTATGATAAGTGACTATAATAGATTGGGAATTAAGGTTATGCATTCTATGAGTTACACGTTCAGTGGAATAAACATCACAGTTATCAAGGAATAAATGTTTTGGATAGAAATAATATTTCATGCATTGGAATGGAAATAAGCTGCGCTTGCCGGGGTTGGTCCGTGAATGGGTGATCAACTTTACTTTACGGTCTTGGTATACCGTGCCTCGGAAAGCATGTTAAGCTGTTGGTACTGGCTGTCATTTGTGGACCTTTGACAGTTGTTACGGTCATCAGTCAAACTGGTTGTCAAAGTCTGACAACCAGTCTTACCAAGGGGTATCGTATTACCCAGTTATGGAGGTCAGATAAGCAGTTGCTCCATGTAAAATACTGGTATTCAGCTGCATCCGGTTAGACTGGAAGCCGACCCCAACATAGTTGGGAAAAGGCTAGGCAGATTGATTTTGGAATGGAAATAAGTTGAAGAAAATATAGACCAATGTTAGGTACATAAAAATCTTGAGAAGTTGTATTTATGCATACCCAATAAGGAATTTAAAAAATATTTATTGTAAAGTATAAGACATACTCACCTAAAAGTATTATCTATTCCAGTAGTAATATTGCTTGGTTGCATCACAGTCAAGTTTGCATCTTTTAATCTCACATAAAACTCATCATCTTCCAGTCCCCAACCCCAATAGTTATTAGACATACCATTGACTAATTCATAGTGTTCTCTCTTCACTAACAGAATGCCTCCAATAAAAGTTTCATAATGGTACTTAGGATGGGTCTGAGGTGTTGATATGTGCACAGGCCCAGCAGAGGGATAATCATACTTCAAGTTGTTATTCATAGGCAGCAAGTCCACATCATGCATCGCTATGTAATCATAGTCTTTCTGCGAATATTTAAACCCAACATTTATCAGTGAAGCTCTGTTGAAACGATTGTTGTCTTTCTGCTGCACTATAAATATGTGAAATGGTATTTTTTGACGGTTTAGGAAACTGTACATGTGAGGAACGAATTCTAGAAGCTCCTCGAAGCGGTCGCGGAAAGGCACGATCACCGCTAGACGTTTTTTCGGCAGTTCCTTCGAAGTTATTCGTTGTCGCACTGGGTTAGGTAAGGCCTCTTTTTCTGTGGGAATTATTGCATTTATTAGTTAAAAATCACTTTCAATATAGACTACATATATTAAAGTTTATGTTTTTGTATTAAACTTACCGTATCGAATAGGTAAAGCTGCTAAATAACAACCCATTACAAAAGTTAATATCAAACAAAGACCGAGACATTTCGAAGCTGTTAATCTGTAACCCATTACATTAATCCTTGGACTCATTTATGCTTATGGTCAAATATGTACAGGTATATTATTTAAGCACATTATTTTCACGTGGACTTAATAATTTAATTTATAAATCGTTTAATCCGTAAACTGCATTGTTATCGTTGAAAAGTTGACAAGTTTGACATTGACATTGACAGTGACACTGTAACAGTCATGGAAACCTGGAAACGTCACAGCTGAGTTGACGCTACGTTCTTGTTCACGGAGACAAATATTAAGCATGAAATTATAAGAAAATATTACACCTTTATTATATTTAATTATTGATGAAAATTAGAATAGTCTTTCTTTAAAATATCGAAAATAAAATTCAAGAAATTGTACCTTTCATAAAACAGAGTTTAAGAAATTATTGAGAGCTACCTTGTTAATGTTTCAGACTGAAAATTACAGGAATCGCATAATATTTGCTTAAAATAAAAGTAGCCATTGTTAAAGATTAGATTAAAGTCCTTGTTTCACGAATAGATTTAGTTGTCAGCGTGGAGCAAACATAGAATTTATCTAATTCGCATACATGTTCTGATACTGGTTATCGCCGAAAATTGCAATTACCTACATGTTGATGTGAAAAACATGGAGTAGGTAAGTAACTTATAACTGATATTTTTAAAAGAGCGTGGCCATCTATTTACTGCTTGAAGTGACTTGTATTTCATCTGGAGTCTGGAGTAAAGCCAAACCAAGGACATACAATAGGGTAAGCAAGGCCTATCCCTATTACACGGTCACGTTATGGGTACGGTTGTCACGGTATGTCATATTCGTGCTCACTCAAACCTGTTTTTTTTAGGGTTCCGTACCAAAATGGTAAAAAAGGAACCCTTATGGTGTGACTCAGTCTGTCTGTCTGTCTGTCTGTCACAGCTGGATATCTCAAGAACTACTAATGCTATCAACTTGAAATTTGGAACAGTTTTAGCTGACGTTTACTCAACTATTTTGCAAATAAGAAAGAAATAAAAATGTATGTATTTTTTTTGCAACGGACTGAAAGGGGCTCTTAAAAATTCAAAGTGGGGCTACTAGGGCATGTAGGGTATCATATGAAAGAGCGCTGTTTGCACATTCTCAATTTTTTTTAAATTTTTTTTTAGACCGTACAGTTTTCGACTTTTGATGAAATATATAAAAAAAAATACCGTTCCCCCCCTTATCTCCGAAGTTTGCAAAGAGAAAAATCTGAAATTATTCTATGTTATAGAAGTTTATGTAAAGACTAGCTTTTGCCCGCGACTTCGTCCGCGTTTCCGTCGTTTTTCGTAAAAAAGTACCTTATGTCCTTCCTCACGGTTTAGTGGTTTTGATGTAACAGACAGATTAACTTTCGTATTTTAGTAGGGAAATATAATATGTCAATCCACACTACTGTTGAAAAATATCGCAAATGCCGTTCGCGGTCAGCTGTAAGCCGTAATTCTCGTTGTGAAGCAGTTTCAGCTTCTCGGGATAACGCATGTTGTTGTCGGTCAATGGTACGCCTTAGCTCTCATTGAGAAGAGCTTTGAGACGCCCGTGATGTAGCTCGTCTCGCTCTGTCAGCTGCTAATCGCATCTCTCTCTCTGGAGAGCTTTCATTGGCTCGAGAAGTTGAGGCACAGAGTCTCAGACACACACACACTCACAACCTGGGGGTTGACTCTCAGAGTTTAACCGATGTGCTCTTTCCTCTGCCGATTCTTGAGAACGCGTAATTCTCATTCTCTTAGCTTTACTCGAAGTTCGAGATAAAGATAATCGTTTTTTAGGTGGCATTGTGTATTTTATTTTTAATCGACGGTAACGCTGTCGGAAAGGCTGTCAGTTACCTAACAAAATAACCTACGTTAGAGGTCCTAACTATAGCTACCTTACACTTAAAATCTAAGTGCCTATTTAAACTAAAATATTCTAATAGAATTATGGCCAGAAATATGTACAACTTACAACAAAAAAAGAAATGAAAATAAAGCTGAAACGCCTGTGCAATACTATCTACCTATACCAACTTCACTTAAAAATAAATACCTATAACTACTATAATTAATAAAAGTATCTACACTTTTACCTACTTAATACAAAAATAAAATTGAACATAAATTAGCCAAAACTTACCTATCGGTATCTAAAAATCTATGCGTACTACTTCTACTTCTACTACTACTTCACCTAAAAAGAAATAAAATGCAAACTATTAATAATTTGTAATTTGTTAATTAATAAATATTTAAACACTACCAAAACAACTAATACCTATTTTATAAAATAACAACAAAAGAAATTCAAATAAACTATTTAAAGACTAAAAGTCGCGCTGATAAGCACGGTTTGTTAATAGCAATTATTGTCTGTCAATAAGGTCGAACGCTCTGAACGCATCAACAGCCAAATGTTGGACCTCCCGCCTTTTATAACCTACCGCCACGACCCGCGTCGAGCGCGGCAACCGTTACGCAAAAATAATCCTTATGGCATGATTCAGTATTCACGCGCGACGCGACGGCGCGATGGCTTATTAGCGTATTTCATGTATAAGTTTGGTGTTTCTATACCGATTACTATGATTCTTTTTTTATTGAATAGGTACTAATATTAACTTCTTTTAATTAGGGATGAGTGAGAGTATTATAAACGTAAGTGTAAACAAATATAATCAGAAAGCTCCGAACAGCTAAGCTATCGGGAGTTACACGTGTTATTGTGAGTCAACCATAAAAGATAGACATATGCTATTGTGGGATATTTTTTAGATAATTTTCTGTAGAAAATTTCCGTCATAAATGATTTCTATGTAGCTTTAACCATTAAGGCTGCACATGCGACGGAAGCTTAAAAAATGGAGCAACTTCTCCCGTTTTCCCAACATTTGCCTTCACTGCTCTGCTCCCATTGATTGTAGCGTGATGAAAAGTATACTATAACCTTCCCAGGAGTATGAAGAATAATTGTACCAAGTTTCGTTAAAATCCGTCGAGTAGTTTTTGTTTCTATAAGGAACATACAGACAGACAGACAGACAGACAGACAGACAGACAGACAGACAAAAATTTTACTGATTGCATTTTTGGCATCAGTATCGATCACTAATTACCCCCTGATAGTTATTTTGAAAATATATATCATGTACAGAATTGACCTCTCTACAGATTTATTATAAGTATAGATTACAGGAAAAATAAAACGATGTCTCTAAATAGCACACTTTTTCAGAAATCGGAACGGAACCCTCGGTGCGCGAGTCCGACTAGCTCTTGACCGGTTTTTTTTTGTAATAAGGTTTCCTATCAATATGTATTAATTAAAACATAAATAAGTTTTTTTTCACATTTCATATAAGTAGGTAGGTACTAAACAATACTGACCTATAAATTAGGTATAAAAAAATATACCTACTTAGCGTTTTTTCTTTAACTGAACATTCCCCCTACCATCCTTCCTATATTGTGTGCTCCTGTTACTCTAACCACCAGCCTACAGGTGGTGGTATCCTATAGGACCTAACGTTGGCACAACAACAGAGTGGTCGTGTTTACTTTCATAATTTCAATGTCACAGCCTGCCTCCTGTCACCTCAAAGTTTGCGAGATCTTCGAGAAAGAAGTCCGAGTAATGGCTATGGCTTCGTCTGCTTAAGCATGGTTCTGCCTCACTGTAGGTATACCTACATTTGCTTTTTCGTCAGTCTTCTGCTGCCGAGATTCTACTTTTATCCATACTGGGTGGTTGTATGTCCTGCTCAACAAAGGCGTCCTAATGATTGCTGTTTGCAAATTTTTTTAGGTAAATAAACTTTTTAGTTGTAGAACTTACTTCAGTCATCACCTGCTTTACCTTTATCTCCTTTCGATCGGCCTCCTAGAGGCCGGCGACAATAGTTTAATTGTGTGTCATAAGTCATAACCAATGACATAAACATCTACCCTCTTACAAATAAAACACGGAATAAAGTTATATCAGGAATAACCATACATTTTCATAGGTTTAAACTTGGAATAACTTTATTCTGTTTTTATTAGTAAGACGGCTAGAGTCTAGAAGTTGCCATGATTACAGTGTGAAGTGTGGAAGTGATACACATATATACGAAATTAGTAGGAAAATTGAGACAGAGCATCGTATTTTCTGTCTCTTACGGCGTGCCGTATTTTTGCTTGGCCAACTTTCAAATGTTGCAAAAATGCCAAACGAAGCTCTTTCACTGTTACAAAATTTATCTTGCGTCGATTAATTTAACTTTTTTCGACAGTTTTTGCATTGTGCTGAAACCCATGTCAATAGGTACGGATATTCCAGTTCAAAATATGGAAGATTTCTTACGTTAAACATCATTTCTAATACCACATAACCTAGAAAAAGTATTATATTGCTGTCTCATGATCGGCCACGCGGTGGGTCGATCTAGATGTATATTATCTAAGGTCATAACAGTTACGAGCAGTTTTAGTTTTAAACCTTCAACTATCAGTTTCTGACAGTTGAAGGTTGAACTGAAACCTTCCAGTAATTTCCCGATAACGTCTTTCAAGTTAACATAATAGGTCCATGCGCATGACTCAAAGATGTCTGCCTCTGATAAAACTAGACAAAGACTACATCTTTTCCATAAACAACAGCTAATAGCTGTTAATTCAAAGAAAAAAATAATGATGGCATAGTTTACAAACATAGTAGTAGGTACTACGTACCTACCTACCATTTGTCTATCTATTAGGTAGGTATAAAACTAAATGAGTTTGGAAACAATGGTACATACCGGCCATCATCCTTGTACCCAAACTATTATAACAATAAGTGGTCCATAATAACGATTAGCGCAACATTATGAAAAATAATTAACCCCCACCATATTTAAAAATGGAAACAATAGCTAATCACGGCCATATTGTGTCCACCGACCACCATTAATTTAGTGGCGGTTCAAAATGGCGTGCGTAGAGGTCGTTTCATGTCGATTAATTAGCAATTCAAACATATTTAGCTTAATAACAACGTCTAAACTTGGTTTCGATCGCGTTTACGGGTAATTAAATGCTTTCCTAACCATAATTTTATATTTTAGGTCAGTGAGGTACCTACCATTTAAAAGATGGCGAGCTATTTTCCCGCGCTGTTATTGGTAGGGCGGGGACAAGCAATTGTTTATAATAGCAATTTTATCGATGTTTTTACCCCACTGTTTTATATTTTAGTTTATACTAAGGATACAACCAGCTGGAAAGGCCTATTGAATAAATTAGGCCCAAGTAAAGAGATTCAGACATTTAGGTAGATATGTCATAATAAAGATGTCCTGCCTACTCCATTGCCTATTAACACTTGAAATAATGGAAAACTTAAAAATATTAATATTTAGAATAAGACTGACTAAAGTTTAAAACTTTGAAGTATGTAGGTAGGTTAAGGTATGTAGATAGCGAAGTGAAAAATCTGATTAAGCGGCTTCTCTCATGCCCAGGGCATTAATAAACCATTGCCTTATTATGTGACTAATTAGGTAGTTAAATATCTCCAACCGATTATGTAGAAACCGTTGAAATTATTGTTTTACAACAAAGAAATTAATTATTTCGTAGATGATTTCTTTGCCGTAAACCTAACTAATTGACACGATAACAACTTACTTAATGCAACGCATAATAAACAAGAAAATTAACAATCGAAATAAATAAAAGCCGTTCATGATCATAAATTCATAACTCATTTATTTTTATTTCAGTAATTGTTGAAACTTTTCTCATTACAAAAAAATATAATTACTTACACAAAATCATTATTATTTGCACAAACTGTGATAGGAATTCAGTATCTCTTGTAGAATTTTTAATTGCAATACATACCGACAGAGAGCGACCGCCATTTTACCTCGTGTGTACGAATTAACAACAATTAAATACGAGCGCCGCTCACGGCACGAAATGTCAACAATAAATATCAATTTAACGCACACTAACAGCACAAAGCAACACAATTAATTACCTAAACTTTTTATAACCACCTAATTACATGGTTCGCTCGAACAGCCACGCTCGAGTTGCCAGCCACAAAAACTTAAGCTCCCCCAAATTATAACAATAAAAACAAAATTTGTGTTTTCGTATTACAATAAAAATCGTGAAATATTTGTTGTTGTTTTATTGTGCTTTCCACGGAGTAATTACTGTCAATTAAACGAGGTTTTATTATTTATTTATGTTTTCCGCATCGTTTGCACATTTATTCTTTTATGAGCTGTGTTTTTACGGTGTTCTTTTATAGATTAATTATCTGAGAAACAAAAACACAACACAATTGAATATTGGATAATCTCTGTTAACTTCAGCAAGCAGAAATGGAGAAGTTTCTGGCGATAGCTTGCGTCCAGCAATACCTAGTAAAATAGTCCCCCAGACTGACTTTCGGCCATGGCGACCAATTTCAGCGAAAACTTGCCTTCGGCGGGAGAGATAATATTACCGTGTATGCGCATACGATGCACTCTTTCTTCCCTCACTCTCATAGTCGGGGCGGCAATCCTACCCCGGAGAGAGATCAGGCACAGAATCAACGGCCTACCTACATTTCAGGGGTATTAACATTTTTATTTCCTGCTACCAAGTTCATAAACAGTAACTGTCGCATACCTAATTATTCAAAAATATTCCCAACATTACGGTAAAACTTCCCTCGCGCCGAATGAGCCTTGCCCATGGCCGGCGGGCGGGCGATTAAAAAAAAAAACAAATACGCTCCGTTTCACCCAGCGATACATCAACGTCTCTAGTTCAAGATAAGTCCACTAAATGCCTACTTTCAACGAGTGAGTTACGTCTTAGTTAAAAGTAATTAAGAATAAGTAGTTAGAACTGGTACTGTGGCGTTTCTATGTTTATATTTCAAATAATAATTGACTGTTTCGAACTGGCTGGAGTAATTAACGGACAGAGAACTGGGGATTTTGAATGCGTTATTTATATACAGCCTAGAGGTACGGGTATGTTTTAATGAGTGTGTTCATGTTATTGTTTGGTTTGCGTTTCCGAACGTGTTCGAAGTTCGAAGGCAATAAAAAATGAAATCAACTTTTTAAATGCGCGCCAAGATAGTAAATGATGACATGATTGATAATTAATTATTTATTCATAATGGCGATTTTATGTGTATTGGATCGTGAATCGTGTTGATTCTGTAAGCTATCCAATTTGTTCTAGGGTAGTTAAAAACACTTTGAATTTATGGCATGAAGAATAAAAGTAGATCACAAAATTTATTAATGGTTAACAAATCGCTAGACTTAATTTGTGGGACTTTAATTAAATAAATGGAATATTACCATGACGCTTATGATCGTTGCTGGGTAGGCGGAGTTGTAATTAGAGTTCATTCATTAGACTATGTTGCGGAAAATATACAGGTATTCCTAGTGCAGACCCCAGTCTCTCACAAACTTTGTCATATAATTTTTAAGCTTGTTTTAATTAATTTATCATTTCATTGTTTGTGAAGAGAAAATAAATTATTTTGAATTGAATTTGAATTTGGATTATGCATTATGCTGACAACGCCATCAGCTTCCTTACATACCTACTTCCTATTTACCTGCATGAGGAGGTCTATATGTTCGTCGGCTCGGATTTTTTTTTTTAAGTGTTTTTTAAGTGTCAGTCAGTACTTACCTACCTACCTAGGTTGTGCAGTCAGTAATAAGTACTTATAGTGTCTTCTCCATGAGAAGCTGTTGTCTGATACCGACATCACTTATTTCCATGTAGAAGTTGATATCTAATGGCAATGTAGGACCTGACATTAAACACTTTGTTCGCGGTACAGTCATCGCTGATGTGCAGAAATATTGCGTGTCACCACAGAATAAAACCCTGTACGAAACACACTTAATATTCCATCCACTCTACCACAGACAACACCATGACCTAGTACCTCATAAATAAACAAGCGTAGAAATTAACTTTTTATTCACATTTTTATTACATTTCACCATAAAATGAACTCAAATTATTGTCAATTTACGGTCAATATATCATCAAATATCCGTTAATGTCGTTCTAATTCGATAATTACTAAAAAACGTAATGAAAATCGATTCCCGCCAATTTCAGACGCCATTTTGACATCTGTCATGTAGGTAAAGAGTTCGGATGCACGAAGGACTTAATGCCTAGTACTTATTATAATGAACAGAGTAATGTTTCCACCTGCTTTGAGGCAGGGTAATTGAAATAATATAATACGTGCCTGCCTACTTAATCAATACATAAGTAGATAGATGTTTAATTAAAGATAATTTTATGTGGAGTTCCAACGTTGTAATTGTTAGTTATAAAAGTACCTACTTAGGTTAAAATTAGAAAAACGAGCTCTAGCAATTTGGTCTGCATTTGTAGTAATGATGTAATCTATAACCACGTTAAAACATGTAGGTATAGGTTTTTGTAGGTAGATAAGTGGGTAGAACCGCGAAAAATTGTACATTTGTTAGTTTTTGCTTGTCCCCATTTTATTTAACATAGGTTACCTATAAAATCAACGTTATTTTATAAATGAGTTTTATTGTATATTGTACTGAATGATATGCTTGTGTTGTTTTAGATAATTACACAAAAAAATTAAGCTATCCCTTACAAAGTTTTATTTTGTAATTTTTTGTTATGTAGGTAGAGAGAGGGAGCGCAGGGCACTCGCCGTCCGGTGCAACATGTTGACCCGTAGATTTGCTCGGTGTACAGGTACAGACCTAGTAAAAATCACCATTTTCAAGGCTTATTGCCAGAGTTTGTATACGAGTAATGTATGGGTCAGTTACACCAAAAAAATCGTTGGATGTCCTGCGCGTCCAGTACAATAATGGCTTCAGGATGTTGTTGGGACTTCCTCGCTACTGCAACGCGTCGGAAATGTTTGCGCAAGCTCGTACCGACGGGTTTCGCGCGATTGTTCGGAAAAAAGCGGCTTGGCTGCTGAGGAGAGTGAGAGACAGTCGCAACAGCATCTTGAGAACTGTAGCGGAGAGCTTCAGCTCTCCAATTATAAAGCAGTTTGTGCGGAGGGTGATTGGTACTAACACTGGATAATAAGTTTTAATATTATGTTACTAGAATACTACACTAGTAGAACACTCTTTGCTTTGTTTATTCCGAAATAAAAATCATTAAATTAAATTAAATTAATAGTACCTATTTATTACACCATATACATAGGCAACTATTTTACACTGTATCGATACAGATTGTAAATCATTATTAACTACGGTACTACGTCGTAGCAACGCCATTCTTACTAATTCGAAGTATCTACGCTGTGCTACGCCGTGCCTACGCAGCGGGTCTACGACTTACCTACGTCGTTGCTACGCCGTGCCTACGCTGCGCCTACGCTGCGGGCCTACGACTTGCCTACGCTGCGCCTACGCAGCGGTCCTACGACTTGCCTACGTCCTTGCTACGCCATGCCTATGCTGCGGGCCTACGACTTGCCTACGACTTGCCTACGTCGTTGCTACACCGTGCCTATGCTGCGTCTACGCTGCGGGCCTAAGACTAGCCTACGCTGCGCCTACGCAGCAGGTCTACGATTTGCCTACGCTGTTGCTACGCGGTGCCTACGCTGCGGGCCTACGACTTGCCTACTCTGCGCCTACGCAGCGGGTCTACGACTTGCCTACGTCGTTGCTACGCCGTGCCTACGCTGTGCCTACGCAGCGGACCTACGACTTGCCTACGTCGTTGCTACGACGAGCCAAAGCTGTGCCTACGCAGCGGGCCTACGACTTGCCTACGTCGTTGCTACGCCTTGCCTACGTCGTTGCTACGCCTTGCAGACGCCGTGCTACGCCGTGCCTCTGCTTGGTTTACGCAGCGTATGTTCTTGCTTGCTACGTTGCTATGTTTTTTCACGCTGTTCTACCATATGCCGTGGGCGTTTTTAGATTTTGGTCCCATAAAGGTATTATTATTTTACAGTAGGTAATTTAATAAAAATGTCTGACCGACTGAGAATGACTAACTAGGATAATCTATTGATACCTAGTTAATAAGTGTCTCAAAAACAAGACAATCATAACTTTATAGACGATCAATACAATGAATACAATTAGGAGAACAATCGAACTAACAAAACTGGCATTTACATAATATATTTATCATCTGGCCTTTTCCCAATTATTTTGAAATCAGCTTCCAGTCAAACCAGATGCAGCTGAATACCAGTATTTTACATGGAGCGACTGCCTATCTGACCTGATAATATATGATACCCCTTGGTAAGACTGGTTGTCAGACTTTCGGGCTTCTGACGACCCGTAACGACTGTCAAAGATCCACGAATGACAGCCGGGACTGTTCTTTCCGAGGCACGGAGGGTCTCGGTATGTAAAAATGGTCACCCATCCACGGACCAACCGCGGCAAGCATAGCTTAACCTGATCGATCGACTCTTGTGGCTGTTATTACTTAGATACTTATATACGTAAGGTATTATTCGTGATGATATATGTAAAAATAATAACAAACATTTTCTGTATAAAAAATAAAAAATGCATCTGTTGTGTTCATGTATTGGCACGGCCTGTTTCATTTAAGTTATGGCATATTTTGGCACATTGCCAAGTGGCATTTGGCGCCAATACTAATCCCGCTTGTTATGTACTTATTTTACTTTTAAATTAGATACTTAAGTTATTTATTTTAGAAGTAACATGTTAGGTACAGTGTTATATTGTAGACGTGTCTTGAAGTATAATAGTTTTATTATGATTATTGCGGTGACTGGTTTGACTTTGATATTAAAATACATAGGTATTAATATACACAATGATATTATATAAATAAAGAGCTAGCGTTTATACAACGTCCCGACATCAACCGTCGGGCAGTAGCCCACCAGACACAACACCCGTCTGGTCGGAGGATCCTCCCTTTTCAATAGAGGATGAGTGAACTTTACACCCTGTTCCTCATGCTTCTATACCTACTGGTGACCGCGAGCATGAACGTCAGCGCAGCCTTCGTGCAACTCCTTCATAAGAATTACATAAGTCACATTGGTACTTGCCCAGATTTGAATTCACACCCTCGTGCATGCAGGTCCTTATTCCACAACGATGAAAAAGTAAGAAGATTAAAACACTCCCTAATTATTTACCAAAATAGGTATTTAGTAAACATGATGATAAATACTCATGTTCCATACAATCTGAAAAAGAGATTTTTTAAATAAAAAAAATAATAAACATAATCCACTAATACACACACTTTATCACTAACGGCCGCAGTGACGGCTCATGAAAATGATGGCAGTGGCAGAGATATAAATCGTTGGATTCGCCCCGCGTCAAAAGTCTATTCTATTCTATTTTTAGAATTCCGTACCAAAATGGTAAAAAAGGAACCCTTATGGCTATGACTCAGTCTGTCTGTCTGTCTGTCACAGCTTCATATCTCAGGAACTACTAATGCTATCAACTTGAAATTTGGAACAGTTTTAGATGACGTTTACCCAACTATTTTGAAAATAAGAAGTAAATAAAAATATTTATAATTTCTTTGCAACAGGGACTAAAGGTGGGTCTTAAAAATTTAAAGTGGAGCTACTATGGCATATGGGGTATCATATGAAAGAGCGCTGTTTGCACATTCTCAAACTATTTTTATTTTTTTTTAGGCCGCATAGTTTTTGACTTTTGATGAAAAATGTAAAAAAAAATACCGTTCCCCCCCCCTTATCTCCGAAGTTTGCAAAGAGAAACATCTGAAATTATTCTATGTGATAGAAGTTTATGTAAAGATTACAGGAAAAATAAAACGATGTCTCTAAGTAGCACACTTTTTCAGAAATCGGAACGGAACCCTCGGTGCGCGAGTCCGACTCGCTCTTGACCGGTTTTTTTATTATGGCAAGCAAAGCCGATGTCGACTATTCTGCCAATGTCGAAAGTGAATTGGAAAAGCAAGTGTGTACCTACATGAAATAAAATAAAAAAAAACAAAAGATAGTCGCATTTCTGATTCGTTTTGACACCGCTGACAAACAATGACGCAGTGACTACACTTGATTGTCATGGAAGATAAACGCTATTTAATAATGTGTGAGCTAACTCCTATATTAAATGGACTCTTTTTTTGTGACTAAGCACGGTAAGTGCAAATCTAGCGATTGAAATCTTCGGGCAGCGGGGTTTGACTTAAGGGCATACCCCGACCAAACGACCTTGAGCGTTCGGTCCTTCTCTGTCCCGCCGCTCAGCCTCGCTCTGTCCAGCTCGCTGCGCACGCCCCTTCATCAAAAAATTCACATTTTTTCTGGAATTATTTAAATAAAAAAAGAATAGCGAACTTAAAAAAATAGGTAAATAAAACGTGGATAATTTAGATTTTTAAATTATCTATCCATTAGTGTAATCCTCAAATGATTAGAACGTCACCTTTAGCAAAAGATGCATGGAATCAATAATTTTAGACACTTTTTTACAAGGACATTTTAAATGTATTTATTTCACATAAAAACAAAAGTAAACGTGCAATATGATGATAGAATATCGAACATTAATAATGTGCTTTTAGATGTAATTTATTACTCTTAATTAATGAGTTAATAGCCTCTGAATAACGCCCTATCGCAAGGTTTTGGTCGGGGGATCGCCTTAATGTCAAATACTGGTAAAAATGATGTTCATGGCGGCCGTTAAAATATGATGGAACCGTTTTCCTAGAAAACCAAAGCTTAAGTGTAGGTAGTTAAGTAAAGAATAAGTACGTACTCCTAACTAAACTAGGTAGCGCAATAAGTACGTACTCCTAACTAAACTAGGTAGCGCAATAAGTACGTACTCCTAACTAAACTAGGTAGCGCAATAAGTACGTACTCCTAACTAAACTAGGTAGCGCAATAAGTACGTACTCCTAACTAAACTAGGTAGCGCAATAAGTACGTACTCCTAACTAAACTAGGTAGCGCAATAAGTACGTACTCCTAACTAAACTAGGTAGCGCAATAAGTACGTACTCCTAACTAAACTAGGTAGCGCAATAAGTACGTACTCCTAACTAAACTAGGTAGCGCAATAAGTACGTACTCCTAACTAAACTAGGTAGCGCAATAAGTACGTACTCCTAACTAAACTAGGTAGCGCAATAAGTACGTACTCCTAACTAAACTAGGTAGCGCAATAAGTACGTACTCCTAACTAAACTAGGTAGCGCAATAAGTACGTACTCCTAACTAAACTAGGTAGCGCAATAAGTACGTACTCCTAACTAAACTAGGTAGCGCAATAAGTACGTACTCCTAACTAAACTAGGTAGCGCAATAAGTACGTACTCCTAACTAAACTAGGTAGCGCAATAAGTACGTACTCCTAACTAAACTAGGTAGCGCAATAATTACACAAGTGACCACACCGGGTGCTACATAAAACACTATTACACGAAACCGTACAGTCCGTTAAACAGCAATAAAATAAAATCAAAACATTTTCTCATTATATTGAGAACGGAAGTAAAACAGCAATTACGAATTATTAAATTAATCTCGAACGCATTTGTTGAGCGCACCGCTCGATCGTAAATGGCATGTTTTACAAAATGGCCGATGTTGTTCGTGCGTTCGATGTTTAAATATCGATGTCGATGATTGTGGGTGCAGCACTATTTGTATTTTATTTTTTTTTGTTCGATTTTTGAAATAAGAACTGGTTGTTATGTGACTAGATTACCGTGTCAAGCTTGCGGGATTTTATCTAACTCCCTACGAATGTTTAAAAACGTTTAAATAATATCATAGAGTAACAAAAGAGAATATCATAATAAGTAGTTATTTATGGGATAATTTTTCAATCGTCAGATAACTTTTATTTACGGATTAAAAATGGCAGTTTGACAGCTTTTTTAATATATATATATTATTTACTCTTCAGATGAAAGTTATCTGACTATTGAAAAATTAGCCCTAAGTACTACATATTAACGTATTTTCTTAGGTAAGGAGTCTCGATAAAGGCAATTCTATTTTTAATTTGAAATAGCCATAGTCAGCGTTACAGTTACCGTCAAATCGTCGCTAATTTAACTAACTGACGTATCTGACATTTTGGACTAAGCCGATAGCCGACCTAACTATAGTAATTTGATACATTTTCCAAGTCGAATCGGTCTGTCTAATTGACGTATCTGTAGCTATGCCTTACGGTCCCCATGATAATGCAAAAATCGAGACCAATATATCTACAGTTTACAAAAAAATAAAAATAAAAAATAGCTTGCCCTGTAGGATTTTTTTCGAATCAGTTACGTCCCATAATTAGATTAGCGACGAAATTTGACATTTAATACCTTTACTTTAACTACTATTAAGGTGCAACCCAGCCTAAGTTTGTTAAGTAAGCAAGCAAACTCATTATTCTGTCTTGTCTTGCAAATAATCATAATTCAAAATTAACAAACATAAGCTTTTAAGAAAAGATAAACTGATGGACGATTGGTAGCCGTTGTTAGATTGTATTCTGGCATTCGTTTAGCAGTAAAGTATTATTTTTATACAGTTAGTAAGGTGAAGTTGCCATTCTTCCCATAATGGCTCCCACATTTTACGTAAACTGATTAGCTGGCAACACTGGAATGTTAGTTTGTACTCTTTGGTCTTAATTAGGTTCTGTTTTCTACCTGCACGTAGGGTTACCAGAAAGAATCATACCTTAGCTGCCACGGCTTATTTTAATTTAAATTTTGAATTATTTTTTTTATTTTTTTATTACGGACGCTTTTAACGTTCATCGTCCTCACATACAGTATAATTTCAACATGAATGATGTAACCAATATTTTGTAACCATATTTTGATTTAAAAGAGTGTCCGTGGAGTTTCTTGCCCGTTCTTCTCCATAGATCTACGTTTTGGAATGGGCAACTAGCTTCAACTTTCTGACTTACCTACTGACCGACTCTTTGACAATTCAAAAGTGCCTGTAATTGCTTTAATTGAAATAAATGCTTTGAGTTTGAGAAAATTTAAAAGTCCGGAGAAAAAGCCTGATTTCCATTGAAAAATCATGACATTTTCTCGAATTTTGTGAATTCTCTCGCAAACGTAATTTTGTTATGTTATTACTTCATACATTGTGGGCAACCATTTTCAAGACCATCTGTGTTTTAAGATTACTAGAGATAATGCGTATTTGTCAATACCTATTTGCTATTACAGCCCAGAATGCAAACGCAGAAAGAGTTTTTTCTATCATGGAGGCTCAATGGCGAATGAAAGAAACCGACTAACGGGGTCTTCAGTCCGAGCTTTACTTTTAACACAGTATCATTTGAAGATTTTAACGTGCGAAGCATTTTATAGAACAGTGTTGAAAGACAAAAGTTTACTTAAAAAGTTATCATCGCAAAATAAATATGATAAAACTTATGATTAGAATAGGTTTAAAAGATTTTAAGTGTTGATTTTATTAGTGCAATTCACATGACCAAAGTTGATTTTTGTTAATAAAATACTATTATAGTTTCAATTTATTTAATTATCAGGCACAACACATTGCCTCCTGGCTGACACTCTTGCGATGACATAACAGTGGTTCCATGCACCACAGATTAAACAAGTAATTACAACACAGAACATCCTCTCTGTTTTATCAAAATATGATTTTATGTAAATACAATCATGTATCATAAATTAATTTATTTCTAGGTCTTATAAATCAACAGTCATAACATAAAATCAAAAGAAGCTTTAGAAATTACTTATAAATAATTTAACCTTAAGTTTGTCATACATACACAATGGATAGAGTGTTACAGTATTAATTTATTTTAAACAATAAACATTTAATACAGTGAATACACATTTAACACAGTGAATAGTCATTGAACCTTACTGGTAAACATCTTGATCTTATAGGTCTAGGGCTGTGACTATGAGTTGAAACTGGCTCAGCTGAATCATGGTAAACATCTGAATTTGAAACTACATTATTGTCTAGAATTAGTTCACAGCCATAATCAGTATTATCATACATAACAGTTTTATTTTTATTTGCATCAAAGTTATTTTCAAAATTATCTAATACAACAGTTTTCTTCTTTTGTTTCTCTTTGTTTGTAATATCCACATTTTCTTTTAGTACCCCTTTATATGGTTTTATATGTGTTAAGTCTCGCCTATATACTACCCCATCTACATTTACTTTATATGACCTTTCATTCACTTTTTCTACAACAAATCCTAATTTCCATGTGTTGGTGTTTTCGGGACTTAGTTGCACCGCCACATTTTGACCAATATCTAAAGAGAAGGGTTTTTTACATTTTTTATCATAGTAGTATTTACTTTTTTCTCTATTAGCTTTGATTATTTTTGGAATGTCAGTCATCAACACGGGAATGAATTGTTCTGATATACCTGGCATTAGAGTCCTAGTTTTTCTAGATAGAAATTTTTGTGCAGGACTACAATCACCTCCACCACTTGGAACATTTCTCTGGTGCAAAAGCGATATCCAAAAATCTTCACCGGATTCATATGATTTAAGAATAAGTCTCTTTGCAGATTTTACTGTAGCTTCAGCAACTCCATTGGACTGAGGGTAATGTGGCGAGGACGTCACATGTATAAAATCCCATTCTTCAGCAAACATAGCAAATTCTCTGTTAACAAAATTAGTAGCTCCATCAGTACATACTCTTTGTGGTATACCATATCTTGCGAAATTCTTTTTACATATATTAATAACTTCACTAGAAGATAAATTTTTTAGTTTATCAATTTCATAAAAGTTTGAGTAATGGTCAGCAGTTATAAGAAAATTAAGAGACTGTGAATTTAGTTTTACATTAAACACATCCATAGATATATACTGAAAGGGATACATTGGTATGTCATGAGATAACATTGGGAATCTAGTTTGGGATGGAGAATATTTTATGCAGATTCTACATTTTTCTACGAAGTTTTTTATATCTTCAGACATGCCTGGCCAAAATATATTTTGCTTAGCTAATTTAATAGAACTAGCAATGCCATTGTGACTTATATGAATTTTTGACAACATGTAGTTTCTCATGCCCCTGGGAATTAAAATCTGATCATTTCTAAATATTATGTCTTCCTGAATAGAAAGATCAGAGGCAAATTTATAAAACCATCTGAGATTTTCAGGCATATCTGAAATATAATCTGGAAAACCATTTACAATGTACTTTTTGAGCTCTTGACACTCTGGATCATCCTCCATTTCTTTCTTTATGCTTTCTATTATTTTGTTTGAGACCTTGAGATATTTTGCTGAAGAATGTTTACTAATAATCTCAAAAATTTGTTTATCATTATTAAAAGAATGAGAGTCATCCTGTATTGGAGTAGGGGCTCTTGAAAGTGCATCTGCTACAAAGTTATTTTTTCCACATATATACTCTATTTTTAAATCATATCTTTGAAGGATCATTAACATAAGTTGCAACCTTTTTGGAGCTTCTACAAGTGGTTTCTTAAAAATATTAACCAAAGGTTTATGATCCGTTTTTACGATTGTATTAGTATTTGCAGTTATGTATTGACTAAATCTTGAACAAGCGAAAACCACAGCTAACATTTCTTTTTCGATTTGTGCATATCTTTTTTCTGTACTGGTTAGAGTTCTAGATGCAAAAGCTACAACCTCATTATTTTGATAAAGAGCTGCTCCAAGTCCCATGCTGCTGGCATCGCATTCTATTGTTAAAGGTTTATTCATATCATAATACTTAAGGGTTGGTAGACTGGTTAAAGATGAAATAATCTGATCATATTCTAACTGTTCCTTTTCTGTCCATTGCCATATAGCATTTTTCTTTGTTAATGCTCGTAAAGAAGTGACTTTTAAACTTAAGTTTTTAATGAATTTACTCAGGTATGTTACCATTCCTAGCAGTCTTAATACATCCTTGGAGTTTGTAGGTATTGTTATATTCTTGATAGCTGTGATTTTCTCTTCATCAACCTTCAGACCAGCATCAGTCAACACATGGCCATAAAATTTCACTGATTTCTGTAATAAATTTAATTTATCTTTATTAAGCTTGCAATTATTTTCTCTGAGTCTTGTTAAAAGGTTTTCTAAGTTAATGTTATGGTTTTTTATTGCATCCTCAGTCGTATCACCTACTCCATATATTAAAATATCATCAGCCATTATTTCAATACCTTTAAGACCATGTAAAGTTGATAATAGCTTTTGTTGGAAGATTTCTGGCGCAGAAGAAATACCAAAGGGGAGTCTTAACCACCTATATCTACCAAATGGCGTCCAAAACGTAGTAAGTTTACTACTCCTTTCATTAAGCCTAACATGCCAAAATCCTTTTAATGCATCCACTGTGCTAAAAACTTTAGCTTTTCCGAGTTCTGGTAAAACTTCTTCCAGCGTTGTAAATTGAAAATGAGGTCTTTTGAGAGCCTTATTCAATGGGATAGGGTCTAAGCAGATACGGAACTTTTTTCCTTTACGAACAATTAAAATATTATTAACCCAATCAGTATGAGACTCCTCTTTAACAACAATATTATTTTTTACTAACCTGTCCAGTTCTTCCTTTAGAGGTGTTCGGAGTGCCATGGGCACACGACGTGCTGGCTGAATGCGAGGTGGAACATTTTCATCAATTTCCAAATCAACAATTCCTGGTAACTCGCCATATCCTTCAAACACATCAGAGTATTTGTTTATGATATTTTGTGCTTCCTTGGCACTTCCACTGCCCACTGATACCGCATTACAGTATTTTACTAACCCTAAGGCAACACAAGCAGACTCTGATAATAGAGGTTGATGACTGACATTCACAATATGAAAATTAATAGTAAACTTTCTATTTTTATAATTACATTCAACATCCGTGACACCTAAAGTCTCTATAGCTGTTTCGTTAAAGCATCTTAATTTTAGATCAGTGGGATGTAAATGTTTCAGACAGTCATCACTTTTACATATTTTTTTGTATTGTTCGGCACCTATGACACAAACGTGTGCTCCAGTATCTAACGTGCAGAACATATTTACCCAGCGGTTATTGAATTTTAAACAGAGTTCCACTTCTTTGTGGCCAGAGCGTTGATTGGTCCTGATCTTAGATATGTATATACTGGTATCACTAGTTTCTTCCTCCGAATCTTCTCTATGCATTTCTTTCACCATTTTGGTCTTCTTGCATACTTTTTTGGAATGATTCCTACCTTGGCAATTTTCACATCTTTTTCCCCAAGCAGGACAAATTTTCTTTTTGAATACATGCTTCTCACCACAAAATTTGCACAGTAATGGTCTGCTGTCAGTTTTGGTCTGTTTTTTTTCAATTTTATGAATCTTTGCAAATACTTGTTCGGAACACAAATTCTGAAGTTGTTCAGTTGTTGCTTCGGCCGATTTGCAAATATTAATAGTTTGGGTGAGATCCAGTTGATCTATCCGCAATAATTCTTTTTTAATTTCCGGATTTTTAATGCCCACCACAATTCTATCTCGTAGCACTTCATCAATCATATTGGTGCTGTATCCGCAAGTTTTAATTAATTTTCTTAATTCCAGTATGTAGGTATCTATGTCTTCGCCCTCTCATTGTGACCTTTTGTTGAATAAGTATCGGCTATAGATTACGTTGCGTTTCTTCCTTAATTTTTCTTCAAGTTTCTCAAATATCTTTGCCTCACTTTTCATATCTTTATCATCTAGCCCGAAGTGCATGTATTTTTTCATGGCAGCATGGCCTATAGCATTAATAAGAAGTGTAGGTCTTTGTTCTTCCTTCAGACCTGTGGCTGTAGCGTAATTTATCCACGTGGTCTTGAAGAAGTCTAAGGCTTCTCCCGTATCCGCCGATTCTACATCCAGAGGCGCCGGCCATGGAACGTTTATACGAGATTTTTCTGATCCTTGCATTTGCAATTGTGATTGCATTAGCTTGAGAATTTCACATTGCTTTTCAATAATTTTGGTCAATTCTGGATTGGTAGCCATTTTGTTTCACAACCACGCACGCCAAACTGCAACGACGCCACTGAGACGATATGAATCAAATGAATGTTTAAAGTTCTTGATATTTTCTTTTCGAGGCTGTGTCTTGTTGTGCATACTTTATTTCTGACACCATGTTAATAAAATACTATTATAGTTTCAATTTATTTAATTATCAGGCACAACACATTGCCTCCTGGCTGACACTCTTGCGATGACATAACAGTGGTTCCATGCACCACAGATTAAACAAGTAATTACAACACAGAACAATTTTTAAATTAGTATTTTTATAAGTAGAGATCCTGAGATCTCAGGACAAATTCTGAGATATGGTAACCCTACCTGCGGGAGAATTAAAAGAAAAAAAGATTAGGCCTTAAATAAACCTTCAAAAATGATTATTTATCATTAATATCAGGTAGCAAGAGTAGGAATCTACCTAATATTTAAGTTTTTTTTTGTCAGTGGCCATTCATAGGCATGACTCCGAGGTCAGTTTCATTTTTTTTTTTTCATAAAACTTTATTTTTGACGACAACCGCACTGTGCCCGCATGGTGGATTACGGCCCACTCCTCACAGGGAGGAGACCCGTGTCCCAGCAGTGGGAACATAATAAGCTGAATCAGGAAATATTAGAAACTAGCGGTCCCGACAGACGATGACCTGTCCTCCGAACCCGTAGCCACCTACCGAGCCCAATTGTATATCAAACCATCCAGGAACCAATTCAAATATACCTACACAGAAATTTTCATCCATATCGGTCCCGCCGTCATAGATAATACACTGTATTACGAGGAGTTAGACACACGTAGGTAGGTATGTAACTTAACACGACTTTCTTTTATATACAACGTGTAACGTTAAATGCGCAAAACCTCTTAAGAGGTCATTGTACTCATCATTATGAACAACTTTTACTATGGGACCAAACATGAAATCGCGAAAAAAAAATCGTAGGGAGCAGCTGATTTTTTTTTCGCGATTTCAGGTTTGGTCCCATAGTAAAAGTTGTTCATAATGATGAGTACAATGACCTCTTAAGAGGTTTTGCGCATTTAACGTTACACGTTGTATATAGATAGGTACTGGTATTCAGCTGCATCTGTTTAGACTGGAAGCTGACCCCAAAATGTTGGGAAAAGGCTGTCAGATTATTTTTTTAATAATCAGGATATACCTAATCAGTACCTACATAATATGCTAATCAGGATAAAGGCCCCGTAGACAGGCACGACACGACATGACAGCGTGACTCGACTCAAGTAGAACAATATCTATGAAAACTTCATGAAAATTGTTCTACCAAAATGCAGAATCTGCGGTAGCCTTAACTCTACTAGCTCATAGTCTACAAACTCTGCACGTATCTAAACGGATGGCGTGTTTAGATATTATCTAATTACACGCTGTCCCTTCAAAAGGTTAATGTTGTCTGCGCCCTTTTATCCACAGCTATTTAGATAAAACTGTGGATTTTACACTATCTTGATTAAATTATCCGTCTAGGTCGGTACAGCCGAAACGAATTATAGCTCCTGGTCTATTGCTTGTTGGTGCATTTTTGACTTTCTTAAGAGGAAATGGGGGCGAAAAATTAGGTATTTTAAGAAGGTATTGCTGTCGCTCTGCGAGCGCTTCACTTAACTGCAGATTCGACTAAATAGCCTGTGTAAAAAGTCACATTTCGAGGTTTGGCTCTCGCCTATTTCCTCCTCCAATATTGGACCAATTTAAAAGATATTTCATAAACTGAATAAGAAGGATATATACTATGCCCCTATGTTTTTCTTTTTTCGTTAATAGTTGTCAAATTGGTACACTAGGCGTCTGTTGACAGCGGTCTGAATAGGCAATTTTGAGCATTTTTGGAGGGTTCTAGTTCTTATAAAAATAATATATCATCAAAAAGGAAAACATAGGGGCATACAAGTAGCTGATATTTATATTTCTGTAAAAAATAATTGCTTTGTGGTCATTAACCAGAAAGAAAACAGGCGAGAGCGTTTGTATCTTTTTGTATGGAGAAAAGAGCACCCACGTTTCCTCTTAATGTTCTCAAACGAGGTCAAAATAAATGAGGTTTCACTGGGTTTTATTGATGCTTAAGTTTCGTACGTAAAGAAGGATAAGGTAGGTCGGTAGGATAAGTAAATGTATATACTTTAGTTAAAAAGTTGCCTCTGTTATAGCATTTAGAAGAGTATTAATAGGTACGTCCCATTATTATTATCAGTAATGGCAACGATTCTCGCAATTTATCCCGCTTGGGGGCGCTGTTGTAGATGTAGACCTGCCAAATTTAGAACTACTCAAATTATCGTCAGTCAAAATCTACATGGAAATAACATACTTACGTATTTACGTATTGTATGTAAAGATTTTAGAGATTTAGGTCCGTATTACAGAAGGAAACTCAAGCATTGATCAAACTCAAACTCAATGCTATGCTATGCAAATGCTTGTGTATTGAGTGGCGTTCTGTAATACGGACCTTAGGGCCTGTTTCACCACCTACGATCAAGTTCCTATATTAACTTACTTGACAGTTAAGTAACTTCATACAAATTCTGTTCTATTTTTGAATTTATTCGGTTGAAATAAGCCCTTAGCCTTTTATGATTACCCAATGAATTAGTAATGTAGAGTCTACAATTTCAGTCTAATCATTTTTGATCGGATTACGGATTAATTTATCGCGCGTGGGGCTACGAATAAGGCTTGGGGGCGCTATTGTAGATGTAGACCTGTCAAATTTAGAACAACTCAAATTATCTAGCCATTGACAGACATTAAAATATGTCTATCATACAAGAAATCAAATAATTAGCCGTCCAAGATTCAGGTACAGACAACAGCACATAAGGTTATATCAAACTGTCAAATTTCTCCAAATGATTTTAAACCTTAAATCGTTGAATGTTAAGTTCAAAATCGAATGACAAAATTTGACAGTTTGTGGTAACTTGACCTGCTGCTGTGTGTACCTAACCTACTACCTACGTCATAAAAATACAGTGTAAACTCTATATTGCGTAATTGAAGGGACCAGGTAAGTATTTTATTGCGTTATAAAGAGTTTACGGTAAACGGTAAGTAAAAGGAAACAATGTAATTTACTAAAAAAAAAAAATTGATTTGCAATAACACCAACAGCTTATTTAAGTATCTCGGAATTCAATCTGCTTAGCCTTTTCCCAACTATGTTGGGGTCGGCTTCTAGTCTAACCGGATGCAGCTGAATACCAGTATCTTAAATGGAGCGACTGCCTATCTGATCTCCACAACCCAGTTGCTGGGTAATACGATACCCCTTGGTAAAACTGGTTGTCAGACTTTCGGGCTTCTGACGACCCGTAACGACTGTCAGAGATTCATGAATGACAGCCGGGACCAACGGCTTAACATGCTTTCCGAGGCACGGAGGAGTCTCGATATGTAAAGATGGTCACCCATACACGGACCAACCCCGTTAAGTATCTCGGAATTCTGTTAAGTTATTTGAATAAGTGCTTGTTGCTTGTGCAAAAAAAATCTATAAATTATTTCTTTGTTATTGTTGGGCAAACGTCATCTAAAACTGTTCCAAATGTCAAGTTGATAGTTCTTGAGATATCCACCTGTGACAGACGGACAGACAGACAAACTGTGTCGCACCATAAGGGATCCTTTTTACCATTTTGGTACGGAACCCTAAAAAAGAAAACTGGTCATGTGCGAGACGGACCAGGACACGTACAATATTCAAAAAAAAAAAACTTTAATTTTATAAATTTATTTTATTTTTAAATTTATTTTATTCGTTGTTATAAAATTTCACCTGTCTACAATTGGTAGACAGGTCCGTCTGTCTATCAGCGGACTACTGTAAATATGTACAGTAGTCCGCTGATAGTCAGACGGACGGACAGCGGAGTCTTAGTAATAGGGTTCCGTTTGGCACCCTGAAGGTACGGTACGTACCTGAGGGTTCGGAACAAATGCTGAAAATCACCAATCAAATATCATCACACTCATCAAGTCCTAGATACTATTTTGGTAACGGAAATCAATTAATTAAATAGTGTGGTGGAAGTATCGATATAGTCCCCAAAGTGTCGCTAAAGTGTCGGCCGCCCGCGAAGCCGAGCGCCCACCCGCACACATTGTTTACCAGCCACGTTTTTATGATTGATGCTATTAGTGATGCGACTGTTATATCGATAAAAAAAGTCGATGAATTTAACTTCCGTAAGATTAATTGAGTGGATAATTGTGATTGTGCTTGATGTTATTATAATTGTCTTGTCCTTTTTTGGATTTTATTGCCTTGTAGACTTAGATAAAAAATACTTGATGATAAATGCTTAATTTTCTTCTACATATACATTAAGATTGTAGGTACCTACATATACAGGGTGTAAGTGTAAACATCATCATCAGGGGTCATTGTACTCATCATTATGAATAACTTTTACTATGGGACCAAACCTAAAATACTGAAAAAAAAGCTGTTCCCTACATTTTGACGAATTATGCGAACATAAATGTACTGAACAGCTGATTTTTTTTTCCCATAGTAAAAGTTTTGGTCCCATAGTAAAAGTTGTTTATAATGATGAGTACAATGACCCCTTAAAAGATTGCCACTGTTTACACTTACACCCTGTAGTAGTGATACAAAATGATATAAAGGAGTTGATTTCGCTGAAATATAATTATACAGCATGTATCAGAATTTAAGGCTGTGGTACTATCACGGTCAAAATCACAGTGATCTTTATTGTCGATACATTAAGGTTGCTAGTGGGTTGCTGTCAGAGTAAAATAATTTATTGTGA
This sequence comes from Cosmia trapezina, assembly GCA_905163495.3. NCBI lineage: Eukaryota > Metazoa > Arthropoda > Insecta > Lepidoptera > Noctuidae > Cosmia > Cosmia trapezina. The sequence continues at coordinate 3,529,607 of LR991041.1, read as the reverse complement.
AAGTATTGTAACTTATTTTACTTGAACAAAATCAATCTGCCTAGCCTTTTCCCAACTATGTTGGGGTCGGCTTCCAGTCTAACCGGATACAGCTGAATACCAGCATTTTACTTGGAGCGACTGCTTATCTGACCTCCACAACTCAGTTCCTGGTTAATTATACGATAACCCTAGGTAAGGCTGGTTGTCAGACTTTCGGGCTTCTGACGACCCGTAACGACTGTCAAAGATCCACGAATGACAGCCGGGACCAACGGCTTAACGTGCTTTCGGAGGCGAAAGACGACCTAAAGTGTCCTATTAGTAGTCTAATACTAAGTAGGACACTTTTGTGGAACCAAACTACATAGTACCTAAGTAAGCACAGTACCCAAAGCTATAAGTTATAACACATTTATTCAAAATAGACTGAAATTCCAGTCAAAAACGTCCATCCATTAGTGTTTCTCAGCCTCCTGAGAAAATAAAGCATTAACAACAATTAGTTTATTGATCACTAGCTTTTACCCCCGGCTTCGCTCGCGTTAATTTAGAATTTGAAAATCAATTCGGGTTGTACTCTGCTTGTAATAATATAATTCAATCATGATTCAAAAGACACGTGGCGCCATCTATTAACATAACAACGTTATTGTTGTTTTCCTCGGTAACAGTACTTTTTTTCGGGATGAAAGGTATATGTACCCTATATCCGTTTCTGTACACCTGACAACGTATATGCATAATTTCAGGATGATCGGTTCAGTGGTTTAGGCGTGAAAAGGTAACAATATAAACAAAACTTTCGCATTTATAATATTAGTTAGGATTTATATCATGTAAAATGAACCAGCCCGTTACTACGACAAAGAGTATTTGCAAAGAATGTCGAACCAATATCATTTTCACCGATATCGACACGACCCCATCCTTACTGCATCGACAATCGGCAACCACTGAAGCGCAACACTACACTGCATTTATGCGCGTACGCTTTTAACCGAGCTTCGCTGCTTAGCGTCCATTACACCGCTGTAGGTCACTTAAGAGTTAAGCAGCACATTATAACTTAAGTTTCATGTTGCTTGGCGCCTTTTTGTTGGTAGGGTCAAAACCTTAATTTACTGTCTTCATAAAACAAACATTAAAAAGTACTGAAGTTAGTAATAACAGCCGCACAGGTCGTGGATGGGTGACCATCTTTACATACCAAGACCCCTCCGTGCCTCGGAAAACACGATAAGCCGTTGGTCCCGGCTGTCAATTGAGGATCTTTGACAGTCGTTACGGGTCGTCAGAAGCCCAAAAGTCTGACAATCGTCTTACCAAGGGGTACCGTATTACCCAGTTACTGGCTTGTGGAGGTCAGATAGGCAGTCGATCCATGTAAAATACTGGTATTCAGTTGCATAACTTTTAAGGTGTCAAGCCAGTGCGAGCTGATAGCAGAGTACCATACCTATCGATTTAACTCACATGTATGTTCTACGATTTTTTGTAGTTTTCCAGTTACAATTTTTTTTAGATATTTTTCCTGATTCAACGAGATGATGGCTTTAAAATTTTATATTTTTTTTTAGGTCAATATTGAACAAGAATTTATACTAAATAGGGCATTATTTGCTGAAATCAGTCGTTGAAAGTGGTGTATCTGAAATCTTGTGATTTTCATATTTTGTAATTTATCTTTGCATATTTTTGCCAATCCTGATATTTACTATTCCTCTACGTTTAAGCAGAGCTCAGTTGATAATAAAAACATAAATTTTATACCTACTACTATCCTTAACCACTACCATTGTTATCAAATGAGGGATCCAAAATATCTCGAAAACTACAAAAAATCGTAGAACATACATGGGGGTTAAATCGATAGGTACCTATAGTACTCTGCTAACAGCTCGCACGGGCTTGACACCTTAAAAGAAACACCCTGTATACAACGTCCCGACATCAACCGTTGGGCAGTAGCCCACCAGACACAACACCCGTCTGGTCGGAGGATCCTCCCTTTTCAATAGAGGATGAGTGAACTTTACACCCTGTTCCTCATGCTTCTATACTGCGTGGGTATCCACAATAGGCTGTATTACATAATTATTTAATAACAAGAAAAACCAATAAAAAAAATACCAAGAAACAAACCAAAAAAAAACAAGGAAACTCCAAACAGCTTACCTATATGTTGTAAAACTTGTAAACATTTAATAAGAAATTGGAAAAAAACAATCTTTTTTTAAGCCCGGCTAAATTGTTTTCTAAGTTATTATCGCGACATTTTGGGAAAGAGATATTCTGCGATAGAGGCATTGCGAGAAAGCGACCTTTTGGGAAGGAGTCATTCTGCGAAAGCGACATTATGAGAAAGAGACATTTTACTATCAGCAGACATTTTGCGAAAGAAACATTTTGCGCCTGAGCCCTTTTAGCAGCTATCAAAGTTAACAATCAAATTACCTACAAGTAGGGTTGCCACCTGTACTATATTATATAGTATCGTACTATATTGCGGTCAATTGTACTATACATTATAGAAATATAATATAGTACGAAAAATACTATATGTTCATTGTTAACTCCACTGCTGCACTTTTTTGTATAAACATGGACTAAATTGGAACGTACCTGTAGTGACCCGTTGTGAATTTTAGAATGAAACACACTCACGAAGCCTCGTTACGGCTACGCAACGAAACGTCATTTCTGTTTCTATTCTGTGGTGAGGTGAGGGAAGAAAGAAACAGAAGTTTAATTAAGCTCATTAAAAATGAATTGCTGATTTTTATTAATATGGAAGTAAATTGCTGTGATTCGTATAATTATTTTAAAAACAATAAACTGTTATTATCCAAAGCGCAGTGTAACAATACATATACCTGGAAAAATAAATAATGTTATTCTGTGTTTGTGTGTTTCTTTTGTACCTACTTAAACTGGTGTGCAATAAAGTGATATAGGATTGTAATTTGTATATAATGTTTAAACATGATGATTTGATGAATGAATGAATGTGTACTATTTTTTTTTCCGCAATTTCCCAAAAGTACTATATTTTGGCAAGGTTCTGAGAAAAATACTATATTTCTTCAAAAAAAAGGTGGCAACCCTACCTACAAGTTTCCTACACCAAGCAAATATAAAACCACACACAATTACCGCAAGACTATTGAATCAGTCTATTATCACGCCTCGGTCTAAGGGAGCGGCTAGACTCGTGACCACATTTGAATAACTGAATACCAGTTGTGTTCAATTCAAAGGTGTTATAGCGTTACAGAAGATTTGATTTTATCTCAGCTGAATACAAGATGGCGGCGTAATGGGCGATAACTACGCGATTATTTGTTCGGGGCTATGGGAATGTTTGTTGAAGGTATCAGCTGATCATAATCACGCCTGTATTTCTACGAGGGGTAATCAGAGGTACTTATAATAATGCTGGTCCTGCTCCACAACCACAATTAATTAATTAATTAACATTTGAAGATACTTCCATAACACAAGCATTAGGTTGCTTAGCTTGGAACTAGATGGCGTTGTGTGAAATGTCCAAGCATATTTATTTATTTATTTTTTATTTATACTTAATGTTGGAGCTGCTGAAGATAGTAAGACCAATTTTTGCATTGTATAAACTCAATCTCCTTTGAATTTTTATAATTGCATAGCACATCTGTGAGTAGGTAGGTACTATGTACAGTCGCCGTCAGATATATTGTAGCAGACAAGGTGACCAAATACATACTTCTGAACAATTCAAAATGTCAGTAAGTTCCATACACTACAAGTTACCATTAATCTGAACATTCATTACTTCAGTAATATCTGAGCAGATGCTTGTAAATAATTTCTATACACACAACTAGCCAAAAATATTTGAACACTTACAACGTCAGGTATATTCTACGCAGACAAACACTGAGCTTACCTAATTCGTCACTGCGTGATATTAGGACGAACCAAAAAGTATCTGTGGTAGAAATATGATGAAAAGGGAATAAAAATTGTATGGAAAATACTGATAATTAGGTTAATGTCAAACTATTGAAAGAAAATAGATCTTGGATACACTTGACGTTGTAAGTGTTCAGATATTGAAAGAAAATAGATCTTGGATACACTTGACGTTGTAAGTGTTCAGATATTGAAAGAAAATAGATCTTGGATACACTTGACGTTGTAAGTGTTCAGATATTTTTGGTTATTTGTGTGTATAGAAAATATTGACTAGCATCTGCTCAGACATTATGAATTAATGAATGTTCAGATATTAATGGTCACTTGTAGTGTATGGAACTTATTGACATTTTAAACTGTTTAGAAGTATTTGATCACCTTGTCTGCTACAATATATCTGACGGCGACTGTACCTACTCTAAGGCCGCGTTTCCACTGACGCGGAGCTGGGCGGAGCGGAGCGGAGACGTGCAGGAATCGTCCAATTACAGACGAGACAAGAGACGCGATGAGGATTTCAACCATTATGATTGGTCGATTCCTGCACGTCTCCGCTCCGCTCCGCCCAGCTCCGCGTCAGTGGAAACGCACCCTTTAGCTACCATTTACTGGGCACGTCTTTATTTGACTTGAATGTGCCCTGACTGTTGGATGTGCGTGGATTTTTGACCGCGGGGCGTTTCTGTGGTTATAGTATAGACACAGTCTACATATCATACAGTAGTCCGACGACGCCCGAACTGCTTACGAAGTTTGGCGAAATAAGTAAGCAGTTCGGGCTTTCGTCGGACGACTGTATGATGTATAGACTGTGGTATATGTAGATAAGAGTTCACGTACTTATTTATGCCTCTGATGCTGAAATACGGTCTAAGTAAGTACCTACAATAACTACCTAGTTAATTTCAGTGTACCACTAAAGCTCCATTTACACGGCGCTATTTTATTGCCTGTGGCATACCATAAAATTGAAAGGTAAATATCTGGCACCGTCTAAACTACACGTACAATATTGTTGGACGATACGGGCAACTTTGAAAACTGGTATAAGCATGTACAAGAAAATCTCACAGTACATACAATAATTGCTCGTACAATAAAATCGCATTCAATTCTGGCATGATATGACATTTGTGCTGTCATTGAAATATGAGTGCGGTAAGAGAGGGTGTGGTAATCGTTGTTGCTATTTTGAGGCAAGAAATCAAATCAAGAACAACTTGAAAAATATCTTGAGAAGCGTTCAATAAAATTTAATGAAATATCATGTCTAGGCAAAACTTGCATGCAATAATCGCCTGTCAATTTTATTGCCTGGTGTAAGTCGCATGCGATTTTATTGAATGGCAAAACTTGCATTCAATTATTGAACATGCCATTTTATGGAATCGCACGCGTGTAAACACTTCATGCAGTTCTTGAATGTCAAAAAACTTGAACGTGCTTTATGGCATGCAATTATTGCTCTTGAACGTTCCAGAAACTTGCCCCGTGTAAACGGCGCTTTATAGATAGTTAGGTAGATACTCTAAGTGTCTAAACACACTATGCCGAAGTTACGCGACCGAAGTTCGGCATGATTACGCCTGCAATGCTATTTGAATTACTGACGACACACTATGCCGAAATTACGTTGCGTTCTAGCGTACAGCCGAACTTCGGTCGGGCGTAAGTTCAGCGGCAATTCGGCGGCAACGTATTCTGTAGAGCACACATTATACGCGACCGAAGTTCGGTTCGATTGCCGAAGAAGATCCGGGGCGGGGGCGGGGGGAGGGGGGTGTTCTTCTTCTTCTTCCCAGCTAAAGCACTAGGAAGTGGTGAAGGGCGGGCGTTTTGTGGGGACTGTCTTACTGTAATTTCGACGTTCAAAAAGTGCTGATTCTCAGCCTAATTTGAATAAATGACTTTTGATTTTTTTTTTTCAAGACACTGAAGTTTCGCAACTGAATTTCCGCCGCGTATAAGTTCGGTACTTAGTGTGTCATATCAGCCGAACACGTCGAAACGTAACATCAGCCGCGGAACTTCGGTCGCGTAACTTCGGCATAGTGTGTTTAGACACTTAAGAGGTTGGTTGGTTGTAATCAATTACTGGCTGACATTTCAATCATTCAAACATCGAATATACTTATAAAAAAGTGATACTTGCTTTTTTTATAAGGATTGAGACAACGAATTAAGAATGATATAAAATTTAGCTAGGGCTCCGCGTAGGTGGTAGGCAGTGGCGTAACTACAGGGTGGCAAGTCGGCAAAATGCCACGGGCCCCCAGCCGGAAGGGGCCCCCGGTCAGAGGAGAATCCCAACTCCCAAAATGTAATATTACACATTTAGTAAAAATCCGATGAATTTGCCACGGGCCTCGAACGGTATAGTTACGCCACTGGTGGTAGGAGCTAGGCAGTGTGAATTATTATTTGATTCTGGTTATTAATACAGCGGGCTTCAGCCCCATTTCTCCTGAGTGCCTCTCGTATCATTTAGTAGTTACGAAACCCCCTGTGCGGACCTGAGAGTACCGGGTCTTCACAGTACCTTCTTAAGTGTGAAAGCTCAAACCAGTGTTATTTGTTAAAAGAAAGTGGAGAACAAGAGGTTGGCAGGAAGTCTTCAATTACCAAAAGTACTCACTGTAATGGGGATGATTGCCTTAATCACCACGAGCGGTGATTGTAGGGTGATGTAACCAGGTCACAGGTTAGGTTAGATGTTTACAGTGTTGCCTTTATACATAGACTTGCGACCCGCCCCGGCTTTACACGGCTTTTACGACTTGACAAAATATCAAGTTTTTAGGGTTCCGTACAAAAATGGTAAAAAAGGAACCCTTATGGTGTGACTCAGTCTGTCTGCCTGTCTGTCTGTCTGTCTGTCTGTCTGCCTGTCACAGCTGGATATCTCAAGAACTACTTGAAATTTTAAATTTGGAACAGTTTTAGATGACGTTTACCCAACTATTTTGCAAATAATAAAGAAATAAAAATATTTGTTTTTTTTTGCAACGGGGACTGAAAGGGGGTCTTAAAAATTCAAAGTGGGGCTACTATTGCATGTGGCGTAGCAAATGAAAGAGCGCTGTTTGCAAATTCTCAAACATTTTTTTTTCTTTTTTTTAGGCCGCTTAGTTTTCGACTTTTGATGAAAAATGTAAAAAAAATACCGTTCCTCCCCACTTATCTCCGAAGTTTGCATAGCGAAAAATCTGAAATTATTCTATATAATAGAAGTCTATGTAAAGATTACAGGAAAAATAAAACGATGTCTCTAAATACCATACTTTTTCAGATATCGGAACGGAACCCTCGGTGCGCGAGTCCGACTCGCTCTTGACCGGTTTTTATTTTTATGTACTTATGTTTGAAATCCCCGTAGTTTCACCCGCGTATATCGAGATAAAAAGTAGCATATGTGTTAATCCAGGGTATAAGTTATCTACGTAGCAAATTTCATCCAAATCGGTCCAGCCGTTTAAGCGTGAAGAAGTAACAAATATACAAACACACACAAACTTTCGTTTTTAGAATATTAGTGTGATAACATAAGAACCTAAGAGCCTATTAGAGGGCTATTTTCTTTTATACTAGCTTTTGCCCGCGGCTTCGCCCGCGTTTATCTATACTTATAATAAATCTGTAGAGAGGTCAATTCTGTACATGATATATATTTTCAAAATAACTATCAGGGTGTAATTAGTGATCGATACTGATGCCAAAAATGCAATCAGTAAAATTTTTGTCTGTCTGTCTGTCTGTCTGTCTGTCTGTATGTTCCTTATAGAAACAAAAACTACTCGACGGATTTTAACGAAACTTGGTACAATTATTCTCCATACTCCTGGGGAGGTTATAGTATACTTTTCATCACGCTACAATCAATAGGAGCAGAGCAGTAAAGGGAAATGTTGGGAAAACGGGAGAAGTTGCTCCATTTTTTAAGCTTCCGTCGCGTGTGCAGCCTTAATGGTTAAAGCTACATAGAAATCATTTATGACGGAAATGTTTTACATAAAATGATCTAAAAAATATCCCACAACAGCATATGTCTATCTTTTATGGTTGACTCACAATAACACGTGTAACTCCCGATAGCTTAGCAGTTCGAAGCTTTCTGATTATATTTGTTTACTCTTACGTTTATAATACTCTCACTCATCCCTAATTAAAAGAAGTTAATATTATTACCTATTCAATAAAAAAAGAATCATAGTAATCGGTATAGAAACACCAAACTTATACATGAAATACGCTAATAAGCCATCGCGCCGTCGCGCGTGAATACTGAATCATGCCATAAGGATTATTTTTGCGTAACGGTTGCCGCGCTCGACGCGGGTCATGGCGGTAGGTTATAAACAGGCGGGAGGTCCGAGCGCGAGCTTCATTCAACATATAAAAAAGTACTCTGTGATTCAACATTTGGCTGTTGATGCGTTCAGAGCGTTCGACCTTATTGACAGACAATAATTGATATTAACAAACCGTGCTTATCAGCGCGACTTTTAGTCTTTAAATAGTTTATTTGAATTTCTTTTGTTGTTATTTTATAAAATAGGTATTAGTTGTTTTGGTAGTGTTTAAATATTTATTAAATTACAAATTATTAATAGTTTGCATTTTATTTCTTTTTAGGTGAAGTAGTAGTAGAAGTAGTACGCATAGATTTTTAGATACCGATAGGTAAGTTTTGGCTAATTTATGTTCAATTTTATTTTTGTATTAAGTAGGTAAAAGCAGCGTAGATACTTTTATTAATTATAGTAGTTATAGGTATTTATTTTTTAAGTGAAGTAGGTATAGGTAGATAGTATGTATTGCACAGGCGTTTAAGCTTTATTTTCATTTCTTTTTTTGTTGAAAATTGTACATATTTCTGGGTATAATTCTATTAGAATATTTTAGTTTAAATAGGCACTTAGATTTTAAGTGTAAGGTAGCTATAGTTAGGACCTCTAACGTAGGTTATTTTGTTAGGTAACTGACAGCCTTTCCGTTACCGTCGATTAAAAATAAAATACACAATGCCACCTAAAAAACGATTATCTTTATCTCGAACTTCGAGTAAAGCTAAGAGAATGAGAACTAAGCGTTCTCAAGAATCGGCAGAGGAAAGAGCACATCGGTTAAACTCTATGAGAGTTAGTGCCTCAACTTCTCGAGCCAATGAAAGCTCTCCAGAGAGAGAGATGCGATTAGCAGCTGACAGGGCGAGACGAGCTACATCACGGGCGTCTCAAAGCTCTTCTCAATGAGAGCTAAGGCGTACCATTGACCGAGAACAACATGCGTTATCCCGAGAAGCTGAAACTGCTTCACAACGAGAATTACGGCTTACAGCTGACCGCGAACGGCATTTGCGATATTTTTCAACAGTATTGTGGATTGACATATTATATTTCCCTACTAAAATACGAAAGTTAATCTGTCTGTTACATCAAAACCACTGAACCGTGAGGAAGGACATATGGTACTTTTTTTACGAAAAACGACGGAAACGCGGACGAAGTCGCGGGCAAAAGCTAGTTATACATAAAAACCTTCCTCTTGAATGACTCTGTCTATTAAAAAAAAACCGCATCAAAATCCGTTGCGTAGTTTTAAAGATCTAAGCATACATAGGGACAGACAGACAGCGGGAAGCGACTTTGTTTTATAATATGTAGTGAAGTGATAGTGATAATTAGTGATTATTTCATAATGTATTTACCTCCTCTCGCCTGAAACACAGGATGTAGGATGTCTTAGTTCGGGCAACTAAAACTAGTGAACTTGACATACATTTTTTTAACTTGAATAAATATTATTTATTTTAATTTTATTTTTTATATCACTACATATTATAAAACAAAGTCGCTTCGCGTTGTCATATCTTTAAAACTACGCAACGGATTTTGTTGCGGTTTTTAGGGTTCCGTACCTCAAAAGGAAAAAACGGAACCCTTATAGTATCACTCGTGTGTCTGTCTGTCTGTCTGTCTGTCCGTCTGTCACAGCCAATTTGCTCCGAATCTAATGGACCGATTAAGTTGAAATTTGGTACACACGTGGATTTCTGTGACCCAAACACGTACGGTTAAAGTAAATAAATTAATTTTGAATATGGGGGTCACTTTTAGGGGCAAATAAGAAAATAAAAAAAAAAGTTTTTCAAACTGTACCGTGTGATATATCAAATGAAAGGGTTTACTATGAGGCTCTCAAATATATATTTTTTTATAATTTTAAAATAAACAGTTTTAAAGTTATTTAAGAAAATAGACGAAAATTGACCATTCCCCCCCCCCTTATCTCTGAAACTACCAAACCTAAAATTTTGAAAAAAATACAGAACATAGTTCTGTACCTGTAGATTACAGGAAAACCTATAAGAAGTTTGTGGTCTTAAAATAACATGGTAAATCTCTCAATATTGTGACTATCAACTTACATTTACTGTTGGAATGTATGGGAGAACATGTTTTTCAAGGATAATGTTAAGTTTGTTTTTGGGATAATTTCATCCCAACTACGGAACCCTTCATTGTGCGTAGTCCGACACGCACTTGACCGGTTTTTTTAAATAGATAGAGTGATTCAAAAGGGAGGTTTATATGTATAATAAACGCGGGCGAATCCGCGGGCAAAAGCTAGTATACTATACAGGATATTTTTTTAAGCAGTGCGAAAATTTTCACAGGGTGTGTTGTTTGAATATGAACAACTTTTACTATGGGACCAAACCTGAAATCGCGAAAAAAAATTCAGCTGATCCCTACATTTTGACGAGTTTGGTGTAGATAAATGTACCTATACCTATGTTGTACCTGTGTTTGGTGTGATGTATGTATGTGTATGTGTGTTTTTTTTTTTTTTATTATTTAGATTAATGTACCTACTGAACAGCTAATTTTTTTTTCGCGATTTCAGAGTTAGTCCCATAATGAAAGTTGTTCATATTCATGGGTAGAACAACCTGTGAAAATTTGCGCACTGCTTAAAAAAATATCCTGTATACATAACTTCACGCCTGTATTCTTCGAAGGGTTGGGCAAAGGTGCACCTATAGTAGGTATGTACTATCGAAAGCCGTTGCGCCTCCCCTTTTCAAAACTTTTTCGGTTGCACGTTGAAATCGTAGTTTGCAACGACCTATTTTAGTTTGACCAATAAATGAAGGATGAGCCTTTTTTTCAAAGTTATATAATTGTTTTTGTTTGACCAATGAACGATGAATGTCGCCTAAAGATGACCCTAAAATAAACAATGTTTTTTTGTTTCGTAAAAAAAATGGTTCTAACTTTTTTTTATGATGTGCGCCGGAGCGCTATTGGTAGACGAAACAATACAGGCCACTAGCCACTGGCGTGACGGACAAAAGTCGTTGACTGTACCTACCCCCACATTTCACCTGATATGTTTAACTCCCATGTAATAGGGGGCGAGCCTATTGCCATCAACCGGCACTAATCCAGACTCCGGGCTGATACTGAGAAATTCCAGATCGAAAAACCCAATAACACTTTGCCCGACCCGGGCATCGAACCCGGGACCTTACGCTCAGTAGCAGCGCTTGCGATTTTAAGTTACTCCTATCCAATTTAAAATAACACTTTAATGTGCACACAGAGTGATATTTGAAAGCAATTTCCTTTGACTATGAATTATAGTATTAAAGTTGTATGTAATCTGCGAAACTACCATCCATAAGTAGGTAGTGTAGGTAGGTACCTACTTAAAAAACCGGTCAAGAGCGAGTCGGACTCGCGCACCGAGGGTTCTGTTCCGATTTCTGAAAAGGGTGCTATTTAATAATAATAATAATAACCTCCGTATCTCTACGTTGACGTCGTGGTGGGGCTTGCACCCCACCTCCGTATCTCTACGTTGACGTCGTGGTGGGGCTTGCACCCCACCTCCGTATCTCTACGTTGACGTCGTGGTGGGGCTTGCGCGCTCCGAATTTTAGGTCTGTGCCGGTAGAGTTCACTTTGCCGGAACAGGTCTAGGATGAGGAGCCAGACCAAGAGAGATACAGAAACCCGCAGGGCAGCATGTGGCGAGCTGTTGGGCAGTAGCGACCCCACGGACCCTATCTCCCGGGAGAAGTCTTGTTCCTCACCTCTCGCTTGCCTTTATTGGCCGGCTGGAGTGAACACTGACGAGGAACAGAGCTCCCACCTCTTTCTTGCCTTTATTGGCCGGTTTGAGTGGAGATTCGCAAGAGCAAACGTGCTCGGAGGAAGGAAGTATTCCAGTAAGTGTTTGTAGGGATCTTGACCATCTTCCGGGCTCTGGGATTGTTCTGAGAACCGTGGGATACCTCTCCACTCCTCACAAGCACCTCAGGACATGTTGCCCCCTTGCCGCTACGACACTATGTGCTAGCGACCTTTTCTGGGGCCCATTATTGTGTGTGCAAGTCACCCCCTGCCATTTTATCCGTGTATTACAAAACATTGATCCGGCAGGGGCCATAGTCCTTTCATAGTTCTAGGCAACCAGTCCACTTTAGCCACTCAAATCCATAGTCCAATCTCTTTATTTCGATTAGTCCTGCACCAACCGGGGGTTGTCCTTGGGTGCACGTGCATGGTGCGTACAGGGATAATCGTCGGTTGGTGCCTCATTTCATTGAAAGCGTCTAACGGGCCTCTGCGAGTTGGCTTTGGCCCCTCGTACGCCTTCTAAAGGTCCGGGACTCCAGGGTCCCGAGAATTGTCAAGGCACATAATAATAATAATAAAAACTTTATTCAGTTCAGAAAAAAACACGGTACAATAATTAAAAAAAAAGAAATCTAGTATCAGATAAATATATCAATATCAAATCAAATGTCCTTAGGTGTTAGATTTTTACAAATTCTCTGGACCCCACACTAGGATTCCCTGTGTCGTGGGGACCAGTCTCTTCCAAAGTAAAACAATTTAAAAAAAAAAATTAAATAAATTAAATTAAATTTTGACAAAAATCAATCAGTGGGATGTGTGTGATGTGTGGGGTATGTGTGGTGTGTTGGGTGTATGTGGTGAAAATGGGTAGGTTGGTGAGTAGGTATGTCAATATTACGACTGTACGTGCAAAAGGTCTTCCGTTTCGTCATAATTTTTGGGGTGCAGCCATTTAGTGTCATCGTTTTATTTTCCTGTAATCTTTACATAAACTTCTATCACATAGAACAATTTCAGATTTTTCTCTATGCAAACTTCGGAGATAAGGGGGGGGGGGTACGGTATTTTTTTACATTTTACATCAAAAGTCGTAAAGTATGCCGCCTAAAAAAAATAAAAAAAAAAATGTATGAGAATGTGCAAACAGCGCTCTTTCATACGATGCCTCACATGCCCTAGTAGCCCCACTTCGAATTTTTAAGACATTGTTCAGTCAAAATATTTTTATTTCTTTCTTATTTGCAAAATAGTTGGTCAAACGTCATCTAAAACTGTTCCAAATTTCAAATTGATAGGTAGCCTTAGTAATTCTTCAGATATCCAGCTGTGACAGATGGACAGACAGACAGACTGAGTCACACCATAAGCGTTCCTTTTTACCATTTTGGTACAGAACCCTAAAAACGTGGTTTTTCTCCAACACTACGGAAGTCATTAAAATTTAATTTTAGCTAACATTAAACATTATTATTCCTACTGTGCTTTGAAGTAGGCAGTTGTAACTATCTACCTAGATAAGTTGGATATGTTGGATTAGTAACTTTCTATTTCTTTTAAGTCTCTAGCTAGATGGTAAAAAAACAACAACAAACAAAGAGTATTCTATCTACGTAAAAAATAAACTACCTAAATGATTTTAGGTGCCGTGATATTTGAGGTTTTAATTAGGTAGATCAATAAAATTATCTTAAAAAAACTTTTACTTAGATAGAGTTCCTCTATGGACCAATAATTTGGTCATTTAGTAGAAAGTAAGTAGCTACCTGGGCCACCAAGCTCTGCTCTGATGAAAATCCATCCATTTTGTTTTTCGCAGATATATGAGACGAATAGAACGAATTTTCGCCCCCGTAAACCCCTTTATTGCAACTTTCATCGTTATCGTTAGAGCCGTTTAGAGAATGTGAATGCAAATATATAGGTAATATAGGTACAATACATAGGTTATGTCCCTACATAAACTCACGCCTTCTTTCCTATACAGGTACCTACAAATATTGCTCATTTAACAGTACCTATAGGATGAGGTAGGTACACAGTACGTAAAATAGATTCTGAAAATCTTAAATTGCCCTTGCTTATAGAACCCCTTCAATTTAATAGTCTATACCGGGTTCTCTGTTTCAGAACCAAAAGTTTATTCTATCTAATTTTAACATTTACCATACCTGCAACAGCCATAATTATATGAGACAGTTACTTATATAAGTAGAGTCCATGTGTAAATAAATCAAAATTTTAACATATTTTTGTGATAGAAAATAAGTACTTACTTACCTACTATCACGGCTGGACCGATATTTACGATGTTTGATTTGTTGGATTTGTTTCCGACCCGATTAGCAGAATGACTATTAAAACATAGACAAAATTCACAAAAAAAAAATGAAGAAAATTCATTTTCTCATACCTACCTACATGAAATTTGGACAGGGCAAGTCTGTTGGGTCAGCTATTAAAAGACACGTGTGTATTAGAACCCAAGCGGGGACTTTACTTTGTGTAAATTATTTCATCATCACTGCTCTCAAAACGCTGAAGAAAACATCGTGAGGAAACCGGCATGTCCTAGAACCAAAAATTCGAAAACATGTGACATCTACCAACCCGCACTGGGCCCGCGTGGTGGATTGCAGCCCACTCCCTCTCACCGAGAGGAGGCTTGTGTCCCAGCAGTGGGAACATTATAGGCTGATTATGCTAAGGTGCTTTACATAATAATATACTTTAAGTACTAGACATAAGAGCCTAGTTTGCTAATATGGCAGGTAATTATGTAATATATCTAAGTATTTATGTAGGTAGTAGTTTAGAAGTGCCCAATCAACATAAATTGCTTTATTTCAGCTTAAACTGTTAACAGCTGACTTTACACAGGTATCCTACATACTTAAAGCAATTTTCTACCATTAGATTTAGGTGCAATCTGCACCGTAAGTAATAGAGCAATTAAGTATAGTGAGGAGTAGGTAGCTACTCGGAGAATACTTAGATTTTACTCAAACTCAAACTCAAAGCATTTATTTCAAACTGGATTTTGCCCGCGGCTTCGCCCGCGTGGATGTCGGAAAATATCCCAAGGGAACCTGCTACCGGGAATTCCTTCCTTATTCCTTGTCTACATTATAAAGGGAACCTCTGTGCAAACGTTCAGCTTGCTAGGTCCAAGGTTTGGGCCGGGCGTTGATGAGTCTGTCAATAAGTCAGTCAGTCAGTCAGGACTTCTCTTTTTATTTATATAGATACCTAGATAAACCAATTACAGGCACTTTTGAATTGTCAAGGGGTCGGTCAGTGAGAAAGATGAAGCTAGTTGCCCATTCCAAAGTGTAGTAGATCCCTAGAAGAAGTCTAGCTGGGAGTGATCATGAAATAATCTCAAAACTATGAAACTATGTAGTATTCCTAAGTACGCAGTTCGATTCAAACTTAAGGCGCTATGACCCGATAGACACCGCGCTTACCTACTTGTTTTTGAATCCATGGGAAACATAAAAGAACCGGCCAAGTGCGTGTCGCACCACGCACAATGAAGGGTTCCGTAGTTGAAAATAATTTATCCCAAAAACAAACTTACGTATAACATTGTAATCCCAAAAAAATATTTTTTTATGAGATAAAATTACAAATGAACACTTTTCGGACTTTTTCCTTTACTAATGCTATGAGACCTTACTTCTTGCCAAATTTCATGATTCTAGGACAGCGGGAAGTTACCCTATAGGTTTTGATTTACTTGCGAGTATCAAATATGTCGCATAAGCGGCCGTATTTTTTTATTGCGTCGACTTAGAAGCTTGATTTTTTTAGAACTCCAAGAGACCAGAGATTTACGTACCTATTTGATATTAATTTCAACTTGATACCTCCACGCGCTCCTGAGAAAAAGGGTCTTGACAGACGGACAGACAGACGGACAACGAAGTGATTCTATACCTAAGTGTTCCGTTTTTCCTTTTGAGGTACTGAACCCTAAAAACAGTGTTATAAAACTCTGATGAGTCAGTCAGTCTGTCGAGACTTCTAAGTAAGTACATACCTATACTTATTTAATTAAATACCTACGTTAGGTACTAGTTTCAATAATCAGTAATAAATTCAATTCAATTCAAATCAATAATAAATGAATCTATTTTATCACACTAATATTATAAAAAATAATCATTAAAAATGTTTTAAATAGGTACATATGGTTAACTGTTCCTTATCAAGGAACAGTTAACCATATTTATGTACCTATTTTTTCAAATCGTCGTCATAATGTCCGTGATACCCTCACGGACAATGATTTCCGTAAGTTCTAGCTATTTCATTTACACCTTTCTCATTTTTGGTAATTTCTTGGAAAGCGATTTCCATGCTTTCTTCAGTCCAACTAATGTGATGGGGGATCACCCCAGTTTTCTTTTATATTTTCGAGGCATTACTTCCACCTGTTTAAAGAAATAGTTAGGGATAGGATAGATGCCCCTAAGGGCATCTATCCCGGACAGCAGATGGGGCAACTATACTTTTAGCACAGGATATATGCCTTTTTTACTTAAAAAAAAGTTAAAAGAAAACTATAATTTATAGCATTATTTCGTGTACCTACTTTAAACTGTAATAGCAGCAAATAAGTTTAAAAAATATAGAATTTATAACAGAGTGAAAAGATATTCGATAACAATAGTAGGTACTAACGATTATAATTTCAACGCTTTTAGTTGTCTCGCCGCGGAAGATTTTTACATTCACGGGAAAAACGCTTGCTCTCCCGCGTGCTGTTGGCGTGGCATTGCAGTCTGCGAGGGAACGCTTCCTATTACGTAGTACGATTTTAGCCTACCACATTACTAAGTAACAAAGACAAGTAAGTAAGTGAGTAAGTAAGTGTAGTAAGTGTAAGTAAGTACATAGAGTATTCAAAGCCGCGGCACCTATCCCACTGGGGCAAACATCCTGGGATTAGGTAGGTATGTTTTATTTCAATTAGCATCTAATATTGAAGCATTCATACAGCGAGTCTTCTATCCCTCACGTTAGGCATCTAGCCCTTGAAGCATTTTTACTACGAGTCTTCTATCCCACACGATATAGGCATCTATCCTACTTTTGAGAGCGTAAAAAAGACACAATTTCCTCAAAATCTATGAAACATATGTAAAAACAAAATGGGTACCATCATAGATTAAAGATCAAAGTTACCATAAGCAAAAGTCGTATTGCCAATAGATTCTTATTTAATAAGTTAGGCTCCCTATCAAAAAGTGTGACACCTATCCTGGAATTACCCTAGATAATGTGTAAAAGATTTGTGACTGAGCGTAGGTACTTATTAGGTAGAACTTGTGTAAAAATTTGACTTAAAGGTGTTTAGAGTAATTGTAAAATCCTCAAATGTTTGTGAAAACTAAATGTAGGTACTTATGTACCTATATAAATAACGCAGGTACCTAGCTTACCTACCAATCTATGTAGGTAAGTAGGTACTTATGTAACCTGCGTTATAATTTTATCATAGTTGGTTAGTTTTTACTTCCTTGGTGCCTACTAACAGCACCATCGCTTAAGCCAAGTGAGAAAACGTTTGAACGCATGCCTAGCCAATAAAAAAGAAAACAAAATAAGAAGTTAGGTAATTTCTCCTACTTTTGTTTTACATAAAATGTGGACTAACTAAGGATGTCATCAAGGTAAACTCAATTTGGTCCTCAGATATATACCTACCTATATTTGTATTAGGTACGGGTTTGAGGCAAAAATAAAATAATTTTTAATAAACCTTAAAAGATTTGATTTGTAGATTTTTCAAACGATTTAAAACTATTAGGTAGGTATATCGCTTAAATAATTTGAAACAGTCTCTATTGAAAATTATATAATTACCTACCTACCTAATAATACCTAGATAGTTTTTCTTAAATAATTATGTAGATAAGTTATTTTCGGTAGGTACATTAGGAGGTATGTAAATGAAAAGTACCTATGGTCGGACTTTTAATTAGCTGCAGTAAAATGACACTTCTTATGTCATTTTTACTGTCATTTCGCTATCAAATGGGAACATTTTGTTACGAAATGACGGTTAAGAAGTGTCATTTTACTGCAGGTAAATAAAGTCCGAGCATAGCAACCTGTGTAAGGTACCTATTTACACTATTAAAAACTAAATAAATTAAAAATAAGCTGTCTAAAAAGACATTTAAAAAAAAATTAACTGTATAGTACCTACCTATCTACCTACTTCAATGTTTCATAATGAATAGGTATCATAAAGTAACCAATCTGAATTTTATAAACAAAAATCAATCACAACGCACCACAGACTATAAAGCATAACAATTTTAATTAAAAAATCAACTATTTACCAAACACTGTTTAGTTTATAATGGTGGAAAATTTCCGTGAAATTCAAACTTTATCGTGTTTCATTAAAATTTAATTCAACTACATAAGAAAACAATCGTACGGCCGCTGCAACAAATTATTTTATTATCGATAAAAATAATGAAACCGAACGCGACTATAAACGTCCGCCATTTTGTAAGAATCAATTATTGGCGGGAATCGTTGAAAAATCCACGTTTATCTCGCGACATTAAGCTAATAAAGCATCGGACTTAATTAAAAAGTATTATACCGTGCGGAGGCGAGCGGAGCGGGCGAGCGCAGCGCGAGCCGACTAGCCCAAAACGAGCAAGTCGACCGCGATTACCCACCCAATCGACGCCTTAATTGAATCATAACCAACTAAATTCGAAAGCACCACTCGACGCGTTTCGCGCCACAAATCTGGTGTAATACGCCGTACGGCCGGCTAAATCACAAGCTCTTAACTCAAACCGCCCACTGGGAAAGCGTTCCTAATTCAAATAACACCTCTACACGCCTGCTGGCCAATAGAGCAGCAGACATTCAAATAAAGAGTGCAGCGCGGAGATCAGTCGCCACCCCTCGGTAAATGCCGTCCAATAGGAGGTGAGGAGTCCATGTTCGTTATTTTTTTTCTGTGTCGACGGGCGTCTCGGGAGTGCGGAGGGCTCATTCGGCCGCGCGCCGCCTTGGCGTTCGTATCGCGCGCTCGCGTCATGATGGATTGTGTTCTGTGTGACATGTGCTTCTGATTTGGTGTATTATTTTTTTTGTGTCGGACCCGTTGTGTGTAAAAGCATGATGCCTCTCGCACCGACCCCTGTGGTGGCGGTGCCATCGAAGCCGAAGATAGGATTTAGTATAGACAGTATAGTGGGTGGTTCGGAGCGGTCGAAGCATGCGTCGCCGCCGCTGGCGAGTCCTGGCTCCCCTTCTCCGGTTGCGTCCCCGAGAAGTCCTTCACCCAGACCCTTGTTGAGGCCGAGTGCTTTGCCTGCGGTGTTTCCTTCTCCTGAGTTGAAGAGGCTGCCGTATTTGGACGCTCAGAGTCATCACCACCAGTTTCTGGCGCACTTCCAAGGAGCTGCTCTTGCTGCGGCTTTGGCGCATCAGCAGCAGGGTTTTGGAGGACCACTGCCGCCGCACCCGCCCCCGCATCCTCAACCGCCTGTTCCCCGGGAGTCCTACACGCTGTACCCCTGGCTCATCAACAGGCATGGCAGGATATTCCCACACAGGTTTCCTGGAGGTAAGTCTTAATGATTAGCTTCTGTTTTTCTTTCGTCCGGTATGATCATATGACCAAAATGAGTTGCTCTGGGTTTAATTTAAATAACCAGTTTCACAAAGTGATTAGGATAGAGATTTTAGTTTTTCAAACCAGCTGCAGGATATTTACGAAGGAGCAAATGTTATTTTTGAAATTCCTTTGAGGAAAATGCAGGTGATCTTGGCAAAGTTCAATGCAGTGCTTTTGTAGGCATATAATTTTAACAATTAATTCCTGTTTTAAATAATCCTTGTACTGCCTTGCCATTTACACATTCATTATTAACATTTTGGAAATGAGTTCCATTAAAACACAATTCGTCATCTTGTGGTTTAACCAGACCACAATTTCAAATCCAAGTCTATACAGATTTAGCTCAAGCTTTTGCGGTTTTCATTCAGAAGGCATTTTCCGTTTTCATGAATAAACTGAAATATGTATGTAACTGTTGTGTTGTTGTTGCTGTTGATGTTGCTTAGAAGAAGATGGATGATTGATTCTAAAATTTGGCGCCCAAACATAAATCATGGCACTATGATTTCATCGAGCTATACCATATTCACTTTTGTGGAAAATCCCGCAGTTTTTACAAAGACAAATAGTATTGTAATACCCATCTTACTAATGTAAAAATAAACTTGCGTGACAAGTGATTACAAATGTTTTATTTTACTTATTTAAATAAAAAAATATGTACTTACTTAATCACTTCATTAATCATCAAACTTTTTACATTGGCACTTACATTACGGTACATGAGCTGTTAAAGTTAAAATACAAAAAAAAACCTAATATTCCCACAAATACCTATTTGGTCAATTACGCTGTAATTTATTATCACGACTTCATGGGAAAAGTTTTGTATTATTTTTTGTTGCCCAAAACCAGGTTATGTCTTTGAAAAAACGTTACAATCTAACCCAAAAACTTGCATACAAAGAAATGTACTCCAGATACATTTGTTTTTAGAGGTCATTTACTGAAATTGGTCAAAACCAGGAATCTTCCGCAGGCAGATGAATTGTGCGAAAGATATGATTAGAAATTTTTTCATGATGAGACTATGGCTGACGCATAAAATGAGAAAACATGCGGCGCCGATCATAAAAAAATTGGGATAAGGGCAGGATGATAACATTGTGAGTCTTCCTCCAATTCCTTTTCTGAATCCTTCATATGATCCGCATCATTTTAAGAAGTCGTAGCATTTATAACATCTTCTTTTAATACAGTATCTTTATAAACACAACAGGCCATCATTCTATTGAGGTCATGACACCGTATAGGCCTTTCTTGTATACATTTCCTGGTGTTATACCAATACCCTTCGTTGGT
Organism: Cosmia trapezina; assembly: GCA_905163495.3. Taxonomy (NCBI): domain Eukaryota; kingdom Metazoa; phylum Arthropoda; class Insecta; order Lepidoptera; family Noctuidae; genus Cosmia; species Cosmia trapezina. The sequence continues at coordinate 3,508,565 of LR991041.1, read as the reverse complement.
TTTTCCTGACGTGTATCTGGCATGGCTTGTAGCACAATCTAAAGCGTTTAAACAAAAAGGCAGCCTATATAGGATCCTTCCTTATTCAAATTGAAAGATTCCTTTTTACTGTTGTCAATTGTTTTATTGAGTTTTTTTTGGAGTGTCAAGATGCATGATATTCAGATTTCTGTTCATAAAGTTGTGAGGCTGCCTGTAAAGTTTTTGGCCTGTATCCTTTGCCACACAAATTGAAGGTTTCTGCCGCAATGTCACTGTAAGTTAGGTTAGTCTTTTCCGTCATTTGGCTGTGTTTCTTCTGATTCTTTTGCTACATGCCAGATTTCTCTGCCATAAGGCCTTAACGTCGAAAAATTTCTTTAGAGAACACTTTTTTTTATTAATGATCTTGTCATCACCAAACACTGACCACTTAACACGCTTCATATCATTAGTTAATTGCGTTTTCAACGATCTGATTAGTTTTATGATTCAATGATATTATTTTTTCCGTCGAATTTGGACCTGATTTGAATTTCCGGCGGCAAATTGACAATTAAAAACCAGATATTAAGAATTCAGGTGTTTAGATATTTGAATATAATCTACATTCTTATTTTTAAGTACCGTTAAACTTGTCTGAATATCTACCGACCCGTTTTTTTTCACAACTTTTTTTTTGCGGAATATTATAAAAACTATTCTATTCTAAAAGTAACCTATTTCATGCTGATTTTTATTTTCTTAATTAGAACGTGATTTAGAACCTATTTACTATCTACTACCAGTTTTTTTTTTTTCAAAATGGCGGTTTAATTCCGGCTATTAAATATGAAATAGTATAAAACGCCCATTAGGCACTTAGTTATTAAGGGAAGTACCTATCCATTTAGTTATGCACTTAATTATCTCTCATTGAGGTTGCATAAGCCTATAAATGTATTACATTCAATTATTCAACTGATTTTTTCATTTCCTGCTTACAAATTTGAAATTTCCTACTAGTGACGTGTTTATTCGATAAATTAGAAATAAATTATCGATATTAATTGGGTGTAATAAAGTCGATATTATACGTGGGTATTGGTAGTGGTTCTTGTGCGTTTGTTTTGGAATGTATGGACTGTTGTGGAGCTCAATTGTAGGGTACAGAGGATGTATGCGATGGGGTAGCAACCTATCATTACTAATGCGCTTGCGTGATCGATAAATCATCAAGTTATAGCCGCTTGTTAACGAAAAGTATCATGAGATATTTGTGTTTGTACCTCATAAAGGTACATGCAGAGAGGCGCCACACGAATCTGGTAGAACAAATGTCATGAATTTTTCAAAGGAACTGTTCTACTATGCTCGGTCTTTTAAAAACACACTTCTTATCTGTCATTTCGTTAAAAAATGTTCCCATTTGATAGCGAAATGACAGTAAACATGACATTAGAAGTGTCATTTTACTGCAGCTAGTGAAAAGTCCGACCATAGAGTCGTATCGCGCCTGTCTGCGGGGGCCTTAAGTTTTTTTTTTATTCTGTTCGTAAATCTTACCTAATAAGTAGGTAGGTTTACCTACGTAAACAAGAATGACACGAACACTTTTTTTTACAACAAAACTGTTTTTTTTTTTTCTAAAAAGATTATCGATTTGCCCGGGTCGCTGCCGTCGCGTGTAAAGATACGTCGTTGACAGAATTAAAATGTTTAAAAAAATGTAGTAGCTTATCGGAACACGAAGCCATTATGATAAAAAGCCCGTTATCTGAGTACGTTGAGATCGTTGTCTTTGGTTGTAAAAAGAAAGCTACAGATTAATCCATTTGGCGCGAAAATAAAGCTGTATGTTTTTGTTGCTTGGCATTTTGTGAGGTTTGTTTTTTCTTTTTTTTTATGTTGGTATTAGATGATTAAAGTCTGGCATTTATGGCGCGGCATTAGCTCAATATTTACAAAAATTGGTTTCTTAGATTGTCGAGTATGACGTAACGCAATGAAACTATCCGACGCAAAAAACACAGTGGACAGAGAAGGTGAAAAATTTTAACCGATCCGAATAGAATAATAAAAAATAGTGCGATATTCCCAATATTTTTTTTTAAAGTTGCTCCACAAAAATAAACTTTGCCGTCGAACATTTCTGTATTTACAGCGATAACGCAATAAAATATTGAGTATTGAGTATTGAGTAACGACATTTTTTTTAAAGAATTTAATATATTATCATTTTTTTAAACTTTAATCGGACAATTATTTAATTTTGTATAATTAATTGTGTATAATTCTGAATAATCAAAAGAAAACCCGGAAAATAAATGCACATTCGCAGCTTAGTCACATCTCGGCAACACAAATATTATTTTCAATTTACAACCTTATTTCAAGTCAGCTAATGGTGACAATAGATTATGCGGTTGTGTGCCATTTAAAATCGTAGTCAGTCCGCGCCTTAAGACTTTTTTTTTACTGCCTCGTGGGTCTAGTGGTCACAAGCGCTATTGATGAGCATGAGGTCCTGGGTTCGATTCCCGGTCGGGAAAAGTGATTTTTAGATCTGAAATTTCTCAGTAGCAGTCCGGAGTCTGGATTAGTGCCCGCTTGATGGCAATAGGCTCGCCCCCTATTACATGGGACTTAAACATACCTGGCGAATGTGGGTGTACTACAAGTAGATACACCTCTGCCTAATCCTTTGGGGATTCAAGCGCAATGTTATGTTTATTTTGCTAGTTTTTATGGTTCCGTACCTCAAAAGGAACCCATAAGGATCACTTTGTTGTCCGTCTGTCTGTATATCTAGACCCTTTTTCTCAGGAACGCGTGGAGGTATCAAGTTGAAATTAATATCAAATACGTAAGTCTATTGGTCCCATGGAGTTCTAAAAAATCAAGCTTCTAAGTCAACGCAATAAAAAAATACGGCCATTTTTGCGTCATAATTTCATATTCGCAAGTAACTTTCCCGTTGTCCTAGAATCATGAAATTTGGCAAGAAGCAAGGTCTCACAGCACAAGTAAAGGAAGAAGTCCGAAAATTGTTAATTTGTAATTTTATCACAAACATTTTTTATTGGGATTACAGTGTGTTTGTTTTTAAGATAAATTCTTTTAATTTTCTTTGTAACTTTTAGTAATAGCAGTGATCTTTCGGAACATTTATCAGTAAATATGCCAATCTGTCAATTATTTTGTTACAATCAGAACGATCGTGATCTTCTTCTGTCAGTTTATTGAAGATTTGACAGGTCAAAGTTTGATAAAGTCAAACCAAGACAAGAAAATGTAATTTTAGTTGTTAATTTATCCATATAATTTTTTTATACTTTGATTAGCATCTTCTTTTAAATACCGTTGGGTTATAGAGTGTGGTTACTACCTAAGTGCCATTGTAGGCGACCATAGAGCTTTTTTTTTTAAGTCGTAATTGTTTGACGTACAGACGACAGGTCAGGTGTCAGGTTATACCGAACTGTCAAATTCCTCCAAATGATTTGAAACCTTGAAATGTTGATGGTTAAGTTCAAAATCGAATGAGAAAATTTGACAGTTTATAGTAACTTGACCTACTGCTGTGTGCAAAGAGTTTTTTAATAAGTTTGTTTATTCCTATTGTCTTGTTGCAGTCAGATTATCCTTTTAAGCTTCTATAGTTGTTTAAATTTTTACCGTTGAGCTAACTTGGTTAGTTAAGAAAAATGCCGTTATTTTGTCCGTTATAGTTTAGATATATCAACGGCTTTTTGTTTATCTCTTTGTGTATTGGTTTTTAAGTTCAATTATGGAAGGGTTTTTGTTAAGTACTTACATCTTTTTACACAACTGTCCAAAAAAAGAGTGTACTTACGGTAAAGTAGTACTTACTTATGGTATTAAAACTTTTTGTTGGATATTTAATTTGTTAGTACCTGGGCGACCGAGCTCTGTTCTGGTGAAAATAGAGAAAACGAATTTTCCCAGAAATGAGATCTAACTAGATCGATTTTTCGCCCCCGTAAACACTTACATTGAAACTTTCATCGAAATCGTTGGAGCCGTTTTTGAGAACGTGATCTAAATGTGTTGCTAAGCGCCAAACTCGTGAACGGCTGGACCAATTCGACAATTTTTTTTTATAATATTTTTTGAACTCCGAGGAAGGTTCTTATGAAGAGAAAAATTGGAAAAGTTGCCGGGAAAATTGTCAAATTCAGAAAATCTAAAGGGAATTTTGTATGACTTATTGGAATTTGGACAGGACAACGTCTATCGGTTTAGCTAGTTACAAAATAACTTATACAAATATTGCTTATTTTAATAGTATCAAAATCACGTTTTAATTTCTGCCTAAAGCTACGATTTCCTAAAAGAGCGGTGGCCATTACTAACGGCCGCAGTGACAGCTGTCATGAAAATGATGGCAGTGGCAAAGATTTAAATCGTTAGATTCACTCTACCGCGTCAAAAGATAGTCGCATTTCTGATTCGTTTTGACACCTCTGACACACAATGACGCAGTGACTACACTTGATTGTCATGGAAACGCTCTTTAATAATGTGTAAACTCACTTTCTTAGTATCTACACTTTTTCTTGTGACTAAGTCAAATCAGAATCAGTCAAGTCAAATCGCTAGATTTGCCCTCACCGTACGTGTAGCCGTGTGTGACCCGTGTGTTTTCCAGTTTACACTGATCTCATTGCAAGGTAATCCTATACAATGCGAGATCAGCTTATACTGGAAATGTATAGCTTGATCTGTAGCCGTGCTTACATGGAGAGGGTAAATCTAGCGATTTAAATCTTTAGGCAGCGGGATTTGACTGAATGTCAAATACGGGTGAAAATTACTGTTTTTCATGGCAACCGAAACCAAATACCTACTTACCTAACCAGGAAGAAAATGTGATAAACTATGCTTAGACTTTTAATTAGCTGCAGTAAAATGACACTTCTTATCTGTCATTTCGTTAAAAAATGTTCCCATTTGATAGCGAAATGACATTAGAAGTGTCATTTTACTGCAGCTAATTAAAAGTCCGACTATAGATAGCCTGTCTTGCATATAGATGCGTAAAAAGCAGTATCTGACCTTAAACACACACACACTCCACTAACAGTGAAAATCAACTGACATAAATATACGTTACAGTAGTCCCCAATCTTTTTGGCTGGGCTGAAGTGAGCGCGGCCGCCATCTTGCCCATCTTGCGCGTAGTATTTTCCCAACTATAGTATAGTTAAAATCTCGCTGCAGACTTGGTCATAAATCATAATCGGAGTAGGGATGTGCGCTAGTTGCGCGCGCTCAAGGCCATTATCGATAACAGATGATGACGATGACTCAGACGAAGAATTTTAATTTTCTATTTTTAGTTTTATATATACGTTCTTTTGTTTATATATTTAATATGCTTTGTAGTAAATTTGGTAATAAAATAAAAAAAAATGTGTATTTATTTCTATCACCCATTTATAAATATATAAAACTATTGATATCACTCATCGACTGCAGTAATGCACAGGACTACGTGTGGGCGTGACCTGTCCATAAGGCCCGTGAGTGGGAAAGAGAGCGAAACACTCGAATGATTTATGACCGCGTCTGCAGCGAGATTTTAACTATACTATAATAGGTACCTTAAGGGGACTACAGGAGCTAAATCGCGGCCACTGTCAGACTGCATATAAAAGAAAGAGAAGCGCGATGACACAACCCTGGTAATTTATTGCAAAATATGAAGCAATTATCTATTTACAAAAAATCTATTGATTAGACTAAAAAAATAAAACACTATTACGTTAAGTTGCTTGTAGAATAATCTGACAAAAAATCAGAATGATTGCATGTAGATTAGTATGGTTTTTATTCGTTAAAAAAATTTTTAGAGGTATCTTCGTGATTTTTTTCTATCGTATCAAATTACTTAGTTGTATTATGTTTTCAACACACTATCTAACTAGCATACATCCTGAAGAATATCATATATTTTTCTGATTTTATTTACTGCAGTAGATCATATACTTTTAGGCATTATAAAACTTGCGTTTAGTTGCGTTTAGGTCCTGTAGTCCCCTTAAGGGCCTTACTCCCGTTTAGTATCGTAACACGGTCATTTTGCATTTTGCGCATCGGCTCGCACGTAAACCCAGCCAAAAAGACTGCCGGGCTATTGAACTGTAGTTAGGACCTTTACATTATACGAATCAAGTTGCGGGCAAAAAATATTTTAACAGTAAAAAAATGTAACAACTCTTAATTCTGCCTACAAGAGATTTCACAGAGAAACTAAGTATAATCTACATCTAACATCAATGTTTCAACATTAATCATAATAAATAATATATGTAAATACATAGGCACGTATATAAGCCGTCGCAGATATACACAATTAATATGTTTTATAACTCGTATTAATGAAGTCAATTAAAATTTTATGATTTAATTACAACGTATCGTTCGTAATTAGTTGTTGTTGCTGCTTGCTTGGTTTTATTCTTCTTTTTTAGGGTTCTTTAGTGAAAAGAGAAAATCTTTTTGCCTTTTTGACGAAGTTTTTACATGTCATGCCGATTCGTTTTTAGTCCTGTGGGACTAAAAACGCCAAAAGGCTTTTTTCGGGATGAATTTATTAACTTACTAGCTGCGCCCCGCGGTTTCACCCGGGATAAAAAGTAAAGTAGCCTATGTGTTAATCCAGGGTGTCAGCTACGTCCATACCAAATTTTATCAAAGTTGGTCTAGCAGTTTGAGCGTGAAGAAGTAACAAACACTGTGTGTGTTTGTTACTTCTCACAAACTTTCGCCAGTGTGATAAGTGTGATTTTTTCTCTACATATTAGTTTTTTAGCAATTTAATTGACAGAGTATCTACCTAATTTCCACCGTTTTCCTATTACATAATCTGTAAGCTGTATTTCAATATAGTATTTGTTGCTTTTAAAAAAATTGTCTCTATCAGCCATTGGTATCAGTCAATAGTTAAATACTTGATTAGGTATGTTGACACGGATAATAAGTCTCTTCTGGAAATTCTTCCAATATTGTCAAAACTCTGAAACTTCAATAAATAAAAATAAAATAACTATATCAGTTAGTAGGTAGATAGTACCTATTTCAGGAGCTCGTGGCTCAGACACACGGGTAGCTACCCGGAGTCTGGATTTGTGCCCGGTTGATGATGAAGCATGTTGTCGTACTCGGCAATCCAACAAACCAAACTTTGTGAATATTGAGCTAATACCGCGCCTTAAGGCACAATAAATGTAAATAGGTTTAAGTCTTGAACAAATAAATATTATTATTTTAAAACGTCTTTGACATATCTCGGTACCCTGGGGTCCCGAACCTTTGGAAGGCGTACGAGGGGCCGAAGCCAACTCGCAGAGGCCCCTTAGACAATTTTAAATTATGAGGAGGCACCAACCGACGATTATCCCTGTATGCACTATGCAAGTGCACCCAAGGACAACCCCCGGTTGGTGCAGGACTATTGCAGAACATGGAAACAAAACATATTGGGCTATGGATTTGGGTGGATGTGGACTGGTTACCTAGAACTATGAAAAAACTGTGGCCCCTGCCTGACTAATGTTTTGTTTAGAATACATATATAAAATGGCAGGGGGTGACGTGCACACTCAATAATGGGCCCCCGAAAACGGTCGCTAGCACATAGTGTCGTAGCGGCAAGGGGGCAACATGTCCTGAGGTGCTTGTGAGGAGTGGAGAGGTATCCCACGGTTCTCAGAACAATCCCAGACCCCGGAAGATGGTCAAGATCCCTACAAACTCTTACCTACTGGAATACTTCCTTCCTCCGAGCATGCTCTTGCGAATCTCCACTCAAGCCGGCCAATAAAGGCAAGAATAAGGTGGGAGCTCTGTTCCTCATCAGTGCTCACTCCAGCCGGCCAATAAAGGCAAGCCAGAGGTGAGGAAAAGACTTCTCCCGGGAGATAGGGTCCGTGGGGTCGCTACTGCCCAACAGCTTGCCACATGCTGCCCTGCGGGTTTCTGTATCTCTCTTGGTCTGGCTCCTCACCCTAGTTTCGTCAAAGTAAACTCTACCGGCACAGACCCAGAGTTCGGAGCGCGCAAGCCCCACCACGACGTCAACGTAGAGATACGGAGGTGGGGTTATATTATTTTATAATTCAATGTTGTACTGCTACATTTAATAATACGCAGTAACGTAATGACGTATGAATTTGGGTCATTAGCAGCTAACAGTATAAATACATTGAAATGCATTAGACATTTGGCTTTGCTGTGGAGACTACCGAAATATAAACTTATTGAACACTTCACGCTGAGTTTCTCTTGTCTTCGAGAGCTCCTCTATCGACCTATTACATGGCGACCCTTACCCAGAGTTAAACATAAAGAAGAGTACCAGTAAACCTAAAGAAGAATCCGGAATCCGGCGCCCTATATTACATGGATCCTAAACATACCTAACTGGTGAATTTTGGGTGTACTATGGGTACACTTCAGCTCAAACTTCCGGGGAAGCAAGACGTGATGATATGTTTATCCTCTTCTGCTTTGTCATTTCAATGTTTTTCCTACATGCACCTTTCATAAGACGCAGATATAAAAGCCAACGGCCTTGAGTGGTTAGCTTGCGTGTTCTGTGCTGAGCTCACGCAACGTGTCGTACGTCCACCCAGTAATAGGACTCGCTCAACAAGGAGCGCTGTCCCAAATTGGACGCTTTATTAATTTAATAGGCTTAAAACGAAAGTTATATTAAATTAAATAACGTACCTACCTATAGGTACTAAAAGATAATTAAATTATCTTTAAAATGGTGAAGTTTTCATAAAAATACGCTTGATAATTTTTACGTGATTCTTAGTTTTTTATCCTCGTTAGACGTAACTTTACAAACTAAGCACACTATGCAATATAAACATAATCTAAAATATTCACATATTAAGTTATTAAGTAAATGCTCTAATTTAACATATATTTTTCCAAATAATTAACACTACTCGTTTAGACGACTTGATCTTCAGTTTAAAATCACTATAAGTCAGTTATTGTCGCCTTAAGGCGCGGACTGCCTACGATTTTAAAAGGCACACAACCGCGTAATCTATTGTCACCATTAGCTGACTTGAAATAAGGTTGTAAATTGAAAATAATATTTGTGTTGCCGAGATGTGACTAAGCTGCGAATGTGCATTTATTTTCCGGGTTTTATTCAGAATATACACAATCAATTAAATAATTGGCCGGTTAAGGCCAACCAATAGACGTAAACTCTACTATCTTGCATTATCTTTAGTGGCTTTTACAGTGTTTTAAGAAAAAAATAAAAAATCAACAAAGTTCATGGATGAATTCGACACCAAAATATAAGAACAACAGCTACTTATATCAATTATTTAAAACGCGTAACACCTATTTAACTTATTGTAATACTCCTTTAGAGCTATTTAGGCGTCGTGTTTGGTGCTGGCCTGGTTAAATATCAGTATTCCCGTGAACAGAGATAACACAAAATGCCTATGCATACATCGGTTAGTACTTCGTTATTATCATGAAAGTAAAATCTTCATCTTTAACTTTTTTCGTCCGATACTGTTCGAAAATACAAATAGGTACCTAGTACCTTATTTTGTACCTAAGCATACTCCTAGGATGACACAAACCAATGTAATGAGGTGAGGCAAATGGTCTGGAAACTATATATAGGGTGACTGGTAATTAGTGACCGATACCTAAACACATGATTGTGCTCATGATAACAAAGAACTTAAACTAAGGGACCAAACCTGAAATCGCGAAAAAAAAATCAGCTGCCCCATACATTCATGTTCCCATAACTCGTGAAAATGTAGGAAGCAGCTGATTTTTTTTTTTCGCGATTTCGGGTTTGGTCCCATTGTAAGAGTTGTTTGTTATCATGAGCACAATCATGTGTTTAGGTATCGGTCACTAATTACCAGTCACCCTATATATATGTATATGGGAAACACAAACAACTTTACTATTTTTGAAATTTTGAAACTTCAAAATCTAGCGCCGCTCTGGACGTCAGGCGTCATGTTATTTTATGGTAAGATAGGTTTTTAAAATTCCTATAAAACCAAATATAGTTAAATCATTTGTATTTTCCATTTGTTACTTGACTATTACTGTCTACTTAAACCGAAACATGATAACTTGAAATTTCGATAGAAAAAAAATCCAAAGTAGCACCATCTATTTTCTGTTTTATACGATTATACGTAAACAGTTCCTTATTGTGCAGTAAAATTTGCTTTAAATCGAAGGTATTTAAATATGTTAGGAACTTACTAAGCTAAAATTGATTTAAGTATAGATAGCATTTTGTCATAAATGTACATCTAAACGAAGCACGTTTAAATTCCGGTGCGCGTGAGTCTTATAGTATCACTCGCACGTCAAACTAGACAGCCATAACGAAAAGTACTCTGTGACGCCATTTTACTTACACACCGAGCTAAACCACGCTTCGAGATTTTAAATCATTAGTCTAAGAACATTAGTGATAGTTATGACTTCAACGAGACGTTACGTTAAAACAAGTACACAGTAATAAAACTATTTTGAAACTATCAAGGCAGTTGACCTGATAGTGCCCTGTTTCATTACTGTATCACCCCGATAGCCTATAGCCCGAATACATTGTAACTATCGGCCTATTAGCTGCAATTAAAATAGTGATAACATAATTATGATGATAACGACATGAATTTATAGTTTCTTGTCTCGTTTACAATGTGTCCCGGATCTGTGTGGAAGATTTAATTTTTTTTTTGGCGCGAATATGTTTTTTTTTTAATCATTTGACGCTGTCAGAGTGTGTTTGATTTTTTCTCTATGGTTTGTTTGACAGTTCTTTTTTTAAAGAGTGCGGGTGTTCTTTTTATCTTTTAAGGTTTGGTGAATTATTTGCGTTTTTAATGTCCTTAGTATTCTCGGGCGGTGAGCAGTGTGCCAATATTTGGTACTTATTGAATTCAGGAGCTTACGGTCCTAAGTAATGTTTGTGTGATCAATATTGTGTTTTTAACTACTAACTTAAGCTGACAATAAGATTTTTAATATTTGAACCAGATTTTTGACACATTTATTTGTATATTACTTTACCGACCATGAAGTAGTACCCTATTGCATTTCTTCGTCTATGGTTGCCTGACAATAAATAAGAAACTGCATAACTTCCATGGAGTATTGCATTCTTTCATCTGTTTGCTTGTCAATAAATAAGGAACTTCATAGGCGAGTTTATGTCAAAAGTAAAGTAAATGGTTGGAAAGAGTATATAATATGTTCCTATATTTAATATCCTATGCCATTCACACACCATTCTCTAGGTCTTTTAGCGAACTTACTCGTCATTCTACTTGATATTAAAGACCATTTGTATCTATATACTCAATTAAATAGATTACTTACAATGAAAACAGTAGCCCCCATCGTTCTCAAGTAATCTACAACTACCCTACTCAATTTCACACCATTATTTAAGTCAACAAAGGGCCGCCATCATAATTTGTCCCTTCTTCCGTACAGTAAATATTCATAATAAACTCCATGGATTAGTTGCTTTATCATCCCCATTTTTATCTGCGACCCAGTGTTATTTTTATGAACCCGACGACATTGTAAAGAACTCGATTTTAATTAAACTGGCTTAACGCGCACAGCCCGTCAAAATCGTCACAAAAAGGGGGAAATAATAAAAATAAAATATTTTTTTTATACAAAACTAATAAGCGTTTTGACAAAGAAGGTTTCATGTGACTTGTGAGCGAGCGGGACCCAGCTCCCGATTATCAACTGACGCCATTGTTGTTCGAAATTTGATTATTTTATAGTGTTGCTCTTTAGTCGATTAGTTTATTTTTTAAAGATTTTATTTGGTTCAATTTAAACTCACTAGCTGCTGAGTTAACTGGCTCAAACATAAACGATATTTTATTATTTCTCATTAGCTTAGGTATATTCTTTATTTTTTCATTATTATCACTGAGGTAGAAAGTTAAGTTTATGCAAAAAATATGCTTAGGTAATGCAATTATACTCAAACTTTCTATGCCAATAACAAGATTAATAGACATATTAACTGACGCAGATAATCGCATAGATATTTGTGCCTATTTATAATTATGATTCATAAAAAAATACTTGTATGAACTATGGTCGTTGTATACGCTTCGTACAAATCGCTAATTAGATGCTTATTTGCATGTCATTATCAATCGTCCTACTTATCGATACTTGCACATCACTATCTGCCTCGTTAAACATGTTGGTAGCACTGTAAGCACTGCCCGTCACATCTTTCGTTACGCGCGCTTTTTTCTTAATTACCACATATTGTTAAACCACTTTTTTTTTAAACCATATTTCCACTAAAAGGATTGAATAGCTTATAATTGGCTGTAATTTGAGCTTACTTTGTTGTCGGGCGACTGCCACGATTAACTGAAGTTAAAAAGCAACGATTTATAATGATTGTTATGTTGGTAACTTAGAGTGGGCAGCCATTTTGTTAGTGATGCGATCAGTAGTTAGACAAATGATTTACAATGTCGACGGCTTCGGAGAGCAACGAAAACTATGATTAATTAACTTGAGTTATTGCTGTTGCCCGCTTGAGATAATGGGAATCTTATTAGAAGTTTGTTTTATTTGTTTTGGGCGATAATTTTTAAAGCTTATCAACTTTTTTCGGCCGTCGCCACACTATGTTTAATTAAAAGAGTGTGGCCGAAATGAAATATCATACAGTAGTATCTGAAATCGTTAACGATGTCACGGTCCATCATCGTTTAATATAAATAGTATAATAAACTCTATCTCGGAGCTTATTTTAAGTGATGACGCGCATATTCAATTCATAATTTCTGTTAGAGTTCGCTATCAAAAAAATCATTAATTATAAGAGTTCAGCGCGCAGTGACCTTACAACGACGGCATTATTATTTTAAAATATTATTTTTGAGTGAATCTGTTTAATGTTTACTGTGTAATATAGTTTTAATGAATTTATCTTCAGCGTTTAGGTTTATGAACGTCAATATAATTATCTGTCTTATGGTCGTAAAACAAAAATTTTATGTGTTCTGTGACACCCCCACGGGTTATCTGTTAGATAAAGATGTTTGTGATTTCAATTATGTTCTTAAGAAATAGTGTCAATCATAAATTATTTTTCCATTTGATAATAATTTTCCTTAAAACTAAACTCGGTAAAAAATATTATATAGTTTTTGCTTTACTCGCCCAGAAAAACAAAGTAACGCTTTCCTCATTCAAATGAAAATTCTTTTACAACTGACAGCAACGCCAGCCAGCATTTGTTATCGTTGCATGTTGAATACAATTCCTTTACCAACGTTATATAGGGCACTTTATCAGATCGCTGCTAATAGCGACTAATAAGTCACAAGTAGTCCAAACGTAAAGGCTAAAGACTAGTGTGAAGCACATTATACAAATAAATTGCCGCACTTGTGCAAAACCCGTGTGTTATCACGCAAAACGCACATTTGCGTTGACATAAACGGACCAGGTAATTAAATTGTCGTTATTCAGCAATTATATACTTTATATAAGCTGTTTATTGTTGGTATTTTTACTTATATGGGCTTAATAAGTTTAGCAATGTCTAAGTTTACGTAATTGTGTTAGGGATTATGGCGTGGTGATGTCTTTATTATCACAAAATAACTCGGAACAGATGCTTAGGCAATGTATTGGCATTAACATTTTCTTATGGCTCTGTTCAATTTAAAATATACAATAATCATACCTATTCTTATCTTTCGGCGACAGTTGTAAAAATTTGTTTCAAATTTACAATATGTTACTGTATTTTAAATAGACCACACGATGATACAAAGTAGGTATAACTTTTGCCACTTGTTAAAGCACTACAGACCACTAATTGACACTTTGACAGTACCTAACAACCTACATTCAACTCATCGTATTCATTTGTATGGTATTAGTAATTGACAAAACCGAAAGCGAATTGACATTTGTCAATTCTTCAGGGAATCAAGTACACACCTACCTATATGTTCAATTAACAATGATTGGTTGGTTCCCCAAATTATGTCATCAATTAGACGATACATTATGTAATCACTTTGTCACAACGAAAAGGTTAGAGCCCATGCAGTAATGTCAACCATTGTGAAATACTATCAGTCTGTTTCGCGCCTTCACTTATCGCTACGCCATTTTCTCATGCAAATATTTACTTTGGACAAGGATGTGGGATCCTTGTTGCCCAATTTAATTCTATTCGTATCCGAAAACCATTGAACCTTTTTGCAAGTTTCGTTTAAATATTGAATTTTCCTTTTTTTCCTTCAGCTTTCCGTACTTAGTTTCTATTTGTATTTCGATTTTACTTGAAGAATTCGTTAACAACTTTAACTTGAGGTTAAAGGCTGACAGCTAATTAAAAAGGAGCAGTTAAATGTTGCATAAAGTTTAAAGTAAATAAGACGTAAATAAAAGTACGTAGTAACTCATTCTGTCACAGCCACGTTTATCACAAAAAGCCATCGTACGCAAAAGAGTTGTCAAAATTCAACACTTGAAGAAATTAAAGACTTTTTCATACACTTACAGTTATTTTAACTTTAATAACAGGCATTTATTGAAGGTAACATATTTTTATCATTGACTTGACATTAATAGTATTGTAAGCGCGACAGTGTAAGTGGAAATACCTTGGATTATGACAGTTTTATCTCGCTCACAAAGTAATCTCCTCATTAAAACTCACCGGCGAATAATAAATAAAAATAAACGATAACATCTCAATTTTAATGTCTCGACCAACAATGACGTTGCATGTAATTGATATCGTACCTTAAATATTACATTATAAACGCACGACCATTATAAAAAGGCACATTGTGGAATTGTGTGCGTGGAATCGCAGATGGGTGAAGATAGGTCCGGGTAAAATGGTTATGTGTGCAATTATAATGTCATTAGCAAATGTCAGGACGTCGCCACAAGGCCACTGCGTGCGGAACGCGTATGCAGCCACCCACGGGTAATATTATTCCTCATAACTAATGGCCTATTAAAGTTCCAAGTTGGACGAGGCCTTTAGCATGGCTGTTATTTTGATATGAGGCCTAAATTGGTTCAGTAATCTACAAGTAATTGTTTGGAGTGGGCGTGTCAGTTTTTAATTATAATTATATAATTGCTTTTGTGTACAGAAGTTTCAAAACCGGTAGTGGTGCTTTGAATAGAACCATTATGGGAGTGGGAAAGCCAGAGAAATAATATAGAGCATGATAAGCAGTCACGGAACATAAAGCGAGCGTTTGTGTTAATTTTATTTAATACGTGGACTTACAGGCTGTACCTAATATCTTATTAATATATTCTTGTCGCCAATTTGCATAAAAAGAGCGCAACCACTTCTTATCATGACTCATTCATACAGTAAACAATTCAATCAAGCTCCTATTTGTCACTACAATGTGAATGGATGAGGTGAATCCATTCTCAGTACGTCTACATACATTAACGTGTAAATATTATGCGAATTACATTAGCATCCTGCTGATTACGATCCATAACCCACAAAACGTATAATAATAGCCATTTTACAAACACTAAAGTATACTATTGTGCAAATCTAACAAACGTCAAATTTCAACACAGAACTAAATAGCATTTATAAAGCAGAAACACTCGACTGTATAATTTGTGGTGTTTCATTACTTCATATTTCTTAGTACGTAGAAATAACATAAGTGGATGATGGATTATCCTCCTGGGGCAGCGGTCGTTTAGTGGTAATCTTTGTTTAATTTAATTTTAATAGTCGGTACGCCACTACGAGGTTAGTGCGCGCGGAATTTTATACTTGGTTCTTTTTTCGAATTCTATTTTCTGAATGGCCAGGATTTTAGGAAGTGTCATTGTTTATGGTGTGGCCAACACAATAGTAAAGTGTTAAAACCGTATCATTTTTTAAATCTATTTCCTCATCATTTCAATTATAATAAATTAACAGCATTTAAAAATCTCATCATTGACTTAACGCTTAAACTACAGTCATTGTACGTTCTATAAACTTATGAATTATTTATTAATGTAAAGAATTTTATATTTAAAATTCAATAAGTGTGTATAATGACAATTTTATTACTGTTCTTGTCATGTCTGCGTGCCCATATAAGTTATGTTGTACCAATTGAAGTTGTCTAAGTAAGAATATTTACGCTTATTTAGAAACGACTACCGTGTCCAATATTTCTTGAAACTTTTTGGCGGCAAAGCTAGCGACGTCAAATGACATTGAGCTGTCAAATTCGATACGTTTTAAATGTTAGTACCGTATTTTGCCCGTGTCAAAATAGACTGGTCAGTTTAATAAATTGTAGTCCCTTTCCGTGTTGTTAAAATACTAGAAAAGTAAATCAGTTAGGTACAGTCAACGGCCAGAAGTCCACTTACACCGCAATGACCATTATCGCCTGCGCTATACGGGCTGCGGCGCCGAAGAAGGTCATAAGTAAACTAATTGCTATGCCATGGTTTTGTGAGATTGCTAGTCGACTTCTGGCTGTTACTGTACATATCAAGAATGTCAACACTTTCGTTTAAGTATTGAATGTGGCGGTATAATTGTATTATATGGTCGCAAAGTTAAACATATTTTTCAAATTATATAGCTCACGATAACTATCATTATCCCGCAATTTTTAAGATAAGGACGTGGACACAACATGTTTTTAAGTTATGTTTTTCTCTACAACAACTTAAATCTTGGTTCTGGATACTGTGATTGTGATTAACTTGTGACAATTAAAAAGTAAATTGACTTGTAAATTAATGGTCTACTTATTTAATTTAAATAACTGCTATGACTTTGAAAGATAATTGCTAGAAAAGACATATTAAACTTCAGGTATAGACGCCAGTCGCGGGTAGTTTAAAAAAGATACCGCGGCCCTGGCATAGGCAACTGAAGGATCACGGGTGGGTTTTAGTCAGTAAAAATCTGACACGCCCTTCCGCTCCACCCAGAGCGGGAGAAGTTATTTGATGATTTCCCACCCTCAAAAAAAATAAAAAAAATATAGACGCCAGCACATCAAGCTACTACAATCTGTCAAACTTTTTTAGAGGCATGAGGAACAGGGTGTAAAGTTCACTCATCCTCCATAGAAAAGGGAGGATCCTCCGACCAGACGGGTGTTGTGTCTGGTGGGCTACTGCCCGACGGTTGATGTCGGGACGTTGTATATATGCTAATCGCGTGGTAAACTCTAATTGCGCGATGCAGGTTTGCGTGACGTCATGTCATTGATGCGTAGTTCATATGTGGCGATGTAGATGCCGCCACACTTTAATAGATTTTTATCTTTATCGCTAAAGCATTAGGTTCAAGGTTGATTGGGAAAATTTGACATTCAGGTGGCTTGACCTGCTGGCGACACAAATAACTAGCGTGGTACTTAAATACCTGGTTGCGTTACATGCTTACAGTAAGAATCAGTTTCATTTTGACAGTTCAACAACATTCATTGCGTTATTTACGTTGTCGAGCAGACAAATTTTTCCAACATATGAAGCAATGGATTAGCAATTTGCTTCAAAATTATTCAGATTCCGATTGATAAGGTGTTACGCAATTAGAGTACAGGTTGATTCAGGTGAAAGGAGTGACCTTTTTAGCTATATATTTTATTGTACGGAGAAACTACTAAGGAACCTACTACGCTTCGATGGGCAACATAGCTTAATATTTCTAACTGACCGACTCCTTGACAATTCAAAAGTGCCTATTTGGTTTAATTAATAGAAATAAGTGCTTTGAGTTTTGAGTTTTATGCTAATAACAAACCTTTGTCCCCAGGTCCAGATATCCCTGGTTTCCTTCTTCAGCCATTCCGCAAGCCGAAGCGAATCAGAACAGCTTTCTCACCATCACAGCTTTTGAAATTAGAACACGCGTTTGAAAAGAATCATTACGTTGTGGGAGCGGAAAGAAAACAGCTTGCGCAAGCGCTGAGTCTCACAGAGACACAGGTTAGTTTGATGCATATAATTGACGTTTCTTTTGTTTTTTTTTTTGGTATTTGGGGTTCTGGTGAATGGTTATATAGGTCTACCAGTTTATTCTGTAAAAATCTTGTCCTGAAAATTTAGATGAAGTGAGCTTGAAGTGAACTCTGTCATCACTGTGTGTGTGTGTGTGTGTGTGTGTCTGTCTGTGTGTGTAGAAAAAAATTTTTTTTTTGTTGAAAAATTATCAACAGCCCCTTAGAAAACTTCAATAACTACTATACTACAAAGGTTTAGGTAGTGAAATAAAGGTAAACAATCTTGATGTGTCTTTTATCTTCTTTTATCATAAAACCTCGGTTTAAAAATAAAATGCAAATAAAACCTTTGTAAATACAACAATAATGATTACTAAATCAATTGAACCATTAGTTTAAGCAGTAGTTTATTTATTTAGTATGTGTTTGTGTAAAAAGTCACATCAAGATTGTTTACCTTTATTTTACCACCTAAACCTTTCTAGTAGGTAAGTATAGTTTAATTCACTTCGGTCTTATTTCCCGGTTCTCCGGCGCCATTATTTTTTGTTTCAATTTGACGTTTTGGACAGCTCAATAATAGCGCACATCATCATCATCTGCCTAGCCTTTTCCCAACTGTTGAGGTCGGCTTCCAGTCTAACTGGATGCAGCGGAATATCAGTACCTATTTTACATGGGATGACTACATAGCTGAGCTTCACAACCCATTTACTGGGTAATACGGTATTCAATCAAGTGCTACAAATCCCCACTTGTCCAGTAACCAGTAGCGCCTTAAGTCAAGGTTCGAGTTCCACTATGGGACGCTCTTAGCTGTGCTATCTAAATTTTGTTAACACGGTGAGAGGCCCTTCAGGCCTCGCCAAAGCCCGGTTAGACTTTCTGGAGTCAACTAGAAATAGGCCCGCATTAAAAAAAAAATGATACCCCTTGTCACCCCCCCCCCCCCCCCTTGTCCCTTGTTGTTGTTTCGGTTGTCAGACTTTCGGACTTTTCGGACAACCGGTCTTACCAATAGGTATAATTTTTTTTTACCGACCAACAGCTTAACGTGCTTTCCGAGGCAATTCTTTATTAATTATTCTCTTACGAAATATCTACGACAAAATCTGTAAGACATGTTACTCAGATTGTTAATGATGTTGTTAATTATCGTCCCTATTTGTTAAAAACATCCAGATCATTATTTAATTTATTATAATTAATATTATCTTTAAGGTCAAAAGTCGCGGCGTCATAGATTGTCGTCAATTTGATTTGACATCTTGCTCCATATTATTAAAAATAACGCTTTATAATAATTTGCGAGAATTTAATGATTATCTTATATATTTAAAATAAATAATAGAAGTTTAGTATTAATTAGATATCATGAGATTGTAATAAAATATATATTTATGGTTGTTTTATCTGAAATAAGAGATAAAAGTCACTTCTGGGTCAGAATGAACATTTTGTTTTATATGTTTTTGAGATAAGTATCAATATCCTACCTACTGACAGACAGATGCGTTTAGAAACTTTGTAGCGGTTATCGCTATAATCTATCATATTTCCGCCTGTATTATTAACTAAAAATCGTTTTAAGCTATGGAAACATAAGGTCCCTTGTATTTACTTTATTACCATGAAGAAGGACCTATCTCAACTTACTACATATAACAATTATTTTCATGATTAATTACTGCTGTTAACGATATTGAAATATTGTAATTATAGTCTTTAAAAGGGTAATGTAAACATTTCAGATTAAATAAGATGATAAGTTTGAAATACCAAGCTGATATTTTGATCCTACGTAGGTAGGTATTGAGTATTTAGCTCACGTATTGAAAGAGAAAAAGAGTGGACTTTTTATATTGTAACCATCAGTGCCCGCGGTTTCACCCGCGTAAAGGCTCTTACAGACAGAGGCGATATCGCGGTCGCGACGCGATATTTCGATATTATATCCGTAGAAAAATATCGCGTCGCGACGCGATATCGCCTCTGTCTGTAAGAGCCTTAAGTCTCGAACCCGTGAGAATATCGAGATAAATTATAAACTATCTGTGTGCCAAATTTCATCAAAATCCGTTTTGTAGTTTTTGCGTGAAAGAGTAACAAACATCCAACCTCCCAAACTTTCGTGTTTAATCGCGAAAATCGCGTTTTTGCATGGCAATAGCGGTCATTGCTTTTTCCCTAATATCTCTCCATTGGAGCCCAAAAAATATACTATGTATGGTTCTTCGTTATTAGAACATATTGAAGATCACGATATATATTGATTCAGTATGTTAAAAGATGCTAGAAAATGTAGGTGGGACCTACCGCCATTGTCATGCTAAAACGCTTATTAATTCCAGTTACAATAAAAAACACGAATACAGTAGGTAAGTAAATAGATCAAAACGATTTTTAGGTCACACATTTAAAAATAAATTAGTAATAAACAACAGACGACATTAAATATTCTATATTTCCATACACATACATTTGACCACATCAACTCATAAAAACTACGAAATTGATATCATTATTTTGCTCTAGCAACACAATTAATAAAATGGTTTACGGTGTATTTTTTGCGTCACCTGTTGTAACTTTTATAATTAATTAACACGCGATTAAAAGAAAGTTTAAACAATAATAAATAATACATTTTACGAGTACCTATTTTCGCTAATACACGAACTGATGTTTGGTAGAAAATGTATTTGATGAGAATGTTAACTCGGCCGTGGAGAGTAAAAAGTAACTTAATAATGCTTTAAAAAATAATGTAAGTAGTTAATTTTGATTAGGATGTAAGTAAATTGTAAGGTTTACGTAATTATTATAAAGGAGAAAGTTTATTTCCTTGTAGGTATAGGGCTAATTAGGTGTGTTGATGATATTGAAATACAACTGACATTCTTTGACAGTTATATAAAATGACCATACCTAACTCGGCAAGCTGACGGAGGTTGTCAATATGCTTAACAATTAATTTCCCTGACTGTACATAAATCCCTGAAGCTTGGTCTAAAAAAATCCTGAAATCGCACTAATATTATAAAGGCGAAAGTTTGTGAGTATGTGTGTTTGTATGTTTGATACTTCTTCACGCTCAAACGGCTGGACCGATTTGGATGAAATTCGGTATGTAGATAGCTTATAACCTGAATTAAGACATAGGCTACTTTTTATCCTGGTCTACGCGGGTGAAACCGTGGGGCGCAGCTTTCATAATTTTGGGGAAAAACAAGTGGTTATTAAATATAATTATTATGTTCCACAAACATGCACACTTGACCGTGCCGTTTGGTCATTAGATTCGCTTCACTTCACTATGATCTAAATTCCAATAAAACCCATGTTAGCCACATTCTCACATCCAACGATGGATGATTAAATTAGTACCTACCTATTTGATATACTTACTGTAAGCGAAAGGCATTGAAAATAAAATGTAGCTTATCACTGTACAATAATTTATTAATATTTACAATTATAAAAAAAAAAATGCAGTCATGTGGACTGCTGATTAGTTTTTTGAATTTAATTATAATACGAATAAGTAAAAATTAATAATTTGTAAATTTAAAAAAATAAACTAAATAATAAAATAAAAACCAAAAATAGGATCACTATTCAAAAGCCTCATTCATGAAGGTATTTGTTTTATGCCAGCTGTTAGCTGCCAGTCGTTGAGCAACACCTTTTTTTGTTCATCGTCTGTCTATTGTTCTACATAAAAACGTTATTTTCTTCTACACAATAACATTTAATTCCCCGTACCAAAAATCGTTTTAAAAAGTCAAATTAAAAGAAAAAAAAAAAGAAGTTTTCACTTTAAAAACATGTTTATTGTAAGTACGGGCACCCGCTTTAATTTCTTACTTTATTTTAATTTTATTATTATGTGAAACTCGTTTTTCGGTTGTCATAATCATTTGATCTTCTGTGTCATCGTCGAAACTCATCCAGTATTGATTTGATTTAAAGGGGTGGCCATGGAGTTTCTTGGCCGTTCTTCTCCATAGGAATGGGCAACTAACTTCACCTTTCTGAATGACCGACTCCTTGACAATTCAAAAGTGCCTGTAATTCTTTGAACTGAAATAAATGCTAGTTAGGGTTTAATTTATAGGATTACTAAATAGGTGATTATGGTTCTTAATCATGGTTCAGTGTCATTGGTTCATACCGACTGAGTGGAGTGCCCTTGAAGCCGTATTGCCTTGTGAGTGGAAGATTGAAAGACGAACCTGACTTTGACTTAGTTGTCTTTTGATTGCACAATTACTACAAAGAGTCTCCGTTCAGACAGTTTGAAATATTTTACCGTTACTACGCACATGACCTTTCTGAAGAATATCACCAATAAGGTCACTATATGTCTTCCTAGGGCGTCTCCTCCCGGCGTTTCCACTCACATCTGCCTTGTAAATAAATACCTTTTGTTAGTCGCCTTTCATTCATCCTCTTAAGAGGAAATGGGGGCGAAAAATTTGGTATTTTTAGAAGGTATTGCTGTCGCTCTGCGAGCGCTCCATCCTCGAATTCGTGCGATAAGGACAACTGCAGATTCGACTAAATAGCCTGTGTAAAAAGTCACATTTCGAGGTTTGGCTCTCGCCTATTTCCTCCTCCAATATTGGACCAATTTAAAAGATATTTCATAAACTGAATAAGCAGGATATATACTATGCCCCTATGTTTTTCTTTTTTCGTTAATAGTTGTCAAATTGGTACACTAGGCGTCTGTTGACTGCGGTCTGAATAGGCAATTTTGAGCATTTTTGGAGGGTTCTAGTTCTTATAAAAATAATATATCATCAAAAAGGAAAACATAGGGGCATACAAGTAGCTGATATTTATATTTCTGTAAAAAATCATTGCTTTATGGTCATTAACCAGAAAGAAAACGGGCGAGAGCGTTTGTATCTTTTTGTATGGAGAAAAGAGCACCCACGTTTCCTCTTAACATGACCAAACCATCTCGCTACGTTTGTCACTACGTCTTCTTTTACACCGCACCGTTGCATTGCCTTATATTATAAGTTATGTTATAATTGGATAACTACATTATAATTTGCAACTGCAGGCTAAAATTCAAGTTACTTTCGTCATTGGTACCTTGACACATGAAACTATGTATAAATGCAGGCTTTTAATACAGGCCGAATCCAGGTGAACAACAGCACACGTCAAATTGACCTTCTCACCTTCGAACAGTACCAACAATGATGAGTACACAATCAAAGTCATAGAGGATTAAGCGAAATAATTACCGACATTATCGTAACAATGAAATCGCGATAAGAGTATCAAGCGTTGCGTCTAATTGTTCGAAACTGAGCGAAAAAACCGCTTTAATTATTGGATCATTAGGCGTTCGCGTGCGTGCGCGCAGGTACCGTCAACAACTGCAGTAGCTGTAACTTAAGTAGGTGTTTTTGCTATTGTATCTGTTGATTTCTTTATCTCGTGTTTTGTTTTTTGGGTAATTTGTTTATCTTGTTGGTTAATGATACTCATCTGATTACCTTTCAAGTTGATTAAGGATTTCTTTGTCCGTTTCGAACAGTAGTTTGTTTTAGTAGCAAGCCTCAGAGCTCGCTCATGGCTTTGTAGCCACTGCAAGAGGCAATACTTTCTATACAAACTAAAGGTGTCACCCTTTACTACCCTATCCTATCCTACTAACGCAGAAGTTTGTGAGGATGGAGAATGGAAGTTTGTAACTCTATGGATATTTGTTACTCTTTCACGCAAAAACTACTGAACGGATTTTGATGAAACTTGGCACATAGATAGTTTATAACTTGGATTAACATGTAGGATACTTTTTAACCCGATGTTTCTAAGGGTTCAAGACTTACACGGGTGAAACCGCGGGGCGCTGATATACACAAAATGCTTGACAGGATCCGAGTTGTTTACACTCAACGCTCTTTCGGCGACACAGATTTTATACTGACGTCTCTAGATGTTGCCGGCACAGCGATTCCGTGGCCTGTAGACAGTTTTTTTTATGGGCTTTTCTATTTTCCCGAATAGTTTCTTCCCTTATTTCTTCTACACCAAATTCCTTTTTTTAATTTAGTCTTGCTTTGTCTATTTTTTCTTGTTGCTATGTCTTGTCCTATCTTCAGCTAGATTGAAGGATCATGTTTTCTAATAATTGATATTTCTGTCACCAAAGCACCTTTATAATCTTTCTTGTTGCTGTGTCTTGTCCTGTCTTCAGCTAGATTGAAGGATCATGTTCTTTAGTTAGGATAGGTTAGATAGTTAGGATCATGTTTTCTAATAATTGATATTTCTGTCACCAAAGCACCTTTATAATCTTTCTTGTTGCTGTGTCTTGTCCTGTCTTCAGCTAGATTGAAGGATCATGTTCTTTAGTTAGGATAGGTTAGATAGTTAGCATCATGTTTTCTAATAATTGATATTTCTGTCACCAAGCACCCTTAAAATCTGTCTTGTTGCTATGTTTTGTCCTGCCTTCAGATAGAGTGAAGGATCATGTTCTCTAGTTAGGATATGTTAGATAGTAATAATTAATAAATATTTCTGTCACCAATGCACCTTTATATTATTATTCTTGTTGTCTAATCTCTCTTGTTGCTATGTCTTGTCCTGTCTTCAGCAAGAGTGAAGGATCATGTTCTCTAGTTAGGATAGGTAGGTTAGATAGTTAGGATCATGTACCAAAGCACCTTTTCTTTTATATACACCAGGTTTAAAATAAATTCGTTTATTGTCCCTGTATTACACACACGTTAGTCTTTGAAATTTTATTTCTAAGGTCGCCTACATAACTAAAGCGTTTATCCCTTCGGTACTGCAAGGGTGTGGTAAGTAGGTAAGTATATCACTTTCCTTGAGGAAGGTTCACGTAAAAACTTGACCGACATAATTATTTTGTAACAAAATAATAATTGACTATTTTGCTATCCGTCCTTATATTTGCCAATCGACCGGGTGTGGTCAGTTACTAATACTAATAGCTCAACCTAGTTTCTAAACACATTTGCGATGTTTTTACAACTCATTAAGTCAGAAGTACGATAGCTGTAGGTAATTATTTGATTTATTTCCAGTTTTCAGCTGTTTTGTATCCGTTGGTAACATGAAAACTTAGGGCCTAGACAAAGTATCATTCGATTAGCGATGCCGCTAGTAGAAAAGCCAAAAAAGCCAAAAAAATATGTAGTTGACATAAGCTATCGAAATGTCACGTGATCATGTCAATGTCACTTTGAAGCTGTAGCAATTGTAGACATAGAACCGCTCGGAAGCGAATGCCTAATGTCAAGTTTACTGTAATTTCGTTATCGAATGGGAACATTTTTTAACGAAATGACAGATAAGAAGTGTCATTTTACTGCAGCTGATTAAAACTACTACTACTTACTATTTATGCAGATATGTGATTATTTGAGGGTTTTGCTCTTGGTAGTGAAGGGAGAGAATTTTTGCTTTAGTCACAGATTAATACAGATGGGACACTCCGCAGTTTAGGTATGAAGCTATAAGTACGCGGTGGGCCCCGTCCGCGGGGCCAATTCAGGTCAGAAGGTATAAGAGTTACGCGATAGAAAGAGAGGCAACTTGTAGTTGAATATAACAGTAGGTAATAAGCGTTGTGCGACCTGAATTGCACTTTATTGTGTCGTAGCAAGCGTCGCTTTTTATTTAAATGATTTTGCGGAGTGTCCCATCTGTATTAATCTGTGCTTTAGGATACCTAGTGCTAGTCAAAATCGACCGAGGACTGATATTTTTTTTGTAACTATCACCATCAGTATTGGCCGAATTAGTCATTATGATTTTTATTTGCAGGCCAATCCTTAAGGTGACGATAACCGACTTTTATGATTTTAAACTGAAGATCGATCACGTCTAAACGAGTAGTGTACTGCAAAAAATATATGATAAATAAGAGAATTTTCTTAATATGTGAAAGTTTTAGATTATGTATATATTACATAGTGTAGTTAATTTTAAAGTTATGTCTAACGCGGATAAAAAAACTGAGAATCGCGCAGAGTATTTTTATGAAACCTTCACTTTCATTATTTATCTTTTAAAACATGTTTTAATTTATTAATACACTTAATAATGCGTCTAATTTGGGACAGAGCTCCTTGATGCGCGAGTCCTAGTAGGTACTGGGTGGACGTACAACGCGTTGCGTGAGCTCAGCACAGAACACGGAAGCGAACCACTCAAGGTCATAGGCATATATTTGCATCTTAAGACACAATAGCAAGTATCGCATATCCAATCACGGTCAAGGTTTTTGGCAACGTAACCATTTGTTATCTATATAAATAAAAAGAGAAGTCCTGACTGACTGACATCAACGCCCAGCCCAAACCTTTGAACCTAGAAACCTGAAATTTTGCACAGAGGTTCCCTTTATAATGTAGACAAGGAATAAGGAAGGATTTCCCGGTAGCACGTTCCCGTGGGATATTTTCCGACGGCCACGCGGGCAAAGCCGCGCGTGAAGTGCTAGTCTTTAATAATCTTTCTAGTGCAAGTTCAAATGTATTTAGTCATATCTTCGTCCACAGCGGAAACTGTGTGTAAATATTATTAGGTATTTGATCTGTTTTTGAACACTACTTATGTATGATCTCGTAATTATTCCCACAAAAAAAAGGGAAAAAAAAGAAAAAAAGTATGTATTAACCACAACCATTCGACCACTAACTAACCCATGTATTTCGATGAAATTACCTCTGCTCTCCTTTGTAATTAAAGGCGTATTGTAAAGACAAAACAAATATTACACAACAAACAACGAATTATTTTTAAAACGTAGTTCGTTCTAACTCGATAAATGTTGGAAACTACCAATTTGGTAGAAAAAAAGACATGGACATGGCTACACAGTTGATTAAGGCAGCCAGTAGGAAATTAGCGCCGCGGCTAATCGCATCATGCAACACTGGTGATGAAATAAAAAATGTGGAGCGATTTATAGATGGGTGCACTGGTTCTGTATGTTGAGTTATTGATTTTTATTGAATCTACTTGGAGCTACTTACCGATCTTGTTTGTTCTGGGTCTAAAACGTTTGGCTTTCGTAACTTGAAATTTTAGGAAATCTTGTCTTAACATAACAGACCATCATGCATGTATTCATAAATACCCACATTTCACCATGTTTAAGTTCCTTATAAAAGGGGGCGAGCCTATTGCCACCCAACGGGCACAAATCCAGACTCCGGGCTACTATTGAGAAATTCCAGATGGGAAAATCAAATAACACTGCCCAACCCGTGAATCGAAATCTTATCTTGGGAAATTAAATGTGTGCTCATCAATGTCCTAAATTGGTGACGTTATTAGTGAATGATACTATTCACGTGCTTATCGCTTAGAAATTAAATTTGCTCTTAGATTAACTTTTCACCATTAAATTCTACAAGACTTCAAAGTAGGAATGGTATTCGTACTTACGTAGCTACAAAAATAATTCTCTTCATTAACACATTTCCAACCTACGGAATCCTAAAAAAAATTATTTCCATCAACATCAAAGTAGCAATCATTATCTCCCGTCACAACTACACATTACCATAGAGAATTATAGAGTAATGAGGCTTGAAAGCCGATCTAATTTATGATACTTAGGTGATGAGCACCGTGCTTTTTTACGGTTATGTTTAAATATTGAGTTCAATTGAAGAAGAATTAACATGTTAAATGAAAATTATTTGTAATTAGGTGTGGTTTAATTAATAGCAGCTGCATTTTTATGTTCGTTGGAGACCGTTAGTTATGGTTTGAGGAGAAAGTTAGGAGTCCATAGACAATGCCGCCTTCCGATTTCATTATTTTGAATATAATCTGTAGTGACTTTTTCTTTACCACGTTCACTGTCTTTTACAAAGTTGTTTTAATGTGAACAAAAAGTGCCTCTCTTAAAAAAATCTGCAAATATTTGGGAACAAGAAAGCTGTTTAATAGACTTGTGTTTTCTTGAAAATGGTTCATGTTCTACTTAAAATCTCTCCATATCTATTAGAAAACTTCAGTCGCTAGTAAAATACATAAAGTTTTGACATGCGAGTCTATTCTAGCCAATTCACTTAAGCTTTTTGCTTATGTATATTTCTTCTTTTGTGTTAAGTACGTGTTAATTAAAGCCTGCAATTGATTTTAAAGTATCTGAAGTAGCCGTAGCTGTCTAGTGTATCGTGTTTAGTGTGTCTTGGTGTGTCGATTATTATACAATTGCGAGTCGATTAAAATATCGGATGCAGAACTTAAACACCGTAATTAACTTTTTCCCTGTACTTTTTTTATAAAAAAAAGGTTAATGTTGTGTTTGAACAAGGTAGAAAAGACTTTAAAATTATATTTGAGTAGGTAACGTAGTATCTAACATAAATGTAACCATAGGTCAGTAAAATAAACAAACGAGTAGAAAATAAGTCTTCCAAAAAATAACAATTAATGTGTTTTCAAAATATTTAACCTATTTAGGAGAAATCAATGAACTGTAATGGCAACATAAAGAAGTGCAAACAGACAACCATCGAGGTTTATAATACAATGTTTTTTTTTTCAAGCCAAGCCATGATGACGTACAGCCAGGACAGGTTATACTCGATACAAGTAATTTTATATTATTAACTAAATTACACGCAGCTGGCCTGTTCGTATGTTCGTATATAGTCGACTATTAAGATAAAATGTTTACCATACTTAATTCGATTATTGGAACTCGTGAAAACGTAATTTTTGAGGGAAATGCTCCTTGGCTGTTTTTTTATACCTTTGCTCGTTATGTTGGTTTATATATTTTTTTTAATTAGTCATAAATATGGCGGCGCTGTGTTGTTAACGTGTTCGATTTTTGAAGTTTAAATGTGCGTTCTCCATTACGCGCGTGGATTTTTATCGATGTTTTTATTTTATTAATAAGTTTAATTTTTGTTCTCGATTACTCGCACGGGTCTTGAATATTCATTATTGTTGTGAAACTACTATCATAATATTTTGTCATTGATTGGTGATTTGTTTTAAAATATCGAGCAATATAACTAAATGCATCTGCATAAAATTAAATTTTTACTTACGTAATATTTGATACAGGTGTGCTCTTAATTTCACACCTTTGTTGCAAAATTACTTGCACTAAAATGATTTAAAATGATAATGCAGGGGTGTTCAAAATACAAATTCGTGTTCGTGTGTTATTTAGTAAGGCCAACTTACTAACATATTTTTTAAGATTATCTTTTTACATGAAATGTCATTCAAGCAAATTCTTCTAGGTAATAATTGAATGAATTATTTTACTGAATACTATAATAGTAAGAATTTTCAAGGTACTGAAAGAGCTACTGGACAAGTGGACATACCTATCACACTAAACCATTTTTTTTTACCTGAAGGTGCAATTAAATTCTGAATTTTAATTTGCTAGACCAAAATGACAGCTGCGATCGACCTTTTTTTGTTTGTGTTATGTCATTTTAGTCTAGCAAATTAAAAATCAGATTATAAACAATTTATTTTTTTCATTTAAACACCCGAAACCGTTTTTCTGCATCTCAATACTCACTACAAAAATTCAATTTTCTAAAACGCTTTGTATTCTCTCCAATTCTCCCATCTACCTACTGTTTATTTAAGACCGAATCAACATAAAAACTCGATATCTATTCGCACAACAAAAATAACGTTCGAATCTCAAAAACCATTTCGATTACGTCTCAATTGAGCAAATAAAAAAGGTGGCAAATATTTATGGCGTTACTGCGCATGCGTGATATTGGGGGCGTAGCCCTACGGAGTCCTACGGCGAGATAACACGGTTCCCTGTGGGGGGCGCGAGTAAGGGGACGCTTTTGAATAGATTGTTCTTTTTATGAAAAAAAAGTGTAACTGCTAATTGGGATAGGTTACTTTTTTTGTTGTTGTCTATGGTATAACAATTGTTGTGGCATGAAAAAGAGCTATAATTATGTTCAGTAGGGCTAATTTTAGGCTTACCTATATAATTATATAAGTAGATCCCTGGAAAATTCTTTCAAAATTCCATAAAATCAATAGGCACTTACCTAAGAATTGTAGACTGTCCTTATAATTTCAGTATCAAGAAGTTATCGATATCTGGTCCCTTAGATATATTACTATTATTCAGTAAATAAATAACACCTGATACAAACAAAACATTTTGAATTAAAAAATAAAAAATCTGAAATTAATGTTAAGTCTTCATTTAGAGCATTGGTATGGCCAAACGGAGCACGAATATAGAATTAAAAAAATATTTATTCTTAAAATTCTGCAATTCTCTTGGTCCGTGGATGGGTGACCATCTTTACATATCGAGACTCCTCCGTGCCTTGGAAAGCACATTAAGCCGTTGGTCCCGGCTGTCATTCGTTCATCTTTGAGAGTGGTTACGGGTCGTCAGAAGCCCGAAAACCTTACAACCAGTCTTACCAAGGGCTATCGTATTACCCAGTAACTGGGTTGTAGAGGTTAGATAGGCAGTCGATCCATGTTAAAATACTGGTATTCAGCTGCATTCGGTTAGACATCAGGAAGCCAACCTCAATATGGAAAAAGGCTAAGCGGATGATGAATTTAGGTAGTAAAGAAAATCTTCAATTATCATAATCATGAAAAAGAATAAGGCAAATTTGTAGTTTTTGAGGACAAAAATTGATTTTGCGTGCAGCCGAAATACGTCAAAATATCTTCTTTGGGTCCTATTCCGCATTAAAATTATACTCATTTATTAGATTAAAACTACTTTCTGACAATATTTAATACATACCACACACACATAGGTAGCATCCCCATTACCAACATACATACCATAAACAAAATATAAACGATAAATCATCCACCATTAAAACGGTATGTCCCGTCCCGTTTTCCACTTACGACTTTAATGTCGGAAATCGACACGCGTTCGAACCGTGTACGGTTTTATTACCGAACGTTCCGGTACTGCCGAAGTTTCGTATGTCCGGTGGCCGGTAATGTAATTGCAGTGGAATTTAACATTATTACTAACGTCTATATTGTCTATGATTCTGATTGAAGTCACTGAACTTTGTTTCGTGTTTATTAAATTAATATAACTGCAGCTATAAATCGTTTTTGTTGGATTTGCATAATGGCTAGATAGATTTATTTTGTTAAGAATTTTGCGAAGGAAATGATTTACTTAATTTAATTTACGCTCGGTGTTCGTTAGAAAGATGAAAAAAATAAAAACAAACCTGTTTTTTTCTACCTCTAATTTACGGAAAAAAATTGGAGAAATATAATAACTGTTTTTGCCGCCAAAATACCTACAGCTGATATAGGCTTTTTATTTAGGTACCAGTACCTATTGTTTTTCAAAAATAATGATTACCCTTTTCCTATCTTCCTCGCACAGCACTCGTGTTAAATCTTAGTTAAGTCCAATTTCCACATAACAAATTCAACGATTACAGAAAACAATTCTGTGCTTCACTAATGGCGACCGGAAGCGACGTAAGCGGGCGCTTTTCCACATCCGGCCGGTACCTACTCGATTATCGACTCTTGCGTTTTATCGTGCAATGCCATCACTTAGGCAAAGGAAATTCGCGTTAAGCCTCGTTGTTTGTGAAGGTGAATTGATGGGTTAATTTTAACTTCATGTTTGTTTTTCTTGACTGCCCTATTTGTTGATGAACGCTTTGGTGATGAGCTTTCGTATATGGAATTGGAAAGGTTTTAACTGATGTTGTCTTTGAAAGTGTTCATGGAGGTTTTATGATAGTTGAAGTCGTTCATGCTGATGTTAACTGACGATGTGGTCCCGTGATGTGGTCGATGATAAGTTTACTGCTTTGAATTGAAGATACCTTTGGGTATCATAATTATAGCAAAGCATCGGCATGTCAGTCGCAGAGTCGCAGATGCCAATAAATGCTGATTTTATGCATTTATTTTCAATACGTGTTTACTTTTATGCGAGTAAAACAAAAACAAATCTGTATTACAATGAAAAAAAGCCTCTTCTACAATTTTTAAATTGATTCTCTCGTAAAAACGCTTTTCTGCAAGCCTTACAGCCATGATGTAAGGTTCCCTTTTGTAGACAATACCTTTTTTATAAAAAGCAAGAATCGTATCTGCCAGTTACCTACAGTAAAAAGGCTAAGAATTTTAATATATCTAATAATCCAACCGAACCAGGAAAAAGTAGGTAAGTAAGTACTTAGGTAAGTACCTAAATAATTAATTTTATTCTTTAATTTTTCGTTGACAATCCAATTCGAATGTCAAAAGACACCGTAATAAAATCAAATATTACCTAAGAACACCCTCAAAGTCTCAATAGCGTAGGTACACTCAGAATGAAATACAAGCTCGCTAATTCCCTATGATTACTTAGCACAAAACGCCAAAATGGCGGCCATGTAATAAAGAAATTCGACCATCAATCAACGGTACTGGTCAAAAACCAGTCCACACACGATTTTAATAACAGCCAATTAGAGTGGTGTTGTCTCTTTTACTCAGGGCGCCATGATTTTGATATGGTCAGTCAAATTGACATTGAGTGTTTGAACTTAACTGTCATTTTTCGATTTTGGCGGGAAAAGAAGAGCCTGAAAAAAAAATTTAGAAAGAAGCTTAATTTTCGATCGTAGTACAAAAATAAGGTGTAACTTATTTGCTAATGTGCAAAAAGAATAATATTTTTGATCGCCTTTGTTCCTTCACCCTTTTATGTTCCTAAAGTTTCAAGGGTCGCCATCATAAAATGCGTTGCCACCGAAAAAAAACCATTCCACTCACTTGTTCCTAACTGAATCACTTTATTAACATCCAATTAAAGCTCGCCAACCCTACAAATATCTAACAACCCCAATTTGTCACTCTAATGTCCCTTTCTAAACTATATCTGTCCTTTTCCCTCGCTAATGGAGCTACAATAAAGTAATACGGCGATCCGTTTAAATTTTCCTCCAAATTCGCGCGGCATTCTTAATTGCGTATCTCCCCTACTCGTTTCTATCTCTTTCTAACGCGTGGAAGCTTGTATAAGTCTGTCTCGCTTACTGATCCGTAGGGGAACGCCATAATCGGGTACATAAGCACTTAATCGCATTTCGGGCCATGTTGAATGACACCCCTATTTATTTAGTACGGCTATCATTGTACGGATCCCTTTTCCTATTATAACGATTGTTTGCGGAGACTTATGACTTTTATTTAACGACCAGCGTTGTTAGACCTCTTTTGTTGGTATAATAGAGTTTTATGAGGGTTCATTTTACGGTAGTTTGTTGCGTATGAGCAGATGCGTCGTGTAAAACGAATTAAAGTTTATTGTTGTTGTAACGCGGAGTGGTAGTACATTAAATTTGCATCAGAATGTGATAATTGTTTGATGGTCCGTCTCGTTGCGAATTTTTTGAGGTTTAATACTCGTTTGTGTGTTTCGGAATGGGAAATGAGTGTGTTTTAGAATTAATGTTATGTGGGTGGGTAGCTACGTTCCGAATGGTTTTATTCTTGTCGTGTTTGTAGAAGAGACTCAAAAGTTCAGGCATCAATTGAAAGATTAAGCATTGAAAGTAAAAACTAAAATATTTCGATAAAATTTCGAGACGAATGTTAAACTAAGCGGAGAGTGTAAAGACCTAGCTAAAGAAATAAAAGAAAATCATAAAAAACATAGGTCACCAATGACATGACTAGATTGATATCCTACTGCTCAAAAAATACACAAAATTTTTATTCTATTAAAGAATTTATAGAGAAAAATATGCTCCAACAATAGCTTAATATTACGTGATGTAACGCATACCGATAAGTTTGCTTGCTATGTATCTTTAGCAAAACATGTAAAGCACTAATTTTAATGTAACACCTGTAATACCATGCAAATAAAATTAATTTGAATTTGAAAACTCACTCCAAAAAAGCTTAGAAGTTCAAAACAAATACTAAAATAAATGTTAACCCTACAACATCAACGTAAAATGATACAAAATTACATAGTACCGCACACATCCCCAGGGGTACAAAGGAGCGTATGATGGATGGGAGCGGCGAATAACCAGTAACCGGCAAATGGGCCTATGGGACCGGCGGCACAAGGGTTGAATGGAGAATCCTGATAGGGTCTTTGAATTATGTAATTGTAATAAAATGTATGATGTGTGTTCTTGCAAGGAAGTATTAGATGGTATCGACGGAGCTAGAAAGAAAATTGGTGTAAATGACTAGCTTCCGTCCGCGGCTTGGCCCGCATGGTATGTCAATAAAACGTAGCCTATGTCCTTTTTCAATGATGATGTTCAAAGTATCCCCATACCAAATGTCATCAAAATCGGTTCAGCTGTTTAGCCGTGAAAGCGTAACAAAAAATCAAATCTTTTCTTTTTCTTCTTTTTTTTACAGACATTAATTCATCTAAAGATTAGATTAATTAATGTTTGCTTACTCTGTAGGGGAAAGTAACTATTTGGGAAAGTAGAGATCAAATAACGGGTGCCTAGGAGACACCTTAAAAACTTTCCATGACAAAAAGAAGCAGTATTTTTGTTGTCTAACATAATGTGAGTTCCGCTACAGAAAAGTTTAAAGATCTGAAAATATTTACATAAGTACCTACCTCTAAGTTGTCCAGTTTTATTTCATGACTACTTAAGTACATCATATTATACATATTCAAAAAATTGCCAATAACTTTGCAGCTAAACAAAGCCATAAACACGGCTGTCTCACAAAATTAACAATAAAAGAAAGAAATAACTTAAAGAGTAGGTTCGAAAAGATTTAACACAAATTGGGTAAAGTTTTACGTAGTTAAACACACACAACCATTCTGTACAGTTTTAGTTACTACTATAATTATCATGTTTAAGACGTTCGCAGTAAAATCTTCATGTAACTCTGGCATTAACACAAAAGATGCAATAATATCCATTTTGTTATTAAGTAAACTTTGATTTACAACGACTAAACACAGGTTAAAAAGCTATTGTAAGAACAGTGGAGAGTCGTTAAAATTCGCATAAAATTTAAAAGGTAAGAGGAGCTGAAGTGTTCCTCGGTAATATGTTTATATAAGGAGAAGGCACCTAGAAACTAAACTCTTAATAATAAAATTGTGGTGAAGTACCCAAACAGCGCAAAGTATTTCGGTTTTTTTTGGTACCAGTCCGAACATAATACCTTGCGGTAGTCTTACCGTTATTGTAAGATTTCTTGGTGGTTTTCCCTCGTATGAGCACAATATAAACTAGAATATTAGCTCACATTTACCACTTATTGTTGAGAAGTTGCTCAAACAACAACAACTCAAAACTAGCGAAAGCATTCGTACTCTAAACTGTGTAGAAAGGCAAGTAAAGATCTAAAACTTATATCCTTTTACTAAAGACGTAAGTATCGTGTCGTAAACGTTACGTAGGCTGTGACAGCTGTACTTGTAAACGGCAACCGGTCATTTGGACTCATATGTGAAACACTTAAGGCTGTGTGCGGACCTGTGTCAGTCTTTAAAATAGACAATCTTGACTAGCGTGTAAACAGAGTTGAGACTATCTCTTTACGTTATACGTTATGAAAACAACGATGGCGCGCTTGCTTGCAATAAAACAGTCACACAGTCATAAGTTGACAATTTATGAACCAACTGAAAAAACTGTTTTGGACAGTATGGTAGGTACAGTTCATAATTTATCGACAGTTTATAATCTCGCGAGATAACTAAAGATGTTCACGATCTTAAGGTGATAAGACAAAACTATGGGGCAATTGCGTAACTCACTAACAATCGGAATCGGTTTCATTTTGATAGTTCAACAACATTGACAAGAGATAGATATAATATTGTTATGTACTATCTTCCTAACTACTTCAAAAGACAGATAGCTGTGTCGCTATCATATTTTTTTTCTATTTCAGCCAAAAATTTGGCTAAACAACTTGCTTCTTTTGAGCAATGCAATGACATTTTAAATAATTCTGCCAATAATTTGGCAGCAACTAATGACATTGATTATCATTTAAATTAGAAATTAGGACAATAGAGGAAACCTCTTGCTTAATAAATGAAGAAAATTTAAATACTGATTTAAATCATGTAAATGTTACAAAAAGTCCTTCTTTAATAGCACACCCATCAATTTATAGTACCTTAAATAAATGTGATAATAATACTCTAAAAATAGTTCATCAAAATATACAGGGAGTGATAGGTAAGGAATTAGAATTGGAGCTGTTCATGAACTGTAGTTATATTGATATCCTTTGTGTAACTGAACATTGGTTAAAAGACCACCAGTTCATGTTCAGCTTTAACAACCACCAGGTTGCCAGCTCATTCAGCAGGGTTAATATGATACGTGGTGGATCTCTAATAATTGTTCGTAACAATATGAAATTTAAAGAACGTAAGGATATAGTGAGCCTCTCTGTTGAGCGAGTTATTGAAATAGCTTGCATTGAGCTTGAGCAGTTCATTGTAATGAGCGTGTACAGGCCCCCATGTGCTTCATATGATGTTTTTGAGAAATATATGGAAGAAGTATTATTAAAGACTTGTAACAGTAATAAAACAGTTGTTGTCTGTGGAGATTTCAATATTAATATACTGGAAACATCACCTTCTGTAAATAAGTTTATAACCTTATTAAAGTCATATAATTTGTACAATACATTCTTTGAGCCGACTAGAATAACTGCCACTAGTGCTACCTGTATTGACAATATTTTTTCAAACTCAAGACCTTCTACCCATTTAATTATAAATGAGTTGGACTCTGATCACTGTGGCCAGTTAGTCACTTTCCCTCAGAAAATAGTCAGAGCTCAAAGAAAACTTGTTAGTTTTGTTCCGGTAAACAAAAGTAGCTTAGAACAATTTAAAAAGAATTTAATAGAAAAACTACCAGATTTGCCTTATCACACCAACCCGGATCAAGCTTATACTATACTATTTAACCTCATCAATTGTGAGTTTAGGAAGGTATTCACATCAAAAACATTACCTGTTTGTGACCGCGTTATATTTAGTGATTGGGCAACACCAGGTATTTATAAAAGTAGGCAGAAATTATATGAATTGTACCATGAAAAAACCTATAACTATGATGAAACATTTAAAGAATTTGTTAAAAATTACTCTAAAACTTTTAAAAAAGCCTGTTCGTCAGCAAAAGCCATACACATTAAAAATAAAATAAAATGTTCTGGAAATAAAATTAAAACAACTTGGAATATTATTAATTCAGAAACGGGAAGAACGACAGTTCGGAATCGTGACTTCCATCTAAAAATCAATGATGTAGATATTAAGGCAGACGTGGAGGTGGCTACTGAGTTTGAAAATTTCTTCACTAATATTCCCATTTTAACAACCAAAGCTCTGTCATCGTCGTCCTCCACTTCTGCTTACTCAATACTAAAAGAATGTGTACCAGAATGTGATAAACACTTTAAATTCGCAATTGTTACTGCTAAAGACGTTATAGATTCTTTTAAAGATCTCGAGGTAAAAAAAACTGCTGACCTTTGGGGGTTATCAGTACATACCATGTCTTCAATAATTGATATTATTGCACCCTTTTTATCAATTGTTTTTAATTCTTGTATTGCGTCTGGTGTATTTCCTGATCTGATGAAACTTAGCAAAGTGATTCCACTGTTCAAATCTGGCAGCCCGACTGATCCCACTAATTTTCGGCCTATTTCGATATTACCTACATTGAGCAAAATCTTTGAAAAAATAATTTTAAAACAAATGTTAGGACATTTCAATACACATAATTTACTTCATCTGAAACAGTTTGGTTTTACAAAGGGTCGTTCAACTACAGACGCGGGCGTGGAATTACTGAAGAGCATATTCGAGGCCTGGGAGGAGTCGCAGGATGCTCTTGGCATTTTCTGTGACTTGTCCAAGGCCTTCGATTGCGTAAATCATGATACACTCATCAGGAAGCTGTACCACTATGGTATAAGGGACAGGGCTCTCGACCTTCTGACTTCTTATCTGAACAACAGAATTCAAAGGGTAGATGTTAATGGCAAGAGATCTGCAGGATCTGCGGTCACTATGGGCGTTCCACAGGGTTCAATTCTGGGTCCTTTCTTGTTTCTTATTTATATAAATGACTTACCTTATCACATAAGGGACAATCACAAGATTGTATTATTCGCAGATGACACTTCCCTCATTTTTAAAATCAAACGTCAGTTAGTCAACTTTGAACAAGTTAACGATGCACTCTCTAGGGTTGTCCATTGGTTTAATGTAAATAATCTTCTCCTGAATGAAAAAAAGACTAAACTAATCAAATTTTCAACGCCAAATGTCAGGCAGCTAACTACCAATGTTCAACTTAATGGAATAGAGTTGGACCCTGTTGAGTCGACGGTTTTTCTTGGAATAACCATTGACGGTAAATTGCAATGGGGCCCACACATAGAAAAATTGTCAGGAAGGCTTAGTTCGGCCGCCTATGCTGTTAAAAAAATTCGACAGATAACTGATGTGGATACAGCCAGAATTGTTTATTTTAGTTATTTTCATAGCCTTATGTCTTATGGGATTCTTCTCTGGGGAACCTGTGCGGGCATTAATACTATCTTTGTTTTACAGAAAAGGGCTGTTCGAGCCATTTACAATCTAGGTCCAAGGGATTCCCTTCGAGAGAAGTTCAAGGAAATAAATATTCTGACTGTAGCCTCTCAATATATATTTGAAAATCTATTGTATGTACACAAAAATATATCCAATTTTAAGAAGATGTCCGATATTCATAGTTTAAATACTAGGAATAAACACAATCTTGCTGTACATCGCACTCGTCTCCACAGAGTAGGCAACTCGTTCATGGGTCAATGTATATGCTTTTACAACAAACTTCCCATTGACATTCGAAACTTGCCCATTAAACGATTTAAAAGCTGCATTAAAACCAAACTTTGTAAAAAGGGCTACTATAAAATTTCTGATTATTTAGAAGACAAAAAAGCTTGGGTTTGAGCTATTCAATCAACTTTGTAATATATACAGGGTGGCCGGAACATTGACGTCCAAAAATAAAATTTCGGTCCCTCGTATCGTGGGGTATTCGAATCACCCCCATGTATGTTCCGCGACTTTTCATAGTTTTCGAGTTATGAATTTTTTTCTGAATGTTTGAAAATTTTCGACCTGACCAACCTAAAAAAATTCTAAAAAAAAAAGTAGAGGGTTTTATCGAGTTTCTTTTTTTGCAACTGAATTTTCATAAGTAGTACTTTTATGCATAAAATAATCAGCTTCGTAACTGTGATGAAAGTTATGAAAATGTTGATCTAAAGTGAAAAATTTACGTTCGGTAAATTATGACTCAAATTTTCAACTTTAAATTAAAAATCTTAACAGGTGACTTCATAATTCCTAAGTAGGCTTCAAGAATGCGCCAGACTCTCAGCTTTCATAATCATAAAAAAAATGAAGTACTTAATAGGGCTACTTTGTTTAAAATCGGCCTTCAAAGACAGCGAGGTGGAAAAATTCTTAAAATTACCCATCTGAGTAATTATTTTTTTTTGGCTATTTTCTCGTTCCTAAGGTTAATTAATGATAAGAATACTGAAAACTAACCAACAAATAGTTTCAGAGTTGGGTAAGAAAAGTTTTACGTAAAAAGTGGTTTTGAATAAAACACAGATGATAGATAATGTGAAAAAAGTACTTAATTTATTTTTAACATTTACAAAAGGTTTTCAAAGTGGCCACCACCAGCAGCAATACACATTCTACACCTACGTAAGAAATTGTCTGGCAATCGTCTAAAAGCGTCTCTGTTCTCTCTCACAACACGTTCAGCTTCTGCAATCAACTGCCTCAGCTCTTGTTCACTTGAACAGTCTCGGGCGTATGCTATTTCCTTGTAATAGCCCCAAATAAAGAAATCGATGGGGTTGAGATCAGGTGAGCGTGGAGGCCACCTAATTGGTCCGCTGCGTCCGATCCATCTGTTGGGGTATGTTTCATCTAAGTAATTTCGGACCTGGGTTGCATAGTGACACGGGGCGCCGTCATTTTGCAACACCATGGTTCGTCTGAGTTCGAGATTCACATCTGCCAGCAACAATGGAAGTTCATTTTCCAAAAAGTTTTTGTATGTTTCTCCATCAAGTCTGGACGGCAGTTCAAACGGACCAATTAGTTCGCTATTGAG
Organism: Cosmia trapezina; assembly: GCA_905163495.3. Classification (NCBI taxonomy): domain Eukaryota; kingdom Metazoa; phylum Arthropoda; class Insecta; order Lepidoptera; family Noctuidae; genus Cosmia; species Cosmia trapezina. The sequence goes on along the minus strand of LR991041.1, from coordinate 3,468,364 downwards.
GATACCAGACCACAAGTTAACGCTGAAGCGATGTTGAAATGTCGAAGCTCTCACTTCGAGTGGATTTTCATTCGCCCACGTGTGGTAATTATGAATATTGAATATAATGTGGTTAGTTTTCAGTATTCTTATCATTAATTAACCTTAGGAACGAGAAAATAGCCAAAAAAAAATAATTACTCAGATGGGTAATTTTAAGAATTTTTCCACCTCGCTGTCTTTGAAGGCCGATTTTAAACAAAGTAGCCCTATTAAGTACTTCATTTTTTTTATGATTATGAAAGCTGAGAGTCTGGCGCATTCTTGAAGCCTACTTAGGAATTATGAAGTCACCTGTTAAGATTTTTAATTTAAAGTTGAAAATTTGAGTCATAATTTACCGAACGTAAATTTTTCACTTTAGATCAACATTTTCATAACTTTCATCACAGTTACGAAGCTGATTATTTTATGCATAAAAGTACTACTTATGAAAATTCAGTTGCAAAAAAAGAAACTCGATAAAACCCTCTACTTTTTTTTTTAGAATTTTTTTAGGTTGGTCAGGTCGAAAATTTTCAAACATTCAGAAAAAAATTCATAACTCGAAAACTATGAAAAATCGCGGAACATACATGGGGGTGATTCGAATACCCCACGATACGAGGGACCGAAATTTTATTTTTGGACGTCAATGTTCCGGCCACCCTGTATAATACCAAAACTCATTATAATAAATAAAATGACAAACCTTTGTTAAAAAATCAATGTAAATTGTTAAAAAATTAAAATTATTGTAAATGTGAGCACTATGTGGATCTTTTTTTTTTTTTTTTTTTAGTATTATTGATGGTCTGATATTTTTGAGTACTTTACGCGACCTACCCAAACGTCCTTTCTTTGGTATTGTTCGTCGAGTTATTAAGCTCCTGAAATCCTGAGTTGAGCTGCACGATTGTTGACAAATGCTTGCACTGACTGGACAGGTCCACTCAAATTTTTATGGTTCTTTCCTCAAAAGACCATTTCAGACTGGATCTACATGGTCCTCACATGATCTGACCAAGATTATGTCTGGACTTTAATAAAAGAGACTTTGACCCCTGAGTTTGTTTCGCCATTTCTTCTCAGGGTAGTCAGATAGGAAATGTCGACTTCATCTAGCTTATTTAAAAAAAAATAAAAATATGACGTGTAAAAGTGATTTCGATATCCTATTTACAGAATAAACAATTTCATTTCATTTCATTTCATTTCATTTCATTTCATTTCATTTCATTTCATTTCATTTCATTTCATTTCATTTCATTTCATTTCATTCATTGCGTTATTTATGTTGTTGACCAGACACATTTTTCGAACATTTATGAATGTGTGGATTAGCAATTTGCTTCAAAATTATTCAAATTCCGGTTGATAGTGTGTCACGCAATTAGCGTAATGTTAAAAAAAATAAAACAGTTTAGCAGCATGAGTTCGCATGAAGAACTGAGAGATATTAGTACACACGGCTACACATCAAGCTATACATTTCCAATTTACACCGACCTCTCATTGTAAGGAAATCCTATACAATGCGAGATCAGCTTATACTTTAAATGTATAGCTTGATCTGTAGCCGTGCGTTCGAGAAAATAATTGATGCCAACTTTGTGTAATTCTGATCGCTATTGTTTTGTTTTGATAACCTTGATTATGCGCTATTTAGTGACTTAAATTATATGTTTAAGTCATGGCTCCCCATTAATACTAAGTTTAGACTTCTTTTGTACCTACTTATTGGTCTTTAAGTGGCATTTTCTCCTGTCTCCAAAATTTCGTCTGACATATAATTTCCCGAAATACTGATTAGTTTATGTAATTATATTACATCTTTTTTAACAAGTCTCACATATAGGTTAAACTTTGGACTTTTTCAAACATTTTCTTTTCCTCTCACATAGATCTTTCTAGGATAAACAACATCATGATACATAGTAAACCTACTCCCCTCTTCCACGCACCATTACTCGTTACAAAAGGGTGGCATCGGAACTAACTTGATTGATATTTGATGTCGATATATGGAAGGTAATGTAGCGTGTCTGTCGCAGTATGGGACCTTATAATTGAGGGGGAGACGCCATTAAGCCGTGAAGTTTTAATATTTATCATTTTTCTCTCACGGTTCTGGTTGAAGATCTGGGAGATTTGGTTCTCGGGCGTTTCTGTTAAAGGTTTACTCTTCTTTGCTTCTTGCTAAGTTGTAACATTTTTGAATGTACCTAGTTGTACTGCGTTCGTATTTATTGCCTTATCCAAAAAAAGATGTTACTGCCTAAAGATTTTCCTTGATGACTTTGTACCAACACACTTTTTAACTTTGTACTTTGTGAACCTCGAGAAAGGGTCTCATAAAGATAGAGCAACAATTTCTGAAATACATCCAGACATGGCTCCAATTTCTAGGTGCCCTTGTAAAAGGACGGTTTACGATATTAATAGCGCGTAAAATGTGCATTTCTTCATTTTCTTATACATAAATTCAAATAACAATTCAAAAAGCAGATAAGAGTCCCATTTCACGAAAGTATAGACCTGATTTATAGGAAACACTATAAAACTAAAATGTTTGATAGAAAATCGTACAAAAAGCAAAGTTAATGGCTTATTCCTTTGTAAATTTTTATCAGTAATAAACTAAAATATGATTTGTAACTTGTACGGAATTGTAAGGAGCCATAAACCGTACGATTGCATCAATTTCACGCCAATCCGTTGTAACTAACACGGTGATTGACTGTTTTTACCGTCGCATTCAATTTTTAATGGAAACCCTGATAACTTATTGCTTTCGACTATAAAATATAATCATATATGTTTCTACCTAATTCTAGGTAATCTTATATTGTGGAAAATTTTCAAAGGATTCTTTATGTTTTTTGATTCTGGGCGGGAAACTTTGCAGTGGAAAATGGACTGTATAACTATTGGCATTTGACTCAAATAAATATAGCTATCGTTCCTACATACTAGATTATTTGTAACTGCAATAAAACCAAAAAATCTTCCTATTATTTGACGTCGTTTGATTGATTTGACAGTTTCAGCTGAGTTTGCCACGATTTACAAATAATGGCTTGGCAAAAGCAATGCACTTAAATTGGCATAAAGACCTTGTATTTCTCCCAGGACAATAGCAAAGTTAAAATTATTATAATCAATTACCCTTTATTGTATGACTCATTCACTATAATAAACCACATTGGAGACAATTCAAAATATAAACCAATTCCTAACCTAAATAAGCGTAATGTACAACCTTATCTCCATTTTTGGCAGAATAACAGATATACAGACTCTATGCATTAGTTACAATATCTCAAAAGCGTACTGGCTGGGTAGAACGTGAATACATTTCGCAAGCCATTAACCACGTGACAAATTGTCTTACAAAATGGCTGCCGACGTTTTTTGGGCGGGAAATCTGTTGTTGGTGCGCAGAAAAATTCGACAACGGATTTTTCTTTCAATAGCTCGTGATATATGATTGGAGGGGTCGCATTGAATAGTTTTTTATTGGCTAGTTCCTTTAATCCTTTATTGCTGTTCGTCGACCATGAAATTATGTTATGATTTGTGTTTTCTATTTTGTTTTGTTGTTGCTTTCACGTTTTCAGTTTTAATATGATATGCATTTGCTTAGAAGAAGGATCAATCAATTTGCATTTGTTTTATTTTTGAACAAAAATGAATCCATCGACGAGTCTTTATTCCGATGAAAAGCAATTTATTTTCATTATACAAATCAAACTCACAAAGTAATATTATGGCACCTATCCATAACATAACAGTCATTAAAAAAACCCATAATAACCCATAATTTCTTTGTTAACAGGTAAAAGTTTGGTTCCAAAACAGAAGAACGAAACACAAACGAATGCAGCAAGAAGAAGAAGCAAAGACTGGAGGCAAATCAGGTTCCTCAAACATGAAGCCAGATGATGGCAGCCAACTTAACAACTCCTACGAAGATGATGATGAAGAACTCATCGATATGGACATGGACGAACTCAGTGAAAGTGAGAATGAAACGTAAGACAGTGGACTAAGTGATAAAACGTGTAAATATTAATGTAATCTAGATGTTTAGAGTATAGTTTTATTTATTTATGATTTTAAGAGATTTTAGCACTGGCGAGGATGAGGTGAGGTCTTATATAGCCTTATTTTGACTGACAATGACTTTGGCATTTGAAAATCGAATATAAAGAACGTTACGTTTGAATTTGGATTGCGTGAAATGATTAATGAATACATTTAATCGTGATTAGAATTGGCAATGTTTTACAGATAAGTCCAAGAATTTGTCATCAATTATCTTAATTTCAATAATTAATTTAGGCACTTAGTGTGTCGCAATCAAATTCGCAAGTTTTAATTAAAATTTATTTGATTACTAAACCTCATTTATCAACAGTTAACATGATCAATCTTCAAAAAGTAGGCGTTAGTTGGTGTTTGCAATAATTTATATCAATTCTAAAGCCATTAAACCAGCCATATCATTAAATCAACTTTATAAAACGGTTTCAAAATGGCTTCCCGGGTCTTGTTAGCGTCACGGCTTATTAGATAACAAAATTGGCCGTATTATAATAGTTTTTGGGGTTTAAATTAATTAAAAATGGCTCTTTTTTTGATGTTCATCAGTGATGTGGGTATAATTAGACATTTTAGATTTGAAACGTTGATAGGCAGGGTCTGTGGTTTCTCAACGAGTGCTGTCAACGATGGACAAGGATAGCAATACACAAGTTACTGGTGTTAGAAAGAGATAGGTGTAATATAGAGATGAAGGCGATTATGGGTACGTTCAGGGCCCTATTATTAAGAGATGCGTTCGAAAACTATCGCGTTCTCGAATCGCGTTTCGTAATTGCTCGCGACGTAACCAAATTGTTTTTTGAGTCGTTGACGATTGTTCTCCACGACTATTTGTCTACGCGTTAGGAATTTATCGATAGAGATCTTTTTGTTGTTGATGATTTCTTTGACGCGTTTCTTAACTGTTTAGTTTGACTAACGACGTGTCTTGACTATTGTTTTAATGTGTCACATTCTTTTTATAAGATTGTGGGCCTGTATTTTTATGGCCATTATCAATTTGGAAGACCAGTTTTTATTATAGAGGATGTTTTGGATTCGTTGCCGTGTTTCCGAAAATAAAAATTAATTCACTCTAATAGTCAGCGAGCGGCCATTTTATGGCGGATTATAGCTGAATGCTAAAATCTGTACGGTCAATTAATCGATTAGCAACTAAGAATTCGCTTAATTAAACTCGATTGCTGAAAAAATGCATGGTTTGGTAGAAAAACCATGGTTTGTTTGTTGTTCAAAGACCTGAACTGTTTGTATCTAACGTTGAGTTGCACGAAACTTAAATTCATGCCATCCCAATACATTTTGTATCAAAAAGAAAGTGACAGCATCAATTTAAAGTTTCCTTTAAACTAATGTTGGTTTCGTGCAACTCACCGTATGGGTTTCTATTCGTAGATAATTTTCTCAATTCAAAAATATGCCAGTTCAGTTCTCATTGCATTGTTTACTATGTTCTTTCACTAGGCTGTGGCCTTTAAACCCGAGTTTAAACGAGCGATTATAAGGCTAATTTGTATTTTCCTTTCCGTCTTTTGTTCACGTGATTTACGATTACGAGTTGGTATCGAGTTCTCGCCGAATCGATTTACCGAGTGAATCGATTTTAAAAACAAACTATTTTGTTTTTGTTCGGTACCCGCATGCGGTTATGCCATGTTGTTACAAAATGTAGTTTTGAAAACATGCGAATGAAATATATTTTTAATTGCTTGATTTTGTCGTGAGAAAATAGATTTTTAAGACGTAAAGAGATCTAAAAATTCCTTAGCTGTGATGATACTAACTAGTAAAAGCTTTTAACAACTCTATCAAAGATCCAGGTTGGAAATGTTTTTAATGAAAAGATTAACCGAATTTCTTAGTCGAATAAAAATAAAAATCGAACATCGGAATGCGCTAACTACCACACTATTCCGTTCAAATGCGCGATTTAAAAAAGTAAAAAAAACACAATCAAAGAACCAAAGCGTTTGGCTCCACGCCATTCGTAATTTGAAATCTAGATTCCATTTTCAGCTCAATTAACTCTTAGTCGATTTTAATTATCGATTTTATTCATTAAGTGTTTGCGATTAGCGGGCATGTCGATATTTTACGATGTATTCTTTCGTAAAAGTTCGATTTTAATTACATTCGCATTGATTGCTTTTAACTCGCTGATTATGTGACATTATAAGGTTTATTGGAGTCATTGGATGTTGAGATAAGGCTATTCGATTTTTGAATTGACTTTGACATCATTTTTGAGTGATGCTCATTGTTTTTGACGTAAATTAATATTGTAAAATGGACCGATTTCAACAAAAAATATCTTGATGTTTAATCTATAACTAAGTCAAAATAAATACTTGTCAGATTGATGTACTTATTATAAGTTAAAATTTTAAATGTTTATTATTTATGTTATTTTAGTAAACTTTTGACTGCTTTGTTGAAATTGGTCCTTGGTACCTACTTATAGCTCAAAATTGAGTAGCAATACACATGAAAGTGAAAACATATTACATACTATAAAGTTAACAATTCGCTCAAATATAGTAGAATTATTAAGCCAGTTCCTTTAGAGTAATAATATGTTATGTGAATAAAAATATCTAACAACTTTGTGCAGTATTATAATAATTCTACATCATGACGCATCTTTGTCCATATGACGTCAGCTCACGTCAGGAATCCTGACGTCTGTAATTTGACGTCAAAATGTCAAACGCAGCGTTTTGAGCTGAGATGTTAAAAATAAAATATGTCATTGTGTAAATTCTATTATTCCAAAAAATAATTTAAATATCTTGTCGTCAATATAAATAACACTAATACTATTGTTTTAATTTTTTTGATGTTTTTAAATGCTTAATAAAAAGAAGATCAACGGTAACCAATTGTTGGTATTCGCTCGAAGTTTAAACAACATTTTTGCTGTCAATATTTAAAATTGAAATGACTTTTTTTATGACAAAAACCATTTATTTATTTCTTGATTTGTGGCTGTCAGTATAATTGGATTTTAAATAATATGATAGAAACTGGAGACTACTGAACGCGGCCAGACATGTTTTTTCTAAGAAAAATATACTTACTTAATGTTTATGGCCATTTGTGAAGACATGAAGATTGTATAAATTGTATTCGTGTAATAGCTATGTTTTTTTTGACAATTCATGTACTACTTTTTTAACAAATACTCAGGCTCCAAATAAGAGTATGTGGGACTTGAAAATGTTCACGAACTTTGACAAACGTGATGTAACTGAAATTTGTTTGACGACTTTGACAGCTAAACGTCACCTGAAAAGTCAAATTAGCTAAAAGATCAATCGTATTTTTATTTTGATCTCATCGAAAGTTAAAAATATCGATACTGAACAAGGACTTCCTTCTATTAAGACTGCGCTAGTCGACGGCTAGAACTCATCGGTGGGATATTAAGAATACCTATTTGCGACGTCATTATATCATGAATTTGATATCACTGTTTTAAGAAAATTGCTTGTTGGATAATAACATCTATCACATCTATAATGCTTGCTATTAAGGTAGATCTATACAAATCGTTTTTATCAATCCTTCTAACAGAAGTGGTATAAAAACTCAGTCACAAATTAACTTATAGGCGTACTACGTCAAACAGTGGAGTAAGCCACAACTTTGTATGAAAAAAAACTGACTAGCGCAGCCTTAAGAGCCACTGAGGTAATTGCGCAACACACAAACTGGCAATTGATCGCAATGCCTTTCATTATGACAGTTCAGCCTCGTTCATTACGTTATTTACGTTGTTGAGCAGACAAATTTTTCAAACGAAACAAAGCAATGGTTGTCAAAAAATGAAAATTGCGGTCGATTGCCATTTTATGTGTGTTACGCAATTACCCCGCAGGTTTGTGCGTTAATGAAATGGCTGTTGTAATTAAACGCTCGTATGTTCACTGGCTCAATCGCAACAATAGCTCTGTGAAACGTAATGTCAAGTAAAAAAGTGAATTCAGATTATTATACTTACCCTTATTGAATTTTGGTATGAAACGGGTATATATCAAATCTCAAATCTAAACTATACTGTTTCATGAAAGGCTGATCAATAGAACACAACTGCTGTGATTGGTGAAAACAAATAACAACAGCCCATGAAATCACTTGTCATGAGATTTCACAAAAGTTATACAGATAACGCATCGCACGAAATCTAAAGCATTATTATTTGAGAGACCCCCACACAAAGATAATTATTATACACAAGATATGTTACGTTCATAGTAACCGACACTTAAAATGTGGTCGTGACACGTGACACACAGCGTTTTGCTCGTCGCCCTGCTTGACGCGCGGACAAAAGACAAAATGTCCCAATTAGGACGTTTTCGAGTCCTCACGACGCGACGCATGCGCTATAAACATATCTGCCTCTTTTTTATACCTATGTAATATCATTGCCCCACACAACTTGTCAGTGGTAATTGAAGCGTGCAAATGTGGTTTCCAACCTACATTGACTCCCAAAGTCCCCATAGGTTTCAGAAACAATTTAACACTTATAGCAAACTCGTGCGTGCCCCCGGCACCGCCTGCTTTTAACAACACCGTTAAACTTCGTTTTCAACCATAAAGACCAGTGAATGAGATCGCTTCAAGCATTCCCGTTCATTCGTGCTCAATCGTTCACATGTTGACAGATGGTGAGACGAGAAAATTGACCGATTTATTTAATTATAAGAAAAATTAAAAGGATACAAAAAATTGTAAATAAAACTATTTATTTCTTACTTTGTACTTAATAAGGAACTTATGTGTAAGGTTTGGCGCATATGGAGTACTCACAAGCAGCTAAATGAACAAAAGAATTTTTCGTGGTCATCAATTTTTAAAGGCTTTGTTCAGGAGAAAAGGTTTTTAAATTTAAACTTATTCTTATCCTTTTCTTTAAATAACACAAAAGGTCAACTTAAATTGTTGCTCCAGGAATAATTTTGTGAAGAAAAAATAAAAAAAATATTTTGCTCTACTTACAAGGCATTTAGTTTCACCTTTCGATTTGTTCTGTTTACTAGGTAATCTATTACTTCTTCTTTCGATTTAAAGAAGAAGTAATTGATTCCCACGAAAGCAGTTCTAAACAAATCTTGTCAAATAGGACACAGTTGAAATTAGTTTGACAACTTTGGCAGCTAAACGTCAAATTAGCGAAATTATCAATCCTAAATTATAGCAATCAATTGGTTTAATGAAAGTTTTGTTTAGAAGTAGAAGTAATTTATTGCCTTGTAAACAATTTAAAATGAAAAGTCCACTTGCGCCCAACCTTTAGTATTGTAAATGTCCCTTTAATAAAAAAAACGTTCCTTCTCCTGGTTAATGCCACTGAAACAGTTTGTAAATAATTAACTAACATTAAAAATCTTATAGGCTAGTTGTACATTCTCTTTATTTAAATGAAATATAGTAAAACTGTACATATATGTGTGTTTAGATGTAAAAGAATACAGTTTAAGTGTATTTGTGTGTATATCGAGTAACTTCTCTTCGCGACTGGGGGTTTACTCTCTAAGTCCGTCAACGAAGATACGGGCCCGTCCAAAAGTAGTTGATTCGTCAAAACAAATGTCAAATTCAATTTTTCGGACGTGCAAAAACACATGGGGAATAGGAACAACTGTCAAATCGTGTTTTCACTAATACTTAGGTTGGGCCCCGAACTAATCTTTTAATATGTCCGTAAGTGATACAGAGTAGAAAACGCCCGTAACTTCGGCCGAAACTACGGACTTCGTGCTTAGGGAGTAGACTTCCTGTGCCCCAGTAATGTTTCGTTTTAACTCAATACGAAAATGTAGTAATTTAAAATCAACGAGTGATATATAAAATATATGTTTTTACTCATTTAGTTGGTGGTTTTATTTGTTTTTTTATTCCTTTTTTATCCGTCTCTCCACAATTCCATTGCCTACTATGGATGCATATCCGGTACGGCTTTATAATCCTTCCATATCCTAAGGACATGTCTTCCCTACCATTACCGCGCCCCCCGGTCTACTCCTTGCTATGCAATGGTCTCTGTTGCACCATGTAACATAAGGCAACAGGGGCTAGTGTGGATCTTTGGGTTCATTCGAGTAACCGAGTCTGGTCACACCACGCTGGTGTCAGAGCATTTCTTTCATTTATTCATATTTAGGAGTTCGTGATGTGTCAGCGACTCCGCCTGAATATAATTTTGTTCGACAGAGACAACATTTTGAATTTGTCAAATTTGCATGGATAAATATTACATTTGAAGAATGCTGAGGTGTTGTATCGCAGTTTAAACCTACCATAATCTCATACAGTAAAGTTCAAGGGAAATCGCCAAAACTCTGAAATTATAAGGCATGAACTTTTGAACCTCATCAAGTCATCAGATCCATCAATTGTTTTTGTTTAAAGTTTTTACGTCGATTGTAATTGCAACCAAACGTGCAGTTGATCAAATTAATACAGGGCGCAGACTTGTCTAACCAGCTGTCTATATTAGGTAGATTGGTGGTAAGCATTAAAGTACCTTACCGAGATGCGTTGTAGACCGCAAACTGTAAGCGATACCACTTGTTTCTATGAATCTCTATGGAATTGATTCCGAGCGCGGCAACACTGCGGGCTGCAGCCACGGCTCGCAGAGACCGCAGACTGCAGCGCCAGTGGTGTAGGGATGTGACATTATACACAAAAAATAATCGATTTTTGTAATAAAAATAATCGATTTTGTTAAAAAAATCGATTTTTTCCTTATTGATTTACGTGAAATCGCCCGAATAGCCCTCGAAAGTCAAATTTTTCTTACGTTTTTTGCAATTTCCAAGACAGTATTAGGTTCTATGATGATCAAAATACGATTCGTGACCATAAAAAGTATCCATTTACAATATTATAATCAATAAATTCATCAATACAACTCTATAAGACCCAAGTAATCATATCGAATTCCTCAAATGTCAATATTTCATGAAATAGTCATTCTATTTCATGAAATATTGACATTTGAGAAATAAACTAACTAATCAAGGTAAAGTTCATACATTGTTCCTAACAAATTACTAGGGCGTAAAGTGGCAAAAAGATTTTTTTCTTGTCTCTTTTCGCTGGAAAAAATGTACATAAGTAAATAAATTAATTAAAAGCCTGTGGGCAATGAATTTGCGAATAAAAGTTTTGGTAAACGCTTAGAAAGTACGGGTTCGCGGCACTCTGCGGCCTCGCGCTCCTGACTAAAACGCTGGATATTGCGGCCGTTGCAGGTGAAAAAAATCGACAGTGAAAAATAAATCGATTTTTTATTAATCGATTTTTTGTATTATGTAAATCGATTATAATAATCGATTTTTATCGAAAAAAAATCGATTTTTTCCATAATCGATTATTTTTTCACATCCCTACAGTGGTGTCGCGAACCGCAGAAAGTTCACAAAACCGGTAGAGTTGTCCGACATTCTGTCTCGCACGAAGGTACTGGAGTGACTGAAGCAGCCGCGGAATGGAATGGAAGCAACCGCGACCGGAGGCAGCACTGCGGTCAACCGCAGCCGATAGCCGCAGTGTCGCCTGCGACTACAATTTGCAACCCATCTCGGACTTGTATCTTTATGTTTATGTGAAATTTTCACCCAAACAAGAATAAAGTTTAAAAAACTGTAACCCGACTACGGAAAAATAAAATTGATCTAAAAAGTTCAAAATATTTATTTACTTAAACAATAATGACATAGGTATATACATATTTGTAATGTGCTCGTCAAGACCTTTCTTTTGATACCAAACATGTCATGATTATCTCAATTTAATTTTTTTCGAGGTCAAAAATTTACGTGTTAAGTCCAAGTTTTGTAAAATTCTTTAAGTAGGAATATCCTGAAATGGGTTAACTTTAGGACAGTAGGTCTAAGAGTGATATCGACTGGAATTGATCCCTACTATCACCCCTTAACGGGTCCGCCACTAATTTCAGGTCGCCCTGTAGGTATACATACATACACAAGTAGACTGCTAAAATCATAACCCTTCCTTTTGGCTTTGCCGTTGTCGGGTAAAAAACAAGATGGCATCGATAGTTCCGATTTTGGCCACGCGCCAATAGGTAGATCCTTGTACTGTTGTTTATTAGTTACAGTCTGGCCGTTGAGAGAATGTGTTTATGACACCTGTCAGTTGGACAATAATTTCTAGTAACTCTAGGGATCAAATTCGCAAAACACATATTCTTTAGTATGAAACTGATAGGTGTTACGAACGCGTTCTATCAAAGCTGGACTGTGAAATAATTTTTTCTCGTGTTAAGGCTTGTCCGTCGCAAAAAGCGCGGTCACTGTCGGACTGCATAGAAAAGACAGAAGCGCGATGACACAACGCTTGCAAAATATGAAGTAATTATCGATTTACAAAAAAATCTGTTGATTAAACTAAAAAAGTAATGACAAGAAATCATTCCTTATTATTAGCTTATAAAGAACTGTATAAAATGAACACTTTTAATGAAAACTGTAGGAGTAAATGGTAACAACTCGAAAAAATAGACCGAAATAGACCTGGATTTAGGTTTTTTTTTCCTTAATTCTACAAACTAAAATAGATTTCAGAACACATGAAATCACTTCTTATGTATTGTAGATTACTGTGTATTTTTTCCTATCAGAAAGATGCTATAGTTACTGTAAAAGATGGTTACAAAGTTACTTAGTTTCGCCGTATTTTAGGAAGGAGCAGCCTTAAAGTTTTTCAATACATTTTGGCAACGTTGACTTGACAATATTCTGTTTTGATGTGAAATTTGTTAGCAATGATAGCGCATTGCTTTCATAGTATTAGGCTGTTTAAAGACAGTCATGGTTAAAGTCTGCCAGACTAAAGCAAGACGCTGTCTATAGCATACATGGACATTAGTTTCACATATTATAATAATAATAGCTTGTGTTATGGTAACGAGATGGCTGATAAACTACTTATATACTTTTTTTTTTTTTTGTAAATACATACATATTATAGATAGAAAAACACCCAGACTCGGAGCAAATACTTGTAGGTCGTACAAATATTTGTTCCGTGCGGGAATCGAACCCGCGACATGCTGCGCAGCAGTCAATAACTCAACCACTGCGTCAACCGTGTCGTCAAAAGCAGTAGTAAGTAGCATAAACACATATATGTAACCATCTAGTTAAGACTGCAAGCTGACCCCGACATACCAACTTAGGAAAAGTCTAAGAATGATGATGATTGAGTTAAATACTAAAATACTTCACGTGTTTAAGTAAATGGCAGTAAACGGCTATAGATCAGCGGGTAAAGTGCGCATGCGAACTAACTACTAAAGGTCACGGGTTTAAAACTTAGAATTATAATGCCATAATCACGTCTTATTTAATTTATAATCAGGGGTGCTGAGTTAAGAGTTTTAGCAGAGAAGTCAAGATGTTGGAATATTTTCTTAAATTAGATCTTTATATGTTATTTAAAATTTAATACAAAATAGTGAGACGCCATTATTTTGATATTCAGAAAGAAGATTGCCCAATCTTGGGCCCAGCGTGTTACAGAAAAAAAAAATGTGGAATAAATACTTTATTTTATGTTAAACCAGAACCATAAAAAATAATTTTAATTTATAGTTGCTAAATATAGAAAAACATTTTTTGAAATGTTTGCGTTTTTGTTGAGATTTTGCATTCCGATGTGAAATGGCTGAAAAGGCAATGAGTCAAGTCTATAAACAAATAACACTGTCAAAATTAAAATGACATTAAATGAAAAAAACCGGTCAAGCCTCAAACCTCATGATTTCATGAAATCGCTAGATTTGAGATAAATGCTAACTTATGGAGTTGTATTGCTGATTTTAATGATTATAATTCTGTAAAGCCATATTAGCTACGGCCGCCAATCATATTTTAATCAACATACAAGCTCACACTGACCTACAAATTGCAAAAAACCTAAGAAATTTTGAATTTCGCGGGCTACCCTGGCGTATCAACCTTAAATCAGACATTAATGTCAATCATCGTCAACTCAGCAACTCCACAAACAAAGTAAACGAGGGGAAATCCTTCTCATTTAAATATCAAAAGTAGAAACTAGCAACATAAAGAAATTGGCAAACGACCACACATATAGACATGACGTCATGCGTCGATATGATGACAACACTAGCGCCGCGCGATGAATGCAGAGTAGGGACGTGACACAACTAATAATCAACCATCGATATGTAGGAAATTTTCGGTAAAACCTTTTTTATTATCTTTTGAACTTTTGTTTGTGGTATGATATTTTATGTAGAGTTATCAGATTGGATTTTATGGCGAAAAAGATCGTGAGGAGTTTGATGATGGTTGGTTTTAAGGAAAAGTGTGAGGTCTTCTTGAAGGAGGTTCATACCTAATGTAAGTTACCTACACGGTAGTCCTTTTATTGGTACTGGTACAGATTGTAATCGAATTTCAAATGTATGTTTAGAGAAAACAAAAGTGGCATTTAGTAGCGTTTGTGATGTATCGTGTGGTTACCGGCAAAAAGTCGTAAAAAGGGACTTACTAAAAATGTTTGATTGGAGTTTATTCCTTATGAATCGATTTTTCATAGAAGGAAAAATAATTGAGGAGTGAAATATAAGCGTTGAGTGAAACGTCACGTTTTTTTTAACCAAACCAGAGGCCTACGCTACGTAGAGAGGAGACTGATTAAACAATACGTAGAGAGGAGACTGATTAAACAATACGTAGAGAGGAGACTGATTAAACAATAATGAATCTTAAATTATTCTAGGGTTAACTTCCCTACATGTACCTACTTGTTAATTTATTCAAAACGGACTTCACTATGTGTTTAAAATGATATGACACCGACACACAACCGCCTGCAGTAGAAAATCAGCGTCAGGTGGAAGGTGGTATACCTTGAGTTGTCATCTGACATTATGATGAGCCTTTTGGCATTCTCAATCTGCCTAGACTTTTCCCAACTATGTTGGGGTCGGTTCCAGTCTAACCGGATGCAGCTGAATACCAGTATTTTACATGGAGCGACTGCCTATCTGACCTCCACAACCCAGTAACTGGGTAATACGATACCCCTTGGTAAGACTGGTTGTCAGACTTTCGGGCTTCTGTTGACCCGTAACGACTGCCAAAGATCCACGGATGACAGCCGGGACCAACGGCTTAACGTGCTTTCCGAGGTACGGAGTATGTAATGTATCTCGGTATGTAAAGATGGTCATCCATCCACTGACCAACCCCGGCAAGCGTAGCTTAACCTGATGGATGGACCCGTGTGGCTGTTATTACTTAGCCACGAGCTCCTTGGAGTTTACGGAGGAGTCTCGGTATGTAAAGATGGTCATCCATCCACTGACCAACCCCGGCAAGCGTAGCTTAACCTGATGGATGGACCCGTGTGGCTGTTATTACTTAGCCACGAGCTCCTTGGAGTTTACGGAGGAGTCTCGGTATGTAAAGTTGGTCACCCATCCACTGACCAACCCCGGCAAGCGTAGCTTAACCTGATGGATCGACCCGTGTGGCTGTTATTACTTAGCCACGAGCTCCTTGGAGTTTACTCCATAAGAATCGATTTTTTATAGAAGGAAAAAAAGTTGAGGAGTGAAATACAAGCGTTAACTGAAACATTGTTACGTCACGTTTTGTGTGATGTTTTTTTAAGCAAACCAGAAGTTTACATTAGTTAGAAAGGTGACTGATTAACCAATAAAGAATCTTAAATTATTCTAGGGCTAACTTTCAAAGGCCTCCTTTGCACAGCAGTGGGACAATTTGTCGCTAATCTAAACTAAGTGACGTAACTGATTCGAAGCACATTTTTAAAGCTAACTAAACCCGCGTTTCCACGAGCGTAATAAAACCGCGGCGGGATTTTATAGCGCACTGGATTTTCAACTCTCGTTGTAGAGCCGAGCGTTGAGAATCCAACCTAACAAAAACAGAGTGCATCCCAGCGCGACGAAAAACACACTGTTGGATTTTCAACTCCCGGCGCTAAGCAGAGAATTGAAAATCCAGTGCGCGATAAAATCCCGCCGCGATTTTATTACGCTCGTGGAAATGTGTGAACGCCGACTAAGTGACGTAACTGATTTGAAGCACATTTTACAAGCAATTTGGCAAGCTATTTTTCCTTTTTAGGGTTCCGTACCTCAAAAGGAAAAAACGGAACCCTTATAGGATCACTTCGTTGTCCGTCTGTCTGTCTGTCAGTCTGTCAAGACCCTTTTTCTCAGGAACGCGTGGAGGTATCAAGTTGAAATTAATATCAAATACGTCAGTCTATGGTCCCTTGGAGCTCTAAAAAAATCAAGCTTCTAAGTCAACGCAATAATAAAATACGGCCATTTATGCGCCATATTTTGATACTCGCAAGTAAATCAAAACCTATAGGGTACTTCCCGTTGTCTTTGAATAATGAAATTTGGCAAGAAGAAGAAGGTTTTATAGCACAAGTGAAGGAAAAAGTCCGAAAATTGTTCATTTGTAATTTTATCACACAAAAAAATATTTTCAAGTCTGACAGCCTGTAAGACACATTTTCTTAGAAACACGTGGAGGTATCAAATTGAAATAAATATCAAATACGTAAATCTATAGGCCCCTGCAGCTCTAAAGAAAATCAAGCTTCTAAGTTAAAGTGATAAAAAAATACGGCCATTTATACGACATATTTTGATACTCGCAAATAAATCAAAACCTGCAGGGTACTTCCCGTTGACCTACAATTATGAAATTTGGCAAGACGCAAGGTATCACAGCACAAGTAAAGGAAAAAGTCCGAAAATTATGAATTTGTAGTTTTATCACTTAAAAAAATGTTTTTTTTTCGATAACACTGTTTTTGTTTTTGGGATAAATTCTTTTCAACTACGGAACCCTTCATTGTGCGTGGTCCGACACGCACTTGCCCGGTTTTTTTTTTTGTAAACTGTAGATACTTAATAATATTGGTCTCGATTTTTACATTAGCATGGGGACCGTAAGGCACAGGGTACGCCGATTAGACAGATCGATTCGACTTGGAAAATGTATTAAATTACTATAGTTAGGTCGGCTATCGGCTTAGTCCAAATGTCAGATACGTCAGTTAGTTAAATTAGCGACGAATTATGGCTAGTAAAAAAAAAACTTTCAAAATTCCCTATTATGTACTCCTATTAATTTATACAAAACGGACACATGCACTTCACTATGTGTTTAAAGCGATATGACACCGTGGGCTGTAGTTGAAAATCAGCGTCAGGTGGTATACCTTGTGGTATCATCTGACATTATGATGAGCTGAGGCCCTTTTGGCATTAAGTGGTTGAGTAATCTTTTCCCATCTTTCCGTAACTCGGTTCTCACCACACACATAAAAGATATAGATTAAAGTAGAATTAACCAAAAAAATAAGGCAATTTATTTTCTTATTCCACTAAAGTGCGGTGACCACTGACGCGAGAAAAGTCAAATAGTTAAAAGGATTACTTGGCAGGTAAGTGGGTTCGAGTCCCGGCTGATGTAAGCCAATTTTCCACGAAGCGATGCGGGTGGCACATTATAAGGATATTAAAAGATTTTACAAACAAACTTAAGATAAGTTTTTTTGAAGATTTTTGTAAAGTTAGCCTGTGTGCACCTTTGTAGCGGCAGATTTTAAATGATAAGATTAACTTTCGTTAAACTGGAGTTAGCTGGACATTTTTTAGAGATTATTCTAAAGTTATCCTGTGTGTGTCACCGCCTTTGTAGCGGCAGATTTTAAATAATTAGATTAACTATCGTTAAACTGGAGATAACTGGACATTTTTTCATTAACTGCGATTTAACAGCACTGTTTGATTAATAGGGCAGGGAGTTACCGGACACGGTTGTTTCGGTATTCAGACTTTTTCAAAAAATTGTAGTCAGTAATCTAAGATTGGTAAGTAAGTATGTATAACAAACCATTCTAGATACCTAAATACGTCGTAGTAACTAGGTGTGAAATACATTAGAATAAACATAATTAAATGTAACGATTGGCAATAACAACGATCCGTTTGTCGTCATTATAACCAAGCGTAACTTATGTTGGTAAGCGATCCGTTGTTCGTCATAGTTACCGGACGTTATTTAATGAACAAGGTGCTAAACAAACACTATGAGCTAAGCTATTAATTAGTAAGTCACTACGACGGCTGGTATATTAAGTTATCTGTCAGTATTGTTACAAATGATGAGATCTCTACGCCAAGTTGTTATAGAGTTATCTTTGTATCTATAGGGTGAGGTACAAGTTACAAGAAATAGTCGCAAGAAGAAACGATCGAATATTACATCCATCTTCCTGCCCTTGTCCCTTGTTGTACGTGGGGATGGCGCAACACGTCTTCTTCCTCCATTCTCCCCTGTCAACCGCCACGCTATCATTGACTCCCGTCTCTTTCATATCATTCCTTACACAATCAATCCATCTATTCTTTGGCCTTCTTCTCCCTCTCCATCCATCAACATGATGTATTTTCATCATCACTCTTTTAGTCACATGCGTTTCGTCCCTCCTCATCTACACTCTCATCAAATTATCACGATCGAATATTACAATGATGATTATTATTCAGAAAGTGATGATATTCATTTATTTATTAAAACTTTATGGACAAGTAAAAAAATACTGTACAAAGGCGGACTTAATGCCTGAGGCATTTTCTAACAGTCAACCTTAGGGTGATGCGGAGACAAAACATGGTAGGTGCAACATAAGGATATAACTCGAAAAAGAATAATTACTAATAAATACATACATCCAAACATACAACAGAATAAACTTTGTCAGGAGAAATAACGATAGGTAGAGGAGAAAAGAATCCAGCAAATCAGCGCTGCGATGATTCTGCGATATGGTTCGTGGACGCTGTTTCATCTCTGGCTATAAGTATTATAATCAATATGTGTGTCTCTCACCACACAATCCTCACCTTTGAAAACTGCATGAAAATCAATTTTGAGAACGCCAAAAAATAGTCAAGAAATAGTCATAAATAGTCACCAAGGTCAAAAAAAATTAGTACCATTATGATTCCGAAGTTATAGCTATAAGTTGGTGAGGATTGTGGGGTGAACGTCTCCACACAATCCTCACCTTTAGTGCAAGCAAACGGCTTGGAGTATCGGCTTGGTTTCAATTCCAAAAAATAGTCTTGAAATAGTCGTAACGCTATGCCAAATTTCAAAGTGATTCCAGAGATATAAAGGTGTCTTGGTGAGGATTACATGGGGAGCCTTTATCCTCACCTGATTACCGCGGAACGCTTACGTTTTTGAATTTGAATTTGGTGTCAATAAATAGTCAAGAAATAGTACTCTCCAGCGATGATAATTTCGATCTGGTTTACTATGTAGAAGTATGTTAAACTTCCATGTAAACTTCTACATACATTTTCGAGTCGAGTACAGTCGAGCAAAAATTATGAAGTAAGTAGGTACGTATTTTTGTGGTCCCCTTAGCATTTTTGTGTAGTGGACACAAAAGCTTAAAACATTGCTGTCTTTCAAGGTACGAAACCGAAACTGTCAAATTTTCCCAATCAAGGTAAATTTGACAGATTGTAGTAGCTTGATGTGCTGTGTGTCTGTACTTTAAAGGTTACTTAAATTATTTTTCAATACACTTCCTCGAAAACTGGTTCATATCGAACTACGATTAGGTTCACAATGCAATGTATGTCGCACGCGTGCGATTTTTCATTTTCCCACCCGTGTGCGGGAATAAAAATTGCCACAGATAACTTATACCTATACCTAGTCCAAACTGGTTCAATGCCTATATTCACAACTCTCTATTCGGAGGTGAATGTTTTTTTTTTAATCTCGGCAAAGAGATATGCGTCTTTAAGGCGTTAATATTTTTTGAATATTTAAATATAATATAATTTCTAAAAATATTATAAAAAACCATGATTATTACAATAAAAAAAACGTCTATGAACAATTTAACATTTATTTGTGTTCTAAACTCGAAAACATTTGAATTTTCTATTTTTCATATTAGGCTGTTTATCGGCTTTATACCTTTGCCTCACCTTTAACCTGGCGAAAGCAAAGCGCGAAAAAAAAAGAAAATTTAAATCATAGTTTCATAATTCATGACAAAAATATTATCCGTTATTTTATATTATTTCTTCAAAAGAAGTGGATTGAAAAACGTCGTTTGATACTCGTGGACATTTGTTATTGCAGTTCTCGGCTCAAAAACAACCTCGCCTACGGCTCGGGTGTTAATTCCGCCTCGATTGCAATAACAAACGTTCTCCACTTGTATCAAAATGTACTATTTCTTCCTTCTGTCAAATTGCTGGTCGCTTATCCCCCGCACCACATACGCTAACGGTGTACCTCGGAGCGTGCTGATGACCTGTGACTTATATTAATATAAACGTCCAACAATGCCGGGCACTATTATTGTACTGGCAATGACTAGCGTGGCACCTCACTATCATTATCATCTACAGGGTCAAATCGAATTAGCTAGCGAAACTTATACGTGATGGGTACCGATATCTAAACTTGATAAAATGAAAAAGAAATTATTTTGATGAGTTTTTTTTGGGGTCGTCAACCGCAGGTTAAAACTATTTATTTTAAAATTATAAAAAAAATCTATTTGAGACCCTCTTATTAGGCCCTTTCGTTTGATATGTCACACGGGACAGTTTGCAAAACTTTTTTAAATTTTCTTGTTTGCCCCGCAAAAGTGACCCCCATTTTCAATATTCATTTATTTACGTTACACGTCCGTATTTGGGTCACAGAAGTTCATATGTGTACCAAATTACAACTTAATCGGTCCATTAGATTCGGAGCAAATTGGCTGTGACAGACGGACAGACAGACACACGAGTGTTCCTTTATGAGGTCCGTTTTTTTCCCTTTGAGGTACGGAACCCTAAAAAAACAGTTTTCTTGTGTAGGTTTTATTTATTTATTTCTTGAAACTTTATGCACAAGTAAAAAAAAATACCGTACATAGAGGCATTGAACCTCCTTCCTCCGTGCCTCGGAAAGCACGTTAAACCGTTGGTCCCGGCTGTTATTCGTGGATCTTTGACAGTCGTTACGGGTCGTCAGAAGCCCGAAAGTCTGACAACCAGTCTTACCATGGGGTATCGTATTACCCACTATCTGGGTTGTGGAGGTCAGATAGGCAGTCGCTCCATGTAAAATACTGGTATTCAGCTGCATCCGGTTAGACTGGAAGCCGACCCCAACATAGTTGGGAAAAGGCTGGGCAGATTGAGAGGCATTGAACCAATTTGGACTAAGTATAGGTATAAGTTATCTGTGGCAATTTTTATTCCCGCACAAGTGCGGGACAATGAAAAATCGCACGCGTGCGACATACATTGCATTGTGAACCTAATCGTAGTGCGATATGAACCAGTTTTCGAGGAAGTATATTGCAAACATATTTTTTAAACTAAAAAATATTTTTAATTTTTATTTTGTCGCGTTTTGATATCAATAGGTAACCTATCACGTCGGCGGAGTTTCACTAGCTAACTTAATTTGACCCTGTATAACGTGTACCCACAGCTGGGCTAACTTTGTTGAGCAAAAAAGATTAGCAATTGTTAAGTAGTACTTTTTTTTTTTCTTGTAACTTTAGTAAAACCTGTTGCCTCGTTGGTGTAGCGGTCTAAAGCGCATGAGGTGCCAAGTTCGATGCCCGGGTCGGGCAAAGTGTTATAGGGTTTTTCTATCTGTAATTTCTCAGTAGCAACCCGGAGTCTGGATTTGTGCCCGGTTGATGGCAATTTAGTAATAGGCTCGCCTCCTTTAACATAACTGGCGAAATGTGGGTGTACTATAGTTAGACCTTGGTCTAACCCTTCAGGAAAAAAACCGGTCAACGAGTCGGACTCGCGCACCGAGGGTTCCGTTCCGATTTCTGAAAAAGTGTGCTATTTAGAGACATCGTTTTATTTTTCCTGTAATCTTTAAATAAACTTCTACCACATAGAATAATTTCAGATTTTTCTCTTTGCAAACTTCGGAGATAAGGGGGGGAACGGTATTTTTTTTTACATTTTTCATCAAAAGTCGAAAACTATGCGGCCTAAAAAAAATAAAAAAAATGTTTGAGAATGTGCAAACAGCGTTCTTTCATATGATACCCCACATGCCCTAGTAGCCCCACTTTTAATTTTTAAGACCCTATTTTAGTCACTGAAGCAAAAAAAAAATTTTGTTTATTTCTTTCTTATTTGCAAAATAGTTGGGTAAACGTCATCTAAAACTGTTAAAAATTTCAAGTTGAAAGCATTAGAGTTCTTGAGATATCCAGCTGTGACAGACAGACAGACAGACAGACTGAGTGACTCCATAAGGGTTCCTTTTTTACCATTTTGGTACGGAACCCTAAAAAGGCGTGATGTTATATTTAAGCATAATCAGCCTCTAATGTTCCCACTGCTGGGACACACCAATATTATGTAAAAAATATTTATGTCCGTTTGCCCCGCACGGCCCCCCAGAATTTGCGTTTTGGGTGTGCACCAATGCAATGTACTCGCCTCTAGGAGTATATGTACCGGTTTCTTTTTCAATGTACCTCTGTACTTTTGAAGAAATATGCAAAAAAAGGGGGTCGTGCCAGCCAAACGTTTTCAGCTCGGCCCCCGTGTAAAGGCTCTTACAGACAGAGGCGATATCGCGTCGCGACGCGATATTTTTCTACGAATATAATATCGAAATATCGCGTCGCGACCGCGATATCGCCTCTGTCTGTAAGAGCCTTAACTTGAAAAATATATAGCGTTTTAAAAAGTTTCTTAAACTCAAGGAATGTACTCTATTAACACGTTATATGTGCCGCAACAGATATTGTGAATTCGTAATAATAAATAATTTATAGATGTGGATAGGGGGTCGTGCTGGAAAAAACAATTATAAGAAAATATCTAAAAAAGACAAAACACCCTTATCCAAAGACTATTAGAAAATAATTGATGTGCGGCAAGTAACATATGTACCGCTTTGGTTTCTCATACAACTTGCTAAATTTGAAAAATAAACCAATTTTAGTTTATTCAGCACGGCCCTCTATAGTTGCCTATATCTTTTTAAATATGACATATTTGTTTACAAAATTCGACTTCCTGAATTACGTATAGGAGTACATTCATTCCAAATGAATTGCGATTCTGCTGTATTAGTACTTTAAACGATAAATTGAATTTAAAATATCATACATTACAACTTATGGGGTGACCATGATACAGTATTTTGACGTCAGTGTGATACGTAGTTTGCATGTTGCGATGTAGATGGCGCCACATAACTTATAGCTTAAAACTTACCTGTTTATTACAAGGGGATCCTCTCGGGCCAGTCATTTTCAGTTTAGCTATCCATCCCATAATACAAAAACTAAATTCAAAATTTAATGTGTGGTATTTAGATGATGGAACACTAGGAGGTGACGTAGACACCGTTCTAAAAGATTTTCAGTTCCTAAAGCAGCAGTTCCAATCTATCGGCCTTGAGCTTAACAACTCCAAATGCGAAATTTACCTTTGTGACAATACCGACAGACAATCACCTGTTTATTTAAACAATCCATTTCCGTGCTTGAAATAGAATTCACTGCACAACCACACGTAGAAAATGCGTGAATACTGAAATTATTGGAGTCAGTGAACTAATAGGGACCGCACACGAGTCTTAACGGTTATAATTCGTTTATAAGATGTCATCGCTAATATTAAACGAAGAAGAAAAAAACAAATTATAAAAAGTAATGTTTATTTCAATGTAGTCACATAATTTAAGAATTAATATAGGTAAGTATAGAATATTATGTACAGTAGGCTGCATCAATTGGGTACCCCAGTTGTATTAAAATTAACTTTGCTACAACTTTGCAATTCAAACAATACATCCTTAAGAATAATACAAAAAGTGTTTCTTATGACCGGACGAGATTCGAACCATCGAATCATTGGTTATATATACAACGATAACCGCGAGCTCTTACCAACTAAGCCAGTTAGGTAGTTAATAACTCAATGAATTATTAATCTACTTGGCGTTATAACTCTGTCTCTGTCTAAGAAATCGTAGTGAATGAATAGTTTGTTATTAGAGGGTAGTTATGCATTATATTTTACTAACCTATAATGAAGTTACCGTCTGACGAGTCTAGTTTTGAATCACCTTTCGCATTTGTCTAGGAACCCTTTTGTCTCAGTTGGCAAAATATGTCTAAGGTAACTGTAAATTATCAAAACAAATTATTGTAAAATATAAATCTTTGTAGTTTTGTTACATAATATCAATATTAAATATTATTAAATGATTGTTAACCCGTCGCACGCCAATTAGCAGACGCAATAGATTTTTTATTGTTATCTGCACACCTGGGTGTCAATCGACGTTTAAAGAGTTACAGTGTTTTTTATTTTTCTTGTTTTAAAATTAAATTTAAAAAAAAAACAAATGGGTACTTAAAATACAAAAGACTTTATGGTAAAAAAAATACATAATGTATGATAAAAAACACAATTCGTGCCTAAGATTTGAACCTCCAATCTTATACACGGCGAGCGGTCTTGAAACCTCTGATCTATTTAGACGTTGAATAACTCTTCGTAAATGTCAACCCTGTCGTAAATGTCAAATATTAGAAGTATTAACGTTTAATTGAATAAGACAATAATAAAAACAGATTTAGTTAAAAATAAATACTAGCATAAACTTATTTATTCACAAAAACAATACATTAATTTATAATAAAATGTTTTTGAAAATACAAAAACCAACTTCGGCCTATCACGGATTTGAACCCACATGTCTTTTGAGGGGTACCCAATTGATGCAGCCCACTCTACCTAATATATGGAATCATGGTCACCCCATCAGATAAAATGTATGATATTTTAGATTCAATTTATGTTTTAAAGTACTAATACAGCAGAATCGCAATTCATTTGGAATGAATGTACTCCTATACGTAATTCAGGAAGTCGAATTTTGTAAACAAATATGTCATATTTAAAAAGATATAGGCAACTATAGAGGGCCGTGCTGAATAAACTAAAATTGGTGTATTTTTCAAATTTAGCAAGTTGTATGAGAAACCAAAGCGGTACATAAATATGTTACTTGCCGCACATCAATTATTTTCTAATTAACCCCCGACGCAAAAAGAGGGGTGTTATGAGTTTGACCGCTAAGTGTGTGTGTGTGTGTGTGTGTGTGTGTGTGTGTGTGTCTGTGTGTCTGTCTGTGGCACCGTAGCGCTTAAACGGGTGGACTGATTTGGATGCGGTTTTTTTTTAATTGAAAGCAGGTTTTCCAGCGATGGTTCTTAGACATGTTTTATCAAAATCGGTTCAGCCGTTTCAAAGTTATCCGCTCTTTTGTTAGCTGCGGTAGGGATCTTAGACGCGTAATGGGTATTTACTTTACTTTCAAACCTTAGTGTGACCTAAAATTTGAAACATCCATGTATGCTATCCTATCTATGCAAGATTATGAAATTCTTGGTCTGATGCTGCAGCCAGGATATCCAGCACTAGTGTGCTGGATACACTCTTGAAAAAATAATAGCAGAAATTTCGTGTTTGGGTTCATTTACATCAGTATTTGATTCTACATACAATGCAATGGTGGCAACAGGATGAGCTGATGCTGCAGCCAGGATGTCCAGCACACTAGAACACTCTTGAAAAAGTGATAGCAGATATGTCGTGTTTGGATTCATTTACATCAGTATTTGATTCTACATACAATACAATGGTGGCAACACGATGAGCTGATGTTGCAGTCAGGATATCCAGCACACTAGTACACTCTTGAAAAAAAAATAGCAGATAGTAGTATTTGTATTCGTTTTTTTATCAGTATTTAATTCTATTTGCAGTACGATGGTGGCATCATTATAAGTTAATGTTATGTGCAGAGAAACTTAACATTCTGCAGTAATAAAAATGCATTTCTATATTGTTAAATTGTTTAAAAAGTTTAAAAATGTTAAAATAAAAATTGAATTAAAAATTTAAAAAACCCCCAACGCAAAAAGAAAAGGGAACATTTAAAAAGTCAAAAATAATACCTATCGTTGAGCCATCAAATTCGATTGAGTAATACCTATATATATTTTAATTACAGAAATTGATGGATGGCACGATAACGTTTGCTCATTGAATTGGCGCTATAATTTCGCGGCGGGGTACCGCATATGTAGATAGTCAATCGAGTGAAGGGTCTGACTTACTTATGCGGTACCCCGCCGTGACATTATAGCGCCATTTCAATGAGCAAACCTTATCGTGCCATCCATCAATTTCTGTAATTAAAATATATATAGGTATTACTCAATCGAATTTGATGGCTCAACGATAGGTATTATTTTTGACTTTTTAAATGTTCCCTTTTCTTTTTGCGTTGGGGGTTTTTAAATTTTTAATTTAATTTTTATAGTTTTTGGATAAGGGTGTTTTGTCTTTTTTAGATATTTTCTTATAATTGTTTTTTCCAGCACGACCCCCTATCCACATCTATAAATTATTTATTATTACGAATTCACAATATCTGTTGCGGCACATTTAACGTGTTAATAGAGTACATTCCTTGAGTTTAAGAAACTTTTTAATACGCTATCTAATTTTCAAGTTACGAGATGAAAACGTTTGGCTGGCACGACCCCCTTTTTTTGCATATTTCTTCAAAAGCACAGCATTGAAAAAGAAACCGGTACATAAACTCCTAGAGGCGAGTACATTGCATTGGTGCACACCCAAAACGCAAATTCTGGGGGGCCGTGCGGGGCAAACGGACATAAATATTTGATTTAAAAGAGTGTCCGTGGAGTTACTTGCCCGTTCTTCTCCATAGGATCTACGCTTTGGAATGGGCAACTAGCTTCATTTTTCTGACTGACCGACCCAAGACCGACCCCTTGACAATTCAAAAGTACCTGTAATTGGTTTATTTGAAAAAAAAAAATTGAGTTTGAGTTTGACACAGGCCTCCTCTCGGTGAGAGGGAGTCGGCTGTAATCCACCACGCAGGGCCAGTGCGGGCTCGCTTGTCACAGAATACATAATAGTACAATAAGTCATGTCTTTATTTCCATGGGAGGTGGGAAGCCCTTCAGTGTGGGATGCAACGTGTGTCGATCCTATTGCGCCATCTTCTTGGCTCGGCGTGCTGTGCTGGCACTGCGGCTGCGGAAAACCTAAAGTGGCGTAAATATAATAACCTGATGGGTAACTATATTTTCGGTGTGCCTCACCACACAATCCTCACATTTGAAAACTTCAACATCAATTTTGAGAACGCCAAAAAATAGTCATGAAATAGTCATAGATATAGTCACCGAGGTCTAAAAAATAGTACCATCATACTTCCGAAATTATAGCTATCAGTTGGCGAGGATTGTGTCGAGATGTTCACCACACAACCCTCACCTCTAGTGCAAGCAAATGGCTGGGAGTATCGACTTGGTACAATTCCAAAAAATAGTCATGAAATACCGAGCCGTTTGGGGTTGAAATCCTCGGGCCGTGGGGACGAGCGCTCATGGTCTCTTTAAGAATATCTCGAAACGGCTAGTAGACTCGTGATCCAAGGGCTGGCTTTTTTTACCTTGGTCAGAGGTTAAGCATTGTGCAAACGTGGCAATGCCGCCATCAGTATCTCGGGTACATTACCAGTCGACAGCGATGCAGATGACTTTTCGGCGCCATGTTTTAGTTTGTGAATAGTTTTAGTTATGTTAGGATTTAATTTTGTTCTTTTTAACTACAAGTTAGTAAATGATCTTTAGTACAATAGTTTCCGTCGTCTTACTAATTTAGATTTTGATGTTATTTTCTAGATATATTCCAATTTAGCTTTTCTAAGTTAAGCCTTCGATGATTTTAGTTCATAGTGAGTTTGCAATTTGTATCAAAGTTAGTTGAAGTCATCTGAAAATCATGATTAGTCCGTTGCTTCTGTATACAATTTACCGTACCGGAAATTATTCACAAAAACCCAGTTTTTGTTATAGTAAAAACAAATAACAATAAATTGTCTAAGGAACACACATCCAGCAACAAATTCTTAAACGACAAGTCAAACAATGTGTACCTTTTAATCGTTGCTTTCAATCTCATAACATTGACTAATCAAAACACGCTAATACACTAATTAATAACTTTAAAATCATTATGTTTCGGCGCACATCACAGAAAAATCGACCAACTTAAAACTACCAATCCAAAAACATTTTTTACTCTTACACACGGGACTTAAAGTTGAAAATGATTTTGACAGCTGCTGTCATAATTTTGTCGATGGTCGGCGACATGTTTGACATGTGTCAAGAGTGACCGCGCTTTAATTAATTATGGTCATTGAGCATCAATGTGGAATATGTTTTAAGGGCCATACGAGATATTAAGATTTTTGGACCATAGGTAAATGTTGTGATAGAAGTTAGGTAATCTTTAATTCAACAATTTTCAGAGAACTTATGTGATCAATATTCTCAGAGTGACCATTACGGTACCTACATTTTGCAATTGACTGGAAATACAATCAATCTGCCTAGCCTTTTCCCAACTATGTTGGGGTCGGCTTCCAGTCTAACCGGATGAAGCTGAAATACCAGTATTATTGACTGGAAATACACAATGGAGATAATTTTATAATAAGTATATATTTTAATGAAGAATAAATAACCGGCCAAGTGAGTGTCGGACCACGCACAATGAAGGGTTCAGTATTCGAAAATAATTAATTCCAAAAACAAACTTAACATTGTAGTAGAAAAACTAGAAATCCAAAAAAAAAAAAATTATGCGATGAAATTTTATTATAAATTAACGATTTTCGGACTTTTTCCTTTACTTGTGAGGTGAGACCTTGCTTTATGCAAAATTTCATGGATCTCAACTGGAAGTAGGTACTCTATAGGTTTTTATTTACTTGCGAGCATCAAAATATGTCGCATAAATGGGGCCGTATTTTTTTACTGCGTTGACTTAGAAGCTTGTATATTGCTTGTATATTATATTGTATTTGATAAATTATTAATTTCAACTTGAAACCTCCACGCATTCCTGAGAAAAAGGGTCTTGACAGACGGACAACGAAGTGATCCTATAAGGGTTCCGTTTTTTCCCTTTGAAGTACTCTAAAAATGTATCTGTTAGTAGGTGCACAAAAGTCAATCCTAATATTAACGAGTACTCAAATGATATTTCTTAACTATTTTCAACTGGGAAGTTACAGCTATCTTTAAATCAAATAAACCTTACAAGTCAACAGTAAGTCAATAACCAAACAGATTAACAAAAACAGATATACCTTAAACTAAATTAACTGTTCGCCTTAACTTAAACCGCTGTCAGCGTCCCAAGATTAAGCGATACTAACCAACAAATAGACAAACTTAACTTTGCAGCTACAAAACTCACATTCACTCAAGAATCTTTCAAAAATAGAGTCCATTTTTGGGATTTGGGACTGTATTTGTAAAGTAGTTTTGTACTTGGTCTAATAATTTGATTAGGTTATCTAGATGAGCTGTCGATCAATGTATGACGTCATTTTGAGCCAACGAATCACTGGTCGAAATTCAAATGTTTATTGAAATACGCAGCCATTTTGACGTGTAAGAGAAATGCGTGGAAAGTAAAATGGACGAAGAAGTGGTACCGTTATTCAACCAGTGCGATTGCTCGTGATTTTATTAGTTTCCCTTCAATTTGTAACTGAAAGTTACCTTTTTGCGCTGTCCCACTCTTGGACAAAACCCTCTCACCACTCCTTCTTCAAAATCAAAATCAAAATACAGGGTGGAAGTAGGGTTGCCAACCGTACTCTAAAATAGAGTATTGTACTCTTTTTCTTGTAGTTGTACTCTAGAATCTATAACAATAATAGAGTACGTTAAAATACTCTTTTAACATAAACTGACCTTTCTGGCATAATGTTCACTGATGCCAGCCATCAAAGTGAAGTGGCAAGAAGAGCTGAACAAGGGCTTCATTAAAATTGTTTAAAATGAGCTCCTGATCCTATGGATGTTTGGAGTCTTTAAATTCTTTTAAAAACAATAAAAAATTGTTATGTAAAGTGCTAAAAAATACATTTTTATTTTATTGGTCAGTGGGTCTCTCTGGGTCTTAGGATTCAATAAATGGTACTCTTTTTAATAATCTGTACTCTTTATTGACCCTCTCTAAAATCAAATATACTCTACTTCTCCTAGAAAAAGTTGGCAACCCTAGGTGGAAGGGACGTCGCGACGCGCAAACGGTTACCACGTATTCAGTACATCATTCTGAGCCCCCCTACATAGAATTTTTTCATCGGTTATTAAAACAAAAATCAGCAGTTTCCTACAATAGTGCAATACCTACACGGTCAAAATGTATGAAACAGCAGATTTTTTTTCAATAACCGTTGAAAAATTTCTATATATATAGCGGGGCTCAGAATGATGTACTGAATACGTGGTAACCGTTTGCGCGTCGATGATTTCCACCCCGTATTCTATTTGAAGCTAGGTGCACGGTTCCAAATTGGTCTTTTCCTATGGAGAAGAGCCGGCAAGAAACTCCGTGGCAATACTCTTTTAAAAATATATTTTAAAATAACAGTGTTAATAGGTATGAGAGGACAATGTAGGCCTTTCATCAACTAAGAAAACAGTCAACAAATGTACAGTCTACTGCCTGCAACGCTCTCACATTCACAAAATAGAAAATAATCTGTTTAGAAGATTAATAAAAGAATAAATATAAAAACCTATGTCATACTCATGCATGACACAAATGACATGATTACAACTACAGTAACAAATCTGAATAAATATCATGTTCACAAAAGCCACTAATATACAAAATTGGAATTATAGATAAATAATGTCAAATAATGAGATGATTAATAATAATCTATTATGTCAAGGAAGAAAAAATAAAATAATAATAACTTAAGCATCGTAATTTGGGAGCAGTTAATATACACCTACCAGGGAAGCCACATGTGCAGAAGAATTATTGCCAAACTTTTTTGTCTTCAACGTAGTCTTTAATCTTATAATATGCTTTTTTGTGAGTTTTGAACTTCCTTCGCGAGCCCGCCCTCCTTCCAGTTTTGACGGAACCTATCCAGCTTGTCCCGCCATCTTCTACGTAGCCTGCCGCGACCTCGCCTCAGTCTTAGGGCACCAGAGGGCGGGCATAGACAAAGCAACATTCGATTAGCTATGAGGCGATGAGTCGATGACACTAGAAGAAAAGCCAAAAATGTATGGTGTTGACATAAAATGTATGTGGTTGACATAAGCTGTCGAAATGTCACGTGATCATGTCAATGTCACTTTGAAGCTGTAGCGATTGTAGAAATAGAATCGCTCCGAAGCGAATGCCATTTATCTAGGCCCTCTGTTCTGTACTATTTGGGCCCACAGTCACAAATAAAAATATCTGCCACGGCTGCAATGGGAGACAGTATTGTGTAGGTATATAAATTACAATAGTGAAGATAAATTATTGAATTTATGTCATAATTTTTTTTATACAAAAAAATGTGCGTCTATATATTTTGAATTGATTTATTTGTATGAAACCGTCCCGTAGTAATTAGTTTTTATTCACAGAACAGTTAGAAAGAGGTAGCAATTGTTTTCATACACATCGCGCGTAGTTTATGAACCACGTTATGCAGAGTAAAAAAATTGATTTAACAACTCCGGGGTACGTTTCTTCACTATTATAATCTATATACACAATACTATCTCCCATTGAAGCCATGGCAAATATTTTTATAGCACCTTGTATTTTAGTAGGCAGGTTTATTTTACCCGAAGAATTGGCAGCCGAGCTTTCTACTGCCAAGAAGTGAAGGCTGTTTCTCTAATTGGACATTACAACCTGCACCTTAGAGTCTTTTGTTACGACCAGAAAACTGCGAAGATGATTACCTATTGACCAATAACTGGTAACCAGTAACTGGCTACTTAAATATCACATATAACGTAATTATTCAGCCTTCGCCGTATAAAGTTATCATACGTTACCACACGCCATTTAATAAACCAATAAACTTTAAATAAGCGTCATTATTGTGTGATTGGCTATCGTGAGCGCATGTAGCAACATTATGGCACGTTATTATAACTGGCAACACTGTTATTGTGGTGTGGCAACACTCTCACAGACTGTGTTATTGGTGGCTCTATGGTTCTTTATTTGAAAATTAAATTGGCAGTTGCATGATATTGATGCTCCATTGTTTTTTGTTTTGTTTATTATTACTTGGTTTGCTTATTATGTTTTTGTTTTATGACTTTAGGAGCGATACTAATCTGATTATTAATATTTTACTTTTCTTGCTGTGTAAACAGATGTGCTACTTATGCTATCCTATACTATTAAATGAGCATATTCGTTACCTATAATTTGTAATCATGTTCCACTAGGATAATCAACTTTAGACCAAGAGTTCGACCTCAAAATAGGCTAGCGCCGCTGGACTAAACAGGTTGTCTTCAAGAAGTCTTTATTGTTATAATATTGAGAAATGAGTACCTAATTATAACTATTAGTTTGTTAAATATTGCTAAAGGTATATTAAGTTTGTATGTGTGTAAGAATATAACTACAGGAGAAGCCGTGTTCATTTCAAAACTTATTTAAAAAAAATAATGCCTCGCAAAACAAAAATGCCTCTGTTTTACAGAAATTTTTGACTAGTTGATTTTCGCCAAGATGAGATAGCGACTCAATTTTTAACATTATTGACTTTAAAAGAAATGGCCTTTATATCTTCGTTAATTATTAAATTAAGTATCCTAAACAGTATTAAAACCTCAACCTCGACAAAAAAAACCTCTTATAGGCTGCATTTTTTCCGCCTACCCACTTAACTGTATAATTTTCTAATAGTTAACTACAAAATATATGACTAATAGTCAGTAAGCGCGTCCCGACAGTTAATGGGCGTATTCATGGGAAATTACCCCAAAAATGGGGATTTAAACACCCACTTAACCCATCAGCGAGTGCTGCCCTCTAAATGGGATAGCGCCGGGTGCCAGTTTCCATTGGGATACGAGAAATGCTACTATTTTATTAGGAGACAAGCCGTGAGCCAACCAAAGGGCAATGGAGAGGGCTATATGCTTGTAGTTTCCCTACGTGATTGAATCAGAAATGAAGAGATCCACACGAGAACCAAGGTAACCAACATAGCCCAAAGAATTGCCAAAGTTAACACTTTCAGCTGAGCATCTGGGTATTCAAATGTTTGTTGCGCGGCACACTATTTTCTCATACAAAATATATGACGATTAGTGACGTTCTGGTTTTTCATACAAGCAAAGATAATATGAAATGTGACACAACCGTTACTACACGTCGACGTTGCGAATGTACGCGTAATTAGAATGTATGTGTGTGAGTAGCCTTAAAAAGTGTACAACAAAACGTGGAGTGGCGCTAGCAGTCCGAAAATTTAAAGTGATACGGCGCGATGACGTAGCTTGAAGGAATTGGTATAGGCCGCAGCCGTTTATACACGTTCTTTAAAGGAAGATATTTTTTGCTGACGTGATTAAACGTTGTGTCAAATTGCGTTTATCAAATTTTACGTATTATAACGTCGCTCCGCTCAAAGTGTTAAGTGGCAGTGGGCAGGACTCATTGCTCGCAGAATAGATGGCCGATGGGGCCAAAAGGTTCTGGAGTGGCGGCCGCGTACCGGAAGACGTAACGTTGGGAGGTCTCCCACAAGGTGGACAGATGACCGAAGGCCGCAGGAATCCACTGGATGCGGGAAGCACAGAACCGGTCGAAGTGGCGGTGCTTGGGGAAGGCCTATGTCCAGCAGTGGACGTCTTTCGGCTGAAATGATGATGATGATGAAGCCGTGAGCCTGATGGGATGGTGAAAGATGAAGTTCCATACAGACACAGATAGATAGCACAACACACAAAAGTACAATAATTAAATGGTAAAGTATACATCTCCTATTTAACGACTTTGCTTCTAGAACCGTCGGTTTGGGCTGTGCGATGTCCATCAGTGAATCATCTGCCTAGCCTTTTCCCAACTATGTTGGTGTCGGCTACCAATCTAACTGAATGCAGCTGAATACAAAATATTACTACTAATGAATATTCTGTGTGAATATTTGTACATGGAGCGACTGCCTATCTGACCGGTTGTCAGACTTTCGGGCTTCTGACGACCCGTAACGACTGTCAAATATCCAAGAATGACAGTCGGGACCAACGGCTTAACGTGCTTTCCGAGGCACGGAGGATTGACGGGCTGAACAAAACATCAAATAACCCTCCTTTTTTGGTTTCGCCGCAATCGGGTAACAAAGAGAGTCCTCTTTAGTATTGGACCGAAGTAACTGGAAGTCATAGGGAGGCCTTAATTTGTTCAATAGTGGTATGATACAAGGTGAAAGTAAAGGTAAGAAGGGAAAGAGTTATAAACAGGACAGGAGAGCATCTTCCTTTGCGCTATAGCTTTTCCACCAGAGATGTACAGTGGGCTGCATCAATTGGGTACCAATATTTTTTTTTTATATGGCCCATTTGATGCAGCCCCCTGTAATATGCAGCTATGCTGCGAGAATGTAAAAGCTAAGCTACGAAACTATGTGACCGTTTCCACTAATGCTAAGCTGTGTAGCGGAGCGAGTAAGATGTGCTATGAAGATGCGCCGCCGCGAGGTAGCTGAGCGAGGAAGATGCGCAGCTCGAGCTATTCCATGCATCGAAAGTAGGGAAGAACATAAAAGAAAAAAAAAAGAATGAAAAAAATAAAAGAAAGAAAAAGAGATAAAAGATAAAAAAAGAAAGAAAGAAAAAGATAGAAGAAAGATCTAAAGAATTGTTTTTATTCCTATATAAAACATAGCTTAGTTGAACCCTATTCCACCGGTGCTATGCTATGTGGACCAATGTATATGATTGGTGGACATCAAACGCATCCATAGCAACGTAGCATAGCACATCGCGGGTGAAGCCGCTGGCGCTAATATAATCTATCTAATATTATAAAGCTGAAGAGTTGTTTGTTTGTTTGGTTGAACGCGCTAATCTCAGGAACTACTGGTTCAATTTGAAAAATTAGTGTTGGATAGCCCATTTATGGAGGAAGGCTATAGGCTATACATCACGGTACGACCAACAGGAACAATGAAAAATGTTGCAAAAACGAGGAAAATTTATTCCTTAGTGAGTTTGTTTATTTGTAACGCTTTCACGCTAAAACAGCTAAACAGATTTGGCTGAAATTTAGCACACGGGTAGACCATGACCTGGTAAAAAGACATAAGCTACTTTTTATGAAGCCGCTGGCGAAAGCTAATAATCTTTCATAAATGGAACATACCTACACGATAACCGATACGATTCGACCTTCCGTGACCACTTACCACATAACAATGGACACACTCCCAACAGTTTAGACCTCCACCAATTTATATAAATACGAATATCGTTAACTAAGAGTATCATCCGAAACTTTCATTATAAGTTAATTTATTAGTTAATAGGCATTATTTCCTGCAGCATTGTCTTAACTGACAGATGTTGAGGTTAAACGCGGTTTAAATTGGTTGATTTGGTTAGGGGATGCGTTTGCGCATGTTTTCTTGCACCTTTACGTTTTTGATGGGAGTTTAATAATGTGGTTTAGGGACTAATCAGGTGGGTGCAACGTTTTTGAAGTGGGACTCAAACGGTATTTTATTTTGATTAAGTACTTGGAAATGAATACTTATTAAACGTTTAATAAATGCTTCATTTAATCAATGTTTTTTTTGCTTTCAGTGATAAATGAAGGCTGATTTTATTGTAATATTAGGTAAGTAGGCAGCAGTGGTGGCCCCGATGTTAACGGCCCCGACTTACGAGTTGTAGGTCGTGGGTTCGAACCCAGGCCAAACGGTGTTTTATTTTGATTACCAAGTTGGAAATTAATACTTATTTTACGTTTAATATATGTTAATGTATGATCATCATGTAATAATTATCATTACTTAATACTTAATCCATTGTTGCTAAATGTACCTCTTTTTATTTTTTTATTTTTTTTTGTAAACAGGAGTCAAGGGTTTGAGCTGAAAACCAGCGCTTAGCAACCCTCTAGGGGACCTAAGCGTAATGCTGACGCTTAAACCTTTTGCTTCCGGTATTATAGTTTTGTGTATGTACCACTACTACTATAGGCCGACCGGCCTATAGCTGTAATACTGGAGACAATAAACATTTATTCTATTCTATTCTAATAAATGCTTCATTTAATCAATGTTTTTTTTTTGCTTTCAGAGATAAATGAAGGCGATTTTATTGTAATATAAGTAAGCAGTGGTGGCCCAATGGTAAGGGCCCCGACTTACGAGTTGTAGGTCGTAGGTTCGAACCCAGAATAGACGCTTTACTTTGTGTAAATTATTTCATCACCATTAGTCTCTCAAAACAGTGAAGGAAAACATCGTGAGGAAACCAGCATGTCCTAGAACCAAAAATTCGAAGACATGTGACATGTACCAACCCGCACTGGGCCCGCATGGTGGATTACGGCCCGCTCCCTCTCACCGAGAGGAGGCCTGTGCCCCAGTAGTGGGAACATTATAGGCTGATTATGCTATAGGTAAGTAGTAGGTAAGTAATATAGCTCCTTTTTAAAGGATTATTTCTGCTGTAATACCGTGTTTCGGTTTGATATGTAGGTACGGAATCTCAAATCATGAGATATTCAAACTTTGTTTCTGTTGTTGGCTGGGGTGGATCGAATAATCGATTTTCCCACCCATAAACAAAATACGCGCATTGACGTGGAGTTGCGGATACCAGCCCGTATTACTTACCTACCTACTTTGTTGGCAAAACTACCTCCATGGTATTGCAGGGCCGTCGGTGAGGTGAAAAATTGCCAAAAACCTATACTAATAAATAAATAAAATAATATCTATCTGCCTAGCCTTTTCCCAACTATGTTGGGGTCGGCTTCCAGTCTAACCGGATGCAGCTGAATACCAGTATTTTACGTGGAGCGACTGCCTATCTGACCTCCACAACCCAGTTACTGGGTAATACGATACCCCTTGGTAAGACTGGTTGTCAGACTTTCGGGCTTCTGACGACCCGTAACGGCTGTCAAAGATCCACGAATGACAGCCGGGACCAACGGCTTAACGTGCTTTCCGAGGCACGGAGGAATCTCGCTATGTAAAGATGGTCACCCATCCACTGACCAACCCCGGCAAGCGTAGCTTAACCTGACGGATCGACCCGTGCGGCTGTTATTACTTAGCCACGAGCTCCTCAAATAAATAAAATAATAATATATTTTTTTTTAATTTCAGAAAAAAAAACAAATTTACGGTTCAAAAAAACAATTTTCCTAAGTAAAAATAGAATATTCTAGAAATAAGGATGATGCCTGGGTAAAAAAAAAGAAA
Organism: Cosmia trapezina; assembly: GCA_905163495.3. Lineage (NCBI taxonomy): Eukaryota > Metazoa > Arthropoda > Insecta > Lepidoptera > Noctuidae > Cosmia > Cosmia trapezina. The sequence continues at coordinate 3,430,772 of LR991041.1, read as the reverse complement.
TTCTATTTAGTCCGTCAGTCAGATAATAAAAAAATATTAGACACGTATTTTTTGCTTTATCATATTAATATAAAAATACTTAGCTATCACGCATTACAGTTGGGGAGTGGGGGTTCGCTACGTCACTTGTACGTATAAAACCTAGCTACGCGTGACGTCATGTCATATTGTAACTCAATGTATCGCCGTAATTTTTTGATTACGTAAAAAAAGAAAAAATAGGTACGTGTCCAATATTTTTTAATAATCTCTATGACGGACAAAAAATAAATTTTTAGTCATCATCCCTATTGTGACCACCAAATCTGCTATGCAAAACTAAAAGTGATATTCAAGCGACACAATAATAAAATCAATTACAAACTACAACACTACCAACTCAATCTGCCTAGCCTTTCCCCAACTAGTTATGTTGGGGTCGGCTTCCAGTCTAACCGGATGCAGCTGGATATTATACATGTAGTGACTGTCAGGCTTTTGTGGCTTCTGACTACTCGTAACGACTGTCAAAGATCTACGAATGACAGCCGGGACCAATAGCTTAACGTGCTTTCCGAGGCACGGAGGAGTCTCGGTATGTAAAGCTGGTCACCCATCCACGAACCGAGTGCGGCAAGCGTACTTAACCTTTGATTAACGCTTAATGTTAAGATAACCGACATGCCTCTTTACTAAATGTACCATGAGGGGACGCCAGTGACGTCACGGACCTGAGCGACTTCAGGTATAGTTATGAGATGGCATTTTGGAGTGACCACCACTAAATGTATACTTTACCAAGACATCGCTACTCGGGTGTATTTAGTAGCAACAGTTTAAAATCATTACTAAATATATCCTATTTCGACACTAAACACTTTGGGCACCCCGACTCGGACAGGTTAGATTCGAAGGGTATGTCTGATAGACTCCGCCGTCCCCTTCGTGGTTTTTTTTTTTTAAACCATTGAGCCCCGCGAAGAGGGGCTCCTCAGCTATGCTTTATTAGACTACGCCTTACTATTTAAAAAGGTAAGTACCTTATTTTCATAATTCATTACAGACGCTTTCGCTGGCCGGATATATTTAGTAGTATGTAGACCCGCAATACTAGGTCCTAAATATACCCGATTATGATACTCCAACTCGGGTATATTTAGTACCTAGTTAGATATGTTGAAAGCCTCATTCTAACTATATCTGACCAAAACCCTATGCGGAGTTTCCACAAGGTAGGTACATTTTGTAAAGACGCAACCGAGATATCGTAGCTAATTTAACTAACTGACGTATCTGATATTTTGGACTAAGCCGATAGCCGACCTGACTATAGTTTACAAAAAAAAAAAAACAGAAAAATAGCTTGCTCTGTAAAATTTTCTTCAAATCAGTTACGTCACTTAGATAAATTAGCGACGGATATGTCAAAGAAATGTTAAGATAACCCAAAGTGTTACCATAAACATTTGCCAACCAACAAGGCTCAATAAAAATACCTTCACCCACTCGATCTTCACTCGTTTACGGCCAATAATCACATACACATGTAAAGGGGTTGTAAAATCATGCGCCCCATTAACCAATTGTGTCTGCTAGTTGATCTAAATGGGGTGAGAACCACCCCTTACTAATATGTCTCGAGATACCGAGCGTGTTGGTGTAGGTGTGTGTGTGTGGGTGACTGTGAGTGTGTGTGGGTGAGAGTGTGTGTTAAGGGGAAGTTTATGGTTTATGTTTTGAAGAATAAATTGGTTTATGGAAAGTAACTGAGTGACTGGATGAATATTTAAATTAGGCTTCAGCAGTCAGACTTAAGAATAAATAAATACAAGTCAGGCCAGGATTATCTTAATATATAGCTATAATTCTTCTGTACGTGTGTTTGTCACCTAACTCCTCCTAAACGGCTGGACCGATTTAGATGGAATTTAGTGTGTATATTTGAATGGGTTCCTGGATGGTTTGAAAACACAATTGTGGTAGGTGGCGCTGCAGTCGGGTTCTAGGATCGTTCAGACAGGGCAACGTCTGTCGGGTCCGCTAGTTTTATATAAATATTTATTTTCATGCTAGCTTAGGTAGACACCAAAGTCCAGCCAGGGCATAAAACTAACTTATAAACTAAGCGACTGCACGCTAAGGGCCCTGTGGGGTATGAACCTTGGCTTAGGGGAACATTTGGTGGCTTATTGGACGTCAGAGTAGGACAATGCATTTAACGCTACGATGACGTCCTGCAAGGATTACGTTCGAATTACAAGTACCTAACCCTGTAAACGTGGTTTCTAGAAGACATGATACGTGGAATGCACGTGGTAAGATATAAGTGTGGAATCATACAGGATTGGGGCCCTGGTTTCCCCGGATTTGTCCTAGTTTAGAGGGCGTCCGCTAAACGTCTAAACGGGGTTTCATTGCTTTGTAGTCCAGGTTTTAGGTTGCTGACACATCTACCGAAAATACGCAGCCGAAATTAAACTAAGCTAATTGTTTGTCTAAACTTTAGAAGATTCTGTTTAAGAAACAATTTTTTATTTTACTGAGTAACTTTAAAAAAAATCCAGTTGGGATGTCCAGGTTTAAAGCTCCAAAGTAAGGCGTTTTCCGCTTCTTGTCCTGGTTGGCACATTTTAGAGATTGCAACCCTTAAGATGTTACAAGGAAAACCGAATGGAAGGATGTTGCATGGAAATATAACTGTACACATTACAGGGAAGACCGTTTCAGTAATAAATTATACCATCGACTTATCAATCAATTCGTCGTTCTACAAAACACAGGTCGTTTAAAAGTCACACTTTATTCCCCATAAAAAGTACAAAACCAACTGCTACTAAGCTTCGCCTTAACCTCTCTACAAATGTGTGTGTGCTTAACATAAACACACTATACACCCTACGAGAGTGTGTGTGTGTGTGTTGGTGTGAGTAAGCAAGAACAACTTGTTTGTTCAAAGATTTAATACTCAGTAAATTTCTTTAAGTTTACCTGACGGACGCGTCAGCTGGATAGAGGCGGGAAGGCACATTTTGTTTTTGAAATAAATACATTTTGAGTTATTGTATTTTGACAGTACAGTGGAAAAATTTAATGTAAATGGATTTTTTAAAGAATATAGATAGTAATTTAATAACAAACATTGTCACTTTATCTCTTTACGCAGTTTTCAGTAAAAGTTGGTCGATAAAATTAATTTTATGACAACGATTAGACCTAACGAATAATTAAACAAGACAAAAGTAATTTTATGGTTATGGAATACAAGAGGAAAAAAGTAAAAAAACTATAAAATATTGCTCTGTGTAGAAAAAACATGGTGCAAAATAAAAAAATACTGAAAGTATATTACCTACTATTAAAGACACAAACATTCTGACAAAGCCAATACACAAAAAATAAAATAAGTAATAATAATAAGCTTCTCCTCAATTAAGAATTTACAAATCGCTATCACTATTATCTGCAAACAATAAAACCCAAAACATCACACACACTCACCCAATAAAATAAGATACAAAAAACTCAGCTACACCCTTACCCGCGAGTTCAACTTAATTGGATATATCATAGACGTCTGTTTGCGCATGGCAATTGATTGCAGCATAACAACATGTCGGCAAATTGCCGAGACGTGCGACCGAGACAACACGACCACTTAAACCAAGAAGTTGTAAGATAGAAAGAGACAGAAACAGTTTGATAGTATCGGCTTTAACTCGAGCTCAGCGCAGTAACGAGACAGTGGCGAAAATAAAAAGACTTAAATATTTATTTTTAAAGGCGATTATTTTGGTTTAAAACCATTTAATCATGACTGCTTTAACGAGCGAGTTAGCCCGAAGGTTTTCTAAATCATTTATTATAATTGACCAATAAAATGTTAATTTTTATAATTATGGCCCTATTGGGAGATCGATTTTTATTAGTGTGGTAAGGTGTTCTTGATATTTTATTTTAAGTTAATTTCTTTCATAAGTTCTTTCTTTTGGTGTGGAGGAAGAAATATCACTTGGTTTAAAATTGGTGGGTATTGCTGGCCTCCGGCTACGGAAGATAATAATTTCTTGTCTCGGCCCGTGTTGATATATCTTATATTTAACTAAGGGATTCAGGTGGAGCGGTGAAACGATCTCTACGAGTTAGTTATTATTGGTTTTAAAAGTACTCTTTCTCAACGATGACGGTATTTTCGCGTAAAACTAGATTGCTTGCGTAAATGTGAAAATTAAAATGTATGTTGGAGATTAAAAAATAAATAAATAAATAAAAATCTTTAATGATACAAAAACCTTTGAAATTGCTTAAGACTAGGATACATAACTTGACCTGACTTCTAAACTAGGTGATCCTGTGACTTATGACTTTATGAGTGTTAAAAGTCAGATAAAAAAAAAAAACAAAAAAAAAAATGATAAAAAAATAGGTTAAAAAAATGCTTTTTGACGTTTTATTACTAATGAATACCTAAAAGATTAAGTTTTCAGGTTTAATGTAGGAAGAGTAACACTGAAATATAAATACCTAGTGTTATGCTAAATAAACGCAAGGGTGCCCCGAATAAAACTTTTTTACAAAAAAAAAAAAAAACAAAACAACCAACTTCCAAAAAACTAAGTACAAAGTGAAAAATAACTTTAATTTCGATAGTCGGTGTCTTGATCTGTATCTTAGTATTTTGCCACCGATTTCCGAAATTAAAGTTATTTTTCACTTTGTAGTTCTTTTGGAAGTCGGTTGATTTTTTTTTTGTAAAAATATTTCTTATTTTTCAGTTTTTAGTGGGTCAGTTTGTAATTTACCTAAGTTACAAACCAATTAACCAATCGTATTAATAATAGTTAAAACTGACGTTAATTGTTGAGGAGTTCTCCGAAGCTGACGGTGAAGTCACCATCAGCTCCACTTCACCAGCATTGTGACTAGAATAAATTGCTTAGCAATCATAGTAAGTATCATAGTAAGTTATCTTAGTAAGTAATCGAATCGCAACCCGTGAAATACTTAGGTATAATTGACTAGTTCCGATGGCCATCTGTGGTCTTCATCATCAGTTCCATCTTCACCAACTGGCGCTTTCTGAGAGTAAATGCACGAGTTACTATAAAAAATACCCAAATCGCATAAAATTTAGGGGTTTCCCTCGACTTCCATGGGATCCGCTCATCAGATTCTGACTCGGTGACAATGGGACCACCTTGAGACCATACCCTTTTAAACAAACAAAAAACCGGTCAAGAGCGAGTCGGACTCGCTCACCGAGGGTTCCGTACCATCATTCATAATGTAATGTTTATAGATGATTTCTGAAAAAGTGTGCTATTTAGAGACATCGTTTTATTTTTCCTGTAAGCTATACATAAACTTCCATCACATAGAATAATTTCAGAATTTTCTCTGAGCAAACTTCGGAGATATGAGTATTTTTAAAAAAAAATTTCATCAAAAGTCGAAAACTATGCGGCCTTAAAAAAGTTAAAAAGTGTTTGAGAATGTGCAAATAGCGCTCTTTCATTTATGATAGGGGTATCATTATCTTAAAAAATCGAAGTGGGGCTACTAGGGCATGTGGGGACATGCGCTAGTAGCCGATTGTTATTATTATTACCTACACTTCGATTTTTTGAGACCCACTTTAAAAAAAAAAAATACTTCTTTCTTATTTGCGAAATGGTTGGCCAAACGTCATCTAAAACTGTTCCAAATTTCAAGTTGATAGCATTAGTAGTTCTTGAGATATCCAGCTATGACAGACAAACAGACAGACAGACTGAGTCACACCATAAGGGTTCCTTTTTATCATTTTGATACGGAACCCTAAAAAGAATTTTCAAAATCGGTCCACCATCGACGGAGAAACCGGTGACATATAAAAATAACATACATAAAGTCGAACATACCTACTTTTTGCTCGTCAGTTAAAAAAAATATACCTATCTAGGTTTCCGCTTGGTAAACAACACTGAAAACTCACTACGTTTACGCTGACCCCTGCTCCCTCCGGTTAGACTGGAAGCCAACCCCAACATAGTTGGGAAAAGGCTAGGCAGACGTTGATCTGTTGATAATAAACAGTTTTACACTCTTGTTCGTTCCACGCAGTGTAAGTTACATTAATTTAATTGCTTACAAGATGGCGGCACACAAATTTAATTATTTTGAGAGCGTTTTAAGTGATCGTAACGAGCACCTTTGAGGGTCTTATTATTGGAAATACTTGAGAGAATTTGTCTTGAAGATTGAAAGGAATATCGATATCTATTAAAGGGAATCATATTTCATAGCATCTGCCTCGTAGGCCTGAGTGTTATTGTGTTTTTGATCAGGAATTTCTATGACAAAGACCTTTAATGGCCCTTTCAGGCTTCAAAAATGTATGAACGTCAAAAATGTTCATAATGTTGTGACAACTTTATTAAGGCCCTGGTTCCAAGCTTGGTTTAGCTCGGTGTGTAATATAAGTGAAATGGCGTTATGGCTGCCTAGTTTGACGCACGAGATAGAAGATTCTCACGCGCAACGGAATTATATCGGAAAAGTGCAAATAAAATCGTATAACATTAGAAATTAACTATTTAATAAAAAGTAATCCATCACTGGATGCAGAGTTTGAAATTTCATGGTATATTTTTAATTATAATTATAATTGCTAATGAAGGGATAAACAGCTTTTAAAGATTATTAGGAGGTATGTTTAAATATTTTTTTGGTGCATTAAAGTATGTTTAATTATGTTTTGGCTTCCATATCTGTATGTGAAAAGGACTTGAAAATATCATATTGTTTTACATGTCAAAATTATTTACGGTTTATGAGATACACAGCTTTAAAAAACCACCTTTTTGATCGTTTTCAGGAAATCTGCGCCTTAAGCATTAAAGATTTAGATTCATTAAAATGTGACTGCTTTTTCTCAGTAACATGAATACAGCAAAGGAAAAGTCGAAAAAGTAAAAGCAGTCAGATATTAATGAATCTAAGATCTAAATCTTAACCACAGTTTAATGATGCTTATAATGTCACAATATACTTTCTTTTTTTTTTTTTTTTTTTACTTTTTTTTACTTTTTTGACGTTCATATATTTTTGAAGCCTGAAAAGGCCAACATATTAATGAACTCGGCTGTACAATCACTTTTACTCGTCAATCATAATTTAAAAAAAAAATGCGTTTCCTATCTGACTACTCTGAGAAGAAAGGCCGAAACAAACTCAGAGGTCACAGTCTCTTTTAAAGTCCAGACATAATCTTGGTCAGATCATGTGAAGATCATGTAGATTTGTGGCAATATGCTCGCCCAATTACATAGTGATTTATGGGTGTATTATAGGTACACCTCAACCTAACTAAACTAAGCCTAAAAAAAACCGGTCTAGAGCGAGTCGGACTCGCGCACCGAGGATTCCGTTCCGATTTCTGAAAAAGTGTGCTATTTAGAGACATCGTTTTAATTTTCCTGTAATCTTTACATCATATAGAATAATTTCAGATTTTCTCTGTGCAAAAGTCGGAGATGGGGAATGGTTTGGTTTTTTTTTTGCATTTTTCATCAAAACTAGAAAACTATGTGACCTAAAAAAAATTAAAAAATGTATGAGAATGTGCAAACAGCGTTCTTTCATATGATACCCCCCCCATGCCATAGTTGCTCCATTTTTAATTTTTAAGACCGCCTTTCAGTCCCTGTTGCAAAAAAAAAAATTAACATTTTTATTTCTTTCTTATTTGCAAAATAGTTGGGTAAACGTCATGTAAAACTGTTCCAAATTTCAAGTTGATAGCATTATTAGTTCTTGAGATATCCAGCTGTGACAGACAGACAGACAGACAGACAGACAGGCAGACAGACAGACGGACAGACAGACAGACAGACAGACAGACTGAGTCACACCATAAGGGTTCCTTTTTTACCATTTTGGTACGGAACCCTAAAAAGAGAAAAAACAATAATAATACTGGCGTGATTTTATGGTTATAAGTAAGCATCAAATTATTTGAGCTCATGAACCGAATTTTCTAGTTTCTGTTGTCTTAATATTTCACCTTCAAAATTCAGACTTCTAATAAAATAAAGAATGAATAGAAATAGGGGAGGGTTTCATCAAAATTCATGGAATATCTACAATTTATTCATGCAGTCCCGTCGAGTCGGTTGATATCATATTGTTTCTGATGGTGTGTTTGTTTATAAAATTATTTTGTCTTCTAGTGACCTTTGTTTACCTCTAAAGGTAAAATATCTTTTGTTTATAAACGGTTTCGTAATCTAAGAAGTCCGATGTGACGTTTCTCATCTATTATTATAATACATGCCGCGATATCTTTGTATGAAAGTCTACATAAGAAATCGGAAAACCTAATTACTATGTTATCCATACACTATAACAATGAGTATCATTAGTAAGCACCAAGCTTCAGTTTATATTGGAAAAATGCACTCAAAAACTTAATGTAGGTACCTAATAGTAATAATGTACCACAGCGCTGTTCATAGATTAGGTAACATAATAAGCCTATATGCCTATAGCCTTATGTTCCCACTGCTGGGACACAGGGCTCCTCTCGGTGAGAGGGAGTTCACAGATTACCATTAATATGTCACTCTAAGGCCCGTATTACAGAACGTCACTCAATACTCAAGCATTACTTAAAACTAGATTCAAGCCATTTGATTGGTTGAAACTAGTTTTAAACTAGATTTAAACAGAGATCAGTGCTTGAGTTTCCTTCTATAATACGGACCTAAGAGGTAATCATGCATGACGTTAGACTAATACCTACGAGTATTATAAAACCAAAAAATTGAATAGGGTATTTAAAAAAAAAATTGCTAATAACCTCTTAGAATGCGTGGTAGCACCTGGTCAATGATTGATCTTTCTCATTAGCCATCATCTGCTTAGCCTTTTCCCAACTATGTTGGGGTCAGCTTCCAGTCTAACCGGACAATTAAAAGACCTGTAACGACTACGGATACAGCTAAATACCAATATTTTAGATGGAGCGACTGCCTATCTGACCTCTACAACCCAGTAACTGGGTAATACGATACCTCTTGGTAAGACTAGTTGTCAGACTTTCGGACTTCTGACGACCCGTAACGACTGCCAAAGATCCACGAATGACAGCCGGGACCAACGGCTTTCCGAGGCACGACGGGATCTCGGTATGTAAAGATGGTCGTCCATCCAAGAATAGGCATATGAGAATAATGTTAAATGTGAGATTATTTCACTCCTGTTCCCATCATCACACAGAAAGAAACCTAAATTGTGACCCAAATAAAGTTAACTTTATAAACAAATACGGAACCAAGCGAACGGGCTTTAAAAACACATCACAATTTTTTTTTTGGGGTTCCGCAATCAATATTATTATTTGAATGGAAATATATATTTATTGGAAGCAATTTTAATGTAATATAAATAAAATACACGCACAGAACGAGCCAGCGAAATCTGATCGCCGTTTTAAAATAAAACTTTTGCGAAACGGCTGAGGTGTACTGCGGATGGAAGGGCCAAGAATAAAACTGGTTACTTGAATATTATTTGAAGTAGTTTGGTGATATTTAAAAATTCTAAGTGTAATCCTCTTTCAAGTCTTCCCAATTGAGTAGTAATAAATGCTGATTAATAACAGGGACAGAAAACGGCAGTTTCAAATTGTCCCGTAAGTAATCAGAAAAAAAAATAAAAACCCCATTTCAGCAAGGTTATACTCGTATACAGGGTTTTAGGTTAAACGAGGGACATACTTTAACGGAGTGTAGTAGGTACTCATGAAAATGAACAACTTTTACCGTAGAAAACAAGTGATTTTCTTTTTCATTTTTCAGGGTTAGTTCCATGCCGCTGGGGTCGCGGGTTGTTTGAAGAAGATACCACGGCCCTGGCATAGGCAACTGAAGGAACACGGGTGGGTTTTAGTCAGTAAAAGTCTGACACGCCCTTCCGCTCCACCCAGAGCGGGAAAAGTTATTTGATGATTTCCCACCATTTTCATGAGTAGATACTACACTCCGTTAAAGTATGTCCCTCGTTTAACCTAGCACCCTGCATACTTACAAGAGCGCCACAAAAGATGAGACTTGATACACCACGTGATTCTCTTTAGCGATAAGAGGTCTGAGCACGGGAAGGAACCGGGCGTCACCTGGGCGGCGGAAACAGCGCGGAAGGCGCGGTCGAGTCTCATCTTTCGTGGCACTTATTGTACTCGTGGATGCAAGAATAACTATACTGGTCATTGATGATCCTGGCGCGAGAATTGGCCAATTTTTTCTGACTCAGTTACGGAAAAGCAACAAACAAAAATAGTGTAATAAATAAGTGACAACTCGACTGCGAAAAATTGCGTCAAATCGATAGCACTTTAGAGAGCCATCTAAATGACTACATTTATATTCTACTAGCTTTTACCCGCGGTTTCGCCCGCGTGGAAGTTTCAAGTCTCAACTCAAGGAATAATATTTTTCATACAAACTTTGGAGTCCTTTGTTTTCCTCCCTCGTAGGACAAGTTGGGCGGTTTTTGAAAAGACCCCCGTTTCACCCCTTTAGGGGGGTGAATTTTGAAAAATCCTTTCTTAGTGCACCCTTATACCTCATAAGGAACCTACGTGCCAAATTTGGAATCTCTAGACCAAGTGGTTTGGCTGTGCGTTGATACATCAGTCAATCACTTTTGCCCGTTATATACCTATATAGATAGATAGATTATATACTTCATCGGTGATAAATCAATCTCACCATAATGCCACAGTATAAAATACTCTCCAAAACGCCACAGTATCCCCCGACCGTTCGCCAAATTGGTCCGCAACACGTCTCGATACAACAAACAACTCACACATAGGACCGTGTCGAAATAAATAAATATCGCGCTTCTCGTAAACTTACAGCGACTGACTTTAACTGCGAGCCTTTGTGAGCTGGGTTAGAGATCTGTATGAAGAACTGTCAAAGTCAAAGTCAAAGTAAAAAAAAATAATTCAAGAAGGTCATTAAGACAATTTTGAACGTCAAAATTTACAAGAAAATAGAATTGATTCTAGGCGCAGTCCAAAAGTTAGTTTCGTATGGAGAACAATGGGCAAGAAACTTCACCGTTATTCTTTTAAAATGTTTTACAATATTTAACCTATAGGTACCTTTTTATATGTGAAAATGATTAGGTATAGTTATTTGATTCTAGGTACCTAATCAAATAACTATACCTACTCAATTTGTAAACTGAAAGCCGACGTTCGCACAGACGTAAAAATATCGCGGCGGGATTTTATCGCGCACTGAATTTTCAACACTTGGTGTTGAGCCCAGCTTCGAGAATCCAACCTAACAATAACAGAGTGCATCCCAGCGCGTCGAAAAAACACACTGTTGGATTTTCAATTCTCGGTGCTAAGCAGAGCGTTGAAAATCCAATGCGGGAAATAAAATCGCCGCGATATTTTTACGTCCGTGCGAAGGTCAGCTAACTCTTCGAAGGGTTTTGACCCTAATCCGTAACACAAATCCATTGACAATACAACAAAATCCATTGCTTCATAATTATGTTTGGTAAACTCGTCTGCCCGATAGCAAAAATGACGGTGGTGAAAATTCCTGAAACCCGGGACAGTTTCTGAAGGTACTTAATTAGTTATTTATGCAACTGACGTATAATAAGGGGTATTAAAAGCCGAGTGTGATAATAGTATCACATGAGTGTTTTAATACCTAATTATGTACAGTTGCATACAAGACTTTATCTACATCCATGTTATCAATCCTTTATAAAAGGTTCTGAAACAGTTTTTTGCAATACTAATACCCGTATCGAACATGGCGGCCGGCGTCATGGTATGGTATACGACGTGAATTCGAATAAGTTCTTTTTTTAAATTACGGCGCTGTTGTAGTGAAACGCGCGTGCATTACAATGTTCTTTTTTTGAAAACGAGTTGCATTATGAAATGGGGTTGGCAAGTGAAAGCTGATCTCAGATGGCGCCACCTCTATACGAACCCTGTGTAGCCCGCGAAGCTCAATTTTTTTTTGTGTTTTTTGCAATTTGCAGGTCCGTGTCTGGTTGTATCTTGATCAAAGTATGATACGCGGAAATAAAACATATGTATTTACGTAATTTTAACCATAAAAATCATCAATACATCTCTCTAAGTTAGATTTCGAGCAGTCGTCAAACGAACGAAATCTAAAGAATCTTCACGAAATCTAACTTAGAGAGATGTATTGATGATTTTTATGGTTAAAATTATATAAATACATATGTTTTATTTCCGCGTATCATACTTTGATCAAGATACAACCTGACACGGACCTGCAAATTGCAAAAAACCCAAAAAAAATTGAATTTCGCGGGCTACCACTGCGCATCATCCTTAAGTGACATAAACATAATTATGCGCTTCGGATTTCTTAGTTGCCTGGATTTCTTGACATTTTTCCGATGAAGAACGGTATGTATTCCACTTGGAAAATAATTATGTGAGTTAAAAGAAGAAAAAGAAGCGCCTCTTTATGTGGAAAGAAAGCAGAACTAATTGAATGGAACTTGTTGTTCATAGATTAATTTATATTTTTACAATTTTATGGTCTGCATGTTTGTTTCATGGTATATTGAATTGTGTCTAATTATGAATTCACTACAAATTCCGTACAAAAACTGCTTTGTTATTGGTCTGAGCGCTACTAGCGACACTTTTACAGTTGCCGGCCCCATTCAGTACAACATTAAAACACCCGTTTGGATGCTATTATGGTTACCATGGTTACTATGACACTGGCTGTTTTAATGTTGGCAATAAGCTAACTGTTTCAGAAACTTTTATAGAGTATTTATAGCATGGGTGTAGATAAACGTATTAAAGACACTTTATTATGTTTCTATTAAAAGTTTGGAAAGGAATACTAATTAATTAGATTCTGTAACTGATAAAATTTTGATCAGAAGTGCTAGTGCAAAAACGATAACTTAATTTGTTGTCAGATACCAAAAAAAATGCACGGAACCCACAACAATTTACATACAACCTAACCATTTTTTATCTTTGAGAAAATTAATTTTTGCATTATAATGCACCACCGTTTTGTCTCTGGTCTGCTTCAAGATTAAACGATTGTTCGTTATTTAGAGCCCTTTCGAACACGTTTTTATTAAATTCCGAATGAAGGACCATAGAGTCGTTTTGTTTTTATGCGAGAATTGTTTTTTAAAACGGCAACACTATATGGCATTTAATGATGTAATTTTCGTGAAAGGTATATTTTATTATTTTATTTTGTTTTTATTCTTTTGTTTGCTTGCGTTTAAAATAGTAATCGGTTCGCAAGTTGTCGGTTTAGGTGAATGAGTCATTTAGGAGTATTGCGACTTTGTTTTTTTTAAAATGAAATTACGGTTTAGCACTTGTATCAAAGGTAAGTTGGGTTCCGTTTATCTAACAGCTGTTCCAAGTAGATCTATAACTAGTACACCTGGTGAATAGATTATCTATTTTTATTCTGTCTATTTTTCGGCATTCGTCCTCTTTTAGGGACGTTTTTTAAATTTTCTCCAGTTCTTCCTATTTTTAACGTACCTACACTTTAAAATATTGGATTCCAAACACAAACAATCCTTCAGAAAATAAGATTAGCCATTACTAATATACAGGGTGACTTTTTCAAGTGGTCGTGTATGGCCAAATCCGAAACTATGGGGAATAGCGAAAAGTACTCAAAGGAGTCTCGGGCTCGATTTTGATGAAAACTAAAACTGCAGCATGGGATTTTTGAAAAATCAATATTTCTAGTCAGGAATCGAACCCGTTGATTTTAAAATAAAAAAAAACACTGTATTATTACACCATTCGATAGTGTCGCTAATAAGGATCGAATTCTGGGAAGAAATGACATACGACAAAATAAAGTAAAGGAAAGAGCTCATTTTTAACAAAATTCTTTTTAATTTTTCTTATGTTACCTACCTATTAAACCTTAACTGATTAATTGTTCAAAATAATGACCATTGTTTTCAATACATAACTGGATTCGACGTCTCAAGGATTGTACTGCATTCAGCATTACAATATTCATCATAGTTTCGAATTTGGCCATCCACGCCCACTTGAAAAATTCACCCTGTATATTACCTAAGTACTTACTTACTTACTAAGGCTCGTATTTATAATCAAAGTAATTACTTGAGTAATTACTTGCTACTAAGTAATTTCATACTTGAGGGTACAATTCATACGTAAAGAAAATGGTGACTATTACTTGGCTAAGAATTCTAAGCTTTGACAGTTCTAACTTCAAGCAATTACTATAAACTATAGAAAGAAAATCATTGCTTGAGCAATTACTTTGACTGAAGTAATTACTTTTACTTGACTATAAATACGACTGTTAGTAAAGCAGCTGCCACATTTTTTCACGATCGTAGATCAGAATAACGAAAAAAGAGAGATACTTTAACATAAATAAAACGATATCTTCACTTCATCTCTGTTGCAATAAAAAAAAACCGGCCAAGTGCGTGTCGGACCACGCACAATGAAGGGTTCCGTAGTTGAAAAGAATTTTTCCCAAAAACATGTAATCCTAAAAAAAAAATTTTTTTGTGTCATAAATTTACCAATCAATAATTTTCGGACTTTTTCCTTTACTTGTGCTGTGATACCTTTCTTCTTGCCAAATTTCATTATTCTAGGTCAACTGGAAGTACCCTATAGGTTTTGATTTACTTGCGAGTATCAAAGTATGTATGTCGCATAAATGGCCGTATGTTTTTATTGCATTGACTTAGAAGCTTGAGTTTTTTAGAACTTCAAGGGACCACAGACCTACGTATGTGATATTAATTTCAACTTGATACCTTCACGCGCTCCTGAGAAAAAAGGTCTTGACAGACTGACAGACAGACAGACAGGCGGACAAAAAAGTGATCCTCCTTTCCGTTCTTTTCTTTTGAGGTACGGAACCCTTAAAACACCTTACCAGCCAGCAAGTGCACAAAAAAAAGTATTTACTCTACTTAATCATTGCCTCATAAACAGCAGGTATATTAAAAAATAATTTGAATTCAGAATAAACCTCTTTAGGTCCAGACCCTCGTCATTTTTGGGACCTAATTTAGGCCCGAAAACACTAACGTGTAGGTGTTATAACAAATTGACAATCTCAAAAGGATATCAATAAAATAAAACACATTTTTATGTGGATACTAACAAACTGAAATTAAGATCTTTTAAACAAAGTGTTCATACGACACTTTTGCCCTCAGTTTTTGACGTAAAACAACACCACACGTGTCAAACCCACGACAGTCAAATCCCAACCTAATTTGCTAAACAACAGAATTTTAATTTGCATAAAATCATTCTCAAGTTACGCCATTTTGATTAAAGCCAGTTTCAATCTGATTGTCACTTCAAGAGATGGCAATAAAAAGCCAATAAAGTCTGGTACAGACCAGCGAATGCTAATAATCTTATAATAGTGTCCGCTATAACACATCTCACGGTAACGGAGGCTATAAGGCAGTTGTACACTGCCGTATTTTGCGCTCGCATTTGCAATAAAATAATTAGTTTCAGGTAATTATTGTGAACATCGCTGGCTGGTGTAAAATTGTATTTCTTGCTGTTTGTTTTTGTCGATCGCTTGGGGCGAATTATTGAACAGATTTTGATGTAGTTTTTGTAGACTTTCTAAAAGATTTTCATATGTTGCAGTGTTGTGTTTTTATGCAGTGGCTGTGTTATGTTTCTTGCCCGTTCTTCTCCATAGGATCTACGCTTTGGAATGGGCAATCTAGCTTCATTTTTCTGACTGACCGACCCAAGACCGACCCTTTGACAATTCAAAAGTGCCTGTAATTGGTTTATTTGAAAGAAATGCTTTGAGTTTGAGTTTGAGTTTGAGTATGCCAGTAGTAACTGCGTCGACTTACGAGTTGTAGGTTGTTGGTTAGAATCCAGACAGGCACTTCACTTTATTAATTTTATTTCATCACCACTGCTCTCAAAACGGTGAAGGAAAACATGGTGAGGAAACCGGCAGGTCCTAGAACCAAAATTTGGAAGGCATGGACCGTCCAATTTTTGGTTCTAGGACTTGTGTGGGCATCCGGCCTCTCACCGAGAGAAGGTCCCAGCAGTGGGAACATTATAGACTGATAATGCTGTATATGCTTAATGCTTAATTTCTGTTATTCAGTTGTGTTGAAAGCAATGGTGTTTTATAACATTTTTCACTGTATTAAACCGACCTTAGTTGATAAATCTGTTATACCCAGGTATAGTTGGCTGCTTTTAATTTTTCTGCTTCTTTTTTCAAAAATCTTAAAGTACATCATTTTTGCATAAAATATTACGTAGTTAAGAGGGCTAGACACGGGACGAAATTTTAAAGAATGTTACCTAAGTGAAAAGATGCTTTTTGAAAAATGTAATCAATTAATGGGTAAATAATGTTAATTTAATAGGTAACTATTAAAAACACATTTTTATTGTGGCATTTTGTATAACTCATCTCAAAAACAGATAATACTTTTTGAACTGAGTTTACGAGCTACTAGCTTTTGCCCGCGGCTTCGCCCGTGTGGATGTCGGAAAATATCCCAAGGGAACCTACTACTGGGAATTCCCTTCTTATTCCTTGTCTACATTATAAAGGGAACCTCTGTGCAAAATTTCAGCTTTCTAGGTCCAAGGGTTTGGGCTGGGCGTTGGTGAGTCAGTCAGTCAGTCAGTCAGTCAGGACTTCTCTTTTCATATAAATAGAAGATAGAAGATAGATAGATCACAATATAAATGTGTATTAATAATTAAGACCTAAAAAAATGATTTACTAATCCTGTAATTGATTACATTTTTCAAAAAAGAATCTTTTCATTTAACAATCTTAAAAATTTTGGTCCGGTGTGAGCGAGAGAGGTGACAAAATGCAACAGCCCTCTTAAAACTAGAACTTAAATCCTTAAGTAAACAGATTTAAAGCGAGGCTTTCTCACCTAGATCATAAAATTATAGAGACACGATCATAACCTGGCCGTATGACTATTAAACAGAATATTTACTACTCAAGCGCTCACAACATACCTACTTTAAATCCATACAATGTAAATCAATAAAAAATCAACAAACCGAGGTCCGTAATTATGCGAAAAAAATGGCGTTAATATAACGAAACACAATATACAAGGTCCCATTAAAATAGATGGACAAATTTTCTACCTATGAATATGAACAACTTTTACTATGGGACCAAACCTGAAATCACGAAAAAAAATCAGCTGCTCCCTACATTTTGCTCGCATAAAGGCTCTTTCAGACGGAGGCGATATCGCGTCGCGACGCGATATTGTTCTACGGATATATGTAATATCGCAATATCGCGTCGAGACGCGATATCGCCTCTGTCTGTAAGAGCCTTAACTCGTCAAAATGCAACAACTACAAAACAAGCATAAGTACAGAACAGCAGATTTTTTTTTCGCGATTTCAGGTTTGTTCCTACAGTAAAAGTTGTTCATAATGATAAGTACAATGACCCCTTAAAATATTGCCCATGAACTAAATTTCACCCTGTCTAATTAGTCAACTCCCCAATCACAGCCATGGACAGGTATACTAAGGCAATAGTTGAACATACATAAAAAATAAACCGGTCAAGAGCGAGTAGGACTCGCGCACCGAGGATTCCGTTCCGATTTCTGAAAAAGTGTGCTATTTAGAGACATCGTTTTATTTTTCCTGTAATTTTTACATAAACTTCTATCACATAGAATAATTTCAGATTTTTCTCTTTGCAAACTTCGGAGATAAAGGTTAAAAAAAATACCGTTCCACCCGGAACGGTATTTTTTTTTACATTTTTCATCAAAAGTCGAACACTGTGCGGCCTAAAAAAAAATAAAAAAATGTTTGAGAACTTGCAAACTGCGCTCTTTCATATTAGTAGCCCCACTTTCAATTTTTAAGACCCCCTTTCAGTCCCTGTTGCAAAAAAAATACATATATTTTTATTTCTTTCTTATTTGCAAAATAGTTGGGTAAATATTATCTAAAACTGTTCCAAATTTCAAGTTCATAGCATTATTAGTTCTTGAGATATCCAGCTGTGACAGACAGACAGACAGACTGAGTCACACAATAAGGGTTCCTTTTTTACCATTTTGGTACGGAATCCTAAAAACATGAATAAACGTCCAAAATTGCCCAAAAATTTTTACCTTCTCATTATTTTTATTTTTCGGCCTGTATGTCCTAAGGTTTCTCGTAAAAAATGTTCATGCAACGGTTACAAACATTTATGAGATCAGAATTGTCGTAAAAGCCTTTATAAGAGGTAATTTTGTTTAATAATTAAATAATAAACACTGTGTGCAAAATATTATTGAGTTTCTGTGTGGAATAATATGGATATTATTTTTTGATACATTGGTTATAAGGATTTGAGGGAAAATTAAGTTACATAATGTTCCTTCATAACGCTTCCTCTTTCTATAAGATAAAACTTAAATAACGCACGTTCTCTTTAGGGGTCATTGTACTCATCATTATGAACAACTTTACTGTGGCTTCAAACCTGAAATCGCAGAAAAAAATAGCTGTTTCCTACATTTTGTCGAGTTATGCGAACATGATTGGAAACAGCTGTTTTTTTTTTCGCGAGATCTGGTTTGGTGTCATATTAAAAGTTGTTCATAATGATGAGTACCTTTGTGCGTTATTTAAGTTAGGTACACCTTGTATTAAAAATATATTTAAAAAAATTAAAAAACGGCACACACCTTTGATAAGTGTGTTCGGTTTTTCATATTTTTTCAGGAAGACTATTAAATCTGATAACGCAAATAAATAATCTCTGATTGGTGGCAACGAGGTTTCATCGTTTATCTCCGGAAAAACCGAATAGTATGGACCAATATAATTGATTTAAACTACCACCTAAATTATTGTACGCACGGCTACAGATCAAGCTATACAATTCCAGTATAAACTGATCTCGCATTGTATACCTAGGTTTTCCTTACAATGGGAGGTCAGTGTAAACTCGAAATGTATAGCTTGATGTACAGGGGTGTGTGTACATTGACGCACTATTTCCGTCATTCCCATAAATTGGACCAGTCACATTTAATTCGGCAAAGTTCGCGTACCTACCTTTGAACGTTGTCGTACTGTAGTTGTTACCCAACAGCTACCAGAACCCCCTAGACGCCCCCCCCCCCCCAAACCTTTTGGCCTCGTACAGGACTTTCTGTTTTTTATTTAATTTATGTTTTTTTTTTTGTATAATTTTGTTTCTTTATTTTTGTTTTAACTTTTATCATTGGGTTTTTAGTTTTAGTTGGTGATCTTCCTGTGCTTGTCACAATAAATACTTTTCTTTCTTTCTTTCTTTTCAGAAGCTTTCAGAAACCAGCTTCGACATTTCCACAACCATTTAAAATGCTAACCACTAAAACTTAAATACAACTTAATCTCAATAAACAAAACAAAATATTACAGAACTCATTAACAACCCACTCTATGACTTCGTACATCTTCGTAGCTCTTCGTCAAACTATACCCGTCTCATTCACACGCGTTTTAATTTGTATGTTTTGTCTCATTTCAACGGCAGCCGAAGCCCATTCACACCTGCACATTATTATATTTGTTTATTTGTTTGTTCGGAGCGTTTTATTTTAGTGGCGCTTGGTGGATAAGGGTGCGCGTGAAATTTTGGTATTTGGAATTGTATGAATTTGAGAATTTATACAATTTGTCTGCATGCGCTGTCGTCTGGTGTGAAAAGTGCGTAACTTATTTTTTAAATTATCTTTTCCTTGTAAAAAGTAAAGACTTGGAGAAACTAAAAGCGTAGGTCTCTCTTTGGTCTTTGTTAATGAAAATAATTTAATTATTAGTTTTGATTTTGTTTTACATTACGCATATGTACAGGTATAATTTCTAAAATAAGTAGTACAATTAATCACAAAATGGATTTTAGGTCTGCCGGTCATAATATTCCTCCTTAGTCGTTCACTCTTGACAGAGTGGTCGTGGTTGATGACTCTGCATTTTCTTTGGCCAAAGCAGCCCTCGCGATGCTCCTCCACTTATTCCGGTCTTCCGCGTCTCGAAAATTCTGAACTATGGACGTTATGGAGGTCTTAATATTATTTAGATAAAAAAAAACAATAAATTTTAGATCTCTGGATATAATAATAATATCAGATAAATGAGAGCTCCTTCTTAATCCTAAAGGAAGTTTTAAATTACCAATATCTCAAATATCTGAATCATTCAATCCAATCTGCCTTGCCTTTTCCCAACTATTATGGGGTCGTCTTTCAGTCTAACCGGATGCAGCTGAATACCAGTATTTTACATAGAGCGACTGTCTGTTTGACCTCCACAACTCAGTTACTGGGTAACACGATACCCCTTGGTAAGACTGGTCTCTTGACGGCCTGTAACGACTGTCAAACTTTTCAAAGATCCAAGAATGACAACCGGGACCAACGGCTTAACGTGCTTTCCGAGGCACGCAAGGGTCTCGGTATGTAAAGATCCATCACCATCTACGGACCGACTTCGGCAAGCGTAACTTAACCTGATGCGCGGCTTTTATTACTTAGCCACGAGCCCCTCTAGTAAATATCTAAATCATTATTGACACAAAACACATAGGTACCTATGAACAAAAAGCCTCAATCATAAAATAGCTTGATACAAAAATCACACTTACCCCCTTACCCACCACCACCGCAGTTCTATACATCTCGTTAACGCCTGCTTATAAATTTGTCTGTCTGTCCGTCTGGTCGCGCGCACCTCGGAAACTATATTATTACCTGCTAAACATATCTGTGCAGCAAGAATTATTGTACCCGTAATTGTTTGCTAAAATGTTATTGAGTGTTGTTTTTAGCATTTCTTTTGGGTCATTCAACTTTTGGCATTGTTTGTATTTTTGTGGGGTTACAAAGTTAAAATGAATCTATATACCTACCTACTTATTGTAGGAAAATGTTTTTGAATATGAACCAGCTGTTAAATTAGTACAGAACCCATTTATTTTGTCCAAATTATGCATAAACACTACTAAATAATAACTTCAAAAATATCCATCAGCTTGTTATCAAAGGGTGCTCCTTCATTCAGACGTTTGAATTGAGAAAAAAAAAGTCAGCTGTTCCCTACACTTATGTAGGGAACAGCCGATTATTTTTTCGCGATTTCAAGTTTGGTCCCATAGTAAAAGTTGTTCATAATGATGAGTACAATGACCCTTTAAAAGGAAGCTCATGAATTTAATTTCATCTTGTATAATTTAAACTTACCAGAGACAAACATGTCCAGCCAGCTGAACAATTACTAAAAAAACACATAAAAATAACTGTAGTACAACCGACACTTATAGAATTTATTAACCCATTATTTTTCCCAATACAAACATTTACTAATATTTTCTTGTAACTTTATCTCTTAGATTGGATAGAGTCATTATCATTACGCTATGTAACCCGATCAGCTAAGCAGAGGTGTAACCGACAACTGATGAGAACGAATGGTTCTGTACGTGAAACAGACATACGGATAAACATGTTAGAGTATTTTATTGTCACCATTAGTGTTTACTATAAAATTGGGAGGTTTTTTTTTTAATGAATCGTTCTTTTTGTGGTAATGTAGGATTAGGTTACAGTTTGGAAAGTCGATAGTAATGGGTGATTTTGATTTTTAAGTGTCAAATCACTGTGTGTTTTGAATTTGGAAACAGTTCTGGTTTTAATGCTTTCTATTACTACGGTACTACTACCTACTATTTTTATGTGGGTGTACTATAGAGGAAGAATTTTTCAAGTGGGCGTGGATGTCCAAATCCGAAACTATAAGAAATAGCGAAAACTACACAACAATTACCCGTCAGTTTCTCCATCCACAATTACCCGTCAGTTTCTCCATCCACAATTACCCGTCAGTTTCTACATCTACAACAATTACCCGTCAGTTTCTCCATCTACAACAATTACCCGTCAGTTTCTCCATCCACAATTACCCGTCAGTTTCTACATCTACAACAATTACCCGTCAGTTTCTCCATCTACAACAATTTACCCGTCAGTTTCTCCATCCACAATTACCCGTCAGTTTCTCCATCCACAATTACCCGTCAGTTTCTACATCTACAACAATTACCCTTCAGATTCTTCATCCACAATTACCCGTCACTTTCTCCATCCACAATTACCCTTCAGATTCTTCATCCACAATTACCCGTCAGTTTCTTCATCTACAACGTTTACCCATCAGATTCTTCATCCACAATTACCCGTCACTTTCTCCATCCACAATTACCCTTCAGATTGTTGATCCACAATTACCCGTCAGTTTCTCCATCCTCAATTACCCGTCAGCTTCTCAATCCGCAATTACCCGTCAGTTTCTCCATCCACAATGAACCGTGCCTGCTTCTTTCAAGAAACATTACGTTCTCACTCGCAAAATACCCACCCGTATATTTCCACCTCAACACTTTATCTAAAAGTAATGGTACGTCACTTCGGCGTGTAGGCTCCGTCAATAATGTTAGTTCGTTTGTCCGTTGCTTTATCGAAAACAGTGGGCGGTACGATTGAAAGGCGTCGTGATTTGATTTGAAATCACGGTAGCTTATGGGGAAGTGATGGTTTCTCACTTATAGTGTGCGCAAGGGCATGGGAAACTAAATTATATGGATGTAGGTATTGTTACTGGTAACCAATAATAATTTTAAGGGCAATGGCATCTTCTACGTAAATCTTTAATCAACTAAGACTTTCAACATTAACTAAATATCACAATACAAATCCAATTAAACCAACAGAATCTTCACCTCTACCGATATATCTACCTCCCGACAACGCCCGATCTTACCCGAAGGCTCCCGATCTTAATCGAGGGCCGTTCGGGACATTTTACGCTGCGCCTGCGCCGTTTATCAGTAACCTGATACTTTTACAATGAACGTAAGACTTTTATATGTGGTAAGAACCTTTTAGTTTCGGAATTGAAATGTTTAACGTGATTTTTCATTGTGTACGTGGGTTTCTGGGGTCCGTGGGTAAATTGGGAATTTCGGTATGGTGATTAATTGTAATTTAGTGTTACATAACATAATCAGCCTATAATGTTCCCACTGCTGGGACACAAGCCTCCTCTCGGTGAGAGGGAGTGGGCCGTAATCCACCACGCGGGCCTAGTGCGGGTTGGTAGATGTCACATGTCTTCGAATTTTTTGGTTCTAGGACATGCCGGTTTCCTCACGATGTTTTCCTTCACCGTTTTGAGAGCAGGGGTGATGAAATGGGCACGCCACAATTGCGGCGATAAGTCCCCTCTTTGAGGAGTGGTTAGAGAGGCGCCACGGCGTCCTCACCTTCCGCCTGACGCAGGTCCTCACCGGACACGGTTGTTTCGGGAGGTTCCTGTTTCGCATAAGGCGGGAGGAAACGCCCGGGTGTTACCATTGTGCGGATCGCCCGGAGGACACGGTGGAGCATACAGTGGAGGTCTGCCCGGCTTGGGCAGAGCACCGCCGTGTTCTCACGGAGGCGATCGGCGGCGGCAATCTCTCGCGTCCGAGCCTGGTCCAGGCCATGGTGCGGAGCGAGAGTGCATGGGAGGCCGTCACCTCCTTCTGCGAAGCAGTGATGCTCGCGAAGGAGGAGGCGGAACGCGTGAGGGAGAGGCAGCCTCACGCCCTCAGTCGCCGCAGGAGACGCCCTGGGCGGCGGGAATCGCGGGGCGATTTCCGCCCACCGTAGGCGCGGGCCTGCGGACGGTGAGCAGCGGGTAGCTCGCCGTCCGGTAAGGACCAGGCCCGAGTCGACGGCGCGTTGTGTTCCACGAGCGCCTCAAAGAGATGTCAGCAAGTGACGGGGTCCAATAGGGCCGACGCCGCTGGGGTCGCGGATTGTCCGAAGGGGTTACCGCGGCCCTGGCATAGGCAACTGAAGGAACACGGGTGGGTTTTAGTCAGTAAAAGTCTGACACGCCCTTCCGCTCCACCCAGAGCGGGAGAAGTTATTTGATGATTTCCCACCCTCAAAAAAAAAAAAAAAAAAAGGGGTGATGAAATAATTTACACAAAGTAAAGCGCCTACCGGGGTTCGAACCTACGACCTACAACTCGTAAGTCGCGGCCAATACCACTGGCCCACCACTGCTCTCAATTTAATGTCTCTCTTGTAATTTATTGTGATGGTCCTAAATTAAGAAGATTACTAAGTAGGTATATGTACAAATCAGAAAAAGAAGTATAATAAGATTTCAGTGTTTCAGCTCTACCTACATATTGGCTGGCATTATTGTTAATGCTTAAGTTGTACAGTCAGCGTCAGTAATATCGGGACGAACAGACTGTTCAAAATGATCTAAACAACTATGAAAATGAAATATTAACTCAATGACACAACAAATGTTTCAGAATGAAGAGCTCGTGGCTAAATAATAACAGCTACGCTTGCCGTGGTCGGTTCTTGGATGGGTGACCATACATAACATATCGAGACTCCTCCGTGCCTCGGAAAGCACGTTTTGGGCCCGGCTGTCTTTGTAGATCTTTGTCAGTCGTCACGGATCGTCAGAAGCCCGAAAGTCTGACAATCATGTCTTATCAAGGGGATCGTATTACCCAGTTACTGGGTTGTGGAGGTCAGATAGGCAGTCGCTCCATGTAAAATACTGGTATCCAGCTGCATCCGTTTACACGAGAAGCCGACCGCAACATGGTTGGGAAAAGGCTAGGCAGATGATGAGGTAATATCAGGAATTTAGTCTTATCCCGGTTACATTACAAATAGAATCTTAAATTGGCCTTGTCCTGTCGCTATAGGAAAAACCAGGAGGAAAATCTATACTTTTCTCTTATATCAAAACACAAGTCACAACATCCGTATGACTCTTTTATTTATTTTTACTTTAATCAAAAACAAAATAACATACCAAGCCCTTTCACACAAAACACGACACATGCTTTATTTCACCTGTTTCAAAAGCACGTGTTAGATTGAGTTATCCTCTCATACCTACGGAACCCGTGAATTATGTGAGATGTGTCCACCGAAACATGCCTTGCTTCGTGTTTTTATTTATTTGTATTGTTAATAGCGTTGGTTAGGGAATTAATTTGAATACGATCGCTATAGCGTTTATATTAAGGCTGAGAATTAAAAAAAAATCACTCCTCTTTAGGATTGTCCTGTGTAAGTATTTGTAAATTTATTAAATCCCTGATAAAATACTTGGTTGCAAGAACGAATGAACGCTAGTGATAATGCTATATGTATAATACAGGGTGTTAAGGTTGATGCGCCAGGCTAGCCCGCGAAATTCAAAATTTCTTACGTTTTTTGCAATTTGTAGGTCAGTGTGAGCTTGTATGTTGATTAAAATATGAGTCGCGGCCGTAGCTAATATGGCTTTACAGAATTATAATCATTAGAATCAGTAATACAACTCCATAAGTTAGCATTTACCTCAAATCTAGCGATTTCATGAAATCATGAGGTTTGATGTAAATGCTAACTTATGGAACTGTATTGCTGATTCTAATGATTATAATTCTGTAAAGCCAAGCTACGGCCGCGAATCATATTTTAATCAACATACAAGCTCACACTGACCTACAAATTGCAAAAAACGTAAGAAATTTTGAATTTCGCGGGCTACCCTGGCGCTTTCGCCTTAAAGAAATTGCGTGCCATCTGCCATAGCAGGTTCAGTATCTATAAAGGAACTCATGAAAAAAAAATAAAAACATACAAAAAAAATATTGCAAAATCAACCTAATTTAGTACATACTAACTTAAAATAGCAATCGTTTAGAATTAAAATTAATTCATTTGTTTAAATGTTTTAATTACTTTTATCTACACCCATGCTATAAATCCTCTATAAAAGTTTCTGAAACAGTTAGCTTATTGCCAACATTAAAACAGCCAGTGTCATAGTAACCATGGTAACCATAATAGCATCCAAACGAGTGTTTTAATGTTGTACTGAATTTCATAATGCAACTCGTTTTCAAAAAAAGAACATTGTAATGCACGCGCGTTTCACTACAACAGCGCCGTAATTTAAAAAAGAACTTATTCGAATTCACGTCGTATACTATGACGCCGGCAGCCATGTTCGATACGAGTATTAGTATTGCAAAAAACTGTTTCAGAACCTTTTATAAAGGATTCATAACATGGCTGTAGATAAAGTCTTGTATGCAACTGTACATAATTAGGTATTAAAACACTCATGTGATAGGTACTGTTATCACACGAGGCGAAGCCGAGTGTGATAACAGTACCTAAACCCACATTCGTGTTTTAATACCCCTTATTATACGTAAACCCACATTCGTGTTTTAATACCCCTTATTATACGTCAACCCACATTCGTGTTTTAATACCCCTTATTATACGTCAGTTGCATAAATAACTAATATACTACCTAAGGGCTGCGCATTATTTGCTTTTCAGTAGCAAATTAAATAATTTTAATTGTTAACGATTGCTATTTGAAGTTAGAGTAGGTAGTAAATTAGATTGATCTTGCAGTATTTTTTTAGCTATGGCACGCCATTTGTTTAACACCCTGTATACAAAGTGTCGTTTTGCATCGTCATCAAATTTAAAGGTGTGATATAGACCATCAAACCGAACAACTTTTTCCATGACACCAACATCGTAATCGCGAAAAAATAATCAGCCGTCCCATACATTTGCGTCGAGAGGTAGTATTAGTATTGAAGTTTTCTATGGGATACCTAGTTGAAAATTTTTTCGTGAATACGATGTTGGTCCCATGGAGAAAGTTGTTCGGTTTAATGTTCTGTACCGCATCTTGAAATTGCAAAACGACACGTTGTCCTATAGCACACAATTATTTATTTATTTATAAGTGTATAAATTATCTGTTATGTAGTTGAAACTGTTTGTACTCCCCGCCACTTGTCCCTAAAGGTTCATTAGAAAACCAGCGTCAGGCAGCATCTGTCTGGCATTAATGCTGCAATGGACCTTTTTGGCGCAGCCGTGAGGCACACACTATTGTTGTTAAAATAATTATTATTTTCACATTGTTTTTTTGTTTTGTATTTTTGTGTTTCACGAACTGTGTCCAAATAAACGTTTTTCTTTCTTTCACTATAATATTGGAGCAACAAATGACTTGCATTGTCTAAACACTGTTTAGACGGCGCGACTTTTATTCTTGATCAAGTTAAGGTATGCCACAAGCAATTAAATGGCACCATGTAAATCAGGCTCACAAAATGACTAGCCCTTCACCGCACATCACGGTTCCCAATTGAATCCACCCAACATAGATCGAGGCTCAAGGTAGCATCATCAAAAAGCCTCAACGATGTACTATCAGCATCATTTCTCGGAACCCCTCGGCAGGGTCGCGGGGATTCGGCCCCCGCTGCGACGGTAATTCACGCCACTCACACCTCGCCGGATTGCGGGCTGTGTACGTGGAGTGAGAGGTCTTGATACTTTGGTAATGGATTTGTGTTTTTAGGGTGATTTAAGTTTGGTAGATAAGTTGGTAGATCACAGAAAGTAAGATCTGTAGAAAAGAAAATCTAACTTAAGTTAGAGGACTAAACGTTTTCATTCAGATTTCTAAAACATTTCGTATGTACTCGTAGTAGGTGATTGACGATGTAAATATTATGGAATTAGATACCCATGATTTGTGAAGCCTGGTCAAGCCTTTAATATCTTTTGCTGTCAAATCTGACGTAAGCTTCTGTAATGAATTGGTCAAAACAACATTGACCAATCGAATCGCTTGAAATGAGTTTATTTTAGCAAGATTAAAATGGAAAAGCTTTTCAGAATCCCGAAGTATATTATATCTTAGATTCAACTGACTTTGGAAGATGGTAAATTATATTAAATTGGCAATAAGTAATTAGATAATGTATCACGATCTATACCCTAATATTTCTTTGGGTTAATCAAAAAGTTATGTATGTTATTGGACATAAAATATTATACCCTAGCATTAAATACATTGTAATGTTTTGCATGTCAAATGACTGACTATTTATTAGGAACATAATTACTGACTTTCAGACCAACACTGTACCAATATGTACAAAATAAATGAATAGTCGAGTAATCGGTTATTTCAAGTATCAAGACCACTCAGTCGCTGCCCACACAGTAATATATTGATGATGCTGTAACAGTCTATTGTGATCTTTTGTTAGATTATGATAAGTGAGATAACTTATTCCAACTTAATATAAACGTCTCGAGGTACACCCTGGTGTGGAGACGGCTTTATCTTAAGCATTGCATGGAATTACTTAACACAATGTGTGGAGGGCTTAAGTTAGGTAAATTAAGTTATAAATACTCTGTTGTTAAGTGAAGACAAAGTAGTGTTTGGCTTTAAACTGCAGTTTATTTAATCAAGGTTTTCTGTGAAAGATTTTATTGGTTGTTTTATTGATGTTTTTAGAAGGTAGAATAAACATGAAATTTGCCAGAAGATTTAATCAAAGTTCGGGCGTTATAAACTGCACAATATATTGCAGTTAGGTATATAAAAATCTATTCATCATAAAATAAGTAAGTACCTACCTTCCGTTTTTAAAAAAAAAAAATGTTGTACTGTAAAGTTTTGACTGTAGCCATCGGTAAAGTCATATTAATTATGAGTATTTTTATCAACAGCTCGTCGTCACCAAAGTCAAACTCAAAATGAATATTACCTTATCAAGCCAACAACTTACCTAAAAGTTGTCTGGTTGCATCTATACATATTATTACTTCCAACAAATTCACGTGCTAAACTATTTTTACAAAAAAAAAATAACAATTTACTTATGGGTTAATAAAAGTACATTCGTTTGTATTTAAAAATTTGGAAAAAGATTCTTTATTTTCTTAGTTTTTTACATGCTAAAATCTAACAGACTTAAAAAAATTAATATGTACAAGTATAATACAAAAAGGAGAATTTTTCGATGCCCCATGATTTCGCATCATAGGGCATCGAAAAATTCACCCGCTTCACTGTCGAAAGGAAAGGTGCCCAAAAGGCTGGCAGCATTGTTGCCACGTTGTTTGGAAAAATAATAACAAAATAATAATTGCCAAGAGCCTCGACCAACACCTAAGGAGGCTCTCATTGGGCAGCGGGATTAAGGGGTTGATTCAGAAAGCGGTGCTTCTGGACACGGCTCGCATAGTTAGGAGGTTCCTCAGCCTGGAGCCCTGACTGGCGGTAGCTTGGACCCAGTTACCGATACCGGTGGGCTACTATACTAACTAATATTATTAATTACGAAAGTGAGTTTGGTTGTAACGTTTTCACGCTAAAATGGCTAAACGTATTTGGTTGAAATTTGGCACATGTGTAGACCATGACCTGGATTAGGACATAAGATACTTTTTATCCCGGTAATACGTTCCTGTGGGCTAATTTCCGACCTCCATAAGGGTGAAGCAGCGGGCAAAATTTTTTGATCGTTTTTATATTCTTACTAGCTGCGCCCCGCGGTTTTACCCGCGTAGATCAGTATAAAAAGTAGCCTATGTGTTAATCCATCTACATACTAAATTTCATCCAAATCGGTTCAGCTGTTTGAGCGTGACGAAGTAACAAACACACACACTCACAAACTTTCGCCTTTTTATTATTAGTGTGATATTTAAAAATATATTTTATATTGAAATAAAGGAAATAATAGTATATACCTTTCCCTGATTAGTGATCCCTTTTTCACGACCACGAAAAGCTGCTTTTGAAGGCTTGTTTTGTATTTAAACTCAATGCAAAAAAACTATTTATGGCGGCATTTACAACGCCACAAGTCAAGCACACATCAAAGACCTGACGTCACACGAATCCTGCATCACGCAAGTAGAGTTTACCGCGCGACTGGCATATAAACAACATTCCGACATCAACATTCAGGCAGTTACCCACCAGACACAACACCAGTCTGGTCGGAGGATCCTCCATTTTCTAGTACAGGATGAGTGAACTTTACACCCTGTTCCTCATGCCTCTATAGATTTATTAAAATCAACATTAAAAACACAAGTCTTATCCACATTATTCTTCCCACAAAAAGTCTGTACTTACGCGTTTATCTGGCTCACAAGTCACAGTTTGTTTTACATGATAATTGTGGAGACTTACAGCGACTGCGCACATTCAATATGTACTGGATTATTATGTTTATTATACTTATAGCGCAATTCCAATTAATCTTGTGCTTTAGAATATTATATGAGGCTGTAATTGTTTCAATAAAGGCTCGTACCAGGTGGCGTTCTCTACTTTCTGTCTACCCCCTTGGGAAGAAGGCGTGAGATTATGTACCTATATTATATGTATACACCAGGGACGGCTGCCCCTTAAGAGCACTCGTGCGCTGCACTACCAGATTTTAAAAGGTTTAGAAAGAAACACATTACATCTGATTACCTATCGATTTAATACATACGAAATAATGACGAACCAATTAAACTCTTTGCTAAACTATTTAAGACTTATTTTCGCTGTACAGAAAATTCCTCGTGCGCTAGACCGAGCGCACGGCGAATGCTCATACAACTTCTATGAGATACAAGATAAAACGCCTAGCGCGTGAGACAGAATATAGTTGGTACAAACTGTATGGAGTAAAAAGTCCATCCTCGTGCGGCGCCTTGCGCCGAACTTGACCGAGCCGAACCGAAGATAACCGAGAGCTCCCGAGTCCCGAGGTTTGACAAAATTTGCCGCCCGCGATGTTTTGTTTACGTGAATCGTGAATAGTAATGTTTATTTATTTTATTTTGTTTTAGTATTCATTTAAATTCTGAAAGGATTTGATATACCTAATTATGTGGGACAGTGTGTGTGTGAGCTGTGAAAATGAGGATTAACTTTGACTTTATTAAACAAAGTAGAAATAAAATCGGTTGGACCGCCTAGGTCATTTTCTTAATAGGTATTTCAAGAGTTTAAAACGAAAATAAAGCATTTACGCAAAGTTATAAAAGTGAGTGAAATTGAAATTGAGCGCCTTTGCTTTCTTTGTAGGTAGGTACTTCCTCGTATTATTTTTGGTGGCGATTCAATCAATAAGTAGGTACCTATCTTAACAAAAAGGTGATCGAACATTTCGTTTCGGAAAAAGTCGACGAATTGATAAAAAAAAAGTACCTTTATGCAAAATGTCGTTTTATTGCATTTTTAATCCTAATAATAATGACTGACTGAGCTAGTAAAGTGCACCACCACTTCCATGACCTACCAGCCACCACTGGTATACACATACACATAATACATAGTCCAAGGTCGATATGCAGTCTCTTCCCGTAATTAGAAATAGACGCGACAATAGCAAACTGTGCATTCCTAGATCCAGGGCCCCAAGTCTGCTATTTTTTACATTCCAACACGATCCCATTGTCACTGCATTGTCATTTTGCTAAAAGTTCGTAATCTGCTAAATTCATAATTTCATACAATGGAGTGTCAGTGGTTGACCATTGGAAAGTCATAATGACGCCATTATGACGCCATTATATTAGTAGATTACCAGACTTGAGGCAGGCCTCTTGCACTGGTACATTCCGCTCGAGATAAGTACCTACAGCGCGCGGCAACTCTGGGTTGCTAGTCAGTCGGGGTCTATACGCGCTCAGCGAGTCACGTACGACGCAATCACGCCACGCACCGCTGCCCGCGCCGCGCCTCTGAGGCTCTGACCGAACCCGTCGTATTTATTATTATTTTATTTTTGTTTTTTGTGCACCCTTCGTTATGACTACTTATGACATCAAAATTAAAACGTAATACTAGCAGTTGTTGTGTGGACGGATGTTCTAGTAAACAGAAGAACTCAAAGTTTAATTCATTAAAATTATTTGTTAGATTTAGGATTTTTGCTACATTAAAATTTAATAATACTTAGGAACTACAGAGATTGGAAAAAAATTATAAGACATTACATCAAAGTGAAACAACTCTAAATACAGTCTATCTAGAGTTGTTTCACTTTGATGTAATGACTTATCTGATACAACTCATATACAAGGTGTAACATAAATAACCCACAACCTCTTAAGGGGTCATTGTACTCATCATTATGAACAACTTTTACTATGGGACCAAACCTGAAATCGCGAAAAAAAATCAGCTTGTGAGAGGTTGTGGGTTATTTATGTTACACCTTGTATACCGGATGACTTTTTTTACCGTCTCGAAAAAAATTGGGTGTATTAGGTGAACAGAGTAGAAGCCTATCAAATCAAATCAAATCAAAATCAAATCAAAATCTTTGATTTGATTTGAGAAGCCTATGGCATACCTAGTTTTTTTTTTTAATAGCTTAGACAGAAAAAATTATCAAAGTACCAATAAATACTACAAATTCGATGTAAACTTTTTATTTTTGTACCTTAAAAACAGAAATTTTGAAAAAAATAATAAATCGTTTAAAAATATCAAAATTCAAATCATATGCAGCCTGCATATGATTAGAACTTTTGATTTTTTTTTTTGAAAAAAAAAAAACAGTTAGCTATGCCATAGGCTTCTACTCCATTCACCTAATTGTAAACGTATCTCAGAAGGGAATCATAGAAATTTAAAGAACAAATAAATCAACGCAATAACAATATTTATTATTTATTATTCACCACAATTCAGTACAATCGTTTCACAATATTTTACTAACCTTACAACTCCGGTGCCTCGCTTAAGACTGAATCATGTCGACAAGTCACTAAACTGCCAATTCACTTTAATGTCAAACTCAAATTATTTGATAACTGACACTGACTTTTAAGGCTTTCAAAATGACACAAACGTAACTCGACTATAACAAGACTTATCCATGGACTGTTCACTATGTTATTAATATAAATCTACCCTCAAATAGATAAGTTTTGTTACAGTCGGCCATCCTTCAAGAACGAGTCCCTTCGTTATCTTCTATCTATCAAACAACAATATTTGATTATACTTACAAAAATAAACTGTTCATAAAAAGGTTAAGTATTATTTAACAAAAATAATTTAATTAAGTAATCAGTTTGTCTAAATTCTTACAAAACAAAAACATTCCTGATAAATCATGTGTTTTCGCTTATTTTATAACTTGAGCGATGTGAAAGCTACTTCCTTCACTCTCACACCGCTTTAGCTGCAATGTGTTGAACCACTCATGGGCGGCGAGTTCATACGCCAATCCTGCCCGGTTCAAACATTCACTTAATCTATTGCCGTGCGGGGTGAGGCTACTTCCTTCACCGTCACTCCGTCATCAGCAGCGGTACTTTAAGCCACTCATGGGCGGCGAATCCCATCGCCAATCCTGCCCGACTCAAAGCACCCTCACTCATCTCAATCAATCTATTGCCGTGCGAAGTGAGGCTACTTCCTTCACCGTCACTCCGTCATCGGCAGCGGTACTTTAAGCCACTCATGGGCGGCGAATCCCATCGCCAATCCTGCCCGACTCAAAGCACCCTCACTTATTTCTAAGGGACTGGCAAGTTCATAATTATGCCAGACACCATCTAGTACATCGCAAATCGCAATCATGCCAAATCATAAACTAAAGGTTATCAGATCACATATTGAGTTATAAATCAAACAATTCGTAAAAATAAGTAACATTTAAGTTTAGTATCATTCGTTTTAATTTACTCTCATTGTCTACGCTGGACGAGCAAGCAGGGGCATTAGAACTCAATCACGGTAAAATTTTGCTTAACGCAGCGTCAGCATGTAAACAGCGTAATGACCTCTTTATTGTTTAAATGATTTCTTTAATCCTTTAATCTAGGACAGTGGGCATTGTCGTGACCCCTAAAATTACAATTAGTGCACTTAACAATCGGTTTAGGGCACTTATAGCTGGGGTGCCCGACACCCTGACAGTTAAAGCACTTAATTGACGTCCCCACGTCACTATTTTTATTTGACGCCGTATTATCTGTAGTCTTTCCCGAGTTATTACTTACCGATGTACTGCTAGGACGTTTATCCCTAATAAAATCTTTGTTGAAGTCCGACTGATTTATATTAAGACACTTAATGGTTTTAAAGAATTCAAGTACATCTTCAGGTTTGTCAAATTTTGCTGCTTGAGCACCTACACAGACTCCCCTGTCTTCGACCCCATAAAGTAAACAATCCACTGCTTGCTTTCCAAATATCTTACATCTGTTCAGTAAATTAATTTTCCCAAAATAATAAAGTTCATAAGATTCTCCAGAGCGTACCCGTCTATTAAGCATTTCTGCCAAAAGTTCCGCATAATTTTCGGTTGCAGGAAATGATTCCTTAAGCATCGACTTCCATTCAAGCCAAGAATGCTTGATAGAGGGCAGACTCTGGAACCATGTCTTAGCCAGTCCGGTGAGTTTAGGCAGGGCATAGTGAACCGTTTGCTTGTCGTTCCAATTATAAATCTCGGAACATTCATCGACTTTATCGAGCCAGATATTAATAGTCTGTTCTTTCGACATGGGGTCGAAGTCTGGAATGACGTTATTGAAAGTTGAACTTGAAAACGATTCACCATCCCCTGCTTTAGACTTAAAAAGTTTTATAAAGAAATCCTCAAACAGGTCTGTTGTCATAAATTTAGTTTTCTTGTTTTCAGGTGCTTCACGTGTTTCATCACTGGGCGTGCGTTTCACGGGAGTGATTAGGGAACGGTACCGAGTTGAGCTTTTATTGCCAGCGTTTGTCTGCCCACGATCGCTTGGGCCAGGCTCCGGTGTCTCGAAACGCCTACGTGATCGGTTCCGTTCCGTTATTCTTTCCCGTTCTTTGCGTACCTGGTTTTCAAGGGTTCTTAATTTTTCCCTCTCCTTGGACAGCTCACGTTCCTGCTCGAGTAGTGTTCGCGTGCTACTTGTGCTTCGGCTTCTCTGCTGATGACGCGTTGCGCTGCTGTGCCGACGATCACGAGCTGGACTGCGCCTCCGAGCTCCTTGTTTTTGTTGTTGGCCATCACCATGGCCCACAATAGACGTACGGCCACTGCGACTGCGGCTACGACTGTGCCTCTCGAATTCCCCCAAGTCTCTCTTTCGACTACGGGATGCTTCACTATGTTTCCTCTGTCTTTCGTAGTTGCAAGAAAGGTTGCTGGTGCGTCGATAATCCGCATTGAGTTCTTTGTCGCTCATTTTTCTGGAACTCAAAACATTTTGTTTACGTATTGTGTAAAAATCTTGCAAAACAAAGTCACTGAATTAAAATTGTAATGTTTGTATTTCAACATCATTTTTATTTCTATTTTCAGCCTAGAACTATCATATTTTTAATCTGTATGCATCACAAAAATGGCGACACATTTTGGGATTCTTTATTTATTTTTAAATATTATATTCACTATATTTCACTTTTGAACTTTTATTTCTACTAGATTTCTACTAAAATATTTCCAACGACCCCAACACAAAATTGTTAATTTCAGGAAAACAAAATAGTTAGCCACGTGTTTTTTTTTTTTTAATCTGTTTTCATCACGAAAAATGTTAATAATTTTATAAGAATTTTATTGTATCTTGGCGTTAATTTCACTAAATTGCTATTTTAATTTAATATTTCAACTATCAATGCCAAAGCAACCACACAACATAACCACCAACAGTAAATATTTCTCGAAAAGCACACGTGGAACGAATCCGCTTCAATCGTCCAAATCAGGGTTCACAATGATAACATGTAATGTCAAACCACACATATCCTTATTTTTCTTCTTGTAATTGCGTTGATTTTCCGTTTTTAAACGAATATCGTTTGCTTATCAGCGGTCGAGCTCGTGGGGTGGTTCACCACAAAACAAAAAGTCTCGCGAATCCCACTTCTGAGATGTAAACGTATCTCAGAAGGGAATCATAGAAATTTAAAGAACAAATAAATCAACGCAATAACAATATTTATTATTTATTATTCACCACAATTCAGTACAATCGTTTCACAATATTTTACTAACCTTACAACTCCGGTGCCTCGCTTAAGACTGAATCATGTCGACAAGTCACTAAACTGCCAATTCACTTTAATGTCAAACTCAAATTATTTGATAACTGACACTGACTTTTAAGGCTTTCAAAATGACACAAACGTAACTCGACTATAACAAGACTTATCCATGGACTGTTCACTATGTTATTAATATAAATCTACCCTCAAATAGATAAGTTTTGTTACATAATATACCCATTTTTTTCGAGACGGTAAAAAAAGTCATCCGGTTTACAATAATAAAAGACAACAGGACGGCCCTAGTACTCGGTTAAGCGGCGTAGGCATGTTACGGTCGAGAAAGCACACAAAGTAATAACAACTCTCAAGCGCGGCGATTAAGAGCAATTTAGCTTGCGCGTGGGTGGAAAATGATTTTGTAGGCTATTATAAAAGCGGCTTTCTTCAAGATCAAAGGAGTGCAACTTCTGTACGTTAGTACTATTATTTATTCTGTGCTTGAGGCCCTGGGCCTCAAGTCTGCTATTACAATAGTGTCAGAATGGTCTATCAGTGATTTCATAATTGTTGATTTTGACAAGTTTGGTAATCTACTAATATAATGGCGTCATAATGGCGTCATTATGACTTTCCAATGGTCAACCACTGACACTCCATTGTATGAAATTATGAATTTAGCAGATTATAATGAAATGAAAAGTGTATTATGTATGGCGCCCATCCTTTAAAATACGTTGCCAAAATATTGGAGGGAATTTACAACGGAAATGTTAAGAAGATGGTTAAAAAGCCTTCTTTTATAAAAGGCATATTACAGCATTGACGAATTTGTGAACGATAAAAAAATCTAATTTTGTGTATTGACATGTATTTTTTTATTTTTTACTTTGACATTCAATTGACTTTGATTTGATTGATCAATTTATTACTGATTACAAACTGACTAATTATGAAATGTATTTGCCACCTAGTTGTAGGAGACATATTGCTAATCTTTTAGCGTATATACAATATACATAGTGACACCGGTACTTGTAGTGTACCATCGAATACTGTTAGTAGTAGTACTAATATCATTTTTGATACGCCTTGTAGTTTAAACTATTAGGTGTGACAATGGGTAGGCCGCATAACTTGAATGTTGTACATCAAAACATGCAGGGTCTGTCCGGCAAAGAGTTAGAGTTAAGTTTATTTATGGAGAACTATGATGTTCAGGTGTTAATTTGACTGAACACTGGTTGAAAGAACATGAAGTAGTCTTTATGAATGATGATTATTTTACTGTACAAAGTGCATTTGTGAGAAAAAGTGCTATTCGCGGTGGGTCTTTAGTTATTGTTTCAAACAAGTTGAAATGTAAACAACGTTTAGATATAGTTAGTTAATCTTTCTATTGAGCGCATTGTTGAGTTGTCTTGTGTTGAACTCGAGCGATACATTATAATTTGCGTTTATCGACCCCCCTCTGGGGATTTTATTCGTTTCGAATTGGTTATGGAAGATACACTCAATAGGTTAAAATCAAGTAATAAAAGCATAATTTTATGTGGAGATTTTAATATTAATATTTTAGATGTTACTCCATTAAGTATTAGACTTCTCAATCTGTTTAGGTCTTATAATTTAATTAACTTGTTTTTCGAACCTACTAGGATCACGGCAACTTCGTCAACATGTCTTGATAATATATTTAGTGATTGTGAGGTCAAAAATAAATTAGTGCTAAGTGACCTAACATCTGACCACTGTGGTTTATTAGCTAGCTTCCCTATGCCATTACATAAAAAGCTGCATAAAAGAGAATGCAGGCCTTATACAGCTAGTCGTTGCAACAAGTTTAAAAATAATATAGCTCGTAGAATTACACCATCTCTAGCAGAACACGAGAATCCTAATGAAATCTATGGAGCCCTTTTTGATGTTGTGCAAAAAGAATACCAATCTACTTTCAAGACCAAAACCATTAACATTAATGGCACCTCCGTTGGCTTTAATCAATGGGCTACTTCAGGTATTTATAAAAGTAGAGCGAGACTATACGAGTTATACGGTTTGAAAAAATACAGGTTTGATACTTCTTTCCTAGAGTATGTCAAAAAATATTCAAAATTATTTAAAAACATTTGTGTTTTTGCTAAATCTAAATTTTTAAGCGATACAATTAAGAAATCCAATAATAAAGTAAAAACAACCTGGAAAATTATTAACAATGAAACGGGTAAGTCGGTGAAACAAGAAAAACAACTTGAGATTATGGTTGGCAATAAGTTAATTAGTAAAGCAGCTGACGTAGCTGAGGCATTTAATGAGTTTTTCGCCAACATACCTATTACTACGACTCGCTCCTTAAATTCGTCCCCATCTAAAGCTGAAAACCTTTTGCATAGTAGTGTGCCCAAATGTAGTCGCTTATTTAGCTTCGAACATGTAACACCTCGTGATGTAGTTAATGTTTTTAACACACTTAAGTCTAAAAACACTGGTGATTACTGGGGCATCTCCATTAAACTATTAAGTAATATAATATACATCGTAGCCCCCTATCTAGCTGTTACTTTTAATAAATGTGTTGATTTAGGAACTTTTCCTGACCTCATGAAAAGTAGCAAAGTCATTATTTAAATCCGGTAATAAAAATGACGTTGGAAATTTCAGGCCTATTTCTATCTTACCTGCATTTAGCAAAATATTTGAAAAGTTAATACTCAAGCAGTTGCTAAAACATTTATTTTAAACAGACTCCTTCACGATGAACAATATGGCTTCACTAAAGGTCGTTCGACTACGGATGCGGGTGTTGCTCTGCTGAAACACATATTTAACGCTTGGGAGAACTCGCAAAATGCTATTGGAGTTTTTTGTGATCTCTCCAAAGCCTTTGATTGCGTGCACCATGACACGCTTTTGCGTAAATTACGTCATTATGGTGTCCAAAACGAAGCTCTCAAAGTAATAAATTCTTATTTACATAATAGGTTCCAATGTGTAGATGTTAATGGTGTGAAATCTTCCGGGCTACCAGTTCAGTTAGGTGTACCTCAAGGCTCAATACTGGGTCCATTCTTATTCCTAGTGTATATTAATGACTTACCATTCTATTTAAAGGGTATCTGTGATGTTGTACTGTTTGCAGATGACACCTCTCTTATTTTTAAAGTAGACAGAAACAGACATGATTTTGATGATGTAAACAGTGCACTCTCAATGGTTACGGATTGGTTTACGACAAATAACTTAGTTCTCAATGCCAAGAAAACTAAATGTATAAAGTTTGCCTTACCGAATGTTAGAAATCTGGGACCCAACATCGTCTTAGATGAAGAGGTACTTAAGACTGTAGAATCAGCAGTTTTTCTGGGTATAACAGTAGATGCTAAACTTCAGTGGGGCCCACATATATCAAGCCTAGCGGGAAGGCTCAGTTCAGCCGCCTACGCCGTCAGGAAAGTAAGACAATACACTGACGTTGATACAGCTCGGTTAGTCTATTTTAGTTATTTCCATAGCGTTATGTCCTACGGTATTCTGCTATGGGGCAAAGCGGCTGATATTCAAAATATTTTTGTTCTTCAAAAACGAGCTGTTCGAGCAATTTACCAGCTAGGAGTGTCGCGCCTTCCGTACTTCACTTAGGCTGTAGGCCTGGGTTCCGTACGGAATCGCGTGGGCAACAAAACATTTCCATTACAGGTAGAACAGGTAAACTCAATAATACCATAAAACTTATAACCATGGGTCGACTGTTATTTCTATGCTTGGTTGAGAGTTAAGTTAGTGACTCGAACTCATTATCTGCTTCGCAAAGTTGAGCTATGCTCCGCCAGGGTCTACTTGCGTAGTAACCCAAGGGTCTACTCACGTATAGAGTGACCCCATTCCAACAGTCTACTAGATGCCCCTTATGGTGTCCCACTATCTTTGCTTATGCAAACCATGGGTTAAACCCAAACCATGACACCATGCGGGCGTGAGGGCTTTGCCCCCACGGTGACCTCCTCCAACCCCTTAGTCACGCCACTACCTCGTCAAATCTAGTGACCGTTAACCTTCCCCAGCATACGTTACCAGAAGAACAACCCGATATGTTGACACTTCCTGCCTGACTCCCTAACAGGTAGCAAGGGAGAACGGTAGGCCATACGTATAATGATCTCCGCGCTCCCCGCTTGGCATTTAGCTAGAGAGTCCGCATGCTGAGGATTGCAGACATGACTAAACAATACCTTGGAAAACATTCTAACCAGCTTTCCCCATAGTTACATGTCTTATAGTTTTAACAGTCTATTAAAGTGATTTTATCACTCACCTGGCTCCAGGGTTGGAAGCCTCGGAGATATTCTCCATCCATCCACGTGCTCCTTACCGCAATGGTCCAGCACACTTTTTTCCCGCGTCATCGCGTTCGCGCGCTTTCTTTTTCAGTCACCCTCTAAAAAGTGCACATCGACAAAAATTAATCTATGTCAAGCCAGTTCAGTG
The DNA here is from genome assembly GCA_905163495.3 of Cosmia trapezina. Classification (NCBI taxonomy): domain Eukaryota; kingdom Metazoa; phylum Arthropoda; class Insecta; order Lepidoptera; family Noctuidae; genus Cosmia; species Cosmia trapezina. The sequence goes on along the minus strand of LR991041.1, from coordinate 3,390,331 downwards.
TTGCCACAGAACAATTATTAATACCAGTGTGCACTTACCATGTTACTGCGACTGAAAATACCTCGCGTTTCGCGACACTCCCACGAGAGAAGAAGTTCATCATTGCAGCAGAGTGAGCAGGTGACGCGTCCACTCTCGGATTCGCTCCGTCGCACGAATGGCTGCGCCTCGTCTGCACCTCAATGCACCATCCACCATCGGTGGAACCACTACGTCGTCTCCCGCAACAGGTGTATCCTGCCTAGTGTCGACATTGTCCTTTTCACCTATCTCTGTCTCGTCCTCTTGCGTGAGGTCAGCGTCAATCTCCTTGGAATTTGATGCATCAGAGATATTGTTAGTGTCTCTTTGAGACTCTTCAAGAATTTCTGCTCTTTCTTGAACTTGAGGGACTTCTGTTCTTCCTTGCACAAACTTTTCATGTTCTTCCAAGTTTGTACGAACAGCCACCTCTGTTTGGTCATGCACTTGTTCAGACTCTTGATTGAGATCACATTGTTGCCTCGCCTCGTCATCTGCTTCAAGTGGATAGAGATGTCCAATTGAGCGAATAAGGACAGAATCTTTAGTCTTCACCTTTGCCACCCTGCATACATTGTCGGTACCTTTTATCAGAGCGACTATTTTCCCGGTCTTCCAAAATTCTCGATTTTTGGAATCTGACCATATTTGAACCACGTCGCCTATCTGTGGACTACGGTGAGACTTAACTCTTGGTTGTTTGGGCAGATGCTTTGACCTTTCTCTCAAGCTCATCAAATACTGGCCAATAAACATTTGCTTGAACTCTTCAATGATTTTGAGCCCTTGTTTCCAGCTCTGTATGAGATCTATCTTTGCTAATGTACCCACAGGTGGTACTTCGACTGATGTGGGTTCTACCATCAGGCATTGTCTCAAGCTCAAGAAATCAGCTGGTCGCAATGTGTGTTCCAATTCTGTTCCAGTTTGGGTTATTGGTCTGGAATTCACCACTGCTTCAATCTCTTTCATAACTGTAGCCAATTTGCTGTCGTTCAAAAGGTGTTTTTCGAGAGTACGCTTGAGACAGTGTTTCACTAGAGCAACCATTCGTTCATAAAATCCTCCGTGCCATGGTGCCAGTTGTGGAATAAACCTCCATTCAATTTTATGTTCAACACAAAATGGTTTTGTCATAACCTCTGATGTGAGCTTGAAACAGGTAGCGTTATCTGAATATATGCGTTTTGGCGCTCCTCGTGTTGCTGCAAATCTACGTAGGGCTAGCAGACACTCTTCAGCTGTAAGATCTTCCACAATTTCCAAATGAATCGCTCGGACAGCTAAGCATGTAAATAATGCTACCCACCTCTTTGCTTTCCCAGTAGGTGTATTTACCAGCAATGGTCCAAAGTAATCTACACCAGTGAATGTAAAAGGATCACTGTAATTAACTCTTTCCGGGGGTAAGGCTGATGTGGGCGGAAGCTTGTAGGGACCACCGCCATGTTTAGTACATTGCACACATCTTCTTATGACCTTTTGCACTTGAACCTTCCCTTGAGGTATCCAGTATCGTTCCCGGATAATACTCAGAGTGTGTGCAGCGCCAACATGATAGTTTCTGTCATGAGTCTCTTTTATGATTTTGTTTGTCAACTCACAATCCTTTGGTAATAAGACCGGGTACTTCATGTCGTAGCTCCAAGTGGTATTAGTCATACGACCTCGGCACCTTAGCACGCCATCCACATCCAAGAAGAGATCCAGGTTTCTTGAAAGATGTGTCTTCTTACCAGCCAATTCTTCTGGAAAGTGTTGCTTTTGGATTTCTTTTAAGTCAACCACAGTTTCGTTGTACAATCTGTTCTCTGGTTTGCGTCCATCCCAATAATTATCAGATTCAGGATTATCAGTTTCCATTGGTTCATCAGTACCGTTTTTGTCAACCACTGTACTTGTTTCATCTGGATCTTCCTCAGCAAGTACATTATTCTCCCCAGTACATTCCTCAGGGGCCTCCCCATGAGAAAGAAGAGTCTGATGGACCACATAGTGGCGATTCTCATGCCAGTGTGTCTCAGGTTTCTTCAAGAAATCTGGACCATTGAACCATAGCTCCTTCTTCTCCTCCCAGAGTTCGGGCCTAGTGGCGACATCTGCAGGATTAAATTTTGTATTGACGTAGCACATCTCTGTTTCAGGATGATTCTTCTTTACTTCATTTATTCTGTTTGCCACAAATGGAGGAAGTAATTTGTTAGAATTCATCCAGCCAAGCACCACAAGGCTATCGGTCCACAGGTATTGCTTTTCTATTGAGTGACCAATGTTGTTCTTCAGGTAGGTCAACATTCTACTGCCAATCAGGAATCCCAAGAGTTCCAGCCTTGGAATCTTCAGCTCATCTTTGTCCTCAATTCGTGAGATACGTGACTTCCCCATCATCAAGGATACTGTTATGTATTGTCCATTTTGACCCCGTATGTACACGGCACAGGCAAATGCGTTCTTAGAAGCATCTGTAAACGCGTGGAGCTGGTATCTTGTATTCGGAGACTCGGTTCCTACATATCTCGGAAGCTCTACATTCTGCACTTGTTGTAGATCCTTTAGGTTTGCTTTCAGCACCTGTTTCAAATCATCAGGCAATTCTGCATCCCATTTCAGTTTTCGTTTGCAGATATTTTGAAACAGCAGCTTCATAGGTAAGACCAATGGACAAACAAATCCAAGAGGATCATAAATTCGGGCCATGTCACGCAGGACTGTCCTTTTAGTGCTGGTGAGAGGATCCTGTTTAAAATAATCTTCAGATACTTTTAGTTTTAAGGTATCTTTATTCAAATTCCAAGAAAGTCCAAGAACCTTGACATGTTCCTCATGACCTGCCTGATGAGCTTTTGGAATGGTCTTCATGAGTTCCGTGTTGTTTGAGGTCCAATCTCTAATATTCATTCCTAGCTGCGCAAATGTTTCTCTCGTCTGCTCATAGATTTGTCTGGCTTCTTGTACGGTGTCCGCATTAGTTACCAAATTATCCACATAACACTTGTCAGCTATATTTTTCAGCAGATCTCCCGAGGTTGACTGAGCCATATGATGTCTGATTGTAGCTGTGAGCAGCATTGGACTGCATATGATACCAAAGGGTACACGACAGAACCGTAAATACATGAGATTATCACCACTTGGTTCTTTATTTAGTTCTTTGATCCACAAGAACCTTGTTGCATCACGATCCTCATCCTGCAACCCAACTTGTAAAAATGCTTTCTCAACATCAGCCATCAATCCTATCTTCTTCATACGAAACTTGAGTAACAATGCAGTTAGATCTTCAAGAAACGAGGGCCCACTGTAGAGACATTCATTGAGACTCTTTTGACCAGTTGTTTTCGCTGAAGCGTCATATACAAGTCTTCCCTTTTTTCCTTTCTGTTTGACCATGTGATGAGGAAGGTAGTGAACCAACTGATCAAGCCCTTGGTCCAGTTTTGGGTCAACCTCCTCAATAATTCCAGATTGTAACTGTTCCTTCAATATGGAGTCATACTCTTGAAACGAGTCTTCATCTATCCTCTTCAGCATACTCTTTAGTCTACCAATTGCTAGACCGAAGTTAGAAGGAAGTTCAGGCGGGTACTGAATCCATGGCCATTTAACATAGTATCTGCCACTTTGGTACTGAACAGTTTCCATGAAGTGTTTTACAGCTTCCTCTTGTCTTGTAGCCTTAGGATTGTCTGTAATACCAATACTTTCCAGAAACCATAAGAAGTTTACATCTATATTCCTTAATGGTAAATCTGGCTCTGCAAAGTATGGGCAGCTTGGTATGTGGCATTGGCAGTATGTTGTCACAGTCAAAGCAGAAGTCTCTTCATTAACATTAGTGTTCCCGGAGAGAATCCACCCAAAATCAGTGTTGATCAAATAAAGATTTGGTGACAATTCTACTTTCTCATTTCTCATAAATGAACTGTAGTAGTCATTCCCAATAAGTAGGTCAATGCCCTCACCCATAGAGTCATCATCAGCATGTATGTCCATGCATTTGTGCACATATTTTGCAATGGCAACTTTATCTGTAATCCGATCAACAATATTCACCTGTACTTTCCTAGTAACCCCTCGCTTTGTTTCAATTATAATATCAGTTACCGGACTACATGTTTCCTTTGGATGTGTGGCTCCAAAAGTATAAATCAACAACAAATCTTCTTTAATACTAACCAATCCAAGATTATTTGCAACTTTCTTTGTAATGTAACTACGTTGACTGCCACTGTCAAGCAGAAGACGGTTTTTGGTTTGCTTTGGCATGTTACTCGGATTTCTTATCTTTGCCACTGCTGTCTGTAAATAGGTAAAGTAAGATAAGTTGCAGATAGTATTGGATATTGTATTATCACTGTCAGGTTTCTCACCTTTGTATGCAGTTTTAGGGCAGAATATCAACAGGTGATCATCTTTACAACGGAAGCAAGAAATTTTTTTATGACACTCTTCTGTCTTGTGACTCATAGTCAAACACTTCAAGCATCTGCCTGTATCCTTGAGCTTCTGTCTCCTAGCTTCACTGGTCTTGAAACGCTTGCAGTCTGAACTCTTATGGTTACTCAAATCACAAAATAGGCAAGCTCGTAATGATTTCTTACTTGGAGGCTCCTGTTGGGTATCAGTATTATTGCTTTGTCTTTTCTTAGCCTGGTGAGTCCGGTTACCTCTTGGTTGGTATTTCCATGGTTTGACTGCTTTCACATGAAGAGCCTCAGTAGTACTTGATGAAGGTACATTTCCTGCATTTTCCACCACACTTGATTTGAGAACAGATGACCTCTCCATAGCTGTAACTATCCGGTTTAAGTTTCTTCTAATGGTCTTCATAGAGTCATCCTCATCAGCCATCAGGTGGAGCTCATGTATCACTTGCTCAGGAAATTTACTCAAAACCAGAGCTCTTAAGTGGTTACCATTACCAGGTTCACCTAACAATTCCAAAACTCTAAGGTGATGTTCGACAGTGTCCAATGTTACTCTGCATTGCTCGCTGGAGTGCTGAGCCTTCGATAAATTGTTCAAAGCCATGTAATGTGAGTCGATCTGTATGGTATCTGACCCGAATCTTCGCTTCAATGTGTCAACTGCAATTTCATAGTTTGCTCCAGTAGTGGGCAAGCCTGCCACAGATTTCAAGGCAGCACCCTCCAAGCAGCTCAGCAAATATGAAAGTTTATCCACATCTGCTATATTTTTGGCTTCAACATTACTCTGGAATTTGTCCCAAAATTCGCACCACGTTATCTGGTTTCCATCATATTTGGGCAGTTCCAACTTAGGGAGCTTTGTTGACGATGTCCCAGACACCGATGTAGGATTCCCAGGCGGTACATGCCTACGTAACGTAGTAACTAGTTCTTCAGCGACTATTTGTCGTTCCAAGCATTCGTTGACTATCGATTGATCCGGTACTTGAGAACTGGTAACATAATATTTATTTTCAGTGTCTAGTTTATCTATCAGGTCCTGAATTTCCAAAACGTAATGATGAATATTAGACTCATGGAGGCCGGTTGCGCATTCGGCTTCAACCGACGCAACTTTTGCATCAAGTCGGTCGCGGCGCAGTTTGAGTCTACGTACCAACGCTTCTTCCATCACGCTCTCAAATAAACCCACTTTAACACTTAGTTTAAATGAATTTACCACTAAATACACTAGATATCTAAACGATATTCTATAATTTCCACTATTCACAAGTTTGAAGTCACAAGTTTGAAGAAAAACTTTTCCTGAGGCGGCAAACTGTGCACTAGTGCTGTCAAGGAGGCGATGAGTAGTTACCGGTTTTTCCTATCAGATAAATAAATACGAATTTCTGTAACCAAATGCTACTACAGCATTTAATGCGGCAGTTAAATATTACCTACTAGTTGAATCACTGTGCCTATAGCGTTATTTTCTTAACTCTTGATACGTTCGACGCGAATATGACAACAACAAAAAATCGAACTTTCTTTCCGATAAGTTTACGACAGAAATCATCAAGCAGTGTCAAGCACTATTTCCGTAGAGAGTAGTTTCCGTCGTGTCAGTGCTACCAACCACCCAACGCAAAATAAAGGTGCTTATACACTATACGTATTTATCCTAAATAATATAGTTTTAAAACACAAAAAGATTTAAAAACGCTTATTTCTATAGAACCGATTCACATTTCGAAGCACGGTCAAACCCATAGATAATACAATAAGTATATAAGGTCAAACCACAGGTGACAACAAAGGCTGACAATGTAAAATGAAAGAAATAGAATTGAAAATAAAACGACAAGAATTTTAGTAAAATATAATCTTTTTTATCATGTTAGAAACAGTAATTTAAGCAATCAAATAATTACATTCGAACTAATTCATAAGCTAATTGTAAAGGAATCTAAGGAAAGCCAGAACGAATCTGGCGTCCTTTTCTTTCAGCAGCATCTCCACCATTTTTGTCGCGCCTTCCGTACTTCACTTAGGCTGTAGGCCTGGGTTCCGTACGGAATCGCGTGGGCAACAAAACATTTCCATTACAGGTAGAACAGGTAAACTCAATAATACCATAAAACTTATAACCATGGGTCGACTGTTATTTCTATGCTTGGTTGAGAGTTAAGTTAGTGACTCGAACTCATTATCTGCTTCGCAAAGTTGAGCTATGCTCCGCCAGGGTCTACTTGCGTAGTAACCCAAGGGTCTACTCACGTATAGAGTGACCCCATTCCAACAGTCTACTAGATGCCCCTTATGGTGTCCCACTATCTTTGCTTATGCAAACCATGGGTTAAACCCAAACCATGACACCATGCGGGCGTGAGGGCTTTGCCCCCACGGTGACCTCCTCCAACCCCTTAGTCACGCCACTACCTCGTCAAATCTAGTGACCGTTAACCTTCCCCAGCATACGTTACCAGAAGAACAACCCGATATGTTGACACTTCCTGCCTGACTCCCTAACAGGTAGCAAGGGAGAACGGTAGGCCATACGTATAATGATCTCCGCGCTCCCCGCTTGGCATTTAGCTAGAGAGTCCGCATGCTGAGGATTGCAGACATGACTAAACAATACCTTGGAAAACATTCTAACCAGCTTTCCCCATAGTTACATGTCTTATAGTTTTAACAGTCTATTAAAGTGATTTTATCACTCACCTGGCTCCAGGGTTGGAAGCCTCGGAGATATTCTCCATCCATCCACGTGCTCCTTACCGCAATGGTCCAGCACACTTTTTTCCCGCGTCATCGCGTTCGCGCGCTTTCTTTTTCAGTCACCCTCTAAAAAGTGCACATCGACAAAAATTAATCTATGTCAAGCCAGTTCAGTGTTGCCACAGAACAATTATTAATACCAGTGTGCACTTACCATGTTACTGCGACTGAAAATACCTCGCGTTTCGCGACAAGGAGCTAGAGTTTCTCTGAGATAATTTTTTAAGGATATTGGTATTCTCACGGTGGCATCACAGTTCATCTTCGCCAACATCTTATACATTAGGCAAAATATACATTTGTACAGTAAAAACAGTGATATTCACAATATTAACACCAGAAATAAGGACAAATTACGTGCTCCATTTCATCGGCTTCATAAGGTTCATAACTCATTTGTTGGTCTTGGTATAGCTTTTTATAACAAGCTACCTTCTTCTTTGCTAGATTTGCCTTTTAATGCGTTTAAAATTAAAGTTAAATCCAATCTTTGTTCAAAGGCATACTATTCTATCAACGATTACTTAAACGATAAGAATAGTTGGTCGCTGTGATTAACTCAAGACAATGTTTATGTTATGTTCTTTCTCCAGGATCAGCTTACATAATGACAGGTTACATGAGTTAAGTACTAAAATTGTTTATTTTATTTGACAAAAATATAATTTAATGTATTGTGTTGCGTAAATTATTTTGCATAGGTACTATTGTATAGAATCTAGTTCTTCTAACTGAACAGACAGCTGTGCTGCTGGGGAGTTTGTTCCGCTACTTCTTTTTCCCAGCTAAAGCACTAGGAAGTGGTGAAGGGGGGGCGATTTGTGGGGACTGTCTTACTGTAATTTTGACGTTCAAAAAGTGCTGATTCTCAGCCTAATTTGAATAAAGGACTTTTGATTTTGATTTTGATTTTGATTTTGACTAATTTTATTATATCGTCGACCGTAGGTTCAATTGAGGTAAGGGACAAAATACCCAAAATGAGTTAAGTATACAGTTTTGTTCAGAATTTTTCGCTCTATCGAATGGTGTATATGAAAAAATTCTAGCTTAAGAAAAATGTCCCTTACCCTAGTGATTTTTGGATCCAAATTTCGAATCAGCCCCATAATAACAATGTATCTGAAAAACTATGCAATATAGGAACTTGAAATGATGTAATTATTGCCGCCAATCCACTTGAAATAAGGTAAGGGTCTTCCCAATCAACGAATTACCATTAAATTTAATCCAACGCAGAGGTCAATTTAAAGTAAGGGACGAGACTACAAGACACTTGGTCAGTAAGGGACATTACTAACAAAATACGTTGTTGTAAGGGACATCTATTTTCTTAAATAGCTAATTTATTTAAATAAATGTTACACGTGTAGATAGAGCACTAAAATACAAGATTATGTGTGAAATCAGACCCGAAAAAGGTTAATAAGAAAAAAAGTTATAGGCGATTTAGTGCGAAAAAAAACTTTGTCGGCCTCTCCTGAAAAATCGTATTTTGTCCCTTACCTCAATTGAACCTACGGTCGACGAATTATGCTATTATGAGTTGATGACACTGTTTTGTAGGACGTTTTAATTTTTAAATTGTAATTTGAACTGTTAATTTTTGAATAATGGATTAATGATTAATAATTATTTGATGTATGTACCTATGTAATAATTAACTTACCTATTTATATTTGTACGCCGATGAGGCAAAACATGACAGATATGTATATATATATTTTTTTTAACATCTTGCATGCCATGTGTGTATGATTGTACAGGGTGTAAGGGACAGCCCTCCGCAAACTGATAGGGTTAATTCAGTATGTCATACTAAGATGACCGGTACATGATTTTTTTTCAGGAACGTTAAGGGAATCCAATAAACCTGATTTGTTTGTGTTTTTGTGCACAAATCGGAGCGTCTATTACTGGTTGGGAGGGGTAGGTAATAGGTATGCGGTGAGTTCGATGAACTCTGTAGCTAGACAGAAAGTGAACAGCTGATTTCACGCGTCGTTGGTTAGAGTATTTCAACATCCATTGCTGGTTTTTTTTTTGCTATTTTTTTTTGCAGTTTTTTTTTACCTATATGGAGTGCTGCGAACACACAATGCAATTTTACATTGAAATAATGAAAATGTAACTGAAAAAAAAATTGAAATAATGAAAATTTTCCCGAGAAAATTTCCGGTGGAATATGATTCAAAATGAGGAGTTGAACGCACCCTGTTAGTTTGCGGAGGGCTGTCCCTTACACCCTGTATACTCATGTTTCTGACAAATAAAATTCTTTATCTTTATCTTTATCTTATCTTCCCGGCAGGGGTCGGATGCCGGTAAAATTTTCAAACTTTTTACGTACTTACTTGACGCAAAACCTTTACATTCGGTTTCGTTCTCATAAACCGGTTTTTTAAAACCGGTATTTGAAAGAGCATTTACATAAAGGTTTTTCAGATTAAACGGTTTAGAGCAATAAAAACCGGTTAATACGGACGCACGATAAGCAAACGTCCCGTGTTGTTCAGTATGATAGGCGCGGGATCCTTATAAGTAGGCACAAGTTGCAATTCACGTTTATCGACATGCCGCTCGTTGAATAAACCGGTTAATTTAGGTGAAAATAAGGTTCTTGAAACGTTCACGTTCTTTAGAAAAGTTCGGAGGAAAACCGAAATAAACCGGTATCAACCGGTATTTTTTAAACCGGTTCTGAGCCTTGCTTCCCGAAATGACTGGTTTATACTAGGTTTGACCAAAGCCTTCGGTCAAACCCCGATATAAATTCCAATTTCGGCCTTTGACTAAAGTAATTCGAAAGTAAAATAATCTGTTTCGGGTTTTGCCTAGTCGATCCTATAGAAGCGACTGGCAGACTCAGGCAAACGTCGACGTCAGGGGCACCCCGAGGTTCAGTTTTGAAAGGTTCGTAGGTTCGGTTTTAAACCCTGCAGACAGAAATAGGTTCAAATCCTAGGCGCGTTATGCGCTTTTTGTCATGCATTATATTTTTTTGAATATAAACGACGCTAGTTGGTAAATCTTACACAGAACTTTATAATAGGTAAGTCAGGACTCGAACCACTTTTACGGTTAAAAAAACCGGTCAAGAGCGGGTCGGACTCGCTCACATATGTAATTTTTGTTGATGATTTCTGAAAAACTGTGCTATTTAGAGTCATTGTTTTATTTTTCCTGTAATCTATACATAAACTTCTATCACGTAGAATAATTTCAGATTTTTCTCTAGGCAAACTTGGGAGATAAAACGGTATTTTTTTTAACATTTTTCATCAAAAGTCGAAAACTGTGTGACCTAAAAAAATGAAAAAATATGTTTGAAAATGTGCAAACAGCGTTCTTTTATATGATACCCCACATGCCCTAGTAGCCCCACTTCGAATTTTTAAGACCCTTTCAGTCAATGTTGCAAAAAAAAAAAAAAATCTTTCTTATTTGAAAAATAGTTGGGTAAACGTCATCTAAAACTGTTCCAGATTTCAAATTGATAGCATTAGTAGTTCTTGAGATATCCAGCTGTAACAGACAGACAGACAGACAGACAGACTGAGTCACACCATAAGGGTTCCTTTTTACCATTTTGGTACGGAACCCTAAAAAAAGGATCATCTTTTTTGTTTTGTCATGTTTATACAAGGTGTAAAATAAATAACCCACAACCTCTTAAGGGGTCATTGTACTCATCATTATGAACAACTTTTACTATGGGACCAAACCTGAAATCGCGAAAAAAAAATCAGCTGTGCAGTACATTTATGTTCGCATAATTCGTTAAAATTTTTAACGAATTATGCGAACATAAATGTATTGAACAGCAGATTTTTTTTTCGCGATTCCGCGAAAATTTTTTTTTGTAATGTGTTTGTTTTTCGATGTCCAGTATGTGGACGAAGTTCTTGCAGTTAATTTTTTTACACCTAATATATCGATACCCCTCACTTGTGCGGAGTTGCGCTAGCTATTTTAATTTGACCCTTTATTTTTGCCTGGCTGTGCTGAACCGTGCCGAATCATTTTTTTTTTGTGGATGGGTTCATCAATCTTCCGCCATGCCAGACCTTTACTGACTAAAACCCAGCCGTGTTCCTTCAGTTGCCTGTGCCAGGGCCACGGTATCTCTTTCGAACAACCCGCGACCCCGGCGGCATCGCTATCGGACCCCATCATTTTGCTGACATCTCTTTGAGGCGCGCGTGGAACACAACGCGCCGTCGACCCGTGCCTGAGGGTCTACTCCCTAATAGGGACTAGACCCCCAGGCCCGGGTCGACGAAGGCCGAAACTACGGGCTTCGAGCTTAGGAAGTCCCTAAGCACGAAGTCCGTAGTTTCGGCCTTCGTTACTTATATAATTACTTCGTTTCCTACTCCGTATCACCTACGGACGTATGTATGTTTCGGGGCCCGAACGAAGAATGGCAACACGATACGACAGTTGTCCCTACTCCCGATGTGTTTTTGCCCGTCCGAAAAATTTAGCTTTTACACTTGTTTTGATGGATCGTTAAGTCAGACGGACGGATGAACGGACGGACTTAGGGAGTAGGTACCCTGGTTGTTACCGGACGGCGAGCTACCCACTACTCGCGGTCCGCAAGCCCGCGCCTGCGGTGGCCGGGAATCGGCTTCGATTCCCGCCGCCCAGGGCGTCTCCTGCGGCGACTGAGGGCGTGAGGTTGTCTCTCCCTGACGCGTTCCGCCTCCTCCTTCGCGAATATTACTGCTTCGCAGAAGGAGGTGACGGCCTCCCATGCACTCTCGCTCCGCACACTGGCCTGGACCAGGCTCGGACGCGAGAGATCGCCGCCGCCGATCGCCTCCGTGAGAACACGGCGGTGCTCTGCCCAAGCCGGGCAGACCTCCACTGTATGCTCCACCGTGTCCTCCGGGCGATCCACACAATGGTGACACCCGGTCGTTTCCTCCCGCCTAGTGCGGAACAGGAACCTCCCGAAACAGCCGTGTCCGGTGAGGACCTGCGTCAGGCGGAAGGTGAGGACGCCGTGGCGCCTCTCTAACCACTCCTCAAAGAGGGGACTTATCGCCGCAATTGTGGCATGCCCAGCGCTGGGTTGCGACAGTCGCACTCTCCATGTCGCCATGAGATCCCGCCGGAGCTCTGTCCGCTGTACCGAACCGAACAAAAATGCAAGCCTCACAGTGGCATGCAACCCACTTGCATGCTTTTGTGCAAGTTACTGGCTTGCCGTTTTACATGGTTTTAGATGTTTCAAAATGGTATGATTACGACTTGATCTTACTATGATGTAAGTGATTTACCTTACAGGACACCAAACGACTCTATTAAATCCTTTACATTCCCTTTTGTCTCATTTTCATTCAAAACGCCGTAAAAATCTACTAAAAGTATAAACAAAATGTTTTACATAAAGGCTTATGTACTACACTAAGTTTTATCTGAAACAAACCTTGGTGTTAAAGAATTAAGGTTGGTTTTTGATTGCAGATGTAAACGAGAAATTTTGTGTGGGCAGCGAAATAGTTCTGCTGTTGTACACAATGTAATCTGGACCAGGATGTATGAAAATATCGTTCCACAGATTTCAGACTGTAAGGCCTATTTGAAGATTGAAGGTTTGAGGAGATTGAGGCTGTAAAAATTGGACTGATAAGTGCTGTCCGGTCATTTCTAGATTAATGCCCGTTTTCATTAACACTAGGCGACTCTTAAATTTAATACAATAGTACGCTTTTGTTTAGGTAAAGTCCGCGAGGCGTAAGCTGAGCTTTGCATTTGTATGTGTAATCACCAAAATGGTACGAGAGCCCATGATCAAAATGTTTGTCTTATCGTTTTACGTTTTACAACGATGCGACATGATTTTGGTCATGGCCTCTTCTACTAAAAGAACAAAAGACGATTGCCAAAAAGCAGTATAAACCGGTTTTAATCCAAACAAAGGACGAATCGCGCTCAATGCCGGACGTCACACCTACACTATCTATGTGCACTCACACAAATGCAAAACTCAGCTTAAACCTCGCGGACTGTGCCTACTAGCTGACCCGGCAGATGTCGCCCTGTCCAAATTTCAATAATCCATACAAGATTTGGTCCCATAATAAAAGTTGTTCCTAATGATACGTATCATTCCCCTTAAGAGGTTGTGCGTTATTTAAGTTACAACTTGTAGATTTATACATATATAGGGTGACTGGTAATTAGTGACCGCGTACTGGTAAAAGTTGTTTGCTATCATGAGCACAATCATGTGTTTAGGTATCGGTCACTAATTACCAGTCACACTATATACGGGGTGTAAGGGACAGGCCTCCGCAAACTAACAGGGTGCATTCAGCTCCTCATTTTGAATCATATTCCACCGGAAATTTTGTCAGGCAAATTTTCATTTTTTCAAATTTTTTTTCAGTTACATTTTCATTATTTCAATGTAAAATTGCATTGTGTGTTCGCAGCACTCCATTTATGTAAAAAAAACTGCAAAAAAATACAGCAAAAAAAAAAACCAGCAATGGATGTTGAAATACTCTAACCAACGACGCGTGAAATCAGCTGTTCACTTTCTGTCTAGCTACAGAGTTCATCGAACTCACCGCATTCCTATGACCTACCCCTCCCAACCAGTAATAGACGCTCCGATTTGTGCACAAAAACACAAACAAATCAGGTTTATTGGATTCCTATAATGTTCCTGAAAAAATTTCATGTACCGGTCATCTTAGTATGACATACTGAATTCACCCTATCAGTTTGCGGAGGGCTGTCCCTTACACCCTGTAGATTACATTTAGGTATCGTCAAATGTGAGTGAAAAAGAGCATAATGTGTAAGTTTTCAACACCTCGCAACGCTAACCCGAAATCAGACGTATGATTCGAGTGATCAGTACTCGAGTGATTATCTTGCTCTGCGCGAGCTATTTAATTTAACCTTGTAGAAAGGTACACAGGAAGGTGTTTACCGCTTCTGCTGCAATCTTCCAATCCAAAATAGTCATCCATTTTGACATTTCCTTAGATACCTCATCCATTCCTTCTCACATCTCCACCACAAAGTGTCACCTGATACCTTGAATATGGCATTTAAGTCGTGTGCCCGTTTTACTACATTATAATAAACTACATCTTGGAACTGATGAGTATTACTTACAATATTAGTGTTTATACTGCCATCTTTGTATCTAGATTTTACATAAAATTTATTTTGCAATAGGGGTGTTGGTCTCAGGTTTATTTTGTCTGAGGTTGTTTTGCAAGATAAATTTTAGCTGGCTAAAGATGGCTTTGTCCTGCCAGGGTCACGGGTTGTTCGAAACAGTCACCGTGGCCCTGGTGACGGATACTACAAAAATAGATATGATTTTTTGAAGCTCACCGGCAGAAAACTGTACTTAAACAATTACAAAAACAAAAATATCTCGTAAACTACAAAAAACTCGTAAACTACAAAAAATCGCGGAACATAAATACGGAGTATTTTCGAATACCCCTGGGTATGAAGAATTCAGATTTTTCTTTTTGACGTCACTATTTAGACCATCCTGTATAGATGTCATTTCCCTCAGATGTAATTTATACTTCTTTCGCCATGATGTTAAGAGGATAGGTATTATTATTATCCTGCCAGCTTTGCGTTAAAATATTTTGGAATGTATACGTAAAATCTTTACAAAGACTTTGATCAACAGTGTAGGTATTCATTTGTGTAGCCTATTCATTAGGTATCTTACAAATCGCGATGCCATCTTCTTAAAGTCAAAACATAAATTGGCCAGCAGTGTCCCGTGATTTCACCCGCGTAAGTCTCGAACCAGTGAGAATATCGGGATAAAAAGTATTTTATGGGTTAATCAAGGTTATAAACTATATGTGTGCCAAATTTGATCAAAATCCGTTCAGTAGTTTTTGCGTGAAAGAGTAATAAACATCCATCCAGCCTCACAAACTTTCGCGTTTATAAAAGTAGGATGGGTTTTTATTGTGGCATCCCGCATATTGCGCTGGGGCATAGATAACCCAAAACGCCTCAATAAAAATCTATGAGGTAGGTAAGTAATTCATATTTTTTAGTTCGGCAATATTTATGATGAAACTGAACTAAGTTTTTGTCAGATAAACAAAGAAGTATCAAATTAACAATCTCTTGCAAAACTAGACGACATTATTATAACCGAGCTATATCCGAATAACATTCACTGACCGCTCAACCTGTCTAGCCAACAATAATCCTAACTCTAACTTGCTTAAACTTCACTATTTATGGTCAGCCTAATTCTCACGAGACTTTTTATACAGCACACATACATCACGACTTAACGAATAGGACTTGACCACTGTATAAAAATATGCAGAAGTACAACTGTCAACTGAACTGCGACAGCGGTCTTTTCAGCCTCTAGATGGCTTTAGGTTATTAGCAATAATGGAAATACTGTGACAGTAGTCCAAACGGACTGCAAAATGCAGGTAAAATAAGAGTAATGAGTTTATTTTATAATTTTATACCTATCTATATACTAATCCTAACCAATATTATAAATGCGAAAGTGAGTTTGTTTGTTTGTTACGCTTTCACGCTAAAACGGCTTAACAGATTTGGATAAAATTTGGGACACAGGTAGGCCATGACCTGGATTAGGACATACGATACTTTTTATCGCGATATTCCCACGGGATCGAGACTTATGCGGGTGAAATCGCGGGGTGCAGCAAGTATTTAGGTATAAAGAGGTAACATTAATTTGTGAGTTTGTATGTAGGGGGCTCAGACTAAATAAAAAACCAAGACATAGCGCTGTCAACAAAGCCTGTAGCTTGAAGCCGCGCGTTTCGGGTTTCGTAAACATGTATGCACGTGATGAGGTGTAGTTTAATTGTAGTTCAGTGTAAATGTGTGCGTGTGAGCGTGTATGCACAGAGCGAGGTGTAGTTTTTCGCATGCTTCACTGTATTGTTTGCAGCGCTATGTCTGGGTTTTTTATTTAGTCTGAGGGGTAATCTTCGGAACTATGATCCGATTCCAAAAATTCTTGCTCTAATGGGAAGCTACAGTATTGCAGTGTCACAGGATATATTTTATGTTACCTATAATGAGAAATTTCACAAAGACGAAGTCGTGGGCAGAAGCTAGCTCTACATAAAACACTTAGCAACTTACTCCTTTGTGCAAGATTAAAATCTCTAATTGGCTCTAAAGCAACAAAACGTTTACGTTGGCGTTGTTAGACTTTGGTGATTGGCAGAACTTTTCTTTGAATTTTATAGGTTTTGTTAACGAATCAGCAGATTGAGGAGCTCGTGGCTAGGTAATAACAGTCGCACAGGTCGATCCATCAGGTCAAGCTACGCTGCAGGGGTTGGTCAGTGGATGGGTGACCATACCGAGACTCCTCCGAAAGCACGATTACCCGTTGGTACCAGTTGTCATTCATGGATCTTTGACAGTCGTTACGGGTCGTCAGAAGACTGAAAGTCTGCATGACAACCAGTCTAACCAAGGGTTATCATATTACTGGGTTGTGGAGGTCAGATAGGGCAGTCGCTCCATGTAAAATACTGGTATTCAGTTGCATCCGGTTAGACTGGAAGCCGATCCCAACATAGTTGGGAAAAGGCTAGGCAGATTGTTAACGAATCAGCAGATAGATAAATACATAATCACTACATAGTATAAAACAAAGTCGCTTCCGCTGTCTGTCTGTCCCTATGTATGCTTAGATCTTTAAAACTACGCAACGGATTTTGATGTGGTTTTTTTAAATAGATAGAGTGATTCAAGAGAAAGGTTTATATGTATAATAAAGGCGGTCGAAGCCGCGGGCAAAAGCTAGTTAAATATATAGGAAATGTAAGAAATACATTATTAATTAAAAGGACTGATGGCTTGAAAAACATGTCTAGGACAGATTGTATGAAGATGAAAGCCAAGGACAAGATAAGTATGAAATCTTTGATTTCGAGTACAGTTACTTGACCAAGACCTTTACTCGAAAACAAAGATTTAAATCGTTAGATTTGCCCTCACTGTACTAAGTAGCGCAAAAGAAGTGTCTCTATTGAGTAGAGTGAACTTAATTAAAGGTGTTTCCATGACATTATAGTCAAGTTTCTGCAACATTGTGTGTCATAGATGTCAAATGAAACGGAAACGCGACCATATTTTGACGCGCCGGGTGAATCTACGATTAAAATCATTGCTCGAAATGGTTCTTTTGTCCAATCTGTTCTGTCACATGGTCCCAAACCAGGTGACATGTTCAAATGTCACCTCGACGACTATTTAGTAATAAATGTCGTTTTATAGCTTATTAATGTGTATTATAGGATTTTATAGTCGTTTAGAGGAGATGTATGGTAATAGTGACGTTATGGTGTTATTTAGTGGACACTGTGGGCATAGGTATATGTGAGATGTGGAGAATTTAGAGAAAAGATATTGTTGTTTTTTTTAGCAAGTTGAGTTTTTATTGTAAACTTACTTATAAGGCGAGGAACCGGATGTTTCTGATATTCTGATATTTTTTTAAAGATTTATAATAAAGTATTTCGTTACGTTAGAATCTGCGTCTCAGTCTATCTGAATCTATCCACACATTCTACAACACTTTGCTTTTATTACTAGTAACTTAGGAAAACCATTTGCGATATATTATTTATCTATATCTATAAAAGGAAAGCGTTACTGACTGACTGACTGATCTATCAACATATAGCTGAAACCACTGAACGGATTGGGCTGAAATTTGGAACACAGGTAGCTATTATGACCTAGGCATCCGCTAAGAAAGGGTTTTTGGAAATTCGACCTTCAAGGGGGTAAAAAGGGGGGATATTGTTTGTATGAAAAATCTCATTCCTTGAGTTAATAAACCTGAAACTTGGCACGAATATTTATCTAAGTAAATTATGATTTTTGTGAAAACGAAGTAATAGCGCGGGTAGGCAATGCGATGCGACGGGGTGGGTCGAGCAAAAAAGAAATTTCACGCGGACGAAGTCGCGGGCAGAAGCTAGTATACAATATAGGTACAAGTTTTACACTAGGTACAAAAGTAAATAACTAACTAACTAACTATACAAATAAATACAAAAACAAAAGGACACTTAAGCGTAGTAGTACTCGTCCGCATCGATGTCATCCGGAAACGTGCCCAGAAGACTGGCAGCATTGCCACGCTGAATGGCAATGCTAATGCTTTGGCTAAAGAACGAGCCAGCCCTCTGGTCACGTGAAGTCTCTATTATATAAAATTTGACGACACGGTTGGCGCAGTGGTTGAGTGATTGACTGCTGCGCAGCATGTCGCGGGTTCGATTCCCGCACGGAACAAATATTTGTACGACCTACAAGTATTTGTTCCGAGTCTGGGTGTTTTTCTATCTATAATATGTATGTATTTACAAAAAAAAATGTATATAAGTAGTTTATCAGCCATCTCGTTACCATAACACAAGCATTTGGTTGCTTAGCTTGGGACTAGATGGCGTTGTGTGAAATGTCCAAGGATATTATTATTATTATTTATTATTATTAATTCTCTCTCTATAATTCTCTATAATTCTCTCTCTATAATTCTCTCTCTATAATTCTCTATAATTCTCTCTCTATAATTCTACAACATAGTAACGGTGTTAATATGTGAATAGTTCGTATGTCAATGAATAAATTATCCTTTTGTTTGCTTTAGTTCCTGTTTCTCTTGGCAGATAATTTCATACAAATTCTGTTCCATTTTCGAATTTATTCGGTGAGTGGCTATTCGGACATCGTGAAATAGGCCGTTAGTAAATTTTTATTGGGTGTTTTTACTTCGCTAAGAAATATCAATGCAGCTTGTTGGTTGGTAGATATACAATGTGAGGATGACAATACGATAATAAATGAAAACACTGGTAAATGCAATGGATAGGAGAATTTAGGAACTATCAAATAAATGTCAGCGACCGCGACATTCAGAAAGAAAATCACGCTCTCCTTGCCTAGTAATTTTTAATTTTAATTTAAATTCCAATTTCAATTTTGTTTGTTACCCGTCTTACTTTCATTAGTCTGTTTTAGATTAGTTTAGTTTTAGTTTAGTTTAGTTTTAGTTTAGTTTTAGTTTAGTTTAGTATAGATATTGTAATCAATGCTATTTACGCCGTAATTGTCATGTCTACACAGCAGCAGCAGGTCAAGTGTCAAATTTTCTCATTCGATTTTGAACTTAACCGTCAACATTTTAAGGTTTAAAATCATTTGGAGAAATTTGACAGTTTGGTATAACCTGACGTGCTGTTGTCTGTACATTGGACCTTTAATTATTAAAATTATTTCTAGAAATAAGTTTAATTTAATTGATGTGGCTGTGCTTATTCTAATACATAAATAAATAAGTAAATCCTAACATTGAAATTAAAGTGTTTTTTTTTTTCTAACAAACTAAATAGTACGGCCGATTTATCTGGGCAGGTCCGAACTTCGCGCAGAAGGCTGCGTAGTAACATTTTTTATTAACCAAATGGTGACATGAGGCGAGTGCGAGTGAGAGAACA
Organism: Cosmia trapezina; assembly: GCA_905163495.3. Lineage (NCBI taxonomy): Eukaryota > Metazoa > Arthropoda > Insecta > Lepidoptera > Noctuidae > Cosmia > Cosmia trapezina. The sequence goes on along the minus strand of LR991041.1, from coordinate 3,370,593 downwards.
TGCGCGAAAGTTCCTAGTGCCTATGTTCACACTTGCCAAGATATTTCGGCCGTACGGGGGGCTTACTATGAACTCTTATAGCAGGGAAGAAGTTGAACGTTTCCAGTGAGAAAGAGTGACGGAGCTATATACGACCTACAGCACCGTCTCTCTCTCACTGGAAACGTTCAACTTCTGTCCTGCTATAAGATCACATAGTAAGCCTCGGCCCCAAGTCTGCTATTTTTTACATTCCAACACGATCCTATTGTCACTGCATTGTCATTTTGCTAAAAGTTCGTAATCTGCTAAATTCATAATTTCATACAATGGTGTGTCATTGGTTGACCATTGGAAAGACATAATGACGCCATTATATTAGTAGATTACCAAACTTGTCAAAATCAACAATTATGCTGTGTCGGTGGTCGGGACGCTAGGAGCATGTGCTTTCGCTGAGCGTGCTGGGATGGCGGGCAAGTTGATATAGCCGAGGTACAGAACCTACAAATGTACGGATACTCGAGCTGTAGATCATTTTAATTATGTATGTACATACCTACGTTTCTTTTCAAAAAAACACTGAGCAGCTCGAGTATGTGTGAAGTTGGGTGTGGTGTGATGCGTACGTCTATGTAAGTAATAAAACTATGTGTCCCCTTACCTTTTACCTTTTATAGTGATGCATTAGTGTTAAGAAAACTTAAGAGCTGTGTCCACGAGAACACTGCCGACAAACTGTCCTGCAGTTTGGCAGAAGATCTGTAAAATACTCTTGTGTAACTTTTGTTGAAATAAATTAAAAAAAATGAAATCAATGATAGACCATTCTGACACTATTGTAATAGCAGACTTGAGGCCCTGTAGGCAGTGGCGTAACTATACCGTTCGAGGCCCGTGGCAAATTCATCGGATTTTTACTAAATGTGTAATATTAAATTTTGGGAGTTGGGATTCTCCTCTGACCGGGGGCCCATTCCGGCTGGAGGCCCGTGGCATTTTGCCGACTTGCCACCCTGTAGTTACGCCACTGCCTGTAGGGATGTGCCGACTATGGGTTTTGCCGATCAGACATCTAGCTATAGTGATTGAACTATTGGATATATTTGATTGAATTTTTGGATGCAGACTGGAAACGTCATTAGATATAAGCAGTTTAAGTTACCTATTGTCGTCTCCATCTTGTATACTTAGGTAGGTTAAATAAATTATATCTCAAAATGAATGAAAAAGAAGGCAAAATTGAGGTCTCGTGTTTTATTTGTTATCTCTAACTACTAGTTGTAAAAGATAAGATTAGATTATTGTTGTTAATTCTAGTTTTTAAATAAGTAAGTTCCTTTGATTAATAGTTACTGGTTTTACGCGAATTTATTAAAATAAGGCATCATTCAGTATTATGTAAATTATTAACAAATTAAAGCTCACATTCGTGTTTTTAAACTTTATAGAAATCAATAGAAATAAAAAATCACATAATTTATAACTCGTTATGTATTTAAATTAAATTGACAACCATAAACCATAACATAAAATTGCTGTAAATAAATAAATAATAAATAAATAAATAAACATATTGAATATCGACATATTTGACCAAAAGGTATATAATATACTTTTTGTAGGTTTTATATTCTAAATTATTTATTTTGGATTTAAAACAAAACAAAAAAATATACTTAAGTACTTAATTTTTTATTATTTTTATTAAGTATATTAAACAAAGACTTATTGACCCTAAAACGAGCTCGTGGCTAAGTAATCACAGCCGCACCGGTCGATCCATCAGGTTAAGCTACGCTTGCCGGAGTTGGTCCGTGGATGGGTGACCTTGTTTACATACCGAGACTCCTCCGTGCCTCGGAAAGCACGTTAAGGCGTTGGTCCTGGTTGTCATTCGTGGACCTTTCATAGTCGCTACGGGTTGTCAGAAGCACGAAAGTCTGACAACCAGTCTTACCAAGGGATATCATATTACCCAGTTACTGGGTTGTGGAGGTTAGATAGGCAGTCACTCCATGTAAAATACTGGTAATCAGCTGCATTCTGGTTAGACTGGAAGCTGACCCCAACATAGTCGGGAAAAGGCTAGGCAGATTGATAGATTGTTTGAAAGATTGGAAAATCTATCTCTTTTTACTAGAGGTACGACTGACATCCTTTCTTGTTCAAACTCCGTTCAAGTCCGTCCATACAGGATGTAGTAGGCGTGCAACTATTGCACTTTTGTATGAAACAGCAGATATATCTTTTTTAATAACCGACTAAAAATTTCTACGCGGGCCATGGTGGGTCTAGAATCATATGCTGAATTCATGGTAACAGGGTGTGCGTTGGTGTCCCTCACGAGCGAGAGAATCGCGACGATATTATTGTCGTGCCACGTATTTCTATACACTCTCTTAGAACGTGTCTCCACACGGCGATATCATCGCGGCGATAATTTGTAGGCACAGCGTGACTATCGCCGCGATTCTCTCGCTCGTGGAGGCGGCCTCTTAGGTACCATCGACAGATGCCAGGCCTTTCCAGTTTCGAAACAATATTGCGTGCAAGTTGCAATTGTAGGATAAACAAACCACCAGGGCAGGGTGAATCAGTGTATAAGTCACCGTATAAAAATATGAACTTCGTTAGTTTATAATCTAACTCGCGAGATTGTAAACTGTCGATAAATTGTGACTGTATCATATTGCTACAATTCATTTTGTATAGTTTATAATCTATCCATGTCAAACTGACAAATTGTAAACGAATCCTGCACTTATCGACAGGGTTCACGATCTATCCGATTTTATCAGTTTTAAAATTGTGAACCAGGGTTGGTCGGTCTTATAGTAGCTCGTTCTGTGTCCATGAGCGAAAACAAACATAGGAGTCAAATAAAGGAAATGCACTCATTTCATTGTTTGAGATCAAGTATGTCAATCAATATAATAGGATAAAAAGCGACTTTAAGGTACAGTCCGCGAGCCGTAAGCTGAGCTTTGCTTTGTGTGAGTGATCACCAAAATGGTACGAGAGCCCATAATCAAAATTTTTGTCTTATCGTTTTACGTAAGACAAAATCTTCAATCGTCTTATCGTTTTACGTTTTACAACGATGCGACATGGTTTTGGTCACGGCTTCTCGTACTAAAAGAACAAAAGCTGATTGCCAAAAAGCAGTATAAACTGGTTTTAAACCAAGTAAAGGACGTCTCGCGCTCTATGCCGGACGTCACACCTACACTATGTATGTGCATTCACAGGTCTAAGCTGAGCTTTGCATTTCAAAGCTCAGCTTAGACCTCGCGGACTGTATAGGCGTCCGTTTTGTTGATAGTACACCATGTATGTATGTTATCTTATGTAGGTATAATCGGGTAATTCCAAAACCAACAAGTGAGGAAAACCGTAAGAAATAATAAACGAATATGTCTCACGAAAGTTAAGTTCAATAAAGAAAATATATTCATGATTATGTAGGAATTCTCTAAGATTTATGAATGTATACAGTTTGTCCGTCTGTTCGTCTTCTCATAAGTTTTAATGTTAATTATTAAGAGCCGCGTTTATTGCTTTATTAGATAAATAAATTAATATCTACTTTATTATAATTAGCGTCATAATTTATACTTAAATCAGTTCTGTGGTATTGTGGGAATGACGAAGTGAGAGGTTTTTAATTTTAGTTTTTATAGTTTTACCAAGTTTTTTAATATTTCATTTCATTTCATTTATTCATTATAGTTATTTTATCTCACGAAAGCGGGCGAGCCGTACTTGTATGTGTAAACTAGCTTTTGCCCGCGGCTCCGCCCCCGTGTATGTCGGAAAATATCCCACGGGAACAAAAATCCTTCCTTATTTCTTGTCTACATTATAAAGGGAACCTCTGTGCAAGATATTAGCTTTCTGCTTGGCACCTAATGGTGCCGAGCAAAAAGAGATGTCCTGCTGTGACAGACAGACAGACAGACAGACAGACTGAGTCACACCATAAGGGTTCCTTTTTTACCATTTTGGTACGGAACCCTAAAAAGTGTGTGTCAGCTCCGATGCACGACTGGAGTTTATTCCTGTTTTTGTGCCGTTCCGAGTTTCCGACTTTCTATTTTTCGGTCATTTCTTTCGGGCTGGGTTTCTTCAATGAATCAGTGCTATACGAATAGCAACTTTAAGGTCATAAAGACACTCGTCCTCCTCTCCCTCTTACCCCTCCTCCTCTCACTCTCACCCCCCCCCCCTCTTCCCACCCATATCCCCTCTCTCCCTTATCATCCCTTTCACTGCCACCTCCCACCCCTTCAACCTACCCAACCCCTCTCCCTCTCACCCCCACACCACATCCCCTTCTCGCTAACCTCCCCTTCCCCCCGCACCACATCCCCTTCTCGCTGACCTCCGCCTCCCCCTCTCACACCCTCTCACATTGCCTTCACCACTTCCCCTCCCCTTCTACCCTCACCAACTCCTCCCCTCCCCCTATTTCCTTCTCCACACCCTACCGCTCACTACATCTTCCTATCCCTCTCCTACTCCCTCCATCATCCTCCCCCTCTCTCTCCTCACCACCCCTCCCCTCTCTCTCACTCTCACCAAACCCTGCCCTTCCCCTTTTCCCTCCTCACCACGCCGTGCCCTTAATCCCCCTTTCCCTCCTCACCTCCGTTCCCTCCCCCACTCTTCCCTTCCCTCTGGGGAAAAACTATTAATGACAAACTTTATTACTTGCTTAGGCAAGTATTTGTGCCAAGTTTAAAGTTAATTAACGAAATGAATAAGATTTTTCATATAAACTATATTCCCTTTTTTCACACCCATAGGGGTGGAATTTTAAAAAATCGTTTGGGATATTTCCGTAACTTGACTGAAAGATTATTTACACCAACTTTCTAGTTAATCAAGCCCCGCAGTAAATCCTGCCCTGCAAAATTGACTACCCCTTTTCACCCCTTTATGGGTAGATTTTCGAAAAACCCTGATACACATTATTCTTCATTTTTGGTCTCAAGTTTAAATACTGAGTTTCGAGTTAATCGGAACGCCCGTTAAAATCCCTCCATACAAAACTTTGACACCCCCAATCCCTCCTGAGGGGGTAGTTTAGAAAAACTAAAAATGTCAAACTTTATAATTTACTTAGATAAATATTTATGGTAAATTTTAAGTCTATTAGCTCAAGAAATCATATTTTTCATACAAACTTTCATTCCCTATTTGTCCCCCTTAGGGATGGAATTTCCAAAAATCCTTCCTTAGTGGATGCCTACACTGTATAAGGTATCTATGTGCAAAATTTCAAGTCTCTAGGTCCAGCGGTTTGGGCTGTGCGTTGATATATCAGTCAGTCAATCAGTCAGTCAGTCGGGACTTTGAATTTTATATATATAGATAGAAGATGTTACACGCACATTGTATTTGTGTGCGTAAGCTCGGGAGCGCGCTACCTGCAGGTACGCACACAAGAGCGCGTGTCTATACGCATTACATCTACAAGTATGGCTCACCCGCCTTCGTGAGATAAAACAAGTGTAACAAATAAAATTGTGTTGAATATTACATTTATTATGTATTACATATTAAACAAAATTAACACATGCAGAAACAATATCATTTAAAAGCCTAATTAAAATTAATGTGAAATGTTTACTCAATTAATATAAAATAATGTCAACAAAGAAGATAAATGTCAAATTAAATAATGGTAATAATGGTAGGTAAATGTTTAATGTCAAAATATTTAGAGTAACTTCATCAAGGTCCTATCTGATGTGAATAGAATAGAATAGATCTCTCTCTGTTCTAGATATATTTATTTTCTTCTAAGAAATTCCTGATGGAAGAACCCAATGACTATGTGTCATTGGGTTCTTCCATCAGGAATTTCTGCCCGACCTGTCTGTCAGTCTGTCAAGACCCTTGTTCTCAGCAACGCGTGGAGGTATCAAGTTGAAATTATTAGGAAATAGGTAAATCTATGGCTCCTTGTAGCTCTAAACAATTCAAGCTTCTAAGTCAACGCAGTAAAAAAATACGGCCATTTTTATGCGACACATTTTGATACTCGCAAGTAAAGCAAAACCTATAGGGTAGGTACTTCCCGTTGACCTAGAATCATGCAATTGGCATGAAGCAAGGTCTCACAGCACAAGTAAAGGAAAAAATTGTAATTTTATCACATAGGTACTTAATTTTTTTTCGGGATTTCTATGTTGTTTGTTTTTGGGATAAATTCTTTTCAACTACGGAACAATTCATTGTGCGTGATCCGACACGCATTTGGCCGATTTTTTAGGGTTCCGTACCTCAAAAGGAAAAAACGGAACCCTTATAGGATCACTTGTTTGTCCGTCTGTCTGTCTGTCTGTCTGTCTGTCTGTCTGACTGTCTGTCTGTCTGTCTGTCTGTCTGTCTGTCAGTCTGTCAAGACCCTTTTTCTCAGGAACGCGTAGAGGTATCAAGTTGAAATTAATGTCAAATACGTAGGTCTGTGGCCTCTTGAAGTCCTAAAAAACTCAAGCTTCTAAGTCAATGCAATAAAAACATACGGCCGTATAAGCGACATATTTTAATACTCGCAAGTAAATCAAAACATATAGGGTACTTCCCGTGGTTCTAGAATCATGAAATTTGTCAAGGAGCAAGGTCGTACAACACAAATAAAGGAAAAAGTCCGAAAATTGTTAATTTGTAATTCTATCACATAAAAAAAAATGTTCAAGTCTGTCAGTCTGTCAAGACTCTTTTTCTCAAGGACGCGTGGAGATATCAAGTTCAAATTAATATTAAATAGGTAAGTCTATGATGCCTTAGAGTTCTAAAAAAATCAAGCTTCTAAGTCAACGCAATAAAAAAATATGGTCATTTTGCGACACATTTTGATACTCGCAACTTTCCCAAGTAAATCAAAACCTATGGGGTACTTCCCGTTGACCTAGAATAATGATATTTGGCAAGAAGCAAGGTCTCCCAGCACAAGTAAAGGAAAAAGTCCGAAAATTGTGAATTTGTAATTTTATGACTCCATTTTTTATTTTTTGAAGTTCAATGTTAAGTTTGTTTTGGGATAAATTCTTTTCAACTACGGAACCCTTCATTGTGCGTGGTCCGACACGCACTTGGCCGGTTTTTTTTAAAGAAACAACTGTTTCATCTAATTCTCCAAAGATATTATCAGTTGGATCTCTGCTCACACCACGCAGGTAAAAGCGTAAAGATACCCACTAATAAGGTTTCCACTCATTGATTATTCATATCCGAAAAACAACAAAATTACAATTTTTATAATTTTACGGAGGAATTTTACCGGACTATATATTACGGAAGCGCAGTATGGGGCCTTTTGGTGGACTACTGTGAACCGTGACACTGTGTCATAATGTACCTATGTCAGAAGGTCAACTCCTATAGTAATGTGTGTGTGTGTGTGTATGTATGTGTGCGGATGGATGGAGTCAAATATAATTTATTGTTTTGTGTATTTTATTTCATTAATTTTAGGAAAACTTACCTACATGTATTATACATGTCAATATCTTGTACAATATGTAAACGATGGCCAATTACAAGCTTCCCCTAACGATTAATATGAGTACCTAATATTAACGAATACGCGAAAACAGCAACGTAAGAAATACGCAAGTGAATTATCCCACGCTAAAAAAATAAAGAAAAAAAAATGGTTATACGAGTACATCGAAACAAAATTACTCAAACTTTTATTAACTTAAACCTAGTAACTAAGCTAAAAATTTATATAAGTGCAGCATTTTGTCAAAAAACTACATTTAAACGAAGCGCGTTTAGTTCCGGTGCGCGTGGGTCTTCTCTTTCTCGCGCGTCAAACTAGACAGCCATAACGCCATTTCACTTATACACCGAGCAAACCCACGCTTTGATGTATGTACTCTCTTAATTTCTGTACTTAGAGTTTATCTACTCTGAAGTGGCGTGCCTCACGCATTTACCGTAGCGAGCTCTACCTAGGTAGGTACTACATACAAGCAAATTATGGGTACACAAGTGTATCTTTTTTAATATTTTGAAAAGTTTTAACCTAGGGTGATTGCGCCGTGTAGCTCTTTTTGGGTTTTTTGCAATTTACAGCTCCGTGTCAGATTGTATCTTGCGAATCTGCACGAAATCTAACTTAGAGAGATGTATTGGTGATTTCTATAGTTAAAATTATATAACTACATATGTTTTATTGCCGCGTAACATACTTTGATCAAGATACAACCTGACACGGACCGGCAAATTCCAAAAAGCCAAAAAAAAAAAAAATTTCGCGGGCTCCGCAGGTACCAGTGGGCCGTGCCGTGAGCCGGTGACAATGTGACCGACATTGTCATCATTATTGTGCGTTGTCGGAAATGAAGCTTCTGCCCTTTTCTATCCAACAAAGTTAATGTCTTCATACATGCCTATAAAGCAAGTAAAGTGTATATATTTTATTATTATATCGTTTCCCAGTAGCATTTGAATTAATTTCATATGATATGAATTAACGAATTTCGGTTATTAATTATGGTGATAAAGATTTCTTTTTGACATGTGATCGGAGACTTATAAACGTGAGCTACTAAGGTCGGACTTTTAATAATAAAATTGTCTAATGTCATTTTTACTGTCATTTCGCTATCAAATGGGAACATTTTTTAACGAAATGACGGTTAAGAAGTGTAATTTTACTGCAGGTAATTTAAAAGTCCGAGTATAGAAATGAACTTGTGTGTGTTTTTCATCTGAAAAATGTAAGAGTATTGCTCTGTTGTTACTAAGCCTGGGCCCCAAGTCTGCTATTTTTTACATTCCAACACGATCCCATTGTCACTGCATTATCATTTTGCTAAAAGTTCGTAATCTGCTAAATTCATAATTTCATACAATGGAGTGTCAGTGGTTGACCATTGGAAAGTCATAATGACGCTATTATGACGCCATTATATTAGTAGATTACCAAACTTGTCAAAATCAACAATTATGAAATCAATGATAGACCATTCTGACACTATTGTAATAGCAGACTTGAGGCCCTGGTTTATTGTTGAATGTGCGCTTAATTTGAGGGGCTCGTGGCTAAGTAATAACAGCCGAACGTGTGATCAATCACGTTATAAGCTACGCTTGCCGCTGTTAGTCCGTGGACCATCTTCACATACCCCTCCGTGCCTCGGGAAGCACGTTAAGCCGTTGGTCCCGCTGTCATTCGTGGATCTTTGACAGTCGGTCGTTACGGGTCGTCAGAAGCCCGAAAGTCTAACAAACAGTCTTAGCAAGGGGTATCGTTTTTAGTGTTCCGTACCAAAATGGTAAAAAAGGAACCTTTATGGTGTGACTCAGTCTGTCTGTCTGTCTGTCACAGCTGGATATCTCGAGAACTACTAATGCTATCAACTTGAAATTTGGAACAGTTTTATATGACGTTTACCCAACTATTTTGCAAATAAGAAAGAAGTAAAAATATTTATATTTTTTTTGTAACGGGGAATGAAAGGGGGTCTTAAAAATTCAAAGTGGGGCTACTGGGGCATGTGGGGTATCATATAAAAGAACGCTGCTTGCACATTCTCAAACATTTTTTTATTTTTTTTTAAACCCCATATTTTTCGACTTTTGATGAAAAATGTAAAAAAAAATACCGTTCCCCCCCCTTATCTCCGAAGTTTGCAAAGATAACAATCTGAAATTATTCTATGTGATAGAAGTTTATGTAAATATTACAGGAAAAATAAAACGATGTCTCTAAATAGCACACTTTTTCAGGAATCGGAACGAAACCCTCGGTGCGCGAGTCCGACTCGCTCTTGACCGTTTTTTTTTTATGTGGGCCTATTGCTAGTTGGATCTGGAAAGCCTTGACTGCTTATTCGGGCTTTGGCGAGATCTGAAGGGCCTCTCGCCGTGTTAACAAAATTTAGGTAGCACAGCTAAGGGCGTCCCATAGTGGGACTCGAACCTTGACTTTAGACCTACGCTACGTGCCAAGTATACTTTTTCAAGAATTGATTTAAATAGAAACTAATTTTTGTTACTTACACCACAATTACTGATTATAGGTATTAAATAAATTATGATTGTCACCAAAGGATGGTGTATGGGCGACCATCTTTACATACCGAGACTCCTCCGTGCCTCGAAAAGCACGGGTCCCGGCTGTCATTTGTGGATCTTCGACAGTCGTTACGGGTTGTCAGAAGCTCGAAAGACTGACAACCAGTCTTACCAAGAGGTAGGTAGATACCTATCCTATTACCTAGTAACTGATGGGTTGTGGAGGTCAGATAGGCAGTCGCTCCATGTAAAATACTAGTATTCAGCTGCATCCGGTTAGACTGGAAGCCAAGTGGAAGGTGCCAACATAGTTGGGAAAAGGCAAGCAGATTTGACGTTGATTGTTAGAAACTGTAAAAGCGCTCAACGAAGTTTTGTTTCTTATAAATGTAATAGTGTTTCAATTATTCACAACTAAATGTATTTTTAGAAATAAAGTAATATGTAACAAACAAATACAAATAATGCATGGAATAATGTGATCTAATTCAGCCTTGGTAAATTAATTCATCGTATCAAAGTTTCTGTATTATTTAAATTAAAATCATAAAACGTGGTCCCTATTTGGCACATTATTTAAATCCAAACGTGTGCTCATAAAAATAACGTTCTTACAAATTATTTTATTTATGCTTATTTGGTAAAATATTCCAATATCAATAAACTTTACCAAAAAGTTAACTAAATGTATTTTTAGAAATAAAGTAATATGTAACAAACAAATACAAATAATGCATGGAATAATGTGATCTAATTCAGCCTTGGTAAATTAATTCATCGTATCAAAGTTTCTGTATTATTTAAATTAAAATCATAAAACGTGGTCCCTATTTGGCACATTATTTAAATCCAAACGTGTGCTCATAAAAATAACGTTCTTACAAATTATTTTATTTATGCTTATTTGGTAAAATATTCCAATATCAATAAACTTTACCAAAAAAGTTTAAAATTCACAACTGAAAGTGATTTTATTAAAATTCCTTAATAATGACATCAACAATGACAATATAACCACTTATATTCACAATATGTGCCGCCAAATACATAAAGAGGTATGTAACAATCTTACATTAGCAAAAAAAATTGAATTTACAAACTAATTTTACATAAATCTTTAAGTATATTGCACACACTCACACTTAATCACCATATTATGCACACACACACATCCCATTTAACTATAAATTCACTCACACACTTATACTCAAACTCATCATTAGCACATACAATACATTTACGCAATTCAATTGTCCACACTGACCCACACTTACGCCAAAACTGACATAAAGTATGTAGCACACTAACTCACAGTAACTAGGACTTTAATTAAACGATTTAGAATCTAAAAAGTGTATGTAACAGGATGCTAAGCATTATCTTATTGGTTGAAGTGTTTTGACCACAATGGGTGCTCATTGAGTTCTTTGAATCGCCCCTGCGACCAATGGTGTTGGTCCTGTCAATAAATTTGACACCTCAATAAAAATCGTTATTGGTTGACCTCTGTGGTATGTTAGGGTTGGGCTACATTGATGTTAGAATTAAGAATTATTAGTATTTTTTTCATGTGAGATGTGAGAACAGTTCTATGTTCTATGTTAGAGGGTATGGTTTCCGCACTTAGTCCTTCATTTGGACCATTGTGCGTGGGCCATAGCGGCCGTCTGAGGTTATTCCAAACAGCCCACCTCCCTCCAAAAGTTGATCAAGTCTCCTGAAGTACTCTTTTTTTTTTAATGTATGCCAAATCATTAGGAACCAAAAATATGCTTATTAAAATCATCATACCTACACATTATTAATTATTTCAAAGGAATACAAAACTTTTTATCGATTAAAATGCTATACATAGTGTAAGTGTAAACAGTAGCAATCTTTTAAGGGGCAATTGTACTCATCATTATGAACAACTTTTATTATGGGACCAAACCTGAAATCGCGAAAAAAAAATCAGCTGTGCCCTACATTTGACGAATTATGCGAACATAACTGAACAGCAGTTTTTTTTCGCGATTTCAGGTTACGTCCTAAAAGTTGTTCAAAATTATGAGTTCATAATAATGACCCCTTAAAAAATTGCCACTGTTTACACTTACACCCTGTATATTAACTAATAATGATAATTAGGTATTTTAACTTTAAGGACATATTTACAACAACCAAAGAATGCAATCGTAACACTTTCCACCCAATAAAGGCAACAGTAACCATTTACGTCACTCACTAACTTAGCTACGAGACTTCTCCTAACTCCTACTACTAGGAACTAGTGATACGCACGTGTGTACCGGGGCTAAGCGAACGTTAAGTCATAGCGTAGCATTCGATACACGCGCGGTAGTTTAAGGCAGCCAATCATGTGCCGCGACTAGCATAATAAAGGACGTAGTTGAGCTGTAGTGGAAGCTAGGATATAGCTATACTAGAAAGATTTAGGTAGTTAAATAAAGGTAAACAATCTTGATGCGACTTTTTACACAAACACATATTAAACAAATAAACTACTGCTTAAACTAATGGTTCAATTGATTTAGTAATCATTATTGTTGTATTTACATTGGTTTTTAGTTGCATTTTATTTTTAAACTGAGGTTTTAAAATAAAAAAGACAAAAGACACATCGAGATTGTTTACCTCTATTTCACTACCTAAATTTTTCTAGTATAGTTACATCTTAGGTTTACTTTCAGTTAGATTGGGCGGGTGGACATGCCTTAGTGGAATTTTATGAGGTAAGTATTTAAAGGTACCTAATTTCCCGGCAGTGGCAAAATATTTGTCCCCATTAGCAAATTGGTATTGTATCGTTAGGTTAAGGGCAAATAGTAGGTACAATGCGTGCCACGAAGGATGAGACTCAGTGGCGGATTTGCAGTCTTGGCCGCCCTAGGCCCCAGGCCATGTAGTACCAGCCGCTAGGGATGTGAAAAATAATCGATTATGGAAAAAATCGATTAAAAATCGATTTTTTTTCAATAAAAGTCGATTATTATAATCGATTTACATAATACAAAAAATCGATTAATAAAAAATCGATTTATTTTTCACAGTCGATTTTTTTCACCCGCAACGGCCGCAACATCCAGCGTTTTAGTCAGGAGGGCGAGGTCGCAAAGTGCCGCGAACCCGTACTTTCTAAGCGGTCCAAAATTTTTATTTGCAAATTCATTGCCCACAGGCTTTAATTAATTTATTTTATGATTTACTTGTCTTATGTACATTTTTTCCAGCGAAAGGAGAAAAGAAAAAATCTTTTTGCCACTTTAAGCCCTTGTAATTTGTTAGGAACAATGTATGACCTTTACCTTGATTAGTTGGTTTATTCCTCAAATGTCAATATTTCATGAAATAGTATTCGATATGATTACTTGGGTCTTATAGAGTTGGTTTGATGAATTTATTGATTATAATTTTGTAAATACATACTTTTTATGGTCACGAATCGTATTTTGGTCATCATAGAACCTAATACTGACTTGGAAATTGCAAAAAACGGTAAGAAAATTTGACTTTCGCGGGCTATTCAGGCGATTTCGCCTAAATCCATGAAAAAATAAGGAAAAAATCGATTTTTTTAACAAAATCGATTATTTTTATAGCAAAAATCGATTATTTTTTAATCGATCTTATTACTAGTCAAAATAATCGATTAATTAATAATCGATTTTTTGTGGATAATGTCACATCCCTACCAGCCGCCCATTTCTCTGCACCCATCATTTAGACTACACAATGAATTTACTTTATTGCCAACTTTTATCGTAATCGATTCAGAAAAGTTAACTTTAATATGTGCTAGTTAGTTACTGATTTTTTTTTCGCGATTTCAGGTTTGGTCCCATAGTAAAAGTTGTTCATAATAATGAGTTCAGTGCCCCCTTAAGAGGATATTGGTCAATAACCAGTAAACCTGTATATTTAGATTAACGAAAGTGATTTAGGAAGATTATGTTAGTGCAGCCCGCCCATAGATATATTAAAAACTTCTTTCTTATATCTATGGGCCCGCCATAATGTGCGCTAGCTAGCCTTTAGAATCCTACTAATATTATAAATGTGAAAGTTTGGATGTTTGTTACTCAATCACGCAAAAACGCCTGAACGGATTTGGATGAAATTTGGTACACAGATAGTTTATAACCTGGATTAAGACATAGGATACTTTTCATTCCGGTAGAAGGTTCCCTTGGGATAATTTCCGACATCCACGCGGGCGAAGTCGCGAGCAACGGCTAGTATTTAGATACTTTCAGTTATACTTACTTGTTATCATCAGTGAATTTTATAATAATATCTGGCCGCCCCAGGCCCGGGCCTATTGGGCCTTAGGGCAAATCCGCCTCTGTCAAGGCAAGTCAAGTCTCATTCACGAGCGCAGTACCGCGCCTCCCGCGCTCTTTCCGTCGCCCCGATGACGCCCGGTCCCTTCCTGTCTCAGACATACCGCTAAAGAGACTTGGTGTGTGTCTCATCTTTCGTGGTTTGTCTCTCTTTAACGGTATGAAGTCTGAGGCGCGGGAAGGGACCGGGCGTCATCGGGGTGGCGGGAAGAGCGCGGGAGGCGCGGTCAGGTCTCATCTTTCGTGGTGCGTATTGCATAGCTTAGCTTTAGATCCTTATCTATACCGATCGAAAATTGTGTCATTGCATATCAGTGTGTTATCGGTGTGTAGTATCATTTGTGTCATAATTTTTCTTCATCATTTAGCGTCATCTGTTGGTTGACTCTTTGTTCGCATTCCATCGCCTCGCTTCTAGTACAGCACATACCGTCACCATCCAATTCAAAGGATAACAGACACTGTGATACGCAATTAAATTTCTAACTTTCATTCTCAGAAACAAACAATTCGGACATTTTGTTCATTTGAATATTACTTGTTCCTAAAACTTGTAGTGGTGCTCACTCCAAAAAGTATGAAGTCACTAGTATGTAAGTACATACTAGTGACTTCGTACTTTTTGGTACCCCACTTACTTACTCACTCAGTATAATATATCTAGCCAAGATTTTGTTCTGTTTTTATTACGGAAAACAGACAAATAAATTGGTTTGTAGTATAGGGAAAATGCGATAATTATTAATTTCTGAAAAAAAAATGCTCGTTACAAAAGAAAAGTTTAGGTATAGAGATAAATCTCAAGAAAAACGCAAACTTTCTTGTAGGTACAGAGGTAGTAAAGTTTCCATCGTTTATTTTCGGAAAAACCGAACTTTGCCGAATTAAATGTCACTTAAAGGTCCAATGGGTCAATCTATAATAATTTAGGTGGGAATACGAGTATAAATAAATTTCTATTGGTCGATAGTCACATTTTATTCGCTATATTTCGGTTTTTCCGAAGATGAACGATGTAATCAAGTTTCATTTGTTCACATTTAAGTAATTGTTGTAAAAGAATCCTGAAATGCCCACGTCATTTAGTAGAATTTTCGCCTAAAAGCAGCAAAAGATATATTTTTTTCTTCCACTACCTACAATATTTTCTTTACCATCTTTTGGTTAAAGAAACGTAGGTAATAAGTAAGTACTTGAAGGAGCAGACAAATATTCTAAATCTCTAGGTATGCTTGGACTTTTAATTGGCTGCAGTAAAATGACATTTCTTAACTGTCATTTCGTTAATAATTGTTCTAATTTGATAGCGAAATGACAGTAGAAGTGTCATTTTACTGTAGGTTATTAAAAGTCCGGTCATAGTTTAAGTAGATAATACCATTTAAAGCGAGTATAGCAGCTAACAGCACCACCATTGCGAAAAAAATTAATAAGTCAGGAGATATGGAACATTTTGAATTTGAATTTGTTTCCTATGCGTTTTTAGTCAGATAAGGTAGTTTTTTTTGTTTAAAAAATCAACACTAAACCTTCTAGGTTTGAAGTTGTAGCAGTTAGAAGAGCGCGCACTGCGGTGCGTTTCCGGTAGTTCTGCCGCACTGGGCGGGGCCTTCAGTAACAAAACGCATGACCGCAGTGCGCGCACTTCAAAGAGATTCCATACTTCACAGATTATGCGGTAGAAAAACGCACCGCAATGCGCGCTCGCCCTTAACGCCAAAAACGTGTGCATAGGAAATTTCAAATTTAAAATGTTCCTTAAGGCGCGGACTGACTACGATTTTAAACGGCACACAACCGCGTAATCTATTGTCACCATTAAACCATTCATTGCTTGAAATAAGGATGAAAATTGAAAATAATAAGTATTTGTGTTGCCGAGATGTGACTAAGCTGTGAATGTGCAATTTTTCGGGGTTTTCTTTAGATTATCCAGAATATTCACAATAAATTAAATAATTATCCGGTTTAAAGTTTAAAAAAAATGCTAATTCTATTAAATTCTTAAAAAAGAATGTCGCTATCGCTGAAATAGTTTATTTTTGTGGAGCAACTTCTAAATTTTTTGTTGAGAATATCAAACTATTTTTTACAATTCTATTCGGTTAAAATTTTTCTCGGTCCACTGTATTTTTTGCGTCGGATAGTTTCATTACGTTACGTCATACTCGACACTCCAAGTCTCTGTGAATAGTCAAAATGAAAATCCAAGATGGCGGCTGCGAAAATTCCTTAACTTTTCGTCATGGGTGTCATTTTCGTGATATTTTAGGTCGCTGAAAACGATAGTCGGGTAAAAAGGAAAATCCAAGATGGCGGCTGCGAAAATTTCCTAATTTTTCGTCATGGGTGTCATTTTCGTGATATTTTAGGTCGCAGAAAACGATTGTGGGGTCAAAATGAAAATCCAAGATAGCGGCTACGAAAATTTCCAAATTTTTCGTCATGGGTGTCATTCGTGTTATTTTAGGTCGTTGAAAACGATAGTGGGGTCAAAATGAAAATCCAAGATGGCGGCTATGAAAATTTCCTAACTTTTCGTCATGGGTGTCATTTTCGTGATATTTTAGGTCGCTGAAAACGATAGTCATTCATTTTGACCCCATTATCGTTTGCAGCGACCTCAAATATCACGAAAATGACACCCATGTCAAAAAATTTGAAAATTTTCGCAGCCGCCATCTTGGATTTTCATTTTGACCCCACTATCGTTTTCAGCGACCTCAAATATCACGAAAATGACACCCATGACGAAAAATTTGGAAATTTTCACAGCCGCCATCTTGGATTTTCATTTTGACCCCGCAATCGTTTTCAGCGACCTAAAATATCACGAAAATGACACCCATGACGAAAAATTTGAAAATTTTCGCAGCCGCCATCTTGGATTTTCATTTTGACCCCACTATCGTTTTCAGCGACCTAAAATATCACGAAAATGACACCCATGACGAAAAATTAGGAAATTTTCGCAGCCGCCATCTTGGATTTCCATTTTGACCCCACTATCGTTTTCAGCGACCTAAAATATCACGAAAACGACACCCATGACGAAAAATTAGGAAATTTTTGCAGCCGCCATCTTGGATTTTCATTTTGACCCCACTATCGTTTTCAGCGACCTAAAATATCACGAAAATGACACCCATGACGAAAAATTTGGAAATTTTCGCAGCCGCCATCTTGGATTTTCATTTTGACCCCACTATCGGTTTCAGCGACCTCAAATATCACGAAAATGACACCCATGTCGAAAAATTTGAAAATTTTCGCAGCCGCCATCTTGGATTTTCATTTTGACCCCACTATCGTTTTCAGCGACCTTAAATATCACGAAAACGACACCCATGACGAAAAATTAGGAAATTTTTGCAGCCGTTATCTTGGATTTTCATTTTGACCCCACTATCGTTTTTAGCGACCTAAAATATCACGAAAATGACACCCATGACGAAAAATTTGGAAATTTTCGCAGCCGCCATCTTGGATTTTCATTTTGACCCCACTATCGGTTTCAGCGACCTCAAATATCACGAAAATGACACCCATGTCGAAAAATTTGGAAATTTTCGCAGCCGCCATCTTGGATTTTCATTTTGACCCCACTATCGTTTTCAGCGACCTAAAATATCACGAAAATGACACCCATGACGAAAAATTAGGAAATTTTCGCAGCCGCCATCTTGGATTTTCATTTTGACCCCACTATCGTTTTCAGCGACCTAAAATATCACGAAAACGACACCCATGACGAAAAAATTAGGAAATTTTTGCAGCCGCCATCTTGGATTTTCATTTTGACCCCACTATCGTTTTTAGCGACCTAAAATATCACGAAAATGACACCCATGACGAAAAATTTGGAAATTTTCGCAGCCGCCATCTTGGATTTTCATTTTGACCCCACTATCGGTTTCAGCGACCTCAAATATCACGAAAATGACACCCATGTCGAAAAATTTGGAAATTTTCGCAGCCGCCATCTTGGATTTTCATTTTGACCCCACTATCGTTTTCAGCGACCTAAAATATCACGAAAATGACACCCATGACGAAAAATTAGGAAATTTTCGCAGCCGCCATCTTGGATTTTCATTTTGACCCCACTATCGTTTTCAGCGACCTAAAATATCACGAAAATGACACCCATGACGAAAAATTAGGAAATTTTCGCAGCCGCCATCTTGGATTTTCATTTTGACCCCACTATCGGTTTCAGCGACCTCAAATATCACGAAAATGACACCCATGTCGAAAAATTTGGAAATTTTCGCAGCCGCCATCTTGGATTTTCATTTTGATCCCACTATCGTTTTCAGCGACCTAAAATATCACGAAAATGACACCCATGACGAAAAATTAGGAAATTTTCGCAGCCGCCATCTTGGATTTTCATTTTGACCCCACTATCGTTTTCAGCGACCTAAAATATCACGAAAATGACACCCATGACGAAAAATTAGGAAATTTTCGCAGCCGCCATCTTGGATTTTCATTTTGACCCCACTATCATTTTCAGCGACCTAAAATATCACGAAAACGACACCCATGACGAAAAATTGGAAATTTTTGCAGCCGCCATCTTGGATTTTCATTTTGACCTTGAAATACAAAAAAAATAAGAAGATACCTAATTAGAAAAAAAACTCAATTTAAAAAAAAAATCTTATTTATGTAGGTATACAGAAAAATACATTTGAGGGCCTACTTATTTTCTGAACATCCCTGCCCAACCCTTTGAAAGAATTCAGGCGTGATGTTATGAAGAAATCTCATTTCCTATCCGATATTCATTATAAAACCACCCGTACTAACTTTATTCTGTGGCACCTACCTATTTGAGATTTGAAAATAGTGAACCAAAAATTTGCGCGTCAGGCGGCTTTATAAGCTCCAGTGTAGGGTTCAAATTCAACTGTTTTACACACTTGATGCGATTGGTAAACATAGGCCGTGATAAAAATAAATACCAATAAAGCTTTTGCGCGCGTGACGTCTTTATTTACATAGGCATAGCGTTCAAATTCAACTGTTTTCAACACATGCTAATTTGTGCCGGTCGCAGCCGGTGACAGAAGTTAGCGGGGGTGGCGGGTTCGAAAAATTGGCACACGTCCGACCTCCGTCACGTTCCGCTCGGGACTAAACGGCTCAGGGCGAGCGTTTGCGAAGCTGAAAACACTTGACAT
Organism: Cosmia trapezina; assembly: GCA_905163495.3. NCBI lineage: Eukaryota > Metazoa > Arthropoda > Insecta > Lepidoptera > Noctuidae > Cosmia > Cosmia trapezina. Next base: position 3,351,044 of record LR991041.1, on the reverse strand, counting down.
TGGAATTAGTGATATAAATATTTTGATATTTCAAATTATGATAGCCGTTATAAATTACATTTTTTACGACCTTTATTATGGCATAAGTTTTATTGTTCAAAGCCTAATATAAATCAAATGAAATAAGATATAGATCATAATTTAGACTTGTCTTTGCGATTTAATTGGATGCAGTAAAGTGCAAGTAATCGTGTATCGGACGGCCGAAATTTGTAGATGGAAGTCTGAACTAAGTAATATATTTTTTTCAAAATTTAAATCCGTGTTATCTACGAATAAAACACTAAACTAAACGACGTTTTTACGGCTCTCACCGCCTTAACTCCTGACAAATTTTTTTTTTTCTTAATGGTGGCGCTGCCGGTTAACACGTATTCTCGCCTTAAACTATTTTATCTACACCCATGCTATAAACTCTCTATAAAAGTTCCTGAAACAGTTGCCTTATTGCCAACATTAAAACAGCCAGTGTCATAGTAACCATGGTAACCATAATAGCATCCAAACAGATGCTTTAATGTTGTACTGAATTTCATAATGCAACTCGTTTTCAAAAAAAGAACATTGTAATGCACGCGCGTTTCACTACAACAGCGCCGTAATTTAAAAAAGAACTTATTCGAATTCACGTCGTCGTATACTATGACGCCGGCCGCCATGTTCGATACGAGTATTAGTATTGCAAAAAACTGTTTCAGAACCTTTTATAGAGAATTGATAACATGGGTGTAGATAAAGTCTTGTATGCAACTGTACATAATTAGGTATTAAAACACGAATGTGATACTATTATCACATTCGTGTTTTAAGACCCCTTATTATACGTCAGTTGCATAAATAACTATTAAACAATCACTACTTACTTAAAAAAAACAAAATATAGATCCCAAAATTAACGAGAACCAATTGCACTGGCTCGCGGACGGAATAAACAATCAAATGTATTATCATTCTGAATGGTACACCGATTACTAATTCTTAAGAAAGCTGTTTTTATTTTACTAATGGCTTCTCACTTGTTAACAGCAGGGTGGGCAGGACAAGAAGTGGTTATAGATGTCCTAATAAATTCTAAATTACTTTTGTAGAAGCCGAGCTATTCTGAAAGTATTATTTATTTATTTATACACAACGTGCCGTTTTGCATCCTCATCAAATTTCAGGGTGTGATACAGAACATCAAACCGAACAACTTTCTCCATGGGACCAACATCGTAATCGAGAAAAAATTTTCAACTGTCCCATAGAAAACTTCAATAGCTACTCGACGCAAACGGCTGGTTATTTTTTAGCGATTACGATATTGGTGTCATGTAAAAAGTGGTTCGGTTTGATGGTCTATACCACATCCTTAAATTTGACGAGGATGCGAACGAACTTTATTGTACACCAGAAAATACAATAAATTAATCGTTATTAATTCATATACAAGGTGTTAAATAAATAACCCACAACCTCTTAAGGGGTCATTGTACTCATCATTATGAACAACTTTTACTATGGCACCAAACCTGAAATCGCGAAAAAAAATCAGCTGACCAGTACATTTATCTACATCAAACTCGTCAAAATGTAGGGAGCAGCTGATTTTTTTTTCGCGATTCCAGGTTTGGTCCCATAGTAAAAGTTGTTCATAATGATGAGTACAATGACCCCTTAAGAGGTTGTGGGTTATTTATTTTACACCTTGTATACAAAAATGAATCCCTGTTTCCCTTGGTCATCGCATCACGCGTGAACGGATGGAACAATTTCGCTAATTATTTTTTTGTTGTGTTTATTACTGTCAGGAGAATGTTTATAAGTAAGAAAAAATTAAGAAAATTTCGCAGAAAATTAGAAAATTTCAGAAAACTTAACGACTGTTTTAACTTGACGCATTTAGATAGACAGGACAACGTCTGTCGGGTCAACTAGTTAATTCATAATTCTCTTGTCGTTATCCTATTTATTTCGTGTCGGCGCAACATAATTATCTTTTTCTTCCATACTTCTCTATTAGTCGTCATTTCGGTATCCTCTCTAGCCACATCATCTTTCACACAGTCCATCCATCTTTTCTTTCGTCTTCCACATTCATACTCAAACCTTTCCACACATTCCTGATTCATTCAAAGTACCTGAGCTTTCTGAAGAACATCACCAATAAGGTGAATCCAAGGTGAAATTTTAATGGTTGTTTTCCTCTTAAAGGGTCATTGTACTCATCATTATGAACAACTTTTACTATGGGACCAAACCTGAAATCGCGAAAAAAAAAATCAGCTGCTCCCTACATTTTGACGAGTTTGATGAAGATAAAGTACCTACTAGACATGTGCGCCGATGCTTATTTGACCGGCGGCGGCGTCTGGCTTCTAATATGTCGGCGGCGGCGGCGTCATCGGCGTAATCGGCGTGGATGGTGAAAATAAGTAAAATATGCCTTAATTCAAAATAAACTTTTATTTATTCACTTACATGAACATAATATGGTAAGTTTGAGATCAAATAAATCACATTTTTAAATTATGACAAAATTATTCGTCTTCTATAACTAATTACGTACTTGTAACAAATTTAAAAAAAATAAAAATTTTCATAACAAAAATAACCTCTATGGCAACAATCAAAACACAGAAAGAAATAAAATTATTTAACGAAAATGCTAATTATTTCAACTTTTGTACTTGCTTCTTACACATGTCATAATTATCGTGTATAAAAATAATTTTATCTACCGTTTTGCCGTAATGGTTAGTCCCGCGACTGAGAAAACTCGCTCGCTTGGTGTGCTTGTGGCGGGAACGCTCATTGTAGCCCTCACTCAGGTGAATAGCCAAGGATAACTATTCTTCTTTTCCGTCCAATAACGAAGTATATCGAAGTATATATAGCGATGAAAATGGCGTTAACCAGTGTTGCCAGATAGCAATATAAAAACTACTATTTACTGTTATTTAATTTTGACGCCGATGACGCCGATGAAAAATTCGGCGGCGTCGGCGTGGCTAAATTGACCGGGGCGGCGTGCGCCGCGCCGATCGGCGCACATGTCTAGTACCTACTGAACAGCTGTGTTTTTTTTCGCGATTTCAGGTTTGGTCCCATAGTAAAAGTTGTTCATAATGATGAGTACAATGACCCTTTAAGAGGAAAACAACCATAAAAATGTCACCCTCTATATTATTGTCCTTCTAGCGCTCCATAACTTCTTTAACTTGAACTTGATTAAGCTATCCAATATCGACGTTTTATTGAATTCCTTTACAAAACTTTTCCTTTAAGAGGAAACGCGGTTGCTCTTTTCTCCATACAAACGCTCTCGCCTGTTTTCTTTCTGGTTAATGACCATAAAGCAATGATTTTTCACAGAAATATAAATATTATCTACTTGTATGCCCCTATGTTTTCCTTCTTGATGATACATTACTTTTATAAGAACTAGAACCCTCAAAAAACGCTCAAAATTGCCTATTCAGAACGCTGCCAACAGAGGCCTAGTGTACAAATTTGCCAACTTTTAACGAAAAAAGAAAAACATAGGGGCATAGTATATATGCTTCTTATTCAGTTTATGAAATATCTTTTAAATTGGTCCAATATTGCAGGAGGAAATAGGCGAGAGCCAAACCTCGAATTGTGACTTTTTACATCGGCTATTTAGTCGGATTTGCAGTTGTCCTTATCGCACGAGTGTGAGGGCGGAGCGCTCGCAGAGCGACAGCAATAGTTTCTTCAAATACCTAATTTTCAAAAGTCTGGTCACCCGCATTTCCTCTTAATAACATTAGTCCAACTTAATATTCCTTATGTGTTATGTTTTAGTATTCATAAAAATGTTTTCGAAAATAAGTAATTGTCTTGTAACTTATAGTTTCGACCATCAATTTGAATAGTTTCGAAGTTTTACTATAATTTACGACTTTTTATTTAAAATTTATGTTACGTAGAATGTGAGTTATGTTAATGGTAGGTGTTTAAACCTAAACGTGCTGTTCATAAGACATTAGATATCGTTTGATAGTGTTAATGGGTTAACGCGAAACTTTTATGTTTGTTGTTGGTCGTGAACGAAAATTGAATATCGTATCGTTGAATTGTAGCAAACAAAGTATTATTATAATATTCCTATAATGTTCTCACAGTTGGGACACAGGCCTCCTCTCAGTGAGAGGGAGTGGGCTGTAATCCACCACGCGGGCCCAGTGCAGGTTGGTAGATGTCACATGTTTTCGAATTTTTGGTTCTAGGACATGCTGGTTTGAAAGCAGTGGCATTATTATTACGTCATGATAATGAGAAGCAGTGTCTTGTCTGGTGATGAAAGGAATCCACAACCAATTCGATTACCTACGGTATTTTCTCTTATGATCACCATTTCCATTCTAACCGCTATTGAGAGGCAGATATTATCTATGGATTTACATAATTATTATAACCATAAAAATCATCAATCTCTCTATGTTAGATTTGTTCCAAAGTCATGATTTCCGAAATCAAACGCCTAAGAGAGAACAAATCTAAATTAGATATAATATTAGGTCTTTACCTATGAAATTGCCGTTCTGCAGTACTGGCCATTTCAAATCAAAATAATTTTTGTTTGGCTAAGAATTATAATTTCAAATTAATTTTATTTTAAAAACATGGATTTTTTTTTCCAAAAGTAGTCATTTGTTTATTGATTAGTGTTACATTTTCATCGCATTTCAATCTTTTTCGTCATCACGGATACGTTAAAAATTCGAGTAATTATGGAATATGAGCACCGTCCTGGCAGCAACACGGCACAAGCGGCACGCAGCATCAACGACGTTTACGGAGCTAACACTACAAACCAACGCACCACCTGTTATTGGTTTGCTCGCTTCCGGTCTGGAAATTTCGACCTGAAAAATGAACCTCGCGGTCGTCCGAAGACTTTGGTCGACAATTACGAATTAAAGGTGATTGTGGAAGCTGATGATACACAATCTACGGCTGAATTAGCAGCAGCTTTCGACGTTAGAGTCAAAACAATATTGGTCCATTTGCGTCAAATTGGCAAGGTAAAAAAGCTTGACAAATGGGTGCCCCACGAACTCAATGATCGCCAGCGCGAAGTACGCGTCGAGACGTGCCTTGCACTGCTCAACAGACACACAAATGAAGGAATTTTGAACCGCATTGTTACCTGCGATGAAAAATGGATTCTGTTTGATAACCGCAAGCGCTCAGCAAGTTGGTTGGATCCTGGTTCAGCACCTAAACAATGCCCTAAACGAAAACATACCCCTAGAAAAGTGATGGTCACTGTTTGGTGGTCTAGCGCCGGTGTGATTCATCACAGCTTCTTACCAAACGGGGTGAGCATTACTGCAGATGTGTACTGTGAAGAACTGAACACAATGATGGAGAAGCTGGCACATCTCCAACCAGCATTGGTCAATCGCTCGTCTCCGCTGCTCCTGCACGACAACGCGCGACCTCATACTGCACAGCAGACGGTCTCCAAGTTGCAAGAACTGGGGTTGGTAGCTCTCCGTCATCCGCCCTACTCACCAGACCTTGCGCCTACAGACTACTACTTTTTCCAGAATTTGGATAACTTCTTGGCGGGAAAAAAATTCAATACCCGGGAGGCAGTACAAAATGCCTTTGAAGAATTTGTTGCCTCCCGACCAGCTGATTTCTTTAAGAAGGGCATCAATAAACTGCCACTGCGTTGGCAAAGATGCATTGATTGCATGGGTGATTACTTCGATTAATACAAATAAAAAATACATGAAAAAAATTCGTTTTTTTATAAATAAAAAAAATATTTTCATACAAAACGGCAATTTCATAGGTAAAGACCTATTAAATGTATTGATGATTCTTATAGTTATACAGGGTGGAATTTTGTAATGCCACCTGGAGGGAAAGTACTCTTAATACTGCAGATAGAAAATTTTACTCAAAGGAAACATTCCTTTATTTTTGAATAGAAAGCAAACTGCATTCAAAGATTTTCGAAAATTCTCTTCTCCCACACCCGGGAATCGAACCGGCTAAAATCTGAAAAAATTATACCCTGTCCTTTTATTGCATCGATCGTTAGGGTCAATTATAAGGATGAAATCTCTCTAACAAACATGATAAATTAAATGAAAGGAAAACCAGGAAATCTGAAGTTACAAATTCAATGAATCAAGTTAAAGATCTTTAACTAACATCCATCTTTTGTAATGCAGACTCCTTTGCGACAGTCTTACCAAGGGGTATCGTATTACCCAGTTACTGGGTTGTGGAGGTCAGATAGGCAGTCGCTCCATGTAAAATACTGGTATTCAGCTGCATCCGGTTAGACTGGAAGCCGACCCCAACATAGTTGGGAAAAGGCTAGGCAGATTGATTTTGATTCTTATAGTTATTATGTAAATACATTTTTGTTTTACTAGTCGCGAATCATATTTTGATCAAGATACAACCTGACAGTGTCCTGCAGATTGTAAAAAACGTAATAAAATTTGAATTTCGCGGGCTAGAATTGCAGATCCACCTTATGAGGAGATTATGATGTTGAAGATGTGGCATAGTACTTTGGCATTCCAGTAATGTCAAACCTACATTTCAGTAGTTACTACGATAGTACCTGTGCTTAAATCCTACATGATAATCTCAGCTACCGCATTCATTTCGGCCCCATTCCCACAAAAACCCACTAATTGCAGGACCTGCTTTAACCCAGACAAAGGTGACCCCGCCAATTTCCTCGAACACGTGTTATCAGAAGAGAATCAACAATAAACTACATATTACCGTAAAAACCGTAAAACAACGACAATTGTCTCGCAGACCCGTTTGAAGAACGACCATTTTGTGTTCCGATTTCCTAAAAAACCGTCATAGGTCGTACGTGGGGGCGATGTGGCCATGGTTTGTGGTGGTTCCCGGCTAGTCCTTCTTAGACAGTCATTTGTTTTTTGAATGTGGAATTCTGTTTTCAAAAAGGTTGATGCTAAATATGTTCACAAGACTATGCGAGTAATTTTAACACTTTCAGCTGAGCATCTGGGTATTCAAATGTTTGTTGCGCGGCACACTATTTTCTCATACAAAATATATGACGATTAGTGACGTTCTGGTTTTTCATACAAGCAAAGATAATATGAAATGTGACACAACCGTTACTACACGTCGACGTTGCGAATGTACGCGTAATTAGAATGTATGTGTTTGAGTAGCCTTAAAAAGTGTACAACAAAACTAACGTGGAGTGGCGCTAGCAGTCCGAAAATTTAAAGTGATACGGCGCGATGACGTAGCTTGAAGGCCGCAGCCGTTTTACACGTTCTTTAAAGAAAGACATATTTTTTGCTGACGTGATTAAACGTTGTGTCAAATAGCGTTTATCAAATTTTACGTATTATAACGTCGCTCCGCTCAAAGTGTTAAGGCTGGTTTTCATTATCTCACATGATGTTTAATACCTAACAAATACAAGCTGTCGTCGATGGTGCAAGCTTGACAAGAAGTATAACTATTCACTTGTGACTTGAGAAAGTAGTTATGGCAATTATGGAGCTGGTAACTGTCTGGGTAAAAGTATAAAATTGTGGATTCAAACTCAAACTCAAAGCATTTATTTCAAATAAACCAATTACAGGCACTTTTGAATTGTCAAGGGGTCAGTCAGTCTGAATGATGAAGCTAGATGGCCATTCCAAAGCGTAGTAGGTCCCTATGGAGAAGAACGGGCAAGAAACTCCGCGGACACTCTTTAAAATCAAAACATTTTTACTAAATATTGGTTACATCGTGCATGTTGAAAATATACATGGGAGAACAATGTAGAAATACTGTTTAAAGAAGGAGCTGAAATTTCCAGCCAGTCTTCTTTCTTTTCGTGTGGATAGTAACTACCTGGTATCAGAGTTTTTATGCCGCCCATGGGCCTCTGACTTCACATGCCGTCGACAAATATCTCTCAGGTATGCCTCACGATGTTTCCCTTCACCGTTTACTAGCAATTCACAGCCAGTGATGGTGATACCTTAGAATACCAAATACATTATCAATTATTGGATTGTTGTAGAACTTATGTGGCAGTTGCTCCGTGTGAAGGGCTTCAACATCCATCATTTAATTTTTTTTAATTTCTTCTTCATCATTCTTCTTTCCTTTTTTTTACTTTTTTTTACATTTGTGACTTGAAGTTCACTCTAATTTAAGGGAGACCAAATGAGACATAGGTAGCTTTGGAACTGCTACAACCCAGAAAGTCCTTTTGTGATCGGTTGCAATGCAGGCCAATGATCGACGTTGCCAATCCCTGCCTCATTGGTACCGGCTGTCAATCGTAGATCTTTGACGGTCGTTACGGGTCGTCAGAAGCCCGAAAGTCTGACAACCAGTCTTAACAAGGGGTATCGTATTACCCAGTCGCTGTGTTGCGGAGGTCAGATATACAGTTTCTCTATATTCAGCTGCATCCGGTTAGATCGGAAGCCGACCCCAACATAGTTGGGAAAAGGCTATATAGACGACACGACACGGTTGGCGCAATGGTTGAGCGATTGGTTCGATTCCCGCACGGAACAAATATTTTTACGACCTACAAGTATTTGTTCCGAGTCTGTGTGTTTTTCTATCTATAATATGTATGTATTTACAAATAAAAATATAGTTTATCAGCCATCTAGTTACCATAACACAAGCATTAGGTTGCTTAGCTTGGGACTAGATGGCGTTGTGTGAAATGTCCAAGGATATTTATTTATTTTATTTATTTATAGGCAGATTGTATCTTAACTTCCTACAAAATATCCTCATTCCCAATGCTAGTTGGTATCCCTACAACATAAAGTTCCCAGAGCTACTCTGTCGCTAATAGCACTTTATGTTCAACATAATGCACTTGATGTGCCACATAATGTCGTGTGCGATAGTGTAACGTGTTCCTGCTACATCAATGAGTTGACTTATGACCTGCAAGGAGGAGATTATATGGAGGTGCAGTAGTCCGACATTAAAGCGGTCCGACATGAAATGACTGCTTTGCATTTTCTATTATAATCGTTGGTTTAGAACATATTATTTTTTTACCTATTTTTAGGGTTCTGTACCAAAAAGAACTATTAATGCTATCAAATTGAAAGATGACGTTTGTCCAACTGTTTTGCAAATAAGAAAGAAATAAAAACATTTGTTTTTCTTGCAACAGGGACTGAACCCATTCAGTCCCTGTTGCAAGAAAAACAAATGTTTTTGTCTTGAAATTTCGAAGTGGGGCGACTAGGGCATGTGGGGTATCATATGAAAGAGCGCTGTTTGCACGTTCTCAAATTTTTATTTTAGGTTGCATAGTTTCCGATTTTGATTAAAATGTAAAAAAAAAAATGCCGTTCCGCCCCTTATCTCCAAAGTTTGCATAGAGAAAAATCTGAAATTATTCTAGCTCTACCTATGTAAAGATTACAGGAAAAATAAAACCATGTCTCTAAATAGCACAGTATTTCAGAAAATAAATAAGTAATCAACAAAAATTACATATATTTTGACGAAAGTCCGACACAGAAATTATTTAAAAGCGCCCAACCTACATATAATTTTCTTAGAAAGGAAGAGGGGCTCGTGGCTAAGTAATAACGATAAAATAAAGATCAGGTTTAGCTACGGTTGCCGCTGTTAGTCCGTGGATGGGTGATCATATTTACATACCAAGACCCCTCCATGCCTCGGAAAGCACGTTAAGCCGTTGGACCCGGCTGTCATTCATGGATCTTTGACAGTCGTTACTGGTTGTAAAAAGTTCGAAAGTCTAACAAGCAGTCTTACCAAGGGGTATCGTATTACCCAGTAACTGATTTCGAGGAATGGAGGTCAAATAGGCAGTAGCTCCATGTAAACTACTGATATTTAGCTGCATCCAGAGTGAAAGCCGACCCCAACGTATCATAGTTGGGAAAAGGCTAGGCAGAAAGAATTTCTTGATGATGAATGTTGTAATTCTTTGAATAAATCATTAAACTCATTAGTTTTAGTTATATAATAATATTTACATAAATCCATGTAAGCCCGGTATGTCGCGGAATTGACAGAATTCCGGCAAAACTTGTCACACGCCACACAATCCTGATGACGCGGAGGTGCTTGTCCAATTCACCGCTTTGTCGACACGATAACAAATATCCGATCAGAATAGGTACAGAGCTACATTTACAATTACAGGTACTTTTCTACGTTTTTTTTTTCAAGTATTTTTTTTAAATTTAGAACTGGTAATCAGTTCTACAGTCTGATAGGATAGACTTAAAATAGCTAGGTACTGGTCGGACTATAATCACCAAAAATGTGAAAGGCCTCGGGCCGTACTATGACGTGAAAAAAGACCATGACCATCCATCATAGTTCCTTTGTGAAAAAAGGATGGTGCTGTAGGTCGTATATAGCTTCGTCTCTCTCTCACACTGGAACCATCATTCTTCACGTCATAATACGGCCCCTAAAGTATCAGCTGGTCTAGGCTGAAACGATGACAAACTTGGAAGCAGCTGTTCTAAACAAATGAAAAATGCAATAGACAATTAGAAATATCTACTTACCGCGGTAAAGGTATCAGCGCTTACAATAGTGAAAGGTAATTATCTACAAAACTATTTCCACATGGAGTCAGTCTTCCGCACTCTTTCATTTGGTACAAAACACCCTGTAATGATTGTAAGGGATATTTTAATAAATAAATGTCTTTGAAGTGAAAACTTCTTTAGGCGCGTTGAACGATATCTTTAAATCATAAGGGTTCATGCGACATGCTATGCATAGTTTTCACTTCAGTCGGTGGTCCCTATGCCACTGCTTATTTTTTTATAGGAAAACTAGCTGTGCCTCGCGGTTTCACCCGATAAAAAGTAGCCTATGTGTTAATAAAGGATATAAGCTATCTACATACCAAATTTTATACAAATTGGTCCACCCGTTTAAGCGTGAACAAGTAACAAACATACAAACACACATACACTCACAAACTTTCACCTTTATAATGTTAGTGTGAAGTGTGATTTTGTTAGTTTCTATCTTATTCTATTAAGTAATTCCAGCTATGAAATCTGCCTAGCCTTTTCCCAACTATGTTGGGGTCGGCTTCCAGTCTAACCGGATGCAGCTGAATACCAGTTTTTTACATGGAGCGACTGCCTATCTGACCTCCACAACCCAGTTACTGGGTAATACGATACCCCTTGGTTGTCAGACTTTCGGGCTTCTGACGACCCGTAACGACTGTCAAAGATCCACGAATAACAGCCGGGACCAACGGCTTAACGTGCTTTCCGAGGCACGGAGGAATCTCGGTATGTAAAGTAATTAAGTATTAATTAAGTAATTCCAGCTATGCCAAAGGTAAATAACCTACTGTCGCGTTCAATGATACCTACCTAACAAACAATCCCTATGAGCCTTCAGCACAATTTCCGACACAGATTCCTCCGTTCTTTCTCATACTGTCGAAGTGTCGACTCTAATGGAAAGCCCCCACATTCAACGGTGCTTATCTAAACAGTTTCCGAGTACATCCAGATCAGTGATAGCAGCAAATGAGCGGCAGTAGGTACTTACCTAAGTACTCATGCAGGTAGGACATGCTAGTATATGCGATCGACGTGTGACATGGTCGTTATGTTGCGTGTGCGCTCGTCTGAAGACGTGGCCTTTCTTGTCTGATGTCTGATTGGGTTTCGTGTTTGTTTTGGTTTTCCGGTTAGCAGCAATTTTCTCTCTTTTGAGTGGCATAGAATTGTGAAATTATCAGTAGTAGGCTGGATTTGTGCCTGGTTTTAATGACTAGGCTCGTCCTCTAAAATATGGGCGTATAACGTGATGAGTATAGGTATTATAAATACAAGGTGTAACATAAATAACCCACAATCTCTTAAGGGGTCATTGTACTCATCATTATGAACAACTTTTACTATGGGACCAAACCTGAAATCGCGAAAAAAAATCAGCTGACCAGTACATTTATCTACATCAAACTCGTCAAAATGTAGGGAGCAGCTGATTTTTTTTTCGCGATTCCAGGTTTGGTCCCATAGTAAAAGTTGTTCATAATGATGAGTACAATGACCCCTTAAGAGGTTGTGGGTTATTTATGTTACACCTTGTATATAAGGCGCCATTAAAATAGATGGACAAATTTTCAACAAAAACAACTTTTACTAGGTATGGGACCAAACCTGAAATCGCGAAAAAAAATCAGCTGCTCCCTACATTTTGACGAGTTTGGTGTAGATAAATGTACTGAACAGCTGATTTTTTTTCGCGATTTCAGAGTTAGTCCCATAATGAAAGTTGTTCATATTCATGGGTAGAACACTCTGTGGAAATTTGTCCATCTATTATAATGGGACTTCATATTATAATAAGGTAGGCCTACATAGGTAGGTACCACTTCGGGGAATGCAAGAATGATGCTATATTGTCAACTAGCTGTTGCCCGCGGCTTCACCCGCGTTGGATGTCAATACTTCCCTATTTGAATCGGATTTTGTTCACAATTTCAAGGGTTTTCATTTTTTTGCGCACAACCCTAATTCTTATACTAAAATAAAAGAAAAGTTAAGTTACTCCTTATAACATCAGCTATCTTCCAGTGAATGTCCCGTCAAAATGGGTCCAGGCGTTTCGGAGATTAGCTGGAACAAACAGACAAACAAAAAATTTAAAAAATGTTTTTGTTCTAAGTAGGTAGGTACCGTATTTACTTTCTGCATTTAGTAAAAAGCTCCTCTTTTGATATTATCAATCCGCCTAGCCTTTTTCCAACTGTGGTGGGGACAACTTCCAGTCTAACCGGATGCAGCTGAATACCAGTAGTATTTTACATGAAAAGACTGCCTATCTGACCTCCACAACCCAGTTACTGGGTAACACAATACCCCTTGGTAAGACTGGTTGTCAGACTTTTGGGATTCTGACTAGGTTCCCGTAAGGACTGTCAAAGATCTACGAATGACAGTCGGAACCGGTATTATACCGGGAGGGGTATTTTATGAATGGTAACCCATTCACGGACTGACCTCGGTAAGTGCAGCTTAACCTTCGATCGACCGGAGCGGCTGTTATTACCCACGAGCCTGGTCCTGATGGAGTTTTCCCCGCCTTACTACAGTGGGGTGGGACCTCTATTGCAATAAGACTAGTGCCTTTAATGAGAGCGTGCCTGGCCTTCAGATACATTCCTAAAGGATGGAGGGAAGTGAAAGTTATATTCATCCCTAAGCCAGGTAAGGGTGATTACACAAACGCCAAATCCCACCGACCAATCAGTCTGACCTCCTTTCTCTTAAAGACTATGGAAAGGCTGTGTGACAGGGAGCTGAGGGACGGCGCTTTGAAAACGGTACCGCTACACGGTAATCAACACGCATACAGCTCGGGTAAGTCGACCGAGTCCGCTCTTCATCTAGTGGTCGGACAGATAGAGGAAGCGATTTACCAGAAAGGCACCTGCCTGGGCACGTTCATAGACATCGAAGGAGCCTTCGACAAAACCAACTTCTCCAGCATCAGCAGCGCCCTCTCCAGACATGGAGTAGAACAGGTACTAACGGACTGGATTACAAACATGTTAAGTAAACGAGTGGTTCGCCTTGAGGGTGAGCAGCATTTGGCCATGATAGCCAAAGGCTGCCCCCAGGGAGGGGTGTTGTCGCCCCTGCTATGGAATCTGGTGATTAATGACCTCATCAGCAAACTCAACGCCAGCCGCTATTATACAATAGGTTATGCAGACGACCTCGCAATCCTTGTGTCAGGGAAGGTGACAGGAACGATCTGCAACCTCACTCAGCAAGCGCTACGTATTGTAGAAAGATGGTGCAGGGAATTTGACCTATCAGTGAATCCCACTAAAACTGAACTAGTAATGTTTACCCATAAACGAGCATTAGGCCCTTTCCGCCTACCAAAACTGTTCGATACAGAACTTCAGCTTACCAACGAAGTCAAGTATCTCGGGGTCATTCTAGACAGTAAGTTAAACTGGAGTAGTCATTTAGACAACAAACTAAACAGGGCCTGTATCACCTTCTGGCAGTGCAGGAAAATGATAGGTAAGAAGTGGGGCCTATCCCCGAAAATTATACTATGGCTGTACACCGCAGTGATCCGCCCCATGATCACCTACGGGGCTGTGGTCTGGTGGCCCCGCACCAAACTTGTTACAGCCTCCAATAAACTACAACATATGCAAAGACTAGCCTGCACGGCGACTACGGGCTGCATGAGGACTACTCCGACTGCAGCAGTTGAAGCCATGCTGGGTTTACCACCGCTCCACCTGTTCATACAGCAGGAAGCAACGATGGCAGCGGTACGTCTTAATGCACTAGATCTCTGGGGTAAGACTAACTCACCACACACCGCGCTGCTTGAGGGACTCAACAAGGAGTTCCCTATTACGAAAGCTGTAAATGACCGGGTACCCAAACAATTTATTTTTAATAAAAAATACAAGATCCAGCTTCACGAGGATCGTCGATGCGAGGGGTTGTGCCCCGCAGAGCTGCGCATCTTCACGGATGGATCTAAAACAGGTAGTGGCACAGGTGCTGGAATCTTCTCGGAGGACTTCAACATACACATAGCTACACCATTGGGGGTCCATAACACGGTGTTCCAGGCCGAGTGCATGGGCATTTCTCTGGCCGCTGCTGCCATCAGGGCCAGGGAAGTTAAGGACCACTCGATCCGCATACTCTCAGATAGCATGGCTGTTCTGCAAGCGCTAAGTAGTCACACAGTGGACTCTGGGCTAATATACGAGTGCCACCAGCGTCTCAACCAGGTGGGTAGACTCAATAATATAACCATTCAATGGATCAAGGGACACAGCGGCTCGCTAGGCAACGACCCAGCCGACGAACTTGCCAGAAGGGGGTCGAGCATGGCACCAGTGGGACCTGAACCCATAGTGCCGCTCCCCTTCGGGTACTTGCGCACTCTGGTAAGGAAACGTACCAGGGACCAGCATCACAAGCTATGGTCGGACCAGGGTGAGTGTAGGCAGGCTAGGGAAGCACTCCCTACAATTGATGGCCGCCTCACGAAACAGTTTCTTCGACTAACTAAACAACAGCTGCGTACAGTTACAGCTGCTTTAACTGGCCATGGGTCATTTAATAAACACCTCTTTGTCATAGGGAGTCACAGACAGTCCGCTGTGCAGGGCCTGCATGGAGGACGACGAGACAGCAGCTCATGTGCTTCTAAACTGCCCGGTTGTCGCCGCATACAGGGCAAAGTACTTCGGTAACCCAGGTACCATCCGGGAGGTTGTCAGTAACGTCAAGGCGCTGCTGGCCTTCTTTGAGGAGCTGGGGTGGATCGAATAACAGATTTTCCCACCCATACGCAAAATACGCGCATTGTCGTGGAGTTGCGGATCCAGCCCGTATTACCTATTACCTATTACCTATTACCCACGAGCCCCACCGATGCTATATTGTACCTACTTTTTGATACATTTGTTTGTTCTTTATAATTTTCTTACTAAGTAAATTGCCCTATATTCATCTTAGTATAAGTTCGCGCAGTAAATGTGGTTTACGTTCACGTATAGAATACGTGCAGTCTCATTACGGAGAAAATAAACTCAAGTCTTCCTAATAAACAAGCAACCAACTTCCCCTCAAAGAATATGAAGATGTCAGCAGCGATGGGGTCCGATAGGGCCGATGACGCCAGGGTCGCGGGTTGTTCGAAAGAGATACCGTGGCCCTGGCACAAGCAACTGAAGGAACACGGGTGGGATTTAGTCAGTAGAAGTCTGACACGCCCTTCCGCTCCCCCTAAAGCAGGAGAAGTCATTTGATGAATTCCCATCCACAAAAAAAAAAAAAATTAAACCGGCCAAGTGAGTGTCTGACTACGAACAATTAAGGGTTCCGTAGTTGGATTAAATTCATTATTCCAAGAACAAACTTAACATTATAGTTGAAAAACATGTTCTCCTATACATTCCAACAGTAAATGTAAGTTTGTACTCACACTATTGAGAGATTTACCATGTTATTTTATGACCACAAATTTCTTATAGGTTTTCCTGTAATCTACAGGTATAGAAGTATTTTCTGTATTTTTTCAAAATTTTAGGCTTAGTAGTTTCGGAGATAAGGGGGGTGAACGGTCAATTTTCGTATATTTTCTTTAAAAACTTTAAAACTATTTATTTCAAAATTATAAAAAAATATATTTGAGACCATCATAGTAAGCACTTTCATTTGATATGTCACAGCGTACAGTTTGCAACACTTTTTTTTTTAATTTTCTTATTTGACCCCTAAAAGGGACCCCCATATTCAAAATTAATTTATTTACTTTAGCCGTACATGTTTGGGTCACAGAAATCCATATGTATACCAAATTTCAACTTAGTCCGTCCATTAGATTCGGAGCAAATTGCCTGTGACAGACGGACAGACGGACAGACAGACAGACACACGAGTGATCGTATAAGGATTCCGTTTTTTCCTTTTGAGGTACGGAACCCTAAAAACGAATTACTTGCAAAGCGAATTAGGAGAATCCCGTAAACTAGGATCAAAAATAGCAAGATCACACAGGACGCCTTAATAATACTTCTCTACATACAAAAACGCGTTACGTCCTTTTTAAATCCTTCAAAGTTAACCGCAATATTCTAGAAACTAATTATATCTTTCCAATAATCATGTCTTTTTTTAAATCCACTTTTGACTCGAATTTCAACCCCTGTTAATCCACTAGAGCAAATTGGTTTAAGTTTACAAAAAAAAAAAAAACGTAACTTTCTAGTGGTTACAAAAAAAGTCTTTTGCGGCAGAAATTAATTTATAGTTGAATACCGTGAAATAAGCGGTGTTGTTGAGAGTCAAGAGGATATAAGTCGGTTCTATTGAATGGACATAGTCCTTTTTGGGTTTTGCAGCTTTGTAGTGTTGATTTAACTGTAGATTATTTCAATCAATCTGCCTAGCCTTTTCCCAACTATTTTGGGGTCGGCTTCCAGTCTAACCGGACGCAGCTGAATTCCAGTATTTTACAGGCAGTCGCTTCTGGGTAATACGATACCTCTTAGTAAAACCGGTTGTCAGACTTTCAGGCTTCTGACGACCCGTAACGACTGTCAAAAATCCAACGGCTTGACGTGCTTTCCGAGGCACGGAGGAGTCTCGGTATGTAAAGATGGTCACTCATCCACAAACCAACCCCGGTAGCGTAACTTAACCTGATGGATCGACCCGTGCGGCTGTTATTACTTACCCACGAGCTCCTAATTGTAGCTTATTTGTATCTCTAAATAAAACAACACCTTAAAAAAAAGAAAAAATCCCGAAAGTCTGACAACCAGTCTTACCAAGGGTAAGTATAGTATTACCCAATAACTGGATTGTGGAGGTCAGACAGGCAGTCGCTCCATGTAAAATACTGGTATTCAGCTGCATCCGGTTAGACTGGAAGCCGACCCCAACATAGTTGGGAAAAGGCTAGGCAGATTGATGCATAGTCGGTGTCTGTTTCCCAAACTAATTAAGCAGGTCTTCAAAGTCCTCTAAATGATGAAACATGCTTATGCTTCACTAGCTTAATTTTACACGCTGCTTCGCCCGCGTGGATGTCGAAAAATATCCCACGGGAACATACTACCGGGAATTCCTTCCTTATTCCTTGTCTACATTATAAAGGGAACCTCTGTGCAAAATTTCAGCTTTCTAGGTCCAAGGGTGTGGGCTGGGCGTTGATGAGTCAGTCAATAAGTCAGTCAGTCAGGACTTCTCTTTTTATTTAAGATAGATCATCCATCATCGTGGTCCACCTTGAACCTATGTAGAGTTAACGCTATTTAGAATTACTCACAAAATATAACTTAACCTATTTATCTTATAACGATTTTGTATCACCAATGGTTATAATATAATTCTACCCAGAGAGTGCATTACATTCTCTTGTTACACAAGGGGTGTGAATACCGGTGGATGCTCAATTGCTTGCAAATTGTTATTAGATAGGTAGTGTTCTACAATTCTACATTCAACGATGTAGGGTGCGATCTTTTAATAGAGAAACAACTTTACTGTACTATTGTATGTACACTGACCTTCAAAACTTAAGTACAATGCGTGCCACGAAAAATGATACTTGACACACCACGTAGATTATAATACGCAGTAGATTATTTTGATTTTCAGATTCTGATTATTTTGATTTATCAGATCTCTTTAGCTCTTTCTCTTTCTCTCTTCAGCTGAGGAAGGGACCGGGCGTCATCGGGGCGGCGGAAAAAGTGAGGGAGGCGCGGTACTGCGCTCTTTAAGTCTCATCTTTCGTGGCACGCATTGTATAGATCTAACCCCGCCTTCGAAGCAAGAGTGAACAGGCAACTTCTGGGCACGCTCGTTCCTTCATAGACCTCATTCATCGCTTTCCATCAGGCGTGATAGTGGTCAAGAGCAAATAGTACCTACATTTTACCTATAAAAAGGTAAAACAATATCTTGGTAACTCTACGTACTAATCTACTTCATGAAGGAGTAATATTACTTTATTCGTATTATTATGATGTTAGCTCCCGACTCCTATTTCTGTCTGCAGGGTTTAAAGGAACCTAACTGACCGAACTTCGGGGTGCCCCTGATGTCGACCGTCTAAGGTTACTGTATATTTTTTTATAGCGGGGGTACCTGACCCCAGACCTGCTGACGAAAACCCTAACCTTAGACGGTCGACATCAGGGGCACCCCGAAGTTCGGTTAGTTAGGTTCCTTTAAACCCTGCAGATAGAAATAGGAGCCCCGCGCAGCGGAGCTCCGTCGATCTGCTGACGAAAACCAAACTTTAGGGCAAATGAACTTTCGGGATTTTAAACTTTCGACCAAACAAGCATTCGGCGTTTAAATTTACGGGATTTCGTCTATGGGTATTTTAAAATTCGGTATTATGATACGAACCCTCTAATAAAAGCCTATTTTCAAACACTGCACTCTAGACAGTCGAACACTTATCCCAGTACCATAGAATAATAAAGCTGCAGTAGTATAACCCGGCAGTGACCTTGAATTGTGCCTACGGCCGCGGCCGCTCGGTAAATAAATACGCGTCCGTCCGTGCGTAACTGCCGCACCCTCAAAGTTTTGCGTACTGGTATATAGGTACTGAGATTTCGAAGGGCGTTATTTAGGCCGTTTTCTATTTAATAATATAATAATCATTGGTAAGGCAGGGGACATAGTTCTTCCATAGTTCAAGGTACCCGATCCACATAGCCACTCAAACACATAGCCCGATATGTTTTGTTTCCATGTTCTGCAATAGTCCTGCACCAACCGGGGGTTGTCCTTGGGTGCACTTGCATAGTGCATACAGGGATAATCGTTGGCTGGTGCCGCCTCGTCATTTTAAATTGTCTAACGAGCCTCTGCGAGTTGGCTTCGGCCCCTCGTACGCCTTCCAAAGGTCCGGGACCCCAGGGTCCCGAGATATGTCAAAGACAAAACAATAATAATACTATATAATAATATCGTTTATTTATAAAAATGTTGCAGATTTACAATAATATAACTATAGAGGACATAGTTGCTCATTTTAGGTAGAACCTGTGTTTCAGGCTAGAAAGGTCGTTAGAATTTAAAAAAAAAACAATAACAACGGAGAAGACTAATTATAATATTAGCTTAAAAGACTAAACATGTTTTATGTAAGTACAGACAACGAGTAAGTCTTCTGTCTCACTGTATGCTATGTTAAGTAAAAATTGTAGAATAAGCTTTTTACAGTCGTAATTATTTAATTTATATACTTATACTTAATTTCCTATTTAATTTATTTTTACTTAATTGAGAAATGGGCCTAAAAATGTATAAAATCTGTTTACAAAGACATATTTAGAGCAGGGATGTTGCGAATATTCGCATCCGCATCCGCATATGCGGAACATCCGCATCGATTTAGACATCCGCATCTGCATCCGCATCCGCATAAATCGATGCGGAGCTGTTGCGGATGCGGATGTGTGTGTGGTGGCGACAAGAAAGAAAGGGCGGGCCCGGCGAGTGGCACGTGTCGACCGCGCGTGCTGATTGACCAATAATTCATATGAGCTCCACCAGCTAGTGTTCCAAGTGAACAGTTATTTAGTAGCGCAGGATTAATAAACGAACCCTTGCGAAACAGACTGAAGTCCGAAAAGGCGGCCATTCTACTTTTCATTAAATATAATGCTCCAATATAATTACTAAAATAATGAATCAGTAATAGTAATTCACTTGCTACTTTATTATTAAATAAAGAAAGTATAAATATTACTGTCTTTTTTTTTTTACTCTACCCACACTTAAGTTTTTTGTACAGATCCGCATCCGCATCCGCATCCGCGGATGTGAGCCTCTTAAAATCCGCATCCGCATCCGCATCCGCGGATGTGAAAAAATCTGCATCCGCAACTTCCCTGATTTAGATGCATTTGACTCACATACAATATCTATGAAGATGTAATACTGCTTTCTTTATTATACTGTGCCAGTACCCCCAGATGTCCAAATTTTTTGCTGCACCCTCGTTCAAACGTATGACTGTTGTGTTGCTATTGTGTCCCAGTGTCGATTTCAATTAGCTACCCATTGTGATATTGTGGGCTTTTCATTAGCCATGGTCACTTCCAAAGTGGCCTTTTTTGCTCCCTTTTAAAGTCAGCTAAGAGATTTTTTTTTTGTAAGTTTGACGGTAGTTGTGAATTGTAACATGCAATTGTGAGATGTTGAAGTTGGGTAGACTTTCTTTCTCTTGAGTGTACTTACGTAGGTAGTTCGTGGCGGCTCGGAAGTTAGCTTCGAGTGCAGACCGTGCAGGTACAGTCAAGTCGACAATAATTTAGGCTCCATTTAGTTAAGGAGGATGCGCAATGGTAGCCCGCGAAATTCATTTTTTTTTGGGTTTTTTGCAATTTTCAGGTCCGTGTCAGGCTGTATCTTGATCAAAATATGATACGCGGCAATAAAACATATTATGTATTTACATAATTTTAACAATAAAAAAAAACCGGTCAAGAGCGAGTCGGACTCGCGCACCGAGGGTTCCGTTCCGATTTCTGAAAAAGTGTGCTACTTAGAGACATCGTTTTATTTTTCCTGTAATCTTTACATAAACTTCTATCACATAGAATAATTTCAGATTTTTCTCTTTGCAAACTTCGGAGATAAGGGGGGGGGGAACGGTACTTTTTTTTACATTTTTCATCAAAAGTCGAAAACTATGCGGCCTAAAAATAAATAAAAAATAGTTTGAGAATTTGCAAACAGCGTTCTTTCATATGATACCCCACATGTCCTAGTAGCCCCACTTAAAATTTTTAAGACCCTGTTGCAAAAAAATATAAATAGTTTTATTTCTTTCTTATTTGCAAAATAGTTTGGTAAACGTCATCTAAAACTATTCTAAATTTCAAGTTGATAGCATTAGTAGTTCTTGAGATATCTTGCTGTGACAGACAGACAGACAGACAGACAGACAGACTGAGTCACACCATAAGGGTTCCTTTTTTACCATTTTGGTACGGATCCCTAAAATCATCATTACATCTCTCTAAGTTAGATTTCGTGCAGATTCGTCGAACGAACGAAATCTAACGAATGAATTTCGCGGGCTACCACTGCGCATCCCCCTTAAGCTCGATTAAGTATTTAAGAATTAAGTTTCTTTTTTCAGATTTAATCGTACTTTAACTGCACTCGCAGCTAACTTCCGAGCCGCCATTAAGTTTGAATCAAACCATTACCAGAAAAGGTTATTAGTCTTAGGCTGGGTTGCACCACCTTACTTTAACTATAACAAACATTGCACCTTCAGTTAAAGTACTAGTTAAACAAAAAAACGGGTTGCTCCATTTGACAATTTGGTAGCTGACGTCATAACTTTAACTTTATCCTAACTATCACGCTTCGCTGAATAAAGTTATAGTTAGATTGGGTTGCACCACCTTACTTTAACTATAACAAACATTGCACCTTCAGTTAAAGTACTAGTTAAACAAAAAAACGGGTTGCTCCATTTGACAATTTGGTAGCTGACGTCATAACTTTAACTTTATCCTAACTATCACGCTTCGCTGAATAAAGTTATAGTTAGATTGGGTTGCACCACCTTACTTTAACTATAACAAACATCGCACCTTCAGTTAAAGTACCAGTCAAACAAAAAACGGGATGCTCCATTTGACAATTTGGTAACTGACGTCATAACTTTAACCGTAACTTTAACCGTCCACGCTTCGCCGGTTAATGTTATCGTTAAAGTTAAATTTCTGTCAGAAGTGCCGAATACCATGTCTCTGCACCGACAAATACTCGCGGAAACTAGGTAATTCTGAAGACGAAGGTGATGACCTGGTCAGTGTCAGGTCTTGAAAAAGAATAGTGTCGGTACCCGATCGTTTTTCACATGGGACGAAGCGTCTCCTAAAACGTAGCTTGGTGGCTGACTCTACGGTTGCAACGCTGGCTAAAGCTCCCAACGATGAAGTAAGTTCCCTTATGCCTACCATCTAGCATGTAGTACTTATCTAAATACTGTCTTTAGATACCTACCGAGCTTTTTTTTATTTTAGTTGCTTTTTTAGGGTTCCGTACCAAAATGGTAAAAAAGGAACCCTTATGGTGTGACTCAGTCTGTCTGTCTGTCCGTCCGTCCGTCTGTCTGTCTGTCTGTCTGTCACAGCTGGAAATCTCAAGAACTACTAATCCTATCAACTTGAAATTTGGAACAATTTTAGATGACGTTTACCCAACTATTTTTCAAATATAATAAAAATATATGTATTTTTTTTGCAACAGGGACTGAAAAAATTCAAAGTGGGGCTACTAGGGCATGTGGGGTATCATATTAAAGAGCGCTGTTTGCACATTCTCAAACCTTTTTTAATTTTTTTTAGGCCGCACAGTTTTCGACTTTTGATGAAAAATGTAAAAAAAATACCGTTGTTCCCCCCCCCCCACCCATTATCTCCAAAGTTTGCAAAGAGAAAAATCTGAAATTATTCTATGTGATAGCAGTTTATGTAAAGATTACAGGAAAAATGAAACGATGTCTCTAAATAGCACACTTTTTCAGAAATCGGAACGGAACCCTCGGTGCGTGAGTCCGACTCGCTCTTGACCGGTTTTTTTTTGTTTTAGTTTAATTACTCTGAATCCTAGGTAGTTATAGTGCATGCCTTTATTTAGTGGGCTTTTGTTACTTTATTTTTTTGGAATGCCCTCCGTCATGATATAGTTAAGGCACCTTTTATTTTACAGAAATAAAGCAGTGAGTCAGTACAGCAAGTACCTACTTATCGCGTTACAATATTATGCTTGTGGTTCGTTCCAAAGATGCGTTGGCGATACAGCTGGTGTACTAAAGGCTCTTACAGACAGGCGATATCGCGTCGGCGACGCGATATTGCGATATTATGTCCGTAGAACAATATCGCGTCGCGACGCGATATCGCCTGTCTGTAACAGCCTTAAGTCAACTGTATCACGCATAATATAAAGGGTGAGCCGCGCAATTGCAAGATGCGAGCAGAAGGCTATGCAGTAAAGGCGTATTTGCTAACACCTCTGCGTGATCCTGTTAGTGATGGAGCTAAATTATATAATGAAAGCCAAATCCGTATAAGGAATCTAATAGAAAGGGTGTTTGAATGTTGGAAAAGAAGATTTCCCTGCCCTTTCCATGAAAATAAGAACTCTGCTAGAGAGAGTCCAGCCTATCATAGTACCTAGCTACTGCTATACTACATAATACCTATATGCAAAAAATGCGGGATCCTATACCTCCAAGTAGGAATAATGGCAGTGATTGATCAGATGATGAGGAAGACATTATTTATACAGTGGTGAGGAATGATGATTGTAACAGGTCACTATTGATAAACAAATATTTCAGTAGGGTATGACAAGCTGTTATTTAGTATGTGAGGGAGAGGTAAATAATAAACAAATTTAAATATATGTACATTAATGCTTTTTATTTATATAAATATCCTAAAATTTTGATGTATTTTTAATGTTAAGATTTCTAAATTTAGTTTTTCCATCTCTATTTCATATATTTAGCACTCGCAAAGACAGATTTTTGGCTTATGACATCATCATAATAGCCTAATTTCCATCAATTGATGTTTGTATAAGGGACCTCAGCCAATCTGTAGTATCGTCCAAATCAGGTGGTGGTGGTGGTGGGGAACCTCCTCCAGTACGACGCATTTCTTGGCGCTCTTTGCTAGCTCCCTGTAAACATGAACATTTTATTAAAATTGGTTGTGCATTTTTGAATGCTCCTCTGATACAGGTATTACTTACAAAGGGATATTCTATCCATTTTTCACTTTTCACTTTATTGTTTTAATGAAATACGAAAACGTACTAATTAGAATATTTATATCAATATATTACCTTCTTTGCAACTTCAGATTCTCAAATTTATATTTGAGCTGTTTTACGGTTTGTGGAGTGTCTCCTAGAGCGTTGAACTCACACTCGATTAAACTCCATGCACTGTATTTTTGTTTGGAGCTAATCCCGTCCGTCTTTTTTACAAAACAATATATTTTTATGTTTTGAATTTTTGATATTAGTGCGTGCAGTCTGTCCATTTCCGCTTTTGTAAAATTTGGACTTCTTTCTCTGAAACATAAAAATATAATTTAAGCAAAGGCGTATTTTGAGTAAATAGCTACAATTATTTGTATAATTTTTGAGTATTAAGGTGAATAACGGCATTCAATGAAATTGTTCAATCACACAGCACAATGCTTTACATTATTATTTATTACATAGGACAGCAAGCAAAGTGCAACTGCAAAAAAACAACGCGCTAAAGACAATAGTTTATATATATAGGTGCTTACTTTGTTTTCAAGTCATCTTCCATTTTCATGTTTTATAGTTATTTTCTGTTTAGCATCCTTGATTAAATACAATCACTTTACGCAACACAAATCCACGCTGTTTTGACAGTTGACATTAGTTACGATAAAAAACAAATTATAAAATGACAGCGCCATTTGAACTCGCCTCTTTACCATATTTAAAAATATTCCCTGCAACGAACCTATGGTAAATTAACCTCATTTGATTTGCTACCCCGCTAACTTTAACTATGGATACGCTGGTGCAACGCATTTCACAGTAGTAACCGTTAAAGTTAACGTTAAGTTAAAGTTATTGTCAAATTTGACTTAAACCTTAACTTTAACTACTGTTCTGGTGCAACCCAGCCTTAGGGTATGTATGCTATTTTTGACAGTTATTTTGGTAATTAGTTGACTAATTACTGTTAGAAAACAGAAAATAATTGACTCATTATTTAAGAGTAATTCCAAAATATCTGTCAAAAAATAGCATACATAGATACCAACGATCTAAGCATTTGTCAGAAGAAATGTAATTCGATTTAAATTTAATTAAATAATCGCGAAAAACCTTTAGAAATGCGACGTTACCAGCCCGCACGCGATCAACGCTCATAAAGTGTGTGCAATAAACATAACACTATATTGAAAATTATCTATGCTTTTATAGAACGTCCGTCAAAAGTGAAAACATGTCATTTTCAAGTTTCACTGTTAGCTTCAAATTAGCTTCAGTAGAGTACCTACACACAAATCAACAGCAGCAGCAATCAGTAGCAACAATGCTTTGCAAATCAATTTAAACTGCATGAAATCGAGTGACAACTAAACATTACATTTAATATCCTTTATGACTGACCGTACAAACATCACATCAACAACATTGTTAAAATTTAACGCAAAATTAGAACTCAATACAAAAACCATTAGTTTCTCGGTCACTCAATGGCGACAGATGGTCACAAACTCACAAAAAATATATTATAAAAGGTGTCGGAGTAATATCATAAATTGTCAAAGGACACGTGGACTTGGTGACATCTTGTTTTGTTAACTTTTAAGTCTATTACTTGGTAATTTTCATGATCTTTGTGTGAAATGTCAGCTGTCCAGTCGTATAGTAAGTTATTATAAGTTTAGAAATAATTTTACGCAACATTGATGTTTGGTTTGGCTGACAAACTGTCTTTGGAAGGTTCTCAAAGTTACCGTAATTGCATCAACCGACTACCAATCGGAATCTGAATAATTTTGAAGCAAATTGCTAATCCGTTGCTTCATATGTTCGAAAAATTTGTCTGCTCCACAACGTAAATAACGCAATCAATGTTGTTGAACTGTCAAAATGAAACCGATTACGATTGGCAATTGGGTGCTAGAAAGTTGCTACCTGGCAAATTAGAAAATTATTGCTTTATGTATCGGATGCCCGATTGCCCGTTATTATTTAATTCTTAGATAATATACATCTAGATCGAGCCACCGCGTGGCCGGTCATGAGACAGCAATATTAACAGTGAAAGTACTTTCTTTGGCAACATTTTTAAATTTTGCCATGCAAAGTACTTTGTTTGGCAACATTTTTAAAGCAAAATACGGCACGCCGTAAGGGACAGAAGATACGATGCTTTGTCTCAATTTTCCTAATTATTTCGTATATATATGTGTCTCACTTCCACACTTCACACTGTAATCATGGCAACGTCTAGATGTATAATGTCATTGATTTAATTAGCTGCAGTAAAATGACACTTCTTATCTGACATTTCGTTAAAAAATGTTCCCATTTGATAGCGAAATGACAGTAAAAATGACATTAGAAGTGTCAATTTACGGCATCTAATAAAAGTCCGACCACAGTTTACTTGATTTCTTTTATGTGTTTGTTCAGAGATTTGTAACAATTTAACTTCACACGTTAAAAATTTAGGAGTAGAGAAAAGATGGCAATTTTCGGAACGAAAAAGTGTCCAACGTTCAAAAAGCATTTATTCAAAGTCCATTTTGAATAAATGGGTTTGTCATTTACCTAAGAATACTCCCAAGCGAACGACACTTCCTACACTCCAAACGGAACCAGACAACATAATAAACTCATTTCTTTTCAATACGACACACCAGCATTCATATACCGAACGGTTTTACATAACAAAACACAGCAAAAATCCAAAATTGACCATAAATCCTATAAAGTAGACAGCAATATCAATTTAATTTTATTCAAAAGTTAGGATATCTTCATAACCGTGGTGGTATAAGAAAGATGGAAAACAGAAGGTCATCTCTACTCACTAACATTACTAACATAACGCTATCCTCGAGTAGGCAGGCCACACGAGCCTATCGTCATTCTCATTACCCAGGCCGTTAATTACAGCTGTACTGGCTTCATTCTACATTGCTAGGGTTCCGTACCAAAATGGTAAAAAAGGAACCCTTATGGTGTCACTCAGTCTGTCTGTCTGTCTGTCACAGCTGGATATCTCAAGAACTACTAATGCTATCAACTTGAAATTTGGAACAGTTTTATATAACGTTCACCCAACTATTTTTCAAATAAGAAAGAAATAAAAATATTTATATTTTTTAACAGGTGCTGAAAGGGGGTCTTAAAAAATCAAAGTGGGGCTACTAGGGCATGTGGGATATCATATGAAAGAGAGCTGTTTGCACATTCTTAAAAAAAAAAAAAATTTTTTTAGGCCGCATAGTTTTCGACTTTTGATGAAAAATGTTAAAAAAAATTCCGTCCCCCCCGTTATCTCCGAAGTTTGCAAAGGGAAAAATCTGAAATTATTCTGTGTTATAGAAGTTTATGTAAAGATTACAGGAAAAATAAAACGATGTCTCTAAATAGCACACTTTTTCAGAAATCGGAACGGAACCCTCGGTGCGCGAGTCCGACTAGCTCTTGACCATTTTTCTACCGCTGCTGCTACTATTCCTGTGTTGATTTCAGTTAGTGTAATTTCCATTCTTGTAGTACAACTATGTCAATATTTAAACAATATGACTAACTAACTAACATAAATGTTGATGGATGGAGAGGGAGAGGAAGGCGAAAGAAAAGATGGATGGATTGTGTGAGGACTGATATAATGAAAAGGAAGGGAGCGAATGATAGCATGACGGTTGACAGGGGAGAATAGAAAGAGAAAAAGTGTCGTCCGTCGACAAAACCAGTTTCTATGGTGGTCATGCTACGCATGCAGGTCAAATAAAGAAGGACGGCCAAATCGTACCTGACTACGAGGCGGTGGTGTACAGATATGCCATATATATGAAAAAATCTAGTATTTTTTAAGGTTTTAAAAAACATAAGAAATAGATATTTAAATAGCCAGAAAAAAAATCACAAACACATTTTTTTTTAATAGCATAATTTGCAAATTATTTAGAATAACATGTTCAGAACGCACCTTTGACGATTCATTTTGCTTAAGAAATGATTTGGTACTGCTTGTGACGCTTATTCTGCGCTTTTGATTTCCGGACACCGATAACCTCAAAAGTATTTTTTGAGTTATTGAAATATCTTGGCTATTTAGATATTATTTTCGAAAGGGATGGTGTTTACTACATAAAACAATCAAATCTCACTATAATTTGCTTCTGTACACTGAAAATAAAACTCAGGTCCAGCTTCTATAGAAATTTGGCCAATGTTCTTTATGTTTCAGTTTTTTGCTAATGTAAATTCAGTAACTATGACTACAAGGTCGAGTAGGTAATAAACACATTGTTTGTTTTTTGACTGGTGCTCCCGAATGGGACTTTGTGCGAATGGGACATTGAGCGAATGGGACATTGTGCGAATGGGACATTCTGCGACAGTGGGACTTTTTGCGAATGGGACTTTGTGCGAATGGGACATTCTGCGACAGTGGGACTTTGTGCGAATGGGACTTTGTGCGAATGGGACTTTGTGCGAATGGGACATTGTGCGAATGGGACATTGTGCGAATGGGACATTCTGCGACAGTGGGACTTTTTGCGAATGGGACATTCTGCGTCAGATCCCAATGAAACACGCCAAGCTACTATAAAGTAAGAGCTTGGCCTTCTTTACTTACTTCTTACCTGACATGAGGTAGCAACTGCGCTACCATACAATGGACAGGCGGCCATCAAGCGGCGGGAAGTCACCTATTCGTATAATTTAATATATTGTAATACCGTATTCTAATGTCACATATCTTTCGGAAGTCTGTTTAGAACTTAAATGGTGGCATAAAGTTTGTTGTGTTACGGTTGGGTCATCTTTGACAGGTGGAATTTTTATAAGCCTTCTAATTTTAAATCTGCTTTTAACGGACTTGAACAAACTTACGATCTCTGTCTTTGTCTTTGTCTGGACCATGTAGGTAGGTACTGTCAACGCTCAGGTAAATGAAAGGAGTCTTTGTCGTAAAACTCCATTAATTATTTAGGTCTTAAGGATTCATTGATACATTTTCTACAACAAAACAACCGCTTTTCAGCTAAGCTGATCCTGAAATTCACATTCTATATCGTAGCTTCGAAAGCTCCTTGACTTACAACTCGATCGAGGAGACCTCAAGGCGTGCCTCGAAAGATCCTCAAAATCGGTATTCACAGTCTTATGGTTAAGGAAATTATGAGGTTCCCGAATGTATATGAGTTGAAGTTTAAAGTACAGCAGTAGACAATATAGTCAAATCACACGTTTAGGAAAATCCAAATGATTTAACCTTTTGATTTAAATTTTTTAAATATATATTTGATTTCATATGAATTTTAAAAACACAAAATTATCGACGTAGGTATCTACTTCTACTTAGGTTACCTATATACCTATTGCTACTACTATTTGTCCGTATTTTCAGCTAGTTCTTTTTCATCCAGAAAAAGTACATTCGAGGTTGTCTCTCCTTAAAAATAAAATAAAGTAAGTGTGGCAAAAAATCCTCCAATAATTTTCAAAACTATCCGATGTCATTGTTGTGCTAAAAATCGTTTTGCACCGGGCCACCAAGTATTTACATCTCCTAGTCCCCTTCTTAAACAATCAATCTACCTAGCCTTTTCCCAACTATGTTGGGGTCGGCTTCCAGTCTAACCGGATGCAGCTGAATACCAGTATTTTACATGGAGGGACTGCTTGTCTGACCTCCACAACCCAGTTACTGCGTAATACGATACCCCTTGGTAAGACTGGTTGTCAGACATTCGGGCTTCTGACGACCCGTAACGACTGTCCAGTGTTGCCGTTTTAGCGCATTTGGCGCTGTAGCGCTTTTTTTTTCATAACTAAGCGCTAAATAATATTTAGTAGAATCTTGTGGAAAATTTAACATTAGTTGGCAACCCAATATGTGATTTAAAAAGGTAGCTGGATGCGTTTAATATTTTGTCTGCCGCTCTTTTTCGAGGCCAAAATGTGAAATATGAAACTAAAAGAAATAGTTAAAATGATCAAAAAAGCACAGATGTGCAGTTGTGTTGCTCGCTAAACAAAAAAGGCAATTATGCAAGCTGCCCCTCAAACAAATCCCACGACGCCGACCGGCAGTGTTCCCAACTCAGCACTTTCGGTGCTAGATCTAGAACTATATTCATAATTAGAGCACTGAAATCTAACATACGGAAACTAGCACTAAATAGCGATCATACGGCGATGTATTTTCAATACCGCAGAACAAAACGCATAAAAATTCATTCATTCATCATTGAAATTCATAAAAAAATCTTAGCGGAATTTAGTGGATTTTAGAAACAGGATTTTCGTAAAATATAGCGCAATTTTGATATGGGTGTAGTGCATATTTTTTTCTTCATACGGCAAACACTGCGACTGTCAAAGATCCACAAATGACAGCCGGGACCAACGGCTTAACGTACTTTCCGAGGCACGGAGGCGTCTCGGTATGTAAAGATGGTCACCCATCCACGGACCAACCCCGGCAAGCGTAGCTTAACCTGATGAATCGACCAGTGCGGCTGTTATTACTTAGCCACGAGCTCCTATATATAACTATAAGAATCATCAATACATTTATTATATCTAATTTAGATTTGTTCTCTCTTAGGCGTTTGATTTCGGAAATCATGACTTTTGGAACTTTTAAGAATGCCCCTTCTTAAACACCAACAATAATAGAGACACTTTGTACGCACCAACAACACAAAATAACTCTAAAACAAACGCACATTCGAAATATAAAGTTACACCATAACTTAGAGAACGTAGTCAGCGTGAAAATATCTCCGTAAACACACGACCAATCATACAAGCTCATGTTTACATGTCTTTTAGAGACATAACTCATTAGCCAGCATTACAGGCACGTCCGTAATATAATTCTTTACAAAATAACTTTATATAAATCAGATGACACTAAGCGCCGTGTTTGGTGCAAGAATGAGTGGGGTTGGGGTGGTGGTGCAGTTGGAGGGTTATGCGATGCGTTGCGATGGTAAGCGAGTTAAAGAACTGTCACAATTTTAGTCCTGGCTTTACTAGGGCTACCACGAGATTACTAATGCCAACACTTGTATAGGGTTTAAGAAGCGTCAGGGCAGAAATTAAAAAAAATAATCCACAGTTGGAACTGTGGATTATTCTTTTATGGGACGATAAAAGAAGAGAACAAAAATAAGTAGCTAAGTAGATTCTTTTTTAGCAATGCAATATTACATATACAGCATTTTGCTATATGATGTATCCTCTGATGTCTTCGCGAATACTGAACTGAGATTCCTGAACACTGCTACTCGATACTTTGAGTCCATTTCTACTCCCAGTACAATCTCCTCGGAGTAAATGATTTTAGATTGTATCATATTAATAACAATTTTTTTAATTTTTTTTTTCATTCCAATTTTATTCTAATTATACCATATTTACTAATTTTATCTAATTGTCTACTTTTTTCTAATTGTATCTAATTTAATCAATTTTTTTTACAAGTTTTAATCTAATTTTGTTCAATTTTATTTTATTTCATCAAATTTTAGCTAGTTTTATGTAATAATGTTAATGTATGTTGTAATGTTTTATAATGTTAATGTTTTATGACTTAATCTAATTTTATGATTGTATGTGTATTAACACCTATTGACCAATG
Organism: Cosmia trapezina; assembly: GCA_905163495.3. NCBI lineage: Eukaryota > Metazoa > Arthropoda > Insecta > Lepidoptera > Noctuidae > Cosmia > Cosmia trapezina. The sequence continues at coordinate 3,319,088 of LR991041.1, read as the reverse complement.
ACTTGTATGTGTGGTGAAAGCTGTTAGTATAAGTTGGTTATTATTAAATAAATAAATAAAATAAAAAAATATTGCAAAACCCTGTCTGTATCTATTGATGACTAAGGTCTGTCTGCAAGTTTTATGTTGAAAAGGAAAAAGGAAAAGGAAAAAGAAAAAGAAAAGAAAAGAAAAGAAAAGGAAGGAAGGAAAAGGGAAAAGAAAAAGAGGAAAGAGAGAGAGAGGAGAGTAGGATAGGAGGAGGAGGGTGGAGAGAAGAGAGGGGAGAGGGAGGAGGGGGAAGGGAAAGGGGAAAGGTATAACCAAAACAGGCCTTAAGGAGATTTGCTGATCCTGTCTGATGATAGCTCATGATTGAGGTATTAGGCACAGTTGCCAATAGGAAAAAAAGATATATCCTTATTAGAAAATTCGAAGATACTCAAAAAGCCTCGATGACAGCGAACGCCTAAAGTCAGTCACACAATTCTTCCAAAACAGAGGCAACTCTAGGTACATCACTGGATGCTGCTTTAGGCAATGATATTATAAGTAAAAAGAGATAGATAGGTTATACCAATATACACGATTCGCAAGTGGGACGTCAAAATCTGACTAATTAGCCACAGTTTCGTCGTCTTGTCTCTTTTTCGCTTCCGATAATTACGACACAATGGCATTAAACATCTAGCCTTGCCTTGATTACAGTGGAAGTGAGACACATATATACGAAATTAGTAGGAAAATTGAGACAAAGCGTCGTATATTCTGTCTCTTACGGCGTGCCGTATTTTTGATTTTTGCTTGGCAAACTTTCAAATGTTAGCCAAACAAATTGCTTTCACTGTTACAAAATTTATCTTGCGTCGATTAATTTAACTTTTTTGGACAGTTTTTGCATTGTGCGAATGTATTGACATGAGTTTCAGTCTAAAATATGGAAGATTTCTTACGTTAAACCTCATTTCTAATACCACATAACCTAGAAAAAGTATTATATTGCTGTCTCATGACCGGCCACGGGGTAGTTCGATCTAGATGTATGTTATCTAAGTTACGACATGCCGCCGGTACACGGTGACACGTGGAAGTAGGACTTCCACGTGTCACCTAATAGTTCGACACTATACCGTTTTTGAACATCGAATGTTGGCTATTTAACTTAAAAACATCTTTTAAATTAGGGACTGTGTTACAACACCCACGATTAAGTTCCTAACACTTACTTGGCAGATAATTTTATACAAATTCTGTTCCATTTTAGAATTTATTGTGTGAGTATTGACTATTCGGACATCGTGAAATACGCCCTTGTGATTTTTATTATCTATATCATTGGCTTTAGGTATGAAAACATCGCGCGAAGACTCTTCTTCATCGCTTGCCCTACATCCCATTCTTTAACACATCTCCACTCAAAAAGCCACAAAGATCCCAGATATTGGGCGCACGTACACGACAGAGCCAGGTATCGTATTACGGCTAATTTGAATAAGTTATAGCCGTCTTGTTCTGTCTGATGTCTCTATTATTTAGGGAGGCAACCATCTTGACAATAGGGCTGTACCTACATGCGTAGGTACGACTTTTTTGTCCCGATTAACATGTTTGTCGGGATGTAAAATCTAGGGATGGGTGTTTATTTTTGTTAAGCTTTATTCCTTAGGGAGATTTGAGGTCATATATAGGACGATGTTCAAGTACTTACGCATAACTTTTTAACTAGTTTCGAATCAGATAATTCAACTCAAACTCAAACTCAACGCATTTATTTCAGTTAAACCAATTACAGGCACTTTTGAATTGTCAAAGAGTCAGTCAGTAGGTAAGTCAGAAAGTTGAAGCTAGTTGCCCATTCCAAAACGTAGATATCAATGGAGAAGAAAGAAAAAAATTTAAATCGAGATTCAAGCTAGATCGTCGTTCTAGAATTTGTTTTTTTGTATCGTTCCGAATGATCACAGCCTGCCTAAAATCCCACAGCTAGCATAGCGCCACCACAAGTCCTAAGAGAAGTTGCAAGCGCAGTGGAGAAACACAAACAAGAATCTGATACTAGACACCCAATGTCTGGCGCATAACTAAGTACCAACGCAACTGCTAAAAAAAACAGGAACAGTTTCTTAAAATCGACGGCGTATCTACCAGGAAACACGGCCGACGGCATTTGCAAACTATTGCAGGATCCTCTTCCCCTCTTATTTACTATCTACCACCAAAGGAGCATCTCCCTGCAGGGTGTAACCTTTCGTGGTCCACTTGGAAGTCCCTGAACCGACTCCGGACACAAGTGGGAAGATGTAGCAGCAGGGTATGGATGTGGAGTTATGTCGCAAGCTATGTTCCACCTCCTATCCTGCCCTCTGCGCCCCAAAACATGCAGCCAAAGTGATCTCTGCCCTACCACCGATGACGACTTGGGACTGGCGAAGTTTTCGGCCAACAAGATCTGAAACACATTCGTGGCAGTGTCACGAAGAAGAATAAAAAGTAGATCATGGAGAAGAATGATAACAGTCTTATCTTATGCCAATAAAAGATTATAATTTTATAACGGCTAAGTAATAAGATCAAATCAAATCAAATCAAAATCATTTATTTGCTAATATGGGTAATTACATAAAGATGTTAAAAATAGAGCATAGTTCAACCATATTACGCCTTGAGGCATGCAAATCTCAAGCTTTAATCAAACTGTATCAGCACAACACAGCATTGTTAAGTACAATTACTTGCAACAATAATTTATAATTAGGCAATAACACTATTTTGGTAATTTCACAATGGCAAATAATAAATCTTTAAACATACAATAAACATAGGAAATAATAAATAATTAAACATTAGCAAATATTAATGTCACTAGAATAATAACATTTAAATAGCAAGAATCTTTTTAATTTATTTTTAAATTCATCGAGAGCCCCACGGGTTGATCCGTGGAATGGTGACCATCTTTATATACCGAGACTCCTCCGTGCCTAGGAAAGCACGTTAAGCCGTTGGTCCCGACTGTCATTCGTGGATCTTTGACAGTCGTTACGGGTCGTCAGTACTGGTCAGAAGGCCGAAAGTCTGACAACCAGTCTTACCAAGGGGTATCGTATTAGCCAGTTACTGCTGGGTTGTGGAGGTGCGATAGGCAGTCGCTCCATGTAAAATACTGGTATTCAGCTGCATCCGGTTAGACTGGAAGCCGACCCCAACATAGTTGGGAAAAGGTTAGGCAGATTGAACTTACAAATGTTGAAAGTGATGTGTTTTATTCATATTAATCCTCTTTTCAGGCTTATTCCCATCCGATCCCACAATCGGATCCCACTACGTGGATAAAATGAATATTTTGTTCCAATCCGATGCCCATCTGTGGGATTCCTTTGGAATATGGATAAAATTAATATCCGAACGTAATGATCGCCTGCTTGAATCGATAAATGAAAACAAAAAGTAAGTATGTACATAATATCGAGATAAATGGTAAGTCGGTAACAGTGCACCGGCAACGCTAGTGGCCTCACTCTTGGAATATTGTTGAAGTGATATTTATTTTTATTTGAATATATATGGCCATAACTGTATCTCGATATTATGTACTTACTTTTTGTTTTCATTTATCGATTCAAGCAGGGATTCATTTTATCCGCGTAGTGGGATCCGATTGTGGGATCGGATGGGAATAAGCCTCTTTTCAGACATCATACCTACAGCCCTTAGTACCTAAACCAGATTACCACAGTAACAACGATATGATCAGTTTAAAGTGTACTGCTGATACAAGCCTATTGTTGCTTTGAAACCCACACACAATGGAAGACTCCACGTTTGTGTCACGTACGATGATTCCCTTAGGACCATTACTATTTATCTACGTCAATCGAAATTGTGGTCCTAATTTTATCGACTCATTCCCGGTTACTGAAGAAGTTTAAACTCATAATTCCTTATGCTCAGTTTTTGAGGTCCTCAGATAAACCATCGACTCGAGGCCTCGATAATAATTTACTCGGCTTATAGACGATATTGAACCAATAATCACTATCAAACAGAGTTACCGTTTAACTTCAGAAACCGAACATCAATGTAACTACAATCAGCATGTGACGTCACGATGAATAAGTAGGTCCAGCATACTTTGGGTCATCAGTCCCACTTCCTACCTTGCTAATTGGTATCCAAGTCATGAGCTTTTCTTGTATAGCTCATGCTGACTAGTAGAAGAAAAATATAAGGCTGTTAGAGAGCTAAAACGTCAGTCACCAAAGGATATCGTGTTACTCAGTTACTGGGTTGTGGAAGTCAGATAGGCAGTCGCTGCATGTAAAATAGATACTAATATTCAGCTGCATCCGGTGAGACTAGAAGCTCACCTCATTATATGTTATTGTCTTTTGACCTAATTTGTACAGCCATTGGTCAAACATGTTGAGCCAAAGAATATTTTGTAACACCTTTAATAAGCATCATACCATGTATATAATCTACACTTGTTTTTGGAAATAAATTAATCTGAATCTGAATATAATTAGGAAAACTCTAGATGAGATGATTATAATCATCTCTAACGTTTTCAGCTTTCTTCTTAAATATTTGGCATTGATATGAACGTAAACAAATCAAAAGAAGTTTGTAAGGATCTTAGCAGGTGGTGTTCTATAGTTTCTGCCTACCCCCATGGGAAGAAGGCGTGAATTTATGTATGTGTGTTGTTTTAAAAAATATTCTACGTCCTACGTCCTACAAAATGTATGACAAAATAATGTTATACCTCCTTACCATAATCTTACGTAAGTAGAACATGGGTTTCGATCGTCAATTGTTTCAATACTCGTGTATTTTCGACAAGGAATCGAGTTACAATATTGTACCTCCATTTTGTTTTAAACGTAGCTGCGTAGGAGTTGAGTAGGATAGGACAAGATTATTTTAATACATTCTTTATGTATTTTATTAAAGGAAGTTCTATGTTTTCGCGATGTATTTTGTAGGTGTATTGTAGATGTTTAGGAGAAAATTTGGGTTTCGATGTTCATGGAAAAGGCCATTGCAGCATTGTAACATAATATTATGGTCCTTGGGTAGATACAAAAGAGCCACCCGTGGGTGTCAAGGCGTGGTGTTGACACAAGAATTCCATAAAAAAACTATACCGTTTTTATCATTGCGCTAAGAATGAAAAGATGAATTCTGGTCGAAGCTGAAGAAGAATGAGAAAAAAGTTAAGAAGTCAATTATGTACTTATTTAAAAGTTGACAACATGACTTCAATGGACAAGAGAAACAACTAACCGTAACAAAACCAAGACTAATAAAAATAAACAAACCAATCATTGTTCTATTTCTGTCTCACTAATTTTGTCATAAAACAATAATCCCACCACTTTGTTACAGAACAAGACCCCACAAAATAATAAATTAATGATCACTACACAAAGGACTTTTCATAAAATTTAACATGGGCAATAATGAAGCCCAAACACAGTTTAAATGGTCAAAGGAACAATATTTGACCATAGAACAAGACAAAAGACCGTTTGTGGCCGCGACAGGCCATTAAATGACCATATATCTTTGTTGAGGACCATAAATTGGTTGGGCCATTATTCTCCTAATAATTAGCAGAATCCTGGTGTATTGGGTGTTTTTGGGTTTCGGGTGAAGTGGTGTGCAGGGATGTATTTGATGAGACGAATGCAGAAACTATTAAAAATGCATCAGGATTATTAACAGTTAGGGTATCAGGTTTTTTTGGAGTTTACTCCTTAAGAATCGATTTTAATATTTGACCCTAGGTATGGAAATTCTATGAGGAGTAAAATACAAACGTTAACTCAAAAGCGTTGCTACGTTTTTCTGCGCAAAGTAAAACAAAACGAACGCCTTTACACCTTAAAGTTGCTTTTTGTATACACTAATTCATTGAAGAAACCCTGCTCCTAAGGTCCTTTGTTTTCGTCCAACAATAGAAAGTCGGAACGGCATAAAAACAGGAGTAAACTCGCGTCGTGCGTCGGAGCTGACACATACACACTTCTTTTAATCAAGGGTCATCTAAACAAGGTTTTAGTAATCTTTCAGTTTAGAAATTAACCCAACTCGTTAGAATGAGGTATCTGACTTAATTTGAGCAGCTTTATTAGTGTCTATAAGGTTTATTGGGGTAATTTCGATAGTGGTGTAATTCCGACAAATTATAATTTCTACCAAACGCAACGGCATTTTCATAATAGCGACAGCAATGGCATCTAATCATTATGTTGTCATTATATGTAAAATGCTACTGCGTTTGGTAGAAATTATCATCAATCGGAATTACCCCAACAAACTCTATTGATTATAGGTAATACTTACCTAATGTTTCATTTGACATGACATGGAGTTGTTCTAACAGCATTTTTTCAGTTACTAGGCTGCTATTTACTAAAAAATATATCGATTACTTACCGCATCTACAGTGAAAAAAATAAGAAACGTTTAGTACCTACCTATTCTCTTCAGCACAGGAAAGTGAAAATCTATAAAACCTGCACTACACTACTCGCAAAGTTGCTTCGACGAAGTACTGGCCGAAGTTTAACCGAAGTGCCCTTCTACACTCTTCAACTTCGCGAGTAGTTTAGTGTTAACCCCATCGCAATACATAAAGCTATAAAAAACAACCTTGTAAGTTTTGCAAATCATGCAACTATCAAACTCAAAGATTTAATCTTAACTAACTCAAGCATTTGTGTACAATATTCTAATGGTCCTTTTACCAGTCCGTCTCTGTGCCCACAATAGTTTAGCCCAGCGGGGGGCAACCCCGTAACGCCTGCACGTCAGACGAACACCATTGTAGCGTGAGATTGTATCTACAGCACTATTATGATGGTTGGAGAATTTGTGGGAAGTTGGAAGGAAGATGAAATTCTTTGTGTAATGATAGAGCTGGTTATAGTCTTAGGGCCTATTTCAAGTTTAAAAATGGAACAGAATTTGTATGAAATTATCTGCCAAGTAAGTTAAGTTAATTACCTAATAGGAATCTCGTACATAATGTTAATGAAAAATGTATGACTGACGTGCATGTGACTGATCTGCTAAAATTTTGACAGTTCCTTTGATCAGTGACCTTGAGTTTTTCGAAAATCATTTCTACTAACGGGTTATATCAATATGACAATGTCATTCTACCACGATTCTATTACGAGACCACTGACCGACCAATGATCGACCATTACGAATTTAGCAGATTACGAACTTTTAGCAAAATGACAATGCAGTGACAGTGGGATCGTGTTGGAATTACGAATTTCTAAAAAATAGCAGACTTGGGGCCCTGGTTTGTGAATTTTTGCTGTAGGATGTTTAGAATATCACATTTTTACAAATTATTTAGACGTTTAAAGGGTTTAAAAAAATTATAATATATTTTTGTGAAAGTCGTCTATAGGTACAATATATGAATAACTTTTTACCACTTTCATATAAAATATTTGAGTAAAAAAATATTTAACTTAGTCAAATTTTAGAAAAAATGGGCAGAGTTGCTTTTGATTTCGGCTATATAGAACTCATTCATAAAATTAAACAACAGAAATAAATTTCTGTTCAAAATCAATAAATTTACCTGAAAAGTATGCAAAAACTTGAAACTTTTTTCCAAGTTTTTCTAAAAAATCTTTTAAAACAACCCACTCTCGCATTATAAACTCGACGCGCAATTAAAAAGTAGCTAATTAATTAGATTATAATTAAAATGATCTTTCATGTTGTGCATTAAAACTGATAGAAATGAACGTCTGTAGGTAAATCACGTAAATCAGCGAAATCGGCAAAATTTCGTATACGGCCTCGTTAAGTTTTTTGAGTACATTAGTGTCTTTTATTGGTTACTTTGATGAGGATAGTTTGAATTAAAAATCTATTCTGTAGGTACATAAACTCACACCTTCTTCCCATGGGGGTAGACCTACTCCTTCTTCTTCTTCTTCTTATGCTTCCGTAGGATGTAAAATAAATTTTCATGTAAATGTCCATGTAGGATGTTATCTTTAACTCGCTGGTATTGCTTACTAGAAAAGCCAAAAAATTTATAAATATGCTAATCCGGCTCGAAGGACAGAAAAAATATTAGAAACTCTGTTTAATTATGACTTCCTTCTGTAATTATTGTCCTTAATTGATGGTTGATGCAATTTTGGATCAATTTGTTAGTGGGAAAACGACCATTGAATTGTAATTTAGAAATGTTAATTACTCCCTGCGGCTTCACAAGGGTGGATACTGAAAAATATCCTACGGGAACGTATAGGTGGAAAATCCTTCCTTAGGTATTCCTTGTCTACATTATAAAGGGAACCTCTGTGCAAAATTTCAGCTATCTAGATTCAAGGGTCTCGGCTGGGCGTTGATGAGTCTGTCAGTCAGTCAGGACTCCTCTTTTTATTTATAGATAGGTATAGATAGCTTTCTGTAAATGTAGGTCAGGAAAATCGCTTCATATAAACCTGAAATCTGCTATCTCTTCCTATGCCATTAAAATAATAAACTCAACACACATTCAAATAATTACATTCTTCCATTCCCATCCAAACAATAAAATCAAAACCATAATACAAATAAAGATTACAATTCCCATTTAATTTCCATTAGACTCCCCCACAATTCTAAAGTAATTTATAAACGCGTGCGCAATTAATTCTGCGCAGCTCCTTATTTATTGGTTCAAATTGAATTAGGAACGGGTGATGTGATCTACCCTCCAGTTGCTTTAATGTGGATAGTGGCAGTTGTATTTAAAAGCTGGGTAGAATTGATTTTGTTATTATTGACTGGGTGGATTTTATTGGGTAGGTTAGTAGAGTTCTAAGTGGGGTCTTTTGAATGTCATTTGATAAATGATTAGTATGATTACTTTAAGGTTTTAACTCCTCCTTTGGTCTCATGATCGCAAGCGTGACTGCTGAGCACGAGGTCCTGGGTTCGAACCCCAGGTCGAGCAAAGTAGATTGCCGCATCGGATTGCAGTGCCATCGGACTAGAGTAAAATAACAGAGATTGCACATGAATGTGTTTTACGCACACACTTGTCTAACTAAATGTTCATTCAAAACATTTTTGTTCATTTGGACATCTTCGCATAGGTATTTATTTATGCTCAGACTTTTAATTAGATGCAGTAAAATGACACTTCCTATCTGTCATTTCGTTAAAAAATGTTGCCATTTCATAGCGAAATGACAGTAATAAATGACATTAGAAGTGTCAGTTTACAAGTCCGACCATAGGTACCTACTTACTTCGTAGGTATATACCTTGACGAAATATGTTATGTTCAACTCACAAAGAGCTAATTAGGTAACATTTCGAGTTAGCAGATACCTATTCAATAACTACAAAAAGCCGTGCGAAAGTCACATCTGAATAATTTTATGAGTAACCTTACCGCCATTCAAATGACACCAAAGCAAATGACAGCCCTCTTTCTCAATACAAAATGTCAGAAACTTATACATCAGTAGGTAAGTACATCAATAATCAATTTACCAATCGATACTCAATAGAAACCTACACTTCATTGTGTAAGAAGATCTTATGTCGACAATAAAAACGAATTTATTTGCAACAAATTGTCACTCGCCATTCTTAGAAGGCGCCATGACACAATTAATTCCAAATTCGAAATCTATCTGTCCATATAAATTTTTCCACAGTTAAATAAAATATATCGCGGATAATTTGAACTTTATTGCAAAGAAGTTAAGGAGTCTGACAGTTAGGGAGCTGTAGAATTAATGTTGTCTATGGATAAAGACGTCAAGCCAGAGTTTAACAATACGCTTTGATTGCCGTCAACCATTGTACATTATTCACGGTCATTATATTCTATTTAGTTCGATATAACCGTTTAATAGTTTACGAAGAGTTCCCCTTAGCATGCTTATTAACAATACAATAAAAATAAATAGCCATAGAGCCACTTTACACCTTCTCAGAATACGGCAGTTGTTTGGAAAAAAAAATCAAATGTTCCTTCCTTTTATGAGTTTTTGTTAGTTTATTGATCGCGTACCCACATTCTTTCTCCCCTTTCGCTGCTGCCAAGTGATTTTGATCTTTGTTTCCTTGAACTAAGCTAAAAGTTTACTTTCTGAAATGCAAATCAAAAGTTTGTCAATACAATAATGACTCTTATGAAGTGGAAAACGATACTATCATTCTGTCAATCCCTTTTCACGGTTGTGTTACTTAATATAAAATTAATATTTTTGTCGCCAAAAAAATTCTTTGCCATAATAATGACAAAGGTTGTTTGACAAATAATTTTCACATGAAATCGTAAAGTTGAGAAGCGTGAAATTCAAGAGGTATAATATTGTTCTCGGAAAAGTAAATGTGTTAGACATTTTGAGCAATAATATGGGATGCTTGATTGATTGATACTTTATGTACAAATATAAATAGGCTTGTTAGTCGAATATCATGGTGATTCAGTGTAGGAGACGCATTTTGCCGACTAATTTTTGCATTTGTAAAAGTAATTTGCTTTTGGATTCAGGCAGCATTTTGCGCTACCAATTATTTTGAAAAAAAAAACTGCCAATAAATTGAAGACAGAAATAGACCTTGACATAGACTATATCACACCCATAGACCTATAAAAAATCGTGCACCTTTATTTTTGTGGTTAAATAATATCAGCCGCACGGGGTGACCGATGGGTAAGCTACGCTTGCCACGGTCGTTTCATGGATGGGTACATCACATATCGAGATCCCTCCGTGCCTCGGAAAGCACGTTAACCGTTGGTCCCGGCTGTCAGTCGTAGATCTTTGACAGTCGTTATGTGTCGTCAGAAGCCCATGTTTGACAGCCAGTCTAGGCCTTCAAATGGGTTTCCTTGATGCTACGGGCCGGGTTTACTTTGAAAACTACTTTCGACCTATGAAAAACTAATTTTATTCGGTGTGTGAATAAGGTTTTGTTGGTGTACCGGTTACTGGGCATTTTTAAGGTAAGTAAAACTTATGATGCCTCTAAAAATCTTATAGATTTTTTCATAAGACGAAAGTTAGTAGTATCAAAGCAACCCCATTTTACCATATCGTATTACCCAGTAACTTGGTTGTGAACGTCAGATAGGCAATCGCTCCCGTCAAAGCATTCCCCAAACCCTTGATGTTGAAAATGTTGGCGGTAGTGATTTGGACCTAGTGTTAGTCAATCTGTCATATAAAACAGCTCAAACACTAACAATGAAATGAAAACATTCCATCCATGCTAATCTGTCACTCTTTTTCGCTTCATAGCTTGCATTGTAAGCAAGCTGAAGTGGCAGTGGGCTGGCCATGTTTGTCCAAGGACCGATGGCAGGTGGAGCAGACGAGTCCAAGAGACTGGAGACCGCGTGTCGGCAAGCGTTATTAGGACGCTCAGTTAGTTGGACCGACGACCTTAGAAAGTTGGCTTTGACAGAATGGATGCGGAAGGCGGAGGACAGGGTGTTGTAGCGCAGCCTGAGAGAGGCCTATTTCCAGCAGTGGACTGCAATAGGCTGAGTTGATTCACTCATATACAAGGTCCCATTAAAATAGATGGACAAATTTTCACAGCGTGTTCTACTCATGAATATGAACAACTTTTACTATGGGACCAAACCTGAAATCGCGAATCTATCTATTGTCGCGATTTGTTGGATTTGTCTCCGCCCTGAATAGCAGAATACCTATTAATATATTGGAAAGATTCAAAAAAAACCGGTGAAGAGGGAGTTGGACTCACGCACCGAGGGTTCCGTTCCGATTTCTGAAAAAGTGTGCTATTTAGAGACATCGTTTTATTTTTCCTGTAATCTTTACATAAAGTTCTATCACATATAATAATTTCAGATTTTTCGCTTTGCAAACTTCGGAGATAAGAGGGAACGGTATTTTTTTTTACATTTCTCATCAAAAGTCGAAAACTATGCGGCCTAAAAAAAGAAAAAAAATGTTTGAGAATGTACAAACAGCGTTCTTTCATATGATACCCCACATTGAATTTTTAAGACCCCCTTTCAGTCAATGTTGCAAAAAAAATATAAATATTTCTATTTCTTTCTTATTTGCAAAATAGTTGGGTAAACGTCATCTAAAACTGTTCCAAATTACAATTTAATAGCATGAGTAGTTCTTGAGATATTCAGCTGTGACAGACAGACAGACAGACAGATAGACAGACAGACAGACGGACAGACAGACAGACTGAGTCACACCATAAGGGTTCCTTTTTTACCATTTTGGTACGGAACCCTAATAAAAAAAAATATGGAAGAAAATTAATCCAAAACAAAAAAATTGAATTAATTTTTTCTCCGTAATTACTTAACAACAAAACATATCATTTGGACAGGGTACGTCTTTCGGGTCAGCTAATTCTGAATATATTATCAATGGGTTTAAATAACGGAAAATTAGACATACCTACAAGGCCAATAATTAAAAATCGTCGCTGTATTTATTGCCCAAACATTTCCTTGAGTCTGCAAACACATTAAACGTGCTACATGACCTGTTTATAATTGAGTAATTTAAACGGTGACAATTGTATCTTATCTGACATCTTTATTAGATCGGTCGTATGAATCCTAATATATCCTACACGTCAGTATGGGAAAGGGAACTTAATTTTTGTGACAGTAAGGTTGAATATTGGTTGGTGATGTGTTTGGTTAGCGATTGCATAGATCTGTCAGTGATACATAATTGAATAATAAGGTTTAGTTCACAGCTGCGATTGTTCGTGCAACAGATTTTGTCGTACTGCGATTTTGCGTGATTTTGACGAGTACACTGCGCTTTGCAGTTTTGAATGAAAGATTTTCAATTTATTGCAATATCTTTCTTTATTGTAAAGGTGCTTCTTACCTAATGAAATTAACAGAGTTTGTGATTAGAATTAGTGCTCTTACTACCAAGTCCATAGCATTCTAATAATAATTTTATTATCTGTCATAACTTTAGCTAAGAGCTTTAAGAGGAGCTCGTGGCTAAGTAATAACAACCGCACGGGTCGATCCATCAGGTTAAGCTACGCTTGCCGGGGTTGATCAGTGGATGGGTGACCATCTTTACATACCGAGACTCCTCCGTGCCTCGGCAAGCACGTTAAGCCGTTGATCCCGGCTGTCATTCGTGGATCTTTGACAGTCGTTACGGGTCGTTAGAAGCCCGAAAGTCTGACAACCAGTCTTACCAAGGGGTGTCGTACCTATTACCCAGTTAAGGTAGGTTGTGGAGGTCAGATAGCCACTTGTATACATTATTTTACTGCTTGCTTTAACTTCTACTATAATTTCTTCTCATTTAATTTTGTAGCCTATAATTTTGTCACAAGACCATGGTTGAAATGATAGCTAAAATAAATTATTCTTGTAAGATTAAATTTCCTGGAGCCAACCATTGATATATATGTTACACTAGATTAGCAATTGCCGCGCCAAGGCGTTGCCACTGAACATACGGCCACGGCCGTATGCGTAACTAACGTCAGTTCAGTGCTCTTTACGACGGCAGCCGAAGTGAACCGAGTGACACGCGACAAAAAATATCGCCAAAATGGGTAAATGCGTAATGAAAGAATGCGATTCTAGATCACAAAAACTACCGGAATTACTTTCCACACGTAAGTTTATTGTTTCTGTGTTTATATCATCGTAAAAACGCAGGAAAATAAATAAAATGTAATTTTTTTTTAAATTATGATCAGTGATACAACTAAAAACTATGTTTTAGTTTCCCACATTTGTGGGAGTTTTTAATTTATGGAATAAGCGATTTTAAATATTTTTTAATAATGATTAACAATGTTCCAGAGTACCTAAAGATGCTTCTCAATCAATAATCTGATTGCTGAGAAAAGATACTGACTGGCTACCTACTAAATCTACTGTCATTTGTTCGAAGCACTTCCGTGATCAAGATAAAATAGGACCAAAAAGCGAATGTGGCCGTGTTTATTTGTGCAATCAAGGAATTCTAATGCTTATTGTAAAAGTAATGATTTTTTGCGGCAATTAATATTATCAAATTATAGGTAATGCCAACAAAAAATTCCTTCTCATTAAACTCCCACAGCATCAAATTAGTTTATATCGACTCAAACTACATTGTTGAATGTTTTTTTCAACTTAGTTTTTAGTTTATAAAGAGTTGTTTTGCCTACAGTAAATTGTATATTTTTCAGGACAACCGTTATTCTAATAGCAGGTGGAGCTTTCAGAAGAAGAAAATATGGATGTGGATGCTGTGGAAACCGACGAAGAGATAGACGAATTAACTGAAACGCCCCGAAAGCACAAAATGAGGAAAATAATTCACCGGTTGAAAAATTTATCGGCTAAAAGACTAACAAAAAAAAAATATCACAAAAAAATAAAAGACTAGAAATAAAAAAAAATAAACGATGTTATTAGAGGAACTGAGTTGAGCGAAGAAGACGAAATGCAGCTAAATGTAAATGATAAAACAGTGCAATTCATGGAATAATTATAAAACCTTCAAAAAGAAAAGGACTTATAGAAAACTGACTCTTTGGGGGAACCGAGGTTTTGTCTTTGCGATTATGGACGAAGTTATGATGACGAACAACTACTGGAAATATATTGTGAAGGACGGCACGGTTGACATCTGTCGGGCATTCCACCGTCCGGGGGAATCAGTCCGTCAATTATTTCTGGCTGTTCTCGTCTGGCTAACGGAGACTACTTGCAGAGGCACAACCTTGTAGCCAGGATTATCCACCAGCAACTTACTCTGAAATACAGTCTTGTGGAATTGGAAGTACCGTACTATAGGTATATGCCCGACCCAGTTCTCGAAAATGGCAATATCACGTTGTATTGGTATCGATCTATCATCACTGACAGGACTATTGTTGCCAATAAGACAAACATAGTGGTGATAGATCAATTAGAGCGTCGCCCAATGATTATTGAAATAGCGGTCCCGCATGACGAGAACCTCGTGAAAGCTGAAAAAGATAAGCAGATTAAGTATCTTGACCTGGCTCGCGAGGTTGTCGACATGTGGGATGTCGATACAGCAATCGTTGTGCCGATAGTCGTGACGGCCAATGCCATAATAGCCAAGAGCCTCGATCAACACCTGAAGAGGCTCTCGTTAGGCAGCTGGATTAAGGAAGATTGCTCCAGAAAGCGGTACTTCTGGACACGGCGCGTATTGTTAGGAGGTTCCTCTCTCAGCAGCCCTGACCACCGGTACCCTGGACCCTGTTCCCGATGCCGGTGGGCTACTATTTTTTATATTCTTAAATGTTTTTATATTCTAATATTTATAAATGTAAATTATATGTATGGAAATGTACTAAAGGAAATAAAAAATGTTCAAAATGAAAATGTCTTGATTATTTTCATTAGTTATAAACTTCTAATACACATCCAATAAGAAATACATAATTCACATATTTAAAAAATAACTTAACGTTTAACGTTTAAACGTTACGTTTTTTTTTCAACGTTTAAAAACTTGGGTAAAATTTCGCATGGGTAGGCAACCCCATCCCGCCATTCACCGCCATTGCATGTTTATATTGCGATCTTTGTCTAATCTAAGCGACAGTATTGTTCTTGCGACTTGTGTAAGTGAGAAAGATATATGTTTACTTTTAAATGTTTAGTGGTTTCAAAGCTACGTCGTCGCGTTTAAATAGTGGCTAGACTTTTTTTACACATTTTAATGAGGTTTGCTTCTCTAGTTATATAACTCAATGGAGCCAACACATTGGAAGTCACAAAGTCATTTTCTATCTTGACAAAAAATCATTCACATATGTGACCACACCCTTATGTCCTTGTGTGGCATAGTGTTCAGAGTCCAGACCACAAACAAAGGTCGCGGCTGATAGTAAAATATTATTTTATAGCGGGTAAGTTTATGAATGAAAAGATTAGCTTGAATCAATTTTATAGCTTGAATATTTTAAGCTTGAAGGCTATTTGACCTGATTCTGATTACTTATTTGCATGCGAACGTAGTACAAATTACAATTGGCCTGGTGTAAAGGAAAGACCCATTCATTTGTTAATAGATTATTCAATAACATCAAAATGTTTGTGATAACGCTAAATAAACGCAACTTTAGGCGGGAGTTTTGACAGTTGACATTTATTTTTCATATTTACCTCTAAGTATACCATAACCAATTTGCGAACTAAACATTTTTATAAATCTCTCCACAGACAAAAAAAACTACTTATAACAAAAAGGTTTTGTAAAGTGATCCACCGTCATAAGTAAACCGTGGACAAAAACTGTTATTTTAAAGAATTAAAATGGGCGTTCTAACGCTGTCGGGAGCGATGGCAGCAAATTGCCATTATAATTGGCCGTTTAAACATGTTTGGATTCGATTTTGAAACACGTTTGGTTGCAAAAAGTTTGAAAAAGGAACGCATCTGTCATTTTGTTGAGTGATCGATTTGAAATGAGGGATAGTTTGTGTTAATCATAGGTTGTGTTGTTTTTGCGAATTTCGATTTGGATAGTAAGGGATAGTAATGAAAAAGGTAACAGATACTAGGAATATCCATCATATTGGTTAACTAAGAAATTGTTTATAATAAATGGCTTTTAGGAATCAATCAACAATATTAGACTACTATCATTTATGAATTTATTTCGACGTTTATAGTTTTGGAAGTATGAAAATGCCTACTTTCAAACGTTTCGACGTTTTTGGTCAAAAATAATTGGTACAATGCGATTCAATTAAGAATAGGAATGTCAATGACTTCGAACAGTCAACTGAAACTAGAAATATACGCCTTGCAATGTTTTGTAGTGTTATTTGTAATTTGGAAATTGTTTTTGTTAAAATATATCACTGACTTTGCAAATGTGTAAACGAGGCGCTGTTTTTTACTAAATCTTCACAATATGG
The DNA here is from genome assembly GCA_905163495.3 of Cosmia trapezina. NCBI lineage: Eukaryota > Metazoa > Arthropoda > Insecta > Lepidoptera > Noctuidae > Cosmia > Cosmia trapezina. The sequence continues at coordinate 3,302,192 of LR991041.1, read as the reverse complement.
CGCAAGGCCATTCCTATTCTTAGTTGAAACGCATTGTACTAACTTAACAGAAGAAGGAAGGAACACTAATGAAAAGACGACAATGGCAATGAAGAAGATTGGCGCAAAACAGGGAAAAATACCATCCAAAGGTTTTGGAGTAAGTTGAAAACTGCTCCGCAACGCATCCCGCAATCCCGTATCCGAATCTGCGCAACGAAGGCCACATGCATTTTATTCCGGGAACTAGTTTGATACTTAACTATCGCAGCAATCGGTAATCAATCAACGAACAAAAAAACTCAATATTGTCTATTGTGTGAAACCGTCCAGCCATTTCTCTCCAGCCATTCTAATGACCACCTTCGATATTCCAAAACTTCATCACGTCATAGATTAAAAACGTCAAGCGCCGGACTGCATCACAATGCATTACGCACACCCCACCCTAGTCGCAGGAAGCAAGCACGTTTGACGCACCTATTAAATTATTACTATGACACCCGACGGGAATTCTGATTTTCTTGACACGAGTATATGTGATACGTGTAAACGACGGTGTAGTTAAAAATTGTGGCTCCCGTTGTCACTAAATTGACTAATTTACCTCGAAATTGGTGTTATAGTGAAATATGGTTGTGTAGAAGAATGTGTGATTAGGCTGTAAATTTCTGGGAGGCGATAAAATGTTGTTAGGGGTACGGACACATTTAAATGAGGATACGGTGGTCAAGGTGATAGATTTATGACGTTTCTACGTGTCTTTCTTTCGTATACATCGACTAGCTTTTGCCCGCGGCTCCGCCCGCGTGGATGTCGGAAAATATCCCACGGGAACAAAAATCCTTCCTTATTTCTTGTCTACATTATAAAGGGAACCTCTGTGCAAGATATCAGCTTTCTGCTTGGCACCTAATGGTGCCGAGCAAAAAGAGATGTCCTGCTGTGACAGACAGACAGACAGACAGACAGACTGACAGACAGACTGAGTCACACCATAAGGGTTCCTTTTTTACCATTTTGGTACGGAAACCTAAAAAGTGTGTGTCAGCTCCGATGCACGACTGGAGTTTATTCCTGTTTTTGTGCCGTTCCGAGTTTCCGACTTTCTATTTTTCAGTCATTTCTTTCGGGCTGGGTTTCTTCAACGAATCAGTGCTATACGAATAGCAACTTTAAGGTCATAAAGACACTCGTCCTCCTCTCCCTCTTACCCCTCCTCCTCTCACTCTCACCCCCCACCCCTCTTCCCACCCATATCCCCTCTCTCCCTTATCATCCCTTTCACTGCCACTTCCCACCCCTTCACCCTCCCCAACCCCTCACCCTCTCACCCCCTCACCACATCCCCTTCTCGCTAACCTCCCCTTCCCCCCGCACCACATCCCCTTCTCGCTGACCTCCGCCTCCCCCTCTCACACCCTCTCACATTGGCATCACCACTTCCCCTCCCCCTCTACCCTCACCAACTCCTCCCCTCCCCCTCTTTCCTTCTCCACACCCTACCGCTCACTACACCTTCCTATCCCTCTCCTACTACCTCCATCATCCTCCCCCTCTCTCTCCTCACCACCCCTCCCCTCTCTCTCACTCTCACCAAACCCTGCCCTTCCCCTTTTCCCTCCTCACCACGCCGTGCCCTTAATCCCCTTTCCCTCCTCACCTCCGTTCCCTCCCCCACTCTTCCCTTCCCTCTGGGGAAAAACTATTAATGACAAACTTTATTACTTGCTTAGGCAAGTATTTGTGCCAAGTTTAAAGTTAATTAACGAAATGAATAAGATTTTTCATATAAACTATATTCCCTTTTTTCACACCCATAGGGGTGGAATTTTAAAAAATCGTTTGGGATATTTCCGTAACTTGACTGAAAGATTACTTACACCAACTTTCTAGTTAATCAAGCCCCGCAGTAAATCCTGCCCTGTAAAATTGACTACCCCTTTTCACCCCTTTATGGGTAGATTTTCGAAAAACCCTGATACACATTATTCTTAATTTTTGGTCTCAAGTTTAAATACTGAGTTTCGAGTTAATCGGAACGCCCCGCCCGTTAAAATCCCTCCATACAAAACTTTGACACCCCCAATCCCTCCTGAGGGGGTAGTTTAGAAAAACTAAAAATCTCAAACTTTATAATTTACTTAGATAAATATTTATGGTAAATTTTAAGTCTATTAGCTCAAGAAATCATATTTTTCATACAAACTTTCATTCCCTATTTGTCCCCCTTAGGGATGGAATTTCCAAAAATCCTTCCTTAGTGGATGCCTACACTGTATAAGGTATCTATGTGCAAAATTTCAAGTCTCTAGGTCCAGCGGTTTGGGCTGTGCGTTGATATATCAGTCAGTCAATCAGTCAGTCAGTCAGGACTTTGAATTTTATGTAAATAGATAGATAAGAAAGTGCTGTTCCGTGTTTTCGCTTTAGGCTGCTGTGTAATTGCTTAGTGACTGTAGTGCTACAACATGCATTTGACTTTCAGAATGTGGTTGAATTGGTTCAAACTAAAAATGATAATTTCTGATTAAATTCACAATTCTTTATACAGGGTTATTTTTCAATGATCAGCCAAATTTTCACCCATGAAATTTTCTACCCATGAATATGAACAACTTTTACTATGGGACCAACTTTCAAATCGCAAACCTCTACGGTACCTAGGTACTGTAAAGGTTTGTTGCCTTAGTCAACCTTAGCATAATACTGGCAGACATTCTACTATTCAAACATCGAATTACTACGTATTGAAGAAAAGCGAATCTTGCTTTTGTTCGATAGTAGCAGTCAGATTCTAGTATGGTTCCGCGAGGGCAGTGTTATATTTTAAGTTGAAACTGAGTCTGAACTGAGTGGCCCTTGGCCCACTGCCTCCCGTCTACCTCTTTTATTTATAGAGCTACTCCCTGTGAGGTTCGACTCCTCACAGTTCTGTAAAGGTTTCATGCTTTGGTCAATCCTAAGCAATGATTCTATTGAAATGAAGAGGCTACTTGGATCGAACACATTTATTAAGAGCACAAATAATATAGTTACACAACGACTTTTCTCCTTGACGGAACAGTTATTTAGTGACAGATTCTAAACTTGAATCTATCGAACACTGTCGTGTAGGTATACAACCTCCATCACGCACCCTTAATCTATAGCATGATACATGCGCAAGATTACATCAAATACCTACCTAACATATTACCTACAAGTGCACGCACCCTTTAACTACTCAGTGTGCACACACCCTAAGTACACAGTATATTCAGCTGGAGCTATCGTTCACTGACATACAAACTATCTTTATTACATAATGTCTGTTCTTAATACAGCTATATAACAAAAATACTAAACATAAACAAAATAAAAATTATCTATTACAAATCATAACAAATCAAAATAGAATCACATTAAAAACAATATTAGCTAAAATCATTACATCACACATCGCTCGCCCCCTTAATAGATATTTTTTCTAAAAAATTGCTTTAGTTTAGGACCTGGTACAGATTTTGTTAACATATCTGCTACCATTTCTTGTGAAGGCATATATTTTACCTCAACCGCCTCATTGACTATAGCTTCGCGAACGTAATGAAATCTAATATCAATGTGTTTTGTTTTGTTATGGTTCATCCAACGAATTAAGAATGTCTTAATTCGTTGGGTTCATCTTATTTTTCGCTATTTTATGTGCTGATTGGTTGTCGTTGTAAATGACCACCGGTTTGACACAAGTCCCCTTTGTTAAACTTTTTAACAAATTTCTTAAATAAATAGCTTCTTTCGATGCTTGACTGAGGCCTATATATTCTGCCTCAGTGCAGGACAGCGCCACGCACCCTTGTTTACGACTTTCCCAAGATAATATATTATCTTTTAGTCTAAAAATTAAACCTGTACAGGATTTCCTATCATATGTCCCACCCCAATCCGCGTCTACGTAGCCATTTAATTCTAGATTACCCTTTTTCTTAAACGTTAATCCAAAGTTCGACGTCCCCTTTAAATATCTAAGCACCCGTTTAGCACATTTAAAATGTAATTCATCGTAACATGAATTAAACTGTGACAAATCACTAACAGCGTGCGCAATATCGGGTCTAGTACTTTGAGCTAAATAATTAAGACAACCTATGAGAATTTGATATAGCAACTTACAACCGGAATCTGAAGCTTTCTCTAATTTAAGACCTACTTCCATTGGGGTAATGACTGGTTTACAATCCGTCATGTCAAATCCTTCAAAATATTAAGAACGTACTGTTCTTGATCAAGATAAATCGAACTTTTATCTCTCCTAAGTCTCATGCCTAACACATATCTAGCAGGACCTAAATCCTTAACTTTAAACCTTTTAAGCAAGCCATTTTTTAATTTCTGCTTCTCGGTTTCGTTATTTTTGGAATAGAATACAAAAATATCATCAACATATATGACTACTACTATTCTATTTCCATCGCTAAACACCTTTTGATAAAGACAAGGTTCTATTTTCGATTGTACGAAACCTAAATTGTACATCTCCTGATCTAGCTCATGGAACCAAGCGTTTGATGCTTGTTTGAGTCCATACAACGATCTTTGCAATTTACATACCTTTGTCTCTTGACCTTTAACTATCGCCCCCTTAGACTCACCCACACTTCACGTGCTGTATTCGCACTATACACATGTGCGAAACATGCTCGTAGCAGACATAACGTCGTTCGTGCCTTCCTGTCAGTATCTTTCAATTCAGCTCTTATCTCTGTAGCTTCAATTACCTTGAACCAGTTTTTGGACTAAGTAATTCCTCACCACAAATTTCCAATTAGCGATGTCCTCAGCACCATTCAATTTTCTTATGCCACAAATTGAACCTGAATGTTCTTCTGCCATGACGAGAATTTGGCCTATTGAAATTTTACAACTGACACTTTTTGTACACTTTTTGTGTTCTAGGCGTTTTTGGAGCCTGGTGCTAGGCCCATAACCTATTGGAATGAAGAGGCTACTTGGATCGATCACATTTATTAAGAGCACAAATAATATAGTTACACAACGACTTTCCTCCTTGACGGAACAGTTATTTAGTGACAGATTCTAAACTTGAATCTATCGAACACTGTCGTGTAGGTATACAACCTCCATCAGATTCTGGCTGACATTTCGATCATTCAAACATCGAATTGCTCTTAAATTATAATTTATTCTGATTATTAATATGGTGGGCTTCAGCCCCATTTCTCCTGTGCAGTACTGGGTTTTTATTCCGTAGCTAGCCACTCACTGTGAGGTTCGAGCCCTAACAGTAAATAATAAATAAATAAAATAATAAAATTAAGTAAAAAAAAATTGGTAAAATACAGTATAAATCTTAGAAATAATGTCGGTATTACAAAGTATGATGGCTGTACTAGTATAAACCTGTATCACAGTACCTACCTATAATGAATATCTTCCAGCAACACTTTCTCAGTAGTTACAAGACAAAGTAACCATAACCACACCATACCATTCCTTCCATACCTTTTGTAACCATATCTAACTGCAAATAAATCTTTGACTTCGACTTTGAAGTCGAATTTCATCACAACAAAACGTGCTGCCAAGTATCTCACTTATTACAGTTTTACCTACAACCAAAACCTATACATCTCACAAAACGGTGTCAAAACAAGACCATTCTTTTGCAACAACTGTTACCTACATATTTTTACTAAACCTTGCTACACTTGGCAAGAAATAGACTCCTACGCATGTGATCTGTGCGCTAACTATGGCATTAAAAGGAATTAGGTCTCTTGTAGGCAGCGCGAGTCAAAGGATGCGCCGTGGTGACAATGACGTAATGACTGAGAATAGATCAAATGGCGCAACACTGGCGTCATATTTTATTAAGAAACGGCTTCCATATGAACATCCGGATGAGGTATAGGTGGAATATTTTCATCTCATTGGCGTTATAAAGATTAAAGCATATCATGCTTTAACCAAACCTTGGTTTTTGGAAGTCTGACGCGTCAAATAGGCAGTAGCACCAAATCTTTTTGGCTGGATTGAATGTAGGCACGAGTCGATGCGCAGAATGCAAAATTAAGGTATCAGTTGGGAAAATACTATGCGCAAGATGGGCAAGATGGCGGCCGCGCTCACTTCAGCCTGGCCTAAAAGATTGGAGACTATTGTACCTAACTGAAGGTCCATAGCAGTATTTAAAAACGTTCAAAATCTAGTCACAATCTCATCTCAGCGACAATTAATGTCAAAAGCTTGTCAAAAATTTAGGGTAATATTGAGGTACTACATACCTGTTTTAGACAAATTGAGACGCACTCTAATAATGCCAACCAGAAAAAAAAAGAAAAAACGTTTAATTGCGGTAAACATAACGCAAAGAAAGAACACAAACATAAAAATAACAAGTTGGGGGAAAAATATGCGTCATATCCGCGCAAAACGGCCATCGCTCAGCATAATGCTGTGACAGAGCCCCAGCGCCGCGCTGGTTTTCCGCGACAGCAACCAACGTTCTTAAAAGAGCAATTGCCCCTTCTGATGACATGAATGACTTAAAACTGCAGCAATTGCCCCTTCTGATGACATGAATGACTGAAAACTACAGCAATTGCCCCCTCTGATGACATGAATGACTTAAAACTACAGCAATTGCCCCCTCTGATGACATGAAGGACTTAAAACTACAGCAATTGCCCCCTCTGATGACATGAATGACTTAAAACTACAGCAATTGCCGCCTCTGATGACATGAATGACTGAAAACTACAGCAATTGCCCCCTCTGATGACATGAATGACTTTAAACTACAGCAATTGCCGCCTCTGATGACATGAATGACTTAAAACTACAGCAATTGCCCCCTCTGATGACATGAATGACTTAAAACTACAGCAATTGCCGCCTCTGATGACATGAATGACTTAAAACTACAGCAATTGCCCCCTCTGATGACATGAATGACTTAAAACTACAGCAATTGCCGCCTCTGATGGCATGAATGACTTAAAACTACAGCAATTGCCCCCTCTGATGACATGAATGACTTAAAACTACAGCAATTGCCCCCTCTGATGACATGAATGACATAAAACTACAGCAACTGCCCCCTCTGATGACATGAATGACTTAAAACTACAGCAATTGCCCCCTCTGATGACATGAATGACATAAAACTACAGCAATTGCCCCCTCTGATGACATGAATGACTTAAAACTACAGCTATTGCCGCCTCTGATGACATGAATGACTTAAAACTACAGCAATTGCCCCCTCTGATGACATGAATGACTTAAAACTACAGCAATTGCCGCCTCTGATGACATGAATGACTTAAAACTACAGCAATTGCCCCCTCTGATGACATGAATGACTTAAAACTACAGCAATTGCCGCCTCTGATGACATGAATGACTTAAAACTACAGCAATTGCCCCCTCTGATGACATGAATGACTTAAAACTACAGCGATTGCCCCCTCTGATGACATGAATGACATAAAACTACAGCAACTGCCCCCTCTGATGACATGAATGACTTAAAACTACAGCAATTGCCGCCTCTGATGACATGAATGACTTAAAACTACAGCAACTGCCCCCTCTGATGACATGAATGACTTAAAACTACAGCAATTGCCGCCTCTGATGACATGAATGACTTAAAACTATAGCAACTGCCCCCTCTGATGACATGAATGACTTAAAAGATTTGGTAAGTTGAGGTTAAATTTTATTGTTTATGGGGAAAGTTGAATAGGCTAGAAGCCATTGTATTATAGTATACAGTATTGTATATTGTAAGGGGGGAAAGGGGATGAATTTAGAGATGTATGGTAAAGTCGACGTTTTTAGAAAATCAGAAATAGGGGTCGGGTTTAGAGAACAGTGATGACGACTTACTTTACCACGCCCGCCCCTGTTCTGCTAATCATAGACTACTATTATATATACTGAGATAGACTGGCAACTTAGGCTTTTCTTAGGCAACGCCATCTAGTTACGGGGACATACACTATTCAATGTCACGTGGTACGTTACCATAGCTACATAAATAATATTGTACCAAGTAGAATTAGCTTTACCGAGTTGTTTAATGGAGAATGGTTGAAAATTCTACAAACTGGATTTAAATTTTTAGGTTTAGTTTTACTACAACAGAATTTTCAACCATTCTACATTATTCAACTCGGTAACGCTAATTCGACACTAAACTTGTTGTTTCGAGGATAATAAAATAAATACCAATTTTGCATGTTCATATTTAATAAGTAAAACAAAACATTACACTCAAACTCAAACCAGCAATACATTGTGTAGATAGAAAAAGAACATCATATTTACCGTCATCTTTGATGACTTGGCAGCCAGGTAGGCTATAATAGGTAGGTACACAACATTGTTTCGAGACATGGTTATTTAGTATAAACACAAAACACTTGGTCACTGGTCGTCTTAGGGGCGGAGTTAAACACTTAAATAATATGGTCCAAACTCCTATTTACGGAGGCCCCACAGAGCACTTGGAGGGCCTAAGCATTTAAATCACCGAGGAGCACGGGGGGCTCAAGTCGTGGTGATTTAGAAAGTAGACATTCGATGGGAACGTTTATCTTCCAAGATTTTTACTAAATACGGAGCAACGAACTAAACTTGACGTAAATTACACTGAAAATTGGCAAGCAAACGAAATATTTACAAAAATATTCGCAACGCAACCGCAGAAATTTTTTGCAATGAAAATATGAAATGTCAACATCAGCCTGTCACCCTGTGGCTGTATAGTCATTTCATATTTGTAAATTCTACTAATAGTTTCTTTTTTGATCAATATGAGGAAAACATCAATACAATACTATGATCGGAGACGTTTTACAAATGCAAAAAAAAATACGAAAAATAATAACCAACTCAAAAACATCAAAATTAAACATTATACGCGTACACTTCTACTATAATGTACTAACAACTGCTTCATGGATGTACGCTGGCAACACAGTTCATTTTTAATTTATGTTCTCGTAGATAGACGGCGCTGAATAGTAAGAAATTAAAATGTATAGCATTTGCCACCCTATGACTGCTAATGAAATTGCGCTTTATAGGTTTATAGGTTTTTTTTTAGTATCGTGATTGTCTTTGGACTGACGCTACACTCGGGCCATCGAGAGAATGCTTTCGTGACACCTGACAGTTGGACAATTCCTAGTTGTAATAAGGATCAAATTTTCAAAATACATACTCGTTAGCTTGTTAGTATGAAAGTCAAGAACGCATTCTCTCCTCGGCTGGATATCACCAATCCAATCCCCATTATTTTGTATGAAATTAATACAGAAACTGATAAGTTTTTCCTTTACTTTGAGAGGTTTATATATCTATAGTTATATGAAGGAATTGATAGACAATAGACCACCTATACCAAACCTTTCAAGATTCAAACGATGTTAAAGTTGTATTTAATGTTTTGTTTAGAGTTATAATGTTATAATCGTCCGCCTTGCATATTGATGGCAAGTTATAACGATCATATTCGCAGAGACAACTTGTGATCGCAAAAATAATGTGTGCAAGTAAAGGTTGTGGGACAAGGAATTCGTGGGGCAGTGGTATTAGAAGATTATTTTTTTTTTGAAGTTTTGTTTTATAGTGTTACTAGCTACGCCCCACGTAGACCGGGATAAAAAGTAGCCTATGTGTTAGTCCAGGGTATAAGCTATCTTCATACCAAATTTCATCTAAATCGGTCCAGCTGTTTGGGCGTGAAGAAGTAACAAACATACACACTCACACACACTCACTACCACTACTCACTTTCGCCTTTATAATGTTAGTGTAATGCTATTGTTATAGAGGGGCTTGTGGCTAAAGTAATAACAGCCGCACGGGACGATCAGGTTAAGCTACGCTTGCCGCGGTTGGTCCGTGGATGAAAGCACGTTAAGCCGTTGGTCTCGGCTGTCATTCGTAAATGATAAATGATTTATTTTCTGTAAGTAGGTTTGTACAAACACTTTTACACGTCCAGAAATTTTAGAATTGTAGAATTGTAGAATTTTGACAGTCGTTCCGGGTCGTCAGAAGCCCGAAAGTCTGACAACCAGTCTTATCAAGGGGTATCGTATTACCCAGTAACTGGGTTGTGGAGGTCAGATAGGCAGTCGCTCCATGTAAAATACTGGTATTCAGCTGCATCCGGTTAGACTGGAAGCCGACCCCAAACATAGTTGGAAAAGGCTAGGCTGATGATGTGAGATAGTGTTATTATAGTTATGGTATACAGGGTTATTGGTAAAACACCAGCAACCTCTTAAGGGGTCATTTTACTCATCATTATGAACAACTTTTACTATGGGACCAAACCTGAAATCGCGAAAAAAAAATCTGCTGTTCAGTACATTTTGACGAATTATGCGAACAGAAATGTACCTACTGAACAGCTGATTTTTTTTCGCTATTTCAGGTTTGGTCCCATAGTAAAAGTTGTTCATAATGATGAATATAATGACCCCTTAAGAGGTTTTGCGCATTTAACGTTACACGTTGTATAGAAACAATGTTACTAAATTGTTTATAACTCTCTATAGTATTATCTTATTCGGATAAGTTAATCTATACATATTTTCTAGTTGGAATTACTTTAAACGGTGTACCTAGATTTCACTCGTGCTTTTAGTAAGTAGCTCCTTTTTAGTCTGGATGTTGGAAATTATCCCACGGTAACGTATCCAGGTCATGGTCTACCCATGTATCAAATTTCATACAAATCCGTTTAGCCATTTTAGCGTGAAAGCGTAACAAACAAACAAACTCACTTTCGCATTTATAATACCTATTAGGATATTTTTGCAACCAAACCGCTTCTTCTTCGTTACCTTTGAAAACATTATCTAATATATTTTATACCTACCAGAAACTAAAACAAAAAAAAAAGCTCAAATCAACTCCATATCTTTACAAAATATGATATTCAACCCGTATACATTCAATAAACAACGTTGCATTCAATTCAAAACTACAGGAACACACGGTGTGGTCAAGTGCGTATAACTATGCGTGGCGAGGCAACAAGACGCATTTAAACATAACTAATTCGTGTTATGCGCTTAGAATTAATTTCGTGGAGAATGCAAGTGATGCAGCAACTAAACGCACGGATGGCGGGAGTTTTGACAGCTGACAGTTTTGGTTTTAAATTGTTTTTTTTTTTTGTTTGCGTTTAATGGGCCTGGTGCACAATACAATGGTCTGTTTTCATTTACCAAAACAATTTTAATCTGTTTTAAACAAGGTGTCAATCAGAATTGAAGATCAAAATACATGATTTTCAGCCTATCCTGTGGTTTATCTTGCGTTAATATCGTCATAGGCTGTAATTTTTTCTTGCTTTGATATCGTAATTTATCGTGATTATCGTCACCACACTATTATTATAAAGGCGAAAGTTTTCGAGTGTGTGTGTTTGTTTGTTACTTCTTCACGCTCAAACGGCTGGACACATTTGGATGAAATTTGGCACGTAGATAGCTTATATCCTAGATTAACACATAGGCTACTTTTTATGGCTCCACTGTACTATCACACCCGCGCGTCCGAAACTTCACATTGGTGAATCATTTGGGTTAGGTTAGAATAGTGACCATTACCTCTATTGCTGGTGAATCATTTGGGTTAGGTTAGGTTAGGTTAGAACAGTGACCCTTAACGGGCGACGGCGAGCGAGCGAAGCGAGCGGTGCCGCGGCAGCGGCCGCCGAGGGCCATATACCCTCTGTTTTTGGTGAATCAGTTGGGTTAGATGAGGCGGTAAATGTCTCGTATATTAGACGATGAAAGCCTCAGGGTCATTGACCTTGATTTCAAGGTCAATGGTACTCGTACTGTAATTTTTTTTTTTCGGAATCTATTATTTTGCGCACTTTTTTGTTTTCAATAATACACTAAAAAGGGTCTATCGTACCCAAAAAAAAAATAGCTAGTATATAAAATCGCCGGGTGCGTTTGTAAAGTGGTTCCCTTTTTATCCCGGTCTACGCGGGTTAAACCACGGGGGCGCAACTAGTATTGAATAGTTATTCAATACTAGCAAGAAGAAGAAGAAATGCATCCTAGAAAGCACGTGTATATGGCCTACGAGACTTCAATAATCAATCAATCTGCCTAGCCTTTTCCCAACTATGTTGGGGTCGGCTTCCAGTCTAACCGGATGCAGCTGAATACCAGTATTTTACATGGAGCGACTGCCTGTCTGACCTCCACAACCCAGTAACTGGGTAATACGATACCCCTTGGTAAGACTGGTTGTCAGACTTTCGGGCTTCTGACGACCCGTAACGACTGTCAAAGATCCACGAATGGCAGCCGGGGCTTAACGTGCTTCTAAGTCTCGGTATGTAAAGATGGTCACCCATCCACAGACCAACCCCGACAAGCGTGGCTTAACCTGATGGATGTATGGAAGGTGCATATGTATAATACATTAATATTTAACTTCTATATAATATAGAAACCTTCATATTTTGTCAAGTCGTAAAAACCATGCGAAGCCGGGTCGCCAGTTTTCATATATTCTTGACAACTCCGTGATGAAAGCTGAAACAAAAGTATGACCATCGACTACGTTTGATCACTGCAATCGCAATTTTATTTTTCATTTTTAGCATTAGCGCATTGGATCCGATCCTAATCCGAGAAATGCTGGTACAAAGTAACCATAGTAATATTTGTACTAGAGGTTGTACACTAGATCCGAATTCCGTCCTTCAGAATGTACAGTGGGCTGCATCAATTGGGTACCCCAGTTGTATTTAAATTTTTATCTACACCCATGCTATAAATTCTCTATAAAAGTTTCTGAGCCAGTTAGCTTATTGCCAACATTAAAACAGCCAGTGTCATAGTAACCATGGTAACCATAATAGCATCCAAACGGGTGTTTTAATGTTGTACTGAATTTCATAATGCAACTCGTTTTCAAAAAAAGAACATTGTAATGCACGCGCGTTTCACTACAACAGCGCCGTAATATAAAAAAAATACTTATTCGAATTCACGTCGTATACTATGACGCCGGCCGCCATGTTCGATACGAGTATTAGTATTGCAAAAAACTGTTTCAGAACCTTTTATAGAGAATTCATAACATGGGTGTAGATAAAGTCTTGTATGCAACTGTACATAATTAGGTATTAAAACACTCATGTGATACTATTATCACACTCGGCTTCGCCTCGTGTGATAAACCCACATTCGTGTTTTAAGACCCCTTATTATACGTCAGTTGCATAAATAACTATAATACAACTGGGGTACCCAGTTGATGCAACCCACTGTACCTAGAATGTTTTAAATTCGGATAGAAATCTGATCTCATATTCGGATAGGAGTGCAGTGCGCATTTGCGCAAACTGTTTTGCACTCTTATAAGGTTCTGTTTCATTGTAAAAAGTCCAGTTAGATGGCCTTCGTAAGGGATGATCATCCACTACATAATATTCAAGGCGGCAACTGTCTATAACATTATAGCTAATGCAAAAGAATGAGCAGAAAGATGTTATACAGGGTGTAAGTGTAAACAGTGGCAATATTTTAAGGGGTCATTGTACTCATTATTATGAACACCTTTTACTATGGGATCAAAACTGAAATCGCGAAAAAAAAAAAAAAACTTTTCCCTACATTTTGACGAATTAAGTCTCTTACAGACAGAGGCGATATCGTGTCGTGACGCGATATTGTTCTACGGATATAATATCGCAATATCGCGTCGCCGACACGATATCGCCTCTGCCTGTAAGAGCCTTTTTATGCGAACATAAATGTACTGAACAGCTGAATTTTTTCGCGATTTCAGGTTTGGTCCTATAGTAAAAGTTGTTCATAATGATGAGTACAATGACCCCTTAAAATATTGTAATTTTTTACACTTACACCCTGTATAAATACCTTTTAAGGGTGGGGACCCTTAAAAGAAATTCGAGAAAAAATTGACAATTGCAATTGATACTTTCTCCCGAAAGTATCAATTGCAATTGTCAATTTTTACGTGTTTGATACACATTGATGCGCAAATTGATCATCTACCAAATGCAATTGAAGCGATTCACAATATTAATACTACAATAGGAAATGATGGTAATTGATCAATTTCGATTGACCGTATCGGGGCCTTAAGGCTCTTACAGACAAAGGCGATATCGCGATCGATATTGCGATATTATCGCGTCGCAACACCGCTACGCGACACGTCGCGACGCGATTTCGCTTCTGTCTTTAAGAGCCTCTAAAGATTATTATGAGCACCGCTTACAAACAATTCCCGATACTTCCCAGTACTTATTAATATTAAATAATCGAAGCCATCAATACCAATCGATAGTAATTAATTAATTAAGTACCCAAAGATAGTACGGCGAGTTCCTATGGCTATTAATAGGAATAGCGCCAACAATTCCTATGATATTCTATTAGCAGTCTGTGGACTATCGGCAGTAGTTAACTATAGTTGGCTATGGTTAAGTACTAGTTGCATCAGTTACGCGTTCGAACTACATTATTGAACAAACATTAATTTGTCACTCATTGGTCCTGTCTCCGGCTAGGGTTGCTACCAAAACATTTAAAAGTATAACATTCTGGTTATAAACTTTTTTCCTTAAAATCGTTCTAGTTAGAGCCACAGATTAATACAGATGGGACACTCCGCAGTTTAGGTATGAAGCTACAAGTACACGGCGGGCCCCGTCCGCGGGGCTAATTAATACAGATGGGACACTCCGCAGTTTAGGTATGAAGCTACAAGTACACGGCGGGCCCCGTCCGCGGGGCTAATTAATACAGATGGGACACTCCGCAGTTTAGGTATGAAGCTACAAGTACACGGCGGGCCCCGTCCGCGGGGCTAATTAATACAGATGGGACACTCCGCAGTTTAGGTATGAAGCTACAAAGTACACGGCGGGCCCCGTCCGCGGGGCTAATTAATACAGATGGGACACTCCGCAGTTTAGGTATGAAGCTACAAGTACACGGCGGGCCCCGTCCGCGGGGCTAATTAATACAGATGGGACACTCCGCAGTTTAGGTATGAAGCTACAAGTACACGGCGGGCCCCGTCCGCGGGGCTAATTAATACAGATGGGACACTCCGCAGTTTAGGTATGAAGCTACAAGTACACGGCGGGCCCCGTCCGCGGGGCTAATTAATACAGATGAGACACTCCGCAGTTTAGGTATGAAGCTACAAGTACACGGCGGGCCCCGTCCGCGGGGCTAATTAATACAGATGGGACACTCCGCAGTTTAGGTATGAAGCTACAAAGTACACGGCGGGCCCCGTCCGCGGGGCTAATTAATACAGATGGGACACTCCGCAGTTTAGGTATGAAGCTACAAGTACACGGCGGGCCCCGTCCGCGGGGCTAATTAATACAGATGGGACACTCCGCAGTTTAGGTATGAAGCTACAAGTACACGGCGGGCCCCGTCCGCGGGGCTAATTAATACAGATGGGACACTCCGCAGTTTAGGTATGAAGCTACAAAGTACACGGCGGGCCCCGTCCGCGGGGCTAATTAATACAGATGGGACACTCCGCAGTTTAGGTATGAAGCTACAAGTACACGGCGGGCCCCGTCCGCGGGGCGAATTAATACAGATGGGACACTCCGCAGTTTAGGTATGAAGCTACAAGTACACGGCGGGCCCCGTCCGCGGGGCGAATTAATACAGATGGGACACTCCGCAGTTTAGGTATGAAGCTACAAATACACGGCGGGCCCCGTCCGCGGGGCGTATTAATACAGATGGGACACTCCGCAGTTTAGGTATGAAGCTACAAGTACACGGCGGGCCCCGTCCGCCGGGCGAATTAATACAGATGGGACACTCCGCAGTTTAGGTATGAAGCTACAAGTACACGGCGGGCCCCGTCCGCGGGGCGAATTAATACAGATGGGACACTCCGCAGTTTAGGTATGAAGCTACAAGTACGCGGCGCGGCGGGCCCCGTCCGCGGGGCGAATTAATACAGATGGGACACTCCGCAGTTTAGGTATGAAGCTACAAGTACACGGCGGGCCCCGTCCGCGGGGCGAATTAATACAGATGGGACACTCCGCAGTTTAGGTATGAAGCTACAAGTACACGGCGGGCCCCGTCCGCGGGGCGAATTAATACAGATGGGACACTCCGCAGTTTAGGTATGAAGCTACAAGTACACGGCGCGGCGGGCCCCGTCCGCGGGGCGAATTCAGTAGAAATGCCGCGCGCCGAAGGCCCTCGCTCACGGCGACTTTTTGTAGCGATGCAGTAGCGATGTCGTCGCGCGTTTGCATCGATACAGTCGCGATGCGGTGCTATCTGTTTGCCCTCGCCTACACCGCGATTCGATTCGAGTAGCGATGCTACATTAAGTCGCCGTGGGCGAGGGCCCTAAGGCTGAGGCTACAGTAAGCAGCGATTTGCGATGCGACTGGAAGAGCGAAACGAATAACGAGAGCAATATTTGATGTACGGTGTAGCCACGGGTCACGGCATTACGCTGAGCGTTAGCCGTTTCGCGCGTTAGTGACGCATAATTAAGTATTTTGTTGTATTTCTTTTTAAGTTTAAAATTTAGCTACCCAATTGTTTTTTATTTTTTAGGTTTATGTAAAAAACGAATGTATGTGCGTCATTTTTCGCGGGAATAAATAGTTTTTCTTTCTTTCTTCTTTCTATATACGTGAACATTCATTTATTTGTTTT
The DNA here is from genome assembly GCA_905163495.3 of Cosmia trapezina. Classification (NCBI taxonomy): domain Eukaryota; kingdom Metazoa; phylum Arthropoda; class Insecta; order Lepidoptera; family Noctuidae; genus Cosmia; species Cosmia trapezina. Next base: position 3,285,474 of record LR991041.1, on the reverse strand, counting down.
AATCGCTCATGTGTCACAGGTCGCGTCGCGGCCTAATGTAGCCTCAGCCTAAGAGTTACACGATAGACAGGCAATGTGTAGGTGAATATAACAGTAGGTAATTAGCGTTCTGCGAACTGAATTGTACTTTATTGTGACGTAGCAAGAGTCGCTTTTTTTAAAATGATTTTGCGGAGTGTCCCATCTGTATTAATCTGTGTTAGAGCGCCCAAAACGGTACAAATAGCACATTAAATTATGCTGAAAGCTATTTCGTTGAGTCCCAATGAATATGGCTTCCCCCCGTGGTGGTCTCACCCCATCGTCCCTTGCATGGAATTTTAAGCTTCATCTAAGCCCTAATCGATTCATTAGAGTTTATCAAAATCCCGGAAACTTTGACAACCATAAGAAGACTGAATAATTAACTTAAGAAAACGTACAGATTTAGAAACCCTTTTGATTAAGCTGAGAAGGTTTCATGGTCGATGGTGGTGGTGGTGGCTGGTGGTCGTTTTGTGGTTGATGTCACCGCCGGATTGTATAATACGCCGTTATACAAAACCTAGCCGAAATAATTGTACTTTCGTTTTTTGCCACCGACTTCCGAAATTAAAGTTATTTTTCACTTTGTAGTGTTTTTTTGGAAGTCGGTTTTTAGGGTTCCGTACCAAAATGGTAAAAAAGGAACCCTTATGGTGTCACAGCTGGGTTATCTCAAGTACTACTAATGCTGATCGCACTTGAAATTTGAGAACAGTTTTAAATGACGTTTACCCAACTATTTTGCAAATAAGAAAGAAATAAAAATATTTATATATTTTTTGCAACAGGGATTGAAAGGGGGTCTTAAAAATTCAAAGTTCGACTAGGGCATGTGGGGTATCATTGCGTTGTTTGCAAATTCTCAAACATTTTTTTTTTTTAGGCCGCATAGTTTTTGAATTTTGATGAAAAATGTAAAAAATAATACCGTCCCCCCCCCCCCCCCCCCCCCCTTATCTCCCAAGTTTGCAAAGAGAAAAATCTGAAATTATTCTATGTGATAGAAATTTATGTAAAGATTACAGGAAAAATAAAACGATGTCTCTAAATAGCACACTTTTTCACAAATCGGAACGGAACCCTCGGTGCGCGAGTCCGACTCGCTCTTGACCGGTTTTTTTTTTTGTAAAAAGAGGCGCTGTTTGCTATTACAGCTGATTGACGTTCAGCAAAAATTCGTCTGATGACCTAGCTAGAGATACCAGGGTTCTCCAATAGGAGTATACGTAATTATTCTCATGAACACGAAACGACTCTCTAAACGGTGAAGAAAAACATCGTGAGGAAACCGGCATGTCCTACAACCAAAAATTCAAAGCCATGTGACATCTACCAACCCGCACTGGGCCCGCGTGGTGGCCCACTCCCTCTCACAGAGAGGATGCTTGTGTCCCAGCAGTGGGAACATTACAGGCTGTTTATGCATGAATGATGCGATGTTATCAACTCATGAACACAGCAGCCCTACTCCACAACCCTCAACAATTAGGCATTCTCTCAACGCGTACTTGTCTCTTAATGTATGGTCGTTAAGTCATCGTACGTGGTCTGATTGTGATGCAACTCATATCACTGAGTTTAGCTTCACGCTTGATAATACGGGGTGGGCAGAAGTTGAAGTTAGAGGGAGGAACGTTAAAATATGTGGGAATAGAAGTGGAAGAAGATCAATTAATAAGAATCGTAGAAGATTTTTAAATTTCAATTGCAAACTGAATTAATTCATAATTATTTGTATAGGTACTCAAATGTTATTGGTACGTCTCATCATATCTCTGAAAGGAGATCATATTTTGATGTGATCAAAGTCAAATTATAGCTACTCGTAGTAGTAGGTACCTACCGTTTCAGACTACAAATCTAATAAAAATTCAGTGATTTTGCATTCTTACAAAACTCAATAAATGTATTAACAAAATAATATTAATTTTTTGTGAATGGCTTCTCGCAGTTGACCACGGGGGGTCGAAACTGTTTAACCGGACTTTCCTGTGGCTGCTTTAAGCGATAGCTTAAAGCCTCCGGCCAGGCTTAAAACTAGGACTTAAAACTAGGGGTTTGAGCGACTCTGCACATCGCTGCGGTAAGGGTAGGGTCCTCCCTACCCTTACCGCAGCGATGAGGTGAGAGATGAGGTGAGAGGGTTCAGGCTGGGTCGTGACGCGATAACATCCAAGGTACGAGGTACGAGAATGATCGGTGGGCAAGGGGAGTTTATTGGCGGGTTAGAGGCTACAGGCTCGGCTGCGCTACCGGCTGGCGCAGCCTCGCCGAGTAGAGGGCAAGGGGGAGGTGGGCAATTACGTTTTCGACCTCGACGGCGGGGTCGGAACGTAGATCTTAGTTTGCGTTTGCGGAGCGTACTGGTGGCCTTATTACTCGCCTGTAGGAGTGTTATAGGGTCATCAGGTTCGGAGAGAAATTAGTTTGACATTCTGTTTCTGGTATATTTGTGTTTTTCACAATGATTTCCTTAGGTTCTATGTTTTATTTGAGTATCGTAAGATTTTATACCTTGTCTTCATTTGGAAAACTAAGTATACACAAGCTCAGATGGCGACGGCGTAGACCAAGATTTAAGAACTGTTGGAGTGAGAAATTGAAGAGGAAAAGCTGCAAATAGGTCACACGTTGGAGAAATATACTTGACCAGGCTAAGGCCCTCCCGCGGTTGTAAAGCCTTAAATGATGGTGATGATGATGCTGATATAACCTGTGATAAACCAGGTTTCCTGAAATTTTAACTTGCTATCATGATATGGCTATTAGAGGAGCTCTTGGCTAAGTAATAACAGCCGCACTGGTCGGTCTATCAGGTTAAGCTACGCTTGCCGGGGTTGGTCCGTGGATGAGTGACTATCTCTACATACCGAGACTCCTCCGTGCCTCAGAAAGCACGTTAAGCCGTTGGTCCCGACTGTCATTCGAGGATCTTTGAGAGTCGTTACGGGTCATCAGAAGCCTGAAAGTCTGACAACTAGTCTTACCACAGAGTACCGTATTACCCAGTTACTGGGTTGTGGAGGTCAGATAGGCAGTCGCTCCATGTAAAATACTGGTATTCAGCTGCATCCGGTTAAACTGGAAGTTGGGAAAAGCCTAGGTAGATTGCATGGCGGCTGCTACAATTAATTAAAGAATTTACATGCGGGTTACCCACACAAATATGAACAACGAAGTGATCCTATAAGGGTTCCGTTTTTTCCTTTTGAGGTACGGAACCCTAAAAACAGGAGACGTGGCAAGCGGGCGAATCGACATGCTCAGTATGAGCCATTCATAGTACAAATTCCTTCTCCGCGAACTAGTGCGCTTTCGACTGTGACCATGACAATTTATAAGAATGCCGTTTTGTTGTGGTTTCTTGTAAAAACCGAAGCCATGTAAATCATGGAATCACTTTCCATGTGTAAGTACAAGTATTTTACCGTACCTATTTGTCTTTAAAATCGTGAAGGTGACAAAGAGACAAAGTGGAGACACAGCTAGCGATACACTTTAATACACTGGGCACATCTCCTTCTTTCTTATATCTATGGTGTTACCCAATTAATAATATCGTCCATAAGATCCTGTTCGACGTTCTCATCATCACAGCCTTTGGCCCCCTGCCAGGTCCGTGTCACGCAATGGAAAGTGTTCATTACTTCATTGTTCATTAGATAAACTAACGCTATCACGACTTTTCCACTTAAACATAATGTCATGACGTCAGTTGCGGTTGTGACAAGTGTCTTCATTCGCAAATCCGCGAATCTGGGATGACGCATTTAACGCATAATCATAAAACCTCTTGTGTAGTCACGTTAGGTAGGTATAGGAGAAATCACCATCTGCCTGCTCACTTTCCCACAATTAACCGGATGCAGCTGAATACCAGTATTTCACATGGAGTGACTGCTTCCGGACTGCCGACCTCCACAACCCAGTTAGTGGGTAATACGATATACCACTTGGTAAGACTGGTTGTCAGATTTTCGGGTTTCTGACGACCCCTAACGACTGTCAAAGATCCACGACAGCCGGGGCCAACGGCTTAGGGCCCTATGATCCAGCGCATGAGCCGCCTACTGAACGGAATATTTTGGTAAACAATCTCACTACCTTTGCATTTATCAAAAAAAAAAAAAAATAAGACAAAACGTCGGTTTTGTAGCTATGAGATTGATTAAACATTACGAAAAGGATTTTTTCCATCCAGCAAAGTAATTGTAATCGTGATAATCCGTCAGATATTTTATTTTCAGAATTTTATAACAGTCTAGTAAGGGCGTCAGTTCTAGTACGGGCGGTCTCTGCCAGCTCATATCGGCATACTATTCTATCAACGATTACTAAAACGATAAGAATAGTTCGTCGCTGCGATTAACTCAAGACAATGTTTATGTCATGTTCTTTCTCCAGGCTTCTATGAGTTACTAAAATTGTTTATTTTATTTGACAAAATTAATATAATTTTCGTACCACTTGCTCAAAAAAGTGACATTCTATGCCACAAAAAGCTAACAACAATAGTCATTTTTAATCTGTTAAAAACAGGGAAAGAAAATTGTAATGAATTTCATTCATCCTCTAGGGGGAGAATGTGATTTAAATTTGGAATACTTACCGAAATTTATACTGAACTACATCTGTGTTTACACCATTGAGTTTGTATATAATAGTTATTTATGCAACTGACGTATAATAAGGGGTATTAAAATTTCGCCTCGTGTGATAATAGTATCACATGAGTGTTTTAATACCTAATTATGTACAGTTGCATACAAGACTTTATCTACATCCATGTTATCAATCCTCTATAAAAGGTTCTGAAACAGTTTTTTGCAGTACTAATACTCGTGTCGAACATGGCGGCCGGCGTCATAGTATACGACGTGAATTCGAATAAGTTCTTTTTTAAATTACGGCGCTGTTGTAGTGAAACGCGCGTGCATTACAATGTTCTTTTTTTGAAAACGAGTTGCATTATGAAATTCAGTACAACATTAAAGCACCCGTTTGGATGCTATTATGGTTACCATGGTTACTATGACACTGGCTGTTTTAATGTTGGCAATAAGCTAACTGTTTCAGAAACTTTTATAGAGGATTTATAGCAGGGGTGTAGATAAAGCATTATACATCTTTTTGAAAAAGGAATACGCATTTATTATGCAGTTATGATTATTAAATAAAATTACGAAAACCGACGAGGCCGTATGAGCTTGATGCCTTTGCTTTTCCGACAAAAAAATATTAGTCTAGGAATTTGACGGGTTTTTGTTTTCTTCTAATACATAAACGTTAAGTTTATTTTAATTTATTTTTATAAATAAGTTAATGTTCTAAAAGATAAATGTTAATATAAATGCTTATCTCATATTATTATTGTGTTAATTTTTTCGCAAATGGTACGAAAAGTAGAGTATTTTCCTTGGTGATAAAGCTGTCTTAGTCTTGGGTGAACTTAAATCCCTCGCTACACTCAGGACTCGTCTTAAATCCCTCGCTTCGCTCGTGATTTAAGTTTTTAACACCCTCGCTGCGCTCGGGAGTAAACCTCGAGTCTTTCGTTACGCTCGCGATTTAAATCGTCACCCGCGACAGAAGACACTGCTTTTACTCTTGGTTAATAATCTACTATTAATGTACTGTGTTGCGTCAATTATTTTGCATAAGTACCTACTATTGTTTAGAATCTAGTTCTTCTAACTGAACAGACAGCTGTGCTGCTGGGGAGTTTGTTGCGCTACTTCTTCTTCCCAGCTAAAGCACTAGGAAGTGGTGAAGGGCGGTCGTTTTGTGGGGACTGTCCTAGGTAATTTCGACGTTCAAAAAGTGCTGATTCTCAGCCTAATTTGAATAAATGACTTTTGATTTTTGATTTTTTGATATCGCCTTAACGTGCTTTCCAAGGCACGAAGGAGTTTCGGTATGTAAAGATGGTCATCCATCCACGGACCAACCGCGGCAAGCGTAACTTAACCTGATCGATCGTTATTACTTAGTCAAGCTAGAAAAAGTAAAGCCGCAAGCAGAGTCTGGGTTAAAGCTTAGGAAGATGAAAAGTTTATAACTTATAATATAAATATAAGCCACCTTAAATATGGCCAAAACATTTATGACGAAGAAATGATTCGAACGGTAGAAGATACGGAGGCTTTTGTCAATATGAGTTTTAACTGATAGCCCAAAAAAAATTGCCAGTAAGCTAGGTTGGTATCTTCAGGGCATCTCAACGAATAATTGACCGAGGCGCGGTCACCTATTGGGCCCAACTCACGTACCTAATAAAATATTTTTACTGTTGCCAACGACTCGAAAAGAAGAAGAACGAACAATCTGAGAAGACAAAAGATGCTGGGACAGACGTCAGGCGAAAAAGTGCTAGATTTCATTCGAATTCGTTAGCCCATGAAAAAATTCTTCATTTTAGGGCTAATTTCACCAAAGTCAAAGACGACTGACAGTTTTTGTATGGAGAAACTGTCAATATTCAAAATTTATTCGAAGTTTAAGACTTATACTGGTTATAAATGTTTGGTCGAATTCACCCTTTAGGTAGATCCAACAGGTCCAGTCAAATTAAATTTTATTTCGCTTTACCAACTGTATCAAAATAACAAGATTTTTGTCTTCGCATCTGCCTTCATAGTGATTTGCAAAAAGATATTTAAATAAACAAATATGAAGGCATAACGAATGTTACAGTAACCCCAATAATATTACTGGTATCATTGATAACCGCTTCATTCACTTATGATTTCGCAAAATAAGTAATGATATCATTGAGTCAAACGACAGTACACCACATAATGTGACATCATTTCCAAATCTTTCACACTATTCTGGCCACTACTGCTTTTGTTATAAAGGTGACTATTGTTTGTAGTTTTTGAGTCCGCTGTTACCAATAAGGTATTAAGGTTGTAAGCGGAAATATTTTTGATGGCGTCATAGTAATAAAATGTTTATGACTATAACTTCTTATTGAATACTAATTTGTACAGCTTCTTGAAAGGTGTTATTTTTATTGTTCATTGATAAATTTTTTGCTAGCTAATTGGGCAAAAGGTGTTTAGAATAATCACAATGACCTATACAAATAAATAGGTACTACTCTTCAAAAGCAGCTGTTTGCAATACTGAGCAGTTCAAAATTTACTTTTAAATACATATTTCAAGTTTCAAAAGTTTTACTATAAAAAATAAACCACCATCTGCTTAGCAATTTTTCATAGCACCCTGTAAATTGTCCAGAGATCAAAAATCTTCAAAATTTAAAACAGTTGATCTAAATTCTCGAATATTCTTTCAAAGAAAATAATAATGGCGAAATCAAAACTTGATGAAAATTGGAAATACTCAAAGTATTTCCAATTTTATAAATTAATATGAACAATGGCAGGAATGTGATGAAGCTGAGCTCTAGAAGTCAATATTCCTAGGAACAGCCTTCTCAATGCCACTTCAACTGCCAATCATCTTCGAAATCACATTAAAACTCTATCCAAACATCAAAAAATAACTGTCTAAAATTTGCGTGCACGCATCTCCTTTAATTCGAGGCGATCAGCCGCGACGTATATCTATCTCCGTCTGTCTTATAGCGCGCTCTCACTCCCACGTCATTACGTTATTAGCCCGCATGGTACTCCAAGAGCTGTGATTAGCAGGTGATTAAGGTTCATTCAACATAATCATGTAATTATTTATTTATGTTTTAGAGTCGAGTGGGTTTTGTACGTAGTATATGTAAGGTTTTTAGATAAACTTTTATTATTATAATAATGTTTGAGGGTATTTTTTGTTTACTTTATTATTTTTTGCTGTGATTGATTAATATCGTGTATCTTTCATTGCAGGTGGAACCAACGTTTCTACCGTCACGACTTATCATCATCTCGTTTTAAAGATTCTACGAAACCATGATTGATCAAAAAATCTTTTGTGGGCACGTGTCCGACAAAATGTGGCAAATGCAGAAAACTAAAGGCGAAAGGCAATTCAAACAAGGCAAAAGTAAGAATTACTGGAAAAAAAAGTGAATCGAAAGCTGAATTACAATAGACAGTGAAATGCAAAATTACTGCAAGCATAGTTGTTGTGTTCTCAAAAACTAAAAACCGTCACTGAAACTTTTATAGAAACTGATATCAAGAATTTTTTTACATCCCTTAAAAACCCAAAAACCAAAGACGTTCAAAGAAGAAGGGTCACGCTCCATACAAAATTTACCCAGGCCCGGCGCGAACGGAACATATTTTAGTTTTTTCATTATTTTAAGTACATCAATTATCAGGTATTTCTTTTTTCGATTTCAGTGGCTAACCTATTTAAATTTTACCTTTACATTCGTGAGTGAGGCCCATGGCAGCACAAGCTGGCTTGATCATTGCGTGGTAACGGAGTCTGCGTGGCAGTCTGTGCTGAGTGTAAGGGTGTTCTATGACTGTACCTGGTCGGACCACTATCCCCTAGAAGTATGTTGTAATCTGTCTATAATGAAACCACAGTTACTATTACTTGAAAAACCCCCTAATGGTATACTGTGGGCCGATAGGGATGAGCGACAAAAACAACATTATAGTAAGATATGCAATGATCACTTTAGAATGGTAGATTTTCCGTCAGAATTGTCAGGATGTTGTGACGATTTATGTCACAATAAAGATCACAGAAAAGTTATAGACCGTATGTATAGAGATATTGTTATGACTATGTGTGAAGCGGCTGTGATTAGTTCTAATTGCAGAGTTAATGTACCAGAACGGAAACGGGTTGTGTTAGGCTGGAATAAGCATGTTCGTGGTGCTCACGAGGTTGCCAGGCTATCCTTTCAAACCTGGTTACTATACGGTAAGCCTGCAAGTGGGCCTATCTATAATAACATGGTGGAGTCTCGGCGTCGTTTCAAATCCAAGCTACGTTGGTGTCAAAATAACGCCGAGCAAATTAAGATGGATATTCTCGCATCGCACCACGCAGACAAAAATTTTAAAAGCTTTTGGAAAGGAACGAGAAAACTCAATAGTAATCCCACTGTCCCTCTAAACGTTAACGGAGTGACCGAGCCGCGTGACATTGCGAACATGTTTAAAAGTCTTTTTCAGATAGAACCTCCTTCCTGTGTGCTGGGGATGCTCGATGCTAGTGAAATCAAGCAAAATTCACTTGAACCGGCAGTCTTACCATCTTTTACTGCTAAGCAGGTTTATGCCGTTATAAAGAATATGACGAGGGGCAAGTCCCCAGGCCACGATGGAATTAGTATTGAGCATTTGCAGCATGCTGGGGTTCATCTGCCAAGGGTTCTGGCAATGTTTTATACTTTTTGTTTAAGACACTCTTACCTACCTGATGAGTGTATGAAGACCGTGGTTGTGCCAATAATCAAAAATAAAACTGGTGATACAGCAGATAACAGCAATTATAGGCCCATTTCGTTAGCTACTACCGTGGCTAAAGTGTTGGACAGTCTGCTTGATCGCATTTTAAACAGCCACATCAAGCTGAACGACGCTCAGTTCGGTTTTATGCGCGGACTGTCGACAGAAACGGCAGTTCTATGCCTCAAGCACACTGTCCGATACTACACCGATAGAAAGACTCCGGTCTACGCCTGTTTTTTAGACCTATCGAAAGCTTTCGATTTGGTGTCCTATGATGTGCTATGGCACAAAATGAGGACAGAAACTAGCCTCCCAGAAGAAGTCGTTAACATTTTTGATTATTGGTACAACAACCAAGTTAACGTTGTAAAGTGGGCGGGCGCGATCTCCGATGCATACAGGTTGAGGTGTGGAGTAAGGCAAGGAGGTTTAACCTCGCCTCGTCTCTTCAATCTGTACGTAAACGGACTCATCGAGAGACTCAGTAACACCAAAGTTGGCTGCTCTATAGACGGAAAATTCGTCAACAACATCAGTTATGCAGACGATATGGTGTTGCTGGGCCCCTCTATAAGCGCCGTTCGGAAACTCCTCGCTATATGTGTGGAATATGCCGGGGCCCATGGGCTCAGGTATAATGTAAAGAAAAGCGAGCTTTTGGTGTTCCAATCACCAGGTCATAAGGTCGCACACGTACCACCCGTCCTCATAGACGGTGTTCCTTTACCCAGAGTTTCGCGATTCAAATACCTGGGCCACTGGGTCTCGGATGACCTCTCAGACTATGAGGATATTGAGAGGGAGCGCAGGGCGTTGGCTGTCCGATGCAATATGTTGGCTCGTAGATTTGCACGCTGCAGTAAAGCAGTAAAGGTTACACTATTTCGGGCGTTTTGCCAATCTTTCTATACGTGCAGTCTATGGGTCAAATATACGCAGAAGGCAATCAACGCCCTGCGCGTTCAATACAACAATGCCTTTAGGATGCTGATGTGGCTGCCAAGGCACTGCAGCGCGTCGGGCATGTTTGCCGACGCTCGTATTGATGGCTTCGATGCCATCCTCAGAAAGAGAGCTGCATCGTTGCTAAGTCGTGCGCGCAGCAGTGGCAACAGCATTCTTAGCATTGTGGCTGCCAGAATTGACTGCCCAATATTGTGGCATTGTGTGCAGTTGCATGTAAAAAAGAACTGCAACTGATGGAAGAATTTGAATTTGTTTTATTTTTTTTTTATTATTTTAATATTTTTATGAATTTCTTGCTTTTAAATAATTGTCGATCAATATCTAATGAATTTAATTTAATTTTTATAATTCATAATTTTTAATTTTAGAATATAGTATAAATGTGGGTGAATTTGAATCGTTGGTTACTAACATAATTCTTAAGTATACTACTAACAAATATATGGATAATTGAATCTGATATAAATAAATAAATAAATAAATAAAAATAAATTGCCTTCACAAGGCAAAATATGATTTTTATCAAACCTACCAATAACGACAGAATTCAAAATAAGAAGCTTTACATTATATAGCTATGTTTTAGTAAAGACAATTACAATGGAAAAAACCAAGTTATGTACCATTGTAGCGAGATAATGGTCGTAAAATGATCAGCATTTTGGCTTATCTCGCTAGTGTGAGATACAAAAGAACTCGAACATGCTATTTATCACTCCTGCGCTCCCTAAAAGAGCGAGTATTATATTATATATATTATATTATATTATATATATTATATTATTATATATTTGGGTTTTTTACTAAGTTAGAATAGTTAAATTGCTTGTGTAAGACAAAACATAATGTTTTTCTGGAAATTAAACAAAGGTTTTTTCTTTAGATATCTTTATTTTCAATGAAATCATAATAACCCTTATTCCTATAGTAATAAGATCGAAAAGTGATGGTACATCTTGACGATAGCCCACCATGAGTCCATGATGTTGAAATTATATAATATTTAAACTATATAATCATGTAAGTACAGTGGCGTTACTTTCCGGTCGACCACCCAATAAGGTTAAAATCGCTTGGATGGCCAGCGCAGGTGGCTGTTTTGAGCGCCTCACATCTTTTTGTGTTTCTCTATATCTTAGTATGTGAGTAGGTAATGTGTATAAATACACAAAATATTTATATTGACATTTTTTGTGTTTAATCGGCATGAGAGGGACCTTTTACAATAACTATATTTAACCACACTTATCTTACACTTATTTATACTTTTAAAATAACTATTTTCTATGTGTTTATACTTGGGAATACATGTCAAAAAAGCAACTTACGTAATTTTTGAATTTGGAAGTTTTTTTTTACTGCTCTATGTTCTGATTGAAATAGCATAATTTTTCTTGCTCTAAATGTGGGCAGAGCCACACGCACACACGCGCAATTATGCAGCGTAGAGTCGTTCAAAGCATTTTCTTTTAAAAGTGTATCACCGGGAAGTAACGCGATTGTACATAAATCTGTAAATCATAAATACTAACATATTTAAATCAAATCATGATTACTATAAGTATGGTGTCTATACCCAGTGCGGGATGCTGGAAGTCATCTAAATGTCTAGCCCACCCTAAGTAATAAATCACACTTACGACATGACATGAGCATGAGCATGGCATGAGCTATTATGTTCCTCTTCCATGATTGCATGTACAATAGTACTCCAGAATAGCGTTTCGGCTCTCAATCTCTGGGTTGTACTTAACGAACGCGATTTACCTATAGTGTTGGTAAAAAACCCAATTATAGACATCTCGCTCTTTTAGGGAGTTCAGGAGTGAGATAGCATGTGCAAGTTCTTTTGTGTGTCACACTAGCGAGATAAGTAGAATCGCCGATCATTTTACGACCATATTTCGCTACAATGGTTTTTCCATTGTTATTGTAACCAAAACTCAGCTATAGGTATAATGTAGCTACTTATATTGAATCCTGTAGTTATTGGTAGGTATTAACTCGTCTCAATAGATTTTACATTTTTAAAAGATTTTAAGCGGGTTTAGTTAAAAATAATATTTTGCCTTACGACGGCAATTTAAATAGGTTAGCCACTAAAATCGAAAAAAAAAAAACTATTTATTTAAATACATAAAATAACAAAAAAAGTGAGATATGTTTCGTTTGCGCCGGGCTTGGGTCACAGATGACCCTTCTTCTTTCCTAATTGAAATACATTACTTTCACACCAATTACGAATTGGGACGATTTATCTCAACTTCTTGCGTTTACTCTATCAGTGAACTCGGCACGCAGTAACGATATCTGCTCACGATCGGTAATGAAATGAACGAGAACGTTCCGCAGCACCGGTGCGACATACAGACAGACAGATGGGAGAACTGATTGAACAGATTTTGGATTTTAATATATTCCTTATGGAGATATGTCGGAGACATTTTTCCGGTGGTTGTCGTCTGCAAGTTTTAAAGTTGCAACTGAAAAGCATTTCAATTGCATTATCCCTTAAGATCACGTGGGGTGGGGGTGAATACGGAGACACGAAATAACAACATATGGAAATGTCTTCCAATTGGACCATTGAAAAAAACACCATTTTCGGCGTACAACTTAATTCAATCAATCTGCCTAGTCTTTTCCCAACTATGTTGGGGTCAGATCTAACTGGATGCTGCTGATTACCAGTATTTTACATGGAGCGACTGCCTACCTGACCTCCACAACCCAGTTACTGGTTAACACGATACCCCATAATAAGACTGGTTGTCAGAACTTAATTATAGTCAATAAATCAATGAAAGTACAAGGACAAACAACTCAAAGAAAATAATAGTACATGTGTGAAATAGATTCTCAATTCGGTGCCTGAGGGCAACAACTACAACGTCTACAACTACAACTTGTCTAATAGCCCGGAGTTGAAAATTGGCGGCGTGATACCTTCGTGCCTAGGAAAGCACTTAAAGTCGTTGGTACTGCGCCTGATCTCTCTTCCGCCGTGTCAGATTGCTTTAGCTTGCAAGCCATTCTGACATTCACCAATCAGAAACTATTATGGTACAATGGCATGCAATTTACTTGCATAGTTTTGTACAAGCTACAGGCGTGTGTATTTTCGCCCCTAACGACCTCTTCGGTAACTTTAGAAATTTTGTATCAAAATTAGATGGCGCCACTTGCTGCGCCCGTCAAATAAAAACAGCTCGCCTCACTATGTTCCCGTGTGTCCGTTAGATATTTACCGGCTAGTTAGATAGACATTTTCCACCGGAAACACACAACATTACAACGTTGTTTATTGTTGTTTGCGCGTACGAACAAATAACAAGTCTGTTTGTACGCTGCATGTTATAATTACTGGCACCTTTTCATGGATTTCTTCTTTTATGTGGATACTTTGGTGAGATCTTTCCACATTAGAGGTACCTATAGAGTTCCCCAGAGATGTGCCCTAACAGGCGTTGCACAGAAGGGGTTCCGGATTGGTGTTTTGAGAGGTAACGGTGCCCCTTCCATGTGCAGATGGTGACCACCGGGGTGGTTTTAGTGACGTAAAAATTCTATGCTCCCCGGTCTTTTCCCCAAAGCCCGGGAGCCCTCTGAAGGTTTCCCCCCGAAAACAAAAAAAAGAACATATAGAATAACTCAACAATTTATGTTCTAAGTTCTATGTTAGAGAATTTACAAAACTGTTCTAGGTTAGAGAATTTGAAAAACCCCCAGAAAAAATCTCGAGTGGCGTGACCTTTTTTTTCCTCATTCTTTTTAATTTCATCTCTGCTCTACAGGTTGCTCCAAGATGCTGTTTTATAAAATTGTAAATAAATCAATAAATAATAACGTTTAATGAAATTAAAATATCTTTAAAACGAAAACGCGGAACCGTATACGCGTGTCAAATTAATGTCGTAATTGCAGGAACACGTTGAATACCAAGCGTGAGTCACTCAGACCAAGAGTTATTAGTTCTTAGCCACGAGCCCCTAATTTAGCTATGCGCAAAGAAAATGTAATGAAAATTAAAAACCTACTGCCTATTTTAAAAGAAAAGTAAATTAAATCCTAATTCAAAGCAATCAGAATAGCAAGGTGCCGTAATTAATTAATAACTCGATAATTGCTTTACGAAAAACTAATTAATTTTGCCTTGTTCCTATAATTACCTATAACGGATAATTAGTATTGCTCTCGGTCGCGGATAAGGATTTAAATTAAAATTGAGAATTTATTTTCTCAATTTTAGGTTATAAGGTACCTAACTCTGTTTTAGTGATGAAATCCGATCGATCAGCTTAAGCTACGCTTGCCGGGACCAACCCCGGCAAGCTTAGCTTAAACTGATGGATGGGTGACTATCTTTACACACCGAGACTCCTCCGTGCCTCGAAAAGTACGTTAAGCCGTTGGTCCCGGCTGTCATTCGTGGATATTTGACAGTCGTTACGGGTCGTCGGAAGCCCGAAAGTATGACAACCAGTTTTACCAAGGGGTATCGTATTACCCAGTTACTGGGTTGTGAAGGTCAGATAGGCAGTTGCTCTATGTTATAATCAGCCTTGACAGCCGTTCCCACTGCTGGGACACAGGCCTCCTCTCTGTGAGAGGGAGCGGGCCGTAATCCACCACGCGGGCCCAGTGCGGGTTGGTAGATGTCACATGTCTTCGAATTTTTGGTCCTAGGACATGCAGGATATGTACTAGGACATTTCCTCTCAATTTTTTCCTTCACCGTTTTGAGAGCAGTCGTAATTAAATTATTTACAAAAAGTAAAGCCCTTGTCTGGGTTCGAACCTACGACATACACCTCGGAAGTCGCGACCGTTACCACTGGGCCACCACTGCTCTCACGCTGCTCTGTTGCGTATTCAGCTGCATCCGGTTAGACTGGAAGCTGACCCCAACATAGTTGGGAATAAGCTAGGCAGCTTGATTGTGGTGTAGCAGTCCGATGACCAGTCTGATTTTGACAATTTAAAAGTGCCTGTAATTGGTTTATTTGAAATAAATTCTTTGAGTTATACATTACCTCGAGATTAATACAAGAATGTCACAACGCACTCGAACGAGTAACGGTTGTTAACTGAAACACAGTGACACTGCAATGGATAAAAGGACACAGTGGATCACTGGGTAACGACGCAGCTGACGAACTAGCTAGGAGAGCATCTAGCACGTCTGTCTGTGGGCCTGAGCCAATCGTGCCCATTCCCTTCAACCAGTTACGCAGGTGGCTACAGGACCTCACCCATACACAAGCAGAGAGTTGGTGGTCCTTGACACCAGGCTGCAGGCAATCCAGGGAGGAATACCCCGATCTTTCACAGATGTTCTTAATAGACCCAGAGATTTGATTAACTTCTGGAGTGAGGTGGGCTGGTTGGAATAACCCCCGAAGGCCGCCATGGCTCACGCACAATGGTCCACATGAAGGACTAAGTGCGGAAACAAATCCTTAACATAGAACATGCTTTGAGTTTGAGTTTCATGAGGGTAGCCAAGAATCGAGCTGAATGGCGTTCAATTGGGGAGGGCTATGTCCAGCAGTGCACTTCTATAGGCAAATGATGCTGGTGTAGGTATACTCAAAAGTTTTGATTCAGAATCATACAATGTCAACATTTTCGAGTCTTTCGTATCGTTGTAGTCAATCCTTTTAAAATCCACAGCTCTTTAACAAAATCAATCTGCCTAGCTATATTGGGTTCAGCTTCCAGTCTAACCGGATGCAGCTGAATACCAGTATTTTACATGGAGCGACTGCCTATAATAACCTCCACAACCCAGAAACTGGATAATACGATACCCCTTGGTAAGGCTGGTTGTCAGACTTTCGGGCTTCTGACGACCCGTAACAATTTAGCTCTTTAAAAATTTTACTTAAACAGATAAAAACCAATCTTACAGCCAATTACGGATCTACAATTTAAAGCAACACTTATTATTACATGCATCAGAAACAACAGGATGACATGCTAGCATTATATAAGTATATCAAAGTGTGTGTAGTGTGGGGGGTGTGTAGGGGTGTGTGTGAAGTAGTACACACGGCTACACATCAAGCTATACATTTCCAGTTTACACTCTCATTGTAAGGAAATCCTATACAATGCGAGACCAGCTTATACTGGAAATGTATAGCTTGATCTGTAGCCGTGCGTACATGGATTACGTTCATTCAATTCTATTTAGAAATATTAGTCAAACCGTCCCATATAGAAGTTACTAATTTTGAGGGGGCAACTAAACAACGACCTCACAAAAACTTTACACAAATAAATAACATTACTACCAATAAATGTACCTAATACAAAAAACTTTTTTACAAAAAAAATACAACCGACTTCCCAAAACAACACTACAAAGTGAAAAATAACTCTAATTTCAGAAGTTGTTGTCTGATTAAATGTATTTTCGTTTTTTGCCACCGACTACCGAAATTAAAGTTATTTTTCACTTTGTAGTGTTGTTTTTGGAAGTCGGTTGTATTTTTTATGTAAAAAAGTTTATATTTTTCACTTTTTAGTTGTGGTACTCCTACCCCACACAAATTCTATTTAACAATTTAACAAATTTTAATATGTACCTGCAAAAGAAATTAAAACCACATTATCCACATAAAAAGTGGGGAAAAAATACGTATTATTGAAACTAACTCAAAAACTACCCAAGCAACGTTCATAAATTTTATATGGGATCAACTTTGAGGAATAAAACAAAAAAAAATTCAAATCGGACTTTCTCTGTACTTACAAAATTATGCGTGCGTAAATAAAAAAATAAAAAAATACGCGTGTCGACTTGAGAACCTCTTTTTTTTTCGGCGGTAAAAAATGCAAGACTTCACCGAATTTCAGCGATCGTTTTACAGTCTAATATGTTTATAGTTTTTATTTTGTGAACACTCTGATTACCGAGAACTGTTTACTGCCCTTAATAATTGGTTTACTATCACCTTGTTAGCTCGTATCATGCCAGGAGCCTTGTTATAGGAGCTGCGTTTACACCGAAGCGAATGAAATGACCATGTCGCGGTCCTCTGGCGAGCGTTCGGCTGTCTTAAGCTTAGGACAAATATTTGACTTTTTAATATTGACTAGCTGACCCGTCAGATGCTGTCCTGACAAAATTTCAATTTGGCCTTTGCGTTTTCAAGACCCAAAGAACACGTGAAAAATTTCAATTGAAATTTTGAATTGAGTAAAGCGGCGAATAAAACAAAAAGAAAATTATTCAAATCGAAGTTTTGCGAGACTAATGCACGGCAATTGATTTTTATATACCTACATAATAGAGATCTTCTGTTGATAATAATTGGCTTGACGACTTTTTAGGTTACTGTACTGTACTAGACGATTTTGATTAATAAAATTTTGACTTAGGTTTAAGAGAAGAACGTTGTGTACAAAATCTTACTAGCGTTTGGTACAGTGGGCTGCATCAACTGGGTACCCCAGTTGTATTAAAATTAACTTTGCTACAGCTTTGCAATTCAAACAACACATCCTTAAGAATAATACAAAAAGTGTTTCACATGCCCGGACGAGATTCGAACCATCGCCTCATTGGTAATCCAATGACTACCGCGAGCTCTTACCAACTAAGCCAGTTAGGAAGTTATTTACACAACGAATTATCAATCTACTTGGCGTTATATCTCTGTCTCTGTCTAATCGAATATGAGCCCGTAGTTTATAAATAGTTTGATAATAGAGGGTATTTATGGATACATTTTACTAATCTATAATGAAGTTACCGTCTGATGAATCTAGTTTTGCTTCACCTTTCGCATACTAAACGTGTTTGTGTTAAAACAATTTAAAATGATAGATAATTTCTTGAGAACAAAGATTGTGGTTCTTTACGAACAAAATACAAGCATTAAAGGTATTGCCAGACAGCTGGGCATAGCGGTAAGTCGAAAAATATTAAGTATCTAATACCTAATAAAATAAATTGAATTTTGTCACTCGATTGACTAACTTAAAATGTATTTTCACTCAGAGAAAAACGGTGCGCTTGTGGGTGCGACGTTATTTGGATACTGGTGATGTGAAGTCAAAACCTTTTGGACGGAGAAGTTCAGGCATCTATACAAACAAGTGTGAACGCCACCGTGATATAGTAAATGTTCACTTGAATTCGCCGTTCGCAACCACTCGCTCCAGTGCTCAACGACACGGCATCTCAATCGCCACAGTGCGGAGGCACCTGCACGCAGCAGATATTCACAATTATCGTCCAGCGAAGAAAATTCAACTGTCAGAAGCTCATCGGGCAGCAAGAGTTCGGTTCGCACAGGAGTTTATGGACTTTGACTGGGAAAATAACATAGTTATTTTCACGGACGAAAAAACTTTTAGTTCCGATAATGATGGCAGAAAAATACTATGGCGGAAACCTAACGAACGCTACAATCCACAAAACATATTACCGAACAGGTCCAGTGGTAGAATAACATTAGGTAAGTAAATACACAGCTTTACTGTAAATAAATTATTGATTTCCATGTTATGACAGATTTAATTTTATTAACATTATTATGAGAAATTAAGCTATTATTTAGCAATGTTTATCACCACAAAATCTGAAACATTATACATACTTACTGCCCAATAAACTAATAGTATGTTACTAAAAAAAAACCTCATTTTCAGGTTACTGGGGATGGATGTCATCTATGGGTCCGGGCGAATTAACAGAAGTAGGCGGGCGCATGGATGGCAAGACATATCTACAAATATTGCAAGAGGTTATGTTGCCTACAGTGCGTGTTGCGTACCCAGAAGGACAAATATATTTCGTCCACGATAACTGTGCTGTGCATCGATCCCGAATGGTGAAGGAGTGGCTAAGCTTACAGGCTGATATAACTGTTATCGCCTGGCCACCTAAAAGTCCGGATCTTAATCCAATTGAAAATATGTGGGGTCAAATGATTTTAAATTGGGACTCAAGTGAAGTAAAGTCCAAGGATAATCTACAACAAGAAGTCATAAGAACTTGGGAATTGATGCGTGGTAGGGATATAGGCTGGAATATGGTTACTCAGATGAGAAGCCGACTACAGCAAATAATAGTCAGTGAGGGTCATCCACTCCGCTATTAACATAAACAATACTTATTAAAAACAAAACGACCTATAGTAAGTAAGTGGAAATCTTAAACAAACCTTTTTTACAGTCCGTTCAACCTATTTTGACTTCTATTCCGTAGGATTAAGGATGGCATTAAAGGCAAAAAAATGGTTACAATACCAACTGCAGCTGCCATTTGTCATGCCACCGGCCCAATAGAAGTCAAAATCGGTTGAACGGACTGTAAAAAAAGTTTATTTAAATGTCAAATCTTATTGTAAATGGAGTTTAAATATTTTTGAACCCGTAATTCCGTTTGGTATAGATCGTTATAATATTATACATATATCTGTGTTATAATATAATAAAATAAAGTGTCGACATTGACACATTGAAATAATCCAAAGAATAAATCATTTGACCTCACTATTTCATTATTGTGATTAAATAGCTACCTAATACCTAGTAGTTGGAGGTAGACATCGATCACTAATAAAAAAGTATGTTGGGCTTTGTGAATACAACTTTAATTATTATACTTAAGGTTGAATTTACATTAACGCATATTTATTTCAACTAGAGTAGGTAAACACAATTGGCGACCGTTTACGAGAACTTTTGCGTGGCAGTGTGTATCTAGATTTTTATTAGTGATCGATGCCTGTAGATAATATTTATGATTTACGAGAGATGTAAATTGTTTATTCATTAGAACTATACTTATTGTTACTAATGATAACATGTTTTTTCACTCGTTATTATGAAAATTATTCTACTAGTTTGAAAGGTAAATTATCAAACAATAAAAGTTGTTGTTGTAAGCAGTAAAGCGATACAAACTTTTTCTATTATGTATGTTACAGTTATCTATAATGATAAATACTTAGTTAAGTTTTTCGATGTTAGGTGGTATGATAAATTTTTCTAAAATAAATTATATTTCTTTCATTTTAAGAGCGTTGTTGCATTTTTCATACGTAAATCGAGAACTTGGGAGATTTTGAAGTGATTTTGGTCACATAATTTATTTTTTTAGCTTCTTTTGACTTCAATCATCGTAATTATCATATATTTTTATTTAAAGTCTATTAAAAAAAACTTGTTCAAATTGAATTATTGACTACGAAAACAGTCGATTTCGAAGGCGCGATTTCCAGATGACGCGCGAAGGCTCAACTTTGAACTAATCTTACACCAATTATTACTACTAATTAAGAAGGTAAAGTGGTATTCATTCGAAGAGGCATATCCTGAAATTTAAAATGCATTGAGAAAAGTTTGATTTTTAATTCATTAACTTGTATTTTAATCACGTCTAAGATAATCAAAAATCGAGAAATCGACTACAAAAAAACACGTCATTTCTCAGAATCTAAAAGTCATTTGGCAACACAAATCATTTTATACGTAAGAAGAAAGATTGTACTATATATGTGTAAAAAATAAAACATATCTGTCTTCAATCATTTACGAAAATAATTTTTTAAAGTGAGTATAAAATCGGGTGCATCGAACGGCCTAAGTCAGTCGCGCTCTGGCGCTCTTCGACGCAGGACCTATGTCGGTTGACCTCCCGCCGCCGCGCATGTGCCTCGCGTGATATATAGTCAATTGTAGTGCGACTAAATATTTTTAATCCTTTCATTTAAGTAATATTTTAAGAAGCTAATGTGGTAGGCACACTTACTTTAGGAGAATTATGTTACAATTCTTGAATTATGTTGTATTACTTGTAATATTGATATTGTAATTACAATATCAATAATACAATATAATTTGGTCAAAATGTAAATCCAAGATGGTGGCTGCGAAAATTTTTAAATTTTTCGTCATGGGGATCGTTCCCATTGTTCTCGAGGATGCTAAAGCTGATAGTGACGTTAAAATGTAAATCCAAGATGGCGGCTGCGAACATTTTCAAATTTTTCATCATGGGTATCGTTTTCATGGTTCTTGTGGGTGCTAACGTCGATAGTGTAGTCAAAATGTAAATCCAAGATGGCTACAAGAATTTTGGAGGATGAATATGGAGAAAAAATTTATATCAGATTTTTATTTGAAATCTCTACTGCCACAATCTCTATTGTGGATCCGTGACAAAGGAGACGGAAACCATGTCATATAAACTTGGGCCTGGGTTGTAAAAAGATGAAATTGGTGTTAATTTATAGCTACTATATTATCAAACCATCACTGAACATTTTGCGGATTTTCGCGGTCTGAGTTCCGAGTTAAAAGAGATGTAATAAAAGTGAGGTTACATAACGATCTACATATAGGTACTTAACAGCTGATTTTTGAAGTTCTTCAGCTCGACGACCACGTAAACTACAGCCTCTAGTCACTTTGCCACAATTTACACAACGATCCATGGTGCCAATATGAAATCAGTAGGCTGGTCGTAATATACAAAATAACAAGTTCAAGTCCAACGTTTATGCGGGGTTCTCCGTACCGTGTCCGGTGTGGTAGCAAGGTTCGTACAAGAAGCAAGATCAGAAGTCCGCAGAAAGAAAACATTGGTCGAGGAAAACATCAATAAAACTGTGGGAAATATACTCAAATCGCGACCGCACTAAACGATACGAAACGAGTGAGGCATAGATAAAGGCACTATATAAAGGTGTGTCCAAATATAGAGCGGCATTTGAGCGCGGCTGCCACGCGCGGCTAGCCGCGCTCTGATCGGACAAGGGCCGCGCGCGGCGGTGTTGAGCGTAATATATCTTCTCATCAGGTAGATGGTAGATGTCACATGTCTTCGAATTTTTGGTTCTAGGCGGTTTCCTCACGATATTTTCCTTCACTGATTTGAGAGTAGTGGTGATGAAATTATTTACACAAAGTGCCTGCCTGAGTTCGAAACCATGACCTACTCGTATGTCGGGATCGTTACCATTGGGCCACCATTGCATTGCTCTCTTGGGCCGCATAGTGCAGTCAATCATCCCTTCTAGGATGATTGACTTCACTATCGGCTTCATCCTCGAGAACTATGAAAACGACATCCATGACGAAAAATTTTAAAATTTTCGCAGCCGCCATCTTGGATTTTAATTTTGACTTCACTATTGGCTATAGTCGAAATCGAAAACTATGAAAACGATACCTATACAAATCCTTATCACTTACCACTGACGTGCGACGTGTGGTCGACTGTATAGTCATTAGGTCGACTGGGCACGTACAATACCTGCCTAGGCTAATAAACATTATAAAACCAACCCCACACGAACGCAGCAGTACTATTATTTATTCTGTGGCAGCGGGGTGACCTACCTATTTGAAATTTGAAAACAGTAAACCAAACATTTGCGCATGAGGCGGCTTTATGTATTTATGTATTATTGTTGGTTCAAATTCAACTGTTTTATGAACTTGATGCGGTTGCTAAACCTATAATGCCGCAAGAAAAATAAATAATTATAGCTAGCGCGTGGCGTCTTTATCTATATTGAAATTGGGCTTAAATTGAACTGTTTTACACAAAAAAACGATGATTTTGGACAAAAGATGGCTCCGCTGTTAACAAAATTTTATTCTGATTGTGTTCTCCCAGAAATTATAGATCCAAGGAAAAGTCGATCAATCCCCTTAGACAAATAAATAAAATAAATAATAAATAAACATCCTTGGACATTTCACACAACGCCATCTAGTCCCAAGCTAAGCAACCTAATGCTTGTGTTATGGTAACGAGATGGCTGATAAACTTCTTATATACATTTTTTTTTGTAAATACATACATATTATATATAGAAAAACACCCAAACTCGGAAACAAATACTTGTAGGTCGTACAAATATTTGTTCCGTGCGGGAATCGAACCCACAACATGCTGCGCAGCAGTCAATTGCTCAGCCACTGCGCCAACCGTGTCGTCAAATACAAATACTTTTATAAAACTTCAATTACTTATAAGTATACAAATACTTAAGCAAATAAGTAAAATGAGTTTAGTTTTTATAAGTACCTACATAATATTATTTTCTTCATCCATATTTGTATAAATTTAATTAAAATACACTAATAATGTTTTGTGGACAGTCTTTTTATTTTCTCCGTAAACCTCTAGCTTTTACTTCAAAAAAATATAGGTACGCCATAGCTACAGATCAAGATCGTTTAGTCGTCGCAGCATCGCAACTGTGTGCCGTACATGAGGAAAAACGCACACACGCGCACTCGCTACGCGGCGTCGAGCGTCAGATGTTTAAAATCCGAGCGCGAAAATAGGCGACCACAGTCTTAATATAAACCTACTAGTAACAATATGTAAAAAGGAAAAGTTGCATAAATAGTATAACTTAAAGAAAAATAAAACTTGACGAGAACAAAAACTTAAAATTAAGATTGCCAGTATCGAACCTGAGCCAACAATTTCACACATTACATCCTCAACCTCTAGACCAATTAAACTGTTACTAAGAGCTTCGAAATATTCTTGTGCATTGTTGTATCTTTAAACTGTTTGCAAGAATATTATCACTTTTTTATTAAATAAATAATATTATTATTATATTAAATATGTTACATTTTATAAATATATTTATATATAAAAATTAATCCCTATTTCCCTTGGTCACGCCATAACTGGAGAACTGCTTGACCGATTTGTATTTGTTTTTGTTATAATCTCCTTTTTACTGGGGTGATTTCAAAGAAAAAAAGGTAGAAAAAAAAAAAAAAGAATTGAGGACAACGTCTGGCGGGTCAGCTAATATTACAATAAAATACAAAACTTGCTATGCGGCCATCGCGGGATCGAACGTGGTGCTTTCAAGGGGGGTACCCACATCGTGACGCTGACTGTACATACTCATGCTCACACAACATTTTAACTTGATTTAACAAATCCAACCGTACTGTGAATTAAGTGTTTCGAACATATAATGAGATCCGGCTGTAATATAATTATACTGATAAATAATAGACGGGTTTCGGAACATAAACTCACGCTTTCTTCCTATGGGGGTAGGCAGAAACAGCAGAACGCCACCTGCTACGATCCTTACAAACTACTTTGTCTCGTTTACGTTCATACATGTGGTGATACACACACGCCAGTAGCGAGTACTACGCCCCTGACCTTTCTGAAGAACATCACCAACAACGTCACTATACATATTATGTCTTCCTAGGGCGTCCCCTCCCGACGTTTCCACTCACATCTGCCTTGTAAATACCTTTTATCTACACCCATGCTATAAATCCTCTATAAAAGTTTCTGAAACAGTTAGCTTATTGCCAACATTAAAACAGCCAGTGTCATAGTAACCATGGTAACCATAATAGCATCCAAACGGGTGTTTTAATGTTGTACTTAATTTCATAATGCAACTCGTTTTCAAAAAAAGAACATTGTAATGCACGCGCGTTTCACTACAACAGCGCCGTAATTTAAAAAAAGAACTTATTCGAATTCACGTCGTATACTATGACGCCGGCCGCCATGTTCGATATGAGTATTAGTATTGCAAAAAACTGTTTCAGAACCTTTTATAGAGGATTGATAACATGGATGTAGATAAAGTCTTGTATGCAACTGTACATAATTAGGTATTAAAACACTCATGTGATACTATTATCACACTCGGCTTCGCCTCGTGTGATAAACCCACATTCGTGTTTTAATACCCCTTATTATACGTCAGTTGCATAAATAACTATTGTGAGTCGCCTTTCATTCATCCTCTCAACATGACCAAACTCACACTCCGACTACGTCTTCTAAACACCACATCTTCTTTTAAACCGCAGCGTGCCTTATCACATCACTCCTCAGCCTATCATTCACAGTCACACCACACAAGCTTCGCAAGGAACACATTTCCACAGCATTTAATCTACTTCCATAAAATGAAATGAAATGAAATGAAATTTTAATTGCAAGAATTGTAGTACATTATAGATGGTCGGGTTTTTAAAAGTTTCTGATACAATTCGCTAAAACTAGCAAGCAACCTAATAATAATAATATATTTTAATACATTGTCATAAATTAATAAGCTAATAAATTTAAAACATAAATCATAATAAAATAATTATTAAATTGAGAATAATAATGTCAAACATTTGTAAAATTATACAACAGGGTGACTTTGAAAACATGCGACAAAATTTAAGGGGGTGTTCTACGCATCAATATGAACAACTTTTACTAAGGGACCAACATCGAATTCGCAAAAAAAAAATTACCTTCCCATATTATACTTAAACGTATTGGACCCTTTTGTAAAAGAAGGTCGGATTTTTTTTTGCGAATTCGATGTTGGTCCCTTAGTAAAAGTTGTACATATTGATGCGTAGAACACCCCCTTAAATTTTGTCGCATGTTTTCAAAGTCACCATGTATATATAAAAAAAAGATATTAATTAATTACTTATGTCACTCTTTAAAATTTAGGAACTCATTCACAGGATAGAATGATTGTTCTACAAGCTATTTGAACAACGCTTCTTTTGCCACACACAACAACAACATTCACTTCCATACATAAGCGTAAGTATATACCAGCACACTATTGTGAACAGCCAGTAGAGTCTTTATGGACATCTGGTTGCTCACAATCGCATGTATAGCACCAGTCCCTTTTTTCCCACATTTACTTTCCTTTCCACATCTTCATCGCTCTCTCCATGTCTTGTAAACAGACTCCGCAAATACCTATACAACCACACATGTTCTCTATCTCATTTTTTTTCACAACACACACCGATATATACTCTTCTCTCTTTCAAACACCGTGACCTTTGTCTTATTCACATATATTATTATATATTTATTTAATTCACCAATACTAAGACAGTGTAAGTTAGTATTGGTGCATCGTGCTGCTCAGCTACGGTTTTCAAAATGCTATTGCTGCTAGCCCTCATTCTGCTTATTAAAGATGCGGTCTTCTTCCTCATAATTGCATAAAAGTCAGACTGCGTGCTGGACATTCTGCTGCTGACAACTCATCAAAACGAAGAAGAAGAGAGAGAAGGCAGATTACCTGTAATACAGCATAGCAGCGACAGAAAAAGAGTCGAAAACGCAGTTTAAACGCCAAAAGGTTCACCGGGGAAGCTGAACTTGAAGCAACAAGACGACGCTGCCATCTTCTTAAAAAGAGCCCATCGATAATTATATCACCCGTCTCTCCACTATTCCATTGCTTATTTTACGGTGCATACTGGATAGGCTGTATAATCCTTATCCATATCCAAGGGCATGTCTTCCCTACCATTACCGCGCCCCCCAGTCTACTCCTTGATGTACAATGGTCTCTGTTGCACCATATAACATGAGGCAACAGGGGCTAGTGTGAATCTTTGGGTTCACTCAAGTAACCGAGTCTGGTCAAACCACGCTGGGGTCGGTGCACTTCATTCATTCATTCATTCATTCAGTCCGTGCTACAGCAAACATGCTAAACGCGCTGCAGAACCGGGGCAACCTCAACAGCACCCTGAAACCATTATTATATTGCACACACACAGCCCTCCGCGAACAGTTTATATTCATCCCTTGTGCTCCCATTACGTATTGTTTTATAATAACCCACTTATTGTTTGTAACAAAACTTATTAGTCTCAATATTTTTTTTTTATACCTTTTAATTCGCTTCGGTGTAAGTAAATCCTCCAGTCCTAAATAAGTAGTCAACATTAATATATTGGTCACAATCCACCATCTTCTACCAAACGACTATAAACCGACCTACTAGGAATTCATTAACACATATGGTCGTTAAACGTATCAATGTTTAGGATAATTACACACTGATTGATTAATAACGTTTCTTGGGAAACCGTTTCTGTTCCGATGTTAAGGTATTAGGATTTTATTTATTAGACCAATAAGGTTTTTTACTAGCCAAAGTTGATGCCCTCGTTGACCTGGTGACTGGTGACGCTGGTGTGACTACTGAGTTGTCCAGAGTTCGATAACCAGGTTGGGCAAAGTTTGTTTGGCTTTTTCATTGCAAAATGCCAAAGTAGGTAACCGTCCAGAATCTGAATTTTAGCTGGGTTCATGAGGAAATACGTTCGCGCTTTTGATACTTATGCGAAAACTGTCGAAATATATGAGTGTTTACAGATCTGTCTACCCCTTCAGAAAATACAGAAAATAAATGATATTATGTTATTTTGATTTTTGACCGACGATAAACAAGGTTTTTTTTTATGTATGACCACGCATAACTTTTTACAAAGTCGTCCGATTTGAGATTTTTTTGTTTTGTTCGAGAGAGTATACCTCAAAGTTAGTCCCATAAAAAAAATATTAACTTGGCTTGGGTAGTTTTTGAGTTAGCTTCAATAATACGTATTTTTTCGCCACTTTTTATGTGGATGATAATGTTCTAGTTTCTTTTGCAGGTTATTAGGTTTATTAGAATTTGTGTGGGGTTAGGTAGTAAGAACTAAAAAATGAAAAATAAAAACTTTTTACAAAAAAATACAACCGACTTCCAAAACCAACACTACCAAGTAAAAATAACTTTAATTTCGG
Organism: Cosmia trapezina; assembly: GCA_905163495.3. Lineage (NCBI taxonomy): Eukaryota > Metazoa > Arthropoda > Insecta > Lepidoptera > Noctuidae > Cosmia > Cosmia trapezina. The sequence goes on along the minus strand of LR991041.1, from coordinate 3,257,529 downwards.
TGGAAAAAAACGAAACGACATTTAACCAGACAGCGACTTCCGAAATTATATTATTTTTCACTTTTTAGTATTGTTTTTGAAGTCGGTCGTATTTTTTTGTATAAAAGTTTTAATTTTTTTTAAATAATAAGTTATCGATACCTCTTCCAAAGTGTAGTTTCCTATGAAGAAAAACGGACAAGAAATAAACTACATCATCCTCTGCTTAGCCGTTTCCCGTATGTTGGGGTCTTGTCCCAGTCTAACCAAATGCAGCTGAATATGTTTTTTTAATGGTGCGACTAGGTAGTCGAGGGCAGATGTCACTGAGTAACGCTTCCAGTCTAACCGGATGCATCTGAATACCAGTATTTTACATGGAGCGACTGCCTATCTGACCTCCACAACCCAGTTACTGGGTAATACGATACGCCTTGGTAAGACTGGTTGTCAGAGTTTCGGGCTTCTGACGACCCGTAATGGCTGTCAAAGATCCACGGAGGGATCTCGGTATGCAAATACGGTCACTGGTCACTCATCCATGGACCAATCGTGGCAAGTGTAGCTTAACCTAATCGATCAACTCATGCGCCTGTTATTACTAAGCCACGAGCCCTTCTACCAAACTACATTTCAATCAAAAATCTGCCTAGCCTTTTCCCAACTATATTGAGGCCGGCTTCCAGTATAACCGGATGCAGCTGAATGCCAGTATTTTACATGGAGCGACTGCCTATCTGACCTCCACGACCCAGTCACTGAGTAAAGTGCTAGCCTTGGCAAGACTGTTGTCAGACTTTCGCGCTTCTGACGACCCGTAACGACTGTCAAAGATCCACGAATGACAGCCGGGACCAACGGTTTACCGTGCTTTCCGAGGCACGGAGGGGTCTCGGTATGTAAATACAGTCACCCATCCATGGACCAACCGTGGCAACCATGCGGCTGTTATTACTACCAAACTACGTTTATTCACTTCTAATTCCCCCAAAACCATCTCTACCACTGCCTACCTGCACGTGTCTCTCTGCCTACCTCCTTAGCACACAAGCGACACGGTGATTAGCATGTAAGTCTGTTAGTTATGAATCACCGTAATCTCGATTAGTGAAATCAGAAACAAACTCATTAAATGCTGTGTAGTAATAATCACGAGATCTCCACGCTGCGCCCGCGCCGTTCGGAGGTGTTAAAAAACAGATTGGGACAAATAAAAACGTTGAAAAAGTGTTCGGTTGTGTAGGGTGGCTGTGGTAAAGGATTTTGCAGGACAGTTCTACTGGTTTATCGCTGTTATTTGTAAACTTTGCTGAAAATAATTTACGTGGCCTGGTTATCCACTCATTTTTTGACGTTTCTAATAAGCCTGTCTTAATAAGAGGGCTGTCGCATTTTGTCATCTCTGTGTAATATCTCTTTATCTCTTTTATAATAAACTCGGTTCAAAAAGTATTAAATGAGTTCTAAGAATGGCACAGTAAAAATGTGTTTTATTAATATTTACCTATTAAATTAACATTATGTATTTACTAGTCCTTTCAGTGAATACATTTTTCAAAAAAGCATCTTTTCATTTAACATTCTTCAAAAATTGGTCCCGTGTGAGAAAGGTGAAATTTTTTATGTCAGTGAATATAAAAATACTAAGATGACTCCAAAATCTATTTTAAGTAATTTAAGACCAATGAAAATATGAGTGTTTAATCGGAAAACCAGGATATGAAACAATAAGGCGGAGGCTTCCTTTTTTATTGCTTCTAAGTGAGTGGAGGATGGCGTGAAAATGAAGAAACCATAGATTTACTAAATGCAACAGACTTTTACATAAATGGAGAGATGTGAAACAATGTTTAATGTAAGATCTCAATGCCCTAAACTGAGAAATAAATACTAAAACCGAATAGCCACTACTTACCGCATAAGTTAAAAAATGGTATAGAATTTGTATGAAATTATCTGAAAACGGAGTATCCTCCGACCAGACTGTCTGTGTCCAGTTGTGTCTGGTGGGCAACTGCCCGACGGTTGATGTCGGGACGTTGTATATTATGCTAATCGCGCGGTAAACTTTGATTGCGCGATGTAGGATTTTGCGTGACGTCAGTGTCACGCGTAGTTCGTATGTGGCGATGTAGATTCCGCCACATGTTTATAGTACCTAGTTCATTCTTAGTTTTCGTCATCGGAAGGCCTACATTTTTTCTCCAAATAATTATCATACCTATATCAATATTTCAAATGAAATGAAATTGTTTATTCTGTAAATAGGATATCGAAATCACACGTCATTTTCTTTTTTTTTTAAATAAGCTAAATGAAGTCGACATTTCCTATCTGACTACCCTGAGAATAAATGGCGAAACAAACTCAGTGGTCAAAGTCTCTTTTAAAGTCCAGACATAATCTTGGTCAGATTCAAAGGACACAGTACCGCAATATCCCTTCAAATTCCTCAATCATACTACCCCTACAGTCCACTAAAAACACAAGACGACAATCTTACGGGATCTTAATTGGGGTCCAAGCTATGCGCGGCATCCGTCGGCGTCCTGGTCCAAAACAATTCTTTTATTCTACCAATGGCCCCAGCAGTTTGGGGGCCAGGTCGTGTGTCACTGTCGGCGACGGTCCGTCTCCCTGTCCAGCATTTTACTTTTAAATCACAATGCTTTATGTGGCCTGGAGTTGCTCGTAAAAAATCATGTTTGTTTCTGCGGAAAAAGAGTGGTTTTGATGTTGTTTTGTTTGGCATGGTGTGAGACTTTCTTTTGGGATTTGCGTGGTTGACTTAATGCTGTTTCCCATGATCAAGAACCAATAGTTTCTTGATCAAGGGTGCTTATGACGCAGCCAAACAGCTAAATTAGCCATTCAGTAATTACGAGGATACAACTTGAGTGGCTATGTGTTCTGTGTGAGCTCACACAATGATTCTTATGTTTGTTCAGCCAGTAATAGGACTCACCAATCAAGGATAGCTGTCCCAAATTCGATGCATTATCAATTTATTATTCATAAAACAAAGGTAACGGTAAGGTAGGTTATAATATTAGAACATGTATACTAAAAGATAAATAATTAAATTATCTTTATAATGGTGAAAGTTTCATAAAAATAAGCTTGATAGTTTTTGCGTGATTTTCAGTTTTTTTATCCGCGATAGACATAACTTTGCAAATTGATTACATTGTAGTATTTTATACATAATCTAAAATATTCACATTAAATATTAAATTATTTAAAAAATGCTCTAATTTAACATAATTTTTTTCAAATCATTAACACAAAGTGTTTAGACTAGGCGTGATCAACAGTTTATAGTTATTTATGCAACTGACGTATAATAGGAGTATTAGATCACGAATGTGGGTTTACCACACGAGGCGAAGCCGAGTGTGATAAAGTGATAATAGTATTACATGAGTGTTTTAATACCTAATTATGAACAGTTGCATACAAGACTCTATCTAGGTACATCCATGTTATGAATCCTCTATAAAAGTTTCTGAAATAGTTTTTTGCAGTACTAATATTACTCGTATCGAACATGGCGGCCGGCGTCATTTGAATAAGTTTTTTTTTAAATTCGGTGCTGCTCTAGTGAAACGCGCGTGCATTACAATGTTCTTTTTTTGAAAACCAGTTGCATTATGAAATTCAGTACAACATTATAACACCCGTTTGGATGATATTATGGTTACTATGACACTGGCAGTTTTAATGTTGGCAATAAGCTAACTGTTTCAGAAACTTTTATAGAGGATTTATAGCATGGGTGTAGATAAAAATCATTAAAGGTCGGTTATCGTCGTTTTAAAGAGATCTACAGGAAAAGATCCCTTGCAGTGCGTGATTTGTTTTTCTGACAAAAAAATCCAGCCCTTGATGACAACGTAAACTCCTAAAGCCGTCAACCACCATATCAAAGGAATACAGTATTATAACATCGCCCTCTGAGCCAACAAAACGTTATCTCCTTATTAGTATAATAAATATAATATTAACTGCCATCGAGTCGCGATGGAGAGCCGTACGTCACGCACGCGCCGAAGCGGACAGACACACAGACAGACGGTGCGAAAAATTAATTATATTTATTTATTGGCCACTGAACTTGTCCTGTGGTTGTTTTGTAGTGACGACATTTTGTAAATGTGCGTTGAATAGTGAGAGGTATTCGTGTTTTTAGGGTTCCGTACCAAAATGGTAAAAAAGGAACCCTTATGGTGTCACTCAGTCTGTCTGTCTGTCTGTCACAGCTGGATATCTCAAGAACTACTAATGCTATGAACTTGAAATTTAGAATAGTTTTAGATGACGTTGACCCAACTATTTTGCAAGGAAGAAAGAAATTAAAATATTTATATTTTTTTCGCAACAGGGACTGAAAGGGGTCTTAAAAATCAAAGTAGTGCTACTAGGACATGTGGGGTATCATATGAAAGAGCGCTGTTGGCATATTCTCAAACATTTTTTTTCTTTTTTTTAGGCCGCATTGTTTTCGACTTCTGATGAAAAATGTAAAAAAAAATACCATCCCCCCCCCCCCCCCCTTATCTCCGAAGTTTGCAAAGAGAAAAATCTGAAATTATTCTATGTGATAGAAGTTTATGTAAAGATTACAGGAAAAATAAAGCGATGTCTCTAAATAGCACACTTTTTCAGAAATCGGAACGGAACCCTCGGTGCGCGAGTCCGACTCGCTCTTGACCGGTTTTTTTTTATATCACATAACTCTAGGGTATTAATGAGACCATCATTATGAACAACTTTTACTATGGGACCGAACCCAAAATCGCGAAAAAAAAGCAGCTGCCCCTACATTTATGTTCGCATAACTCGTCAAAATGTAGGGATCAGCTGATTTTTTTTTTCGCGATTTTGGGTTCGGTCCCATAGTAAAAGTTGTTCATAATGATGGTCTCATTAATACCCTAGAGTTATGGGATATCAAATGAAACACGCTGTAGAGTGCAGTAGTTTATTGCGGAGGACACAAAGTTAAAACATATAATAATTAAAAAAAAAAAAAATACATGGTTCACTATGGAGTTTGCTCCAGACAATTCCATAACAATTTTCCCAACTTGGGAATCGAATTCAGGACTTCAATCTCAACTGTTGCACTTGTGAATCTATCTATAGATAATAAATCTATATAATTAAAAAAAAAACAACCGACTTCCAAAAAAACGCAACAAAGTGAAAAATAACTTTAATTTCGGAAGTCGGTGTCTTTGGCTCCGTATTTTAGTTTTTTGCAACCGACTTCCGAAATTAAAGTTATTTTTCACTTTGTAGCGTTTTTTTGGAAGTCGGTTGTTTTTTTTTTTGTAAAAAAGTTTTTTTTTCACTTTTTAGTGGGCCAGTTTGTAATTTATCTAAGTTACAATAGCCTAATGTCAACTGCTCATCGCCTTTTACAAAATATTGTTTTTCCCGATACAAGGACGTTAATTGTTGAGGAGTTCTCCTAGTAAGGTACCAGGAGAACTGGAACTGATGGTGAAGTCACCATCAACTCCACTTCACGAGCATAAATTGCTTATGCTCGTGAAGTGCTTGACACAATTTTTTGGGGGATTGGGGGGGTCATTTGCTAGGTTTCACCTAAAGACCTCCATGTCCTAAGTGTGACGGTAATTGAGATATGTTTTTTTTGGTTCTTTCTTTGAATTACCCAAAATCTCGCCTTTGAATCGATATATTTTTTTTGTTTATGGTTGTAAAAGAATAAAATAATTTTTATTATAGTCTACAATGTATTATTATTCGAAATAAAATAAAAAAATATAATTACCGTAATAAGTCTTTTCTTAAAACACTCCATAACTGACTCTCTAACTAGTATTTTGACTACATTTGAATTGTTTTTCATAGCGTGTAGCATACCCTTAGAAAGGGTACAAGCTAAAGAACTTTTTGAAATAAAAATAAGGTCAAAATGGCTTCATTTAAAAAAAAAAATGAATTTAAGAGTAGTAATTTTTCATACATTTAAACATTTTTAAGAAATGGGAAGTGAAATTAATACAATTGCAGATGTAGAATCCATTCATTATTTTATTATTAACCACATTTATCCCAATTTATTTGGGGACGGCGCAACATGTCTTTTTTCCATAAGTACCTACTTCTCTATTAGGTAATCGTCATCTCGGTAGTCACTCCCTTTCTAGACATGTCATCTTTCACACAGGCCATCCATCTTTTCTTTTGTCTTCCCCTACTTTTATAGCGATCTACATTCATACTCAAAACTTTCATCACGATTTTTTCCTTGTTCCTCCGCAGCACATACCATGACAACCGATTTCCGCACAACATTTCAGTCACCGGTGCCACTTTCAGACTTCTTATGTAGGTACTCTTTTATTATTCTATCCATTCGTATAACACCACCACTTCTTCCCCACTGCTCAACTAGATTGCTCAACTAGTTGAGCAGTTGAGCTGTAGGACAGAGTTTGTACTACCGAACATTTTATGCTCTATAGCTCAACTATTTTTTGCTCAACTTAGTTGAACAGTAGGTCATCCTGTTATGAAATCGAACATATAACCTACTGCTCAACTGACGCAGTAATATATAAGTCAATGCTCGTGTCACTCATTGTAAATGTAAAAGGAAAAAAAAAGGAAATGAAAATGAAATAAAATGAAAAATGACTTAGGTATGTGGACAACATTGTCAAGAATAAGTACTTCATTCGAACTAGCTAGGAGAGCATCCAGCACGTCCGTCTGTGGAGCTGAGCCAATCGCGCCCATTCCCTTCAACCAGTTACGCAGGTGGCTAAAGGAGTTCACCCACACACAAGCAGAGAGTTGGTGGTCCTCGACACCAGGCTGCAGGCAATCCAGGGAGGCTATGCCATCCCTGGACGGTACGCTTACCAGACGGTTATTGCGTCTGGACAGAAACGAGCTGCGCCTGGTGACGGGGACCATCACAGGACACTGCTCATTAAACAAACACTTCCACACAATAGGAATAACGGACAGTCCTCTGTGCAGGGCCTGCATGGAGGCTGAGGAGACCGTTGCGCATGTGCTCTTTGAATGCACAGGCGTTGCCCAGATTAGAACAGAAACTCTTGGAATACACCGATCTTTCACAGATGTTATTAACAGACCCAGAGATTTGATTAACTTCTGGAGGGAGGTGGGCTGGTTGGAATAACCCCCGAAGGCCGCCATGGCTCACGCACAATGGTCCACATGAAGGACTAAGTGCGGAAACCAAATCCTTAACATAGAACATAGAACATAAGTACTTCATAAAAATTATCAGTATGTTAGGAGAGTGACATAGAACCTACAATATGCTCGAAAGTTGGCATTCAAAAATTAACAAATCGATAAACTAAGACACTAAGACATTGTTATGATTATTAAAAGTATTAGCTGATATTGACGTGCTTGCTGTAGATAAAAGAGCGAACAGGAGAAGAAAGAAGTAAACATAATGATGATATAATTATTTACATACAAACGCAACTAATTAATTCAGAAATCTCAATTGAGCACGCTCTCGAAAAATTACGATAACACATTCAAGAAACAAAACGAAGAAACATAAAATAATAATAGTTAGTTTTAGTATTATTGATGGTATGACATTTTGAGTACTATATGCGACCTACCCAAATGTCCTTTCTTTGGTCGTTTTGTTCGTCGTGTTATTGAGCTCCTTAAATCCTGAGTTGAGCTACACGGTTGACTAATGCTTGCACTGACTGGACAGGTCCACTCAAAGTATGGTTCTTTCCTCAAAAGACCATTTCAGACATGGATCTATATGGTCCTCACATGATCTAACCAAGATTATGTCTGTTAGTGGTCTTGTTTCGCCATTTCTTCTCAGGGTAGTTAGTTATGAAATGTCGACTTCATCTAGCTTATTTTTTTTATTTTTTTTTTATCTAACGTGGAAAAGTGATTCCGAAATCCTACCTACCCTATCCCTATCCTTTTATTTACAGAATAAAATGAAATGAAATTATTTTTTCATTTTATTTCACGTATAACAAGGGTACCACTTAATTAATTAAAGTGTTTTTCTAAGTTCGTTAACTAAATGTTAAAAAATAATAATTTTAAGATTTCTTAGTAGTTGGTGAAGTATATTATTAATTTGGAGAGTTGGAGTTTTTATTTCTAGTCTTTAATATAGTTGTGCAGTTTTAGTTGATCAGCGGGTATTACCCACTGCTCAACTATTCATAGTTGAGCAATTACCAGTTGAGCCATTGGTATTACCCACTGCTCAACTTTATGCAGTTGAGCAATTTAGTTGAGCAGTGGGGAAGTAGTGAACACCACACTTCTCTCTTAGCATTCTCATCTCAGCTGCATGCAATTGGCTTTCATTCATCTTTTTTGAGGCTCAACATTTTGATCCATAGAAGACAACAGCACCAATTGCGTAACACACTATCAATAGGAATCGGTTTCATTTTGACAGGTCAAGAACATTGATTGCGTTATTTACGTTGTCTAGCAGACAAATTTTTCGAACATAAGAAGCAATGGATTAGCAATTAGCTTCAAAATGATTTTGATTTCGATTGATAGTGTGTTACACAATTTGGGTGGTGGCCTAAGTCTAACCATTGATTAAGGTTGATTAATGCTCGTTTATGAGGAAAAGCTCGTGGCTAAGTAATAACAGCCGCACAGGTCAATCCATCAGGTTAAGCTACGCTTGCCGGGGTTGGTCCGTGGATGGGAGACCATCTTTACATACCGAGACTCCTCCGTGCCTCGGAAAGCACGTTAAGCCGTTGGTCCCGGCTGTCATTCGTGGATCTTTGACAGTCGTTACGGGTTGTCAGAAGCCCGAAAGTCTGACACCCAGTCTTACCAAGGGGTATTGTATCACCCAGTTACTGGGTTGTGGAGGTCAGATATGCAGTCGCTCCATGTATTCAGCTGCATCCGGTTAGACTGGAAGCCGACCCCAACACAGTCGGGAAAAGGCTCGGCAGATTGATTTTTAATGCTCGTTCATGCTTATTTGTAAGAAGAAAAATAGGCATTTGATAATAACAGTTTAGTAGAATATCATAACATTCAAGTTATTACAAAATAACTATTAAAAAATAAAGTTGATAAATGAATTGGAACATGTTATTCAGTTATTGGAACAGTTATCAACGGACGTCGTTTTCATTATTTGTATCGGAATCAGTTGAACGAAAAATCAATTACACTTCTCACCAAATTAATCGCTTGAACGAATTCTTTGGGATGAGTTACAAGCGGTGACCGATTTGAAAATAGTATTAGTAGTACACATGGCTTCGTATTATTAAGAAACCAGTCTTACCAAGGTGTATCGTATCATGGCGCGGTATTAGCTCAATATTCACAAATATTGGTTTCTTGGATTGTTGAGTATGACGTAACGCAATGAAACTATCCAACGCAAAAAATACAGTGGACAGAGAAGGGTTTAAAGAAAAATAGAATAGTAAAAAATAATTTGATATTCCCAATAAAAAAATTGGAAGTTACTCCACAAAAATAAACTTTGGCGTCGAACATCTCTGTGTCCTTTCAGCGAGGACATTCTTTTTTTTAAGAATTTAATAGAATCAGCATTTTTTTAAACTTTAACCGGACAACTATTTAATTTATTGTGTATCTTCTGAATAATCTAAAGAAAACCCGGAAAATAAATGCACATCCGCAGCTTAGTCACATCTCGGCAAAACAAATATTATTTTCAATTTTCAACCTTATTTCAAGCAAGCTTAAGGCGCTACAAAAATAAATTGGAGGATTTTTCGTAAGCATTTATTTCATTAATGTAGCATGTATGGATTTAATTTTTGGATATATGTTTATTGACTATTTGATTAATACTTTGACTGAAGGAAAACACGATTGGGTTAAATTTCCTCGATAGAATTTAATTCCGAAAAGACCTCTAATTTTTTATGTTTTTTTTCTATAATTCTAAAATCCTAAGTAATTTTATTGCAAAATTGCATTTAAAATGTGCGTATTAGGTAATTGAAAATTCTGGCTGAACATAATTTTGATAGATAGCTTAATTTATTTTTAAACAATTTTTATTTCATTTGGCGCTTTTATTTTGGTTTCAGCGCGTTGTTGCGTTCTCTTTTTTTCGCATGTGGAAGTAATTGACTCTGTCACTTTCTTATTCCCGCCCAGTTCACTTTTTTTGTATCACCTTAATGGTGACAATAGACTACGTGGTTGTGTGTGGCGTTTAAAATCGTGGACAGTCCGCGCCTTAACCAGTAACTTGGTTGTGGAGGTCAGATAGGCAGTCGCTCCATGTAAAATACTGGTACTCAGCTGCATCCGGTTAGACTGGAAGCCGACCTCAACAAGGTTGGGAAAAGGGTAGGCAGATTGATTTGTTGCAAGTCAAAGATCGACCCTTATGGAGGATTACGAAGACGCGAAGTAAAGAATAAACAAAGGTATTTTTAACTCCTACGAAGTGACTATCTTCTTATACCTTAAGCCAAGCTCTTAAGGACAAAGTGAGACAAACTTTTTTAATTTGCAATGATTAACACTGCCACTGCAGTCATTTGTTTTTTGTGTTGCTCTCAACCATTTATCATTTATTATTTAAATATTAAACTGACCAGGATATGGACACTCTTGATTTTAACACGCTCATAACGGGGCACGAAAGTAATAAAATTTTATTACGCGTATGTAACTTAATGCGCGTCTCTTTTGTTTTTGGCAGTACTTTTCCAGATACTGCAATTCCTGTTGGACAGAATATATCGTGGCGATCAACCAGAAAAGGTTCGTACAAATGAAGTCTCGCATGTCCTAAGAAAATAACTCCACTGTCTTCAAACCCGCAATGAAATATAGTTAAAGGAAAATATTTTTTTTGACATCTCATCATCTGCCTTGCAGTTAGAATTGACCTCAAACCTCATGATTTCCTGAAATCGCTAGATTTGAAGTCAATTCTAACTAATGGAGTTGTATTGCTGATTCTAATGATTATAATTCTTTAAATACAGATTTGTTACGCTCGCGAATCATATTCAAAATTCAAATCAACATAAGACCCGATACTGACATGCAAATTGCAAAAAACGTAAGAAAATTTTAATTTCGCGGGCTACCTTAGCGCATCATACTTAAAAACGTAATACTACTCAGCTCCCCTGATATAAAAGCGTGATGTTCAGTTAGCTGGACAGCGCTGTAGTGTAGCGATGCAGCGCGGAAACACAAAATACTTTATATTAATTGTCTAGATAATCGGGTAACAGGTGGTGTCTTCCAGTTAGGTAAAGGTTGATTTGGGAAACAGGAATGATTTTATGTACTTTTTTTGGGAATTGAATATGGTGATCAGAAAAAACCGGCCAAGTGCGTGTCGGTCTACGCACAATGAAGGGTTCCGTAGTTGAGATTAAATTCATTATCCCAAGAACAAAATTAACATTATAGTTGAAAAACATGTTCTCCTATACATTCCAACAGTAAATTTAAGTTTGTACTCACACTATTGAGAGATTTACCATGTTATTTTATGACCACAAACTTCTAATAGGTTTTCCTGTAATCTACAGGTATAGAACTATTTTCTGTATTTTTTTTCAAAATTTTAGGCTCAGTAGTTTGTGTTTAAGGGGGGGGGGAACGATCAATTTTCGTCTATTTTCTTAAATAACTTTAAAACTATTCATTTTAAAATTTAAAAAAATATATATTTGAGACTCTCATAGTAAGCTATTTCATTTGATATGTCACACGGTACAATTTTTTTTTTAAATTTTCTTACTTGCCCCCTAAAAGTGACCCCCATATTCAAAATTTATTTGTTTACTTTAGCCGTATATGTTTGGGTCACAGAAATCTGAAATGATAAACCTCTTCATTGATATAATATTTATATTTTATCTTCTTGCACACATACAAACTTGGTACAAGGTAACAATATTTAACAAACTATTTAACTAGGCACTCAATAAGTATCAGTATAGACTAGATTTCTAGACAACCTTTAGGTTTCGAAGATCCAAGAGAATTAACTTAGAAACTAGGTGACGCTCCAAACATCACGTTTTTTTACCAACTTTCAGCCATACTTTTTGGCGGTAAATGTCAAATGAGATACTTTTTAACTACCAGCTAGAAAATACCAATACTTTTGGCGGTAAACGTCAAATGAGACTCTTTTTAACTACTCGAAAACACAGATACAAAATCATCTGAGTCAAATCACATACTTTCAACTCTAAATTCAGTATTTTAAATCAACAAAATGTATTATTATTTGGAAATCATGACAAATCCGTATGTATACCAAATTTCAACTTAATCCGTCCATTAGATTCGGAGCAAATTGGCTGTGACAGACGGACAGACGGACAGACAGACAGACACACGAGTGATCCTATAAGGGTTCCGTTTTTCCTTTTGAGGTACGGAACCCTAAAAATGATTAATGATTTAATTTTGCAAGATATTAACAGACCAGCTCTAGTGACCTCAACATATTATTATCACAATTTTACTCAGATTCTTGTCTAAAGTATTCTAACTGGATTCTAAGGATGGTGACGGTAAATTAAGGGACATAAATTGTTTTTCAAATTGACTACCAAATTAACTTGTCCAAAACAAATAAAATTGTCCTTCTTCGACAGTTATATAAAATGGCTATGACGTGGGAATTTAACATAGCGTGCCAGTAGTGTTGGTGCCTGGGTAAAAAAAAAATCTATTTAGTCTGTCAGTCAGATAGTAACAAAAATATTAGACTCGTAATTTTTGCTTTATCATGTTAATAAAAAACGAAGGATAAATATACATTATTAAAAGTTGGGGAGGGGGGGCTCGTTACGTCACAACTATAACAAACTACTGCCACATTTTAACTCAGTGTATCGCCGTAATACTTTCTATTACGCAAAAAACAAGAAAAAATACGTGTCCAATATTTTTTAACAATCTACATATATAACGGACACAAAACTTTTTAGTCATCAGTATTTGATAAACAAAATAATTTATTTCCCTGACTGTCCTTTTCAAGTCTCAGAGTAACAATAATATAAATATGAATAATATTCATAAATGTGTAGGTATAGTCTTCACCAAAAAAATAACATTAATTTGAACCTCACACTTTGGCCTTTGTAGGCCTTTGGCGAGTGGGACAGTAACATACAGCTGGTATTATTATTATTTTATTTCGTTCTCAACCAAGAAAGTCCGAACTCGTCCAGATCCTTATCGCGGGGGCGTTTCACAATTATATATTGCTTTTAATTAGCTATCCGACGCCACCATTTTGTTTGTTAGGCGCCTAACCGATCGTAAGTCAATGATCACTGAGTTTAATTAATAACTGAGTTGAAATAGTGCTTGTTTGTTCGTAAACGATGTGTGGAGGAAAGTGATTCCTGGTGAAAGCTGGGGATTAATGATAATGGCGATTGTTGAAGTGTTGGAGCTTTCCTATATCTATGGTTGGAGTGTTTTCCTTTATGTATCATTGCAGATTCTTTTTTCACGAAGAAAAAATGCATAGGTAACCACTCTTATATTATTTGATGAGGTAAAGAACATTACTTCACTTTTTCACTTTTTCCTAAAGTGTTGCTTTAGGAAAAACTATAAAATATGATTAATTTACCCTACACAATTTAGTATAGGTATTTATTTTGACTATGTCATTTTAAACTAGGTTTTGTACTAAGTTTAAAATGTCTTTTTGATAATTTTAATAATGAGTAACTTTGCTATTTTTTAAAGACTTTTTTTTAAAGAAAAATGGAAGAGTGATGTTTTGTTGTGACTTTTTTGAAAAGTTAAGGTTTTGATTTGAATTTATGGAAAAGCTAGGTTTTGATATTTACCAAAAGGAAAAGTGCTGTTTTGATTAGACTACTGGATATTTTATATTAGTTTTGACTGCCATCATTTTGTGGAATGGTGTGATTTTGAGCAGGGCATATTGCTTTCAGAACAGATGGCCGATGAGGCTGAAAGGTTCTGGAGTGGCGACCGCGTACTGGAAGATGTAACGTTGGAAAACCTCCGGTGCGATGTGATGCAGGAAGCCGGTCGATTCTGTAAAAATCTCACCATGAAAACTTAGGTGAAGTGAGTTTGTTTTTGCTAGGAATTGACAATATTGACAGCTCACTTCACCTAAGTTTTCACGGAGAGATGGTTACAGAATCGCACTGCAGGACCGGCCGCAGTGGCGGTGCTTGCGGGATGCCTATGTCCAAATGATAAATGATTTATTTCTGTAAGTAGGTTTGTACAAACACTTTTACACGTCAATCATAATTTTTTTTTTTAACTAGATCGGTCGGCGTTTCCTATCTGACTACTCTGAGAAGAAATGCCGGAACAAACTCAGAGGTCACAGTCTCTTTTAAAGTCCAGACATAATCTTGGTCAGATCATGTGAAGACCATGTAGACTGGTCTGTCCACACAGACTAAGTGGACCTGTCCAGTCAGTGCACGCATTTGTCAGTAATCGTGTAGCTCAACTCAAAACTTAGGAGCTCAACGATTCGACGAACAATACCAACATGCATGCAATCCAGCATGATGATCCATAGAAAAAAAAATATGAAAGTTTTCATGATCTAACAGGGTCAAATTAAATTAGCTAGCAAAACTCCAGAAAGAAATTAAAGATTAAGATAAAGATTTTTTATTTGTCTAAAACATGAGTATACACACATGACATGCAAGATGTTAAAAAAAAAATATATCTGTCATGTTTTGCCTCATCGGCGTACAAATATAAATAGGTAAGTTATTTATTACAGGTACCTAACCTACATACATCAAATAATTATTAATCATTAATCCATTATTCAAAAATTAACAGTTCAAACAATTTAAAAATTAAAATGTCCTACAAAACAGTGTCATCAACTCATAATAGAATAGGTATAATAAAATTAGTCAATTGTATGTCAAAGTAAAAAATAAAAAGTTACATGTCAATATCGTTCACAAATTCGTCAATGCTGTAATAATATATGCTTTTTCTAAAAGAAGGCTTATTTTTAACATTCTTCTTAACATTTCCGTTGTAAATTAATTCTTATGATTTACAAACTGTTTTTGAGCCCAAAATAAAATCCACCCCTTTAACCCTTCCTTCAACAAACGATGACACTTCCAATATTTTCCTATCTAATGGAAGAAAACTACCATTTATTAATATGTTTATCTTAAAATCGGAATGTAGGACGCTGTAACAACACTTAGGGTGTACAGTCAACCAAAGAGATTAGTATTCAGGCAGATAAGTATAACTCCTCTTTGACTCAAGTGGTGAGTTTGACATTGGAGTGTGTCTTATCTTATCAGCAGATATAATAATAGGTCTTTACCTATGAAATTGCCGTTTTGTATGAAAAAATTTAAACGATTTTTTTTCATGTATTTTTTATTTGTATTAATCGAAGTAATATATATATACTTTATTGTACACCAAAAAAAAATACAAAACAAAAGAAAACATGTACACTTCAAAACATACAATGGGCGACCTTATCGCTTTCCGCGATCTCTTCCAGGCAACCTTAGGATGGACAGTGATTTATCAGGATATGATATGGGGCTGTTGTTGGTGCAAATAGTAAATACCAACTTATACAATATTAAACTAAAATAGATACATACATATCCTAAAGAATAGATACATAAATACATACATACTAAATATTTAAGCAACGAAAATTAATGAAGACTAAAGATGTTTAATTTAACAGTTATGAGAACAAGATCACAACGACAAGTAATGTTCCTTTACGAGCCTTTTAAACATAGGTAACGACTGCGCGAGTTTAATTTGAACGGGCAATGCATTCCACAAACGAGCAGCCTGGACAGTAAAGGATTTGTCGAGGAAAGTTGTGGAATGCATAGGCATTTTGAGCTTCAAGTTATCTGATGACCTTAAAAATTTCGTGTGGGAGTCGCAAAGAAACTGGAAACGTTTCTTGAGATAGAGAGGGGTGGAAGGGGAAAAGAGCACATTATACAAAAGGGAAAGGATATGAGCATTCCGGCGAAGGCGAATTGGTAACCACTTGAGCTTTACACGATATTCAGAAACATGGTCATATTTGCGCAAACCGAATATGAACCTTATACACACATTCAGTAATCACCCATGCAATCAATGCATCTTTGCCAACGCAGTGGCAGTTTATTGATGCCCTTCTTAAAGAAATCAGCTGGTCGGGAGACAACAAATTCTTCAAAGGCATTTTGTACTGCCTCTCGGGTATTGAATTTTTTTCCCGCCAAGAAGTTATCCAAATTCTGGAAAAAGTAGTAGTCTGTAGGCGCAAGGTCTGGTGAGTAGGGCGGATGACGGAGAGCTTCCAACCCCAGTTCTTGCAACTTGGAGACCGTCTGCTGTGCAGTATGAGGTCGCGCGTTGTCGTGCAGGAGCAGCGGAGACGAGCGATTGACCAATGCTGGTTGGAGATGTGCCAGCTTCTCCATCATTGTGTTCAGTTCTTCACAGTACACATCTGCAGTAATGCTCACCCCGTTTGGTAAGAAGCTGTGATGAATCACACCGGCGCTAGACCACCAAACAGTGACCATCACTTTTCTAGGGGTAAGTTTTCGTTTAGGGCATTGTTTAGGTGCTGAACCAGGATCCAACCAACTTGCTGAGCGCTTGCGGTTATCAAACAGAATCCATTTTTCATCGCAGGTAACAATGCGGTTCAAAATTCCTTCATTTGTGTGTCTGTTGAGCAGTGCAAGGCACGTCTCGACGCGTACTTCGCGCTGGCGATCATTGAGTTCGTGGGGCACCCATTTGTCAAGCTTTTTTACCTTGCCAATTTGACGCAAATGGACCAATATTGTTTTGACGCTAACGTCGAAAGCTGCTGCTAATTCAGCCGTAGATTGTGTATCATCAGCTTCCACAATCGCCTTTAATTCGTAATTGTCGACCAAAGTCTTCGGACGACCGCGAGGTTCATTTTTCAGGTCGATATTTCCAGAACGGAAGCGAGCAAACCAATAACAGGTGGTGCGTTGGTTTGTAGTGTTAGCTCCGTAAACGTCGTTGATGTTGCGTGCCGCTTGTGCCGCGTTGCTGCCACGACGGTACTCATATTCCATAATTACTCGAATTTTTAACGTATCCATGATGACGAAAAAGATTGAAATGCGATGAAAATGTAACACTAATCAATAAACAAATGACTACTTTTGGAAAAAAAATCCATGTTTTTAAAATAAAATTAATTTGAAATTAGAATTCTTAGCCAAACAAAAATTATTTTGATTTGAAATGGCCAGTACTGTAGAACGGCAATTTCATAGGTAAAGACCTAATATTATGTACACACAGTAATCTCAATCTGCCTAGCCTTTTCCCAACTATGTTGGGGTCGGCTTCCAGTCTAACCTAATGCAGCTGAATACCAGTATTTTACATGGAGCGACTGCCTATCTGACCTCCACAACCCAGTAACTGGGTAATACGATAACCCTTTGTAAGACTGGTTATCAGACTTTCGGGCTTCTAACGATCCGTAACGACTGTCAAAGATCCGCGAATGACAGCCGGGACCAACGGCTTAACGTACTTTCTGAGGCACGGAGGAGTCTCGGTATGTAAAGATGGTCACCGATCCACTGACCAACCCCGGCAAGCGTAGCTTAAGCTGATGGAGCAACCCACGCGGCTGTTATTACTTAGCCACGAGCTTATAAAACAAAGCCAGGTTATTTACACCATTTATAATAACAACTCAAGAACGGCTGCACCGCTTTTTACGATGTTTGATTTGTTGGATTTTTCTCCGCTCCAAATAGCAGAATAACTAAAAATTCACAAAACCAAAAACATGAAGAAAATTCATTTTCTCATACGTGAAATCTTATACATGAAAGGACAAGGCAACGTCTGTCGGGTCAGTTAGTAATGAATAAAAGCTCGCGTAGTGATTGACACTGTTGCAATAAATATAGATTTTAAAAAAAAGCTATTGCCAACCTTATGGAAAATTTCAAAGTGTAGGATTTTTCACTAGAAAGCTCTTAGTCGCCAGTAGTTCAATGTTTAGACTAGGTACCTCTTCAGGGAATTCAGCTGCATTGTTTGGTAATTAAATTCTATGGTAAAGATGTGCATTTCTTGCCTGTACCTATAACCAACCTCTTTCGTCGACTGTACCTAATCAGGTAGGTGGCCAAAGTGTAAAGTCAATAGTGGACGGAAACGGATGCGTGTGTGTTTGTGAGTCAATATATTACCCGGTGCTGTCAGTGTGCTGTGTCATGTGGGGTAAGCAGACAGCTAGGGAGTTTGTTTTAGCCTATAAGGAGTTTAATAACACATAATAAGAAAGGAGGTCTAACAAAAGAATGTAAAGTTAGCAAGAAAATATTTTTATGCATGAATAAAGATTGTGTTTGATTGTAAGTTTTCGCAAAGCTCGATACTAAGTAATAATATTGCTCTAACAATAGGGATGATGACTAAAAACTTATTTTTTGTCCGTCATAGAGATTATTAAAAAATATTGGACACGTATTTTTTCTTTTTTTACGTAATCAAAAAATTACGGCGATACATTGAGTTAAAATATGGCATGAAGTCACGCGTAGCTAGGTTTTATACACGTACAAGTGACGTAGCGAGCCCCCACTCCCCAACTTTAATGCGTGATAGCTAAGTATTTTTTTATTAATATGATAAAGCAAAAAATACGTGTCTAATATTTTTTTTATTATCTGACTGACGGACTAAATAGAATTTTTTTTTTTTCCCAGGCATCATCCCTATGAAAAAAAAAAAAAAAAAAAAAAAAAAAAGGTTGTCTGAAAGGGTTACCGCGGCCCTGGCATAGGCAACTGAAGGAACACGGGTGGGTTTTAGTCAGTAAAAGTCTGACACGCCCTCCCGCTCCACCCAGAGCGGGAGAAGTTATTTGATGATTTCCCACCCTCAAAAAAAAAAAAAAAAAAAAAAAAAAAAAAAAAAAAAAAAAAAAAAAAAAAAGGCATCATCCCTATTCCTCCGTGGATGGGTGACCATCCATAACATATCGAGACCCCTCCGTGTCTTCTAAACCACGTGAAGCTATTGCTGTCATTCGTAGACCTTTGACAGTCGTTACGGGTAGTCAAAATTCCAAAAGTCTGACAACCAGTCTTGCCCGGGAATATCGTGTTACCCAGTAACTGGGTTGTAGAGGTCAGATAGGCAGTCGCTCTATGTAAATTATTGGTATTCAGCTGCATCCGGTTAGACTGGTCATAAGTCATAAGTAATTTATTTCTTAACAATGTAACATTGTACACTGGAAGCCGACCCTAACATAATTGGGGAAAGGCTAGGCAGATTGATTGCTCTAACAATTCCTGCATTTGGTCAATTTGTCACTAACATAATGCAGATAATTATTAATAGTGTACTGCATAATATTTATTTTTACAGTAAATCTCAAAATTAAATGGTATAAAACCGGAACCTAAGTACAATTTTGGAAAAATAATCGTCCCAAAAAGGCGTATTTTTCTTTCGCTCCACTAAATCAGCACGGAAACTCAATATTTGTGATGAAAACACGATGTGACAAACAGACGGACGGACAGGAAGCGATGAGCGTTGTTTAAAACAAACAAAACCTCTGTGTGGACATTAGTCAAGTATTGGAACGGTTTTAGGAGAGAAATTGATCACATTTCTCAGATCAATTTTGAACTGATAAAACATTGTTGTTAAAAAAAGTAATTAAAATAATTAAAAAACCCGACTGCGGTATTTAAAAAAAACTGAAAAGCTAAAAACAGGCCCATCTATAATTAAATAAAAGTTGGAAGCAGGCGGGACCCATTTGAGTTTGAAAATATAATAAAAAAAACATTTATTTAATTTTAAATGGGCTTGTTTTTAGCTTTTCAGTTTTTTTTAAACTTAAGTCTTTTACCGCAGTCGGTTTTTTTTTAATTTTTTAATTTACTTTTTTTTTATTTCCAGCTTTTTACTTTACAAATGTGAAAGATTTCGCAGACGTGTACGTGACAACAACAACAACAACCATATAAGTTGTGTATATTTTTGTAATCACCTTTTAAAACCCTTTATTTTGATACCCCACTCGACAGGTTTTGAGAAAAAAAAAATTTTCAAGACAAGGTAATTTGGCGCCAAAAATCTCACAGTAAATACGAATCTAACGACACCTCTGAAGCTAAAATCCATCGAGCCGTTCAGGCCGCAGAGCGTGCCAAACAATTATACATACATACGTACATACTCTCGAAAAACATAACCCTCCTTCTGGGGCACTCGGGTAAAAACTAAGCACTACGGTTTCGTAGAAGAGCGCTGGCCGCTACATAACGGCCGCAGTGAAAGCTGTCGTGAAAATGATGGCAAAAATCACGAAAAAATGTTCAACTGTTCCCTAAAAAACTTCAATACCTACTCGACGCAAATGTATGGGACGGCTGATTATTTTCTCGCGATTACGAGGATGCAAAACGGCACGTTGTACAAATAAAAAGAGAAGTCCTGACTGACTGATTGACTGACTCATCAACGCCCAGCCCAAACCCTTGACTGATTGACTGACTCATCAACGCCCAGCCCAAACCCTTGACTGATTGACTGACTCATCAACGCCCAGCCCAAACCCTTGACTGATTGACTGACTCATCAACGCCCAGCCCAAACCCTTGACTGATTGACTGACTCATCAACGCCCAGCCCAAACCCTTGACTGATTGACTGACTCATCAACGCCCAGCCCAAACCCTTGACTGATTGACTGACTCATCAACGCCCAGCCCAAACCCTTGACTGATTGACTGACTCATCAACGCCCAGCCCAAACCCTTGACTGATTGACTGACTCATCAACGCCCCGCCCAAACCCTTGAAGCTAGAAAGCTGAAATTTTACATAGATGTTCCCTTTATAATGTAGACGAAGAATAAGGAAGGATTTCCCGGTAGGACGTTCCCGTGGGATATTTTCCGACATCCACGCTGGCGAAGCCGCGGGCAAAAGCTAGTACTTTCATAAATTACGTTTTGTGTTTAATTGCGTTCTATAGTTCTGCTTATGCTCATGGAGGGAAGGCGTGATTTATGTATGTGTTTATTTTAATTATAATATACATATGTATGTATATAGTTTTCGTGTTGAAAATAACTTAAAGGAACTATTAAAAAACCGACCAAGTGCGAGTCGGACACGCGCACCGAGGGTTCCGTTCCGATTTCTGAAAAAGTGTGCTATTTAGAGATATCGTTTTATTTTTCCTGTAATCTTTACATAATCTTCTATCACATAGAATAATTTCAGATTTTTCGCTTTGCAAACTTCGGTACGGAACGGTATTTTTTTTACATTTTTCATGAAAAGTCGAAAACTATGCGGCCTAAAAAAAAGAAAAATGTTTGAGAATGTGCAAACAGCGCTCTTTCATATGATACCCCACATGCTCTAGTAGCCTCACTTTGAATTTTTGAGACCCCCTTTCAGTTCCGGTAGCAAAAAAAATATAAATATTTTAATTTTTTTCTTATTTGCAAAATAGTTAGGTACACGTCATCTAAAACTGTTCCAAATTTCAAGTTGATAGCTTGGTAGTTCTTGAGATATCCAGCTGACAGACAGACAGACAGGCAGACAGACCGAGTCACACCTTATGGGTTCCTTTTTTACCATTTTGGTACGGAACCCTAAAACCACAAAAATAGTCACAATTTAGGTGCAGCGCAGACAACTTTTCATGCGATTGAGTCTGTGGCGCACAAAATGTACCTACTCGAATGACTTAATAATAATTAATATTTCAGGCGTGTCGTATGCGTTCTAAATTAATATGATTATATATATTTGTAATGCTGGCGTTTGTATAATATTCATATAAACGCATACGACGCGTGAAATATTAATTATTCATAATATTCATATATTTATTTTTTTATAAGTATTTTTTTTATTCATTTTGTGTGCCACAGAGTCGATCGCACAAAAAGTCTGTCGTTAGCGCTGCACCTTATCGACAGTTTATAATCTCACGAGTTAGATTATAAACTAACGTTGATAATTATTATACGGTGACATGGTTATAAAACTTATGATTATGTCTAATTTAGAGTTATGGTGGTGGAGAACTGCACCCGTTGCCCCCCTTCCCCCATTTATCCGCACCTGAAGGTCTCTATTCATTAGGAGAGGAGCTTGTTTACAAGAAGCTCTAAAATTCTTTATTACTATAATGAGAAGGTAATGAAACATCCAAAAACCTTCTCTAAATTATAACCATAATCATGTTTATGTGTTTAAACGTTGTAGTATGGCTGGTTACTGGTTGCTGGTTGCTGGTTGCGCGCAACCGCGAGTATTTGCAGGCTGTTAACTCATTTAATTTATTGCTGTTGAAACGTCGCTGTTAAATTGTTATATTGATAGCCCTGCGGCTTGGTGGACAGGGCTGGCACAAGAACAAAAACTGAAAAACGAAAATTAAAAAAACCAGCCAAGTGCGTGGCGGGCCACGCGCAGAAATAGGGTTCCATAGTTGCGCAATAATGCGGACTAAGAAGAGGGCTTTTTGTTGTTTCATGACTATTACTCGTAAACTTGAAAAGCCTACTTAGCTGTGACAGTTTTCCTTTTAACTCAATGACGTATTATAGATAGACGCGTCATACACGAACATCAGTGCTTTCAAAAACAGCGTAAGCCATGATGTACCAACATACCAGTATATACTGGCCGCAAAGAAAAGGAAAGACGCATGCCGATACCTGTTGCAAGAAAGAGATGAATATACTTATTTAATTACGTCACTAGCTGCTGCATGTTCACTGGCGCGCGTGCGTGACTGATATCATGCCGGGCAATTACCCTTCATTTAATTTCCCATTTTTGAGCCCGGGTAACGCATCTAAAGAATATATCATTGTTTTAACTTCGTTATATATACTACTACCGTGAATTTTTTACCCATCCCAAACTAACCGTTTAGCTGGCAGGGGGGGGACACTTGACTGTAACAAAAATTAGCACTTTAAAGCTTATTATTTCAGAAACGAATCCCTAAATTAAAAAATTGTTTTCACAAACCCGTAATATCTTTAAAAGACCCATCCAACAACACCCCACACCTTGGGCTAGACGAGAAAAAAAAACCATCCCCACTTTACGTGTCAGAAGGTACCCTAAATTTTTTTTTTTTATGTGTTTATTTTACCACTTTGTCGGCGTGATGAATACTTATGAATATCCATGCCAAATGATAGCTTTCTAGTAGGTACTAAGAGTCTCTGAGCTAAGATGCGGATGGGCAGACGGACGGACATAGCGAAACTATAAGGGTTCCTTGTTGACTACGGAACTCTAAAAATACCTTTTTAGTCTGTAGTATTTTATATCACGAAACGACACATGCTTTACTTCTGACAAGTAGTGTGGTCCAAGTGACAGTGACAAACACTCTGTTAATGTGTGCGTGAAGACGAGTAGTGTCAGCACACAACACACATCACACATCCCCTCCACACTCTTCTGACTTCGCCATTGTCTCGGATGGTACCTAATTACAGTAGTACTCAACTAATAAGGCGCGTCGTGAATCTTCGTTCGCACAGAAAAGAAAGTATGGCCCCGAAGATTAACGAGAATACTTAAAACTTACAATCAACCTTAGATCACTACTATAAGGTTCATAATACACTGCAGCTGTTAGTTCCGTCTCACTCGCAAGTATGGCAGCTGTCAAGCTACGCGCGCTAACATGGCGGCAGCTACCGACCAATAGCGGTACTGGAAAAAGCGTGGAGCGTGCCGATTGGTCAATAGCATTTCCCGCGCTTTGAAAATTCATCTTCTGCGCAGGTACATCGATAAGCCATATTACTTGGGTACTACTGTGCCTAATTTCTAAATAACATCATCATTCGCCTGCCCTTATCCCAATGTATTTGGGATCGGTGCAGACTGCCTTCTTCTCCCATACTTCTCCATCAGTCGTCATCTCAGTAATTCACCCCTTTCTGGCCATAAAAATATCATCTTCCACACATGCAATGTTTCTTTGGTCTTCCCCTATACTTAGAGCCATCAGCAATTGGGGTCTGCTTCCAGTCTAACCGAATACTAGTATTTTACATGGAGCGACTGCCACTGACCTCCACAACTCAATAACTAGGTAAGACGATACCCCATGGTAAATAAGGTTGGTTGTCAGACTTTCGGGCTTCTGACGATCCATAACGACTGCCAAAGATCCACAAATGACAGCCGGGACTAACGGCTTAACGTGGTTTTCGAGGGATGGAGGAGTCTCCGTATATAAAGATGATCACCCATCAACAGACCAACGTAGCTTAACCTGATAAATCAACCCGTGCGGCTGTTATTACTGAGCCACGAGCAAGTAACAATAAACTGAAATAAAATAATTGGTACAAAAATAACTTGCAGTTTCTGACAACCCTCAGTATAACCCCGCCTATTAGTTCCTCAACTCATGCTCAGAGGCGAAGTGGGAGCCAATTTGAGCTCAACACCACACACACACACACAAACACCTACACTTGCACACATACACACCCACGGGGGTGTGTCAGTGTGTATGCTCATGTTTACATTCAATACTTAGTTCAAAATCATTTAGTTTTGTAATGTCGTTGAATAATTAAAGACATAAACTTGTAAAAAGTTTATAGTGTTAAAAAAGGTTTGGAATTACTCTTCGGACTCTTTTCAAGTCAAATGAATTTTGAAAGAATGTTTCAGGGTACTCTTGTGAGTCTTTTCAAACTCAAACTCAAACTCAAACTCAAAGCATTTATTTTAATTAAACCAATTACAGGCACTTTTGAATTGTCAAAGAGTAGGTCAGTAGGTAAGTCAGAAAGTTGAAGCTAGTTGCCCATTCCAAAACGTAGATCTATGGAGAAGAACGGGCAAGAAACTCCACGGACACTCTTTTAAATCAAAATATGGTTACAAAATATTGGTTACATCATTCATGTTGAAATTATACATGTGAGAACGATGAACGTTAAAAGCGTCCGTATTAAAAAAAATAAAAAAAAAACAATTCAAAATTAAAATTAAAATAAGCCGTGGCAGCTAAGGTATGACCAGCCTCCACCAACAGCGCCCGTTGACGAACCTCACGTATGGATTCGTTAAATGATCCAACACACGCGCCACCATCAGCGAGGCATTAGAGTGAGCATGACACACTCTCAGCCGCCAGGGCACATCCAAGTCAAATAAAGATGTACCCAGTAAATGGTAGCTTTAGAGTAGGTACATAGTACTCACACATGTGCTAAGCAATTATACAATACAATGGTGATTGAGTCTACACCTAATAGAATCACCTTTCTAATTAGAAAATGGATATGTCCGTCATAGCAGCTGTTTCCTCTAGATTCCTGTACGTTTTGAGATGGCGTAGTAACTAACGTATTATGTAATTATACAGCTGTCGTGTCAAACTATTTGCAAAGACATAAACAACATGAAGGCAAACTGGGCGGGAATAAGAAAGTGACAGAGTCAATTACTTCCGCATGCGAAAAAAGAGAGCGCAACAATGCGCTGGAACCGAAATAAAAGCGAAAAACCAAATAAAAATTAAGTTATCTATCATAATTATTAAATATTTTCAGCCAGAGTTTTCAATTACCTAATAATACACACATTTTGATTGCAATTTTGTAATGAAATTACTTAGGATTTTAGAATTACAGAAAAAATAATATAAAAAGTAGATGTCTTTTCGGAATTAAATTCTATCAAGGAGATTTAACCCAATTGCGTTTTTGTTCAGTCAGATTATTAATCAAATATTCAATAAATCTAGATCCAAATATTTAATCCTAATTAATTACGAAAAAGCTCTCATTTTATTTTGGTATCGGATTAATAATGAGCAGGGGGGCTAAAACGGCCATATTAAGCAAATCTTCTAAAAGCGATTCATTTCGTCAATTCCCAGCAATTCACTATTATTGACGTATTTGACATTAAACTTCAATAAAGCAATTGATAATTTGTGGACCATTTTACGAATCTCCATACAAAACTGTCAAACAGATGAATTGCGTGCTATGAAATTGTACGCAGATAAATTATGAAATGTCAGTTTGTGACCGTTTTACGATTACAAATATGATTCATAAATACATAATTATTATCCTATTATGATTTTGCCAAAGTGGCCGTTTTTGCCCCACAGATAATTTATAATGACAATTTAATAATTAACCAATAACTTTCTCTGGACCACTAGAAGTCTGACTTATGCTAATTTTAAAAGTACTTGCGTATTTTCCCTTAATTTTACCTATTTCTATACTGTAAAAAACTTCTGTTACCAACAGTACTCAACAAAACAAAACAATACACATCACACAATACCAGTTTGTCGAGCAAGTCGGTTAACTCACGTTAAAATTAAAGATATAGGATAAATATGCGCGGGCGCTGTCAATAATTTCAATAAATATGGCGAACGACCATAACTTTGTTTTGTGTTGGTTTAATTTGTTCGCTAAAGTAAATTATTGAGCTTTTGTTATGGTGAATAAGGTTTATTTACGTTGAGTGTTGTGAAAACTTAAGAGAGGGATTTGTTAAGGATTCTGAGAGGCTGAGTAGAAAATGCTGAATTGCCTATAGATTGAGGATTATCTTCGTATTAAAAGATAAGTTATTTTTTGCTGTTCAAGGGTTATTCTGGCTTTTGAATGGATCTGGAGAAGATACTTGAGGTAGAACAGATGTGGGCACCAGTGGACGCAACTTGAGACAGGGTGTTTCTAGCAATGGACTAATAGAGGCCGATTTAAGTGAAAAGCAATATTTTGTAAAAGGTGATGAGAAGTTGACATTAGGCTATTGTAATTTAGATAAATTACAAACTGACCCACTAAAAAGTGAAAAATAAAAAACTTTATCCAAAAAAAAAAACAACAGTAATAACTTTGATTTCGTAAGTCAGTGGCAAAAAACTAAAATACAGATCCAAAGACACCGACTTCCGAAATTAAAGTTATTTTTCACTTGTAGTGTTTTTTTTGGAAATCGTTTTTTTTTTTTTTTGGTAAAAGTTTCACCAAACACTTTCAATGCCTGCGCTTAAAAATGCTCCTACTGTCTCACCTAAGATTATTTAAAAACCTACCAAGAACTCTGCTGACCTCTCTAAAGCCCACCGAGTCGAGCTCCAAATTTGTTAACAACCCGAAAATAACTCATGTTCCACGCCCGAGGGTAACTTCATTAGATCATTATTTTATGGGCCCCAAATTTGGGCATTAAAGCCTATTATTTAGGCCAATATCAGGCCAATTATGGCCCTTCTCGGAATGCCGATGATTTGTATCGGGTAGGTATGGGCTGATTTTAAAAACTAGCCTTGGATGGGCGTGAGACGGGGGCAGAAAAAATATAATTTGATGATTGTTAAATAGTTTAGAGGAAGCTGGAGGGAAAGCCTAGTTTACTTTGTATTTTGAGTTTATTTTACAGAGGTTATACTTGACTTCTTATGTCCAAATTAAATTTTGATGTTACTAATAATATAAACGCGAAAGTTTGTGTGGATGGATGGAAAACTACAGAAAGGATTTTAATTAAATTTAGCAGAAATATAGTTTATAGCCTAATTTAACACACAGAATAATTTTTATCCTGATATTCCTACGAGTTCAAAACTTAGGTGGGTGAAACCGTGGGGTGCTGCTAGTCAATACTATAATGAAAACCATAGTTGTAAGAAACTAAATTTTAATAGTCGCCGTAGCCGAAATCGACATGGGATGAATCCCTAATATTATAAATTCGAAAGTGAGTTTGTTTGTTATGCTTTCACGCTAAAAAAGCTGAACGGACTTGGATGAAATTTGAAAGACCATGACCTGGAAAAGAACATAGGCTACTTTTCATCCTGGATCGCAGACGAAATCGCGGGCAACAGCTCTTCATAGTGTTCTTCAAAATCAAAATCAAATTATTTTATTAACAAACCTTCATGGGCACTTATGAAACGTCAGAAGCTGCACGGTTCCAAATTGGTCGTTTCCTATGGAGAAGAGTCGGCAAGAAACTCTACGGTTACTCTTTTAAAAATAATTGGCTTTTACAGTATTTTCAAATAACAGTGATAATAGGTATGCGAGGACAGTGTATTATAATATAAATGTCTTAAACGCCATTGCTATGGTAGTTTCAGAGGAGGGGGTTATCCTTAATGTCAAGGGGTTGCAAGTCAGTTTCAGGGGGCATCAGTCAGGGGTTTTAAGGCGACTTTCTGGCGTCATACCGCAATTGCCAGAGTCATACTGCAATTACAGGGGTCATACTGTAATTTCCGGGGTTATAAAGAGGTTTCTGGTATCTGCTTTAACTTCTAGTGCCATACATCAATGACAAGGGATCACGCAGCACTGTCAAGGCCTTCATTTACTGTGGTTGTCTTTCAACTATTGCTTTAGGTTCAAATCATAGGCGATGACGCTGGCACCCTAAACACAAGTCTAATCTTTCTTTGGTTGCCAGAGTTTATCGAAAACACTCTTTTTACCCGACTACGGCAAAGCCAAAAGGAAGGGTTATGCTTTTAGCAGTCTATGTATGTATGTATTTACGTGTGTTCCACCGTAGCGCCTAAATTACTGGACCGATTTTGATGAATGAGGTATCGATATGTTTGTAATAATGGTCCGGGTGGCACAGGCTATATAAATTCTTCCTAAATTTAATATGATGGACTTTACACGTAAATTTCTGATCTCAAAAAAAAAAAAATGAGATAATCATGACATGTTTGGTATCAAAAGAAAGGTCTTGACAAGCACATTAAATAATAATAATTAATAAAATGTTTATTGTGTCTCAAATTATTAAATCAAACTTAATAAATAATAAAATGTTTATTGTGTCTCAAATTATTAAATCAAACTTAATAAATAATAAAATGTTTATTGTGTCTCAAATTATTAAATCAAACTTAATAAATAATAAAATGTTTATTGTGTCTCAAATTATTAAATCAAACTTACTAAAATTAAGGCAGCCCCTGTAAGTAATTAAACAATACTTGTATCGGGGCTGTCTCCCTTCTTCCCATTACGTACTTCACTAGTAACAATGTTGAGACTGTACGTGTACATAGTGCAAAAAAAAAAATACTAATGACTAAGATAATAGAGGAAGCAGCTCAATGAGTGTCTGTGTCTCCCACAATCTTTGTGTATGTGTTGTTTGTGGATGTGTATGTCATGGTGCGTGGGAGTATGTGAGAGGGTGTGTGTGTGTGTGAGGGTGTGAGGGTGTGTGTGTTTTGTGTGAATGTATTGTGTAGTGTGTGTAGGTGTGTGTGTATAAGTATGTGAGTAACTGATGAGGTAGGTGTGTAAGTGCTCATATATGGTTTTAGCCAACTCTGACTACGAGTAAGATGTGCTCAGTTTCTTCATATGTTAGTGTCTTTAACCACTCTGCCATAAGTTTTTTGCATTCGTGCAGGATTTTAGGGTAGATTACTAGTTTTGCATTGATCTTATTGTAAATATAGGCTGATTGAGTTACATACTGGCGTCTTGCAAAAGCCGTGTGTACCATTGGAGCGTGAGCTACCATGTCACTCCTTCTTTTTTCCTGACTCGCTGGGTTAAATGGAATATTTTTATGTAGGTTTATGGATACATTTAAGAAATATAACTTCCTTACTGTTAGTAAGCCACTAGTTCTATATAAATTGTCGGTAGAGTATCTGTAGGGCTTAAAATACATAACTTTAATAAGTGACCGCTGGGCTCCTTCTAGCTCAAGAAATTTAGTTTTGGTGGCTCCCCCCCAGACGGGTATGCAGTATGTTATAACTGATTGTGCAAGCGCAGTATATATTCTATTTAGTAGCTCCGGAGACATCACATAACGCAGAGTTTTAAATATCCATATCAGTTTCCTTACACGTGTAATAGTGACTCCGATATGTGAGTGCCATGATAGACAATCGTCAATGATTATGCCCAAGTATCTAGTTGAGGTAACCTGCTGAATACATTGACAATAACAATGTTGATCAAAGTTCTTCTGATTTAAGTAGTTTTTACGCTCATGGATTCCAATTTTAAAGTCAACACCTGGTTTTGATCTTTGACTAGGAGAGAAGCAGATGTAGTTGGTTTTTGAGATGTTAAGGGTTAGGAGATTAGCTTTTAGCCAACTGTCTATGACAGCTAAACCCTGTTCGAAATTATGGCGTACTATTTCCCAAGTTTCTCCTGAGTATACAACGGCCGTGTCGTCCGCATAGGAGAAGATCTTTCCACCGCTACTTCTCAGGTTACACAATTCATTGATATACACCAGGAACAGCGGTGGGCCGAGCACGCTCCCCTGTGGGACACCAAAAACAACGATTTCTTCATCACTATATGAGTCTCCGATTTTAACTTGTTGTGACCGGTCCCGGAGGTAGCTGTCGAAGAGAGAAAGAGCCGTACCTCTGATTCCTATAGCCTCAAGCCTCTGCACAAGGATGGGATGACATTACAAATATGTATATATAATTATTGTTTAAGTAAATAAATATTTTGTACTTTTTAAATCACTTTTATTTTTCCGTAGTCGGGTTACAGTTTTTTAAACTTAATTATCTTGTTTCCATTGTTGTAACGCTGCATAGTGTTATGATAAGTGTTACTGTACAACTGAAGTTAATTTTTTCCATTGTTGTAACGCTGCATAGTGTTATGATAAGTGTTAGTGTACAACTGAAGTTATTTTTATCCATTGTTGTAACGCTGCATAGTGTTATGATAAGTGTTACTGTACAACTGAAGTTAATTTTTTCCATTGTTGTAACGCTGCATAGTGTTATGATAAGTGTTAGTGTACAACTGAAGTTATTTTTATCCATTGTTGTAACGCTGCATAGTGTTATGATAAGTGTTAGTGTACAACTGAAGTTATTTTTATCCATTGTTGTAACGCTGCATAGTGTTAAGATAAGTATTAGTGTACAACTGAAGTTATTTTTTTCCATTGTTGTAACGCTGCATAGTGTTATGATAAGTGTTAGTGTACAACTGAAGTTATTTTTTTCCATTGTTGTAACGCTGCATAGTGTTAAGATAAGTATTAGTGTACAACTGAAGTTAATTTTTTTTTTCATGCCAACTTTAGACAGTCAAATGCAGTTCTAAGGGCTACTTTGTAACTTCTTATTCAAAAGAAACCTGTAACCTCCATTTTCACATAATATGAATGGTGTGTAACAATCACAAGCAAAACAAAACAGATAAACAAGTAGGGTGGAACGAAACTAAGAAAAACAAGAGCATGGCGGCTACAGACAGTAATTAGCACAGCGTATTGCTGAACATCGTGCTGCGCCCGCGCCGGTCATGTAGCGACAGCAGAACAAGGAGCCCTAAAGGCATTGTATCTAAAATAGGGAAAAATTATTATTATTGCTATGATACCTACAGAAATAGATTTTTCTTAATATTCAGACATAGACTTATAAAAAAGGAGGACCCCACGCCATGTATAACAAAATTGAAGCACAGTCATCAACTATCTGCCGGTGGAAGTTCCGTCAGAATCGGTTCAGCCCTTTCGGAGATTAG
Organism: Cosmia trapezina; assembly: GCA_905163495.3. NCBI lineage: Eukaryota > Metazoa > Arthropoda > Insecta > Lepidoptera > Noctuidae > Cosmia > Cosmia trapezina. The sequence goes on along the minus strand of LR991041.1, from coordinate 3,225,901 downwards.
TCGGAACAAACAGACAGACACAATTTTTTTTTTATGAGTATCGTAGGTAGGTATATACTTCCATTTGCATTTAGTAAAAAGCTGTTATTTTGACATTACAAACAGACACTTCAATTTTATTTATGTGTATAGATGTATACATATACATTTGCGTCTTTTGTTTTTGGTCATGTTTTAGAACGAAGCTCAAGTATGAACCTTAGCAGATTTCTAGCTTACTCAAATCTAAATCGAAACTCCTGTTCGACCACCGATCTAAGGTACTGTCAGGAAGAGATAGGACAATTCAGATAGCCTTATAAGTAATTATGCATAATTTATAAAGCGATATTATTATGCAACTATTAATGCATTAGTTCCTGGTCTTAAACAATATGCATTTATAATGCATGCAACTACATCCAAATATTATACAACATTCACTAGTTTTGTCGTCATTAAAGGTCAAATTTGACAATTCAATTCCTCAATCTACTCAATCTATCTCAACTACCTAATCGATCTTGCCAATATAATGAGTAGGTACCCTAAAAATAAGTGTTTTTTTTAATGTTATTAATATGTTTTTCTCGGGACCCTGGGGTCCCAGACCTTTGGAAGGCGTACGAGGTGCCGAAGCCAACTCGCAGGCAATTTTAAATGACGAGACGGCACCAGCCGACGATTATCCCTGTATGCACTATGCAAGTGCACCCAAGGACAACCCCCGGTTGGTGCAGGACTATTGCAGAACATGGAAACAAAACATATTGGGCTATGGGTTTGAGTGGCTATAGTGGATTGGGTACCTTGAACTATGGAAGAACTATGTGCCTGACCAATGTTATCTATATAAATAAAAAGAAAAGTCCTGACTGACTGACTGACTGACTGATTGACTGACTCATCAACGCCCAGCCCAAACCCTTGGACCTAGAAAGCTGAAATTTTGCACAGACGTTCCCTTTATAATGTAGATAAGGAATAAGGAAGGAATTCCCGGTAGCAGGTTCCCTTGGGATATTTTCCGACATCCACGCAGGCGAAGCCGCGGGCAAAAGCTAGTGTAATATACACAGATAAAATGGAAGGGAGTGACTTGCACACTCAATATCTTATTATTAGTCTTAGATTATTTATTATAACTACGTGCTTCAGTAATAATACCTACTATGATCATTAATTTTAATAAAAATATGACACACCCTAAATATTTATTTAAAGCTATGGCATGACTTTAATGCAGAACCTATCGATTATTTTTATTTATTTATTTAAAACTCTTATACTATCATTACAGGTTACAAACCTAATGCGACAGCTAAGACTACTTGTAATAATTATTAACTATTTAAAATAACCTTACATTACTAACAATTACACACTAGTACATTAATACAAAATTACTGATAACTAAAACGATACCAATAACCTTATACAAAATTAACTTAAATATGTTTTACAGTCAAAAATTAAAAAGTAAACAATAAAAGAAACATTAAATATTAATTAACGAAGAATTAACCTCGCATCACATTTGCAGCTATGCAGAAAAGCATAGGTAATGGATGATGATTTTAAAAGAGCCCGATAGAATTTTCCTTCTGCAAAAATGACGAACTTCCATCTACAAACTTTCATCCCCTATTTAACCCCTTCAGGAGATGAATTTTCAAAAAATCACTTTGGTCTGCTCACCTTCGTTATATAAGGAACTCTTGTGCAAAATTGCACGCTTCTAGACCCAGCGGTTTAGGCTGTGCGTAGTCTGTCAGTGATTGAATTTACGATGAACAAAAGAACAAATATAGAAATAACAATTCAAATATGTTTGAAATCTGATAAAAATCTCGTACCAAAGAAAGCACTATTTAAATTCACATCGACTAGTGTTGCGCTGCTATCGATACGGGGCGTGTCCAGATATAACTCACAGGCTATTACCGCTCCACAGCATTAACAAATATTTAAACATATTACACACGAGCAAAAAACGTGCGCGCGCAGCCCCTTGTGACGTAACAGCGCGTTTAAAAATGGAAGCTTTTTTTTTCTTTTTTAGTAAATGTGCGTGCTGACTGTACTGGTGTTTGAATTTGGAAGAGTAATGTGAGTTTTGAAATTAAAATTTAAACTTTTTCAATACTACAAATACGGAATCTAGCTGCAGCAAAGCTTATAAGTTTAACTTTGAATCCAATTATTACTGGATATTATGGCAATATTTATTTAAAAGGCCATCTCAATTTTCGAACATCCTACCACAAAACATGGTACACCTTAAAATTCATCTCACTCCCTAATAAGATGATAAATTTCAAACTTAATAATAAAGTATCAATTTAAACAAAAAATCCCAATAATTCTAAGAACCACATTTGCACCTTACCACACCATTTAATCACCGAGCCACCCCAAAAAAACGTTGATTAATCACCAATACGATATAAACGACCAATAATAAACGCGTTAACTAAAAAATCATTACGGAACCCTTTCCAATACGAAAATAAAGGCATGCCCACATAATTGGGGCTCGAACAAATTTCATTGATATTCCGTGATGGGAAAAAAACACAAAACGAGTTGTCGATGAGATGTGTTCTGGCCCGATATTCTGAGAACGATTCTACCAATTTACTTTTACATACTCTTCCACTTTACGTCAACAAACATAAGGGTTAATTTCGAATGTTTTAGTAGCAGAAGTAGCTTGGTTTTTTTATAATAGGCCACTTACGAGCAGCGCAAATCGCCAAGAATTGCTTCGTCTCAACAAGGTGTCAATTTGGTAAAGTTATGAAAGTTTTCGTTTCTGAGAACTATTTGTTTTAAAGTTACGCCCGTGGACGTTCAGCTGTTTATTATGTGCATTGATTGCGTCCGAGCGTGTTTTATTGAATGCGAACGTCGATAGAATCGGTTATGAATATTGGTGCTGATGCTGCCGTGGCGACGGCGATATGCGATTGTGTGAAGGGATTATGAGAGAGGCGTTATTATAATAGACTTTAACAGACCTGTGGTGTAGTGGTATTTATTTTGATATTGCAGGGTTAAAGAAAAATATTTTGTAAATCTGAAGAAAAAACGTCTACTCCTAGCTACTTTTGACTGCTCTTACCGACCGATTAGTAATGTTATGTTTTTGGCTCATTGGATGAAATATCAGTACAATAGCTGACGGTTAGATTGACTGATGATTTTCTCACAGTAACAATTCGTATATTTTATTATCCGCAGTATTAACTCGTCTGAAATTATATGTATATAAAAAAAAACATAATATCAAAAATTACAAGAAAATAAATCAAAACTTAGCACTTATTACTTAGGATAATGCATATATTACCTATTAAACTAGTCCGTAAGACCTAATAGCGTGTGTAAATCGAGTTAACTTTAAGGTTCCAGGTCAAAAATTAAATATGTTTTCATAAATTAGCAATCATAACGGATATTAAATCGAATATAGAATTATTTCTGTCGTAGCAATTTATAGAAAATAACTACAAAAAAAAATACTTTTCAACTTACATCTATCATTACAGGTATGTGTATGATAGTGTACTTATCAAAACTCTCATCCCAACTTATTATTAAAAGTAAATTTAAATAAACACATCGATAACGAAATTATTCAAACATCGACCTTATCCCATCCCTAAACCGTAACGAGATTTATATCATATCATTATGCATAAAATATTTCTTTTAAACGTATAATTAGTTAATATTAATATTTTAAATTATATATTTTGTCCCGAGGTTGGCTGTGATATTAATAGCGGGTTCGTTTGCTTTATTTATAATTATCAGTTCTTTAATGAATTCTGTTAACAGTCAGTTTATGACTGCGAGGCTATGACAGGTTCGGCGTGTATTGAGAAACGTTATGAGTTCATTTTTTTAGGTGTTTTGGAAGTGATTATAGGGTTGTGTTTATTTATTTGAGATTTAAACAAAATAACGAATGGAATGGTTATTTAAATATCATTTTGACGCTATCGGATTGGGCATTCCTAGTACCTAAATTATATATTTCTTCTTGTTTTTAAGAAAAACACGCTACTTATGACTACATAAACCTAAGTCGCTAAATCTAACCTAACCTAGACGAAGATAGTTTAAGCTGAATAACTTAGCTAACTTTCTTACTTAGCAAAAGATTTTAAAAAAGATTTTCGAAAAAAAAACACTAGTAGGTACTTTAAAACAAACATCGCTAAAGTACTAACAATATCTACTTACTCAAAAAAGAAAATGGCGTGAAAATATGCACATAAGTAAACAGACACGCTCATATACCAAACTTTACTGCAAAATGTCTGCCATTAACTCACGAACACTTCTCAAGACAACCCCTAAAATTTCGCACAATTACCCTTTATGTGGGTAATTTGCGATATACTGGCAACACTGGTTGGTATTACCCCATAACGATCACAACTCTACACATGCAGATCAAAAACAAAAATCTCCTTAAAATTGTGCGGCTTAAATACTTTTGTGACTGCAAAATTAATTTTGTCGAAGTCAAAATTCGTTCAGATCTTGCTGCATAACTTTAAACCTAATTTTGAACAAGTTAGGGTTCAAAATAGTTTTGTGAAGATTGCTGGCCATCAGTAAACATCGAGTTAGCACCGGGCCATTATTGAATTTACTTTATATAATAATGGTTAATCACCAGAATGCATCGTTCGATGCTGCCTTGTTACTGAGAGCAATAGTGATGTGATGTGCCGTAGGGATATCGGTATCGATAAATAATTATTATAAGCATTTGGACTAATGAAATTCAACTATGCATTCAGACAAGTTTAATCGTTGGATAGCTGTTGGTTCATGTTTAAGATATCTTTTTTTCTATCTTTAAAAATTCTAGGCTATTAATAAACAATTAATTGTAGTAACAGTTAGCTATGCTTCGATCTGTCCGTAGATGGGTGACCATCTTTACATATCGAGACTCCTCCATGCCTCGGAAAGCACGTTAAGCCGTAGGTCCTGGCTGTCATTTGTATATCTTTGACAGTCGTTACGGGTCGTCAGAAGCCCGAAAGTCTGACAACCAAGGGGTATCTTATTACCCAATAAAAGGGTTGCAGATGTCAGATAGGCAGTCGCTCTGTGTAAAATACGGTATTCAGCTGCATCCGGTTAGACTGGAAGCCGACCCCAACATTGTTGGAAAAACGCAGGCAGACACTTGTAACAGTAGGACGTGCGCCTTCTTTTCTGCTAGCCAATCACATTAGGACACACAGAGCTACTAAACAATTTCATGTCTGCGATAAATTAGGTAGGTACTAACGGTTTTAAGAATAGCATTTGGCTTGAATGACTCCAGATAGTTGTTACAGAACAGTAGTATAGTAGGAGTAATCAAAATAATTATATTGACATGCGTATATATCGAGTATCTAGACATAATCTATGTGCAGTTTGATGTATTTACATTTTTGTCTTTAATTCATATACTGTAGTACTCATAAAGAGTACGCCATATAAATATCCTTGTTTGGTTGGGACTGCTTCGAATCGTATTCAGCTCATTTCGGAAAACCATTATCTGAGATGTGTTGATGATTTTTATGGTTTAAATTATGTAAATACATATGTTTTACTGTCGCGTATCATTTTTTGATCAAGATACAACCTGAGATGGACCTGCAAATTGCATAAAACGCAAGAAAATTTTAATTTCACGAGCTACCACAGCGCATCCTCCTTAAGAAAAGCAACAAATTAGGCAGGTCTTGTCGCAATAATCCTGTGCTAATGAACCAGAACGGGGGAAAGGTCAATCTATCGATATATTCTGTCTATAGACACGTCCCCACTCAAATCGCCGGCGGCGACCGGGCGCGGGGCGTGGCACTCATTCTCCCGCCGTAATTTATACCCGCATCGTTAAATAATACCGCTCACACTTGCCACTTTCCTGGACCATAAACACGCACCCATTTTAATTAAGCTTTCATTAGTTTAGATTCGAGATATAAACCTTTAAGTTTAAACAAGCTAGGCGAAGTTATGATGGTCATCTTAGAAGCCTTCACTAATTATGTAGAGATTTAATAAACCAGAAATTACTGCCATCAAACTAACTGTAGTTAGGTTCAGGAGAACGAGCTTTCCCTTAATGTAGTTAGGTTCAGGAGAACGAGCTTTCCCTTAATGGCTTTAACGTTTTGAGTAAGGCAGCTCTTTATTAGAGTTCCGTACCAAAGTGGTAAAAAGGAACCCTTATGAAGCGACTCAGTCTGTCTGTCCATCTGTATGCTGGATATCTCAAGAACTACTAATGCTACCAGCTTGAAATTTGGAACAGTTTTAGATGACGTTTACCCAACTATTTAACCGACTTCCAAAAGGAGGAGGTTCTCAATTCGTCGGAACCTTTTTTTTTTTTTTTTTATTTTTTTTTTATGTATGTTCCCCGATTATTCGAAAATGGCTAGACCGATTTGGATTTTTCTTTTTTTGTTCGAAAGGGTATACGTCCCAAGTGGTCCCATGATCATCAAGTCAGGATCTGATGATGGGATCCCATGGAAATCGAGGGAAACCCTCAAATTTTATGGGCACACCTATATCGATTTCGGTATTTTTTATAGTAACTCGTGCATTTGCTCTCGGAAAGTACCATTCGGTGAGCTGGAACTGATGATGAAGAACACAGAGGGCCATCGGAAATACTCAATTATATCTAAGTATATAACAGGTTGCGATTCGATTACTTTAATATGGTTTATGCTCGTCAAAATAATGGTTATGGTGACTTCACCATGAGCTCCATTTCTCCTGGTTCTTACTAGGAGAACTCCTCAACAATTAACGGCCCTGCATCGGGAAAAGCAACATTTTGTAAAACGTGATGAGCAGCTGACATTGGGTTATTGTAACTTAGATAAATTACAAACTGAACCACTAAAAAGTGAAAAATAAAAACTTTTTTACAAAAACAAAAACCGACTTCCAAAAAAAACACTACAAATTGAAAAATAACTTTAATTTCGGAAGTCGGTGGCAAAAAACTAAAATACAGATCCAAAGACACCGACTTCCGAAATTAAAGTTATTTTTCAATTTGTAGTGTTTTTTTTGGAAGTCGGTTTTTGTTTTTGTAAAAAAGTTTTTTTTGCAAATAAGAAAGAAATATTTTTTTATCTTTTTTTTTGGAACAGTGTCTGAAACGGTCTTAAAAATTTAAAATGGGGCTGGGGGCGTGTGGGGTATCATATAAAAGAACACTGTTTGCACATTCTCAAACATATTTTTTCTTAGGCCGAGATAGCTTTCGACTTTCGATGAAAATGTTAAAAAAATACCGTTCCTCCCCTTATCTCCGAAGTTTGCATAGAGAAAAATCTGAAATTATTCTATGTGATAGAAGTTTATGTATTAAAGATTACAGGAAAAATAAAACGATGTCTCTAAATAGCACACTTTTTTAGAAATCGGAACGGAACCCTCGTTGCGCGAGTACGACTCGGTTTTTATCATGTCATTACCAAACAACATCCATTGATTATGATCCAAATAAACTACGTAGCAACAAACGTACAATATCCAATGTTATTGATTCCACATATTGGCGATTGGTTCCATATGTTGGGCCACTGAGCTCAATTCTCAGTCCCTCTCATTCATCTATTACCAATACAAATAAACTACGTAGCAACCAACGTACAATATCCAATGTTATTGATTCCACATATTGGCGATTGGTTCCATATGTTGGGCCACTGAGCTCAATTCTCAGTCCCTCTCATTCATCTATTACCAATACAAATAAACTACGTAGCAACAAACGTACAATATCCAATGTTATTGATTCCACATATTGGCGATTGGCTCCATATGTTGGGCCACTGAGCTCAATTCTCAGTCCCTCTCATTCATCTATTACCAATACAAAATACTAACGTCAAAAGAAACCCAATATTTATTTCCTTAACAAACAAAAACCATAGCAAATGATACACAGTTTTTAAATGACTGACACCCCACCTAACAAGGCAATTCCTACATTCAGTCCCAAGTATTACCATCAGACTTTGGCTAGGAATAGGAAACTATGTTACATTGTTGGAAAATTCCCACAATTTTCTCAGATCTTATGACTGGTGCCTGAAGTCATAAATAATATTAGCAGTAGTGATGCAACGAATACGAATATTCGTATTCACCGAATACCATCAAAGTAGCGAATATTCCTATTCGCCGAATACTTTCATGACATTCGTATTAGTGACTTCATAAAAATCCCATACAGTTAAATGTTTAGTTTTTGTTTGTAGCTTTTTTTGAGGAAGTGGGTGAGTGTGGGTCGCTCTCTCTCACTGTAGGTCATTACGTCAACATTCCAGGTCCCCGAGTTCTAGCGTAAAGGGATAAATGACCTTCCTATGAGATGGCAGAAATGTATAGACAATGACGGTTAATACTTTGATTAAATAAATATATGTTACCTTAGAAAAAAAAAAGGTTTGAATTGTTCAGTACAAAACGGCAACTTCATATACTTCTGTCCAGTTCTGCCGGCAGCTGATGTTTCGTAGAAGGGAGAGAGGGGGGCCCGACACAAAGGGGACGCATTCCCATATGCCAAATAGTAAAATATTTTTCGTAAGTAGATGAATAATAGATTGCGTCGCTTCGGACACCAAAACTATTGATTTTACAAAAAAAAATTGTGATTACACAAATTGATATAATTTTTTTCTAGTTTAATATTGTAAATTAATGTTTTAGTCGTAAAGGACATATTGTCAAAAAACTGCTATAAGGCGCCATTTTCCTAATATGGCGGCGCTAGTGGCAAAGATACGAGGTGGCAAAGTGAAAATTCGAAGTGAGCACGTCGAACTCAATAATACGAATATCATCAATTTTCAAAACTCCCGGAACACTTTCCAGGTAACCCCCTTTAATGACTGTACTATTATATATAAATACACCACTATTCCATCAAAAATATCCATCTTAAATGAAAATCAATCTGCCTAGTCTTTTCCCAACTATGTCGGGGTCGGTTTCCAGTCTAACACAATGCAGCTGAATACCACTACTTTACACGGAGCGACTGCCTATCTAACCTCCACAACCTAGTTAACACAATACCCCTTGGTAAGACTGGTTGTCAGACTTTCGGGCTTCTGACGACCCGTAACGACTGTCAAAGATCCACGAATGACAGCCGGGACCAACGGCTTAACGTGCTTTCCGAGGCACGGAGGAGTCTCGCTATGTAAAGATGGTCACCCATCCAAAGACCAACCGTGCCGCTGTGCCGTGTGTTTGACTTAGCCACGAGCCCCTCCAAAAAATATCCATCTAAGCTACATTTTCTTACCTACTTACCAAGTAGCGAAAAAAGCTTTAACGAGGGCAGATGTTTTAAAAAACCATTACAGTCTATAAACTACAAAATTGGAAAATTATGAAACAATAAATTATTGAAATCATATAATTTTATAGAATTACGAACGTAATTGTGAGCCAAGCTTACTGCTATTATAAAGACATCAACGCGTTTTTAACCTTTCAGAAACAGTTATGTTGGTGAAAACTTAAACAGTGGCCAAGTGTGAGTTGGACTAACATACGAAGGATTCCGTCGTACCATACATTATTTAACACTACATACTTTAGTAAAAAATATGTTTCTTGTGTGACCCCCTTTAACTTTGACGTGAAAACGTCTTTTCGCTCGGTGTATGGTGGTAAGTCCAATATTTCTGACCGACAAAAACATGTAAGATTTCAACCGCTAATAACTACGAGACTTTTAATGCTAGAGTAATGGTTGAAAATTCAAAAGATAGCTCATATTTATAACAATTCTAAGGCTGGATGTAATTTGCTTGTGACGTCACACTGCTAGTGTACGCGCATGCGCGTATAGCGAAAAACGTATTTAGCTAGATCAACTGATTTGATTTTGGTGTCTTTATCAAGAGTTGACAAAGCACTACTAGGAACTAAAGAGAAACAACAGAAATATTGACCAAAATAGGGTTAAAAATTAATGTTGATGAATGGAGAGGGAGAGGAAGGCCAAGGAAAAGATGGTGGATTGTGTGAGGACTGATATGAAAGAGAAGGGAGTGAATGATAGCGTGACGGTTGACAGCGGAGCATGGAAGAAGAAAACGCGCTGACCCCAAGTAACATATGGGCAGGAAGATGATGCTATGAATTTAGTTTTATTACTTATTATTATAGCGGCCATCCTGTGAAAATTTCAAGTTTCTACCTAATATGGTTCAAAATTTACAGCCCTTGTAACCCTAATAGCCAGACAAACAAACGGCGGAACCTTAGTAATAGGTCCCATTGGCACCCTTTGGTTACGGAACCCTTAAAATTATTATTTTTAAATGATTAACTGTTTAAAGTTAATTATAGGTGGTTAAATACTAGGTTGTGGTTTAAGATTCGTTTGAGTTGACAGTGTAGTTTGGGTGAACGTGTAATTAATGGATAGGTTGGTACTACCTACATGAAACTGTTGATCGGTTAACATGGTTATGTTTTTATTAAAGTTTTAAGAGCGTTGGTTCGGTACGGCATTTCATACAAACTTTCAAGTCCTTTTTTATCGAAATGAATGAACCGATTTTAATGAAACTTCATACGCATAAGCAAGATACATAGGTCTAAAAAGTTAGTTAAGAATATTTTCGAAATGTCTTATTTAAAAAAAGATAAATTGAAATCTCTGTTTCTATGGAATATTTAAAATCGGTCCAATTTAGCTGCAACACTATTTTTCGAAAATGTTCTTAACTAACTTTTTAGACCTATGTATTCTGCTTATGCGTATGAAGTTTCATTAAAATCGGTTCATTCATTTCGATAAAAAAGGACTTGAAAGTTTGAATGAAATGCCGTACCGAACCAACGCTCTTAAAGACAGTAAATTTATTACAGTAACCCATACATTATTTACATTAAGGTTCTCCTTCCTAAAATACGAAACTAAGTAACTTTGTGGCCATCTTTTACAGTAACTATAGCATGATCTTTTTGATAGGAAAAAGTACACAGCAATCTACAACACATAAGAAGTGATTTCATTTGTCCTGAAATCTATTTTAGTTTGTAGAACTAAGGGGAAAAAAATCTAAATCCAGGTCTATTTCTGTCTATTTTTTCTAGTTTTTACCATATTAATCCTACAATTTTCATTAAAAGTGTTCATAAAAAACAGTTCGCTACAAAATAGTAAGGAATGATTTCATGTCATTACTTTTTTAGTCCAATCAATAGATTTTTTGTAAATCGATAATTACTTCATATTTTGCAAGCGTTGTGTCATCGCGCTTCTCTTTCTCTTCTATGCAGTCCGACAGTGACCGCGCTTTTGTACGGCGGACAAGCCTTAAGGATGGGCAATTTTTTAACAAATTTTTGTGCGTCAAAATCTTTTATTATTCGTAAATAGGTTTCTTCAGGAGGAGGAGCTCGTGGCTAAGTAATAACTGACGTAGGGGTCGATCCATCAGGTTAAGCTAACACTTGCCGGGGTTGGTACATGGATGGGTGACCATCTTTACATACCGAGACGCAGCACGTTAAGCCGTTGGTCCCGGCTGTCATTCGTGGATCTTTGACAGTCGTTACGGGTCGTCAGAAGCTCGAAAGTCTAACAAGCAGTCTTACCAAGGGGTATAGTATTACTCAGTTACTGGGTTGTGGAGGTCAGATAGGCAGTCGCTCCATGTAAAATACTGGTATTCAGGTGCATCTGGTTAGACTGGAAGCCGACCCCAACATAGTTGGGAAAAGGCTAGGCAGATTGATTGACGTTTCTTCAGGAGACTCGGTCATCTTATGTACAGGGCTACTTGTAATTCGACGTATTCCTTGCAGGACATCATAGTAGGGTTAAAATGCAACAAATTCACCCACCAAATGTTCTACCGAAATTCAATAGTTTTTGAGTTAATTAGATTTTTAGTTTTTTTATAAAAAATACAATTCAACAATGATTTACGGCTTTACTGGAATTCAAGTTATTATCATAGCTGATGCCGTAGCAGATCTTTGTTAAAAATTAAAAGATGAAAAATGCCTAAAACTTTGGCAAAGATCACTAATTAAACCTTTTATTTTTCGTAATTTATATTTTTGCTATAGACAAAAATTACAAAAAAAAAACTGAATTTCGGTCGAATATTTGGTGGCTTATTTTGTTGCATTTTAACCCTAGTATGACATCCTGCAAGGAATACGTCAAATTATAAGTAACCCTGTATACACAGTAAAGTAAGGTTCCTTTATTCAGAAAGAAAGTAGATAATGTTTCACTTATGTAGCTATAATTTTAGAAAGTCAAGAAAATTTCAGGTCTTACAGCACTTTGAGTATGTTTCGATTCCAAGTGGTGTAAGTAACGCCATCTATGTTTATTAATCGGCACTTATTTTAAACAATCGATCGTTATTTTGGAGTCTATAAAAAGTTTGTAGTTATAAGAAGTCGTAAAAATACTGTTTATAACAACAAATAAATAAAATTATGAATTGTTCAAAGTTATCTATCACCAACCACCAACCGATATTATTTAAATAGGGTATGGCAACCGCGAGCTCGCATATTGCCATCAACCATCCTCGAAGCCTGACTACAGGCTTGTACTGAAAAAATCTATTTGGAAAAACATATTGGTAAGTACCGAAGTACTTAGTAGGTACTACTTAGAAGTAGCCCGCCAAATTACAATGAAACAAGAAGATATTTAGGTACCGTACCGTAGCGCGTAGTGGTCTCGATCGGGCTCGGGGCTAAGTAATAACAGCCGCCCAGGTCAATCGAAGGTTAAGCTACGCTTGCCAGGGTTGTTTCGTGGATGGGTGACCACCCAATCGGGACCCCTCCATGCCTCGGAAAGCAAGTTAAGCCGTTGGTCTAGGATGTCATTCGTAAATCACAGAAGACCAAAAGTCTGGCAATTAGTCTTGCCAAGGAGTATCGTGTTACCCAGTAACAGGGTTGTGGAGCTCAGATAAGCAGTGGCTCCATGTAAAATACTGGTATTCAGCTGCATCCAGTTAGACTGGAAGCCGACCCCAACTTAGTTGGGAAAAGGCTAGGCAGATTGAGTGATCTCGATCGAAGAAAGTGAAGCTTGATGGATGGATCATTGCCAGTTTGTCTGCCTATCCAACCTCCATAACCCAGTTACTGTGTAATATGATACCCCTTGCTAAGACTGGTTGTCAGACTTTCGGGCTTCTGACAATCCGTAACTAGGTACTGTCAAATATCCACGAATGACAGCCGGGACCAACGGCTTGACGTGCTCTCCGAGGCACGGAGGAGTCTCAGTGTGTAAATATGGTCACCCATCCACTGACCAACCCCGGCAAGCGTAGCTTAACCTGATGAATTGACCCGAGCGGCTGTTATTACTTAGCTACGAGCTCTTCGTGAAGCGCTTTCATTGTCATTTATTTGTTATTGCAAGCCTTTTCAGAATTAATTACCATTTTTCAAACTTCACAACATAATTTAGAGTTACAACTTAACTTACCAAGTGATAATCCGATAATCCATACACTAACTTACAAATCCATACATTACAACCAACACAATGAAAAACCAACTTTAACCCTAAAGAAATAAAGTTTATAATTCTTAATTTTCAGCTCAAAATAAAAAGAAGTAAGTTACAAGTACTCTCGCGCATTTACAAATAATTGGAACTAACCAGTCGACCAATCAGGACACAGCACGCTTGAGCACTATTGTCTCAATCGTGCCGTCTCGCTCGCGGCTGTAGTTAAAGGGTCTGTCTGTCTCTTTCTTTGCTATGATTGGAAAATTGGTGCGTGTTGTCATCTCGCTCAGATACTACTGGTTTTAGATATAGGCCTAATTTTAAGTTAGGCCTAGGGTTGATATAGGCATGACAATGTTGAATATTTTTTTTCTTATTGCCAATTTTTTTTCCTTTATATTTTTTACCAACAAGAATTGTAATTTGAATGCGTATAAATTAGAATACATAAAAATAATCCGCCTAGCCTTTTCGTTGGGATCGGCTTCCAGTCTAACCGGATGCAGCTGAATACCAGTATTTTACATGGAGCGACTGCCTATCTGACCTCCACAACCCAGTTACTGGGTAATACGATACCCCTTGGTAAGACTGGTTGTCAGACTTTCGGGCTTCTGACGACCCGTAACGACTGTCAAAGATCCACTAATGACAGCCGGGACCAACGGCTTACCGTGCTTTCCGAGGCCTGAAGGAATCTCGGTATGTCAAGATGGTCACCCATCCACTGACCAACCCCGGCAAGCGTAGCTTAACCTGACGGATCGACCCGTGCGGCTGTTATTACTTAGCCACGAGCTCCTCGATACATTATGCGGAGCCGTCTTGAAACGAGTGCTATCGTTTGGAACCCCCATGAGGCTAAATACAGTATCATGGTGGAAAGAATCCAAAACAAATTCACTCGTTTTCTGTTTCATAAGTTGTACGGTGTCTATCCCTTTTTCCCGCTCATGTACCCGAGTCTATATGTAATAGGGATGGTAGGGTATACCAGGCTGGCGGTGCGGAGGGACATCGCTCTGTGCAGCTTTGTGTTTCGGGTGCTGCGCGGCTGGCTTCATCATCCTAATCTGTTAGCTGAGCTGGGGCTGCGTGTACCGCCCGGCTGCGGGGGCGCGCGTCGCCCCACGCCAACGCTACTGGAGCCACCCTCTAGGACTAACCTGAACAGGTTTGCCCCCTTGTCACGCGCCATAAAACTGTTAAATGTTATTTCAAATGAGGTAGACATATTTCACTGCAGCCTGATGAAGTTCGCAGGAGTAGCACTGAAGTGCATTGAAAATATTGAGAAGTGTTTTTAATTATTCTTTTTTTTTTTAAAGTATTTCAAATTGTTTTTTTTTTAATTGAATTTAATTGTATTTTTGATTGTTTTTTAATTGTAATTTAATTGTATTTTTATTGTTTTTTTTTTAAATTGAATTTAATTGTATTTTTGATTGTTTTTTAATAGTATTTTTGATTGTTTTTTAATTGTCATTTAATTGTATTTTTATTGTTTTTTTTTTAAATTGAATTTAATTGTGATTTTGATTATTTTTGTTTCTAAATTGTGTTTTTCATTGTTTTTAATTGTTTTGTGGTAGCAACATTGCATTGGTGTTATAGCTGTTATGATGTTGTTAATGGTGAATAAATAAATAAATAAATAAAATTATAAGTAATACATAATAAGAGATAAATAAGTAAGTGAGAAAATGAAATAAATCAAGAAAAAAAGTCTCCGTGCAGGGCAGAGGCAAAAAGGCTTCTTATAGGTGACGAGACCTTGGTGGTTATTAGACTTGCTCATGCACAGCCTAGCTCATCAGCGTAATATTGCTTGCCTGCATGGTCTTCTACAGACTGTACTTCGGAGAGTCTTTATTATTTATTTATTATAATGATTTACACGACACCCTTGCGCCATCCCATCTTCCTAGCACGGTAGGCTGTGCTGGGGCGGCTGCTGCAGGTGCGGAAAACCTCAAACGGCGCAAATACTCCAATCGTATTGGGACTTATATTAGGTCTTTACCTATGAAATTGCCGTTCTGCAGTACTGGCCATTTCAAATCAAAATAATTTTTGTTTGGCTAAGAATTCTAATTTCAAATTAATTTTATTTTAAAAACATGGATTTTTTTTTCCAAAAGTAGTCATTTGTTTATTGATTAGTGTTACATTTTCATCGCATTTCAATCTTTTTCGTCATCATGGATACGTTAAAAATTCGAGTACCTAATTATGGAATATGAGTACCGTCGTGGCAGCAACGCGGCACAAGCGAGCGGCACGCAACATCAACGACGTTTACGGAGCTAACACTACAAACCAACGCACCACCTGTTATTGGTTTGCTCGCTTCCGTTCTGGAAATTTCGACCTGAAAAATGAACCTCGCGGTCGTCCGAAGACTTTGGTCGACAATTACGAATTAAAGGCGATTGTGGAAGCTGATGATACACAATCTACGGCTGAATTAGCAGCAGCTTTCGACGTTAGCGTCAAAACAATATTGGTCCATTTGCGTCAAATTGGCAAGGTAAAAAAGCTTGACAAATGGGTGCCCCACGAACTCAATTATCGCCAGCGCGAAGTACGCGTCGAGACGTGCCGTGCACTGCTCAACAGACACACAAATGAAGGAATTTTGAACCGCATTGTTACCTGCGATGAAAAATGGATTCTGTTTGATAACCGCAAGCGCTCAGCAAGTTGGTTGGATCCTGGTTCAGCACCTAAACAATGCCCTAAACGAAAACTTACCCCTAGAAAAGTGATGGTCACTGTTTGATGGTCTAGCACCGGTGTGATTCATCACAGCTTCTTACCAAACGGGGTGAGCATTACTGCAGATGTGTACTGTGAAGAACTGAACACAATGATGGAGAAGCTGGCACATCTCCAACCAGCATTAGTCAATCGCTCGTCTCCGCTGCTCCTGCACGACAACGCTCGACCTCATACTGCACAGCAGACGGTCTCCAAGTTGCAAGAACTGGGGTTGGAAGCTCTCCGTCATCCGCACTACTCACCAGACCTTGCGCCTACAGACTACTACTTTTTCCAGAATTTGGATAACTTCTTGGCGGGAAAAAAATTCAATACCCGAGAGGCAGTACAAAATGCCTTTGAAGAATTTGCTGCCTCCCGACCAGCTGATTTCTTTAAGAAGGGCATCAATAAACTGCCACTGCGTTGGCAAAGATGCATTGATTGCATGGGTGATTACTTCGATTAATACAAATAATAAATACATGAAAAAAAATCGTTTAAATTTTTTCATACAAAACGGCAATTTCATAGGTAAAGACCTATTATGTTCGAGCCGTTTGGGGTTGAAACACTAGGGCCACGGGGTCCGAGTGCCCTTTTAGTTTTTCGGGACATCGCCAAGCGGTTGGTCGACTCTACACGTGACCAAAGGGCTGGCCTATTTTTTGGACAAAGAATTAGCATTGCCATACAACGTGGCAACGCTGCCAGCCTTTTGGGCACCTTTCCTTTTGGGCACCTTTCCTCTCGACAGTGATGCGGATGAATTTTTCGATGCCCTATGATGGGAAATCATAGGGCATCGAAAAATTCTCCTTTTTGTATTATACCTACTTGTCATATTAATTTTTCTGTTAGATTTTAGCATGTAAAAAACTAAGAAAATATATGATTTACACAACTTAAAACTAAGCCCCACAAAACCATGGCAATAGTTTGACTGTGGGGTCTGACTATAAGTCTTTATAGCATAATCAGCATGTTCCCACTAATGGGGCACAGGCCTCCTCTCAGTGAGAGGTAGTGGGCTGCAATCCACCACGCGGGCCCAGTGCGGGTTGGTAGATGTCACATGTCTTCGAATTTTTGGTTCTAGGACATGCCGGTTTCCTCACGATGTTTTCCTTCACCGTTTTAAGAGCAGCGGTGCTGAAATAATTTACACAAAGTAAAGCGCCTGTCTGGGTTCGAACCTACGACCTATACTACAACTCGTAAGTCGCGGCTGTTACCACTGGGCCACCACTACTCAGTCTTTATGCACAATTTAAAACTATATAGGTACTTTTAAGACTTAGGTAGCACATGTTTCTAAATAATATCCTTTTAATTTATTTCTAAATCTGCTTACATTGGCTTCGCTCCTTATTTCTGCCGGCAGATTATTCAATAGGTATTCGTTTTTTTAGAGTTGTCACCAAAGTAAACGGTGACTCTGCAATGGGTACTTTGAATTTGCCGGCAGCCAGCAGTGTACGCAGGAGCTCCACGACCTGAGGCCTTAGTGCGAGTTTTGACACTTACTCGATCACGTTAACTTAAACTTCAATTTGTACTGAAACTGAATAAGCGCCGCCTGGTGACTATAATGGGAAACACATACAAATTGACGTAAGGTAACGTTTACGTAAACGCGATCGAGTAAGTATAAATCTTGCACTAAGCCCTCTGTGGGCTTAGTGCGAGTTTTTATACGTACTCGATCGCGTTTACGTTAACGTTACCTTATGTCAATTCGTATGGAATAATTGTGTTTCCCACTATAGTCACCAGGCGGCGCTTATTCATTTTCAGTACAAACTGACGTTTACGTTAACGTGATCGAGTAAGTATAAAAACTCGCACTAAGCCCTCTGATCCTGTCATCGCCCTTTCACTACCGGACTACTAGACTTATTGCAGGGTACCACCCACACTTGGTTGATATCTCGACCAGTCGTACTCAGCGCTTCTCCTACACATTTATTATGCGCACAGCCAAAGTGTGGAACTCTCTGCCAGCGTCTGTGTTCCCTTCCACACATAACCCGTCTGTCTTCAAAGCAAGAGTGAACAAGCTTCTTCTGGGCATGCTCGTTCCATCATAGACCCCATACATCGCTTTTCATCAGGCGTGATCGAAGTCAGAAGCAGGCCCAATCATGGAGCGACTGAGCGCGTCTTTCACATTCAGTCGGAATCCGTTTAGAAATCAGAAAATCCATACAAAATCACGCACAGACCACCATGCAGAATTTCGAATCTGGGAAAATTTCGATATTTTTAATGGATTTGCTGATTTCCAAACGGAATTACGACTGTATGAGGCCGGCCTAACTTAGCTAATTTAAATTCCGTATAACACCAACTAATTGAAACACAACTTTCCAACAAAATCAGCCGATAACCAACACCAATTGATACTTTAAAAAAGCCTTTAAAAAAAACGGTCAAGAGCGAGTCGGACTCGCGCACCGAGGGTTCCGTTCCGAAAAAGTGTGCTATTTAGAGACATCGTTTTATTTTTCCTGTAATCTTTACATAAACTTCTATCACATAGAATAATTTCAGATTTTTCGCTTTGCAAACTTCGGAGATAAGGGGGGAACGGTATTTTTTTTTACATTTTGCATCAAAAGTCGAAAACTATGCGGGCTCAAAAAAAGAAACAAAATGTTTGAGAATGTGTAAACAGCGTTCTTTCATATGATACCCCACATGCTCTAGTAGCCCCACTTTGAATTTTTAAGACCCCCTTTCAGTCCCTGTTGCAAAAAAAAATATAAATATTTTAATTTTTTTCTTATTTGCAAAATAGATGGGTAAACGTCATCTAAAACTGTTTCAAATTTCAAGTTGATAGCATCAGTAGTTCTTGAGATATCCAGCTGTGACAGACAGACAGACAGACAGACAGACAGAGTGAGTCACACCATAAGGGTTCCTTTTTTACCATTTTGGTAAGGAACCCTAAAAAGGCATACACACATTTAAAATACCTCACTTACGTGCAACTCATTATTTAAAACTTCCTAATTAACATGCAAGCTTCGAACGAATGAACGAATTAATTTGTCAAGAACGAACAACGAATGACTCGCATTAGAGTTCCATTCAGCTTTGAATGAACGTAATTTGTATTCGAGTAATTTGAATGGTGTATCTGATAAAGTAAAGTGGTTGGTTTTTAATATTAATCTTAAAGTTCCGTGTAATCTGTGGTTCCGTGTTAACATTCGTGTAGTAATTGGTTTTACAATTTGGTTTAGAGAGATTACCTTAAGTGTGACGTCCGGGTTTTATCTTAATTAAACTAGAGTGGGCTGGATCTTATCAACGAGATGCAGCCTACTCAAGTCTCTACATACAGGTTTACTTGTAATTCGACGTATTCCTTCCAGGATGTCATAGCAGGGGTAAAATCATAGAAACAAAAAACAGGAGAAGTGGGAAGCGGGTGAAAATGTACCCGCGCGACATGCTCAGTATGAGCCGTTCACAGTACGAGTACAAATTCCGAGACAATTCATAAGAATTTCGTGTTGTTCCGTGGTTTCTTGTAAAAACCGAAGCCATGTAAATCATGGAATCACTTTCCATATGTAAGTACAAGTATTTTACCGTATTTGTCTTTAAAATCATGAAAGTGACAAAGAGACAAAGTGGAGACACGGTTCCGATACATTTTAACATACTGGGCACATCTTCTTTCTTAATCTATGGGTAAAATTCAACTATTTAAGCCACCAAATGTTCTACCGAAATACAATAATTTTTGAGTTTGTTAGATTTTTAGTTTTTTTATGAAAAACACAATTCAACAATGATTTACGGCGTGACTTACTGGAATTTAAGTTATTATCATAGCTGATGCGTATCAGATCTTTGTTAAAAATTTAAGTTATTATCATAGCTGATGCCGTATCAGATCTTTGTTAAAAATTTAAGTTATTATCATAGCTGATGCCGTATCAGATCTTTGTTAAAAATTTAAGTTATTATCATAGCTGATGCCGTATCAGATCTTTGTTAAAAATTTATGTTATTATCATAGCTGATGCCTATCAGATCTTTGTTAAAAATTTATGTTATTATCATAGCTGATGCCTATCAGATCTTTGTTAAAAATTTAAGTTATTATCATAGCTGATGCCGTATCAGATCTTTGTTAAAAATTTAAGTTATTATCATAGCTGATGCCGTATCAGATCTTTGTTAAAAATTTATGTTATTATCATAGCTGTTGCCGTATCAGATCTTTGTTAAAAATTTAAGTTATTATCATAGCTGATGCCGTATCAGATCTTTGTTAAAAATTCAAAGTTGAAAAATGCCTAAAACTTTAGCAAAGATCACTAATTAAACGTTACATTTTTCTTAATTTATATTTTTCTTAAACAAAAATTACAAAATAAAATACTGAATTTCGATAGAACATTTGGTGGCTTAATTTGTTGCATTTTAACCCTAGTATGACATCCTGCAAGGAATACGTCGGATTGCAAGTAACCCTGTATACTTAGGTAAGTAGAGGGTGCTTCTTAACTATTGCATGGTAGGCAGAAGTGTTCCCACTTTTCGCTTGCTGACCACAAACGTAACTGCATGCATGACAAGTCTGCAAGAACAATCACCTTGCTTCTTGCCAAATTTCATGATTGTAGGTCAAGGGGAAGTACCGCTGGGGTCGCGGGTTGTCTGAAGGGGTTACCGCGGCCCTGGCATAGGCAACTGAAGGAACACGGGTGGGTTTTAGTCAGTAAAAGTCTGACACGCCCTTCCGCTCCACCCAGAGCGGGAGAAGTTATTTGATGATTTCCCACCCTCAAAAAAAAACTTGTAATTGGCCTTATTTTGTTTAAAATTTTATTCACTGTATCTTTTAGCTGTAAGTTTTCCTAATACAAATAAAATAAAATAAATAAATAAATAATTTAATGCGTTGGCTTAAAAGCTTGATTTTTTTAGAACTCTAAGGGGCCTTACAGACCTACGATTCAATATTAATTTCAACTTGATACCTCCATGCGTTTCTGAGAAAAAGGGTCATGGCAGACAGACAGACGGAAACGAAGTAATACTATTAAGGGTTCCGTTTTCCTTTTGTACAGACAACAGCACATCGGGTTATACCAAACTGTCAAATTTCGCCAAATAAAGAAAATAAATCAATCTGCCTAACCTTTTCCCAACTATGTTGGGGACGGCTTCCAGTCTAACCGGATGCAGCTGAATACCAGTATTTTACATGGAGCGACTGCATATCTGACCTACACAACCCAGTAACTGGGTAATACGATACCCCTTGGTAAGAATGGTTGTCAGACTTTCGGGCTTCTGACTACCCGTAACGATTGTCAAAGATCCACGAATGACAGCCGGGACCAACGGCTTAACGTGCTTTCAGAGGCACGGAGGAATCTCGGTATGTAAAGATGGTCACCCATCCACTGACAAACCCCGGTAAGCGTAGCTTAACCTGATGGATCGACCCGTGCGGCTATTATTACTTAGCCACGAGCTCCTCCAAATAAAGAAAAGAAATAAGGAAAAAAAATACTTATTAAAATATACAGAACCCTAAAAATATTAAGTTTATTAAAAACAAATAAAATTTTAACATAAAGACTTTATAACCAATCTCTAATACACCTCATCTCAAACAGCATCGCTATCTGCCCATCAGTTATCACCACCACATATGCGCACACGCACTCAGACGCACACACAGCCAGACATACAGACGCATAAGCAATCGTACTAAGGAATGGCTCGCGTGTAATTAATTCATACGTTTTGTACTTCACACGCAACGGACGCGAAGTGATCATAACATGTGTAGGGTTATAAGTATGTAGACAGGGGATTAATTTCATATTTTTGTACGTATGTTCAAGATCCAAACTAAGTAAATCCATTTTATGGCCAAACAAGTTACACACAGCAGCAGGTCAAGTTACTACAAACTGTCAAATTTTCTCATTCAATTTTGAACTTAACCATGACCATTTTAAGGTTTAAAATCATTAAAACGTAAACGTAATCGTAACGTAACGAAGTCGTTAATCATAAATCAATTTCTTTCTTTCTTTTCTTTATTTGGAGAAATTTGACAGTTTGGTATAACCTGATGTGCTGAATGTTACATACCTTGTTTTCTAGTTTACTAAAGATAACTACAGACCCAGATTTAAACCATGGAGCCATTTTTGTGTTGTGAACTGTGTTCCTACTAAAGATCATAATAATGAAGTTGTCAGTTTTGTAAAAAGAACTATAATTCAATCATAGTTACGTTCTCATTGTAAAAACTGGCTCGAGGCCTGCCGCATTTTGTCACCTCTCTCGCTCACACGAGAACAAATTTTTAAGAATGTTAAATGAAAAAAAGCTTTTTTTGAATAATTTAATCAATTATTATTTATGGTTAATTGAACTTACCTTAAGTAAACTTCAACCAAAATTATAAGAAGTGTTGCATCCGAAGAGATAATATTAATTTAAAACTTAATTATTAAAAACATATTTCTAGTTTTCAAAAAAGCATCTTTTCATTTCACGTTCATAAAAATTTGTTTAGCTTAAGCGCGCTCCATTTCTTGTTACAAAATGGCGATACCTACACTAAGCCAACGTTCGCACGGATGTAAAAAAATCGCGGCGGTATTTTATCGCGCACTGGATTTTCAACTCTCGGTGATGAGCCGAGCCTCGAGAATCCAACCTAACAACAACAGAGTGCATCCCAGGGCGACGAAAAACACACTGTTGGATTTTCAACTCCCGGCGCTAAGCACAGCGTTGAAAATGCAGTGCGCGAAAAAAAATCGCCGCGATTTTTTTTAAGCCCGTTCGAAAGTCGGCTAAACGAGGCGAACGCTCGCTTCGAGCAATTGACTCAACCGTGCTCCATTTTTATTCAGAATGGCGGTAAATTTGTGCTCGCAAAGTTATGTGTTACTGTAACGCGTTACAACTCGATACATTACAAACAAACGTTGCAAGTTAGTCTCCGCCTTAAATCGATCTGCCTAGCCTTTTCCCAGCTATGTTGGGGTCGGCTTCCAGTCTAACCGGATGCAGCTGAATACCAGTATTTTACATGGAGCGACTGCCTGTCTGACCTCCACAACCCAGTAAGTGGGTAATACGATACCCCTTTGTAAGACTGGTTGTCAGACTTTCGGGCTTCTGACGACCCGTAACGATTGTCAAAGATCCATGAATGACAGCCGGGACCAACGGCTTAACGTGCTTTCCGAGGCACGGAAGAGTATCGGTATGTAAAGATGGTCACCCATCCACTGACCAACCCCGGCAAGCGTAGCTTAACCTGATGGATCGACCCGTGCGGTTGTAATTACTTAGCCACGAGCTCTGTCCGCCTTAGCGGTTTGCATTTTATACTTTATCAAGGTTCTACGTGTGCTTAAAGTTTACATAATCCAACCGTACTATCCCGAACAATTTCCTTTGACAAAGAGCCTAACTACAGTTTACTTATCGCTTATCAAACAAGATTAATCTGTCGACAGATCTAAATATTCATAAGCCTAGAAGCAATCACGCCACTAAACTGTTTGACTGCGTGGAAAAAGGACAAATATAATATATTTTCAATTGATGTGAAAGGGATAAACTTAGCTACGTCACAGCAGGGTATCTTCCCGGGCTTGTATTGGAGAGACGGTCTAAGGATGGCGGAGAGGGTTATCGGTGAGTGCGGAGTATACATTGCTGGTTGAGTATACCACTGTCTGAAAAATTATATTATGGCTAGGAAGCTGAGCGGCAATTCCCGTATTTTTAAGAACGTTTGCATTCTAATCTCAGTTTCAACCTATCCAAAACAACTTTAATTTCCCAATATATTTCACAAGTTTTTTACATTAATTGTTGCTGAGATGAGATTGTGACTGTATTTTGAACGTTTTTAATATGGTAGAAAAAAACAAAAAAAAATCATGCACTTATTTATAATTTGTGTTTAAATAGTCATGTTGTGTAATTTTTAAATTAAATTTCTTATTTTGTAGCTAGTTTTCCATAAGTAATTTAACTTAAACTTACCTTGCTTTTCTTTTTTAAATAAATAAAATAAATCATTTCAGATTCATCATACGATTACATCCATATTTCGCACACCTATATCTAAACTGAGACACCTTAATTTCGAGATAAGTTTGAAAAACAGTGATTATCGATAAAAATTATTAAATTTTAGCCCCAGTTTTTATACAGTGACATTTTACAAGCTATTTATTATCTAGAATCAAATTAAATTGTATAACTTCCCTAACAAAAAATGCAGATATACCTACGTTTTTATCGTCTCCTGAAAAATTACCTTTTTTTGAGTTGTCTCAGTTTAGATCTAGGTGTGCGATTTGTTAGTACAATTGCGAGTTTACAAACGTTAGTAATAATTATTAATTGATTGACTTATTAAATAAATAAAATAAATAAATAAATCATTTCAGATTCATCATATCGATTACATCCATATTTGTTAGTACAATTGCGAGTTTACAAACGTTAGTAATAATTATTAATTCCACTTACTTAACTTACTTGACTTATTAATAATAATTCCATACATTTCCATATATTTTTTAGAGATTCGTTTAGGTATCTACAAAACTTTTTTTTTGATAAAGCGAATAATTTCGTCTAGATTACAAACAAAACTGTAATCGACTTTTAATTTCAAACTTCAATATTAAGTTCCTTCCGCATAAAAACTAACTCAGATGCTTTAAAACTTTTCTCTTTATAAAATTTCCATACAAACCCATCAATGTACTTGAAACATGTCACAAACATCGTTTACAAACCGCCATGGTACTCCAGCTCGTTAAGTTAGCGTCTTTTGGTTTATTTTCATAACTACCCATATCTATCACTGTTAACGATGTTTATTTAAGCAGTTATGTTGAGGTGACCATGTTTTGGTCTTGACCAAGACATTGCGATATAATAATAATAATTATTATTATTTATTTATCATCAAATAACAATAGACTCATTATTTATACAATTATAATAAACAATACTTACACAAACAAAAATAGAAAAATAAACTAATGAGTTAAATCAAATCAAAATCTAATTAAAATTGAATTAATGAATTGCACCGAGCCCAGCGTGGTTTGACCAGAGTCGATTACTCGAATGAACCCAAAAATTCACACTAGCCCCTGTTGCCTCATGTTACATGGTGCAACAGAGATCATTGTATAAATCAAATCAAAATCTAATTAAAATTAAATCAAAATTATATCAAATTAAAATTAAACAAATTAAATGACATTACTAGTCATAAAAAAAAACTATAATTATAATTTTCTAACCGGCATTAGAACAGCGTTATAATTTCTATGATCGGCAGAGTTGCAGTTTCTTTTTGGTTTAAATGACTGTCCCTTTGAAGGATCTGATTTTGGGGATAAGACTGGAATAACTAAATCAGCAATTTGAAACGCAGTGCTCTTGGTCGCTACAGTTACCAGAAGCAATTCAAGCGAAATCGTTTAGGTTGGAGTTACCACAGGCAACTCAGTGGTTAACCTGTTATTGGTAAGTTACCTCTTAATCCACTTTTTGGAAAGTGAGAAGGGTAGGTGATCCTGAAGGCTGTCATTTGCAACTACGATGATTGAGAGTGTTTTAAACACTCATTTAGAGTAGGGCAAGACATTTAGACAAAAGGCTGTTGCTACTAAAACTTTGATCGAACTCCGATCTTCGATGAGTTTTCAAGGCTACATGCAAAATATAATATGCAAATAAAAGCAAGATATTTAATTAAATATTTAATAAGCATATATCTCTCTATCTCTGATGTATTTTAATACTCATTTGCTGGAAAACCTTTGTGGGTACGTCAAGCGCTTTCAAAATGTAGTGTTTATTACAATCATTTAAAAAGTTTATGCTTTTCAAATGAAGAATAAACACTATATTTTGAAACGTTGATACGTTCATGGTTTCAATCCTAGGCCGACTCCGTCTATTCTATGACTGATTCATCCATCTTGCATTGTAATTTATGTTTCTTTCTTTTTGTGTTACAAATAAAAGATTATTATCTAAATAGAAAAACAAAACCGCTGTAGAAAACGTTTGAAATGCAGATGCATTTCTGTAAAGACTATAGATGGTTTCATGAGCAGAAAACAAACCAGTCTCCACTTTACCATACTCCATGGTCACCCCATCATAATAAGGCATAAGCTTACCGGCTATTTGCTCTTTTATAGAGAGTCAGGAGCTCTAATGATGTTGTTACAAAGCTCTTCGAGGCTCTACGGTAGCATTTTTTAGCTGTCAAACTTGGTATTGGGTATTACTGCTCAGAAATTAATGGATAGGAGTATAGGAATGGGTTTAGAGTAATCATTGTTTGACCTTATAAGTTAATTGGTGGATGCTCTCTGAGAGCTTGAGTGTTGGTATCAGGTAGTTTGACTAATGCCCATTTTCACCAACCCTAAGTAAATAAATAAATTCAAATAAATTCTTTATTGAACAAAAAACACAGTATGACAATAACATTTAGTGCGATAATACCTACATTAGTAAAATACTGTGTCGTAGGAATTAACGCCCACCTCAGGAAAAGGACGATAGCGTTCTAGAATTTATGCTAAACACAGGAGATTGATTACAAACTAGAACTAACTAAAAAACTAGAACTAGTTAAAAAATAATATGAATATGTGTAGGTACGAGCGAATGTATTATGTGCGTGTGGGTGTTTGCATAGGTGTGTGGGGGTGTGTGTGTGTGTCTTAATTTATGTGTAATGAGTCTATTTTGGAAGGAAGAGGTCGATGTTGGAAACAAATCAGGGTTTGACCAAGCTCTCCATGTAAGTGACACTTAAATGAATCCCTAAATAAAAGTGCACTGTTGGATTTTCAACGCTAGGCTCAACAGTGGCGAGAGTTGAAATTCGAGCAGAGCAATAATAGTTAGGGATTTTGAAACTCAAACTCAAACTCCATTAAACCAATTAGAGGCACTTTTGAATTGTCAAAGAGTCGGTCAGTTAGTCAGAAAGTTGATGCTCATTCCAAAACGCAGATCTCTATGGAGAAGAACGGCCAAGAAACTCCACGGACACTCTTTTAAATCAAGATAAGTAATACAACATCCTGGGTACATTATGTTCGTTGCTTCTACATGTTAAAAAAAATAAAAAATACTTAAAAACAAGTCAAAATATAAAATTAAAAATAAGTCCTGGCAGATAAGAGATGACCAGTCTCATCAGCACGTGATCAGCACCATCCAGCTCAACCATTTTGTAGGGAACTGAATGATCCAACACGCGCCACCATCAGCGAGACATTTAAGTGTCACTTAGTGTTGGTGAAAACGAACATTAGGGGCCGTTATTAAGTCTGGTCCTTCTAATTTGCCAACTTTGGTTGCTGGTGAAAAGAAGATGAGGTATTCTTTGCAGGAGCATACGGAATATTTCCGTTGTTGAACTCAAGAAATAATGCTCTTACATCGATCATTTTCACATGATAAAACAGACAGACAGACAGACAGACGGACAACGAAGTGATCCTATAAGGGTTCCGTTTTTTTTCTTTTGAGGTACGGAACCCTAAAAAATCAGCTTTTCCCTACATTTACGAGTATATTCGCATGACTCGTCAAAATGTACGGAACAACGGATTTTTTTTTTTGCGATTTTTGTTTTGGTCCCGTAGTAAAAGTTGTTCATAATGATGACAATGACCCCTTAAAAGGAACTTTTTACTTATGAACCCCATAGGTTCATGGTTATGTGTGCTAGAATGTCAACCGAACCCCATAATGTTCACAACTACCTACTGTAAGCCCACGGTTGCCATTGGATGATTGTATCTTAGGTATAAATCCATTAATATTAAATGAGCAATATTTGTACATACATATATTTGTTTAAAATCACGTTCTCCAAAACGGCTCTATAGATTTCGATAAAAGTTGCAATATAGGTCGTGGTTTATGGGGGCGAAAAATCGATTTAGCTACGTCTCATATTTTGTTTATTTAAAAACAAGAAGTTAAGCTTAAGTATACAATTTCCTGACAC
This sequence comes from Cosmia trapezina, assembly GCA_905163495.3. Classification (NCBI taxonomy): domain Eukaryota; kingdom Metazoa; phylum Arthropoda; class Insecta; order Lepidoptera; family Noctuidae; genus Cosmia; species Cosmia trapezina. The sequence continues at coordinate 3,197,513 of LR991041.1, read as the reverse complement.
CAGGCGCCTAATAAGATGTTTACGTCTACACATAAAGGAAACTACATATCTTAGAACACTCATAATTACACTATTACCCATAAACATACATAGAAAATGCCTTTACAGAATCCTTTTAAATAAAAGACATTTTACCAACTTATTTAACTCTAAAATCAAGCAAAAGGGACTTTTAAAACAGTGGAATAAGTTTGACATAAGTTGTAAAAGTGCGTTGGTTTTAAGACACAAATGATCAGAGATATGTAAAATGAAGATTATCTCGCGAAAGACTTAAGTATGCGATACACATGTAGGATTACATTACTGTGTTATAAATGGGTTTACTCGCTTTACACTCGGGTTTGCCTGTTTTAATATTTCATTTATGTATTTCTCGATTACTCAGAATGACAGAAAAAACAGATGAAGAAATGAAGTTATGGGTCGATCTCCAAAACGGGCGTATTCGTGTGATCGCTCTGGTGCTTTTCAGATATTGATATTTAATGGTAATTATGTATATCATTAAAAAGAATGATGTTCAAATAGTACATTTTTACTATTGGCCTTCAATTCACACAAACAGTTATGGAAATATTTAAGTTCAAAAAATTTCGCGACCAGAGCAATCATAATTGGTGACACAGCGATCATAAATGGTGAAATCAGTGAAACAAAAAAAAAATATTGATAAAATATTATTTATTTAGCCGTTTTCAGTCATATTCAGTGTACTTGTAACAAGAATATATGTAAGAGAAATGTATTATTTTAGAAAAAGGTCACACACAGGTACATTTTCAATTAATTCTATCTCTGTACGATAGCTAGAAGCGATATAGCTAGAAGGTTTGCCCGCCCAAAACATAACGGACCTTCCACCATAAGGGGTGTCTTCAAAACACACGTCGGCATAGCGTTCCCCTGGTCTTCGTAATACTCGCCGACGTCGATATTCACCATTCAGACAAATTCGAGCCTCATCGGAGAAGAGTACGCTACTCCAGTTACCTAGTGTCCAAGATAGACAAATTCTGCTGAACCTCAGTCGAGCAATCCGGTGCTCACGGAGTAACTTGGGGGCCCGTGGTGGTTGTCGACTGCGTATATCAAGCGCTGAAAACCTCCTCCTCACTGTCCATAGCCTAAATTGTGCTCCTCATACCTTTTCAAGTTTCTTTTGAGGTCTATGTAACAGAATTTGCGGTTCCTCAGCGCCTGAGTCACTAAAAAGCGGTCGTTCTCTTGGTATAGAGTCCAGGTTCTTTGGAGCTATTTGAGCTTTGTGGACTACCGGGACAGATGCTGGAAGAAGCACTGCCAGTGCATGTTAGTTCGTTCGTTCGTTCAGTATCTTGCGATAGCCGCTGCTATCTAGTTATTCTTCTTAGTCTACAAACCGGTGACGCGGGTGAATCAAAATAAGACAAATTTTCGTATTCTTTAAAGGTCTCTGGAAGACAGGAACTTGTCTGAGAATGATTACACGATTATTAATGTTAAACTCATTTTCAACATCTTGTGTTACAGTTTGCAGTATCTCTCTATGTTTTGTTACATTATTGGTGCTTAAGGTTGGAGATGATTCAGGAACATTTGAAAGAGGATCACGGTTCTCAGATATATAGATAGGTTCTTCATTTATTGGGAGCTCATCAGTTGCTGGTAACTTATCCACTTTTTTCTTTAAATAATATCGTCGAGAACTCTGCCTACTTTTCTTCCTACCAACCTTTTGCTGGCTTGGAGTCAAATCACTCATTGGTAGTAGTACTATGCCCCGAGCTTTTTTCCTTTGGTAACTCTCTCTTGACTTTACAGAAACCCAGGAAATGTTATAAATTAAAGGTTATATGCATAGTTCATTGTTTGTCATTGTTACAGTCCGGTACTACTACTTAAAATAGATTTATGACGTACAATTAATGCAAAATATCATCGCTCTGGTCTTTTTGGACAGAGCAATCACAGCCATAGCGATCAGAAAAAGTCACAAAATCATAAATATAGCCAAATTTAAAAGCAGTAGAAAGTTGTGATTACGTCTCATAAAAAACATCATAATGATCACTTAATTCACATAACAAACACATTCACAAGCTTACTATTTAATTTAAATAACGTACCATAGCAATCATAAAATTCGAGAACCAAATCCAGAGCAATCATAAACTTACCTTCGTAATGTTGGAGAGCGGGAACGTGGAACACAAGTATCCTCTTCGGCGGTTAGACCACTGCTGGCGTTGCCCCGCGGTATCGGAATAGAGTGTCTATAACGCGTAACTAGGGATGAGCGCGATGTTTTACCTCAGCGCAGAGCGATGAGATAAAATGCCCGGTCACGATTTTAAATTCAAATTGTGGCAAAAGTATTGTTAATATAACTAAAAATATTTTATTACTGTGAAGATTAACTATTTGTTATGTAATCTAAATAAGTTGTTTCATATGAACCTTCTCATTAAAAAGTTAAGGAATATTTTTTTCATTCAATCGGGAGTTGGGTCAACCCAGAGCGATCAGGATTTTAAGGTTTAAGATTTTTTTTTTAATATTTAAAATAAACTTACTCATAATATTAGCCTTGTATCACGTAGATTAGACACCGAACTGTATATAAAAAAATATTTTGAAAACGTTTTTCGATTTTAAAATGGGTTTATCCAGCCCGACACGAAAAAAAATGCCTCTGGAGATCGACCCTTATACAGAAAGCTTGTCGCTATTTATTTTATTTATTTATTCATCTTTAATATTCATTATTTAGTTAGTACACATTATAAATCCATAATTTTGTTATTACCTACATATTAACACTCTGACTGAAGGAAAACAAACGCAATTGGGTTAAATTTTCTCGATAAAATTTAATTAGGAAAAGAGATCTACTTTTTTATGTTTTTTTCTGTCGTTCTCTATTATTACATGTAGGTAATTTCATTCAAAATGTGCATATTAGGTAATTGGAAACTCTGGCTGAAAATATTTTCAATTAGCTTAATTTATTTTTAAACAATTTTTATTTGGTTTGGCGTTTTCATTTTGTTTCCAGCGCATTATTGCGCTCTCTTTTATTAGCATGTGGACGTAATTGACTTTGTCACTTTCTTATTCCCGCGTTTTGCATATCACAAAAGAAAGTGGCTGGGACAGACTGGATGCGGAAGGCGGAGGACAGGGTGTTGTGGCGCAGACTGGGAGAGGCCTATGTCCAGCAGTGGGCTGCGATAGGCTGAGTTGATTGACATATCACCTAAAGAAGTCTCTCTCACACATCAAATTAACACGTTTAAATAGACCATTACACCACTCCCTACTTAGCAACAAATAACTTGAACAACACCTCACAAAAACACAAACCAACACAGATTTATCATCAATTTAATCTTAATACAAACAGCATAATCGAGATGTCAGGTAAGGTAGCCCATCCTGACACCCTCATCCCAGCCACGGCACCACGGGGCACCATTGTACAGAAAATAATGAATACCCATCCGAGATGAGCTTAATATTATAATTTGATATTTTTAAATGTATAGAGATATTAAAAGTCACGCGTCCAAGTGTTTATTTAACGCGTTTCTGAGCGATTGAGTTTTAAAACGAATGCGCTTCGTTTTTTTCTTTTTAGTAGAGGTGAATGTTCGGGTGATCGATTGGGTTTGACAGGTGATTGTGAGGTCAAAGTGTTGTCTACAAGCTTGTTAGTAAAGGGGTAGGCAGAGATTTAAGTGCTGTGGAAGTGTCAATTTTGGTAAGGCTCCTCTACAGGCGCAACGCTACTCTATTAACAATTTCTATGAAAACTTTGGTAGACAAGTGTAGAAGACATCATCATCTGCCTAGCCTTTTCCCAACTATGTTGGGGTTGGCTTCCAGTCTAACCGCATGCAGCTGAATACCAGTACTTTACATGAAGCAACTACCTACCAGTCTGACCTCCACAACCCAGTGACTGGGTAACACCTAGGCCTTGATAAGACTGGTTGTCAGACTTTCGGGCTGTTGAAGATTTACAAATGACTAACGGGACCGATGGTGTAACAAGCTTTTCAAGGCTCGGAGGGATCTATCTCGGTATTAATGGCTAGTCACCCATCAGCGGACAGAAAATGGCAAGCGTTGCTTAACCTTGAAGATCGACCCGTGTGGCTGTTATTTAGCCTCTCGCCCCTCGCAAGCGGAGGAGTAGGACTTTATTTATTTATTTAAAAAAGGTACACCAACAGCTTCTGTATATAGGGTGACTGGTAATTAGTGACCGATACTTAAACACATGATTGTACTCATGATAACAAACAACTTTTACTATGGGACCAAACCTGAAATCGCGAAAAAAAAAAATCAGCTGTTCCCTATTTTTTTTTTTTTTTTGTGCATGGGTAATCATCAAATGACTTCTCCCGCTAAACACATGATTGTACTCATAATAACAGACAACTTTCCCAAATTTTTTTTTTTTAAATTTACTAATCGTATTTATGACCCTAATCATTCCAATAAGATATTGAGTACCTAACAAGAATAATACACGTGGAGCTCGTGGCTAAGTAGTAACGGACGCACGGGTCGATCCATCAGATTAAGCTACGCTTGCCGGGGTTGGTCCGTGGATGGGTGACCATCTTCACATACCGAGACACCTCCGTGCCTCGGAAAGCACGTTAAGCCGTTGGTCCTGGCTGTAATTGGTGGATCTTTGACAGTCGTTACGGGTCGTCAGAACCCCGAAAGTCTGACAATCAGTCTTACCCAGGGGTATCGAATTACCCAGTTATTGGGTTGTGGAGGTCAGATAGGCAGTCGCTCCATGTAAAATACTGCCAAACCCCAACCCCCAAACCCGACCCCAACATATTTGGGAAATGGCTAGGCAGATTGATTTTAACAAGAATAACATCATCCATAATAATACCACCATCAGCTGTTAGTTAACCCGTCGCATGCCAATTAGCAGAGCAGTGGTGACCCAGTGGTAACGGCCGTGACTTACGAGTTGTAGGTTCGGAGTTTCGGACACTGACAGGCGCTTTACTTTGTGTAAATTATTTCATCACCACTGCTCTCAAAACGGTGAAGGAAAACATCGTGAGGAAACCGGCATGTCCTAGAACCAAAAATTCGAAGACATGTGACATCTACCAACCCGCACTGGGTCCGCGTTTTGGATCACAGCCCACTCCCTCTCACCGAGAGGAGGCCTGTGTCCCAGCAGTGGGAACATTATAGGCTGCCTATGTTACACTAATTAGCAGACACAATAGATTTATTATTGTTATCCGTACAATCGACAAAGTTAATTTAGTTTCCTACTTATTCCTTTTTACAAACAAAATTATCCACTTTTAACATGCATTATCCTTTTTTCATTAATTGAGAACAAACGTACTTACCATGCGCACGTTGTCAATTGTTAGTCGCTTGACCCCGTTATTCTATCTCTCCGATATTCTCCGTGTGGCTGCATACCTATGAAATATCTAGGCACCGGGCGCGATCCCGGTAAAAGTAGGCACGCACAACACTGTATCGCTCACACTGCACACACACACACACACACACGTGCTTAATTCTAATACCGGTTAGTAGTAGCAGTTTTAACTAACACTAATAATTAACGAAATGACAAAACACTATCTACGGAATCACACTATTAAAACAACAGTGAATTCTCAGTGAATTCACTCGTATAACAGTAAGTAGGGCGGAGCACCGAACGAGCTTCGACAGCCGCGGAGGAACCGTTTAGGTACGCAGTCTTTCCTTGTCGGCAGCACCAGTATTACTAAGCTAATTACAAACTTTCGTAGTAAACACGCGGCGTGCCTCAAAGAAGTACTTCTTTATGAGGTATGCATCTTGCTTTATTGTTTATTTAAAACTATTTTGAAAACACATCTTTACTGCGAACTAGAATTCTATTAAGGTCGATTTACATCAGACGAGCGAATGCTCATTCTATCCCCACTATATCAAATTCTTTTAGTGTAAACAGGCGTAGAGCATTCTTTCGTTGTTCTTAGTGCGTTCGCAAAGATTCTATGGAATATTCTCTTCGCTCGCTTGATGTAAACGGCGCTAGAGCGCGCGAACAGATGCTTAGAGCGTTCTTGCGTGTTCGGACGTGCTCGTGCCCCTGAGCGGTCTCTTCAAAGCGTTCTTGTGTACTAGCTCTAGCTCTTTGTTCGTTTGATGCAAACGCTGAATACGAGTTTTCGTTTACACTAAAAGACCACGAAATAATGCTCTTGTTCTAGCTCTAGCTCTTTGTTCGTTTGATGTAAATCTACCTTTACTAGAAGGATTTTAGGAATAACCCAAACGAGCAAACCATTTACAAATTGTAGACAATGGATGTTACTGCGGCGCTCTGCGATAAGCATATTCAATAGGTACGTGACTCATAAAATGCCGCCGCCGGCGATCTCGCCTCTATTGTTTATTTGAAACTGTTTAGAAAAGACATCATTACTGCGAACTATTACTACAGATAGCGCGCGAGTTGAATGCAGAGCTTAGGAATGCGGTAGTGCTGTGACCCAATTATAATTAGCACTACACTGCAGGCGCGTGAGGTGGGGCGTACGGATAGCGGGGCGCTCTTTACCTCAGACCCCGACTGCATTCAACTCACGCGCTATCTGTAGTAAGTATTCCTAAAGGAATGCACATTTTGTCAATAATCTGCGCTTATAAAATCCAGCAAACCATTTACAAATTATAGACAATAGATTTTACTGCGAAGCTCGGCGTTAAGCAAATACAATAGTTACGTCTTTCATAAAACATCTGCTACTTTCTAAAGGTTATAATTTAAATTGTTGTTTTCGCAAAAGTAAAAATAACACAAATTATGTTCATGCTAAACCTTGAACAAATCTGGTAGGTATTGTCGTACCTACTTTACGTGCGTGCGCTACAACTAAATGCATTATTGTTCATGCTATTCCCATCCCACATTTCTAGGCTTTGGACTAGCAGTCTGTCTACGATATTTGAGTTTAAATCAGAAATATTCGGCAGCCGGTAGGCATTTAGCGCGCGTAAGTAGGTATGTGGAGTGCAATATCTGTATAGGTACAAGTAGGTTTGAAATGACTGGTGTGGTTAAAAAATTGGAATCAACTTGGCTATTTACAACGCTAACGCTAACTTGGCTATTTAAATAATTTAGTAATATAAATGATTTAAATGAAGTCACATTGATTGTTGCATGTGTCCACTTTGCACAGCACATTTAGTGGCATATTTAGTGATATGAGCCCGCACGCGCTGCAGAACTCTAGTGTGACTGTCACTTTTAACGAAGGCACCCCGCATCCGTGTACGTTTGTACCTAGGTAGTTAACAAAAAGTTGTACAAAACCGCCGTGTTTAGTAGTACTGTACTTTTAATATGCAACGTAAGGTACAGTAGTACCCAACTAATAAGGCGCGTCGTGAATCTCGTGAAGTCGTGAATCGTCGTGTGAAAAGAAAGTATGGCCCCGAGATTAACGAGAATGCTTAAAACTTACAATCAACCTTAGATTACTTCATAATACACTGCAGCTGTTAGTTTTCTCTCACTCGCAAGTATGGCGGCTGACTAACATTATGCTGGCAGTTGCCGACCAATAGCGGTACAGGAAAAAGAAGCACGGTGCGTGGAGCGTGCCGATTGGTCAATAGCATTTCCCGCGCTTTGAAAATTCATCTTCTGCGCAGGTACCTCGGTAAGCCATATCAGTACGCACAATGGTCCACATGAAGGACTAAGTGCGGAAACCAAATCCTTAACATAGAAGCCATATCAGTTGGGTACTACTGTATACTACTAACAAAACAAGGTGCGCGCGCCTTTGCGCTATCAACTGTTAATAGCTTTACCGGTAATCCCGTTCTATCTCATGTGTACTCTATTTTACAATAAGATTTGACATTCAAAGAAACCTTTTTTACAGTCCGTTCAACCGATTTTGACTTCTAATGCGTTGGAGGCATGATAATGGAAGCTGCAGTAAACAGTTGGTATTGTAACCACTTTTTTGCCTTTAATCTCATCCTTAAGCCTTCCGAATAGAAGTAGAAAATCGGTTGAAAGGACTGTAAAGAAGGTTTGTTTAAATGTCTAATCTTATTGTAAATGGAGTATAGGTAAGTAGGTATTACTAATACTATCGGCGTGTATTCGATCAATAGTACTAATTCCGATTCTGTATTTGTAGAGCTTGTCTAGTATAAAATGACGCGTCCTATTACTTAAATCTGTATACGTACACTACAGTAATTGCAGTAGTCGGGCGCGTCATTTCATTTGTCATTTTTTCAGTACGCGATCGTTTAAGTGCTATTTATGGAGAGCGGTGGATTGGTCGCGGGGGGCCAGTTGCTTGGCCTCCGCGGTCACCGGATTTAACACCGCTAGACTTTTTTTTGTGGGGGCATGTAAAAGACTTAGTCTACCGAGATGGACCAGTACATACTCCCGATGAACTAAGAACTAGGATTGAAAAAAGTTTCGAAATAGTGAAAAGTGACACTAGAATTCTGCAGCGCGTGCAGGCTCATATTACTAAACGTGCCACTAAATGTGTTGAAGTGCAAGGTGGACACATGCAACAATTAATGTGAGTTCATTTAATTATTTAATTAAAAAAAACTTTAGTACCTAAGTAAGTAGTTGATTTAGTAATCGTTGTAAATAGCCAAGTTGATTCCAATTTTTTAACCACGCCAGTCATTTCAAGTTTTATTTGTACTCGTACCTATAAAGATACTAGCTTCCTGCCCGCGGCTTCGCCCGCGTGGAATTCGGTTATTTCGCGCCTCCTCGCGATAAAATTTAGCCTATGTCTTTTTCAAGGTCTGTTCTATCTCTGTTCAAAATTTCGTCAAAATCGGTTCAGCCGTTTTACGTGAAAGCGTAATAGACAGACAGACAGACAGACAGAGTTAATTTAGCATTTATAAAATTAGTATGGATTGCACTCCACATACCTACTTGCGCGCGCTAAATGGCTACCGGCTGCCACCGGACCTCACACAATCTTTTTTGTATGGATAGAGGCTATAACGTCATTGCGTATGCTACTTAGTTACTTACTTAGAGGGCAATTATAGCGGCATGCATGATTTAAAAGGGAGTTCAAAGGCACCGCTAGTCGCGCGACATGCAGTGTACTTGTGTCGCGTCGCGCGTTGTGCTTCTTTGTAGGAGCCTTAACTGTACAGTAGTAAAGCAACCTGTGCCTGTAGCAACGCGACTAGCAACATTATAAAATTAATTTTGCCGAATACTTCTGATTTAAACTCAAATATCGTAGACAGACTGCTAGTCTAGCCTAGAAAAGTGGGATGGGAAACTTGGAATAGCTTGAACAATAATGCATTTAATGGTAGCGCACGCACGTAAAGTAGGTACGAAAATACCTACTAGATAGTTGTGAAGGACAGCCGCTAGCCGTACCCTCAGTTTATGTAAGCTTTAGCATGAAAATATTTGTGTTATTTTTATTTTTGCGAAAACAACCATTTAAATTATAACCTTTAGAAAGTAGCAGATGTTTTATGAAAGACGTACATATTGTATTATCTTAACGCCGAGCTTCACAGTAAAATCTATTGTCTACAATTTGTAAATGGTTTGCTCGTTTGGGTTATTCCTAAAATCCTTCTAGTAATAGAATTCTAGTTCGCAGTAAAGATGTGTTTTCAAAATAGTTTTAAATAAACAATAAAGCAAGATGCATACCTCATAAAGGAGTACTTCTTTGAGGCACGCCGCGTGTTTACTCCGAAAGTTTGTAATTAGCTTAGTAATACTGGTGCTGCCGACAAGGAAAGACTGCGTACCTAAACGGCTCCTCCGCGGCTGTCGAAGCTCGTTCGGTGCTCCGCCCTACTTTCTGTTATACGAGTGAATTCACTGAGAATTCACTGTTGTTTTAATAGTGTGATTCCGTAGATAGTGTTTTGTCATTTCGTTAATTATTAGTGTTAGTTAAAACTGCTACTACTAACCGGTATTAGAATTAAGCACGTGTGTGTGTGTGTGTGTGCAGTGTGAGCGATACAGTGTTGTGCGTGCCTACTTTTACCGGGATCGCGCCCGGTGCCTAGATATTTCGTAGGTATGCAGCCACACGGAGAATATCGGAGAGATAGAATAACGGGGTCAAGCGACTAACAATTGACAACGTGCGCATGGTAAGTACGTTTGTTCTCAATTAATGAAAAAGGATAATGCATGTTAAAAGTGGATAGTTTTGTTTGTAAAAAGGAATAAGTAGGAAACTAAATTAACTTTGTCGATTGTACGGATAACAATAATAAATCTATTGTGTCTGCTAATTAGTGTAACATAGGCAGCCTATAATGTTCCCACTGCTGGGACACAGGCCTCCTCTCGGTGAGAGGGAGTGGGCTGTAATCCAACACGCGGACCCAGTGCGGGTTGGTAGATGTCACATGTCTTCGAATTTTTGGTTCTAGGACATGCCGGTTTCCTCACGATGTTTTCCTTCACCGTTTTGAGAGCAGTGGTGATGAAATAATTTACACAAAGTAAAGCGCCTGTCAGTGTCCGAAACTCCGAACCTACAACTCGTAAGTCACGGCCGTTACCACTGGGTCACCACTGCTCTGCTAATTGGCATGCGACGGGTTAACTAACAGCTGATGGTGGTATTATTATGGATGATGTTATTCTTGTTAAAATCAATCTGCCTAGCCATTTCCCAACTATGTTGGGGTCGGGTGTGGGGGTTGGGGTTTGGCAGTAATTTACATGGAGCGACTGCCTATCTGACCTCCACAACCCAGTAACTGGGTAATTCGATACCCCTGGGTAAGACTGATTGTCAGACTTTCGGGGTTCTGACGACCCGTAACGACTGTCAAAGATCCACCAATTACAGCCAGGACCAACGGCTTAACGTGCTTTCCGAGGCACGGAGGTGTCTCGGTATGTGAAGATGGTCACCCATCCACGGACCAACCCCGGCAAGCGTAGCTTAACCTGATGGATCGACCCGTGCGTCCGTTACTACTTAGCCACGAGCTCCACGTGTATTATTCTTGTTAGGTACTCAATATCTTATTGGAATTATTAGGATCATAAATGCGATTAGTAAATTTAAAAAAAAAATTTTTTTGGGAAAGTTGTCTGTTATTATGAGTACAATCATGTGTTTAGCGGGAGAAGTCATTTGATGATTTCCCATGCACAAAAAAAAAAAAATAGGGAACAGCTGATTTTTTTTTTTCGCGATTTCAGGTTTGGTCCCATAGTAAAAGTTGTTTGTTATCATGAGTACAATCATGTGTTTAAGTATCGGTCACTAATTACCAGTCACCCTGTATAATGTATCTTATGTATTTTATCTTATCTTATGGTAACAATCGGCTCGGACTTACACAGTCGCCAATTATAGGTTAACCAGCATTCTCAGAGCTAAGTGATAACACATAATAATAATAAAACTAAAATAAGAAATTAGAAATTAGGGAAAATATTTCTTGAACTTAAGATTACTTAATAACATTAGGGAAAATAAAATTACAATACGAACAATATTGCAATTTGACCCACTTATATATTTAAGACTAAGACATAAACAATAAATTGACATAGAGCTTGTCAACATCTGGGGTTAGGAACAAGAAGGGCTATGTTTTATTTGATAGGTGTGATTTGCTAGACATTCTTCTACTAACCACATTCCGATAGTTAAAGACACTGACCCGCAAGGCCCTATTACGAACATGATTAAAACTTATTACACTTCTGGAATGCAACCCACAACATTCCGTCACCCGACACCTTAACCACAGAACTATCACTATTCAATATTTATTAAAAACTATATATGAAACATGATATCATGGGTCAGTGGTTAAAGAATCCGCTGTTAGCACAAGGCTGTAGGTTTGCACCTGGCAATGACTATATGACTTTCATGTTACCTAAGGTAGCTGATCTTACACATTACTGATTAACGAGGAAGGAAAACACTGTGGCGAAACCTAATAGTCCAAGATCACAGGATCGCCAGACCTTACTTATTTTCTGACTAAGGATAGAGTAGTTTTTACCGACTTCACAAAAAGGAGGAGGTACTATGTTCGGCTGATTGTATGTTTTTTTTTTTTTTTGTATGTCTGTAATTCTTTGCTCCGGAAATTGAAAATAAATTACGAGAAAACGGAATTTATAAAAAGAAAAAACAACTCCAAAGCAACGTGGGATCTAATTAAATCTATAACGCACTCAAAATCCACACCCTCGCCATTGAAAGAACTGCAACAACTCGAACCTGACAAACTTGCATCAGCAAACCGAGTCAACAATTACTTTGTTAATGTAGGCAAAGACCTAGCTACAAATATACACCAGTGTCTGAATAGGCCAGTTCACCCATCAAGTACAGCTTCAACTTGTAATTCAATGTGCGTCCTGGAAACCGACGATTCGGAAGTAGAGCGAATTATAATCAACTTGAAATCAAGTTCTGTAGCTGGAATTGACGGTATTTCTGGACATATATTGAAGTTAACGCGCAATATTTTAATCCCCTACATCACACATATCTGCAATCTTTCGATATCTACCGGTGTTTTCCCTGACAGTTTCAAAACAGCTCTAGTCCACCCTATTCATAAGGGAGGGGACAGAGACAGTGTCAAAAATTATAGACCTATATCTATTCTACCAACAATTTCGAAGATTCTGGAGAAGATACTGAACAACCGTTTGCTTAAATACATTAATGCTCATAAACTTCTCTCTGGAAACCAATATGGTTTCAGAGCCGGAATTGCAACAGAGGATGCTGTTATTGCACTCTCTGAAAAAGTGACGCACCTCATGGATAAGAAGCAGCGGTGTATTGGTTTATTTCTAGATATCTCGAAAGCTTTTGACACTGTCTCTGCGCCCATACTTCTGTCGAAACTGGAACGCATGGGTATTCGTGGTCCTGCACTTGACATTTTTTCAAGTTATCTGGAGAATCGTTTCCAACATGTTCAATTGGATGAGGTAATAAGCGATAAAGCTAGAATTGAATACGGCGTCCCACAAGGCAGCATTCTAGGTCCAACCTTGTTCCTCATCTACATTAATGATCTGTGTTCACTTTCATTAACTAACTGCTTCATATTCACCTACGCTGATGATACAGCCCTACTTGTTCATGGGAATGATTGGAGTGAAACAGAAAAATATGCTCAGATGGTGTTGGACATTGTCATGAACTGGTTTAGCAATAATTTATTGACCCTGAATGCAGAAAAAACGAAGCTTGTTTCTTTTTCTTTAAGTTATAAGACTCAGCCTAACATAACGCCCATTGTTAAGGTACATAGTTGTTCTCCAAACTCCTGCTGTACCTGTCCCACTCTGGCAACCACATCTTGTATAAAATACTTGGGCGTGCAAATTGACAAACACCTGAACTGGTATAGTCATATTGATAACCTAGTCAGCCGAACGCGTAAACTCATTTCCATCTTTAAGAAACTCCGTTGTTCAGCTGATTTGGAAACACTTATGATGGTCTATTATTCACTCTGTCAGTCTCTTTTCCTATATTGTTTACCGGCTTGGGGTGGCGCTTGCAAAACATACTTTCTGAAATTAGAGAGAGCCCAGAGAGCAGTTCTCAAAGTTATGTTCTGCAAGCCCTATAGATACCCTACTTTGGAACTTTTTAGGGAAAGCAGGGTTCTGACAGTGAGAGGCTTATATGTGCTACAATGTGTATTAAGGAAACATCGGCTGCCGTTCACAGCAAGTACAAAACGTCGCGCAGACATTGCCCTTCCACCAGTTAGACACAAAACCACCTTCGCAAAACACCAATTCACCTACCTCAGCTATATTCTATATAATAAAATCAATAAATTTCTCCATATCCACAGTTTAAATTATTACCAATGCAAAAGCACAGTTAAGGAATGGTTAATTGAGAAATCATATGACGTGACCGAAAAACTTCTCTTCCCACATGCGTAAGACAGATCTCCTCTTATTTAAGTATTTTCACACACAAACACTCGTACACTCCCTCCACTTTCACACTTACTAACAATCCACCATTACTACACATACCAGGACACATTCACACCATACACAAACCGCACCTTCACATTACTTACACATACACAACATACCTACTACACCTTCCACAACCAATACACTCACTCTAACACTTACAAACAGTTTTATTATTAATTTTATTTTCACTTTTTTTCTATGCACATAAATAATAATTATATTGTTATGTTAACCATGTTGCTGGTGAAAACAGTTTTATTGAATCTTTTTGATCAACTATCTACCCTCATGGAATCACTGGTGCCCAAGTCACAGGCTATAAACCTAGTTTGGGTGCCAGGAGATAATACTTATTGTACTATAAGTTGTATCATAATATTACTGTACTTGTAACCTTGTAATAATTTTATTGGAAATAAACATTATTATTATTTCCTTTATTTCATTTATGTACATATCATTTATATTTTTAAATATTAAAATATAAATAATATAAAAACATTTAAAAATATAAAAAATAGTAACCCACCGGTATCGGGAACAGGGTCCAAGCTACCGGCGGTCAGGGCTCCAGAGAGAGGAACCTCCTAACAATGCGCGCCGTGTCCAGAAGTACCGCTCTCTGAATCAAGCCCTTGATCCAGCTGCCCAACGAGAGCCTCCTTAGGTGTTGGTCGAGGCTCTTGGCAATTAAGCCATTGGCTGATACGACTATCGGCACAATGATCGCTGAGTTCACATCCCACATGTCGACAACCTCGCGAGCCAAGTCAAGATACTTGATTTGTTTATCTTTCTCGGCTTTCACGAGGTTCCCGTCATGCGGGACCGTTATGTCAATAATCATTGCGCGCCGCTCTGTTCGATCCACCACCACTATATCAGGCTTATTGGCAACAATAGTCCTGTCAGTGATGATGGATCGATCCCAGTACAATGTGATATTTCCATTTTCGAGAACTGGGTCGGGCACATACCTATAGTACTGTACTTCCGATTCTACAAGGCTGTATTTCAGAGCAAGTTGCTGATGGATTATCCTGGCTACAAGGTTGTGTCTATGCAAGTACTCTTCGTTAGCTAGACGAGAACACCCGGATATAATGTGTCGGATTGATTCTCCCGGACGGTGACATGCCCGACAGATGTCAACCGTGCCATCTTTCACAATATACTTCCGGTAGTTGTTCGTCATTATAACTTCGTCCATAATTGCACAGACAAAACCTTCGGTTTCCCCGAAGAGGTCACCAGAACGCAGCCAGGCTACGGACGCTAGAAAATCTACATCGGGTTCATGTAGGACCCGGAAAAAGCGTCCGTGGAGCTCCTTACTCTGCCATACCTCCCTGCGATCGTTAGTGTCAAGCACTACAGGCTTGCGCCAGTTCTCTTTAGCCAAGGAGAGCGGGGTGAGGCCCTTGTCAACCGCGACCACATCTCGATGCATCCCCACGTCGGCTTCTAGGAAATATTCCCTGAGACTGCATATCTCGCGATTGTGGAGGGTCTTAGCGTTTAAAAAGCCTCGACCTCCACACTTTCGCGGGATATACAGTCTCATTACCGACGACCGTGGGTGATGCATTCGATAGGCAGTCAGCAGCGTACGGACCCTCCTATCCCGGGCGTCAAGTTCGGTCTGAGTCCATTTGAGTATGCCGAAAGAGTACATCAGAACCGGCATGACCCGGTTATTATTATATTATTATTTCTTTTATTTCATTTTACACATATTTTTTACATTTTTAAATATTAGAATAAAAAGAATAAGTATAAAAACATTTAAAAATATAAAAATAGTAGCCCACCGGTATCGGGAACAGGGTCCAAGCTACCGGCGGTCAGGGCTCCAGAGAGAGGAACCTCCTAACAATGCGGGCCGTGTCCAGAAGCACCGCTTTCTGAATCAAGCCCTTGATCCAGCTGCCCAACGAGAGCCTCCTTAGGTGTTGGTCGAGGCTCTTGGCAATTAAGCCATTGGCTGATACGACTATCGGCACAATGATTGATGAGTCCACATCCCACATGTCGACAACCTCGCGAACCAAGTCAAGATACTTGATTTGTTTATCTTTCTCGGCTTTCACGAGGTTCCCGTCATGCGGGACCGTTATGTCAATAACCATTGCGCGCCGCTCTGTTCGATCCACCACCACTATATCAGGCTTATTGGCAACAATAGTCCTGTCAGTGATGATGGATCGGTCCCAGTACATTGTGATATTTCCATTTTCGAGAACTGGGTCGGGCACATACCTGTAGTACGGCACCTCCGATTCCACAAGGCTGTATTTCAGAGCAAGTTGCTGATGGATAATCCTGGCTACAAGGTTGTGTCTATGCAAGTACTCTTCGTTAGCTAGACGAGAACATCCGGAGATAATGTGTCGAATTGATTCTCCCGGTCGGTGGCATGCCCGACAGATGTCAACCGTTCCGTCTTTCACAATAAATCTCCGGTAATTGTTCGTCATGATAACTTCGTCCATAATTGCACAGACAAAACCTTCGGTTTCCCCAAAGAGGTCACCGGAACGCAGCCAGGCTACGGACGCTAGCAAATCTACATCGGGTCCATGTAGGGCCCGGAAAAAGCGTCCGTGAAGCTCCTTACTCTGCCATACCTCCATGCGATCGTTAGTGTCAAGCACTACAGGTTTGCGCCAGTTCTCTTTAGCCAAGGAGAGCGGGGTGAGGCCCTTGTCCACCGCGACCACATCTCGATGCATCCCCACGTCGGCTTCTAGGAAATATTCCCTGAGACTGCATATCTCGCGATTGTGGAGGGTCTTAGCGTTTAAAAAGCCTCGGCCTCCACACTTTCGCGGGATATACAGTCTCATTACCGATGACCGTGGGTGATGCATTCGATATGCAGTCAACAGCGTACGGACCCTCCGATCCAGGGCATCGAGTTCAGTCTGAGTCCATTTGAGTATGCCGAAAGAGTACATCAAAACCGGCATGACCCAACCGTTGAAGGCGCGCACCTTGTTTCCGCCTGATAGAAGACTGTTAAATACTTTTTTCAGGCGGCCAAAGAAGCGCTCCCTCAACGATTGCTTCATGTCAGCAACATTGATGCCTAACGCTTCCGACATACCCAAATACTTATAGGTTTCGGATGCGGAGAGGGTTCTAAGGTTTATGGAATCCGAAAGTTGGGTTCCCACGGATTCCACAATCTCCCCTCGCTTTACATGCATGACCGCACATTTGTCCACACCAAATTCCATCCTGATGGCGCTACTGAAAGTTTCAGTTACTTTCAGTAGCTCCATCAGTTGCAAATTGTTGGGGGCAAAGAGTTTTAGGTCATCCATGTAGAGGAGGTGGGATATAACCTGGCCACCTCTCCTCAGCCGATAGCCTAGACCTGAATCCTCCAGCAGTGTGCTTAGAGGATTCAAGGCTAAGCAGAACCAAAGTGGACTCAAACTATCGCCCTGAAATATACCTCGCTCGATCCTTATCGGCTCGCTATTCCTCTGGATATTTCGACATCCTGGATAGCGAAGGACCGTCCTCCATTGCTCCATACACGACATCAGGAAGGTGCGCAGAGTTGCATCTACTTTATACAACTCCAGCACCCTCATGAGCCATGTATGTGGCACCGAGTCATAGGCCTTCTTATAGTCTATCCAACATGTCGACAGATCCTTACGGGAACGACGAACCTGTTGGCTAATGGCCATATCAATGAGGAGTAGCTCCTTGGTACCACGGGACCCGTTCCTAGATCCATTTTGAGAGGCAGACATGATGGAGTTGGTGTCTATATGTTCGTTAATTTTAGCTCTCAAAATGGATGTAAGAACCTTATAGACCGTCGGTAGACAAGTGATCGGTCTATAATTTTTGGGCTCCGCAGTACTACCTGATTTATGGAGCAGGTGGGTTATTCCTGTCGTTAGGAACTGGGGTAGCGACCCTGACTGTAAGGCTGACTGGTACTGAGCCGCCAAGCGAGCGTGCGACCCGCGAAACCATTTGATCCAGAAGTTATGCAGTCCGTCCGGCCCTGGAGACTTCCAATTTGGCAACGGACGGACCGCACGAGCTACATCTTGGGGACAGATGGTAATAGCCCCCATTTCTGGTATTGGATCGCAGGCTCGCTCGACTTCTCGAGCCCAATCACCTTCGGTGTGACTGACAGGCACCGACCAGATACTGCGCCAGAAAGAACACATGGCATCATCATCCGGCAGGCGCGTGTCAGCCACACCTTGGTCCGGTCGCTCCCAACCCCTATAAACCCACCTTTCATCGCTCTGGAAGGTGCGATTCTGAGTGTATCGGTCCACCCGCCGCTTATACCTACGAATACGGTTCGCCCATGCATACACTTTCTGCCTCAGGAAGTCGATGCGCTCTGTGACACGTGACATATAGTCCTGAGGGCTAACATCAGTCCCTGAGAACGCCCGTCTCACAAAGCGCATCACTCTGGGGCGAGTATTGCCCTCCCTGAAGCAGATTAGTTTGCCGATGAGCGCTCTGGCCCCACCAATACGCCGCTCAATCCTGCACTGCCAAGCTGGTACGGCTGGTTTCGGTCGTGTAGCTCTAGAGTCATTAGCAAATTTGACGTGAGCTACACGACATGCCGCTACAGCCGCGCAGTACAGAATCGAATGAGTATCGGTGAGGTCTTCGCAGTCATCAAAATAGTTTGACAACTGCGAATCCAGAGCCGCCACCAGCGCCCTATTTTTGTTATGCATGGGCAAACGAGGTAAGCGTGGCCTAAGTTCGGGTGATACGAACCGATATTCCTGAATCGCACCCTCCAAAGCACTCCTCAATTCCTCATTGCACTGGGCACTTACGTTTGCAGCCGTGCCATCACTCCCCTCGTCAGCTTGAATTGTGTTGCACTGTGGTGGTGGTGGTGCAACAATAGTCTGCGACAGGGGGGCGATCACACGGCTACTCTGCATTTCACTTCGCAGGCGATCAAGTACGGTGTCATCCAACATATGATTACGCTGGATGACCCGCACCTGATCCGACAGTCGTTGTGCCGAAACGTTGAGAGCTGGCTCAAGCACCCGAAAAAGAGAGTGCATCCGAACACGGTACGCGGTCAGATTGTTTCCTCCCTCTGTAGCCCCATAGTATGAGCGCATGACATTCTCATTAATGGATCTTGTCCATCTCATGCGCTGCACACTTCCGCCGGGAGCTGGGACCCTATCAGAGGCCGGTGGGCCTCGAGGTCCTAAGCCGTCCGGCGGCCGGCGTCCTCCCCGTCGACGAGCAGGTGGTGGTGTCGTGGGCGGAGAGAAATACTCGTCGCTCGAGCTCGACGCAACTACCACGGCCGGTGTCGACACAGCGTTCACAGTGAGGCTGGGTACCGGCGGCGGCGAGGCGGAGCTGAGCGAAGAGTCCGGAGGTGGTAGGCGTGCTCGTCTTGTTGCTGATCTCGTCAACATTTCATTTCATTTTCATATTCATGTTCATACGTCGGTTTATTGTTTTATCGGAGGTGACATGACAGATGTCACCTCCGATTCGGCAGTTTTTGTTGAAAATTTTTATGATTCTGGTTCATTTTGCTATTTTATTTTTTTGTCTTGATTGTTTGGGTTTCGGGATGGTTTCAAGTTTATTCACGTAAATAAAAAACTGCGATTAAAATTATTAAAACTGAAAATGATTATTATGAAAACAAATGTGACTTGTTGACTTTGGTGTTGCCAGCTTATTATTATTATTATTATGTTTGTTCAACGAATACTCCGCCAATTGACGACGGATTTTCAAAATTCTTTTTTTGTTTGAAAGGTTATACTCTCGAGGTGGTCCCATTGTCACCAAATCAGAATCTGATCAAGGAATCCCATGGAAATGGAGGGGAACCCCCAAATTTTATAGGCACAACTATAGCGATTTGGGTATATTTTTTATAGTAACTCGTGCATTGGCTCTCGGAAAACACCATTTGGTGAAGTGGAACTGATGATGGAGACCACAAATGGCCATCGGAACTATTCAATCTATAAGTATTTCACGGGTTGCGATTCGATTACTTTGTGGCGGCATCTACATCGCCACATATGAACCACGCATCAATGACATGACTTCACGCAAACCTGCATCGCGCAATTAGAGTTTACCACGCGATTAGCATATATACAACGTCCCGACATCAACCGTCGGGCAGTGGCCCACCAGACACAACACCCGTCTGGTCGGAGGATCCTCCCTTTTCAATAGAGGATGAGTGAACTTTACACCCTGTTCCTCATGCCTCCAAAACTTTAATATGGTTGCTAAGTAATTTATGCTCGTCAAAATGCATAATGGTGATGATGACTTCACCATGGAGCTCCAGTTCTCCTGGTTCTTACTCGGAGAACTCCTCAACAATTAACGTCCGTGCATCGGGAAAAGCAATATTTTGTAAAAAAAAAGTGATGAGCAGTTGCCATTGGGCTATTGTAACTTAGATAAATTACAAACTGACCCACTAAAAAGTGAAAAATAAAAACTTATTTACAAAAAAAAAAACAACGGACTTCCAAAAAAAACACTACAAAGTGAAAAATAACGTTAATTTTGGAAGTCGGTGGCAAAAAACTAAAATACATATCCAAAGACACCGACTTCCAAAATTAAAGTTATTTTTCACTTTGTAGTGTTTTGTTTGGAAGTCAGCTGTTTTTTTTTTTTTTGTAAAAAAGTTTTTTAGTATGTACTTTGAACGTAGGTACGCATACCTGTTTGCTTGGGCCAACGGCCAATTTTCAGGTATTGGTCCGTGGAAGGGTAACCATACCGAGACTCCTCCGTGCCTCGGAAAAAACGTTAAGCCGTTGGTCCGGCTGTCATTCGTGGATCTTTGACAGTTGTTACGGGTCGTCAGAAGCCCGAGTCTCACAACCAGTCTTACCAACGGGTATCGTGTTACCCAGTAACTGGGTTGTGGAGGTCAGATAGACAGTCGTTCCATGTAAAATACTGGTACTCAGGTTTCTCACTTTCATGATTTTAAAGACAAATACGGTAAAATACTTGTACTTACATGTGGAAAGTGATTCCATGATTTACATGGCTTCGGTTTTTAGAAGAAACCACTGAACAGCACAGCTTTCTTATAAATTGTCACGGTCACAGTCGAAAGCGCACTAGTTCGCGTAGACGGACTTTGTACTATGAACGGCTCATACTGAGCATGTCGCGCGGACACATTTTCGCCCGCTTGCCACTTCTCCTGTTTCTTATATTTCTATGCTGGAAGCCGACCCCAACATAGTTAGGAAAAGGCTAGGCAGATGATGAGGTCATTACTGGCAACACGTACTGGTCAAAGACATACATCTATGTCTAACCCCTCGAGGAATACAAGCGTGATATTATATTATAGCAATAAGAAACTAATATAAGATAACTAATGATATTATAGAACAGATAGCGTTCGAATTAAAATAAATTAT
The DNA here is from genome assembly GCA_905163495.3 of Cosmia trapezina. Classification (NCBI taxonomy): domain Eukaryota; kingdom Metazoa; phylum Arthropoda; class Insecta; order Lepidoptera; family Noctuidae; genus Cosmia; species Cosmia trapezina. The sequence goes on along the minus strand of LR991041.1, from coordinate 3,176,036 downwards.
TTATTCACTCAATGACTCATGTGTATTGGGAATACACGAAATAACTTGACGGTTGAGGTAGATGTACCAGTTATTAAGTTTAGGCACGGCAATATCTTTTAATATTTATTTAATGCATAACATAACATCATCCTCGAAAGGTTAGGCAGATGTGTAACTACCCATAGTATACCCACATTTCACCAGATAAATTTTAAGTCCCATGTAATAGGTGGCGAGCCTATTGCCATCAACCGGCACTAATCCAGACTCCGGACTGCTGCTGAGCAATTCCAGATGGAAGAACCCAATAAAACCTCGCCCGACCCGGGAATCGAACCCAGGCCCTCATGCTCAGCAGTAGCGCTCGCAACCACTAGACCAACATATAACTACATGTTATTTTATATTTGACTCCTCAATTTTGATTTAGTCCTAACACTTGTAAATTACGTTCTGTTCTGTAGTGTTATTCTGTAAATATCTCACCGTGAAAACTTAGGTGAAGTGAGCTTAGAGTGAGCTGTCAATAGTGTCAATCCCTAGCATCAGGTGGAATGACAGCTCACTTCACTTTAGTTGTCACTTTGAGATGTTTACAGAAAAGCATTACAGCCCTTGAATTGTAGCGGAGCCGGATTGTCAATGATTTTCTAACGAAGTTTGCAACACATGGCAACCTTTGGATAATATAACTGTCGTCATTTCTTCATGTAATTACTGTACACATAGAATATTGTGCGAGAATCTTCAGCTAGCCACCACAATAGCTTCTTAAATCAGCTAATTCAATTAACACCTCAACTGTCAAGCACCGTACCCCATGTGTGTATAAGGACTTTACATAATTATGTATATAATTAAGCTTATATCAAATATATATAAACGTAAAAAAAATTATCCGATGGAAAACAAATCATCATCGGCGTTCGCAACTAACCACCAACCGCCCCGTTAGTTCAAGGTGACATCAGTTTGAGGAGTTTAAAAAAGATTTAAAATCATGCGTCAGGCCCAATATTTTTTTTAACGTCTAAGTTATTTTTAATTTTCCTTCAAATTCACAAACCAATCTAAATATGTCTAAAGTTGAAAATAAATTACTAATAATTTGTGATTTTCAATAGTTTTTTTTTTTTTTAATTAAATTAATATTATTTATATATAATATAGTCTAATTTAACACACCACACAAAAATCACACCAAATTTTTAACTCTTAACATTTTAAAACGAGTAACCGGTGCACTCACCCTACAGATAATGATCACATAACCGTCATCTAACGACGCCATGATTAACGACACACCTCGGTCAGTAATGAAGGATAATCATCACTGTTTGTTTTTAAATGGATGCCCAGCGATGGGCTTTTAGAGGTCCATGAGGCAATCGTTAAATGTTGGTGGGTTTTCTTGTGTTAGGGTAGGAGTTAGGACAAAAGGAGTAGAGATAAAATATTTTACAAAAACACACACAGATTTTTTGATTTTATGTTTTTGATGTGATTATGTAACCTATAGAGCCATGAGGATCAGGGTGTAAAGTTCACTCATCCTCCATGTAAAGGGAGGATCCTCCGACCAGACGGTTGTCGTGTCTGGGGGCCAACTGCCTGACGGTTGATGTCGGGACGTTGTATACAGTCGCGCAGGAAACTCTAATTGCGCGATGCAGGATTTTGCGTGACGTCAGTGTGATGCGTAATTCGCTTGTGGCGATGTAGATGCCACCACAAAACTCCCCTTCGGAGACCGGAGGTCGATAGTGGCTGAGTCATGTATCTTGCTGTGCTTGCCAGTGCCAGTTGTGGTTCCAGTGAGTCGGAACCGGGTGCCGCATAGTTCACGGTGAGTCGGAACTGTCTACGGTGATACCCCAGTGAGTCGGGGTGGCGCTGCGTTATGCTCCAAATGAGTCGGATGTGGTACAACGCTGAGTTGAGGCTGACTGCTGACTTTGACCAGGAGAGGGTTGAAAGGATCTGCTTGTTGACCGGCCGAAAGTGCTGTATGCTCTGCCGAGGGTGCTGATGAGGCTGAGGGTGATGACATGGTTGCAATTTGCAGTCTGCGGCCCATCTCGGACTTGTACCTTTTAGTTTATATATTCCAAGCATAGCTACGGAACACGACACCAGACTAATATAATAAGAATGATGTTTCCGATACTGGTAGGTGGCACGATGACTCGACAACTCTGCCGATACTCAAACGAAATACATTGTGACGTTAATGATTTATTATTTAATAACAATTCCAGGAGGTAGCAATATTTGGAATGTTTTCTACTGGAGGAAAAAATGCAGATGGCTACCTGGCGTCATAATACCCATGATAAGTATTTAATAAAAACCAACAATGGCGTATGTTTGTTATGAAAATAGGAGAAGGCATATGTTAACCTCATTTTTAATTAATACTTAGTCACTGAAGCCGCATGTCTATAGCTTAGTTTAACACCTAGATTATTGTCCAACAATAGAAAGTCGCCTGGCGAAAAGACCGTAGGCCCTTTGTTTGTTTTCGTGTGAGTTTCATTTCAAAAAACATTTTTTTGCAATTACGAACTTAAATTTTATTTAGAAAATTGACCTTGACGTATGTCAATGTATAGGAACATGTTTTTCTATTACAATGTTAAGGCGAAAGCGCCAGGGTAGCCCGCGAAATTCAAAATTTCTTACGTTTTTTGCAATTTGTAGGGCAGTGTAAGCTTGTATGTTGTTTAAAATATGATTCGCGGGCGTAGCTAATATGGCTTCACAGAATTATAATCATTAGAATCAGCAATACATCTCCATAAGTTAGCATTTACCTCAAACCTCATGATTTCATGAAATCGCTAGATTTGAGATAAATGCTAACGTATGGAGTTGTATTGATTCTAATGATTATAATTCTCTAAAGCCATATTAGCTACGGCCGCGAATCATATTTTAATCAACATACAAGCTCAAACTGACCTACAAATTACAAAAAACTTAAGAAATTTTGAATTTCGCGGGCTACCTTGGCGCATCAACCTTAAGTTTGATTTTGGAATAAATCTTTTCAAGAATTTCTTCTTGACATGGTAAACTTGTACTGATTTGATTGAATGTGATAGTACCTAATATATTTTGAATGTCTTTAATATTATAGCTTAAGCTGTTTGCATGCCTTAGTTAAGGTAGTTAGTATAAGGAACTTTTTAAACTAAACACCTGTAACTTGTACCTACTTTCTGTGCAAATAAAAAACTATTCTATTCTATTCTATTCTACGGAAACTACTACTTGTGCGTAGTCCGACACGCACTTGACTGGTTTTTTATTATTTGTAACATTTTCAGACTTTGTGAACCAACCATCACTGGACTTTATTTTACGGTTTCATCCTAACTAATATTATCATTTCATTTCATTTATTAAATCATTTCATTTATTATTAACTATACGTTCTTATTATAAAAGCGAAAGTGAGTTTAATTGTTTGTTTATAACACTTTCACTCTAAAGCGGCTAAACATAGACCATAACCTGAAAAAGGACATAGGCTACTTTTTATCGACATACCACTTTAGCGAACCGCGGGCGGAAACTATAGCTTAAATTAATTTAAGGCTACTCTTTCGAAAAAAGCTTAAAAACAGCGTGCAGATGAAGCAGTTTTTCGGCGGAACCTACAGAGAAATTACATCTGAAAAAAATTGTTAGTAATCTACATGATATGAATCGTAATGTGGTTTAGCCATAATTTTTCTATCGGTATCACATAATAAGAAAAAAAACCCCCAAATCACCTCCAAATCGTTAAGATGAAACCATTTTACTCCTTCATTTTTTATCAAAAGAATATAAAAAAAATATCTACTACTTTGCAATACAAACGAAAATGATTTGGTTTTGTTACTTTTTAAAAACATGTAAGTATATTTTTTATTATAATAAATTAAAAATGCGTCTAATTTGGGACAGCGCTCCTTGATGGGCGAGTCCTATTACTGGCTGGACGTACGACGCGTTGCGTGAGCTCAGGCCAGAATGCGCAAGCTAACCACTCAAGGTCATTGGCGTATAGTTCGGCCTTAATCTGACTGATTAAATAACGAAAAATAATCACTAGGTGATGAAACAAGCCTATTAACATAGCCATACTTCCACCACACATTAGTCATCTCAAACCATACGTAAATAAGCCAATCAGCCTCACAATAATGACCTCACGAGTTCTGACAGGGAGACAGAACATTTACCTCAGCTAATTACCCTGCCACTCCGCCGGAGTGATTGAGGTCTTAATTGAAAGATCCCTGTTTGTTAAGCTAACGTCTGCTTACCCCCTGGCAAGCGATGGGTCTTTGTTTTTTGGATGTTGACGTGTATATACAGTGTCTCTTTGAAGCCAGTGCGAGCTGATAGCAGGAGTACCACACCTATCGTATTCGTGATTTCAGGTTTGTTTTTATAGTAAAAGTTGTTTATAAGATGAGTACAATGACCCCTTAAAATATTGCCCATGAATTCAATTTCACCCTGTATAATGGAAACCTATAAAAATTTGTTGCCTTGGCCGTATACAGGGTGTTTCTTTTAAGGTGTCAAGCCAGTGCGAGCTGATAGCAGAGCACCATACCTATCGATTTAACCCCCATGTTTGCTCTACGATTTTTTGTACTTTTCGAGTTATAATTTTTTTTCTATATTTTTACTGATTCAACGAGATGATGGCTTTAAAAAATATTTACTTATATCTTTTTTTTGGGTCAACTTTGAACAAGAATGTACTAAATAGGGCATTATTTGCTGAAATCGGTCGTTGAAAGTGGTGTATCTGAAATCTTGTGATTTTCATATTTTATAATTTATTGTTATCTTTGCATATTTTTGTCAATCCTGATATTTACTATTCCTCTACGTTTAAGCAGAGCTCAGTTGATAATAAAAACATAAATTTTATGCTTACTACTATCCTTAACCACTACCATTGATATGAAATGAGGGATCTAAAATAACTCGACAACTACAAAAAATCGTACTCTGCTATCAGCTCGCTCTGGCTTGACACCTTAAAAGAAACATCCTGTATACGGCTAAGGCAACAAATTTTATAGGTATCCATTATACAGGGTGAAATTGAATTCATGGGCAATATTTTAAGTGGTCCTTGTACTCATCATTATAAACAACTTTTATTATGGGAAGAAACCTGAAATCACGAAAAAAAATTAGCTGTTCCCTACATTTTGACGAGTTATGCAAGCATAATGTATGAAACAACTGCTTTTTTTCGCGATTTCGGGTTTGCTCCCATAGTAAAAGTTGTTCATAATGGTGAGTACAATGACCCCTTAAAATATTGCCCATTCATTCAATTTCACAGTGTATACAACTTTCAAAGAATGATAGTAAATTGTGAACCGATAATTTAAGTCTTAATTTATTTATTTCACTGACTTTACCTATGTGTGTATGTCTAATTGTCTACCTTATTAATCTTATTAGATAGCATCATGCCTGAATCCTGTATTTTTCGGAAAACATCAGAGGGGCAATTCTCGTATTTTTAACAACGTTCGCAATCTCATCTCAGTCTCAATCTGTCAAAAATTGTATAGCGTTTACCTACATTTTTGACATTTGATTGACGCTGGCATGAGATTGTGAACGTTTTTAGGTACGAGAATTGGCCATCAGATATGTTCGAGTCCCATATTGTAATAGGGTATTTTGCGGTACTAATCTGGACTGCGATTTACCAATGGAAAACTCAATATTTACGCTTTTCCCGATATTGAAGATCGAACCTAGGTCCCAAGCATTGCAGTCCACACCGCCCTTAGAGGCTTTTTCGTACCAGACAACACTATAACATGTTCAAAAATAAATCGGTTGCAAGAAGTTTGTCTCCAATTCAAAGAAAATCAAATTATCAAATAATTCGTGAGAAGGGTAGAATAAGGGTAAAATTCCAACCTATTATTCTTCTTCTTTTATTAGCTCATATCTATCATAGCAAAAATATTATCCAGTCAACATAAAAATAAATACAAATAATATAAATGAATCTTCCTAGCCTTTTCCCAACTATGTTGGGGACGGCTTCCAGTCTAACCGGATGCAGCTGAATACCAGTATTTTACATGGAGTGACTGCCTATCTTACGTCCACAACCCAGTAACTGGGTAATACTATAACCCCTTGGTAAGACTGGTTGTCCGACTTTCAGGCTTCTGACGACCAGTAACGACTGTCAAAGCCACAATACAAAAAACCGGTCAAGGTTCCGTTCCGATTTCTGAAAAAGTGTGCTATTTTGAGAAATCGTTTCATTTTTCCTGTAATCTTTACTTAAACTTCTATAACATAGAATAATTTCAGATTTTTCTCTTTGCAAACTTCGGAGATAAGGGTAAGGTAAGGGTAAAAAAAATACCGTTCCCCGGTATTTTTTTTTACATTTTTCATCAAAAGTCGAAAACTATGCAGACTAAAAAAAAAATTGAGAATATGCAAACAGTGCTCTTTCATATGATACCCCACATGCCCTAGTAGCCCCACCTTGAATTTTTAAGACCCCTTTTCAGTCCCTGTTGCAAAAAAAATATAAATATTTTTATTTCTTTCTTGTTTGCAAAATAGTTGGGTAAGCGTAATTTAAAACTGTTCTAAATTTCAAGTTGATAGCATTAGTGGTTCTTGAGATATCCAGCTGTGACAGACAGACAGACAGACAGACTGAGTGTCACCATAAGGGTTCCTTTTTTACCATTTTGGTACGGAACCCTAAAAATGAACCAAATTAAACCAAAGTAATGGAGCTAAGGCGTAACTTAGCGTTAGCCAAATATATATTTCAAGTGTTCGTGGTAGATTAAATAACCCTAATATACTAGACTCGTTGAGGCTGCTTGTTCCATACACCAGGTTGCGGCAGGCGCCGAGGGCACGGCTTTTCGACGTCCCGGTGGCTCGCACTAACGTAGGCAAATTCGCACCGGTTGCAAGAGCCATACGGTTATTAAACAGCGCCTCACAAAAGATTGATATATTTAACTGTACATTGGCGGAATTCGTGAGGGTGACTCTCGATTTGTTAAGTAATAAGTGATAACCTGTAATCACATTATCGCATTGGGTGTGGACCTGTTAAGATAGTGTAAGATTGGATAAATAAATAAATAAATAAATAAAAGTACCTACACCGCAAATTATGCAAACCTTGGCATCTCAGTTGCGCCTGCGTTGATTAGACATAAAATATGGCGACTGCCTAAATAATGACAGTTAATACATCAGTGTCTTCACAAACGATACTCAGTCAATATGAACAAAATCTCAATCGTATATTTCGGAGAATAAGTTGTAATTTTTACTGTTGAGTTTTCCTTATACGTAGGTAATGAATGTAAGATCATGATATACAGGGTGACTTTGAAAACATGCGACAAAATTTAAGGGGGTGTTCTACGCATCAATATGAACAACTTTTACTAAGGGACCAACATCGAATTCGCAAAAAAAAAATTACCTTCCCATATTATAGTTAAAGGTATTGGACCCTTTTGTAAAAGAAGGTCGGATTTTTTTTTGCGAATTCGAAATTGTTCACATAGTAAAAGTTGTTCATATTGATGCGTAGAACACCCCCTTAAATTTTGTCGCCTTAAGCTGTGCCTAGCCTTTTCATAACACGTTGGGCTCAGCCCCAAGCTGCGAAAGATAAAAGAAAGAAAAATAAGAAGGATAGATTGAAAATAGAAATTTGTTTAAGTAGGTACAGATGCAAAAAATAAACCCTACGCCGAAATATCCCATATTTCATAGCAATTATAACTAGAAAGTGTATTTTTCTAACACTTTAGCGATCATAAACTTATCTAAAAAATATTATTCATACTTAAAAAAGAACTTTCTAAGCAATCTTAAGATACAACTTAGAATTAATCTAGCAACTTATCTAAAATATTAATCTGTAACTTAGTTAACTTAAAAACACATGAATTCAACTTAATTGCTGAATTTACGGCTCACGTATCACATTTACAGGGTACATTATTATTATTTATGACAGCCATCTTGTTTTTAGATTTTTTAAATTGCGTCACCTGTCATAATTTCGAGGGTATGTCATCAGAATGAACATGGTTAGAATAGGATGTGACAACCGTGAAAGATGTTCAGGATTTGAATCTTTTCACTATGGAAAAACTTCAATTTGAATTAATCCGTTGATCGGGAATGTTCAAGTCCAAAGAAAAACTCAAAATCAAGCCAATACTTTCAAATAAATCAATTACAGGCACTTTTGAATTATCAAGGAGTCGGTCAGTCAGAAAGATGAAGCTAGTTACCCCTTCGAAAGCGTAGTAGGACACCTCCTTTAAATCAAATATTGTCACAAAATATTGGTTGTTGTACATCATTTATGTTGAAAATATACATGTGAGAACAACGTAGAAAGACGTGCACGTTAAAATCGTCCGTAATAAAAAGGATGATCATTCTTAATGACATTATACTAACCTAATAATGTTGGTTGGTTCCAAGAATCTGCACTACGTAATCAGCCTATAGTTAACTGGTGAGGTCTCGTCTGAGGAGCTCGTGGCTTAGTAATAACAGCTGCACGGGTCGATCCATCAGGTTAAGCTACGCTTGCCGGGGCTGGTCAGTGGATGGGTGACCATCTTTATATACCGAGACTCCTCCGTGCCTCGGAAAGCACGTTAAGCCGTTGGTCCCGGCTGTCGTTCGTAGATCTTTGAAAGTCGTTACGGGTTGTCAGAAGCCCGAAAGTCTGACAACCAGTCTTACCAAGGGGTATCCTATTACCCAGGGTTGTGGAGATCAGATAGTCAGTCGCTCCATGTAAAATACTGGTATTCAGCTGCATCCGGTTAGACTGGAAGCCGACCCCAACATAGTTGGGAAAAGGCTGGGCGGATTGATGATCTCCGTGACAGGGAGTGGGAATCCACTAACTAAGACTGTGGGTTGATAGATGTCACATGCCTGTTTCTAAAGACGGAGCCTGACTTGCAACGTTTGTTTGTAATGTATCATTTGAGGCGAGCTTTGTTACAAAACGGCGATACACAAAGACGCGGTGAACTCTCGCTTCAAGCGCGCTGGATTTCTTGTTACAAAACGGCTATGCGCTAAACGTGGCGAACGCTCACTTCAAGCACTTGACTCAAGCGTGCTCCATTTCTAGGGTTCTGTATCTCAAAAACGGAACCCATAGGATCACTTTGTTGTCCGTCTGTCTGTCAGTCTGTCAAGACTCTTTTTCTCAAGAACGCGTGGAGGTATCAAGTTTAAATTATTATCAAATACGTAGGTCTATAGTCCCTTGGAGCTTTAAAAAAACAAGCTTCTAAGTCAATGCAAGAAAAAAATAAGGCTATTTATGCGACATATTTTGATACTCGCAAGTAAATCAAAACCTATAGGGTACTTCCCGTCGACCTAGACTCATAAAATTTGGCAAGAAGCAAGGTCTCACAGCACAAGTAAAGGAAAACATCCGAAAATAGTAAATTTGTAGTTATAACACATAAAAAACAAATTTTTGGGATTGCAAACCTAAAGCAGTTGGAGAATTGACCGTGACGTATATCAATGTATGGGAGAACATGTTTTTCAACTACAATGTGAAGCTTGTTTTTAGGATAAATTCTTTTCAACTACGGAACCCTTCATTGTGCGTGGGCCGACACGCATTTAGCTGGTTTTTATTCAGAATAGCGGAAAAATATGCGCTCGCAATACTCGCATCGAGCGGCTCGGCTCGCTGTTCGGACTACTGTAACGCGTTACAAAAACTCGATACATTACAAACAAACGTTGCAGGTCAGTCTCCACCTTTAGACTGGTTTCCTTAACCGCTTTTAGAGCAATATTGGTAGAACAAATTGCATAGAGATTGCTCACAACAAAACATACAAAAATACTTCTGGAACACAATAAATAAAACTAAATTAAAACAGTTAGCCTCAAAATGGCGCTTAAAAAAATAAAAAGCCTTTAATGAGACCATCACTAAGAATATTAATTGTAATAAAAGTATAATCTTAAGATCTACCCAAGTTTATATGTCTGTGGATAGCTTGACACGAAATGTGCCCGATTTAACGATAATGACTTTATTCGAATGTCCTTATTTGGGATGAGAAAACATGTTTTTAGTATTTTTTGCGAAGGCATATCTTTATGCGTGGTGTTTTGTGATTTATTGTCGGATAAAAGGAGGATTATTCATTATTTTTATTGTATTTTATTGTAATCGTTTCGTAATGATTACACCTGATTTGAAAAGTACGTTAATTATTGTAATTATGTTAGTTGTTATGCTGCCCAAAGATTTAAATCGCTAGATTTGCCCTCACCGTACTTAGTCATAAGAAAAGTGTCCATACTAAGAAGAGTGAGCACACACATGATTACCCCTCAAGTGTCTGAGTTTGGCTAATTTTAGACCCAAAACCCCAGCGAATGGGGAGGGTTGGGGGTTAGTTGCGAACCCCATAGGTTCACAACTACTGATGATGATATGTTTTCCATCGGATGATGTTTTTTTACGTTTATATATATATGTGATCTAAGCTTATGTACCTATTATGTAAAGTTTTGTCCTTTTGCACACTTGGGGTGCATTTGACACGCGGGGGGGAGGGGGAGTTAGCTGCGAACTCCATAGGTTCACAACGAATGATGATTATTGGTTTTCCATCGGATGATGTTTTTTTACATTTATATATATGTGATATAAGCTTATATACCTAACAAAAAAAGGGTTTTTCTTATGCACACATGGGGTGCATTCGACACTTGAGGGGTTAAAAATAGTGTTTCCATGACAATCAAGTGTAGTCACTGCGTTATTGGTGAGTTTTGACACGGGTGGGGTGAATCTAACGATTTAAATCTTTGCCACTGCCATCATCATCATCAAACTGTCTTTGAAACCGAAGGGTCATACCCTACACTATTCAAAGATACCTAACTTATTTAGGATAGTCAAAAAGTCTTATCAAGATTTAACAATAACAAAACCAATTCAACAAATTCCTAATTTGCCAAACACTATTATAGAAATCGAAAACATTAATCATCATTAACATTTAAACTCCAAATAAATCAACCAGAACCACAGATACCGACAGCCAATACAATTTAAGAACCGCAAAAGAATCTTAAAGAACCCTAATTAGTACACACACAATTAATTAAATAGACACATAGTTTTAACCAAAGTTATTTAAATTACAGAAAAGACACGTTCTTTTTAACAAACATTATTACTAAAGCACATGTAATTACCGTTTAGAAATACGAGCGTTCAAATTAAAATTAATTAAGACTTAAAAAAGATGGGATCAGTAAAATACCAATAGGTATATTTCGTTCCGCTTGGCGTTACAAACATCCAATGTTATCGAATTAAATAAATCTTTGGAGACATGGTGTATGGGAATTATGTTTGTCTGTTTGGTTGTGTAAGTTGTGTTTGTAGAATATCTTTGGTTACTTTGAAAACTGATAATTATGAGGTAGGCTTTTTAATTTTCAAACGATGAAAATACAGAACTCCCAATTTATTTGTTGTCGGTGCAACATGTCTTTTTCTACCATACTTCTCTATTAGTCGTCATCTCAGTAGTCACTCCCTTTCTAGCCATATCATCTTTCACACAGTCTATCCATCGTTTCTTTGGTCTTCTCATACTGTTATAGCCATCGAGTCGACATTCATACTCAGAATTTTCCTGACGACATTTTCCACATTTTCCTCGACGAAGCAGTGTATTTTTGAAAAATTAAGAACCAAAGAGTTTGGCTCTTAGTATGTTTAATAAGTTACTAAGACTCACTCTCTCTCTCTCTACTTCTTTCTCCATTGTTGTAAGTTTCTGATAGAATAAACTAGACATTGATTTGAAAAGGAAGATAGCATTACCTACTAATAAAATAAATCACTCACACGCGCGTACACACTTCACACAAACATACACACATATATACTCACGCACTCACTCACGCGCGCGTACACACACACTCACTCACACCACAATTACAGTTTTTCTTATACATTATGCATACTTTCTACTTACATTCTTAAATGGCAATCTTATAATGTTTACCACTTTAAACATGGCTACTAAATGTTATGGGGCTCAAATGTAATCCGAGATACAGGTTTACCACCTAGTTCGGATGCAGATAGTCCTAAACTTTGTATATTACAAACCAAGCCATTAATTGAGTAATGAATACTCAATTTTGTAATAAGTGTTCTTATTTTGGTGAAAAATAAATAAAATTAAAAATAAAAATTAATCATTTTAGCGCAGTCTCTAACTCATACTATTACATCAACCTTATTTTTTTACATACCAAAAAAAAATTAAGATAACCCTCCAACTTCTTCCCTATAATTTCAGGTAACCAAGCAACACCACAGAACAACGCTATATTAAGATAAAAATAAAATAAAACCACTATCTCTGTGCTTGAGCAGAGCGCGACCAATTAGTTTATTGGTCGACACATGTCCTTCCCGGAACGCGGAGATAACATCATATGAGGTATAACGCACACTGAACTGAACATACCAGGGAGTGAACGAATGAATGAGAACAAAGGGCGTCATGTTCACTCAATCGTTAATTTAAAAAAAAAACTGCTGCAAGGTTCTTTTGGCGCTCGAATGACGTTGACAGGTGTGTGCTGTTTGTGAATTGTTTTGTGTATTGAAAAAACAAGATGGCGCGCGCGGTGTTTGCAGCACTAATTTATCAGTGGGCCTTGCATGAGCATTAGATAATCATGACGAATATGGCCCGGTTTACTGCCATGCAGGGCCATGCTACCTAATGTATGAGTATTATTGTACACACGGCTACACATCAAGCTATACATTTCCAGTTTACACTGACCTCTCGTTTAAGGAAATCCTTTGTAATGCGAAATCAGCTTATAATAACTTATACTGGAAAACTTATACTGGAAATGTATAGCTTGATCTATGGAATAAGTCCAGCAAGAAGAAAGGCAGTTTTTTCTATGCAGTGCAACCGACCATAAAACCAAAACCATGGTTTTTCGGTCACAAAAAAGTATCGAAAACTGTCATTTCTGTTCTCTGTAGGATCCGCTTAGGTTTTTGTTGCACTCCCATTTTTCTACATAAAATCCGTGTTCGTGACTCCTCTCTTTGCGAGTGTGGGCTGGATGAGGGCACCCTTGATCACATATTTTTTGAATGCTCTAACAACATTCCTCCTCTAGACCTTTATAGCCGTCTCCCTAAATTTAAAATCCCTCTTCCAATTAATTTCCCCTCCCTTTTAACATATTCCTCTCCAGAACTGCTTGTGGCGTTGATGATTTTCATCCGTCACAATAATATAAAATTGTGATTTATCTCCACAAATATCTGTATGATTGTGTGGATGTGGCATGCAATATATTTAATGTTTTAACAATGTGTAATAATATTTAAGTAATTTTTATCTTTTGGTTTGTTTCAGTCCCGTACTAACCCCACAAGATCAACTATATCGTCATATTTTTTATTATTATTATATATTTTTTTTTTTTTTTTTTTTTTCTTTTCAATGCACACTTGCTTTCCATATCACTTTTGACATTGGCAGAATAGTCGACATCGGCTTTGCTTGCCATAATAAGAAATAGAATAGAATAGTAGCCGTGCGTACATGTATAGCTTGATCTGTAGCCGTGCGTACATGCTTTGTTCGTTTCATCATCAAAATCAAATCAAATCAAATTGTTTGTCCATAAAAACAGCATTTTAGTACGTGGTAATTTACAGGGTTGAAAAATTAGTGTACTAAAACTACAACTAAAATGGTGGCGAGGTGCTGCATTCCCAGCTAGGTTACAGAATAACCTGTATAAGGGGTACAGTGCCAGTCCCCATAAATTCAAATTCAAATTCATTTATTTCGTGAACACAGGGTACATACAGGTGTTATAATACATAGGATCCGAGCTGTGTCCCGCCAAAAGGCATACAAAATATCAAATCAAAAGTCGGTTTCAAAAATGTCAAATTAAATAAAGTAAAAAGAACCAAAAAAATACAAAATAAAAAATTATGTCACAATGTAAAAAATAAGGTATTATAATTAAATTATACACAATATGCATCATGGGTTCATCAATTAGTCTAATCATGTTGAATGAGGAACGCAGCACACTGAACGAATGGGAACCAGTGGTGTCTGATTAATTGATTGGTGGTTCAATTTTAGAATTGTTTCAATCAAAATTACTGCCTGGGTTTTTTCACACCACCAACAACTGAAACGTATAGTAGAGCCTTGGGATGAGTGTGGTCAAACCATTCATTCACTCACTCACTCACTCACTCACTCACTCATTTCCCAGTGTCCGTCTAACCTAACGCGTACAAATCCAAAACGCGCGTTAATGTGCACGTACACATCGCCCCAATAATATACACATCGGGCCGAAAAAACAACGCCATCGCCCAATACCCAATTAATAAAAAAAACCTTTAGCTAACTCCTCTTTTTGTAATGTTTTGTTAAACAACTAAATTTGGGGTAAAAAAAAACAACCAGCATCTTGTTATCCGTAGTCAACTTATATTTATTTTGACAGCAGCCGTAAATTCAAAGTTTTTGTTGGCTCAAAGATTAATCACCTATTATATTGGTAATTTTAATAGAAGAAGGTGTCGGGCTCCATTTTGGGGACCCGCAGGTGTTTTATTAGCACGATAGCATCTTAGCTTGATGATGTCATTCGGATTCCGTAGAGATTGAGATAAAAGAGGGTTTTTATGGTAATTAGTGTGTGATCGTTTAATTTTATGTTTTTAAGGAGATATTTTCACGCTGTGTTCTGTGGAAGGTGGGCTGAGTTAATGCTCTTCATTGTGTGTTAAATTATTTATTAACCTTTTTTGTAAAGCAAGCAGAAGTATTTAACAGTTATTTATTAGATATTGCTACTAAAACTCTCTCAGCATTTTTATAGGCAAACGTAATATGTATCAATGTCTACTTACTTAAAAGCATACTATAGTGAATTTATACATTCGTATCTGTAATCATATGTGACCATAATAAAGAGTGTTCTATTCTACTTATGCTATTCTATTCTATGATCATGCGTCAGGGGGCCTACTCCCTAAGTCCGCCCGTCTTCCCGTCCGTCCGTTCATCCGTCCGTCTGACATTACGATCCATCAAAACAAGTGTAAAAGTTATTTTTTCGGACGGGCAAACACACATCGGTAGTAGGCACAACTGGCAAATCATGTTGTCATTCATACTTCGTTCGGGCCCCGAACCAATCATCCATCCGTAGGTGATACGGAGTAAGAAACGCCCGTAACTAAGGCCGAAGCTACGGGCTTCGTGCTTAGGGAGTAGGCCTCCAGGTTCGTGAACGGGCGCTGTCAGTAGGGGGGACTGGTCATCTCTTAGCTGCCACGGCATATTTTAATTTAATTTAATTTTTGAATTGTTTTTGTTTTATCTTTTTATTGCGGACGCTTTTAACGTTCTGCATCGTTCTCACATGTATAAATAATTTTAACATGAATGATGTACCAATATTTTATAACCATTCTTTTCATTGTTTTGATTTAAAAGAGTGTCCGTGGAGTTTCTCGCCCGTTTTTCTTCCTATTTAAGTCAGAAAGATGAAGCTATTTGCCTAACTTCGTTTTTCTGACTGGGTCGGTCAGTCTTGACACTTCAAAAGTGCCTGTAATTGGTTTATTTGAAATAAATGATTTGAGTTTGAGTTTTAAATAAGAAATCACTTAAGCCAATACACGTCCAACGCACGAAAATAGTAAGCGTAGTCTCTTCTTTGCACCTGAAGTGTAATAACATTTTTACTTCTAAAATTCTGATGTTGTGTCCATAGAAACTATAATTTAGGGCAAGCTTCAAATGTTAAAACTACTAGACAAACTTATTCCGTGTGGACGGAACCCTAATACAAACTATCCCGAATCCTTTAAACTAGCCACAACACATCACGAACATAAATATTTTAATCACCATACAAACGGTTTAGGCTAACGACACACTGAGCTTGACGCGGTAGTTGCCGCGCGATTGTGCGGTTTTAATGTCACGCGGATTGGAAAGACTTTGAAAGAATATAATTTTGAAATAATTATGCCTTTATTCAGTCCGGCCATCGAGAAAATGCGTTATTGATACTTATCAGTTTCATACTAACGAATATGTGTTATGCGAATTCGATCCTTATTAAAACTATGCGTAGAAGTTGTCCAACCGGCCGGTGTATTAGAAGCTGGTTTTATTCTGTCATCATTATTGAAATAATGCTGATCGATATATTTATATATTTGAATCTTTATACATATATAAAAATGAATCCCTATTTCCCTAGGTCATCGCATCACTCGTGAACGGATAGAACAATTTCGCTAATTCTTTTTTTGTTGTGTTTATTATTGTCAGGAGAAGGTTCTTATGAAAGAAAAAATTAAGAAAATTTCGCAGAAAATTGGAAAATTTCAGAAAACTTAACGACTATTTTAACTTCTAGCTAATTCGCTAAGACAGGACAACGTTTGTCGGGTCAGCTAGTACAATATACAAGTTAACACTATTTACACTAGGTACTAAAGTAAATGACTAACTAACTATACAAAAAAACAAAAGAACACTGAGGCGTCGAAGTACTCGTCCGTATTGATGTCATCCGGAAACGTGCCCAGAAGACTGACAGCATTGCCACGCTGAATGGCAATGCTAATTCTTTGGCTAAAGAACGAGCCAGCCCTCTGGTCACATGAAGTCTCGACCAGGGTACGAAATTTCCGTAAAAAGGAGACGCGCACGGCCTTATGACCCGAGCGTTTCGACCCCAAAACGGCACAAAACTGTACTTACCTATAAGGTTACAGTATTTGCGCCGCTTGAGGGTCAGATGCATATTCAATTTTGACATAGTACTCCGGCCAATCTTCCAGAAATCGGCCAGAAACGACAACGATGACGAAATCACTACGCTAGATTTTTTTAGGTCTCCCTCGGCGAAAAAACTCCCTACAAAACATACTTACTAGAAAAACAGAGCCAACACTATGCGTCTAGCCGCGCGAGTTATCTTGTCACGCTTTGTGTGTCCAGTGTTTTAAGTTCCTTACCTCTCAAGGGATATACCCAAACGTTTTACCGCGTGTCGCGCCGAGTCGCGCGTTGTGTTACCAGTGCTTCATGTTGTAGTGAAGAGCGCTCGTTAGAGAGCGAACTATTTGTTCCGGCACGTATATAAACTCGATTAATGTGAACAGATACCCCGGTACGTCGGCCAGGGCGATTTATTAGGCTTGACTATTTTCGGTGCAAGTTGGAGGATGTAGCGACGACATGGTATTAAATTAAATGTGGAATGAAAGTGAGTGAGTGAATGAGAGTGTGTGTGTGTGAGTGAGAATTTGAGTGACTGCGCAAACTGCTGACTGTTGGTCTTAGGTTCGATGGCCAGATCGGGCAAAGTGTTATTGGGTTTTTCTATCTGGAATTTCTCAGTAACAGCCCGGAGTCTGGATTTGTGCCCGGTTGATGGCAATAGGCTCGCCCACTATTACATGGGGCTTAAACATACCTGGTGAAATGTAGGTGTACTATAAGTAGGTAAGTACCTACATCTCTGCCCTTCCTTTCGGGGAAACAAGGCGTGATGTTTTGATGTTAAACAGGGTGAACTCGACGTATTCCTTGAAAGGGGTTGTACTAGAGGTCATTAGCAAACTAATTAAGTCAAGTTAACTAAAAAATGACATTGACAATTATTTTCTATTTTCTAAGGGCCACGATGTCCGAATAGCCACTAGCTCACCGAATAAATTCAAAAATGGAACAAAATTTTTAGGAAATTATCTGCCATGTAAGTTACTAGAAACTTAATCGTAGTTGGTGAAACAGCCCCTAATAGTAATTACCAAAATAACTGTCAAAAAATAGCATTTTTTCATATTTTTAATAGTTTGCATACTGTAAAACGTTGGTCAGATCGCGATTTTTTTTTACAATATCGAACGTAACTTAAAATAAGTTGCACATACCTAGTTGATAGTTATTTTTTTTACGTTTTGTCACTAATTTGGTTGTTGAATTTTTACGTTTTGTCACTAATTTGGTCGTTGTGTTTTTGCGTTTTGTCACTAATTTGGTCGTTGTGTTTTTATGTTTTGTCACTAATTTGGTCGTTCTGTTTTTGCGTTTTGTCACTAATTTGGTCGTTGTGTTTTTGCGTTTTGTCACTAATTTGGTCGTTGTGTTTTTATGTTTTGTCACTAATTTGGTCGTTCTGTTTTTCGTCAGTGACATTTCCACTGAGTTGCATACTGTAAAACCTGGGTCACTAAAATATGTAACGTTCGCTCGGCCTATACTTATAAATACCAACGATCTAAGAATTTGTCAGAGGAAATTGTCCTTTGATTTAAATTGAATGAAATAATCACGAAAAATCTCTAGACATGCGAAGTTGCCAGCCCTCGCGCGATCTACGCTCTTAAAACGCTACCTCCTCTAACTTGGCCCAAACCCAGCATGCAAGGCGACCATATAAGCGGCTCAGCGGTTTGATAAACCATCCTCAAGTGAGAACTAGTATTATTGGTCGCTAATTAATTGTGTTTTATATTACGCCCGTTTAGTGGCCCCAGATTTATGTATTTGATGTTTCGATGAAATATTAGATAAGATCCTAAGGGTGTTTTTAGATTACTCAGTAATATTTTTAAGGATTTGGAATCATTCGTTGAGAGGTAAGCTGTAGTGTGTTGCTTGGGTGTTGTGTTGGGCGAAGAAAGATTTGTCTCAATTTGGACAGCGGATTTAATGTTCTTTAAACCGTCTGTCTGTCATGCCTGTGACAGACAGACAGACAGACTCAGTCTGTCTGTCTGTCACAGCTGGATATCTCAAGAACTACTAATGTTATCAACTTGAAATTTGGAACAGTTTTAGATGATGTTTACCCAACTATTTTGCAAATGAGAAAGAAATAAAAATATATAGATTTTTTTTGCAACAAGGACTGCTAGGACATATGGGGTATCATATGAAAGAGCGCTGTTTGCACATTCTCAAACATTTTTTTATTTTTTTTAGGCCACGTAGTTTCGACTTTTGATGAAAAATGTTAAAAAAATACCCTCCTTATCTCCGAAGTTTGCATAGTGAAAAATCTGAAATTATTATTATTTCTGAAATTAAATATATCTGAACGGAACGGAACCCTCGGTGCGCGAGTCTGACTCGCTCTTCACCGGTTTTTTTTTTCTAGCATCCCAGAATTCTCTGGGATCATAGAAATTTCTTATACCTGGGATGCTAGCTGAGGCCTTTGTACGAGTTTTATACTTACTCGATTCAATTTGTACTGAAACTGAATAAGAGCCGCCTGGTGACTATAATGGGAAACACAATTATTCCATACAAATTGACGTAAGTTAACGATAGCGTAAACGCGATCGAGTAAGTATAAAAACTCGCACTAAGGCCGCGTTTCCACTGACGCGGAGCTGGGCGGAGAGGAGCGGTGAAGAGCGGTGAAAAGTGGTCAGTGTTTCCACTGAAGCGGAGCTGGGCGGAGAGGAGCGGTGAAGAGCGGTGAAAAGTGGTCAGCGGAGTGGAGTGAGGCGGAGCGAAGCATACTTTTGGAATCGCGCATTTCTGCGCTTAGTTACACTCAATCTCTCAGAAAGACCACACGTCATGTTGTCGTTAAAGAAAAAAGCAATCATTTTATATCTTTCTCTACTTGAAGACGAAGATAACGAATCAGATGAAGTAGCACTGACTGTTGCGACTTTTTTTGCGATCTTTGGTTTCGTTACATTTGTAGGTAGTCAATCGTGTATCCCATAAACATGGAAATTGTCTAACACTTTCAATGAACTTCTCATCCATTTTGATACGTATGCACCTAATGACGTAACGATGATAACTGAGGCACTGCGCGCGAGTCACGCACCGCCCCGCTCCGCACCGCCCCGCTGTCTTCCGCACAGCACCGCCCCGCTGTCCTCCGCACCGCATCGTCTCGCTATTATATTTTTATGAATATCCGCTCAGCTCTGCTCCACCCCGCTCATGCTGTGTCCATTGAAGCGGAGCGGAGATTTCGAGCATAGTGATTGGTCAATTCGTGCACCGCTAAGCTCCTCTCCGCCCCGCTCCGCGTCAGTGGAAACGCGGCCTAAGGCCACAGATTAAGCTATAAAGTAGTTTCCTACTTTATAGCATAATCAGCCTTTAAAATGTTCCCACTCCTCGGGCCTGTGCCCTCTCTCTGAGCGAGAGGACTACATGTACGACTACTTTATGTTCCTGGTTAATCAGTTTTCTTTGTGTTAATTAAAGTAATATGCAGCATTTAGCGATTTATGTATGACTAGCTTTTTCCCGCGGCTTTGCCCGCGTGGATGTCGGAAAATATCCCACGGGAGCGTACTACCGGGAATTCCTTCCTTATTCCTTGTCTACATTATAAAGGGAACCTCTGTGCAAAATTTCAGCTTTCTAGGTCCAAGGGTTTGAGCTGGACGTTGATGAGTCAGTCAGTCAGTCAGTCAGGACTTCTCTTTTTATTTATACAACGTGTAACTGTTAAATGCGCAAAACCTCTTAAGGGGTCATTGTACTCATCATTATGAACAACTTTTACTATGGGACCAAACATGAAATCGCGAAAAAAAAATCAGCTGTTCAGTACATTTTAACGAATTATGCGAACATAAATGTACTGAACAGTAAAAGTTGTTCATAATGATGAGTACAATGACCTCTTAAGAGTTTTTGCGCATTTAACGTTACACGTTGTATAGACTAGCTTTTGCCCGCGGCTTCGATCGCGTTAATTTAGAATTTGACAATCATTTCGTGTTGTACTCTGCTTGTAATAATTTAATTCAATCATGATTCAAAAGACACGTGGCGCCATCTATTATCATAAGAACGTTATTGTTGCTTTCCTCGGGTCAGTACTTTTTTGGGGATGAAAACGAACGTATATATGCAAAATTTAAGGATGATCGGTTCAGTTGTTTATGCGTGAAAAGGTAACAAACAAACATAATTTCGCGTTTATAATATTAGTTAGGATTGAGTAGGAAAAATATCCAAACATCTTCACATACTTTTAGGTATTTACATATTAGGGGATTTATAGAATGGAATACTAGAATTATTCCAGCACGCGCAGAGTAATCACTTCTATCTCATCTCTTTCTAAATGAAGTGACATTGTTTTCTTATTAAAATGCTTTAGTAAGGAGCCAATTAGAATGTAATGCAGTTATCTGGGCTCCGCATGAAACTAAATATAGTCTCATGTTGGAGCGCGTACAAAATAAATTTATTAGATATAAATATATGAGGGAATACGGGGTGTATCCATTTTATCCATTGCTATATCCAACTCTATTTGTCTTAGGTATGGTCGGATATAACGAACTTAGGGTCAGGAGGCAACTCACACTTGTTTCTTATATCTTTAAGATAATTAGAGGGAAGATACACAATGCGGATATATTGCGAAGGGTGGAACTAGTCGTGCCAGACCGGTATGTGGGTCGTCGTCGTCAGCCGCGGTTGCTGGCGGTACCGCGCTCGCGAACTAACTTGCTGAGTGAGGCGCCGCTGACGAGCGCGCTCCGTACTCTCAACCTCATTGCTGATGATGTCGACATATTCTGTTGCACTTTGGGTGAATTTGAGAGAATAGCGACCCATAGAATTTGTTATGGTTTAAGCAGTGGAAATATTTAATGTATGTGTGCTACAATATCGCATTGGGTCTAGCCTGTAAGGATATTTGTATGTTTGGAGTAAATAAATAAATAAATAAATAAAAATAAATAAAAATTTCTTTGACATCTGTCTGTGTGGATTTGGCATACATATATAATATTTAATTGTAATATTATATAAGTAATTTTATCTTTTTGTTTGTTTCAGTCTCGTACTAACCCCACAAGATCAACTGTATCGTCGTAGTTTTTATTTTGTTTTTTTTTTTAAGGCACACTTAGTTTCCATCTCACTTCTGACATTGGCAGAATGGTCGACATCGGCTTTGCTTGCCACATTAAGAAATAGAATAAAATATTTCTTTGACATCGTGTCGTAGAACCTTTCTACAAGCTTTCATTTGGTCTTTGTCTTATCATGCTATATACCTCGCCACGATGATGCTACGCGTGCTGTGAGAATTTTAGAAAGATTGCCAATATTTTGACTAAATAATCACTTCTCTACCTACCCTATTTCTCTAAGAAGCTCCACACCACATTCTTGCACGTCGCTCGATCGTCGAACAAATCTCGTCGCGGGCTAAACTGGTGATCATTATGCGCAAGCGACAAAAACGCGTCCGAGGCGACATCGAATCGCGACACTCATAAATAAATACATATCACTGAGTTTGGTGTAGGGGAGGAGCGATTAGGTGATGTTTACTAAATTAAAACTTCGCACTCACCCTCCCAAACACACTCACTCATCTATACATTCTACACAAACGAAGGCCTTTATATCACCCTCTTTTTACAATTTCTCTTTTGTTTTTCTTTTTTGCATTAATTTTTACAAGTTTAGAGCCGCATTAGTACATTGTTAGCTTTTAAATGTCATATGTAGAGGGAAGAGCGCTGTTGTCTGAGATAAAGATATTAAATTATCTAATTCAGACACAGATGTCTTGTAAAACTTATTAGATTAAGCTTAAATATGATCATATTGTATTGTTATAAAATTAATGTAATTGAAAGTGAAATAAATTATAGGTCTACTGGCCTATTGAATAAACATATCGATATAAACATAATCAGCCTTGTGTTCCCTCCCAGTGGTGGGAGTCAGGCCATCTCTCTGTGAGAGAGAGTGGCCAGTCCTGGTGTCAGGTCATCTCATGACATGTCTTTGAATTTTTGGTTCTAGAACATGCCGTATGATACAATGAACAGTAATATAATAACATAGTCTATATATCATACAATCGTCCGACGAAGCCCGAACTGCTTACGAAGTTCGGCGAACTACGTAAGCAGTTCGGGCTTTCGTCGGACGACTGGTAATATGCAGTAATCCCTGCACTTCAGCAGATGTATTAATGAAGCAGAGGGTCGAGTTAAGTGGAGTGAGATTGGAAAGATTACGTCAACAATGAACTGCAATAATTGTGTTCTATTCTATCTATTCTAGGATATGTACCAAATTATCATCTTCTTGCGTCTCTTTCGTTACAATAAGATAGCCATCAGGAGTGACGATACTTAAAGTTCCTACGTCTGGCATACCCAAGGCATCTTATAGTCCTCCGTCTGACTCACACCCAAGGCAACTTAAAGTTCCTCCGTCTGACACACCCAAGGCAACTTAAAGTTCGTCCGTCTAGCACACCCAAGGCAACTTAAAGTTCGCCCGTCTGGCACACCCAAGGCAACTTAAAGTTCCTCCGTCTGGCACACCCAAGGCAACTTAAAGTTCGTCCGTCTGGCACACCCAAGGCAACTTAAAGTTCGTCCGTCTGGCACACCCAAGGCAACTTAAAGTTCGTCCGTCTGGCACACCCAAGGCAACTTAAAGTTCGTCCGTCTGGCACACCTAAGGCAACTTAAAGTTCCTCCGTCTGACACACCCAAGGCAACTTAAAGTTCCTCTGTCTGGCACACCCAAGGCAACTTAAAGTTCGTCCGTCTGGCACACCCAAGGCAACTTAAAGTTCGTCCGTCTGGCACACCCAAGGCAACTTAAAGTTCGTCCGTCTGGCACACCTAAGGCAACTTAAAGTTCCTCCGTCTGACACACCCAAGGCAACTTAAAGTTCCTCTGTCTGGCACACCCAAGGCAACTTAAAGTTCCTCTGTCTGGCACACCCAAGGCAACTTAAAGTTCGTCCGTCTGGCACACCTAAGGCAACTTAAAGTTCGTCCGTCTGGCACACCTAAGGCAACTTAAAGTTCCTCCGTCTGACACACCCAAGGCAACTTAAAGTTCCTCTGTCTGGCACACCCAAGGCAACTTAAAGTTCCTCTGTCTGGCACACCCAAGGTAACTTAATACCCCGTTTACATTCAGCCATTGCCATTCGCGCTGTCGGAAATATTTCCCTTAATATTGCTGTGGCAACGTCAAGGGAAATGAGTGTTTACATTGCCGCGTCACATGTTTTTCCAACAATGGAGAACGTAGAAATTCAATAGCAAGTGAGCGAGAGAGTAATACATACATAAACACTCATTCACGCTCGCGTTGCCGGCTCTTTGATGTCCGCCAAAAAACCGCCATTTTGGGGATCGCCAGGCAAGGCAAGCGGCAACGTCAACGGCAAGGGAAGCGACCTGTTTTCACATTCGTGTTGCCCATTTATTTCCCATTTCCTTGCAAGTTACCGTGGAAATGGGCTGAATGTAAACGGGGTATTAGGACTGACCTATTTCACATCACGCGCCATTCTCGCCAAGAACACCGCTCCCCGCTCCCACCTACACCGTGCCCCAACATAAAAGACGGACACCGCGCGTTCCCCATTCATGAGGCACCATGAAAAACCCGTGAAACCTGCGTAATGGCTACAGAACATTTGTACCATTATACCAGCGAATACTTTAGAGGAGTTCTTATAGTCCTACCGATTTATATCGACCGACCGACAATAGGTTTTTGTCTGAAAAAGGTGATTCTCAAATTGTCTGGTTTTAATGTTTAATTTATGATGTCATTTGTTAAATCTGTTGTTGTACTAAGGTTTTTTTTGGAAAAAAGGTTCAGAAGTTGTGGTTCTTATTGGGTTTTTTTGCTGAGATTGGTGTAAATTAAAAGCCATAGGTTGACCGACGGCCTTCGTTGAGGAATGGTGATCAACACCTTTATAGCCACATTAAAATAATTTGCCTGTAATGGCACTAGGCACAGGAGCTCGTGGCTAAGTAATAAAAGCCGCAAGGGTTCATCAGGTTAAGCTACGCTTGCCGGGGTTGGTCCGTGAAGGGTGACCATCTTTAAATACCGCGACTCTCCATGCCTCGGAAAGCACGTTAAGCCTTTGGTCCCGGCTATCATTCGTGGATCTTTTACAGTCGTTACGGGTCGTCAGAAGCCCGAAAGTCTGACAACCATTCTTACCAACGTAAGACGTATTACCCAGTTACTGAGTTGTGGCGGTCAGATAGGCAGTCGCTCCTTGTAAAATACTGGTATTCAGCCGCATCCGGTTAGACTGGAAGCCGACCCCAACATAATTGGAAGAAGGCTAGACAGATTAATTGATTGTACTTCAGCAACCCCTGTGCAATTCATGTATCTATCGCCAATTTGTTTACTGTCTTTTATCTAAATGAAAAGATAAGGCCTGACTAAATGACTGACTGACTGACTCATCAACGCCCAGCCCAAACCCTTGAACCCAGAAAGCTGAAATTTTGCACAGAGGTTCCCTTTATAATGTAGTCAAGGAATAAGGAAGGATTTCCTGGTATGACGTTCCCGTGGGATATTTTCCGACATCCACGCGTGTGAAGCCGCGGTAATGATTCCAGTCATCCAGCATCTGAGCTTGTCCATCTAGATTTTTTATCAGGGTTCCGTACCAAAATGGTAAAAAAGGAACCCTTATGGTGTCACTCAGTTTGTCTGTCTGTCTGTCACAGCTGGATATCTCAAGAACTATAGTTGGCGTCACATAAAAAGACCGCTGGCCAACCGCACAACTGTAACATTGTATAGATCGTGTCACGTAAAAAGTGTGCTGGTCAACAGCAAAACCATACGTTGCATTAGTTCACGTCACGTAAAAAGTGTGCTGGTCAACAGCAAAACCATACGTTGCATTAGTTCACGTCACGTAAAAAGTGTGCTGGTCAACAGCAAAACCATACGTTGCATTAGTTCACGTCACGTAAAAAGTGTGCTGGTCAACAGCAAAACCATACGTTGCATTAGTTCACGTCACGTAAAAAGTGTGCTGGTCAACAGCAAAACCATACGTTGCATTAGTTCACGTCACGTAAAAAGTGTGCTGGTCAACAGCAAAACCATACGTTGCATTAGTTCACGTCACGTAAAAAGTGTGCTGGTCAACAGCAAAACCATACGTTGCATTAGTTCACGTCACGTAAAAAGTGTGCTGGTCAACAGCAAAACCATACGTTGCATTAGTTCACGTCACGTAAAAGTGGTATGGTATGGTTGTGCGATTGGCCAGCAATCTTATTACGTGACACGATCTATACAAAGTTACAGTTGTCCGCTGGCCAGCGGTCTTTTTACGTGACGCGAACTATACTAATGCTATCAACTTGAAATTTGGAACAGTTTTATAAGACGTTTACCCAACTATTTTGCAAATAAGAAAGAAATAAAAATATTTTTTTTTTTTTTTTTGTAACAGGTGCTGATAATAAAAAAAATAAAAGAAAAGCTGGTCTTAAAAATTCAAAGTGGGACTACTAGGGTATGTGGGGTATCATACGAAAGAACGCTGTTTGCACATTGTTAAACATTTTTAATTTTTTTTTAGGGCGCATAGTTTTCGACTTTTCATGAAAAATGTAAAAATGAATGTTTGTTTTGAATGTTTTTTCAGAAATCGGAACGGAGCCCTCGGTGCGCGAGTCCGACTCGCTCTTGACCCGTTTTTTTTTCTATTTATATAATTTGTGTTTTGGGTACGATGTGAAATTGAAAATATATTACTTTTGAATGTAATTTGCACACTTGCTTGGAGGCAGAATACAATAACTTTTAGGCTTTATGATCTTTAATATGTCATGTATTTTCTGCCAAATAAATATTTTGAATTTGAATTTAGAACTCAACAGATTCCTATCTGTCTTAACACTTGGGCCTATTTCACGATTAGGCCTATTAATTATTAAACAAAAGGCATAGCACGTATATGTTGAAACTTTTGTATGGGAGCAGAGCTTATTGTCTCGAATGTGTAACGAGTTGTGGGACATTTTCAGATTTCCATTGTTCCACAGTACCTATCTGTTAGCATTTTCAGTAGTATATACTTTAGACAGTACTAATTAAGAAACAGTGTAGTATTTTAATTTAAATTTTATATTATTGTTATAACACGAAATAATAGGAAATACCTACTTAATTCCTAATGCATAACTCTAAACTGTTAGCATTTTTGTACATAGCAATGAATTCACTATAGTTATCCACTCAGCGAAAATAAAAAACTTTAGAATTATCGAAGGGTAAATGGAAAAAATATTATATCTCTACTGGACTAGATGCCACTATTTACCGAATAAATTCAAAAATGGAACAGATTTTATGTGAAATTATCTGCCAAGTACACAGAACAGAAAACTTTTTAGTAATATGTTCTGTGGCAAAGTAAGAGGAACTTAAGGATGATGCGCCAGGGTAGCCTGCGAAATTCAAAATTTCTTACGTTTTTTGCTATTTGTAGGTCAGTGTGAGCTTGTATGTTGATTAAAATATGATTCGCGGCCGTAGCTAATATGGCTTTACAGAATTATAATCATTAGAATCAGCAATACAACTCCATAAGTTAGCATTTACCTCAAATAATGTTTGAGGTAAATGCTAATTTATGGAGTTGTATGTAATTTTGAATTTCGCGGGCTACCCTGGCGCTTTCGCCTTAATCTTAGTAGGTGGTGAAACAGGCCTTACCTATATCTTCCTATATAGTTAGGCAGCCATCATTGTGTTGACATCAGAAGCTCACACATCACAGACTGACGCATCACATACAATTCACACCGAACTTTTTCTTTGACCGCGGCGAAAATTCCTGACAATGTGCGAATCTCTTCATTAGTCTTCGGTTTTTTGCCCCAAAATGCCCCAGACGGAGGAGCAGAGTTTTATTGTGTTGTCAACTTGATGTAGCGGTGCCCACAATTTGTTTTTTTTTTCTTGAATTTAATTAAAGGGAAGGGAAAGGCCTAATTATTGGTGGGGTAGAATGTTTATTCGGCTTCGAGATTTTGTTTTAATGGGAGAAACTGTTATAGGATGGAACCCTTACAGGATCACTTCGTTGTCCGTCTGTCTGTCTGTCAAGACCCTTTTTCTCAGGAACGCGTGGAGGTATCAAGTTGAAATTAATATCAAATACGTACCTAGGTCTATGGTCTTTGGAGCTCTAAAAAAAAAAACTTAAGTCAACGCATTAAAAAAATACGGCCATTTAAGCGACAAATTTTGATACTCGCAAGTAAATCAAAACCTATAGGGTATAATACTTACCGTTGACCTCTAGAATCATGAAATTTGGCAACAAGCAAGGTCTCACAGCACAAGTAAAGGAAAAAGTCCGAAAAATTGTATCACATAAAATAACTTTGCAGTTGGAGAATTGACCGCGACGTATATCAATGTATGGGATACTTACATTATTTTCAACTACAATGTTAAGCTTGTTTTTGGCATAAATTATTTTAACTACGGAACCCCTCCTTGTCCGTGGTCCGACACGCACTTGGCCGGTTTCTTTTTTCTAAAGAAGAATAGGGACAGGCCGAGGACCTACCTGATGGAAAACTGCCATCACCTGTAGTCACTTGCAACACCATGGGTTCTTGATTTTACTTAACATATCCTTGTCCTAACTATGTTAGGGTCGGCTTCCAGTCTAACCGGATTCAGATGAATACCAGTATTTTACATGGAGCGACTGCCTGCTTGACCTGCACAACCCACTTACTGGGTTACACGAAAGTGGTAAGACTGGTTGTCAGACTTTCGGGCTTCTGACGACGACTGAAAAAGATCCACGAATGACAGCCGGGACCAGCTTTCGAGACACGAAGGGTTCTCAGTATGTAAAGATGGTCACAAATCCACGGACCGACCGTGGCAAGCGTAGCTTAACCTGATTGATCGACGAAGCCTGATCGATCGAATTTTGATGTGCAAACATTATTTTTGATGTACGTAATTCTGTTGGGATTTTTTTTTAATTTTTGATGTGCGTTTAAATACTACCCGAAATTGAATATAGTTATAGGCTGTGTCTATTACCGGCTGAACCCCTGACAGCTTCCTAGCCCTACCTCATGCGGACATACATCAATCTGAACCCCTGACAGCTTCCTAGCCCTACCTCATGCGGACATACATCAATCTGAACCCCTGACAGCTTCCTAGCCCTACCTCATGTGGACATACATCAATCTGAACCCCTGACAGCTTCCTAGCCCTACCTCATGCGGACATACATCAATCTGAACCCCTGACAGCTTCCTAGCCCTACCTCATGCGGACATACATCAATCTGAACCCCTGACAGCTTCCTAGCCCTACCTCATGCGGACATACATCAATCTGAACCCCTGACAGCTTCCTAGCCCTACCTCATGCGGACATACATCAATCTGAACCCCTGACAGCTTCCTAGCCCTACCTCATGCGGACATACATCAATCTGAACCCCTGACAGCTTCCTAGCCCTACCTCATGCGGACATCAATCTGCATAGCCTTTTCCCAACTATGTTGGGGTCGGCTTCCAGTCTAACCGGATGCAGCTAAATACCAGTATTTTACATTGAGCTCTGCCTCCACAACCCAGTAACTGGGTAATACGATACCCCTTGGTAAGACTGGTTGTCAGACTTTCGGGATTCTGACGACCCGTAACGACTGTCAAAGATCCGCGAATGACAGCCGGGTCCAACGGCTTCCAAAGCACGCAGGAGTCTCGGTATGTAAAGATGGTCACCCATCCACGGACCAACACCGGCAAGCATAGCTTAACCTGATGGATCGACCCATGCGGCTGTTATTACTTAGCCACGGGCTGCTCCCTCTCATGCGGTCATACAGGAAAGCGATCAAATCTCCCTATAATATACCATAAGAAATCACCACCCACCCAATTTATGACGTAATCAGAATCTTGGCGAGAACAAATGACAGTCTGACCCCATGGGGTATTGCACCCTTGTTGTGGGGCATCGCTAAGCCCCGTAACATGGCCCACGGGGGTTGTTCCGGTTAACCGTTACAAGCTTCGGGGTGGCGAAGTTAAGTGAGGGGGGCTAAAATAATATGGTGGTGGTTCGATCAGAATTATGGGAGTTATAATGGTGATATGATTATTTTATGGTTTTTGTTTTTATGGTTTATCTATCGATGTTTTCAGTCCGCGAGGCGTAAGCTGAGCTTTGCATTTGTGTGAGTGATCACCAAAATGGTACGAGAGCCCATGACCAAAATTTTTGTCTTATCGTTTTACGTAAGACAAAATCGACAATCGTCTTATCGTTTTACGTTTTACAACGATGTGACATGGTTTTAAAAAACAAAATCCGATTGCCAAAAAGCGGTATAAACTGGTTTTAGTCGTCGCGCTCGCGCTCTATGCCGGACGTCACACCTACACTGTCTATGTGCACTCACACAAAATGCTTAGCTTAGTTTAGATTAAGAATTTTGCTCAATTTGTAATCAAGAAATAACTTGGACATATTTATTTTATTTATTTGCATCTCAAACGAACAAAGAAAGAAAAGAAAGTTCAAAAACCAATTCCTTACCTTAATCACAAAAGCATTCGACCCGGGTATCGAACCGCAAATCCCAATTTCGGCGCACGAACAAAATCGCGAATCAAATCTTAAAATTTTATTATGTATACACTTTTTTTTTCGCTTTAGTCGAGTTGCGTTTGTTTATTTGCGTTTACACCGGTCGAGGCGCGGAGTGGCCGTCAATCAACCCGCCACCGAGGCGTCCAGTCCGATTGTTTTCAAATAGGCTATGTCCCTACTTCGTATGGACAAGTATAATCGAGGATGTTAGGGAGTATACTCATAGGATGCTAACTGTAATTTTCAAAGCTTTTGCCGACGGCTTCGACCGCGTGGATGTCAAAAAATATCCCACGGGAACGTACTACTCGGATAAAAAGTACCGTACGAGTTAATCCAGGTAAACAACGTCTTCTCGCCCTGCATATTAGGGTTCCGTACCTTTTAAACTGTACACACTACCGGTCAAACTACCAAAAAAGTCGATTTTCCATAAAAACTTTCATCCCCTATTTTACTACCTTAGGGGTTGAATTTCAAAAAGTTCTTCTTTATTCCTTTGTCTACATTATAAAGGTAACCTCTGTGCAGCTTTCTAGGTTCAAGGGTTTGGGCGGGGCGTTTGATGAGTCAGTCAATCTGTCGATCAGGACTTCTCTTTATAAATATTATATGAAATTACCCTTCTCACCCCCCATCCCCCCGAGAGAAATATTTGCCCCCCCTTGAGCAAAAACCTAGTAATATTTTAAACCAGTCACCTTGATTGATGGTGATATCGGGGTTAACTTAGTCAGGGTGCACACTGCACATGAAATACCTACATTTCAAGGAACAGTACGAGTACGACAACGTTCAAAGGTCCCATCGTTTATTTTCGGAAAAATTGAACTTTGCCGAATTTCGAATTTGAATTTTGTTTTTTTTTTTTTTTTATGTGCCAAGTGACGGAATCAGTGCGTCTATAATAATTTAGGTGGGAATTATAATTAACCCGTCGCACGCCAATTAGCAGACACAATAGATTTTTATTGTTAAATCTGCGCACCTGGGTGTCAATAGACGTTTAAAGAGTTAATTTCTATTGGTCGATAGTCACATTTTATTCGCTATATTTCGCTTTTTCCGAAGATAACCGAGGGAACCTTTTTGAACGTCGTCGTACTGTATCACTACTCCTACAACCTTTGGCTATTTCAACTTATTTATTAGGTATGATGCCTAGGTAAAAAAAATAAATCTTATTCAGTCCATCAGTCAGATCACAGAACAGATAAAGAGGTAGACAGATAAACCTCTTTATATGTTCTGTGAGTCAGATAATAAAATAATATTAAGACAAGTATTTTTTGTTTTATATTAATATTAAAAAAATACTTAGATAAAACGCATTAAAGTTAAAGGGGGGTTAGGGGGGGGGGGGTTAAGGGGTTTTAATTTAGTTAATGGGGGTTCGCTACTTCACAACTATAACAAACTAGGTACGTATCAAATCTAGCGAGGAGTGACGTCATGCCACATTTTAAGTCAATGTATCGCCGTAGTCTTTTGTTTACGGAAAAAAAGAAAAAATACGTGTCCAATATTTTTTTATAATATACATGACGGACAAAACAAATTTAATCGTCATCCCATCATCATTATTCATCGTCATTATTTTACTCTGTTGTAGTTTGCGTCATGTTTACCGCAAATAAACATTTTTTCTTTCTTTTTCTTCTTTTATCCCTATTATGCCACGTCCACAACCAGTGTGCCAGGTCCCTTAGGAGGTTGTAAAACGAACTCTTAACCAAATAGTGCAGCGATACGTATCGCCTGACGCGCGCTGAGTTTGCGAGTCAAATGCGAAGATAGCCGAGCGTACAGGACTTGTGGAAACATACGGGAAGGTATTGTGAACGGCTACTGTCATAATATGTATAGTCCGTGAGGTTTAAGCTGAGCTTTGTGTGAATGCACATATTATATAGCGTAGGTGTGACGTCCGGCATTGAGCGCGATTCATCCTTTGCTTGGTTTGAAAACGGTTTATACTGCTTTTTGGCAATCGGCTTTTGTTCTTTTAGTACGAGAAGCCGTGACCAAAATCATGTCGCATCGTTGTAAAACGTAAAACGATAAGACGATTGAAGATTTTGCTTACGTAAAACGATAAGACAAAAATTTTATTCATGGGCTCTCGTACCATTTTGGTGAACACTCACAAACTCAAACTCAAACTCAAAGCATTTATTTCAAATAAACCAATTACAGGCACTTTTGAATTGTCAAAGGGTCGGTCTTGGGTCGGTCAGTCAGAAAAATGAAGCTAGATTGCCCATTCCAAAGCGTAGATCCTATGGAGAAGAACGGGCAAGAAACTCCACGGACACTCTTTTAAAATCAAATATTTTACAAAATATTGGTTACATCGTTCATATTGAAAATATACATGTGAGAACAATGTAGAAAGACGTGCACGTTAAAATAAAAAAAAAAAAAATAAAAACTAAAAACAACTAAATAAAAAAAATAAAAATAAGCCGTGGCAGCTAAGAGACGACCAGTCCCAACTGACGGCGCCCGTTCACGAACATGACGCATGGATCAGCACCAATTAGCTCAACCATTTTGAAGGGAACTTAATGATCCAACACAACACAAATGCAAAGCTCATCTTCCGCCTCGCGGGCTGCACCTAACATGTTTCAAAGTCAAAGTCAAATCATTTATTTCAATTACGCACATAAAAGGCAATTTTAACGTCAAAATCTACAAAAAAAAAAAAAACAATTGATTTTCGTTTTTGGTTACGCGTTCTTTGTGAGCCGCATTGATCATGTCTTTTTTATTATAACTTTTTGCTGTAAATCTAATTTTTTCTTACTTAATTATATTTTTATTTTTTTCCGACTGACTTTTTCTTTATTTTTGAAAAAATAAAAATGTTATAGTACAGTTTTATTAAAATTATTTTGTTGATTGTATTTTTAAGAAAATTACCTACGCAAAACCAAAGATTCTTTAATTTTTAGACAATTTATCCAAATCTCCACTCATCTTAAAAAGTGCTCCTTTTGCGAAGTGCACCAATTGAGAAGTGCACCAGTTGCGAAGTGTGCCATATGAGAAGTGCACCAGTTGCTAAGTTCACCATTTGAGCATGGTGTACAAGTTGAGAAGTGCACCAAATGCGTCAAACCCTTATTAAACCTTAGGATTGGTTAGAATTAACAGAGGTCGGTAAGACGTGGGAATCGGGCTGAAGTATAATATAATCTTTAAAGACTCCAACAGTGAAAAATATTTATCCAAAAGACCTATGATCGGAGAACCGCAAAACTAATCTCTGAGAAACTATGTAAAAACAGGCCAAGTGCGTGTCGGACCACGCACAATGAAGGGTTCCGTAGTTGGGATGAATTTATTCCAAACAAAAAACAAAAGAAAAACAGATATAGTTGAAAAACATGTCCTCCCATACATTGATATAGTCACGGTCAATTCTCCAAAATGCAAAATTAAATGTAAGTTTGAAATCACGAAAAAAAAACATGTGATAAAACTACAAATTACCGATTTTCGGACTTTTTCCTTCACTTGTGCTGTGAGACCTTGCTTTCTGCCAAATTATATGATTCTAGGTCAACGGGAAGTACCTTATAGGTTTTGATTTATTTGCGACTATCAAAATAATAATATGTCGCATAAAAATGGCCGCATTTTTTTATGCGTTGACTTCTAAGCTATATTTATTAGAACTCGAAGGAACCGTAGACTGTAGTTGAAATTAATGCATGGCGCATTAATTTCAACTTGATACCTCCACGTGTTCCTGAGACGGACAAATAAGTGATCCTAAAAGGATTCCTTTTTTTTCCTACTGAGATACGGAACCCTAAAAAACATTTACGTAACCAAAATTCGTGGTTATGTTATCACTAATCACCAATACACACCATTAATAATTTATTGACACAAAACCTCGTGGGAAGAAAACCATCACACATTATTTAGTTTTTAAATCAATGGGGAATTAATAGTGTCTACATTTATATAATGACGTACCACTCAGAGATCCGGCAGACATGCTAATGTTCATGAGAAATACGTTTAGCAGCCAATTACATAATTAAGTTTGTAAATAACATTGGCTTTATGGGTTTTGGGTTCCGTAGGTGAAGTTGAGAAAACATTTAAAACAAAAAATATACAGTTTTTAGGGTTCCGTAGAAACAGGTATACATTATTATATAGGTACATACACATTTTATATTCATTCATTAATTTTTTTTTTTTTCATTTTATTGTAAATTTTTTTTTTTTTTTTTAGAAGGATTTCTTTCTTTACTCCGTGGGTTAGTGGAACAGCTCATGAAGGTGCCGTTTGGTCAAGTGCCGTTGAAATCAGGGCTCAAAGTGGAATACCTCGCTTTTAAGGCACCCACATTCAAGTGTCAAATAATAGTATTCTATCACAGTTCCAAAACCCCATGAATTAAATAGTACAATTATAGATCACCTGGCAAAATGTGATCTACAATTAAGAGCCCATACTACCTCAGGTTTTTATCTCGCTCGCACGATACTGCTCGCGGACTGAGTGAGAGCGAGACTGAGTGCGGTACTGGGTGCCGATAGTTTAGGTAATTGCTTTTTATTTTTTTGGTTGAAGAATGCGGTTAATTTACGGAATAATTATAAAAAAAACCGGTCAAGAGCGAGTCGGACTCGCGCAACAAGGATTCCGTTCCGATTTCTGAAAAGTGTGCTATTTAGAGACATCGTTTTATTTTTCCTGTATAATCTTTATAAAAACTTCTATCACATAGAATAATTTCAGAAACGGTTTTTCGGTTTTTTTTTTTTACATTTTTCATAATTTCATAAAGTTGAAACTAATAAGACGTAGGTATAGCACAAATTATCAACTGTAACAATTATAGTTTAGGTAATACTTAAAAAATCTATTTCTTTAAGGTATTATACAGGGTCTAAGGGACAGCCCTCCGCAAACTCACAGGGTGCATTCAGCTCCTCATTTTGAATAATATTCCACTGGAAATTTTCTCAGGAAAATTTTCATTTTTTGAATTTTTTTTCAGTTACATTTTCATTATTTCAATGTAAAATTGCATTGTGTGTTCGCAGCACTCCATTTATGTAAAAAAAACTGCAAAAAAAAAAAACAGCAAAAAAAAAAACCAGCAATGGATGTTGAAATACTCTAACCAACGACGCGCGAAATCAGCTGTTCACTTTCTATCTACCTACAGAGTTCATCGAACTCACCGCATACC
This sequence comes from Cosmia trapezina, assembly GCA_905163495.3. Taxonomy (NCBI): domain Eukaryota; kingdom Metazoa; phylum Arthropoda; class Insecta; order Lepidoptera; family Noctuidae; genus Cosmia; species Cosmia trapezina. The sequence goes on along the minus strand of LR991041.1, from coordinate 3,140,217 downwards.
TATTATCTACCCCTCCCAACCAGTAATACCGGTCATCTTAGTATGACATACTGAATTCACCCTATCAGTTTGCGGAGGGCTGTCCCTTACACCCTGTATACTTGCGAAGTCCTAAGCCCATTATTCATAAAAAACTAAAACTCTCTAAAAAGCTATTTATTTAAAACAATGTTTTGTCTTCTTCTTTCAAATGCAAATCATAATTCGAAAGGTATTGAAAAAACACTATTTTAACTACCTAGATTTAAAAAAAAATTGCATTGCAAAAGTGCACGACAACCTACAAGGAAAAAAAAGCTAATTTTATTTTTTTTACTACCTACTACAAGGACCAGTAGTTGTAAAACCAGCTCGCGCTTCGCCATATTAATTAAATCACTGTCGCCGACTTAATGATATGATAATCACCCATAATCACTCATAATACCGTCAATCGTGGTCATTGATTCCCAATAACATAATCTTTTAATATTGATGACCGTAGATTTGACATTGTATATTGCTTGGAATATATTATGGAGATACTAGGTTTTTACTGTGACTTTGCTTGCTACACAAACTAAAACATGGTTAAGTTAGCGAGAATGGTCATTCATCATCGTCTTCTCTTCTCCCACCCTTATCCCAATTTATTCGGGGTCGGCGCAACATGTCTTTTTACCCGACTACGGCAAAGCCAAAAGGAAGGGTTATGATTTTAGCAGTCTATGTATGTATGTAAATATGTAAGTACCTATGTATATAAGTATGATTTACGTGTGTTCCACCGTAGCCCCTAAATTACTGAACCGATTTTGATGAATGAGGTATCGATAGATTTGTAATAATGATCCGGGTGACATAGGCTAACACGTAAATTTCTGACCTCGAAACAAAAATTAAATTGAGATAATCATGACATGTTTGGTATCAAAAGAAAGGTCTTGACGAGCACATTACAAATATGTATACCTATACCTATGTCATTATTGTTTAAGTAAATAAATATTTTGAACTTTTTAGATCAATTTTATTTTTCCATAGTCGGGTTACATTTTTTTAAACTTTATTCTTGTTCTTCCATACTTCTCTATTAGTCGTCATCTCGGTAGTCACCCCCTTTCTAGCCATGTCATCTTTCACACAGTCCATCCATCGTTTCTTTGGTCTTCCTCTACTCGTATAGGCATCGACATTAACACTCAAAACTTTCCTACCGACATTTTCATCATTCCTCCGCATCACATGCCCATACCATGACAATCGATTTCCACACAACTTTTCAGACACCGGTGGTAAACTTCGTGTAACACCACACATTCGTCTTAGCATTCTCATCTCAGCTGCATGCAATTGCTTTTCATTCATCACTTTTGTGCCCCAACATTCTGATCCATACAAGACAGCAGGTCTAACCATTGTTTTATATTCTTCCCCTTAAGTTTAAGGGGAATGCGGGAGTTGCAAATTGTTTCCGTGACCTGCCGCCATTTCATCCATCCAGTGTTAATCCTGTGCTTAACCGTCCGATCTACTTCGCCATCGCTTTGCACGAGCGAACCGAGATACCGAAAGTCGGAGCAGACTGGGATAAGCGCGCCATCAAGCGATAGGGAGTATATATCTTGCTATCTTGGACTCAAAAACTATGAAAATTACACCCATGTTATTATTATTATTTTCTTTATTTCATTTTATTATAAGTTACATTTTTAAGTATTAGACTAAAAAAACAAAACACACAAGGGTCGTGAGTGACGAAATTTCGTGACGGAAAAATCTTAATTTTTTTGTCGCCTAGCCCCCCCTCCGACAAGTTCGTACCCATCAAAGTACTCTGTGTTCGTACCGTCCGATTAGGAACTTCGTTCCTTGGTCCTTCAAGACTTGTTCTTTTGACAAAATCAGGATGAATAACAAACTGAACCTTTATTTTCATATCGTTCAGATTTACCAAAATATTATAAATGTTCAACACGCAGACACACGTAACAAAAAAAGTTTCTTAGCTAATCAAGTGAAGCCATTAAAATTGCCAATTTAGCGTTTAACATAATTTTATGTCAAGTTAATTTGACCTGTTGAGACGTAAATGACAATGACCTTGTAATTTAAATAATATGTTTATCGAGGCTTACAACTTTACGCATAATAATAAGTAAATACGCAATGATTAAACACACCTTTAATAATAAAAACATTATAATCAATCTGCCTAGCCTTTTCCCAACTATGTTGGATGCGGCAGAATTTTACATGGAGCGACTGCCTAACAACCTCCACAACCCAGTAACTGGGTAATACGATACCCCTTGGTAAGACTGTTGTCAGACTTTCAGGCTTCTGACGACCCGTAACGACTGTCAAAGATCCACGAATGACAGCCGGGACCAATGGCTTAACGTGCTTTCCGAGGCACGGAGGAGTAGTCGATATGTGCCACGGACCAACCGCAACCCCGGAAAGGTAGCATAACTTGATGGATTGACCCGTGCAGCTGTTATTACTTAGCCATGAGCTGCTCCTAATAAAAACATTATAGGAATCAATAATAAATAACATGGGTTCCACAATATGGGTTCCTGAAACGGTCCAACGGCATCGTGGAAGTCCCAGGCGTAGATGGCACTTGACGCTTATAGGAGGGACTGGTCCATATTGGCTCAGGATCGAGTTGAGTGGAACAAGGAAATGCAGGCCTTTGCCCTACAGTAGGGCAATACAGCCTGATTATTATAATTTTTGTTTTATATGTTTACATATCTCGGGAGCACGGGATCCCGGACCTTTGGAAGGCGTACGAAGGGCCGCAGCCAACGCGCAGACGCCTGTTAGACGTTTTTGATTTTGATTTTTTTTTTGGTTTAATCCGTTTTTTTTTTTGTTTTTTTTTGTTTGGGATTTTGTTTTTTTTTTATATCAGGCACCAACCGACGATTATCCCTGTATGCACTATGCAACTGCACCCAAGGACAGCCCCCGGTTGGTGTAGGACTATTGCGGGATATGTCAATAAAGATTTGACTAGGGGGTTTGGCTGGCTACAGTGGACAGGTTACCTAGAACTATGGAAGAACTATGGTCCCTGACTGATCAATATTTTATACACACGGATAAAATGGCATGGGATGACTTACACACTCAATAATGAGCTCCCGGAAACTGTCGCTAGCACTTAGTGTAGTAGCGACAAGGGGTCCACATATTGTGACGTGCTTGAGGAGTGGAGAGGTATTTCACGACCATCAGGAAAATCCCAGAGCCTGGAAGATGGTCCAGATCCCTACCAGCAATTACTGGAATACTTACTACCTCCGAGCACGTTTGCTCTTGCGAATCTCCACTCAAACCGCCTAATAAAGACAATAAAGAGGTGGGAGCTCTGATCCTCGTCAGTGTTTACTCCAGCCGGCAAATAAAGGCAAGCCAGAGATGAGGAACAAGACTTCTCCCGGAAGGTAGGATCCGTAGGGTCACTAAGGTGAGTGTGATATTTTATTTTATTGATTCTGGAACAATCATACAGTCAACGTCACATTTGACGGGATTCCAAATTTTGAAACAGGATAGTATTTTTGTTTTAATTATTTGGGGTCATTTATTTTCTTTATTACAAAGTTAAAAGAACACGTCAGGATATTAACCTATCCATCTTCCCCAAATCAGGAAGTGTCAATTTATACGATAGTCAATCAATATAAATGTGCCTAGCCTTCCCAACTAAGTTGGCGTCGACTTCCAGTCTAACCGGATGCAACTGAATACCAGTACTTTTGCATGGACCTTCAGTAACTGGGTAATACGATATCCCTTGGTAAGACTGGTTGTCAGACTTTCGGGCTTCTGACGACCCGTAACGACTGTCAAAGATCCACGAATGACAGCCGGGACCAACGGCTTAACGTGCTCTCCGAGGCCCGGAGAAAACTCGGTACCTCTATTATAAGACCTTTCAAGGAATACGTCGCGTTTCCCAGACACCCTGTATATTATTTAACAAACGGCTCAGTTCGGTATATTCTCCCGTATGCTTCACAAAATGTCAGTCGTGCCCATGTTCGGTGTACGCCTGCAGATTTAACGACCGCAGAATTTGTTGCTCCTTCTGATTGAAAGGGTATTACTATTTGATTTGAGTTTTTTAAAGGCCTTTTTCTTGTATGCATTAAACTGCTTCACCTGACTTTTATTATATTCTTACGCTGGTGAAACCGCGAGGCGCTGCTAGTGCAATTATACAGGGTTATTGGTAAAACACCAGCAACCCCTTAAGGGGTCATTGTACCATCATTATGACCAACGTTTTCTATGGGATCAAACCTGAATTCGCGAAAAAAAAAATTGCTGTTTAGTAGGTACTTACATTTATCTACATCAAACTTGTGAAAATGTAGGGAGCAGCTGATTTTTTTTACGATTTTAGGTTTGTTCCCATAGTAGAATGACCCCCTAAGAGGTTGCTGGTGTTTTACCAATAACCCTGTATAATACAAAGGACTGTTATACAATTACCTAACGTGCTAAACCAGCGAGGCAATACCTGCTCACCTTACTTCATGATCATACACTCACCAAATTTCATGTTCCGAATTAGGTTTTTTTTTAACTGTTTGTTTAGAATATTGCTTATATAAATAAGCACTTTACCTGCCATTAATATTTGCATGCCAAAATATGGCAAAATGTGTCATCTCACAAGACTATTTATACCACCTTTGTATTACCGCATTTATAGCAAAAAAACCGGTCAAGAGCGAGTCGGACTCGCGCACCTAGGGTTCCGTTCCGATTTCTGAAAAAGTGTGCTATTTAGAGACATTTTTTTATTTTTCCTATAATCTTTACATAAACTTCTATCACATAGAATAATTTCAGATTTTTATCTTCGCAAACTTCGGAGATAAGGGGGGGGAACTATATTTTTTTTTAATATTTTTCATCAAAAGTCGAAAACTATGCGGCCTAAAAAAAACTAAAAAAATGTTTGAGAATGTGCAAACAGCGTTCTTTCATATGATACCCCACATGCCCTAGTAGCCCCACTTTGAATTTTTAAGACCCCCTTTCAGTCCCTGTTACAAAAAAAATATAAATATTTTTAATTCTTTCTTACTGTAAAACTTACTTACTTTAAAACTGTTCCAAATTTCAAGTTGATAGCATTAGTAGTTCTTGAGATATCCAGCTGTGACAGACAGACAGACAGACTGAGTCACACCATAAGGGTTCCTTTTTTACCATTTTGGTACGGGAACCCTAAAAATGACTTTGACTTTGACTTTATATTTCTTTAAACTAACTACACATGGCTACAAAAAGCCATACCGTCACAGATTTATATTAACTACCCCACAGGGACCCCCAGGGGGTTGAAATCATGGAACCAATTAACTTATAATATCACGCCCTCCCCATTTTCTACACTATCATTATAATGGGGCTATTCATTTTTGATAAGTACACTTTATTAGTTATGATCGTGAACAGGGTTGGTGCGGGTGCAGATTTTTTTAACAACCGCGGATGCGGGTGGGTATCTCTTGTTTTTAGGGTTCCGTACCTCAAATGGACAAAACGGAACCCTTATAGGATCACTTCGTTGTCCGTCTGTCTGTCTGTCAGTGTGTCAAGACCCTCTTTCTCAGGAGCGCGTAGAGGTATCAAGTTGAAATTAATATGTTGAAAGTAAAGTATTACTTATACTATTTTTAATTATTGTGAATGTGAAGACTACGTGGATCATTGTTTTTTATTTATTTTATCCTTTTCTCAGTTTTAGTTATAGTCTGACAGTTTGAGTAATTTATGCGGCCTACCCAAATGTCTTTTCTTTGGTATTGTTCGTCGAATCGTTAAGCTCCTTAAGTTTTGAGTTGAGCTGCACGATTACTGACAAATGCGTGCACTGACTGGACAGGTCCACTCAATCTGTGTGGTTCTTTCATCAAAAGACCATTTCAGACTGCAATCTACATGGTCTTCACATGATCTGACCAAGATTATGTCTGGACTTTAAAAGAGACTGTGACCTCTGAGTTTGTTTCGGCGTTTCTTCTCAGAGTAGTCAGATAGGAAACGTCGAACTCATCTAGTTTAAAAAAAAATATGTTTGACGTGTAAAAGTGTTTGTACAAACCTACTTACAGAAAATAAATCATTTATCATTTATCATTTATCATATCAAATACGTAAGTCTGTGGTCCCTTGGAGTTCTAAAAAAATCAAGCATAAAAAACAATTAAAAAAAAACTGTCATTTAAATGCGATACATTTTGATACTCGCAAGTAAATCAAAACCTGGGTTGACCTAGAATCATGAAAATGATAATGCGAAAAATATACGTGTCTAACATTAAAATTTGTTTATTATCTGACAGAAATCAAAAAAATAATCTAAAATAATAAATAAAGAAAATCTAATCATAAATCTATTATCTTATTCTTTGTATTAATATCTTATATCTATCTACCTTAACTTATATTCACTTTTCTAATCTTACTAAATGGAATTACTTTTTTTTTACCCAGGCATCATCCTTCTCTAAGTTAGAATTGACCTCAAATGTCATGGTTTTATGAAATAGTCATTCAACAGAGTAATTTGAACTTAGAGAGTTGTGATGATTGTAATTTTGTATAATTAGGTACGTCTACTTACATATACAGGGTTATTGTTAAAACACCAGCAACCTCTTAAGGGGTCATTGTACTCATCATTATGAACAACTTTCATTATGGGACCAAACCTGAAATCGCCGAAAAAAACTAAATTTTCAGTACATTTATCTACCTACATCAAACTCGTCAAAATGTAGGGAGCAGCTGATTTTTTTTTCGCGATTTCATGTGCCATAGTAATAGGTGTACATAATGATGAATACAATGACCCCTTAAGAGGTTGCTGGTGTTTTACCAATAACCCTGTATAATGTTACGGCACAGATATTAATCTGTGGTTACGGTCGCGAATCTTATTTTGTAATCCTCTTCATTATATTGGTTGATTCATTTTGAGGTACTTTTTTCAAAGGTAAACAATATTGAAAACACCAATTTTATCAGATTTTCTTTACTCTCATACCAAAGAACCATTCCTGGCATTTATTTTTTAAGGATTATTTCTTTACTTGGTTGGAGGTAACTGCGAATAATACGGTCCATTCTGAAGTTCCAATTGCGGCAATTGTTGAATGAAAAGATGTTTTTTTAAGAAATGTATTCAATTAGCAAAGTAATAAATAATATTAATTTAATAAGTAACCTAAATATTAAAACACATTTCTATTGTATTATCTAAGAAACTCAGCTCAAAAAGTATTATTTCTTTTTGAGACAAGTTAAATAAATGCCACAATAAAAATGTGTTTTTAATAATTACCTATTAATTTAATATTATTCACTAGTTCGCTAATTGATTACATTTTTCAAAAAAGCATCTTTTCATTTAACATTCTTGAAAATTTGGTCCCGTGTGAGCGAGAGAAGTGGCAAAAAGCCCTCATAATATGAACGACTAAAACGAATCAATAGAAACCTATAGTTACAAGTAAGTAATTCAATCTCGACGTAGTAAAGATTACTCAAGAGATTATTTCAGACTAATCCAATATTATAACTAGACCAACTTTATTGCCCAACACGTCATAATATCACTCCACTTTGGCTAACAAGTCTAACAACCAATAAAAATAATTAGCAAATTAATGTTTTCTACAGCCCCATTTATCACTATTATGAAATCACTAGCAATTACCGAAGGAAAATTACTCTGAATCTCAATCAAAGGAAAATTATCTGTACCCCTTTCACAACAAACTTCAAAATCCTTCGACTGAATTACATGGTCTTAAAATTAAATGCCTTGAGAACTGACAACCGAAATTCAACAATGCCACTAGAGATATTAAGTTCAAAATCGCGAAAACATGCTTTCAGTATCAGATTTTCACAGTACCAAACCTAGTGGAAAGAGGCTGGTTGCGTGTCTCGTTCTAGCACGTAGCAAAAGATATGTCCGTCTCCCTCACACACGCTCTATTGATTTTCCACAAGCGGATGGCACCTTTAAGAGGAGGGTATTTGCATACTGCAATTTGCTAAATCTAGTGAAGAGTTTTAGGGTTCCGTGTCATTATTTTGAACGTAAAATCTTGAATATCTCTTCTCATATGATTATGTCTTGTTATCGAGATGAATTGAAATTTCTTGGCGAAAAGGTAGGAATTTTGAAGAAATGTATAAGCATTTTGTCTTTTTTCATCAGTTTTTTATCGAGATTACTAGTAAAGGAGGAGTTCCTTTAATAGTAATCTCGTCTCGTCGCCCAAAACATTCTGGCAACATATTCAAAGCTAAAGCGTGGGACTTCCTTCTGAATTCTGTGTTGTCTATACCATTTTGGTTTCCTATAGAAAGGGTTTTCGATAGGGTTTTTCTAAGCAGTTACCTAATCAAAACCCCAAACGATGTAGGTAACCCTTTTGAATGGCTTTATGGGACCATTTTGGTTACCTATAGAAAGGGTTTTCGATAGGGTTTTTCTAAGCAGTTACCTAATCAAAACCCCAAACGATGTAGGTAACCCTTTTGAATGGCTTTAAGGGACCATTTTGGTTACCTATTGATAGGGTTTTCGATAGGGTTTTTCTAAGCAGTTACCTAATCAAAACCCCAAACGATGTAGGTAACCCTTTTGAATGGCTTTATGGGACCATTTTGGTTACCTATAGAAAGGGTTTTCGATAGGGTTTTTCTAAGCAGTTACCTAATCAAAACCCCAAACGATGTAGGTAACCCTTTTGAATGGCTTTAAGGGACCATTTTGGTTACCTATTGATAGGGTTTTCGATAGGGTTTTTCTAAGCAGTTACCTAATGAAAACCCCAAACGATGTAGGTAACCCTTTTGAATGGCTTTAAGGGACCATTTTGGTTACCTATTGATAGGGTTTTCGATAGGGTTTTTCTAAGCAGTTACCTAATCAAAACCCCAAACGATGTAGGTAACCCTTTTGAATGGCTTTAAGGGACCATTTCGGTTACCTATTGATAGGGTTTTCGATAGGGTTTTTCTAAGCAGTTACCTAATCAAAACCCCAAACGATGTAGGTAACCCTTTTGAATGGCTTTGAGGGACCATTTCGGTTACCTATTGATAGGGTTTTCGATAGGGTTTTTCTAAGCAGTTAAACAAAAACCCATACGATGTGGTTAAGTGGATACTTCAACTGTCTTAAAAACAATTACATCGTTACAATCCGACTCGGAGCAATGTAATATGATCTTTCGATGGTGGGCATACATTGCAAATAGCTAATCTGGTAACCCGAACAAAACCCTTATATATAAAAGGTTATCTTAATGAAGGGGTAACCCTTTCACTGAATTTCAAGCCTAAAACCCATTTCAAGGAGTTACACATGATAAAGGTAACATCATAAACGGCTTACCCCTTCGAAAGACTCTTAACCCTGTAGGGTACCTGATTCCAATAGCTATAACCTGGAAGTCTGCAAAACCAAATAACACTTTAAACATACTGATGATCGAACCCAGAGCATTGTTCTTATTTCTCAGTAGACTATGAGGTTGAAGATGTATTGGAAATACAGTAAAAGAGTAACCATGGAGTTTCTTTTAACTCTTAAGAGGAAACGTGGGTGCTCTTTTCTCCATACAAAAAGATACAAACGCTCTCGCCTGTTTTCTTTCTGGTTAATGACCATAAAGCAATGATTTTTTACAGAAATATAAATATCAGTTAATTGTATGCCCCTATGTTTTCCTTTTTGATGATATATTATTTTTATAGGAACTAGAACCCTCCAAAAATGCTCAAAATTGCCTATTCAGACCGCTGTCAACAGACGCCTAGTGTACCACTTTGACAACTATTAACGAAAAAAGAAAAACATAGGGGCATAGTATATATCCTTCTTATCATGTGCTTCTTATTCAGTTTATGAAATATCTTTTAAATTGGTCCAATATTGGAGGAGGAAATAGGCGAGAGCCAAACCTCGAAATGTGACTTTTTACATAGGCTATTTAGTCGGATCTGCAGTTGTCCTTATCGCACGAATTCGAGGGCGGAGCGCTCGCAGAGCGACAGCAATACCTTCTTAAAATACCTAACTGGCCACCCGCCTTTCCTCTTAACCCTGTAGGGTACCTGTTTCCAATAGCTATAACCTGGAAGTCTACAAAACCAAATGACACTATAAACATACTGGGGATCGAACCCAGGGATTCTTATTTCTCAGTAGACTATGAGGTTGAAGATGTATTGGAAATACAGTAAAAGAGTAACCATGGAGTTTCTTGCCGGCTCTTCTCCATACAAAACGACCAATTGGAACAGTGCACCTAGCTTCTGACATTAATTTCATAAGTGCATTATGTGAATGAATGAATGAATGAAATGCACCGATCCCAGCGTCATTTAACCAGATTGGATTACTCGAATGAACCCACAGATTCACACTAGCCCCTGTTGCCTCATGTTACATGGTGCAACAGAGACCATTGCGTATCAAGGAGTAGACTGGGGGGCGCGATAATGGTAGGGAAGACGTGCCCTTAGGATATGGGTAAGGATTATACAGCCTATCCAGTATGCACCGTAAAATAAGCAATGGAATAGTGGAGAGACGGGTGGTATAATTATGGATGCGCTCTTTTTAAGACGACGCCGCCATGTTGCTTCAAGTTCAGCTTCCCCGGATAGAAATATTTTTAATTTCAATATCTGCAGTCTAACCTTTACAACCAGGAGACACAAGAGAAGAGAACCAAGAAGTTTATAACAGTATTCAAGAAAGATCAAGCAACATGTCGTGATTAATGAGGTGTCAAAAAATCTGCCTAGCCTTTTCCCAACTGTATTGGGGTCGGCTTCCAGTCTAACCGGATGCAGCTGATTATCAGTATTTTACATGGAGCGATTGCCTATCGACCTCCACAACCCAGTAACTGGGTAATACGATAACCCTCGGTAAGACTGGTTGTCAGACTTTCGGACTTCTGACGACCCGTAACGACTGTCAAAGATCCACGAATGACAGCCGGGACCAACGGCTTAACGTGCTTTCTGAGGCACGGTGGAGTCTCGGTATGTAAAGATGGTCACCCATCCACTGACCAACCCCGGCAAGCGTAGCTTAACCTGATGGATCGACCCGTGCGGCTGTTATTACTTAGCCACGAGCTCCTCTTGATGTGGTAAATGAGGTGTAAGGTGTCCTATTGTAAATCGATTACATACAACGTGCCGTTTTGCATCCTCGTCTTTCAGGGTGCGATACAGAACATCAAACCGAACAACTTTCTCCATGGGACCAACATCGTAATCGCGAAAGAATTTTCATCTATCCCTTAGAAAACTTCAATACCTACCTACTTACTCGACGCAAATGTATGGGACGGCTGATTAATTTGTCGCGATCACGATGTTGGTGCCATGGAAAAAGTTGTTCGGTTTGATGGTCTATACCACACCCTTAGATAAGGTTGCAAAACGACTCGTTGTATAGTTACGAGTCTCATACTCCGAGACGATATGGAAGGAAAATTACGAAAACCTAAACAAAAAAACTGAAAACCCTAAAACCTACCCTTAAACAATAAAGATACGAGACCTCCCCCTTCCCCCAATTACATAACAATCGTCGCATTAAACTTTAATTGGGTGTAAAGAGCGCCCCCCTAAATGGGAGCCACCCTGTGTGTACACAACTCACCCACACATAGAACGCAGCCTCCTGATTGGTCGGTTGCGGTCGAGAATATTGCGCACATGTTGGAGCTATTTGTGCTATGCAGATATGGGTACAGGGTGTTGGAAATTGGTGACAGAAATAATTTTATTGTCGAAACGGAATGAAAGTTGAACACTTATTCAGCCATTTATAGAATGTACGCACGGCTACAGATCAAGCTATACATTTCCAGTATAAGCTGATCTCGCATTGTATAGGATTTCCTTACAATGAGAGATCAGTGTAAACAGAAAATGTATAGCTTGATGTGTAGCCGTGTGTACATGACGCCTTCGGTCCACGATTGTTGGAATTGTAGTGATACATACATGACTGACATCTCTAGCTGATTTTATTCAAATTCATGTTTAGCAAATATCCACATGTGTACGCACGGCTACAGATCAAGCTGCACATTTCCAGTATAAGCTGATCTCGCATCGTATAGGATTTCCTTACAGTGAGAGGTCAGCGTAAACTGGAAATGTATAGCTTGATGTGTAGCCGTGTGTACCGTCGACAAACGCCTCGCCTGTACTTTCCAATCTTGAAACAATTTTGCTTGCAAATGTGTTGTGTCGTTCCGATCACTTTGTATTGATGGACGAAAACAAAGGACCAAGGTATACAAAAAGCAACTTTAAGGTGAAAAGGCGTCTTGTTTGCCGATAGTACATCTCTTAATTCATAAATCAAACTCTTGTGACATGGTCAACATCTAAATCGTGGCCAAGGGTGTTTTTACAAGCGAAAAGGAGAAGGATGCTCATTGCTAAATCCAGGATAGTTGCAGTGGGTTTTAGTCAGTAAAAGTCTGTCACGCCCTCCCGCTCCGCTCAGAGCGGGAGAAGTCATTGATGATTTCCCAACCACACAAAAAAAAAGGATAGTCGCAGTTGCTGCACACAAACTTTTTTTTTTTGTATCTAAAGTTTGGAACACCCTGTATGTCAGACGTTGGTAATGACACGTTTAACTGTATTGCACGTCTCACTCACCCATTGATACTGAAGTGGGGAGGGTAGGAAGGGGGGGTAGTCACACAGCAAATGTGAAATCTGGGAGGAGGGCGACCTTTTGTTAAATAAAGAAATGGTTTTATATGGCGTTGGTGGTTTGTTAATTAATTGGGTAGAATCTTTACTAATTATGGACCAGTAATTACATTGTTAGTAATGGTAAATTCTTCCTAAGTTTTGAATTCTTTCTGGGACTCCTGTCTTCCTTTTTTGCAAGTATGAGTTACCGATTTTTTATCTGACTTCCAAAAAATGAGAATGTTCTTAATTCGACTGTGTATTTTTTTTTTGTATGTTTGTTACGCGATTACTCCGCCAATTATGAATTGATTTTGATGATTGTTTTTTTGTTTGGTAGGTCATACATCAGAGGTGGTCTTATATAAATTGTATCAACTTTGCTTGGGTAGTTTTTGAGTTAGCTTCGATAATACGTATAAAATCTACTTTGTGTAACTAGATGATGTTCTAATAGTTCCATACACTGTTGTTTACATACCAAGTAGTGGATACGAATTGGTGTGGTGGGTACCATAACTAAAAAGTGATAAAAAGTAAGTTTAAAAACTAAAACCCGACTACTGAAAAATCACGCTCTAAAAACAAGAAAATATTCTCATTTGAAATAAAAAAAAGACAGACAAATTGAAAATCCGGAGTCACACGTCATGTTAAATATAACGAACCGATTACGTTTAAATAAAAAACAAAAGTTAGCAAAATGTAAACAAACACATTAAAGGCTCCGAAAACATAGTAACGTAACTTACGTTATTACGTAACGTAACTTACGTTATTACGTAACGTAACATACGTTAATAAATAACGTAACTTACGTTATTAAATAACGAAACTTACGTTACTAAGGTTACGGAGCCATCATAAGTCAACCGCGCATACCCATAAACAATGACAAAAATCGAATTGAAAACTCCTTGGTCGATCCGAAGTAAATAAAAAAAAATAGAAAAAAAATAAAAAAAAATAATAATAAAAAAAATTAATAAAAAAAAATAATAGAAAAAAAAGTAATAATAATAGAAAAAAATAAAAAATAATCAAAAAATTATGATAAATGATGATATTTTGATGATATAAAATGATGAATGATGAATAAATGAGTTAGGAGAAAAAAACTTAAGTATTTTATAGCATCATGGTGTTAAGAAATCTGTAGGTATCATAATAAAACTTTTTAATTTTATTTCAGTTCTAGATTCATAATAGTTATTTATGCAACTGACGTATAATAAGGACTCGGCTTCGCCTCGTGTGATAAACCCACATTCGTGTTTTAATCACACGAGGCGAAGCCGAGTGTGATAAATTGATAATAGTATCACATGAGTGTTTTAATACCTAATTATGTACAGTTGCATACAAGACTTTATCTACATCCATGTTATGAATCCTCTATAAAAGGTTCTGAAACAGTTTTTTGCAATACTAATACTCGTATCGAACATGGCGGCCGGCGTCATAGTATACGACGTGAATTCGAATAAGTTCTTTTTTTAAATTACGGCGCTGTTGTAGTGAAACGCGCGTGCATTACAATGTTTTTTTTTTTAAACAAGTTGCATTATGAAATTCAGTACAACATTAAAACACCCGTTTGGATGCTATTATGGTTACCATGGTTACTATGACACTGGCTGTTTTAATGTTGGCAATAAGCTAACTGTTTCAGAAACTTTTATAGAGGATTTATAGCATGGGTGTAGATAAAGTCTGTTATTATGATACCTACTATTTTCCAATTCATAGTCAGAACTTTACGATACGAGTGTAGATAAAAGTCGTTCATATTGTATCTTCCATTACGATTTGAGTGAGAAAAGATACCTTCTACATTTCCTTTCCATTCAAGATAAGTCCAAAAAGATAATAAGACCAAAGTAATCCTAAACGTCCCACATAGGGGAAGCATCAAGAAATTCTGCGTCCAATCCATATTGGTGTTAGAATGAAACGGGGTTATATGTTAGAGAGAGACGGGGCACTCAATCCATCGTCTTACAATCCCATTTCCGGCAAGTATCACTCCTTTAGCAAATACCTCCCACTTATGTACTGACGAGGAAAAAAGTCTTTGATTACTAGGTATACTTAATATGTTAAACTCGTGCTTGTGGAGCTCGTAGCCAAGTAATAACAGCCGCACGGGTCGATCCATCAGGTTAAGCTACACTTGCCGGGGTTGATCCGTGGATGGACCATCTTTACATACCGAGACTCCTCCGTGCCTCGGAAAGCACGTTAAGCCGTTGGTCCCGGCTGTCAATCGTGGATCTTTGACAGTCGTTACGGGTCGTCAGAAGCCCGAAAGTCTGACAACCAGTCTCACGAAGGGCTATCGTATTACCCAGTTACTGGGTTGTGGAGGTCAGATAGGCAGTAACTCTATGTAAAATATTGGTATTCAGCTGCATCCAGTTCGACTGGAAGCCGACCCCTACATAGTTGGGAAAAGGCTAAGCAGATTGATCATTTTTTTTATTAACTAGCTTTTGCCCGCGGCTTCGCCCGCGTGGATATCGGAAAATATCCCACGAGAACGTACTACCGGCAAATCCTCCATTATTCCTTGTCTACATTATAAAGGGCTTTAGAATTTCAGCTTTCTAGGTTCAAGGGTTTGGGCGTTGATGAGTCACGCATGTAAGTCAGGACTTCTCTTTTTATTTATCTTTTATCTGTCTATGACAGAAGAATATAGGATAAAAAGGCACCTTTTCTCCCCAGCTTAAACATTAGGGCGTGATGGACGGTATGGGGCCAATCTTTTGTAACCATCAAGACGTATGTAATTTTTAACTTTAATACAACTGGGGTACCCAATTGATGCAGCCCACTGGTACATAATTATTTTAATAAAATATTGTTGATTGTGAACTATTATACCTAAATAGAAACCTCTTTACACAAACTCATTCCAAAGACATTGTTTCCCCGTCTGTACTCTATGCCCAGGGGTGGCACTTATCTCTGCAAGAGCTTGGGGGCGGGTGACGAGTTTGGGAGGGGACGAGGGGGTGTTATTTGTCCCCCATTACCGAGCTGTTAGTATAAGCGGCGACGGGGGCCATTTGTGGAGCAATGTAGGTAGGTATGGATGCTGTGTGTTGAGAGCAGAGAAATAATTGGACTGATTATATAGGACTTAGTTAAGATCATTAACTATAGTTATGTAGATGTTATAGTCAAACCTCGAAGCTCCGGCGCTCTTAGGTTTGACTAGTCAATCCTTAGGTCTGACTTGAAGTCTTAGTCACAGCCCAAATAAATGAAGTTTTTCGGCCTGTGACTAAAGAATTTTCGTCAAACCTAGGAGAAACTAATTTGGTCAGGCAAAAGTCGAAACTCAAATTAATGAAATCGGGGTTTGACCAATCAAAACTATCCTCAAAATACCTAGGTTAGGCTTGGGTTAGGGTTTTCGTCAGCAGGTCGACGGAGCTCCGCTGCGCGGGGCTCCTATTTCTGTCTGCAGGGTTTAAAGGAACCTAACCAAACCGAACCTCAAGGTGCCCCTGACGTCGACGTTTGACCGAGTCTGCCAGTCGCTTCTAGGATCGACTAGGCAAAGCCCGAAACATCTGTTTCGGTTTATTTTTAACCGACTTCTAAAAAAGGAGGAGGTTCTCAATTCGGATGTTTGTATTTTTTTTTTTTTATGTTTGTTCGCGCATAACTCCGTCGCCTGCCAGCCGATTTAAATTTTTTTTTTTTTTTTTTGGAAAGGGTATACTTTCCAAATGGTCCCATTTTTGTCAAAATCCAGTTCTGATGATGGGATCCTGAAAAAATCGAAGGAACTCTTCAAATATTATAGGCACACCTATAGCGATTTGGGTATTTTTTATAGTAGCTCGTGCATTTGCTGTCGGAAAGCACCACTTGTTGAAGTGGAACTGATGATGAAGACCACAGATGGCTACCGGAACTACTCAATGATAAATATTTCACGGGTTGCGATTCGATTACTTTAATATGATTGCTAAGCAATTTCCGCTCGTCACACAATGCGTGTGGTGAGTGGTTGTTGAGGAGTTCTCCTGGTTCTTACCAGCAGAACTCCTCAACAATTAACGTCCCCGCATCGGGAAAAGCAATATTTTGTAACATGTGATGAGCAATTGACATTAGACTATTGTAACTTATACAAATTATAAACAGACCCACTAAAAAGCGAGAAATAAGAACTTTTTAACAAAAAAAAAAAAACCGACTTCCAAAAATCACTACAAAGTGAAAAATAACTTTGAAGTCGGTGGCAAAAAAAAAAAAGTAAATAAAAAACGAGACACCGACTTCCGAACTCAAAGTTATTTTTCACTTTGTAGTGATTTTTGGAAGTCGGTTTTTTTTTTTTGTTAAAAAGTTTTACTTCCGACGTTTGACTGAAAAGTTAGGAACTTCTAGGTTTGACTAAAAATACTTTAGTCAAAGACCGAAATTGGAATTTATTTCGGGGTTTGCCCGAAAGCTTTGATCAAACCTAGGATAAACCAGTAATTCCGGAAAGAGACTGCTCCTTGCTCCTGCTGGAGACCTTAGACTATGACATAAATACTGTATCAATAAACTGTAGAAGTATTGCAACTGAGTTAAATGACAGGTTTGCAGAATGGTATGGTGTTACCGCTTCTTCTCAAAAATTCAATTTTTTGCATAAACATTAGTGATGCAACGAATACAATCAATCTGCCTAGCCTTTTCCCAACTATGTTGGGGTCGGCTTCCAGTCTAACTGGATGCAGCTGAATACCAGTATTTTACATGGAGCGACAGCCTGTCTGACCTCCACAACCCAGTAACTGGTGGTAAATGTGGTGATGCAACGAATACGAATATTCGTATTCGCCGAATACTTTCATGACATTCGTATTTAGGACTCCCTAGAAATCCTAGTCTAAGATAGTCAAAAAGAAAAATCAGACTTCTTCCTCATCCAGAGGTATTCGAACACACTCCATTTTAATGTTCCGCGATTTAGTGTAGTTTTCGAGTTATTTTTGTTTTTGTAATTATAGTTTTCTGAAAGTGAAGCTTGAAAAAATCATATCTTTTTTTTTTGTAGTGGATGTTTTCCAGATATTTTTGTGACACTATCGTCTGGCATGTCAAAAAAAATCTGAAAAATACACACGTAAGAAACGTGCCATTTTCATACAGGTATATTAATTCATACGATAATCGTATCGTACAGGTATATTAATTCATACGTAAGTATCGTGACATAGGTGTAAGGTATGTGTAAGTGTGGTGTTGGCTGTGGAGGTCAGATAAGTGACTGCCTATCTGACCTCTAACATTGCGACTGCTGGAAGCTGACCGTAACATAGTTTGTAAAAGGCTAGGCAGATGATAACACTTTCAGCTGAGCATCTGGGTATTCAAATGTTTGTTGCGCGGCACACTATTTTCTCATACAAAATATATGACGATTAGTGACGTTCTGGTTTTTCATACAAGCAAAGATAATATGAAATGTGACACAACCGTTACTACACGTCGACGTTGCGAATGTACGCGTAATTATAATGTATGTGTGTGACTAGCCTTAAAAAGTGTACAACAAAACTAACGTGGAGTGGCGCTAGCAGTCCGAAAATTTAAAGTGATACGGCGCGATGACGTAGCTTGAAGGAATTTGTATAGGCCGCAGCCGTTTATGCACGTTCTTTAAAGAAAGACATATTTTTTGCTGACGTGATTAAACGTTGTGTCAAATAGCGTTTATCAAATTTTACGTATTATAGCGTCGCTCCGCTCAAAGTATTAATGATGAAGTCAGTGGGTCTGTAAACATAATCTCCAAATCAATTCCCTTTTTCGCTAAACTAAAAAAGGCCGAAAGTCCTTAAAAATTGGTCGCCCATAACCATAACCCCAAAATGAAGAACACCGATAATTGGGTGGAACCCAACACCGTCCGCGGCCAACATAAACTAGTAACTCGACACTAGCAATCAGGTTTTATGTGTTGAAAGCAATTTTCTTGCGACATAATAAATCCTAAAGCGATAGATTCGTCCTCTATGGTTTGTGCTGCTTGCGACTTGAATGTCTATGCTCTCTCTTTTATCGTAATATAAAAACAAAAGTCCTGATTGACTGACTAACTGACTCATCAACGCCCAGCCCAAACCATTGGGTCTTAGATTATGAATTGGATTGGATCTAGAAAGCTGAAATTTGCACAGAGGTTCCTTTTATAATGTAGACAAGGAATAAGGAAGGATTTTTGTTCCCGTAGGGTTGCCATACGTCCGGAATTTTCCTGACATGTCCGGTAATATAAGTCTATGTCCGGCATGTGGGGGGAATTCTAAGCCGTCCGGAATTTCTATAATTTTATTTGTGTAAAAATAAAATAAAAATTATATTAATTCAATATTAACTGTCATCGAGCGTGGGCGGAGAAGGGTCACTTACCTCTCCCCCGCTCGCCCCTCATCGAGAATATTCGCGAAAACGTGAATTGCTTAGTTCACTCTCACATAAATATAACGAAAACTAGCATGAAACAACTCGACGTTAACTTATTATACCTAAGTACTTATTTACAAAAAAGTCAGGAATTTTCTTGAAATGTCCGGAATTTACTCCGGAATTTTATTTTTTTTATCTGGTAAGCTTATTCCCGTGGGATATTTTTCGACATCCACGAGGGTGAAGCCACGCGGGAAATGCTAGTTTTATATATTTATTATTTACTAGCCGTAGCCCGCGGCTTCGAACGCGTGTTGGAAATTATCCCACGGGAACCTTCTACCGGGATGAAAAGTATTCTATGTCCTAATCCATGTTATAAACTATCTGTATACCAAATTTCATTCAAATCTGTTCAGCCATTTTTGCGTGATTGAGTAACAAACATCCAAACTTTCACATTTATAATATTAAATAGTAGGAAGTAGGATAGTAGGATTTATTGGATCGCCAACAGAAGCTACACTATTACATGCATGTAAACCTTAACATAGACCAGGGACAAATACAAGTACGCGTAATAATAGAGATAATGAATATTTTATTTTTATCCGTCATGTGATTATTAAAAAATATTGGACACGTATTTTTTATTTTTTTACGTAATCAAACCATTACGGCGGGCGATACTTTTAGTTAAAATGCTTAAAAAAAGCTTTATACCTATTAGGTATATAAAGGTTTCCTTATGCACACATGAGGTGCAGTCGACACTTGAGGTGTTAAAGATTCGTTCATCGACAATGGTGCCGATTCTCTTGTCACAAATGCCTCTAAACTATACTAAAAATCACTAAAATTTAGTTTATTCCTGTCAAACGACGATTTCCCATTCTGAAATTGATTAAAGTGACACAACTTAACTAAATTTTAGTTTGACAGCACTAAGATTGTACTGAGATTATAATTTAGTATCTAACAAATTAACAATGCACGAAAAAACGAAGAAAAGACCCTCTAAACCTAAACAGCGTTTGATAACAAGGAGAAGGGTTCTTTATTGAGGACCTATCGAATCAAAATACGTCACAATAACATTATGCATAAAAAAAAATAGCAAAATATTACATAATTTCTAAACAAAACAGCTATTTAAAATAATCCAATAACATGTAGGTATTTCAGCGACTAACACGCGAGAGCAATATGGCGCGCACTTTTCGCGCCAATTCTATTCAATATGTCGGCTGGCAGTAAAAAGAAAATGGGCTAGAGAGGAAACTAATAAAAATACGATAGTCCACAATAAAATGTTTGGCGTAAAAATGTTTACGTTCAAAACTGAAATGTCTTAAGAATCTATTGGAAACTATATACAGCCGTATTTGTAATAATTAACTGAATGAGGAGCTCGTGGCTAAGTAACAACAGCCGCACGGGTTGATATACCTATGTAAAATAGTGTAAAATAGTGTTATGGTAGATACTTTTTAAGTCCGATTTTCATAATTCATAATTAATTTGTTTAATTTAATTTATTTTAATTTTGTGATTATTTGAAGTGTTGACGCTACTGTGTTACACACACACACACACGCTATGACATACACGCTAAACTAATTTAATTTATTTTGTTTTTGTTTGATATGGTGACTGTATCTTTTATTTGATTTAATTGTAAATTTTGATTTGTGATAGAAAATTTTGCATGCCTAAATTGGTAGGACACAATGAACTGCGCATTCACTAACATCTGAAATATAATATGTACTGTGTTCAGCAATAAAGATTTGAATTTTTAATTTTTTGAATTTTTGATCCATCAGGTTAAGCTACGCTTACCGGGGTTGTCCGTGGATAGGTGACCATCTTTACATACCGAGACTCCTCCGTGCCTAGGAAAGCACGCTAAGCTATTGGTACCGGCTGTCATTCGTCGATCTTTGCCAGTTGTTACGGGTCGTCAGAAGCCCGAAAGTCTGATAGCCAGTCTTACCAAGGAGTAATATTACTCAGTAACTGGGTTGTGGAGATCAGATAGGCAATCGTTCTTTATAAAATACTAGTATTCATCTGCATCCGGTTATACTGGAAGCCGATCCCAACATAGTTTGGAAAAGGCAGGCAGATTGAACTGAATAACTTGTTACTGATACAACATTGACACTATTAAGTTGTTTGCTATAATAAGTCGAAAATGCCTGTTTCAATGTATACTTAACCCCTCAAGTGTCTGAGTTTTGCTAATTCTAGACCCAAAACCCCAGCGAGTGGGGAGGGTTGGGGGTTAGTTGCGTACCCCATAGGTTCACAACTACTAATGATGATATTTTTTCCATCGGATGATGTTTTTTTACGTTTATATATATGTGATCTAAGCTTATATAGCTATTATGTAAAGTTTTGTCCTTTTGCACACTTGGGTGCATTTGACACGGGGGGGGGGGGGGGGTTAGCTACGAACTCCATAGGTTCACTACTAATGATGTCTGATGATGATTGGTTTTCCATCGGATGATATGTGATATAAGCTTATATACCTAGTATTTTAATGGTTTTTCTTATGCACACATGGGGTGCATTCGACACTTGAGGGGTTAATACGAAGCATATAATTTTCTTATCGTAGTCTAACTGGTTCTTAATAAACTTACTCTCGAGTTTGTAAATACAAAATGGCGTAGGACATTATATTACAAAATGGTCGGTTAGTCAGAGAAATCGGGCACAACATACTGGTTAGTGCACAGTATTAAGACATGCACTACCTGACATGCTCTACCCCATGGTGTTGGGTGTTGTAGGATGGGTCTTTCAAAAATATTGCGGATTTGTGAAAACAATTTTTAGATTTAGGGATCCATTTCTGAAATATTATAAGCTTTAAATTGCTAATTTTTGTTAGAGTCAAGTGTCCCCCCCCCCCCTGCCAGCTAAACAGTTAGTTATTGATGGGTGAAAAAAATCACGGTAGGTAGTTAGCTGTGATAGTTTTCCTTTTAACTTCATTATATAATGAAGTTAAAAGGAAAACTATCACAGCTAAGTGGACTTTGAGGCTTTTCCAGTTTACGAGTAATAGTCATTTATTCATGAAACAACAAAAAGACCCACTTCTTAGTCCGCATTATTGTGCAACTACGGAACCCTATTACTGCGCGTGGCCCGACACGCACTTGGCCGGTTTTTCTATTTTAGCATTAACATGTATTGGGCGACCGACGCCCTGGGCATCACTAGTCTACAATATAAAATACAAACAAAGACGATCTTATATTCGGCATTCGGCGCTTAAATCCGTTCGGAAACGAAACCCCACTCGATATTTTCAACGGTTCTTGAACGAATATTGCTCCCGGCGGATCGATTTCGGAGGAAACGACAAAAGATTTTTGCCTCCAAAAGAAACAAATTTTGAGAGCGACCAGTTTTGATAGACCTTGGTATAGGGTTGTCTAGGTGATTGAAAATTGTTTGTTTAACAACATCTAGTAAAACCTTCGAAAAAGACTCGTAGCTATAATTATCAATCTTACAAAAAATCTTTCCAACTATATTGGGGTCGGTTTCCAGTCTAACCGGATGCAGCTGAATACCAGTATTTTACATGGAGCGACTGCCTATCTGACCTCCACAAGTCAGTAACTGGATAATACGATACCCCTTGGTAAGACTGGTTGTCAGACTTTCGGGCTTTTGACGACCGTCAAACGTCAAACGACTGTCAAAGATCCACTAATGACAGCCGGGACCAACGGCTTAGTGTGCTTTCCGAGGCACGGAGGAGTCTCGGTATGTAAAGATGGTCACACAACTGACCAACCCCGGCAAACCTAGCTTAACCTGATGGATCGACCCGTGCGGCTGTTATTACTAATGCACCAATAAAAGCTTTCGCAAACAGTCGAAAAATCTTTCAAATCCTAATAGCTTATAGCTTCTGATTTCCAGTAAAAAGTATCCTGGTACCAAAACAAAAAGGTTCTCATATTGTTTTCGCAAATCGGCCCGGGTCTACGTTCGTTAGATTGTACGATTGAATTTGTTCCGGCATCGGCCATTTTATTCCATTTGATCACTGCGAAGCGTACCATTGTTTTGTTTTTGCTTTAAATGTATTTCCTTTTTATTTTCGTGTGCGAGAATAATTCGCAGGGAGAGAGATTTTGTTTGCGATACAAGTGTTGCAAAAGGTGTTTTTTTTTAATTGAATTAGCCTCGTTTTCTATTTTTGAGCTCTTTGAGATTCGTATTTTTTGAAACAAAATCAAAATATTTTATTTCATATAAACCTACATGGACACTTACGTATGAAACGTCAGAAGCTAGGAGCACGGTTCCTCCTATTGAGAATAGCCGGCAAGAAACTCCATGGGTACTTTTTTTAAAATATGTAATTGTGTTACAATGTTTTCAAATAACAGTTTTAATAGGCATGGGAGGACAGTGTAGGCCTGTCAACAAGTACCAGAGGGCTTAGACAAAGTAACATTCGATCAGCGATGACGTAGAAAAGCCAAAAAATGTATGGGGTTGACCCAAAGGATTGACCTATACTATCGAAATGTCACGAGATCATGTCAATGTCACTTTGAAGCTGTAGCGATTGTAGAAATAGAATCCCTCCGAAGCGAATGCCATTTGTCTAGGCCCTCAGGTACTTAACAAAATAGAAAATGTAATGGATGGTTACCCATCCAGGGGTCGGCCTCGGCAAGCGTAGCTTAACCTTCGATCAACCCGTGCGGCTGTTATTATTTACCCCCAAGAGCTATATCAGTGTAAAGACACCGGGATTTCTGCCTTATTTTCTTTACTAGCCTCCTATGATTGTCTAATGTTAAGATTAGCTTGAAATTACACAAAATGAGCAGCTGATAAACCATGACTAATCCTCCATTTTTCCAACCAAACTTTGAAATTCGAACACCCACATTCCCGGAACCAATTTGTCCTTTAAACATTAAACTATGATATATGAACTTATGACGCAAAAACGGGCCCCTTCGTTAACTCTTGGTATAAGTTTGTAACTTGTTTGACGCTAGGGAACAGTTTAGTTAGATGGGTTTGTTAAGTGATAGGGAAGTTCATCTTCGTTTTAAATGGGTGTTAATCGAGGTTTACATGGAATGTGTTAACTGACGTTTGGGCAAAGTTTTTAGAACTCATAAATAGATTTAGCAACGGATCTTGAATTAATTATTTATGTCCATTGATTTTAGAGTTGTGGCTTATTTTGTTAAAAGTAGGTATAATTGCTAACTGTTTCTGTAAATTGTGTTTTTAGATCTAACCATTGCATATTGTCACATATGAATGAAGTTTGCAGTAGGTACCCAAGTTATTTATTTATTTATTTATTTAACACTTCAAGCACAAATGTACTGAGGCGGACTTAATGCCATAGGCATTTTCTACCAGTCAACCTTTGGGTGATGCAGAGACAAGCAGTGGCAGGTGCAATTTCGAAAAATTATTTAAGTTATTTAAACGCGCGCAGTTTTTACGCCCATAATTTCTCCAACACTCGCAAATTTTACGCTAAATATGGCCCAATAAATCTAAACGCAAAAACTAGGCTCACTAATTTATGTTACCTTTGCTCCATTAAAAACAAAAACATCAAAATGGCCGCTCAATTGACAGCTGTTTTCGCACGGGTGGTCGCGTTCACAGATAATCCTTATAATCCGACCTGTTTAGATAACTAATGAACGCAACTTATCTAAAAATCGTTAACATGTGTTTTTAGAAACACTGCTAAGCTTGCAATGTGATATTATAATCTCAGTTTAGAATCTAACATGAATTATGTCTTGTATGTGTCGGATTTCTCTTTACCGCCTTTTTTCTAACCATCTAAGAATGGTCTTGTGCTGTGTATGTTTCTTTTTGGGGGCCAAATTCATCAAAAACACTGCAACTTATTTTAAGGGGGATGCGCTGTGGTAGCCCGCGAAATTATTTTTTTTTTTTGGATTTTTGCAATTTGCAGGTCCGTGTCAGGTTGTATCTTGATCAAAATATGATACGCGACAGTAAAACATATGTATTTACATAATTATAACCATGAGAATCATCAACACATCTTTCTAAGATTTGCCGTGGTTTGGTCTGATTTTCGAATGATTTCCGAAGCTCGTGGCTAAGTAATAACAGCCGCACAGGTCGATCCATCAGGTTAAGATACGCTTGCCGGGGTTGGTCCGTGGATGGGTGACCATCTTTACATACCGAGACTCCTCCGTGCCTCGGAAAGCACGTTAAGCCGTTGGTCCCGGCTGTCATCCGTGGATCTTTGACAGTCGTTACGGGTCGTCAGAAGCCCGAAAGTCTGACAACCAGTCTTACCATGGGGTATCGTATTACCCAGTACTGGGTTGTGGAGGTCAGATAGGCAGTCGCTCCATGTAAAATACTGGTATTCAGCTGCATCCGGTTAGACTGGAAACCGACTCCAACATAGTTGGGAAAAGGCTAGGCAGATTGATTGGTCTGATTTCCGAAATCAGATCAAACGACGGCAAATCTAACTACCTATCTAAGATGTAGGTACCTATTGACGAATTTTATAGACAAAATTATGTAAATACATATGTTTTATTGACGCATAATTATCATATTATGATCAACATACAACCTGACACGGACCTGCAAATTGCATAAAACGCAAAAAAAAAAATAATTTCGCGGGCTACCACAGCGCATCGCTTAAGGGAATTATTTTGACTGTCACACTGCCCTATTAGCTGCCTTATCACTGATGTCAAATCATTACCATCTCAGATCTAAAAAATATAAGTCTGCTGATGCACCGTTTATCTATCATTTCCACTGAAACATCTCATAAACATAAAGCAAAAACAAACGCTAAAATGTCCATCATTATCGTTAAATCTAAATAAATTCAAAGCCCAAATTAGTTTGAAAAAGGCGCTCATTTAAGTAAAACTATTTCTGTTACCCCGAAAACGTTAAACTTGACAGAATGATAACGCTAAACAATAATTGTTGTAACGACAGAATTCGTCCGAATTGCCTCTGATGGATCGGTGAACGCATCCGAAAGTGTAGAAAAAAAAAAACTCGAAAATTCAAAAAAAGAACTGACGATTGTTGAGAAACACGCTTGACTTTTTGTGTTGCCCTATTTTTGAACAGTTTGGGGAAAAAAGTTTTTTATACCGCTCTGTGTTGACGTGTGTAAATGTGTAAAAAGTAACGGGATGGAGACAAAATGTGTAGAATGTGTGTATTGTCGCGCCTGGTTAGGATGTTAAAATGAGCGGATGTCCTCGTGGAGGAGGCTTATTTATAACGGGGCTCTGTTAAGGTCTGTTGTTAAAAAATTAGAAACATTAGTAGGTATTACGTAGTTCGTAAAGTTGAGTTCGTAGTAGAATGACTTCTTATTTAATTTATGTAAATTTAGACCGCGAAAGTATTACAACTTACTTATTACCTACTAGCTTTTGCCAGCGGCTTAGCCCGCATGGATGTCGGAAAATATCCCACAGGAACATACTACCGGGCATTCCTTTCTTATTCCTTGTCTACATTATAAAGGGAACCTCTGTGCAAAATTTCAGCTTTCTAGGTCCATGGGTTTGGGCTGGGCGTTGATGAGTCAGTCAATCAGTCAGTCAGGATTTCTCTTTTTATTTATATAGATTTACCTACCTATATTTTTCTCGCCAAGAGCTATAAACAGTGTGGAAACTTTAGCACAGGTTTAACAACCACGTAAGACATAAGATTTTTCTAATTCGATATTCGAACATATCAAAAGTATTCCTCTTAAAAAATGCTACCACAATGAATCACAAATTGGAATGTTTCAGTAACAAATATACAGACATGATTTACACAACGCTCTTTCACTTAAGTACCTATCTACCTCATGTTTACCGCACGTCATTGCCACACTACATCAAATAATAACTCTAAATAAATCTAAATAGGTTACTTGTAGTTCAGGAGCTAGTTCACTCACATCCATAAATCATGCAGGAGTTCGTTTTTATTGGTTGTTAGACTTGTTAGCCAAAGTGGAGTGATATTATGACGTGTTGGGCAATAAAGTTCATCTAGTTATAATATTGGATTAGTCGGAAATAATCTCTTGAGTAATCTTTAGTACGTCGAGATTGAATTACTCTTGTATGGGTTTCTATTGATTCGTTTTAGTCGTTCATATTAAGGAGGATGCGCTAAGGTAGCCCGCGAAATTCAAATTTTCTGACGTTTTTTGCAATTTATAGGTCAGTGTCAGGTTGTAACGCGTAAGAGGAGCTCGTGGCTAATTAATAACAGACGCACGGGTCGATCCATCAGGTTAAGCAACACTTGCCGGGGTAGGTCGGTGGATGGGTGACCATCTTTACATACCGAGACTCCTCCGTGCCTCGAAAAGCACGTTAAGCCGTTGGTACGGTCAGCAACAGAAGTCGGTTAACACTGCTACTTTTTGGAATCATATAAATTGACACAAAATTATACGATAACCTGCTTTTTAGCATTTCATTTATTAGATAAAAGTGATTTTTTTTTTTAATTCACATCTGTTACGACTTTAATGATAATCGACTTTTGTTGCTGACTGTACCGGCTGTCATTCGTGGATCTTTGACAGTCGTTACGGGTCGTCAGAAGCTCGAAAGTCTGACAACCAGTCTTACCAAGGGGTATCGTATTACCCAGTAATTGGGTTGTGGAGGTCAGATAGGCAGTCGCTCCATGTAAAATACTGTTTCCATATAAAATTCAGCTGCATCCAGTTAGACTGGAAGCCGACCCCAACATAGTTGGGAAAAGGCTAGGCAGATTGATATTCACATAAGATCACGCATGTACTTACCTGAACACGGCTACACATCAAGCTATACATTACCAGTTTACACTGACGTCTCATTGTAAGGAAATCCTATACAATGCGAGATCAGCTTACACTGGAAATGTATAGCTGAACTGAGAAGAACTGAGAAGAACCTGTAGTACACCCACATTTCGCCAATTCAAAATAGGGGGCGAGCTAATTGCCATCAACCGGGCACAAATCCAGACTCCAGGCTGCTACTGAGAAATTCCTTATGGAACAGCCCAACAACACTTTACCCGACCCGGGAATCGAATCCAGGATGTCATGCTCAGCAGCTGTAGCGCTGGAGTCCATCCAACGAGGCAGTCCCAAGGCATTTAAATATTCATATTTCCACAAAACGGCATGGGACCATACTTTGAAGACAAACATAATACCACGGATAGACCAATTACGACTCACCGACTAATAAAAGGTGGTTGAGATGAACTTGACACGCCAGAATACGATAGGCTGAGTTGTAAGAACCAAGTGATTTCACGGCGGATCCCTTTAATTTACGGACCGAATACGACTCACCGATATCACCGACTACTAAAAGGTGGCTGGGATGAACTGGATACGCAAGAATACGATAGGCTGAGTTGGAAGAACCAAGTGATTTCACGGCGGATCCCTATAATTTACGGACCGAATACGACTTACCGATATCACCGACTACTAAAAGGTGGCTGGGATGAACTGGATACGCAAGAATACGATAGGCTGAGTTGGAAGAACCAAGTGATTTCACGGCGGATCCCTATAATCTACGGACCTAATACGACTCACCGATATCACCGACTACTAAAAGGTGGCTGGGATGAACTGGATAGGTACGCAAGAATACGATAGGCTGAGTTGGAAGAACCAAGTGATTTCACGGCGGATCCCTATAATCTACGGACCGAATACGACTCACCGATATCACCGACTACTAAAAGGTGGCTGGGATGAACTGGATAGGTACGCAAAAATACGATAGGCTGAGTTGGAAGAACCAAGTGATTTCACGACGGATCCCTATAATCTACGGACCGAATACGACTCACCGATATCACCGACTACTAAAAGGTGGCTGGGATGAACTGGATAGGTATAGGTACGCAAGAATACGATAGGCTGAGTTGGAAGAACCAAGTGATTTCACGGTGGATCGGACTGACTGACTGACTCATCAACGCCTAGCACAAACCCTTGGACCTAGAAAGCTGAGGTTCCTTTTATAATATAGACAAAGAATAAGGTTATAATTCCCGGTAGTACGTTCCCGTGGGATATTTTCCGACATCCACGCGGGCGAAGCCGCTGGCAAAAGCTAGTTCCTTATGAAAGTGGTTACAAATTGTATGAAGTCCCTGACACTTGTGCTAGGTAGTTATGATGATGCCTAGCTCCCAAACTATAACGCATATACTCGTACTAGCAAATCTTCATAACAGCACTAAAATATGATTATAAAAAAGCAATAAACGGGTAACGAAACCAAAATTAAGTGCATTAGTTTATTAGTCAGTCCTGTACTAGCGAGCAGAAAAGTTTTAGGATAACACGCATTAAATTCACGTGAATTGAATTTTTTACCCGACTGCGCCAGAAGGAGGGTTATGTTTTTCGAGAGTATGTTACATGTATGTATGTAGGTATAATTGTTTAGCACGCTCTGGGGCCTGAACGACTCGATGGATTTTAGCTTGAGAGGTGTCGTTAGATTCGTATATACTGAGAGAGTGACACTGGGTATATCAAAATAAAAAAAAAAAAAATGGCGGATTTTTGGCGCCAAATTACGTCTTAAAAAATTTTTTTTTCTGAAAACCTGTCGAGTGGGGTATCAAATAAAGGGTTTTAAAAGGTGATTACAAAAATATACACAACTTATATGGTTAAAAGTACCTCGAAGTGACAAATCGTAAAAAAACACGTACAATAAAAACGTCTGCGAAATCTTTCACATTTGGAAATAAAAAAAAGTAATAAAAAATATTAAAAAACCCGACTGCGGTAAAAGACTTGAGTTTAAGAAAAACTGAAAAGCTAAAAACAAGCCCATTTTAAATTAAATAAAAGTTGGAAGCAGGCGGGACCCATTCCATTTTTATATTTACTAACTCAAATGGGTCCCGCCTGCTTCCAACTTTTATTTAATTTAAAATGGGCTTGTTTTTAGCTTTTCAGTTTTTCTTAAACTCAAGTCTTTTACCGCAGTCGGGTTTTTAATTTTTTTTAATTACTTTTTTTTACTACCTCGTTGATCTAGCTCTAGTGGTCAGCTGTAATAGAAAAAATATAAAACAAAGTCGGCTTTGTTCGAACACTTATAACTCGAGAACGGCTGGACCAATGTTCATGGTTTTTGATTTGTTGTATTTGTCTCCGTCCCGAATAGCAGAATAACTATTAAAAACATAGGAAAATTCACAAAAAAAATATGAGAAAATTCATTTTCTTATACATATTATTCATACATGAGGACATCTTCGGTCGGGTCGGTCAGGAATCTTTCATTCTATTTAGAATTCCAAATTTAAATTAATATTATAATCAGTTGTTCATTTGTTTTCCCGCCGTTCGATTTATTGAAAATTTGACAGGACAACGTCTGACGGGTCAATAAATATTATGGGCATTAGCACAGAACAGATAAAATAGTTTTTATCTTAGCTTAGCACCCTTCCGCTGCGAAAGCATAGCAGCGAAACCGCGGTAGTTCAATTCAACTCAATCGCATGATGTTCCGCTACTCGAGTAGCGGTTTTGCGGTTTCACGATTTTGCGGCGGAGGTGTTCTAAGGCCCTAAACGCATGTCTGCATTAATTCCTTGATTTTAACTTGCATGTCTAATTAATTATGGTGTGCGATCGCTTCTTTTATACTTAAATGAATGAACTAATTGCATTTTAATTAGCTTCTTTTGTTTGTTATCTTTTAATAGATCAGCTGCTAGCTGTGCGTCAGTGGTATGGTACAACAGAAAGAAAACAAAACAGCAAGACTGTAATTATGAGGTAAATTGTGTTGGATTGTTATTAAGATCTCTTTTATTCATATAAACATATGTGTAATAAAAATTAAGTACCTACTTACTTAGTTTTTTAATAATATGGGCCTAATTCACGATGTCCGAATTGCCACTAGCTCACCGAATAAATTCAAAAATGGAACAGAATTTGTATAAAATTATCTGTCAAGTAAGTTAATAGGAACTTAATCGTAGGTGGTGAAACAGGATCTATGGCTCTAAGTCATAAAAAATAAACATTAAATTCTATTAATAATTGTACAAAATCGTCATGTGCCTTTTCCCAAATATGTTGGGGTCGGCTTCCAGTCTAACCGGATAATGTAGCTGAATACCAGTATTTTACATGGAGCGACTGCCTATCTGACCTCCACAAGTTCCTTATCCTTACCTTGTGAAGGTTAGATAGGCAAAAAAAAAGAAAGTAAAGTAAAAAAGTAAGTAAGTAGTAGAAGGAAAGTATGCAAGGGAGTCTACTGTTCCATGTTAGTTTCTAATTAAAGTGTGCAAGGGAGTCTACTGTTCCATGTTAGTTTCTAATTAAAGTATGCAAGGGAGTCTACTGTTCCATGTTAGTTTCTAATTAAAGTATGCAAGGGAGTCCACTGTTCCATGTTAGTTTCTAATTAAAGTATGCAAGGGAGTCCACTGTTCCATGTTAGTTTCTAATTAAAGTATGCAAGGGAGTCCACTGTTTCATGTTAGTTTCTAATTAAAGTATGCAAGGGAGTCCACTGTTCCATGTTAGTTTCTAATTAAAGTATGCAAGGGAGTCTACTGTTCGATGTTAGTTTCTAATTAAAGTATGCAAGGGAGTCTACTGTTCCATGTTAGTTTCTAATTAAAGTATGCAAGGGAGTCCACTGTTCCATGTTAGTTTCTAATTAAAGTATGCAAGGGAGTCTACTGTTCCATGTTAGTTTCTAATTAAAGTATGCAAGGGAGTCCACTGTTCCATGTTAGTTTCTAATTAAAGTATGCAAGGGAGTCTACTGTTCCATGTTAGTTTCTAATTAAAGTATGCAAGGGAGTCTACTGTTCCATGTTAGTTTCTAATTAAAGTATGCAAGGGAGTCCCCTGTTCCATGTTAGTTTCTAATTAAAGTATGCAAGGGAGCATGGGCGTACCCAGGGGGGGCAGGGGGGGGCAGCTGCCCCCCCCTGGATCTTGTATGCCTAAGTAATGTTGTCGAAAAAAGTTATGTTAGAGCCACGTCACGTTGTCGTGTACTTACTAATACAATTAAGGACACTAAAATAAGCATTAATTTCAGAAAAAACTGCGCTGCGCGGCCATAAACCTGTCTTTCTTAGTCTATGAATTAAGCGACTGCATGATAAGGGCACCCCCTATGATGTACGTCGCTCGGCATAGGCCGTCGCTGGGGGGAGTACAGCAAGCAGGGATAGGCTGGATCATATCTGGATAATTATTATCTGCTACAGGCTCAGCTACGCCACCAGTTGGCACTCCTTCACCGATCAAGGCCGGGGGGGGGGGGGGGGGGGAATTACGAGGGGGTCGTCGTCGCAAGGGACCTGGGCGGCGAAGTCGGAATGTAGATTTGTGTTTGTAATCTGTGCTGGTGTAATCTGTACTTTTCTCCTGGAAGAGGGTTAAAGGGTCATCGGGGTCGGTGAGAGCATGCCTCGACTTTACTGATTTTAGAGGGGATTTAACTAGACGATTCGATAACCAGAGGGATTGATGGGATTTTAAGGTCTAGGTGGATGATTTCATTCCGGACGAACCAAAAGTGTATCCCGTAGCCGTTCGGAGGAAACAATTTTGTAAGGTCTGCATCCTATGGATGCTTTGGGACTTTGCGTGTGCAAATACTGAACCCGCATAAGTCATGATTGTGAGAATACATGCTGTATAGATGCGCAACTTGCACTTAAGTGACAATTTGCTATACGTGCATTCAGAACGAGACTGTTTTATGTGCTTAGAGGTGCTCATCGAGGGTCACACCCGGATATTGGGCTCGCTTCTCCCAAGGGATCGGCTTGCCAAACATGGCGATCGATCGGTGGGGGGAGATCGATTGAGACGCGGTTTCAAAAAGAGAACCACTTGGCTTTTGTCGGGATTGACTTCGATTCTCCACTTTCGAAACCACGCGCCGAGTTTATCGACTGCGGTTTGGAGATTCGAGATATCGGCTTTTGGCGTTGGCCGGAATAGTAAATGATACTATAATGATAATATAATCGTATCGTCTGCGATCAGAGCCAACTGTGTCTTTTTACTTTTCGGGATATCGCTGGTATGCCTAAATAACTTGGAAATGAGTGAAGAAAACACAGAGCCCTAAGGGAAACCTGCGTGGACGGGGTGGGAGAGGATAGCGCTCATTCGGTACAATAGCGAAAAATGCGGAAAGACAGAAGTTTCGTAAGATAAGCACGAGACGGTCTGGCACACTGAGTTTATAAAGCTAAGCTAGTTTATAAGAAACCGTTGTGCCAGACTTTGTCAAACGCTTTCGCTATATCGAAGAAAACAGCACCCGTCATCGAACCACGTTGGAAACCAACGCTTATGTGTTCGTTGATGTAGTGAACCTGCACCCTAATTGCGTAACACATTAGCAATCGGAGTTTGAATCATTTTGAAACAAATTGCTAATCCATTGCTTCTTATGCTCGAAATATTTGTCTGCTCGACAACGTAAATAACGCAATGAATGTTGCTAAACTGTCAAAATGAAACCAACTCCGATTGATAATGTGTTACGCAATTAGGGTACTGTTGTACACAAGAGTGTTGGGTTCGAAAACCAAACTGCTCGTTAGGAATTAGGCATAATCTTTAGAGCGCTTATAAATAAGTCTCTCATAGATTTTGCCGAGGTCATTGAGCAGACTGATGAAGCGAAAAAAAACATGTGGTGGGACCCGGCTTAAGAAATTTCTGATTTGCCCCCCCCTGGGCCAAAAGCTGGGTACGCCCATGCAAGGGAGTCTACTATTCCATGTTAGTTTCTAATTAAAGTATGTTTAACATCAATGTCCTTTTATGTTTCTACGGTAATTAATGTAATTGGTGGTGTACCGTTTTTAGGGTTCCGTACCAAAATGGTAAAAAGGAACCCTTATGGTGTCACTCAGTTTGTCTGTCTGTCTGTCTGTCACAGCTGGATATCTCAAGAACTACTAATGCTATCAACTTGAAATTTATAATAGTTTTAGATGACGTTGACCCAACTATTTTGCAAATAAGAAAGAAATCAAATTTTTTATATTTTTTTTGCAAAAGGGACTGAAAGGGGGTCTTAAAAAATCAAAGTGGGGCTACTAGGGCATGTGGGGTATCATATGAAATAACGCTGTTTGCACATTCTCAAACATTTTTTTTTTCTTTTTTTAGGCCACATAGTTTTCGACTTCTGATGAAAAATGTAAAAAAAAATACCGTTCCCCCGCTTATCTCCGAAGTTTGCAAAGAGAAAAATCTGAAATTATTCTATGTGATAGAAGTTTATGTAAAGATTACAGGAAAAATAAAACGATGTCTCTAAATAGCACACTTTTTCAGAAATCGGAACGGAACCCTCGGTGCGCGAGTCCGACTCGCTCTTGACCGGTTTTTTTAATTAACTATAAATAAATAAATAGGCAGTCGCTCCATGTAAAATACATAAATTATAAGACTAGTGGTCAGACTTGCGGGCTTCTGACTACCTGTAACGACTGTCAAAGACCTACAAATGGTAAAGAACATTTTTAAAAAAATGTTATTCATAAAACTTTTCTTCCCGCCTCACCTATTCATCTGTCAACGCGACAGATAAGTGCGCGGAGGCGCGAACGAGCGTTCGTTCGGATACATTAGCGAAACGTAATATAACATAGACGCGTTCATATTAACTGAGCCATTGTCGAAGTGAAGGCGCGAATGGATTACCTGACAGATGGGTTGCCAGGAAAAAAAATTGGAGATAGTGAGATAATTTCTGTAGCGGAGAATGAAGAGTACCTACCTACCTAATAGCTAAGTACATAAATAGCAAAAATTTTGCTTCGTGTCATAATATGCTGCGAATAATAAAAGTTTATTATTCGTAGGTGTCAGTCATGGGTGTCAGTCATGGCATGACTGACACCCCTGAAACGAATAGTAAACTGGCTGAATGTGGAGTTCGATTCCCAAATCGGGTAAAGTGTTAGTAACTATTGGGTTTAGATTCTAGTGTAAAATGTGGTACTATGTTCTAATCTAGTAATTCTGATGTGTAAGGTTACTAGATTAACATAAAGTGTTTGGTAGTAACTGGAGAGTTAAGTATACCAGTTGTAGTGAGGGTGTATAGCTGGTGTATGAATGAGGTCTGGAAGAGTGGCATGTGTGGAGAGTAAGCATACCTGGGGACAGATATGGGAGCAGGATGACCGAATGTAGGATGAGTGTTTCTACTGTGAATCTATGAGGAATGGAATGGAACGTAACGTGTGTGAGAGAGAAGGAACGAGAGTGAGAGGGATAGGGAAGTAAGATGGCGGTTGATAGGAAGGAATTAGAGTGACTTTTTGGTTGGAGTCTAGAGAGGAGAAGACTAGATATAGGTATTTTAAGAACACGATTTTTACCATACTGTATTGTGTGTCAACCCGGAGTTTGAAGTTGGTTTTGTTAGATACCAGTGCCTCGGAAAACACGTAAAGCGACTGTTCTTGCGCTTCATCTTTCTCCGGTCGTGACGGATTGCTTACGGACAGATTGGACTATGAGACTGATGGAAGAGGGAGTGCACTATATTTCCTGCGTACCTACCTACTTGACGACGGTTTCTAGGTAAGCAGGTGGCATTGAACAATATTGAATAAAACAGAATTCAAAGTACGTGTGCATCACTCTATGGTTTAAAAAAAGATTATTGAACCTTATTTCGGAACTTCTATTAAAAAACTGGCAACCCCACATAATTCGAAAATATGGCGCGAACAGATTGCCCGATGACAGCTTTATAGTCCACCATTTTGGAGTCCATTTAGTAAATGCAGATAAATATTTATCGGCCCAATAACATGCTTTAAGCTGATGAGTAGTGTTTATTTTCGTAGCTGAGAGCTCTCTGTGAATCGGATGTTTGTCCATAAATACGATTGTGTTAGACATTTTTGAGAGCTGTTAATCTTATAGCAATGAAGATTACTGGGAACAGAAGATATACCTAGGTACCTAAGTACGTTTTTAATGTCTGTTTTTTTTTATCATAGAAATGAATAACGGGTATAAGGAACGAAAAACAACACCAAAATTAACTAATAACAAATTGTCAAACACTTGTCACCAGGGGGCCTAAAACGGCCACATTAAGCAATTCCTGTAAAAGTGGTTCATTTCCTGAATTCCCAGCAATTTATTATGATTGTGCTATTTGACATTAAACTTCAATAAAGCCATTCATAATTTGTGGACCATTTTACGAATCTCAAATCATTGTATGCAGATAAATTATGAATTGTCAGTTTGTGACAGTTTTACGATTTCAAATATGATTCATAAATACCTATTATCCTATTTATGATTCTGCCAAAGTGGCCGTTTTAGCCCCCCCATCCTTGACTGAATTATCAACAGCCAATGGGAAGGACCAGTATGCAAAGCTAATTATAGATGACGCCATTATCGCAGGTAACCGTCAGCTGTCTATCTGTTGAAGGTTTTCAAGGATATTATAAAGTAAACGCGCTCTCTCACCCTAAAAAAATGTGGTGTTTGATAGGTAAATAACACCAGCGATGATGCAACTCCTAGCGGAAAAAATTAGCAGTATCTCTCCTCATTGTTTAATTTTGGCACTTCGCTGTTTTTCGTCCCAGAAACCCGGTGTTATAGTGCGGGCACAAGTTCTAGTCACGCTTGAGGTATGTGAGCGGTGAGACGGAGAAGGTAGAAAAGGAAAGGGAAGGTGAAGCTAACTCAGGAAGGAAAGAAAGAAAGGTAGGAAAGGTGAAGCTAACTCAGGAAGGAAAGAAAGAAAGGTAGGAAAGGTGAAGCTAACTCAGTCTGCCAATTTTGTCAATCGCGCATTCGCGCCCTCCCCCATCGCTCCGCTCACTTACCTTAAGCGGGCACTTGCGCGCTCATTATAGTAAATTAGTGATAAAGTTTAGTGTGCAAGTTTATTTTTATCTAGGTCGAACCTGTGCTAGGCATTTCGGTATACCTACTTACTACTTACTTATAAGTACCTACCTATTTTGTATTGTTAATTTGTTCTCTAGGTACTTTTATTATTTTTAGGCCCATGCCCCTGTGGTATGACGAGAAGTCTCGACGTAGTTTCTCGAACACCACACAGACTGTAGATCATAACAGTGCTGAACTTACTGCGATCTCTTCAACGATAACAGATTGGCAATCGGTAATTCGGTTTCGGTACTATACCTGTGTTTGTTGATTCCAACGGGACTGAAGCTTGGTCGCTCACAAAGGGCCTGACTAAAAAGCTCAAGGTTATCCGAAGGGCGATGGGGTTAATGTTTTTGGACTGGCGAGCATTTAGGTACGTACCGTGAAAGATGAAACGTGGGTAGGCCTTCCATTATGATGGAGCGATGGCCTGATGAAGGTCACGGGAAAGGATGAGAGAAGCACAGGACCAGTCGATGTGGTGACGCTTGGAGGAGGCCTATGTCCAGCAGTGGACATCCTTCAGCTGAAATGATTTTAGTGATCCAGATTATTTGTTATCGACTGAATTTTATTTAAAGGATTCATGACGTCATGGATTCATGGCACAACAATTGAACGTTTTTAAAAAGCGTTGCATTGGTTGAATCGGGGTTCATTCTGCGTACACGCATACCTACCACCTGCAACCTAAGTATCAACATGATGTGCATACCTACATCCTAATTATTTTGTAATCATTGGTTTGATGAATGAATGTAAGAGCTAAGAATGTACTTAAGTACCTACCTACTTAAAGAAAAAAAGTTATTTGATTTGAGATTAGATTTTTCATGTATTTTTTTATAATTTTTGAGTGTCCTAAGTAGGTAAGTACCTACTTACTTAAATAAATAATAAAATCTGTGGTTCTTTCTACATTATTGTTTTATTTTGTCAAAATCCTTTGAAATACAGTTTTTGAGCTACGATCTTAAACTACTAGGTAATAATCATAAGAATTAAAACAAACCTGATCAATATTCACGTTTTTGCATTTTACTAATATTTGATACTAGTCATGCCATCTAGTTGTACATTTCAACAAATTCAATAGCGCCACCTAATATCAAATAGTGAAACTAATGGCTCTGTGAGGTTGCAGATTAAATAACAAAGATGTCACTAGGATTTATTGCTGGCAACATTTATACGTTTCGTTTCAAGTTTCATAGTAATGTAAAATATATTGTAGTATTATTTTGTATTCGGAATAAATGTAATAAACCACTTTAAAATCTTACTCATTAATTTATGTAAAAGTGTATGTATTGCATCGAAAAATATTTTCATTTACTCAATTTAACATACAATTCTCAATACTTTATTCTTATTTCTTTTGAAATGGAACGGCAAACTAGACAGTGCTGCCAACAGCCAGAAGTAGGAAATCAGAAATAACTTGTCTCAAATCCACCATTTTCCCTTTGTAACTAACCGGTGTTCAAAACACGTGCGTACGATCAAGTTACATGGAAAACTTGAGTGATCACGGTGCATATTGAGTAAATACTTTAACTAAAAAGTGCGCCGGGTTTCGATAAACGGGCAACGTGTACTAAAACAACAGAATGAACACCGAAAAGCTAAAGAAGTTGCAGTCACAGGTACGCATCGGCGGTAAGGGCACACCGAGACGCAAGAAAAAGGTTGTTCACGTTACCGCAGCGACAGACGACAAGAAATTGCAATCGTCGCTCAAAAAGCTGTCAGTGAACACAATCCCTGGCATCGAGGAGGTGAATATGATAAAAGATGACGGTACAGTGATACACTTCAACAATCCGAAAGCGCAGGCTTCCCTCGCGGCCAACACTTTCGCAATCACCGGTCATGGAGAGAACAAGCAGATCGCCGAGATGCTGCCCGGCATCCTTAGTCAGCTCGGTCCTGAGGGTTTGAACCAGCTGAAGAGGTTGGCGTCGAGTGTCGCCGCGCCGAAACCACTAGACGAGGACGATGAGGTCCCTAACCTAGTCGGCAACTTCGACGACGCATCCAAGCAGGAGGCCAAGGAAATCGTCACGAACGAGAAAGAGAAGGAAAAGGAAAAAGAAAAGAAACCAGAATCAGAAACCAAAGCTGCAGAAAAGAAAACCGATTAAACTTCCAGTCGGCCACAATGGTGTAGTTTTTAATTTTGCTCACCCAGTGACAAAGGGTTTCCAAAGCCACAGAGGCGTCTCAAATAGTTCTCGTTTTATTTTACATTGTGTTCCTAATAAATGTACTTTGAATTTATCATTTTCTACATTCATTTGTATGTGTAAATTGTGAATGTGTTAAGTTGGTACAGGGACACTGTTTTTTTTTATTTTTTTCTAATTACATGTGACTTTGGAAACCTCAACCATCCCGATTTAAAACTGCTTAAAACCCTTATGCCATGCACTAATACATTATCTTTAGTTTTATATTGTATCATACAGCATAATGGGATATGAACTTGTCGATTCTCTTAAAATAGGACTTAGTTAAGTGTTAATGAACCTATTGTTGGGATATTGGCGATATAAGTAACATTTACATTAATTATATTGCAAAAAATATAAAAAACCATTATTTTTGACAGTGCACCAGGAAATCATAGAGTATATAATATGTATAGTAAGGTGTTGTACCACCTTAGAATAATTAAAAAATATTTTCTAAAGTTGTTGATTCATGTCCGGAGTAAAGATTTGCTTTCTTAAAAAATAGGTATAAAACGAAAGATTAGTCACAGGTAGCTCTATAGGTTATTGAGCTAACATTGTATAAATAAAATAATAAAAATTGCAAAAATTTGTAAATGGTTAGAGTTTTGGTATGTGGAGAGAACATTAAAACTTTGATCGAAGAAAATTGACTTTTATTTTACTATTTTCATTATCATCATAGTCTTTGCATTATTAAGGTCATCAAAGGTGCAAATGAAGAGGCACTTAGGATGTTCAGGAACAAAATGTTCAATCTACCTAATCTAAGGCTAAAAGGTTTACCTTTACAAAGTTCTTTCAGTGTTTTGTTTTTATTGTTTGTCATTCTTATGTCGTAAAAAAGCACTTTGATGAGTTATTGAACACATTTACCACATTCTAAATAAAATAAATAAATTCTTTATTGAACAAAAAAAACAGTATGACAATAACATTTAGTGCGATAATACCTACATTAGTAAAATACTGAATTCTGAATGATTGGACATTTTGGGAGTTGGATAATTGGACATTTTGCCCCTGAACGACTTAGGACACTCCAGCAATTGATGTGGTCTGATCAGGAGCACCACACAACTGCGTGTTAGATGGGTTGATAATCTATTACTACCATGGGGATACACCCACTCTCATGAATTACCCAGAACTCGCACCAAATAAGTCCTAAGCTTACTTATTTGAACATATTTTAATCAACTATAGGTTAGGTAAGCACCTTACTGCTATCTAAACTTGACTTCATTCATTAACACTGATTTCAATTTCAAATCACCTTGAATATAGGTAGGTACCTACAAAATTACACAGCATAAAGCTGAATTGTGTGGTCCATTATTTTGCAAGTCGTGTAGGCCAATATGACCTTCATTTCTATAGCAATAAATTCCATATTTGTTTATAAAGATTATCCAGAGAGTAGTAAAAAAAAACTTTATTGTTTTAGTAACACGCGCTTGAACTAATCTGAGTTATTCATTTATTAGAATTATCATTTTTTAGTAAACTTTTAAAACACGTGCAAAAAAAATACAAAATATGTAATCCCTATTTTTAGTTAATCCATCATTGACTTATATATTACTAGTACTTTTTATATCAATGTAATCCATACAAAAAAAAAACCGGTCAAGAGCGAGTCGGACTCGCGCACCGAGGGTTCCGTTCCGATTACTGAAAAAGTGTGCTATTTAGAGACAACGTTTTATTTTTCCTGTAATCTTTACATAAACTTCTATCACATAGAATAATTTCAGATTTTTCGCTTTGCAAACTTCAGAGATAAGGGGGGGAACGGTATTTTTTTTTACATTTTTCATCAAAAGTCAAAAACTATGCGGCCTAAAAAAAGAAAAAAAATGTTTGAGAATGTGCAAACAGCGTTCTTTCATATGATACCCCACATGCCCTAGTAGCCCCACTTTAAATTTTTAAGACCCCCTTTCAGTCAATATTGCAAAAAAAATATAAATACTTCTATTTCTTTTTTATTCGGAAAATAGTTGGGTTTAGTAGTTCTTGAGATATCCAGCTGTGACAGACAGACAGACTGAGTCACACCATAAGGGTTCCTTTTTTACCATTTTGGTACGGAACCCTAAAAAGGCCAAGTGTGTGTCGGATCAAGCACAGTGAAGGGTTCCGTAGTTGGTATGAAAAGATACAGTATCGATTTTATCGACCGTAAAAATAAGTACTTAACAACACTATGAAAAACAAAGTTAGTTATTAGCAAATTACCGGCTGTCATGAAGTTAGTTTGTACTTAGTTTTGTAAATGACCGCACTGTCGCATTGGGTACATACACCTGTACCTAGTGATAGTGTAAGGGAGAGTTGACTAAATCTATACTAATATTATAAATATGTAAGTTTGTATGTAGGGGGTAATCTCCGGAACTAATGATCCAATTTTAAAAAAAAATTCACAAGCAGAAAGCTACATTATTCCTGAGTGCTACATACGCCATAAATTATATTTATATCATGCATATTAGCCGAGCTATCACAATTTTTGTCTAATAAGTCGGAAAGAAATACCTCTTTAAACAGACTTTTTTGCATGCGCTGCCTAAACGGTTGTTTATAATTGAGAACAATGTATGGCAGCTGGTCCGTCTTAAATAATTCTACAAAAAACTCCGCGACACCATATTCCTATCTTTTATACATCTTTTGTTGCTTTAAAAAAGTATTTTTTAGACATACTTACGTTTGGATGATTATTTAAACAACAAAACATTAATCCTTATCAAAATAAGTTATTTTATGATCACAAGGACATCATGGAGATAAGATTTGGCTTTACAGTAGGTATTTCAATTGGTCGTACAGTTTCGGAGATAATATAAAATTACTAAAACGCAAAATAACTTTAATTCATACCGGTCGCTCTTGAGCGAACATGTTTAGTGCGGACGGTCGGATTTGAAACAATCTTTTTGCATTTTATAACCCAGTTCTTGAGGAGGGCTATAGGCTAAATAACATCACGCTAGGGCAATAGGAGCCGAGCGCGAAGTAATAGCGCGGGCAGGAGATACGGAAGGATATAGGCTATTTAACATCACGCTAGGGCCCTTAGGAGCCGAGCGCGAAGTAATAGCGCGGGCAGGCAATGCGGAAGGATATATGCTATTTAACATCACGCTAGGGCCCTTAGAAGCCGAGCGCAAAGTAATAGCGCGGGCAGGCGATGCGGAAGGATATAGTCTATTTAACATCACGCTAGGGCCCTTAGGAGCCGAGCGCGAAGTAATAGCGCGGGCAGGCGATGCGGAAGGATATAGGCTATTTAACATCACGCTAGGGCCCTTAGGAGCCGAGCGCGAAGTAATAGCGCGGGCAGGCGACGCGGAAGGATATAGTGTATTTAACATCACGCTAGGGCCCTTAGGAGCCGAGCGCGGGTAGTCGATGCGGAAGGATATATGCTATTTAACATCACGCTAGGGCCTTTAGGAGCCGAGCGCGAAGTAATAGCGCGGGCAGGCGATGCGGAAGGATATAAGCTATTTAACATCACGCTACGGACCTTAGGAGCCGAGCAAAAAGAAAAAATGTCAGAAAGGATGCTTAAGCGCAAACGAAGTAATAGCGCGGGCAGGCGTTGCGATGCGATGCGTCGTTGGGGGACAAGAAATTTCACGCGGACGAAGTTGCGGGCAGAAGCTAGTAAATAAATAAAATAAAAATGATGGCAGTGGCAAAGATTTAAATCGTTAAATTCGCCCTAGTATACCGCGTCAAAAGATAGTCGCATTTCTGTTTCGTTTTGACACCTCTGCTGACACACAATGACGACACCACTTGATTGTCATGAAAACGCTTTAATGTTTGAGCTCACTCTTATAAGTATGGATACTTTTTCTTTTGATGAAGTACGGTTAGGGTAAATCTAGCGATTATCTTTGGGACAAATACTAGTAAAAATTACAGATTTTCATAATGGCCGTTTTATGACGGAACCGACTTCTTAAGAA
Source organism: Cosmia trapezina (assembly GCA_905163495.3). Classification (NCBI taxonomy): domain Eukaryota; kingdom Metazoa; phylum Arthropoda; class Insecta; order Lepidoptera; family Noctuidae; genus Cosmia; species Cosmia trapezina. The sequence goes on along the minus strand of LR991041.1, from coordinate 3,096,784 downwards.
ACCAAATCATATCAATTTTGAAATAAAAAAAAAACAAAACTGGCATTTCAGTAACCATGCCAATTTCAGTGTAACATACCTGAAACACAGAAAGCTAGGTAAAAAAGAAAAAAGTAAGGGAGGGGAAGGGAGGAGGAGGAATGGTGGTAGGTATGCATGTGGATGTGGTGGTGGGTAAGGAGAAAGGTAGGTAAAAAGGAAAAGAAAAGTATAAAGTAAGGGAGGGGGTTGGGAGGAGGAGGAACGGTGGTAGGTAGGTATGTATGCATGTGGTGGTGGGTAAGGAGAAAGGTAGGTAAGAAGGAAAAAAGAAAGGAAGGGATCTGGGTAAGGAGCAGGAGGAAAGGTGGTAGGTATGCATGTGGAGGGTTTAGGTAGGTATGCATGACATTAACATCTTAACTAATATTATAAAGAGAAAACATTTTTTTGTACTTAACCTTTACTTAACTATATGTTTGTTTGTAATGGATACTTAAACTCAAAAAAATCTTAACCGATTTTAAAAATTCTTTCACCTTTCTAAGGCTACATACCTACAAATCCACTTGAACTAAATAGATGCGCACTGTTCACACCGTCTAATTTAGGTAGCGGTTGTAAGTGAAAAGATCTTTTATATTTTTTGAGATGAATCTCAAAAACATAAAAAATCATATATTATACTAATCTTTTTGTTTCATCCCTCGGTAACACATCATACCAACATAAATGAGGAGAGCAACGCTAATTATTTTATTCGTAATTTCACTACCTACCGACGCCAGTGTTTAGTAGTGTACGGAATATGTAGGTAGGTACTTACTTACACCATTCCAATTTTTATCGTTATGGGGCAAAGTGCAGAATGTCTCTGAATAAAATGGCTGTGCAACATCCGAACGGACATGAAATGAAAAGGGTTCCGTTTTTGCCTTTTACCTACGGAACCCTGAAAGGCATCATAATTGGTGCGACTTGGGCAGGCAGGGAGGTATTCGAACAGTAGATACCTTTAGTGTATTGGTAATTTTATGGATGTTATATTTTGTGGGAAAGGAAACTGTGGTTACCGGTATTAGCAAAAACGATTTGGTAGTGTTTGGTACATACATACCTACCACTGACATACCTACATACAATTTTAATTAGTCATTCATTGCAAGATTTTACGATTACATATCTCATTATATTATTTCATAAAAGTGACGTATTAATTATTTATCTTCGGTAACAAGTAGAAATCGATGACTAATGTAATTTTAAAAACGAGTTAAAACCGCTTTAGAAATTGTATTTGAACTTATTTTAGCCGGAGTGTGATAGCAATAACGAAACGTCATCTGATCGAAAACTATAATAAATTATAAATGAGTGTTTCAGTGTTTTATATAGAATTTATTTAACTTAACATTAATAATATTAATATACAACTAGAGGAAAATAAAGACTACACAAACTTATTGCAACTAGTTTGTAATACTTACTAAAACATTTAAATTACTATTTACGGATTTTAAAATACTTAATCATTTATCCGATTATGGTTACAGAACGCATTTATCCACTTCTGTCGCTGTTCGCTGTTTCAAAGTGACAAAGTCAACAAACGTCTGCCTGTGCAACAAACTGTCAAGTTGCGAAAATAAATAAGCCAAGTGGTGTTTCTTTGCCTTTGGTTTTAAATAAGGTATCCTAGATTTTTGTGCTACTTTTTTATTATGATAGCACGGCCGTGGACCGACGATCTTCCAAAATGCAAAAACTCTTGTGTAGCATCTTACTTTTCCCGTTTAGGAGGCGGAAATACGAATACAACTGACGATTACCTATGTTTTTATTGTCAGACCGAGGATAATTTGTAAGTACACTTGTTTTTCAGTTTAGAAAATAGTCTAGCCTATAATAAAACTGAATTATTAAACAGTTGATTGCATAATGAATCCTGTAGGTGTGCAGTTATGCACAGACAACATGCATGATCTATTTTTGGGTTTCTCCATGTGTCAGTCAACAAGTAAGAATCATTGACTTATAAGAATAGATTATAATGAATATGATAGAAACTTTCTATTTCTTTTATAACGATTTATTCTTTAAAAATATTATAAAGATTAATTTTAAAAAATATTTTAAGTAAGGTAAGGAAAAATGTTTAAAAATGGTTGATTTTCTTTAAATTCAAATCTACAATCGAAAGACAATGTTCAAGAGTTACTGAAAAGTTATAATATCAATTTTTTTTCCTTAGGACCTTGTATGGAGTATTTGAGCCTCACAATGGACTGGAGGCAGCGAGGTTTATCATGCAAAGGATGGCGGCCGAGATCCTGTTCCCACCACCCTCAGCCAATACTGATGAGGAGATTAGAGAAAGGCTAAGGTAAGAAGTAATATACAAAGTTACAAAAGTTATTCATATTGCTCCCATACATCACATTGCTATCAGTACCAACGCCCTCCACTAATTATCTAAAGATGTCACCTTTCTTGCGTCTTCCTGCATTATATAATGATAAATTCCCATCTCTGGACCCCTTTAGTACCACACGAAACGCACTTAAAAAGGAGATTATCCAAATCCTCCATCAAACACCGGTTACTCAGCTAACCAAGTAGTGCCAGTTTAGTCATACGTACATACACACATACACCCTCACACACATTTTCAGCACATACACCGCACAGATACACGCACATACCAACATACATACATAATACATACTTACATATTAATAATTATGTCACTCTCTGTATTTTTTTACTGTAATTATCTGAGTACTTTGTAATTGGCGTAATGTTTGGTATAATAATTTGTGTTTGCTTACTGTCCGCTGTGAAGTTACCATATAATAAATAAATAAATAAATAAATAAAATCACGGCAATGCAAAGAAATAATGGATGTATTGTGTGAAAGATGATATGACTGGAAAGGGGAGACTACCGAGATGAAGGCTGCAGTCTGGACATCGACAGAATGCGTTCATGACACCTGTCAGTTTCATACTAATCGGTATGATGTGTTCTAGTGCTAAGTAATAACAGCCACACTGGTAGTGTTAGGGACCCCGAAACCCCCCGGCGCACGCCCAATGTGGGGGTTCTCTTAGACAGTTGACATTTTCACAGATGATGTATTTCTATTGCCGCTATAACAAAAATACTAAAAAAACAGAATATGAATGAATGAATGAATGAATGAATGAAATGCACCAATCTCAGCGTGGTTTAACCAGACTGGATTTCTCGAATGAACCCAAAGATTCACACTAGCCCCTGTAGCCTCATGTTACATGGTGCAACAGAGACCATTGTATATCAAGGAGTAGACCGGGGGGCGCGGTAATGGTAGGGAAGACATGCCCTTAGGATATGGATAAGGATTGTACAGCCTATCCAGTATGCACCGTAAAATAAGCAATGGAATAGTGGAGAGACGGGTAATATAATTATGGATGGGCTTTTTTTTAAGACGACGCCGCCGCCATGATGCTTCAAGTTCAGCTTCCTCGGTGAATCTTTTGGCGTTTAAATTGCGTTTTCGACTCTTAAATAAATATTTAAGGCGGCAAAAGAATCACGTTACGAACCCTTCGTGCGCGAGTCCGACTCGCACTTGGCCGATTTTTAAGGCCTCTTTTCATATAGACAAAGCACATGGCAAGAATTGATCAACGTGCTGGCTCAAGATGGGTTGGTGATTTCAGTCTTGATGTTTTCCTTCACCAATGTCACCAATGTCAGTAATGTCCAGGATAACTCGGAAAGTACATATGAATTGAAAATGTCACATTGGTACAGTCCGCGAGGCCTAAAGTGAGCTTTGCATTTGTATGAGTGATCTCTAAAATGGTACGAGAGCCCATGACCAAATTTTTTGTCTTAGAAAGAAAGAAAGAATAACGTTTATATGGACACAGTTTGTGAAACACAAAAATACAAAAGAATAAAACAATGTGAAAATAATATTATAACAACAATAGTGTGTGCCTCACAGCTGCGCCAAAAAGGTCCATTTCAGCATTAATGCCAGACAGATGCTGCCTGACGCTGGTTTTCTAATGAACCTTTAGGGACAAGTGACGGGGAGTACAAACAGTTTCAACATACATAATATATAATTTATGGATAATTTTTAAACTTATAAATAAATATATAAAATAAATAAATAAATAAACAACTTAATACTCAATCAATATATAATTACAATGAAGAATAATAAAATAATACTAATTTTGTACCTACTTGATCCCTTTTGTTTTATATATAATTATACGTAGTATTTAAGCATTCGTCTTATCGTTTTATGACCGTATAAAATCATATGTGACGGGCAAAATGTCTGAAAACAAACTTTTTCATAATAAAATTACAAAACGTGTGTACATTTTTAATATCAGACATATTGTGATAAAACCATCTGCCATGTTTTTGAGATAGCAGAAATGGACTTCCATAAAACTGTGACGTTTCTGACCCGTGCTGCCAACTGAGTCGGGTTCAGAACCATCTAAACTAATGATTTTATATGGTTGTGGCCGTAAAACGATGCAATATGGTTTGGTCATGGCCTCTCGTACTAAAAGAACAAAAGCCGATTGCCAAAAAGCAGTAAAAACTGGTTTTAAACCAAACAAAGAACGGCTCTATGCCGGACGTCACACCTACACTATCTATGTGCACTCACATAAATGCAAAGCTCTGCTTGAACCTCTTGGCCACTGGGCCATAATTTTTTTTTTTTTTTTTTTAATCTAATATTTAGAGGCTTCAGTGCACTCTAGGTGACTATGCCAGCCTCATGGGATCATTCCTATAGTAGCATAGTAGCATAATGGGCATCCTGCATGCTGCGATAGCAGACTGCAAGCCACCCATTACTCTACTCTATCTGTCACTCACATCTTCAAATATAGTTCCTGACCTATATTCTCTGCCCCTCTCTATCCTTTCTCTCTTTCATACACCGTTTTAAGAACTTGTAAATACTCTGGGCTCCTTCAGTCATTGGTTGGTTCAGAATCAAATTGATTCCACAATTGTGGAGATCAATATTTGGCAACAGGTTCCTCCTCAGTTCGCGATACTGGTCACATTCCACCATCACATGAATTATATCTTCGGGCACCTGACACGTATCGCACAGTGGCGATGATTTAACCCCCATTAGATTATAAAATTTGTTTAGTGGAACATGACCAGCCCGCAACCTGAGAGCCGCAACTAATGTCTCCCTGGAGAGGCTGGCACAATCGAACCAAGGCACTGACCCTGGTGTGTCCTGTATGGTATAGTACCAAGCACCTTTTGTTTGTGAGCACTCTCTAAACGACTTCTTCCATGGGCCATCATGAATTCATGACACTACAAACAACACTTTTCGGGTCAGTAATGTAAAATACAACATATTTCAGGACTGCATTCATATCAGTGGAGAAGGCGTACACAGAGAACTACGATGGCATGATAGCTGAACGAACCAGCCTGCAGTACCAGTTGCAAACGTTGAATGAAACACAGGTGATTTTATTTGTCTTTCATTTTCAAAACTAGATTCTGCTCGCGACTTCGTCCGCGTGAAATTTCTTGTTCCTCCGACCCATCCTGTCGCATTCTATCGCCTGCCCGCGCTATTAGGGTCTCCCCACATTTATCGACGCTAAATCGGCTTAAGCCGAGTGCGATGCGAACAGATAATCGACAAACGGCTCGTTTCGCCGTCGGCCAGCGTCGCGACGCGTCGTCCGAGCCGAGCCGATGCGAATGGTATTAGTATCACCCTTATTACGTAGACCTAAAGACTTTTTTGACACTTACTTCGTTTTCGCTTAGCGTTCTTTATGACTTTTTTCTTTTTGCTCGGCTCCTGAAGGTCCTAGCGTGATGTTAAATAGCCTATATAGCCTTCCTAAAGAATTGGGCTATCAAATGCAAAAATATATTTTCAAATCCGCCTGTCGTCGGACATACAAACAAGCAAGCAAAAAACCGGCCAAGTGCGAGTCGGACTCGCGCACGAAGGGTTCCGTACCATTATCTATAATAACGGCAAAAAAATCACGTTTGTTGTATGGGATACCATACCATACTTCCATACAACAAACGTGATTTTTTTGCTCTTAAATATTTGTTTTGTTTTAATTTAATTATTAACTGTTTATTTTTGAAGTAAATATATAACTAAATATTCTGTAAATATTTCAAGCGTCTGCCTGTTGCCGTTATCAATATCGAGCAAAACCGAGCAAAAAGGAGGAGTGGTATGTGACCATCTTTACATACCGAGACTCCTCCGTGCCTCGGAAAGCACATTAAGCCGTTGGTCCCGGCTTTCATTCGTGGATCTTTGACATCGTTACGGGTCGTCAGAAGCCCGAATGTCTGACAACCAGTCTTACCACGGGGTAATCGTAATATTCAGTCACATAGGCGGTAGCTCCATGTAAAATACTGGTATTCAGCTGCATCCGGGAAGCCAACCCCAACATAGTTGGGAAAAGCCTAGGCAGATTGATTGCCATTCAGGATTCATTATTATTATAATATTTATTTTTGTACTATTTCCAGGTCTCCCAAAACTACAACATCCTAACCCGTTTAAAAGAGATTGACGTCCATTTATCTGGCGGAGCAGCCGTTGTCATAGCTTTGGTCCATGCCAACAAGTTATTTGTGGCCCATGTTGGAGACACCAGGGCTTTGCTGTGCAGGACTGATGATAATGCCGTGTTGAGGGTCGTGCAGCTGACGGTAGACCACAGTCTGAACAACGAAGATGAGCTGCTCAGGTTGCAGCAATTGGGACTTGATGTAAATAAGTTGAGGAATGGTGAGTATTTTTGCTTGAGTGATAGTTTATTTATTTTATTTATTTATTTAAACTTTTCGCGCTAAAACTGTACAAAGGTGGACTTAATGCCTTAGGCATTCTCTACCAGTCAACCAAGGGTGGTGAAGAGATTGATGGCAGATTTGAGAGGAATAATTATAAAAACAACACTAAAAATATGTAAACACACACTAATAATATAGTACTTAATGCTGTTGGTGTACCAAATAAATAAATAACGCCGTTGATTTTATTTATTTATATATACTTTATATTGTACACAAGAAAATACTTAAAAATAAAAAAAATAACACTACAAAACATACAAAGGGCGGCCTTATCGCTTCTGCGACCTCTTCCAGGCAACCTTACTTTATTATTATTTTTTAAGTTTCTTTGTTTATATACTCTATTAAGTAATTGTTTGCTGTTCCAAATAATATAAAATATAATACATACAGTATTATTAAGTATACAAAAAAATTGCAATTTATTTTCACTCACCTGCAAAACTAGTTCCAACAAGCTCGATAGATGGCGTTGCCCTGTTTAAATGCGCGCTATGGTTTCGTTCACGCGATTTAGTTAGGTATGGTGCGGAGTCTTGCGTTGCAGCATAACAAACAAACAAACAGACAGATTAAAACTAGCTGTTGCCCGCGGATTTCATCATATCCGTTTATATTTTTTGAATTGTTGCGGTCGTAGCTGACTTGCAACTTTATAATACCATAATACAAATATTTATTTATTTATTTATTGAGCAAGGCACACCAACGATATAATTACAAGGGTAAATAACAATAGGTAATTCAGTCTTCAGTACTGTGTAAATACATCACTTATAGGCGTGCACAACATTCATAATAATTTCAATTAATTTTTGAATCATTACAATAAAAATTTTATACTAATAAAATTTCCAAATAAGATTATATTATAAAATAAAATAACATAAAAAAAAAACATATACAATTTCGTCACATTGCGTGGGAGCAATACAACCGTACAAAATCACAATAAAGTAAAATAAAATAAAATATTGGCACATATCGTTACAAAACTAATTAAGGAATAAAATAAAATAACGGTAAGTATTTAAATGACGTCATAAAAGTAAAAGATTAAAAAAGAAAAAAATAATAATAAACATTGATCCGGCAGGGGCCATAGTCCTTTCATAGTTCTAGGCAACCAGTCCACTTTAGCCACTCAAATCCGTAGTCCAATCTCTTTATTTCCATATACTGCAATAGTCCTGCACAAACCGGGGGTTGTCCTTGGGTGCACTTGCATAGTGCGTACAGGGATAATCGTCGGTTGGTGCCTCATTTCATTGAAAGCATCTAACGGGCCTCTGCGAGTTGGCTTTGGCCCCTCGTACGCCTTCTAAAGGTCCGGTACTCCAGGGTCCCGAGAATTGTCAAGACACATACAAATAATAATAACAAATATACAAACATAATAACAAAAATACAAATATTACAAGTAAATACCATAACCAACCATTGTTCATCATCTCATCATCTGCCTAGCCTTTTCTCAACCATGTTGGGGTTGGGGTCGGCTTCCAGTCTAACCGGATGCAGCTGAATACCAGTATAGAGCGCCGAGCGAAATACGATACCCTTTCCCTTGGTAAGACTGGTTGTCAGACTTTCTTCTGGCTTCTGACGACCGGTAACGACTGTCAAAGATCGACGAATGTCAACCGGGATCAACGTCTTAACCTGCTTTCCGAGGCATGGGGGAGTCTCGGTATGTAAAGCGGCAAGCGTAGCTTAACCTGATGGACGACCGCTGTTATTACTTAGCCACGAGCTCCTCTAATATAATTACCATTGTCCACTAGCTTCATTTTATTTTACCCACGGCTTCGCCCGCGACCGCGTGGAGCTCGCAAATTATCCCGTCTAGCAGTACTACCACCAACCATTATTATTTTCTGTGATACTTTGGTTGGTCTTGTATCTTGTTAGGGTTACGTACCAAAATGGTAAAAAGGAACCCATATGGTGCGACTCAGTCTGTCTGTCTGTCACAGCTGGATATCTCAAGAACTACTAATGCTTATCAACTTGAAATTTGGAACAGTTTAAGACAAGGGTCTTCAACCTTTTTTAGGTCAAGGGCCTAGTATACCCTGATATTGGTTCGGCGGGCCACAACACAAAAAAGGCATTCCATTGTAAACAAAAAGTAATTAAAAAGCAATAATATAATCATTGAAGTTATTCATTACGTAATTTTACAAACTAAGTAGAAATTATTTTAATAAAATTTAATGAATGAGACGTTTGACATTGTTTACTTTTAAATAATTTATCAATATCTGCCCCTATAGTAGTCGTTGCAATTCTCAAACTGTTTTCAAGGTGAACATCGGTGATTCTAGTTCTTGTCTTCGACTTTACGTTCTTCATTCGAGAAAATAATTGTTCGCAAAGATGTGAGGTGCCAAACAGAGATGTCATTTTCAGTGCATGATCTCTTATTTTAGGAAAGTCTGAAATAGGGATATATTTTGAGTAAAATTCGATCAACCCTAAATTCAATTTGTCTTTTAAAGTAGAGTTGCACTGTAATTCTATCAATTCCATCTGAACTTCTTCAGGGACATCTTCGACAGAAACATTGAATGGGCGAGCAAACAAATTCAGGTTTATTTCATTTTTCCGGAAATCGCTAAAACGTGAGTCGAATTGTGTTTTCAGATCCTGCAGCGCGGTAATATATTTGTCCATGTTTGAAGTTTGGCAAGACGACAAATTTGGAAAATGTGTGGTATCGTTTTTTTTTTAAATTGATTGATCCACAAGTCCAACTTCACTTCAAACGCTTTTAAAGCGTCAAATAGCTCGTGAACCAAATTATCTTTTCCTTGCAATTTCTTATTTAAATCATTGAGATGTGATGTTATGTCGGCAAGAAAACCCAAATCACTTAGCCATGCTTCATCAGCGAATTGTGGAATAGCTTTATCTTTACTTTGCATAAAAGCTGCAATTTCTTTCCGCAAATCAAACACCCGTTTTAACATTTTCCCTCTGCTGAGCCAACGAACATCGCAGAAATAAGTTATGTTACTATATTCAGCATTTGTTTCTTTTAAGAATTCCTGAAATTGCCTGTGGTTAAGGCCCCGAGATTTGATGAAATTAACAGTTTTTATCACAACATTCATGACTTCTTGAATACTAACAGACTTCGCACTTAGATTTTCTTGATGAATAATACAGTGGTACTGTATGAAGGAGATATCGGGATTATTTGTTAATGGCATGGCGGGCCGCTAAGGAGACAAACGCGGGCCGCAAGCGGCCCGCGGGCCGCGGGTTGAAGACCCTTGGTTTAAGATGACGTTGAAGAACTTGTCAACAAATCTATTTACTAGGCGTGCAGTGTAATAATTATTTAAATAAGAATATGTTAAACCAAAATTTACAACTTTTAACGCAAAACTTTACAAACTGTCAATTTATAAATATGAATGAATTCTCCTATTATAAGCGATACTTTTATATAAAGCAAAATAATCGCACTTATCTGAATGAACTTAGCTCTAAATTAAATATTGAAATTGATTATCTTAAATACACAAAAGAGTTTCTGATGAAAAAGCCTTTGTTATTCACTGAAAATAATCTGGAAAAACGCAGTGAATTAACTAACAGATCATGCTCCAGTCAGAAGACAATTATGGATTATTTTAAGCCAATGGCATGTGACAGGAAGGTAGCAATTAATGCCAAGGCACAGGTTGACAATAAACAGGTTTCTAATTCAGCATGTGATAATCTTTTTCGTGTATGAACATATTTTTGTACTGCACCAAAATATTAATGGACTTGTAAATAAATCGGACTTACTAGGTGTGCACCTTAATAATTTTAAAGATGAGGGTAAATCGGTCGACATAATATGCATAACAGAAACTAACATGAAAAAGGACGATCATATACATCTTCACATACCTAATTATACACTCCACACTTATTATTCACGAGAAAACAGGAACGGGGGCTCGTGTATATTAATGCGAAATACTTTATGGTGACAAAAAGTAGATCTAGGAAAATGGTGTAAACCAAACCTTATTGAAGTTTGCGCGGTTGAGTTGCAGAATCACCCCGTAATAGTTGTGTGTGTTTACAGACCTCCTAATATGGATAAGGCCTCAGTGAATACATTCCTTGTTAGTTTAGAGATGATTCTCAATGAAATCTGTTTTAAACGTAAGAAAAAGGTAATTCTATGTGGTGATTTTAATTTAGATATTTTGAAGGATAACTACGCATCTCGAAGTTTTAAAAACCTGTTGCAAAGTTTTAATTTGAAATTAGGTGTACTCACTCCAACACGTCTTTGTAGCGGAACATGTATTGACAACATTATCGACAATATACGGGGAAGTAAGCGTAACGGTCGAACTGGCGTTGTCAGATCATACAGCGCAACTAGTACAATGTCCTGTTAAACAAACTTGCGTACTTCCACATTGGTACATATTTAGACGTAGTTACTGTCAAGGAAATATGCAAAAGTTTAAAAGTTGTTTACAAAATTTGACATTTAACGATATTTATTCCTCCACAGAACCTAATGACGCATTTAATAAGTTCCACGACACTTTTAAACTATTTTATGATATGTGCTTTCCGCTTAAGAAATTAAAAATTAAGTGGATCAGTAAAGGTATTAAATTATGCTGTAAACGCAAGCGCGAAATGTTGTGGCAATTTCGAAAAGACCCCAACCCCAATACTAAAATAAGTTTCAAAACATATAAGCACCGCTTAAAAACAATAATTCGTCTGACTAAGAAATCGCAAAATAACTACCACATTAATAATGCGTCTAATAAGTGTAAAGCTACATGGCAAATAATAAATAAGTGCAAAAATAACAAGACTGTTGAAGGAATACCAAGAATTAGAATAAATGACGTAGATATAACTGACCCGAAAAGTATCGCCCAAATTTTCAATGACTATTTTATTAACGAAATAGAATTAGTATCTGACATTAATATTATTAATCAAAATTTAAATTTTGACATGCATCCTGACTCAATATTTTTACTACCCACAGTTCCCCCTGACATTATAAAATTAATTAATTCATTAAATAATACCAATAGCTCTGGTTATGATGACATTACAACAAATGTCATCAAATCTGTTTCAACCATTATAGCACCAGTACTTAGTTATTTAATAAATATGTGTTTAGAATCGGGTGTGTTTCCGGATAGGTTAAAACTAGCTGTTATAAAACCATTATATAAGAAAGGTAGCAAACACGATCCAGCCAACTACCGGCCTATTGCCTTACTACCCATATTCTCAAAAATTTTTGAAAAAGTTATTTATAATACAATATACACATTTTTTGAAAGTAACAATCTTTTTGCTGATGAACAATATGGTTTTAGACGAAAAAAGAATATAAATATGGCAATTTTCAACTTATTTGAAAAAATTATAACTGGCATTGATAACAGAGATCCGGTAGCTGCTTTATTCATGGACATGAGCAAGGCATTTGATTTTGTAGATAGAACAGTACTATTAAAGAAGTTGGAAAGGTATGGAATTAGGGGCAATGCTTTGAACCTTTTAAAGTCGTACTTGTCCGACAGAAAACAGGTTACTAAAATAGACGGTTAATAAAATAGAATTTTGACGTAATGCAGACCTTACTGCATTACGTCAAAAACCGAGAGTACGTATGTATCGAGTCAGAGAGCTAATAACTACGGTGTACCCCAAGGAAGTATTGTAGGATCCTTATTATTTATTATTTACATTAATGACATGCCTAGAGAAACACATCATCCCATGGTATTGTTTGCTGATGATAGCACGGTCGTTTTTAGTGGTAAGAGTGATGAGACGACACTTGAGGGAGAAATAAACTACTGTCTCCAAGTATTAATAGAATGGATGGCCGCGAATAATTTAAAAATAAACATTGACAAAACTAAAATAATGACGTTTGAGCAAAGGACAAATCATAAAAAACCAGACATAAAATATGGAGACAACACAATTTCAGAAACGACAACTACAAAATTTTTAGGCCTTGATCTGGATAGAGATATGTCGTGGAAAACTCATACTGACAGTGTATGTAAACGCCTGAGTCAACATTCGTACGCTTTACGTAATCTCGCAAAGGAGGTAAATTAAAAAGTTTTGGTTACGGCGTATCATGCATATGTTACGTCTGCATTACGATACGGGATCATATATTGGGGTAACTCCACCAACATGAAACGGTATTCAGAGCGCAAAAAAGGTGTGTTAGGGCGATATGCGGTATTCAAAGCACAGAAAGCTGCAAACCGTTCTTTTTGAATTTCCGTATATTAACAGTAACCTGCCTATACATATGTGAAGTGGCCGTATTTGTTAAAACACACTTCCACCTATTTGAAAAACTACACAGTTCTCGACATAGAAATAAAATAAGCAGTAGGCAACACAAAAAAGCAGTATTTCGTAAAAATTTCCTGGGAATGGCACCTCATATTTATAATAAATTACCTAATTCTTTGTTAAGTGTTAAAGATATCGATGTATTTAAGAAGCAACTAAATAATTTTATTTATTTATTTATTTGGGGATCTCCAACAAAGGATACACATATACAATATTAATTACAATGATTATAAAGTTTCTTTCAAGTGTGCTCCTTCAATTATAGGAGACCACAGCATGCTCATATAACTAGGTGTAACAATGAGGTATTATAGTACATCATTGAGGTCTAAACAGAAATAACAACAGATAATTAAGTGATTAAATTTGAGAAAAAAATAAATAAAAATTACATGTCAAGATTAAGCATTCATGAGTATTAGATACATTATTGGTTATTATACTTAATGATAATATAACCTATAAACAACAAAATTATATCCTAACTAAACTATTAAAAAACTAAAATATGGCGTCGAAAAATTCCTCCGCATCGCTGTCGACTGGTAAAGTACCCAAGAGACTGGCGGCATTGCCACGTTGTATGGCAATGCTAATCCTCTGGCCAAAGTAAAAGCCAGCCCTCGGGTCACGGGAAGTGTCAACCAGCCGTTTGGAGATTTCGTTGAATAAAACAAGAGCACTTGGACCCCACGGCCCAAGGGTTTCAACCCCAAACGGCTCGAAAATATAATTACCGATAAGGTTATTATATTTCCGCCGCTTGAGGTTTTCCGCAGCCGCAGCAGCAGTGCTAGCACAGCACGCCGAGCCAGGAAGATGGGATGGCGCAAGAGTATCGACACACGTTGCGTCCCACACTAAAGGCCTTCCCACCTTCCATGATAATTATTTCACATTTATTGTAGGGAAGAATATTAGTTAAACCAAATGATAAAAATAAAATTAAATTAACATGTCAAAATTGAGCATTCGTTTAGTTTAAAATAATTAATTATGTCAGTCACATTTATTGAATATTCAGACGGAAGAAACATAGTTTTTATTTTGCGGTGGTTAAATTCTTTTTGTATTTAGAAATGGGGAGGGTTATGTCCAGGTTACAACGCTTTGACAATTCATTGTATTGCCTACAGAGTCTCGGGAGAGCGGCGAAATGTCCCAGATTAGTTTTAGATACTCTACTGATAATCTACTGATAAGTAAGACATACTATACAATTGATGAATACCTGTATGATAAAAATTGTGTGTATAATAATAATAATACATAGAACGATGGTGGATACTTGAGTCCGATTTATTTTATTAAAATTATTGTTGACTGTATTAGACATTACTTATTTATTATGACATTATGATACTCTGACATTGCTTACCTACTTATTAATTTGAATTTATGCCAGCGCATAACTTATTGATTTGAATCTATGACATTAGAGAGAGAGTATTAATAATGCTTTTATGAATTTTTGGTATTAATTGTAATTTAGCTCATGATATAATTTTTAATGATACTTAATTTTGCATGCCTGTATTGGTGCAACACAGTGGACTGCGCATTCACTTTTGATCTTGAAATGTATGATTATGTACTGTGTTGAGCATTAAAAGTTTGAATTTGAATTTGTATTTGTATTCGTTTGCCCAACATTTTGCAAACAAGAAAGTAATGAAAATATTTTTTGTTTTTTTGCAACGGGTGAAGTCTTAAAATTTCGAAGTTCGGCTACTAGGGCATGTGGGGTATCATATAAAAGAGCGCTGTTTACACATTCTCAAACTTTTTTTTGTTTTATTTAGCCCGCATAGTTTTCGACTTTAGATTTAAAATGTAAAAAAAAATACCGTTCCCCCCATTATCTCCGAAGTTTGCATAGAGAAAAATCTGATAGAAGTGTATGTACAGATTACAGGAAAAATAAAACGATGTCTTTAGAAAGCACACTTTTTCAGAAATCGGAACGCAATCCTCTGTGCGCGAGTCCGACTCGCTCTTGACCGTTTTTTTTTATTGGCTGTGCAAATAGAAGTTGGATTAGGTACCTACTTACTTCAAATAATTTCATGCATAAATTAATTTAATTGCTTATTTATATAAGCACCTTACCTACCTTAATACTGCCAAAATATAGCTAAATGTGTCATCGCAGAAGAACATTTATTACCGTATTTATAGCATATATAATATGATATATATAATTTTGTAATTCCTCATAGCGCAATACCTCGGCAACCAGACGGGCACGCGCTGTCTCGGAAACTACCTGGTGAAGGGGCTGTTCAAAGCCTTCCCGACCATCAGCGCCGCGGTCACGGAACCCGTCATCGCCGCCCCTGAGATACATGGACCTATCATATTGGATGATTCTTGCAGGTAATCATAACTTCCTTACGAACCGCTATCGGTGGCCTAATAGTCTCCAAATAAAGTGACTGTGCCATACGGACGGGCAGACAGACTAGACGAAATATAAGAGTTCCGTTTTTGTCATTTGGTGGCGAGTGGGAAGATATTGCTTTAAATCTCTGTACACTGGGTACCAAGGGGTATCGTATTACCCAGTTACTGGGTTGTCGAGGTCCGGCGCCGTACTATGACGTGAAAAAACATGGATCCGTTAAGAAAAAAGGATGGTGCTATAAGTCGTATACAACGTGTAACGTTAAATGCGCAAAACCTCTTAAGGGGTCATTGTACTCATCATTATGAACAACTTTCACTATGGGACCAAACCTGAAATCGCGAAAAAAAAATCAGCTGTTCAGTACATTTATGTTCGCATAATTCGTCAAAATGTACTGAACAGCTAATTTTTTTTTCGCGATTTCAGGTTTGGTCCCATAGTAAAAGTTGTTCATAATGATGAGTACAATGACCCCTTAAGAGGTTTTGCGCATTTAGCATTACACGTTGTATAGCTCCGTCTCTCTCTCTCACACTGGAACCGTTCAAATTCTACCCTGGTATAAGAGCTTATAGACACAACCCCCAAGATATGCAGTTGCTCCATGTAAAATGCTGGTATTCAGCTGCATCCGATTAGACTGGAAGACGACCCCAAAATAGTTGGGAAAACGCTAGGATGATAGATGTAATTACTATAAGATCAGCCGACATCTTTCTCAGTTAACTTTTAGTTTATGGAGAATAAATCATTTACTTTCTATTTTACTTATTTCAGATTCCTAGTCCTAGTAAGCGCGGGTGTATACAAACGCATACAAGAATCGAAAGGCAGCTACGAGCAAACGAACAAACAGCTCGCCCAAATCATTGTAGAAAACTTCAGAAAACAGTCGGACTTCCGTATGGTCAGTCAAGCAGTCTTGGAAGAAATAGAACAAGAATTTGTCTCTTATTGCGTAAAAAATAATTTAACACCAAAACCTAATACCCACATGTCTTTATTAATAAGAAATTTCAACTTCCTACCGACAAATGAAGATGAAAATGCTCCAAATCATGGCGTAACCAAAAATGCCTCTGTACGATTCAATCCGATTGTTCAATCGAAATCCAATACTTTATTAAACGAAATCGATTCGGAGATTTACTCGTCGGGAACCGGAACCAATGAGATTGAAACGAACGATTCGAATATCGATACTAATCGATCTATGGAATCGACTTCCGATATTTATCCGGTTGGCAGGCCGTTTGACAGGGATCGGAAGATAAAGGGATATGTTGATTTTTCTTGTTATTTCGAGAATGTTGCTAAGGCACGGAAGAATGGGACTCTGCCTGATTTTATTAAGTGATTGATGTATTCACCCTGTTTTTATAACTTGGGTGAAGTATTCTGTGTTCTGGTCTTAATTAAGCTTCTATATGCGTGTGGTGTGAGGGCCACTTTATTGAAACTCTTTGAAAATATGCTTAGGATTTAGTGAACATTCCCAAAGAATTGTGAAAGTTGGAATCAGATTTTGTGAAAGTCAACTTTGCGAGATATGGACTGTAAAGTGGGGCCCTCAGTTCTCACATAGAGGATTGAGGGCCCGCCTGTACCTGATAAACTATGGACACTACAGATAAAGTCTTTATGCCAAAATCTAAGCTTATACCAAACAAAATTTGTGAAAACAAGATATTATCGCAAAACACTGTCCTACTTGGTATATCTTCGTTCAAAATGGGCCCTCAATCCTCACACACGTAAAAGTTTATCACGCAAATAAAATGAAACCATTAACTTAAAGCTACTGTTTGTAATCCTATAAGATACTAAATAAATTGTGAAAATTTGTGAAAGCAAGAGCAGATCACCATTTCTTGTTGTTTGAAAGTTATGACCTTGACAAAATTCGGGCCCTCAATCCTCCATTTATTTTGTTTTCCGTTTTAATACGCCTATCGTATGAAAGATTAGACAAATACAAAATAGTCTCTTTTTGTGAAAAAAATTGTGCAACAAATTCGATACTAGAAAGAAATTAAAAGACCCTTTATTGTAAATAAAAATCGAGTTTTATTTTTGTTCCCTGAATTACGAAATGGGGTGACCACAATACGGTATTTTACTCTATATGAGCAAAAATCTAAAAATATATTATTTCGATAGATTAGGCCAAAAGCAGTCGGAAGATATTAGTTTTAGTTCAATAACAATATAAATATTAAAATTAAATTCAAAGTTTTCTGGTTTTTTTAATGTTTTCTCAAACCATGAAATATTAGCCGCCATTTTATGACGTCATTCGGCTGTGTATAGAATAAGGCAAGAGGATGCATATTCCGAGCTAAAAACTATAAAAGCTGGGGTACCACAAGGAAGTGTGTTGGGCCCAATCTTGTACTTGCTTTATACATGTGATATCCCAGAGCTGGAAAACAACACCATTGCGACCTTTGCAGACGATACAGCTATTATGGCTACCGGATCAAGCCACAAAGAAGCAGTAGAAAAAGTTCAACTTGCTGTGAACAAAGTTTACGACTGGACACAGAGGTGGAAGATCAAACTGAATGAGTCAAAATCAATACATATTGACTTCACTAACAAACACTGCGATTACCACCCAATCTATATAAATGGCATGCAAGTGCCTTATGCTAATACAGCCAAATATCTTGGAATAACTCTTGACGCCAAGTTGCGCTGGAAATCTCACGTCAAGAAGAAAAGGCAGGAACTCGACATACGTTATAAAAGTATGTATTGGTTACTCGGAAGGAAATCCTGTCTATCAATACATAATAAAATTATATTATACAAGCATATTCTTATGCCAATTTGGACGTATGGTATCCAACTTTGGGGCTGTACTAAACGAAGTAACGTTAAAATAATTCAAAAATTCCAAAATAAAGTACTCAGGGATGCTGTAAATGCACCATGGTACATTAGAAATGACGACCTCCACCGCGACCTTAAAATGGAACTCGTCACCACCATCATACAAAAATTTGCTGAAGCCCACGAACACAGACTTCACCGACATGTGAATGTCGAGGCAATACAGCTGCTAGACAACACGGACATAGTGCGTAGGCTAAAGAGAACTAAACCATTTGAGTTAGTGTAGTGCGTGAATGAATAATAGTAATGCTGTGCTATACGTGTGACACATGAACAAAGTGTTTTATCAATATTATCAGACTCTAAGAAAGTGCTACGGAATTGTGTAAAAGTGCAAATTGACACTATTCTTAGTTATAACAAAATGTTTCACGTAAAATAATAAGTTAGAGTTAAATTGCTTATTAGTCTATTAGGCTAGATTGTAATCAATTATTAAGAACTACTTAAGTTCTTATTAATAAAGGAAAAAAAAAAAAAAAATTCGGCTGTGTAAATTAAAAAAGTGTCAAATATTAATTGATTAGCGTATCTCTTACAGCAGGTATAGCTTTCACTTAAAAATCAAAATCTTTACCGTCCATACGTATTGTGTCTATAGAGTCATTGAGGAACAGAGGGTAAAGTTCACTCATCCTCTATTGAAAAGGGAGGACCCTCCGACCAGATGGGTGTTGTCTGGTGGGCAACTGCCCCACGGTTAATGTCGGGTTGTTGTATACCTATATGCTAGTCGCGCGGTAAACTCTCATTGCGCAATGCAGGTTGCGGGACGTCATGTCCATGTGATGCGTAGTTTGTATGTGGCGATGTAGATGCCACCACATGTGTATTACAAGAAGTAACAGGCTAGAATGGAGATGTTACAAGGATTAAAACAACAAATGTGAAAATGAAACTTTTTAATCACTATTTATAAATTACCAGATAAAAAAATTAAAATCCTAAAACCCTAATAAAAAAATAACATTCTTTTTTTGGGCCCTCGTGGTAACACGTTAAGGTAATTGCGCTATGGTAGCCCGCGAAATTCATATTTTCTTGCGTTTTTTACAATTTACAGGTCAGTGTAAGGTTGTATCTTAATCAAAATATGATTCGCGACATTAATAATTATGTATTTACATAATTTTAACAATAAAATCATTAATTACCTATGTAACGCAGCCTTTTATAATGTGTGAGAACGTGCCCTTAAGCGCGGCAACGGGAGTATACACGCCCGCCCGCGCCTGAGGACCTGCGTCAGGCGGAATGTGAGGACGCCGTGGCGCCTCTCTAACCACTCCTCAAAGAGGGGACTTATCGTCGCAATTGTGGCGTGCCCAGCGCTGGGTTGCGACAGTCGCACTCTCCATGTCGCCATGATCCCGCCGGAGCTCTGTCCGCTGTGCCGTGATTTCTCGCGGCAACGGAGTTACGCCCCGCCGTTTCGCCTCCTCGCGCCACTCCCACACGGCACGGCAGTGCGCGCAGGGCCTTACCGGTGCCTGCGGTAAAATCTAGGGTTTACCGACTGAATGCCAATGAAATTAAAGACAGTTTTAGAATAATTCGGGGTTTTACCGGTGAGATTTGGTAAATATTAGAATTTACGGGTAAATCCTAATATTTACCGCAGTTCGGGCTTTTACAGTAACATATAGGTAGATGAGTATGTATCAAAACAAACTTACATGTACTTATTTGTATGACTATAATAATATTTCAGTAACTATTTTCGTAGTTTTCTCAATCAATTGACATGACATATTATTGTAATACAAAGAACATCACTGTACTTTTTCTTTGTAGTAGTCGCATAGACAAACTAATGAGGTTGAACTCCAAAACTCCTCCTCGATTTTATGTGAAAATGTTTGGAAGATAATAATCGTTAAATAAAATAAAATATCAACATTCACTACTCCAAGATAATTACCCATACAACTATGTGTATTATAATATATGCTTTACATTGTTCTCTGAGCACCTTATGTCAAAAATTATTGTCACCCTACCCTACTACACAATTCAAAAATAGTCGATTTCGGTATCTATTAAGATTTTTAGTTTAATCGTTATTCTTATTAGTAACAAATAACACCAATTTGTTGCACAATTTTTTTCACAAAAAGAGACTATTTTGTATTTGTCTAATCTGTCATACGATAGGCGTATTAAAACGGAAAACAAAATAAATGGAGGATTGAGGGCCCGAATTTTGTCAAGGTCATAACTTTCAAACAACAAGAAATGGTGACCTGCTCTTGCTTTCACAAATTTTCACAATTTATTTAGTATCTTATAAGATTACAAACAGTAGCTTTAAGTTAATGGTTTCATTTTATTTGCGTGATAAACTTTTACGTGTGTGAGGATTGAGGGCCCATTTTGAACGGAGATATACCAAGTAGGACAGTGTTTTGCGATAATATCTTGTTTTCACAAATTTTGTTTGGTATAAGCTTAGATTTTGGCATAAAGACTTTATCTGTAGTGTCCATAGTTTATCAGGTACAGGCGGGCCCTCAATCCTCTATGTGAGAACTGAGGGCCCCACTTTACAGTCCATATCTCGCAAAGTTGACTTTCACAAAATCTGATTCCAACTTTCACAATTCTTTGGGAATGTTCACTAAATCCTAAGCATATTTTCAAAGAGTTTTAATAAAGTGGCCCTCACACCACACGCAAATAAGCTTCTATGTTTGTGATACATATCAAAGTAATAAGTTGTTTATGACTTTCATTTTATTTCAAGTTGTAAATTAATTAAATATTGGAAACAGGTATCAAAATTGATTGAAAAACAATTTTAAAATAACTGTTATTACCAAAACTTGCCTTGTTTTGTTGTTATGGTTTCGTACAGACGCCAGTGGGTCAAGCCTAGCGTTGCAAAACTTCGCAAGTATTCGCAAGTATTTGGAATAATTGCGAAATATTCAAAGGAATACTTCAATTTGAAGGAATACTACTAGTAAGAATGTAGTAGGTAACCTACTTTTTATTACCTATTAAGAATAAAATTATTGCCAGTAGGTACCTAGTTACGAATGTATGCGTACTTGCGTAGGTCGCTTGATGAGACTCGACTCGCCGAATATATTACGCCGTGCCGTTACTTGAATTAACGCCATCTAGCGGGCAATGGTAGAATTGTAAATGAACACCTGCTCTCGTTAGTCGCTCAGCGACGCCAGCGCTCGCCTGGCATTGGCTTGATAGTAAAGTGGCACACCACCGAGCTTCGCAGCCATTCATTCATGAGTCAACGAAGTATTAGCGCTCCTGTACACGTTTTTATGGTGAATCCAGTGCCGGACAAGTGGGGGTTCAAGGACAAAAATGCAGAGCGCCGACTATTCTATTGTTATCGCAAGAATCCGCAAGATGGTGCCACAGAAGCGTAGCATTAACTAGCGTGATTAGTCGTGTTAATGCGACGCTTTCTGCTGCTGCAGTGACCAAGGTTTGCTGATTAGCTTATGAATGGTGGAAGATTGATTCGTGGGTATTAATTAATGAATGCACTATCACGAATGCGGGACATAATATATGTAATTTGCAATGAGAACTGCGCCCCCATCTAGCGGTCAATAGTCGCATTTAAAAGATAATCCAATAAGTACCCGAAGTTGGTCGGCGCGCGGTGCCAGCAGCGAGCCGGCGTTCACTTGCACTTGCACACGTGATTTAGGAAGCTCGAGCCCGTTCATTCATAAAATCAACGAGTATTCTTCGATGCCTACGTACTAGCGCGAATATTTCCGCGTAAGTAGTTATCTACTAGCGGGAATAATTCCCTGTAAGTAGTTATCTACCAGTGACTCGGTAATTATTGTTTTATTTTTGTATGGTTGAGTTTAAAATGTCTATTTTGTGCGGATATTAGTGCCGATTCTCTTGTACATGGAGGGGCGCTAGGAGGGGGCAGCTTCAACGTGTTCTTTATGGTTTTTTTTTTGGTACCTACATGTAGAGGTTTAGGGGTTTATGAGTTTTATAAAGGGGGGCCAAATTTTCATTATTTTTGCGATAGGACACACCGTTTTCGAGATATAAGCAAAAGAAAAAAAATGTACTGTATTTTATATCTCGAAAACGGTGTGTTTTTGCACTTGAAGTCAAACCTTGACTTCTTTCTTGATAGGTACTTACTTTAAACTATTTTATAAACTCAGTAATCTACCTATGTATTTACCTCTCTACCACTTTCACACCTAAACCGCATACAAAAACTTATTACGTAAGTACTTATCTAAGTAGATGTAAAGAAATATTCGGAAGTATTGCGAAGTTTTCAAATCGAATATTACTCGGAGTCATGAATGAACGCAACATACTCGTACGACAACAACACACACGACACACACACGACGTAATGTTAGTTTGACTATTGACCGCTAGATGGCGTTAATTAACGCCATCTAGCAGTCAATAGTCAAACTTTAATAGATAAACTTGCGTGACCGCACATGTACTTAGCTCGGGGAATACTTGCGAATACTACTCAAAACTGGCGAATACTTCCGAATACTTCCGAAGGGAATACTTCGGAATATTACTCTCCGGCAACGCTAGTCAAGCCACCCGAACCTGTCAAATTTTCCTAATCAACTTTGAACTTAATGCTATAATGATAAAGATGAAAATCTATAAAATAAATTTGACAGATTGTAGTAGCTTGATGTGCTGAGACGTCTGTACCACCGTTTCACAATACATATTTGAAAAAAAATACTTTATTTAAAAAAAAAGCGTTTCTTGTATGGGGACCCCCCTTAATTTATTGTCGTACTACATACATCAACTCACAGCTTCTTCTCATGGGGGTAGGCAGAACCTACAGAACGCCACGTGCTAGGAGCCTTACGTACTCCTTTTGCCTCGTTTACATTCATACATCTGAGGCCTTAGTGCGAGTTTTATACTCACTTCAACTTGTACTGAAACTGAATAAGCGCCGTCTGGTGACTATAATCTTTTACTTTTACTTTTTTTACTTATAATGGGAAACACAATTATTCCTTATAAATTATTATTGATAATATAAGTAAGTATATTATAAGTATAAAAACTCGCACTAAGGCCTCTGATCATACACATGTCTCCCTCGGGCGTTCCCGCTCGGCGGCGGCGTTTCCACGCACATCTACCGTCACGTGATACTGATGTATTGTAAGAAAATGTTTGTTGTTTTATGTAAATAAAATGTGAATTAAAAAAAAAAAATTTATACCACCCAATCTCATCTTCCAATAATGGCATGGCTTTTTATAGTTATAGTATACACATTACTGGACTGATTCAATGGCATGCGACCTATTTGCATGATATTGCAAGTTTTTAGCGTGTATTCTCGTGTGACTGACACTGGCATTGCCACCATCAGGGATTTTAATTTAGATAACACAAAATATATATAGTCCAAGAGCTAGATCGAAGAGTTTATGATAAAATATTTATACTTTAGACTAGGGAGAAAACAGATCTCAGCTAGGTGGCCTAGTTTTTGAGATATAAATGTGGCCAAGCTGGGGAGACTCCAGATCGGCCACCCATAGATAATACACTATACCTATATCATTCTTCAATACAATGTTTAGGGATTTAATACTAGAAACAAAAACTCCGAAAAGCGCCATCTAGTGAGCAAGCGAATGAACCATTTTTATATAGTGTATTATCTGTGCTGTAGCTTTGGTGGCGGTCACCGCTCTCTCTATGCCGCTCTTCTAGGAAACCGTAGCTGAACCCTTCTAACTTTGAACCAGTGACAGACAAATTCTGATATATTTTGGCGACAAATTTCGACCAATTATCGACAAATTTCGACCAATTAGCGACGATTTTTTTATGTCGTCAAAATTAAAATACCTGATGATGCCACGCCAGAGCCAGTCGTACTGTATTCTCAGCTTCAGGATGACAACAATAAGATAAATCAATTAGTAGGTATATAACTATTTATTAGCAAGTAAGTGAATGAAGATACATAATAAAATAATTAATATAAAACATTATAATTAGACCGGCTTGTAATCCAACTTGCTCTCCAGCTTCTTATTGTCGGCTACCTTACGTACTGCTTTCATTAGATCCTCCTGTAATCAGAAATTATGTTACTGTTTAAAAAAACGGGCCAAGTGCGAGTCGGACTCGCACACTCGCATACGTACCACTGTACAATATAAATACCGGATGACTTTTTTACCGTCTTGAAAAAAAAGGCTATAAAATAGCCAATGGTATACATAACTTTAAAAAAAAATAATTAAAAAAATTATAAAAATTCAAATCATAACAGGTTGCATATGATTTGAATTTAGATATTTTTAAACGAATTCTTATTTTTTTTTTCAAAACTTCTGTTTTTATTGTTCTAATATGAAAAGTTTACATAGAATTTGTAGTATTTATTGATACTTGATCATTTTTTCTGTCTAAGATATTTAAAAAAAAACTAGGTACGCCATAGGCTTCAAACTCAAACTCAAACTCAAACTCTTTATTGCATTCATGTGTAGTTAGTTGTTAGGTACAATTAAAATAGTTCCAACATGAAACCCGGTTAGGGCACGGCAACATAACAACAATTTTAAATAATTATGTAATACCAGTAATAACATAATAGTAAGATGTATGTAATTACTTACTTACTTTATGTTACCACTACCATTACCATTACTTTAAAATGCTATTGACATAATCTCGAGACCCTGGGGTCCCGGACCTGTGGAAGGCGTACGAGGGGTCGAAGCCAACTCGCAACTCACCCTTAGACAATTTTAAATTTTACACCTTAATTATTTACGGTATTACATAATTATCATAACAACATTATCCTACAGACGTGGCAAATGCCGCCAGTCTCTTGGGTACATTATCACCATTACCAGTAGACAGCACTGCGGATGAATTTTTCGACGCCTTGTTTTCGTTTGTGAATAGTTTTAGTTATGTTAGGATATAATTTAGTTATTTTTACATTACATTAAAATAAAATAAAATTGTAGGTATTAATTATTTATCTAACTATCAAATATTTTCCCACTAAATATTTTGTTCTAGGTATTCTGTGACCGAGTAAAAGCATTTTTGTGTTAGATATTCTTTTAATTTTCTATTAAACTTATTGAAATTGGTTTCTTGTTTTATTTGTTCCGGTAATTTGTTAAAAAATTTTATTGCCATGTAATATGGGCTATGGTAAAGCATTTTGATCCGAGAGGGTGGAAGATGTAATCTATTTTTATGGCGTGTGTTTACGTTATGAATGTCTTTTGTTTTTGGAAAAATGTTGCTATTTTTAAATACAAATATGCAAAGGTCATGTATATATAAAGAAGGTAAAGTTAGGAGTTTTAACTTAACAAAATATGGCTTACAGCTTTGGGTATTGTCAATATGGGCCAGTATTCTAACACATTTTTTTTGTATTATAAATACTTCACTTGCGTTGACGCTGTTTTCCCATAACATCACTCCATACCTCAGCCACGAATTTGCGTAGGCGTAGTATGCCGATAGCGCTGTTTCTGTATTTGTGCTGTACTTAAGTTGGAACAAGGCGTAGGTAAATTTCGATAATTTAGATTTAATTGTTTCTATGTGCTTTTTCCAATTGAGATGCGTGTCTATGTTTATACCGAGTAAGTTAAATGTAGTTACTGATTCTATAGGGGTGTCATTAAAAATTATATTAGAGCTTAGGGGGGGTGTTTTATACGACCTAAATTGCATCATTTTAGTTTTTTTACAGTTAATTTCTAAATTGTGATCTTGTAGCCAAAGTGTTACTGTCTCGAGAGTATTTTGTAAGATTGTAGTTGGGTCACAACTTTTGTCACATTTCACAAGTATGGAGATATCATCGGCAAATAGTACTGGTAATGTAGTTTGTTTATTTAGAATTTTTGGGAGGTCGTTTATGTATATTAAAAATAGTATGCAGCCTAGAACGCTGCCTTGAGGGATGGAGCATGTGAGATTTCTCATTTGGGATCGAACTGTTTTTGTTTCCCTATTTTTAATATTGTGATCTTCAACCTGAACTATTTGTTTTCTCTCACTCAAATATGATTTAAACCAATTGTAAGCATGGCCACGTATACCGGAACCGTAAAGTTTAGTTAGTAATATGGTATATGATACTTTATCATAGGCCTTTGACATATCGAGTAGCAGGCCTAATGCATACTTTTTGTCATTTATTTGTTGGAGAGCTGTTTGCACATATTTGTAAACTGCACATGTTGTGGATCTCGTCTTTCTGAAACCATTTTGACAATCATCAAGAATATTGTATTTTTCTAAGAAAAAGTTTAGCCTGTTACACATAGCCTTTTCAAAGATCTTTGAAAATGTCGGCAACAACGCTATGGGTCTATAGTTACTAGGGGTGTGAATATCATCTTTTTTGTGTATGGGTTTAACTAGGGAAATTTTTAGTAAGTCAGGAAATTCTCCATTCTCAAAGCTCTGGTTTATTAAGAATGTGAGTGGAGCTGACAATTCTTCTGCACATTTTTTTACTAATATTGGGGGTATGTCGTCTATTCCGCAGCTATGCTTATTTTTCATTAGTTTAATTATGGTAAGTATTTCTTTTTGGTTTACTTGGCGTAAGTACATTGATTTAGTTGGTGAGTTCATTACTGGACGTCCAGTTTTTAAGGTGGTATTCGTATTTGCATCAATTTTTGTTTCACCTACTGTAGCAAAAAAGTCGTTAAATATATTTGATATCTTTTTAGGGGATGAAATAGTTTTATTGTTTACTTTTAGTGATATATTTTCATACTGCCTTGCCTTACATTTGCCAGTTTTGTTATTTATAATATTCCACATAGTTTTAGTTTTATTATCTGACTTATTCATTTGTCTGGTATATTCTATTTTTTTTGAAAGTTTTATGCTACGTTTTAATGTTTTGCTAAATTTTCTGTGATATGTTTTTATATTATTGCTTTTAGATTCATTTAGTATAATTTTTAGTACTCTTTTGTGTTTGCATGATATTTTTAACCCTGTTGTCATCCATCCTTTAGCTTTTCTAAATTTTACTTTCACTCTTTGTTTTGGTATTATTTTATCTAAGAGCTGTGTTATAGTTGTGATGAATGTATAGTAGTTTTTGTTAACATTATTATTTGTACTTATAATTTTTTCCCAATCAATTTCTCTTAATGCATTTTTAAAGAGTAATAAGTTTTTATCTGTAAATAGTCTTTTTTGTTTGTACCATATTTTGTTATTGTTTGTATATAAGCAATTTGTACTCAATTTTAAGTTAATAGATTTGTGATCGGAAAGTCCGTAATCTTCGACATATTCAATCTTCTATTCCGTTCACCTAATATACCCTATTTTTTTCAAGAAGGTAAAAAAAAGTCATCCGGTATACTACTACAATAAGTTACTATGCGTGCCAAATAAGAATAAGATCGCGCTTGCTGCCAACTTCACACGACAGCTGTCAAATTAGTACGCATTGGTAATGAAGTTCGCGAGTATTGCCATAGTATTGCGGAACAAAATGGCGTATTGACAGTACTAATTTTATTTGGCACGCATAGTAGTGTATATTATTGGCCAAATAAGTAACACGGCTAAATCTGTGACTTGGCGAAAAATTGCGAATAATTTTGTGTTATCAAAATTAAATCCCTGATGGTAGCCAGTCACACGAACGGCGGGACGCCGTGAGCGGCCTGCACTGCCCAGAATCTCGCCGCGCACCTACCAAAGTGTGCTTACATAAAGAAACAGGTTTCCCCATAGAAATATAAAAAAACGGGAGAAGTGGCAAGCGGGCGAAAATGTGTCCGCGCGACATGCTCAGTATGAGCCGTTCATAGTACAATTTCCGTCTCCGCAAACTAGTGCGCTTTCGACTGTGACCGTGACAATTTATAAGAATGCCGTGTTGTTCAGTGGTTTCTTGTAAAAACCGAAGCCATGTAAATTATGGAATCACAAGTACAAGCATTTTACGTATTTGTCTTTAAAATCATGAAAGTGACAAAAGGAAAAAGTGGAGACACGGGGATCCGATACATTTTAACATACTGGGCACATCTTCTTCGTTTCCCGGTGCGGGCGGGTGGTATTAATTTCCATGTTATGTTCATAGACTTATAAAAAAAGGAGGAATCCGCGCCACGCATATCGAAAGTGAAGCACAGTAAGTATGGCCGGGCCGTTTGTACAAACACGCCTCACGCACACATTTACATCATAGTATGCCGACCGGTCGCCATTACGTGACACGAGTGACGGCGTCTTTGCAGGTACTCAAATCACGCACACATAGATCGGTACGGTGCTTCACTTTCGATATGCGTGGCGCGGAGTCCTCTTTTTTTTATACGTCTACGACTATCTCATGCGCTCACTTATAAACAGATCTTTATAAGGAACAGGTTTAAACTTATCCTAACCTGGTAACCTGTTTCTTTATGTTTGATTAATACAGATGGGACACTCCGCAAAAGCATCATTTAAATAAAAAGCGACTCTTCCTACGACACAATAAAGTGCAATTCAGGTTGCGCTTCGCTAATTACCTACAGTTATATTCAACTACAAGTTGCCTCTCTTTCTATCGCGTAACTCTACCTTCTGACCTACTGAATTGGCCCCGTGAGAGGGGCCCGCCGCGTACTTATCTGTATTAATTTGTGGTATTGGTCACACTATTCACTATACGGGGGGTGTTCAATAAATAGTGAGAATGCGATACATTCTCCTTGGAAAGAAAAAAAATAAATACTAGCAGGCATAGCCCAGACATTAGTTAAGATGATAATAAATAAAAACTTTTTTACAAAAAACAAAAACCGACTTCCAAAAAAAACACTACAAAATGAAAAATAACTTTAATTTCGGAAGTCGGTGTCTTTGGATCTTTAGTTTAGTTTTTTGCCACCGACTTCCGAAATTAAAGTTATTTTTCATTTTGTAGTGTTTTTTTTGGAAGTCGGTTTTTGTTTTTTGTAAAAAAGTTTTTATTTTTCACTTTTTAGTGGTTCAGTTTGTAATTTATCTAAGTTACAATAACCCAATGTCAACTGCTCATCACGTTTTACAAAATGTTGCTTTTCCCGATGCAGGGACGTTAATTGTTGAGGAGTTCTCCTAGTAAGAACCAGGAGAAATGGAGCTCATGGTGAAGTCACCATTACCATTATTTTAACGAGCATAAACCATATTAAAGTAATCGAATCGCAACCTAACCTGTTATATACTTAGATATAATTGAGTATTTCCGATGGCCCTCTGTGGTCTTCATCATCAGTTCCAGTTCACCGAATGGTACTTTCCGAGAGCAAATGCACGAGTTACTATAAAAAATACCGAAATCGATATAGGTGTGCCCATAAAATTTGAGGGTTTCCCTCGATTTCCATGGGATCCCATCATCAGATCCTGACTTGATGATCATGGGACGTATACCCTTTCGAACAAAAAAAGAAAAATCCAAATCGGTCTAGCCATTTTCGAGTAATCGGGGAACATACATAAAAAAGGTTCCGACGAATTGAGAACCTCCTCTTTTGGAAGTCGGTTAAAAAAGCAATGAATTCTCTTTTGTTTTTTAAAAGTAGAAGTCTATTGTTTGCGTCGTTTCGGAACGTGTTCTTAAAAATGGATAAAATCGAAGTTCGCGCGGTAATAAAATATCTCTGCTTGAAAAATTTTACTACGGAGCAGGTAAATCAAGACTTGAGAGCAACATTAGGGGTTCATGCTCCTCCATATTCTACGGTTGCGCGTTGGTGTGCTGAGTTCAAGCGAGGAAGAACTTCCACTAACGACGACCCACGATTGGGACGCCCCATATCGGCAGTGACTGAACAAATGATTAAAAAAGTTGAAAATATTGTCTTGGCGGATCGTCGTGTTACTGTTCGTTTTATAGCTGAAGAAGTAAAGATTTCGATAGGAAGTGTCCATAATATTATAAACGACCATTTGGGTATGAAAAAAGTGTCAGCGCGCTGGGTGCCCAGAATGCTTTCTGACGCGCAGAAACAAACTCGACTGAGAATTTCACAAAGCTGTTTGGATTTGTTACAACAAGATCCTGACCGATTTTTGGCTCGATTCATAACTATGGACGAAACATGGCTTCACCATTATGACCCGGAAACGAAACAACAGTCCATGACTTGGAAGCGACCGTCATCTCCAACTCCAAAGAAATTTAAGGCGATTCCATCCGCCGGAAAGATCATGGGCTCTCTTTTCTGAGACAGCCAAGGGGTGGTAATGATCGAATATCTTAATCATGGAGCCACTATTACGGGGACTATGTACGCAGGTCAAGTAACAAAGTTGCGTTAGGAAATACGCAAGAAACGGCGTGGCAAACTCGCTAAAGTTGTTTTGTTTCACCAAGATAACGCCCCTGCGCACAAGTCCAGAGTTCCGATGGCTGCCATTCAAGAAGCTGGCTTCGAATTGATGGAACATCCTCCATATTCACCGGACTTTGCTCCTAGTGATTTCTACCTATTTCCGCGCTTAAAGGAACATCTCAGGGGCCAGAAATTCGAAGATGATGACGGAGTAGTCGCCGCCGTAAATGATTTTTTAAGGGATCAGGAAGAAGATTTTTTTAGAAAGGGAATTTTAGGATTATAGAAAAGATATACAAAGTGTATAAACCTGAAAGGTGACTACGTCGAAAAATAAAATAACATATAATAAAAGATAATTGTGTCTTATTCATTCTCACTATTTAGTGAACACCCCTCGTACTAACTCAAACCTCACCTGTATAATGTATTCTCTCTCCGCCCTAATAGCGAACAAGCCAGCCTCAGTGCAGACGTTCCTGAGATCAGCTCCGTTGAAGGTGTCAGACAGTTTGACGACTGCCTCGTAGTCCATCTCGCCGTGCTTGGCTATGGGAGCCGCGTGGATCTTTAGGATTTCAAGCCTGGAAGGAGAAATTACGGTTTATGTTATGGAGAGATGAGATGTATCTTACTATTTGTGCGTTTGATGGTAAAAGTGTGATCAAATAAAAACGTTTTTACAAAAAAAAAAAAAAAAAAAATACAAAGTGAAAAATAACTTTAATTTGGGAAGTCGGTTTCTTTCGTGTATTGTCGTTTTTGCCACCGACTTCCGAAATTAAAGTAATTACAATGCGTTTCAAATAAGAATAGGATCGACTCAGCGCCATGTTGTGACGTCATAGCTGTCAAATCGACTGAATTGGGTAGGGTGAGCAAAACAAGACATTTTTCAGTTAACATTTATTTACGAATCATGAATGAAGAATTTGAAAAAAATTAAAAAAAATTGTTGCCAACAATGACAATATGACAGAAAGAAGCATAATTTATAAAAAAATAATTGTGAATAATTTTTTGATGTCTGTTTTCACTTTGATTGAACTAAGACAAAACAAAACGTTATTGATACGCAAATAAGTTTTCTTTGCAAACCGTACTTTTCAATCAACATTTGACAGATAGAGGTCATTCACGTTCCTATTCTTATTTGAAACGCACTATAAGTAGTGTTATTTTTTTTTTGTAAAAACGTTTATATTTTTATTTTTTGTGCTGTGGTACCTACGCCACTTTCAAATGGAGTATACATATTTAGTTTGCTAGGCATTACAGTTTTCATCAGAAAAAGGCATCAAAAACCTAAAATCATACCCAGATTTACATAATAAAAAAAAAATCTTGCTTACCTGGCCTGTTCATTAGGCAAAGGAATCTCAATCTTCCTATCCAGTCTACCAGGTCTCAACAGTGCAGGATCGAGGGTGTCAGGCCTGTTGGTGGCCATGATCATCTTGACCTGGCCTAAGGAGTCGAAGCCGTCCATTTGGTTCAGCAGTTCCATCAGCGTTCGCTGGATCTCACGATCGGCGCTTGTGCCTTCGGAGAAACGGCGGCCACCTGGAGAAAGAGATGGTGTTTTGTGATAAAGTTTGTCTATTGTTTGCAATTCTGTCTCTCGATAACGCATTTTGTCAATGGATTGCACGTCGTATGTTTTGTTTAATATTAATTTTGTGTATACAGCGTGTAAGGGACAGCCCTCCACAGACTGATAGGGTGAATTCAGTATATCATACTAAGATGACCGGTACATAAAATTATTTCAGGAACTTTATGGGAATCCAATAAACCTGATTTGTTTGTGTTTTTGTGCACAAATCGGAGCGTCTGTTACTGGTTGGGAAGGGTAGTTAATGCGTTGAGTTCGATGAACTCTGTAGCTAGACAGAAAGTGAACAGCTGATTTCACGCGTCGTTCGTTAGAGTATTTCAACATCCATTGCTGTTTCTTTTTGTTTTATTTTACATGAATGGACTGCTGCGAACACACAGTGTAATTTTACATTGAAATAAAGAAAATGTAAGTAACTGGAAAAACTATTAAAAAAATGAAAATTTTCCTCAGAAATTTTCCGGTGGAATATGATTCAAAATGAGGAGCTGAATGCACCCTGTTAGTTAGCGGAGGGCTGTCCCTTACACCCTGAATAATACTTGCTTGTCAAATGTGTCATTTCTATAGTTGAACTAAACTAGGTGATGCCTGGGTAAAAAAAGGAAGTATATTTAGTACGTCAGTCAGATAATAATAACATATTAGACACGTATTTTTTGCTTTACCATATTAATTAAAAAATACTTATCGCTCGCTACGTCACAACTAATTATAAAATCTAGCAAGGCGTGACGGCATGCCAAATTTTAACTCAATGTATCTTTTGATTACGTAAAAAAAGAAAAAAAATATGTCTAATATTTTTAATAATCTACACGACGGACAAAAAAAAAAAAAAAATAGTCACCATCCCTCACCATCCCTACATACAAAAGGTTAAATCGTAGAACATACCGATAGCATCAATCTCGTCCATGAATATGATACAGGGCTGATGGTCGCGCGCGTAGTTGAACATCTCTCTGATCAGACGCGCCGACTCGCCTATGTACTTGTCTACGATAGCTGATGATACCACCTGAGGAGATAACACAGTTTTTTACTTCAATCTGCCTAGCCTTTTCCCAACTATGTTGGGATCGGCTTCCAGTCTAACCGGTTGCAGCTAAATACGAGAATTTTACATGGAGCGACTGCCTGTCTGACCTCCACAACCCAGTTAATGGGTAATACCTTGTTGTACTGGTTGTCAGACTTTCGGGCTTCTGACGACCCGTAACGACTGTCAAAGATCCACGAATGACAGCCGGGACCAACGACTTAACGTACTTTCCGAGGCACGGAGGAGTCTCGGTCACCCATCCACGGACCAACCCCGGCAAGCGTAGCTTAACCTGATGGATCGACCCGTGCGGCTGTAATTAGCCACGAGCTCCTTTAGCACAGTTATTCACTTAATTTTCATTAATTCACTGACAGACAATGTACATCCTAAATCGCTGGGTCTAGAAGCATGCAATTCCGCACATGAGTTTCTTATACAGCCAGCCTATACAACGTGCCGTTTTGCATCCTCATCAAATATAAGGGTGTGGTAATAGACCATCAAACCGAACAACTTTTTCCATGGCACCAACATCGTAATCGTGAAAAAATAATCAGCCGTCCCATACATTTGCGTCGAGTAGGTAGTTATTGAAGTTTTCTATGGGACAGCTGAATTTTTTTTCTCGATTACGATGTTGGTCCCATGGAGAAAGTTGTTCTGTTTGATGTTCTGTACCACACCCTGAAATTTGACGAGGATGCAAAACGACACGTTTTATAAGAAACTCCAAGCAAAATTTTAGAAGCCTCTCTCCAAAGGCTTCCCAAATGACCCCCATGTAATATTTACGTTCAGCAATTATTTATAGTATAAGAGCTAGACGGTTTTTAATATTTAAGTACTTTTTTTTTAAATTATAAATTCTTAAATTATGATCTGCAATTGATAAACTATCTGTCTAAACATCACCTAACCTAAAGTGACTAAAATTTAGGTCAAACGGAAAATTTTTGCTCGACAAGATTTTTTCTGATTTTCAGTATTTAGAAAAAGAAAAAAAAAAGAAGGGTGGCAATGACCCCAAAGTAGTTTTAAAAACTTACACGACCCTCGGCTGTTTTAATACAAATAATATCTACTTTTACCACACAATAGGAATAACGGACAGTCCCCTATGCAGGGCTTGCATGGAGGCTGAGGAGACCGTTGCGCATGTGCTCTTTGAATGCAAGGGCTTAACCGAGATTAGAACAGAAACTCTTGGAATACCACAATCTTTCACAGATGTTCTTAACAGACCCAGAGATTTGATTAACTTCTGGAGGGAGGTGGGCTGCTTGGAATAACCCACGAAGGCCGCCATGGCTCACGCACAATGGTCCACATGAAGGACTAAGTGCGGAAACCAAATCCTTAACATAGAATATCTACTTTTCGGGACATTATTGTAGTTCAAACATGCTAGGTACTCAATTTTTTCATACTTCCTAGTATTAAAGTATTGTATGTGTTTCCGTTTGGAATAATCCATTTTTCATGTAGTTCCGTGCACCCAATTAAGCTGAAATTTCAGTACATACCTTCAAGAAATTGGCATCAAGCTGCGAAGCCACCGCCCTGGCTAACAGAGTCTTGCCAGTTCCGGGTGGGCCGTACAACAGACAACCTTTGGGCGGAGTGATACCCACGCGGACGAACAGTTCCGGGTTCATTAGAGGCAGCTCAATCACCTGTCAAATAAGGCAAATATAGCTATGTGTAGGAATTAGGTGTGATGAAGGAAAGCATCTATGCGTCGGGTGGCCCCAACCTGGCAAGCCTTTTCCCAACTATGTTAGGGTCGGCTTCCTGTCTAACCGGATGCAGCTGAATACCAGTATTTTACATGGAGCGATGGCCTATCTGACCTCCACAACTCAGTTACTGGGTAATACGATACTCCATAGTAAAACTTTCGGGATTCTGACGACCCAAAACGACTGTCAAACATACACGAATGACAGCCGGGACCAACTTATAAAAAAATAAAATATCATTAATCATTTATATTATGAAACCGAATTTACATCGCTACAAATGTTGCGAAGTAAATTCTGTGCATTCATCAAGCTTTCGCAAATGACGTTACATCCATGCAATCAGGATTGGATAGTCATAGTCATTGGATTGCTATAAAAATCATACTTTAAAGGATAATATTTTTTTTTTTTTCAAGCAAAAATATGTGTTATTGCTTACCTCTCTGAGTTGTCTGATCTGTTCCTGCAGACCTCCGATGGCGGAGTATGTGACGTCACCAGGGTCTTCATGACTCATGTTGTATACTAAGGGATCAACCTGGAATATATTAATGTAATTACTAGTAATTAGTCACTCAATTAAGTACCGTAAACTCACATTACTTCAACCCCGGGGTAACATTGGCTCAAATCAAAAAAGTGTTTTGATTCCTCCAAGTTCATCTAGTACACAAGCAGGCAATATGATCTGCAGACTATGTTGAATGTTGACCCTGTGGGCTAAAGTAATGTGAGTTTACGGTATCAAAGATATGTACAGAAATCATGGAGGTTAGGACTCGTTGCTGAAGCACAATTGTTAAACCTAGTCAAAACCTTCAAGGTATGATCAATCCAAATTTCAATGTTGTGAAACACAGTCCACGATACCAATCAGTAAAATTATTTAATAGGTTGCCTTTAGATCTAAAAAGCACGGTCCACACTAGTTCCTTTAGAACAAACCTTAAAAATTTTCTATTGGACAAATGTCTGTATGCCATTGAAGATTTGTAGTGCTTATCTGATTAATTGTATTATTTAGAATTATTATATGACATATGATATTGAACTAATTTTGTAAAATCAATGATAAGTATATGTCTTATTTGTGTGTAATTTAATTTTTTGAATGTAGATTTTATTTTATTTTTATTATATTACTTATATTTTTTTTTTTCTTTTTGTAATGAAATGAAATGAAATGAAATGAAATGAAATGAAATGAAATGAAATGAAATTGTTTATTCTGTAAATAGGATATCGAAATCACTTTTACACGTCATATTTTTTTTAATAAGCTAGATGAAGTCGACATTTCCTATCTGACTACCCTGAGAAGAAATGGCGAAACAAACTCAGGGGTCAAAGTCTCTTTTAAAGTCCAGACATAATCTTGGTCAGATCATGTGA
Organism: Cosmia trapezina; assembly: GCA_905163495.3. Classification (NCBI taxonomy): domain Eukaryota; kingdom Metazoa; phylum Arthropoda; class Insecta; order Lepidoptera; family Noctuidae; genus Cosmia; species Cosmia trapezina. The sequence goes on along the minus strand of LR991041.1, from coordinate 3,060,079 downwards.
GGACCATGTAGATCAATGTCTGAAATGGTCTTTTGAGGAAAGAACCATAAAAATTTGAGTGGACCTGTCCAGTCAGTGCAAGCATTTGTCAACAATCGTGTAGCTCAACTCAAGGATTTAAGGAGCTCAATAACTCGACGAACAATACCAAAGAAAGGACATTTGGGGAGGTCGCATAAAGTACTTACTCAAAAAATGTCAGACCATCAATAAAACTAAAAAAGAAAAAAAAAAAAAGATCCACATAGTGCTCACATTTACAATAATTAAAGAAAAAAATATATTTTAATTTTAAACAAAGGTTTGTCATTTTGCATAATATAATGATTTTGGTATTACATATAGGTAATACAAGGTTGAGCGAATAGCTCAAACCCAAGCTTTTTTGTCTTCTAAATAATCGGAAATTTTATAGTAGCCCTTTTTACAAAGTTTGGTTTTAATACAGCTTTTAAATCGTTTAATGGGCAAGTTTCGAATTTCAACGGGAAGTTTGTTGTAAAAGCATATACATTGCCCCATGAACGAGTTGCCTACTCTGTGGAGACGAGTGCGATGGACAGCAAGATTGTGTTTATTCCTAGTATTCAAACTATGAATATCTGACATCTTCTTAAAATTGGATATATTTTTGTGTACATACAATAGATTATCAAATATATATTGAGAGGCTACAGTCAGAATATTTATTTCCTTGAACTTCTCTCGAAGAGAATCCCTTGGACCTAGATTGTAAATGGCTCGAACAGCCCTTTTCTGTAAAACAAAGATAGTATTAATGCCCGCACAGGTTCCCCAGAGAAGAATCCCATAAGACATAAGGCTATGAAAATAACTAAAATAAACAATTCTGGCTGTATCCACATCAGTTATCTGTCGAATTTTTTTGACAGCGTAGGCGGCCGAACTAAGCCTTCCTGACAATTTTTCTATGTGTGGGCCCCATTGCAATTTACCGTCCATGGTTATTCCAAGGAAAACTGTCGACTCAACAGGGTCCAACTCCATTCCATTAAGTTGAACATTGGCAGTTAGCTGCCTGACATTTGGCGTTGAGAATTTAATGAGTTTAGTCTTTTTTTCATTCAGGAGAAGATTATTTACATTAAACCAATGGACAACTCTAGAGAGTGCATCGTTAACTTGTTCAAAGTTGACTAACTGACGTTTGATTTTAAAAATGAGGGATGTGTCATCTGCGAATAATACAATCTTGTGATTGTCCCTTATGTGATAAGGTAAGTCATTTATATAAATAAGAAACAAGAAAGGACCCAGAATTGAACCCTGTGGAACGCCCATAGTGACCGCAGATCCTGCAGATCTCTTGCCATTAACATCTACCCTTTGAATTCTGTTGTTCAGATAAGAAGTCAGAAGGTCGAGAGCCCTGTCCCTTATACCATAGTGGTACAGCTTCCTGATGAGTGTATCATGATTTACGCAATCGAACGCCTTAGACAAGTCACAGAAAATGCCAAGAGCATCCTGCGACTCCTCCCAGGCCTCGAATATGCTCTTCAGTAATTCCACGCCCGCGTCTGTAGTTGAACGACCCTTTGTAAAACCAAACTGTTTCAGATGAAGTAAATTATGTGTATTGAAATGGCCTAACATTTGTTTTAAAATTAGTTTTTCAAAGATTTTGCTCAATGTTGGTAATATCGAAATAGGTCGAAAATTAGTGGGATCAGTCGTGCTGCCAGATTTGAACAGTGGAATCACTTTGCTAAGTTTCATTAAATCAGGAAATACACCAGATGCAATACAAGAGTTAAAAACAATTGATAAAAAGGGTGCAATAATATCAATTATTGAAGACATGGTATGTACTGATAATCCCCAAAGGTCAGCAGTTTTTTTTACCTCGAGATCTTTAAAACAATCTATAACGTCTTTAGCGGTAACAATTGCGAATTTAAAGTGTTTATCACATTCTGGTACACATTCTTTTAGTATTGAGTAAGCAGAAGTGGAGGACGACGATGACAGAGTTTTGGTTGTTAAAATGGGAATATTAGTGAAGAAATTTTCAAACTCAGTAGCCACCTCCACGTCTGCCTTAATATCTACATCATTGACTTTTAGATGGAAGTCACGATTCCGAACTGTCGTCCTTCCCGTTTCTGAATTAATAATATTCCAAGTTGTTTTAATTTTATTTCCAGAATATTTTATTTTATTTTTAATGTGTATGGCTTTTGCTGACGAACAGGCTCTTTTAAAAGTTTTAGAGTAATTTTTAACAAATTCTTTAAAAGTTTCATCATAGTTATACGTTTTTTCATGGTACAGTTCATATAACCTCTGCCTACTTTTGTAAATACCTGGTGTTGCCCAATCACTAAATATAACGCGGTCACAAACAGGTAATGTTTTTGATGTGAATACCTTCCTAAACTCACAATTTATGAGGTTAAATAGTACAGTATAAGCTTGATCCGGGTTACTGTGATAAGGCAAACCTGGTAGTTTTTCTATTAAATTCTTTTTAAATTGTTCTAAGCGACTTTTGTTTACCGGAACAAAACTAACAAGTTTTCTTTGAGCTCTGACTATTTTCTGAGGGAAAGTGACTAACTGGCCACAGTGATCAGAGTCCAACTCATTTATAATTAAGTGGGTAGAAGGTCTTGAGTTTGAAAAAATATTGTCAATACAGGTAGCACTAGTGGCAGTTATTCTAGTCGGCTCAAAGAAAGTATTGTACAAATTATATGACTTTAATAAAGTTATAAACTTATTTACAGTAGGTGATGTTTCCAGTATATTAATATTGAAATCTCCACAGATAACAACTGTTTTATTACTGTTACAAGTCTTTAATAATACTTCTTCCATATATTTCTCAAAAACATCATATGAAGCACATGGGGGCCTGTACACGCTCATTACAATGAACTGCTCAAGCTCAATGCAAGCTATTTCAATAACTCGCTCAACAGAGAGGCTCACTATATCCTTACGTTCTTTAAATTTCATATTGTTACGAACAATTATTAGAGATCCACCACGTATCATATTAACCCTGCTGAATGAGCTGGCAACCTGGTGGTTGTTAAAGCTGAACATGAACTGGTGGTCTTTTAACCAATGTTCAGTTACACAAAGGATATCAATATAACTACAGTTCATGAACAGCTCCAATTCTAATTCCTTGCCTATCACACCCTGTATATTTTGATGAACTATTTTTAGAGAATTATTATCACATTTATTTAAGGTACTATAATTTGATGGGTGTGCTATTAAAGAAATACTTTTTGAAACATTTAGATGATTTAAATCAGTATTTAAATTTTCTTCATTTATTAAGCAAGAGGTTTCCTCTATTGTCCTAATTTCTAATTTAAATGGTAATCAATGTCATTAGTTGCTGCCAAATTATTGGCAGAATTATTTAAAATGTCATTGCATTGCTCAAAAGAAGCAAGTTGTTTAGCCAAATTTTTGGCTGAAATAGAAAAAAAATATGATAGCGACACAGCTATCTGTCTTTTGAAATAGTTAGGAAGATAGTACATAACAACATTATATCTATCTCTTGTCAAATACAAATTATTACCAACATAATTGTTAGTATCAACTAAATGGAATAGATTATTATTGTATGTCAAATTATGTAGTGTCATGTTTAATTCAAATCTTAAGTTATTTTCTTCCTGTGGCAAACTGTTACTATATGGGAATGTAAACAACACAATTTTTCTTAAACTAAGATTACACAATGTTCTATAATATTTTAGCAATTCTCCTTTGTTCACATTTCTCCTGTTACCCATAAAAATTAATAAAGTAGTATCCCGGTTAAAGTTACATTTAATAATTTGTTTCATAATATCAAACAAAGAACAACCGGGCATACAGTAGTTTATTATGGAGTGTCCTGGATATTCATCTGACAACAAGTGGCCTAAGTCCTTTCCAATCTCATCACAAAAAAATACAATATCATTATTTATAACTTGTTTACAATGTTTCTTATTGCAACTAGCAATAGCAGGAAATGTCAAATTAACACAGGGCTGCGCTAAGGTGGTATTGCAAGTTGTCAATGAATGGTCCGGTGTAGGTACATTGGATGGTGTCTGACAATGCTGACAGTTGTTTGTTTGTGAGTTAACCAGCTCATTCATTGCCAACACAGATTCCCTCATCAGATCTTCAGAGGTATTATATTTATCAGTCATTAAACTGAGTTTCTCTTGTAGATGGTCAAGTTGAGATTGCAAGTCCTGTGTGTCAATGTTGTATTTCCTAGTGCTTTGCTCCAAATTAAAAGAATAAATATCTAATTGTTTAATTAAATTTAACCTATCTCTACGAAGTTTAACATTTTTGGTAAAGAATCTTTGTCTTTTTACCATTTTTTTTGTTTTAGCAATGTATTTATTAATTTTAATGTATTTTTTTAGTTTGTTTCTACTGGTGACTAACCTCACTGAATTACATGATTGTGATTCATCATCACCTGTCAAATCAATATTGCATGTGGAGTTTATGGCAGAAACCATTGACGGGGCAATAGACACCAATTCGCTGAACAGACTTTGATTCAGCGAGGCAGTGATGTTTAGATTTGTGGTCTCAAGTTCTGTGATCTGACTTTGAGCCTCATGCAGCTGCTGTTGAAGTATATGTTTGTGACTAAGAGCTTGTTCATACTCTATGCTACACTGGCTGAACCCGTCCACAACAATTTGGAGTCTATCCCGGGCTTCTATGGCATCGTTGTATTGAATATATATCTGAGCCATTTCGGTTTTCAACTTTCTATTCATTTCATGGGCATCAAAGAGCACTCTTTCATTGTCATTTATTTCCTTATTTAGCTGATCACAGTACTCCTTTGACGCCTTTAATTCGCTCAAAGCCTGACTGAGTTTGGACTCTTCATGGCGAGCACGGGCGCTGCGAGTCATCATGATTTTTAAGGAAAAGAAAAACAAATAAGAAGAGAGTAGGTAGTTGTGGCAGCAGTTTAAAAGATGATTAGTTTAAAAAGAAAATGAAATTTTTGAAATTTAGATTAAATGACTAGAAAGGAGTTCTGTCACCAAACCAAATTAAGGTTATGTTTACGTACAAAGGTCATTGGCATCAACAAGTAGCCGTATTAAAAGTGAACTATGTTGCTGACTGTAATTATGACACGTAAACAAACTGAAAGAAAATAAATTATATACCTATTGTACCTGTTAACAAGATGACAATGCAAAAATTCACTTGTGCCGGCAACTGTCACCGATTCACATTGATAAAATTTCACTTATTTTGCACTTATTATGTGAATCTAATACAAAATACACATTATTATCCTATTTACTTGATGAGTAATTGGAAATAGGCCTTACAAACATAAAATTTAAATAATTAAACATAAATTATCAAGAACAAATTCAAATCAGCTGTTAGCTGTAGTGTTGCCACAGAAAGCGTAAATTCAAATACAAATTATTGTTACTGAATAAATGACTAATGACTAATGACCAATAAGAATAATTAGGCAAGCTTTTATTTCAATTCTACTACTATTTATTCTTCCCATCAATGTGTATTTTTTTGTTGTATAGTGTTGGTCCAGTTTTTTTTTGGAAAAATATCCAAAACATTTTTATTTTCATAAATTAAATATGGTTAATAGATTCAAGATTTGCCAACGGGAAATAGAGCGCAGCATAGTAGGTGTCAAGCATACAGACTGAGTTAGAAACACCACCCTGCGCTCCATAACTCAAGTAGCAGATGTTGGAAAAACACAGCAGGGCTGAAGTGGGAGTGGGCCGTACACGTCCCACGAATGCACCCGCTTACTGGACGCCTGAGGGAGGACATCGCCTTCGAGGCAGACCACGGCGAAGGTGGTGTGAGTTGTGACGATCTGATAAGGTTTGCAGGACCAACATGGCCAGAGATTGCACAATACAGTGAGGTTTGAAAGGGGATTCTTTTACCCAGCAGTGGTACACAATAAAGGCTAATAAAAAAAATAATAGGGTGTAAGTATACCCTGTATTTGTGAATTTAGTAAAGGTTTACCTTGCTTCACCTTCCTAAAACTGATAAATATAAAACTAGTTTACCTCTCTAGGTAAATGCCTCATGATGGTGAGTGTGGTCATGTCCAGGGCTACCCTGGTGCCTCCTTTCAGCTTCTGTTTGTCCAGCTGACGACGGCAGCCAACCACGTAGCGGGGACCGTTTGTTGCTTTTACGATGACTGGAAATTAGAAAAGAAACATAAGACACACACACATTTAATAAGTTCAATACTGGGATAGTGAACATTTAAAAGTTTAATATGATTTTTAGTGAACAAAGGAATAGGACATGTCCTCTGTGGATTCAAACAAGTTGGGATTGAATAGGATTTCTTATTTTCATACAATAAAAGAAAGCACATAGTAGCCTCATTGTGCACTACTCAGGAAAATTCAGCTGTTTATTTGCTTGTCATCATGATGCCTTTAGTGGTCTCTCCAAACTATAAGTCACTAAGGGATTGTGAAATCATGTAAGCTTACAACACCGTTCCACTTATGCACCATTGTCAAGTTCTAATTGTCCGTCTTTAATGACGGTCTACTGTGCAAGAAGATGATACATTCTGCAGATCGGTTTTAATTTAGACATTTATTTATAATGTCCACTTCCTATAAAAGTATATATCGTCAGTGAAGTTCTAACAGTACGGAAGTCAAAAATGGCTACTTTACAGGAGAGTGAAAAAACTGTATGAAATTAATGGGGCTTGCGCTTGGGGCCATATTGTGTTTAATTATTTTTTTTCTTTGGTACATCTTGCGATCGGCTTGACAGCCCTTAACAGATTTGCTGTAGGAAATTGACGGGAGAGAAGCGTTCCTCCAGTGAGGAAGCTGTCTCTTATTACTCAGAACTTGTTAGTGAACAAGGTCCCATATGTGTTGCCTTTTGAGCCTTCTGTGATTCACTGGTGTTTAATTATTAATAAAAAAATTGTATTAATAATTGAACACAATGTGGCCTTAAGCGTGAGTTACATTCATTTCATACAGTTTTTTCAACATCGGAGCACTTGATGCACGACAAATTTGTATGTGAATGGCTGACATGTGCAGTGTTGGCGCCAACAACTGAGATACGCAGTGTAACTATTTTTCAAATAACGCATTCGTATTGGTCAGTTTACTGTGTTTTGATTGGTCGATACGATGCGCGCCATTAAGCTTTATCCAATGACATTCAAATCTCAAAACACTCATAAAATGACTTACGCACTGTTATAACTTCACTGACGATATTATAAGATATTCATAAAATATCACAATATACTAACATTTCTCTTCAGTAAGCTGTTTCAGCACCTCTCCAACAATCTGCCCGACGCTCTGCAGAGCTTTGAGATCATTCTCACTCTTGTCATACTGTTTAGTGACATCCTTTAGTTTGTCTCGCACTGTAACAAAATAAATAATTATTTTAATCAGCGGAACTGTATGATGCTGCTGTTGAGTATTGAGTATTTGATAAATTATAAATCCAGCGGTAAGTCATTATTGCAGCCCGTACATCAATTTCATACTTCTTGTTGGCTCTAACAAGTACATGGAATTTGTTTCATTGCATTTAGCAGTAAATATTAATTGGACATCATAAAAATCTGCCGACGTCACAAGTCACCATACAGTGCTGCGATTGTGAACCAAACATAAAATTAAAAGAACAGGGGAAGAAGAAAGAAACAATGAATGGGTTATGTGGAAGAGATGATTTATGTCCAGAAGGTATGGATAGTGACATAATGCCAAATGATGTGTGAAAGATGATAATTAATGACAAGTTAAAATGTTAGCGGTTTTGTGCGAAGACAGAGTGATAGGATTAACTTAATGGCTAATATGCTGTACTAAATATGTAAAGGTGTGGGATTTTAGAAGCCCACACAGAGTCGCAGAAGTATTAAGGTAGGTTTAATGAGATAAAAACAGGTAAACCCAGATGCACAGACATGTATTAACCACAATTGACAAGACAGTAAGAAAAACAATAGGGAATAGAAAAGTCAAAATAATATTCAAAATATCTTTCTAACAGGCCAGTGTTATGATTATTACAAAGTAGGTTTCAACACTTCCCCGTAATCAAAACACCCTGTATGTACTACATTCCCAATTTAAACATTCTGTATAAAAATAACACGTAAAGAACAAGAAACATTCAAAGTACCTAAACTACTCAAACACAAACACCCTGGACATATCAAAAATTAACCACCCTGTACATATCAACAAATTAACATAACTGTACACAGAAACAAACTCAATAACAAACCAAGCCCTAAGTTAGCCCTAAAAATGTAAGGCACTTGTAGTGTCTCAATTTAGGCAATGGTTTTGTGAGTATGTCTGCCGTTTGGTGAGTTGATGAGATGAACTTGACATCGACTTGATTTGTGGAGATGCACTCGCGGACAAAGTGATGGCGAATGTCGATATGTTTGGTGCGAGAATGATGCGTGTTATTTTTGGTGAGTGAGATGGCACTTTGATTGTCGCACATTATGGTTATTGGTGATGAGGATTGAAAGATGTCGCTGATGAGAGATCGGATGTAGATGGCTTCCTTACAGGCTTCGCCGAGGGCCATATATTCAGCCTCGGTTGTGGATTGGGCGACCGTTCTCTGTTTTCGTGACTGCCACGACACTGATGAACCACACATCTGGAACACATACCCCGTATAGGAGCGTCGGTCTACCAGATTACTTGCGTAATCGGCATCAGCGTATCCAATTCCATCACCAGTGTTGCTGTATGTTAGCTTTCTATCCTTCGTGGCCTTCAGATAGCGGAGAATACGCTTGGCAGCTCTCCAGTGTACCTCCCCGTAATGTGCATTGAATTGACTCAGAGCTGATACGGAGTGAGCAATATCTGGTCTAGTACCAATGGCAATATACATTAACGATCCAATGAGCTGCTGGTACGGTAATTCTGGCTTTTCATCCTTGGGATCTGGTAAGACATATTTTGTTCCAGTCTCGATAGGAGTGGATACAGAGATAGCATCTGTCATTCCGAACTTAGCTATCACTTGCTCAATATATTTTGTTTGATCCAGTGATAGAGTGCCGTCTTTCCTCGTAACTCTCATTCCCAAGCAGTCTTTAAGAGGACCTAAATCTTTGATTACGAAGACCTTCTTAAGTTGATCCTTGAAATCTTCTTTAAACTTCTTGTCGTTACTGAAGATGAAAAAATCATCAACGAATATTGCTATAATTAGCAACTTTGCATCTTCATGTTTATAGTAGATACAGTGTTCTTTTTCAGAACGTTTGAAAGAAAGTTTGTCCATAGCTTCACAAACTTTTTTATTCCATTGACGTGGAGCTTGTTTGAGTCCGTAAAGAGACTTTTTGAGTAGACAAACTTTAGATTTGTCATTGGAAAAACCTTCAGGCTGCTCCATGAAAATCTCTTCCTCTAGGTCACCGTTCAGGAATGCTGTCTCAACGTCTAGATGGTCGATTTCCAAATCAAGTTTAGCAGCAAAGGCTAACAACAGGCGAATTGACGATAGTCTCGCTACTGGAGCAAATGTTTCACCGTAGTCAACACCATGCACTTGTGTGAATCCTTTGGCAACAAGTCTTGCCTTATATTTTACAATGTTCCCATTGGTATCCCTCTTGACTTTGTACACCCACTTACATTTAATGATTTTTCTACTTTCAGGTTTATTTACAAGTGTCCATGTTCCGTGCTTCTGCAAGGAATCATGTTCAGACTGCATAGCATCCAGCCACTCTTGACAATTACTGCCTTCCAGAGCTTGCTTATAGGTCTGCGGCTCGCAGTCAATGCTGATTAGATTTTCATAATCTGAATCTGAGTACCGATCCGGAGCACGATGTTCTCGAAGAGGGTATCTTCTGGCAGTGTTGTATTCGGAACTGTCATCTACTGATGGCACAGGAAGATCTTGAGCGTCCAGGAAGACTTCGGGTTCCGATTGAGAGACAGAAGGTTCTCCAACAGGGGCCTCAGTAGGAGCCTCAGTAGGAGCCTCAATAGGAGGTTCAGTATTATGCTCAGCAGTTGGTACTTGTGTAGGTTGCAGATGGGGCGTAGGTGGGGAATTTTGGGTAACAGGGGTAAGAACTTCCAGATTATCAGGTTGAGGATCTGAAATCTGTGTTGTTTCGACACCAGGTTCGATGGATGATGGTTTATCTTCCACAAAGTGGACGTCTCTCGCAATGATGATACTTCTCGGATTCTGGGGATCAATAAGACGATATCCTTTTGTATCTGTTGAGTAGCCAACGAAGATACAGGTTTGAGTCTTGCAGTCAAGTTTCTTACGCTTTTCCTTAGGGATCAGGGCGTGCGCTTCACAGCCAAAAACTCTTAGGTGATTTAGATTCACCTTCTTCCCAGTCCACATCTCTTCGGGAATTCTGTTGTTAAGTGCTTGCGTAGGCGAGAGGTTCTTGAGGTAGATAGCCGTGGAAACAGCTTCACCCCAGTATGCTCGTGGTAAGCCAGAATCTTGGAGCATAGATCTAGCTTTCTCAACAACGGTTCTGTTGACTCGCTCCGATACTCCGTTCTGTTGCGGGGTATACGGAACTGTGGTTTGATGTACAATACCATTTTCCTTGAGGAACTGAGTCATTTCACGATTTACGAACTCTGTACCATTGTCGGAGCGAAAATTTTTGATTTTGAGACCGGTTTGGTTCTCAACAAGGCTCTTAAATTCAACGAATTTACTAAAGACTTCGCATTTCGATCTTATCAGGTAGCCAAAAGTCTTACGCGTGAAGTCATCTGTAAATGTAAGTAGGTAAAGTGCTCCACCCCATGACTGCGTACTCATAGGTCCGCAAAGGTCTGAGTGAATTAATTCCAATTTAAAATTAGACCTACTTTGAGAATCTTTGAATGGCCTCTTGGACATTTTGCCTTGTAGGCACGGCACGCAGGTTTTGTTCAACTCACTGAATGATAGACTAGTAAAGTCTATACCCACTGCTCGATTATTTAAAATATTAAGGGCTTTAGGATGCAAGTGACCAAGACGTCTATGCCATAGTAAAGCAGACTCTTTCACTTGTGTGCAAGTGGCTTTATGTTCTGTCGTATCTAATCTGTACATACCACTATGGTTTGACGCAGTTGCAATGATAGCGCCTGTCACCTTGCAATCATCTTTCAAAAGAATTGAGGCACCTTTCGGTGAAAATACAACTACTAGCCCTTTCTGAACTAGGCTACGAACTGAAAGTAAATTAGTAGCTAAGTCAGGAACATATAAAACGTCAGAAATTTGCTTAATCCTATCAGAAATATTTACAGAAACGGTACCTTTGCCTTCACTTTGAATTTGCTGACCATTGGCGACAGTTATTGGTTTAAACTCCTGCTTCAGGTCCAGGAACCAGTCACTCTTATTACTCATATGAGCTGTAGCACCAGAGTCAACATACCATTCAGTAGAGGTACAAAGTGAGGATGTAGTGAAGCCTGTAGGAAGACAATGATTAAAACAAGATGAAAGTGTAACGTCTGATATATTGTTGCATATATGTGTGGACGATGACGATGAATTATTCTTGTTTCGGTTTATACGTTTCCTACATTGAGACACTACATGGCCTAACTTTTTGCAATATGTACACGACACCTTATTAGAATCACATGCATGAACACTATTTGCATTGGATAACAAAAAGCTTGATGTAGTAGGTGTATCTCGGCGTTCCTCCTTGAGTAGGATCGATGCAATCGAGTCTGTGCTTATCCGTGTGCCGGAGTGCTCTATTGCCATCACCATGGGGCTGTAGCTGTCGCTAAGACCTGCTAGCATAATGACGCCAACAAGTTCATCGTCCAGGCCCGCTTGGATGGCAATCAGCTGCTGTTGCACATGACGTATATCATTTACGTAGGCTTCCACGTTTGAGTAATTTTCAAGCTTGGTAGTTAGTAGTTTCTTCATAAGTTTTAGGCGTCGCCCCAGGCTGCTGTCCGCGTAAGCATCTCGCAAAAGTTTCCATGTTTCTTTTGAGGTTGTGGCTGTCATAACTACGGGATAAATATTTTCACTGATGCTCAGGCAAATTTTGGCTCTGGCCTTCGCATCTTTCTGAGAAAAATTCCCAATATTTTCTGAAGTCGCATTCACGCAATCCCATAGTTCGTTGTCAATAAGATACATTTTCATCGCGAAGCTCCAAGTCGCATAATTACAGCTACCTTTTAGTTTAGCAAAAGTAGGCGTGCTGTGGGTGACCACTACTCCTGAAGAGGATGCCGAGGAAGGCTGTAGTGGAGGCACCGACGACTGGTCTCCAATCATGAAAGTCTGTGGTGTATGCACTGATGACTGGTCTCCCACCATGACGAATACGGTTGTCTTTACCTTTTTTCAAAACTTACGATCTGGGCCCATAACCTGTGGGATTTTAGAAGCCCACACAGAGTCGCAGAAGTATTAAGGTAGGTTTAATGAGATAAAAACAGGTAAACCCAGATGCACAGACATGTATTAACCACAATTGACAAGACAGTAAGAAAAACAATAGGGAATAGAAAAGTCAAAATAATATTCAAAATATCTTTCTAACAGGCCAGTGTTATGATTATTACAAAGTAGGTTTCAACAAAAGGGCCCACATATTACACAGTTTGCCGGCAAGCAGTCCACTCATAAACTGGCAGTCAATTTTTTATCAGTGGATTGACTGCCGGCAAACTGTAAATGTGTGGGCCCTTGATAATAAACTAGCTGACCCAACAGACGTTGTCCTGTCTTATCTATGAATATTCTAATGAAAATGCGTGAAGTTCAAATAGTTGTTAAGTTTTCTGAAATTTTCCAATTTTCTGTGAAATTTTCTTAATTTTTTCTTTCATAAGAACCTTCTACTGATAATAATAAACACAACAAAAAAGAATTAGCGAAATTGTTCCGTCCGTTCACACGTGATGCGATGACCAAGGCAAAGCACAAAGCACATTGCAAAAGCTGCAAATAAATTGACAACGGCAGGAGAAAGATTAAATGAGAAATGTAATAAAAGGCAATAATAGTAATAAAACTTGTATTAAAGGGATTGGACTTATGAAAAGTGGTTATCTTGTAATTAAAGACTAGGAAAGTAGCCAAATGTTATAGTTTACCAATAGTTCTGATATAAATATGCACAATGTGGTAGAGATGGCCAATATTGAGAGAAAAGTCTGCTTATAGATGATGTATTAACATTATTAGAAGTAGCCACGGCAAAATATACTCAAAATTTAACAGTAATTTCCAATTTATCAAGCAGTTTGACCTGAAATCATTTGAAGATAAAATGAGTAACCTATTTGTGCCAATAAAAACTGATATTCATTAATAAAACTTTACTCTGGCATTAGAAATTGATTAAATAAGATATTTTTTCGTTTCTATTATGAACAATTAACTAAATATTGTATTTTGAGACAAAAGTTAGGGTCATGATTCGGCAGAAATCGATGACAAGCAACACAAAAACATACTTTCTTTGAGCCTTGATTCCACTTCTTTGTGTTCCATCAACTTCTTTCTGTAGTCTTGAAAGGCTTTTTCACGTAGCCCGTCCATGGCTGACGGTCCGGCAGGCATTTTTATATAAAAATTAAGTTTACGTGATAAATGCAAAAACGAATATCACCACTTTTTGACAGTTCTCTCTCTGCGTTGACAACCACAGATAATAAAATTCTGAAACAGATTGACCATAGATTATGAATGAGATTGTCAATGGTAACCGAACAAAACGTGAACAAAACTCATCAAAACAAAAACAAAGTAATGGAGGCGAAGCCCAGAGGGTTTTTGAGAAAGCATATGCAGGGCGAAAAGTTGATAGCTGAGTAGATGCGGCATTTGTAGAGGACACCGAATAATATTCCCATTCAATTCTTGGCCTCTCCCAGACTGCGCCACAACACCCTGTCCTCCACCTTCCGCATCCAGTCTATCCCAGCCACTTTCTTAAGGTCACACTATGCTTGGCGATACACCACTGACTTCTAATATTCGTGGTGGAAGTCGCTACACCCCAGTCAGGGGTGTGGCTGGCAGTCATAGGGCATCGCCCCCGTCCCGCGGTTGCTTTACGTTGGCCCGTTACTACGGGCCCCTTGTCGTGTGTGCCGTCGGCCAATGGATGATGGGGCGCAAATATTATGCGCGCCTCTGTGAAAGAATGATGTATTTGTGTCTGCAGGCACGCCACGACGTTGCTATTCAACGCCGCTTTCTTCACCGTATCCTGGCGGTCCACTCCTACCAGGTGGAACCATCACCTATGATGGAAGCCCAGCAGTAGGAAGCTACCAGCGGCAGAGATGAACTCCCTCTAATATACAAGAGTACGCTGGACGGCTGGACTAAATTATACTCTAAGAAATTACAGTTGATTTTTGTGCTGATTCAAAGCGCCCCTCGAGCGTCTCAGGAACTAAAATCGTAATTTAATAGTTTTACTTCTTAATATAATAAATTCAGGGACTAAATAAATGAGTGATAATTTAAATTTAAATAAATAAAATCAAATCATTAACAAATAAAGGAAAATAATAAAAGCGCTCTTCCTCTCTCTCTTACTTATAAGCTTGCTGTGCCCGACAGGGTCCTTAATTGTTCCTAAAAGTATTATTTACCACCTGTACCACGTTATGGATTGCAATAAAGATTATTTGATTTGATTTTGATTTTTAAAATTGACACATTGTTGCAAATGGCCGCCGTGTTGTTTTGGTACACACGGCTACACATCAAGTTATAGCTACATTTCCAGTTTACACTGACCTCTCATTGTAAGGAAATCATATAGAATGCGAGATCAGTTTACACTGGGGGCTAACTATGAGCTCTTATAGCAGGGCAGAAGTTGAACGTTTCCAGTGAGAGAGAGTGACGGTGCTATAGGTCGTATATGTATGCTCCGTCTCTCTAAACTCAAACTCAAACTCTTTGAATTGTCAAAATCTCTCTCTCTCTCTCTCTCTCTCTCTCACTGGAAACGTTCAACTTCTGGCCTGCTATAAGAGCTCAAGTAACCCCCCCCCGAAATGTATAGCTTGATCTGTAGCCGTGCGTACGTCTGTGATGTTCTAGGTCTAAATCGTGAAATAAGATTTGTTTTGTGAATTTTATGTTTACTACGTGATATTTACCTAGAACATTTTTATCATGGGAGTTTGCGCATTTTGTAAAATTCGCTATCTTAAAGGCAGCGGAATAACCTTCCACAATAAATTATTAGTTCCATGGACGCTCACGTAAACTCACGTTGCTATCAGCGCAAAAATTTGTGGTTTTGGGAATGAACTTTTACAAATTGTTACAAAATCTTGGCATAGTTTTTTTTTGAATAAGCCATGGCCGCGCGGTTGAAACGCACACAATCTAACGGCGCAATCCGTCCGTCAAGTTGACAAAGTTTCGAACTTTCAACTGAGTTGCTGGTGGGAGGAATTTTCGAAAGTTCAGGTTTGCTGGTCCGAGGGTACCCCTGAGCTTGAGGCCCCCAGTGCACGGCACGGCTTTGCCATCCGATAGCTACGCCCATAGGTTTATGAAAATTTAGACATAGTCGATTTATACAGATGCAGATGCGATACTGCCTGCCTCATTAGTAGGCAAGTATTTTAATAATAACTAAGTACCTACTTATATAAAAAAATATAGCTTTTACGATCCATAGGTAATAGGTAATAGGTAATACGGGCTGGTATCCGCAACTCCACGACAATGCGCGTATTTTGCGTATGGGTGGGAAAATCGGTTATTCGATCCACCCCAGCTCCTCAAAGAAGGCCAGCAGCGCCTTGACATTACTGACAACTTCCCGGATGGTACCTGGGTTACCGAAGTACTTTGACCTGTATGCGGCGACAACCGGGCAGTTTAGAAGCACATGAGCTGCTGTCTCGTCGTCCTCCACGCAGGCCCTGCACAGCGGACTGTCTGTGACTCCTATGACAAAGAGGTGTTTATTAAATGACCCATGGCCAGTTAAAGCAGCAGTAACTGTACGCAGCTGTTGTTTAGTTAGTCGAAGACGATTTACGATCCATAAAAGAACATAAATTATGAAAAAAGCACGTCAAATAAAAATAAACCAGCTATTTCTCTTTTCTTTAAAAAAAAATCTCACAATATGATGCATGCCCGCCGCGCGCCGTAATGGCAGCGGTTTCGCGCCAAAATATAATAAAATAAAGCTGCGCGCGTGTGTTATTTGCACGAGACGTGAGTACGTGACCCAGGTCCCGCAGAGATCACGTCTTTTAGGGAGGATCTAGTTTAGACCGCACGTTTTTATTTACTGTAGGTATCTAGTGAAAATAGATTTACGGACTTTATAGAAGTTTTTAGTACATAATAAGATGGGTTCGTGGCTCAATCACCATCTGCCTAGCCAGGGGGCCTACTCCCTAAGCACAAAGCCCGTAGTTTCGGCCTTCGTTACGGGCGTTTCTTACTCCGTATCTCTTACGGATTCATGATTGGTTCGGGCGGGGCCCGAACAAAGTATGAATGACAACATTATTTGCCAGTTGTCCCTACTCCCGATGTCTTTTTGCCCGTCCGAAAAATTTAACTTTTACACTTGTTTTGATGGATCGTAATGTCAGACGGACGGATGAACGGATGAGTTAGGGAGTAGGCCCCCTGTTTTCAACACGTTGGGGAACCGATGCAGCTGAGTACCAGAATTTTACATGTAGCGCTGGCCTATCTGACCTCCACAACCCGTTACTGGGTAAAGCCTGCACTACACTACACTACTCACGAAGTTGATGAAAGTTAAGCGATCATACGAGAGTGTAGAAGGGCACTTCGGTTCGCTTCGTGCGTTTTAACCGCTTTCAACATCGACCAGTACTTCGTCGAAGCTACTTCGCGAGTATTGTAAGTGCAGGCTTCCCTTGCTGGCAAGTGTCCGTCATCCGTCATCGATACTCGTGACCCATACTCACACTCACAGACTTCCTAGGCACAGACTGCGCAGGTGAGATGACGGTCACTTCGAATCACATTTACACAATTCAGCTGTGTTTGAAGGTTGACTTTAACATAGGTACTTAGTTGATTTGTCAAAGCATTTCTCGAATATAATCGGTCGCGTAGTTTCACGGAGGAGCTCGTGGTTAAGTAATAACAGCCGCACGGGTCGATCAGGAAGCTACGCTTGCCGGGGTTGTTTCGTGAATGTGTAACCATCTTTACATACAGAGACTCCTGCGAGCTGCGTGCCTAGGAAAGCACGTTAAGCCGTTGGTCCCGGCTCATCTGTTGATAGTCTTTACGGCTCGTCAGAAACCCGAAAGTCTGACAAACCAGTCTTACCAAGGGGTATCGTATTACCCAGTACCTGGGTTGTTGAAGTTAGATATGCAGTCGGTCCATGTAAAAAAATAGTGGTATTCAGATGCATCCGGTTACACTGGAAGCCGTCCCCAACATAGTTGGGAAAAGACTAGGCAGATTGATTTATTGCACTCTCACGGTGCTAGAAAACATTGTAATGTAGGTACTTACCGAAGCAACATAATATTATGTACTTATACTTACGTGATCATCTGAAATCGCCAAAGAACAGTGAGAAAGCCTGCAAGCGTAGTCATTAATGTTCAAAATGCAAGAACAAATGCATTCCTTCTCTGTATCCGAAGCGACACTGCTTCGCAAACGATTAGGTATCTGGCTGAAATAAGGTGAAAATAAAGGTGCTACTTTCCAACTGAAATAACACCAAAGGTACACACACATGAGATATAAATATAAAAATATCTCTAAGAGCGAACAAACCGATTGAAACTGCACACAACTGCAAGATAAGTTCTTATAGTTACGAGTAGTTCTTAAGCGCTTTATTTGAGCGTAAAATTTTAGTTCTACACTTCTAACATCAAAATGGAAGTAGCTAATGGTTCTCGGGAGAACTGAGGGAATCTTGGCTATGATGACATTGGTATTTAATGTTTTATACCTTGAACACACCTAATTCTGTTGTTTTGGCTGTAAATTTGCTACAGTGCAAGGTTTTGGTCAAAAATAACTTCGTTATTGTTTAAAGGCTGAAATTGAATTCATGATGGGCATCCTCTGAAATCTGCTATGAAAACAAACTTGAAATCGCGATACAACATCAGTTGTTTCCTACATTTTTTACGTTCGCATATTAGTCAAAATGTAGGGAGCAACTGATTTTTTTTCGCGAGTTCAGATTTGGTCCCATACTAAAAGTTGTTCATAATGATGAGTACTGACCCCTTATAGGATGCCCATGAATTCAATTTCATCCTGTATAGGCAGAGGCGTATACCTACTTACTTATCTTGAGTTCAAGAGATTGCCCTAAAGGTAAAATTAGGGAAATTGATTGATAACCAAATCGACTAGGTACTTACTAACATAAATTGTCCGTACAATCAAATCACAAAACTGTCATTCTTTGAAAATGTTATGGAATGGCTTTAAGTAGGTATACAATGTGTCTGAGAAAGGGTGTCGGAAAATTAAAGGTCCATCCACTGACCTACCCCGGCAAGCGTAGCTTAACCTGATGGATCGACCCGTGCGGACGAGCTCTTCATCTTAGAAACTGAGTATAGGTAATAGCAAAATATCCTTATCTACATAAAAACATCTTTTTCAATACACTTCCTCGAAAACTGGTTCATATCGCACTACGATTAGGTTCACAATGCAATGTATGTCGCACGCGTGCGATTTTTTATTTTCCCGCACGTGTGCGGGAATAAAAATTGCCACAGATAACTTATACCTATACTTAGTCCAAATTGGTTCAATACCTCTATTCAGAACTCTCTATTCGGAGGTGAATGTTTTTTTTTAATCTCGGCAAAGAGATATGCGTCTTTACGGCGTTAATATTGTTTTGAATATTTATATATTGAATATCATCACAAACTATGATTATTACAATAAAAGAAACGTTTATGAACAAATAAACATTTATTTGTGTTCTAAACTCAAAAATATTTGAATTTTCTATTTTTTATATTAGGCTGTTTATCGGCTTTACACCTTTGCTTCTCCTTCAACCTGGCGAAAGCAAAGCGCGGAAAAAAAAAGAAAATTTAAATCATAGTTTCATAGTAATTCAAGACAAAAATATTGTTCGTTATTTTATTTTATTTCTTCAAAAGTGTATTGAAAAACGTCGTTTGATACTCGTGGACATTTGTTATTGCAGTTCTCGGCTCAAAAACAACCTCGCCTACGGCTCGGGTGTTAATTCCGCCTCGAATGCAATATTTGTTATTGCATTCGAGGCGGAATTAACACCCGAGCCGTAGGCGAGGTTGTTTTTGAGCGTTCTCCACAAAACAGTCGTCCCATACAAAACTTTAATACCTGCTCGACCAAATGTATGGGGCGACTGATAATTTATTCGCAATTAAGATTTTGATTCGACTTACGAATTGTAGGTCGTCGGTTCGAACCTAGACTGGAGATTTACTTTGCGTAGGTAAATAATTTCGCGAAAAGCGAACCATATTAAAGTTGACAAAAACTTACTGAGACTCCCCTATCTTATCTACACATTGTATCAATTTGCTATGAAAAATTTAAACCATATTAACCGCTGTTCTCAAATTTTACGATTCACTCGCATTTTATGATACACACCACAAAGTTTATGAGTTAGGTTAGGTAAGTACTTGAAAAATAACAATTTCTGCGGAAAGCGACAGTAAACCTGTGTCTGTGATAATCTTGGAAAGTGCTGACATGACGCCACTGGTTTATAGTTTGTGATCTTCTTTAGAGTGTAAATAAATAAACGGTTTTTTGGTAGTAAAGTTCCTTAAATGAGAGTTCCTGAATTGCGCTTGCCGTAGGTAGCTGGCTATTTCCACAGTCGAAATCATTGTTAAGTTGTTTAAAATACAACTTTGCTGTATATATTTTTTTTTTGCTGTTAGTATATTTTTTTTAGTGTTTTTTTTGTGTGTGTGTGTGTGTGGTGGCTCTATATATATACTCGTACTGATCTAAATTGAGACTGCTGAAGTGAAGAAATGCAATAAAAAAAAAACTTTATTTTATACAAAAACCTTCAGCAATGATTAAAAACTAGGTCACATGAATTTCACTGAATAAAGATCATACAGATAGAGTAAACCCTGACTCCCAAACTAGGAGATGCTGTGACTTAGGAGTCACTGTTCTGCTGTCATTATGATACCAAACTAGGAGATGCTGTGACTTAGGAGTCAGTGTTCTGCTGTCATTATGATACCAAACTAGGAGATGCTGTGACTTAGGAGTCACTGTTCTGCTGTCATTATGATACCAAACTAGGAGATCCTGTGACTTAGGAGTCACTGTTCTGCTGTCATTATGATACCAAACTAGGAGATCCTGTGACTTAGGAGTCACTGTTCTGCTGTCATTATGATACCAAACTAGGAGATCCTGTGACTTAGGAGTCACTGTTCTGCTGTCATTATGATACCAAACTAGGAGATCCTGTGACTTAGGAGTCACTGTTCTGCTGTCATTATGATACCAAACTAGGAGATCCTGTGACTTAGGAGTCACTGTTCTGCTGTCATTATGATACCAAACTAGGAGATCCTGTGACTTAGGAGTCACTGTTCTGCTGTCATTATGATACCAAACTAGGAGATGCTGTGACTTAGGAGTCACTGTTCTGCTGTCATTATGATACCAAACTAGGAGATGCTGTGACTTAGGAGTCACTGTTCTGCTGTCATTATGATACCAAACTAGGAGATCCTGTGACTTAGGAGTCACTGTTCTGCTGTCATTATTATACCAAACTAGGAGATCCTGTGACTTAGGAGTCAGTGTTCTGCTGTCATTATGATACCAAACTAGGAGATCCTGTGACTTAGGAGTCACTGTTCTGCTGTCATTATGATACCAAACTAGGAGATCCTGTGACTTAGGAGTCAGTGTTCTGCTGTCATTATGATACCAAACTAGGAGATCCTGTGACTTAGGAGTCAGTGTTCTGCTGTCATTATGATACCAAACTAGGAGATCCTGTGACTTAGGAGTCAGTGTTCTGCTGTCATTATGATACCAAACTAGGAGATCCTGTGACTTAGGAGTCAGTGTTCTGCTGTCATTATGATACCAAACTAGGAGATCCTGTGACTTAGGAGTCACTGTTCTGCTGTCATTATGATACCAAACTAGGAGATCCTGTGACTTAGGAGTCAGTGTTCTGCTGTCATTATGATACCAAACTAGGAGATCCTGTGACTTAGGAGTCAGTGTTCTGCTGTCATTATGATACCAAACTAGGAGATCCTGTGACTTAGGAGTCAGTGTTCTGTAATATAATTATTATGCCTAAAAAGAAGACAGAAAATGTAAGACTGATTTTTTTAATTCAAAAGGCTTTGGCGCACATGCGATTATGCCGCCCTGCAAAATCATACTAATTACTATTTAATATAATTTTAGCATAGCTAGTTTGTAAAGTAATCTAGCTGCTTAAGAGGAAACGTGGGTGCTCTTTTCTCCATACAAAAAGATAAAAACGCTCTCGCCTGTTTTCTTTCTGGTTAATGACCATAAAGCAATGATTTTTTACAGAAATATAAATATCAGGTACTTGTATGCCCCTATGTTTTCCTTTTTGATGATATATTATTTTTATAAGAACTAGAACCCTCAATTGAAAATTTGTAGGACCATAATACTGACTTTAATAAAAAAGTAAATTTAAAAACCCGACTGCGTAAAAAGTGAACTTTAAAAAAGATGGAAATAAGATGACCTATTTCTGTATCCAATCCCACTTAATACTAAGGGTCATTGACCTTGAGGTCAAGGTCAAAATTAAAACCAAACCTAACCTCAGTGTGCCCTTCGCTCGACATGACGAGGATGTAAGAGCGATCGAAGGGCACCTGGAGGTTAGGTTTGGTTAGGTTACTCTAAACCCTTTACACAGAAATATTAGCGCGCGCCCGTTGACATAGAATGCAAGAGAAACATTGTCCATTTTGGACCAACCGCGAATTGGACTTTCGGAATTTTGACCTTGACCTGAGGTCAAGGTCAGTGACCTTAGGAGAAAAGTCTGTTTTTCATAGTGCCCTGTTTCGTATCTACTTACCCATACAGATCAAACACATAATCGTCCTATTTTGGTTTCTTCGGGGCATCATCTTATTATTACTACCACTAAGAAGCACTGTCCAACAAAGTTTAGCTATCGCGTTGGCTATCGCAAAACAAAGTTGAAAGTTTAACATATTATTAAAGTAGCGAGCTGGGATGACGTCACAAGTTTTTATCTTAGATACTTAGACTTGCATCTTTGTAAAACACCAGAGGAAGCTGCTTCACATCATTTTTTATTACTTAATGGAGTATCTTAGAAACTAAGTCAATCTGCCTTTTCCCAACTATGTTGGGGTCGGCTTCCAGTCTAACCCGATGCAGCTGAATACCAGTATTTTACATGAAGCGACTGGCTATCTGACCTCCAGAACCCAGTAATTGGGTAATACGATACCCCTTGGTAAGACTGGTTGTCAGGCTTTCGGGCTTTGGACGACCCGTAACGACTGTCAAAGATCCACGAATGACAGCCGGGACCAACGGCTTAACGTGCTTTCCGAGGCACGGAGGAGTCTCGGTATGTAAAGATGGTCACTCATCCACGGACCAACCCCGGCAAGCGTAGCTTAACCTGAATATGGATCGACCTGTGCGGCTGTTATTACTTAGCCACGAGCTCTTCATCTTAGAAACTAAGTATAATAGCAAAATATCCTTATCTAGGTACCTCAAAACATCTTTTTCAAAGTAGTCTATACGAAAACTTTCTATATCTCTATAACGGTCTGACGTCAAACAACAGTGGGTCTGTTGGGCATAGGCCCAGCCCACCCACTGTTGGGCATAGGGTTTATGTCAATTTCTACGCTCCTGTGTCTGTAGGTATACCGAATTGCTTCGTGGTTATTAGAATAGTAGTTAGACGAAACCACCAAGAAACCACCAGAAGTCTAAGGGTGTGGTACAGACTATGAAACTGAACAACTTTCTCCGTGGAACCAACATCATAATCGCGAAAAATGTATTAACTGTCCCCTAAGAAATTTCAATACCTACTCGACGCCAAAATTATCAGCCGTCCCATACAGTATATGGGACGGCTGATAATTTTGGCATCGATTACGATGTTGGTGCCATGGAGAAAGTTGTTCAGTTTCATGGTCTGTATACCACCCCCTTACCTTTCTGGTTCACCATGTATAAAGACTAAGCGCTGTATTTTGAAACAGAGACTTTTATGATATTCGTCATGGTCGTGTTGCAGTGTCTGTTTACCTTAGTAAAAGAACAGCGTGATGAAAAAGCTTTTGTTTTTTCTTTCTTTCAGAAGGAAAAGAAACCCCTACCTATGTCATATACTAAGTCCACCTAATCTCTTTGTAGTTTTATGTGTTTTTTTTAGGAAAAACTTTGTCGCCCAGTTTCGGAGAGCTGATAAATCTAAATCTATGTGTGTTTTTATCACAAAACGCAAGTTCGCATCCTAGATAAAAGGCTTATTAGATTTTAGAAACTTGTCGGGACTTGCCGGTTTTTTCGACTGAGAAATACATATATAAAATCTGCCTAGCCTTTTCCCAACTATGTTGGGGCCGGCTTCCAGTCTAACCGGATGCAGCTGAATACCAGTATTTTACATGGAGCGACTGCCTGTCTGACCTCCACAACCCAGTAACTGGGTAATACGATACCCCTTGGTAAGACTGGTTGTCAGACTTTCGGGCTTCTGACGACCCGTAACGACTGTCAAAGATCCACGAATGACAGCCGGGACCAACGGCTTAACGTGCTTTCCGAGGCACGGAGGAGTCTCGGTATGTAAAGATGGTCACCCATCCACTGACCAACCCCGGCAAGCGTAACCTCATGGATCGACCCGTGCGGCTGTTATTACTTAGCCACGAGCTACTGAGAAATACATATAAGCAGTGCAGAATAATATTCTCGAAATTGGTTTTGAAGTGGTTCTTGTGTCAAAGTAGCTGTCGCCGCCCTGTTTCACTCGTATTGTACCGTAAGGGAACTAACGGGTTAGATTCAGTTAGAGCTCAGACTAAATAAAAAAACCGGCCAAGTGCGTGTTGGACTACGCACAATGAAGGGTTCCGTAGTTGAAAAGAATTTATCCCAAAAACAAACTTAACATTGGATCTCAAAAAATTTTTTTTTATGTCATCTATCTATATCTATACATATAATAAATCTGTAGACGAAGCGTTTCTGTACACTACAAATATTAAAAAAAAAAATAGTTGGGTTGTTAAAGAATGACCAACAGATGCCATTTCTACCATTTTTGTCATTTTTGTCTGTTTGTCTGTGAGAGTTCATTTTTTTGTTCAAGTATCACGTCAAAAGTACAAAACCAATATGGTTAAATGTTATACTCAAATATTGTGTGTACTTCAGAGTCATATTTAGTTTTTGTTTCATCGCAATCGCTTCAGTCTTTCAAAAGATATATGAATTTAAATTGTTCAAGAAAAACTTTTCATTACGGTGTCTAAAGTTCATACGTACACGTAACGACATCTATTGATACTAAATGGTACTAACTAAATACAGGCAATCGCTCCATCTAAAATACGGGTATTCAGCTGCATCCGGTTAGACTGGAAGCCGACCCCAATATAGTTGTGAAAAGGCTAGGCAGATTGATTCTATTGGTGGTTAATTAGTAACGCTAACAGAATTTCAAATATAAAAAACCGGACAAGTGCGTGATGGACCACGCTCAATGAAGGGTTCCGTAGTTGGGATGAATTTATCCCAAGAACAAACTTAATATTGTAGTTGGAAAACATATTCTCCCATACATTCCAACTGTAACTGGAAGTTTGTACTCACAATATTGAGAGATGTACCATGTCATTTTAAGACCACAGACTTCTTATAGGTTTTCCTGTAATCTACATGTAAAGAACTATTTTTTGTATTTTTTTCAAAATTTTAGGCTCAGTTGTTTCGGAGATAAGGTGGAGGAATGGCCAATGTTCATCTATTTGCTTAAATAACTGTAAAACGATTTATTTTAAAATTGTAAAAAAAATATAATTGAGACCCCTATATAATACATAATTATATAGTAAGCTTTTTCATTTGATATGTCACAGTACAGTTTGCAAAACATTTTTTTTAAATTTTCTTATTTGCCCCCTAAAAGTGACCCCCATATTCAAAACTCATTTATTTACTTTAGCCGTACGTGTTTTGGTCACAAAAATCCATATGTGTACCAAATTTCAACTTAATCGGTCTATTAGATTCGGAGCAAATTGGCTGTGACAGACGGACAGACAGACAGACACACGAGTGATCCTATAAGGGTTCCGTTTTTTTCCTTTTGTGGTACGGAACGCTAAAAAGGAGTAAACGCCAGTCGTCGTCAGAGCTGACACACACACTTTTTTTTTAAATGGGTTTCCCTTTGAAATATAGCAGTTTCGTATATGCTGTCCAGGAATTCCACACACCTAATGTTTGAAAGAGTTTTCTCCAGAGATGGTCACCGTTACTATGGTGAAGATCTGACAATATTGAACTCCTCAAGAACGCAGATACAGTAGGTATACGTACAGTGATTTGGTTATTGTACAGAAATCAAAGAAAATTACTGGGTAGTTGCATCCGTGGTCACTAATTATGGACTTCGATCGTTTTTAAAAGTTTTGCCTCCATAAACATGGATGTTCACGGTATAAACGAAAGACAGTTTGATGCGCAGTCCACAGATCCGTGGTCCAAACTGTAGGTAGTTCTAGTTACCTAAACCCCGCTATTCGTTCGTTCCGAAACGATAGTTTGGAATGGCGCGTTGTGTTTCCAGCAGTCCGAATACGTGTAAAACCCCTGCAGGGCTGTGGTAGAGAACCCCAGGTAGCAGTTCCAACCAGGCAAGATCGGAAGATTCTTCATTTTATTGGAGGAGTGATACCTACACCGACATGCACGCGAACGAAGTCGCGGGCACAGCTAGTAAAATTATAAATGCACAGTTTTCGGACTTTTTCTTGAGAGACCTTGCTTCTTGCCATATTTCATTATTCTAGGTCAACGGGAAGTAGGTACCCTATAGGTTTTCATTTACTTGCGACAGTTGTGATTATCAAAATATGTCGCAAAATGGCCGTATTTAGGGTTCCGTACCAACATGGTAAAAAGGAACCCTTATGGTGTCACTCAGTCTGTCTGTCTGTCTGTCACAACTGGATATCTCAAGAACTACTAATGCTATCAACTTGAAATTTGGAACAGTTTTATATGACGTTTACCCAACTATTTTGCAAATAAGCCTATTCGTCGTATGGTAGATTCTTACAATCAAAATTTCATTGATATTGATATTTTTATATGCTCAAAAGCTAAATTCAAATGGAATGTAATGAAACTTCTATGTAGTACTCGTAATGATGATATAATTAATGAATAATAAGTCCTATATTTTTATATCCATACTAATATTATAAATTCGAAAGTAACTCTGTCTGTCTGTCTGTCTGTCTGTCTGTTACCTTTTCACGCCTAAACCACTGAACTGATTTCGATAAAATTTGGCAAGGCTATAGATGGTATCCTGGGGACGGACATAGGCTATTTTTTTTTTCAAAAATAATCCTAAAGGGGGTGATATAGGGGATGAAAGTTTGTATGGGAAACTCAGTATTTCTTAAGTTAGGGATGTGAAAATTAAAATGTATGCTTTTGATAGGAAATTAAGAAATATGCGGTTCAGCGTTTTTGAAAAATCATCCCCTAAGGCGGTAAAATATAGTAAAATAGGGGTTGATTTTAAAATTTACAAAACTGCACGGATTTCGACAAAATTTGGCAAGGCTTTATATAGCATCCTGGGGAAGGACATAGGATACTATTTTTTTCAAAAATAATACTAGGGCGGGTGATATAGGGGATGAAAGTTTGCATGGGAAGCTCAGTATTTCTTCAGTTAGGGATGTGAAAATTAAAATGTATGCTTTTGATAGGAAATAAATAAATATGCGGTTCAGCGTTTTTGAAAAATCATCCCCTAAGGGGTTAAAAATAGGGGTTGATTTTAAAATTTACAAAACTGCACGGATTTCGATAAAATTTGGCAAGGCTTTATATAGCATCCTGGGGAAGGACATAGGCTACTTTTTGTCTTAAAAAAGAATCCTACAGGGGTGATATAGGGGATGAAAGTTTGTATGGGAAACTCAGTATGTCTTAAGTTAGGGATGTGAAAATAAAATTTTTGCTTTTGATAGGAAATAAAGAAATATGCGGTTCAGCGTTTTTGAAAAATCATCCACTAAGGGGTAAAATAGGGGTTGATTTTAAAATTTACAAAACTGCACGGATTTCGACAAAATTTGGCAAGGCTTTATATAGCATCCTGGGAAAGGACATAGGATACTTTCAAAAACAATACTACAGGGGGTGATATAGGGGATGAAAGTTTGTAAGGGAAACCCAGTATTTCTTAAGTTAGGGATAACAAATTTATGCTATTGGTAGGAAATTAAGAAATATGCGGTTCAGCGTTTTTGAAAAATTATCCCCCAAGGGGGTAAAATAGGGGTTGATTTTAAAATTTACAAAACTGCACGTATGTCGATAAAATTTGGCAAGGCTTTATATAGCATCCTGGGGAAGGACAGAGATTACTTTTTGTCTTAAAAATAATCCTACAGGGGGTGATATAGGGGATGAAAGTTTGTATGGAAACTCAGTATTTCTTAAGTTAGGGATGTGAAAATTAAAATGTATGCTTTTGATAGGAAACAAAGAAATATGCGGTTCAGCGTTTTTGAAAAATCATCCCCTAAGGGGGTAAAATAGGGGTTGATTTTAAAATTTACAAAACTGCACGGATTTTGACAAAATTTGGCAAGGCTTTATATAGCATCTTGGGAAAGGACACAGGATACTTTCAAAAACAATACTACAACGGGTGATATAAGGGATGAAAGATTGGAAACCCAGCATTTCTTTTTCTTAAGTTAGGGATATGAAAATTCAAATTTATGCTTTTGGTAGGAAATAAAGAAATATGTGGTACAGCGTTTTTGAGGGGGTACAATAGGGGTTGATAAATGTTTGTGTAATTACCTCTTTTTAAGAGATTTAAGGGATTGGAAATGTAGTCATAGTTCGAATCTTGAGGTAACATTTAGTCTTTATTTCATTCGAAGTTTTTACGAGGAAATTATTTGAACGAGTGGACACTCGGACAAAAGTTATTTGTTAATAGAGCGTGACGGGAATAATAAATTTTAAGTAATTAACAAAGTCCCCCGCCGCGTAACGTAAGTCTGTCTGTTTGAATGCGATAATGTGAAAAAGTACCGAACGGATTATCATACGGTTTTCTCCAATGAACGGAGTGATTCAGTGTAATTCATTATGGTTTTGTGTAAATTGGCTGAAATATGACGACGACTGTTGAAGATGTCGGAAAAAATCATGCCGACTGGTAGCTTTATGCCTACTATACACGGTAACGATATATCGTAGCGATTTGAGTTTGTACAGTTATATCGGACGGCCCTATGTTTTCCACATGTACGTTCCCATGGGATATTTTCCGACATCCACGCGGGCGAAGCCGCGGGCAAAAGCTAGTGTTTAATATTTCTATTTGTGCTTATTGTTATTTTGTTCTAATTATTATTTTTATTGTTTCCCTTATTTCGCTACACACATTTGTTAGATTTTTAAATATTAGAGTAATTAATATTTTTATTGTATTGTTATTGTGTAATAATTATTAGTTCATTTTATTGCTTATCTAGTGGCACTCTTTACCATATTTGTTTGTAATATGCGGATAATGTAGTGGGCCACAATATTGTTAACACTCCTTATATTATTTTTTTAATGTCATATTTTATATCATAGCTGTTTATTATTCCTCAATAAATAAAATAAATAAAATAAAATAAGAAAGAAATAAAAATATTAATATTTTTTTGTAACAGGTGCTGAAAGGGGGTCATAAAAATTCAAAGTGGGGCTACTAGGGCATGTGGGATACCCCACATGCCCTAGTAGCCCCACATGTGAAAGAGCGCTGTTTGCAAATTCTTAAACATTTTTTTTATTTTTTTTTAGGCCGCATAGTTTTCGACTTTTGATGAAAAATGTAAAACAAAATACCGTTCCCCCCTTATCTCCGAAGTTTGTAAAGGGAAAAATCAGAAATTATTCTATTTGATAGAAGTTTATTTAAAGATTACAGGAAAAATAAAACGATGTCTTTAAATAGCACACTTTTTCAGAAATCGGAACGGAACCCTCGGTGCGCGAGTCCGACTCGCTCTTGACCGGTTTTTTTTATTGCGTTGACATAGAAGCTTGACTTTTTTAGAACTCTTAACATACCATAGACTTACGTAAGTATTTGATATTAATTTCAACTTGATATCTCTACGCGTCCCTGAGAAAAAGGATGTTGACAGACTGACAGACCCGAATTTTTTTTCATGTGATAGAATAAGAAGTTTAGTGTGATAAATTTATAATTTTTCGGACTTTTTCCTTTATTTGTGCTGTGAGACTGCTTCTGGCCAAATTTCATTATTCTAGGTCAACAGGAAGTACGCTATAGGATTTGATTTACTTGCGACAGTTGCGAGTATCAAAATGTGTCGCAAAATGGCCGTATTTTTTATTGGATGGTATTTAAAAGTACATTTCATTTACCTAATTTTGCCTGTGTTCCACCAAATATACTAGTCCAGTAAAAATAGTGTTTGAGATTGCATTAAAGACACTTTAGTAAATTGGTTTTGAAATAATAGTATAGTTATTTACGTATGCATTCGTAGCAATTTTGTGTTCATATGGTCGGAGGAACCTCAGAAATAC
The DNA here is from genome assembly GCA_905163495.3 of Cosmia trapezina. Taxonomy (NCBI): domain Eukaryota; kingdom Metazoa; phylum Arthropoda; class Insecta; order Lepidoptera; family Noctuidae; genus Cosmia; species Cosmia trapezina. The sequence goes on along the minus strand of LR991041.1, from coordinate 3,030,127 downwards.
CTAAAGTTGTGTTTTTACTGTTTAACGTTAAACAAAAAACACACTTTAGGTGAAAAGTAAGATTATCGTCTACAGCCAGCCTAAAATTATAGTACATAAGAAATCCCTCGGTTTGGGTACAAAATTCTTAACATTACGAGATTTTTTCTTTCATGGTGTGATAAATGAGACTTAAAAAATCTCACTTTCGGGGATTTTTCTGTTTATACATTCCAAACGTTAGCCTCGAACCTATGTTCAGTTTTCACCTTGGTGACTTCTCAGGAACATAGTTAAAAAGTGTTTTATCATGTTTTGTATATTGTACATAAAAGACACTTGAAATATTTTTTAGGCTGTGCATTAACATTTTCATTCTTCATATGTAAGTGTCATAATCCCCTGATTAAGTGATAAGGATTCTTCGCAAAATGCATAAAACCTAAATTACATACACAATATAAAATGCCAACCTTGACCGAGCGCCTTGCATCCCCCGCGTCGGTGTGCGAGAGGGACGAAGCTATCGGATGTGAAAAAGATGGAGCTATTGTTTAACTGATCAAATAATTACTGAAAATTTTCTTCTCATTACGCAATGAGATTGTTTACTATGCGCCCGGATTTTTGGTACTTATTTATTATGTCTTGCGTAATATGCGGAAAGCCCTGAGATGGTGATTCTGTCACCGTTGGCAGTAAAGGTTTTAAAACTCTATGTTTTAGTGAGCTTCGGAAAGACAATTTATTTCATTTCTCGGATAATGGGCCAGTGATTTTACATACAAATTGCCGAAAACAGTACACAAATCAAAAATGCGAAAGGTATAATACCATGCCTACTCTGCAATCTACCCACTCGCGCGACAATTGCACGAAACTGTACCGGAACGAAAAGCCAGGATTGTCCGACTACACGAAACTGACGTTGTTGTTGTTACGTCAGCAAAGAGAAAAATCTGAAATTATTCTATTGTTAGGATTTTAATAAACTCAGTACACAGTTATACCTATGGGATATAATAAATGCGCTTTACATTCAAGATAAGCGCATTTTTTCTATCAACTACCGGTACTTCTGGTTCGAATCATGTAAGGTAAACGTGGGTGAAGTCGACAGTGACCCAGTAGTCGTCTAATTATCTAAAAACATCAATATCTTTTTCTACTAAACACAATGATGTTAATAGTACTAGATCAGTAGTGTACGGCGCCGAAGCGTTACTACATCGTATATGTCCACAGGCATATCCGAGTTCAGTTGTCAGCTTGACGTCAAGTGAGCAATTGCTTATCGATAAAAATATCGAAATAGTGAAATGTGCGATTAAAATTTGTATGTCACGGTCTGAAAAGATTACTAAGGCAAGTGGTAATACATTTCACAAGTAACTTTGCTGCATTTTGTTCAGATTATCCAAAAATTTATCAAACATTGTTTTTGCCATCAGTGTTACCAGTAAAAACGATTTTGATTTTGCCCGACTTTTGGGAGTTTAGTGAATGAAGAATGTATGTTCCTGTAAGTCTAAATTATTATTGTAGTCTGTTTGGATTAAACATACTGTACAGTACCCAAACACTCACTGAATGGAAAAGTACCCAAACAGTCACTGAATACAAAAGTAACACATGTCACGTGTAAGTATGTCAAAGGTTTTAAACCTAATATATCACTACATCGTCCACCAAAATTAATTTTATTAGCAATAAATAATCTTATACGTAATGACTAATGACTATGAGTTTATATTTTTAAATGAAAAATAATAGATTGTTTATGATCACATTGTGTTATATAGTAGTGTGCTGTGCGAAAATAAACCGGTTCATTTTCAATTAAAGTAAACTAGCTGCGCCCTGCGGTTTCACCCGCGTAGACCGGGATAAAAGTAGCCTATGTGTTAATCCGGGGTATAAGCTATCTACTTACCAAACATCCAAATCGGTCCAGCCGTTTGAGCGTGAAGAAGTAACAAACATACAAACACACACACTTACAAACTTTCGCCTTTATAATATTAGTGTGATGTGATTACTGTGATTAGTAATCGATTATTGAATCGAATTGTTAAACTACGATCAAATACAAGTCAGTTTATAAATCCAAGATACCTTTCAGAATTTTTAAGATTGACAAACTTATCTAACTCAGTAGTGAAACCCAGAACAGTCGTCGTAATTTCTTTTAAATAACGTACTTTTTTAGGGTTCCGTACCTCAAAAGGAAAAACGGAACCCTATAGTATCACTTCGTTGTCCGTCTATCTGTCTGACTGTCTGTCAAGACCTTTTTTATCAGGAACGCGTGGAGGTATCAAGTTAAAATGAATATCAAATACGTAATTCGTCTATGATCCTTTGGAGCTCTAAAAAAATCAAGCTTCTAAGTCTACGCAGTAAAAAAATACGGCCATTTATGCAACATATTTTGATACTCGCAAGTAAATCAAAATCTATAGGGTACCTACCGTTGACCTCGAATCATAAAATTTGGCAAGAAGCAAGGTCTCACAGCACAAGTAAAGGAAAAAGTCCGAAAACCATTATTTTGTCATTTTATCGCATAAACATTTTTTTTTGGGATTTCTTGTTTTTCAGCTACAAATATTAAGTTTGTTTTTGGATACATTCTTTTCAATTACGGAGACCTTCATTTTGCGTGGCCCACACGCGCTTGGCCGGTTTTTATTACTATTAAAATGGATCGAAACAGATGAACTATAGTAATTTACGTTATTTAATTTTCATCGCAACGTATGTACATTCATCATAAACGCGTCAATAGGTGCAGTACTAGACAGAGTGATCTCTTATTTGTTTTCCAGGGTACCTAAAGATCAGAAGCACATGGAAATATTCCATATTACAATCTTTCATTATAATTGATTCAATGAAAACCTTCATTAAATTCTTGGGAAATGATGTTGATCGTTGGCAACTCTGGCCGTTTTTCGGGTAACAATATCTTGTCTCATTCCAACGTAATTAGTTTGACGGTAGATGAAGTGAGACAAACATAGATTATTTTGACAGATTGACATATTTATGTATCCGTTTCAAAGCTACGTGTTTAAACTCGTACAAGTCGGTAAGTCGGTACGTTTTTCTGAATTATTTTGTAGGACGCTGCGCCTCTAGTATTATAATACCTCATTGACTAAACATTAAACTTGCCGATTTTATGGCAAACTATTCTTGGTAACATATTGCAACGTCTGAAATATTTTACTTGAAAAGTGTGTCCGACAAAAATTTAATTTTTTTGCAAGTTCAGCTGCTAAATGTGAAGTCGGCACGTAGTTTTGTTTTTCGATTTGTGAAACTTCAGTTGGGTCTACGGTAAGTCTGATTATTTGATGAATTAGTTAAGTTAATTTGCTAACGACAGGAATAACTTGAAATTTGGAACAATTTAATCACAAAAGTATTTTTTTTCGAACCAGACATCTATTGGTACCAAAAAATTCCTACTTGATCCAGATTTAGTCATTTTAAGTACTATTGTAACGATTACTGGGACACGCTTAATAGTTGCCTCTAAACCCGCCAAATTCTAGGTATTTTAGTGTTTTATGCCCCAAAATGCGAATAATAACTATTATTGTGACCGCAACATAGTTCTTAACGCTTTTGTACACACAACATTAATTAAATTTTTAGAAAATTATATTTTGCAATAGTAAACTACTTAATACATTTACGGTTTAGTTTAAGTCATAATGAATTTGCTTCCTAAGATAAATTTATGGGTAATAAAGGGTGTGCAAGTTGTTAGAATGATTAGCACCACTGGGCCGAACTGGTCCACTGGATCCGGTGGGTCCTTCACATGCCCTAATCTTGTTGATTCTGGAAAGAAGCCAGTTGATTCCAAAGAGAAAATTATTAAGAACATGTCATGCGTTGAGCCACATTGTTCCAGCGTATATCTTCGGCAAAACCGAAATATAGCAAATAAAATTGTTACCTATGTCGGAGGGCAACCCGGAAGGCACACAGACTGTCGCAAAAGCTTTGGCAAAAACAGAAGCGTCTGGCAAGGAAGCAAGTGAATTCTTAACACGTTTTTACGGTGTCCAGGTAAAATATTATTATATTATAACCGTAGGTCAAGTTACTACAAACTGTAAAATTTTCTCATTCAATTTTGAACTTAACCTTCAACAATTGCTCAGGTGCTGGTAAAACTGCAGGCATACCAGGCCTGGGCTTCGGCCCGTATACGTGATATGTCAGGGAATGCAATATTTTATCCACTCCACATGGCAGCGAGCCTCAGCCCTGGTACAACGCGTCTTGTGCACAAGCAGATTTGCAAACAGAGCAGGCATACCAGGCCTGGGCTTCGGCCCGTAATGTCGTAATGAGGTGCGACAGTCAACGTGCTCGCGCAATGTTAAAAGAGCGTTCAATTCTCCCGCCAAGTATTGCGAACGGGTGTTACGTAAGGCGCGTTTTGACCATGTAGGACGAATTGAGGCCAAGTTGGCATCCTATACCTTCCTGATAGCAAGGAGTTCTGATCGCTGTCTAAATCGGTCTAGACAAATTTCTGCCATTTGCTGCCTCTTATGCTTAAGTCTGATGGAACACTGGCTCATCCCGCGCAAGAGAGTGCAAACTTATTAGCCTTTATCTTTGCCGAAAATTCACGCCTTGATGCGGCCTCTAACATACCCCACTGTAGTTCCACAATGCCGGAGATGACAATCTGGTCAAATTCAATGCTCTGAAAATAAAGGCGTGTCTTTTCCCTGCCAAAAGGAGCCAGTTTCAGCTATCTCCTACTTTCCGAGGAGCATCTGTACTAGTTACCGACCACCTAGAGCTTTTGGGCATGGAGTTGACGTCTGATCGGCTCAAAAATATGTTACAATTTAATTAACCTTGCTGTTTTTATTACCTCCTGCTCTGCTACAACCTTTAGTAAATCTTAGCATTCAGTCTTCTACTTACCTTTTGTTTCTTAGACTCTTAACAAACACGTACAGTATGTTCAAGGTCTGAGAGTTCACATTAAAACAAAAAATTTAACACGACTGGGTCCTTTTGACGAGTAATAGTACAAATCCGACGGCTATTGGTACAAATCGCCCTTTTTTTAACTATCTAAAGTACTAAAATTACTGGTGATAAGCTTGACGCGGCTTTCGAAGGACCATTAGCGGGGGCGGTGTGGTGACACGACACACAGAATTGAGCGAAAGGGAATCTTGTAAGAAGGAAATAGGGATGGATGGACTTACTTGGAATCTTCTGGATGGTGAGCGTTGACTCAAGGACAGCCGTTACAGATGTTCCACTTCACTGATTTTCTTCTTTCACTGTGTTGCACTCTTACATGAGGTCTTTAAATGTTACACTTGTGTCGGCCAACACTTACACATAGATAGTTTTGAATTTTTTATAAAGTAGCGGATTACTTTGCGGCGCGGAGCGGTGCGGTTAGCGGAAGCGGGTTGAGGTAGCACTGACTCTTTTAACCTTCGAGAATTTCTCTCAAGTCAGATTGAAGGTATGCAGTGATTGGCTATCACTGCAACGTAGATGCCGTTGATTGGCGCGGGCGATATACATTCCGTCTCGCTCTGTTGTATGGAATTGGGGAGAGGAAGGAAATATAGCTCAAAACTGCGGTCGGATATATTATAGTAAAAAAAACTTATTATAACTAAAACTTGCGCGAGCAATTACCTATTAGTCTCTTTTTGCATGGAACATTTATTCCATTCTGTATCTGAGAAGGACGTTGTTAGCTGCGCTACAGTTTATACTTTTGCAGCTATCATCGTTTTACTTGTGTACCTACTTCTTGTGTTATTGTTCCAAAATATATTTTTTAAAATTTTGCTGATATTAATATTTTGCCTAGAAGTAGGTACACGCGGCTACACATCAAGCTATACATTTCCAGTTTACACTGACCACTCATTGTTAGGAAATCATATACAATGCGAGATCAGCATATACTGGAAATGTATAGCTTGATCTGTAGCCGTGCGTACTATTTCATTTTAAAACACCACATCTTTGTTTACTCATGTGGTCTAATTACACGAATCCAAAATAAAATTTATGTAATAGACGCGGCCGCTTGATGCATCGCGACGCCGCGGCCACCCGCCCCCCGCGCGCACCCTCTCGCGAGTGTTTGATTTTCATTTAATTATTAGAAATGCTTTACAGATATTCAGGGGATTTCTTCCAATTTGAGTAGACAAAAATTGTTGGTAGTAAGATTCATAAAAATATCCTGGGTGTCTTTAATGTACAAGCGTTAAATACAAATTTAACTTCACGAAAAAAAAAGTATAATAGTCACCTTGGTGATAATTTACCTAGTTATTTGTAGTAACTATTTAAATACTTTGACAAAATTTCACTCTCTAGGCAATTACTGTTTTGAAGTTATCATTTATTTTATATAAAATAGTCAATATGGTACTAATATGTTGATTTTGACCGGGGATAATTATTTCCATAATTAAAACTTTTGAAAAGGAGCAGTCATGTACAAAATCACCAGTGGTTCATTTTTTGTTCCCACTTAAATTTCATGTTATTGCTATAATTGCTAATAACTCAATATATATAAAAAAAATATCGGGGATTACTGTCAATTTATGTATTTCAGCTATTTATATATTTAATTCTGAATTATCACCCAAAGAGCATTTATTGCAATCTACTCCATACAAATCGATCTATTTTTACTGGACTATACTGAATGTGCACCAAAATATGTTCATTAAAATATGTCATAAGTTCATAACATACTAACCTAACCCAAATGTTTGTGTAACATTCAGGAATATTTGGTGCACGATCAGTATTTTGATGTACGGATTATATTTTTGGTGAACACAAAAATATTATCCTTTTTTATTTCGTTGACTTAGAAGCTTGATTTTTTTAGAACTCTAAGGGACCATAAACTTACGTATTTGATATTAATTTCAACTTGTCTTGATACCTTCACGCGTCCTTGAGAAAAATGATCTTGACAGACTGACAGACTTGAACATTTTTTTTATGTGATAGAAATACAAATAAACAATTTTCGGACTTTTTCCTTTATTGTGTTGTAAGACCTTGCTTCTTGCCAAATTTCATGATTCTAGAACAACGGGAAGTACCCTTTAGGTTTTGATTTACCTAATTACGAGTATCAAAATATGTTGCATAAATGGCCGTATGTTTTTATTGCATTGACTTAGAAGCTTGAATTTTTTAGGACTTCCAAGAGACCACAGACCTACGAATTTGATATTAATTTCAATCTGATACTTCCACGCGTTCCTGAGAAAAATGGTCTTGACAGACTGACAGACAGACAGACAGACGGACAACGAAGTGATCCTATAAGGGTTCCGTTTTTTCCTTTTGAGGTACGGAACCCTAAAAATCGAGCAAGATCGAGTCGGACTCGCGCACCGAGGCGAAGGTTCCGTTCCTATTTCTGAAAAACTGTGCTATTTAGAGACATCGTTGTATGTTTCCTGAAATCTTTACATAAACTTCTATCACATAGAATAATTACAGATTTTTCTCTTTGCAAACTGCGGAGATAAGCAAAAGGGACGAAACGGTATTTTTTTTACATTTTTAATCATAAGTCGAAAACTATGCGACCTAAAAAAAAGAAAAAAAAAATATTTGAGAAAGTGCAAACAGCGTTTTCTTTATGATACTTTAATTTTTAAGACCCTCTTTCCGTCCGTTGCAAAAAAAAATCATTCTTATTTGCAAAATAGTTGGGCAAACGTCATCTAAAACTGTTCCAAATTTCAAGTTGATAGCATTAGTAGTTCTTGAGATATCCAGCTGTGACAGACAGACAGACAGACAGAGTCGCACCGCACCATAAGGGTTCCTTTTTACCACTTTGGTACGGAACCCTAAAACAATACGCTGATTTTGAGATTCGCCATAGTCGGGTAAAAAGGACCCCCGACATAGATAGATAGATAGATAGAATACTCTTTATTATGCACACCATAAAAATTATAGATATAAATGTTGAAATTTTACATAGGGTGACACAATGGGCGGTCCGCCCATAATGATTGTATGACTGTAAGAGGGTGTTAGGTTTTCGAGGATTTTTTCAAAAGAGGAAAAGAAATTTAAATGTGACGAAGGGCTATAATAAACACCTAGAAGGACTTTCACGTGATTCAGGTTTAGTTCCAAAAAGAGGTGCTCGCCCGCGTTCTGCGGCGGAGGTTGTGTAGACATATCGACAATTGAGAAAGGAATATGTGGACGAAGGTATATGGCAACACCGCCGCCACCGCCACGCGCGCGGTCATTTCTCACTAGTTGAAAACCCGGCAGGGAATAGGAAGTTGAAGGGAGACATGGCTTTAGCCAAGACTCTGAGACAAGGATAGCATGGATGTTCTTACAGTCTAGGCTAGCTAGCATGTCAGAGTAATGTGCCGGAATACTTTGGGCATTTATATGGACTACATTAAAATTCTTAGGTACAACAGAAAACTGTGACTCAAGCGTGTCGGCAAGGGACGGAAAACTAACAAAGCTGTCATTACTACAAGCTGACAAAAAGCTTTCAGTGTCGCTGACATCATTTGTATCTGACATCGACATTAAATAAATAATAATAAAACTTAAATAAACTACCGGTAAAGGCGGGTTACTTTGACTCTAGGGCATAACTTTGGCCCAAATCGAGACAGATGTTTAGTGTCATTAGATCCACACAAAGTTCCACAAGTACTCGTCTATATCGCCAACTAATAGTTACCACAGGACATGCGACGTTCGGTTGCGTGGTCGCGACACTTCGGGCAGCTTAAACAGTTTTCTCTATTTGGGCCAAAGTTATTCTTTAGAGTCAAAGTAACCCGCCCTTACGGTAATTGATAACAATATAAATATAAAAATGTAAAGAGCAATTTAATTAAATCCACCCGCCAGTTGAGTGTTAATCTTTAAAAGTCAAAAAACAAAACAATACCATAACTTAAAAATATAATATCTTAAACTAAAACTAATAAAAAACTAAAATATGGCGTCGAAAAATTCCTCCGCATCGCTGTCGACTGGTAAAGTACCCAAGAGACTGGCGGCATTGCCACGTTGTATGGCAATGCTAATCCTCTGGCCAAGGTAAAAGCCAGCCCTTGGGTCACGGGAAGTGTCAACAAGCCGTTTGGAGATTTCCTTAAACAAACTATGAGCACTCGGGCCCCACGGCCCAAGGGTTTCAACCCCAAACGGCTCAAAAATATAATTACCGATAAGGTTATTATACTACCGCCGCTTGAGGTTTTCCGCAGCCAATAATAAAAACAATACCTAGTTAAAAGAATTTCATCGTCCGGGTAATGGACAGATACGTATGAATTATATGCCATAGAAATATAAACAAGAAAAAGACGTACGAATAACTTAACAAGCAAAAATCCATACCGAAAAATAGGCAACATAAATATTGTACTGGGCGCACTGTCAACCCGTTCCTGAACGAAAACTTTGAAATAATACAATGACACACAAGTCAACAATGACTTATTGAGTTGACAGATGACAGCAAAATAGGAAAAAAAAATAAACAGTGAACTGAGAAAATAGATTAGATACTAATTATGGAATAATGAAGGGTAGAGAAATTGAACTAATATTAGTAAATTGAGAGGCTACGAGTTTTCAACAAACTGCTACCCGGACGGTGATACTACATAAAATGAACACTGAATCACTTCTTCTTCGCGGCAGCACGCCGGGCCTTCTTCGGTGCTTGTGATGGAGACGACGACAATGCTGATGCAATGGAAGACATGGCCTTTTCACTGACCTGCTCGATCTTATTGAGGTCATCCAGTGAATTAACTCGATGCCGGGAGCCGTCAGAGCGAAGTACTTAAATAAGGCCCTTAAGTTTCGCCAAGTTTCTCACGCGCAGACATGAAGAGCAGATGCCGTGATCTCGTTAGGAACTCTTATACCGTGATACCAGTACCCTTCAACTTTGTCTTGGCAAACCAGACACTATCCCGGACACCAACGTCCCGCAGCTTGCAGAGAATGGGCCTGGGCTTGTTAGCACCTGTTTGTCTGCCCATCCGGTGGCACCGTCTGATATCTGCAATTGAGAAGTCTGTCAGCTTTAGTTGACATTGCACAACCTCTGCTACTATCTGCGCTGTGTCTTCCTTGGCCTGCTCGGTGACACCATGTAACAGCACCATCTTCCGACGCCCACGCATCTCCAGGTTGTCAAGCCCCTGCGCCAATGCCTCCAACTGCTGTTGAAGACAACCCAACGCATCCAAGATAAACTTTTTGAACGAAGTGGAGTCTGCTACCAAAGTGTCCGTCGCGCTGCTTGATGTTGAAGGATTTTTCTGCAGTTCAGCCTCAAAGTTTGACATCCTGTTTTGGAACAGTGCCATCATCTCTGACAATGAGACCTTCAGTGCTTCCATGATTGTAAAAATTGTAAATAGTGTTTTTTTGTTTTTTTATTGTAGTGAAATAAGTTTTGGAGTTGATAACACTATACTGGTGGGTGCTCTATGTTAGCATGCGTATGCATACATTAAATAGTGAGATTAATGTTTTTAATCAATTATAATAAATATTTAAAAAAGATCACAAAATTTTACACCTTTCCTTACAGCTACCCACAGGGGAAAAAAAGACATATGTTGATACAGGGCCTCATTAGGATTAGCTACGCCACTGTTATACAGCCTATTCAATCAATCTGCGTAGCCTTTTCCCAACTAAGTTGGGGTCGGCTTCCAGTCTAACTGGATGCAGCTGTATACCAGTATTTTACATGGAGCGACTGCCTCTCTGACCTCCACAACTCAGTAACTGGGTAATACCATACCCCTTGTTAAGACTGTGTCAGACTTTCGGGCTTCTGACGACCCGTAACGACTGTCAAAGATCCACAAATGACAGCCGGGGCCAACGGCTTAACGTACTTTCCGAGGCACGGAGGAGTCTCAGTATGTAAAGATGGTCACCCATCCACTGACCGTGCTTTCACGGACCAACCCCCCCAAGCGTAGCTTACCCTGATGGATCGACCCGTGCGGCTGTTATTACTTAGCCACGATTGTACTAATAAACTACATTTTCTTTATAACGAAGAGCCTCCTGGCAATCGTCCAGTGAAGCCAGTAGACTGGGACAGTTCAAACTTCACAATACCTATGAACAGATAGTAAGTCGTTGTCATTTTAAACTTCTCCCCGATAGTTCGTAATTTCCGTGTGTCGTGCAGTTGAACACGATGTATCTTGCACAAGTATGTAACTTATTAAAGTTTTGTCACTAACTTATTGATAGGTTATACCACAGTATAATAATGTTACAGTAGTTTATCTTCATAGAAAACGGCCGAAACGACGCGCTTCGAAATATCAGTATGTAGCCTACATACTGAGATTTCGAAGCGCGTCGTTTAGTAGTACAAGTAGTAGCCCCACTTTGAATTTTTAAGACCCCTTTTCAGTCCCCATAGCAAAAAATAAATAAGATAAGATAAGATAAATGTTTATTTTCTCACCACAATATTATTGAAAACACACAATACTTACACCATGAACATGAATACATGAAAATAATAAAAAATATTTCTTTCTTATTTGCAAAATATTTGGGTAAACGTCATCTAAAACTGTTCCAAACAAGTTGACAGTATTAGTAGGTAGTTCTGGAGATATCCAGTTGTGTCACAGACAGACTGAGTCGCACCATGAGGGTTTCTTTTTAACATTGGATAATATTTTTGTGTTCACCAAAAATATTATCCGTACATCAAAATACTGATCGTGCACCAAATATTCCTGAATGTTACACAAAACACCCGCGCGTCCGAAACTTCACATTGGTGAATCATTTGGGTTAGAATCATTTGGGTTAGGTTAGGTTAGGTTAGAACAGTGACCCTTAACGCGCGACGGCGGGCGAGCCAGCGAAGCGAGCGGTGCCGCGGTAGCGGCCGCCGAGCGCCATATCCAATAGATGCTCGTTATGACATCTTTTAATGAAAATATTTTGGTGCACATTCAGTATATTTGGTGGAACACAGGCAAAATTAGGTAAATGAAATGGGAATAAATTGAAGTACTTTTAAATACCATCCTTTACCATTTTGGTACGGAACCCTAAAAAGATGTCTCTAAATAGCACTTTTTCAGAAATCGGAACGGAACCCTGGGTGCGCGAGTCCGACTCGCTCTTGACCGGTTTTATAAGTTGCTATTCCTTTATTTCAATGTAAAATTACATTATCTGTAGGTACGCAGCACTCCGTAAACAAAAACTTTAAAATAAAAAAAATCAGCAATGGATGTTGAAATACTCTAACGAACGACGCGTGAAATTAGCTGTTCACTTTCTGCCTAGCTCCAGAGTTCATCGAAAATGACACTTTACGTTTACTGTCATTTCGTAAAAAATGTTCCCATTCGTTCCCATTTCATAGCGAAATGACAGTAAAAATGAAAACTTTTTTTTACAAAAAAAAAAAAAAAAACAACCGACTTTTAAAAAAAAACTACAAAGTGAAAAATAACTTTAATTTTGCAAGTCGGTGTCTTTGGATCTATATTTTAGATTTTTGCCACCGACTTCCAAAATTAAAGTATTTTTTCACTTTGTAGTGTTTTTTTTTGGAAGTCGGTTGTTTTTTTTTTCTTAAAATTTTTTTATTTTTCACTTTTTAGTGGGTCAGTTTGTAATTTATATAAGTTACAATAGCCCAATGTCAATTACTCATCACCTTTTACAAATTATTGCTTTTCCCGATGCAGGTACGTTAATTGTTGAGGAGTTCTCCTAGTAAGAAACAGGAGAACTGGAGCTCCATGATGAAGTCATCATCACCTTTAGCATAAATTACTTTAGCAACCATATTAAAGTAATCGAATCGCAACCCGTCAAATACTAAGGTATAGTAATTGAGTAGTTCCGATGGCCATCTGTGGTCTTCATCATCAGTTCCACTTCACCAAATGGTGCTTTCCGAGAGCAAATGCACGAGTTACTATAAAAAACACCCAAATCGCTATAGGTGTGCCTATAAAATTTGAGGGTTTTCCTCAATTTCCATGGGACCCCTCATCATATTCTGACTTGGTGACAATGGGACCACCTCGATAGTTATACCCTTTGTAACAAAAATAATTTTGCAAATCCGCCTGTATATGACGAAGTTATGCCCCCCGAACATGCATAAATAAAAAAAAAATAGAAACATCCGAATTGATAACTTCCTCCTTTTGAGGTTATGCCCTCAACTCAAATTCTGATTCTATTCTAGTTCTACAATATTGCGGTCCTCAGAAAGACTGCAACATTTTCAAAAATTGGTAAGAGAGATTTATATAACAAACACAACACCTTACTTGGTAAACATAAATTTTCAAGACTCCGCACCGTAGGTAACTGAATCGCGGCAACGAAACCATAGCGCGCATTTAAACAGGGCAATGCCATCTATCGAGCTTGTTGGAACTAATTCTGCAGGTGAGTGAAAACAATTGTTTTTAGGGTTTCGTATGTTCGAATGAAAAAACGGGACCGATAAAGGATCACTAGTAGGTATGTCTGTCTGTCCGTCTGTCAAAGCCAATTTGCTCTGAATTTCAGTGCCTCCAGTAAAAAAGGGAACAACTCAAATTCATCACTTTTCAGGAGAGGCAAAAAACAACACTTTTGATGTTTTTTAGTATTTCGCAATTAAAATCAAAACTTCTTTTAAACTTACACTGTGGGTAAAAAATAGCCCTTTCATTTAACGGAAATCATTCCCACATTCAGTCACTCCTACTCATAGACTCCTACTATATATTTTTTTAGTTTTTCTTCAGTTGTTCCCTTGTTAACGAAGTAATAATGACATAACGTTATTTATACTAGTCATTTTGGTCGTATTCAAAGTAATATTACGAGTTATTGCCTTATTATATAAATGCATAAGACAGATATAACGACATGTTTCCTTCTGCTATCGATGTCAAGGACTTAAATAACTATCAAAAAATGTATAATTAAAACAATAGTCTATGAAATCTTACATTTATTTAATAAATCAACGCTTTAAATGAAATATTTAATTTTTCCTCGCGGTCCTCTTCATTCATTGCCTGGTGTAAAAGGATCATGGTCATTTTGGACTAAGAAAAAACAGAATTCCGACCTAAGATGAGACTGTCACCAAAATGTAGTACATTGTTAATGTAGTTATTAGGTATTATCAGTTTATTTTTAAAAGATTGGAAAGTATTTAAATAATCATCTTTATAATTATAACTTTGCTTTATCAGAACGCAGTAAAAAATATTGATTTTGAACGCATTTATAATTATTAACGTTACTAGAGAAGTCCATACTTTAACTTAGATCTAAATCGATTTTATTTTTTAATCGAAATGAAATCCCAGGCAATGTCAATTGTTTAAAAGTAATAATTTTCGGCATGTATTTAACGCGGCGACAAATTAATCTGAATTTGGGATTAAGAAATAATTAAAGCCGGTAGCAAAAATAGTTGGTTGGCAGCTACAGCGAAGGATAATTTTAAGTAGAAAGTAGCAGCTTAATAATCAGTTGATAGCTTTGTTTTAATTTAAACTAGCATGCGGGAAGTGCATCCCCAGCAGCTTCGGCTCACACGGGTGCTTAAGCTTTCTTACAGCGGGCGGGGGCTGCTCGCCCTTTGCGCCTCCGGATTTATATATACGTCGGGGTGCCCCAATTCGGTTTTGAAACAGACTCGACCTATTTTATTTAACTATGAAGTGGGGGTACACTAACTTGCTTCAAAGCAGGATCCCACTGTTAATATTAGTCACCATGTCATTATTTATAGTACCTTACCTATGATTTCAATTGGCTTTGTTTAATAAGTGCGCTACCAAGTAGCAGCCATTGTTTAGTTTTTATAATTCCTTGCATTTTAAAGCTCATCTAATTTAAATAATGCTAAAATATTTAATCGCTGCCAAGTTATTTTTTATTAGCAAAGTTATTTTTTAGTAGCAAATAGCCTGAAAAATAATAAGCTATAATCTAAAAATCGATACTGCATAAATTGATCGATTACGTGGCCTCCCTATTTTTGACAAGTAATAGAAACAAAAGATAGATTGACAATTTGACATTGACAGTTTTCTGCGCAGACCGTCTTGTAGTATCGGCGACGACTCCGTGTTCTGTGCGATTTTGTGTTATTTTCCTGATTTTTTTATACTTTGCATTGCTTGTCCGTAAGCGATCCGATTGGATCTTCTACTCTAGTTGACTTGGCTTTCGTATATTGAACTTGGAATTGCATCACGTAGATCATAATAGGAAGTGGCAAAATGTCTTCCATTCTGTGTTTTAATTGTGGATTGTGTGTAAATAGCATTGCGCGACACATTTTTGAAATAATGTTCATTTCCCGCGCGTCTCCAATACGGAGACCTTATTTTATTAGCTCTTGGGACTTGTCACATTCGCCAAGCACAGTCTTACTATGGGGAACACACAAGATTCCATGGGCAGTACAGGATTGAGGCCAGTAGAGAAATACCGGATTGTCTAGGTTTTTCAGAGTTAGAAATAAATACAATTATAAATGAAGTCTCAATCGTAAGAGGTACAATAAAATCAAGACATAATGGCAGTAAACTGTATTAATAATGACACATCTGGGTTAGCCGGTATTAGAGAATATTGCTGTAATTGTCTTGTTGGTCGACTACGCACACTAGTGTAATGATTATATAGGTATGTAAGGTTTATTTTAATTTAACTGTTATTGGAATTGTAAAATCGTGCGTCAGGAGATCGCACGATGTCGGATGGCCGAATGTAATGATTTTTAAAATAATAATTACGAATAAGATTTTTTTTTTTTTGTAGGCATGTCCCACTTCTGAGATGAGACGAAATCATACACCTCAATTGCAGTATTGAATATAATTTATTCACTTAATTCCAAAACACATGGTTATTAACAATCACTTATCACAGTTATCACTTATCATCATGAATTTAATAAAAGTAGCACGGATCCGTCAGATATGCTTACAGGTCAAGCCTAGAAAAAAGACTGACCCCGTGCACTCTGTCCTAGCAAATCAGTTGCCAACTGAAGGATCCCCACTTTAAATGGAAGTGAACACTCAGCCGGCTAACGACCAATCAGAGCAAAGTAAACAGTACACACAATCACTTGACTAACTTAAATAATTTCATGACTTATGAATAGCCTTATGATTATTATAAATAAACTTTTAAAACTTAAACAATAATTATTTACTAACTGTATTAAAGAAATATACTTTAATAATAGTATTCTACAAATGAATACCTAAACGGATGTATAAAGTTCGTGCAATCACTAGCGCCATCTGTCGCTTGTGGAAAAAAAATCTTATTCGTAATTATTATTTTAAAAATCATTACACTAGGATGTTGCGATCATGTCATGACCATGGTTTGGTATCTTGGATGGGCCAGACATGAACAAAATGTAGCTGCTCCTGCCGCATTCCTTGATGATGTGTTTATAAGAGAATTATAATAAAAATGTAAATTAATGAGTTTTTTTGTCGATGGTGTTTTAAATTAGTAATTTTAAAGTAGAGAGGTCGAGCTACCTACGTAAAGAAGTTTTCAAGAAACCTTGAAAACTTGTGTCATGCTCCGCAGCAGAACCACTTTGACTATAGGTATTATGTAAAAATTACAGGATAAAATGTAGATAATGTCTATATTTTTGTAACTTAATATCAAAAATTGTATATTGTTAGTTTCTTGGAAAATATCAATTCAAAGTGGTTATGCTACAGAGCATACTTTCCAGCAGAACCACTTTAAAATAACGGTTATTTTCTCTATTATCAGGGACCAATTCAATAAAGTTTTTTTAAAGTTTTTTTTTGTGTCCATGTCTGTTATGGTACCTACTTATGAATGAAGATAACTCAACCATAACAGATACATATGTGGAGTGGGAGTTAGATGAGTCTGCAGCTGCTCACGACTGAGGGTGCTGCTTGGCAAAGTTGTTTTATCTCATGAAAGCGGGCGAGCCATACTTGAATATGTAAATGTTACATGCACATTGTCATTGTGTGCGTAAGCTCGAGCGCGCTACCTGCAGGTACGCACAAAAGAGCGCGTGTCGAGCGCGTGTCTATGCGCATTACATCTACAAGTATGGCTCACCCGATTTTGTGAGATAAAACAACTTTACTAAATATGCATTTATGAACTAATATGCACCGTCAGTAGAAGACCACGATTAGCGCCGATCTTGGATACGCACAGACTTATCTGGCTTGCATTCGACATAATTTGTAACATAGGTAATGTAAAAAAAAACAGGTGAAAAACTCAATTCAAAAAGACACAGATTAATAACTTCAAAAAACATATTTCTTAATTACTTGACTCTCCCGTCTTTTAAAAATATATTGAAGGGCCGTACTTGTTACATTTCTAAAGGTAAATGAAACAACGTATGTTTCATCAAGGGTCGTTTTGTTAAATTTTACTAGTCCAAGCATATTAGCAGCGTGGCCATGATTCTTTAAGTCAGACTCGTCTTCTGCTCTTTCCGATTCAGAAGTCAGCAAATTCATTTAGAAATCTTGACATTATGTCTTTATTTAGAAGTGTCATTATATCTCGTTTTTTCTCCACGCTTATTGGGAGAGGTGAATCGGAGATGACACTTAATGAAATGCTATATGATTGTTGTATTGTAATGATACAATGTGATAGCGGATAATCTCCATTTATTATTTAATATAAAAAGACTTACATCGGATACAATCTTGTTCATGTTCCAGTTGACCAGAGAGAGAAGAGTGGGATGTGTTCACAGACAATCATCTATAATTAAGGCATTGACACATGAACCTGTTTCTAATATAAGGCTATGCCTACACAATATACAACATCCTCCCCTTCTTATAAACAAATTTTTAATTCTACTTTACTATTCAACATTAATTTTTTACTTAACATAATCACTTAAATAAGCAGGGCGTTTTACAATTCTACTACTTCTAGTTTTTACAATCTCTTTGTCCGTTACAACATTATTTGGGTTTACATTTCTACTCTCACCTTCGCTTACAATATTATTGGGATTTACATTTATCTTTTCTCTTTCTGTTACATTATTATTTCGATTAAACTCTATGTTCCTATCAATTAGCTCTTCATCAATCACATAATCACTGTCATTTTTCTCCCTATATTTACCTCCTTCTATTAACATCTTTCTATTTCTCATTATTACCTCTCCATTTTCCTTTTTTACATAGTAGGATCTTGGATTACAACTTTTTCTTATTACTATACCACTTTCATGCGGTTTTCTATTCAACTCATCCTGTATTTTAACTACCTGACCTTCCTTTAATTCTGACAACTTTCTACTACCTCTATTATAATATTCTTCTTGTAACATTTGTTTTTTAATCAAAGTATCTCTGTATTTATCTCGAATCTGTTCATTATACATTTTATTTGTATTTATATTTGGCAGAATATGTTTCACTTGTCTATTAAACATCAACTCAGATGGAGACTTATTACTTTTACTTTCTATAGGTGTATTTCTATACATAAGCAATCCTAAGTGAATATCTTTATTATCATAAATCAACTTTTTTAACAACTTTTTAACTGTTTGAATATGTCTTTCCGCCAAACCATTAGCTTGATGATGTTTGGGACTTACAATTTTATGTTCAAAGTTCCACATTTTAACAAAATTTTTGAATTCTATGCTTGTGAACTGACTTCCTGAATCTGTGTAAATTATGTTAGGTATACCATTTCTAGACAAAATTTCTTTTAATTGATCCATTACAGTTTTTGCATACAAATCTTCTAACTGTTTTACTTCCACAAACTTACTGAATGAATCTACTAACAAAATATAAGGTTTTCCAAAAAGAAAAAATATGTCAGCTGATAGAATCTGCCATGGCCCTTCAGCTATTTCTTTATTAATTATGGGTTCATTTCTATTGTTGTTTTGATAACTTTTACACATATCGCAATTTTTTATTAAATCTTCTATCTCCTTACACATGTTAGGCCAAAATAAAGTCTTCCTAGCTAATGCTTTACACTTTTCTATGCCTAAATGAGCATAGTGAATATTATTCAGAATTTCTTTCCGCATACTTTTAGGTATTACAATCTGATTATTTTTAAGAATCAAGCCATCACATTCTCCTAACTCATCTCTATAGCTATAATAAACTTTTGCTTCACTTTGTACTAATGATTTATTTTCTGACCATCCATTTCTAATGCAATGTAATACTAACTGTAATTCCATATCTTTCTTTGTTTCATTCTTCAATTGACTCATTTTTGCATCTGTAATATGGTAACTATTCACAACTGTACCAACATGAGTTTCAAGATCTAATTCATAAGACTTCTCTGTATTATTTAGATAGGATCTACTTAAATGATCGGCTATTAGTAACTCCTTTCCTGGCTTATACTCTAAATCAAACTGATAGTGTTGTAAAGCAGTTCTAATCCGTTGTAATCTAATTGGGCTTTTATTCAGAGGCTTTGAAAAAATGGATACCAGCGGTTTATGATCTGTTTCAACTTGAAACCGTTGACCATACAAAAATTGATTGAATTTAGTGCATCCATACAAAATAGCTAAGCTTTCTTTTTCTATTTGACTGTAATCTTTCTCTGTATCTGTCATTGCTCTAGATCCATACGCTATTGGTTGACCTTCTTGCATAATAACAGCACCTAATCCTTCTTTGCTTGCATCCACGCTTAAAGTTATTTTCTTATTTATGTCAAAATATGCTAATACAGGAGGTTCACTAATTAATTTAATTATCAAGTTGTAAGCTTCTTTTTGCCTAACCTCCCATACAAATAACACATTCTTTTTAATTAACTCTCTAAGTGGAGCAGTTATTTCAGATATGTTAGGAACAAACTTTGAAATATAGTTTATCATACCTAGAAACCTTAGTACTTCTTTTTGATTTTTTGGTTCTGGCATCTTCTTTATTGCTTCTACTCTCTCTCTATCTATTTTTAAACCTTCTTTAGTCAAAACATGTCCTAAGTACTTCACTTCTTTTTGATTTATTTTACATTTTTCAACATTAAATTTTACACCGTGTTCTCTAGCTCTTTGTAGTACTTTTTCCAATATTCTGTTACTTTCCTCCTCTGTTTTAGCGTAAATCAACAAATCGTCGATAAATGTACAGACTCCCTCCATATTAAAAATATTTGCATAAATTCTTTGAAACACTTCTGGACTCGAACACAGACCAAACGGTAATCTATTGAAACAAAACCTACCATAAGGTGTATTAAATGTAGTCAGTTGTTTACTGTTTTCACATAATTTGACCATATAAAAACCTTTATTTGCATCTAACGTGCTAAATACTTTACTTCCTTTTAATTTGCAAGTAATTTCTTCCAATTTAGGTAGCATTATTTGTTCTCTCATAATCTGAGTATTTAAGTATTGAGGATCCAGACATACTCTAAGTGAACCATTTGGTTTAATTGCAATTACCAAAGAACTTACAAAATCTGTAGGTGTATCAATTTTAGAAATAATCCCTTGTTGTTCCAAGCTATCCAACTCACTTTTTAACTTAGGCATTAACTTAAACGGTATATGCCTACATGGTTCTATTTTTCCTATCCAGTTATCTTTTAGTTTTATATCATATTCATAGTCCTTTATCAGCCCTATTCCTTGGAACACATCTTTGTATTTTTCATATAATGTATTATTACTCTGAATGTTATCAACAATGTTTCTTTGCACTATCTCAAATTCCAATAAAGTAGATAACCCTAAAATAGGCATTAAATTCTGCTCACACACTTGAAACACAACATTTTTAATTTTAGTTCCTATTTGACACTCTAAGGTTACTTGTCCTACAGTTTGGATTAAATTACCATTATAGTTTTTTAAAATTAAATTACTCACATTAAATTTATTCACATTCATGGACCTGCAACAATTTTTTGACAAAATGTTACACTGTGCACCGGTATCTATTTTAAAATTTATTATGTTATTACTTTTCACAAAAGTTACCTTTTGAAACCAGTCATTATTAATATTGTTAACATATACCTCTTGTTTATCCTCAGTTTGCACTGCTCTTATTTCTTCCGACTTAGATCTGCACATTCTTGCAAAGTGGTTGATGCGCTGGCACTTCATGCATCTCTTGCCATAGGCCGGACAACTTCTGGGTTGATGTTGAAAACCACAACGAGTACAGTTTTGTTTCCTCTTGTCTGTAGTCTTACTTCCATTCTTCTCTATTTTCTCATTTCTTATAAAATTTCTTCTATTATTATATCTTTGTTCTTCTGTTTTATCATTACTCTTGAAATTATTTTTCTTTTTTATATCTATCCCTTGTATTTTTGAGCAGCTAGCCTCTTTATGTTCAGCAAACTCCTTTACTTGTTTCTCTACCAATTCTGCAGCTCTGCATATTTTTATAGCTTTTTCCAAAGTTAACTCGCTCTCTCTCAATAATCTATCTTTTATTTTGCTCTCTCTAATTCCAGCTATAATTCTATCTTTAATTAGTCTCTCCCTCATTTGACCAAAGTTACAATCCTGACTTAGCCTATTTAAGTCTGCTAAAAAGTCTTCAAAACTTTCTTCTTTCTGCTGTCTGCTGAAAAATTTGTGTGCATTGACGCTTTCATTACTTTTAGGTATGAAATACTCATTGAATTTTTCTATCATCTTTTCATAATTATACTCATTCTCTGCTATTCCAAAGCTTTCATAGATTTCAATTCCTTGGTCACCCATGGTGTGTAGGAACACTGCAACCTGTACCTCCTGGCTTTTATCTTTTAAACCTGCTGCAATTCTATACAGCTCAAATCTTTTCATCCACTTTTTATACTCTTCTGTGGTGCAATTTTTGATGGAATTTGGGGGTTTTAAGCCCAAAGCGTCCCTGGACACGCCTTCCGCCATTTTCGATTATCTTAGTTTTACAATTACTAATTACTTTCTTCACACTGTATCTAGTCTCTTATTTTATTTATATTCCGCAGCGCCATGTTGTATTGTAATGATACAATGTGATAGCGGATAATCTCCATTTATTATTTAATATAAAAAGACTTACATCGGATACAATCTTGTTCATGTTCCAGTTGACCAGAGAGAGAAGAGTGGGATGTGTTCACAGACAATCATCTATAATTAAGGCATTGACACATGAACCTGTTTCTAATATAAGGCTATGCCTACACAATATACAACAATGATGACGTATTGGATCTTTGTTGGTTTGCAACTTTAAACATATTTATTGACACTTGCATTAAGGCCCAGGTTCCAAGATTGGTTTAGCTCGGTGTGTAAGTGAAATGGCGTTATGGCTGTCTAGTTTGACGCACGAGATAGAAGATTCTCACGCGCACCGGAATTATGTCGTAAAAATGCAAATAAAATCGTATAAAATTAGAAATTAACTATTTAATAAAAAGTAATCCATCACTGGATGCAGTTTGGAATTTGACATTTCATGGTATATTTTTAATTATAATTATAATTGTTAATGAAGGGATAAACTGCTTTTAAAGATTAATAGGAGGTATGTTTAAAGATTTTTTTGGTGCATTAAAATATGTATAATTATGTTTTGGCTTCCATCACTGTATGCGAAAAAGACTTGAAAATATCATATTTTTTTTACATGTCAAAATTATTTACGGTTTATGAGATACACTGCTTTAAAAAACCACCTTTTTGATCGTTTTCAGGAAATCTGGGCCTTAAGAGCGTTGGCTCACTACGGCATTTCATACAAATTTTCAAGTCCCTTTTTGGCTCTTCCATGTCTTTGGAATGAAATTTGTTTAAAATCATCAATTTTATCATTTAGATTGGCTTTTTGACATTCCTGCATTGTATTTTTTTTGTTGTTGTTGCATCGCAAATATAGATTTTTTTTATTATTTTTTTTTCCTCTTTAATTTAGTTTGTGCTAAATAAATGTGTTTTCTTCATGGACCTAATATACAAACTGGACTGAGCTCTCATACCAAAAATACGAGCAGAGAGAGATATGTCATATTGATGCAGTTTATCTCCTTCTAATAAGGTGACCAAACATTTTTATGACAAATAGGAAAATTCGTTTATACAGAGATAATTTGCGTCCGGTTGACTATAAGTGATTTCAAATTATTGTTTGTATTACAACATATTGTACCTAATTAAATAATAGTGAAATGATGAAACTATAAATAAAACTATACTACAGACCTTTTTCGAAAGCTCCTTTATGAAACTGAACATTATTGTGTTCTATGTCGGTGTTGAATCGTGTACCTACCCATGTTTTTGAGGCAAGAAGGAAGGACTACAATATTGGTGAGATTTGTCTTGTGGCGAATCATCAAATGTGATCACAGGTATTCGTGGCTTATGATGAAGTAGGCATGTAGAATCTCGTTCTGGGACCATGGTACTTTCTTGCTCTTTTTTCGTTTACTCTACAGAGCTGGTTTGGGTAAGTATGTAATTGAAGCAAAGGGAAATAAAATGATTCTGGAACTACATCCAGCCATATTTGTTGAATTTCTTCTTTGGATGGAAAGCTGTAACCAATATAAAAATAATGCTATTTCAATCATGCGATACATAAGTACAAATTGTATTTATTATGCGCCTAATATTAATAGTTTTAATCAGAAATACACTACTTAAAGCTTTTGTAGACAGAAGACGCTACAATTTCAGATAGTTTTAACACTAACTTAGTAATTTTTCTGCCGCGTTTCGTTTTGTTTTTCCACTATGAAGCTAGCAAACACTACACTCTGACCAAACGACGGAAAGTTCGAACAACAAGTGTCAAAAATCAATTACAGTTTTAATGATCGGTTTAACTGAATAATAGCTTAAAATAAAATGATATGATATCACTTTTAAAAGTTTGTCTAGAAAACTTAAATTGAGTACGCATAAAATAAAATTATCTCAATAAATGAACCAAAGTGAAAATTTTAACTTCAGTTCATTTATTGAGAAGCTGAACCTATGAATTATATTTTATAGTTCAGAATCGTACCTTGCACATCTATCCATAATTTATTATTTGTAGAAAATTATTCGTAGAAATGCAGTTGGTCCCTTTCAAACATGCTTACCAAATGGATTATCTGCATTTATTTCTTACTGTGTTTAAAAAACTTTGGCACTACATGAGTTGTGTCTTTTTGTAATTAAATTAACTGTGTTCATGCCTTTGCGTTCGATTGTGTTTTGGGATTTCTTGTAGATGTGTCTATTAAGCACTGAAATTTTCTTGATATCGATGGATGTGCCTTTACAAGCAGTTGAGTTATGCCTTTGATAAATTAGAAAAAACAAGTTAGGATTCAGCTAGAGTTATGTCCTTTTGATATGTTATGTAACAGAACACGTAGATTACAATGGTGCTATAAAAACAAAAGGGCATAACTCGACTTATTCCATTTTTGACTGGAGGCACTGATTTAATGGACCGATTATGTTGAAAGGACATTGTCGTTTTAATGGGACGTAGACACAGAGTACAATATAAACAGGATGTTTATATTGGTCCCATACCTATCGATTTAACCCCCACATGTATGTTCTACGATTTTTTGTAGTTTTTAAGTTATAATTATTTTTCGATATTTTTCCTGATTCAACGAGATGATGGCTTTATAAAATTATATCTTTTTTTGGGTCAACTTTGAACAAGAATGTACTAAATAGGGCATTATTTGCTAAAATCGGTCGTTGAAAGTGGTGTATTTATCTGAAATCTTGTGATTTTCATATTTTATAATTTATTATTATCTTTGCATATTTTCGTCAATCCTGATATTTACTATTCCTCTATGTTTAAGCAGAGCTCAGTTGATAATAAAAACATAAATTTTATACCTAGGGTAAAACGGGGTAATGGGAACCACTTAAGCGAGAATTCAAATAAAAGCTTATTTAAAAATAAAATCTTTATTGCAACCGCCTAATTATATAATTTAATCAAATGAGATCACTTTTAATCACTTTGCGTACACACTTTGGCAATTTTAAAAGTTAAAAAAAAAAACAGTTTTGATCCCCATTGCACCGAGGTGATGGCAATTGTGATCACCCTGTGGGAAATCAGGATCAAATAAAAACTAACACATATCGCAGATATAACCATTGGCCGAGTCCCATCCGGTGCATTCTGCGTGAGCCCACAGCCCACATGAAGTACATCTGTACCACATTTCGTTGTTTCTGCCGAATTCGCCACATATTAGACATCTGTTTCCTGCGTCTTCGTCATCATCATTCTCATCATCCTGGCATAAGTCAATAGTGTTCACGTCTGATAGCGAAGAATCGTTTGATTCCTGTAGAACTTGCCTCTTTGCTCTTTCGGGACCCTGCTTCTGTACCTTAGTCTTCTTTCCTTGACCCTTACCTTTCCATTTCTTTTTATCTTTCCCTTTGTCATGTTGGGATTTTTTAACTTTCTTATTTTCTTTTTCTACCAGGTCATCTTTAACTGGCGTTGAAGTTAAAACTATAGCGTGCTGCTTCTTTCGGCCCTGTCTTGTATTGAGGGTAGGTGCTTTCCCTGGCATCTTAATAAAATCGTAGATTGTAGTAACTTTGGTTTGTGACGTTGATACAATATTTGGTTCAGGAGCAGGTGGTTTTGATGTACCAGGAACTGATAGGCCTACTTGCTCTGATGTGCCAGGAACTGACGGGTCTACTTGCTCTGATGTGCCAGGAACTGCTAGGTCTACTTGCTGTGATGTGCTAGGAATCGACCGTGTATCATGCACAGTATTAGCAGCAGTACAAATAGATTCATCACAATCTTGAATTGTAATAGACTCAGGTTGAAGAATTTCAGCCGCAATAAAGTCTTCTTCAGAGAATACTTCCGGATTTATTGGAAAAATACCAGTTGCTCTAAATCCAGATACTCCTTTACTAATAGACGCAACATTACTAAATGCTTTCCTCACCAAGGATGCTACGTCATAAGGGGTTATCTTTTCTGCATGATGGCTTTTCATAAATAAGTCACATTCTTTTTTGTAAGCTGCTTTGAGCGGTCCAAAGAAAGAAACATCCAGAGGCTGCATTCTATGAGACGTGTGTGGTGGCAAAGTCAGCATATGGATATAGTTCTGCTTACAAAATTCGAAGACGGAAAGAGAAATATGACTAGCATGATTATCTAGCACCAACAGTACAGGTTCAACCGCAGAGGGCTTAGCGTGCTGCTTAAAGTGCGAAAGCCATTCAAAAAAGAGATTCTTGTTTATCCAACCGTTATCAGAGCATTTGTAAAGAGCTCCTGCTGGGCCATCCTTCTCGAGTAATGGAGTCATTCTTTTCCTAGGAAAAATGAACATTGGTGGGATAAATCCGCCTGCAGAGCTCATTGCGCACATCAAGGTTATGTTTTTTCCTCTCTCCCAACTTGTGATGGATCCTACTCTTCTCTGTCCCTTTGTAGCTAGTATTTTCCCCGGGTTTTGTACAGTAGAAATCCCTGTTTCATCGCAGTTAAATATGTTTTTTGGAACAAATTTATGCTTTTCCATCAGTTCTCCTAGCAGGTTATAGAACAACTGCACCTCTGTTTTATTAAAAGCTGTAATTCTGTTTATACTTGTTGCTTCCGGCTTCCTAACAGAAATTTTATTCCTGGTCATAAATGCACACAACCAATCACGTCCAGCCATTCTTGAAGATTTGTTGAAGTTGTGCTTTAAATTCTTGCTCTCAGCATAATCGAATGCCACTTTTCTTATCTGAAGAGCGGTACATCCATAGAAAATATTGGCCATATTTTTCACCGCATTTGCTATTTCGTCTTCTTGTTCATAACTGAACACAGTATGCCGTCCAAGACGTGGTCCTAAATTAGTTTTATTTGTAAATCTCTTTTGTAAGCTAGTATATGGAATACCTACAGTTTGAGAAGCTTTTCTAATTGAGTAACCCTGTTCTTCTATCAGCTGAATAGCTTTTTGTAGACTATCTGTGGACCATTTAGCCTTTTCAGTAGTTCTGACTCGTACTTTCGGCATCTACAAAAGAAAATATAATTTATGTAGTTAACTCCAAAGGTAATTACTGCAGCAGGTAATGGGGATCACTTGCGGGCAATAGGGATCACCCTGATCCTCATTTCCCGTAACCACAACAATGAGAAAAAAGTAAAACATCAAATAAACTAGATATGATTATCACAATTTAAGTTGCAAATCACTATTTTGAATGACAGACTATATACACATAAAAGTCTTATTAAAATACAATAGTAAATTAGACCCTTACCTTTTGTTGTATTTTTACGAAAATTTACATCAGCGCGGCGCAAAATCGACACACGGCTGTCACTCGGAAACGCGCGCGCGGAACTAAAGCGAGTCGTTTGTAACAATGGCGGGGGGCACAGGGCGGGGTGCAGATGTCCTTTACGAGACTCTCCGATGTATAGTTTTGTAGAAGTGTGGGTGATCCCCATTGCCAGCTGATCCCCATTGCCCGGTCTTCCCCTACTACTCTCCTTAACTAGTACCATTGATATGAAATGAGGGATGCAAAATAACTCGAAAACTACAAAAAATCGTAGAACATACATGGGGGTTAAATCGATAGGTATGGTACTCTGCTATCAGCTTGCACTGGCTTGACACCTTAAGGGTATTACCTTGCTCGATGACCTTGGAGATTTGACCTCTGCACTGTACTACTCTTTGTTATTTTGGCGCCGCCTACTAACAAATGACGATACTACAAAAAAACGAACTGACGATTATGCAAGAACGTCGCAGAGTTATCACCGTTTTTGCCTATTTTATTCACTGTCTGAGAGAATTTTGTTCACACATTTTGTTCCTCTAGTTTTTGTACTCTTAAGGTGTGTCCAAACAGAGCGCGCAAGATGCGCGGCAGCAGTACAGCCATCTGTTCTGTGAGCAATGTGGCCAACCCACTGCCACTTCAATTAGGTAATTCTTCGGGCTATGTCGATTAGGTTGGTTCTCCTACGGATCTCTTCATTTATGATTCGATCACGAAGGGAAACGCCAAGCATAGCCCTCTCTATTGTCCTTCAAGGGACTTTCAGCCTTCTAATGAGAGCAATGGTGGCCCAATGGTAACGGTTCCGAGTTACGAGTTGTAGGTCATGACCCAGGCAAGCGCTTTACTTTGTGTAAATAATTTCATCACCACTGCTATCAAGACAGTGAAGGAAAACATCGCGACTGGAGGAAGCCGGGGCATGTCCTAGAACCAAAAATCCGAAGACATGTGACATCTACCAGCCCGCACTGGGTCCGCGTGGTGGTTTACGGCCCACTCACTTTCACCGAGAATACACCTGTCTCAGCAGGAGCAGTGGGAACATTATAGGCTGATTATGAATGAGGCCCATTGTGAGCGACCATGTTTCAGTGCCAGTTCCCGAAAGCTACCCAGCCGAGTCGGATTTGGTGATTGATCTTTTTGTTGAAGTTGGCCCTATCTAACTGGACAATTGTTTAGTTTAACATAATTGTCCACAATTTTGAGTGTAGATTCTCCGATCTTCATGACAGTGGATGTTACATGGGCATTTGACATGATCTTTGTTTTGTCCATTCTTATGCCCCAGCTTATGCCCCGGCCACACTAACGTCAACGTCAATGCCCATCATCGCATAAGCATCGCGGTAGTTAAATTCGGTCAAGATTCGGCCAAATTTCAAATCAAATCAAATCAAATCAAATTATTTATTTTTGCAGAAAACACTGTTACAATGGTGTTATTAAATGTATGTTTCAAGTGATTCTACCCTACGTAAGGCATGCAAAATGTATACAGTCATGGTTTATCAAAGGGTGACATCAAAAAAAAAAAAAACAAAATATATATTTAAAATTAGATATAGAAAATAAAAAAAATAAAATAATAAAAAAATATTTGTTTAAATTAATGAAATGTCCTAAATAAAGTTATATTAATACAATTTAATTATTTATTTAATAATAATAATAATTAAAATACTTCAATGTCATTCCTATTATTACAATACATTAACAGATTAATTATTTAGAGATACATGCATAATATTATTCTACGAGTATTACTTGATGTCACTGTGAGATCTTGAGTTTGGAAAAATTATCATTTAAGTAGTCGTTCAAGTTATAGTAACATTTATTAACTAAAAGGCTCTTTAGATTTTTCTTAAACAAAGCAGTATTCATTGCCCTTATTTCTTTAGGTAACTTATTAAAAATTACAGGAGCCATGTGAAACACACTTTTGTACATTAATGTGGTACAGGTTCGGCGCACATAGAGGCGAAATGCGTCACGTTGTTGCCTATTACTGACTTCTGAGGCCAATCTAAATAAGTTTTGATTGACCTTAACAAACATTGAGACCTCATAAATATATAGGCTAGGGAGAGTTAGAATTTTGTACTCCTGGAAAAACGGTTTACAGGTTTCAATTTTTTGAAGTCCAAACATAGCCCTTAAGCACCGTTTTTGCGCTTTAAAAATTAAGTCAATGTCAGTCGAATTTCCCCAAAAAATTACACCATACCTCAGGACTGGAGCAACTAAACCATGATAGGCAGTTAACAAGGTATTGATATTTGAAATCTGTTTTAATTCATGTAGCGCATAAACTGATTTATTAATTCTTTTGCATAGAGTTTCAATCTGAGATTTCCATTTTAATTTGTTATCCACAGTAAGACCAAGAAATTTTGTTGTTTGCACTTCAGATACAGGTTCACCCTTATATTTAATCGGGGGCATAATTGCATTCACGCGCTGATTAAAGTGGATTATTTTAGTTTTTCCTATATTTGCCTTCAGATTATTAATGTCTAGCCATTTAATGATTTCATTTAGGGTACTGCTAATATCATTCTCATAAGATGTTCTGTCATTACACTTAATTGCAACGGTGCTGTCATCAGCAAAGAGTGTCATGGGGTTTGAATTCGCATTTGGAAGGTCATTAATGTAAATTATAAAGAGTAATGGACCCAATACACTTCCTTGCGGGACACCATATAGTATTTTACGTCCCTTTGATAGGTATGTATCCTCCATCTTAGTTCTAGTGTTAAGTCTGTTGATTTGTGTATACTGAGTGCGGTTTTTGAGGTAACTTTCAATTAGTTTTAAAATGTTGCCTCTTATGCCATATGTCTCAAGTTTATACAGGGTGTCCCGTAAATAATGGATCAAACGTAACGGGTAGGTAGCTTACCTAATTTCCAACAACTAATTTGAATATTTAAAAAAAAACCGTTACAGTAACCAGGATATTAATTTTTTTTCGAATTTTACGATTTTGTCTTCCAGAATTAAGCTTTTTTAATGCTGTCGCTGCAAATGATGACATTTTTAGGTATGATTTTTATTTAACATTTCTGAATAGCTTACTAATGTTATAAGATACCATTTTTTTGAATACCGTTTTATTTGCCTTAGAAAAAAAATCTTGAGTTGAAAAGTTTTTTCAACAACAAACTCGAAGAGAGACTAGTTACAACTAAACTAATAAAATCAAGCAACAATGAAGCCTGTACGAGTGAAGGGCGCAGGAAAGAACAAAAGAACCTGCGCAACTTCATACCGATTTAACCGATTTACCAAAAAGCGGCGCTATCTATCCCCTTCACGCTGACTGAGGTGCAACTCCGCCACAGGTAGCGGTCCCAAATTCCGGACAGATGACGTCATCGGGTCGGAATATGCTAGCCGCTTAACTACCTGCTTCGATTACAAGCATTCAAGCATAAGCCATTACGAAAATGAAAAAATGGAATAGTACCAATTTAATTTATTTTCTGTCTTCATCACATTCATAGCAATATCTTTGTAACGATAAAGACTAGACGTAAGTTTTATACCAATTTGCAAACCTTATTAAATGTACAAGTTTTTAAAATAATGGTGGTTTTCGGTGTCATACATTTTTTTTACAGGAGAATTTTTTCAATTTTGGTCCTAACATCGTAAAGAAAAAACTTTTCAACTCAAGATTTTTTTTCTAAGGCAAATAAAACGGTATTCAAAAAAATGGTATCTTATAACATTAGTAAGCTATTCAGAAATGTTAAATAAAAATCATACCTAAAAATGTCATCATTTGCAGCGACAGCATTAAAAAAGCTTAATTCTGGAAGACAAAATCGTAAAATTCGAAAAAAAATTAATATCCTGGTTACTGTAACGGTTTTTTTTTTTAATATT
This sequence comes from Cosmia trapezina, assembly GCA_905163495.3. Classification (NCBI taxonomy): domain Eukaryota; kingdom Metazoa; phylum Arthropoda; class Insecta; order Lepidoptera; family Noctuidae; genus Cosmia; species Cosmia trapezina. The sequence continues at coordinate 2,998,836 of LR991041.1, read as the reverse complement.
CAAATTAGTTGTTGGAAATTAGGTAAGCTACCTACCCCTTACGTTTGATCCATTATTTACGGGACACCCTGTATAATAAGATGTCATGTGCCACGTAATCAAAAGCTTGAGTCATATCCATAAAGATGGCGCAGGTTGGTATTCGCTTGTCGACATTGGACGTTATAATTTCCAAGAAATCATATATAGCAAGATTGATACTTTTGTTCTGTCTAAATCCTTTTTGTTCTTTAGCTAAAATGTTATGGGTTTCAAAATATTTAACAAATTCATTAGATATATATTTTTCAAAAATTTTTGAGAAAATTGATATTAGGGCAATAGGCCTATAATTATTCATGTTTTCTTTACTCTCTTTTTTATGAATCGGTTTAATAATTGCAACTTTTAATTTTTCAGGGTATACACCAGTTTCAATAGACAGGTTAAATTATCGCGGTAAGTGGTGGCTACACCTAAGGCCAACGTTCTTCATCGCGATAATCAACGGCATATCCTGTTAATGTGGCCGCGGCATTAAGGAAGCTCTACTGACCCTTTATCGTCGGCAAACCGAAGCGAAAATATTGTTCGTAATCCATTTCAAGATTACGTCCAGACTTGAACAATGACGAATGCTGACTGCGTATGCCGCGGCGTGCAAAGCAGCCACACGCGGCACTTGTCCTAACGGAGCACGGCAAGCCGCTCGTGACAGCCGCGCTCAGATTTAAATTCAAATTCAAATTGTTTTATTTGGAACAACATAGGAACCATTTTTATTAATACACAACTTATATACTAGGATTAGTAAAACATTTTAAAAAAGTTAATGAGTCATGGACAGTGATTCCGCATGAGATGCCTCAGTACAGGAGCTCTCGGGTCCTCAGCCACGACTTTCAGGATGCTATTGCCACTCCCTCGAATCCTCGAAACCTCCCCACAAGCGATGCCACCTTTTTCCTGATGATAGCACATAGAAACCATCTGTACTCGATTGGTCAAACACCCCCGAGGCACTACAGAAACGAGCGAGTTTCAACATGATCCTGAAAACATTGTTATATTGGACGCGCAAGGCTTCCCACGAGAACAGCTGAACCACAGACTTCCCGTGTACAGGCCTTGACAATACGCTTTAAACAAGGTTATTTTGACCTGATCGGATCAAATGCCGCGCTCTTTCAGCAGCGTCGTCGGCTCCGGTTGTTGTACCAGTCCAGGGCGGCATGATCAGGTCACCTGTCGCGGTAACTAAACCCCCCGCTGCGGTGGCTGGTGAGCTGTCTCAGGTTGGGAGCGAACAGGGTGCTGATGGAGAGCCCTCGCCGGATTTAGAGCTTACCCTACGCGAGGAAATAAGGCTTTTCCGATCGGAGCTGCGGGAGGTTCGGGATGAAATGAGGGAATTTCGTCGGGAGATGGCCGGCCTGCACTCGTCGATGGGAGTCTGTACCGAGCGGGTTGATAGCTTGGAGGCTAGGATCGAGGCTCTCGAGAGCAGGCAGAGTGCTGCAGTGCCAGACGGCAAAGTGGGTCGGCTGGAGCAGATAGTGCTGCAGTTGCAGCTTGACCTTAATGACCGCGAGCAGGAGTTACTTGGCTCGGACTTAGAGATCGCCAACATCCCGGAGATTCCTGGTGAAAACGTGTTGCACACCGTCGGCCTAGTGGCGGCAAAGCTTGGGGTGAGTCTCGACAATCGGGACATAGTGTTCGCGCAACGGGTGGGCCTGCGAGCTGAACGAGAGGTACAGTCGAGCTCTGCGGGCGGCGCGAAAGAGGTTGGCGGAGCGAGCCCGGTCGGAGCAGCGCTGCGCCTGCGCGCGGGCGCCGCATCGTGGTGCGCCTGACGCGGCGCGCATTGCGCGACGACTTGCTTCGGGGCGCGCGCGTGCGGCGCGGTGCCACCACCGCGGACCTGGGACTCCCCGCAGCCCCGCGTCGCTTCTACCTTAACGAGAGACTCACCAAAACAAACAAACAACTGTTTTACCGTGTGCGTGAAGCTGGCAGCCGTCTCGGGTGGAGGTATACCTGGACAAAGTTCGGCCGCATTCTGGCTAAGCAGGGTGACGGCAAGCCTACCCATTGCATCCGCTCTGAGGGGGACCTTGCGCGTGTTTTTGGCTGCGAAGTGTCTACGGCAAAGGATGTCTAATCACGTGGCCTCTGGCAATCACTGTGCTCTTTGTAACGACGCACAGTGGGCTGAAAATCGGCTTTCATAGACATTCGATTTTTTTTTCGAATTGGTCAAATTTTTTGATTGGAATTGTTTAAAACAATCATGACCTTGAGGTATAATTGGTATGACGTCATAGAACATAGTGGAAGATAGACTTTTGATTTTTTTTCAAAATACTTGTATGGGAATTATCATAAAATCTTCAATATCTCAGCTATCGCATATTTGCGCAAAAGAATTCTTTCACTCAAAAAATCTCCTATTTTTTTGCTAATTTTTGATATATTTCACTTTTATGGCAGAGGTGCGATGAAAAAGAAAAAAATTAAAAATAATTTTATTATTTTTATTTCTTCATTTATAACGATTATAAATGAATTGTATTACGCATTAGAATAATATAACAAAGAATATATAGCAAAATAGTCTAGGCCATCGTGAGCCGCTTTTTTAATCATTGATTTTTAAACTACCTAGCAGAAAAACAGCATCTTATACGTAAAAAAACAATTCTTAAATTGTTGACAACAAATACTCGACTTTATCGGAAGCCTGACCCTTTTAGCCTATAACAATTACCGAGAATTATTGCTAATAGGTACCTACCTATTAACTAATAGGTAGGTGATCACTGATCACCTAATTTAAGTTTTATTATGACAATGAAGGGTTTTTAGGCTGATTACTAATCGTTCTCCAGAGGTAGAACTTACAGAATCACTGTGCCTAATGGGTTATTATCATTAGGGTATAATAACAGTTAAACATATAATCAATATACAACTACAAATATGACTTACATTTAAATTTTAAATAGTTTTATATAAAAAAAAATAGAACAAAAATAGTACCTAAATCTAAATACATTCTAAAAATAAAATTTAATTGATTATTTACAGACATGCTCTAAATTGATACTAACAAAAGTAAAACTAATAAAAAGTTAGTAAATAAACAAAACCTTCTTAACCTACTGTTAGTCACAATCACTACATTCTGATTCTGATTCAGATTCGGAATCTAATTGATTTATATCGCAAAATTCGACATCGGGTTCTTGCAGGTTATCCAAAAGATCCCGAGTTTCAGCGAAGAGAGCTTTCCTGTTCTTTACATCCATAATTGGTCTAACTGAAGAAATGAGAGGGTCTGAAGTGAGAAGAAGCATGTTTAGAATGTCTTCATTAGAACATTGTCTGCTCTTTTTTCTTGAATGATGACATCTAAATCTTCGAAAGTCCTTATTACGAGCCTCTGATGCTTCTTCTGAAAGACACCCAATTGGTACTACTGCATTACAAGCTATAATATCTGCCCCATGTACAAGTAACTTGTGCACAGTTGACGACATGTAATACCAGTTATAAAGTGCCAAATACCTCTCTGCTGTCTTTAGGCAGTACTCTTTAAATTTTTCAATAAATATATTTTCTTCTGATGTAATAGCCTGTAAAATAACAGCAAATCTCCGAATCAAATTCTCATCCAGACCCGTAATGGCTGCGGTTTTTTCCGGAAATTCAAAAAATCTCCGTGCTGTATTTCCATCGTTGGTTGTTCCTGAGCCTTGTTTAACCACACCTATGATCAGGTTCAGTTCCCGCTTGAAACCGTCTTGGATTGTTTTTTTCCTTGCCTGCAGAATAGCTTTATCTTCTTCCCCTTTTGCCATCCATTTTTTAAGATCTTGTCTGTAAGAAATATTTAAAAGGCATTCCATGCAATTGATGCGTGCATGTAACGAAGACAGCCCAAATTCGTATAAATTCTCAGAAACAGGCCTTTTTAACACTTCCGTTAAATTGTTCATCTCTGAAGGTTTTGCCAAACATAAATAGCAAACTGAGCTGGCTTTGGCTTCAGAGATGTAAGTGCAGATCTTGCCATCGATCATGGTCATCTTAAGGTCATGGGTGACCTTGTTGCTGCCACTATCTGTCGGTCTCAACGCTTTTTTTTCTTCTTTCATACTGTCTAAATGCTCATTGACAACCAGTTTGCTTTCTTTCATGAAGCTAAATCGCACGGGACGACAAAATGATGAAGAACAGGGTTTCGGGTTTTTCCATATGGTGTCACTGCCATTGATTAGTTTCAACGGAACTAATGATGTCATGAAGACACTAGAATCATCATTTTCACTGTCCATTGTCTGTTTATATCTGCTCTGGCTAGACGCACCGTCAAATCCCCACTTCGATATTAATATTAACTGTTTCTGTTCTACGCACTCAGGTAAACTGTCGAAGATTCTTTTGACTGTTAAATCTAATAATCCTTGAAGAGAAATTTTTGCTGATGAATCCGTCACTGTTATTTTTTGTTTGGAAGGATAACATTGTAATTTCGCCTGTTGAACTTTGTAATAAGATGGATACAAATCTTTTACGCCTTCACGTATGGCTGTTTCTCTCAATGTTATATATTGCCACTTAGATAATTTTAAAGAGAGAAATATGCCAAGTGCCTTCTCGGGTGTGAAAACTTGCTTGGCCGACGATTGATGAATTAAATTATTGAACTTATCAGCAGCTCCTGGATTTGTCAACATGAATTCTAGTGCTGAAGCAATATTCTCCTTTCCTTCTTGTCTCATCTTTATGATAGCAGCATATGCTATCTCACTGGACTCACAATTTTCTTGATCTGTAATTCTCCTTCTTTTTTGTTTCTTTCCTAGATCTTGAAATGGTTTACGAGTTGGTGCCTTTCTTTTTGTCATTGTTCCAACTGATATTGCTGCTGATGTAGATGTGGAAGGTTGAGGAGATATGGCATTTACTTCAGAATCCACAATGCCTGAAGCAGCAGGTACTTTTATGCAACTAGGCCAATCAATATCAGTCTCAAGCCAGTTTTTGTGTTCCTTTAAGAAACACTCCAGTTTTCTGTTGGCTTGCTTCCATTTCCTTGTAATAGCTAGTGTAATCCTTCTGCAATATTCTTTTAATGTTAAATTATCTTCATCGGAGAGATTTAAGTTCAAACGAGAAACTACAGCATTATATAGTGCAAGGCTGTCACTGTACTTCCCCGAATTCTTCAAAATCATGAAGAAATCTAGGTAAGTAGATAAACTTTCCATTTTTTGCAAGCACAATTTCACTGTTAACACAAGGGGAAATCAATGTGAACTGAATAATTGTTCCCAATACTGCCCTTTAAATACCTGTGAGATATCTGTACAGAACTAAATTAACCCTAATGATTATAACTCATTAGGCACCTGCACAGTGATTCTGTAAGTTCCTCTGGAGAACGATTAGTAATTAGCCTAAAAACCCTTCATTGTCATAATAAAACTTAAATTAGGTGATCAGTGATCACCTACCTATTAGTTAATAGGTAGGTACCTATCAGCAATAATTCTCGGTAATTGTTATAGGCTAAAAGGGTCAGGCTTCCGATAAAGTCGAGTATTTGTTGTCAACAATTTAAGAATTGTTTTTTTACGTATAAGATGCTGTTTTTCTGCTAGGTAGTTTAAAAATCAATTATTAAAAAAGCGGCTCACGATGGCCTAGACTATTTTGCTATATAATCTTTGTTATATTATTCTAATGCGTAATTCAATTCATTTATAATCGTTATAAATGAAGAAATAAAAATAATAAAATTATTTTTATTTTTTTTCTTTTTCATCGCACCTCTGCCATAAAAGTGAAATATATCAAAAATTGGCAAAAAAATAGTAGATTTTTTGTGTGAAAGAATTCTTTTGCGCAAATATGCGATAGCTGAGATATTGAAGATTTTATGATAATTCCCATACAAGTATTTTGAAAAAAAATCAAAAGTCTATCTTCCACTATGTTCTATGACGTCATACCAATTATACCTCAAGGTCATGATTGTTTTAAACAATTCCAATCAAAAAATTTGACCAATTCGAAAAAAAAATCGAATGTCTATGAAAGCCGATTTTCAGCCCACTGTGCGACGCAATTCTCGAACTTTACTCTTTTTTATTAGTTTTGTGTTCATTTAGGTATTTAAGTTTGTCCTATGCGGGGCCGGCTATTCTTGTATCTCAGTATATCTTTGTTGATTCTAATGGCCCAGTTGCACGACCAACGACTATCTATGTACACATTTTATATATTACTGTTTTGCACACTTTTTCCACATCCTCAATATATTTTTTAATGATATTATATTTGTTTTTACGGATTTATTATATTGGTACACTTTGGCTGTCTATTTATATATCTGCAATATTTACATTAACTCGCCTTATATTACACCTAATTACCTCTTTTAATATAATTTTCAGTTTATTTCTACCTCGCATTATTATGCTAAACTCTAAATTGTTTAATACCTCTGATACTTGTTACAATAACCATACTATTATTATTTACACCACTATTTATAAAAATGAATAAGACAAGGAATCTCAAAGTTGGATTATTTAATGCGGGGTCGCTGGGTTCGCGTCATGAGGAGTTCCTTGTTGCCATGGATAGCCTAATGGTAGACATCATGGCGATAAATGAGACCTGGCTTAGGCAGGGAGAAGAAGGTCGCGCGCCGACAGTGCCGGGCTACCGTCTGCGGCATGTGCCGCGCCCGCACACGGTCCGTGGCGGCCGCGGTGGCGGCGTGGGGTTCTACGTGCGCCGCGGGGTGCGCGTGCGCGCCATGCCACACCCGGCGGCGCCACAGGTCGAGCAAATGTGGCTGAGGCTTAACATCAACTCGCAGTCAGTAATCATCGGCACTGCTTACAGGCCCCCTTGGCTTGATGTGAATGTCTTCCTGGATGCGATTACCGATTCTCTTTCCTCTTTTGCTAGCGTGGATAAGGTTGTCTTGCTTGGTGATTTTAACATTAACATGTTAAACCAGCTGGAAAACAAGACAAAATTAATTAACAATTTTTTAACATGTTCCAAGCTAAAGCAAATTGTTACAGAACCTACCCATTTCACAGATCATAGCGAAACATTAATTGATGTTGTTTGCACTGACGCCCGTGTGTGTGGGGTTTCTGTATCACACATACCAGAGCTTGGCCAACATGCAGTTATATCTGTTGAATTTAATTTTAAAATGGAGAAACCTTCCCCATACTGGATCACCTACAGGCCAATTAAAGATATAGTGTGAGTATATTTTGAATCTTTTCGACTTACATGCACCCCTTAAAAAAGTTTTAATTAAAGAAAAGTCTTACCCATGGATAACTTATACTGTCAAGGAAATGATGAAGTTGCGTGACAAGTACCATGTTAAGTCTAAAGCTACTAAATCTACACACCACATAAAATCATACAAAGACCTTAAATATTTAGTCAGGGCCGCTTTTGATAGTGAGAAGTGTGCATATTTTAAAACTTTTATTAATAAAAACATCAAACAACCTAAGACGTTATGGAACCATATTAAATCATCAATAGCCGTTTCTAAAAAACCAGAGCACAGTTTGCCGCACTTTTGTAGCAACCCTGAGAAAATAAATGATAATTTTTTAGACGTACCTGGTAGTGGTAGGGTTAGTTCCGCCGACTTAAGCTACTTTGAGCACCACAGATTTGGTAATGATCATTTCCAGCTTGAGCCAGTCCAGGAGGACACGGTGCTGAGGCTTTTACGTGGTCTTAAATCTAATGCTCAGGGATCTGACTGTATTTCACTGGAGATGCTGTTGATGACTCTTCCTCGTACTCTTGCAGCTATTACGGCCATCATCAATAGATCCATAGCCTCCTCCTCATTTCCAGATTTATGGAAACTGGCTATAGTAAGGCCCATACCCAAGGTACCTAATCCCACCAGTGTGAAGGATCTTCGCCCAATTAGTCTTTTGCCTTGTCTCTCCAAGATTCTGGAGAAGGTTGTCTCTAATCAGCTTCGGGACTATCTTGAGCGGCACGGCATTTTGCCTATGGCTCAATCTGGATTTCGTAGGGGGCACAGCACTGCCACAGCTCTTCTTGACGTGGTTGGTAACATCCTCGACGCCAGGGACCAGGGCATGGGTACCATGCTTGTGCTGCTGGATTTTTCACGTGCCTTCGATTCAATTAATATCTCCCTTCTCCTCTCCAAGCTGTCCTTCTACGGATGTCAGCCTGAAACAGTCCAGTGGTTCCAGAGTTACCTGAGTAACCGCTCTCAGTTTGTCCAGGTGACAAGTGACAGTAATGGAGATGTTGTGTCCTCTAGTCCAAGGCAGGTGACCCGGGGCGTGCCACAGGGATCGATCCTTGGTCCTCTTCTCTTCATTTTATACAGTGCCGACATCAGCAATTGTATGGTCAACACTAAATTTCATCTATATGCTGACGATCTTCAGATGTATCTCTCATTCCGCCCTCAGCACTCTGCTGAAGCTGTAAAAAGAGTGAATGAGGATTTAGATAAGATTTCAGCATGGTCAAGAAGAAACTCTTTGGTTCTGAACCCAGCTAAGTCTAAGTACATTGTGATAGGATCAAGAGACTTCCTAAATAAAATGTTAGGGTACAATCTGGACTTGAAGATTGATGGGTGTGATATTGATAGGGTGCGAGAAGCCCGTAATCTTGGTGTGGTGTTTGATGAGCATCTGCATTTTGAGACTCACATCATGGAGGCTGTACGCAACTGTTTTTACCGTCTTAAGCTTTTGTACCGTGTGCGGCCCCACATAAGTGTGGATATGCGTGTCATGCTATGTGAGTCACTTGTTCTATCCAAGCTGAACTACGCTGACACTGTGTATGGTGCATGCATTCTCGGTAGGACAGAAAAGTTGATCCAGCGAGTGCAGAACGCTTGTGCAAGATTCTGTTTCAATGTCCCTCCCCGTTCTCATATAACTCCATTTTTGAATAAGGGTAATGTCAGATCGCAGAAAGCTTCATCTGGCTACCCTACTCTTTGGCACCATTCTCACAAAAAAACCAGAATATTTATATCAGAAATTGGCTTGGTCACGAGATATAAATAAAATTAAAACAAGAGCATCATCGTACCGCCGGCCGGCCGGTGCTCACAGAACTGCTGCTTTCCGTGGAAGCTTTAAATTCGCTGCCTCTCGGTGCTGGAACGATTTGCCACCGCCGTTTCGTGCTATAAAAACAGTTGGTACTTTTAGTATGAAATATAAACAACACTTGTTACGATTACAAAAGGAAACTAGTCTCTGAAAGTCTGAACTCACCCTGGGACTGCACGTAGTTGGTATTTGTGACCTTAGCTTACACAACACAGGCATATAAACACTCAACAATTCTTTATATTATTTATCTGCACCATTTTCTTGCCGTATCTATTATACACTAATTGTTTTATTTGTACCGATACATAGTAGTCCATGACTTTAATTTCTTTTACATCTTGGTCTGTGCAATAATCATGGAAGTACTATTATTAATGCATTGTTGGTTGACAGCCAGTCGCCTGCGCCCGCGTCTCATCTGTCATCGCTTGTCTAAAATGTCAATTTGTCACAGACTATAAATAGACAATAGTCTGAGCAAGTGAGGTTAGAGGCCGGCGTCCGGCATTCACTGCACTTATAAATTACGGTTTTTGTTTTTTCTTCTCTTTTCTATACTTTAAGTCTTAGAGCATTTAACCTATGGAGATGGCATAGCTGAGCGAACCCCTCTGCCAAAGTCGTTTGGCCATATGGCCATGCACGTTATATAAAACTAATTCATTCGCCGACTGCTGTCATTGTGTATCGTATTGTGTCGCAAGAAAGTGCTCCCAAAAATGGTTAATTGTGCAGTTTCCTCGTGCAAAAAGCGATCTGCCACTTCAAATTTGCGAAACCATGGTGTTTCTTACCACATGCAAGTATAAATTATACATTCAAACAGTTTTATTTAAGTATAATGTCGAAATAATCGTTGTTGACATTACGATAGAAAAATACAGTGGTACGTTGGTAGCGCAAACGTAGTACAGGTAAGAATTTGCATAGTGCAGGGACAACGTGAATCAATGATTGATAAAATAAATGATTTTTTCAGTCATTATGTTCAGTAACCAGTTTTTTTTTGTAATGGTCAGGTTGAAATAAAAAATATATATATTACATAATATTAATTTCAGTTCTTTGTGAGTCGATTTAAATTCTTTTCTTTTGTAGTTTTAGGCTAATAAAAAATAACAGTTTGTTCGTTTCGAATGTGAGTTTTTGCAGCTCATGCAATTTGAATAAAATTAATCCGCAGTGGAATAATTTAATAACTATTCCACCGCGGACCGTAGGTAGTAAGTACTTACTAGTAGGTTTTTTCAAGGCTGTTATGAAAACGTAGTACACACGGCTACACATCAAGCTATACATTTCCAGTTTACACTAATCTCTCATTGTAAGGAAATCCTATGCAGTGCGAGATCACCTTATACTGGATATGTATAGCTTGATCTGTAGCCGTGCGTGCGTACACAATCAAATTAATAGACATGATTTTCATTTGATTCTGTTGGCACTTATTTAAACTGATTACTTCTATTCTATATTTTTCTTCAACAGATTTCCAAAAGATCCCGTACTATGACAAAATTGGAGGATATTTTGCGGTAATACAGAAACTTGGGGACCCACGCGTACTAGTGTAATCTGTGCGGAACATTTTATGTCGTGTTAAACAACTTGCAAATAATAGAAGGAAACTAATTGAGGGTACGATACCCACTTTAAAAAACATTCTTGGCACGGAAGAACCGCCTGCAAAATTAAAGATTTTAGTAGGACCGTTTTATTATTGGCAACACTTCTGAAATGTCAGAATTCCGTCGAATTAAAAATCAGACTGTAGTCGTCATTATTCAGACATATGAATATGAACTAAACATGCGGGTGTGGCTTCATAGCCAAAGCCTGCACCCGCATGTTTTCCTACTAAAATATCAAACACATCATTTAGTTTCTTTAATTAGTTAGTTATGAAACACCGAACTCAAATAGTTTTAAAAAACAAAAAATGGACGAGTAAAAGTGTTATTTTTAACAAAATAATAAAATTGGCTGTGTTATTTTATTATTTATATTCTACCCTTCCCACTTTTTGACACGTATAGCTACGTTAAGCCCGCATTATAAAACGGGGCTCAAGTATGTATCCCGAATTGTGGCTCCACTGTACTATCACACACGCGCGTCCGAAACTTCACATTGGTGAATCACTTGGGTTAGTGACCATTACCTCTATTGCTTGAGAATAATTTTGGTTAGGTTGGGTTAGGTTAGAACAGTGACCCTTAACGCGTAGCGAGTATATAAAATCGCCGGTTGTGTTTGTACAGTGGTTCCCGAATTTCTAAATGCAAAATGATAGGGAAGGTCCAGCAATATCAATAATGTTATTTGAAAAAATATTTGACTATTTAAATAAATACAATCGTTCTTTTTCTAAAGCACTATTAATTGTTTTGTCATTACTGGCTACCTACGTAGTTTCGCAGGCATTAATCATATTGCGTATTTTTGTGTACAGACGCCAGCACGTCAAGCTACTACAATCTTTATAAATCTAAAGTATTAGGTTCAAGGTTGATTGGGAAAATTTGACAGTTTCGGGTGGCTTGACCTGTACACACAAGAAAATAAAACGAATTAACATTTTATTTATTCATTCATTCATGTAATGAAATAGCAGGTTAAGCTACGCTTGCCGGGGTTGGTCAGTGAATGAGTGACCATCTTTACATACCGAGACTCCTCCGTGTCTCGGAAAGCACGTTAAGCCGTTAGTTCCGGCTGTCATTCGTGGTTCTTTGACAGTCGTTACGGGTCATCAGAAGCCCGAAAGTCTGACAACCAGTCTTACCAAGGGGTATCGTATTACCAAGTAACTGGGTTGTGGAGGTCAGATAGGCAGTCGCTCTATGTAAAATACTGGTATTCAGCTGCATCCGGTTAGACTGGAAGCCGACCCCAACATAGTTGGGAAAAGGCTAGGCAGATTGATTTTTGATTCATGTAATGAAATACCACTGATTGTTTGTGTCCCATCACTAGCACTTTGTGTTTGTTGTCATAGGACAGTTGCGTAGATACGCACAAATTTGTCAATGTGTATGTGTTTTTTTATTGTGTGGCTATTATTCTTTCGTGTGCGTTCGTAGCAACACGAAGCATGTATCTGTGTGTGGTTGTCAAATTTTTGTAGTGTGCTGTATGTGTTTTCCTCGCCCCCCGAATAAAGTGGCAGAAAATGTTGTTCGGTGATTCGCTGCTTGCCATCTCCATAGGTTAAATGCTCTAAGACTTTAAGTATTCTTGTATTTGTATTTTATTTTATTTTATTTTATTCCCCTTGCGAGTTATAGATATCCGTGGTGTGTCCGTGGCATCACACAGTAGGCCCTGTCAGAATACCAGCGTTGCGGTATTTATTTTTTAAATATCGCAGCTTTATGCTGAGATGGGAGCCTTTTTGGCCTCGCACAGGTCTTTTTAGTTTGTATTTTTTTGTTTATTTTTTTACTTTTCTTTATTTTGTAATGTTTGCTTTGTTACTTTTTTATGCTCTTTCTAAACTGTACTTCCTGTGCGTGTCACAAATAAAAAAATTTTCTTTCTTTCTTTCTTTCTTTCTATATTTGGACATACCTTTACGAGTACCTACCTAGTACCACAGCTAGTACCTACATTATAGTTTATATTTATTTTGAAATAAACGATGCACTTTGCCTGCTGACCTAGCTTATTCTACTACATGATACATTCTGAAGGTCTTATGATGAGCAGATAAGTGTTTATCGGTTCTCTGTATGTCTGTAAGGAAAATAGTTAGGATGACCTAGCTTTTAACATTTATCTATTTGAGCACGGGCTCTACTTCATGATACGTTCTGAAGGTCTGATGATGACCAGGTAAGTGCTTATCGGTTATTTTTATCGCCTCTTAGAAGCTCCATATACTCTGAGCGACTTTTTTCAGAGGCAAGAAATGTATACCAACAAAAACGTAACAGACTCCTGCCAGATCGCTTGGTAAATTTTGAATACCAGTAGGTAAATAATAAAATTTAATTTGACGCTTATATCAATAATAGTGATAGGTGGCGATAATTGTTTTAATGTTCAGATGTAAACATTTTGAAAATGTTTAGAATACTTTAAATGTTAAGTAAGTCACGAGTAACACACAATAAAATACTTATAACTTGCATCAATCACCAATGTCTTCATGAGATCTTTCAAATGAGTCCTAAGACGATGGTGCTACGTAGTGACGTCACTGAGATTCACCTTTGGAGTAAACCATTAGGTAGGTGCCATCATCAGACACCTAGGTCTCCATCCTCCGTCAAACGAAATTCTCAAGATGGTTAAAAACGATTAAAAAATAAACTAATAGAAAAAAAATTAAATAATGTATCTACTATGAGGGCAGGTAGGTAGAAACTTAGTTTTGGGGACCTCGGCCACGCTTCACATTTTATTCTTATATTATGCATGCAGGCTTACTCTATGACAGGTTCAATAAACATAATGAAATTACAAACTACTTTATACATATTTACAAACGTAATTTATATTCTTATTCTACGAAATAGTTATATTTGTACAATTTACAATAACATTTCATTTCATTCAAAAATCGTTCAAAACATTAGCTTTTTGATTTTATTTCGAAAAAATAACGCGCGTACAGGCCACCCGTCACAACACAGTGTGGCAAATGCTATACATTTTAATTTCTTACTATTCAGCGCCGTCTATCTACGAGAACATAAATTAAAAATGAACAGTGTTGCCAGCGTACATCCATGAAGCAATTTTTAGTACATTATAGTAGAAGTGTACGCGTATAATCTTTGATTTTGATATTTTTGAGTTAGTTATTATTTTTCGTATTTTTTTTTTTTGCATTTGTGAAAGGTCTCCGATCATAGTATTGTATTAATGTTTTGCTCTTATTGATCAAAAAAGAAACTATTAGTAGAATTTATAAATATGAAATGACTATACAGCCACAGGGTGACAGGCTGATGTTGACATTTCATTGCAAAAAAATTCTGCGGTTGCGTTGCGAATATTTTTGTAAATATTCCGTTTGCTTGCCAATTTTCAGTGTAATTTACGTCAAGTTTAGTTCGTTGCTCCGTATTTAGTAAAAATCTTGGAAGATAAACGTTCCCATCGAATGTCTACTTTCTAAATCACCACGACTTGAGCCCCCCGTGCTCCTCGGTGATTTAAATGCTTAGGCCCTCCAAGTGCTCTGTGGGCCCACCGTAAATAGGAGTTTGGACCGTATTATTTAAGTGTTTAACTCCGCCCCTAAGACGACCCACTGACCAAGTGTTTTGTGTTTATACTTAAATAACCATGTCTCGAAACAATGTTGTGTACCTATTGCCTATCTGGCTGCCAAGTCATCAAAGATGACGGTAAATATGATGTTCTTTTTCTATCTACACAATGTATTGCTGGTTTGAGTTTGAGTGTAATGTTTTGTTTTACATAATAAATATGAACATGCAAAATTGGTATTTATTTTATTATCCTCGAAACAACAAGTTTAGTGTCGAATTAGCGTTACCGAGTTGAATAATGTAGAATGGCTGAAAATTCTGTTGTAGTAAAACTAAACCTAAAAATTTAAAATCAAGTTTGTAGAATTTTCAACCATTCTCCATTAGACAACTCGGTAAAGCTAATTCTACTTGGTACAATATTATTTATGTAGCTATGGTAACGTACCACGTGACATTGAATAGTGTATGTCCCCGTAACTAGATGGCGTTGCCTAAGAAAAGCCTAAGTTGCCAGTCTATCTCAGTATATTGGTATATATAATAGTAGTCTATGGCACTGACGACTGACGACCTGACGTATCGCGTTCCGACCATGTTCCGAGGACGTGTCCCAGGCCTTTGCGGGGGTGCTTCAGCGGGGTACTTGTCAAGATCCTTGTTTATAGTTATTATTTTAAAATATCAAAAGAAATAAGAAAAAAAAAAATAATACAAATTGTGGAATAAATTATTACATATTTTTTGGTACAAAATTCATGGAGAACTATTCAGCCGTTGTAGAGATAATTTACGATTTAGTTTGCAAGAGGGCCTATTTCAAAGATTTTTTCCCAATATTTGGGACAGTTTATTAAAATTTTAAATAATACAATGTATTTGTGATGGCCATAAGTATACCATATATTTTTTTTTATGGAAATCGCTCAAATGGATTCATCAACAATTTTCTTTAAAATATGGTGTTTTTGGGATTTCAGCAAGGTGATCCCCTTAAAAGAAACACCCTACCTAAAACTCGACCTATGTCATAGAGTTTCCGAGACGATGGCAATGTTGCAGGCTACTGGCTTAATTAGCCGTTTGGTCAACCGCCTAGCCATTTCACTAATCGTCTGGTCCCATAGTAAAAGTTGTTCATAATTATGAGTACAATGACCCGTTAAAAGATTGTCACGATTGTTTACATGTCGCTGTGTACACAACCTTTATACGACCTATAGCACCATCCTTTTTTCAAAACGGAACCATGATGGATTCATAATCCTTTTTCATGTCCGTCGCAGTCTCATCTCAGTGAAAATCAATGTCAAAAATGTAGGGAAATAAGAAACTTTTTTGACAGATTACGACTGAGATTAGAATGCAATGCGAACGTTTTAAAAATTACCCCTGTGATTTGCGTGGCCCACGGTCACGATAAAGATAGCTGTCGGAAGTACAGCGGTCATCTATTTGGTTTAAGGGTCTTAGCACAATAAGCAATATACATTAGCACACCTCCCCGTGATACCATGCATAGCTGCGAACCGCAGTAGTTCATTTCAACTCACTCGCATGAAGTTCGTGTAAGTCAGAATGAAAAAAGACGAGTTTGATGTAGATAAATGTACTGAACAGCTGATTTTTTTTTCGCGATTTCAGGTTTGGTCCCATAGTAAAAGTTGTTCATATTGATCCGTAGAACACCCCCTTAAATTTTGTCGCATGTGTTCAATGTCACGTCACCCTGTTTAAGAAAGGAATATGAATGAATGAGTATGAATGTCGATGGCTATAAGAGTAGGGGAAGACCAAAGAAACGATGGATGTATTGTGTGAAAGATGACATGGCTAGAAAGGGGGGTGACTCCAATGATATATTACCTTTAGATGCGTTACCCGGGCTCAAAAATGGGAAATTAAATGAAGGGTAATTGCCCGGCGTGATATCAGTCAGATATTTTTGAAAGTATCCTGTGTCCTTTCCCAAGATTCTATATAAAGCCTTGCCAAATTTTATCGACATCCGTGCAGTTTTGTAAATTTTAAAATCAACCCCTATTTTACCCCCTTAGGGGATAATTTTTCAAAAACGCTGAACCGCATATTTCTTAATTTCCTACCAATAGCATACATTTTCATTTTCACATCTCTAACTTAAGACATACTGAGTTTCCCATACAAACTTTCATCCCCTATATCACCCCCCGTAGGATTCTTTTTTAAGACAAAAAGTAGCCTATGTCCTTCCCCAAGATGCTATATAAAGCCTTGCCAAATTTTATCGAAATCCGTGCAGTTTTGTAAATTTTAAAATCAACCCCTATTTTAACCCATTAGAGGATGATTTTTCAAAAACGCTGAACCGCATATTTCTTTATTTCCTACCAAAAGCATACATTTTAATTTTCACATCCCTAACTGAAGAAATACTGAGTTTCCCATACAAACTTTCATCCCCTATATCACCCCCTGTAGTATTATTTTTGAAAAAAAAAAATAGTATGCTATGTCCTTCCCCAGGATGCTATATTCAGCCTTGCCAAATTTTGTCGAAATCCGTGCAGTTTTGTAAATTTTAAAATCAACCCCTATTTTACTATATTTTACCCCCTTAGGGGATGATTTTTCAAAAACGCTGAACCGCTTATTTCTTAATTTCCTATCAAAAGCATACATTTTAATTTTCACATCCCTAACTTAAGAAATACTGAGTTTCCCATACAAACTTTCATCCCCTATACTATATCACTACCTGTAGGATTATTTTTGAAAAAAAAAGTAGCCTATGTCCGTCCCCAGGATACCATCTATAGCCTTGCCAAATTTTATCAAAATCCGTTCAGTGGTTTAGGCGTGAAAAGGTAACAGACAGACAGACAGACAGACAGACAGACAGAGTTACTTTCGAATTTATAATATTAGTATGGATGGATGTTGGTACATCATGGCTTACGCTGTTTTTGAAAGCACTGATGTTCGTGTATGACGCGTCTATCTCTGTCTATCTATAATACGTCATTGGGTGACTCTGACTACCGAGATGACGAGAGAAGTATGGAAAAAAAAACCGGTCAAGAGCGGTTCCGTTCCGATTTCTGAAAAAGTGTGCTATTTAGTGACATCGTTTTATTTTTCCTGTAATCTTTACATAAACTTCTATCACATAGAATAATTTCAGATTTTTCTCATTACAAACTTCGGAGATAAGGGGGGGGGACGGACGGTATTTTTTTTACATTTTTCATCAGAAGTCGAAAACTATCGGCCTAAAAAAAAGAAAAAAAATGTTTGAGAATGTGCAAACAGCGTTCTTTCATATGATAACCCACATGCCCTAGTAGCCCCACTTTGATTTTTTAAGACCCCATTTCAGTCCTGTTGCAAAAAAAATATAAATATTTTAATTTCTTTCTTATTTGCAAAATACTTGAGTAAACGTCATCTAAAACTATTCTAAATTTCAAATTGATAGCATCAGTAGTTCTTGAGATATCCAGCTGTGACAGACAGACAGACAGACAGACTGAGTGTCACCATAAGGGTTCCTTTTTTACCATTTTGGTACGGAACCCTAAAAAGGACGTTGCGCCGACCCCAAATAGATTGGGATAAGGGCAGAAGAATGATGATGATGATCATACAGGGTGTAAGGGACAGCCCTCCGCAAACTAACAGGGTGCATTCAACTCATCATTTTGAATCATATTCCACCGGAAATTTTCTCAGGAAAATTTTCATTTTTTCAATTGTTTTTCAGTTACATTTTCATTATTTCAATGTAAAATTGCATTGTGTGTTCGCAGCACTCCATTTATGTAAAAAAAAACTGCAAAAAAAAAACTGCAAAAAAAAACAGCAAAAAAAAAACCAGCAATGGATGTTGAAATACTCTAACTAACGACGCGTGAAATCAGCTGTTCACTTTCTGTCTAGCTACAGAGTTCATCGAACTCACCGCATACCTATTACCTACCCCTTCCAACCAGTAATAGACGCTCCAGTGCATTCAACTCATCATTTTGAATCATATTCCACCGGAAATTTTCTCAGGAAAATTTTCATTTTTTCAATTGTTTTTCAGTTACATTTTCATTATTTCAATGTAAAATTGCATTGTGTGTTCGCAGCACTCCATTTATGTAAAAAAAAAACTGCAAAAAAAAAACTGCAAAAAAAAACAGCAAAAAAAAAAACCAGCAATGGATGTTGAAATACTCTAACTAACGACGCGTGAAATCAGCTGTTCACTTTCTGTCTAGCTACAGAGTTCATCGAACTCACCG
The DNA here is from genome assembly GCA_905163495.3 of Cosmia trapezina. Classification (NCBI taxonomy): domain Eukaryota; kingdom Metazoa; phylum Arthropoda; class Insecta; order Lepidoptera; family Noctuidae; genus Cosmia; species Cosmia trapezina. Next base: position 2,980,191 of record LR991041.1, on the reverse strand, counting down.
CATACCTATTACCTACCCGTTCCAACCAGTAATAGACGCTCCAATTTGTGCACAAAAACACAAACAAATCAGGTTTATTGGATTCCCTTAACTTTCCTGAATAAATTTCATGTACCGGTCATCTTAGTATGACATACTGAATTCACCATATCAGTTTGCGGAGGGCTGTCCCTTACACCCTGTATATCAAAGGAATGTACCAGCAATGTACTAGAACGTACCTTTAATGAAATTCAATGTACCTACATGAAACAAGAACAATTACAATAATAAAGTGAGCCGCAGTCCTGACAGTCAGAATGACGGGTGTATACTGATTGTAGAATTTAGCGCCTGCGTGGTTTGGCACTAAGTTCTAAGTTGGTTTATTGTTTGGTTTAACGGGTTTAATGATACGAAATGGTTATGGTTTAAAGACTATATTGATTATTATTGGTTATAAAATTAAATGGTAAATCTAAGCTAAATTCTAAGATGGTTTGATTGGTATTATGGTTTGAGTTACGCGGTTGGTTTCCGAATACGTACTGACTGGTAATCGCTGCGATACATGCATTTATGGAAATGCATGCAGGCAAAAGTGTTGAGCTGTTCGGTTGCAACTATTGGACCGAACACTGGTAATTAATGTAATAGATATCTTATGGTTACCATATTAACCAGAGGAATGTACCTGCAACGTACCTCATAAGATATAATCGAGAGCATCATGCGGTTTCGTGATGGTGTGATACCCGGCTGACTCCTTCGATGACGTTGATTGATGTTCGATTCGGCACGGAAGCGTATCCAATGGTTGTGATATGCTATGCAGAATTCATCCAGGTTGCTTGACAGAAATTAATTATGCCCGTTTTCATCAACCCTGACACTTAAATGAATCCCTAAATAAAAGTGCACTGTTGGATATTCAACGCCAGGCTTAACAGCGCCGAGAGTTGAAAATCCCCAACAGGGCAATCATATTTAAGGATTCATTTAAGTGTCACTTAGGATTATAAGTAATAAAATAATAATAAATAAAGATTTATTGAACAAAAATGGTTGAACAATCAAACACAAACAACACCACGAGTATACAATAATAGCGTATTACAATTATATAACCACTAGTGTTATAAGCAGTCTGTATGAACTCTGGTATCCAAAGAAAGATTTATTAACTTGTGTTATGGATACCAGCATTCTCACATAAATGACATACAAAGGTTACATTGGTTGCAACAGACGACGATGTCAAGAGTGGCGCAGTATACAAGAGAAAATCACACTAATATTATAAAGGTGAAAATTTGTGTGGGGGTGTGTATGTGTGTGTGTGTGTGTGTGAGTGTATTTGTATGTTTGTAACGGTGGGACCAATTTTGATAAAACCTGGTATGGAGGTAGCTGACACCCTGTATTAATACATGACTACCTTTAATCCCGGTCTTCGCGGGTGAAACCGCAAGGCGCAGCTAGTGCGAAAATAAAACACATGAGTGAGGAAAACTTTTGTATTCACGTCTGAAGGATCATCCATCGTACCAGGTTAGCGTGTGTCTAAAGAAGTGATGCTTAACATGATAACTTTATAAGATTTTCCGTTTCTTCGTAGCTTTGCGCTTGTAACCACCTTTTGACCCTAACTTTCAATTCCTTAAAAGTAGTGGGATATATGGAGCAATGTTTGTTACTTAAATTATACAGTCGACTCCCGATACCATAGAAATGCCGTCGAGCAAGTGCCGTTCTGCACCATTGAGTAGGGCATACCGAGTAATACCGACGTTTGTCTCCGGCATGGGAATTATACGTCACCGTCAGGTGCTTACGCATAACGGTGTGAAGCACAAACAGCTGCCTAACAAAAAGTACCTGAGTTTCTTTAAACAGACAAGATGTAGGATGTCTAAACGGTTTGAAGGTCATAACCTTTAGGACAGCTCTTTGCGCTCGCTCAACTTGCAACATGTGAGTCTTTGAAGCCCCCCCCATATATAGATGCAATAAGAAAGTATTGATTGACTTAGAGCGTAATAAACAGTCTTTAAGGTAGCAGTATCAGCCGAGTACCTCAATTTTTTAAATATATATATAAGTTTTCTAACCCTACTACCTTTCTACCCCTAAGGGTTGGTGAAAACGGGTATAGCTGTATTACCTACTTAGGACTAAATATTTGTGTAAGAAAAACTCGGAAACAAGCACTTCAAAAACTTTAATAATTACAAAATGAAGACAATCTCATCGTAGGTATATCTGGAACATTTGCACACCCTCCTTTTCTTTTGTTTTCTCCCACCGCACAGAATCATACATGGGCTTGAAACGGAGTATCAAACTGCTTACGGAGTGCACAAGAACTGGCGAATGTTGAAGCACGTTTGTTTGAAAATTATACATTTTCATCAAAGCAAGTAAGCATTCTTTCTTCATCTGCTTGCTGCACCTCTTAGCAGGATCCACTTTTTTCAACTTAAGGGATCTGGGCACTCTTTTGTGTCAAGTACATAATTCATACAACAATTAAAACATGGGATACACGAGACGAATGGACTTACAATTAAGGGAAGAATTAAAAAACACATTTATTTTTTTCTCTCATTCTATTTTCTGGATAATGTATTCTTCTATTGTTGGATTATACTTCGAAATTTTGCATTACAAATAATTACTTCTGTCTGTATTTGGGTTCGTCGGTCCTTATATACGCAGCATCATCATTTTCATTGAAGAACATGAGTAAATACCAGGCTGGGAGGAGGAAAAGGCAGCTTCGACAGCAGAAAGGTACGCAGAGGATCCAGGGACACAGACAGAAGACAGGAAGCCAGCAACAAACAGAAAATGGAGAAATGCTCGCACGCATTAATTAATTTAAAATTTGATTACCGCTAAGAATTTTGTAATGACACAGGTTTTCAAAATAAAGTGACAGCTAGATTTAGTCTTTGAATTGTTGTTTTTTTTTTTTGTGGTTGTTTTAAAGCATAGAGCAGAGCAAATATTGTAAAGAAGGGAGAACAGGCTCGCAGGTTTTGTGAAAAAGTACAGTGTTCCAAATAGAAGCATAATCAGCCTATTATGTTTCCCACTGCTGGGACACAGGCCTCCTCTCGGTGAGAGGGAGCGGGCAGTAATCCACCACGCGGGCCCAGTGCGGGTTGGCAGATGTCACATGTCTTTGAATTTTTGGTTCTAGGACGTGCCGGTTTCCTCACGATGTTTTCCTTCACAATTCATCATCTGCCTAGCCTTTTCCCAACTATGTTGGGGTCAGCTTCCAGTCTAACCGGATGCAACTGAATACCAGTATTTTACATGGAGTGACTGCCTATCTGACCTCCACAACCCGGTTGTCGCCGCCACGTCATCCGCGGCACCAGAACGCACGAGCTGGCCAGCCTCGCCCGTCCCGGCCCAGCCAGACAACGTAGCGACGAGATTTTATATGTGTTTTGTGGTTGTTTCGTGATATTTGTACCTGGGTTTTATTCCGAGAAGAATCTTCAATATTTTGGGAGGTTTGCTTCGCATAAATCGGTTTTTAGTTCTTACTGGCTCGCCCCATGGTTCAGCTCGCCATCTGTAGTTTAAATTAAATTGATTCCCACCGTTCTATACATGATATACATACATTAACGTTTCTGGTGTCTTAGGTTTGAAGTCATAGCACAGAAGTGTTACACACACACATCTGCCTATGACTAATTCGGTTACATGCTCTACGACGCATCGTAGTTGTCGGGTATTAAAGAAGCAACCGCACGTCTGCCAATTAACTTCTTGCTTTAGCTATGTTCAACACAGAACTTTACGTCTTCACGTCTTTTATTAGGTATACCTGAGTTGTATGTACATAATACCCTCTCTTAGTACATACAACAATTGTCTTGGGGAGACTTCGTATTACAGCACCGACTCTCTCCCCACTTAAAACGGACTAATCATGGCCTTCCGCCTGTCCAACTCTCACGAGGTTTTCGCATTGCCGTATCGAAATACCTCTTAATGTAACCGACTTCTAAGAGCATCAGAAACATCTTATTATTGCGTACTAATTTGCTCTTCTATAGGAAATCTAGAATCTAAGCATTTAGGCTGGGAACCACTACACTATTCTCTAGTGCTACCACTTAGCTTTATATCTCTCTGATGAGCTGCCACTCCATCAAACACAAATCACTTTTAATTTGCACTAGATAATGAATTTAATTATGTTACAATTTGGTGTTTTCAAATGCGCGCCATTGTCCTTGTCTATGGTGATCTCTCTATGAGTTCGGTGTTTGGTGTTACCAGCCAGCATCACCTTATGCTATTAGGACTCGTTTGTTACACGTTTCGCCCTACTAAAATTAATTTGACTCGTTTACCCTTTTACTTCGCGACCTACACGTCGCGACACTCCCGCCCGAATAGACTTAGAGCAGGGTTAGTAAGTTACGCGTCCACTCTGCAATTTTCTCCAGAGCTCTGGTGGCCGCGCCTCTTCTTTGTTTAACCTCGTTGTTTACCTGAACTGAATTTTCAGGTTCATTCTCTTTCTGACTCAATATTTTTTCTCTGTCCGTGCTCTCTGATACATTATCAAAGTCTTCCAACATACAGTTTTCCGCTGGTATTATTATCGACTCTCTATTTTCTTTCTCTTTTTCTAAACTATCTGATATGTCTTTTGTATTTATGACTTCCTCTTCCATTGGTATAAATTTGTGTACAGTTATATTCTGTGGTACCTCACTTTCTCTTTCTAATGCGTTCTCGTCGTATTCTATTTCTTCATTGTCCTCCATTTCCAATGGATATAAATGAGTTAAAGATCTTACAAACTCCTTACTTCCAACTTCGACCTTCGCAACTCTGCTAAGTCCGTCAGAACTTTTGACCAATGAAGTAATTTTTCCAACCTTCCATTCTTCTCGATTTTTACTTTCTCCTTTAATCTGCACGATTTGTCCTACCTTTGGGATTAATTTTGCCGTGATTCTAGGTTCTTTGACAGAATGTCTATATCGTTCACGCAGACTTAGTAAATATCGATTTGTGAACGTATCCTTAAATTCATTAAGTATAACTAAACCTCTTTTCCAAGCCTTGATAAGGTCGGATTTCGTCGTAGTGCCTTGTACTAAAAAGTCTTCGGTTGAACCTTCCATCGTTATGCATTTTCCCATAGTTAAGAAATCAGAAGGTTTTAAAATATGTACCAATTCAGAATCAACACAAGTTAATGGTCTTGTATTGACAGTTGTTTCAATTTCTTTTACTAATGTAACCAATTGACTATCCGTCAGCATGTGCTTCTCTAATGTTCTTCTCATACAATTCTTCACTATTCCAATTAATCGTTCATAAAACCCCCCGAACCAGGGAGCTAGTTGGGGTATGAACCTCCAACGAATTTCGTGTTTAATACAATAAGAATTTGATAGTATTTCTGACATAAGCTTAAAATTTGTAGCATTATCTGATGTGATTATTTGTGGCACACCTCTTGTCGATATCATTCGCCTCAAAGCATGAAGTCCTTCTTCTGCTGTGAGATCTTGAACAACCTCTAAATGCACCGCCCTGACTGCTAGGCAAGTGAAAAGTGCTATCCAACGTTTACTTGTTTCATTTTTATGTTTAACTAATACAGGGCCCATGTAATCCAGGCCTGTAAATGTGAATGGTGACGTGTAATTCACTCTTTCAGTGGGTAACGCAGGGGTTGGTGGTAGCTTGAACGGTCCCCCTTGTGTTTCTTACATCTACGACATTTCCTTATAACTTTCTGGACTTGGCGTTTTCCATGTGGAATCCAAATGGTTTGACGAATTATAGCGAGTGTATGGTTAACACCTACATGATGATTGTCGATGTGAGTCTGAGTGATAATCTTGTTAGTGTAATCACAATCCTTTGGAATAAGTATTGGATAACGTTGGTCATACGACCAATCAGTGTTCTTTAAACGTCCTTTGCAACGTAAAACTCCTTAGACGTCCAGAAATAGTACAAGATTATTTTTTATGCTTGTTTCTTTCCCTTCTAATTCTCTTGGAAAGTGTTCAGCTTGTAGCTTCTTAAGCTGCTTAATTTTGTCATCCTTTTCTTCACTTAGGTCCACATTAATTTTAGTTTGGTTACTTGTACTATCTATATCTTGGTTTTCCACATCAAGTGTATTTTCTGTATCTATTGTATATTCTTGTGACTCTTTCGGGAGACCCTCCCCCGCACAAAGAGAAGAAATTTCTGTGATTGCTGACGGGCAGAAATCTGGATGTTGTAATATAAATTGGGGACCAGTCAGCCATCTTACTCTATCTTCTTTAGAGCTGAATGGTCTTGTGGCAACGTCCGCTGGATTTAGATCTGATGGAACATGTTGTATTATTTGGTTTTTATTATTTTTAATTTCTTCAACTCTCCTGGCCACGAACTGTGTGTGAGAGAGAGACGGAGCTATATACGACCTATAGCACCATCCTTTTTCTCAACGGATCCATGATATTTTTCACATCATAGTACGGCCCCCCGGGCCAGGATACGGAGTACCTGTTACACATATACGGAGTACCTGTTATGTGTGTATACATTCACTAGTTTCATTGAACTTTTTACAGCCTCATCTTCTCTATTTTCGCTTGGAGAATCGGTTATGTAGGTATACAATGTATATACATTAAAAAGTTAACTGGTATGGGTTCTATGTAGATAACAGTTACAGGTGCCCACGACATTCACATACAACAAAACAACCTTCATAAATTATATAAAATTAAAAAGAATAATTATTGAATTTTAATTTAAATGAATTATTAATTAATTATTATCCTTGTTTTCAGTTGAGAATTTAACAGGGCATAAAGCACGATTATGACCTATTTTCTGGCAATGAAAGCATTCCCTTTTATTTCTACATTCTGCATAAGAATGTCCTATTCCAAGGCAACCGTAGCATCTGTTCTTTAATTGGGATTTTCTTTCTTTTATTTCCTTGAATTTAGTACATTCATCGCTATAGTGCGACTCTTTACAGAAAATACATTGAAATTTAGATTTCTTCCTAGGTTGCCCTTCTTTTTCTTGGTTTTTTCCAGGATAACTTGTATATTTTTGCTTGAACCCATGGTTCTTCTGGGAAGTATATCGCTTATTCTGTGTCGTGTGGTATCGAGTTTTTTCCTTGTTGATTTCGTAGTCAGTTTTCTCTTGTCTCCTTTGGTACCATTTTCTCTTTAGATTTGTGTGATCACTATTGCCAGTGGAGTGAAGTGTCTTTACTGTGTAATATTCTTTCTCATTTAGATTTTTCTCCTGCGTTAGTCTATTTGCATCTTCACGTGCTGAAATGATAATTTCCAAATATTTTCTTATCTCCTCGATCGATTCTTGTTTTATTTTCAATTTCATTTCATATATTATATCTTCTGGAAATTTCTCCATTACCATAAACCTCAAGTGGTTATGGTTGATATTTTCACCCATCGAATCCAAAACTCTTAAATGCTTTTCAATTTCAGTTAAAACTCTTCGACAATCTGAAATGGTTTTATTTGCGGGATTTATTTTGTAGAGTGAGGAATAGTGTGCATCAACCACTTGAGTTTGTTTCCCGTATCTATCTTTCAAAGATTGGATGGCAATTGAATAATTTTTATTTGTAATCTCTAACCCGTCTATCACTCCCTTGGCTTCCCCTTTTAAAGAATTCTTTAGATATAATAACTTGTCAACGTCTGGCAAATTCCGATTCTGAATATTGGAACTAAATTGGTCCCAAAATTGGTACCATTCAAGAACACTACCTTCAAACTGTGGTAACTCTAATTTTGGTAGTTTTCCTGATAAGAAACGTTCTTCGTTCTTATTACAGTTTGTCGTTGAATTTTCACATTCTTCAATTTTCACTTTAAGTTCGCAGCAGTTTTCTTCAGCTTCTAGCTGTATTGCAGAGATGTTAGAAACCTCGTCTACTTGCGGTTCGTTAACGAGTCGAAAATAATTGTTAAGTTCCCTCTCCAATCGTTGGAGATAGGTATGAAGTTTAGAGGATACTACTCTTCCTTCATGCAAGGTTAAGTCATTTATTTCATTTGTGAGTTTGTTAGTTGTATTTCGAGCACATTCGGACAGAGTTTTTATTTTATCACGCAAATCGCGAAGAATGAGGAGCATGGCTTCCTCCATATTGATGGCTTCAGATATTGTTTTCAGTTGTAACCTGACTTAATCAGCTGCCTCCAATGACTAACAATATTGATCCTGTTGAAAGGATAAGTGTACAGGTTTTTATCACGTAGGGTGACCATCTTCACATACCGAGCCTCGGAAAGCACGTCAGAAGCCCGAAAGTCTGGTCTTACCAAAGGGTATTGCATTACCTAATTACGGGGTTGTGGAGGTCAGATAGGCAGTCGCTCCATTTAGAATACTGGTATTCAACTGCATCCGGTCAGACAGGAACCCGACCACAACATAGTTGGGAAAAGGCTAGGCAGATTGATTTGTTTTTCATAGGACGCTATACCTACCGATATTCATTTGTTTATATGACTGACCAAATTATATTGGACGAACAGTTTAGATAGTTTTCTAATAATATCACGCTATACCGCCGAGAGAGAAGGAAGATTTACATGTAATCACTAGGTATATTGGGGAATAAATACAATTTCACATAGACCTTAAGAGCTGTGAATATAAATTAAACAAGTTTTTAGTCAACACACATCTAAATTGTACTGACCTTTTTGTTCATCTAGGCACACTTATTTTATTCCCGACGTGGGCTAAATCAAGGCCGTAGTTATTTTGTTCTCACAAACACAAACACTATTAAAGTTTTTCAAAACAATAAAATTGAAATTGAATTTCGCACCGAAAGTCAGAGACCAGTCATAGAGCATAGACTAGTATATGTCATAGAGCACAAAACTGCAAACAGTTTTGCCAATGTCATTATTATTTTTGTTTCCAGTTCTGTACTGCAGGTATAAATCTCAACTGCCAGCACTCATTTTATAATAAACCTCTTTTATTAACCTTTGCAAATTAATGAATAAAAATTATCGCATCGCTGAGATAAATCATAAAATGAATTAAAAACATCATCATTTAATTTATTTCACAAAATAAGGATGTATTCGATTTAAACAATGACATTATACATCATTATCTAAGGAATAAATTACCAGTAACGTTTGCGTTCCATCCTAGATGGCGTTCCATTACGTTATTTGTTTATACTTATTTATTTACCTACGATAGTAAATTTGAAGATAATTATATAGAAATATATTTAATTTTATTAGAGTCAATATCAGCGAAACGTGTATCAAAACCTTTTCAACTTCAACTTTTTAGCATGGCTTCTTCAACCTTTGATACGATAGTTTCACAGATGGCAGCACCAGTAAGAACTGAATTTTATTTTAATCAATTAATTTTTTTTAATATTATATTGTTATTGATTTTCCTTCTCGGATCCCAGCATCTCCACCATGTCGCCGCCACGTCATCCGCGGCACCAGAACGCACGAGCTGGCCAGCCTCGCCCGTCCCGGCCCAGCCAGACAACGTAGCGACGAGATTTTATATGTGTTTTGTGGTTGTTTCGTGATATTTGTACCTGGGTTTTATTCCGAGAAGAATCTTCAATATTTTGGGAGGTTTGCTTCGCATAAATCGGTTTTTAGTTCTTACTGGCTCGCCCCATGGTTCAGCTCGCCATCTGTAGTTTAAATTAAATTGATTCCCACCGTTCTATACATGATATACATACATTAACGTTTCTGGTGTCTTAGGTTTGAAGTCATAGCACAGAAGTGTTACACACACACATCTGCCTATGACTAATTCGGTTACATGCTCTACGACGCATCGTAGTTGTCGGGTATTAAAGAAGCAACCGCACGTCTGCCAATTAACTTCTTGCTTTAGCTATGTTCAACACAGAACTTTACGTCTTCACGTCTTTTATTAGGTATACCTGAGTTGTATGTACATAATACCCTCTCTTAGTACATACAACAATTGTCTTGGGGAGACTTCGTATTACAGCACCGACTCTCTCCCCACTTAAAACGGACTAATCATGGCCTTCCGCCTGTCCAACTCTCACGAGGTTTTCGCATTGCCGTATCGAAATACCTCTTAATGTAACCGACTTCTAAGAGCATCAGAAACATCTTATTATTGCGTACTAATTTGCTCTTCTATAGGAAATCTAGAATCTAAGCATTTAGGCTGGGAACCACTACACTATTCTCTAGTGCTACCACTTAGCTTTATATCTCTCTGATGAGCTGCCACTCCATCAAACACAAATCACTTTTAATTTGCACTAGATAATGAATTTAATTATGTTACAATTTGGTGTTTTCAAATGCGCGCCATTGTCCTTGTCTATGGTGATCTCTCTATGAGTTCGGTGTTTGGTGTTACCAGCCAGCATCACCTTATGCTATTAGGACTCGTTTGTTACACGTTTCGCCCTACTAAAATTAATTTGACTCGTTTACCCTTTTACTTCGCGACCTACACGTCGCGACACCGGTAACTAGCTAATATGGTACCCCTTGTAACGACTGTCAAAGATCCACGAATGACAGCCGCGACCAACGGATTAACGTGCTTTCCGAGGCACGGAGATGTCTGATGGTATGGAAATATCGTCACCCATCCACGGACCAACCCCGGCTAGCTTAGCTTGACCTGATTGGATCGAACCTTGCGGTTGTTATTAACTAGGTACTTAGCCACGAGCTCCTCCTTCGGGGAATCACATTATTAATATTATAAAGGCGAAAGTTTGTGTGTGTGTATGTTTGTTACTTCCTAACGCTTAAACGGCTGAACCGATTTGGATGAAATTTGGTACGACTTCCACTGCGGGCGAAGCCGCGGGCAAAAGCTAGTACTTACAAGTATAAAACGTGATGTTATGTTATTTAGGTAAGCCCAATGGTAAGCCCATAAGGCCGCGTTTCCACTGACGCGGAGCTGGGCGGAGCGGAGCGGAGACGTGCAGGAATCGTCCAATTACAGACGAGGCAAGAGACGCGATGAGGATTTCAACCATTATGATTGGTCGATTCCTGCACGTCTCCGCTCCGCTCCGCCCAGCTCCGCGTCAGTGGAAACGCACCCTAAATCTGCATGGCAACCTGCATACCTATTCACAACGATACGATACGGATTCGTACCGTATCAAACGCCAATGTTATCGACGAATTCACAAATCCGAAACCGTAAAATTTTGACAGTTCGTATACGATATGAAGATATCAATTCTTCCGACAGATATTTGCTGTCGGAAATGATATCGAACAATAAATATTGTTTACAAACATAGTTATCTAAACATTATCTGAAGTATTTAACTACATAATGTAAGTACCTACGTAAAGTTTTATTATTGTTTTGACCGCTGCTTAGATCCAAGTATAATTAAATATATATTTGTTTATTATGGTCTAAACTTACGAGTAGTAGACCCGTATTCTTTGTCGGCGAGTGTATATTTTTGGCTGAGTGCAACTTAAAATAAATTAATAAAAGAAAATATGTATTATGCGTGCCAAATAAGAATAGTATCGCGCTTGTTGCCAACTTCACACGATAGCTGTCAAATTAGTACTGCCGATAGCTGTCAAATACACGATAGCTGTCAAATTAGTACGCATTGGTAATGAAGTTCGAGAGTATTGCGGAACAAAATGGCGTCTTGACATTACTGTTTTTATTTGGCACGCCTATTACAGTACCTGTAAAGCAAAAAATTAAATAAAAGTGATTCTTAAGCATTTCAAAAACTTTAATAGTTAACATATTGCACAGAAGTGATCGGGGCTTGAGAGGTTAATGAAACATACTTATACCACCTGAACTGTATTACACCTGCAAATGCGAATTTGGTTGTCAACTATTTGTAAAGTTTCTTTCTCTTCGTTTTTAGTACAGCAAGAAATTAAACATGGGCATAATATGGGGTATAATAATGCCACTAGCCCAAGTACCAAAAACGGGCAGATTGGTAAGTATAGAATACACATAAATTTTCAAAAACTATGCATGTTTTTAACAATTCTCGAATCTATTTTGAATTATCGAGCTTAGTTCTGTTCTGTGCTTATTTTTTCCCCAATTTCCGTGAAATGCGCGTGCTTGTCCTTGTCAAGTTTAGGAAGGCTACCACTATACTTTTCCTCGTCTTTCAGAGTAGCCCAAGTTAGGCAGGTGTAGCAACAAACAAGGATCGAGCTTAGTTCTTTTCTGTGTTTAATATTTTTCCAATTTCTGTGATTGCTTATCCTTGTCAAGTTTAGGAAGGCTACCACTATACTTTCCCTCGTCTTCAAGAGTAGCCCAAGTTAGGCAGGTGTAGCAACAAACAAGGATCGAGCTTAGTCCTTTTCTGTGCTTATTTTTTTTCCAATTTCCGTGATTGCTTGTCCTTGTCAAGTTTAGGAAGGCTACCACTATACATTTCCTCGTCTTCAAGAGTAGCCCAAGTTAGGCAGGTGTAACAACAAACAAAGCACGTAATACAAGGACCTATAACCATTAATAAATGCATATAAATGCACAATCAGCAATCAGTTTCATTCACTCACTTATTTTTTTTTCTTCTTTGTATTCGAGCTTAGTTTTGGTTTATAAAATTAAGCTTGTATTTTTTTATACCAGGCATAAATGAAGCACTTTTCCGTTATGAAAGAATATTAATTTACTTATGCAAAGATGAAAGTTTTGTTCTGTCCTTAGTTTAGCTCCAAAATCTTAGTTCCAGTCTGGCTTGATATTGATTATAAGCTTGGGCAAGGAATGGGCATTCAATTATTCTAGAAACACGGTCAGCAACAGAAATAAAGAAGATTTACCTATACGTGAATTTTAAATATTTTTTGATGATTTTTTTGGATTTCTATCGTAGTGACACCGTCGTCGAAAGTTATGTCAACTACAAAAGTATAGACAAGTAAAGCATAGATTGAAAAATAATTTAATGGGGAAGGTTGGGCAAAGCTAATTGTAGATGGCGTGATCCTTGGGCCATATCTTAGATAATATACATAAGTTAAGTTAAGTTAAATTTCCAAGTCATATACTTAAATTAAGTATTTGACTTGGAAATTTGTCGGAATTTATAACCTTAAATATTTCCCTCGTATTAACTTTCTTGAAAATGTTTCGAACTCGGTTGACTTTTTTTTAAATCTTTATGAAAAGCTATAATTCACAATCTTCTAATTTTAGGGTCTTGCGTAAAATGGTGGACTCCAGTTTCGGAGTATTTAGGACCACAACAACGCGTCGTTTTCGCAAAAATAAAATAAAACCACCTCACGCCTTGTATTATTAGCTTGTGTTGGGAACTAGCTACGACATAGTTGCCTTCCCCATTACTGAAGAAGGATCCTTGGAAAACGAAGATTTAAAAAATATAATTCATGTCAACAAGTTTTTTCATAAAGAAATTCGTATAACAAATAACAACGTTAAACCTCAGAACAATAACAAAGCATAGAAGTAGTGTTAAAATAGCAACTGAACTCAATATATTTGTTTCATTTTGACTTATGGAGCCGCTATGATGTTAAAGAAGGACACGTATACAGAAGACGTTTCGAAATTTTGTAGGTTGTCATTCATTTTATTCTGACTAGTGATGTACCCACTAAATTTCAACGTCGATAGAATTTACAATGACATTCTTTGTTACACTGCCAAGAATAATAACCGTAGGTACACACGGCTACACATCAAGCTATACATTTCCAGTTTACACTGACCGCTCATTGTAAGGAAATCCTATACAATGCGAGATCAGCTTATACTGGAAATGTATAGCTTGATCTGTAGCCGTGCGTACCAAAAATTTTGAAGTAACTAAGCATACTTATGATACCAATACTTAATATATTCGTTTAAAATGAAACAATACTTTAAGTATGAACTAAATAGTTCGTCATCATCATCACCAAAGTCTTCCTTGGTTCCCGACAGCTCTTCATGTATTAAATCTGACCCGGCTAAACCCGAATGTATTTAGTTGCCATAATAACTGATGAGTTTATTGAAAAGAAGTGGGAGACATTCGGTTTTGCAAATGTTTTTAGCAACTTACTTTCTCATATTTATTTGAATTTTAGATTACATCATTCAATTTTTATTTTAATACTTTTTATGTAACATATATTATTGTAAATCAGTAGAAGCGTAATTTAATAGAGATTTGAATTATTTGATTAAATAAAATGGTTGTTAGTGAAAAAATAAAATTTATTATGAAAATTTAAAATGGTACCAAAGCGACAAAAACTTTTCGTACATAAAAAAATAAATAACGACCAGATAATATTTTAAATAAAAAAATAAAATGCCTAGCCACTTTAATAATCTGTTAGTCGAATTCCAGCCCACACCATAATCATTCCGCCCTGGTACGGATGAACTTCCTGAGGATTCTGGAGTCGGCTCTGGCGACCAGGAACTCGCCAAAAGCGCAGTCTTCTTGAATCGGGATGGAATCCAATTATTTCTGAATTTGTTATTGTCATCTGTGTCAAGGATTCCTAAAACAAACAGTTCTCAATAATATTTATGTAATATTTTTTATCAACATTTTTATTTAGGTAAATAGTTTTATTTGTATGTCTTACCTGACTGATGTGAGATGATTTCACGAGATGTCAAGATCAGTGGCGATTCATTAATTTGTACCGATGTACTAGGTCCTGTTTCAACTTCCATTGCTACGGGATCCTACAATTACGTATTTTGTATTAAAAATATAAATAAATTTGCACTCGATTATATTTCCGACTGGGATAATTAGAAGAATGATATCGCATCAATGATATTTTTAATATAATATCATTGTATCGCATATATCAAGTGAACATATTTCTGAATGTTATACCTGTCTTCATGTTAGATTACTGTTGATGGTGAGCGGTTTTTTTAATTTGCAGTATTGCGCTATGTCCTTCTTCGCAGACTTCCATAAGTATTTCCTGTAATGTAATAAATCAAGTTTTAATTTGAACGGGATACTATTTATTGCCAATAAAATACCTTAATTATATCATAATATATCAAGACCATTTCATCTGTTCTATCCATAACAAATAATGTAGGAACAGCATGTACTCTAAGTGACGACTTAAAGAACATGCTACATCCATTTCATAGGTTCATTACCAAATGAATACAAAGTAAAATGTTTGGAGCATATTATGTGGCTGTGCTGTTTGGAGTCCAATTTCGTCTACCAATACAATTTATCCATTTTTTTTCACATCGTCTAGGAAATCTGTAAAAGAAAAGTATCGACAACATTATTTACGTCACTATGGCTGATCAAGATAACCCCAAAACAATTTCCGAATATTCGCTAATAAGTTCTATTGGAATAAATATTACGACTGGTTTCAGCTATATAGTGACACAGCAATATTTGTTATGTATTTATATTCGTTTATCAGATCTTAGGCAACAAGAAATTGAGCAAAAACTTACCGATGGAAGGTCAATATTTGTTGTTCATTTTATTTTCGCTATGAATGGGTCTTGCAGCCCCCAACCACACAAGAAATTGCTGCACAGCGTCCACACACTCACTATTTGTAGTTAAACAAAGAATTCATGCAATCTAACAGTAGAAATATTATTAAAACATCGCAAAACCATGGAATATTACGACAGACACGTAAACAATGAACACGCGAATAAGTCAGCTAGTTCAATGAACGAACTGTCAGACATTGAAACAAAGTACTATCAAATTTGGCCGCGTCATACTATAACTTTTTTAACCAAATGACAATTGATCTTGTGACCATGCCAAGAAAGTAAAACAAAGAGTAAAACATTTATCTCTTTCCCACATCCTTTATCGTACCTTTATCGTACCTAATAATAGAACGGGAATAAAGGTAGTTACAGAATTCTGTTTTTAGCCTTCCTTCTATGCTTTGTTATTGTTCTGAGCGTTAAACAACGAATTATAAAGTTGCTAAATTAAAGAGTTGACGACTGAAGTGACAGGTATGCTACCGTAGACAGAGAATTTAATATGCATTGACTTAGAATTCTATAGACTGCTGGTTATCTTCCCTTGCATTCACACTAGAAAAAGAAGAATATATTAACGTCACTAGCATACAAAAGAGACAGAGTAAAAATATTTCTGTCCTTTATCGCGTGCCGGCTATGACCGTCGACGTGCGCAACAAGTTTGACGTTTTTGGCGATTGCAGATTGAAATCCAATTATTTATTAATAATTACATCGAGATTTTACACAAAATACGTGCCGTTTCGTGCTCAATTCTTTAATACCATCTGTGCAACTGTGCAAAATGGTTAGGTGCAGTGTATTACATTGTAAAAGTGATAGTTTTATGAAGATTGCCGGATATTCCTTTCACACGTAAGTATTCCACCTTTTTATGTATTTTATCGCTGTGTGTGCTGCTATTTCTAATCAAATAGTCGCAGTAATGTACAAACTAATTTGTATTTGTGTTAAATCTCAAAAAATCGTGATTTGCGCAATATTTTTATTTTCTTACCTGAACATTTAGTGTTGCCACTTTTTGACTGGGAATTTACCCTTTAATAAGGGTAAAACTGATTTTTTAAAGCAATGTCTATAAAAAAATATTTTATTTCAGACCTTGATCAATTAATATTAGTAATACACACTTCTCATAAGATATTTTAGTAACAAACGTAATAAAAGAGTTTAATTCATATATCTGCACTCACCTGATGCCCCGCATTGGGTACATGTTGTACTCACGGCTACAGATCAAGCTATACATTTCCAGTTTAAGCTGATCTCGCAATGTATAGGACTTCCTTACAGTGTAAACTGGAAATGTATAGCTTGATGTGTAGCCGTGTGTACATGTACATAATGCGTCATAATGGTGCAGCACGGCTGTTTACTGATGACCTTAATGTCGTTGACGCTCCCACGTACTCTGCGCATCATGGAAGCATTCTTTTTACTCAAGATGGTATTAAAACCATCAGTATGTACTTCGGCAAACATTCCTGATGCACTGCAGTAACGTGGAAGCCTCAACCACATCCTGAAAGTATTGATATACTGAACTCTGAAGACGTCGTATGCCGTCTGCGTCTATCGATCCCACAGAGTGCACATGTACAAAGATTGGCAAAACGCATTATCGAGTTATTTTTACTTCTGGTGTACAAC
Organism: Cosmia trapezina; assembly: GCA_905163495.3. NCBI lineage: Eukaryota > Metazoa > Arthropoda > Insecta > Lepidoptera > Noctuidae > Cosmia > Cosmia trapezina. The sequence continues at coordinate 2,962,986 of LR991041.1, read as the reverse complement.
GTGCAAACCTGTGGGCTAACATATTGCATGCTATATAGCTACTACTATACTATAAATATATAAGTAAAAAAATCATGGAAAGCAAGATCACTGGTTAAAATGAAAGGTAATGAAAAAATCTACCCGATTTATTATTATTCTAGATTTCCAAATAAACCCGAAATAAGAAACATGTGGATTGCTGCTACTAATAGGCCTAATTGGGCTCCAAAAACCAATTCCAGGATTTGCAGTCAACACTTTGATAGTAATCTTTTAATAAAGAAAGCATGCAAAACTTACTTATACCCCGATGCTGTTCCAAATACGGTAACAAATATGGATGTACCTAACATGTGATTGAATTTTATTACAATGGTTATAAAATTTTAACATTTAATCCCATTAGGTTGCAGGAAATAGAGGAAGCGCTATGATGATTAAGAGCAGCGAAGCCACATCCACTGAAACATTACAAGGGAGCTCAAAAACAGTTAAATCTGTAAGTCTATAGGATTCATATTTTAACAGCTTAATAACGAGCCGAGAGTTGTATGTACTGACGCCAGCAGGTCAAACTCAAACTACCCGAAACTGTCAGATTTTCCCAATCAACCTTGAACCTAATACTCTAGCGATAAAGATGAAAATCTATTAAAGAAATTTGACAGATTGTAGTAGCTTGATGTGCTGGCGTCTGTACATAATGTTGTTTCAATAATAAGTGCGTAATATAAAACATTTTCCTTATTTATTTTAGTATTCGTCACCTGAGTTTTCGCCCAGAACATTGAAACGAAAATGGCAGAAAGACCAAGAAATATCAAAACAGCGTTTGAAAAAGCTAAAAGCACTTCGAGAAAAATCTAGGAGGTTGACCAAAAAGGTGGCAGATTCCTACATTGTTCTCATATGTAGGTATATTTTCAATATGAACGATGTAACCAATATTTTGTTTTTTTTTTTATTTAAAAGAGTGTCCGTGGAGTTTCTTGCCCATTCTTCTCCATAGGGGACAACGGTTTGGAATGGGCAACTAGCTTCATCTTTCTGACTGACCGATCCCTTGACAATTCAAACGTACGTATGATTAGTTTATTTTGAAATAAATATATTTTTTTATTTTGCTTTGAGTTTGAGTTTGAATAAAACATTGCAGTCGCATCATTACTCATATTTTTTTATTTTTCCTGAAATACAAACCTCATTAAAAAAAATCTTATTTTTTGAAGAATATTGGGTAAAATGTACATCACTTGGTAACCCTAAACAAAAGATGTACTTTTTTTCTGTCCCTTTCGACGGCACGGGTTCCATGAGTCTATAGAATTCTAGAAGTCAATGTCTATATGCTACCGACGTTTAGATCGACGTTTCGTCGGTTAACCAGACACGTGGTTTTTAGGGTTCCGTACCAAAATGGTAAAAAAGGAACCCTTATGGTGTGATTAAGTCTGTCTGTCTGTCTGTCACAGCTGGATATCTCGAGAACTACTAATGCTATCAACTTGAAATTTGGAACAGTTTTAGATGACATTTACCCAACTATTTTGCAAATAAGAAAGAAATAAAAATATTTATATTTTTTTTTGCAACAGGGACCGAAAGGGGGTCTTAAAAAGTGGAGCTACTAATGGCATGTGGGGTATCATATGAAAGAACGCTGTTTGCACATGCTCAAACATTTTTTCGACCCCATAGTTTTCGACTTTTGATGAAAAATGTAAAAAAAAATACCGTTCCACCCCTTATCTCCGAAGTTTGCAAAGAGAAAAATCTGAAATTATTCTATGTGATAGAAGTTTATTACAAGAAAAATAAAACGATGTCTCTAAATAGCACACTTTTTCAGAAATCGGAACGGAACCCTCGGTGCGCGAGTCCGACTCGCTCTTGACCGGTTTTTTTTTGTTTACGTTTATTTAATTACCATAATACCGATGGAGTATATGTCTCTCGTTTAACACCCCGAATAAAATAACGGTCTTCATATTATATAAATAAAGCGTGTGGTACAGGGGGCTTACTGTGAGCTCTTATTATAGCAGGGCAGAAGTTGAACGTTTCCAGTGAGAGAGAAAGACGGAGCTATATACGACCTATAGCACTGTCACGCTCTCTCACTGGAAACGTTCAACGTCTGCCTGCTAGTAAGCCCTCAGACCATCAATCCATCCCCATCCCCATGGAGAAAGTTTTTTAGTTTGATGGTCCCACCCATAAAAACCGGTCAAGAGCGAGTCGGATTCGCGCACCGAGGGTTCCGTACTTACCATCATTTGTATTTAATTTTTGTTGATGATTTCTGAAAAAGTGTGCTATTTAGAGACATTGTTCTATTTGTCCTGTAATCTTTACATAAACTTCTATCACATAGAATAATTTCAGATTTTTTTCAATGCAAAGTTTGGAGGTAAGGGGGGGTAACGGTATTTTTTTTACATTTTTCATCAAAAGTCGTAAACTATGCGGCCTAAAAAAAAAGAAAAAAAAAATGTTTGAGAATGTGCAAACAGCGGTCTTTCATATGATACCCCAGATGTCCTAGTAGCTCCACTTCGAATTTTTAATACCCCTTTTCAGTCCCTGTTGCAAAAAAAAAACATATTTTTATTTCTTTTTTATTTGCGATATAGTTGGGCAAACGTTATCTAAAACTGTTCCAAATTTCAAGTTGATAGCATTAGTAGTTCTTGAGATATCCAGCTGTGACAGACAGACAGACAGACTGAGTCGCACCTTATGGGTTCCTTTTTACCATTTTGGTACGGAACCCTATAAAAATTACCACACCTTTGTGATTCGTGTTGTACAATATATTATATGGTGACTTTATACGTCTGCCTACCCCTTCAGGAGAAATACAGTCGTGATATTTAGGTATTAAGAATAAAAACAGTTCAATAGGATCATAATATTTATTATCAAATTGCCGAGGATCGAGTCTCTCTAGCGGAATTGTTACTAGTCTTGAAATTCTCCTCATCGTCAATATGAACTACATGACACTGGCAACACTTCATACCTGGAAATTATTAATAACATTTAACACTTTTTATGTTGCCAGTCTTACTGTCCCTCTGTGGTGGGAGGTCTCATAAATAGAAGGCACGAGGTCTATTGCATTTCGACCGTCATTGTTGCAAAACTTAAATTTTATTCTGAGAAACTAAAAGATTTCGTCAACTTTGACTTATTGAGTTGTGGAGAATAGTCTGATAATATTATAGTTTACGGCGGCCTCGCTCTTCCCAATTTTTATTGGCTATTTATATCAAGCCAATATTTCGAAGTAAGTTTTTCATAAAATGCGCGACTGAACGATTTCTACAAGTTTACTCCAAAAAAATTATTACGCTTTTCACATAGTTGCATAGAAACAGTCTACTTGCGACTCGGCGAACATCCTTGATGCGCTACAGCATCCTGAACGCATTATTATATTGCACTTACAGGGCTTCGTATTGTCCGCGTGTTTGAGACCCACAGGCTGCTCGTGTAGAAAGATTTTTTAATATGCTTTTAACAATATTTTCACTTCAGTGGGTACAGCAAGCAAACAGCTATGAAAATCTACAGATCAATCTTTGGTGGGAAGGAAGCCTACAACCGCGTTAAAGAAGAATGCGGCTATCTCGCTCTTTTATCATAAAATAAACAGTACGGGCTCCACTGTACTATGACACCCGCGCGTCCGAAACTTCACATCGGTGAATCGACTCTTATACGTTAGGCCGAAACTCGAAATCCCGAATCACTTTATCCCGAAAGAACGCTATCCCGAATCACTTTATCCCGAAAGAACGCTATCCCGAATCACGCTATTCCGATTGAACGCCATCCCGAATCACGCCATTGCGAATGAACGCTATCCCGAATAACGCTATTCCTAATGAACGCCATCCCGAAAAACTTGAGTCTGAAATAACATTATTTCCAACGAACGTTACATTATTCCAAAAACGGTATTTAACTCTCAATTCATGCTATGCATAAAAAAAACGGGCCATGTGCGTGTTGGACCACGCATAATGAAGAGTTCCGTAGTTGAAAAGAATTTATCCCAAAAACAAATATAACATTGCAATCCCAAAAAAAAAAATGTTTTTATGTAATAAAATTACAAATGAATAATTTTATGAATTTTCTTTTACTTGTTCTGTGAGACCCTGCTTCTTGTCAAATTTCATCATCCTAGGACAACGGGAAATACCCTATAGATTTTGATTTACTCGCGAGTATCAAAATATGTCGCATAAATGGCCGTATGTTTTTATTGCATTGACTTAGAAGCTTGAGTTTTTTAGGAGTTCAAGAGATTATAGACCTACGTATTTTATATAAATTTCAACTTGATACCTGCACGCGTTCCTGAGAAAAAGGGTCTTGACAGACTGACAGACAGACAGACAGACAGACGGCCAACGAAGTGGTCCTATAAGGATTCCGTTTTTTTTTCCTTTTGAGGTACGGAACCATAAAAAAATGTGCTTCCACCAAAAAATCGTTGGTCTAACTAAATGCCTGTTTTCATCAAAAGTAGTAATTTGAAAGTTCCTGAATGTGTTTTATATATTTTAATTCCATATAGTCTTTTATGCACAGTTTTAATAGAGGGTTAAATATCGTTTTTGAAATAACGTTATTTCAGACTCAAGTTATTCGGGATGGCGTGATTCGGGATAGCGTTCATTCGGAATTACGTGATTCGGGATAGCGTTCATTCGGAATAGCGTGATTCGGGATGGCGTTCATTCGGAATAGCGTGATTCGGGATAGCGTTCATTCGGGATAGAGTGACTCGGGATAGCGTTCTTTCGGGGTAGAGTGATTCGGGATAGCGTTCTTTCGGGGTAGAGTGATTCGGGATAGCGTTCTTTCGGGGTAGAGTGATTCGGGATAGCGTTCTTTCGGGGTAGAGTGATTCGGGATAGCGTTCTTTCGGGGTAGAGTGATTCGGGATAGCGTTCTTTCGGGGTAGAGTGATTCGGGATTTCGAGTTTCGGCCTAACGTATAAGAGTCCGGTGAATCATTTGGGTTAGGTTAGAATAGTGACCATTACCTCTATTGCTGGTGAATCATTTGGGTTAGATGAGGCGGTGAATATCTCGTATATTAGACGATGAAAGCTCCCACCTGACCTCAGGGTCATTGACCTCGAGGTCAAGGTCAATGGAACTAGTACTGTAAAAAGGCGACTTTTTTTTTTCTCGGCGTCTATTTTTTTTTGGTTTTCAAAAATACACTAAAAAGGGTCTAGTCTACCCAAAAACAAATAGCTACTATATAAAAACGCCGGGTGCGATTGTACAGTGGTTCCACAGTACCTTTTACACATAGTGGAAGACAGGATAAGCAAGGGAGCAGAATGGAGGGAAAGCAGCAAAGGCGCGGGGCGCATACGCAGAAACACATGTGGCCATCATCTGTGGACTTACGACTGGTGCAGAGGAACCCATTAGTCTTGTAAGCATTTTTGCCTGATTTTTGTATAAATTTGTTTCGCTGATTTTGGCATTGCGATCTGTAAACAGAGAATAGACAATGATTTGTTTGATTTGACAGTGACAGGAGGTGAGTAGGTAAGTATCAGATATTTAGAATGGAGGTAGAGTTTTTGTTGTGTAGTGCTTAAAAGTTTCTATCATCCATCGACTTCCTTTTGTCTGTTAAAAACTCAGAAAATATAATTTCGATAGAATCAATAAGAAATTCGTGATATTATTATAAAGAACCATCTCTGACATCGTTCCAAGTTCATCAGGCACACAGAATCAAGCGGGCACTCCACGACAAGCCAGCGCTGAGGCACATGGTCTCCCGCTGGCCACGACTGTCTTGCAGGGAGCACCAGCAAGGCGCAGTGGGCGCAATACCTCGAAGCCACGACGACTTATCGAGGAGATATCGTAGCTTATTAGGATGTGGACGAATGATATATACCTTTTTTTTTTTTTTTTTTTTTTTTTTTTTTTTTTTTTTTTTTTTTTTTTTTGAGGGTGGGAAATCATCAAATAACTTCTCCCGCTCTGGGTGGAGCGGGAGGGCGTGTCAGACTTTTACTGACTAAAACCCACCCGTGTTCCTTCAGTTGCCTATGTCAGGGCCGCGGTAACCTCTTCAGACAACCCGCGACCCCGAATGATATATACCTGACTCTATGGTTGTAACAGTCTCCTGAAAAAAGTTAACTGAAGTTTTCATAAAAAACAATAGGAGCAACTTAATATGTTCCGTATTTCAGTGATTTAATGATACTTAAAATTTGACATAGATAAAAATGTGTGTTTTCAATCACCACTTCTAAGAAGACCGACCAGTAAACCCACAAATATCACACTGTGACCCCCAAGGCCCCAAATAATGTCTAAAACAATAAATTACAAAACTTAACACGCCTTCAGGTCTTCATAAGTTATTAAACCCAACGCGAATGTCTCCAACTTAATCTTAAGTGATTCTCACCAACTTTGAAGCACGCTTTAAGAAACTACAGATTTTGTACTACTTTATATACAGGATGGTTTTTAAACGATGTCAATGCTTAAAAAGGAAAGATGGGACAAAGAAAGTTATTGTAAACTTAGGTGTTCGAAATCAAGTACTTATGACTTTTCAGTAATGTAAAATTTTGTGTTTTTAAATGGTCGGTTGGGTGGCCCGGTTTAAGATTTTTAGCGCACTTAGTTGCGGAGTTGAAACTTTTGTAGGTGTATCTAGCAGCCTAACCTAGGCTGACTGATTCAGTCTACTTTATTGTGTTTTTTCTTTGCGTCATGAATTCATGATGTCTTTGTGTGATCTCTCTTATTCTTTCATCTTCTATGTTTCAGCATTAGTTCCGTTCCTAGTTCTAAAAAAGTGGGCTATTTAGAGACATCGTTTTATTTTTCCTGTAATCTTTACATAAAATTCTATCACATAGAATAATTTCAGATTTGGAGATAAGGGGGGGGGGGGCGATGGTATTTTTTTTTACATTTTTTTTATCAAAAGTCGAAAAGTAAAAAAATGTTTTAGAATGTGCAAACAGCGCTCCTTCATATGATACCCCACATGCCCTAGTAGCCCCACTTTGAATTTTTTAGACCCCCTTTCAGTCCCTGTTGCAAAAAAAAAAAATGTTTCTTTCTTATTTGCAAAATAGACGACATCTAAAACTTGCGGTAACTTGCGGTAGACGTCATCTAAAACTGTTCCAAATTTCAAGTTGCTAGATTTAGTAGTTCTTGAGATATCCAGCTGTGACAGACAGACAGACAGACAGACAGACAGACCGACAGACAGACCGACAGACAGACCGACAGACAGACAGAGAGACAGACTGAGTCATACCATAAGGGTTCCATTTGCAAAATAGTGACATCTAAAACTGTTCCAAATTTTAAGTTGATAGCATTAGTATGTGTGCAGTTACAGTTGTATAGGGTTAGGCGAGCTGCACAGACCACAACCCACCTTCGACCTGTGCACTTGAAGATGGTATGACTGCGTCAGTTAGCAGGAGTTCGCTCAGCTAATTTTTGGGCTTAACATATTTGAACATTTTGCAATCGATACGCAAAGAAGAAAAAGACAACCGTAAATAAACGTAATTTCTTTCTTTTTCATCTTTCTCTGCCATCTGCCTAGCCTTTTACAACTCTTGTCGCCGCCACGTCATCCGCGGCACCAGAACGCACGAGCTGGCCAGCCTCGCCCGTCCCGGCCCAGTCAGACAACGTAGCGACGAGATTTTATATGTGTATTTTGTGGTTGTTTCATGATATCTGTACCTGGGTTTTATTCCGAGAAGAATCTTCAATATTTTGGGAGGTTTGCTTCGCATAAATCGGTTTTTAGTTCTTACTGGCTCGCCCCATGGTTCAGCTCGCCATCTGTAGTTTATATTAAATTGATTCCCACCGTTCTATACATGATATACATACATTAACGTTTCTGGTGTCTTAGGTTTGAAGTCATAGCACAGAAGTGTTACACACACACATCTGCCTATGACTAATTCGGTTACATGCTCTACGACGCATCGTAGTTGTCGGGTATTAAAGAAGCAACCGCACGTCTGCCAATTAACTTCTTGCTTTAGCTATGTTCAACACAGAACTTTACGTCTTCACGTCTTTTATTAGGTATACCTGAGTTGTATGTACATAATACCCTCTCTTAGTACATACAACAATTGTCTTGGGGAGACTTCGTATTACAGCACCGACTCTCTCCCCACTTAAAACGGACTAATCATGGCCTTCCGCCTGTCCAACTCTCACGAGGTTTTCGCATTGCCGTATCGAAATACCTCTTAATGTAACCGACTTCTAAGAGCATCAGAAACATCTTATTATTGTGTACTAATTTGCTCTTCTATAGGAAATCTAGAATCTAAGCATTTAGGCTGGGAACCACTACACTATTCTCTAGTGCTACCACTTAGCTTTATATCTTTCAGATGAGCTGCCACTAACTGGACGCCTTCATCACTTTTACTTTGCACTAGATATTGAATTAAATTATGTTACAATTTGGTGTATTCAAATGTACTGACAGACGCGCCATTGCGCTTTGTCTATGGTGATCTCTCTATGAGTTCGGTGTTCGGTGTTACCAGCCAGCATCACCTTATGCTATTAAGACTCGTTTGTTACACGTTTCGCCCTACTAATATTAATTTGACTCGTTTACCTTTTTACTTCGCGACCTACACGTCGCGACACTCCCGCCCGAATAGACTTAAAGCAGGGTTAGTAAGTTACGCGTCCACTCTGCAATTTTTTCCAGAGCTCTGGTGGCCGCGCCTCTTCTTTGTTTAACCTCGTTGTTTACCTGAACTGACTCCTCAGGTTCATTCTCTTTCTGACTCAATATTTTTTCTCTGTCCGTGCTCTCTGATACATTATCAAAGTCTTCCAACATACAGTATTCCGCTGGTATTATTATCGACTCTCTATTTTCTTTCTCCTTTTCGAAACTATCTGATATGTCTTTTGTATTTATGACTTCCACTTCCATTGGTATAAATTCGTGTACAGTTATATTTTGTGGTACCTCACTTTGTCTTTCTAATGCGTTCTCGTCGTATTCTATTTCTTCATTGTCCTCCATTTCCAATGGATATAAATGAGTTAAAGATCTTACAAACTCCTTACTTCCAACTTCGACCTTCGCAACTCTGCTAAGTCCGTCAGAACTTTTGACCGATGAAGTAATTTTTCCAACTATCCATTCTTCTCGATTTTTACTATCTCCCTTTATCTGCACGATTTGTCATACCTTTGGGATTAATTTTGCCGTGATTCTAGGTTCTTTGACAGAATGTCTATATCGTTCACGCAGACTTAGTAAATATCGATTTGTGAACATATCCTTAAATTCATTAAGTATAACTAAACCTCTTTTCCAAGCCTTGATAAGGTCGGATTTCGTCGTAGTGCCTTGTACTAAAAAGTCTTCGGTTGAACCTTCCATCGTTATGCATTTTCCCATAGTTAAGAAATCAGAAGGTTTTAAAATATGTACCAATTCAGAATCAACACAAGTTAATGGCCTTGTATTGACAGTTGCTTCAATTTCTTTTACTAATGTAACCAATTGACTATCCGTCAGCATGTGCTTCTCTAATGTTCTTCTCATACAATTCTTCACTATTCCAATTAATCGTTCATAAAACCCCCCGAACCAGGGTATTAACCTCCAACGATTTTCGTGTTTAATACAATAAGAATTTAATAGTATTTCTGACATAAGCTTAAAATTTGTAGCATTATCTGATGTGATTATTTGTGGCACACTTCTTGTCGATATCATTCGCCTCAAAGCATGAAGTCCTTCTTCTGCTGTGAGTTCTTGAACAACCTCTAAATATGACTGCTAGGCAAGTGAAAAGTGCTATCCAACGTTTACTCGTTTCATTTTTATGTTTAACTAATACAGGTCCCATGTAGTCCAGGCCTGTAAATGTGAATGGTGACGTGTAATTCACTCTTTCAGTGGGTAACGCAGGGGTTGGTGGTAGCTTGAACGGTCCCCCTCCGTGTTTCTCACATCTAGGACATTTCCTTATAACTTTCTGGACTTGACGTTTTCCATGTGGAATCCAAAAGGTTTGACGAATTATAGCGAGTGTATGGTTAACACCTACATGATGATTGTCGATGTGAGTTTGAGTGATAATCTTGTTAGTGTAATCACAATCCTTTGGAATAAGTATTGGATAACGTTGGTCATACGACCAATCCGTGTCCTTTAAACGTCCTTTACAACGTAAAACTCCATCTACGTCCAGAAAGAGTCCAAGATTAGTTTTTAAGCTAGTGTCTTTCCCTTCTAGTTCTCTTGGAAAGTGTTCGGCTTGTAGCTTCTTAAGCTGCTTAATTTTGTCATCCTTTTCTTCACTTAGATCCACATTAATTTTAGTTTGGTTACTTGTACTATCTATATCTTGGTTTTCCACATCAAGTATATTTTCTGTATCTATTGTATATTCTTGTGACTCTTTCGGGAGACCCTCCCCCGCACAAAGAGAAGAAATTTCTGTGATTCCTGACGGGCAGGAATCTGGATGTTGTAATATAAATTGGGGACCAGTCAGCCATCTTACTCTATCTTCTTTAGAGCTGAATGGTCTTGTGGCAACGTCCGCTGGATTTAGATCTGATGGAACATGTTGTATTATTAGGTTTTTATTATTTTTAATTTCTTCAACTCTCCTGGCCACGAACGGTGTGAGAGAGAGAGACGGAGCTATATACGACCTATAGCACCATCCTTTTTCTCAACGGATCCATGATATTTTTCACATCATAGTACGGCCCCCCGGGCCAGGATACGGAGTACCTGTTATCTATACATTCACTAGTTTCATTGAACTTTTTTACAGCCTCATCGTCTCTATTTTCGCTTGGAGAATCGGTTATGTAGGTATACAATGTATATACATTAAAAAGTTAACTGGTATGGGTTCTATGTAGATAACAGTTACAGGTGCACACGACATTCACATAAAACAAAACAACCTTCGTAAATTATATAAAATTAAAAAGAATAATTATTGAATTTTAATTTAAATGAATTATTAATTAATTATTATCCTTGTTTTCAGTTGAGAATTTAACAGGGCATAAAGCACGATTATGACCTATTTTCTGGCAATGAAAGCATTCCCTTTTATTTCTACATTCTGCATAAGAATGTCCTATTCCAAGGCAACCGTAGCATCTGTTCTTTAATAGGGATTTTCTTTCTTTTATTTCCTTGAATTTAGTACATTCATCACTATAGTGCGACTCTTTACAGAAAATACAATGAAATATAGACTTCTTCCTAGGTGGCCCTTCTTTTTCTTGGTTTTTTCCAGGATAACTTGTATATTTTTGCTTGAACCCATGGTTCTTCTGGGAAGTATATCGCTTATTCTGTGTCGTGTGGTGTCGAGTTTTTTCCTTGTTGATTTCGTAGTCAGTTTTCTCTTGTCTCCTTTGGTACCCTTTTCTCTTTAGATTTGTGTGATCACTATTCCCAGTAGAGTGAAGTGTCTTTACTGTGTAATATTCTTTCTCATTTAGATTTTTCTCCTGCGTTAGTCTATTTGCATCTTCACGTGCTGAAATGATAATTTCCAAATATTTTCTTATCTCCTCGATCGATTCTTGTTTTATTTTCAATTTCATTTCATATATTATATCTTCTGGAAATTTCTCCATTACCATAAACCTCAAGTGGTTATGGTTGATATTTTCACCCATCGAATCCAAAACTCTTAAATGCTTTTCAATTTCAGTTAAAACTCTTCGACAATCTGAAATGGTTTTATTTGCTGGATTTATTTTGTAGAGTGAGGAATAGTGCGCATCAATCACTTGAGTTTGTTTCCCGTATCTGTCTTTCAAAGATTGGATGGCTATGGAATAATTTTTATTTGTAATCTCTAACCCGTCTATCACTCCCTTGGCTTCCCCTTTTAAAGAATTTTTTAGATATAATAACTTGTCAACGTCTGGCAAATTCCGATTGTGAATATTGGAACTAAATTGGTCCCAAAATTGGTACCATTCAAGAACGCTACCTTCAAACTGTGGTAACTCTAATTTTGGTAGCTTTCCGGATAAGAAACGTTCTTCGTTCTTGTTACTGTTTGTCGTTGATTTTTCACATTCTTCAATTTTCACTTTAAGTTCGCAGCAGTTTTCTTCAGCTTCTAGCTGTATTGCAGAGATGGTAGAAATCTCGTCCACTTGCGGTTCGTTAACGAGTCGAAAATAATTGTTAAGTTCCCTCTCCAATCGTTGGAGACAAGTATGAAGTTTAGAGGATACTACTCTTCCTTCATGCAAGGTTAAGTCATTTATTTCATTTGTGAGTTTCTTAGTTGTATTTCGAGCACATTCGGACAGAGTTTTTATTTTATCACGCAAGCCGCGAAGAATGAGGAGCGTGGCTTCCTCCATATTGATGGCTTCAGATATTGTTTTCAGTTGTAACCTGACTTAATTAGCTGCCTCCAATGACTAACAATATTGATCCTGTTGAAAGGATAAGTGTACAGGTTTTTATCACGTAGGGTGACCATCTTCACATACCGAGCCTCGGAAAGCACGTCAGAAGCCCGAAAGTCTGGTCTTACCAAAGGGTATCGCATTACCTAATTACGGGGTTGTGGAGGTCCGATAGGCAGTCGCTCTATTTAGAATACTGGTATTCAACTGCATCCGGTCAGACAGGAACCCAACCACAACATAGTTGGGAAAAGGCTAGGCAGATTGATTTGTTTTTCATAGGACGCTATACCTACCGATATTCATTTGTTATTAATGGTTGACCATATTAGTTATATTGGACGAACTGTTTTGATAGTTTTCTAATAATATCACGCTATACCGCCGAGAGAGAAGGAAGATTTACATGTAATCACTAGGTATATTGGGGAATAAATACAATTTCACATAGACCTTAAGAGCTGTGAATATAAATTAAACAAGTTTTTAGTCAACACACATCTAAATTGTACTGACCTTTTTGTTCATCTAGGCACACTTATTTTATTCCCGACGTGGGCTAAATCAAGGCCGTAGTTATTTTGTTCTCACAAACACAAACACTGTTAAACTTTTTCAAAACAATAAAATTGAAATTGAATTTCGCACCGAAAGTCAGAGACCAGTCATAGAGCACAAAACTGCAAACAATTTTGCCAATGTCATAATTATTTTTGTTTCCGGTTCTGTACTGCAGGTTTATATCTCAACTGCCAGCACTCATTTTATAATAAACCTCTTTTATTAACCTTTGCAAATTAATGAATACAAATGATCGAAACCCTGAGACAAATATTAAAATGAATAAAAAACATCATCATTTAATTTATTTCACAAAACAAGGAATGTATTTCATTTCAATAACTAGTAACGCTCCATCCTAGATGGCGTTCCATTAAGTTATTCGTTTATACTTATTTATTTACTTATGATAGATAATCTGAAGATAATTACATTGAGAAATATTTAATTTTATTAGAGTCAATATCAGCGAAACGTGTATCAAAACCTTTTCAACTTCAACTTTTTAGCATAGCTTCTTCAACCTTTGATACGATACGTTTTACACGCTTTCACAGATGGCAGCACCAGTAAGAACTGAATTTTATTTTAATTAGTCTATTCTTGTATAAATAATATTGTTATTGATTTTCCTTCTCGGATCCCAGCATCTCCACCATGTCGCCGCCACGTCATCCGCGGCACCAGAACGCACGAGCTGGCCAGCCTCGCCCGTCCCGGCCCAGTCAGACAACGTAGCGACGAGATTTTATATGTGTATTTTGTGGTTGTTTCATGATATCTGTACCTGGGTTTTATTCCGAGAAGAATCTTCAATATTTTGGGAGGTTTGCTTCGCATAAATCGGTTTTTAGTTCTTACTGGCTCGCCCCATGGTTCAGCTCGCCATCTGTAGTTTAAATTAAATTGATTCCCACCGTTCTATACATGATATACATACATTAACGTTTCTGGTGTCTTAGGTTTGAAGTCATAGCACAGAAGTGTTACACACACACATCTGCCTATGACTAATTCGGTTACATGCTCTACGACGCATCGTAGTTGTCGGGTATTAAAGAAGCAACCGCACGTCTGCCAATTAACTTCTTGCTTTAGCTATGTTCAACACAGAACTTTACGTCTTCACGTCTTTTATTAGGTATACCTGAGTTGTATGTACATAATACCCTCTCTTAGTACATACAACAATTGTCTTGGGGAGACTTCGTATTACAGCACCGACTCTCTCCCCACTTAAAACGGACTAATCATGGCCTTCCGCCTGTCCAACTCTCACGAGGTTTTCGCATTGCCGTATCGAAATACCTCTTAATGTAACCGACTTCTAAGAGCATCAGAAACATCTTATTATTGTGTACTAATTTGCTCTTCTATAGGAAATCTAGAATCTAAGCATTTAGGCTGGGAACCACTACACTATTCTCTAGTGCTACCACTTAGCTTTATATCTTTCAGATGAGCTGCCACTAACTGGACGCCTTCATCACTTTTACTTTGCACTAGATATTGAATTAAATTATGTTACAATTTGGTGTATTCAAATGTACTGACAGACGCGCCATTGCGCTTTGTCTATGGTGATCTCTCTATGAGTTCGGTGTTCGGTGTTACCAGCCAGCATCACCTTATGCTATTAAGACTCGTTTGTTACACGTTTCGCCCTACTAATATTAATTTGACTCGTTTACCTTTTTACTTCGCGACCTACACGTCGCGACAACTCTGTTGGGGTCAGCTACCAGTCTCACCGGATGCATTTGAATACCAGTATTTTACATGGAGCGACTGCCTATCTGACCTCCACAACCCAACTACGGGGCAATATGATATCCAATGATTTCAAAAGTAAGGATATGCCCGTCTGAACAGTTCACCTAAATTTTCTTCATACAAGCAAAAAGTAGCGCCATCTGTGACATCTGTCATAGCTCATACGAAGTACTGCTTACTTCGTGAACTACGTGCGCGATGACAGCAGCGCGCGCATGGCCGCCATTTCGGTAGTAAAATGATCACTGAAAGCGCCGTTTACACGGTGCAAGTTTCTGGAACGTTCAAGAGCAATAATTGCATGCCATAAAGCACGTTCAAGTTTTTTGACATTCAAGAATTGCATGAAGTGTTTACACGTGTGCGATTCCATAAAATGGCATGTGCAATAATTGAATGCAAGTTTTTCCATTCAATAAAATCGCATGCGACTTACACCAGGCAATAAAATTGACAGGCGATTATTGCATGCAAGTTTTGCCTAGAAACGATATTTCATTTAATTTTATTGAACGTCTTCTCAAGATATTTTTCAAGTTGTTCTTGATTTGATTTCTTGCCTCAAAATAGCAACAACGATTACCACACCCTCACTCACCGCACTCATATTTCAATGACAGCACAAATGTCAGATCATGCCAGAATTGAATGCAATTTTATTGTACGAGCAATTATTGTATGTGCGGTGCGATTTTATTGTACATGCTTAGACCAGTTTTAAAAGTTGCCCGTATCGTGCAACAATATTGTACGTGTTGTTTAGACGGTGCCAGATATTTACCCTTCAATTTTATGGTATGCCGCAGGCAATAAACTTGCGCCGTGTAAATGGATAAAGCTCCATTGTGTTTATTTAATAATAATATGTACAAGTGGGTAAGTATAAAAAATAAAAAATAAAAAGTGGTGGAAGAGCTCATAGGGCATCAAAAAATTCGTCCGCATCGCTGTCAGTGGGAAAAGTGCCCAAAAGGCTGGCGGCATTGCCACGCTGGATGGCAATGCTAATTCTTTGGGCTAAAAATAGGCCAGCCCTCTGGTCCCGTGTGGAGTCGACCAACCGCTTGGCGATGTCCCGAAATACTCGATGAGCACTCGGACCCCAAGGCCCTAGTGTAACCCCAAACGGCTCAAACATATAGCTCCCAACAAGGTTGTTATATTTGCGCCGTTTGAGGTTTTCTGCACCTGTAGCAGCCGCTCCAACACAACACGCCGTGCTAGGAAGATGGGATGGCGCGAGGGTGTCGACACAGGTTGCATCCCACACCAAAGGCCTACCCAACTTCCAAGGCATTATGGTCATTCCGTCTGGTCTCTTGCCATCGTCGCGCGCCAAGCCATTGGGTTCTAAAACAGCTGGCACCCCGGCGGTGACAAGAGCCCGACGGATGATGTCGTTAATGCTGGCGTGCCGTGCCATCCGGCCAGCACTTTTGCTGCAGGATAGGCCATGGTGTCCGAGGCAGTCGACTCCTTCACCGCACTGACAGCGATGCGGAGCCCCGCAAGGAGCCCCCAAACGCAAACATGTAGCGAGCCGGAATGTGGTGTCACACAGCATAGTGCCTATGTTGGGTGACGGTAGCGCCTGAAGCCAGAGGCCCGACTCCCACTTACCCACAGCCAGCAGGCGGTCACGCTCTGCAGTATTGGTGGACGTATTAATAAGATTAGACCGTACCAACCTACAGAGCGGCTCATCCCACTGTCTCTGGGAAGACGGGTTCTCGGGCTGAACCGTATCCGGGCAAGCCACTTTCCAGGCGTTCACCGCATCGGACAAACACGGCACTTCACTTTAATAATTCAATTGCAACAAAAGTAATAAATATAAGGTTACCTACTGATGATACGATATCCCATGTTGCTTTTTAATCATAGTATCGTAATGTTTGCAGCCTTACAACGCAGCTTGGCATTTTTTTGACAGATTGACTTCTCCGCGCGGACCGCGGCCGACTGAGTCACGTTGGCCATAAGGGTTGAGGAAGTCGTGCAGTATTTGAAGGTGAAGACCGACTGGACTCTGAGGGTCGTAAGGTTGGAGTTGCGCCACAACATCAACTTTACGTCGTTCGTGGTACGAGAACCAACCCAACATCTACAGTCCTTCTTAAAAGAGGACTTTTGGCCGAAAGGTGTCATATTTCGACGTTTCCGAGGACGGTTACGCGACACCACGCAGCGGAACACGACGCCGACGTTACGTGTATAGTTATAGTTTTAATTAGATTTATTATGTATTAGTTTATTATTGATTAATATAATTTTATGTATTTTATCTATGGGCCTAGTTGCCTGATAATAAAATGATTTGATTTGATAAACTTTCATTTTAGGGCCAGCGCGCTGGTGCCATTTCTTCGCGCGGTTGGCCCGGTCCTTACTATATAAGTCAATGATGATAACCCTTGGTAAGACTGGTTGTCAGTCTTTCGGGATTCTGACGGCCTGTAACGACTGTCAAATATCTACGAATGACAGCCGGGACCAACGGCTTAAGAGGAAAGGTGGGTGGCCAGACTTTTGAAAATTAGGTATCTTAAGAAGGTATTGCTGTCGCTCTGCGAGCGCTCCGCCCTTGAATTCGTGCGATAAGGACAACTGCAGATCCGACTAAATAGCCTATGTAAAAAGTCACATTTCGAGGTTTGGCTCTCGCCTATTTCCTCCTCCAATATTGGACCAATTTAAAAGATATTTCATAAACTGAATAAAAAGAATATATACTATGCCCCTATGTTTTTCTTTTTTCGTTAATAGTTGTCAAATTGGTACACTAGGCGTCTGTTGACAGCGGTCTGAATAGGCAATTTTGAGCATTTTTGGAGGGTTCTAGTTCTTATAAAGATAATATTAGGTCTTTACCTATGAAATTGCCGTTCTGCAGTACTGGCCATTTCAAATCAAAATAATTTTTGCTTGGCTAAGAATTCTAATTTCAAATTAATTTTATTTTAAAAACATGGATTTTTTTTTCCAAAAGTAGTCATTTGTTTATTGATTAGTGTTACATTTTCATCGCATTTCAATCTTTTTCGTCATCATGGATACGTTAAAAATTCGAGTAATTATGGAATATGAGTACCGTCGTGGCAGCAACGCGGCACAAGCGGCACGCAACATCAACGACGTTTACGGAGCTAACACTACAAACCAACGCACCACCTGTTATTGGTTTGCTCGCTTCCGTTCTGGAAATTTCGACCTGAAAAGTGAACCTCGCGGTCGTCCGAAGACTTTGGTCGACAATTACGAATTAAAGGCGATTGTGGAAGCTGATGATACACAATCTACGGCTGAATTAGCAGCAGCTTTCGACGTTAGCGTCAAAACAATATTGGTCCATTTGCGTCAAATTGGCAAGGTAAAAAAGCTTGACAAATGGGTGCCCCACGAACTCAATGATCGCCAGCGCGAAGTACGCGTCGAGACGTGCCTTGCACTGCTCAACAGACACACAAATGAAGGAATTTTGAACCGCATTGTTACCTGCGATGAAAAATGGATTCTGTTTGATAACCGCAAGCGCTCAGCAAGTTGGTTGGATCCTGGTTCAGCACCTAAACAATGCCCTAAACGAAAACTTACCCCTAGAAAAGTGATGGTCACTGTTTGGTGGTCTAGCGCCGGTGTGATTCATCACAGCTTCTTACCAAACGGGGTGAGCATTACTGCAGATGTGTACTGTGAAGAACTGAACACAATGATGGAGAAGCTGGCACATCTCCAACCAGCATTGGTCAATCGCTCGTCTCCGCTGCTCCTGCACGACAACGCGCGACCTCATCCTGCACAGCAGACGGTCTCCAAATTGCAAGAACTGGGGTTGGAAGCTCTCCGTCATCCGCCCTACTCACCAGACCTTGCGCCTACAGACTACTACTTTTTCCAGAATTTGGATAACTTCTTGGCGGGAAAAAAATTCAATACCCGAGAGGCAGTCCAAAATGCCTTTGAAGAATTTGTTGCCTCCCGACCAGCTGATTTCTTTAAGAAGGGCATCAATAAACTGCCACTGCGTTGGCAAAGATGCATTGATTGCATGGGTGATTACTTCGATTAATACAAATAAAAAATACATGAAAAAAATTCGTTTAAATTTTTTCATACAAAACGGCAATTTCATAGGTAATAGTACATTATTGCAAAGGCCGTGAAATAGGCAATTGCAGGTCGAGTATGAGTTTGAAGGCCGAGCCGTAGGCGAGGACTTCACTAATACGAGACAGGCAATTGCTATTTCCGCCGAGGCATATATAGTGCTTTTCTCAAAAGAATGCAGGGAAATATAAGTAGGTAGTTAAGTTTCCATAATTTTTCAAGTTAGTGCCGTTTTTAATATGAACTGTACATTTCAGCATGGAATAAATTGTCCATAATGTAGATGGGTTTTTAGTTTTAGCAATCTCATTAAAATACGCCAAAAATACTGTTTCAGAGAAAATGTTCACTTTTTTCTCGTTTTTCCAAATCATAAAATTATCAAATACTTACCTAGTTTCATGTATTTTTCTTTTGACTTCGCTGGAAGCAGGTTTTCCATTGCCAATTTGGCTTCTGATCTTAAATCTGTGGAGTACCTACAATCAATCTTCATTTCACTTTATATTTATTATGAAATGTAAATTTGTTATTTACATACATAATACTTAAATATAAATTTTCAAATCAAGATGAATTTTCAGCTTTGCCGCCAATTTTCTATCTAACATCTGTGCCGAAAGGCATTTGTGGCTATCTATACAGCCACGTGAACGCAATTTATACTAAGCAAAGAGACTGCCATTGGTATGCCAAGAATGATAAAAGAGATCCAATGAAAGAGTATTTAACCCAGCACGCCGTTTCATACAACATTGCTGGAGCGCTCCAGCAATGTTGACATTGCTGGAGCGCTGTAATGTTCCAAATTCAAAAAACGCTCCTGCAATGGATTTGATTTTCTTTGACCGTAAATTCGATACTTCGCGTGTTCTTTATTCGAAAATAATGACAACATTTCCATGCATGTTTGAGAAAAGACCTATTATATCATCAAAAAGGAAAACATAGGGGCATACAAGTAGCTGATATTTATATTTCTGTAAAAAGTCATTGCTTTATGGTCATTAACCAGAAAGAAAACAGGCGAGAGCGTTTGTATCTTTTTGTATGGAGAAAAGAGCTCCCACATGCTTTCCGAGGCACGGAGGAGTCTTGATATGTGAATATGGTTACCCATTCACGGTAAACACCGCTGCAAGAAACTGATTGATCGACCCGAGCGGCTGTTATTACTTAGCCACCAGCCGCTCTTTTTTTTCTATTATGGAAGTTTCTAAAATAAGGTCAAATTTAATCCTTAAAATAATAACAGTATTATGTTTCCAACGAAGAGAGGAAGCACGGTAGTTAATACTCGTACAGGGTGTCCCGTAAATAATGGATCAAACGTAACGGGTAGGTAGCTTACCTAATTTCCAACAACTAATTTGAATATTTAAAAAAAAACCGTTACAGTAACCAGGATATTAATTTTTTTTCGAATTTTACGATTTTGTCTTCCAGAATTAAGCTTTTTTAATGCTGTCGCTGCAAATGATGACATTTTTAGGTATGATTTTTATTTAACATTTCTGAATAGCTTACTAATGTTATAAGATACCATTTTTTTGAATACCGTTTTATTTGCCTTAGAAAAAAAATCTTGAGTTGAAAAGTTTTTTCTTTACGATGTTAGGACCAAAATTGAAAAAATTCTCCTGTAAAAAAAATGTATGACACCGAAGACCACCATTATTTTAAAAACTTGTACATTTAATAAGGTTTGCAAATTGGTATAAAACTTACGTCTAGTCCTTATCGTTACAAAGATATTGCTATGAATGTGATGAAGAAGACAGAAAATAAATTAAATTGGTACTATTCCATTTTTTCCTTTTCGTAATGGCTTATGCTTGAATGCTTGTAATCGAAGCAGGTAGTTAAGCGGATAGCATAATTCCGACCCGATGACGTCATCTGTCCGGAATTTGGGACCGCTACCTGTGGCGGAGTTGCACCTCAGTCAGTGTGAAAGGGATAGATAGCGCCGCTTTTTGGTAAATCGGTTAAATCGGTATGAAGTTGCGCAGGTTCTTTTGTTCTTTCCTGCGCCCTTCACTCGTACAGGCTTCATTGTTGCTTGATTTTATTAGTTTAGTTGTAACTAGTCTCTCTTCGAGTTGCTACGTCAGACAACTTTCGCTCCCGGTCAGTGGCTCGGTGTTTCTTCTGTAAAATTTGACTTGTGCTGTGTTTTTGGACTTTGCTTTGCCTATCGATTTGGAACTCTTTGCGTATTGGACAAACGACTTGGCGATCCTACGGACTCCGAAAACATTCGTTTGTGTGTGCTTGTACGTGTGTGCAGTAGCGCTGAAACCTTATTCAGCCCAATGCCTCGTTATGAGTACACGCCACGGCAGTACGCCGAAATGCATTTTATCTACGGAGAAGCAAGAGGTAATGCCAGGGCGGCTGCAAGATTGTACCGTGAAAGATACCCGAACCTGGTTCGTTATCCCGATTATCGCGTCTTTATTAGAGTGCATAACGCGCTTCTTGAGGGAAGAATTCTTGGCACCGGAGTTGGTGGTACCCGTGAAGGACGACCGCGACAAGTTAATGACGAAGTCATTCTTCGAGAAATCGAGGAAGATCCGTCAGTCTCCGTTCGCGTCATAGCGCGACGCGTAGGAATTTCTAGATCGACGGTGCATCGAGTGCTACAACGGTGCCGATTGCACCCATATCACGTGCAACGTGTTCAAACGCTAACGTCGCGTGATTACCAGCCAAGAATAGAATTTTGCCAAAGGATGCTTAGAATGATTCGGGCGGACCCGCAGTTTTTTAACAAGATTTTATGGAGTGACGAGTCTTCATGCCGCCGAGATGGATATTTAAATTTGCATAATTTGCACAGTTGGCAGCTGATAAACCCACATTTGATGCGAGAGGACAGGAGCCAACATCAATTTAAAATAAATTTATGGGCGGGAATAATCAATGGGCAAATAATAGGGCCCTTCGAACTACCAGCTACTCTAAACGCCGAATATTATCTCCATTTTTTAAGGAATGAGTTGCCAAGGTTATTAGAAAACGTTCCAGAAGACGTACGGCAAGCAATGTGGTTGCAAAATGATGGGTGCCCCGCTCACTATGCGACGGCAGTAAGGGCGCACCTTGATGAAAGTTATCCGGACAGATGGATCGGCCGATTAGGACCAATTTTGTGGCCTCCGCGATCTCCGGATTTAAATCCCCTAGATTTTTTTTACTGGGGATGTTTAAAAGACAGGGTCTACAAGAATCCAATAACGTCGGAAGAAGAATTACGACAGCGCATCCAATCTGCTGCATCAGAAATAAACCAAAGCCGTTTTGTCCGTCGGATAAGAGCTTCCTTTATTAGGAGATGCAGACTTTGCATTCTTGTAGAGGGAAGGCAATTCGAACATTTATTGTAAAAACCAAATAAAACGATTTATTTGAACTAACTGTTTTTTTTAGTACGGCCTCCTAATTCTTTTCATACGCCTCAATAATTCAATGAACATTGCTTCTGAAATACTACAGTTACACATTTTAAAGAAAAAGTTTAAATGTACACACTTTTTTATTTTTTTTATTAACGTTGATTTGGAGCACCTCTCAGATTCATAGCAATTATCTTTGTAACGACAAGGACTAGAATGTACAACTTCATACCAATTTACCAAAAATACAAAAGCGGCGCTATCTATCCCCTTCACGCTGACTGAGCTGCAACTCCGCCACAGGTAGCGGTCCCAAATTCCGGACAGATGACGTCATCGGGTCGGAATATGCTAGCCGCTTAACTACCTGCTTCGATTACAAGCATTCAAGCATAAGCCATTACGAAAATGAAAAAATGGAATAGTACCAATTTAATTTATTTTCTGTCTTCATCACATTCATAGCAATATCTTTGTAACGATAAAGACTAGACGTAAGTTTTATACCAATTTGCAAACCTTATTAAATGTACAAGTTTTTAAAATAATGGTGGTTTTCGGTGTCATACATTTTTTTTACAGGAGAATTTTTTCAATTTTGGTCCTAACATCGTAAAGAAAAAACTTTTCAACTCAAGATTTTTTTTCTAAGGCAAATAAAACGGTATTCAAAAAAATGGTATCTTATAACATTAGTAAGCTATTCAGAAATGTTAAATAAAAATCATACCTAAAAATGTCATCATTTGCAGCGACAGCATTAAAAAAGCTTAATTCTGGAAGACAAAATCGTAAAATTCGAAAAAAAATTAATATCCTGGTTACTGTAACGGTTTTTTTTTTTATATTCAAATTAGTTGTTGGAAATTAGGTAAGCTACCTACCCGTTACGTTTGATCCATTATTTACGGGACACCCTGTATAATCAACAGCTCTCTCTAAGAAAGCCATCTTCGATAATTTAAACACACTGTATAAATATTTGTTTTAAATGTTCCCGCGATTGTTTTTGTTTACGAAGTTTGTTTTGAATTGTTTGTTTGCACAAAGTTGGTGTTGGTTTATT
Source organism: Cosmia trapezina (assembly GCA_905163495.3). Lineage (NCBI taxonomy): Eukaryota > Metazoa > Arthropoda > Insecta > Lepidoptera > Noctuidae > Cosmia > Cosmia trapezina. The sequence continues at coordinate 2,939,610 of LR991041.1, read as the reverse complement.
TAATAATACCTTTTAACTTAAGTAACTCGTAGAAATTGAGGCTAAAATAACGGTGTGATTTCCTCGTAACTTTTAAATGTGAAGCGTGGTATCTTTTTTCCGTGTGTTTTCTATGGCCTACAGTCAACTAAACATAAAAATAACCCTTACTGCTACAACATATAAAGCTGAGCATCCACTGGTCCTAGGCAGGGGTCCGATATATCAAAACGTAACTTATATCGGATATGTGTTTATTATCATACCATATCGAAATCTAAATATACATAACGGTTATGTGAAACCATAGTTTATCCAAAGCGCAACAGCGAGAACGAACTACGAATAATGTCGAATAAGTAATAACGAACAAAACGCAAACTTCACATCACGAGGATATGACATCGACGGTTTTTATTCGCTTTGTCTCTGTCTTACCATTCAATGTTTTACTGGCGTAAAAGTGATGAAGCGAATATTACGTAACTTCGGCTAGTGATTGGTTATTTGGTTATTAATATTGCGTGCGTAATATCTATATCTTAACGCGCTAGCAATAAGGTCTAGTTTCTATTTATTTAGTTACAACAAAGATTCCATAAGTTAGCAACTTTCCGGCGGCTACTCGATATCAGGGAGAAATTCATTCTTTAAACTAGACCTACGCTCAATAGATTTAAGGTTGAATTTATGTTGTTGGAATAAGAATTGCATCGAATGAATTTTAATTTGTATTGTTTACACAGTTTTGTTTTGAGTTGCACTTGATAAAAGTGGGAGTTTGCGTTTGTCGTTAGTTTGCGTTTCGTTCGTTTCAGTTACTTGTGCAAATCGTACTACTGATATCGATATCTGAAAACGGTTTTCGATATCAATATGAAAACTGAATATCGGTTACATATCCGTTAGCAACTAAATACGAAAACGCCCATGTCTAACTGGTCCGGTACCGGTCAGTGGACGGCAATGATATACATCTAGACGTTGCCATGATTACAGTGTGAAGTGTGGAAGTGAGACACATATATACGAAATAATTAGGAAAATTGAGACAAAGCATTGTATCTTCTGTCCATTACGGCGTGCCGTATTTTTGCTTTAAAAATGTTGCCAAACAAAGTACTTTCACTGTTAATATTGTGCTGTCTCATGGCCGGCCACGCGGTGGCTCGATCTAGATGTATATTATCTAAGGTGGACGCAGTGTCAATTTGACGACCTGTCAATTTCATACTAACGAATTATGTGTTTTGCGAGTTTGATTCTTATACAATTAGAAATTGTCCAACTAATAGCTATCAGGCAACCATACTCTCGACGGCCGGACTGTTATTATGGCGCTGTCAATGTCAAATTGTTACCATAGGGGCCGATAGGGGCCGTAGTATATAAGGTGTATCTGTTCATACACGAAAACTCTTAAGGGGTCATTGTACTCATCATTATGAACAACTTTTACTATGGGACCAAACCTGAAATCACGAAAAAAAAATCAACTGCTCCCTACATTTTGACGAGTTTGATAAAGATAAATATACTGAACAGCTAATTTTTAGATTTCAGGTTTGGTTCCATAGTAAAAGTTGTTCATAATGATGAGTACAATGATCCCTTATGAGATTTCGTGTATGAGTACATACACCTTATATGTGATGTGAAAAATGATCATGGATCCTTCATGGTTCCAGTCTAAGAAAGAGATGGAGCTATATGTATACGACCTATAGCACCATCCTTTTTCACAATGGAACCATGATGGATCCAAGATCATTTTTTCAATATGCGTGTGGTGTGAGGGCCACTTTATTGAAACTCGTTGAAAATATGCTTAGGATTTAGTGAACATTCCCAAAGAATTGTGAAAGTTGGAATCAGATTTTGTGAAAGTCAACTTTGCGAGATATGGACTGTAAAGTGGGGCCCTCAGTTCTCACATAGAGGATTGAGGGCCCACCTGTACCTGATAAACTATGGACACTACAGATAAAGTCTTTATGCCAAAATCTAAGCTTATACCAAACAAAATTTGTGAAAACAAGATATTATCGCAAAACACTGTCCTACTTGGTATATCTTCGTTCAAAATGGGCCCTCAATCCTCACACACGTAAAAGTTTATCACGCAAATAAAATGAAACCACTAACTTAAAGCTACTGTTTGTAATCCTATAAGATACTAAATAAATTGTGAAAATTTGTGAAAGCAAGAGCAGGTCACCATTTCTTGTTGTTTGAAAGTTATGACCTTGACAAAATTCGGGCCCTCAATCCTCCATTTATTTTGATTTCCGTTTTAATACGCCTATCGTATGAAAGATTAGACAAATACAAAATAGTCTCTTTTTGTGAAAAAAATTGTGCAACAAATTCGATACTAGAAAGAAATTAAAAGACCCTTTATTGTAAATAAAAATCGAGTTTTATTTTTGTTCCCTGAATTAGGAAATAGGGTGACCACAATACGGTATTTTACTCTATATGAGAAAAAATCTAAAAATGTATTATTTAGATAGATTAGGCCAAAAGCAGTCGGAAAATATTAGTTTTAGTTCAATAACAATATAAATATTAAAATTAAATTCAAAGTTTTCAGGTTTTTTTAATGTTTTCTCAAACCATGAAATAGTAGCCGCCATTTTATGACGTGAGAAAAAAGTGTCAAATATTAATTGATCAGCGTATCTCTTACAGCAGGTATAGCTTTCACATAAAAATCAAAATCTTTACCGTCCATACGTATTGTGTGTATAGAGTCATGAGGAACAGAGTGTAAAGTTCACTCATCCTCTATTGAAAAGGGAGGACCCTCCGACCAGATGGTTGTTGTGTCTGGTGGGCAACTGCCTATATGCTAGTCGCGCGGTAAACTCTCATTGCGCAATGCAGGTTGCGGGACGTCATGTCCTTGTGATGCGTAGTTTGTACATGGCGATGTAGATGCCACCACATGTGTATTACAAGAAGTAACAGGCTAGAATGGAGATGTTACAAGGATTAAAACAACAATTGTGAAAATGAAACTTTTTAATCACTATTTACACAAAAGTGGATCTAAGCGTAGTGTTGAGCAATATCGACCTATTTCTATTTTATCTACCTTGTCGAAGCTTTTTGAGAGACTGGTACATAACGAAGTGTACCCTATCCTACATAACACTATTATACAGCAACAGCATGGCTTTGTGAAAAAGCGGTCCACGACAACTAATTTATTAGTATTTTCTAATGACCTATTTAATAACATTGACAATCGTATACAGGTTGATGCAGTGTACACAGACTTTCAAAAGGCTTTTGACAAGGTGGATCATGAATTGTTGCTGAAACGAATAGCTTTCAATGGTATTCGTGGTAACTTGTTGCGATGGTTCATTTCGTACATCACTAACCGCTGTCAACGGGTTGTTATTAATGGATATCACTCTCATACTACTCATGTTACATCTGGTGTCCCACAGGGTTCTATTCTCGGTCCTCTTCTATTCATTATCTTTATAAATAATATTGGTAACTGTTTCCATCATTCCAAATTTTTGTTATATGCTGATGACCTCAAAGTATACAGACCTATTCGTAGCATTCAGGATTGCTATCTTCTCCAAGAGGACTTGGATCGACTGACGGACTATTGTTACACTAGTAAGCTCCCAAGTGCAACTACCTAAATTTTACCAAAAATAAAAACATCATAAGGTTCTCATATTCACTATGTAATGCTTTATTAAATAAAGTTGACTCGGTTCGTGATCTTGGCGTTTTGCTTGACTCAAAACTCTGCTTAGATTTGCATATCGAACAAATTGTTAATAAAGCATATAAGATGTATGGATTTATAATGAGATCCACTCATGACTTTAAACGGGCCTCTTCGTACCTCTGCCTGTATAAAACACTAGTCCGCTCCCAGCTCGAATATGCCGTATCCATCTGGAACCCGTATTATAGTAAGTACATTGACATGTTAGAAAAAGTCCAACGTAGATTTCTTCGTGCAATGCACTACAGGTGTCACAAAACTTATCTGCAGTATAACCAGTTGCTCAGTAAATACAAGCTTTTGACGCTCAGCTCTAGACGGAAACAATTAGAGGCAATGACATTGTATAACATTGTTAATGGCAATTTTGATTGTATAGATCTAAATAATGTATTGTGCTATGCAGTACCCAGAACTGTCCATAGACGGCAGGTGCGCGCGGGCAAGCTCTTTGCAGTAGGTACCTGCCGATCTAACACTGGTCTACGTTCACCAGTTCGGCGAATGGCAGCAACCTACAATGAAGCATTCGAACATATAGATATATTTGCATGCTCTTTGAAAAGGTTTCGTAGCCTTTTGTATGAGGCACTTGAACTCGAGGACTAATTTGTTTGTTGCTGTTTTTTTTTTTTTTTTTTAATACTGTTTTTATAATATTAGTGTAACTGTCATACATTAACAGTTCACCTCCTAGTTATTAAGGTTTTATTTATTAATGGTAAACTGTGAACAGCGTTGTGGGCTACATTATTACTTAAGTTACTTATGTTTTTCTATTGTAATATTTCATTTTGTAGCTGTTTGTTGTTCTTATATAATAAAATAAAAATAAAATAAAATATAATTTATAAATTACCAGATAAAAAAAAATTAAAATCCTAAAACCCTAATAAAAAACTAACATTCTTTTTTTGGGCACTCGTGGTAACACGTTAAGGTAATTGCGCTGTGGTAGCCCGCGAAATTCATATTTTATTGCGTTTTTTACAATTTACAGGTCAGTGTAAGGTTGTATCTTAATCAAAATATGATTCGCGACATTAATAATTATGTATTTACATAATTTTAACAATAAAATCATTAATTACCTATGTAACGCGGCCTTTTATAATGTGTGAGAACGTGCCCTTAAGCGCGGCGGGAGTGTACACGCCCGCCCGCGCCTGAGGACCTGCGTCAGGCGGAATGTGAGGATGCCGTGGCGCCTCTCTAACCACTCCTCAAAGAGGGGACTTATCGTCGCAATTGTGGCGTGCCCAGCGCTGGGTTGCGACAGTCGCACTCTCCATGTCGCCATGATCCCGCCGGAGCTCTGTCCGCTGTGCCGTGATTTCTCGCGGCAGCGGAGTTACGCCCCACCGTTTCGCCTTCTCGCGCCACTCCCACACGGCACGGCAGTGCGCGCAGGGCCTTACCGGTGTCTGCGGTAAAATCTAGGGTTTATCGACTGAATGCCGGTAAAAGTCCGAAATAAGACAGACAGTTTAAGACAGACAAAAGACAGTTTTAGAATAATTCGGGGTTTTACCGGTGAGACTTGGTAAATATTAGAATTTACGGGTAAATCCTAATATTTACCGCAGTTCGGGCTTTTACAGTAACATATAGGTAGATGAGTATGTATCAAAACAAACTTACATGTACTTATTTGTATGACTATAATAATATTTCAGTAACTATTTTCGTAGTTTTCTCAATCAATTGTCATGACATATTATATTATTATTATTTCATACAAAGAACATCACTGTACTTTTTCTTTGTAGTAGTCGCAAAGACAAACTAATGAGGTTGAACTCCAAAACTCCTCCTCGATTTTATGTGAAAATGTTTGGAACATAATAATCGTTAAATAAAATTAAGTATCAACATTCACTACTCCAAGATAATTACCCATACAACTATGTGTATTATAATATATGCTTTAGATGGTTCTCTGAGCACCATAAGTCAAAAATTATTGGCACCCTACCCTACTACACAATCAAAAATAGTCGATTTCGGTATCTATTAAGATTTTTAGTTTAATCGTTATTCTTATTAGTAACAAATAACACCAATTTGCTGCACAATTTTTTTCACAAAAAGAGACTATTTTGTATTTGTCTAATCTTTCATACGATAGGCGTATTAAAACGGAAAACAAAATAAATGGAGGATTGAGGGCCCGAATTTTGTCAAGGTCATAACTTTCAAACAACAAGAAATGGTGACCTGCTCTTGCTTTCACAAATTTTCACAATTTATTTAGTATCTTATAGGCTTACAAACAGTAGCTATAAGTTAATGGTTTCATTTTATTTGCGTGATAAACTTTTACATGTGTGAGGATTGAGGGCCCATTTTGAACGAAGATATACCAAGTAGGACAGTGTTTTGCGATAATATGTATCTTGTTTTCACAAATTTTGTTTGGTATAAGCTTAGATTTTGGCATAAAGACTTAATCTGTAGTGTCCATAGTTTATCAGGTACAGGTGGGCCCTCAATCCTCTATGTGAGAACTGAGGGCCCCACTTTACAGTCCATATCTCGCAAAGTTGACTTTCACAAAATCTGATTCCAACTTTCACAATTCTTTGGGAATGTTCACTAAATCCTAAGCATATTTTCAAAGAGTTTCAATAAAGTGGCCCTCACACCACACGCAAATGATTTTTCACACCACCTGCTCGAAAATGTCAAATTATATGTCAAGCAACCTTAACCTAAAGTGAGTCATTAGTGGCCGGGGGCACAGCCGGTCAATAATGTTGTACTGGATTTCATTATGACCCGCTGGTCAATAATGTGATTTGAATTTGGAATCTCACATGCTCAGCTAAATTGGCAGTATAGTACTAACAAACACCTTTTGGTGCCAGAAAGAGGAAAGCTATTCTCGAAACCCTTACTACGCGTGGATGATATTCTCGATTTCCTACAAAATCATAACGACTGCTTCTTCATATCGTTGCCATGTTTTCGAAGACATAATATTGTAAGAATAATTAGATAACTACGAACCATTTTTCATTTTTTTTTTATTTTTTTTTTTTTTATTTTGGAACGAAGTTCCTTATCGCGCGTTGTGAAAGGGGGCTAGACGGAAAAAAGTCTCACGAAAAGTTGTCACGACACTTTTTGCTATAGGTAGCTATTGTAAGCCGTGCGGCGTGCGCATGTTTCTCTGTCTGTCTCTCTCTCTCTCTCTCTTATAGAAAGCAAGCCAGATATTTTCATTTCTATTTCGCATTGAACAGTGTGGTGTCGCGATGATGATGATGATGATGATGGTGATGGTGATGATGATGATGATGGTGATGATGATGATGGTGATGATGATGATGGTGATGATGATGATAATGATGATAATGATGGTGATGATGATGATGACGATGGTGATGATGATGGTGATGATGATGGTGATGATGATGATGATGATGATGATGAAGATGATGATGATGATGATGATGATGATGATAAGTATAAAAATAAAATTTTGTTACAATTCCTACACTAATTAATCGAAAGGAACATGGTGATGATGATGGTGATGATGATGATGATGATGGTGATGATGATGATGATGATGATGATGATGATGATGATGATGATGATGATGATGATGATGATGATGATGATGATGATGATAAGTATAAAAATAAAATTTTGTTACAATTCCTTCACTAATTAATCGAAAGGAACTTCGTTCCATCCGGGTGTCCCTTGACACCTCTCAAGTTTTTTTTTTTTTTAAATTACACATCAACGTCTATAAACGTACCAAATAAAAACTTAACTTTATCTTTGCACAACTGGACTAATGTCTCAAATGTTACCATTAACTTCAATTAATATGTAAGTGCATATAACTAACTAGTTCTAAATATGTTATTCTTACTGTTTGTTTATTTAATAAATACTTTGTTTTTCGTACTATGGCTATTATTTTCTCACAGTAGGTGTAAAAAGTAGAGTATCCTCCTCTGGGCTAAAGGTGTCTTTGCCTTGGGCTAGCTTGAATCCCTCGCTGCATTCAGGATTCTTGTATTAACTCCCTCGCTTCGCTCGTGAGTTAAAATCTTAACTACCTCGCTGCGCTCGGGAGTTAAATCCCGAATCCTTCATTGCGCTCGAGATTCAAAATGACGCCCGTGACATAAGACACAACTTTAGCCCCTCGGTGCATAATCTACTATTATGTGAAAATGTTTGGAACATAATAATCGTTAAATAAAATTAAGTATCAACATTCACTACTCCAAGATAATTACCCATACAACTATGTGTATTATAATATATGCTATTGATGGTTTAAATACGTTGTAGCTGGTGGGTATTGGCTGGTGGTGAGAAATGAGGAAAACGACAGTTGATGGTTTGACAGACCGACTAGAGACGGAATGCGCGGGCGCGTTTTGAGCGCGTGGAGTGTTCGCGGGATTTTTTGGCACACTGATCCACTGATCGTTTGTTCTGCAGCAATGGCGGTCGCAGCGGTAGGCGGAGTGAGGTTGTCGCGCATTAGCCAATGAGAGCGCCCGTATGCAGTCCGTTCTTGTTGGTCATTATTTATTTAATAAAAAATATTACATACGCTGTAGGAAACATACTTGAAATAAAAGTAAGTACAAATTAAACTTAATTTAAAAAGACGAGCGGACCATAACACCGTCGTCAACATCCTGCCCCTTAGTGTCGTCAATGCGACACTCAAAAACTCATGAGGAAAGCCACTCGTGTGGCGGGACGTTTCATAATACCTGTTTTTGTTTTAATGTCTACGGTTCTTACCCGTCCATCAGCTCCCGGATACACTTGGTGAATGATTCCCTTTGGCCAGACATTCCGAGGGGAAGCGGGGTCCACTACAACCACCAGGTCACCTACCTTTAGCTGTGCACCCTCGCGGTCCCATTTCTTGCGGGGCGCTAGTGTAGGCAATACTTCTCGGAGCCACCTAGACCAAAATAAATCAGCTAGGCGTTGTGCAATACGCCATTGTTTTCTGAGGTACAAGTCACCGTCATCAAAGATACCTATTTGTGGGAGATTGGATGAAGAACCTAGCAGAAAATGATTAGGTGTTAGAGACTCTGGGTCGCGTGGGTCGACGGAAACATGAGTCAAGGGTCGCCCGTTTATCATGTTCTCAACTTCACACAAGAAAGTAAGCAAAGTTTCTTCTCTCGGAGCTCTTTCCTTTAGTACAACTTTTAAAGCTGTTTTAACGCTCCTAACAAGACGCTCCCATGCACCACCCATATGTGGACTGGCCGGAGGAATAAACTTCCACTCAACTCCCTTGTTTAAAGCTTCAGTTGTTAATGCTTGTTGATTATCGAGTAGTTCTTTATAAGCCCTTTTCATTTCCGTGTTAGCCCCTCTCAAATTAGTACCGTTATCCGAAAACATGGTGTGTGGCCAACCCCTACGAGCGGCCATTCGACGAAGTGACATTATCATGGAATCAGTAGTAAGAGTAGGAACTACTTCAATATGGACCGCGCGCACCGTGAGGCACGTGAATAGTACGCCGTACCTGCGCGCCCTCTGCCGACCGACGGTGACTTCCATAGGCCCGAATAAGTCTACTCCACACATGGTGAATGGTCTATGGTGATGTGTAAGACGACATTCGGGTAGGTCACCTAGGCGTGGCGGCGAAGGCATGGCTCTTTTAAAACGGCAAATTAAACATTGTTTAGATATAGTGCGAACTGTAGGTCTTAGTCGAATGAGCCAATATTTTTGACGCAACTCATTAACTACCATTTCGTTACTAGAGTGCGCGGCCTTTATATGGTATTGAGTAACGATAAGTCGCGCGATATACTCATTGCCATCTAAAATTATTGGGTATTTAGTGAGCTGATCTACATCCTTTACGTTACCGATACGACTACCTATGCGTAACAAATTATTTTTGTCCAATATCGGGGTGAGTGATCTCAAACGGCTATCTTTATTTACTTCTTTGTTTAATCTAAGCAAATTTATTTCAGTTGGAAAGGAACATTCTTGTGAGTAACGAAGTAACAATAGTTCCGCTTGATTTATTAATTTTTCGTTAATTACTTTAATTTCACTTTTCTTACATTTTTCAACAAACAATAGAACAGTTGCAGTACTACGTAATAATCGCAGCCAACTAGAGAATCGTCTTGGTTCGGGAACAGGTAAGTCTCTTATTATATTATTATCTTGAACGACGTGTACTTTTTCTAATATTTCATCACTAATTGTTTTTATTTCAGGTTGTTGCGGCCAGCAAGAACGCGGCTGGTGTAAGAACGACGGGCCCGAGAACCACTCCGAATCACCTGTCAATACGTAATCGCTATTTTTTGTCGCCAGGTCTGCGACGTTTACACCAGTGGGCACATATCGCCACTCGTCGGACTTACTCAACTCATCTATTTCTCCTAGCCTGTTCGCGATGAATGCTTTATACGTTCTACAATTATTTTTAACCCAGTGTAAAACTGTAGTCGAATCTGTCCAGTAGAAAACTAAATTAGGTTGTAAACGATGTTCCTTTTTAACACTATTAGCTAACTTACATGCTAACACGGCTCCCTGCAACTCAAGTCTAGGCACGGAAACCGGTTTTAATGGAGTAACTTTACATTTACTCGCGATAAACGATACGGTTACTTGTCCGTCGCTGCTTTCGCGACGCCAATATGCGGCAGCGGCGTACGCGCTCGGCGATGCATCGCAAAATAAATGAAGTTCCAAACTAGCTAAACTATCACTCGTCTGATCACAGGAAAAATAACAACGCGGAATTCTAATATTATTTATCTCCTTAGATTGATTAATCCATGTAATGTTCACTATAAGGATTGTGAGGTTGATATAAGGAAAGAACAAGTAACACTAAATACACGGATATCGGCTCTAAGCCAGCACCAACACGTCTTCCCCCAGCGGCGGTCGGGAGGCCAGTCCCCCTCCACACCCTGCTTGACACCGCGTGTGCGCTGCTTCGAGACGACAGATTATAAATGTATAAATGTCTATACACTACATCCCTCCCTTATTATTGTTTTTTTTTTTTTTTTTTTTTTTTTTTTTTTTTTTTTTTTTTTTTTTATGAACATCTCTGCCTACTAAAAATATTGATAATTCAATAATTGACATTGTATGGGTAATTGTTCAATTTCCATAGAAACAGTTATGGATCCTGTCAAACTGTACGCTTGCAAAGTTCTGGGATATAGGGCTTTGCACCTACCCAGCACTTGTACCATTATGAATTGTATCCAAAATTACTTTTAAAGCATTATGATTAAGTGTGCAAGTTGAAATCGTTCTTATATTATGGCACCCACGATAATTACCTACAAGGCTCTGAATGCATTTTCCATTTCATTTTCCATTTCGCAACAACAAGACCGAGTCCCATCGCGATATTCCCTTTCACGACGCGAACAGGCAACTAGTTGCCTCCCGACGCCTCGACAGCCCCGCAGCGATCGCGGCCACGGGAGGACCGACGACAGCCCAGCGACGTCCTCGCAAAGTGCGGGCATAGGCATCTACCCTCACTTGGTCTCCACAATTTCAAACCAGCATTGGTACCTAAGCAAACGATTCTACTCTGTTTATAAGAACCAAGCATCAGTAGTCCAGACACCAAACATAAACTTGACAGTCTAGCTTTATTGAACCTGGTTCGGACCACCCAAAAGAATTCATTAAACAAAATACCAACACTGTTTATTGTAAGATTTTGGTCACTTATTGGTTAGTTGAAACATATTGACAAACATCCGCCTGTCCTTCCCCAACCATGCCGGGGCCGGCTGCCAGAACCCCGGGCCCCCAACGCCCCGCAACCAAGGTCTCACGAAGCACAGCCGGGACCAACGGCTCTACTTCGTTATTATCAGTTTCAAGCCTTGCCAAAACATTAATTACTGTCAGAAATACTGAGTATTTATGGTAACTTGGAGGTCTGTCAACACACATGGCACACCATGACATGCTTATCTAGCTCGACACAAGAAAGTTCAAAGCTATGTTCAACAGATAACCTACCTTGTCCCATGTGTGACCAGACCCCACCGGCGTAGCCGCGAGGAACACACTCGCGTTCACGTTCTTTGTCCAAACAAAGTTCATTCCCTACTTATTTTCTCTTTTCTTTTGATATCTCATCCCGTTTGTCTTATCTTATTGACCACTAAAACTATTACAGTAATAATAGCATTAGGATTATATCCATACCTAGTTATTGATAAAATTATCTATTTGTATATAGGAAGTCTGTGGCATAGAACATTTTGAGAAGAATGACTCGGTTTGTTCCTATGCCATTTCCATAACCCTTTTCCAAAAGTATCAGAAAACTACCCAAACAAAATAAAATAAAACACAATGGAGCAGTAAAAAACCTTACCTACTACAAGGAAGAGTACAAGTTTCTATCTGAACTACTTGCAATGGACCCTGTTCAACGCCTGACGCATCTCGACCAGGGGCACAGACTCAAACACCTCCCGACTAGGACGGCCCTCCGCCGCCCCAGTCTGAAGAGCGCCAAGTCGGACTTCCCTAGCAAAGAACATTGAGAGCCGCTGAGTGTTAGTGAGTCCACTTGTCTGCATTAGATTTGCACATGCCCACTAACTTATTTGCAGCAAGGATATGCTCCTGAAGTGAATGTATTGACTCTTCTTATACCTGAATTTCAGACCAAGCATTGAGTGTCAATCTCATAAATGTTCTTTGTCTTCTCATTAAATTTGATAGTAGTTTTATTTATTTATTAGCAAAGCATGTTCTTTTGTTATAAGTATTTCAATTCAACTGCGTGGTTGGTTCCTAATTGCATTTATGATTTTATGTAGTTTTGCATATTTTTTCCTTTTATTTGGATTTACTTTATAACTACTATTATTATGTTCCATTACAGAATCTTCAGTAAGGTCTATTTTTAGTAAGGAATAAATGTTGAAAATGGTATTCAATTATTAAATATAACTTACTAGTTTCCTTTAGCCTGAGTAAATTCTTTTTGTTTCAGTAACTTAGCAATTCGTACATTTGCATGAATTAATTCTGCTACATACCTACCTACTTACATGCTGTATACCTACTTACATGTTTTCCTATTTATCTGGTACCATTCAAATACAACTGACTTACCACTATAACAATAACTCATTTATACGACTCGACTCGTCTTACTCACTCGACTCTTGTCTTGACTAGTTTTTACTCGTTTTCGTTTATTTTTTATTATTATTATTTTTTTTTTTAATTAAAGATATTCAAAACCATTCTTCAATTTCAAACAGAACAACAAGATCACAGTATACTAGCATTAAAAAAGGTTATTATTATAAAATTATAAAGCGCAACCATAATGAAAATAATTAAAATTGTCTGTATTTAACAGATAATTGATGTTGTATAATTAACTACCAATGTCCGTGGTTTCTCGACCACAGCTTCGACGTGACTAAATAGGTAAGTCACCTCATAATTTTACATATGTTGGTATTTTACAATTACGCCCGAATGCCTTCAAAACACCTTGGGCTACCTGCTATTATCATCTTTGTTCGTTGTTCATACTACTTATAATAGTTTCGTTTGTACCCACCGATTCCAACAGTTTACTATTCAATCTATACCAAAATGTCCCCGCTACTATACAATTTAGGTACCCACTATTCATCCAATAGTTCATCTCTTCAAAGCACTTCGCAATGTTCATTAACAATAGTTAATTTTCCTTCTTTTTACTATCCGTGAGATATTCACGGTAAATAAACAAAGAAAATTAGTACATAAACATAATATACAGTCGTTTATTTTCGACTTGAATTGAGTTCAATAACTAACTCATCAACCGTTCGTCTACTAGAAGCCATTTCAATTTTAGCTCAACGGTTTTCACGCCAATTAAGCAAATCTAAACATTTTAGTATATATATATTTTTAGCAAGATTTTCATAATATAATGTTTGTAATTTATTCATTCGGATATTTTTGGTCTTTTGAAGCAAATAAAGTAAAGGAAGAAGTAAATGGACTCGATGACTGAACGGAATATGCAACTTGGTCTTTTGTCATTTCGATCGCGATGTTAAAAAGTTCGCTATCAGTTGCATTAGATCCCGGGATGTTGTAGAAGACTTCTGCAACTCAGGACCACCAAAATATAAAGGAATAGTCCTATTTTTTGCCTCGATGTCTATGCCTGCCGCCTCGAGGTAAATGTTTATACTTCTATACTTCTTTTCTATTGTGGCCTCATCTACATCGCCACACACGAACCACGCATCACAGTGACATGACGACACGCAACCCGCATCGCGCAGCCAGAGTCCACCGCGCGTCCAGCATACATACAACGTCCCGACATCAACCGTCGGGCTGCAGCCCACCAGACACAACACCCGTCAGGTCGGAGGATCCTCCCCCCTCCATGGAGGACGCACGTAGTCGTCATGGCAAACACACCCTGTGTGCACATGACGACACGTCGTCGTCATACTGTGCAGTACTGTGGCACTATCACGTGAGTATTCCCAGTGCGCGGCCGCCAAGCAGTATATGTAGCGGGCTATGTAGGTACGTCCGCAATTTAATGCTATACCAGTAACTCTCCGCAATTTAATGCTATGTTGGTATGTCCGCAATTTAATGCTATACCAGTAACTCTCCGCAATTTAATGCTATGTTGGTACGTCCGCAATTTAATGCTATACCAGTTACTCTCCGCAATTTATTGCTATGTTGGTACGTCCGCAATTTAATGCTATACCAGTAACTCTCCGCAATTTAATGCTATGTTGGTATGTCCGCAATTTAATGCTATACCAGTAACTCTCCGCAATTTTATGCTATGTAGTTATGCCCGCAATTTAATGCTATGTAGGTATGTCCGCAATTTGATGATATGTAGGTATGTCCGCAATTTATTGCTTTACCAGTAAATATCCACAATTTAATGCACTTCGCAATTTAATGCTATGCTATGTAGGTATGATTTCACTCCCCTGATGTACACTAATAGAAACCAATTTAATGCTATGCTATGTAAGTATGATGTCGCTCCCCTGATGTACACTCATAGAAACCAATTTAATGCTATGCTAAGTAGGTATGATATCGCTCTCCTGATGTACACTCATAGAAACCAATTTAATGCTATGCTATGTAGGTATGATGTCGCTCCCCTGATGTACACTCATAGAAACCAATTTAATGCTATGCTAAGTAGGTATGATGTCGCTCTCCTGATGTACACTCATAGAAACCAATTTAATGCTATGCTATGTAAGTATGATGTCGCTCCCCTGATGTACACTCATAGAAACCAATTTAATGCTATGCTATGTAGGTATGATGTCGCTCCCCTGATGCACACTCATAGAAACCAATTTAATGCTATGCTAAGTAGGTATGATGTCGCTCCCCTGATGTACACTCATAGAAACCAATTTAATGCTATGCTAAGTAGGTATGATGTCGCTCCCCTGATGTACACTCATAGAAACCAATTTAATGCTATGCTAAGTAGGTATGATGTCGCTCTCCTGATGTACACTCATAGAAACCAATATACAGTAATACTCAACTAATAAGGCGCGTCGTGAATCTTCGTTCGCACAGAAAAGAAAGTATGGCCCCGAAGATTAACGAGAGTACTTAAAACTTACAATCAACCTTAGATCACTACTATAAGGTTCATAATACACTGTAGCTGTTAGTTCCGTCTCACTCGCAAGCATGGCGGCCGCCAAGCGGCGCGCGCCAACATGGCGGCAGCCACCGACCAAAGGGAACAGGAAAAAGCGTGGAGCGTGCCGATTGGTCAATAGCATTTCCCGCGCTTCGAAAATTCATCCTCCGCGCAGGCACATCGATAAGCCATATTACTTGGGTACTCCTGTACCTAAAACGCGAACAAAAGAATACCTACGCAACTCACAGCCAAAGCCAATTGTGTAGGTACCTAGTTACATACTCCACATCTTCCTCTACCTTTCCCCAGTCAAAAACCGTTATATACAGTCATCATTAGTTTTTTTTTTTTTTTTTTTTTTCTCTTTATTTAGTTTGGGGTTTTTATCTAGACAGATATGTCAACCCCATCGTGCCTTTTATCTTATAATAACATTAAAACTAAACACACAAACTACAATAAACAATTAAATAATCTATAAAACACTTTGTTTATATATAGAAGTCACTGATGAAGGACTGTGATCAACTTGCATAGCTTTTTGGCACCTTCTGACGTTGGTTCGGATAAAATTGATTGTATCAATCCCACGTTAAGCCTATTCAAGTCTAATTCCCTCAAAAGTGACTCCCTCTCGCGCCTGTTGCGGACACAATCCATCAGCAAATGCTGCACGTCCTCAATCTGATTACATTCTCCGCAATTCGGTGAATCAGTTTTTTTCATAAGGAATGCAAACTTCGCTGATGGATAGTGTCCACAGCGAAGTCTTAAAACTAATTTGACATAGTTTCTACCAAGTTGATCGACATCGAACCAAGGCACACGAGGAGGCTCGCCTTGTATGCTCCTATACCATATACCTTTTTTCTGACTGATAATATCAAAGTGTTGCTTCCAGGAATTATAACAAATTACTTTATATTTAAACATGTATTCCCAATAATCAGGTAAGTAATCAATTGCTGTACCCTCTACTGCTGCTAATTTAGACAATCGGTCAGCCTCCTCATTACCACGTAGTCCAATGTGAGCTGGAACCCATTGCAACTTAATTTCTATATTATTTTTAATTAATAAAATAATATTTTCAAGAATGTCATATGCTATCGATGCACCTCTGAAACCAGAGGCGCATCGAGCAATATGCTGTAGTGCGCTTTTACTGTCTGAAAGAATGACGACTCTTTTTAAATTCTGAGTTCGACTATAAAAGATCGCTTGATAAATTGCAATGAGTTCCAGTGTCATTATTGATACATTACAGTTTACTTTAAAGCCAAGATTAGTTCCTAAGCTTTGGTCAAATATTCCTGAACCTAGACCGGAAGTACCCTTTGAACCATCTGTGAAAATTTTGTGCCAATTACAATACAAAGAATTTAATTCAGCTAAAACATCGAACACTAATAAATTTGGATTATAATTAGATTTGGGTTCCTTTACACATTCTAGATTAACATTAATTACATTATTAGTCTCAATAGCAGTGGTCCAAGTTTCTAAAGTATACATTTTTTGAATATCTGTTGAAAGAACATCTACGTGCTTTACATCATTATATGTTTTAACTAATAAGGGTACTTTTTTGTTTTCCCAATATTTGATACTACAAAGGGAACTCAGATCCGCAATCAAGCTAACTGTCATATTGTTTGACCATGACATTATTTTTAAACAATATTTATATGCTAAATACTCTCTTCTTAAAAATAAAGGGGGAATACTCAAATCAGATTCCATTACATGGATTGGGGAACTTCTGATATATCCACCTACAATTCTCAGGGCTTGATTCTGTAACTTATCTAGCTTGGAAACATGACATTTTGCACTACAATCATAGATAAAACACCCATAGTCAATTCGACTTCGAATCAGCGAAATGTATAACCTACGGATATGCTTTGTGTGTATTCCCCATGAGCTACCCGTTAGAACTTTTAATAGATTTAGAAATTTTAAACATTTACTAACTATTTCATTTATATGTTTGCCCCAACGTAGACCTCTATCTAGCCACATACCTAGGTATCTAATGCATTCTGAGAAAACCAAGGTTTGCTCATTTACCTTTAGTGTAGGAAGTATTCTACGCCTGCCCCTGCTGTACACACAAAAAGTAGATTTACTTGAAGATAATTCCAAACCAAGTTTATCCAAAACCCCTACAATAGAATTCAACGCATTTTGTACATACACTTCACATACTTTAATATCTTTGTGTTTGACATAGAGAACAAAATCGTCTGCATATTGAGAAACAACTACATCTAGCGGAAGATGACACAGTTCGTGTGTTATTAAATTAAAAAGTAATGGGGACAATGGATCTCCTTGAGCCAGACCTTTATTAGTCCACCTACCTGATAACTCATCACCATTATCAGATTTGATCTTTAAATATCTTTCACTCAAAAACGCCCATAAATAATAACAAAATTTTGATCCAATTTTAAGCTTATCTAGAATACTAACTGCTACGTCAATCGAAACGTTATTATAGGCGTTTTGAATATCTAAGAAGCATGCTAATGTAGGGATATTTCTAGAAAATCCAATTTGGATATAGGTGACCAAACGGGCTAATGAATCGAGACATGAATAAGATCTTCTAAAACCAACGGTACATGGTGATAAAATTTTTTTTCTTTCAGCGTACCATTCTAGACGTTTTACTATCATTAAATGAAAAATTTTACATAAACATGAGACTAAAGATATAGGTCTTAATTTAGGATCAGCATTAGAATTATTAGTTTTAGGTATTGGAATTATTTGGATATGACGCCACTGTTGCGGTACAATACAAAATTTGAAAATATTGTTGTATATATCAAGCAGATACGATTTAATAAAGACGGGTAGATTAAAGATCATAGAATATGATACACCATCCTCGCCCGGGGCCGAATCCTTTTTTTTTAGACAGTTTTCAAGTTCCTGAATATTGAATTCGCGTTCTAAGACTTCATTGTTAGAAACAAACACAGGTGCTTGGTTTGGAACATAATCAGGTGTTAATGCGTACAGTAATTCTTTTTGTTTCTCAATGGGGGGGTAAGTTCTAAGTTGTTTATAGCCCTTTATCCAACGCATACGTCTCCACATTTCCGACACCGACGTTACTTCATCGATGGAATCACATAATCTATGCCAGCCTACGGATTTTGCTTTTTGAATCAATATTTGAGATTCTCTAGTTTTTTCTTCTAGTTTGGTCAAATTGTCAGGGGTTGGGTTACGTCGAAAATTAGATAAACATAATCTACGCTGTGCTACTATTTTAGATAATTCCGGAT
This sequence comes from Cosmia trapezina, assembly GCA_905163495.3. Taxonomy (NCBI): domain Eukaryota; kingdom Metazoa; phylum Arthropoda; class Insecta; order Lepidoptera; family Noctuidae; genus Cosmia; species Cosmia trapezina. The sequence continues at coordinate 2,920,880 of LR991041.1, read as the reverse complement.
TCCAGTATTTTCTTGGTTTAAAATTACTACAGGGTTGACAACTACTTTTAATAAACGGAATATGTTTATCTGCAGTATTATTAATTTGAAATAATAAATAATCGTACATTTCTTGAACATTGTTGCTTGGGGGATTAAAATTTTGTTTAAGGTAATTCTGGTATTCCTTCCAATTAGCTTTGGAATAGTTTCTTTTTTTTTTAACAATAAAATCGTCTGTTATACTGATTGACATTTTAATAATCATGTGATCGCTACCCAAATTCTCGTTAAATACTTGCCAATCAAATTTAATCGCAATGTCCAAAGATGCGAATGAAATATCCGGTGAAGTTTCTTGCAAATTTCCGCTTACTAATTTAACCCGTGTAGCCGCACAATTATTTAGAGAAACAAATGAATTTTCAAGCGCCGCGTCTAATATTTGCGTACCTCTTGTATCCGTTTTAACGGACCAGTTGGTGTGATGACCGTTGAAATCGCCTGCTATCAAAGTATTTTTTGAGAACAAAGAAAATATCTGTTCCCAGTCTGAAAACTGCGTTTGAACAGAAGATGGGCAATAAATAGCTACAACATTTTCTATATCTTTACAATTTATCAATTTAACGCAAATAATTTCTATTCCACTATTTCGAACCCGAACCGAACATAAGTGAGATCGTATGGATTTATGCACTAAAATTGACACGCCTCCATACGCATCATATCTATCCGATCTATAGATGTTGTAGCCACTAATATGAATATCAGTTTCACCATCTAACCATGTTTCACTCAGAATTGCTATGTGGACATTTTCCTGATTTAGGAGCTCAGAAAAGGAAATGAGTTTAGGACGGAGACTTTGAGAGTTCCATTGAAATAAGTTAATTTTTATACTTTTGCTTGTACTATCCATCTATAATATCTATTAATTTTCCAAAAATCCCTCCACCTAAGAACCTACCTAGTAACATCTCCTTAATTTCTTCATAAATAGTTTTAATTACCAATATTACTTTATCCTCAATAGTACCTTCTGACTTGTAAATATTTTTAAACTTATTAATAAACTTTTTAAGTTCAAACTTATATCGTGATTCTTCGTTTCTTTCCCTGTGTTCTTCATTCAGACTTTTTCTTATTTCTTTTCCGATCGGTTGTTTTAGAGAATTCTGACTTTTCCTAATTTTTGTTTTTCCTTTTCCACCTCCATTTTTCTGAACTGTATGTATTGTACTTTCTGTGCTATGTTGTTGCTCTTGTTGTGATACTTCCATTTCTTCCTCTTCTTCCTGAGCTGACTGTTCGACTAATTCTTCTTGATTTTGTATTGATCGTGTTTTGCTTCTTGAGACAATACTTACGTAGTTTTCAGCTCGGATATCTATGTTTGTAGGTTTTATAAGGTTATTAGAGTTATCATTTGATGTGTACTGATTCTTTTGCCGTTTTTCAATAACTTTTTGAAGTGCCATTCGATATGTTAACTGCTCACTACTCATAACATTTCTAATCTCTTTTTCTTTCAAAAAAAATGGGCAAGTTTTGTCGATGACAAGGTGATCACCCTTACAATTAAGGCATACGAAATTATTAAGATCACAATTCACATGCTCACCCCCGCATTTTGGGCACAGTTTCTTCTTCGTAGGACAATATTTTATTACATGTCCAAATTGCCAGCATCCCGAGCATTGAGTCACAGGGAACACATAAGATTCAACCTTAAACCGGCACTCATACGCATAGATATGAAGCGGTAAATTTTTACTTTTAAAACCAACTCTCACTGACTCACTGTCAATCCATTTACCCTCGGAATCAATTCGTTTTAATCTTTTTATAGACGCTATTTCAGTGCTAGATTCAAAAATGTCCATGAGCTCCTCCTCGCTTATATCAAGATCAACCCCTTTTACCACACCATAAGATATTGACAACTCATTAATCAATTGGCATCTCCATCCCATTTCCTTCAATTTTATACAATTTAATAGTTTAACAGCATCTTCCTTTTCTTGAAATTGAACAAGTACCTTGTTAAAACTTTTGAATTTAATTCTTATAACGTTTTTGACATTCTCAGATCTTAGTAATTTTGCAAATGCCATTTGCTTGGGCATACTTTCAACCGACGTAATACATACTTCATGTTTATCAACGAAGTTCACATTTTTATCCACATCTACCCTCATTGATATATTGTCTCGAATTAAACGTTTGGGTTTTCTTCTATCAACAGTAATAAAGTCATCATCCTCAGTATTCTCATCTTCTCTTTCTTTTCTTTTCTCAGGTAATCTCTTCTCACTTTCACTTGTTATATCATTTCGCAAATTACTTGGCTCCAACGATTTCTCAACTTGTTGTTGTTGGTTGATAGGTAAACTCTCCTCATCACTAGAGTCATCATCTTCTCCACTTCCCATTATATAAACTAAAAATTATTATGTCACTAACGCAATGCAGCACTAATCGCGTGACGTATAAGGACACCGATACTATGGTACACGAGCACACGCTACGTACGCGCGCGAGCGACTGCAGTCATCATTAGTTGGTAACTATGATAACCGTACATACACACTTTGTTGTATAAGTAAGTAACTAATTAATACTGTGGACTAATTCATTAACTTTAGGATAGTAACTATTACCTACCAAAATTGATTAACGAAACTCGTGAGGCTCTGTGTTTCATTTTACCTATCAAAATTTCTTATACAGCTATTATGGGTAATAAATACTGAGGCTCGAACTCAAGTAGGTAGGTAACTTGTGGGCTACTCACCCACCACGGGCATAATCGAATAAAACAACATCAGATCTGTTAAGAAACCCAGCGGGTAACCTAGCTACCCACATAATAATAACTTTCATAAAGGCTTGGTAGTTTGTCATGCATGAATTTACAGCCAGTGCCTCGTGATCCGTATGTTCTATTTATTCAACGATTGTAGTCGGTTAATATTATTTGAAGTAAAGTAGTAGTGAGTAGTTAAAGTATTTTGTCCACGTATGTATTCTCTCTTTTCTTTTGTTATTACCTAATGTAAAAAGTCCTTAAAATACTCACCGTTTACCTCGTCGCCACATGTAATGTTCACTATAAGGATTGTGAGGTTGATATAAGGAAAGAACAAGTAACACTAAATACACGGATATCGGCTCTAAGCCAGCACCAACACGTCTTCCCCCAGCGGCGGTCGGGAGGCCAGTCCCCCTCCACACCCTGCTTGACACCGCGTGTGCGCTGCTTCGAGACGACAGATTATAAATGTATAAATGTCTATACACTACAATCCACTTACAGAATAAATCATATAAATTATCATTCAATTTTTCATCCCATTTGATATTAAGTTTCCATGTTTCGCGCATCAATATTTTTCCCTTGATGGTAAACGGTCCCAAATAGCCGTGAATATCAAAAATAGACATTACAATGCTTAGCATTTCGCGCTTAGTAGGTATTCGTTTCAAAAGTATAATATCTTGCGGAATGCGTTTAAAAGATAAATCTAAAGCTAACTGATCGCTGCGCGGGAACCACAATATGCCTAATGCCCGCTCCGCCTGTTTATCAAAATTGAACTTTATTGCTATGTCGTTAAGACTATCTTTTGGAATGTCACTTAGCACATTAGGTACATTGCTGAGATAGTTACACATTTTAAATCCACCTTCATTATGAATTAATGAAATTTCTCGTATTATTTTCCTAGCTACCTCCTCATCAGAAAAGCTATCAATATAATCATCCATGTACTGATTGTTTTTTATAGCCTTCACAGCGTCTGGCATCTGTTGACTAAATCGTGAAGCATTTTTGTTTTGATTAATAAATTGGGCAACAAACGGCGAACAATTTGCGCCGAAAATAAGTGACGTCATTACATACTTATTTACAACGTCGCTGCCTTTCTCCTTCCACAAAAACCTAAATGCATTTTGATCGCTATTATGTATTTTAATACGTAAAAACATATCTTTTATGTCTCCTATTATTCCTATAGGGTTCTCTCTAAACCTAAACATTATACCATATAATGATTGTAATAAGTCAGGCCCTTGGAGTAGAAAGTCATTAAGTGACATATTGTTACTTTTGGCGGCGGCATCAAAAACCAATCGCAACTTTTTTTTGTTTGGGTTGTCCACACCAAAGTGCGGTAAATACCAAACGTGGTCCGACTCGGAATCGAACCTGCACTCTGCCTCAGTCAGTTTTCGTGCGTAATTATTTTTAAGTAAATGTTCAATACGTTCGCGATATCTAATTTCATATTCTGAATTAGAAGACATTTTTCTTTCTACCGACTGTAATCGTTTTAATGCTACGGGATAAGCGTCCGGCATAACAAATTGATCGTACTTCCATGGAAGCTTGACCGACCATTGGCCGTTAACTAACTCAGCTGACTCGTTAAGGATATTTACGGCTCGTAATTCTTCAATATTTTGACGTGGTTTGTTACTGATACCAATTGAATCGAGTGAAAATGAACAGCGAATTAAATCGTGTAATTGGCTTAAATCAATGTCTGTACTACATTCGAAGGTATCTTTAACGACAGCTGACTGACACAATGGTTTATCTACACATGTAACAAAATCAAAACATGATGTACCGCTCGCGCCCGCGCTGCCGTTGCTCGGGGACGAGTCGCGGAGCGCGTGCGCGGCAGGCTTACCTGAGTGACTTGTCGCTGCTCCGTGCGCTGCGGCTGGCTCGCCGCCGGCGCCACCAACGCTGCCGATGTTGTTGACGCGCTCGGCGCGCTTACCAGTAAAGTAGCCAGCTTGCCAAGCTCCGTGCACACACCAGCCCAATAACGTTTGCGTGATGTATGGTCCGCCCGGCTTATACCTTTTACATAAAATAGGTGCAATTAAATCATAATTGTCCTGACCAATTAATATTTTAGGTTTAACATTGCTGTCACATATTATGGGGTTATTATTACTGGAATTTATTTCACAATAATTTACATTAGAGGTGAATAACTGTAAGGGCAAATTAAGTTCTTTGAGTTTACGAGCACGCAAGTTGAATTTGTTACCGTCACTGTTACTTATTTTACATTTAATTATCTCAGTCTCGCACAATAACTCGGAGTCCCATGCACCTGAAGCACGCATTGTGACCCTTTCCCCGTGCAGCCCGACCTTATCGGCAAGGTCGGCCGCGATGAGAGTCACTGTTGCGCCGTCGTCTAGAAGTGCATGCGTGGCCACACTTGACCTGGGTCCATGAATAGTGACCGACACTATTTTAAGCACTACATTTGTCTTAGGTTCAATCACTGACACTTCGAGACACTGCGCGGCGCTGGTGCTGGCGTGTGAGACGAGCTCACTAGCGGCGGCGCCAGCGGAGTCGATCGTCGCGCTCGCGGTATCGTTGGGTGGCGCGGATGTTTCACGGCGCGCCACTTCTGGCTTCGTCCAGTGCAGCATCTGGTGATGAGGCCCCCCACAGCCCTCGACGTTGCAGTTTTTCGCAGTACACTCGTCCTTGTCCGGGTGCCGAGCACAGAGACATTTGAAACATAACTTGTTTGCTCGAACAAATCGCCACCTATCCTTTCTCATGGCTCGTTTGAATTGGCTGCAGTCTGGCAACGCATGCTTGTTCCTTTTGCAAAACTTGCACTTGCCGGCAGTGTCGGGGTCACTGACCTTAACAGATGTTAGCACGGAATGACGATCGCTATGCTTTTTCTGGTGTTTATTGTTGTTAAAATCATTCTGGTATTGTATGTGGCTAACTCCCGACTCTGCAACCTTTTGCGCTTCCCCATATAGGAATTTGGCCAGTAGTTCCAATTTAGGCGTTTCAGTGTGTACTCGGTTTTCGTGTAGGTATTCTACCCATTTGTTAACGAGTCCTGTAGGTAATTTGGATACGACGATTGTTAACAACTCTGGACTTTTCAAGTAATCTATTTGTTTCAATGTAGTTACGGTGGTGACGTAATTTTTTATTTTTATGGCGAACTTCACAATTTCGGCGTGGTATGAGTGTGGTAGTGGTGATAACTTTTTCAGTTGTGATATAACTTGCCGCATGACGTTTTCTGGTCTGCCGAACCTCAGTTCGAGCGTTTCTATAATATCGTGGGGCGAGCTCGCTCCCATCAGCAATGCAGCGGCTGCATCTTTTGCGTCGCCGCGCAAACACTTCCGTAGACGCCATACATTTTCACTATCACTGTATTTACAAACCCGTGACGATTCATAAAACGCTTCCCGAAATTGTATCCATTCCAACGGATCCCCAAAGTACAAAGGTAGATCCTTCGAGGTGGCTAGCCTTGACAGCAGCACCTTATTGCCCGTGTTAGAATTGGATGAGTCGACAGCCTTCGCGTTGGCCAGCTCCTCGATGGCGCGATGAGTACTCGTCGCGGTCGCAGGTGGTATAGCCGTCTCGTCGCCGTCAATGTTGCGGTGGCACTCACCGCCACCGACAGTCGCTTTGTTGCCATCGTGCGACGTGCCGGGTTCAGCAACAGACTTTTCCAGCCAATTCTCCACTTTGCTTTTGTAGGAAGCTGATGAAGATTGATTTGAGCAGCGCGATTTTGATTCCAACTCGGCCAAGTCCATGGCCAATTTCTTGTCGACCAATTCTTTTTCGATGCGAGCCTTTGTTTGAATTTCTTCCATTTCGATTTTAGCTTTGACTTGAGCGGCTTCGTATTCCAGTTGCTGCCGCCGTGTTGCTGACGACGCCGCGCGTGACTTGCAAGAACTTTTGCACTCGCCGCCATCTTGTCGCTTCAACTTCAAGCTCGAGTTATTACGTGGGCATACACCGATATCTGAATGCACTTTCCCGACTTCTTTCAATGCATCCGTACTGCTATGCAGCAGATCTGATTTGGATTCAAGCTGTCTTCCTTCTTCGTTAGCCAGTTGCTCCTTTTTCTTTTGTGCACGTGTTTTCACGACATGCGGCGATTGGAACAACGACATCCCTGCTACACAGGTTTTGCTTCTCACTACCGATAAACTATGCGGCTCGATGGACCAGCTTTGTAGCTGGTGGGTATTGGCTGGTGGTGAGAAATGAGGAAAACGACAGTTGATGGTTTGACAGACCGACTAGAGACGGAATGCGCGGGCGCGTTTTGAGCGCGTGGAGTGTTCGCGGGATTTTTTGGCACACTGATCCACTGATCGTTTGTTCTGCAGCAATGGCGGTCGCAGCGGTAGGCGGAGTGAGGTTGTCGCGCATTAGCCAATGAGAGCGCCCGTATGCAGTCCGTTCTTGTTGGTCATTATTTATTTAATAAAAAATATTACATACGCTGTAGGAAACATACTTGAAATAAAAGTAAGTACAAATTAAACTTAATTTAAAAAGACGAGCGGACCATAACACCGTCGTCAACATACGTGATAAACTTTTACATGTGTGAGGATTGAGGGCCTATTTTGAACGAAGATATACCAAGTAGGACAGTGTTTTGCGATAATATCTTGTTTTCACAAATTTTGTTTGGTATAAGCTTAGATTTTGGCATAAAGACTTTATCTGTAGTGTCCATAGTTTATCAGGTACAGGTGGGCCCTCAATCGTCTATGTGAGAACTGAGGGCCCCACTTTACAGTCCATATCTCGCAAAGTTGACTTTCACAAAATCTGATTCCAACTTTCACAATTCTTTGGGAATGTTCACTAAATCCTAAGCATATTTTCAAAGAGTTTTAATAAAGTGGCCCTCACACCACACGCAAATTATTTTCATATCATAGTACCTCTGAGTCTCAGTGTACAAGTACATCAAAACCTGTTGCAGTCAAAGTACTGCCAAGACTGCTGCTTTATACCTGTGTGTGTCTGTATTTGCAGGTACTGTACTGTCAAGGTGGTGTGAAATACACACACAGAAGAAATGCAAACACTTTTTATTATTTACTAGCTTTTGCCCGCGGCTTCGCCCGCGTGGATGTCGGAAAATATCCCATGGGAACGTTTATGTGGAAAACATAGGGCCGTCCGATATAACTGTGCAAACTCAAATCGCTACGATATATCGTTACCGTGTATAGTAGGCATAAATCTACCAGTCGGCATGACTTTTTCCGACATCTTCAACAGTCTTCGTCACATTTCAGCCAATTTAAACCAAAAAATAATTAATAACATTGAATGACTCCGTTCATTGGAGAAAACCGTATGAAATTCCGTTCGGTACTTTTTGACATTATCGCATACAAACAGACAGACTTACGCGGCGGGGGGACTTTGTTAATAACTTGAAATTTATTATGCCAGTCACGCTCTAATAACAAATAACTTTTGTCCGAGTGTCCACTCGTTCAAATAATTTCCTCGTAAAAACGTCGAATGAAATAAAGACTAAATGTTACCTCAAGATTCGAAGTATGACTACATTTCCAATCCCTTAAATCTCTTAAAAAGAGGTAGGTACACAAATATTTGTCAAACCCTATTGTACCCTTTAGGGGACGATTTTTCAAAAACGTTGTACCATATATTTCTTTATTTCCTACCAAAAGCATAAATTTGAATTTTCATATCCTTAACTTAAGAAATGCTGGGTTTCCCATACAAACTTTCATACCTTATATCACCCCTAGACAAAAAGTATCCTATGTCCTTTCCCAGGATATAAAGCCTTGCCAAATGTTGTCGAAATCCGTGCAGTTTTGTAAATTTTAAAATCAACACCTATTTTACGCCCTTAGGGGATGATTTTGCAAAAACGCTGAACCGCATATTTCTTTATTTCCTATCAAAAGAATACATTTAATTTTCACATACCTAACTTAAGAAATACTGAGTTTCCCATACATACTTTCATCCCCTATATCACCCCCTGTAGGATTATTTTTGAAAAAAAAGTAGCCTATGTCCGTCCCCAGGATACCTTGCCAAATTTTATCGAAATCCGTTCAGTGGTTCTGGGTTTCCCATAAAAACTTTCATACCCTATATCACCCCCTGTAGGATTATTTTTTAAGACAAAAAGTAGCCTATATCCTTCCACAGGATACCATCTATAGCCTTGCCAAATTTTATCGAAATCCGTTCAGTGGTTCTGAGTTTCCCATACAAACTTTCATCCCCTATATCACCCCTGTAGGATTATTTTTTTAAATAAAAGTATCCTATGTCCGTCCCCAGGATACCATCTATAGCCTTCCTAAATTTTATCGAAATCCGTTCAGTGGTTCTGGGTTTTCCATACAAACTGTCATCCCCCATATCACCCCCTGTAGGATTATTTTTTAAGACAAAAAGTAGCCTATATCCTTCCCCAGGATGCTATATAAAGCCTTGCCAAATTTTGTCAAAATCCGTGCAGTTTTGTAAATTTTAAAATCAACCCCTATTTTATCCCCTTAGGGGATGATTTTTCAAAAACGCTGAACCGCATATTTCTTTATTTCCTATGAAAAGCATACATTTTAATTTTCACATCCCTAACTTAAGAAATACTGAGTTCCCATACAAACTTTCATCCCCTATATCACCCCCTGTAGGATTATTAATGGAAAAAATAGTATCCTATGTCCTTTACCAGGATGCTATGTAAAGCCTTGCCAAATTTTGTCGAAATCCGTGCAGTTTTGTAAATTTTAAAATCAACCCCTATTTTACCCCCTTAGGGGATGATTTTTCAAAAACGCTGAACCGCATATTTCTTTATTTCCTATGAAAAGCATACATTTTAATTTTCACATCCCTAACTTAAGAAATACTGAGTTTCCCATACAAACTTTCATCCCCTATATCACCCCCTGTAGGATTATTTTTGAAAAAAAAAAGTAGCCTATGTCCGTCCCCAGGATACCATCTATAGCTTTGCCAAATTTTATCGAAATCGGTTCAGTGGTTTAGGCGTGAAAAGGTAACAGACAGACAGACAGACAGACAGACAGACAGACAGACAGACAGACAGACAGACAGACAGACAGACAGACAGACAGACAGACAGACAGACAGACAGAGTTACTTTCGAATTTATAATATTAGTATGGATTTATTATATTATAAGTAAGCCTCTCCCAAATTGGTCCCCGACACCTTTGTTCTCCTTGTTACCTTCTGCAACCAGTTCACCGCTCCTTTTTTTCAGATCGTTGATATGATTTGCTGGGCTTCTTCCCACGTGCTATATCCTTACATAGTCCTTTGCTTTGCCCACATTCATCCCTCCATCCCTCTACCTAGGTTTTTCCCAACTATGTTCGTGTAAACTTCCAGCCTAACCTGATGCAGCTGAATACCAGCATTTTATATGGAGCGACTACCTGTCTGGCCTCGACAAAACAGTTGCTGGGTAACACCATCGACTTTCAGGGGCCCATATTCAGTAGCTCGCTGTCCGGTAAGGACCAGGCCTGGGTCGACGTCGCGTTGTGTTCCACGCCCGCCTCAAAGAGATGTCAGCAGTGATGGGGTCCAATAGGGCAGATGTCGCCGGTGTCGCGGGTTGTTCGAAAGAGATGCGTGGCCCTGGCACAGGCAACTGATGGAACACGGGTGGGTTTTAGTCAGTAAAAGTCTGACATTCCGCTCCACCCAGAGCGGGAGAAGTTATTTGATGATTTCCCATCCACAAAAAAAAGAGGTCCACATTCATACAATAATAGTTTTAAATCGAGATTTCGTTCTAGAATATAGACTCAAACTCAAACTCAAAGCATTTATTTCAAATAAACCTATTACAGGCACTTTTGAATTGTCAAGGGGTCGGTCAGTCAGAAAGATGACGCTAGTTGCCCATTCCAAAGCGTAGTAGGTTCCTATGGAGAAGAACGGGCAAGAAACTCCACGGACACTCTTTTAAATCAAATACCTAAACCAACCATATTTACGTTCTACTTAGTAGAACTAAGGGGGTGGTATCAGAATGACTGGATCGCAAATTGACCACGTCGCTGTTAGTCCAAATCTCAAAATGTCTAAATCTCAAAATACCTAAGTCGCAAAATGACTACATCGCTTTTAGTCCACATCTCATAATGTCTTAATCTCAAAATACCTAACTCGCAAAATGACTACATCGCAAAAAGTCCGAACAGTTGTGTAGGCACCTATACAGGGTTGATATTTGAATGGTACCTTTTCCCAGCTATGTTGGGGTCGGCTTCTAGTCCAACCGGATGCAGCTGAATACCAGTATTCTACATGGAGCGACTGCCTATCTAACCTCCAGAACCCAGTTACTGGGAGACACGATACCCCTTGGTAATTAAGACTGGTTGTCAGACTTACGGGATTCTGACGACCCGCAACGACTGTCAAAGATCCACGAATGACAGCCGGGACCAACGGCTTAATATGCTTTCCGAAGCACGGAGGGGTCTTGGTATTTAAAGATGGTCACCCATCCACATACCAACCGCGGCTAGCGTAGCTTAACCTGATCCGTCCGGCTGTTACTTAGCCACAAGCCCTTTATTTTTTTTTTAAGTTATATTATTAGAATACATAATTATATTACCGAAAATAGTTTAACATTTTTGTCTGTTTGTAGGTTTGTCTGTTTATTCAAACATCAAAATGGACCGATTTGGTTCAAGTTTGGTGTAAAGAGTGAATTTTGGGGAAGCACATAGTCTAAGGAAAGTAAGAAAAAAAGTCACATTAAGAACCAAAGAATTAATGTATAGGTGCCTACACAACTGTTCGGACTTTTTGCGATGTAGGTAGTCATTTTGCGAGTTAGGTATTTTGAGATTTAGACATTATGAGATGTGCACTAAAAGCGATGTAGTCATTTTGCGACTTAGGTATTTTGAGATTTGGACTAACAGCGACGTGGTTAATTTGCGATCCAGTCATTCTGATACCAACCCGAACTAAGTATAACATAAACCATACTTTAACTCAAGTTAGAGCATGATCTTAACAAGCAGGAACAGTTTAACTAGGATTAACGATAGTTGTTATAATTCTCAATCTAACTTTAGTTACAGTTAAGTTAACGTCGGTACAAGTTGTGTAAGTTAGCGTGGTGCGATGCTTAACCTGACATGTTGGCGATACTTGCTGATAACTATAACTTAGTTGTGTATAATTAATAGTTAATGATGGGTTACACGCTAAATGAAAGATAAATAAGTAATAATTTTCTGTTTCTTTCTTATTGATTGCATTTATACCTCTACTTTGTTTCTTATTCATTTCTCGTGTTCTAAATATTGTTTTATTTCATTTTGCTGGACAACGCCTTAGATTTATCTAAATCTGTTATGTTGTAAATAAAAATGAAAAAAAAATATCACGAGAGCAAACATGGTCTATTGCAAAGCATCAAAAGTTTGCACTTGGAGTCTTCCAACGGGCTATGGAATGAAGTATAAAGTATAAAACTCACAGACAGTGTACAGTCTTAAACGGTACATGTTTTGCTGACGCGGTGGTTTGCACCAAACGCGTCACTTTAATACTAGGTATAAATATTCATACATTTCAATAAATCAATGAGTGCAATTACTGCTACGCGGTGACTAACATTAGAGAAAGGAATCGTCAACAGTATTACTTGTATACACTATACGTAATAAACCTAACGGGAACTAAGTGATCTTTTCTCTACGCGCTTCAACCTTAACAACAACCTTAACAACTACAACTACTTCAAGTGTACGAACCGTACAGACTGCATTAGGAATTGTAATACTTTGTTCCAAAACACAAATAGCAGACGCGAGTCGTAAAGCTGCTGGACTAAAACGGAACTGTGCTGACCATATCTGTTGCGGGTCGGAGTAGCAATACGCAAAAACCACCGCTCAGCCGATCACAAATAGCAGGAAACGAATACGCGGCAGGCCTAGAAAGAGATGGCGGGATGATCTCGCAATAGACCGGGAAAAGTAGAAAGAGGAACCCGGTCTTTGCCCTGTTATTATAATAATAATACACAACGAAGTTGTAATGTAAAATCAACATACACACAAATATTTAATTGTTATTACTTTCAGTTTATCATGTCACTGCATTACATTTATGACATCAGCAGGGCACGAAGTATTAATGTATTATATTTTTAATTGTATTAATATATTTCAATTTTTGAATTTTCATATGATGCTGAGAACTACATCGGACGCAACCAACAGCGTGTGTGGTACACCACAACGCTGGCTACTACATTGAAGAGCATGAGGGAGTGAACACCTACGACAACGTCGCTTCGTTACGGGTCGATAGGGCAGGTTAGCATGAACATCCTCCAGCATTTTAGTATGACGTATTAGGACCTAGAGGGGGGGGGGGGGCTCCTAGAGGGGGGGTGACTTTGGTATGAGTTGTAACCAACCAACTTTGCTGACGGAACATAGTCCTTGCAAAGTGTGTTGAGTTGACACAATTGGTACAGTTTATATCAGAGGATCCACAGTTTGGTCAATATGGACCAATAGTAATACGTAAGAGTTCAGTGTTGACATTACGCGATATTTTTCTTTGAATTTGCTGGAGATTGAACATGAGCTAGGTTCTGCGTTAGAATTTTGACTTCCTGGCGCATTCCTCCCTCTGGCTCGATACTGTCCGATGGATTAATGAATCACGATGTTGAGTTCTTTAGATTTTCAACCTCTTCTGGGCTGATGTGAATTGTCACATCGTATTATTTTTGTAGGGGGTACGTCATTCTTTTCCCTCTGGGTTTTGTTTGACGGGGCTCAGACTGGATAAATGCGATATTTTTGGGTGCACAATGGCACACTAAGGCTGCTCCTTCCTAAAATACGGCGAAACTATGTAACTTTGTAACCATCTTTTACAGTAACTATAGCATCTTTTTGATAGGAAAAAATACACAGTAATCTACAATACATAAGAAGTGATTTCATGTGTCCCGAAATCTATTTTAGTTTGTAGAACTAAGGAAAAAAAAACCTAAATCTAGGTCTATTTCGGTCTATTTTTTCGAGTTGTTACCATATTACTCCTACAGTTTTTATTAAAAGTGTTCATAAATTTATACAGTTCTTTACAAACTAATAAGGAATGATTTCTTGTCATTACTTTTTTAGTTTAATACACTGATTTTTTGTAAATCGATAATTACTTCATATTTTGCAAGCGTTGTGTCATCGCGATTCTCTTTCTTTTCTATGCAGTCCGACAGTGACCGCGCTTTTTGCGACGGACAAGCCTGACTGACCTTAGCATAGTGTTAGATTTTCGCGTTTCGTTTGTCCAGAGCTAAGCCTCCTAGAAGTACGAAACCCCGCGAATTGTCTGCTTTTTCCCGGAGTTAGGTAGGGCGTCTTTTTTTTAGGTTTAGGTAGGTTTTGAATGTATGATCGAATGTCTTGGTCTGAATAAAAGTTTTATTTGGAAGTTGACTACGTTATTCCTTTTATTCAAGGGTGGGCGTAGCTCATGTAGAGGTTTTGTTGTGTACAAGCCATAGTATGGTTAACTGGCTGACATTCCGATCATTCAAACATCGATTATGCTTATAAAAAAGTGATGCTCGCTTTTTTGATAAGGATTGTCAGATAGCGGGTAGCTAGGGCTCCGCGTAGGACCTAGGGAGTGAATTATAATTTTATTCTGTTTTAATATAGCGGGCTTCAGCCCCATTTCTTCTGTGCACTACTGTCTTTTTATTATAACGTAGTTAGTCTCCCGCTGTGAGGTTCGAGCCCTCACAGACCTACTCATAAGTCACTTTACACATACACACACATACCCATTACCCAAACTATAGCTAGCAAGTTGGAAGTTGGGACAACTTCATTAGTCCTACTTGGGCAGAACATAAATTTGAAATCGTATTTTCAATTATGTTGTGTGTAAGTTAACAGGATATTTCCCAAATGGCGCGCGCTGACTTCCCTTCGTGGACACACGGGCGGAGAGGATGGTTAGCAGTGGTTCCTTGGCTTAACAGTGCTTAGATAATTGACGTGGTTACTGGTTACCCGTACTTATGGGATAGAGCTGTTTTGACTTCCAAAAAAACACTACAAAGTTAAAAATAACTTTAATTTTGGAAGTCGGTGTCTTTCGATCTGTATTTTAGTTTCTTTGCCACCGACTTCTGGAATGAAAGTTATTTTTCACTGTGTAGTGTTTTTTTTTGTACAAAGTTTTTTTATTTTCACTTTTTAGTTATGTTACCTACTCCACACCAATTTGTATGCCACTACTTGCTATGTAAACAACAGTGGCATGAAGTATTATATAACATTATCAAGATACACAAAATACGTTTTATCGAAGCTAACTCAAAAACGATTCTGCAAGCGTTCTCCGACAATCGTTTATAAAACTGTCGGAGAACGCTTGCAGAATCCTCAAAGATTCTGCAAGCGTTCTCAACTATAAGCAAAGTTAATAAAATTTATATGGTACCACGGCGAAAGCTTCTCTACCAAATGAGATAGAAATTTTCAAAATCGGTCCACAAATAATTATAAACAAAAAAAAAAAACACTTATTACTACTGAGATCAAGTACCTATTAGGTGATGATGAATTATTTAAGTATTACCTACAATTTGCATGCTGATTTTTTTTGTGTGTATGTTTGAACAAATAAAATTATCTTATATTTTAACAATCAGAACGATGAATTGAGAATCTGTACTTGGACATACTCGACTTTGCTATTTTTGGATTATTTCACTTCTTGTTGCCTAAGCATTCGCTTCGTATGTCCACCCAGACTTCACAAAGTTTGCCTAACTCAACAATCAAGTTGCCTACTCGTTTGTTTCGATATGTGAGACTCCTCGGGAACTTCATTATTTATTGTATATATTATATATCTCTCGTCTCGGCGGGCATCGCTGATCGGAACTGTCTGCGACTCTTGGAAACTTGATCACCGTAGTTACCTATATTGGTGGTAGCTCTAGAGTTATTGATATTTTGTTTTGTGAGATTATAAAAAGGACTAGTTTATCTGCCACAATATTTGTTTCTGCGGACATTAGTAAAAATGAAGGGAGTTGTTTCGAGAATAGGGATGTGGCCTGGGTAAAATAAAAAAATCTAAGTAAATAATAAAAAAATAGTAGACACGTAATTTTAGGTAGAACGCATTAAAGTTGGGGAATGGGGGCTCGCTACGTCACAGCTATAACAAACTACGTATAAAATCTAGCAAGGAGTGACGTCATGCCACATTTTAACTCAATGTTTCGCCGTAATATTTTGATTACGTACGTAAAAAAAGAAAAAATACGTGTACAATATTTTTTTATATTCTAAATACATGACGGACAAAAAAATTTTTTTCAATATCCCTACTATATCGCTTTTAGCTGCCAAGCAGGATGTCTGTGTTTCAATTTAAAGGGTACGTTTTTACTTAGTCTTTTGGTTTAAGGTGACGATAACCACGTCTAAATGAATAGGCCTAGTGTTAATTATTTGGAATGTTAAATTAGAGCACTTTCATGAAACCTTCACCATTTTAAAGATGATAGAGCTAAATAAATAAATATCCTTGGACATCTCAGACAACGCCATCTAGTCCCAAGCTAAGCAACCTAATGCTTGTGTTATGGTAACGAGATGGCTGATAAACTACTAAGTAGTTTATCAGCCATCTCGTTAAAAATGTATATAAGTCTTATATACATTTTTTTTTGTAAATACATACATATTTTTTTATATACATTTTTTTTTGTAAATCTATCTTCTATCTTTTAAATATATAAAAGAAGAAACTGACTCACTGACTGACTGACATATCAACGCACAGCCCAAACCGCTAGGTCTAGAGATTTCAAATTTGGCACGTGTAGGTTCCTTATGAGGTCTAGGGGTGCACTAAGAAAGGATTTTTCAAAATCCAAACCCTAAAGGGGTGAAACAGGGGTCCAAAGTTTGTATGAAAAATCATAGTCAATTATATCTTAGTTAATAGACTTGAAACTTGGCATGAATATTTATCTAAGTATACTATAAAGTTTGTCATTTTTAGTTTTTCTAAACTACCCCCTCAGGAGGGATTAGGGGGTCTCAAAGTTTGTATGTGGGAATTTTAACTCAGTATTTATACTTGAAACCAAAAATGATGAATAACGTGTAACAGGGTTTTTCGAATATCCACCCCTAAAGGGGTGAAAAGGGGTAGTAAATTTTACAGGGCAGGTTTTACTGCGGGGCTTAGCTCGAAAATTGGTGTAAATAATCTTTCTTTTAAGTTACGGAAATCTCTCAAACGATTTTAAATTGTATCCCTGTGGGGGTGAAAACAGGGAATATAGTTTATATGAAAAATCTTATTCATTTGCTTAATTAAGTTGAAACTTGGCACAAATACTTGCCTAAGCAAGTAATAAAGTTTGTCATTAATAGTTTTTAGGGTTCATCACTCGTGTGTCTGTCTGTCTGTCTGTCCGTCTGTCACAGCCAATTTGCTCCGAATCTAATGGACCGATTAAGTTGAAATTTGGTACACATATGGATTTCTGTAACCCAAACACGTACAGCTAAAGTTTTTGATGAAATAAAACAAGGTAACTTGGATTGTGAAATAAAACCGTTGTTTGCACAGAGATAAAACTTGACAATATTAAATTGACAGTTATTTTTTCATAAAAAGTTTTTACACTTCCCCTCAAACAACATCCATCATTAGATATCCTCACATTACACCACACCAGACATACCCAGACTCAGATCGCGCACACACTTATTAAATGCCACACGACCTAATGGTTTTGTCAGCACATCTGCTGGGTTATCTTCCGTACACACATAGTTCAGACGTACAACATTCTGAGCAATGCAATCTCTGACATAGTGCGCCCTTATATCTATATGTTTCGTCCTTCTATGCGCTACAGGATTGTACGCAAGTTTAATAGCACTCTGATTGTCTACGAAAATGCAAATAGACCCAAGACATTCACCTCTTATAAATGCATTCAGCTGCCGCAAGTGAACTGCCTCCTTGGTTGCCTCTGAAAGAGCAATGTATTCGGCTTCCGTTGACGACAGTGCCACACAAGCTTGCTTCCGGCATTCCCAGTTAATCAACGAGTTTCCGCATCTAAAAATAAACCCAGAATAAGATTTCCTATCTTTGATGTTCCCTCCCCAGTCAGCATCTACGAATCCCGTGATGTCCTGCACCGGCGACTTGAGAAATATCAAACATAGATCCCTTGTACCCTTTAGGTATCTCAAGATATGTTTAGCAGCTTTCCAATGGCGTTCCTCACAACATGAGTTGTACTGCGCCAAAAAATTTACCGCAGCTGCAATATCCGGGCGTGTGTTACAGGCCAAATAGTTCAGCGACCCTATGAGCGCCTGATAACTACGAGAGTCTTGGCAGGATAAGAGCTTACCTCCTTCCCCTTCCGCCAAAGCTTTATGGAAATTCATTTCCGTCGGAGTTTTCACTGGTTTGCAGTCAGACATACCATATTCATCCAATATCTTTGAAATAAGTCTCTCTTGGTTCAAATATATTCCGGTGTCCGTCTTAAACAAAAGCATACCCAAAACTTGTCTCGCTTCCCCTAAATCCTTTATCTTGAAATGTTTACAAAGATTGTCTAATAAAACTTCCTTCTGCTGTTTGTCTTTGTAAAATAATAAAAAATCGTCAACATATAAAGCGATATAAAAATTATTATTTTTGTAAAGACAGCTATCAAAGTCACAGCGTTTGAAGTTCAAAGACAATAACACTTCATTTACTTTTTCATTCCAAGACCGTGAAGCTTGTTTGAGACCGTATATCGCTTTTTCTAGTAAGCAAACTTTTTCCTTCGAGTTTTCGTCTATGCAACCCTCCGGCTGTCGCATATAAACTCTTTCATGCAAATCACCGTTCAGAAAGGCGGTGTTCACATCGAAGTGACTGATGAACAAATCCTTTTCAACAGCCAACGATAGCAGCAATCTAACTGTCGATCTTTTCACGACCGGTGAATAAGTTTCGAAGTAGTCGACCCCGTAGGACTGAGTGAAACCCTTCGCCACAAGTCGAGCTTTATAGGTCTTGTTACCATCTGCATCAAACTTGTACTTAAAGATCCACTTGTTTCCCACGACTTTAGCTCCAGGTGGCTTGTTGATGAGCTTCCAGACCTTGTTCTCGTACATCGAATCCATCTCTTTCTTCATGGCTTCCTTCCAGCTATCCTTATCTTGCCAACTTAAGGCTTCCTTAACTATCAAAGGCTCCTGCCCTTCTGTACAGCATGCAAGTCCATGAAGATTTCCTTCTCGGATTCTACTACGTAGAGGATAACGACATTCACCTTCGTTTGACTCTCCTCTATTTATAGTCTCTTCAACTTCAACATTTTCCACCACGACATTTTCTGCTCCGCCATCACCCGTTTCTCCCATCTCCACTTCCGCGTCTTCATATACTTCAGCCTCATCTGTGAAACTCGGCCCTTGAGAAGCTTCTGCGCTACCAGGTGACGAACCTGACTGGCCTTCTACCTTTGCAAGTTCCCAGAATACTTCAGCACCCTTGTCACTGCTACCTACGAGCTGACTAGAATCCGCTGAAACTGCTGCTATAGAGTCCTCCAAGAAAACTACATCCCTTGCTCTAACAATGACGCGAGGATTACTGGGATTTATGAAACGATACCCTTTGGTTTCTTCACAGTAACCAACAAAGATATGTTCTACCGCTTTAGGGCTCCATTTCTTCCGAGTTTCCTTGGGCACGTGCACAAACGCCTTCGTTCCAAAAACTCTGAAATGATTGAATGACTGAGCCTTCCCTGTCCACAACTCCTCAGGAATCTTACCATTATTGCCACTGTGAGGCAGCCTGTTCTTCGTATAAACAGCCGTATAACATGCCTCTGCCCACAGTCTCGCACTCAGACCCTTTTCCGCCAACATAGCACGAGCCATCTCCACAATAGTGCGGTTTGCTCGCTCCACTACGCCATTCTGCTCTGGAGTGTAGGGAACAGTCAACTGATGTTTTATACCCTTTTGGTGTAAAAACCCATCAAATTTCCTGTTCACAAATTCTGTTCCATTGTCCGTGCATATGCACTTTACCTTTAACCCGGTTTCAACCTCTACACTAGTTAGAAAGACTTTAAAATTATCGAAAACCTGATCTTTTGATTTAAGGAAAAATACAAAAGATTTACGTGTAAAATCATCTAAAATAACTAGCATATACCGAGATCCACCATACGTGGGTTCAGACATTGGACCACAGATATCTGCGTGAACCAGTTGCAGTCTTTCGACTGCCCTCTCAGCCTCACCAACTGGAAAAGGTAAACGATGTGCCTTCCCCTTAATACAGGCGACACAAGGCTCCATTACGCTTGTTCCAAAATCCATACCCGGAAGCTTACGTAAATCTCGCTCATTTACGTGTCCAAGCCGCCGGTGCCACAACATCAAAGGATTACCTGCTTTCACTGACGCCAACGCAGTCTCATCTACAACCGCCTGACAACCTTCAAGCTTGTAGATTCCTGAAACTTCACTTGCGGTAGCCAGAAGCAGCTTTCCCTTGAAATGGCCTGGAACCAAATGGTGAATTAGCTTGCACCCATCTCTGTCAAAACTTACCTTCCATCCTTTCTCTACTAATTTAGATACTGATAACAGATTAACACGCAAACCGGGTACATACATGACATCCCTCACAGCAAGCATTCGTCCTTTCAAACTCACCATGATATCACCCTTACCCTTGCATTCAATCGTATCATTATTCGCACATGTTACATTACTCATACCAACATTCATAACCAAATCTTTGAACCAATGTTTCTGGAAAGACATATGTGAAGATGCTCCGCTGTCGATGTACCACTCCGTCGGATTGAAGGAGTCCCCGGCGCTGAATGAAGACAGGCTCACGATCGCGACGTCACTCAGTTTGGAGATCGAACCTGCTTTCCTTCCTTCAGGACAGTCCGGCTTCTTATGTCCACTCTTTCCACATTTAAAGCATTTAACTTTATTCATATTCAAATCTTTGTTCCCATTCCGCTTCTTACTCTTACTCACAGCCAATGCCGAGTCCGCTGAAGGCAATGTACTACAACCTTGACGTGAATCCTCCTGCAGTAATTTCTGTCGTACGTTTTCTGAAGTCAACTTCATCCCAGAGTGTTCCAGTGCCATTCGCATAGGCCTGAACTCTTCAGGTAGTCCTCTCAATAACACGACAGCTACAAGATCATCGTCAAATCCGGTGGCAATATCCTTCAACTTTTGAGAAAGAGACATAACTGCAGCAACATAATCATGCATCGACGAGTGTCTCTCTAGCTTCTCATCCATCAACGCGTTCATGAGGGTAATCCTGCGATTTACGCCTTTGTCCTCAAACGCTTTCGCTAAATTATCCCAAGCATCTTTAGCATGATTTGAATTTTGAACATACGCATAAAGCGTAGGTTCCATGTGTAAACAAATTAAAGCTAATGCGTCTTGGTCCTTCTCGATGGCGGTGGAGTTTTTGGAATCTGGGTAGTTTGTTGTATACATGAACAATTTTTCTCGTATGAGAACCATTTTAATTGCGAATTTCCATGTAGAATAATCATCAAGGCCGCAAAGGTTCTTGATGGCAAATTTAGTGACTGGGTCCATAACCTTTTGATGAAATAAAACAAGGTAACTTGGATTGTGAAATAAAACCGTTGTTTGCACAGAGATAAAACTTGACAATATTAAATTGACAGTTATTTTTTCATAAAAAGTTTTTACAAAAGTAAATAAATTAATTTTGAAATGAGGGTCACTTTTAGGGGGCAAACTAGAAAATTAAAAAAAAAAGTTTTGCAAACTGTACCGTGTGACATATCAAATGAAAGGGCTTTCTATGAAGGTCTCAAATATATATTTTTTATAATTTTAAAATAAATAGTTTTAAAGTTATTTAAGAAAATAGACGAAAATTTACCATTCCCTTATCTCAGAAACTACTGAGCCTAAAATTAAAAAAAAAAATACAGAAAATAGGTTACAGGAAAACCTATAAGAAGTTTTGGGTCTTAAAATAACATCGTAAATCTCTCAATGTTGTGAGTACAAACTTACATTTACTGTTGGAATGTATGGGAGAACATGTTTTTCAACTATAATGGTAAGTTTGTTCTTGGCATAATTTCATACCAACTACGGAAGCCTTCATTGTGCGAAGTCCGACACGCACTTGTCCGGTTTTTTTTAACAAACAAACTTACTTTCGCATTTATAATAATACTAGCTGCGCCACGCGGTTTCACCGGCGTAGACCGGGATAAAAAGTAGCCTATATGTTAATCCAGGGTATAAGCTATCTACATACCAAATTTTATTTTTTTCTCAATGGTTACGGATTGGTTTACGACACATAACTTAGTTCTCAATGCCAAGAATTTAAAACTAAATGTATAAAGTTTGCCTTACCGAATGTTAGAAATCTGGGACCCAACATCGTCTTAGATGAAGAGGTGCTTAAGACTGTAGAATCAGCAGTTTTTCTGGGTATAACAGTAGATGCTAAACTTCAGTGGGGCCCACATATATCAAGCCTAGCGGGAAGGCTCAGTTCAGCCGCCTACGCCGTCAGGAAAGTAAGACAATACACTGACGTTGATACAGCTCGGTTAGTCTATTTTAGTTATTTCCATAGCGTTATGTCCTACGGTATTCTGCTATGGGGCAAAGCGGCTGATATTCAAAATATTTTTGTTCTTCAAAAACGAGCTGTTCGAGCAATTTACCAGCTAGGTGCTAGAGTTTCTCTGAGAGAATTTTTCAAGGATATTGGTATTCTCACGGTGGCATCACAGTTCATCTTCGCCAACATCTTATACATTAGGCAAAATATACATTTGTACAGTAAAAACAGTGATATTCACAATATTAACACCAGAAATAAGGACAAATTACGTGCTCCATTTCATCGGCTTCATAAGGTTCATAACTCATTTGTTGGTCTTGGTATAACTTTTTATAACAAGCTACCTTCTTCTTTGCTAGATTTGCCTTTTAATGCGTTTAAAATTAAAGTAAAATACAATCTTTGTTCAAAGGCATACTATTCTATCAACGATTACTTAAACGATAAGAATAGTTGGTCGCTGTGATTAACTCAAGACAATGTTTATGTTATGTTCTTTCTCCAGAATCAGCTTACATAATGACAGGTTATATGAGTTAAGTACTAAAATTGTTTATTTTATTTGACAAAAATATAATTATATAATTAAATAATATAATTAATATAATTCATCATCTTCCTGCCCTTATCCCATGTTACTTGGGGTCGGCGCAACACGTTTTCTTCTTCCATTCTCCCCTGTCAACCGTCACGCTATCATTCACTCCCTTCTCTTTCATATCATTCCTCACACAATCCATCCATCTTTTCTTTGCCTTCCTCTGCCTCTCCATCCATCAACATATATATTCATCACTCTTTTAGTCACATGCGTTTCGTCTCTCCTCATCACATGCCCATACCAACCCAAACGATTTCCTTTTAACTTTTCTGTCACTAGCGCCACTTTCAAACTTCCTCTTATATACTCATTTCTTACTTTATCCATTTTCGTCACTCCACACATCCATCTCAACATTCTCATCTCCGCTGCATGCAGTCTTTTTTCATCCATCTTCTTCACTGCCCAGCATTCCGATCCATAAAGTACGACAGGCCTTATCACGGACTTGTAAATTTTTCCCTTTAACTTGAGGGGCATCCGTGGGTCGCAAGTTGTTCCTGTAACCTGTCGCCATTTCATCCATCCTGAGTTGATCCGGTGCGTTACGTCTCGGTCTACTTCGCCATCCCCTTGGACAAGCGACCCGAGATACCGAAAATCGGAGCAGATTGGTAAGGGCGTTCCGGCAAGAGACATGGGCACAGGACCAAAGAGGCCGCCAAAATCACAAAACAGATACTCCGTTTTGGTCCGACTTACTCTCAGGCCAACTGTTTCCAGTCTTTTCCACCACACCTCCAATCTACTCTGGACGTCTAGGCCGCTCTCGGCAACCAGCACAATGTCATCGGCGAACAGCATACACCAGGGAGCCTCTTCCTGGATGTCCGAAGAAAGAGCATCCATTATCAGCACGAAGAGGTAAGGGCTGGTACCTGGTAAGGGAGGTAAGAGGTAAGGGGGATGGAGTGACGAAAGTGCAGACCCCTGGTGTAAGCCGACCGCCACATCGAAGCTGCCAGTAGTGCCCACTGTAGACCGGACTTGGGTACTGCATCGACTGTACATCGCACGAATCAACTGCACATGCTTCCCTGGCACACATTTCTCCTTAAGTGCCCACCACAAAACTTCACGAGGCGCTCAGTCGTATGCCTTTTCGAGGTCAACAAATACCATGTGCAAGTTTTTATGAGCACCTCTGTATTTCTCGCACAGCTGGCGAATAGCAAAAATGGCATCTGCTGTTCCTCGACCAGGCATAAAACCGAATTGGTTTTGCGAAATTTCACTCTCTTCTCTCAGTCGCCTTTCAATAACTTTCTCCCAAGCCTTCATACTATGTGACATTAGCTTTATTCCTCTATAGTTGTTGCACTCCAGCACATCACCTTTGTTTTTAAAGATGGGCACCAGCGAACTGTTACACCATTCGTCAGGTATGGCTTTTTCCAGCAACAACTTATTGAAGAATAAAGCTAACCACGTCCATCCATCTAGCCGTAATAACTTCCATACTTCGACTGGTATTCCGTCCGGACCTATTGTTTTACCATTCTTCATCCCATTTACTGCTATTCTCACTTCATCCATACTAATCATTCTCACTAACCCCTCATTTACTGGTTTACTCCCAAGCACACCACTCCAGTCATTCTCCTCATTCATCAATCTTTCAAAATAGCCCTTCCACCACACCTCCTATCCTTAATTTTCTCATCATCCGAAAGAACTGTTCCAGTTTCGTCCCTTATACACTTTATCTGACAGACATCCCTCGTCTTCTTCTCTCTAGCTCTAGCAAGCCGGTATAGATGTTTTTGGCCTGCTGGATTATACAGTGTGTCATAAAGCTTGTCTTGGGATTTTTCTCTCGCTATGGCCACAGCTTTCTTGGCTTTTTTCTTTAGAGCATCATACTCACTCTTTTTTTCTGCTTTCAAACTAACATTCTCATCTTCAACACTCTGCCATTCCTTGAACTTCCTCTTCTTGTTCTGCAACACATTCTGTATTTCTGTCGACCACCACCATGTATCCCTATTTATCGTACCCTTTCCTTTCGTCTCTCCCAAAATATCTTTCACTGCACTCCTAATATACCCCGCCATTCCATTCCAACATTCATTTACACTTCGATCATTCATGTCCCCAATATCTATCATTTTATCCACAACTCGCTCTTTAAATTTCTTCGCACAATCTATAATTAATATAATTATAATTAATATAATTATTTAATATAATTATTTTGCATAGGTACTATTGTATAGAATCTAGTTCTTCTAACTGAACAGACAGCTGTGCTGCTGGGGAGTTTGTTCCGCTACTTCTTCTTCCCAGCTAAAGCACTAGGAAGTGGTGAAGGGCGGGCGTTTTGTGGGGACTGACTTACTGTAATTTCGACGTTCAAAAAGTGCTGATTCTCAGCCTAATTTGAATAAATGACTTTTGATTTTGATTTTTTTGATTTTATCAAAATTGATCCAGTCGTTTGAGCGTGAAGAAGTAACAAGCAAACACACACACCACAAACTTTCGCCTTTATAATATTAGTATGTTATGTAATGGAAGTATGGATACTCAGACTTTCAACAACCTCCATTGTCTAGAGTAGACTTTTACGATACCTGTATATTTTACCTGCCTAAACATATTTAGTTTATTATGATTAACGGTAGGACATGTCTTGTTATAATAACGTATTAACTTTAGTCTACCAATGTATCTTAGTCGCTCTACCTATAATAATAATTAAGAAAGTTAGATTGTGTTATGGACTTAGGAAGTTCGTATGAGATCGATTTCTGTCGTTCCGGTTGAGAGTCTTTGGGTAGTCAAGTATCCACTGTCTTGTCAGTGGCTAGTGTTGTATCCAGAGGGGCAATTCCCGTAATTTTAACAACGTTCGCAATATCATCTCAAGACTCAATCTGTCAAAAATTGTATTAAACGCTATACAATTTTTGACAGATTGAGTCTTGAGATGATATTGCGAACGCTGTTAAAATTACGGGAATTGCCCCTCAGATCAATGACATTATACATCTAGACGTTGCCATGATTACAGTGTGAAGTGTGGAAGTGAGACACATATATACGAAATAATTAGGAAAATTGAGACAAAGCATCGTATCTTCTGTCCCTCGCGGCGTACCGTATTTTTGCATGGCAAAATTTTAAAATGTTGCCAAACAAAGTACTTTCACTGTTTCAAAATTTATCTTGCGTCGATTAATTTAACATTTTTGGACAGTTTTTGCATTGTGCGAATGTATTGACATGGGTTTCAGTCCAAAATATGGAAGACTAGCTTTTGCCCGCGGCTTCGCCCGCGTGGATGTCGGAAAATATCCCATGGGAACGTTTATGTGGAAAACATAGGGCCGTCCGATATAACTGTGCAAACTCAAATCGCTACGATATATCGTTACCGTGTACAGTAGGCATAAAGCTACCAGTCGGCATGATTTTTTCCGACATCTTCAACAGTCTTCGTCACATTTCAGCCAATTTAAACCAAAAAATAATTAATTACATTGAATCACTCCGTTCATTGGAGAAAACCGTATGAAAATCCGTTCGGTACTTTTTGACATTATCGCATTCAAACAGACAGACTTACGCGGCGGGGGGACTTTGTTAATTACTTAAAATTTAGTATGCCAGTCACGCTCTAATAACAAATAACTTTTGTCCGAGTGTCCACTAGTTCAAATAATTTCCTCGTAAAAACGTCGAATGAAATAAAGACTAAATGTTACCTCAAAATTCGAAGTATGACTACATTTCCAATCCCTTAAATCTCTTAAAAAGAGGTAGGTACACAAATATTTGTCAAACACTATTGTACCCTTTAGGGGACGATTTTTCAAAAACGCTGTACCACATATTTCTTTATTTCCTACCAAAAGCATAAATTTGAATTTTCATATCCCTAACTTGAGAAATGCGGGGTTTCCCATACAAACTTGCATCACTTATATCACCCCTTGTAGGATTATGTTTTAAGACAAAAAGTATCCTATGTCCTTTCCCAGGATGCTATAAAAAGCCTTGCCAAATTTTGTTGAAATCCGTGCCGTTTAGTAAATTTTAAAATCAACCCCTATTTTACGCCCTTAGGGGATGATATTTCATATTTCTGTATTTCCTATCAAAAGAATACATTTTAATTTTCACATCCCTAACTTAAGAAATACTGAGTTTCCCATACAAACTTTCATCCCCTATATCACCCCCTGTTGGATTATTTTTGAAAAAAAAAGTAGCCTATGTCCGTCCCCAGGATACCTTGCCAAATTTTATCGAAATCCGTTCAGTGGTTCTGGGTTTCCCATAAAAACTTTCATCCCCTATATCACCCCTGTAGGATTATTTTTTAAGACAAAAAGTAGCCTATATCCTTCCCCAGGATGCTATATAAAGCCTTGCCAAATTTTATCGAAATCCGTTCAGTTTTGTAAATTTTAAAATCAACCCCTATTTTACCCCCTTAGGGTTTGATTTTTCAAAAACGCTGAACCGCATATTTCTTAATTTCCTAACAATAGAATAAATTTGTTATCCCTAACTTAAGAAATACTGGGTTTCCCTTACAAACTTTCATCCCCTATATCACACCCTGTAGTATTGTTTTTGAAAGTATCCTATGTCCTTTCCCAGGATGCTATATAAAGCCTTGCCAAATTTTGTCGAAATCCGTGCAGTTTTTTAAATTTTAAAATCAATCCCTATTTTACCCCCTTAGGGGATGATTTTTCAAAAACGCTGAACCGCATATTTCTTAATTTCCTACCAATAGAATAAATTTGTTATCCCTAACTTAAAAAATACTGGGTTTCCCTTACAAACTTTCATCCCCTATATCACACCCTGTAGTATTGTTTTTGAAAGTATCCTATGTCCTTTCCCAGGATGCTATATAAAGCCTAGCCAAATTTTGTCGAAATCCGTGCAGTTTTTTAAATTTTAAAATCAACCCCTATTTTACCCCCTTAGGGGATGATTTTTAAAAAACGCTGAACCGCATATTTCTTAATTTCCTACCAATAACATAAATTTGTTATCCCTAACTTAAGAAATACTGGGTTTCCCTTGCAAACTTTCATCCCCTATATCACCCCCTGTAGGATTATTTTTGAAAAAAAAAGTAGCCTATGTCCTTCCCCAGGATGCTATATAAAGCCTTGCCAAATTATGTCGAAATCCGTGCAGTTTTGTAAATTTTAAACTCAACCCCTATTTTACCCCCTTAGGGGATGATTTTTCAAAAACGCTGAACCACATATTTCTTTATTTCCTATCAAAAGCATACATTTTAATTTTCACTTCCCTAACTTAAGAAATACTGAATTTCCCATACAAACTTTCATCCCCTATATCACCCCTTGTAGTAATATTTATGGAAAAAATTGTATCCTATGTCCTTTACCAGGATGCTATATAAAGCCTTGCCAAATTTTGTCGCAATCCGTGCAGTTTTGTAAATTTTAAAATCAACCCCTATTTTACCCCCTTAGGGGATGATTTTTCAAAAACGCTGAAACGCATATTTCTTTATTTCCTATCAAAAGCATACATTTTAATTTTCACATCCCTAACTTAAGAAATAATGAGTTTCCCATACAAACTTTCATCCCCTATACCACCCCCTGTAGGATTATTTTTGAAAAAAAAAGTAGCCTATGTCCGTCCCCAGGATACCATCTATAGCCTTGCCAAATTTTATCGAAATCGGTTCAGTGGTTTAGGCGTGAAAAGGTAACAGACAGACAGACAGACAGACAGACAGACAGACAGACAGACAGACAGACAGACAGACAGACAGAGTTACTTTCGAATTTATAATATTAGTATGGATTTCTTACGTTAAACTTCATTTCATATACCACATAACCTAGAAAAAGTATAATATTGCTGTCTCATGACCGGCCACGCCGTGGCTCGATCTGGATGTATATTATCTAAGATGCAGATCGAACATAGGAATAGTTTGGTAATGACAAATAAATAATGTAGGTACATTTGTCAGTCGTTATGGGTAGTTAGAAGCCCGAAAGTCGGACAACCAGTCTTACCAAGTGGAATCGTATTATCCAGTAACTGGGTTGTAGAGGTCTGATAGGCAGTTGCTTCATGTAAATTACTGGGAATCACTGTACTTTAACACCCACCGCTTTTATATAGGGTGACTGGTAATTAGTATCCGATACCTAAACACATGATTGTGCTCATGATAACAAACAACTTTTACTATGGGACCAAACCTGAAATCGCGAAAAAAATATCAGCTGCTCCCTACATTTTGACGAGATAAGCGAACATGAATGTATGGGGCAGCTGATATTTTTTCCGCGATTTCAGGTTTGGTCCCATAGTAAAAGTTGTTTGTTATCATGAGTATAATCATGTGTTTAGGTATCGGACACTAATTACCAGTCACCCTATATAGTAGCAATTTTTTTTTGGGTAGTATAGACCCTTTTTAGTGTAATTTTGAAAACCCCAGAGTGCGCAAAACAATAGACACCAAGAAAAAAAAAACCGGTCAAGAGCGAGTCGGACTCGCGCACCGAGGGTTCCGTACCATCATTTATATGTAATTTTTGTTGATGATTTCTGAAAAACTGTGCTATTTAGAGACAGCTATTAACATACCTATAACTACGACTCGCTCCTTAAATTCGTCCCCATCTAAAGCTGAAAACCTTTTGCATAGTAGAGTAGGATATTATTGGGCACGCTAATCCACATTCGCTTCGCTCGTGGAGTTGCGTGCTCCAATAATATAAATGAAAGGGACTGAGCATGAAATCCTACATAATGCAGTAAAATACTGGTTCGGCGCCTATTCCTCGCGATGAAACAGAAATATTTTTCAGTGTGGTTTGGGCGCTACTCCGCATTTTGAATCTCGTATAAATGAAATCCTACGTAATGCAGTAAAATACTGGTTCGGCGCGTATTCCACCGATCGGAAGGTGAAATATGAATTCCTGCATCATATGGAGGTAAAATAATGGAACGGCGCCTACTCCATTTCGACGCCTATTCCTCGCGATGAAACAGAAATATTTTTCAGTGTGGTTTGCATGTAATACATTAATTGACTCATTATTATTAGCAGGGAAGATGAATAACTTATAAATAATTGATCGCAGTAATTTAACGCTACATTCGATCTTTACTACTGTAGTGAGAAGGTTGAATTATCACGAAACCAAATACACCTGTCATAACTAAGTTAACTACAATGCATGATTCAGTGAAATCTGATTTAGAAGATATTTGTAATAAACTTATTATCAAGAATTCTAGTGGCGAGGTTATATTTATTCAAGATTTGCAAATTGGTCAGAAAAATACAGATAACGGTTCTTCAAAACACCAGAACAGCTATACAGCCCAAACAGAAGATTTGTTCCACCGACAGATACAAGATTCCGTTAAATCTAATTTAGAAAACACTCACTATCTTATATTGAAGGACAACCATGGTAAGGTTGTTCGTACATTTGCTCGAGTTAGCGACAATGAGTTATAAATGTCAACGTAATACAATAATTAACTCATTATTAATATAACCGTTCAAGCAGTCGTCATGAAATTTGTAAAACAACCACAATCGTTACACGTAAATAAGCTTTGTGTTCATTCTCAGGAGACTGGTTTACGTCATGGAGAATTATTACCTAAATCGGTACGATGCATCATTTGTGGACCGTCAAATTGTGGAAAAACTAATTTATTAATTGGTCTTCTTATACACGAGAATGGCTTAAGATTTCAAAATGTTTATGTTTATTCGAAAACCTTGCAACAACCCAAGTACGTTTTTTTAGAAAAAGTCTTGCAACGAGTACCAGGCATTTCATTTCAGAAATATCATGAAAATGAGCAAGTACTGAGTGTTCAGACCGCAAAACCGAATTCAGTAATTGTATTTGATGATGTTGCTTGTGAAAATCAAAGTAGTATGCGTGATTATTTTGCTATGGGGAGACACAAGTTCATCGATTGTTTTTATCTAAATCAGACGTATAGTAAAATCCCTAAGCAGTTAATAAGAGACAACGCAAATCTAATCGTACTGTTTAAGCAAGATGAAAGAAATATGAGACATGTTTATGAAGAACACGTCAACACTGACATGACATGGATTGAATTTCGTGAAATGTGTTCTAAAATATGGAGTATACCTTTCAATTATGTTGTAATTAATAAAGATTGTTCCAAAAACAAAGGATGTTACAGAAGTAAATTTGACACGTTTGTAGTCTTTGACTAAGAACACGAATACATATAAAAGGCTGTTACCTGCTTGACATTATTATTCAACTTACGACACTACATCAATAACACACAACCACAATCATTACAACCTATTTTACCAATATGGAAAAATCCTTGAAACGACAAATTGTTGATGCGGCAAAAGCTGTAAAGATAAAAGTACGAAAAATGAGAGATGCTGAGATTAACAATAAACAAGCACTGGAGTCTGTTTTTAAACCTGTAACAGAACCTCTAAATCTAATTGCTAATGCTAGTAAGCAAACTCCTCTACTGCGTGCTAGTGATGATTTTGCTGATGTTCCGTTTATTAATGAATCTGTGCAGAAAGAAGGAACCGGTAGCGCAGAAAGTAACGATAATAATGGTGATGAAGACAAATATGAATCCGATATCAGCAGTGCCTCTTCTTATGAATCAGTAGTTGACAGGAATCAAGATTGTGATACGTCATCCTGGTCATTATCTTCAGAAGCGTTGGTAGATATTCCATTTGGGGTTAGAGCAGAGCGCGGGAAACTGATGTTAGGTTCTGCTTTCATAACGATCAACGATCAATACATCACCGTGGCTGGATGTAAATACCGAAATACTCCTGGTTTAAAACAGTTATTGCTTAAGAAAGATGTAGACTTAAGTTTGGTTACAGATAGTGATATGCAAAATTATAAGTCGATGCTAATTGATACAAATGCACATCGTCGAGACTATGAGCCAAGTAAGCCAATAAAAAGTAATAAAGGTCAAAAATATTTGCAAGTTATTAAACCTCTTTTTCAATTGAAGAATGCAGTTCAGGGAAAGGGTCTACCGTTACTAAAAAAGTGGAGAAAAAACGTTGATTTAGTGTACTGGGATGATCCTAATGAATTAGTGGAAAGGTTGAAATTATTAATTGCATCTAGAGATGCTGGCAACACAGGATTAGATAATGAAATTATATCTATCATTGAAGAATTGCGTGAAAGTAAAGTTATAAATAAATAAAAAATAAAAAATGTGTTTATTTTACTATCAGCCTCTCGATACAATACACCTTAAACATGAACGTAGACAAATTCGGACACTACATTCACAAAAGACTGCGTTTATCAGAGATATTTGAGTTTAATGAGAATGCATTGTTAAAATCAGAAAATGGAGATTTTGATTTAAAAACATCAAGACTGAGAGGAATTAGATCTCCAGTAGAAGCAGACGATGCTGTGAACAAGGATTATGTAGATCGATTGATTGCTAACACGTTTAAAGAATTAAATAATCAGGTTGTGAACAAGGATTATGTAGATCTATTGAATGCTAACACGTTAAAAGAATTTAATAATCTGGCTGTGAGCAAGGATTATGTAGATCGATTGAATGCTAATACGATTAAAGAACGTAATAATCTGATTGGTGCATTGCGTTCTCAAATCATAAAAGATGCAAAGGCGACAGTTCAAGCTACTTTAAAAGATAAGATACCTGAGGTTTTAACTCATTTGCAAGATAAGTTTTATACTAAAGCAGAGTTACATAAATTACCTCAAAAAACCCCGTAATGGTAAAACAGCAAATTGTAAATGAAATACACAAAGCTGCACGAAGAAATTTCTTTCGACGTTCTGTTATTCTGAAAGGAATCCACGACTTATGGCAAGCAGATTTGATGGATATGCAAAACCTGAAAAAGTATAACAAAGGTTACAGTTTCATCTTAGTTGTGATTGACTGCTTCTCAAAATATGCCTGGGCTGAACCGTTAAAATCGAAAAATAAATTTGATGTTACTCGTGCATTCAAACATATACTGCTTAGTAGTCGTAATAATCCTGTTAACTTACAAACTGATATGGGGACAGAATTTTATAACATCACTTTTCAAACACTTATGAAAAAGCACAACATTAACCATTACTCGACGTTTTCTACTAAAAAAGCATCAATTGTAGAGAGACTTATTAGAACGGTAAAAAATAAATTATATAAACATTTTAGTCTCATTGGAAACTATAAGTGGTTAGGTCTACCATTGAAAGATACATTGAAGAGATATAACAACACAAAACATCGTACTATTCAATTTAAACCGGTTGATGTGAATAAATGTAATGAACAAGTAATCAAAGAAAATATAAAAAAAATAAAAAAAACATGATTTAGTACAGTGGAAGCCTAAATTCAAAGTTGGTGATTGTGTTCGTATAAGTAAATACAAACATAGTTTTGAGAAAGGTTACACTCCTAATTGGTCAACTGAATTATTTATTATAAAAAAAGTAAATAAAACTATACCAGTAACATATCACATAGAAGATCAACGAAAACAAATCGTATTAGGAGCTTTTTACGAACAAGAACTGCAAAGATCTAACTATCCTGATGTTTATTTGATAGAAAAGGTTTTGAAAAAGAAAGGAAATAAATTGTATGTCAAATGGTTAGGTCTAAACAGTGCAGAAAACAGTTGGATTGAAAAAACTGCAATAATGGACTAAGATATTATATAACCATTTTTCATTTGAAATGCTATCATTATAATTTGAATTATGCAAGGAGGTGGACTAGTTAACAGCATAATTAATAATCTACCATTCGAAGTTCATTTGCCAGGATACAATTATTGCGGACCAGGAACCAAACTTCACAAACGCTTAGCGCGAGGTGACCCAGGTGTAAATAAGCTAGACGAAGCTTGCAAGCAACACGACATTGCGTATACAAACCATACAGACTTAGCAAATCGTCACAAAGCCGATTTACAACTACTTAACATGGCTAAACAAAGACTTAAATCAAAAGATGCCGGGAAAGGTGAAAAACTAAGCTCTTGGTTAGTGAACAAAGTTATGAAAGCGAAACTAAAGTCTGGATTAGGCATCAAAACATTTAAAACCTTAGTTTCAAAAATAAAATCAAAAATTAAGAAACTCAAACGCAAAGATAATAAGACTTTAATAAAAGCAGCTTATTTAACCGCAAAAAAGTTATTTTCAAACACTCATCATCGAATCCGAGTACCCCGAGTAATACCCCTACCAAAGACTGGAGGAATTCTACCTTTAATTCCAATTTTCGCTGGTTTATCGGCTTTAGGAACTTTAGCTGGTGGTGCAGCTGGCATTGCAAAAACCGTCAATGATTACAAAGCAAGCAAACAAAATTTGCAAGAAACAGAACGACATAATAAAGCTATGGAGGCTTTAGTGTTGGGCAAGGGTTTATACATTAAGCCATATAAAAGTGGTAAAGGATTGTTTATAACATCTTCAAAAAACTGAATAATTTGCTACCCAATCGCCCTCTAACTAATATAGACATCCGAAAGTATTCAAGAGACATCCCATATTTTCGTGGGGTCTACATGAAGGATCAACTACCTCGGAAGGCGAAATGTATTGAATGTGGTATCGTTAACTTAGACGATTCTAAGAACGAAGGAACGCATTGGGTAGCTTATGCTAAAGTTTACAATCACTGTGAATACTTTGATAGCTATGGAAATTTAAAACCTCCAATGGAATTGATGCAATATTTCAAAAATTGTAATGTGTTTTATAACTACACAAGATATCAAAAATTTAACGCAATCAATTGTGGTCATTTATGTTTAAATTATTTGTCAACTTTTTGGAATAAAAATGTATTATAAAATATATGATTTTCTTTAATTTCAATCATTTGCAAGATGTCGCTCACTTTGTCTATAACTGGAGACTCGTCAGTGTTAACTACATACTATCCTAATACGTTGCAACTAGATGGAGAGTATGAGTGTGCTTTATTGCACTTTTCAACTTTTAATTCTATTCCAAACATTGATAAAAGTAATAATAAGTTCTATTATGGTTTTAATGAAGTTATTGAAATACCGGAAGGCACTTATGAATTGCAAGATATCAGCGATTATTTAAAATCCGAAATAAAAGATGCAGCGATCAAACTACGGTGCAATAATAATACTTTAAAAACTACAATATTCTGTACAAAAGACATTAATTTTATCAAAGAAGACTCTTTTAGAAGACTATTAGGATTTAACAAACAAATCTTGAAAGCAAATAAATGGCATGTGTCACAGTCTCCAGTCAACATTCTACCTACGACCGTAGTCAGGATTGAATGTGATATTGTAAGCGGTTCATATGTAAACGGTGAACCAAGTCATATTATTCACGAATTTGCACTTAATGTACCACCTGGATACAGGATCATAGAAATTCCTAAGAACGCAATATACTTTCCAATCAATCAAAAAAACATAAGCTGCATACACATCAGGCTGATAGATATAAACAACAGATTAATTAATTTACGTGGTGAAGAAGTGCAGGTATATCTGCATCTCAGAAGAAAAAAATGATTGATTTCAATAAAAATGTGTCTCAACAAGTAAAGAATATCAGTTCTGTTCGAGCTACTTATCAAATAAGACCTGCCTCTAAGAAGAAAATAAAATTAACTAAAGACAATAAAGCATTCCTTAGAGCGATCGGATTGTTAAAATGAATATCTTAGACGTTTTATCCGCTCCGAATTACGATAATACTATAGAAGGAATCGAATTTCATTCCTACAAGCCCTATATAACGAGTTTCAACAGGAACGATGAAATCCGCATACCTATCAATCAACAGGACTTGTACATATTACCATCAGCTAGCACCCTATATCTGGAAGGAACTGTTATCGTTACCAAAAAAGATTCGAAGGACCCAGCTACTAGTGTCAATTTCACGAACAATGCTCTACTCTACTTGTTCCAAGACATTAGGTATGAGCTAAATGGAGTGGAGATTGATAAAATAAAAAATGCAGGTATAACAACAACCATGAAATCACTAATTTCAATGACCGAAAGTGAATCAAAAATGTCTAATGCCTGGGGTTGGAATATTGATGGCATAAAAAATATCCATGGAGGAAGATTTTCTGTCTCTATACCACTTCGTAACCTCCTCGGTTTTGCAGAAGATTTTAAAAAAGTTGTGATAAATAGTAGACATGAACTGATATTATTACGAAGTAACACTAATTTGAACGCTGTAAAACTTAATACTGGCGAAGTAGTGGATGATGTTCAGATCAACAAAATCATATGGCGCGTACCGCATGTTAAAGTATCAGACAAAGAAAAAATTGGTTTGTTAAAAGTATTAGAGAAAGATCGCCCACTTCAAATGATATACAGAAATTGGGATCTGTACGAATATCCAGCCTTGCCTAAAACTACAAAACATACCTGGTCTATCAAAACTTCATCTCAAATAGAAAAACCAAGATACATTATTATTGGTCTACAGACAAATAGAAAAAACAATGCAAGTTCTGACATGTCTCAATTCGATCACTGTTATATTCGAGACGTTAGAGTGTATCTCAATTCAACCTATTTTCCTTATGAAAACTTAAATGTGAGTTTTGCTAATAACAGAATCGCTTTATTATACGAGCAATACACCAGATTTCAACAGTCGTATTACGGACGTCGCTCGGAGCCCATACTAAGCGAGAAACAATTTAGGGATTTAGCACCGCTGTTTGTAGTCGATTGCTCTAGACAAGCTGATAATCTAAAGACTGGACCTGTTGTGGATGTGAGGGTAGAAATTGAGAGTGATTCAGAGATACCAGATCAAACTTCAGCATACTGTCTCATTCTGAACGATTGCATTGTTGAATACAAACCATTAAGTAACATTGTGAAGAAGATATCATGAACGCGGACCTCATCATTGTCGAACTCCAAGGATTCAAAGATTTAGACAATAATTTTATCGTCAAGGAAGTGGCCATAGTAAGTAATGAGCACACACAGACGTTCTTGGTTAAACCACCGCATTCGTTTTATTATTTAACTCAAGAAGAAAAGAAGCAAGTGCGATGGTTGGAAAGAAATCGTGGAATTTTCTGGAGTGAGGGCTATATAGACTACAGAGAGTTCCAACACGTCATCGTACCGTATTTAAAAAATAAAAAAATTATTACAAAGGGTTTGGAAAAAATAAAGTGGATTAAAGACATGTGTGCAAACTGTGAAGTGATCAACATAGGTGAGAAGGGATGTCCTAATTTTGCAACATTAAAGAAAAAGTTCTGTAGAAATAAAAGTGATTTTAACTGTGTGAACCATAAAATGAATTGTGCATTAAATAATGCGGTGTGTATTAGAAAATGGTATGTTGATAATAATATGTCTGTATTTAATCTATTTTAATTTATTTTGTCATACCTATGCAGTTAATAAAAATGATTAATTAATTTACTTATGGTTGTTTTATTTAAATGTTTTCAGGGTAACTTAATCATCAAACTTTAAATTAGCTGCAGCCAAATGATATTACTTACAAAATTTGAAATACCTACATCATGATTTAAAACGATTTATTGTAATAAAAAAACTGTTAGCAAATAAACACTATATTATATATCATTAGACTAGAGCTAATTTAGAGTTCGAGTATAAATAAGTACCTAATACAAAATAAAACATAATTTAAATTATAAAAGAATATAATTTTATTTACTTTTTCATATTATTTACAATTATTAGAAACTAATTATAACTACCTACCCATTAATAATAACAACTGCCACTACATAGTTTATTTAATGTTCGCTTTGTGTATACCTGCCTACATTCTTAACTTACAAACTTGTGATGTATGAACATTATTCCGATTGTATAAAAGAAATTAATAGTATCTACATACAAAAGTTAATTACGATAAAACTTAAATATTTGATATTTTAATAATTTATACATTTAAAACCTAAGATGAATAAACACTAAAGAATAAGAAAGCAAATAAATGTCAAAACTTTTGCTGTACCAACTAGATTATACAAAGCAATTATTATTATTATTTTTTTTAACTTACCTACTTACCTACCTGCTAAGTTAACTACAGTAAAACTTACATATTTGATATTTTAATAATTTATACATTCAAAACTTACTCAACATAAAAACCTAATATGTATAAACACTAAAGAATAAGAAAGCAAATAAATGTTACATACCTAATAATATTACTACAAATCTTACACATTATCTTATGAAGTAGGTACTTACAAAATAATGACACATGTTAATAATAACAACTGTCCCCACAAAGTTTTCTCGATATTTTGTTAATTAACGATTGCGTTTCCTCCATTACATGGTCCACCAATTCAGTCACTACATACTGCGCACTTAACATTACCACACCCTGATTGTCACTTGCAGGTTCTTGCTGTTCACTGATATCCAACACTTGTACCTGGATCAGTCGTAAACCTTTTTTCTTCTCATTGTTTATAACGTATGATTCACATGTAGGCAGAGATGACTTCTGTTTTAGACACTCCCTTCTGGCTCTAGGTCTCTTGTTGGCGGGTCCGTAGTCTCGTCTTCTAGGTTCCATATTAGCAGGTGTTTGTTGTTCTGGCAAATCTGGGATATGCCAGCTTAAACTCGGAGTCGGAAAACCTTGAGCGTATTGTGAGAAGTCGATAATATCTGGAGAATCACACATTATCAATGATCTGAAACAAATGAAATAATAATTAATTATAATTACATAATCAACATGATGCAATAATGTTATAAATACATGGGTACTTGTACAATACTTACAATTCGTTTCGTTTTTATTCAACGTGATATGACTGCTCCGGCTAACTGCCTTGTGATGTATGATCAAGTAGTTATATTAATAAGAAATGCAAACTCCTAACATTGCACTGTAATCAATTTCATGTTTTATCACGTTCAACCTGATGGGCAACATGAAGCGACAAGTGTGCGAACGGTATTGTATTACACAAACCAGTCATCGCAATGCGCTTTGTCAGCGGGAGTGGAAATGAAACAGATTTATGAACTAAAATATTATATTTATTTAAGTACATGTTTAGTAGGTACATACATTTTTTACAGTTCGTTCAAGCGATTTTGACTTGTATTGCGTTGGTTGCGTGAAAAATTACAGCTGCAGTGAACGGTAACCACGTTTTTTGCTTTTAATACCATCCTTATGCCTACTGAATAGAAGTCAAAATCGGTTGAACAGACTGTAAAAAGTTTAAATTAATTTATGTCTAATCATATTTCAAATAGAATATACACTTAAAATTATGGTAATGCATTACATAAATATATTTGCATTACCCCAAGCTAAAGTAGATACTTTATCAAATGATAGCAACCGTTTGTCATCATTGCTTGAAAGTGCAATTTTATTTACGTCCTGAGTGAATATTTCATGTTTTATTGACCTAAACAATACATTTTTTTTGCGAATAACATTGCAATTATTGTACAAAACATTTTTATAATCTAACATATTAAAATTTTTGGTTATACATTTTTTTGTACCTTTTGCCTTTTTAATAGTTTTGTTTAACGTTTTAATACAATAAAGCTTTGAGCGCAGTCCTACGAATTCTTTGATAATGTTACCACCCATTTCATCCTTAAACAGTCCTGGAACCTTCTTATTAATAATTGGTAAGTTATAGTCATTGTTACAGTCATAATTACTGGTATCAAAATATTTTAGAAAATGGAGCTTGAAGTCTTTATAAACGTCATTGCTCTGTACATCATATACTAGACTATCTGTGTCAGTATAGCACAATTCAATTCGGTTACCATAAAAAGGTTTTATGATAGAGTAGTGAAAGTCATACATGTGAGTCTTAGATAATTCTAACACTGCAAACCCTATGTATATTGGTTTATTAAGTATAATACGCACAGGTTTCATTTGGATTGCCACTAGATCATCAGAAAATACAGAGGCGCTATGAAAATATGGGCTGGCTATCAATTTTTCAGCACAAGTAGTCTTTTTTGTTTTATTGGTCGAGTCACACCACTTGTTTACTAACTTAACGTCTATTCGATGTTCATTATTTTCCAGCGTCTTTCCAAAAATACTATTGTTCAATAATTTGAAAAAGTCTTGTTCAAACGTTGACTCTGCTTTTTGCCGTAACTGAGTGTTAATATCAATATATTGCTTTAAAAAACAACTTTGCTTAAATGTAATAGCGCGATGGATCCTTCTCAATACTAAACCGTGCTGTAAACATTTTTTTAAATGTATGTAATGAATAACATAGTGATATTTATCGTACAAATTTGGTATTAACTTTTTATTCTTACCACCAGGTGGCAAGCATTTTTCTGGACAAAAGGGAAAGTCATTGTGTTCCATGTGTAAATTCTCCGGATATATTAAATCAACTTCAAGAATGTATCCGTTTTCTGCAGTATCACTGATATCTGCTAAGTTCAATTGTAAAAAATCAATTTCTTGTCTATTCATAAATCTAAAATCGGAATAAGGTAGGGATTGACACATGCTATAACCATATAAATTGTTACAATCTAAATAAATGATAAATGAATTTGGACGAGTTGGATCGTAAGTATCTAAATATTTATGATTGGCTTTGACATGTCTTTTGGAACACATACAAACTCCTCCTCGAATACCTTTTTGTATCATTCTAAAAATTTCAACATCACTAATCAATTCTAATTGAACTCCTGTTTTTAAAAGCATTGCATCAAAAGATAGACTTGGTGCTGTAAGATAGAACGCGGGATCGAGATTGTAATGCAGTTTACAAGTTTTTCGAAAATTTTCAAATACATCTGTTAGCAACAGAACATCTGTTTTGAGATATAAATCTGTGTACATACCCATGTTTTGAATATTAAACACTGACCAAACAGACCGAGCGTGCTCATAGTCTTCGTCGGTAATTGTCTCATTAGTTAAGGAGTTGAAAAAATATTTTTTAGAGGGTAAACACGTATCTTCATAACGTTCCCATTGAGACATATAGTCATATGGATACACTCCTTTACGAGTGAGTAGGTTAAATTGTTTTTTATTAGGAAAATGAGATTTCAATTGCTTAAAGTCTTGGTTTTTCATTGTACTAGCCAACTTTTCTAAGCTAGTTCCTAAAAACTTGAAAGAGTCTACAAACCGAACCTGAATGCTTTCCCCAGCAGAAATCGGAATAAACTTAGTGAATGAAATATAGTTTTCTTTTGTTTTAGGTATCACTTTAATAGATCCAGGAGCTTCACCTAATTCTTTTATGAAAAGGTGGCAATCGTAACCGGACAAATTATGAAAAAATACTGGCAAAAATGTTGGTATTTTGTATTGTAAGTTACAGTAACTATGAGCTGCGCCACGATATTTACCAGTCAAGTGACAATGATCGCGAACCCTGTCGCCGAACAAGAAGTGTTCACAAATATGACATGTTATCGCGTTTTCAAAGTCACGAGCATTATCATTTGAATAAATCATAGGAACACTATTTTGTAAAATATCGTAAATTTTTTGTGCATCTTTATAGATAGACTTTACAAAATTTGATACACAATCCGAACCGCGATAAGAAAAGTAACGATTGTGGCATTCATCTAGCGTACACGTTATATGATAAGCGTAAGCTACAGGCACATGTCGCTGTCGTGTTACAGTACTCGCCTTAGTGGGGTCAGGGTCACAAGATTCATACCGTTCTAGC
This sequence comes from Cosmia trapezina, assembly GCA_905163495.3. Taxonomy (NCBI): domain Eukaryota; kingdom Metazoa; phylum Arthropoda; class Insecta; order Lepidoptera; family Noctuidae; genus Cosmia; species Cosmia trapezina. The sequence goes on along the minus strand of LR991041.1, from coordinate 2,878,950 downwards.
ATTGTTTCAAAATCTGCGTATATAACAAATGGTACGAATTGCTTTCTATTATAATTTTTAAACTGTATGAAAGAACCCTTTGGAGGTAGTTCAGTGGCGACACCTCCACAACTATGTGAATTAAGATTATCACATGAATTAAAAAACATTAAACAAACGTCACAAAAGTACAGTTTACTGTGGTGTTTTGTTATTTGATTCTTAACAAGTCGCGACAGGTCTTTAATGAGACAGTAATGTGACAAATCATTTCTTTCTAAATAAAGTAAATGAATCACCTTTCCGTTCAAAGCTTTTGGTTTGTAAAGCGGTCCTATGATAGTATTGTTTTTTAAACCATAAATGTAAATGCAAATTTCGGGGTTATTCACTTCGAACCGCGCAATATCTGAGAAATTCACTGGAAATGACATGCCCTTTACATTTAACACGTTACGAAAATCAGGGTAAGAAGATACTCTTTCAGAATGAGTCTTAGCTGGATATAAAGCAGCTACAACAGACCATAAAAAACAATAGTCATCATTATTGCGGATATTAACACATGCTTTTTTAGATTTTATTGCAGAAGGCAATTCGATAAAGCCTGAACCACGCAAAGGTTGATATTTGTTAACATTGACTTCCAAATGAGAACTGCTCAAGAACGTCCATCCACTGTCTCGATCCTGAAATTCTTCTATCTTTTTTTTAAAAGTATTTTTGACTTGAGACAATAGTGAATCAAATTCATAATTCTGATGTAGAGTTACGTTTTTTGTGGCAAATGATTTCATCTCCGGAGAATCATTTTTAAACATTAAAAACAAAGCAAAATATTCGAAATTAACTTTTATACAAGTATGTTCTTTAAGAGACATGTCAATTAAAGTTTTAATTCTGTCCAAATTATTATTAAGAAATGGTTCCAGAGAACAATTCTCAGACGGATCGGTAATTCTATAAGAAGCTATACGATTACGAAATGCAGAATGTATTATTTCAACACCTTCACAAAAATGCGAAATGTTTTTGTTTTTATGATTAGTACTACGTAAATGACCTATCCAGTGACTGCGCTCAACTGATGTGTTACAAACGGTACAGAAAGGCATTTTAGATTATAATTACGTCAACTAATTTTGTACGCTTAATTAGGATTAGATTAACAATACTAGTAGATTCTGCAATAATCAATACAATTAATTTGGTGTCCCTAGCAATTTAAAGCCAACTTATTTTAAATTCACACTATCCCTATAAAAGACAGGCTCGGAATTGTCAAATAATTCGTGAGTTCGTCTCATAAACCTTTGCAGCCCGTCCCACTGGGGAGTGTTGCGATCTAGTTGTACTTTAAACGCGACCTGGGCTTTCTTCCATCGTTCTTCCATGGGGGTAGAGACAACTTCGTCTTTCAAAAATACCTTGATTTCCACGTAGAACTCTCCTGTAAGGTCTGCCGCTCGCCGTACTTTGCCGTTGGCAACACGGGTGATGAGCGATGAACCGAAGTCCCCGCTTGAGGTCTTCGTCTTTTGATCGTCCTCCAAACCAAAGAGGTCCGTGCTCAAGATGCCTCTTTTACTGTAAACAATTACACATTTTATTTATAAAAATTTGCATTTATTTCTTAAATAACGAAATTAAGGAGTATTATACACCTCTGTTGAATTCTATGGGGAATTAATAGCGTAATACATATTGGGATATAATAATTTCATGTAACTGTCATCATTCCTGCATTGAATATGATCGGAAATTGATTTACAGTTCTAAATTCACTAACCATCATGTACCAGTGCGTATATCATTTTAAATTACCATAAACACCTAAACATAGAAGCAGCAATATAAATTACCTTGACTTAGAGTCTGATGAGTAGTCGGCGCTTTCAGGTGCTTGGCGCTTCACCACATTTTTCTTAGGCTGTTTTTTCGTCACCTTGGCTACTGCAGCAGTAGGCCTTTGTGATTGGTATTCTGATTCCGTGTCAGACCTTAAATAGAACACACTAAGATTAATTTTTTAACTGTAACCAACCTCAATAATTATGGAGAGGAGAATGTTAATGGAATATAGATTACTAGAAGATGGCATGGATGGTATGATGGGGATAGTTACGTCAGCCAGCAGGCAAGAACCAGGTCCGTAGCTGACTAGCGATTAATCACATTATCAAATTAATTTGATGATAGTTAGACCAGCCGGCAGGCAAGAACCAGGTCCGTAGCTGACTAGCGATTAATCACATTATCAAATTAGTTTGATGATAGTTAGATCAGCCGGCAGGCAAGAACCAGGTCCGTAGCTGACAACTATGTTAAACTTAGTAGGTAGTACTTACTCACATTTTATAGTTGTAGGATGATGTAGATCACTGGAAGATACTGGAGCGAATGTAATTTTATGATTAAAATTCGTTGGTTTTATACATAAAAAATACCATTTCAGCAATATTTACCTCATAACAAAATTAAACCTTAACTACAATATTCACGGTTGTATGAGTAATTTATGATACTTACGTCTAATTAATCCGTAGTGATTGAAAACCTTTCTGTCAAATTGCAATTTTCGTGAGAAATGAAATACAAAACTAGCTTCTTACCTCGCCGACAAAGGTGAAGCCGATACCATGCTGTTACAATAGGTATTATTATAAAGTATGTATGTTTGTTTAATTAACCTTGATATAAAATTTTGAATGACATCACACTCATGAAAATAATAAAATGGCATTTTTGAGAGCCAGAAATCAGGATATACATAAGTATGTAAAATCCTTACAAAATTTGTTGTATGCAGAACAATCAACGTGAGCAAACTCGCGTTAAAAACTTAGTTAATTTTATGTTGCAGTTAAACTCAAAGCGAGTGTAAAATCGTCATACTACTAAAACTAACAAACTTTAATAAATCCTTTCATGCAAAGGATGTCGGTTTCTAAATTCAGCAATGGGAATGGGATGGGCTTTTCAAAGATTTCCTAGACTATAACCAGCTAATTACAAAAAAAAAAAAAAAAAAAAAAAAAAAAAAAAAAAAAAAAAAAAAAAAATAAGGAAAGAATCACTCATTTATAATGAGCTAGCGGAATTGGTAATATTCTTATTTAAGAAACACCCCCAGTTTGACGAAAATCATTAGGTATAGGAAGTTCGCGCAAACTCGAATTTTAATTACGGATTACAACATGTACAGCGATCGTCTTACAATACAATAAAGTTCGACTAAGCAAATTAATGCATGATGCAATGTTGCTGACTTCGACATTGTAAATGATAATGTATACACACACAACGGCTGCCTGATACGTTTATCGTCAGGCGGTTCACGAATGAGTACAGTGCAGCGGCGAACCGTTGAACGGCGCAACACCGTTTTGACATTGGCTATACGGCAGTTTAGACGGGAAACGGCAAGTGTATAAGTATGCGAAGCCAGCAGTATGCTCCGACAGCAGAATGTGAGAGAACTACTCAATACATTATTTGTATGTACGGGTAAGGTTGTATCGTCTGTTTGAATTTAATTTTAAATTAAAATTTGGATGTCCTCGAGCCAATCTGGTCACTAAAATAGAATGTGCGTGCGTGGATGCCTGTGCGCTATTTCTTACTTTCGTGGAGAGACGTGAGACAAACTGTCCCATATTTTAGTTTAATGTTTACGGTATCCTAAAGTTCAGATATCCTTGGTACCCCAATCTGGGGTCATAGAAATAGAATGTGTGTATGCCTGTAGGTGTATGCTTATTCTTGCTTTATGAAGAGACATGAGGCAATCTGTCCTGAATTTTAGCTTACTATTTTCATATAGTTCGATTAGTTAACAAACTGTGTGTGAAACTTCTTGTTATAAAACTTGACAACCAAAGTAGTGGCTTAGTGCTCAATCCGAGAATCTGCTGTAGTTGATCGAGGTAAAACATCGGTATTCATTAGTCACTATAAACAAATAGTTCACTTTATTAAACTTTCAGACCAACAGCTAAAAGAGTTTAACTTTTAGTTACATAACGGTAAACGGTAGATTCGCAGGGATCGACCTAATGCAACCAAATAAGATTTTAAAAGTGGAATAGGGCTTAAACCGCAAAGTTTGTAGATCCATCATTTATGTTATTAGCTATTTCTAAACCACTTTCGTTCCATTCGCAACCAAAAGTGATTCAAAAAGTGGAGTAGCGCCCAAACCACACTGACAAATGTTTCTGTTTCATCGCGACGAATAGGCCGAAGTGGAGTAGGCGCCGTTCCATTATTTTACCTCCATATGATGCAGGATTTCATATTTCACCTTCCGATCGGTGGAATAGGCGCTAAACCACATTAGGATTTCATTTATATTAGTGGGCATTCTAATCCCACCGAGAGTGACGAGGCGAACAGAGTGAGCCGATGGAACGGCAGGTGTGGATTAGCGTGCCCAATAATATCCTACTTAGTAGTGTGCCCAAATGTAGTCGCTTATTTAGCTTCGAACATGTAACACCTCGTGATGTAGTTAATGTTTTTAACACACTTAAGTCTAAAAACACTGGTGATTACTGGGGCATATCCACTAAACTATTAAGTAATATAATACACATCGTAGCCCCCTATCTAGCTGTTACTTTTAATAAATGTGTTGATTTAGGAACTTTTCCTGACCTCATGAAAAGTAGCAAAGTCATACCATTATTTAAATCCGGTAATAAAAATGACGTTGGAAATTTCAGGCCTATTTCTATCTTACCTGCATTTAGCAAAATATTTGAAAAGTTAATACTCAAGCAGTTGCTAAAACATTTTAATTTAAACAGACTCCTTCACGATGAACAATATGGCTTCACTAAAGGTCGTTCGACTACAGATGCGGGTGTTGCTCTGCTGAAACACATATTTAACGCTTGGGAAAACTCGCAAAATGCTATTGGAGTTTTTTGTGATCTCTCCAAAGCCTTTGATTGCGTGCACCATGACACGCTTTTGCGTAAATTACGTCATTATGGTGTCCAAAACGAAGCTCTCAAAGTAATAAATTCTTATTTACATAATAGGTTCCAATGTGTAGATGTTAATGGTGTGAAATCTTCCGGGCTACCAGTTCAGTTAGGTGTACCTCAAGGCTCAATACTGGGTCCATTCTTATTCCTAGTGTATATCAATGACTTACCATTCTATTTAAAGGGTATCTGTGACGTTGTACTGTTTGCAGATGACACCTCTCTTATTTTTAAAGTAGACAGAAACAGACATGATTTTGATGACGTAAACAGTGCACTCTCAATGGTTACGGATTGGTTTACGACAAATAACTTAGTTCTCAATGCCAAGAAAACTAAATGTATAAAGTTTGCCTTACCGAATGTTAGAAATCTGGGACCCAACATCGTCTTAGATGAAGAGGTGCTTAAGACTGTAGAATCAGCAGTTTTTCTGGGTATAACAGTAGATGCTAAACTTCAGTGGGGCCCACATATATCAAGCCTAGCGGGAAGACTCAGTTCAGCCGCCTACGCCGTCAGGAAAGTAAGACAATACACTGACGTTGATACAGCTCGTTTAGTCTATTTTAGTTATTTCCATAGCGTTATGTCCTACGGTATTCTGCTATGGGGCAAAGCGGCTGATATTCAAAATATTTTTGTTCTTCAAAAACGAGCTGTTCGAGCAATTTACCAGCTAGGTGTTAGAGTTTCTCTGAGGGAATTTTTTAAGGATATTGGTATTCTCACAGTGGCATCACAGTTCATCTTCGCCAACATCTTATACATTAGGCAAAATATACATTTGTACAGTAAAAACAGTGATATTCACAATATTAACACCAGAAATAAGGATAAATTACGTGCTCCATTTCATCGGCTTCATAAGGTTCATAACTCATTTGTTGGTCTTGGTATTACTTTTTATAACAAGCTTCCTTCTTCTTTGCTAGATTTGCCTTTTAATGCGTTTAAAATTAAAGTTAAATCCAATCTTTGTTCAAAGGCATACTATTCTATCAACGATTACTTAAACGATAAGAATAGTTGGTCGCTGTGATTAACTCAAGACAATGTTTATGTTATGTTCTTTCTCCAGGATCAGCTTACATAATGACAGGTTACATGAGTTAAGTACTTACTAAAATTGTTTATTTTATTTTATTTGACAAAAATATAATTTAATGTATTGTGTTGCGTAAATTATTTTGCATAGGTACTATTGTATAGAATCTAGTTCTTCTAACTGATCAGACAGCTGTGCTGCTGGGGAGTTTGTTCCGCTACTTCTTCTTCCCAGCTAAAGCACTAGGAAGTGGTGAAGGGCGGGCGTTTTGTGGGGACTGTCTTACTGTAATTTTGACGTTCAAAAAGTGCTGATTCTCAGCCTAATTTGAATAAAGGACTTTTGATTTTGATTTTGAGACTTCGTTTTATTTTTCCTGTAATCTTTACATAAACTTCTATCACATAGAATAATTTCAGATTTTTCGCTTTGCAAAGTCGGAGATAAGGGGGGGGAACGGTATTTTTTTTACATTTTTTTTACCCATACTCAAAATACGCGCATTGTCGTGGAGTTTTGGATACCAGCTCGTATTACCTATTAAGGATCGTAGCAGGTGGCGTTCTGTACTTTCTGGCCCATGGGAATAAGGCACGAGTTTATGTATGTATGTCTTCAATATTATATCTTATTTATAGTATAGTGAATATAGACGTATGAGGAACGGGGTGTAAAGTTCACTCATACTCCTTTGAAAAGGTAGGATCCTCCGGCGGGTATTGATGTCGGGCCGTTGTATATTTATGCTAGTCGCGCGGTAAACTCTGATTGCGCGATGCAGGATTTTGCGTGACGTCAGTGTTATGCGTACTTCGCATGTGGCCTTGTAGATTCCGACAGAGTGATAAAACATAATGGTGGCTCGTGTTAGGGTAGGTTTGCAAGTAATAAAACAAATACATAAAGATTAAAATTTGTATATTGGTACTTCGTATATTTTTTCATTTACATTTTGAGTCGATAAGAATTAATAGTTAATCGTATAGTCTTAGACGATTTTAATAATTATAATTATATTTTTTTATAAAGAACTATATAAACGTAACGCGTTTCGAATTTTTATATATTAAAAATTAAAATATTTAACAAATACTATATAGATTATTATACTATAAGTATAAATAGTTTTTTATTAATTTAGAACATTTTTTATTGAACAAGTTACTAGATACATAGAATAGCCTATAAGTTATTTAATTTTTAAAAACATTCTAAATATTTTCACTAAATAAGAAATAATGGTGTTAAATTGTATTTTTACAAGATTTTTAGAACTGTATAAAACCTGTAAATATGTATTTTGAAGAACTTTTACGCACATAAATAATATTTTTCACATTTTAATTTCACTCATTAAAATTAATTTAAAATTATTGCGTTTTTTAATCATTCGCGCAACACTTTTAATGAAGTGTTGTGTGAACAATTTTCAAAGTCTAAAGTAGACTTCACGACTTTCAAAATAGAACCTGCACAACCAGCAAGGGCTCTGTGCTAGATTGTGGGGTTCTAGATTCTTAAAAAATTGTTACTCCGCATTAAAAATATTTCAACTCCACAAAATCATCACATTCTTCATATAAAAACCAAAAAAAAAACCACAGAAAAACATTTTTAGTATTTTTATACAAACAGGTAAGGAAAGGTTACTACTATTATTTGATAAATCACACACACTTTGGAAGACTATATGAAATTTTAAAATAGTGAAAAATTATATACGAAAAGAAAACTACACTCTCTATTGCTTTTGAATTCAGTATATAATTATAATCTAATAATTATTTTATCTAAAAATCTAATTTTATAACTATTACGGCAATGGTGTTGCAATGTTATTATTTTACTTATAAAATAGTTATAATACCTAGCTATTAAGTAATAATAATTATTAACTCTAAGATCCAAGAATCTAGTTTACACCGATTTAGAATTAAGTTGTCGTTGTTGTTCATTAGTAATTATTTTACAAGATTTTTCGCAATAATTGTGGAAATATTATTTACAATTGTATTTAGGTTGGAAAAAGATTTATTTTTATTAAAAACTATCATCAGTCGTAGGTATAGTTGATAAACTTCTTAACAAAATTATTGAACATCCACAGAAAATTTAAAAGTGTGAAAAATTACAAGTTCTATATTTCGGAAAAACAAATCTTAAGGATTTGGGTTTAAGGATTACAAACTTAATAGTATAGAATAAATCCTACATTTTACTAAAAATATAAACAACCCTTATGTACTAGGTGGAAACAATATTTATACAAGGTTAAAATTTTACTGGATAAAACTTTTTACTATTCATAAGATTAGAAAAATTTACAGGAAGTATTTGGTGTTCTTTTTGGTATATTATATTTAATTTTATCTAACATATAACTAAGGCTAAATAAGTACAATATTTACACTGAAAACTTAAAATAAAAATATACTAAAAGCGACCAGCGCTGTTTAAAAAACATTAAAAATTATGATTATCAAATTCCACCAAAACCTTGGTTGAATAAAATCCTTAGACAAAAGGAAAATTAAACTAAGTGTATTATTTACATTATTTTTCAATAAAGTGCATTTTATTGTTGTGTAGTGCTTGTCGATAGGCACAGAGGCACAGTCATTTTTTATTTTATTTAAAATATATTTAACCTACGTAAGACTGTTCACATTGTGAAATAATTATAAACTTCTGTACCTATAACTTACTTAGTAAATTATGCACTGTGTATCTTTAAATATTTTTTTTATTTAAAATTATATATCTGGAATATAAATATTTTTATGGTGAATTATTTTTAAATATCTATTCTATGTTGATCTCGGTACAAAATAAAAATGTATTTGTTTTAATATTAATTACTTTCACAATATAATCAGTATAATTTTATACACCGCATCTTTACAATGATTGCTTTATTATTTGTTGTATTTTATTAAATAGATGTTGTGACTTAACAGTTTTAAATATATATTTAGTTTCATAGGTTTTTATATTTTTTATGAGAAATCTTTCATAATCAATTAAGCAAACAACAATATTTTTTAAAATTTGTTACTAACAAATTAAGTTCTTGTTAATTTTAACATATCTCAGAATTATTTTTAGTTAATTATTCAGACAAAAACTTCAGTTAATTTCATCAGTAAAATTTTATGAAAGATTCCTCAAAAAATACACTTTAAAAATAACAATTCGTAGAATTTGTGTTTTTATTTAGTATGGTGAATCTTAGGATACTCAATATAGCAAATAATTTTACATGAAAACTACGAATACTTCACTATTTTGTACGTATATAAGCGTATGGTAAGTCTTCAAGGGATTGTTAAAGAAATATGTGTGACAAATGTATTAAAATATCAATTCAAAGCTATTATAGTGATTTTTCTAGCAAGTTTCTAAGACCTCTACCCACTGTGATGTAACATACAAAACATTTCGTGATATTTAAAATTGTTTTTTTTGTTGTTTTTTTTTTTAAATGTTATAAGCATTGCTATCTCGAATCGTGTGTAGTCTTATTAAAATTGTAGCATTTGGTAGATTTCTGAAAGAACATTAATTTTAATTTATGTGATTTTGGATATCATTGAACAAAAATTAATATTCATTATATTCTTCATACTTGCTTCAAACGCTTTGAATAAAAATGAGAGATGATACTTAGCTACCTTAACATAATAAAGGCTGCTAAGTCATAAGTACCTACTAACATAACGTAACACCATTATTGTACACTTAGTTCGCAATAAACGTTTTGAATTTGAATTTGAATTTGAAAATACATAGTTTAATTAATATTGTTTGTCAGAAGAATAATAGTTAAGCCTTTTACTATCAATTTGTCACAGTGACTTTCAATTATCTAAAGAATCATATTAATTTCAATTCATCTGTTTTTATTAATGATTAATTCGTCAATCTACCTTCGATATAGTATATGTTTCGCCACAGTGGATACAGGTACTAACACAGCTAATGCTAATTAATGTTTTACAAAATCTGATGACATTAAAGCTATGTAATTCCTTTATTGTATTATTAAAGGAATAATTCTATCATAAGTATGTATAATTTTTCAAATCCATTAGTGTTTTTGCAGTTTCTTCATATTTTATATATTAATCTATGATTTTTGCTACGAATATTAAAAAATCCTACGAAATGAATTACGTAATAATGTATTTTATAATTTACAATTCCTTTTTTATATTGCAACAAAAATGTACAGTCACTTCATGATTTTTTCTAATTATTTTCTTAATCTACTGAAAGTTTTCGATTAATGTTGGCACTAATCAGTTATGAACATTAAAAATAATTATTTCATTAAAACTATTGGTGTTGAACTCTAAGTCACAGTTTTTTTAACCAGTTTGGTATTTTTTAAATTGTCTAGATTACGGGCACTTAATGATTTAATAGCGGCACATGAAATGACCATAGTTTCTATATAAAAAGCTTAATAATATGAACAAGCTGACCTAAGACATTATGATAAGATAAATATCTTCTATTTTATTTTATCTGTAAGCGTAATTTTTGTTTCACCACTGTTCTATTGACTGCTTTTCTGAATTTTTGCTCCTTGACTGATATTATGAACACTATAATATAAAACGTATTCTTATCTTTGATTCAATCCAATTAATTGTTTTTAACCAACTAATTATTATTTCAACTAGCAATTATTTATAATTAGTTGGTTAAAAGTTGAATTCAAGCTTAATTTTCTTGAATATGTTATAGATATATTTCACAGTCCTAATTAAAATAATATCAGCCAAAGTCCAAACCCAGGATATCACTGAACCGTTCCAATCGTTATTAAATCTATTGAGAGTCCATTCAACGTACATTGTAAAGATTCGGTGCTGCCCTCTGCTGAGCCATCAGGATCCTGTTGGTTACGCAGCGGTAACAGCACACGTAGGCTAAACATCACTTAAACAATATCCTCCTGAATGCTCTTCTAAAATCCTTGTTGAAGATCGTGTAGATAACAGGATTCAGAACAGAATTCATGTAACCAAGCCAGAAGGCTATCGCGAAAGCGCTGGAAGGTATCACACAGTTCCTGCAAGCAGCTTTCAATATGTACAAGAAGAAGAATGGCAGCCAGCAAGCGATGAAACTGCCCATTATTAGCCCTAGAATTAAAGTAGCTCTCTTCTCTTTTTTTCTCGCTAATCTTTTCTTTTCTCTTTCTGGGTCTCTTGGTTTGTGTGGCTTTGGTAGCGCTGGTTCTAATTCTGATTTGCTTGGTTGAGACTTTTCTTGTTTTCTATCGGTCTTTTTGAAGATGCGTAGCTTTAAGGGTTTGACGCCGCCGCATCGGCTGACAACGCCGGAGTCTGATGACGATGGTTCTAGCTCGGAGACCATATCAGCATCTATGTTGACGCTGGGCGCTCTGCCCCTGGTCTGCTGCAGTTGAAGCTCTCCGTTCACAGAGAGCGTCGAGCTTCTCAGTGGACAAGAAGCCAGTGGGTTTTTTTGTACTTGTGCTGACGTTACAACCTGGGGAAAGAAAGGGTGATTAGTTTAAGTTCATCACAAAAATGGTGCCGATGGCAAATTAGTCGGTGACAGGGTTTACTTTTTCGAAAAAAAAATCTATCCTATTGGTACAAAACACAAAATAATCTAAATCTCAAATATTTTTGTCCGACATTTAGAATAATAAAAAATATTGGACACGATTTTTTTCTTTTTTCACGTAATCAAAAAAATACGGCGATACATTGAGTTAAAATGTGGCATGACGTTTTAATTTTATACGTAGTTTGTTTTAGTAATGACGTAGCGAGCCCCCATTCACCAACTTTAATGCATTTTATCTAAGTAATTTTTTATTAATATGAAAAGCAAATTAAATATGTGTCTAATCTGTGACGGACTAAATGAAATTTGTTTTTTTTTACCCAGGAAACATCCCTATTGTGTAAAAAGACATTATAATAATAACTAGCTTTTGCCCGCGGCTTCGCCCGCGTGGATGTCGGAAGATGGGAACGTTCATGTGGAAAACATAGGACCGTCCGACATAACTGTGCGTGAAAACTCAAATCGTTACGATATATCGTTGCCGTGTATGGTGGGCTTAAAGCTCCCAGCCAGCATGATTTTTTACATCTTCAACAATCACACTGAATCACTGCATCCATTGGTGAAAACTGTATGAAAATCTGTTTGGTAGTTTCTTACTTTATCGCATTCAAACAGACAGGCACGGAGATTTGGTTTAATTTAAATTTATTATGCCAGTCACGCTATAATAACAATTACAGTACCTAATAAGTTCGTCGTAAAAACGTCGAATGAAATAAAGACTAAATGTTACCTCAAGATACGAACCTTGACTACATATCCAATACCTTAAATTTCTTAAAAAGAGGTAGGAACTAATTTAAAAAAAAAACAAACCCTATTGTACCCCCTTAGGGGATAACAAACTTTCATCTCCTATACCACCCCCTGTAGGATTATTTTTTTAGAAAAAAAGTAGCCTATGTCCTTCCCCAGGATGCTATCTACAGCCTTGCCAAATTTTATTGAAATCCATGCAGTTTTGTGAATTTTAAAATCAACCCCTATTTTACCCCCTTAGGGGATGAGTTTTCAAAAACGTTGAACCTATTTATTTACTTCCTACCAAAAGCATAAATATGAGTTTTAAAATTAAACTGCCTAGCCTTCTCCCAACTATTTTGAGGTCGTCTTTCAGTCTAACCGGATGCAGCTGAATACCAGTATTTTACATGGAGCGACTGCCTATCTGACCTCCATAACCAGTAACTTGGTAAGACTGGTTGTCAGACTTTCGGGCTTCTGACGACCCGTAACGACTTAAAGATCCACGAAGGACAGCAGGTACCAACAGATTAACGTGCTTACCGAGGCACTGGGGAGTCTAAAGAAGAATTGACAGTGAGAGTGAGATTGTCACCCATCTACTGACCAACCTGATGGATCGACCCGTGCGGCTGTTATTACTTAGCCACGAACTCCTCCACATCACATGCTACTCTATGAAGAAATAAAAAGTAAATTCAAGATTTGAACACTCCTAATTTCGACTGGTTACATTCTGCAGATACCAGTAACTTTGTAAAGGGCTTTATACTGTTACTAACATAATTGTATTTTAAGTTTTGTGTATTTTTGTCAGTGTGGACCTATTGCTGTCTTTAAATAGATAATAATAATATTGTACACTTACTTCACACAAATCTATCCACAAACAGCTGACTGCAACTGATCACAGTTGCAACTGCGCAAATTGACCGAAAGTCAACCGAACTTTGGAACGATCTTAGAACTAACAATGTTACTTGTAGTTAACTTAGACAGCGCTAACTTAAAGCCACAGCTCACAGTTACATTAGATAGCTTCTAAGTGATAGACTAGAGGTAACTTTACCGGTTAAAGTCACCTAGTAGCTTGTTTATGGGGTTTTGAACCCCGATAGTTTAGGTTACTTGATATTTTGGGGTGGTATTCAAGATGATATTGTGCAAGCCTATATTCCAGCAAGGTTTTTCAAATGATTTAGGAACTATATTCCATCGGTTTAGGTAATTAAATAAAGGTAACAAAAAAGCCACGTGTCTGGCTAACCGATTAAACGTAATACCTGTCACTTCAGTTGTCGTGCTACGACACAGTTGTACTCTTCAATTTAGCAACGTTATAATTCGTTGTATCTCCAGTATGTCAAAACTGGTGGCAGATAGGTTATTGGGTTTGGTCGTAGATCGCAGGCTACTGTCATCTACGTTAGTATATTTATAGTTGGAAGATTACCTGGTAGGCCACCTTGAGCGTATCTTTCCGTTCGTCGGGTGGAGGGGGCAAGGTGTCGCCTGCTTCGCTCGTGGATATGTCAGACGCTAGTTCGCAAGTCACTGTCGGGATCTGCACTTGTGGCGTCTCTATTGTTGATATTTGGCTGTCGCTGGAAAAAGATAATTTTATATGTTAGTTTAATGACAACTAAAGATGATGCAGTTTTGGTTTCAAGGTTTGTTAGGAACCAACTGGCTTACCGACGTACCTGCGCAGAAGATTAATTTTCAAAGCGCGGGAAATGCTATTGACCAATCGGCACGCTTCACGCTTTTTCCTGTACTACTATTGGTCGGCAGCTGCCGCCATGTTAGCGCGCGCCGCGTGGCATGTTAGTCAGCCGCCATACATGCGAGTGAGACGGAACTAACAGCTGCAGTGTATTATGAACCGTATAGTAGTGATCTAAGGTTGATTGTAAGTTTTAAGCATTCTTTCGTTAATCTTCGGGGCCATACTTTCTTTTCTGTGCGAACGAAGATTCACGACGCGCCTTATCAGTTGGATAACGCTGTACCTACAAGCTTCCGTGACTTGAATGTTTCTGCATTATCTACCGACGGCAACGCAAAGCAATTCCGGGTAGGAATCTAATGCAAGTATCCACATAGCCACAGTATAAATATGGACAGTAGAGAAACTACGAACAAACACAGACGCGCGCATCGTCGAGACTCCTAAGCCACAGTAAACTGAGAGCACCGCGACTATCGCTTTGGGCCTCGTCGGTGCACGTGTCTGTGTGGGTGTGCCGTTTCGACTGTTTGTACGTAGCTTCCTTACTGTCCTTATAACGGGTGATTCATTTAGAGGTACTTTTTTCATAATTAAAAGAAAAGTGAAAACACAAATTTTATCTGATTATCTTTATTATCATACAAAAGAACCATTCATGACATGTATTTTTTAATGATTATTTCTTTAAAATGTTGGCGATAACTGCGGCTAACATGGTCCGTTCTGAAGTTCCAATTGCGAGAACAATTCGGTGCACAGTTAATTTTTCGCTTCGGACCGTTGAATTGGCAGCCTATATCGTGTGATATCTCACCTCTAGACTTTTCCTTTGGGGCTATGTAAAGTTCAAAGTCTACATGGCTAACTCGGGTACGATTGAGGAATAGGAAGCCAACATTACTCGCGATATTCGCCAAATACCACTCGAAATGCTCGGACGCGTCTAGAAAATTGGAACTTCAGGACGGACCATGTTAGCCGCAGTTATCGCCAACATTTTAAAGAAATAATCTTTAAAAAATACATGTCATGAATGGTTCTTTTGTATGATAATAAAGATAATCAGATAAAATTTGTGTTTTCACTTTTCTTTTAATTATGAAAAAAGTACCTCTAAATGAATCACCCGTTATTTACTGTGACAAAGCTAACATTTACAGTCGTATTTATAGTCAAGTAAAAGTAATTACTTCAGTAAAAGTAATTGCTCAAGCAATGATTTTCTTTCTATAGTTTAGTCATTGCTTGAAGTTAGAACTGTCAAAGCTTAGAATTCTTAGCCAAGTAATAGTCACCATTTTCATTACTTAAGAATTCAACCCTCAAGTATGAAATTACTTAGTAGCAAGTAATTACTTTGATTATAGATACGAGCCTTAGACCCTACCCACAATAGCCATATTATGTAGTGTCATAAGCAAAACATGTAGGTCTTACTCATTCATGGTATTTTTTTTTGTTGAAAATGACTGTACATGATTGTCATCTGACCCCTTAATAACAGAATCTTTAAGGTTCACTTTACTTCTAAATAAAGTAATACAACAATTTACTTTCCCACATACAGCAGCATTGATATTCGACAAAGAATCTAGCCGAAATTTTGCTAACGAGAAAAGATTCCAACGATTTTTCGATCCGCGACGGAATCCTAAAAATCCGTAGCAACCCGGATCTCGGGACGGGTTTCTGAATTCCGTATCTAATAGGGATCCCTTTTATAATTTCTTTGTGTCCGTCAAAAAGTAAAAGAGCGTAGTTTCTTTTATTTGCTTTCATTTACTCTTTTGGAACTTTTTGAGTTAAAAACTGTTTTGTTTCTTTTGTTTTAATTTTAGAAGTAATTTAGTTTCATGAAAGATACAATAAATTGTTACAAACTTGAGAATTCTGATGCAATGCACCATTAAGAGGATATGTCGAAGCGTGGTTTAGCTGGGTGCGTAAGTGAAATGGCGTTATAGCTGTCTCATAGAAATATAAAAAAACAGGCTGTTTCAGAAGTCAAAATCTTCACCCAGATTTAATAAAAATGCAACAAAAACAAAAGTACCTATAACATCCAAGCAACAAGTTCAGAACATTCAAATCAGTAGGCTATATTCAGCAGAACATTGAGACATAAAGAGATGAAATGAATCCATTTTGAACATGTTCAACCGGTGGATTTGAAGCCACTTGTTGATAATACACATATGAACCTGTGTTTCACTTTTTGTTCCTACATAATTTATGTTTCAAGTGAGATTACAAAGAGTTAAATAAAGGCTCTCACCCATAGGTGCGTTATTATCGGTCGATAATATCGGATGCGTTATTGCGATATCTGTTTTCAGTACATTTTGTATTAGGACGGCCATGATGTTACACACTGCTGCGATAATAACTACGCAATAGAATTAGGATGCTTGCGTTCCTCCGTCCTGCGATATTCCGACATGAGTTCTAACATTTTGTATTAGAACGCATACTATCTTACACAAACCTGCGTTAGTAACGTCTAGTAATACCTCAATAATATAAATATCGGGCGATAAAAATGCAGCTGTGTGGCAAGGAATCGGCACAAATTATTGCAATAACGCATCCAATATTATCGACCAATATAACGCACAATGTAAGATCGTATGCATCCTAATACAAAATATTCAAAGAACTCATATCGAAATATCGCTGGACGTAGGAACGCAAGCGTCTTACTTCTATTGCGTCGTTTTTATCGCAGCTGTGTGTAACTTCGTGGCCGTCCTAATACAAAATATACCGAAAACAAATATCGCAATAACGCAACCGATATTATCGACCGATAATAACGCACCTGTGGGGGAGAACCTTAAAAGTGGGACTGGCTAAATAACAACTTCTCTGATTGATCGGTATGTGAGGTCAACTGCTTCTGACGCTTGTTTGTTACTCTAATTTTTGTTACTGATGTTTTTCTAGCACAACTATTAATCACTTCACAAGCCTGGGAATCGGACCCACGCACCTGTCATCAACTCTTGCATTAATAGGTTATTCCTAAATTTCCTTTGCCAAAGCTTCCACTAGATTGTAGACGATCGGTTTTTTTGTTGTCTAGAATGAATCTGCTAAGTGATGTCATTGATATTAATTATTTTGTAAATTAGTTACAAATCACATATTTAAACGTGCAATCTGTAAAAATAAAAAGAGAAGTCCTGACTGACTGACTGACTCATCAACGCCCAGCCCAAACCCTTGAACCTAGAAAAGCTGAAATTATGCACAGCGGTTCCCTTTATAATGTAGACAAGGAATATGGAAGGAATTCCCGGTAGTATGTTCCCGTGGGATATTTTCCGACATCACATAAACTAGATGAGGTCGGATCTAACCATGCAGTCTTGTATAACAATTTAGGTATTCTGAGGGCCTAGGACAAAGTAACATTCGATTAGCGATGACGCTAGTAGAAAAGCCAAAAAATGTATGTGGTTGACATAAGCTATCAAAAAGTCACGTGATCATGTGAATGTAACTTTGAAGCTGTAGCGATTGTTGGAATACAGCCCTCCGCAGACTGATGGGTTGAATTCAGTATATCATACTAAGATGACCGGTACATGAATTTATTTCAGGACCGTTATGGGAATCCAATAAACCTGATTTGTTTATCTATGGTAATAGGTATGCGGTGAGTTCGATGAACTCTGTAGCTAGACAGAAAGTGAACAGCTGATTTCACGCGTCGTTCTTTAGAATATTTCAACATCCATTGTTGGTTTTTTTTTTGCTGTTTTTTTACATAAATAGAGTGCTACACAATGTAATTTTACATTGAAATAAAGAAAATGTAACTGAAAAAACGATTAAAAAATTACAATTTTCTTTAGAAATTTTCCGGTGGAATATGATTCAAAATGAGGAGCTGAATGCACCCTGTTAGTTTGTGGAGGGCTGTCCCTTACACCCTGTAGAACCGCTCCGAAGTGAATGCCATTCGTCTAGGCCCTCAGATTGGATCTTTTGATTTATGGTCCTTGTGCATCGATCGATATGGCCAATTGATTATATTTTATTTATTTATTAAGGGATAATAGTCAGTTACAATATAAAATATGACATTTTGAAAAAAATAATATAAGGAGTGTTAACAATATTGTGGCCCACTATCCGCTTATTACAAACAAATATTGTAACGAGTGCCACTATAATAAGCAAAAAATGAATTAAAAATTATTACACGATAACTATAAGTATACAAAACAGTAGTCAGCCAGGGGCCATAGTGTTTCCATAGTTATATGTAACCAGTCCACAACCACCCAAACCCATAGCCCAATGTGTTTTGTTTCCATGTTCTGCAATAGTCCTGCACCAACCGGCGGTTGTCCTTGGGTGCACTTGCATAGTGCATACAGGGATAATCGTCGGTTGGTGCCGCCTCATAATTTAATATTGTCTAAGGGGCCTCTGCGAGTTGGCTTCGGCCCCTAGTACGCGTTCCACAGGTCCGGGACCCCAGGGTCCCGAGATATGTTAAGGATATTTTAGAGTACAATAAAAAAAAATAAGAAAAATAAAATGACAAAATAACAATAAGCAAAAATTGATTGTATTAAAAATATACCGATATTTTGAGGCTAATACACAATCTCGCTGCATGTTTCTGTATGCGTGAGGTGTTTTAATTAATGCAGTCGTTTGTATGTAATTAAATGTGTATATTTACCCGTTATTATTACTAAGGTGTCCCGGGGGCATGGGGTGCGTCGAGGGCATCGGCCGCGTGCCTTTCGCCGGGTTGCTGAAGCTTGTCTGCTGCTCATTCTATGAAAAGAAGGTAGACATTAAAATTACATTTAGTTAATTACAAAAAACTGTTTCGAAAAATGGAATATAAAATCTTCTAGATCATCATCATCATATCTGCCTAGCTTTTTCCCAACTGTGTTGGGGTCGATTACCAGTCCAGCTGAATACCTATCACACTAGAATTATAAAGGCGAAAGTTTGTGAGTGGGTGTGTGTGTTTGTTACTTCTTCACGCTCAAACAGCTTACAATATACCCTTTTTTTTTTTTTTTTTTTTTTTTGAGGGTGGGAAATCATCAAATAACTTCTCCCGCTCTGGGTGGAGCGGAAGGGCGTGTCAGACTTTTACTGACTAAAACCCACCCGTGTTCCTTCAGTTGCCTATGCCAGGGCCGCGGTAACCTCTTCAGACAACCCGCGACCCCAGCGGCGTCGGCCCTATTGGACCCCGTCACTTGCTGAAATCTCTTTGAGGCGCGCGTGGAACACAACGCGCCGTCGACTCGGGCCTGGTCCTTACCGGACGGCGAGCTACCCGCTGCTCACCGTCCGCAGGCCCGCGCCTATGGTGGCCGGAAATCGCCCCGCGATTCCCGCCGCCCAGGGCGTCTCCTGCGGCGACTGAGGGCGTGAGGCTGCCTCTCCCTCACGCGTTCCGCCTCCTCCTTCGCGAGCATTACTGCTTCGCAGAAGGAGGTGACGGCCTCCCATGCACTCTCGCTCCGCACCATGGCCTGGACCAGGCTCGGACGCGAGAGATCGCCGCCGCCGATCGCCTCCGTGAGAACACGGCGGTGCTCTGCCCAAGCCGGGCAGACCTCCACTGTATGCTCCACCGTGTCCTAATATACCCTGGATTAACACATAGGCTACTTTTTATGCGAAAAAAATGTAGTCTTCCCGTGGGATGAGCAAGAAATTCAAATATATTTGCTACACTTTCAAACTAAAAGGATTCGACTGATTTTGATGAAATTTGGTGTGAAAGTAGCTGGCACACTAGATTAACACATAGGCTACTTTATATTCCGAAAAAATGTAGTGTTCCCGTGGCATGAGCAATTTTTTGCTTCTAAAAATGTGAATATTTTTCTCACCGATTAAATAATACACGTTTTAGTGTATCTCATAAACCGTGGGTAACACTGCGGGGGTGCAGCTAGTATTCTATATCAGGGATCACCAACTAGTTTCATTGGGGGTAGGCTTAAAAAGTAATAGGTCTGTCACGGACTGTGGCAGACGATACCTACTAGCTAATTTTTTAAAAAGTAATAAACAAATATCTAAATTATATAAAACAAATTTGGATTATTTACACCATTTATAACTTAAGAACGGCTGGATGATGGCCCGAAGATGGTGACCCATCCACTGACCAACCCCGACAAGCGTAGCTTTAACTGATGGATCGAGCCGTGCGGCTGTTATTACTTATCCACGAGCTCCTCGTCTAAGACATGTCGCAAAATGTTCTACATGGTGTCAACTATCACCCCCTTAAGGCTTTGCACCCAGCTTCCAAACACCCTGTATAATTGTGGATCTATTCGCAAAATCTAAATATGATCTTCTATGTCCAACGATGAACAATAAACCGACGTTCGCAAGGACCTAAAAATATCGCGGCAGTATTTTATCGCGCACTCGATTTTCAACTCTCGGTGTTGAGCCGAGCTTTGAGAATCCAACCTAACAACAACAGAGTGCATTCTAGCGCATCGAAAAAACACACTGTTGGATTTTCAACTCTCGGCGCTAAGCAGAGCGTTGAAAATCCAGTGCGCGAAAAAAAATCGCCGCGATATTTTTACGTCCGTACGAACGTCAGCTAACTCCAAAACTGCTTACCGCCCTAGGTCTAGGATTCTTCCGGATGCCTCTCCTCGCTCTCGCCTTGGCCGCGTAGTATATCCTGATGTAGACGAACACCATGATACAGGACGGTATGTAGAAGCTGCCCAGGGCCGAGTATACCACGTAGCCGATGTCGTCTGACACCTGGGGAGGAAGAGGATGGAGGTTAGAAGGGTTCTTTTAGACCATTTCAGACACGGATCTACATGGTCCGCACATGATCTGACCAAGATTATGTCTGGACTTTAAAAGACGTTTCGCCATTTTTTCTCAGGGTAGTCAGATAAGAAATGTCGACTTCATCTAGCTTACTTTTAAATATTTTTAATATAACGTGTAAAAGTGATTCCGATATCCTATTGACAGAATAAACAATTTCATTTCAACTCCGAAAAAACCCGGATAAGTGCTAGTCGGACCCGCACACGAAGGGTTCCGTACCACCGCACGCAATATTTAACACTACGTTGTATTAAAAAAAACATCAGTTTAAAAAGACACGTTTATTGTATGGGGACCCCCTTTAATTTAATTTTTTGTTGTTATAGAGGCAATAAAAATACATAATCTGTCAAATTCCAACTGTCTATACCTACTCCATTTACAATAACATCAGACATTTAAACAAACCTTTTTTTACAGTCCTTTCAACCGATTTTGACTTCTATTGCGTTGGTGGCATGACAAATGGCAGCTGCAGTAAACAGTTGGTATTGTAACCACTTTTTTGCCTCTAATGTTACGGAATAGAAGTCAAAATCGGTTGAACGGACTGTAAAAAAGGTTTGTTTAAATGTCTAATCTTATTGTAAATGGACGGACGGACGACAGCAGAGACTTAGTAATAGTATTCCGTTTGGCACCCTTCGGGTACGGAACCCTAAAAAATATTTTTGGCTGCCAAGCAGCATTGCTATTTGCTATGTTCCGCATTAAAGAGGCCACTTATCATAACAACCACTATAATATTTTTCTTGTTTTTCCTTATATGACGGGTGCAACATAATACCGTGTTGGGCACGTCCTATGTCCACGTGACTCTCGCGGTATTGCAGTTGTAAAAGACAAATGATACCGCTTAATATCAAGTGGGCGATCTGTTTTGGCAATCGCGTTGGTTGCAGGATGAAGTGAACCGTAGGAACACATTTCTGATATAGTACTAAGGTGCTTCGTGCAACGTGGCTTGACCACCGATTTTAAGTTATCTGATTGCGACTCATTTGACGACACGGTTGGCGCAGTGGTTGAGCGATTGACTGCTGCGCAGCATGTCGCGGGTTCGATTCCCGCACGGAACAAATATTTGTACGACCTACAAGTTTTTGTTCAGAGTCTGGGTGTTTTTCTATCTATAATATGTATGTATTTACAAAAAAAAAAAATGTATATAAGTAGTTTATCAGCCATCTCGTTGCCATAACACAAGCATTAGGTTGCTTAGCTTGGGACTAGATGGCGTTGTGTGAAATGTCCAAGGATTTATTTATAGAAAGCTAGCGGACCCGACAGACGTAATTGTCCTGTCTGAACGATCCTAGAACCCGACTGAAGCGCCACCTACCGGGTCCAATTGTGTTTTCAAACCATCCAGAAACCCATTAAAATATACACACAAAATTTAATCTAAATCGGTCCAGCCGTTGTTATGCCACGTTTTATCCGTTTTTTTTTATTATGTATCCTATGCCCGTCTCCTGATTCTAAGCTACCTCGACCTTCAGCCAAATCGGTTCAGCCGTTCTTGAGTTATAAATAGTGTAACTAACACGACTTTCTTTTCTAGATTAAAATGGAATCATCGTGGAAGGACATAGGTTTAGAATTAGAAGAAAATATGCAAATTACGAGAGCAGTGGTGGCCCACTGGTAACAGCCGCGACTTACGAGTTGTAGGTCATAGGTTCGAACCCAGAGAGGCGCTTTACTTTGTGTAAATTATTTCATCACCACTACCCTCAAAACGGTGAAGGAAAACATCGTGAGGAAACTGGCATGTCCTAGAACCAAAAATTCGAAGACATGTGACATCTACGAACCCACACTGGGCCCGCGTGGTGGATTACGGCCCACTCCCTCTCACCGAGATGAGGCCTGTGTCCCAGAAGTGGGAACCTTATAGGCTGATAATATATATGCAAATTACGTCATTATTTATAGAGTTCTGCCCAAACGTACATAAAAAACTATGCAGTCGGATTCAGAACCATGCGATGGACACAAGAACGTTAATTTTTAGTTAAAAAACGTTTAATTGAAAAAGTATTTGTAGTAAAAAAGTATATATTATCCAATATGGACGATATTTTAACTTCTAAAATCTTATAATGTAATGGTATATAATATAATGGTATTAACGCAACTCAGGCCCCCAAGATACAGGCGTTGCCTAGTTTGGGGACCACGGTTCAAATAAATATGTTACATTATTTTAGTTACAGTAAGCACACAATATTATTATTTTTGAACATCATCTGGCTGGCTAGCCTTTTGAAATTTATTTTGTAACAAAGGACCAATAAATTATTCCTATTCTAAAAAAAAAAAAAAAAAATATAAATAATAATAATAATAAAAATAATATAATTATTATTATTATTAATTAATAATAATAATAATTTAAATTTTACAACACACAAAAGTTGAACTTGAATTAGTAATAGACGCTTTAAAAACATCTTCAGTCTTCTAAAAGAAAAGGCATGAAAATATTATAAAACGATAAATCCCGATAAGAAGATATAAGATTTTCCCCTTATTACAAGGTTTAATAACTTCGTGAAGGTAGGGCAAAGTCGTTCGGTGCAAGTGACCCGGAACCGATCAGTTTGGAACTCTTTATGGAAAAGATTATTGGAGAGATAATAAATTATTGCAGTCTCCTTCTTTTATAAAATTATTTAGTTTAAAGGTAAACATGTATTTGACGCAATAGTGCGGTAATATCATGGATGATTCACTGTCATCAAATGAAAAGTTCCGTTTTCAGCTTAAATATGTGCCTATGAAATTGTAATAATTAAAAAAATTACCGTTCTACAAGGTGTAAAGGTCCCCCAAATGACGGCGATTGACAATATTACTACACTATTGTAAATAAAAAACAATAATTAAAATTCAAAAAAATTCAAAAATTCAATATTCATTTATTCACATTTAAATAGAGTAGGTACAGTCGGTGGTTTCACATGTTACATTATCTGGTCATTAACCCCTCAAGTGTCGAATGCACCCCATGTGTGCATAAGAAAAACCCTTTTTTTGTTCAGTACATAAGCTTATATCACATATATATAAATGTAAAAAAACATCATCCGATGGAAAACCAATCAAATCATTAGTTGTGAACTTATGGAGTTCGCAGCTAACCTCCCCTCCCCCCCCGCGTGTCAAATGCACCCCAAGTGTGCAAAAGGACAAAACTTTACATAATAGGTATATAAGCTTAGATCACGTATATATAAACGTAAAAAAACATCATCCGATGGAAAACATATCATTACCAGTAGTTGTGAACCTATGGGGTTCGCAACTAACCCCCAACCCTCCCCACTCGCTGGGGTTTTGGGTCTAAAATCAGGCAAACTCAGACACTTGAGGGGTTAAATCTATTTAGCCTTATTTATGGCATGTGAAGTTTTATTATATAATAATAATACTTAATTAAAAAATTAATCTAATAAAAAAAAAATATAATGGGTATTTAGTCATAATCATAATACATTTAACTGAGATTCCTATTGATGTCAATTATAAATGTCAATTTTAAAGTAACTGCCGTCTACTACAGTCTTTAGTATCAGACAAAAAAATGTTTTTTAACTTTAAATAACGTCACATTATACCTGTAACCACTCATCTAATGAGTAAATCATTTTTTTAAGCAGTAGCTCTTTAAGCTTTTTCTTAAATTTTGGTAGTGGAAGATCTTGAATGTCTGATTGAAAAAGGAAGACCTCCTAAGGTATAATTAAAATCGTCTGCTCCAAACATTTATGTTCGCATAACTCGACAAAATGTCAAAACAGTTGATTTTTTTTTGAGATTTCAGGATTGGTCAATTACTAAAAGTTGTTCATAATTATGAGTACAATTAGTACTTTTCAGGTCTTCAGTTATTTAAATTACACCTTTTGCATATAAAACTTCATTAACATTGGTTGGGTGATGTCGGAGGCAAGCATTGAAATCAACAACAATAATATTAGCTGAAGGTAAGGAAGTATATGCGTGCTCAATGTTCTTCTTTTCTCTGCAAGTACATAATGTTATTTGGAAAAGCGTATATTTTGCTGTAGGGTAATTCTTACAGATGATATTAAAACTACTTCTTAACACTACATTTGCAGTTCTTTTTTGCAAAAATAGCTGAGGAGCTCGTGGCTAAGTAATAACAGCCGCACGGGTCGAACGCTCGCAGCTGTTGGTCCGTGGATGGGTGACCATCTTTACATACCGAGACTCCTCCGTGCCTCGAAAAGCACGTTAAGCCGTTGGTTCCGGCAGTCATTCGTGGATCTTTGACAGTCGTTAAGGGTCGTCAGAAGCCCGAAAGTCTGACAACCAGTCTCACTAAGTGGTATTGTATTACCCAGTAACTGGTTTGTGGAGGTCAGATAGGCAGTCGATTCATGTAAAATACTGGTATTCAGCTGCAATCGGTTAGACTGGAAGCCGACCCCAATATAGTCGGGAAAAGGATAGACAGATTGCTTTTGAAAATATATAGCTCAAATTCCCAACGATCTCGCTTAAAACTTGCACCGTGTTACAATTCTTATTTTGTAATATTCCTTTCAGAGAAATCTAATCTTAGCCTATTGTGTGTCTACAATAGGCATCACAGATATTGGTCCAAATGTTGGTACTTTGTATGAAAAGTAGACGCCTGCGCGAATGGGCTCGACTTCAGTGTAGAAAGTAATAATGTAGTATGTTAATTATTTTTGAGTAAGGTAACTGCAACATGGTAAATATGATTCGCGACTTTATGAAATATGTATTGACATAATTATAACCACAATAATTATCAAAACATCTCTCTAAGTTAGAGTAGTTCTCTTTTGATCTGATTTCAGAAATATAGAAAAGAAAGGAAGAAAATACATTTAATTGTAAAAAATAATCTTAGGCATGCAAAAATAAAATAGATCGGCCGTTTTTCAGGCACTGGGTAGGTAGACATGTGCTTAATGATGTCCATGTCGTCAGTTAATTTATATTTTAAATAATTACTAACAATAAGGCTAAGGCTAACATTATAATAACACATCACACACACATATATATCACATTATTATATTATTACTAACATTATATGGATCTATATGGTCTGAAATAAAGAATTTGAATTTGAATTTGAAAAATGTATGCGTCTAGGTTTTTAAGTTTTTTATATAGTAAAAGATTGTTTTGCAACTTGAAGAATGAAACAAGAAAAATACCTATATTGTTTCATTTCTCATCAAAGACACACCCAACCACGTTCCCAGTTTTAACTATCACTCAATTCTCATCAGTTCCCTCAATCTCTTCAGATGGCAGTTTCACGCATCCTTGAGTCAGAACCACCTTTACTTAAGCTTTTACCGTTTTTTCCTATAAATAGGAAATTACGGAGTCCGTAACGATTTTATTATACGACCGAAAGACAGAGGTCGTTTTGGAATGGAATAGCAGCTAGCCGATAAGTGTTTAAGTGCAATGCAATATAAACTCAATGCTTTTAACCGAACGGTCTGTTTTCCAACTTCGATTTTGTGATTACATTTTGGTAAAAGTTTTTGGGGTGGGGGTTTAAAGGGAAAGCGCGCAATTGTGATTTTTAATCGACTGGGAATCAGTATAGAGTTACATGGCAGTGCGCGTGTTTAATATTTTTATAATTTTTAGCACTATATTTTTAATTGCTAAGTGAAATTGAGACTTCTTTGATTCCGGAAGTTGGTTCGGTTATGATTCAAATCATAGAATCATTGTGAAACCACCTTTGTAATTATAATGTAATATTAATTTTAATACTTAATATTTTAATATCAGAATACTGTTTGTTGGATAATGACACCTGTCACATTTACAAAGCTTGGGACCAATGTAGAAGTACCTAACTCAAACTCAAACTTAAAGCATTTATTTCAAATAAACCAATTACAGGCACTTTTGAATTGTCAAGGGGTCGGTCTTGGGTCGGTCAGTCAGAAAGATGAAGCTAGTTGCCCATTCCAAAGCGTTAATCCTATGGAGAAGAACGGTCAAGAAACTCCACGGACACTCTTTTAAATCAAATATTTTACAAAATATTGGTTACATTGTTCATATTGAAAATATACATGTGAGAACAATGTAGAAAGACGTGCACGTTAAAAGCGTCCGTAATAAACAAAAGATAAAAACTAAAAACAACTAAATAAAAAAATAAAAATAAGCCGTGGCAGCTAAGAGACGACCAGTCCCAACTGACGGCGCCCGTTCACGAACATGACGCATGGATCAGCACCAATTAGCTCAACCATTTTGAAGGGAACTTAATGATCCTAATTTGACTTTAATGTTATAATAGTGGGGCGACACGGTTGGCGCAGTGGTTGAGTGATTGACTGCTGCGTAGCATGTCGCGGGTTCGATTCCCGCACGGAACAAATATTTGTATGACCTACAAGTATTTGTTCCGAGTCTGGGTGTTTTTCTATCTATAATATGTATGTATTTACAAAAAAAAAAATGTATATAAGTAGTTTATCAGCCATCTCGTTACCATAACACAAGCATTAGGTTGCTTAGCTTGGGACTAGATGGCGTTGTGTGAAATGCCCAAGGATATTTATTATTTATTATTTCAATCAATCTGCCTAGCCTTTTCCCAACTATGTTGGGGTCGGCTTCCAGTCTAACCGGATGCAGCTGAATACCAGTATTTTACATGGAGCGACTGCCTATCTGACCTCCACAACCCAGTAACTGGGTAATACGATACCCCTTGGTAAGACTGGTTGTCAGACTTTCGGGCTTCTGACGACCCGTAACGACTGTCAAAGATCCACGAATAACAGCCGGGACCAACGGCTTAACGTGCTTTCCGAGGCACGGAGGAATCTCGATATGTAAAGATGGTCACCCATCCACTGACCAACCCCGGCAAGCGTAGCTTAACCTGACGGATCGACCCGTGCGGCTGTTATTACTTAGCCACGAGCTCCTCCTTCCTCCTTATTATTTATTATTTATTAGTGGTATTTATTGTGTTACAAAAAATACCACTATTATAACTTGTAAAAATCGTATACAAGATATTACTATAAATAAGTACGTAATATTTAATAGTACCTGTAGTATATCTTAGAATTTATATTGCTATTTTAATCTATTAAGCTGTTTCAAACGATTGGCACAATACTTTTAGTTGACGTTGTTATTCTATTGAATTTTAACAAAGCATTACCAATAGATCTTATTAAATTGCTTAATTACCATACAATGTTCACGGTTTCACTACATAAGATTATATTATAAGAAGAAGAAGATTGAAGAAGGAGATTGTATTAGAAGTTATTAAGCCAAAATGTATGATGATCATTCTGTGATTGGTTTAAAATGATGGTTGATATTTGACGTAAAGTGACGTTGGTAGGACATAAAAAGGACGTTATGTAATGACGTTATCAAGTCACTCAGTCAGTCTCTCGTGGAACTCATTCACCACGAATACCGAAGGGAGACGACTCTTCGCGGACGCGGAAGCCTTCAGCTATACGGTGTCCGGCCCAGAAACGCCAACCCACTACCCAGAAGCAGAAACATTTTCGCGGCCGCCAGTTCTCACTGTAACTAAAGCAAAAAAAAAAAAAAGCAAATCTTTAAGTAAAGCTAAGCAAAAAGAAAGCAAGTAAGCTAAGCTGGCTAACTTTAGCATGAAGGCATAACGCTTTTTCATTACGTGACGATTTCTACCAGTCAACTTTTACCACAACCCGCGTTCTTCGTTAATGACAGGACCTATAATCTAATTTATGGCAATAAACAATGATAGATAGAACAGAGATAGATATAGCTTATCCTAGATCACTGATTTATTATGTTTATAAATTCACATAACCAGCAATGTAATCTCTATAAATAAATCTATCTATCTATATAAATAAAAGGAGAAGTCCTGACTGACTGACTGATTGGCTGACTCATCAACGCCCAGCCCAAACCGTTGACCCTAGAAAGCTGAAATTTTGCACAGAGGTTCCCTTTACAATGTAGACAAGGAACAAGGAAGGATTTCCAGGTAGGAGGTAGCCGCCGGGGTCGCGGGTTGTTCGAAAGAGATACCATGGCCCTGGCATAGGCAACTGAAGGAACACGGGTGGGTTTTAGTCAGTAAAAGTCTGGCATGCTCTTTCGCTCCACCCAGAGCGGGAGAAGTCATCGGATGATTTCCCATCCACAAAAAAAAAAGGTAGGACGTTCCTGTGGGATATTTTCCAACATCCTCGCGGGCGAAGCTGCAGGGAAAAGCTAGTAATAACTAAGCATGTTGATGACGTACAATAAAACATTCAACCGTATCAAAAACAAAGATAAAATGACTACCATAAGACGTAAAAGAGGAAAAATACCCATTTATGCTCCTAAAAAAACGAACAACATCAAAAAAACTGTAACTACTTATGCAACTTGTTATCTTCCGTGTGTCCCAACCATTTCTAATGAACAATATTGTGTCACAAACTAGGAAAAACCGGCGCTAAAATAAAAATGTTTACTTTTTAACAGGAAAATGCGAGCACGGAAAATTATACTAACTTTTATATTATTTCCTCAAGCTATAATTTATACTTCAAATTATCACGATGGAAACTGTTTATTGTTACGTACAAGTTTTCCCTCTTTTCAACCTAATTTTCCCCTCTTTTTACCCCCTACTTGACCCTATAAATGTTGCTTATAAAGCGTACTGGGGGGATGTATTGCTTAAGTTTTTCTTAAGTGCAATGAACTGCTGTGTGGTGTAAATAGCTTGTGTTTCGACTTTTTATGGGTTGTTTGATGGTTAAAGTGATTTATGGGAAATAAAGGTGACTGACTTTATTTTCGGTCGCCTCTCTAGGTAATCTGTATTTGTGAAGACTAATTAAATCGCAAAATTTAAACAAAACTCTTAATATTTTTCATGATCACATGTCTAAATTTTTTTACTACTTATTAGGTTGATACTGGCACATAGATAGAACAAATTTTTTAACAGTAGGACTTACATTAAATAAATCCCTATGTCTCGGGACCCTGGGGTCGCGGAACTTTGCAAGGCGTACGAGAAGGCGCCGGAGGCAACTCGCAGGGGCCCCTTATTTTAAGTGTGGAAGCACTAACCGATGATTATCAAGACACATAGACAAACAGTCACAAGGCAATATTGCCAACGTCAAAACTATTATTACAAAAGCAATGGGGCAATGAATGAGAGTAATCATGGCAGACAAACACAAGTGTAATATATATTATTCCAGTTTATAATGAGTCGTGTATCACAATCTCAATTCCGTATTGTACAGAAAACAGACAATAAACAGACGAAGAGCGTGTTATTTTGATGTGGCATTATTTTACTACCCAAACTACCGACTCACTGACTCAAAACATACCCGTTGAGAATTCAGTTAAGAATTCGTTCAAATCAAACCATATTATGCCAAAAACTTTTTTACAAAAAAAAAAAAAACAAACGACTTCCAAAAAAAAAAAATACAAAAAAATGAAAAATAAGTTTAATTTCGGAAGTCGATGTCTTTTGCATCTGCATTTTAGTTTTTTGCCACCGACTTCCGAAATTAAAGTTATTTTTACTTTGTAGTAGGTATTTTTTTTGGAAGTCGATTGTTTTTTTTTGTCAAAAAGTTTTTTAATTTTTACTCTTTGGTGGGTCAGTCTGTGATTTCCCTTAGTTACAATAGCCTAATGTCAACGCTCATCATCTTTTACAAAATATTGCTTTTCCCGATGCAGAGATGTTAATTGTTGAGGAGTTCTCCTAGTGATGATGATGGTGAAGAACTGATGGTGAAGTCACCATCAGCTCCATTTCACCATATGCAGTCAAATACGTATTATAAATTGGCTCTGCTAAACCCCGCAGATGCGATGAGTATCGATCTAAACACGATAAAAGATATCTATAAGATATATTCTTATAATAACCACAAAATAGAATCAGTAAATGAATTTCCACTATTAGGCTTAACTATAGATTTAAATATCAATGGGAAACCACACGTACAGAAAATAAAATCCAAACTTTCCAAATTTTTGTACGCTTTTCGAGAAATAAAAAAGACCACAAACTTGCAAACTGCTCTGGTCACATATTAAGCTTATGCTCATGCTTGGCTTAGCTACGGCGTAATAATGTGGAGAAATAGCACAGACGCACCGGCGGCGCTGTTCACAACTCAAAAAAAGTTACTTCGGATTTTAGTTAATTTAAGACAAACGGATAGCTGCAAACCCCATTTCATAAAGCTTAACATTTTAACTCTTCCCTCTTTATACATACTGGAGATCTGTAAATTCGCACACACACACCAACACTTGTACACAAAACGAGAAGACATACAAACTAGATACACACTCCGACACAAAACACGTTTAAACCTACCGACATCCCGTTTAAAAATGCACTCATCTAGTCCACTGGTTATGTCGATAAAAATGTACAATAAACTACTAGAAGTACTCAGAAATGAAAAAAAAATTGCTATTTTTACAAATAAATTAAGAAAAATATTAATAAATAAATGTTATTATAGTATAGAAGAATATTTAATTGACAAATCCATAGACTAACTGACATAATTATATAAATGAATACATAATAAATAATTTAGATTAATTAATAATTAATAAAATGTTACCCTAATTTTACTTAGATTAAGTTAATATGCATGTTTATATAAGTCCTCTTCTCTCTAACTTTTCTTTTGCTGTGCCCGACAGGGTCCATGATTGTTACTACAAATGTCTACTTACCACCTAAGCATAAACATTGTGGAATGCAATAAATGATTGAGTATTGAGTATTGAGTATTGAAAGAAAAAATATTTTTTTTGGGGAAGCCAACGACCACTGTTAGTGTTATTACTTGAAGTATGAGAGGAAAACTATTTTCTTATGTTTTATCGTATTTAGGTATCGATATCAATCATGTCTGTGAAGCTTAGACCAAAATAACTGCGGTCCATGACCTCAAAAAAATCAAATTAATTTAGTATATTAGTGTGTGTGTGTGTGTGTGTGTGTGTGTGTGTGTGTGTGTGTGTGTGTGTGGGTGTGTGTGTGTGTTAGTTGTGTTTGTATTTTAGTTTTTTTGCTACCGACTTCCGAAATTAAAGTTATAAAAATAACTTTAATTTCGGAAGTCGGCTTTGTAGTATTTTTTTTTAAGTTGGTTGGTTTTTTTTTTTTTTATCATGTACCGATACCGATATCTATCGTGTCTGCGAAGTTTAGCTATAGTCATTTAGTAATTTTATTCATTAACAATAGTTTGCAGATACAAACTTTCAGATTTTTTCCCATATATGCCAGGCAGAAAAACACAGAATGCAAAGTGCTACGCAATCCCTTACAAGTCAAACCGAAGAGATAAGTCAAATTGACTGATGAGCAGCAAACAGATTATTGTTATTAGTAAAAAAATATTTTATCCTCATACATCCGAAACCCATCACACCGCCACGTTGACGAGTAAAACACAATGTTTACATTGAATAACTTCTCCGTTTACATTCCGCAAGCTGATTACTGTATCATTGTGTATGGTAGGACTGAGATTAACTGTGCGAAACGAACATATCCCTGCTTATACAACATGTTCATCGAAATAATAAGCAAAAATGTGGTTTTGATTCCATGACAATGAATGTCTACACTATTGCTACGCCGTAGCTGTGCTATTGCTACGCCGTAGCTGTGCTATCGCTACGCCGTAGCTGTGCTATTGCTACGCCGTAGCCGTGCTATTGATACGCCGTAGTTGCTGTGCTATTGATACGCCGTAGCTGTGCTATTGCTACGCCGTAGCTGTGCTATTGATACGCCGTAGCCGTGCTATTGATACGCCATAGTTGCTGTGCTATTGATACGCCGTAGCTGTGCTATCGCTACGCCGTAGCCGTGCTATTGATACGCCGTAGTTGCTGTGCTATTGATACGCCGTAGCTGTGCTATTGATACGCCGTAGCTGTGCTATTGCTACGCCGTAGCTGTGCTATTGATACGCCGTAGCTGTACTATTGGTACGCTGTAGCTGTGCTATTGCTACGCCGTAGCTGTGCTATTGCTACGCTGTAGCTGTGCTATTGCTACGCTTTAGCTGTGCTATTGCTACGCCGTAGCTGTGCTATCGCTACATCGTAGCTGTGCTATTGCTACGCCGTAGCTGTGCTATTGATACGCCGTAGCTGTACTATTGCTACGCTGTAGCTGTGCTATTGCTACGCCGTAGCTGTGGCCTCTACGCTCGCTACGCTTCCATAGCAATGAGCTACGCAACACAACGTGGCTGATTCATTATTTTCCTATTTCTTTTTGTTTTATAAGATTGTTATATAGGATTATATCACCCTGCTAACATTATCTCACACTTACATACAACGAGGACAATTAATCTGCCTAGCCTTTTTCCAACTATGTTGGGGTCGGCTTCCAGTCTAACCGGATGCAGCTGAATACCAGTATTTTACATGCAGCGAATGCCTATCTGACCTCCACAACCCAGTTACAGGGTAATACGATACCCCTAGGTAAGACTGGTTCTCAGACTTTCGGGCTTCTGACGACCCGTAACGACTGTCAAAGATCCACTAATAACAGCCGGGACCAACGGCTTAACGTGCTTTCCGAGGCACGGAGGAGTCTCGGTATGTAAAGATGGTCAGCTATCCACTGAGCAACCCCGGCAAGCGTAGCTTAACTTGACAGATCGACCCGTGCGGCTGTTATTACTTAGCCACGAGCTCCTGCATACAATGAGGACACCATTCATCAAACACTATCATTTACACATTACTGAAAAAGCCTCTTTCATTCTGAAATCGAATGACACTTCTGTATAAGGGGGTAAGCAGTCCAGTTAATCAGGCAACCCCAGAGAGGCTGAGTTACAAGATAACTGCATTACTTTGATGTGGATCCGCTCATTGATTCCACGAATTATGTCGCTCTCTCTAGGTGTAGGGATAGCATAAAAAGTTTACGATTTTTTTTTGTCATTCATTTGGCAATTTTATGTGTGAGGCATATTATATTTACATAGAATGTTTAAAATTGTCTGTTTGATTGTAAAATAACTTGTTGACGTTTAAAAAAGAAAACATTTTTTTAAGAACTATAAGTATGATGTATCTCTATGTATTTTTCTGCTTGCACATAAATTGTAAAATAAATAAATAAAATAGATTTATTTATAACTTTTTTCAGAGCATAAAGAGTTTTGCCATTTTTAGGGTTCCGTACCAAAATGGTAAAAAAGGAACCCTTATGGTGTGACTCAGTCTGTCTGTCTGTATGTCTGTCTGTCTGTCACAGCTGGATATCTCAAGAACTGCTAGTGCTATCAACTTGAAATTTGGATCAGTTTTAGATGACGTTTACCCAACTATTTTACAAATAAGAAAAAAGTAAAAATATTTATATATATTTTTTTGTAACAGGGACTGAAAGTGGGTCTTTAAAATTCAAAGTGGAGCTACTAGGGCATGTGGGGAATCATTTGAAAGAGCGTTGTTTACACATTCTCAAACATTTTTTTATTTTTTTTTGGGGCCATAGTTTTCGTGTTTTGATGAAAAATGTAAAAAAAATACCGTTCCCCCCCCTTATCTCCGAAGTTTGCAAAGATTAAAATCTGAAATTATTCTATGAGTCTGGGTGTTTTTCTATCTATAATATGTATGTATTTACAAAAAAAATTGTATATTAGTAGTTTATCAGCCATCTCGTTACCATAACACAAGCATTAGGTTGCTTAGCTTGGGACTGGATGGCGTTGTGTGAAATGTCCAAGGATATTTATTTATTTATTTATTATATGATAGAAATTTACGCAAAGATTACAGGAAAAATAAAACGATGTCTCTAAATAGCACACTTTTCACATACACGCACACTTTCAGAAATCGGAACGGAACCCTCGGTGCGCGAGTCCGACTAGTTCTTGACCGGTTTTTTAAATACTTTTTTCTTGTGTCGTTTTAATCAGTGACGTGTATACAATTTTGTTTTTGGTTCCAGCCAGTCTATTCTGTAAAAATCTTACTGTGGAGACATAAGTCAAGTGAACGACCATTCCACCAGAAGGCCAATTCTCCAAGCTACCATTTACTGGGTACGTCTTTCTTTGACTTGAATGTGCCCTGGCGGCTGAGATTGGATCATTTAGCTACCTTCATAGTGGTTGAGCTGAATGGTGTTAATCTATGCGTCAATTTCGTGAACAGTCGCTGTCAATGGTGGCTGGTCATATCTAAGCTGACACGGCTTATTTTTTTTTAATTTTTTTTTTTATACATTTTTATTACGGACGTTTTGTATCGTTCTGTATAATTTAAACATGAATGATGTAACCAATTTTT
This sequence comes from Cosmia trapezina, assembly GCA_905163495.3. Lineage (NCBI taxonomy): Eukaryota > Metazoa > Arthropoda > Insecta > Lepidoptera > Noctuidae > Cosmia > Cosmia trapezina. The sequence continues at coordinate 2,843,594 of LR991041.1, read as the reverse complement.
TGTAACCAAATTTTGATATAAAAGAGTGTCCGTGGAGTTTCTTGCTCGTTATTCTCTATAAGTACCTACTACGCTTTGGAATGGGCGACTAGTTTCATCTTTCTGACTGACCGACCCCTTGACAATTCAAAAGTGCCTGGTAATTGGTTTATTTGAAATAAATGCGTTGAGTTTGTTGTTCGTGTTTTCAGAATCAGAATCAGAGTATGTATTTGTTTTTCCACCCTGAGATTTTACAGAATAGATTGGCTGGTATTCAAAACCACTCATTTATTAAAAGTTATTCCTTTTCATCGTATACCAATTGTTTCTCAGAGTTCCTTTCACGCAAAACCCTCTGAGTAGTCCGATTCTCATCGATAAAACTCCGATAACTCGGTAACTATCAACAGGCGAACAATGTTCACTTATTAGTCGATACTTAGTTATTTAGTTGTTTTCAAACACGTTCGAATTTCGGATATAGTTTAGAACTAATTTTAGTTATGAGTTTTCTTCACACAATAAGGGACAGATATATTCTGATAGAACTAGTTAGGCTGAAAACTGTGCCTAAGTCGGACATACTTTAGACAATTATGATAATGGTTAAAGTTTCTTAGTTAAGTGAAGTTGGAATGTCACGACCAACACGCTAGGTCAGTGATGTAATAAAATATTTAGCTCCATTAACTATTTGAAAAAGGCGTGCGTCTAATATGAACTTGCAGTGGAAAAAATAAAATACTAAAATAGGGATGAGTGCTCATTTACGGAGACGCAATTTTAACGCGAATTTAGTGCGGGCCGCGCCGCGCACCGCGCACCGCGCCGCACGACGCCCCCCGCACTAAATTCAAACATAGGGCGTTCTATAATGAGAGCGTTAACGGAGAAGCGTTTAAGATTTCATACACTTGACGGCCCGCAGCCCGCCCCGCGCACCGCGCCGCACGACGCCCCGCGTCTCCGTAAATGAGGCCTGATGCCTGGGTAAAAAAAAAGAAATTCTATTTAGTCCGTCAGTCAGATATTAAAAAAAAATTAGACACGTATTTTTTGTTTTATCATATTAATAAAAAAATACTATAGTTGGGGAGTGGGGGCTCGCCACGTCACTTCTACGTATAAAATCTAGCTAGGCGTGACGTCATACACTATTTTAACTCAATGTATCGGCGCAATCTTTTGATTACGTAAAAAAAATAAAAAATACTTCTATAATCAATATACATGGTAGATGAATTTGAGACAAAAATGAATTTAATAAAGAGGGGCTCGTGGCTAAGTACACACGAGTCGATCGATCAGGTTAAGCTTCGCTTGCCGAGGTCAGTTTGTGGATGGGACGCGAGTGGATGACAGCTGAAGTGGAAATATGTCAACTAACTTTTGGAGAGCACCGTAAGGTACTTAGTTGCTATAATACATTATTATAAGCGAGATAAAATACGTAGGTACCCACGGCTACATAACAAGCTATAAAAAAATATTATAATAATATTTTAAATGTATGGCTTGATCTATATAGCCGTGTGTACGCAGTAACGTAATCGCTTTAAAGTAGGATTACTTGTAACTACCGCAGACGAGTTCTTTTAATTAATGTTAGACATGTTGGTCCAGCAAATAGACTAAAAGCACCAAGCAGATTGTAAAGCTTTTTAATTATGTTACAAACTACCCCCGCTTCCCGATAAAAAAAACTACAACTAAAAATAAAACCGTTAGAAACCGCTTACTCTTATCTGATTAATTAACCATTCCTGTTTAGAGAAATAGAAAAAAAAAATACAAAAGAATTAGCAGATTGTTTTGCTAACCCTACCACTTAGAGAAAAAAGATCCCTGTTTTTATTCAACGGAGAAAAAAGCTCGCCTTTACGTTGCATTAGTGCGATTGTCTTTAATAAAGTATTTTTTTGCTAACCCTCCTTGGTGAGGGATTTTATTTTTATTTATTGCATACTAGGTTTGGTTCGTAACCTTATCGCATTCTTTAGGTTACAATTGCCTTTTATATTGAGTTCTTTTGTAGAGATTTTTTTCTTTTCAGTTCGAATGGCGGATGATCTGTGTAAATCAATGGTTTTGTTAGTAAAAGGGAAACATTAATTTGATCCTCTAAAAAATTACTGAACTTCTAATGATCTCAGATCAACAAAAAAAGGAAGATGGAGCGCCGCGAACATCAAAAGTGAAGCCACAAAACCGTGCTCCTGCAAGTTAAATACACGCTCACACACACATACAACTAAAACCACGCTCACCGCTCTTAGTTCGTGACGAGTCGTCGTCTAGTTAACATACTTATTTAAAAAATATAGAATTATGCCTTCCTCTTTTATGAAAACTTGTAAAAACAATAGCAAATCACTTAGTGTCACGGTATCACTACTCACTTGTAAGTACCTACTTGAAATAACATCATTTCTTAAAATAAACTATGAGTTTTAGGTACTTGGAACAAAAAAACCTCAACGAACGAACGTAGTGACATAAAGTGCGAGGTTTACCATAATACGATTTAAAATTTCCCCATTCGATTAAATATGACCTCTTACCCACACAATATTAGTCCCCAAATTATAGAGAAACAATTTAACAAATGGCAACCCTTCGACACACACATAAAAAGGTAGCTTCACTATTGATGTTCACGACGCTCCATCTTTCTTTTTTTGTTGATCTGAGGTAAGATAGTCGTTTTTTTTTCTAAAAACTTTTTTTTCTAAATACTTTTTGGTATTCTAATGATGTACTTACGCTTTTTTTATAAATGAGCCTCTTTTTAACTTTCTGGCTTTTTCTTAAAATTGGTCGTAGTAACTACCTAATCTAGCTAGGGCACTCCGACCAAAGGGGATAAGAACTGTGGCCTACAACCAACTTTGTTGCAATTACTTAGCTATCGCCAGTGGTGGCCCAGTGGTATTGGCCGCGACTTACGAGTTGTAGGTCGTAGGTTCGAACCCTGAGAGGCGCTTTACTTTGTGTAAATTATTTATTATTTGAATCATCACTTTTCTCAAAACGTTAAAGGAAAATATCGTGAGGAAACCGGCATGTCCTAGAAACAAAAAATCGAAAACATGTGACATAGACCAACCTGCGGGTTGGTCTATGTCACATGTTTTCGATTTTTTCTTTCTCGATTTTCTTCGATTTCTGGGCCCGCGTGGTTGATTACATTTATTATATTAGAGTGCCTTATATTTAGGAAATTAAAATGAGAATTATTTGGTGTTCGATTAAATACACGTCATTAGGAAACCGAATTCAGTATTGAACAACCTAGATTCGGCATAATAAATAAAAGTAATAGGTATCGCTTAAACCAAAGTCAGCATAAAATTCAATTCAATAACTATAAAAGTGAATATGCCGACTATTCTTTTATATTACTCTCGTTAATAATGTCTAATGTTGCGTTAAAATTATTCCGCTTACCCCGCTTCGGGTGGCTTCGGTAGGCTTCGGTAAGCGATACTGACTACATAGGTATACACGAACTCGAACGATTTGGCTAAATTACTGCCCGATATTAACTATAGAAGTTTTAAGGGGCTCAAAACAGACTCATGGTTACATTAGAGGGGGTTGTGGCTAAGTAATAACAGCCGCACGTGTCGATCGTTCAGGTTAAGCTACTCTTGCCACGGTTGGTCTGTGGATGGGTGACCGTTAAGCCGTTGGTCCCGGTTATCATTCGTGGATCTTTGACAGTCGTTACGGGTCGTCAGAAGCCTGAAAGTATGATAACCAGTCTTACCTAAGGGGTATCGTATTACCCAGTAACTGGGTTGTGGAGATCAGATAGGCACTCACTCTATGTAAAATTCAGATGCATCCGGTTAGAATGGAAGACAACCCCAGCATAGTTCGGAAAAGGCTAGGCAGATGATGATGTGGTTACATTAGTTTGTACGGTTAAACTGCGCTTGTTGCGATGAGTAAAAGGATGGGTGACCGTTCTCTCTCTGTCGCGCTAAATTTTGTAGGTATGGCAAGTCCATAGGTTTATAAGTCAGTGTGATATAGACTTTGACTTTGCCAGTTAAATTTGGACAGGACGACGTCTGTCGGGTCAGCTATGTGTTAGTAAATAAAGAGCAACCCGTTGGCAACCCGCAAACCTTACAGTAAACTATCCATAAAAACATCAAACAACAAAATAAATTAACAGAAATGTGTCCCAAAAATAATTAAATTGTTCGTTTAATTTGTGTCCGTAATTGAAAATTAATTGGTAGTTAATATTTAATAACAATGTCTGTGTCAAGTCTGTCCGTCTGTCCGTTCTGGGTGGCAATTACAACGATGGATAGTAATTGATTGAGTGCCGCTGTTTTAAAGGGAATGTAATTGCTTTTTGATGATGATGTAAATAATAACGCTTATTGTGGAAATGTTTGTGAGTTTGTGGTGTAACATCGGTTTGCGAGGTCCTTACGTAACACACTAGAAAGAAAGAAAGGAAGAAAAAAAGAAAGAAAAAGTATTTATTATAGTAAGCACTAAAGATCATAGCACACATATCAACTCGGAAAGGGATCGTCACCGTATCAACTCGAGCCGTGTCGTGCTTTTTGTATCCACTGGAGTGACCACAGTCCCGAAAGTGTTGAAAAAGTTCCGGGAGAACGAAAAACGAGTATTGACCAAGAGCCCGAAAGTGTCACGAAAAGAACGGTGACAGCGTGCGCGTTCCAGGGGGCCTACTCCCTAAGTCCGTCCGCCTTTCCGTCTGTCCGTTCATGCGTCCGTCTAACATTACGATCCATCAAAACAAGTGTAAAAGTTAAATTTTTCGGACGTGCAAAAACACATCGGGAGTAGGTACAACTGGCAAATCATGTTGTCATTCATACTTCGTTCGGGCCCTGAACCAATCATCCATCCGTGGGTGATACGGAGTAAGAAACGCCCGTAAGGAATGCCGAAACTACGGGCTTCGTGCTTAGGGAGTAGGCCCCCAGCTCTTACTGTTTTATTTTTTGTAATATTGTTTGTGGACCTATATTTTGCGTTCTAGCTTCATTGGAAAGGTGGTTAGGTACAGCATATTTTCGTCAAAAGCCGTGAGGTTGTATCGGTATTACGAACAAAGTTAGTCTGTGTTTGAAAATCAGTTTGCGGAACGAGTGGCGCGCGCGGGGGGCGTTTGTTTACCGAGATTATTGTTCGTATTTCAAAACTTTGGAAGAACAAAAGTAAATATTATGATGTCCTTTGATTATTAGACACATAGCATTATTTTATAACTCTCTACGACATAAATCTAATTGCAACGCACACTAATCGGAATCGTAACGTAATTGCCTCGCCTCGGGACAAGCTCACGAACCGCGGCGATACGTTAGATCCCTTTCCGAGTTGATATACGTGGGTGGCACCAAGGGAAGGGCTACGTTATAGTTTCTGTCAAAGTTAAAATGACCATAGAATGACTACATGCTGTTGCACCGTCATGTCAAATGTAAAAGTTAAAATTCGGAGCAGGGACATGATATTCGACGCGTCTAACAGAAGTGCCAGACATTTAACAATAACTTTAACCAGCGAAGCGTGGGCGGTTAAGAGGAAACGTGGGTGCTCTTTTCTCCATACAAAAAGATACAAACGCTCTCGCCTGTTTTCTTTCTGGTTAATGACTATAAAGCAATGATTTTTTACAGAAATATAAATATCAGTTAATTGTATGCCCCTATGTTTTCCTTTTTGATGATATATTTATTATTTTTATAGGAACTAGAACCCTCCAAAATGCTCAAAATTGCCTATTCAGACCGCTGTCAACAGACGCCTAGTGTACCAATTTGACAACTATTAACGAAAAAAGAAAAACATAGGGGCATAGTATATATCCTTCTTATTCAGTTTATAAAATATCTTTTAAATTGGTCCAATGTTGGAGGAGGAAATAGGCGAGAGCCAAACCTCGAAATGTGACTTTTTACATAGGCTATTTAGTCGGATCTGCAGTTGTCCTTATCGCACTAATTCGAGGGTGGAGCGCTCGCAGAGCGACAGCAATACCTTCTTAAAATACCTAACTGGCCACCCGCCTTTCCTCTTTAGGTTACAGTTTGTTTATTTATTTAGGTACTCCGACGAATTTTTAACTAATAACATATTACATAAAATAATGACTGAGCGGTTAAGCTCATAATAAGTTTAATTTTAAGTAGGGAAGAATGTGCCAAAATTCGGTACAAATGCCGAATATTCGATACAAGAAAATATTAAAATAACTAAAATAATAAAACTAAATTAGTAAAATAAACTCAAAACTTAAAAAATTGTGAAACTCATTGCTCTGAAGTTGTAATCGTAACATCACAAGGGATGTAACTACGTCATTATACTTTAGGGGATTGGACTGTTTCTCCTTTACACAAGTTTTCATAACCTAGCTAGGGAACAGTGCTCACCCACACGATTGTAGATATATTTTGCAAAATTGTATTATTAAGAGGGCCCGTCACGGTCCGTCTATCGTCAACGCGAGCATGGTCGAATAGCTAATTGTTGTTTCATTCAGCGCAAGTGAGAACTACTAACGATCAAGTGAGAACGCGATGAAATAGAACGAAAAATAGTGTTCTGCAATTTCATATAACTTTATCCAGGAAGCCTTACAAGTTTGTGAAATAAATGTTACTTAGTTATTTAAAATCTCCATTACATGTGCGGGATTTCTACGATGATGTTTTCTTTACTTTTACAATTTATGAGTACATTATGAACGGCCAAAGTTCAGGTAAAATTTGTGCAAAAAAGAAAATTTTTGGATGCTTAGACATATATATTTGGATATTATAATATATTATTTTTTGCTTTCGTACAAACATAAATATAGTGCACAAGATACGTATTAGTTCAAAAATTTCAAAGAAAGATGTGTTACAACGTCATAGTCACGTAGGAGCGTTTGTATGACAAGGATAACGGTAACGGGCCGCCCTTGAGGTGATACAAAAAAAGTGAACTGGGCGGGAATAAGAAAGTGACAGAGTCAATTACTTCCACATGCGAAAAAAAGAGAACGCAACAACGCGCTGAAACCAAAAGCGCCAAATGAAATAAAAATTGTTTAAAAATAAATTAAGCTATCTATCAAAATTATGTTCAGCCAGAATTTTCAATTACCTAATACGCACATTTTAAATGCAATTTTGCAATAAAATTACATAGGATTTTAGAATTATAGAAAAAAACATAAATTTGAGGTCTTTTCGGAATTAAATTCTATCGAGGATATTTAACCCAATCGTGTTTTCCTTCAGTCAAAGTATTAATCAAATAGTCAATAAACATATATCCAAAAATTAAATCCATACATGCTGCGATAGTGAAATAAATGCTTACGAAAAATCCTCCAATTTATTTTGGTAGCGCCTTAAACCTTCATTTAAATATTTTATTTTACTTATTATAAACAATCCTTAGTTTGTAATAAGTAAAATAAAATATTTAAATGAAAGTTTTAGCCTGAAGCTCTCCGCTACAGTTCTCAAGATGCTGTTGCGACTGTCTCTAACTGTCTCGCTGCTGAGGAGCAGCAGCGAAGCTGTTTTTTTCCGCGCTAATAATATCACACTAATAATAAAGGCGAAATTTTGTGTGTGGGAGGGTGGGTTTGTATGTTTGTTACTTCTTCACGCCTAGACCGATTTGGGTGAAATTTCGTATGTAGATAGCTTCTACCCTGGATTAACACATAGGCTACTTTTTATACCGGGTTACGCAGCTGAAACCCTGGGGCGCAGCTAGTAAACTGTATTTTTAACCGACTTCTAAAAAAGGAGGAGGTTCTCAATTTGGATGTTTGTATTTTTTTTTTTATGTTTGTTCTCGCATAACTCCGTCGCTTGCCAACCGATTTAAAAAAATATTTTTTTTGTTGGAAAGGGTATACTTCCCAAATGGTCCCATTTTTATCAAAATCTAGTTCTGATGATGGGATCCTGGAGAAATCGAAGGAACTCTTCAAATATTATAGGCACACCTATAGCGATTTGGGTATTTCTTATAGTAGCTCGTGCATTTGCTCTCGGAAAGCACCACTTGGTGGAACTGATGATGAAGACCACAGATGGCTACCGGAACTACTCCATGATAAATATTTCTCGGGTTGCGATTCGATTACTTTAATATGGTTGCTAAGCAATTTCCGCTCGTCACACAATGCGTGTGGTGAGTGGTTGTTGAGGAGTTCTCCTGGTTCTTACCAGCAGAACTCCTCAACAATTAACGTCCCAGCATCGGGAAAAGCAATATTTTGTAACATGTGATGAGCACTTGACATTAGACTATTGTAACTTACACAAATTATAAACAGACCCACTAAAAAGCGAGAAATAAAAACTTTTTAACAAAAAAAAACCGACTTCCAAAAATCACTACAAAGTGAAAAATAACTTTGATTTCGGAAGTCGGTGGCAAAAAAAAGAAAGTAAATAAAAAATGAAAGACACCGACTTCCGAAATCAAAGTTATTTTTCACTTTGTAGTGATTTTTGGAAGTCGGTTTTTTTTTTGTTAAAAAGTTTTTTACAATAAAAATAGGCAGAGTTCAAGTTCCTGATGATGGTTTACATTTTTGAAGAAAAAATGTATTTAGCGACAGTACAAGTAAACACGGATCACTAGTATGTCGTCAGAAATGCATGTGGTCAAATACGCATCTCGTCATCTCTCAGGATAGACTCGCAACTTGTCAGAAACAGAACTCGACAGATACGCAGCTCGGCAGACACGCAACACGACAGATACTCATTTCGTCAGATATTTGAAACCATCCACGCAGATTGATGTAAACAAAAGAATTAGTCAAATAAAAGAGTCAAAGAATAGAGACTAATGATCAGTATTTTTTATTAAACAATATCATAATATATGAATGAATGAATGAAATGCACCGTTCCCAGCGTGGTTTAACCAGACTCGATTTCTCGAATGAACCCAAAGATTCACACTAGCCCCTGTTGCCTCATGTTACATGGTGCAACAGAGACCATTGCGTATCAAGGAGTAGACCGGGGGGCGCGGTAATGGCAGGGAAGACGTGTCCTTAGGATATGGATAAGGATTATACAGCCTATCCAGTATGCACCGTAAAATAAGCAATGGAATAGTGGAGAGACGGGTAGTATAATTATGGATGGGCTTTTTTTAAGACGACGCCGCCATGTTGCTTCAAGTTCAGCTTCCCTGGTGAATCTTTTGGCGTTTAAATTGCGTTTTCGACTCTTTTTCTGTCGCTGCTATGCTATAATATAGGTAATCTGCCTTCTCGAGTCTTTTCTGTTTCATTCTGATGAGTTGTCAGCAGCAGAATGTCCAGGACGCGGTCAGACCGCTCCTCGTTGTTTATTTCCAGCTCCGACTTCAAATAATGTAATTTTTGTTTTTATTCAAAGTTCGACCTACTCCCCGCTGTTCATTTCAGGTTGACGCGATTGCAGATATTACAGTTGTACAGTTCAAAGTAATGCACACAATTCAGCAAATAGTTAATTAAACTCGACCCCGACAAAAAGCGACAATGCGTCGCAAGCGCAGTACTTGAGTTTACTTCTCGAAACAACACACTTCACCACTTGAGCACTCCGATTTTGGGACACAGGAACACACTTGAAGTTTTTTGCCTTGGTTTGGGTTACGAGTAGGTACCTGAAAATGTCTAAGAATGCGCGCTGCACCGAACATGACTTTATTATAACTGTCACACACGTTCACTTGTTGAAAGTTAGATACAAGGACATATAGTACACGTATGCAGAAAATAACCTAATGACTTAAGATGAATGTAGACGTGTGTGCTTTGCAGAAATAAGCGTATCCCTGAAAGACATGAAAAGATCTCACCCAGCTTGTCGCTCGGGAAACTGGATCCTTCGGCAGGCAATTATTCTCTCCTACTTGCAGGAGACCGTTACAAACTCACTACCTATCATAGAAATAATCACTGACACTCAGTCACACAACACACACGCAATATACACTACACGACACGACCCGACACGACCAGACGCTAAAAAATAAAAAACTTTGAGGAGCACTCGAAGAACAACCACTCGGCTCGGCGTCACCCGAGCTAATCTCTTATTAAACAATATCATAATATAAATAATATATTATATCATCATAATATAAATGCAGTGAGTACATTTGGTAAAATGGCCGTGGCGTTGCACGAAACGTACTGTCGCCAAAATAGTTACCAGATGGATCTCTCGTTTCTTTCAATTTTTTTTATCGATCTCGAAAGATCGATATAAAAATTAAAATTTTATCTTGTTCACCATCATCAATTACTTGGAAGTACAAGGAAATGGATAAATAAAATAAAATTAACTGTGGACAAGTATTATTTACTAAAGGTATTGTTTCCTTAACTTAGTCATATTATTATATAGATGACAAAACAAAAAGTGCTCAGGGACCGTACTATGACGTGAAAAAAGATCATGGATCCGTTGAGAAAAAAGGATGGTGCTATAGGTCGTATATAGCTCCGTCTCTCTCTCACACTGGAACAGTTCAACTTCTGCCTTGCTATAAGAGCTCATAGTAAGCCCCCAGCACGCCCAGGTCGTTACATGCGGGATGTACATTACATTACATCTTTTTATTAAAAATTATCAAACCATGCTAAAAATTGCTTTAGCGATAAAATTCGGACTACACTACTATTTTGTCGGTATTATTGGATGTAGGTATTTGTAGCTTGGCACAGAGGGCATCACGCTGAGTCAAAAAAAATCAATCTGCCTAGCTTTTTCCCAACTATGTTGGGGTCGGCTTCCAGTCTAAACGGATGCAGCTGAATACCAGTATTTTACATGGAGCGACTGCCTGTCTGACCTCCACAACCCAGTAACTGGGTAATACGATACCCCTTGGTAAGACTGGTTGTCAGACTTTCGGGCTTCTGACGACCCGTAACGACTGTCAAAGATCCACGAATGACAGCCGGGACCAACGGCTTAACGTGCTTTCCGAGGCACGAAGGAGTCTCGGTATGTAAATGGCCACCCATCCACTGACCAACCCCGGCAAGCGTAGCTTAACCTGATGGATCGACCCGTGCGGCTGTTATTACTTATCCACGAGCTCCTCTACTTAGCCACGAGCTCCTCAAGAAGAAGAAAAGTCAAAAAGTTAATCATATTCGTTTTTTAATGATGAAATACGAAATAGCAGATTACTTTGCGTTTAAATCCTATTTATTAATTAACTGTCGAGTTGCGTATCTGTCGAGACGCGCATCTGTCAAGTTGCGTGTTTGTCGAGTTGCGTCTTTGACGTGGTGCAAATCTGACAAGATGCGTTTCTGTCAACATGCGTTTTCTGGCGAAATGCGTATTTGACCACTTGCATTTCTGACGACATGCTAGTGATCCTTCTCAACTAAAGATGCAGGCGAAAATACTTATCAAATATTTTATCTATAAAAATAAAAAGAGAAGTCCTGACTGACTCATCAACGCCCAGCCCAAACCCTTGGACCTAGAAAGCTGAAATTTTGCACAGAGGTTCAATTTATAATGTCGACAAGGAGTAACGAAGGAATTTCTGGTAGTACATTCCCGTGGGATATTTTCCGACTTCCACGCGGGCGAAGCCACTGGCAAAAGCTAGTTGTTCTTTATTTCTACAAGATTCACAAGAAGTTTTAATAAACCACCAAGTTTTAACTGATCTCTCAAAAACAGTAGGTTCTTAACCGTGACGAAATCACTTACACTATAATGAAAATTTAAAGCTTAAAATCAGTGAAAGTGGCTGAAGTACATAATTAAATTAGTAGGAAGTTTTCTTAAGACCTTCAAACGACCTACGACCAATTTGGCAATAGCCAATTTATAGAAATTAATAAATTTAGTAAAATGGAGAGGCTCAAAGGACGCCATAGCTTTGGTAATAGTCTTTGTAAATTGTAATGTTACGTTAATTAATTTCTACCCGATTTCAAAGATAAAAGGAAAGTTATGAAGTTTGTGCCATTTTGGGAAATTATTTTGATTTTGTACTGAGGAAGTAAAGGCTTCTAATTCTTTGTTGTGAAATGGATTGACGGACTGACTTCTGCATACTCCTTCGGAAAATACAGGTTAAACACGAAGAAAGAAAATAGGTATGTTTATTGACTGGCATGAGTAACAAAACCAGTTATAACTACTTCAATAAAAAAATATAAATAGTTTAGGTTAGTTTAGTTTAGTTAGTTTAGTTTAGTTAGTTTAGGTTAGTTTAGTTTTCAGTTTAGTCGTTTAGTTTTGTGTTTAGTTGTATAAATAGTTTTTATAAATCGAAATAAAGTTTGGGTGTATCTACCATGTACACCCACATAATTTTTTTATGTTCTCACAATTCGTCAAAATATAGAGAACAGCTGATTTTTTTTTTGCAATTTTAGGTTTGGTCCCATAGTAAAAGTGGTTCATAATGATGAGTACAATGACCCCTTTAAATATTGCCACTGTTTACACTTACATCCTGTATGTAAAGAACCCTTCGTGAGCGAGTCCGACTCGCACTTGGCCGGTTTTTTTTAACATTTTTCGTTACACCCTTAAATTTGACCACACCTTGCTTATACCCGCTGTTTAAGAACAGTAATAACAATCTTTTCTATTTTCGCTAACCCATCTAAATCGTACAGTGTTAATGTATACGCTCTCAAAATAAATGCGCATAAAAATGGAGGGTATAAACAGCTGATTTCGGATTCCGTTTTCCGTGTACGTTTCGAGCAAATCGGGAGATTTTCAGATTCGTTTCGAGATACACAACTTATCATCAGGATTGGTTCCTTGTAAGGTAGAGATCTTATTTGATATACAATTTGTTTTTTTCTTCGGCGACATTTTAAATTCCTCCAATCACTCACTGACAGACAACGCAAAGCCGCTGGGTCTAGAAGCATGAATTTTCACACGAGAAGTCTGCAGAGGTGTGGGTATCTATAATTCATACACGAAATCTCTTAAGGGGTCATTGTACTCATCATTATGAACACTTTTACTATGGGACCAAACCTGAAATCGCGACAAAAAATCAGCTGTTCAGTACATTTATCTATATCAAACTCGTAAAAATTTAACTGCTCCCAGTTGATTTTTTGCGATTGCAGGTTTGGTCCCATGATAAAAGTTGTTCATAATGATGAGTACGGTCAGCAACAGAAGTCGATTAACACTGATCCTTTTTGACATCATCTAAATTAACATAAAATTATACGATAACCTGCTTTTTAGCATTTTAGTTATTAGATAAGAGTTAATTTTGTCACTTTCCGGGACAGACCGCCTCTTGACGTTATGTCGGTATATCGTTACGTGACAGTACGGCTAAGGGCGGTGAACTTTATTTCATGTAATTTGGCAAACCGTCGATAGCCGTTGCTTGCCCATAGTATTCCTAAGAAGCACATGATCTAGTGTCACATCACGCGACTTCATTTGTTCGTGGGTGTCACGGCAAACTCTTTTCGAGTCATTTTTCAACACACACATACGCAGTGCTTATGCACCAAAACAACACATGCACACCGACAGGCGTAGACTGAGCCATACAAGTACAATGATGTTGATATTTAGTGTCACGGCGTACGCGGCGCCGGCGTGTCGAATGAGGTAGTACGGCTGTAGACGGTATGACAAAATGTATGGGATTTTGAAGTGTCATATCATTACATTTGCAAATAGTCAAGTGTCCCGGAACGTGTTAAAATTTACATCTGTTCCGATTGTAATGAAGTAAAATATTATCGAGAACGGGTCTTATCGCGATATTCCTTTTTACGAGGTAAATTTCAACATTTATATCTGTAATTTTTATGGTGTGCATAGTAAACAGTATTCTATCTTCTATCTATCTATCTATCTAAACAGCTGGTACATACTTGTTTCCCAACGTTTCAACCACCTTGCAGCGATCGTGGTTACGGGAGGACTCGATAATATTTTATAATGTGTACAAATCGCGAAAGGTTATAAAGTTAAATGAAGTATTTTTCTCAATAATTAAGATTTAGAAAACTCAAGTGTTAATCGACTTTTGTTTGCTGACTGTACAATGACCCCCTAAAAAGATTTCGTTTATGAATAGATACACCTTAAACAGTACACCTACATTTCACCAGTTATGTTAAAGCCCCTGTAATAGGGGGCAAGCCTATTGCCATCAACCGGCACTAATCCAGACTCCGGGCTGATACTGAGAAATTCCAGATAGAAAAACCCAATAACACTTTGCCCAACCCGGTCATCGAACCCGAGACCTTATGCTCAGTAGTAGATGTGGGTCGTTACGTGATTTTCGCGAAACGTAACGTAACTAGTGACTTCGAAGGCGTCACCAGTTTTGAAAACACGTGATTTTAGTAACTAGTTATTTTTCAAATTCTGTTCAGTGATTCAACATGGTTATTCTATCGAAGTATTACAGTTATTTACGAAACGAAAACATTGTACCTACCTAATGTAATTACTTACGTTACATAACACAAGTTTAGTTTTTGTGGCTATGTAATTACATAAATAACAAAATTAACGAGTTTTAACAAAGTATTGCAAAAACATGCATGAGGCAATTAATAATTCTCGACCATGAGCGAACTAATTTGAACTGAACGTAGGTAAATAAACCATCAATGATATCTTTCCTTCCTCGGTCACTGCATTGTAATGTAACAAACAACTTACAAAATCACGTGTTTATAGTTGCACTCGAAACTAGCTATTCGGTTACACGCCCATAACTAGTTCGGATTAATTCGTGTCACCGCTCGGGATTTCAGCTCATTCATTCGGTCACTGCATTATAATGTAACTAGTTACAAAAATCACATGTTTACGTTTCACTCGAAACTAGTTATTCGGTTACATGCCCCGTAGCCAGTTATTGTAACTAGTGACGTGAAATAACGCCCATACCTACTCAGTAGCAGCTCTTTCGACCATTAGTCCAACCGAGGCAGTCTATATATAATAAATAATGTATTATTAATTGTTATGCCAATTATTGGCCACATTATTTAAACACCGACATGCAATATTTTACGCAAATTAAATGAGGTTAAAACACCTCATTTATATTAATATCATAAGTGTTTAATGTTATTGAAAATTCAAAGTTCAATAATATAGACTTAAAAAAAAGGAGGACTCCGCGCCACGCATATCGAAAGTGAAGCACCGTACCGATCTATGTGTGCGTGATTTGAGTACCTGCAAAGACGCCGTCGTAGCTCGTATCACGTAATGGCGGCCGATCGGCATACTATGATGTAAATTTTATTTATTTATTTATTTTTATTTTATTTAACTAAATAAATATGTGTGCGAGAGGTGTGTTTGTACAAACGGCATACTTACTGTGCTTCACTATAAATATGCGTGTCGCGGAGTACTCCTTTTTAGGGTTCCGTACCAAAATGGTAAAAAAGGAACCCTTATGGTGTGACTCAGTCTGTCTGTCTGTCTGTCTGTCACAGCTGGATATCTCAAGAACTACTGATGCTATCAACTTGAAATTTGGAATAGTTTTAGATGACGTTTAGCCAACTATTTTGCAAATAAGAAAGAAATAAAAATATTTATATTTTTTTTTGCAAGAAGGACTGAAAAGGGGTCTTAAACATTTAAAGTGGGGCTACTAGAGCATGTGGGGTATCATATGAAAGAACGCTGTTTGCACATTCTCAAACTATTTTTTATTTTTTTTTAGGCCGCATAGTTTTCGACTTCTGATGAAATATGTAAAAAAATAGCGTTCCCCCCCCTTATCTCCGAAGTTTGCAAAGAAAAAAATCTGAAATTATTCTATGTGATAGAAGTTTATGTAAAGATTACAGGAAAAATAAAACGATGTCTCTAAGTAGCACACTTTTTCAGAAATCGGAACGGAACCCTCGGTGCGCGAGTCCGACTCGCTCTTGACCGGTTTTTTTATAAGTCTATATTAAATAATATGGTTTCATATTTCCGTGTATTTCACAGGCTCGGAGGAGGAGCTCTTGGCTAAGTAATAACAGCCGCACGGGTCGATCCATCAGGTTAAGCTACGCTTGCCGGGTTTGGTCCGTGGATAGGTGACCATCTTTACATACCGAGACTCCTCCGTGCCTCGGAAAGCACGTTAAGCCTAAGGTCACGGCAGTCATTCGTGGATCTTTGACAGTCGTTACGGGTCGTCAGAAGCCCGGAAGTCTGACAATCAGTCTTACCAAGGGGTATCGTATTACCCAGTAACTGGGTTGTGGAGGTCAGATAGGCAGTTGCTCCATGTAAAATACTAGTATTCAGCTGCATCTAGTTAGACTGGAAGCCGACCACAACATAGTTGGGAAAAGGCTAGGCAGATTGATTGATTTCCATGTATTTCACAATAACAAATATAGTATTGTGATTATTGTTTCTTTACTAGGGCTTTGTTTCAGGAAATGTGTAAAGAAAGAAAGAAATAAAGAAAAAGTATTTATTTACACCAGTAATAAAAATATTTTAGCTTTAGTTTATTATTATGAACTTTATTTGTATAGGAAAATTTTATTACTGTTAGGCACTTTTTGTAAACGTTTTTATTAAACTTGGGGTCCCTAAGCACACAACCTACGCCATCTAAAGATTAATTGTGTTTAGTATGTAGGTAGGTATTTCGTGCAACCTCTGTAACGTATCTCTTTTATCATTTTGTTATTTCTTTTTATATAGTCGGTTACCACAAAATTTTTATACTTTTCGTTTTCACCTGTTATCATTGTATTTGAGAATGTTGGTTCACCTGTTATTGGCAACTGTATAAGCCTATTACTTTTTAGCTACTATTATTTGATGTGTTGTATACAGAAGCTGTTGGTGTACCTTTTTAAATAAAATAAAATAAATAAATTAAATATTTTTTTTAAATTTATTTATTGTACATGAGTATTCATGACTATATTCAAATGTGTTGACGATTTCAGTCTATAAAGTTGCGATGCTTTCCTGTACCTACTGTAAGTCATGTTGACTTAGTAATATAGAGGCATGAGGAACAGGGTGTAAAGTTCACTCATCCTCAATTGAAAAGGGAAGATCCTCCGACCAGACGGGTGTCGTGTCTGGTGGGCCAACGGTTGATGTCGGGACGTTGTATATATGCTAGTCGCGCGGTAAACTCTGATTGCGCGATGCAGGATTGCGTGACGTCATGTCATTGAGATGCGTAGTTCGTATGTGGCCATGTAGATGCCGCCACAGTATCTTTAAAAGTACCTATGCATTGAAAAAGTAACATTGCAACCACAACCTAATTCTGGTTTGGATACCTGTACGTATAATTAACTACATTTGCACGGATAAAAAAAGTAAGTGTGTATCGTACTTACAATGGCAAACGTCATATTTAATGTAATTTTTGTTCAGTAGCTCACAAATCACGATACAATTCAATGTCAATACGTGTTAGTAAATCGATTCAATAATATAGGTAAAGTTTTCTTAGACGAGTCTGAGGGCATAGACAAAGTGTCATTCGATTAGCGATGACGCTAGTAGAAAAGCCAAAAAATGTATGGGGTTGACATAAGCTATCGAAATGTCACGTGAGCATGTCAATGTCACTTTGAAGCTGTATTGTAGGAATAGAATCGCTCCGAAGCGAATGCCATTTGGCCCTCTGGTATTTTTCATTGGCAAAGAGAAAAGTTTGGAGATTCAAATCAAATCAAATCAAATCATTAATTACTTTGCAAATATGGGTATTATTCGTACGACGTCGATGTTCTTTTATTATAAGGTTCTCCATATTTTACCGACACACGGGCATGCAAATAGTAGGAACTATATGTTCCTACTATTTGCATGCCCGTGTTGTTCTAAATTTAAATTATGTGGCATGTCATTAGAATTACATTAAATAAAAAAACGATACAGTTGCAAGCCTCCAGATAATCTGTATAAATAAAAATCAATTGCTAAATGTATGTATGCGCATCACTTCCCACCTATTTGGCTAATTCTTTTAAGGGTTCCGTATCTCAAAAGGAAAAAACGGAACCCATAAACGATCACTCGTGTGTCTGTCTCTCCGTCTGTCACAGCCAATTTGTTCCGAATCTAAAAGACCGATTAAAGTGAAATTTGATACACATATGAATTTCTGTGACCCAAACACGGACAGGTAAAGTAAACAAATGAATTTTGAATATGTGGTTCACTTTTTGGGGGACAAATAAGAAACTTAAAAATAATTTTTTTGCAAACTGTACCATGTGACATATCAAATGAAAGAACTTACTATGAGGAGCTCAACTATATTTTTTATAATTTTAAAAATAATTTTCTTAAAGTTATTTAAGAAAATAGACGAAAATTGACCATTCTACCCCCTTATCTCCGAAACTACTAAGCCTAAATTTTTGAAAGACATACAAAAAATAGTTCTTTACCTGTAGATTACAGGAAAACCTATAAGAAGTCTGTGGTCTTAAAATAACATGGTAAATCTCTCAATATTGTGAGTACAAACTTACATTTACAGTTGAAATGTATGGGAGAACATGTTTTTCAGCTACATGTTCAGTTTGTTCTTGAGATAAATTCATCCCAACTACGGAATCCTTCATTGTGCGTGGTCCGACACGCACTTGGCTGGTTTTTTTTTGTTGTGTTTTTTATTGTCAGTCAGGACAAGGTATGACAGGTTTTTTTTGGAAAATTCACCAGAAAAGTCGGAAATTTGGATTAAATTTTTCTATGAAAACAGACAACACACAGCCTAAACTAAACCACTGGAGCTAGAGACATGACATTCATATAGTTATTTATATCTGTGGGTGAAAGTTGCATCTCCACGAGCACCAAACTTTCTTAAAGAAACTAAAAGAAAGAAAGAAAACACATTTATTTAGCACAGACTAAATTAAAGAGGCACACAAAATAATAACAGCAGATTAAAAGAGCAATAATAAATAAAAAATGAAAAAATCAACATTTACAATAACAACGATAAAATTACAATGTAGGAATGTGTGCCTCACGGCTGTGCCAAAAAGGCTCAGTTCAGCAAAAATGAGCTTGACGCTGGTTTTCAACTGGACCGAAGAGTGAGGTAACGGACGACAGACGAGGACCTACTCAATCTGCCTAGCCTTTTCCCAACTATGTTGGGGTCGGCTTCCAGTCTAACCGGATGCAGCTGAACACCAGTATTTTACATGGAGCGACTGCCTGTCTGACCTTCACAACCCAGTAACTGGGTAATACGATACCCTTTGGTAAGACTGGTTGTCAGACTTTCGGGCTTCTGACGACCCGTAACAACTGTCAAAGATCCACGAATGACAGCCGGGACCAACGGCTTAACGTGCTTTCCGAGGCACGGAGGAGTCTCGGTGTGTAAAGATAGTCACCCATCCACTGACCAACCCCGGCAAGCGTAGCTTAACCTGATGGATCGATCCGTGCGGCTGTTATTACATAGCCACAAACTCCTACTAACAAACACTTAACACCATTCAAAAACATCTGTTGTTAGCCTCCCAACACCTAGAACTTCCCTAATGAAATGGGCAAAACCTCTACCAAAACTGTATTTATTAAAGCCATCTAGAGCAATCTAGGGCTCAACTTACGCCTTCTAACTTGATGGGCATTAAAGTCTTGCCCGCTGAAAGTACTGTCCCGGAAATTTATACTACGACCACCCCCTTTTCACCCCGTTTCACCCCTTTCGCTACCTCTGACGTCATGCCTTGTGAACTAGTGAACTATTTTAGTCAAGGTACTGCTGGTATGGTATTCTGTTTCGCTTGTTTACGAAATTGTAAAGTTGGGTGTGGTTTTAAATTGTTTTATTTAGGTGTAGAGTTGATAACGACATTTTTTAAAGACAAAAAGTAGGCTATGTCCTTCCCCAGAATGGCGTCTAGTCTTGCCCAATTTTGTGGATATCCGTGCAGTTTTGTGAATTTTAAAATCATCCCCTATTTCACCCCCTTAGTGGATGATTTAAAAAAAAACGCTGAACAACACATTTCTTTATTTCCTACCAAAAGTATTTATGTATTTTTATTATATTTTATTGCCAATTTAGAAGATGAACAATAAACATGAAATTAAAATCTGTGTTTTATTTATTTGAAACATAATAAGTTAATGTACGGACTGTAGGTTTAAAAACAGCTTGCTACCTACCTAATTGGTAAGGCTGGTTTTATAGTCACGCGTTTGAATAGCGCCGTCCAGACGCACTCGTTTGCAAATGCACTGATACTAGTCGCGTTTTATAGTAACGCCGTTCAAGCGCGCGCTGTTTCTATTTTTACACACAAACATTTTATCTCATTCCAAAACCAGTACAAAGAATACAGGTACCTATAATAATATATATCCTTGGACATTTCACACAACGCCATCTAGTCCCAAGCTAAGCAACCTAATGCTTGTATTTTGGTAACGAGATGGTTGATAAACTACTTATATACATTTTTTTTTCTGTAAATACATACATATTATAGATAGAAAAACACCCAGACTCGGAACAAATACTTGTAGGTCGTACAAATATTTGTTCCGTGCGGGAATCGAACCCGCGACATGCTGCGCAGCAGTCAAACGCTCAACCACTGCGCCAACCGTGTCGTCAAATAATAATAATGACGTATTATAAAATATCATTGGGTACCTATGTTAGTTAGATTCTATGCATTTAAACGTTGCTATTGCCTAAGTGTATGTAATATAAGTGTATGGCTTTACAAAAAACTGCATAGATACCTAATTATCTAGGCAGGTACAAAAATTAGCCAAATATATTATTTTTAGTTTCTTAAAAAACACTCGGAGCTATGAAAAACTAAATCTAATATTCGTTGTTATGGTTCGATTATAACCTCAAAATCGAATACTTTTTTTGAAGTAAATAAGATCTTATACGAGTTTACTAATCCGATGCTCTTGGTTCCAGGGCGAGCAATGTCATTTGAAACAGTTTTAGATGACGTTTGCCCAACTATTTTGCAAATAAGAAAGTAAATGAAAATATTTATATTTTTTTTGCAAAGTGGGGTTACTAGAGCATGTGGGATATCATATTTATAAAACTTTTTAACAAAAAAAAAAAACCGACTTCCAAAAATCACTACAAAGTGAAAAATAACTTTGATTTCGGAAGTCGGTGTCTTTCGTTTTTTATTTACTTTCTTTTTTTTGCCACCGACTTCCGAAATCAAAGTTATTTTTCACTTTGTAGTGATTTTTGGAAGTCGGTTTTTTTTTTTTGTTAAAAAGTTTTTATTTCTCGCTTTTTAGTGGGTCTGTTTATAATTTGTATAAGTTACAATAGACTAATGTCAATTGCTCATCACATGTTACAAAATATTGCTTTTCCCGATGCTGGGACGTTAATTGTTGAGGAGTTCTGCTGGTAAGAACCAGGAGAACTCCTCAACAACCACTCAACACACGCATTGTGTGACGAGCGGAAATTGCTTAGCAACCATATTAAAGTAATCGCAACCCGTGAAATATTTCTCATTGAGTAGTTCCGGTAGCCATCTGTGGTCTTCATCATCAGTTCCACTTCACCAAGTGGTGCTTTCCGAGAGCAAATGCACGAGCTACTATAAAAAATACCCAAATCGCTATAGGTGTGCCTATAATATTTGAAGAGTTCCTTCGATTTCTCCAGGATCTCATCAGAACTGGATTTTGACAAAAATGGGACCATTTGGGAAGTACACCCTTTCTAACAAAAAAAATATTTTTCAAATCGGTTGGCAAGCGACGGACTTATGCGCGAACAAACATAAAAAAAAAAAAAAAATACAAACATCCGAATTGAGAACCTCCTTCTTTTTTAGAAGTCGGTTAAAAACGGCGCTGTTTGCACATTCTCAAACATTGTTTTCTTTTTTTCAGGCCGCATAGTTTTCGACTTTTGATGAAAAATGTTAAAAAAAAATACCGTTCCCCCCTTATCTCCGAAGTTTGCATACAGAAAAATCTGAAATGATTCTATGTGATAGAAGTTTATGTATAGATTAGAGGAAAAATGTTTTTTTTTTTTCAGAAATCATCAACAAAAATTACATATAAATGATGGTACGGAACCCCGTGCGCGAGTCAGACTTTTTTTGTTGACCATACCTGTCAACCTTCAAAGTTACAACTTTCTTAGACTTTTTTTGCCAGAACAAGTTTGAAATGTTCTAACTTAGTTCTACATCGTTGCATACAGCCATAAGTACAATGTTACAATGTTGAAAACACAGATTTTTCACACCTAAAATAAACCTCGTTTTCTGCCATAATAATAGTTTCTTGTACAGAATGCGTAAATGTTTTGAGATGCAACTTACTACACTACTGTACACTGATGTACTGTATTTTAACGAAAAAGCAGTCGTACCTACATGAGACATACCGCCTGTATCCACAGCAACAGATCGACGATTATTTGCCATCAAATAGCAACAATCTCGAATATTCGTCCTATATCATCCAGCACGTTTCAAGCTGATGTTTTATAAATAAATAAATAAAAATAAATAAAAAATTTATTAACGATTGTGGGTACAACTGATCTATCCTAAACAAAAACACAATATACAAAGTTTTGAGTATTTTAAAGATAAAGTAAATGACGATGCCTGTGCTAGTATTAACTGTGTGACAGACACCAGCGCCTTCCTCATACAACCTAAAGTAACAAGCTTTACCGTGACATACTGACTTGTTATTATATAGTAAATATTAGAATGTTACAAATAATTCCGGTACCATTTCAGTTCGTTTATTTTAGTTTCATTATTAAAAGCTTAAAAATTTAATTTAATAGAATTAGTGTCCGACCGAAAGTTCAGTTTCGGTTTCGGTCGAGTTTCGGCAAAAAAACGGGTTTCGGTTTCGGCGGCAAACCTGCCGAAACTACGACCGAAACCGTAACTGCATTCGGGAGTTCTCGCGCTGTGCTCGGTCATGTTTGGCGCGGTAAATTCCATCCAAGCGATGAATTTCCTTTCAGGTAGTACCTACTCAAATAAACACCTCACCCATTTTAAGTACTTTTAAGGCGCAATTAATATTTTTTTCTTAAATGAGGGGTTGTTATGTTAATTATCAATAAGTGAAAATGTCGAAGACTGTATAGCTATGTCATTTAAAGATAAAAAACCGGTCAAGAGCGAGTCGGACTCGCGCACCGAGAGTTCCGTTCCGGTTTCTGAAAAAGTGTGCTATTTAGAGACATCTTTTTATTTTTCCTGTAATCTTTACATAAACTTCTATCACATAGAATAATATCAGATTTTTCTCTATGCAAACTTCGGAGATAAGGGGGGAGAACGGTATTTTTTTTTACATTTTTCATCAAAAGTCGAAAACTATGTGGGCTAAAAAAAAATATTTGAGAATTTGCAAACAGCGCTCTTCCACATGTCCTAGTAGCCCCATTTCAAATTTTTAAGACACCTTTTAGTCCCTGTTGCATAAAAAAACGTATATATTTTTATTTCTTTCTTATTTGCAAAATAGTTGACTTGCTCAACTATTTCATCGTCATCATTTAATTTTCATCGTCATCTAAAATTGTTCAAAATTTCAAGTTAATAGCATTAGTAGTTCTTGAGATATCCAGCTGTGACAGACAGACAGACAGACAGACTGAGTCACACCATTAGGATTCCTTTTTACCATTTTGGTACGGAATCCTAAACATAAAACTGACTGATTAGAAATACCATTTTCTTTATTTTCCCCTCAAAACATGATCCTTGTAAGGAAGTTTCGGTTTCGGTTTCGGCTGAAACTGAGACCGTTGCCGAAATTCGGTTTCAGATTCGGTTTCGGTCGTACAAACTAGTTTCGGTCGGATACTAAATAGAATATAATTACAAATAATTAAAGAATAATTACTAATTTGATTGAAAAATAATTTATTTATTTTGACCTGAACATAATATGTTTAAAGCAACAAGAGTACAATGGTTAAAGCGGTCGTGACTCGTGCGATCGAGAGCTCGTTCAATACCTTGTTGAACCACTCGTGGAACACTAAAGAGTTTAATAAAATATAGTGCTTTCACCAACAATATACTTTGAGTTAAGACTTTTAAAAACAATGTAATGGCAACGAATTTTTAAAAGAACTTTCGCGATGACTTGAGAACTATGTTATACAACCGATTCTAATATACACTCCTTTGCAAAAAAAACGGGCGGTTTGGATTTTTCTACATTATTGGTAATCATTTAGTTCTAAAGAGGTTTTAATAGCCAAACTATGTTACTGGCACTTAATAAAGAGTCTGGGTATGAAAAAAAGTTAAATTCAAATTCAGAACTGTTGTTTTTAAAAATAATAATCCATTTTTCAGTTTATGACTTTTTACTTGCTATTCGCGGGTTTGCGGTTAAAAGGTAATCAGGCAACTAAAACTAACTTCTCGTTATTTTTATTATAATAATTTATGTTTGTCGCATAATCCTGCCTTATTATGACTTAAAACAGATATCTTTGTGTCGATTATAATGGCAGAAAAAGCAATAAAAGCTAGTAAAATTATAGCTCTGCTGGAAGTGGGGTGTAGCCAATGTTACGGCTCACAGCGGTTAAACGTGAGTCGTTCCACCGTCCAAAGAACCTGGACTCGATACCAAGAGACAGGTTCCGTTCAAAGAAGGCAAGGTTGTGGGAGAAAACGTTGCACACAACTACGAGACTGCCGCTTTTAGTGACTCAGGCACTGAGTAACCGCAAATTCAGTTACATAGACCTCAAAAGAAACCTTGAAGAGGTACGAGGAGCACAAGTTAGCCTATGGACAGTGAGGAGGAGGCTTTTAGCGGTTGATATACGCAATCAACGACCGCCACGGCCCCCCAAGTTACTCCGTGAGTACTGGATTGCTCGACTGAGGTTCACTAGAAATTGTCTATCTTGGACACTAGGTAACTGGAACGCGTACTCTGCTCCGATGAGGCTCGAATTTGCCTGAATGGTGAGGACCAACGTCGGCGAGAGTTACGAAGACCAGGGGAATGCTATGTCGACGTGTGTTTTGAAGAAATCACACCTTATGGTGGAAGGTCCGTTATGTTTTGGGCGGGCGTAACTTCCAGCTATCGTACCGAGATAGTGTTCATTGAAAATGGCTCACTAAATGCGCAAAGGTACATAACAAGAATAATTTGTCAACATGCACAGCCCGCACTGACTGTAATTGGTGAAGATGCCATTTCATGGACGATAATGCTCGGGACCACCGTTCTGGCGACGTAGATGCTTATATGCAAGAGGTCGCTATTCGTCGTCTGGATTGGCTAGCGAGGAGCCCCGACCTTAGCCCCATTGAGCACGTCTGGGACCTCCTAAAAAGGCGAGTACGATCTGTCCAACCACTTCCACAAAACATCAGGGAGCTTAAACGTGTGATTTCGGCTGAGTGGGAACACATTCCACAGGACACCATCAAAAGCCTGGTGAAAAGCATGCCAAGACTATTACATGTCGTAATCGCTGCAAGAGGAGGTCATACTCGTTATTAATTTTTATTTTTCAATATCTTTTTTTTATTAAAATACCTTAAAAATACTCGTAGTCTTAATTTAATTGTACCCTAAAAATTTCCATTTTAACACGACTCTCTGTTTGCATTGACTAAAACACCGATTCTATGATTTAAGGGTTAAAAACTATATTCTCAATGATAATAAGAAATTTCTAGTCATTTATGCTAACGACATACTAAAAATATTAATATTTTCCATAGAAAAGCTAATGACTGTAAGGTGCCCGTTTTTTTTGCAAAGGAGTTTATTTAATTGACAATTTTGAACTGAACTTTTGATCTTAAAGTAAAGGAAAACACCTCGAATGTAGGATTCCCACTCTGAAGGTACAGTGGGGCTTTTCCTTCAGAAAATTCTTATTAGTAGCCATTTGTTTGGATTCAGGTATACCTGATTAATAGTAAGGTTAGTCCCTACGTTACTATGTATGGCTCATGACAGTCGAATCGATTAATTTGACTTCCAAAATTCGTATTACCCAAATGGACACATTTTCCTAATAAATATTAAAGAATCACAAAAAGTATAAATTTTTCGGTGGGAATCAAACTTACGACGACGGGTTTGTGGAGCAGTCTTCCACTCGCTGGACTATATTTTGCTTTGTTGCCAATTGACTAAAATCAGAGAGATGATTGCATATTTGTATCTGAGCTGATGGAATGTGGCAACACAGGAATGAAAGGAGAACACAATTGAGGATGATCGAACGGCAAAAGAAAAGACGTTGTTCGCTAATAATATAAAGTTGTATTTATTGTGCTGGATAATCAAGGTTACATAAACGACTATATTCAAACTATTATTATAGGTATCTGTCGCAGCCAACTAGTTGAATCAGTCGTTTGGTCAAACGTCTAGCCATTTCACAAAACACCGCCACTCAATCAAACAGCTAGGCAAATTTCTTGGAACGATATCGTTTAACTACTTGCCAGACATTTCAATTTAAATTTAGTTCCATTTTCTGCTACGTGGCGCTGAAACCCACACTGTCAACATGGCGTCCACTAGTCACAATATTTCTGGTGTTTCTCACAGTTTAAATACAAAACCGAATCGGGACACCCCGACTCCACGTCGTCTTTTGGCTGCTACCCCTAGAGTGTATATAAAATTTCGCGGGTTCGATTCCCGCACGGAACAAATATTTGTACGACCTACAAGTATTTTTTACGTGTCTGGGTGTTTTTCTATCTATAATATGTATGTATTTACAAAAAAAAAAAATGTATATAAGTAGTTTATCAGCCATCTCGTTACCATAACACAAGCATTAGGTTGCTTAGCTTGGGACTAGATGGCGTTGTGTGAAATGTCCAAGGATATTTTATCCGGAGGCGCGAAAAGAGGGCAGCCCCGGCCCGCTGTGACAAAGCATAGGCACCAGGCGTAGCGGCTGAGCAAGCCATAGCTGCGCAGGAGTGCATGGGCGCCTATCCTTTGTTACGTAAGGGCGAAGGGGTTGCACTTCCCGCAGCGCTGGAGACATTGCAGAAGCAACTTTAAAGTGTTTTATCTTTACACTGTAATTTTAAATTCGAATGAAATAATATATCTAAATGATCTACCGAAATCCCTATTGCATGGCCCTATTATATAAATGACCTAAGCATCAGCCAGCCATTTTATTAAATGACCAACCACTTGGCTGCGACATTTCTACGAATTCGAAATGTATGTGACATTTTTTTATTTACTTTTTTTTATGGAATCATGTTTATATTGGAGCTAAATGTAAATCGTCTAACGAAACAGGTTACAAACATTACTCAGTCATTTGCTTTTTTTATTTACTTTATTTGCAAACGGTCAAACTGGTTAAGGTTGTACAGTCAGACACAAAAGTCGATTAACACTTGTATTTTCTAAATCTTATTAGAAAATTAATCTAGAAAAATACAGAAAAAAAACCGGAACAGATGTAAATTTTAAAGAAAACTAACTCTTATGTAATAAATCAAATGTTAAAAAGCAGGTTATCGTATCATTTTGTGTTAATTTAGATGTCAAAAAGTAGCAGTGTTAACCGACTTCTGTTGCTGACGGTACAACTATACTGGACATACTCACTTCACTTCGAATGACCTTTCGTGTTGATCTCTTATTCAGAAATTCTCGCCATAATTCTCGATTCCTCTTTAATATAATTAAATACACAGCCACTGCTAGGGCGTTCAAGATTTTTCCTAATATAATTATAACACGAATAATCAATGACGATAAATAAAATGGTAGAAATATAGTAGGTAAAACCGTTACATTGCTGAATAAAAAAATCAACGTAGCTATGTAGTATGAGCGACGCCGAATAGTAGAAGATATACTCCCTCCAGGTCCACTAAAGCGGCTCAAGAAATAAAATACTGTTACAAAAATAACAAAATTAATCGTTAAGGGTATCATTGCTATTAAAAAGATGACAAAAAGTAATATTTGCCTTGTTATTATTTTTCTCGAGTTATAAAGATAAAAATATAATATAGGAACATAAAGTAATAAGGCTAATATAAATGGTAGACCCCACGCAAATAGGCTACTCTTAAGGTACCTCCTACGAATGTCAAGACTAAAAACTTTTACAAAGTCAACATAAAAGATGTAGCACAACACTAGTAACCAACAATTATATGATAGTCCAAAATATCTTTTTAAAACTTCACAAATAAACACTTCATAATCAAGATCGCCTACATAAAGTGGAACTTCGCATATGGTAAAGATTAAGCACGTTAGCATGTTTGCTATAATTGCACTGAGAATCACATAGTTTCTGATATGTCGAAACTTCCTGATCATCAGCCATGATGTCACTCCGTATATCACCCCTGCGAGATTCAGCACGAACATAATCGAGTCTCTAATGAGGTACGCATTGTCACTAATGGGACTTTCAAAGGTATCTGGGCTGGGAATACTGGTGGCGTTGTTGCCCATGGTGATCGTCGCGTGCGCAGTCTGTTGCGCTGATGAGCAGTGACACGCGTCCACAAGGTTACACGCTACAAAGCGCTATGATACTAGTTATTTCATCAATACCTACGAATAAGTAATAATTTCGAACAAATTCCACACAAAAACTGGCCCTACTTGAAATCAAAATCAAATCACTTCTGAGGTTACAAATAGACATGCTTTTTGATTGGTTTAAATTGGGTGCTAATTAATGCAGTTTCTTTAAAATGTCATTCTCGTCTTCAAATTTATTTAGTGTCTAATGAATTAATAGGTCAGTGACAAACTTTTAGCGTCTAATAAATGCTTTTCAAGCGACCGTATATTGTAAAACAAGCTACTGTTAAGAAGAAATGTGGGTGCTCTTTTCTCCATACAAAAAGATACAAACGCTCTCGCCTGTTTTCTTTCTGGTTAATGACCATAAAGCAATGATTTTTTACAGAAATATAAATATCAGTTACTTGTATGCCCCTATGTTTTCCTTTTTGATGATATATTATTTTTATAAGAACTAGAACCCTCCAAAAATGCTCAAAATTGCCTATTCAGACCGCTGTCAACAGACGCCTAGTGTACCAATTTGACAACTATTAACGAAAAAAGAAAAACATAGGGGCATAGTATATATCCTTCTTATTCAGTTTATGAAATATCTTTTAAATTGGTCCAATATTGGAGGAGGAAATAGGCGAGAGCCAAACCTCGAAATGTGACTTTTTACATAGGCTATTTAGTCGGATCTGCAGTTGTCCTTATCGCACGAATTCGTTGGCGGAGCGCTCGCAGAGCGACAGCAATACCTTCTTAAAATACCTAATTTTCAAAAGTCTGGCCACCCGCCTTTCCTCTTAATATGACGCAGCATGGTGATAATTCATAAGCAACAAAATTTGTGATATGTCTACGAATTGACAGCTTCTATAATAAGTGTGTCAACTGCATGATTTAAAAAATAATTTCAACATACTCTAATTTCATATAGTCATCTATATTTTTCTCCTTTGCTCCTATTTCTGTCTGCAGTGTTAGGAACCTAACTATGCAACTATATAACCCGCCGTCCATATCCAGCCACTGTAATTTCAAAATAAGGGGTTTTTCAAAAACCAATTTTCTGTATAAACACCGGTTGGTGATCCTACTGGGTTATTTATTATTTAAATATTGTCCTTTGCCATCCGTTTGTGTACCGAAATTGAAAAGCCGTTTTGTTAGGCTGCTTTCGGGATACCATAGGGAAGAGAGGGAAGGAAGGGAAGAAAAGGGTTTAGGGGATTATAAGTGGAGATTATAAAGGGGCTGTACTTGTAACTGTTTCAGACAAATTAATATTGCGGTGTAATTGTAGTATGTCATACAGAGAAAAAACCGGCCAAGTGCGTGTCGGAGCATGCACAATGAAGGGTTCCGTAGTTGAGAAGAATGTAATTTTGTAACAGTAAAAAATTACATTACTCTTTACAAGCAATAATAAAATTGAGACGACTTATTAAGTTTGATCCCAAAAAAATAATTGAAAAAATAATCTAAACTGCATAGTTCTTTTACAAAAACTTAAGGGGCTCGTGGCTAAGTGATAACAGCCACACAGGTTGATCAATCAGGTTAAGCTACGCTTGCCGCGGTTGTTCCGTGGATGGGTTGGATGGATCTTCACATACCAAGACCCCTCGTGCCTCGGAAAGCACTTTAAGCCGTTGGTCCCGGCTGTCATTCGTGACCGTCGTTACGGGTCGTCAGAAGCCCAAAATTCTGACAACCAGCTACCTAATTGCGAAACACATTTTCGTCATCCTATTCAGACTAGTTGGTTTGGCTTCTACCGCAGTTTATTTTAATTTATGTCTTTCGAATTGCGAAACTACGTTAACGTGTGTAACCAACTCCAATCGTGGTTTGGAGTTTGAAGACAGTAAAGAGTGAACGATAAGCTACTAAAAGGGCTTATATTCGAATTGTAAAACTATTTTGACAGCTGGAAGTTTGTTTGAAATTTACGAGCAGTCGTTTTTGAAACAGAAGGCAACGTCGTGCCCGCAATCATTTTTCTTAGCAATTTGTTTGCGATTTTCTCATAAAATCTCCATAATTGTTACGAAATTATGTAAGTGAACATCTTCTTGATAAATAGTGAATGTGTTTTTGTGTAGAACCGCGATTGCCTGCAACGCTAAATCAATATATAGGGTATTTTAAATACCGAGGTTTTTGTTGCTTAGCTCGGAAGAGCAACGCCTCAAAGATGAGCTTATTATAAGCCGCAGACTTTTGAGAAGTGCCTCAACTCTTATGGCTTTGTGAGGAAGTATTTTCTTTGGCTAATTCAAAGCATTATTTGAATTTTATTAAACCATTAACGGGCACGGAGTTGGTCAGCTCAGAAAGTGAAGATACTTGCCCATTCCAAAACTTACCTAAGTATATCACAATGAAGAAATTATGGTTATGAAACTCCATGAACACTGTTAAAATCAAATTATTACAAAGCAAAAAAGTCCAAGCAAACAACGAACTTTAAACATGGTACCTAAGTGTCTTCAAAAAATGTGCTTAAAGAAATAACATTTTATTTCAGGGCTTCATTGAAAAAAGCAATAAATATTTATAGGAACAACAAAAAAGCACAGTTTGAAGCATTTTATGTCAATGTATTATGTAAGGACTGATGAACATACATACAATGCAAATCGCATTATACCACCATCATCATCGTCATCCACAACCCGCCTTCACCCACTGCTGGGCATAGGCCTCTCTTTTCTTGTGGCAATCCAGAAAACATACCACCATACTTACATAGATCAATTTCCACATCATTGTCTGTTCAAGGTAGGTAATATCAATATTTCTATTGTTGAACATTAAATGTGGTGTCTGCAAAGCTCAGATTAAATAAAAAATCAAGACATTATAGCACTGCAAACAATACAGTGTAGCATGTGCAACACTACACCTTGTTCTGTACATAAAATTGGATTGGATTGGATTGGTGTAAATATGTGCATGTAAGAGTGTTCTTACATGCACAAGTTTAGGATACTCGAAATGTGAGGCCTCACATCACTGTTGACAGCGCTTTACTGGTTTTGCAATTAGTCTGAGCTTCAAAATGTTAGGCACAGCAACAATGTTACACACATATTTCTTGTTACTGGTGAACACAAATTATATAAGTAGGTAAGGCACCAATAAATGTAGTTGCCATACATACATACCTACAACCTACCTTTATGAATATTTCTTAGCAAATTAAAACAACAAACTAAAATAAAGAAAGTAGTAGGCAACTGAAATTTATTATTATTATATCTTTCAATAGATAAATACCCACATCATTACTATACCTAATATAGTAGTTTGCTAAGTAGTTTTGCTGTGCCCGACAGGCTCCACATGATGTAATTATAACTTTACCACATAAGTATACCTACAGGAGGAGCCCGTGGCTAAGTAATAACAGCCGCACGGGTTGACCCGTCAGGTTAAGCTACGCTTGCCGGGGTTGTTCAATGGATGGGTGACCATCTTTACATACCGAAATTCCTCCGTGCCTCGGAAAGCACGTTAAGCCGTTGGTGCCGGCTGTTATTCGTGGATCTTTGACAGTCGTTACGGGTCGTCAGAAGCCCGAAAGTCTGACTACCAGTCTTACCAAGGGGTATTGTATTACCCAGTAACTGGGTTGTGGAGGTCAGATAGGCAGTCGCTCCACGTAAAATACTGGTATTCAGCTGCATCCGGTTAAACTGGAAGCCGACCCCAACATAGTTGGGAAAAGGCTAGGCAGATAGATAAGAATACCTACATAATTATGGTATGCAATAAAAGTATTGAGTACCTACTTATTGAGAATAATATCCAAGTACATAAGTAGGTACCTGCTATCTAATTTTTTTTAAATATATGTATCCAAGTCATTATTGTGTACTATAAATGTGTATCTTTTAGGATGTCCTGTGTGAATCCTCAAAATCAATAGCCTTGAAGGTGGTTTTCTAAATATTATGGTAGTTTAGGTACCTACTTGAGAGTTATTTCTAATGTTTATTGTTAGTTTATTTAAACATATTGCGCCGACCCCAAGTCACATGGGATAAGGGCAGGAAGATGATTGTTAGTTTATTATGGAGCCCTTTGCACTGAATTGGTTTTGGTTGAAAGGTACCTACTTACCACAATAATTAGCAATATACAGGGTGTATCAGAAAGGTGTGGTTAAATTTAAGGATGTGGTACAGACCATAAAACTGAACAACTTTCTCCATAGGACCAACATCGTAATCGAGAAAAAGTAATATCAGCCGTCCCATACATTTGGGTCGAGTAGGTATTGAAGTTTTGAATCGGACAGCTATTAATTTTTTCTCGATTATGTTGTTGTTCCCTTGGAGAAAGTTGTTCAGTTTGATGATCTGTACCACACCCTTAAATTTGACCACCCTTTCTGGTACACCCTGTATAATTATATCATAGGTTCATCCACCTTTTATCCGTCATCAAATAACTCTGTTTGTGTACTTTTTAGTCAAGGCTCTATCCATCAGTACTTGTAAGGCACATAATCGTTGTTTATAGGTAGCAGAATATTGTTGTTCTATAAAGTTGATAGATAGTGCATTGAATTGTTTAAGGGATAAGGATTTAAGTACTTATGTTCTTTTCTTTATAAATTGCAGGTGTCAGGCTTAACTACATCTGTGAAGTATGGAATGTCTTTGAAGTGCGCGCACTGCGGTGAGAAAAACGCATGCGTTTTAATCACCGTAGCGCGTAGGCACCGCCGGTGCGCCAGTACCTACGTGCAGGGCCTTAAAATGCCAAATTTCAACTTACACTACAAATATTTGTTCCAATTCTTTTTGCCCATGTCTAAACACTCTTGTCAGTGGTTGTAATTGTATTGATAATAAATAAGACAGTTTTTTGTACCTACCATATTTTATTTCTACCTATTTATCTATACTTAATGAAAGTAATGAATGACAGTTAATTTAGCTAAACACCACTATTTTCTAAACACTAGAATAATCACTTCTTTATTTTGAAAAACCTAGTAAGTACCTGCTAGGTAGGCACGGCTACAGATCAAGCTATACATTTCCAGTATAAGCTTAATGTCGCATTGTATAGGATTTCCTTACAATGAGATGCCAGTGTATACTGGAAATGTATAGCTTGATGTGTAGCCGTGTGTACTCAATTTTTAAATACTTCATAAAATATCAAATTATTTTTATTTGTACCTTTAGTTCATAATGAAACACTTTATAATTAAAGTTTACACTTATCAAATTAACACAATATCATAATAATATGTTTATATTGCTGTTGTGAACGACTTCAACAGTTTTCTAAAATAATGACAATGTTTTATGAAAAATCTTCAGTTTCTAGATACAAGATATATATTTATTTTGTAAAACATGAGTAAAATTTTACAGGTCTTATAATTAATGTGAGGTAGCTACATGTTTTGCCATTTGTGGCGTACAAAATTAGTCATACTAGACAAACAAATACAAAAAAAAAAACAAAGAAAGAGATTACAATGTCAATTTGAATTAAATTTTAATTAAAATGTCAAAATGTAATCTATACTTAATTACAAAGTCAAAATTCAAATGTCAAAATTTAATTTGAGAATATTACAATATATACAACTAAAATATCATTTATGAATTCATCTACGCTGTAATATCACTTTTCTAGTAATAACCCCGAAGGGACTTTGTACTTTGAAAATGAAGTAGTTGCAGAGGAGCAGTGCAGTGATGTCATGTATAGCAGCAACGGGCAACATCTATGCTGCCTTCATATCGTAGGTGAAACGCACCGGGAACTCTCCTACAATTTGAAAACAAAATCACATTATTTCTGCTTGAATAATTATAATGTGGCAAACTAGGCATATCAACTATGCCTTTATCAGCCCATGGCTGGACCAAAAGCCACCGGCCTAGTCTTCCACAACCCAGTTACTGGGTAATACGATTCCCCTTGGTAAGATGTTGACAGACCGTCAGGCTTCTGACAACCTGTAACAACTGCCTAAAATCTTCAAATGACAGCCGGGACCAACGGCTTAACATGCTCACCAAGGCACGGAGGAATCTTTGTAAGTATATAAAAATGGTCACCCATCCACAGATCCTTTAGTTTAAAACATTAGTTGGGTGTACCTATAGTGTAATGTGACTATGTAGAAAGTTCACCCAAGGGATCAAGTGTCCTGTCTCCCTTAGTAAGTTGCTACACTTGTTTCAATGATTATGTGTCAAAAAGCTTGGATAGGTACCTTCAATGATTTTTATAAAAAATCCATGTTCAATAATATTCATGCCTTGCCATCAACTTCTTCTTTCAAAATCCCTCCTATATTAGATTGATGTGGGTGGGCAGTGTTCCATTCTTGTATTTTCAGCTAGCACCGTCTGTGAAAATATTATGACCAATGTTTTGTAGTTAATTGTTATTTTGATTACTTAGTGGTTATTATAGTAAATTTATAGCATCTACTTATGTCCAAAAATATCAATTAACAATTATTTGAGTAGCTATTATGTGAGGTTGACAGACTTATGTACCCAATAAATTATTTTAACCACAAAAAATAGTTAACCTCACTCATGGACATATAGAAAAGTACATCACGTAAGGTGCTTGTGTCTACGCAACAAAGGAATGATTGTCCGTATGTGGACAGACCAATAATGTACCTACAGCATGAGATGTGTACGAAGGTACACTTCTACAAACGTTATTCTTGGTTTACTTACTTGTAGGTAGTGCCGATATCGAAATAGTACGTAATAGGCAGTTTTCGCTATTGAGCAAAACAGACTCAACTTGACTCAAGTCTTAGTGCACCCACTACAAAGCCCTCTGCATCATCAACAGAGCGCTAGTTCTTGACCAGAGAAATCTCCACAATATGTAGATACATCCTAACGTGGTCACTTTAAGCCACAAATGTTCCAGAACTAGGTCAGTGGGCCGTCTTATTCATCATAGGCCCATGGTTCCTTTATTTATATAAGTACTCTGTGCTTTATTAATAAATAATTTGTATGTTGAAAAATTTATTTTATTATTCAAGGCAGTTTAATCTTTATCAGTGTTGCCAACTTCTCTTTCGCGAGTCCACTAGCGGCGATTCTTCACACTACCAAAAATAAACTAGACAACTTTTTACCCGACTGCGGCGAAGCTCAAAAGGAGGGTTATGTATTTGACCTGTATGTAACTATGTATGTATGTATGTCCGTTTCTTTGTTCCCTCGTAACTCCTAAACGAATGAACGGATTTGGATAAATTATACGTCTTTAGATTTGCCTTGGTGGCGCGAGTGTCACTGGCTCCATTAACATCAAAAATAAAGTAAAATGGCGGATTTGAGATGACATATTGTGGAGTTCGAAATTTTTTTGTCTTCTTTATTCGATTTGTCACTTCGAATTACTTTTAAACATTATAAGTTGTATATATTTTTGTAATCACCTTTTAAAACCCTTCATTTTGATATCCAGTGGGATATCACATAACTCCTAAACGAATGAACAGATTTGGATAAATTATAATTATTATCACAAAGCCACCGTCCACTAAAAGCAAAATTACTCCGCCAGTAGGGATGGCGAAACCCCCCCGTTTCAGTGGAGATTCCAATAAGTTGACAACACTGCTTTTCTATGATTTTTTCATTGACCACAGATAACAAAAACGTGAAAAGAAAAACGTTTCGTTACTTATTTCAAATATGGTAGTTTTTGGTAGAAAGTGTTTTAAAAATTGGTTTTTAATTTTTCGGCAATCATTGAACGTTTTCATTTATATGCATTAGTAGACCATCAGTTGTAATTAAAACAAAAATAGATTTAAGCACAATAATTCGAAAACAAATAATTCCTATATGATGAAACTAAACGCTTCATCGAAACAGATTTTGAGCAATTGGTTAGTACATCTCTATAAAATTCCTATCGGTCGGGTAATTTTTTATGTCACAATTCCAAATATAATAGTCAAAAACGACAGGGGTTTGTTTAAATTTGGAATCTATTTCAGAAACAAACTGTGTTACGCAATTAGGGTGCAGGCTTACCAATCAATCAATCTGCCTAGCCTTTTCCCAACTATGTTGGGGTCGGTTTCCAGTCTAACCGGATGCAGCTGAATACCAGTATTTTACATGGAGCGACTGCCTATCTGACTTCCACAACCCCGTACTGGGTAATACGATACCCCATGGTAAGACTGGTTGTCAGACTTTCGGGCTTCTGACGACCCGTAACGACTGTCAAAGATCCACGGATGACAGCCGGGACCAACGGCTTAACGTGCTTTCCGAGGCACGGAGGAGTCTCGGTATGTAAAGATGGTCATCCATCCACGGACCAACCCCGGCAAGCGTAGCTTAACCTGATGGATCGACCTGTGCGACTGTTATTACTTAGCCACGAGCTCCTCTTACAACCAGGCTTACCAAGGGGTAAGTATTACCCAGTAACTGGGTTGTGGAAGTCAGACAGGCAGTCGCTCCATGTAAAGTACTGGTATTCAGCTGCATCCGGTTATACTGGAAGCCGACCCCAACATAGTTGGGAAAAGACTTGGCAAATGATGATGTTTACAAAATCTTAAATATTACTTTATTATCAAGATTTCCGGGTTACTTCTTACATCAGTAGGTAACCCAATTCCTTAGTAAACTTTTACCTACTTCGTAGTTTTCGTCCCTCGTATGTTTTCCCCAAAATAAAACTTTCTTATATGTGACGTCTGCAACTTTGTGAAACTATGCCAAATTTTAACTTTGTAGGACAAACTGTTACAAAGGAAGGTATTTAATATGTGACAGATAAGTTAGGATGGGTGCAATTTCGTTAAGTCACTGTTCTGTATTTTGAATTAAGGGTTCGATTGTCTCTTATTGATTCAGTTGTCAGACTTTTCATTAAATTGTAGTACATTTTGATACAAGTGGAGAATGTTTGTTATTGCATTCGAGGCGGAATTAACACCCGAACCCTAGGTGAGGTTGTTTTTGAGCTGAGAACTGCAATAAAAAATGTCCACGTGTATTTTTGAGCTGAGAACTGCAATAAAAAATGTCCACGTGTATTTTGATACATGTGGTCATTTTTTATTGCAGTTCTCAAAGTGTATTGAAAAACGTCGCAATCGACGTTTTTCAATACACTTTAGAAGAAATAAAATAACGAGAAATATTTTTGTCATAAATTATTAGGAAAATAAGATTGAAATTTTCTTTATAGGGTTCCGTACCAAAATGGTAAAAAAGGAACCATTATGGTGTCACTCAGTCTGTCTGTCTGTCTGTCTGTTTGTCTGTCTATTACAGCTGGATATCTCAAGAACTACTAATGCTATCTACTTGAAATTTAGAACAGTTTTAAATGACGTTTACCCAACTATTTTGCAAATAAGAAAGAAATAAAAATATTTATATTTTCTTTGTAACAGGTACTGAAAGAGGGTCTTACAAATTCAAAGTGGGGGCTACTAGGGCATGTGGGGTATCATATGAAAGAACGCTATTTGCACATTCTTAACATTTTTTAATTTTTTTTAGGCCGCATAGTTTTTGACTATTGATGAAAAATGTAAAAAAAAATACCGTTCCCCCCCCCCTTATCTCTGAAGTTTGCAAAGGGGAAAATCTGAAATTATTCTATGTCATAGAAGTTTATGTAAAGATTACAGGAAAAATAAAACGATGTCTCTAAATAGCACACTTTTGCAGAAATCGGAACCCTCGGTGCGCGAGTCCGACTCGCTCTTGACCGGTTTTTTTTTCCGCACTTTGATTTCGCCAGGTTGAAGAAAAAGCAAAGGTATAAAGCCGATAAACAGCCTAATATGAAAAATAGAAAATTTAAATATTTTTGAGTTTAGAACACAAATAAATGTTAATTTGTTCATAAACGTTTTTTGTTATCGTAATAAACATTACGGTTCTTGATGATATTATAAACATTATTTAAATATTCAAAAAATGTTAACGCCGTAAAGACGCATATCTCTTTGCCGAGATTAAAAAAAACAATCACCTCCTAATAGAGAGGACCGTCTCGCGCCAGTTTCATTTTGGCACTTGGAACCGACAAGTACCAAAATGAAACTATCGCGAGACGGTGTGAATAGAGGCATTGAACCAATTTGGACTAAGTATAGGGTATAAGTTATCTGTGGCATTTACTCCCGCACACGTGTGGAAAAATAAAAAATCGCAAGCGTGTGAAATACATTGCATTGTGAACCTAATCGTAGTGCGATATGAACCAGTTTTCTCGAGGAAGTGTACTGAAAACAACCCTGTAATAATGTCTTAGTTTATTATAATACTTAAGGTTGATGCGCCAGGGTAGCCCGCGAAATTCAAAATTTCTTACGTTTTTTGCAATTTGTACGTCAGTGTGAGCTTATATGTTGATTAAAATATGATTCCCGGCCGTAGCCAATACGGGTTTACAGAACTATAATCATTAGAATCAGCAATACAACTCCATAAGTTAGCATTTATCTCAAATCTAGCGATTTCATGAAATCATGAGGTTTGAGGTAAATGCTAACTTATGGAGTTGTATTGCTGATTCTAATGATTATAATTCTGTAAAGCCTTAATAGCTACGTCCGCGAATCATATTTTAATACACATGTGTTTTGTACACATGTGTGTACATTGCGCATTAAATGAATAAATAAATAATCACCAAACAAGCTCACACTGACCTACAAATTGCAAAAACTTAAGAAATTTTGAATTTCGCGGGCTACCCTGGTGCTTTCGCCTTAATATAAAATTATTTGTCATCGTGGTGAAAGGATTAGCCAATAGACAGAAGTCGTTTGTCCAGGGTGCACCAGATGTAACAGAAGGGCGGAGGGTGCGCCGCTCGGGGAGGCTTCTTACATGCAACCCTCAGGCAATAGCCCACCTTCCATCCTGCGCACTTGAAGATCCTATGGCTGCGTCAGTGAGCGGAGTTCGCGCCGCTGAATTTTGGGCCACACATATTTTAACATTTTGTCATCGATACGCAAAGAAGAAGAAGACTAACATAACACAGCCAAATGCCAATTGCATTAGTTAAATATAAATATGTAGATTAAAAAATAAAATACACAACTACAAAATATGATTTGCAAACCAGATAATCATTAATTGGTTACCGAATCACTAATTTATTTATTTAACTTTAATTAGCACTGTTAAAAACCAATTATAATAATTAAAGACACATATACACAGAAAACAAAATTTGTAAAAATAAAAAATAATCAAAAAATTAGCAATAGGTACTTTCATGAATCCCTCTCACAGTACTTCTGACATGCCAATAATATCTTCGTCCATTCATCCGCAAACAGATCGTTTGTTGGATTAGAATCCAAGAGATCATTAAGTGCGGCCAGAGTGCTAGGTACTGGGGACTTAGCACGCGCAACAGTGCAACATGGGGGCACAGCAAACAGCCTGTGTTTTCTACCGCGGCAGTAATTGTCTGGGACGAAGAAGCGAGCCAGGACAGCATGCAGATCAGGTGCATCAATAGTGCCACTGAGTGTCTTGCAGGCTATAGTGAGTTGATCTCGTGCTCGCCTTACCTCTAATGAGTTATATCCGAGGCATCCCAATAGAAATTTAGTCGGATAGAGGTAAGGATAATAGCCGTGTTTCTGCTTGTATAAAACCTAAGGAACGCTTTTTGTACCTTTTCCAGTAAAAGCGCATAGGTACGTTCGTGTGGATTCCACACGCAGGAGCTGGATTCTAATTTGCTACGTACAAGTGCATTAAAAACAATTTTGATGGCATGTGTGGTGCGAAAATCGCGGCAATTACGTAGGACAAAGCCCAACCTTTTATAGGATTCTTTAGCTACCGTGGCAATATGGTCGTGGAAGGTGAGCTTTCGGTCGAATGTGACTCCCAGATCTTTCATGGCCGTTGTTTTCATGATGACATTGTTATTTAAATTGTATTCAAAATTCACTGGGTGCCGCATTCGACCGAATGTCATAGCGAAACATTTAGATGAATTAAATTCCATCTTATTGTCTAGGCTCCACTTGTATATCGCATCTATGTCTTGCTGCAGTAGCAAACAGTCACGCTTAGAGTTTACTTCAAGGTACAACTTCAGGTCATCAGCATAGAACAGACATCTTGCATGGCGGAGAACTTGGGGAAGATCATTTACAATGATTAAAAATAATAAAGGCCCCAAAATTGAGCCCTGACTAACTCCGGAACGCGTATGGTACGTGCTTGATTCGTACATACCGAGCCTAACGAACTGCTGGCGATCACGTAGATAGTCTGCGAAGAAACGAAGTAGAGATGGTGCGAAACCTATTTTGCTAAGTTTCATCAGCAGCGTGTCGTTGTTAACTCTATCGAACGCCTTCCGAAAGTCGAAATAAAGTACGTATACCTGACGCCCACGATCCAAGCTAGAGGAGATATAATCAACTAGCGTCAGGAGATTCGTGTCAACTGACCTCTCACTTCTGAAACCGTGCTGCTCATTACATAAATATTTGTTAACTTGCTCGTATATGGCATTGTGAAGGATGTTCTCAAAGATCTTA
The DNA here is from genome assembly GCA_905163495.3 of Cosmia trapezina. Classification (NCBI taxonomy): domain Eukaryota; kingdom Metazoa; phylum Arthropoda; class Insecta; order Lepidoptera; family Noctuidae; genus Cosmia; species Cosmia trapezina. The sequence goes on along the minus strand of LR991041.1, from coordinate 2,802,473 downwards.
GCCGGGGAAGATAAAATTGCAATAGGGCGGTAATCTTCCACGGAACTTTTGTTTTGGGTTTTAGGAATAGGTGTTACTCTAGATACTTTCCACTGAGAGGGATATGTACCAGCCTGCAAAGCTAAATTGAAAATGTGACAAAGTGGATCACTGAAAATATGTTTTAAGCATTTAATGATAAAGGGGGGAATGTTATCGGGGCCAATAGAGCTGTTTAGTTTAAGTTTATTTATGCCTTTTATAATGTCTATAGGGCACAATGGGGGTACATTTATGTAATTGCTGTCTCTGGTAGAGTCAGCTGCACTAACATGAGCAGCATTAAGCCGCGGGACATCAGGCAGAAAGACATTTGAGAAAAACTCAGCAAAGGCCCCTGCTGCTTTAGTTCCCGAAAAGGTTATACCGCTGTATGTAATGTTAGGTTCAAAACCACCTTTGGACCGTAGACTGGAAATATGTGACCAGAATTTACGGGGCGTAACTTTGATTTTATTCTCTATATGTCTCATGTACGAGGAATATGCATCTGCAATATGGATCTTTAAGTTTGCCCTGAGTTCAGAAAACAACAAATACGCGCCATTGCTGTTAGTACGCATCCAATTTTTGCTAATGCTACGGCTACATTTTCTCAATAACGCGAACTATACTTCGCGCGCTCTCTGTTGTACAGTACAGTCGTCGAGCGTTGTGCGCATTATCGCGACAATGTAGCCGTAGCATATGAGTACTAAATAAAATAGCCCTAATTCCACACAGCTATAAAAGAAAGAAAATTAGTTACTTTTATTCTTTCTTTTTGCTCGTACCAGTCACAATGTACGAGCGATATTATCAGACGACGTACATGTAAAAATTATGCTCATACGTCTCCCTACCAAACTCGAACATTTTTACTACGCGGTACTTTGAGTAGAGGTGGGACGAGTATCGATGTTTTGTCTGAAAAAGTTATCGATATTATTTTTAATTGAGTTTTTTTATAGACATATTCTTGTGCTAATTAGCTAGTCAAAAGTACTAAGATGATTAAAAAAGTAGTTTAAAAAAATATTGAAGATGTAAAATTTTCAGTGACCTATTTAATTCATTAAGGGTGTTCTTTTAGTAGTTGTTTTCCTCTATGGTAAAGGTCAAGGCTAAGGGTTATACTGTTGACAATGCACATTGATTTTGGAAACTTCTTACCACACAGGTTATCTACTAAATAAAAATAAAAATGTCTTTTAAAGAAACCTTTACAATTAATAATTATTTTAATGCCTATTTATATTTTTAATTTACGTCATTACCCAGGAATCTGATACTTTTAACATAGAACGTCTTTAAATGGTGGTTTACATCTACCTTTTAGACTCATCCTGTAAAGGTAGTAGCGGGAACTTTAAGACCTAAAGTACTATAAACTGAAGTGTTACGATCGACACTACAGGACAGAAAATGTAGAATACAGTAAAAGTCACCAATATGTTATATTGGAAAACTTTATGATACAACGGCCATAAAACGAAATAATATTGTGGATTGAGCGATTCATGGAAAATAATAGTCAATGTTTTTGTGCTGTAGGCAACATAGCGATTGTAAGAAAACATTCTTTTGCTTATTTTCCTGTTTTTGGAGAATGTAAACAAGTAGTGCAACAGTGTTTAAGTGCAAGGTTATTCTAAAAACTTTAAAATGTGGAATAGAAATAAGACTGCTTTTTGCTTTTGACACTACTGCACTTTAGAACCAAAGCGTGTATTCAATAGTGTTATTAAGTAATGAAGTCGTTTTAAATTTTCAGACGTTTGATTTGTGATAAGAAAACCATGATGACCTTATGGCATAATATAACGGTATTTAATCGTCTGGTAGTATAAAAATCATCATCAACAAAAAAATATACAGCCATCATTATTATTCAAGCAGAGCGAGAGCTTATACTTACCAATCCTTTCCTGACTTGGGAACTTCAACCATTAACTCCTTTTTATCAACAAAAATGGTAATACCAAAGAAGATACTACTTATAAAAAAAAAATAACCATCATTTACATTACTTTAGAGTCGTAAAAAAATATTATCCTCCAAAAACATCGACATTTATTAACAGTCTTTCCCAACCCTATGCCAATTTATTACACAAATGTGTGTATATTTGGTACACGCTGTACTCTGGAATCCTTTTTTACTAATACGCCATAGATTAGAGTAAAAGCATAGTGATGTGGAGTATTAATCTAAGGTTACTTCGACGTCGGTTACTTTGTTGTCTGGACTACGACTATGTAGGTTAATGTTACGAGAATTTTGTAAGGAAATGTTAAGACGCCGAAACTTTGCAAAAAGTAGTATACTTTTATGAGTAAAGTATTTTGATCTCATCAGCATTCTACATTTTACAGGAACGTCGGGAAACAAGTAGGTACCTGTTTACCTCGTTAAAAAGAATATCGCGATAAGACCCGTTTTCGATAATGTTTTATAATGTGTACAAATCGCGAAAGTTTAAAAAGTTTAATTTTACAGGATGTCTCAAACGTAGTGGTCGAAAGGCAAATGGAGTAGGTAAAGAGAAGGGAGGAGGGAGGGAGTTAGGTAGTAGATACTGAACTGAAGTAGGCTCGCGAGTGGTAGCCTCGCGCATTTGGTATGTATATAAACATAGTAATTATTTTGATCATTTTATCACGACAAACTCAGCGAATTGTGTTAAACAATCTTAAAAATGAGAAAAAAAACGTCTGTTTTGTAGCTAAGAGATTGATAAACGTTACGAAAACGTTATTTTTTTCTATCCAGCAAAGTAAATCTAATCGTGTTAGTAAAAGCCATTGGCTATCCGCCAGATCTTTAAATAAGATATATCTTTTTTTCACAATTTTATAACACTGTTTTTTATGTTTCCCATGGATTCAAAAACTAATAAGCGCGGTCTCTGTGGGTTAAACACCTTAAATCTTAAATCTTAGCACCTTAAATATGGGCTAATGTTTAATGGCAAAAAAAAAAAAAAAAAAAACAGCTGTTCCTCACATTTTGACGAATTAAGGCTCTTACAGACAGAGGCGATATCGCGTCGCGACGTGTCGCGTAGCGGTGTTGCGATGCGATAATATCGCAATATCGCTCGCGATATCGCCTCTGTCTGTATGAGCCTTTATGCGAACATAAATGTACTGAACAGCTGATTTTTTTTCCGCGATTTCAGTCTTGGTGCCATAGTAAAAGTTGTTCATAATAATGAGTAAAATGACCCCTTAAAATATTGCCACTGTTTACACTTACACCCTATATAAATCTGCATCAGCTATTGGTCAGCTATAACAGAATTACTAGTAATTTCAAGTTTACAATGGTTAAAACTTTTTTTAACTTCCAATCTAGGTTTAATCTCGCATTGTGGTCAAAAAACAAGAACCAAAAATGTAACCAAATTACAAAACACTCGGGAAACGTTATTAGAAATTACGTAATATATTACGTCCACCCGAACCCTTGTAATATGATTCTAATAATTTATCTAAGCCTTCACAAGCAGTCTAGGCTAGCTCGTAAAAACTAGATCTAGCCACAGAGTAGATAGGTACAGAAGGTTAGCTGAATAGCGAGGCTCAACTATCGAAAACAGGCGCACGCGGCAATCAAACAATTGCCGGTCGCGAGTGCGCTTGAAATAAAAATACTAAGTAATCATTTGTTATCTTGTATGCAGATAAGATGGCTTTTTTCAGATAGTCCTAATACATTTTATCCTACGGGATGCAAAATTCTCGGATAAGACGTATTTGAATTTATTATTAGTTTAACAATAGTTAAACTAGGAACGCTACTCTATCTAACATACCAAATTCTAGTATAACATAATATAAACAGAATGTTGGGGTCGGCTTCCAGTGTAACCGGATGCTTCAGCTGCATCCGGCTACACTGGAAGCCAACCCCAACATAGTTGGGAAAACGCTAGGCAGATTAATTGAGTTTACCAGTATTGGGTTATTGGGTAATACGATACCCCTTGGTAAGACTAGTTGTCAGACTTTCGGGCTTCTGACGATCCGTAACGACTGTCAAAGATCCACGAATGACAGCCGGGACCAAAAGCTTAACGTGCTTTCCGAGGCACGGAGGAGTCTCGTTATGTAATGATGGTCACCAATCCACGGACCAACAGAATTACAACTATAATAACAATTATTACAATTTACCTACAAGCTAGCAACTTTTAATGAAGCGTGATGTTATTTAAAAAAAATGTAGGTGATAGCATTGCACTCACTGTACCTACGTGAAGTTTGACTTTGTGTGCGTGCGGTTTCGCCCGTTGTTTGGAGCTAAACTTCTTTAAGTACTATTTATTCTGTGGTGCTAGACCACAGAATAAATAGTACTTGCCCGGTGGGAATACACGCTGGTACAGTTGGGACGGGACCCGGCTGTTATGTATTTATGAGTTTGTTTGTATGATTTATTTATGGAATGGACGTACGGTAGTAAATATGGAATTGAACCCTGAAAACTTTAGGGAACTAGGTCAGTTTAAGAAACTAGTAATGTTGAAAGGATGACTCTAAAGGTTGTTAATTCTCGAAACCATTAAAGTAGATTTTTTACTGTAACCTTGAAGGTTTTTTACTACATAATATTATATAGGCTGATACTCAAAGTCACGACTTTTTCCCATGTTGTAAAACGATCTTTACGTCTCTTTTTCTTTTATTCTTTGCAAAAAAACCTCTGTGACAGACGGAGAAAAAAGTCACCATAAAAAAGTTACGATGTGTTCTTTCAAGTATTAACAAAAAAAAAAACCGGTGAAGAGCGAGTCGGACTCGCGCAGCGAGGGTTCCATTCCGATTTCTGAAAAAGTGTGCTACTTAGATACATCGTTTTATTTTTCCTGTAATCTTTACATAAACTTCTATCACATAGAATAATTTCAGATTTTTCTCTTTGCAAACTTCGGAGATAAGGGGGGGGGAACGATATTTTTTTACATTTTTCATCAAAAGTCGAAAACTATGCGGCCAAAAAAAAAATTAAAAATAGTTTGAGAATGTGCAAACAGCGCTCTTTTATATGATACCCCACAACCCCTAGTAGCCTCACTTTAAATTTTTAAGACCCCCTTTGAGTCCCCGTTGCAAAAAAAATATAAATATTTTTATTTATTTCTTATTTGAAAAATAGTTGGGTAAACCTCATCTAAAACTATTCGAAATTTCAAGTTGATAGCATCAGTAGTTACTGAGATATCCAGCTGTGACAGACAGACAGACAGACAGAAAGACAGACAGACAGACAAACAGACAGACAGACTGAGTCACACCATAAGGGTTCCTTTTTTACCATTTTGGTACGGAACCCTAAAAACACAGACATGGCGACTGCCGGCAGAAGTGGAAACTTAAAACTATGAAATAACAGTGGTTTTTTTTTATATTTTTAGTACTTACGTATAAAAAAATAAAATTTCGTAATTTGTAAATTAAAATTATTAACATTAATCTGGCTTCTATAGGCACTCCGCGTAACAACAAGCGCAACACGTCATGCTCCTATCTATAGATGATTAGGTAGGTATACCGGTCGGTGAAGCGAAGGTAGGTAAGGACGGTAGGTATATGAGATTTTCCCCTACCATAAATCGCTCAACGCGTCTAAAGAAGTTTTCACATAAAATTATTCTCTACACTCGATATTTGAAAAGTGAAAAAAAAAACCGGTCAAGAGCGAGTCGGACTCGCGCACCGAGGGTTCCGTTCCGATTTCTGAAAAAGTGTGCTATTTAGAGACATCGTTTTATTTTTCCTGTAATATTTACATAAACTTCTATCACATAGAATAATTTCAGATTTTTGTCTTAGCAAACTTCGGAGATAAGGGGGGCGGGGAAACGGTATTTTTTTTTTACATTTTTCATCAGAAGTCGTAAACTATGCGGCCTAAAAAAAATAAAAAAAATGTTTAAGAATGTGCAAACAGCGTTCTTTCATATGATACCCCACATGCCCTAGTAGCCCCACTTTTATTTTTTAAGACCCCCTTTCAGTCCCTGTTGCAAAAAAAAATATAAGTATTTTAATTTCTTTCTTATTTGCAAAATAGTTGGGTAAACGTCATATAAAACTATTCTAAATTTCAAGTTGATAGCATTAGTAGTTCTTGAGATATCCAGCTGTGACAGACAGACAGACAGACAGACAGACTGAGTGACACCATAAGGGTTCCTTTTTACCATTTTGGTACGGAACCCTAAAAATGACAGTTGCAACAGCAAAAACGTGCCCGTCCCTATCTTCCCCCTTATATTTTCATGTAACAGGGTTACACTGCTGGCGACTACACACAGACAACTTTAACAAACGATTCTATATTTTCTACTTATTCGAGGTGTTTGTGGCTAAGTAATTACAGCCGCACGGGTCGATCCATCAGGTTAGGCTACGCTTGCTGGGGTTGGTCAGTGGATGGGTGACCATCTTTACATACCGAGACTTCTCCGTGCCTCGGTCAGCACTGTACGGGTAAGGTACATTTAAATGATAGTCTGATGTAGAGTTCAACTTGTGTATTGAAAGTCACACAGAAAAACACACAAAACTGATAACTGATCAACAGGCGGCGAATGAGTCCCTAAAGCTTCATTTACACGGCGCAAGTTTATTGCCTGTGGCATACCATAAAATTGAAGGGCAAATATCTGGCACCGTCTAAACAACACGTACAATATTGTTGCACGATACGGCAACTTTCAAAACTGGTATAAGCTTGTACAAGAAAATCGCACAGTACATACAATAATTGCTCGTACAATAAAATCGCATTCAATTCTGGCATGATCTGACATTTGTGCTGTCATTGAGATATGAGTGCGGTGAGTGAGGGTGTGGTAATCGTTGTTGCTATTTTGAGGCAAGAAATCAAATCAAGAACAACTTGCAAAATATCTTGAGAAGACGTTCAATAAAATTAAATGAAATATCATTTCTAGGTAAAACTTGCATGCAATAATCGCCTGTCAATTTTATTGCCTGGTGTAAGTCACATGCGATTTTATTGTATGGAAAAACTTGCATTCAATTATTGTACATGCCATTTTATGGAATCGCACGCGTGTAAACACTTCATGCAATTCTTGAATGTCAAAAACCTTGAACGTTCTTTATGGCATGCAATTATTGCTCTTGAACGTTCCAGAAACTTGCACAGTGTAAACGGCGCTTTATTGATAGCCCAACCGAGGCTACGTGACTACTGCTTGCTAACTCCACTATATGGTCTTATCATGATCTGACCAAGATTATGTCTGGACTTTAAAAGAGACTGTGACCTCTGAGTTTGTTTCGGCGTTTCTTCTCAGAGTAGTCAGATAGGAAACGTCGAACTCATCTAGTTTAAAAAAAATATGTTTGAAGTGTAAAAGTGTTTGTACAAACCTACTTACAGAAAATAAATCATTTATCATTTATCATTTATATGCATTTTATTCATTCGCTGCGCGTTGATGTCAGCACAAAACCAATACTACTGATAGGTACGGGTTTGCTCGTACAAGCACGTTAACCCGTTGGTCCCGGCTGTCATTCGTGGATTTTTGACAGTCGTTACGGGTCGTCAGAAGCCGTCGGGGTCGCGGGTTGTTCGAAAGAAATACCGCGGCCCTGGCATAGGCAACTGAAGGAACACGGGTGGGTTTTAGTCAGTAAAAGTCTGACACGTCCTTCCGCTCCACCCAGAGCGGGAGAAATCATTTGATGATTACCCATCCACAAAAAAAAAAGGGGTCGTCAGAAGCCCGAAAGACTGACAACCGGTCTTACCAAGGAGTATCGTATTACCCAGTAACTAGGTTGTGGAGGTTAGATAGGCAGTCGCTCCATGTAAAATACTGGTATTCAGCTGCATCCGGTTAGACTGGAAGCCGACCCCAACATAGTTGGGAAAAGGCAGGCAGATTGATATATTTTCTATTTATTCCAAACTTTTTGCTACACCCCTGAAACGAAAGCTACCCTTTACATTTTCATATTATAATGATTTTTTTGTTGATGTTCAATATTTTTTTCTGGACGCGTTATCGTCTGCGTATTATGTGTGTTTTTGAATATTTGTAAGTGAATTTTTCTTATTGGTATTTTATGGTTTTCAGTTGCCTCTATTTGATTGGATTGGTATCTTATTGGCAAAAGTTCTGTTTCAATTCCCGCATACAATATTTTGTGCCATTTCATCGTGTGGTTTTAAACAAATTGGTCTTTTATTTCTGTATTTGAATGTAGTTCTGCAAAAGTGTTGTCATGTTTTGTACATTATAATACAGTATCATAAACACATAAAAAATACATAGACATAGCTTTTACCTATTATCTAACCTTAGGTTAGGTTAGATAATAGGTAAAAGCTATGTCTTCGAATTCCCTTCGGGGAATACATGCATGACCTATTATTTGTTGTTCTTATTCTTAATATTTACTATGTCGGAAATTATTCCACAGGTACCTACTACCGGGATAAAAAGTATCCAGGTTATAAAATATCTGTGTGCCAAATTTCATTCAAATTCGTTCTGCCATTTTTGCGTGATTGAGTAACAAACATCCAAACATCTTCACAAACTTTCACATTTATGATATTAGTACGATGATACACATAAAAAATATGTCATTTGTAACAAGGACGTTACGTTATGAAAAAATGGGGCAAGTGCGAGTCGGACTCGCGCAGGATGGGTTCCGTAGTTGTTCCCTAAAAGTGACCCCCATATTCAAAAATTCATTTATTTACTTTAGCCGTACGCGTTTGGGTCACAGAAATCCATATGTGTACCAAACAACTCAATCGGTCCATTAGATTTGGAGCAAATTGGGTGTGACAGACGGATAGACAGACAGACACACGAGTGATCCTATAAGGGTTCCTTTTTTCCTTTTGAGGTACGGAACCTTAAAAAGACGAGCTTAATCCAGAATTAAGATGCTACTTATTCCTATAGAGGTATGAGGAACAGGGTGTAAAGTTCACTCATCCTCTATAGAAAAGGGAGGATCCTCCGACCAGACGGGTGTCGTGTCTGGTGGGCAACTGCCCAATGGTTGATGTCGGGAAGTTATAGTCGGGTAGTCGGGTAGTTATATGCTAGTTTATTTTACTTTATTAAGATCTCCAACAAAGAATACACCTTACATGCTATATTTTAAAGGACAAGAACAGAAATCTATGTGCTCCCTCAATTATAGGACACCACATCATGCCATTGGAAAAAGCAAAAAAAATATATAATAATAATTATTAAAGTTATACTAATAGATTATTAATGATGACCATTTGAATCTAAATTGATAAAATAAAGATTAAAAAGCAAAGAAGCAAAGAAAACATAGTTAAATAAAAATAGCAAATAATACATTACTAGACAGGCAGACAGGCAGGGTAGTTTCCCGGTAAATTCTGCTTGCGCGATGCAGAGTTTGTGTGACGTCAGAGGGGCAATTCCCGTATTTTTAACAACGTTCGCAATATCATCTGTCTCAATCTGTCAAAAATTGTATGGCGTTTACCAAAATTTTTGACATTTGATTGTCGCTTGCATGAGATTGCGACTTGAATTTTAACGTTTTTATGTACGAGAATAGGCTAGCAGGTCTTTGATGCGAAGTTCGCATGTGGCGTTGTAGATACTGCCACATTTTTATTGTCATTAAAAATAAGCATAATTTTTGCACAGAGCAAAATCAATTACTGCTAAGGTCTGACGACTTCCAAAAGACCACTCATCCATCCAATTTCAAAGAGATAGTCTGCAAACGATGTCCCTTCCATTAACGCACACTGACTACAGAACATTCACATTCACACCCAAGATTGACAAAAAGAGGTCGAGGAACATTATGAGAAAATTTCCATACCGTTTTACCTAAGTGTTGCTTTTTTTCGGCATATGTACGCTTTTAGACTCCAAGTGGTCCTTTGATTGTGGCAGATCCTTGGGTCCAAGTGACCCTTATTAGGTACATGCCTATTTTGAAACGGCGAGGTTTAGGCTGGTGTGAATGCCTGCTTTTTATAAGGTGATACGGTTAGGTAATTTTAGTTGTATGCAGTAAGTGGATTCTTAGAAGTTCTGGAGTGCTCTCAATAGAGGCAATTTTGTAGAAATGGACAGTTGACTAGGAGTATTTTATTTGAGAAAAATATAATTTAATGTATTGTGTTGCGTAGATCGTTTTGCATAGGTACTATTGTATATAATCAAGTTCTTTTAACGGAACAGACAGCTGTGCTGCTGGGGAGTTTGTTGCGCCACTTCTTCTTCCCAGCTAAAGAACTAGGAAGTGGTGAAGGGCGGGCGTTTTTAGGGACTGTCTTATGTAATTTCGACGTTCAAAAAGTGCTGATTCTCAGCCTAATTTGAATAAATGACTTTTGCTTTTGATTTTGATTTTGGAGGTAGGAAGGATTATTTTTCCAGAACATCATCCACATAAAAAGTGAAGAAAAAATACATATTATTGAAGCTAAATCAAAAACTGCCAAAGCAAAGTTAATAAATTTTATATGGGACCAACTTTGAGGTATACCATCTCGAATAAAACAAAAAATTTTCGAATCGAACTACTCTAAAAAGTTATACTTGTCGAATTGAGAACCTCCTCCTTTTTTATCGTTGGTTAAAAAATGGAACAGAATTTGTATGAAATTATATATCTGCCAAGTAAGTTAATAGGAACTTAATCGTAGGTGGAGAAACTTTCAATGGTAATTATCACACTAATATTATAAAGGTTGTATGTTTGTTACTTCTTCACGCTCAAACGGCTAGACCGATTTGCATGAAATTTGGTATGCAGATAGCTTATACATTGGATTAACACATAGGCTTCTTTTTTTATCCCGGTCTACGCGGGTGAAACCGCGGGGCGCTGCTAGTAGATTATAAAGCTCTGTTCGTAATACCAATAGATAAATAAAATGTTTCATACATATTGTTGTATTTGTTTAGCTTCGGTTGTGGTTCAAAATTATGAGCCGTTTACGAGTATATTAAATTACACACACATTTTGTAAAACATATTTGTTATAAGCAAATACGGCTACAGGTCAAGCTATACATTTCCAGTATAAACTGATCTCGCATTGTATAGGATTTCCTTACAACGAGAGGTCAGTGTAAACTGGAAATGTATAGCTTGATGTGTAGCCGTGTGTACAGAGTTTTTGTCCAAAACAAACACAGAGGCTTCATAAATTATCTGAGCTTCATAATATAGTAGTACACATTGAATGAATTCCAACTTTCAGATGAAAATAATGAAGAGTATCTCTAGAAAACAAACAACAATTTTAAACAGTCAAAAAAACTTTTTTTTACAAAAAAAAAAGAATAACCGACTTCCAAAAAATAACTTGTTGGGGAGTTTTCCAAGTAAGAACCAGGAGAAGTGGAACTGATGGTGAAGTCACCATCACCTCCACTTCTTCACATGCGTTGTGACGAGTATAAATTGGTAATCGAATCGCAATCCGTGAAATACTTAGTTTAGAGTAGTTCCGATTTATGTGGTCTTCATCCTCAGTTCCATTTCACCAAATGGTGCTTTCCGGGAGCAAATATGCACGAGTTGTTGATAAAATTTGAGGATTTCCCTCGATTTACATAGGATCCTAATCATCAGATTCTGAGTTGGTGATAATGGCGAGAGCATACTCTTTCAAAAAGAGAAATCAGTTGCCTATGCCAGGGCCACGGTATCGCTTTCGAACAACCCGCGACCCCAGCGGCATCGGCCCTATCGGACCCCATCACTGCTGACATCTCTTATAGAGGCGCGCGTGGAACACGACGCACCGTCGACCCGGGCCTGGGGGCCTACTCCCTAAGTCCGCCCGTCAGTCCGTCCGTTCGTTTGTCCGTCAGTCTGACATAACGATCCATCAAAACAAGTGTAAAAGTTAAATTTTTCGGACGGGCAAAAACACATCGGGAGTAGGGACAACTGTCTTAACGTGTTGTCATTCATACTTCGTTCGGGGCCCGAACCAATCATCCATCCGTAGGTGATACGGAGTAGGAAACGCCCGTAACGAAGGCCGAAACTACGGACTTCGTACTTAGGGAGTAGACCCCCTGGTCCTAACCGGACGGCGAGTTGCCCAATGCTCGCTGTCTGCAAGCCCGCGCCTACGGTGGCCGAAAATCGGCTACCGCCGCTCAGGGCGTCTCCTGCGGCTACTAGGGGCGCGATAGCGCGACAGTTGCCTCTCCCTCAAGCGTTCCGCCTCCACCTTCGCGAGCATTACTGTTTCGCAGAAGGAGGTGACGGCCTCTCATGCACTCTCGCTCCGCACCATGGCCTGGACCAGGTTCTGACGCGAGAGATCGCCGCCGCCGATCGCCTCCGCGAGGACACGGCGGTGCCTGAAGCCTGGATTTTTGCACTGTTAGTGACAATAGGCTCGCCCCCTATTACATGGCCCCCTATAACTGGCCAAATGTGGGTGTACACCTCCGCCTAACTCTTCGATGACTACAGGCGAGATTTCTGGCGAAATATCCACGCCCATTATCTGCCTAGCCTTTTCCCAACTATGTTGGGGTCGGCTTCCAGTCTAACTGGATGCAGCTGAATACCAGTATTTTACATGGAGCGACTGCCTATCTGAACTCCACAACCCAATTACTGGGTAATACGATACCCCTTGCTAAGACTGGTTGTCAGACTTTCGGGCTCGGTAACGACTATCAAAGATCCACGAATGACCGAATGATTGAATGCTTTCCGAGGCACGGAGAGGTCTTGTTATGTAAAGATAGTCACACATCCACGGACCAACCCCGGCAAGCGTAGCTTAACCTGATCGATCGACCCGTGCGGCTGTTATTACTTAGCCATGTAAGTGTAAATAAACAAATACTTCGAATGTCATTATCTTTTTTCCAACCATATTATTAATAGTCAGAAATAAACTCGTAAATATTTGTTGTAACATAATCAAAAGACATTACAAAGGTAGAAGGCTGGAAGAGTATAATGGGGTCGTAATGATCACATGAAACAAGGGTAAATGGGGGTGAATGGGTCGAAACATGTGAACACATTCCCTTAGAAGGTTATCTTTAGATGTTGTGGTGTCTATTTTTTTTTACTACTGAGCGTGTTGATAATCCTTGAAATGGCTTGAGGAAATGTGATTGTTCTATACTTACAGGAATTTGGCTATCCAGATTTTTTAAAAATGTTTTTGTGTGGCAATTAAGCATTCTTCTTTTTAGGGTTCCGTACCAAAATGGTACAAAGAAACCTCATGGTGCGACTCAGTCTGTCCGTCTGTCACAGCTGGATATTTCAAGAACTACTAATGCTATCAACTTGAAATTTGGAATAGTTTTAGATGACGTTTGCCCAACAATTTCGCAAATAAGAAAAAAAAAACAAATATATATATATTTTTTTTTTTTGTTTTGCAACAGGGACTTAAAAATTCAAACTGGGGCTACTAGGGCATGTGAGGTGTCATAGATCGATATTTGCATATTCTCAAACATTTTATTTTATTTTTCTTAGCCCATCGACTTTTGATGAAAAATGTAAAAAAATACCGTTCCTCCCCCTTATTTCCGAAGTTTTCATAGAGAAAAATCTAAAATTATTCTATGTACTAGAAGTTTATGTATCTGCCCAGCTACAAAACCCCCAGTCAGTCAGTTGTCAGACTTTCGGGCTTCTGGTTACCCGTAACCACTGCCAAATATCTACGAATGACAGTCAGGACAGACGGCTTTGGATGGTCACCCATCCACGGACTGACGTCAGCAAGCTTGATCGATTGAACCATGAGTCTGTTACTTAGCCACGAGCCCCTCAAGCCAGCGATAAGTAAGTATGCTTATTTTTTATCACCCCAAACGGGTCGGAAATACTGGCTGTTTACATAATGAGAATCGTTTTCCACAGCACAATGCCCTTTTAAAATTCCACATATTTCGTGAGTTAAAAGGCTCACATTTTGGATGGCTACTATATATCTTTGTTATTTTTCTTTCTGTTTATAAATTGTGTTTACTCGGGTGTTTTGTGTTATGGGGTAAACTTTTTTTATGGGGTATGGTGTTAGGTAATATATATGACTACAAATTTTAATGATCAAACCATAGACGTATAAAAAAAGGAGGACTCCGCGCCACGCATATCGAAAGTGAAGCACCGTACCGATCTATGTGTGCGTGATTTGAGTACCTGCAAAGACGCCGTCGCTCGTGTCACGTAATGGCGACCGGTCGGCATACTATGATGTAGATGTGTGCGTGAGGCGTGTTTGTACAAACTGTCCATACTTACTGTGCTTCACTTTCTATATGCTATTATATTCTATATTTCTATATGCAGGAGCTCGTGGCTAAGTGAGGAGCTTGTGGCTAAGTAATAACAGCCGCACGGGTCGATCTGTCAGGTTAAGCTACGCTTGCCGGTGTTGGTCAGTGGATGGGTGACCATCTTTACATACCAAGATTTCTCCGTGCCTCGGAAAGCACGTTAAGCCGTTGGTCCCGGCTGTTATTCGAGGATCTTTGACAGTCAGAAGCCCGAAAGTCTGACAACCAGTCTTACCAAGGGGTATCGTATTACCCAGTTACTGGGTTGTGGAGGTCAGATAGGCAGTCGCTCCATGTAAAATACAGGTATTCAGCTGCACCCGTTTAGACTGAAAGCCGACCCCAACATAGTTGGGAAAAGGCTGGGCGAATGATGACTTTCGATATGCGTGGCGCGGAGTCCTCCTTTTTTTATACGTATAAGGATCAAACCATCTTAGAATACTCTTTTTAATTTTTAGGGTTCCGTACCTCAAAAGGAAAAAACGGAACCCTTATAGGATCACTTGTTTGTCCGTCTGTCTGTCTGTCTGTCTGTCTGTCCGCCTGTCACAGCCGATTTGCTCCGAATCCAATAAACCGATTAAGTTGAAATTTGGTACACATATAATTTTTTGTGACCCAAACACGTACGGCTAAAGAAAATAAATGAATTTTGAATATGGGGGTCACTTTTAGGTGACAAATAAGAAAAAAAAAAAGTTTTTCAAACTGTACCATGTGACATATCAAATGAAAGGGCTTACTATGAGGGTCTCAAATATTTTTTTTTTATAATTTTAAAATAAACTGTTTTAAAGTTATTTAAGAAAATAGACGAAAATTGACTATTCCCCCCTTATTTCCGAAACTACTAAGCCTAAAATTTTGAAAAGAAATACATAAAATAGTTCTATATCTGTAGATAGATTACAGGAAAACCTATAAGAAGTTTGTGGACTTAAAATAACGTGGTAAATCTGTCAATATTGTGAGTACAAACTTACACTTAACTCTATTGTTAAGTTTGTTCTTGGGATAGTTTCATTCCAACTACGGAACCCTTCGACGAGCACTTGTCCGGTTTTTTTTCTATAAAATTCAATACAAATATCGTCAAATCAAAACTTTTCTCTATTCTGCTTAGATCATTCTTGGTATCTCTTAAATAACTTTACACAAATAATTTCTGCCTCTAGTACGAAAGAATTAAGATATCTCTTATTCCTATCACTGACATTTCATTTCGTTTCATAATTAGTTACCTTGTTAAGGCCCTGGTTCCAAGCTTGGTTTAGCTCGGTGTGTAAGTGAAATGGCGTTATGGCTGTCTAGTTTGACGCACGAGATAGAAGATTCTCACGCGCACCGGAATTATGTCGTAAAAGTGCAAATAAAATCGTATAAAATTAGAAATGAACTATTTAATAAAAAGTAATCCATCACTGGATGCAGTTTGGAATTTGACATTTCATGGTATATTTTTAATTATAATTATAATTGCTAATGAAGGGATAAACAGCTTTTAAAGATTGTTAGGAGGTATGTTTAAAGATTTTTTGGTGCCTTAAAGTATGTTTAATTATGTTTTGGCTTCCATCACTGCATGCGAAAAGGACTTGAAAATATCATATTTTTTTTCCATGTCAAAATTATTTACGGTTTATGAAATACACAGCTTTAAAAAACCACCTTTTTGATCGTTTTCAGGAAATCTGCGCCTTAAAAGTTACATTTAGTGTCTTCCTCGATCTCAAGGAATCTCAAGGAACAATAAGTAATGTCTATTCGTAACTCACAAACAGACATTCTTCTAACTTGGAAATCTTTCCTAAACTTTAAAACGAGCATATTTTGTGCAAAGTTAAAATGATTAGACCATTTCATTACACACAAAGAAATCTTGCCGGATCTCTGACGGACAAGTTTTTTGTTTTCGGGGGGTGTTCTTATGGCTTCTCCATACGAAATTATATTTTTGAAAATGAGTTTTGTAGAAATATCAAAGTCACCAAGCTGTGAAAATCTAGTTTATTTTTCGGTTGGAATAATTTAAGGGGATATATCGAAACGTGGTTTAGCTCGGTGTGTAAGTGAAATGGCGTTATTGCTGTCTAGGTTGACGCGCGAGATAGAAGACTTTAAATGCACTTCGTTTAAGGCCTGTCCGCCGTAAAAAGCGCGGTCACTGTCGGACTGCATAGAAAAGAAAGAGAAGCGCGATGACACAACGCTTAAAAAATGTGAAGTAATTATCGATTTACAAAAAATCTGTTGATTGGACTAAAAAAGTAATGACATGAAATCATTCCTTATTAGTTTGTAAAGAACTGTATAAAATGAACACTTTTAATGAAAACTGTAGGAGTAATATGGTAACAACTCGAAAAAATAGACCGAAATAGACCTGGATTTAGGTTTTTTTTTTTCTACATACTAAAATAGATTTCAGGACACATGAAATCACTTTTTATGTACTGTAGATTGCTGTGTATTTTTTCCTATCAAAAATATGCTATAGTTACTGTAAAAGATGGTCACAAGGTTACTTAGTTTCGCCGTATTTTAGGGAGGAGGAGCCTTAAATGTAGATTTATGACAAAATGCTGTACTTTTTTTGTTTGTTCAAACATTTTCTTTCATACAAACCTTGTCCTGGCAATTACAAACACAACCAATAATTATTTACCCAAATAGGTGCACCTGTTCTAAAGTGCGTACATATTCGGCAATTGATTTTTATTTATATAATGTTTTTGTATGGAGAAGAAAGGTAGGTAAGCACTTCCGAATTGAGTTACAACTTTTACGAAATTGGTGAAGTTTGCAAAAAAGTTGGGACTAAAAACAGATGACAAGCGGTGACGCGCGTTTACGAATATACGGTACCTACATCTGTCTACGCTACCTATGAAATGTTTGTTCTTTGGTTTTATTCTTTCTACAGGGTGTAAGGGACAGCCCTCCGCAAACTAACAGGGTGCATTCAGCTCCTCATTTTGAATCATATTCCACCGGAAATTTTCTCAGGAAAATTTTCATTTTTTCAAAATTTTTTTCAGTTACATTTTCATTATTTCAATGTAAAATTGCATTGTGTGTTCGCAGCACTCCATTTATGTAAAAAAACTGCAAAAAAACAGCAAAAAAAAAAAAACCAGCAATGGATGTTGAAATACTCTAACCAACTACGCGTGAAATCAGCTGTTCACTTTTTGTCTAGCTGCAGAGTTCATCGAACTCACCGCATACCCATTACCTACCCCTCCCAACCAGTAATAGACGCTCCGATTTGTGCACAAAAACACAAACAAATCAGGTTTATTGGGTTCCCTTAATGTTCCTGAAAAAAATTCATGTACCGGTCATCTTAGTGTGACATACTGAATTCACCCTATCAGTTTGCGGAGGGCTGTCCTTACACCCTGTATAAATAAAAAGTATTGTATATTTCTAACACAATTCGTCGATGTCTGTGGCAAAAAGAGAAAATACAAAACCAAAGACACCAACTTCCGCAATTAAAGTTATTTTTCAATTTTGTAGTGTTTTTTTCGAAAGTCGGTTTTTAGGGTTCCGTACCTCAAAAGGAAAAAACGGAACCAGGATCACTCGTGTGTCTGTCTATCTGTGTGTCTGTCCGTCTGTCACAGCCAATTTGCTCCGAATCTAATGGACCAACTAAGTTTAAATTTGGTATATTATGAACTTCTGTGACCCAAACACGGACGGGTAAAGTGAATAAATAAGTTTTGAATATACGCGTCACTTTTGGGGTCACATAAGAAAATTCAAAAAAAGTTTTGCAAACTATACCGTGTGACGTATCAAATGAAAGAACTTATGAGGGTCTCAAATATATTTTTTTGCATAAAATTTTGAAAAAAAAACAGAACATAGTTCATTACCTGTAGATTACAGGAAAACCTATAAGAAGTCTGTGGTCTTAGAATAACATGGTAAATCTCTCCATATTGTGAGTACAAACATATATTTACAGTTGGAATGTATGGGAGAATATGTTTTTCAACTACAATGTTAAGTTTGTTCCAACTACGGAACCCTTCATTGTGCTTGGTCCGACACGCACTTGGCCGTGGTTTTAGGTTTTCTTACTTATCTTGTCGTTGTCTTATCGGACCTCCTAAAAAAATTCCCGAAGTAAAATGTTTTGCCTATGGCTATTTTTGCCCCCAAGCTACATTGCTTCAGGGCAGTTTGGAAAGGGTTAAGCATATGAAAAAAACTGTTTGCCCTTCAATCGTTCAGGCTCCTCTAAAAAGATAGTGCACCCATAGTTTTGGATAAAGTTTAAACGTATCTCGAACTCCCAGCAAGTGATATGAACAATAACAGATTTTAGTCGATAAAGGCGCAAATAAAGGCTTGGCCCACCTTAGAGAAAGAATATATGGCATGTTTCGGAGGAGCTCGTGG
The DNA here is from genome assembly GCA_905163495.3 of Cosmia trapezina. Taxonomy (NCBI): domain Eukaryota; kingdom Metazoa; phylum Arthropoda; class Insecta; order Lepidoptera; family Noctuidae; genus Cosmia; species Cosmia trapezina. The sequence goes on along the minus strand of LR991041.1, from coordinate 2,783,695 downwards.
CTAAGTAATAACACCGGTTTGATCCGTGGGTGGGTGACCATCTTTACATACCGAGACTCCTCCGCGCCTCAGAAAGCACGTGAAGCCGTTGGTCCTGGCTGTCATTCATGGATCTTTGACCCGAAAGTCTGACAACCAATCTTACCAAGGGGTATCGTATTACCCGGTTACTGGGTTGTGTACGTCAGGTAGGCAGTCGCTCCATGTAAAATACTGGTATTCAGCTGCATCCAGTTAGACTGGAAGCCGACCCCAACATAGTTGGGAAAAGGCTAGCCAGATTGAATGATATTATAGGAAGGTAACATCAGCATATCTCGCTGTTACACTATCTAAAAACGTAAACGAGAAACGAGTGATATTTTTCTGAACCACTATAAGATATAAATACTTGAATACATCCCATAATCAAAAGGACTTTAAAAACCTATCGGCCACCACAGTTGCAAATAGGGACAAACACGCTAGATTAACCGCTGGAAACAAATTTGTATTTACAAAATTAGATGGCCACTGGCAAATGTTTTAATATAAGCAAATTCACCTGTGTGAACACACGAGGTGGTTTTTCGGTACGTTTACGGGCGGTGAGTTTTCGTTCCGTGTGGCTAAACAGCAGTAATTCCTTTTAGTGAATGTTTAATGTAAGAGGTATTTAATGTTTGGTGTGTAGAATAGAGATAGAGGGGGGGATGGGATAAGGGCAGGAAGATAGAATAGAATAGAAAATTTATTCAGTATAAATAATTGGTAAAATATTAACATAAAATCTTAGAAATAATTTACAAAGGTAATATAATGTTAGGTGCCTGTACTAGGATAAACCTGTATCACAGGCGGCATGAGCTTATACTATATGGTAATTGTAGGGCAGTTTCTTAACAATATTTAACATTAGAAGTCTTGAAAAGGACAACATTTAATTCATTCATAATTTTATACCTAGTTTACTTAATACTATTTACCTTAAAATAAAAATAACAAAAAGTTATATGTACTTATATAATTTCTTATTTAAGATGATGTGTAGAATAGGGATCATCATCATCTTCCTGCCCTTATCCCATGTTACTTGGGGTCGGCGCAACACGTTTTCTTCTTCCATTCTCCCCTGTCAACCGTCACGCTATCATTCACTCCCTTCTCTTTCATATCATTCCTCACACATTTCATCCATCTTTTCTTTGGCCTTCCTCTGCCTCTCCATCCATCAACATGTATATTCATCACTCTTTTAGTCACATGCGTTTCGTCTCTCCTCATCACATGCCCACACCAACCCAAACGATTTCCTTTCAACTTTTCTGTCACTGGCGCCACTTTCAAACTTCCTCTTATATACTCATTTATTACTTTATCCATTCTCGTTACTCCACACATCCATCTCAACATTCTCATTACCGCTGCATGCAATCTTTTTTCATCCGTCTTCTTCACTGCCCAGCATTCCGATCCATAAAGTGAAAAGAAAGAAAGAAAAACTATTTATTCCCGCGAAAAATGACGCACATACTTTCAATTTTTACATAATCCTAAAAAATAAACAACAATTGGGTAGCTAAAATTCAAACTTAAAAGGAAAAACAACAAATAATTAATTAAGCGTCACTAACGCGCGAAACGGCTAACGCTCAGCATAATGCCGTGACCCATGCACGAAGGCACGAGTCAAGGCGCTGGTTTTCAGCGTAAACCGGCGGCGTGTCGCCATCTCAGAACCCGTAAAGATTAGGTAAACATTGAACCAAGTATTATCTGCGACCGGGGCCAGAACAAAAATACTCTTACAGGTTCTGAGGTGGCTTTAGGCACAAAAACAACGCTGTATCGGCGCGCACAAATGAGCAATTTCAATACTATTAAAATAAGAGCTAAGTGCGACAGGCCTTATCACGGACTTTTATATTTTCGCCTTTAACTTGAGGGGCATACGTGGGTCACATGTAGGTCCTGTAACCTATCGCCATTTCATCCATCCTGAGTTGATCCGGTGCGTTACGTCTCGGTCTACTTCGGTGTAGAATAGTGATGATGTAAATATTTTTTTTTGTCCTTTATATTTTTTTACGTAATCAAAAGATTACAGCAAAAATATGAATACCTCCATGTTGGCTGTTCATTGAAACAATTTTCACTTACAATGTCCTTAGAAAAATGCTTAAACACACTTCTCATGCCCGTTAACTGCGCTTCCAAACACAAGATTCAATCAAATATTACATCAGAACGAAGAACCTTCCATCTCTTCCAACTATATACCATTATATAACTTGTTTCACATTGGAACACAAACCATTTGAAATAACGGTCGCAGATACTATCAGTAGTACCATATATCAACTACGAACCGTTGTTGGTAAATGGTGTCCGTTTAAGTACATAATAAAAATATATTGTATGCGTAAAGATGGGGTTATCTTAATTTCCTTGCGAGAGTCGGAGGAGTATATAGGAATGGAATATTTAAAAGATTGAGGGTACGGAAACTGGAAACTTGCCATGCTGATGGTCATAAAGGGTTTTTTTTCTTATGTTGTGGTTGTCAAGTAGATCAAAATTCTAGCTGATGGGTGATTTTCAGTTTCGTTGGTCTGAAAAATCAAGCAATCTGTATAGCCTTTTCCCAACTATGTTGGGGTTGGTTTCCAGTCTAACTGGATGCATCTGAATACCATTATTTTATATGGAGCGACTGCCTATCTGACCTCCACAACCCAATTACTGGGTAATACGATACCCCTTGGTAAGACTGGTTGTCAGACTTTCGGGCTTCTGACGACCCGTAACGACTGTCAAAGATCCATGAATGACAGCTTGGACCAACCGCTTCAATATCTACTACAAACAAACAATGACACACTTCATTTAGAAGGACCAAAATATTACTGGTCCTATGACGCATGTCGCAATACTCAGTACCTAAATATGTCAACAAATGTAAACAAAAATATTATCATCTGTTGTTGTGGTCATCATGATAAACAAATAATAAGACTTATAATTTAAATAACACTGCTTGCTTTCTTATAGCGGTATACCTTGACTCGATATGGACGTGCGAGCATTAAATCCTGTATTTCATTTTACAAAATAATTTCAGTGTAACTAATATTTTGTTTGAAAGTTATATTTTCGGATATCGAGGATTTTATTTTTGATAGGTAATGAATTATTGATGGTATTGTTTTGTGAAATACGTGTGTTTTCTGTTGATGTTTCTAGTTTTGGAGTTTGTTATTTGCTGTTGAGTTTTATAGTATATTTTATTGGCATAGTATTTTGCGGTTTATTTGATTTTTGCATAAAAAATAGATTGTTTATGTAACATATAGCCGACAGAAATGTTGTGCTTCCTGACAGTTTTCACAGCTGTCAAAACTTCAGCTGAGTCATATTCCATATCCTATTGTCTGCTAAAAATATAACTGCAATCAACTATATAACAAGCCATGTGTGTTAATTTAGGCAGATTCTCGATGATCTGGACCACAATCTTGTTAATAGTATCATTATTTAACTTAAATAATTGTTTATATTTCAGTCTCAAGCCATGTATTTCTTCAAGCTACTCATTTTACTAGCCGGAGCGCCAAGTTTCCTGCTAGCAGCGAGCAACCAATCAGACCTGATCATGTGTGATGGTGTGATCTTCCATGACGTGTACTATGATAGAGAGCTTCTTTTCAAAGACCTTGGAAGACCTTACAACTTGGTGATGCATAAGTGAGGGGTTATTTTTCATTGATTTCGTTTGAGTTTGTTTGTTACCTCGTGGAATCTAAACTGCTGAACAGATTTAGTTAAATAAGGCTAATGACGTTGGATGGCATTCGGGCCATGGCAGGGGTCAAGAATAATTTGACAAAAATATCCCTATTTGAGCTAATTACAATAAACTAGAATCACCAATTAGCAGTCAACAGTTAACGTTTATAATAATGTAGATTAATTTTAAAATATAATATCCTAAACTAACTGAAACTATTAAAAAACTAAAATATGGCGTCGAAAAATTCCTCCGCATCGCTGTCGACTGGTAGAGTACCCAAGAGACTGGCGGCATCGCCACGTTGTATGGCAATGCTAATCCTCTGGCCTAGGCCAGCCTTTGGGTCACGGGAAGATGTAGTTAAGAAAAAACTGCTCAAGAGTGAGTCGGACTCGCGCACCGAGGGTTCCGTTCCGATTTCTGAACAAGTGTGCTATTTAGAGACATCGTTTTATTTTCCCCGTAATCTTTACATAAACTTCTATCACATAGAATAATTTCAAACTTGCAAACTTCGGAGATAAGGCCCCCCTTATCTCCGAAGTTTTTTTTTACGGTATTTTTTTTTATATTTTTCATCAAAAGTTGAAAACTATGCGGCCTAAAAATAGAAAAAAAATGTTTAAGAATTTGAAAACAGTGCTCTTTCCTAAGATACCCCACATGTCCCAGTAGCCCCACTTTGAATTTTTAAGACCCCTTTTAGTCTCTGTTGCAAAAAAATATAAATATTTTTATTTCTTTCTTATTTGTAAAATAGTTGGGTAAACGTCATCTAAAACTGTTCCAAATTTCAAGTTGATAGCATTAGTAGTTCTTGAGATATCCAGCTGTAATAGACAGACAGACAGACAGACAGACAGACAGACAGATAGACAGACAGACGGACAGACAGACAGACAGACAGACTGAGTCACACCATAAGGGTTACTTTTTTACCATTTTGGTACGGAACCCTAATAAATGAAATAACTCATTCCAAAGATCATACAAACAATATTGCCAAAAGAACTGACATCATAATTAAAAACATAATAATGTGTCTCACTCAAACTAGGAACTCAAGCACTAGGAAGTGGTGAAGGGCGGCCGTTTTGTGGGGACTGTCTTACTGTAATTTCGACGTTCAAAAAGTGCTGATTCTCAGCCTAATTTGAAAAAAAAAAAAAAAAAAACTGATGACGTAATACTGTGATCCATTAACTCGACGTCAGTTATGACGTCACGATATTAAAAATTTTAAACAACGTGCTCATGATTTTATATGCTGAAATTATGATTTTGGTACTGATCCTTGAAAAAAAAATCGGATTTTTGGCTTATTGAAATATGATTAAAATTGTGTCATTGTGTAGCTAAGTAATATAAATATTACAGAGAAGGACATTAAATTAATCACCGGGCTTCCTCTTTGAGTGTTAGCGTTTTAGTCAATATTTAAGTATCGTCACGCGTCGCTTTGTTTGCTAGTGTAAAATGGACTTAAAAGGAAACGTAATACTACCCTCTTTGTTGGCCAAAGTACACCGTGCGGTGTATGGATGAAAACAACGCTGGTACTCGTAGGTCTAGAAGCATGCCTATTCCCAACTATGTTGGGGTCGGCTTCCAGTCTAAGCGGATGCAGCTGAATACCAGTTTTTTTTAATGGAGAGGGTAATAAGATATCCCTTGGTCAGACTTTCAGGCTTCTGACGACCCGTAACGAGTGTCAAAGATCCACGAATGACAGCCGGGATCAACGTCTTAACGTACTTTCAGACGCACGGAGGAGTCTCGGTATGTAAAGATGGTCACCCATACACGGATCAACCCCGGTAGCTTAACCTCGACCCGTGCGGCTGTTATCAAGTCGTCCATATATCTATTACATTACAATTAAAAGTATAGATATAATTTTCCACAGATTTTCAGGCATCTTGTTCTTCAGCCACACCATCCAGAATGGTACTCAAGTGGACTTCGGGATCCGGGCCTGCCACCTCGAGAAGAGGACCTGCAGAGAAATCAAAGGGGTTCCGGGAGGCTATGCCATAGCCTACGATGCAGGCAACGATGACATCTACTTCGGCGGCCATGATGGCATATACAAATACAACTTTCTAACAAAAGAAGCCGAATTTTTCGCCGAAGAGGGACGGTCAATCTGGGCACTGTTTGTTCGGCGAAACTTCTACTACATTGAGTATCCTACACAGAAACTTTTTGTATACAAAGACGACCGTTTCGTCCAAGTAGCCGAAGCCATTAATATAGAGGTTGACATTTTCTTCGTATCCAAACAGTTTGATGTTTACTTCGCCAACAAAACAGCGTTGTATAAAGTAGAAAAGCCGATCACAGAACCTATAGTTTTAAATGACGAGATTGTAATCCGACAGATAGTCGAGGATCATTATGGGGACGTATTTTTCTGTGCAAGTGACGGAATGTATCTAGAAGATAAACCCTACCATAGAGTTAAGAAAGTTGCTGAAATCGATCAGGCTTTTGGCATTACTTTTGATGATAAGGATAACATGATATATTCTAATAGAAATAACATATATCGATTGACTCCAAGTAAATATAGTGGGCTTTGTTTAAATGCCATAACTAACCCTGACGATACAGACGAAACAAGAAGGAAAAATAAAGGTTCTTATTAATTAAAGTAAAGTGTTAAGGCTTGGGTTTATTTATTTATTGGTTCACTAAGGGCAGTGTATACAAAACCGTTCAAAGAAACAAATAATAAAATAAGAGTAGGTGTACCTGTCAACAATGTAAATCAACGAAAACAAAACCATACAATCATATAAATTATTGATGATTTTTATGGTTAAAATTATATAAATACATGTGTTTTATTGCCGCGTATCATACTTTGATCAAGATACAACCTGACACGGACCTGCAAATAGCAAAAAACCCAAAAAAACATGAATTTCGGGGGCTACCACTGCGCATCATCCTTAAACTAATAATATTTGAAAAAAAGATCTATCAACTCACAACGAACGGATTTGTTTTAGTCTTCATCAATGGTTTATTATTGAGCAACAATGGATGGAGAAACAAAACAAAACAAGCTAAGTTTCGTAACATTAAATTAATAACAAACTGCAGGTCATTGTTCAAATGAATTTGGAAGAGAAACATGTGTGAGAGAAGTATATTGATGGCAGTTATAATCATCTGATTTGGATTCGTTATGGATATTAATATTTCTAATTTTATGTAAGTAGAACACTATTTTTTACCCGGCTGCGCCAGAAGGAGGGTTATGTTTTTCGAGAGTATGTATGTAGGTATGTATGTATGTATGTATGTATAATTGTTTGGCACGCTCTGCGGCCTGAACGGCACGATGGATTTTAGCTTGAGAGGTGTCGTTTGATTCGTATTTACAGTGAGAGTGACACTGAGTATGTCAAAATAAAAAAAACAAAATGGCGGAATTTTGTCGCCAAATTATGTCTTAAAAACAAAAAATCTCAAAACCTGTCGAATGGGGTATCAATATAAATGGTTTTAAAAGGTTATTACAAAAATATATACAACTTATATGGTTAAAAGTAGCTCGAATGTCACTTCGAGGTACTTTTAACCATATAAGTAAAAAACACGTACAATAAAAACGTCTGCGAAATTTTTCACATTTGTAAACTAAAAAGCTGGAAATAAAAAACAGTAATTCAAAAAATTAAATAACCCGACTGCGGTAAAAGAACCACCCATTTCCATTCCATTTTTAGGGTTCCGTACCTCAAAAGGAAAAAACGAAACCCTTATAGGATCACTTCGTTGTCCGTCTGTCTGTCTGTCTGTCTGTCTGTCTGTCTGTCTGTCTGTCTGTCTGTCCGTCTGTCTGTCTGTCAAGACCCTTTTTCTCAGGAACGCGTAGAGGTATCAAGTTGAAATTAATATCAAATATGTAAGTCTATGGTCCCTTGGAGTTGTAAAAAAATCAAGCTTCTAAGTCAACGCAATAAAAAAATACGGCCGTTTATGCGATATATTTTGATGCTCGCAAGTAAATCAAAACCTATAGGGTACTTCCCGTTGACCTAGAACCATGAAATTTGGCAAGAAGCAAGGTCTTACAGCACAAGTAATGGAAAAAGTCCGAAAATTGGTAATTTGTAATTTTATCACATAAAAAAATACTTTCAAGTATGTCATCTGGCAAAACCCCTTTTCCCAGGAACGCGTAAAGGTATCAAGTTGAAATTAATATCAAATACGTAAGTCTATAGTCCCTTGGAGTTGTAAAAAAATCAAGCTTCTAAGTCAACGCAATAAAAAAATACGGCCGTTTATGCGATATATTTTGATACTAGCAAGTAAATCAAAACCTATAGGGTACTTCCCGTTAACCTAGAACCATGAAATTTGGTAAGAAGCAAGGTCTTACAGCACAATTAATTGAAAAAGTCCGAAAATTGGTAATTTATAATTTTATCACATAAAAAATACTTTCAAGTATGTCATTTGTCAAGGCCCTTTTTCTCAGGAACGCGTGGAGGTATCAAGTTGAAACTAATATTAATACGTAAGTCTATGATCCCTTAAAGCTCTCAAAAAATCAAGCTTCTAAATCAACGCAACAAAAAATACGGCCATTTATGCGACATATTTTGATACTCGCAAGTAAATCAAAACCTATAGGGTACTTCCCGTTGACATAGAATCATGAAATTAGGTAAGAAGCAAGGTCTCACAGCACAAATAGTAGTAGTATATTGTAGTTTTATCACATAAAAAAATAGCTTTTAGTTTTTTTTTCTGGCAAAATGTGGGTGTATAGGTACACCTCTGCCCAAGCCTTTGGGGAAACAAGGCCTGATGTTATTTTTATGAATAGTTTATTGCGAATACAAACTTAAATATGCAGTTGGACAATTGTCCGTGACGTATATGTGTATGGGAGAACATGTTTTCAACACAATGTTAAGTTTGTCTTTGGGATAAATTCTTTTCAACTACGGAACCCTCATTGTGCGTGGTCCGACAAGCACTTGGCCGGTTTTTTATATTTTCAAACTCAAATGGGTCCCGCCTGCTTCCAACTTTTATTTAATTTAAAATGGGCTTGTTTTTAGCTTTTCAGTTTTTTTTTTAAACTTAAGTCTTTTACCGCAGTCGGGTTTTTTAATTTTTTTAATTACTGCATTTCACTTCGTCATAGTTGTTAGTTATTTTAGTGATATTTATTTTAGAAGTATGTATGTATTTAAGTATATATTATATATTTTATTTAATGAGTAAATTGTTTTTTTTTGATTTTATGTATTTTATTTATTTTCTCTTCTACTCTTACACACGTTGTCTACATCTCTTTTTACCCGAGTACGGCAAAGCCAAAAGGAAGGGTTATGATTTTAGCAGTCTATTTAAGTATGTAAGTATGTATATCTCGTAAGTATGTATAAGTGTGTTCCATCGTAGCGCCTAAATTACTGAACCGATTTTGATGAATGAGGTATCAGTAGATTCGAAATAATGGTCCGGGTGACATAGGCTATATAAATTTTCCCTAAATTTAATATTTACACGTAAATTTGTGACCTCGAAAAAAATTAAATTGAGATAATCATGAAATGTTTGGTATCAAAAGAAAGGTCTTGACGAGCACATTACAAATATGTATTACCTATGAGCACACCTATGTCGTTATTGTTTAAGTAAATAAATATTTTGAACTTTTTAGACCAATTTTATTTTTCCGTAGTTGGGTTACAGTTTTTTAAACTTTATTCTTGTTATCCTCTGTCCTATCGCAGGTATGCTGGAAGAGATTTCTTTTGAAATAAGCATCACATTTGTGCGTATTTTTGTGTTCCTTTCTGTTTGTCTGTTTATTTGTGTGTGAATAAATGGTTAAATAAATAAATAAGTAGCTTTTTTCATTATTTTATTATTGGGTGGCTAAAGGATCCCCAAAACAATCAATTGCAATTGTAAATTTTACGTGATTGATACACATTGATGCGCAAATGTGAAATTGAAGCGATTGACAATATTACTACAGTATAAATTGATGGCAATTGATCAATTACTATTGATCATTTCGGAGACCCGGTTTCGGTATAAGTTTATTTATTTATTTAATAAAATATATATACATATTTTATAATATTTTTTTAATATATATTTTATTTTTATATAAATAATTATTATTCTTATTCTTTTAATAAATAATGATAAAGTTAAAGTTTATGATATCTTACAGGGTTTTGAAATTAATATTGAATATTGTGATGATGGAATCATTGCGGTTTATATTAGTTTACTTCATTCTTGTTTTTCGGCGTTCTCAAAATATATTTTATTGGTATTGGTGGTGCTCAATGATCGTGCCTTCTCTGTGTGTGTTCTTCGTTCTTCGTGTCATCTTCTCTTCTTCTTGTCCTGCAGTGGGACCGTAACAGGCTGCTATTATTATATGTTATCAGAATACTAAATATACTAGAAGGATTAGGATATTATCGATCCATTTATTCTATATATCACATTAATAAGTTCATTAAAAAAACTTAAAAAACATATTGCCAATCTTGTCTTATTTCGACACTTTTGTAAGATATGCAATTATAATACTTGCTCATGGTTTTCTGAAAATATCTTCTTTATCAATATGCTTTACCATCATCAACATTGATAGCCTGCTTCCACACACTGATGAGAATAGGCCTCTTCCTTTTTATGTCATGCTTCCCTGGTATGTACAAGTCTCATCTAGCATGTCTTATATTTTATTTTATAATTTTCTTTATACCGGTTTTTAATTTCAGTAACCCCCCCATGGTTTTCAAGCTATACATTTTACTATCAGTCGCAGCATACGTCACGGGACTACCAGAGACCACTTGCAACCGTATCAAAATTGGAGACAATTGGTACGACAGGGACGTCCTATGGGCGAACATCGGAAGACCTTACAACCTCAACGTGCACAGAAGTTCTAACACTCTATTCTTTAGTTACTCACTCCCAGAAACATATTCTGATATCGATTTCCAGTTGGCATACTTCAATATGGATTCTAAAGAGTACCAAACTATAGCTGGTATCAGAGGAGGCTGCTCCGTTGCTATAGACCAAATGAATGACGACATATTCTTTGGAGGAAGCGATGGAATCTACAAATATAATATGCTCACACAACTAGCAGACTTCTACAAAGAAAAAGGAAAAAATATCTGGTCCTTATTCTACAAAAAGAACCTATTCTACATTAGTTACCCCGATCAAAAACTCCATATAGATTATGACGGAAAATTTGCAACAGTGAAAGAGTTTGAGAATTTTGAAATTGATCATTTTCATGTGAGTGCTATTAATATTATTTATTTTGCTAACAAAACAGGTTTATATAAATATAATAATGATAAAATGGAATTACAAGCAGTTAATGAACTTATAACTGTTAGACAAATAGTTGAGGATAATGAAGGAGATACTTATATTGTTAGTAATTTTGGTGTATACATAGATGGTAAATTTGAAGGTATGAAGAAGATTTTGGATTTGAAGAATATATACGGCCTATCTTTCGATAAAGACAATAATTTTATTTACTCTGATGATAAGAATGTTGTTAAACTTGTGTATAGTCTCGTTGGTTGTGATAAAAAGAAGCTACATTGGTAATACATATATGATTGAAGTGTTGTTTGCCTTAAATTCCTTCCTAGATATATCCTAGATACCCTTTATTGCTAGCAAAGGTCAAGGCAAATGGAATTCAGAAAATTCAGCATTTGGTTTTGAATTGCTTTGGCGAAACCACATTGACATCGCATTTACGTCAAACCATTGTGAAACTTACAAGTAAACTATTCTTAAAAAGAATACGTATTTTCTTTACATTAATCTATATTGTAATTTCTTAAGTACCTACTTAAGATTGAATTACTTAATTAAGCCCGTTGACACTTCCCGTGACCCAAGGGTTGGCCTTTACCTTGGCCAGAGGCTTAGCATTGTCATACAACGTGGCAACGCCGCCAGTCTCTTGGGTACTCTACCAGTCGACAGCGATGCGGAGGAATTTTTTGACGCCATATTTTAGTTTTTTAATAGTTTAGTTAGTTTAGGGTATTATATTTTTAACTTAACAAACTCTTTAACTAAAATAAATTAGTATCTACTACATGGAACAACTATGTGTATACTCTACTAGCTGACCTGCCAGCAGACGTTATCCTGTCAAAATTTCAATTTCTGTTTTTGCCTACTTGTTTTCTTTTTTTAAACGTTTTAGATTTTTTTTTAACCGACTTCAAAAAGGAGGAGGTTCTGAATTCGTCGGAACCTTTTTTTTTTTTTTATGTATGTTCCCCGATTACTCGAAAATGGCTGGACCGATTTGGATTTTTCTTTTTTTGTTCGTAAGGGTATACTTCCCAAGTGGTCCCATGATCATCAAGTCAGGATCTGATGATGGGATCCCATGGAAATCGAGGGAAACCCTCAAATTTTATGGGCACACTTATTATGATTTCGGTATTTTTTATAGTAACTCGTGCATTTGCTCTCGGAAAGTACTATTTGGTGAACTGGAACTGATGATGAAGACCACAGATGGCCATCGGAAATACTCAATTATATCTATGTATATAACAGGTTGCGATTTGATTACTTTTAAATGGTTTATGCTCGTCAAAATGCATAATTGTGATGGTGACTTCACCATGAGCTCCAGTTCTCCTGGTATCTTACTAGGAGAACTCCTCAACAATTAACGTCCCTGCATCGGAAAAAGCAATATTTTGTAAAACGTGATAAGCAGTTGACATTGAGTTATTGTAACTTAGATAAATTACAAACTGACCCACTAAAAAGTGAAAAATAAAAACTTTTTTACAAAAAACAAAACCGACTTCCAAAAAAAACACTACAAAGTTATAAATAACTTTAATTTTGGAAGTCGGGGGCAAAAACCTAAAATACAGATCCAAAGACACCGACTTCCGAAATTAAAGTTATTTTTCACTTTGTAGTGTTTTTTTTGGAAGTCGGTTTTGTTTTTTGTAAAAAAGTTTTTATTTGTTTTCTTTACTGGGGTAGTAAAGTGGAGAATAAAACAAAAAATCTAATCGGTCAAGCCGTTTTCAAGTTATGGCCTGACCAAGGGAAATAATAATTCATTTTTACATAGGCCGAAAAAATAAATATGGAAACTGAATCCAGTTCACATAAATAATATCGTCAAATCCAGTTACCCAGCTACTAGGTAAGTGTGGTCAAAAGTTGACCACAAACAGTGAAAAAACAATATCCAAACATTAAAAAACAAATAAAACATGCTTCCATATTAATGCAAAAATATTCGCAAACACATTTTATTTCAATATCAAAACCATGTATTTTAATTATCATCATTTATAAAGCAGTCTGTAGTAAAATAATTTCTGGAATGGTAAAGGTTGTTTTATTTGTAAGACGACACGGGTGGCGCAGTGGTTGAGCGATTGACTGCTGCGCAGCATGTCGCGGGTTCGATTCCCGCACGGAACAAATATTTGTACGACCTACAAGTATTTGTTCCGAGTCTGGGTGTTTTTCTATCTATAATATGTATGTATTTACAAAAAAAAAATGTATATAAGTAGTTTATCAGCCATCTCGTTACCATAACACAAGCATTAGGTTGCTTAGATTGGGACTAGATGGCGTTGTGTGAAATGTCCAAGGATATTTATTTATTTATTTATTTCATACTAGAAATCTGTGTGAATTTTATTTTCCGCTAAGTAAGCTCATTAGCTGATCATACATATTATACCTACATCCGCTTTTACTCTGTTTCGTTTTGAATATTATGTTATGAAGAATTTATTCATAGATAGTCCCTGAATAATATAATATGAAGGCAAAATGTGTAAATAATATTGTTAAGTAAGTGTATCCGCTACTTTATTTTTTGTATTTTTTTATCTGTGGAACTAGATATTAAAAAGATTGTCTGTTCATCAAATGCAAGGAAAAATGGTGGTTTTTTATTTCGTCCTCAATTTATCTAATTAAAAGTTAAAAAGGTATTTTCGATCCCGTAATATAAATAATACGTGGGCAAGATGCTCACAATCTGGCGACCGTGATTATGGAACAGAAGACGAAAATACGCTCCGTATTGCGTCGGCATTTTACAAAGTCTGCAAACGCATTCGAAACTGTGCTGAACGCAAAGGACTACAACGAAATCGAGGCGAAGTCATGCTATAAATTCATGGAAGAATGCTACAAAAATTTGAGCAAGTTAGACAGCGAAATTCAAGAAATCCTATTAAGTTCCAGTGACTGGAAAGAAAAAGATCTTGATGACGAATTGAACGATGTCTCAAAATATGAAACAAGATGGATGCTCTTACAAGCGCAATACGAATCGATTCCGACGACGAAGCCGTCTCCAAGATTCGCAGACAGAGATCGCGATGTGAAATTACCGCGTCTACAATTAAAAACATTCAACGGAAACATAAAAAATTGGTTGACCTTCTGGGGTTCATTTCAAAAAGTTGATAACAATCCTGAAATTGACGAAATCGATAAATTCCAATATCTGTCACAAGCGATGGAAGAAGGAACCGACGTTAAGTCATTTGTGGATAGTTTTCCGTTGGCAAATGCGAGCTATAAACAATGTCTGGAAGAGCTCAAAGCACGATATGCTCGAGAAGATTTATTAATACAAGTGTATGTGAGGGAATTATTAGCATTAATATTGAATAAAGAAGCAAATAAGGATCTAACCTCACTATATGACAAACTCAATGCTCAACTGAGAGCTTTACATATATTAGGGGTGGCAAAGGACAAATTCTCTGCATTTCTTCTACCAATGGTGGAGTCAGCGTTGCCAACCGATACCCTCAAAGCTTGGGAGAGAGCGAGACCAGAGAAAATGGATGATGTACTCAGCTCATTACTGGAATTTCTAAAGAAAGAAGTGGAGAGTGAACAGAGAATAACCATGGCTAAATCAACATTCGACACAGAGACAGGTAAGCCTCTCAAAGTAACTGCAGGATGCTTTATGGTAAACACTGAACCAACTCGAAAAGAGCGCACTGATAAAAAATGTATCTGGTGTGAAAAGGATCACTCAAGCATCGAGTGCTATAAAATATCAAAAATGTCTATCGAAGAGAGACGGGAACATTTAAAAAAGAAAAAAGCCTGTGTCTTGTGTCTAAAAGTTGGACATCATGCAAAAGTTTGTAAATGTTTTATTAAATGCTATGTGTGTGGACAAAGACATTCTCCTGTTTTATGCACTGGGACATCTTCTGAAAAAACAGTGAGTGACAATAAAACATATTCAAAGTCCCAAACAAGGGGTGACCAAAAAACATACCCAAAATCTGAAAATAGTGACTCCGTGGCAACTTTACAAAACTTCTCGCAGAATAATTTGAAGACATCTAAGACAACAACTCTACTGCAAACTGTAGCTGTGAAAATCCACTGTGGAGACAGAGTAGCAACAGTGCGATGTTTGTTTGACAGTGGCTCACAAAGGTCTTATATCAAGAAAGAGGTAGCGGAAAAGCTCGGACTACCAGCTGCGGGGAAAGAAGAATTAAGTCATTCTTTGTTTGGAGGCGTCACTGTATCCTTTAAAGAGTACAATATTTATAATTTCACAGTACAAAGTACTGATAATTCATTTAAATATGATATGTCAGCCTTAGAGCAATCTTGTATATGTAAAAATGTTCCCAAAGTGGATAATGAGTCTGTAATAAGATTGTTAAACAAACAAAACATTAGGTTGACTGATACTGAAAGTTCTGATATAGGCCTATTGATAGGAGCTGATTATGCAGGGCTGTTACTGACTGATTCCATTGTTCATCTTGAAAATGGTTTAACTGCCATTAAAACAAAATTAGGGTGGACTTTACAGGGAAAAATATCTGTGACAAGCAGCAACATAGTAACATCTTTATTTTGTTCACAAGAGGTAATGAACTTTTGGGATTTAGAGATATTAGGTATTAATGACCCTATGCAGGTGCAGTCCAAGCAGCAAAGAGAAGAGGAGGTGATAGCAAATTTTGAAGAAAATATCCATGTCGACTCTGAAGCCAGGTATGAGGTGCATCTTCCATGGAAGACTGGGCATGATGATCTTCTGAGCAACAAACAGCTTGCCATTCTCAGACTGGAATCTACAACAAGAAAATTAAAAGCAGGTAATAAGTTGGATGATTACAATAAAATTTTAAGTGAATGGGAGCAGGCAGGCATTATAGAAGAAGTACCTGATGCTGAGAGAGACATAGACAAAGTACATTACTTACCTCATAGGGCTGTATCCAAGGAGGCCAGTCTTACCACAAAGTTGCGTCCGATATTTGATGCGTCCGCAAAAGATAAAAATGGTAAGTCATTAAACTCATGCTTAGACAAAGGAATTAATTTCCTTGATAAAATTCCCAAAATATTAACAGGATTTCGCAAAGGTAGTATAGGTATAACCGCTGACATTGCAAAAGCATTTTTGCAAGTGTCAGTGACACCACAAGATAGGGACTACCTTAGGTTTTTTTGGTGGAAGAATGGATCGGGTGAAGAGCTTAAGGTATACAGACACCGTAGAGTTGTTTTTGGTTTAACTGCAAGCCCCTTTCTGCTTTCTGCAACTATTTCACATCACCTTAATCAAATAACAGAGCAAAAGGGTACAGCAGAAATATTAGCCAAGTCATTCTACGTAGACAATTTAGTAACAACCTTAGATTCTACTAAACAGACCCAGGAATTCATTCAGGAAGCTAAATGTATAATGAATAAAGCAAAGTTCAATTTAAGGCAATGGGTAACATCACCTTTACAAATAAATGAAACTAAAAATAGAATGATCCAGGTGTTAGGGTTTCAGTGGGACACTGTCACAGACGAGTTGTGTTGTAATTTGAATGCTATGCTGCCATATACTGAATTACACAAAATTACCAAAAGAATTCTTTTGTCTTTGACACAAAAAATCTTTGATCCCATTGGATTTACATGTCCAGTCACCTTGGTTTCAAGAGTTATTTTACAGCAAATTTGGAACAGGAAATTAACATGGGATGAAGAATTACCCGATGATATTCAATCACAATTTAAAAATTGGTATAAACATATTGAATGTTTAAACAGTTGCAGATTACCACGAAGACTGTCAGCGGCACAGCTACAAGAATGTGCTACAAGCCTGCATATGTTCTGTGACGCTAGCCAGGTTGGATATGCAGCCTGTGTTTTTCTGAGAACCGAAAACAAAGGTATTGTGACTGTTCGATTAATTTCTGCAAAATCAAGAGTTTCGCCTCCAGAGAAAATGACGATACCGCGACTTGAATTGTTGGCAGCACTAATAGGTGCGCGGTTACTAATGGAAGCGAGAAATGATCTAGAATTTAATGACTGCAAAGAATTCTGTTGGACTGACTCTGGAGTAGTATTATGTTGGATCAAAAGGGAACTGCTCTGGAATACCGGCAACTGGCATCATATTCCAGGATCAGAAAACTGGGCCGATTTAGCATCCAGGGGTTGTAACGCACGTCAGTTGCTCGAGGTTCGTTGGTGGGAAGGTCCAGCTTGGCTCAGACTGCAACCAGAAATGTGGCCGCAATCTGCGCTTGTTGTGGATGAGAAAGAAGCCAACACAGAACTGAAAAAATCCGTATGTAATGCTAACACATGCTGTAAGGAAAGTATGATACATTCTCTGTCCAGCTACTTCTCTAAGTACACAAAAATAATAAGAATGACAGCATGGATTATGAGATTCATCTTTAATGCTAGTCACAAGAATGACAAGAGGAAAGGAGAATTGACTTATGAAGAGTATGAAAAAGCTGAAAAGAAAATCATTAAAATTATACAAGAAGAAAATAAAGAATTAATTGAAAAGCAGTGTGGAAAAACAATAAAGCTACAAAGTGACACAGACAAGCTGCTTAGAGTACAAACTAAATTGTTACTTACCGATTTTCCAAACGACACGAAGTCTCCGATGATCATACCAGCGAAAAATGTTATCATCCGAAGAATGGTGGAGCAGCGTCACAAAGAGCTACTACATGCTGGCACCAACATGATGATCACTGACTTACGAAAACGATTCTGGATAGTCGGCGTCAGGCTTCTAGTGAAGTCGGTCATAAATGATTGTGTAATATGTAAAAGACACAGATCTAAGCCAACACAAGCACCGACAGCGCCGCTACCTGTAGAACGCGTTCAGTTAAACGCGCCCTTCGAGGTCACAGGAGTAGATTTGGCGGGTCCGTTATATCTGTTAGATGGTACAAAATGTTGGATCGTACTTTATACATGTGCCGTTTACCGCGCAGTACATTTGGAGCTCACAAAATCCTTGTCAACAGAGGCATTCCTACGAACGTTTCGTCGTTTTATAGCACGTCGAGGACGTGTAAGAATAATGATATCTGATAACGGTACGAATTTCACAGGAGCAAAAAACTTGTTACATGATGTTGATTGGGATGAAGTACAACGGCAATCAACTATACAGCGCATAAAATGGAAAATGAATGTCGCTACGGCAGCCTGGTGGGGTGGTTTTTTCGAGCGTCTAATCAAAACAATGAAAGAAATATTGAGACGTGTTCTAGGTAGATCAACAGTTACATATGAAGAAATGGAAACGATACTTTGTGATTGTGAGTCCATTATGAACAATAGACCACTCACCTATGTCGAAGACGACAGTGCCAACTCGCTAGAACCCCTCACACCGTCATGCTTCTTACAAGCTCTACCTCAATCGGATGTAACCGATTTGGATCACATTAATGCAAAGAGCTTAAACAAACGGTTAAGGTACTTACAGAAACTAAGGGATGATTTTCGTCAACGTTTTAAAAATGAATATTTAACTACATTGACACAGAGAGGTAATCACAAACACGAAAGCTTAAAAGTCGGGGATGTAGTTCTAGTTGAAGGAGAAGACAAGAGGGTAAAGTGGTCATTAGGACTTGTTATAGAAACATTTATTGGAAAAGATGGTATCAGCAGAGCTGCCAAGGTAAAAACATCTGCTGGATACAAGACCAGACCCGTTCAACGTTTGTATAGACTAGAAATTTCTTCCTCAGAGGTGGAGGGACCGCAGGATAAGTGTAGCAAGGATCCTATTGGTAAGAAATTTAAAATTGTCATTAACCCAAGTACACAAGTGACCAAAGATGAGAGACAGCAGGGGTGCGGAGACAGGAAACCTCCCCGAGTGCCCGTGGGCTGGAATTCCCTTCGGATACGTCCGTGGGGAAGGCCAGTCTTCGGGACGGTGCACCCTGGGGTGCGGGCAATGGTTCCCCTTAGGCACAAGTGCCTAAGGGGTTTCGTTGCCCGTATGCCAATATCCTGTCGGAGGAACGCTCCAACGTGTGTCCCTCTGCTCTAAGCAGAGACGCACAGCGGCGGAGTAAGAACGGGCTCGGTGTGCACTAACCCTGCCGCCGGGCAGGCAGAAGGAAGCCATTCATCCACCATCAATCATCATCATCCCCACCATACACCATTCATCATTCACCACATCATCATTCCCATCCCATCATCCACCATCAATCATCATCATCCCCGCCACCATACACCATTCATCATTCACCACATCATCATTCCCATCCCATCATCCACCATCATCACTCCCATCATCATTTCCATTTTCATTTCGTCATTTCCTTCTGCCACCGTTAGTCTCGTAGCCCCGAAGATCGTTCAAGGTCATGTCTCTGACTTTTGACGGGGGTCGAGGGTCTTGGCTTAACCGCCCGGACCGCGAGGAAGAAAACCTCTATAAAAAATTACCCCAAACCTCCAAGCGGCGGCGCACCGTGAGGGAGGTTGGTAGCTTGATTAATGGGTAGCTAAATTAGTCGCTAGTGCGAACCACTGAAGATTTGAGCAAGTACACAAAGTTATTACTCGTGGGAACAAAATGGAATTGTTAAAAGAAACCCAACGACGTGAGAAGGAGAAGGCGATGAGTGATGCGGGGTCGGAGTCCGACACCGCATCGGGAGCGAAGGACGCGAAGGGCTCTTTCAAGAGCCCGGAGAGCGTAGTGGGAGGCAGTAGTTCCGCTGGTAGGAATGCATTCCTGAAGCGGAACGTGGAGGAGAAGCCGGGGAATGGCCAGGGGTCGTCTTCCTCGGACGGCGGGAAGGGCTCCGCCAAAAAAGCTCGCCGGGTTCTAGGCTGGAGCCACAAAAAGTCCAAGGGCAAGAGCCGGGCAACCGAGGAGGATGACTCCGTCGGCTCGGCCGAGGGGAGCACTCTGGAGGCGTCTGGCGATGAGTCGGACGCCGCTGGTGGCTCCAAGGCGGAGCGGGCCAAGTTCGCGGAGGTCGTGGCTGCTGCAGTGAGGGATGTGGCCTTGAAGAAGAAGCAATCTTCTAAGGACAAGGCCATACCCGCAGCCAAGGCCTCCATTATGGCGGCAGCGGAGGCCCTGCTTCAAGGGCCTTCGTCGGACGGCATGTCAGAAATGCGGGCGGAGGTCGCCCGCTTGACAGCCGCCATGGAGCTTCTCCGAAAGGAGAACGAGGAGCTCCGAGCGGACCTGGCCAGGCTCCGCGATGCCGGCCCTCAGAAGGCGCCGCAGGAGGGGGCGCAGCGGGGGCAGAGCGGGCTTGGGCCCGCAGAGGACAGACTTCTGACCCTGGTGCGGAAGGAACTGGCTGCGTTCAACAGCCGGTTCTCTGTCCTGGAGGGCATTGTCCTCCGGCCCCCGCTGGCGGCGAGCCGGCAGGCCTCGGGCCAGCCAAAGGCGGCATCGTACGCCGCCGCCACAGCCGCCACGCCCAAACCTGGGTCGGCGGGGCAGGCGAAGGGCGGGGCCGCTCCTGCAAAGGCGCCTGCGAAGGCGCCTGCGAAGGCGCCTGCCAAGGCGCCTGAGAAGGCCCCGGCTGTGCCGGCGGCGACGACGACGCGGCCGCCCCCGCCTTCTAAATCTCCTCCGGCTGATGCCGAATGGCAGGTAGCCGGGGAGAAGAAGAAGGAGGGCAAGGCGGCAAGGGCGGCCAAGCGGAAGGAGAGGCGGCGTCGGCGCAAGGAGAGAAGCGTCGCGGCGAGGTTGCGCGCCCCAAAGTCCGCAGCTGTAGTGATCACACTACAGCCGGAAGCGGAGAAGAGGGGCGTGTCCTACCGCGACGTGCTCACCAAGGCGCGGGCGGCGGTGAACTTGGAGGAGATCGGTGTCACAAAGGGCATGCGAGTAAGGGTCACGGCGACTGGGGCTCGTATGCTCGAGATCCCCGGTGCGGCTAGTGGCCCGACCGCTGACGCTCTGGCCGAAAGGCTTAGGGCGTCCTTAAATGCGGACGAAGCCCGAGTGTCCAGACCCGCCAAGTGCGCTGACATGCGCATCCTGGGTCTGGACGACTCTGTGACAGAGGGGGAAGTTGTGGCCGCCGTGGTCAAGACTGGGGGGTGCGCTATCGAGCAGGTGAAGATAGGCACCATCCGTCCAGACTCTGCGGGGTTGCGAGCCGTTACGGTGAGCTGCCCCGTATCGGCGGCCAACAAGATCGCTGGGGAGGGCCCGAGATTCCAGGTGGGCTGGGACTCCACGCGGGTAAAACTGCTGGAACCCAGACCTCTGAGGTGCTTCCGTTGCCAGGTGGGCAACCACGTGGGAGCCAAATGCACCTCGGAGGTGGACCGCAGCAGTAACTGCTTCCGCTGTGGTCAGCCCGGTCACAAGGCCGGCTCGTGCAATGCCACGCCGCACTGCTACCTATGTGCGGCAGCTGGCAAGCCGGCCGATCACCGGGCTGGAAGCAAGGGCTGTGGTCCACCCGCGAAAGCCCGGGGCAAGGGCAAGCCCCCCGCCCCCTCTACCGCCGTCACCGCCGCAGCCGTCGCCACAGGCGCCGCCGTCGCTGCCGCCTCCACTGCCGTCGCCGCCGTACCCACTGCGGCGGAGCCCTCACAGGGGGCTCAGGAGGGGGCTGAAATGGAATGCCAGTAGTGGCCCCATTACGCCTCCTCCAGGCGAACATCAACCACTGCGCCGCCGCTCAGGATCTGCTGATCCAGAGCATGGCGCAGTGGTCGATTAACATCGCCGTGGTCGCTGAGCCGTACTTTGTCCCGCCCAGTGATTACTGGGTGGAGGACCTGAGCGGCTCAGTGACCCTCATTTCGTCGGCCGCCGCCGGTACCCTGTCCCTTGAAGCCGTCAAGGAGGGACAGGGTTGCGTCGCAGCACGGTTCGGGGGGATTGTCGTGGTGGGGACATACTTCTCCCCGAGCCGAACTCTCGCCGAGTTCCACAACTCCCTTGCGGAGTTGAAAACCGTCGTCGTCGGGTATGGTTCCCTTCCCGTGCTTGTCCTCGGGGACTTCAACGCCAAGAATGTGGCTTGGGGTTCCCGGTGTACGGACACACGGGGCAGGATGGTGGAGGACTGGGCTCTGGAGACAGGCCTGGTCGTCCTAAACCGGGGTTCTGTCCCCACGTGTGTGCGGATGCGGGGCGAGTCGGTGGTGGACATCTCGTTCGCCAGCCCCGCTCTGTTGCCGCACGTGGTTGACTGGCGCGTCATGGAGGGGGTGGAGACCTATTCCGATCACCGGTACATCCGGTTTGACGTCTCCGCCCATACCTCGAGCGCGCCGGTCCGACAGGCCCCGAGTGGTCCGCGGTGGGCGCTGAAGAAGCTGGACCGGGAGCTCCTCCTGGAAGCCTCGATCGTGCAGGCCTGGGTGTCACCACCGGACAGGCCTGCCGACATCAACGACGAGGCGGAGTGGTTCCGGGAGGCCATGTCCGAAGTGTGCGACGTGGCAATGCCCCGGGTCCAGCCCAGTCGCGCCTTTCGCCAGGTGTATTGGTGGTCGCCGGAGCTGACGGCTCTGCGCGAGGCGTGCGTCGCCGCGCGACGCCTGTACACCAGGCACCGCAGGCTCCGTATCCGCCCTCCGGATACGGAAGCCATTCAGGCGGAGCTGTACGAGGGGTACAGAGCGGCGAAGACCGCCCTCCGAGCGGAGATCTTGCGGTCCAGGGATCTGGGCCGCGAGGAGTCGCTGGAGACTCTGAACAGAGACCCATGGGGGCGCCCCTACAAGTTGGTGCGGGAGAAACTCCGCCCATGGGCGCCCCCGCTGACGCAGAGTCTCCGGCCCGAGCTCGTGGAGGACGTGGTGAGCGCTCTGTTCCCTTCGCGAGGGGAACATACTCCCCCGCCTATGGCTCCGCCTCATGCGGTGCCCGCTGCGGACCACGACACCGACGACGACGTTGATGCTCCGGAAGTGACCGAGGTAGAGTTGAGAGCGGCGGTACGTAGGCTCAGTGCCAAAAATACCGCCCCAGGACCCGACGGCTTACCTGGAAGAGCCTGGGTTCTGGCCTTTGGGGCTCTCGGGCCTCGACTAGGGGGGCTCCTAAGCGCATGCTTGGAGAGGGGCCAGTTCCCGCTTCGCTGGAAGACGGGGAAACTGGTCCTCATTAAGAAGCCGGGGCGCCCTGCGGACTCTCCGTCCGCTTACCGGCCCATCGTGCTGCTCGACGAGGTGGGCAAGCTCTTTGAAAGAGTCATTGCAGACCGCCTCGTCGGGTGGCTGGTGCAGGAGGGGCCGGATTTGGCGGAGACCCAGTTTGGTTTCCGCAAGGGGCGCTCTACGGTGGACGCCATCATGCGCGTGCGAGCCCTCACGACGGGGGATGCAGTGGCCCGGGGTGGGGTCGTCTTGGCGGTGTCCCTAGACATCGCCAACGCCTTTAATACCCTGCCCTGGAGTTGCATCAGGGAGGCATTGCGGTATCACCGGATGCCGACCTACCTCTGTCGAGTGGTCGAGGCCTATCTGACGGACAGGGCCGTCATCTACCCCGGTCATCAGGGAGAGTGGAACCGGCGAGAGATGTCGTGCGGTGTCCCACAGGGATCGGTCTTGGGGCCGCATCTGTGGGACATCGGTTACGACTGGGTGCTGCGCGCCGACCTCCCTAGCGGCGTCAGCGTAGTATGTTACGCTGACGACACGCTGGTCCTGGCGCAGGGGAGGTCGCACCAGGCGGCGGCTGAACTAGCGACACGCGGGGTTGCGATAGTCGTGGAGAGGATCCGGCAGTTGGGACTCGAGGTGGCCTTGCACAAGTCCGAGGCCATGTGTTTTCATGGTCCTCGGAATGCGCCACCGTCGGGTTCCGAAATAACAGTGGGAGGGGTTCACACCGGGGTCGGGTCGACGATGAAGTACCTGGGACTCGTCCTCGACAGCCGGTGGAACTTCGTGGAGCACTTCCGACGTTTGGCTCCCAGACTGGCACGGGCTGGGGCTGCCTTGAGGCGGCTCCTGCCCAATCTGGGGGGTCCAAACGCCTCCTGCCGGAGGCTCTATGCGGGGGTCGTGCGGTCCATGGCCCTTTACGGAGCACCGGTGTGGGCGCGTTCCCTAAGGCTGGGACCAGCCGGCAGGTTGAACGCGTCCCAGAGGGTCATGGCCATCCGGCTAGTCCGGGGATACCGCACGGTCTCCCGGGAGGCGGCGAGCCTCCTTGCCGGATTGCCGCCGTGGGATCTGGAGGCAAAGGTCCTCGCGCACGTGTGGGAGTGGCGCGAGGAGGCGAAGCGCCGGGGCGTAACTCCGCTGCCGCGAGAAATCACGGTACAGCGGACAGAGCTCCGGCGGGATCTCATGGCGGCATGGAGAACGCGACTGTCGCAACCCAGCGCTGGGCACGCCACAATTGCGGCGATAAGTCCCCTCTTTGAGGAGTGGTTAGAGAGGCGCCACGGCGTCCTCACCTTCCGCCTGACGCAGGTCCTCACCGGACACGGTTGTTTCGGGAGGTTCCTGTTTCGCATAAGGCGGGAGGAAACGCCCGGGTGTTTCCATTGTGTGGATCGCCCGGAGGACACGGTGGAGCATACAGTGGAGGTCTGCCCGGCTTGGGCAGAGCACCGCCGTGTTCTCACGGAGGCGATCGGCGGCGACGATCTCTCGCGTCCGAGCCTGGTCCAGGCCATGGTGCGGAGCGAGAGTGCATGGGAGGCCGTCACCTCCTTCTGCGAAGCAGTGATGCTCGCGAAGGAGGAGGCGGAACGCGTGAGGGAGAGGCAGCCTCACGCCCTCAGTCGCCGCAGGAGACGCCCTGGGCGGCGGGAATCGCGGGGCGATTTCCGGCCACCGTAGGCGCGGGCCTGCGGACGGTGAGCAGCGGGTAGCTCGCCGTCCGGTAAGGACCAGGCCCGAGTCGACGGCGCGTTGTGTTCCACGCGCGCCTCAAAGAGATGTCAGCAAATGACGGGGCCCAATAGGGCCGACGCCGCTGGGGTCGCGGGTTGTCTGAAAGGGTTACCGCGGCCCTGGCATAGGCAACTGAAGGAACACGGGTGGGTTTTAGTCAGTAAAAGTCTGACACGCCCTTCCGCTCCACCCAGAGCGGGAGAAGTTATTTGATGATTTCCCACCCTCAAAAAAAAAAAAAAAAAAAAAAAAAAAAAAAAAAAAAAAAAAAAAGATGAGAGACAGCAAATTTACACACAAAAGGTAACCCGTACAGGTAGGACTCTCAGAATGCCAAGTAGGTATGTTATATAATCATAAACAATTTCTTTTGGTATTCTCTGCAAGCGTTCTGCAAGTCTTAACAGCATTTTCTTTTAATTAACTAACCACATGTGTCAGATTTCTCATTGTCAGTCATCTAATGTGCCTATGATTAGTTTTAAGATATTATGGAGATTATGTATATTGTTTGTGTGTTCTAATGCCTCCTAGTATTTATTAAGTTCATGTTGTATTGTAACATTTTATTTTAATATAAATGCAAAATCGGATACACATTGAATTTGTTTTCTGGGTGTGGAGGATGTTAAGTAAGTGTATCCGCTACTTTATTTTTTGTATTTTTTTATCTGTGGAACTAGATATTAAAAAGATTGTCTGTTCATCAAATGCAAGGAAAAATGGTGGTTTTTTATTTCGTCCTCAATTTATCTAATTAAAAGTTAAAAAGGTATTTTCGATCCCGTAATATAAATAATACGTGGGCAAGACGCTCACAAATATATTGTGCTATTTTTATTCTGTAGGTCTTTTTAGGGTTCCGTACGTCTAAAGGATAAAACAGAACCCTTGTAGGATCACTTCGTTGTCCGTCTGTTTGTCTGTCTGTCAGTCTGTTAAGACCCTTTTTATCAGGAACGCGTGGAGGTATCAAGTTAAAATAATTCCTTGGGGTTCTAAAAAAATCAATCAGGCCGGTTTTTTTTGGAGTCACATTCTCCTAAAAGCTCGTGACTAAATAATGACAGTTGCACGCTTGATCGAAGGTTAAGCTACTTGCCAGGATCCAAGCTAGATGTGTGATCATTCATTAGGTACATATACCGACATAGCGATTACCCCTCCGTGCCTCAGCACGTTAAGCCGTTGGTCCCGGCTGTCATTCGTGGATCTTTGACAGTCGTTACGGGTCGTCAGAAGCCCGAAAGTTTGTCAACCAGTCCCAACAAGGGGTATCGTGTTCAGTAACCGGGTTGTGGAAGTCAGATAGATAGTACAATAAAGTACTGGTGTTCAGGCAGCATCCGGTAAGACTGGAAGCCGACCCCAACATAGTTGGGAACAGACTAGGCAGATGATGGTGATGATGATTCTGACGACTTGTGTATTACATTCAAACGCAATGCTGCTTTCCATATCAATATTTCCCAAAACCACACAGTGTTACAAAACAAAAAAATGCTTGACAAAAAATTTCAACAAAAATAAATGGTTCACCGTTTTATCAATTACTACAAAACACTATAATATTCATTTTCACATTCGCAATTTCAGATAATATATATGTATCCAAACTTTATCGACGGCATGTATTTAATCCCGCCCCAGATCTCGGGCGCGAGACCGAAAACAGGTGATATTTTAAATTTTAAATCCGAATCGACATGTTCAGAATAATTGAAACGTGAATTGCATATTTTTTTATTATTTGTACTATGTTTTTGCGAGACATGTTTTGAGTACCGAATTTTAAATGTGGAGATATTCGCATGCTTAATGGAATACTGACTTAACTCTAAAAGACGATTTTTGGGAAATCGCAAAAGAAGATCTTGCTAAGATTATCCTATTTGTTGATGCATAAAAATAAAACTGATTTATTCATCATTAATGCTTGTATTTTGAACGTCTATAATTAACTATTGATGAGATCTGAATAATAAAAAAAACCTGTAATAAGTTCTATCTATTTTTTCTGACCTATCTACTAATGGGTCAATGTTCCATTTAAGCATGCGATATATTTTCAAGTATCTTTTGAATCGGATTCAGACAAAATTGATTTTGTTTTTTTTAAAGTGTATTATTGTGTGTGTAGGCTTAGGGCCCATACATCAGAAATATAACTCAGATATGGCAATACACAAATTAATTCAATCGAACAATCAGTTATCAATTTAGAAAATGTAGAAATATAAAAATGATATAAAATTAATTAAATAACTAATAATGATAGTGAAGGCGGTCACATAGGGCAGTACTGACTGTCAGAGACTGTGGTCCACACACCCACCGCAATAAGGACAGTACTAACTGTCAGAGACAGTGTTCCACATCCAATAACCTGGCAGCACTGGCTGTCGAGGGACAGTGGTCCGTGCTCCAAGACGCATCCGTACGAAATGGCCCCCGACTCCACAGCGCAGCTCCTTATAAAGGCGATCGCTAGTGGTGGGAGAACGTCACAATATTTTACTGACTGACTTCAAGTCCTTTAAGCCAAATGCGTCTGGTGCAAGTTCCACTAGCGCCATCTAGTCGCCGTCTCTCGCAGCTGCTAAACAATATGGCTGCCGTCACGGCCATTCTGACAAATCACTCGCCCTCGAGTGAATTCATTCATCTAAAAACAAGACTCATTAATTCACATCGTCATCATCGTTACATATCAAAATAGCAAATATAGCTGGTCTAGGTATTTCTTTACAATAGAAAACCTCTACAGTTCAAACATGCTGGTCTAAATCGTCACCCACTAAAGCAGGTGAGATTCCTGCAGCGCATCACAGATCATCACCTACAACAGCAGGAGAGATCCTAATAGAAAACAACTACAGTTCAAAGATTCCTGCAGCTCACAAAGCGCTGGACTAGGTTATTAACCCACTAAAGTAGGCGAGACCCCTTCAGCTAAAACTGGGCTAGGTTACAACTCTCGCAAACTGTACAGTATAAACTAATTTAGTCATCCAGCAAGGGACCTTGTTCCGATACTGGGTTATACAGAACAGAAGCACAGAATACAGTCGCCTCAGAATCTATAGATAGTATCTCTTTTTTTTTGGTCTAAAGTCCAATCCAGACCCCTCATCTACCAAAACCGTATAGGATCAGCGTTAGCCACCCTTATGCCTTATACCCTTACCCCAATGGGCAAGGAAGGGTCAAAAACTTACGTCATGCTGACTTTCAGACATCTGTAATAAACATAAATCGCTCGATTATCCTGACCAAAAAAATCTTACTTTACAATCTGGGCCGGTTTATCTAAACCCTACGACTGGCAATGATTAGTTCTGGACCGGTCTTCAATGACCCTTCAGACTAATACGTTCTGGTCCGGTCTCTATTGACCCTTCAGATTAATAACTTCTGGTCCGGCTACAAACCCTCCAGGTTCAACAACTTCTGGTCCGGCTACAAACCCTCCGGTTCAACAACTTCTGGTCCGGCTACAAACCCTCCAGGTTCAACAACTTCTGGTCCGGATAAAAACCCTTCAGAACTTACTCTTTTTATTATTACTTTTTTTTACTATTTTTTTTTTGAACTTACTCCTTTTATTATTACTTTTTTTTACTATATTTTTTGAACTTACTCTTTTTATTATTACTTTTTTTTTATTTTTTTTTTTATTTGCTAGTCCAGAATATTATTATTCCTTACAGCTGATTTATCATGATTATTTACAATTGATACAGACATCAGGGTGCGAGTTCATGGTGTCTAATGTTTTTTTGGAAAATGGCTTCCATGCCATTTGAAAAAAGAGACATCTTCTGTGCCATGGTGGCATATGTTTAATTAAGAATCGAACTTGAATATGGGGACTCCCGACTCCCGTATTATGCCTTTACTAAGAAGATCCTGAATAATCTCTCTAGGAAGGCAATTAATAGGTATTTCACTGTTCAATCTGACTTACATACAACCTGTGGTAACTGTTGACGTAGTTATACCAGAGATCATAAATGTGAAATATTTTTCGAGTATTTTTTGCGAGTTTTTAAGATCTTCCCCGATTAATGCAGTTTTAAAACTATTGGTTTGTACGTCAGACTTAACCGTGGATACTCTGGATGGAATAGGTTACCCCTTCCCTATTTAATACGTCAGTACCAATAATGATTGGTGCGTTCATACAATTACCGGGTACAACAAGCAAATTACTTCTATAGATAGTTCCTCAACCTCAATTACAATTGTGATATAAGAATTAACGTAAATAATGGAATCATTATCCTTTTAATTGTTAATTAACTGGTTTCTTCGGTCAAGTGAAATGGTTGACTACGGATGATGAAATTAACGAGACTTCTAACGCCCCATTATCAATCAAAATGTCTACAGGTAGACCCTGAACCACTCCAACTAATAAGTCACTGAACTTATTTAGGGACTGAGAACTGCACGCTGCTTAGCGAAACAAACACACTGCCTTATTTCAGGCAAAATTCGATCGATTTCTTTGATTCAGATTTATTTAGTTCAGTCAAATGGTTTGATTATGACTTTTTACTACAACTCGCTTATTTATGCCCTGACTGACCGCAAGTAAATAATTTGAGACCCTGAAACCTAAATGAGCGCTTAACGTTTGTCTATTCCGAGACACTGGAGCTTGGTAATCGATAAAACGTAAGAGTTTTATACTGTGAATTTAATCTGAATAAATAACCGTAGAAAACATTACACTGCGCTTTATTACTATTCAGACACAGGTATAAAAAAACAAATGATTTTTGTACAGACTTGTACGGACCGGTGTCACCCTTTTGAGAATTTTTGTCAATTTACTTTTTTTAAAAGTCAGGTAGAAATTTTTCCTTAGCAGATTTATTTTGTGCGCGAACTACCGCCACTTATTTGCGCCTTATGAAAAAGAAACAGCAACTTGACACGGACACTATAAAGTCAGGCGCTAACAACGTTATGGCTCTTGTTATTTTTATAACGTGAACTGTCACTATTCTGCTTTGAAATGGGCTTCACAAAGCCAGCGTAGATTGGATAACTGTCTGAATCAGAGCTTATTACTTCATACAAAACACCTGCCACATCAATCTTCTTGACACAAAGTGACCGATTTTTTTTTTTTAAATTACTCCATGAACGATTATTTGTGACCCATTTCAGACAGTTCCCAATGCGGGAAAAGCACCAATTTTCTGACCACTTATTTAAAACCTGACCCCTGTCAACCTTGTCAAACCACTGCTCAACATCATGCACATTTTGATCGAAATTAGAAATATAAAAATGATGGGTGCTTACTGACTTTAGCGACTGCATTGCCTCCAGTATTTTACATCAGTAGCAGTACCTGTAGTTTCCGGCGTAGCTGTTACCCGTGAACGATCTTCTAAAGCCTTCAACCGCGAGACAATCGTATGAAACGATTGTCGGCAAAGCGGTGTCGCAGGGCTTCGAATTCTCACGTGGCTCCAAAAACGATCTCGTTTGCACCTGGAACGGCGATCGCAATCCCGAGACTTTCTACGTGACCTTCTGCTCCGCTTATGGCGGCTACAAGATCGTTTAGAACGTGGGGCACTATTTTTTTTGCTCTTACCTAAAATTGAAAACCTGAAACTTGTGAAACTTGTGGGCGAATGAATCTTAATCCCACTTCTGATGTAGGCTTAGGGCCCATACATCAGAAATATAACTCAGATATGGCAATACACAAATTAATTCAATCGAACAATCAGTTATCAATTTAGAAAATGTAGAAATATAAAAATGATATAAAATTAATTAAATAACTAATAATGATAGTGAAGGCGGTCACATAGGGCAGTACTGACTGTCAGAGACTGTGGTCCACACACCCACCGCAATAAGGACAGTACTAACTGTCAGAGACAGTGTTCCACATCCAATAACCTGGCAGCACTGGCTGTCGAGGGACAGTGGTCCGTGCTCCAAGACGCATCCGTACGAAATGGCCCCCGACTCCACAGCGCAGCTCCTTATAAAGGCGATCGCTAGTGGTGGGAGAACGTCACAATATTTTACTGACTGACTTCAAGTCCTTTAAGCCAAATGCGTCTGGTGCAAGTTCCACTAGCGCCATCTAGTCGCCGTCTCTCGCAGCTGCTAAACAATATGGCTGCCGTCATGTGCTTAATAAGAGGGATTTTTGTTTATTATACACAGTAATAATTAAATAAATAAATAATAATAAATAAAGATTTATTGAACAAAAATGGTTGAACAATCAAACACAAACAACACCACGAGTATACAATAATAGCGTATTACAATTATATAACCACTAGTGTTATAAGCAGTCTGTATGAACTCTGGTATCCAAAGAAAGATTTAACTTGTGTTATGGATACCAGCATTCTCACATAAATGACATACAAAGGTTACATTGGTTGCAACAGACGACGATGTCAAGAGTGGCGCAGTATACAAGAGGAAATCACACTAATATTATAAAGGTGAAAATTTGTGTGGGGGTGTGTATGTGTGTGTGGGGGTGTGTGTGTATTTGTATGTTTGTAACGGCGGGACCAATTTTGATAAAACCTGGTATGGAGGTAGCTGACACCCTGGATTAATACATGACTACCTTTAATCCCTAATTATAATATAGACTAGCTTTTGCCCGAGGCTTTGCCCGCGTGGATGTCGGGAAATATCCCACGGTTTGCGTTCCACAAGATGTTAACAGAAGGCTTAGAGCTAAGAACCGCTGTAGACCCTGTCAGGGCACGGCAAAAATTATTGTTTGATATATAGCTATTTCTTATAAGTTAAAAATCGAAATCGTTGAAACTAAAATTAAAATAAAATTATACAAGAAAACTGAATAATTACATTCGCATAAAAAGTTAATAACAATGACATAAATCTGACTCCTAAGTCACAGGATCACCTAGTTTAGGAGTAAGGCCTTATCCGTATGACCTTTGTTAACCAAGTTATTGTACCTTGTCTTAAGCAATGTCAAAGGTTTTTTTATCATTAAAGATTTAACCAACCGGATGCAGCTGAATACCAGTATTTTACATAGAGCGACTGCCTATCTGACCTCCACAACCCAGTAACTGGGTAATACGATACCCCTTGGTACTTGGTGCTTTCCGAGGCACGGAGGAGTCTCGGTAATGTAAAGATGGTCACCCATCCACGGACATGCGGTTGTTATTACTTAGCCACGAGCTCCTCAAAATATATTATTTGATACAATAGCACAATTTTTTATCTTGGAGCGTAAAGGTCAATCGTCTAACGAAACAGGTTGCAAACATTACCTACTCATTTCCTTTTTTTACTTTATTTCTAAGCGATCATTGGACATATTCACTTCATGTCGAGTGACCTTTTGTTTTGATCTCTTATCCAGAAATTCTCGCCATAATTCCCGATTACTCTTTAATATAATTAACTACACAACCATTGCTACTGTGTTCATTTAATCGCCTAATCTATACAGGGTGATTTTTTAATGACCAGCCAAATTTTCACAGGGTGTTCTACCCATGAATATGAACAACTTTCATTATGGGACCAACTTTGAAATCACGAAAAAAAAATCAGCGGTTTCCTACAAAAGTTCAATACCTACTCGATCAAAATGTATGAAACAGCTGATATTTTTTTTGCGATTTCAAAGTTGGTCCCATAGTGAAAGTTCATATTCATGTGTAAATTTGAAAATTTGTGAAAATTTGGCTGGTCATTAAAAAATCACCCTGTATAAATAAAACGAGAAGCCCTGACTGATTGACTGACTCGTCAACGCCCAGCCCAAACCCTTGGCCCTAGAAAGCTGAAATTTTGCACAGAGGTTCCCTTTATAATGTAGACAAGGAATAAGGAAGGAATTCGCGGTAGTATGTCCCCGTAGGATATTTTCCGACATCCACGCGGGCAAAGCCGCGGGCAAAAGCCAGTTCAATTATAACATTAATGATCAGTATCTGTACATCCCACATTAAAAAAACTGGTCAAGAGCGAGACGGACTCACGCACCGAGGGTTACGGAACATTTCTGAAAAAGTGTGCTATTTAGAGACATCGTTTTATTTTTCCTTTAATCTTTACATAAACTTCTATCACATAGAATAATTTCAGATTTTTATTTATTTATTTATTTATTTATTAAAACGTTATGCACAAGTAAAAAAATACTGTACAAAGGCGGACTTAATGCCTGAGGCATTTTCTACCAGTCAACCTTAGGGTGATGCAGAG
The DNA here is from genome assembly GCA_905163495.3 of Cosmia trapezina. Lineage (NCBI taxonomy): Eukaryota > Metazoa > Arthropoda > Insecta > Lepidoptera > Noctuidae > Cosmia > Cosmia trapezina. The sequence continues at coordinate 2,750,463 of LR991041.1, read as the reverse complement.
ACAAAACATGGTAGGTGCAACACAAGGGATAGATAACTGGAAAAAGAATAAATACCAATAAATACATACATACATACATACATATAAACAAACTAATAAACTATACTTTATCTTTGCAAACTTCGGAAAAAGGGGGGGGGGGGGGGGGGGAAGCGGTATTTTTTTTTACATTTTTCATCAAAAGTCGAAAACTATGCGGCCTAAAAAAAAGTTTGAGAATTTGCAAACAGCGCTCTTTCATATGATACTCCACATGCCCTAGTTTGAATTTTTAAGACCCCCTTTCAGTCCCTTTTACAAAAAAAATATAAATATTTTTACTTCTTTCTTATTTGCAAAATAGTTGGGTAAACGTCATCTAAAACTATTCCAAATTTCAAGTTGACAGCATTAGTAGTTCTTGAGATATCCAGCTGTGACAGACAGACAGACAGACTGAGTCACACCGTAAGGGTTCCTTTTTTAGCATTTTGGTACGGAACCCTAATTATATGAGGTAAAACTATTACATTGCTGAGTACAAAACAAAACTCAGAGACGCCATTTGTTAGAAGTAAGGAATGATTATTAAAACATTTATTTTGAAACCATCCGCCAAATAATTAACACTACAAACACTTAGAAATTGGCACCCTACATTAAACACGCGTGAATAACCCAATCACAATCTCACAAGCAGTTACATAATAACCACCTTTAAGGCGCAGATTTCCTGACAACGATCAAAAAGGTGGTTTTTTAAAGCTGTGTATCTCATAAACCGTAAATAATTTTGACATAACCCAAAACATAATTAAACATACTTTAATGCACCAAAAAAATCTTTAAACATACCTCCTAATAATCTTTAAAAGCTGTTTATCCCTTCATTAGCAATTATAATTATAATTAAAAATGTACAATGAAATGTCAAATTCCAAACTGCATCCAGTGATGGATTACTTTTTATTAAATAGTTAATTTATAATTTTATACGATTTTATTTGCACTTTTACGACATAATTCCGGTGCGCGTGAGAATCTTCTATCTCGTGCGTCAAACTAGACAGCCATGAAGCCATTTCACTTACACACCGAGCTAAACCAAGTTTGGAACCAGGGCCTTAATGCCAAACGTCTGGCAATCTGCCAAGCATGGCCTTGAACTTGCCAGCATAGTTGGCACGATTTATGGCAGCATTGCGTAACCAGAAATTTAGGACGAAAACATTCTTAAAAACTGTCTGAGGATATAGTATAGGGCTTGTGTTTGCGACGCGACGATTAGCTGTATGAGGGATCAAATCTGAAAGTATTGGCTTTTACTGGGTGATAAAGTAAGGAAGGGATAGAAGAGAAATTGCAGCTGCTAAATTAAGTTCAATATAGTTGTGAAGAGGAGCTCATGGCTAAGTAATAACAGCCGCACGAGTCGGTCCGTGGATGGGTTATACCATCTTTACATACCGAGACTTCTCTGTGCTTCGGAAAGCACGTTAAGCCGTTGGTCCCGGCTGTCATTCGTGGATCTTTGACAGTGTTATGGGTCGTCAGAAGCCTATAAGTATGACAACCAGTCTTACCAAGGGGTATAGTATTAAGCAGTTACTGGGTTCTGGAGGTCAGATAGGCAGTATGTAAAATACTATATTCAGCTGCATCCAATTAGACTGGAAGCCGACCCCAACATAGTTGGGAAAAGGCTATATAGGCAGATTATCGTTTTGGTAACACTTTGACATTACAACAAAAGCCATTGCTCCGTATGTAGGTACGACAACACCGTTTGCTCGGCAACAAAAATCATGCAATGGATTTTGCTGAGCGTGGTGTCTATTACTGAAAATCAAGAGCCAGCATAGTACTCTGCTATAAACAATGCAAAGATAGGTTGCCATAATCACTTGGCTTCACCAACAAATGCTGTGCTAACCTATACGATTATTTGGCTTTTGTAAGTAAGTAAGTAAAATTTTATTTGTTTAAATACGGTGTACATGATACATTGTATGGAACCACTTTACAAACGCACCCGGCGATTTTATATACTGGCTATTTTTTTTTGGGTACAATAGACCCTTTTTAGTGTATTATTGAAAACAACAAAGTGCGCAAAAAAATAAACCCCGAAAAAAAAAATTGACAGTACGAGTACCATATTGACCTTGAAATCAAGGTCAATGACCCTGAGGCTTTCATCGTCTAATATACGAGACATTCACCGCCTCATCTAACCCAAATGATTCACCAAAAATAGAGGGGATATGGCGCTCGGCGGCCGCTGCCGCGGCACCGCTCGCTTCGCTCGCTCGCCGTCCCGCGTTAAGGGTCACTGTTCTAACCTAACCTAAACTAACCCAAATGATTCACCAGCAATAGAGGTAATGGTCACTATTCTAACCTAACACAAATGATTCACCAATGTGAAGTTTCGGACGCGCGGGTGTGATAGTACAGTGGAGCCCATTGTATGCAGGATAATAACAGATACAGAAATAGTTCTAACATGTTCAGCCGCATATCGTGGCGTACAAATTGGTAGGAAGAGATGCTGCATAAACCGTGATAATATTCATCAAAATTAGGTACATTATAGAAATTATGTAGGTACAATTTAAATCATCATTATTCATTAAATAATAACAATAATTTGCTGATAATTAACGGGTTTAAAAATAAGCTGACAGTCACGTGTTCTTTCCGTTGTTGTGATATCTTTTTTGTAGTAGACCATACCTGTTAATCTTCTGGGGACAGAGATCCTATTGAAAGTCAAAGTTACAACTTTTTTTTTACTTTTTTTTGCCAGAACATGTTTTAAATGTTCTAACTTACCTTTTTTTTTTTTTTTTTTGTATAAATTCTTATAGCACTGCGTCCACTACCGGCACCGCCCGCCCGCATTTTCATTTCTTTATACAAACAAACCAAAATCCGTTGCGTGCCGTGCGTACGTTGCGGCCGGTGCGGTCCAGTGGACGTTCAGCGACTCCTGTACCGTTCCATGCAGCCATGAGCACAATGTTTTACGTGCATTACATTGCACGCTACGGAAAACACAGATTTATCATTTCAAAAATAAAACTCGTTGTCAGCAATAATTTTAATTAGTTTCTTGTACAGATTGCATATAAAAATGTCAGTTTTGAGGTGCAACTTTTTACACTCTGTTTTTTGACGAACAGTCATAGGTCTACATGAGTTGTAACACCTGTATCCACAGCAACACACAACATAGTAACAATCTCGAATATTTATCCTTTTTAGGGTTCCGTACCTCAAAAAAAAAAAAACGGAATTCTTAAAGGATCACTTCACAGTCCGTCTGTCTGTCTGTCTGTCTAGACCTTTAGTCCCTTGAAATACTAAAAAAATCAAGCTTCTAAGTAAACGCAATAAAAAAATACGACCATTTATGCGACATATTTTGATACTCGCAAGTAAATCAAAACCTTTAGGGTACCTACTTCCAGTTGTACTAGAATCATGAAATTTGGCAAGAAGCAAGGTCTCACAGCATACATAAAGAACAGAAGAAGAAAAGTCTGAAAATTGTTCATTTGTGTTTTATTACAAAAATAAAAACTATTTTCAAGTCTGTCAGTATGAAAAAGGGTCTTGACAGACAGACAAGAAAGTGATCCTCAAGGGTTCCGGTTTTTCCCATAAGAGACGGAATCCTAAAAAGATATTCGTGCATATAGGCGGGCCGCTGTTATCTATTGTAAAAATAAAAAGAGTAGATTAATTATATATTTACCTACTGATCTGGAATTGGTTGTGTGTTATCCGATCGTTGAAGAAATGTAAGATGTTGTATGACTATATCTGTACTGTTGGAATGTGGCAATACAGTAAGGAAAGGAGAAAACATTGAGGATTATCACACGGGAAAAGAAAAGACGTTGCTCGCTAATATATATAATTGTATTTATTGTGCTGGATAATCAAGGTTACATACACTATATTTAAACTATTGATATATCTACGAATTCAAAATGTACAGTGGGCTGCATCAATTGGGTATGCCAGTTGTATTATAGTTATTTATGAAACTGACGCATAATAAGGGGTATTAAAACACGAATGTGGGTTTATCACACGAGGCGAAGCCCAGTGTGATAATAGTATCACATGAGTGTTTTAATACCTAATTATGTACAGTTGCATACAAGACTTTATCTACATCCATGTTATCGATCCTCTATAAAAGGTTCTGAAACAGTTTTTTTCAATACTAATACTCGTATCGAACATGGCGCCCGGCGTCATAGTATACGACGTGAATTCGAATAAGTTCTTTTTTAAAATTACGGCGCTGTTGTAGTGAAACGCGCGTGCATTACAATGTTCTTTTTTTGAAAACGAGTTGCATTATGAAATTCAGTACAACATTAAAACACCCGTTTGGATGCTATTATGGTTACCATGGTTACTATGACACTGGCTGTTTTAATGTTGGCAATAAGCTAACTGTTTCAGAAACTTTTATAGAGGATTTATAGCATGGGTGTAGATAAAAAAATTAATACAACTAGGGTACCCAATTGATGCAGCCCACTGTACATTTATTTATTTACTTTATTTTTGGTGGAATCATGTTTATCGGAGAGTGAAGGTCAATCTTCTAACGAAACAGGTTACAAAAATTACTCATTTGTTTTTACTTTATTTCTAAGCGGTCAAGCTAGTTAATAGACCAGGCCCCCAAGTCTGCTATTTTTTAGAAATTCGTCATTCAAACACGATCCCATTGTCACTGCATTGTCATTTTGCTAAAAGTTCGTAATCGGCTAAATTCATAATGGTCGATCATTGGTCTAAGCCACGGATGCCCCTCAAGTTAAAGGGAAAAATTTACAAGTCCGTGATAAGGCCTGTCGTACTTTATGGATCGGAATGCTGGGCAGTGAAGAAGACGGATGAAAAAAGATTGCATGCAGCGGAGATGAGAATGTTGAGATGGATGTGTGGAGTGACGAGAATGGATAAAGTGAGAAATGAGCATATAAGAGGAAGTTTGAAAGTGGCGCCAGTGACAGAAAAGTTGAAAGGAAATCGTTTGTCTTGGTATGGGCATGTGATGAGGAGAGACGAAACGCATGTGACTAAAAGAGTGATGAATATACATGTTGATGGATGGAGAGGCAGAGGAAGGCCAAAGAAAAGATTGTGATTGTGTGAGGAATGATATGAAAGAGAAGGGAGTGAATGATAGCGTGACGGTTGACAGGGGACAATGGAAGAAGAAAACGTGTTGCGCCGACCCTAAGTAACATGGAATAACGGCAGGGAGATGATGGTGATGGTCTACGCCACAACACCCTGTCCTCCGCCTTCCGCATCCAGTCTGGCCCAGCCAGTCTGGGAGAGGCCTGTGTCCAGCGGTTGACTGCGATATAAACGTCATTTAAAACTGTTCTGAATTTCAAGTTGATAGCATTAATAGTTCTTGAGATATCCAGCTTTGACTGACAGACAGACCGACTGAGTGACACCATAAGGGTTCCTTTTTTACCATTTTAGTACGGAACCCTAAAAACGGACCAACATATTTTGCATACTAAACTTCCTTTGGCGCCTGCACTATAAGTTAGTAACCTCAACTTTATTTCGAGTGACCTTTTGTTTTGATCTCTTATCCAGAAATGTTCGCCATAATTCCCGATTACTCTTTAATATAATGAAATACACAGGCAATGCTATTGTGTTCAACCATTCTCCTAATTTAAGTAAGATATTTAGTATAAAAAAAAGTTGATCTATTTCAAATGCTACACTTATAGGTAAAACTATTACATTGCTGAGTACAAAAATTAACGTAGCTATGTACAAGCGACGCCATTTGCTAAACGGTGTACTTGCACCAGCCTCACTAACGCGGCTCAAACAATATAAAACTGTTACAAAAATAATAAAACTAATCGCTACGGGTGTTAGTAATATTGAAATATAGAAAAGGAACACTACATTATATGTTATTATTTTTTTCGAGCCATAGTGATAAAAACATAAAATAGGAACATAAATTAATAAGGATGCTAAGAGCGGTAGACCCCACGCAAATAGGCTACTCTTAAGGTACCTCCTACGAATGTCAAGACTAAAAACTTTTACAAAGTCAACATAAAAGATGTAGCACAACACTAGTAACCAACAATTATATGATAAGTCAAAATACATTCCTAAAACGTCAAGTGTTATTTTCACTTCTCGAGACATGACCAATGTCTCAAAATGCATACCAACACAAATGATTAATAAGCATAGCGTGTTTGCTGTAACTGCACTGAGAATCACATAGTTTCTGAAATGTCTAAACTTTTTGATCAGGAACCACGATGTCACTCCGTAGATGGTTGCCACGAGATTCAGCATGAACAAAATCCAGTAAATAATTAGGTACCCAGGGGCACCGATGAGACCTTCAAGGTCTTGTGGGCTGGCAGTACTGGTGGCTTTCTTAGCCATGGTGAGCGTCGCGTGCGCAGTCTGTTGCGCTGATGAGCAGTGACACGCGTCCACAAGGTTACACGCCACAAAGCGCTATGATACCAGATCAGGAGCCGTACAAAAAAGAAAAAACCGGCCAAGTGCGTGTCGGACCACGCACAATGAAGGGTTCCGTAGTTGAAAAGAATTTATCCCAAAGATAAACGTAACATTGAGTTGAAAAACATGTTCTCCCATACATTGACATACGTCACGGACAATTCTCCAACTGCATATTTAAGTTTGTATTCGCAAAAAACTATTCATAAACATAACATCACGCCTTGTTTCCTCGAAGGGTTGGGCAGAGGTGTACTTAAAGTACACCCACATTTTGCCAGAAAAAGAAAACTAAAAACAATTTTTTTATGTGATAAAACTACAAATAATCAATTTTCCGACTTTTTCCTTTACTTGTGCTGTGAGACCTTGCTTCTTACCAAATTTCATGATTCTAGGTCAACGGGAAGTAGGCTATAGGTTTTTGGAGTATCAAAATATGTTGCATAAGTGGCCGTATTTTTTTATTTCGTTGACTTAGAAGCTTGACATTTTTAGAAATCTAAGGGACTATAGACTTACGTATTTGATATTAATTTCAACTTGATACCTCCACGCGTTCCTGGCAAAAAGGGCCTTGACAGATGACATACTTAAAAATATTTTTTTATGTGATAAAATTATAAATTAACAATTTTCGGACTTTTTCCATTATTTGTGCTGTAAGACCTTGCTTCTTGCCAAATTTCTTGATTCTAGGTCAACGGGAAGTATCCTATAGGTTTTGATTTACTTGCGAGCATCAAAATATGTCACATAAATGGCCGTATTTTTTTATTGCGTTGACTTAGAAGCTTGATTTTTTAGAACTGCAAGGGATATGGTCCCTTGCAGTTCTAAAAAATCAAGCTTGATACTTGATACCTTTACGCGTTCCTGAGAAAAAGGGTCTTGACAGACAAACAGATGGACAGACAGACAGACAGACAGACGGACAACGAAGTGATCCTATAAGGGTTCCGTTTTTTTCTTTTGAGGTACAGAACCCTAAAAACCGGTCAAGAGCGAGTCGAACTCGCGCACCGAGGGTTCCGTTCCGATTTTTGAAAAAGTGTGCTATTTAGAGACATTGTTTTATTTTTCCTGTAATCTTTACATACACTTCTATCACACAGAATAATTTCAGATTTTTCCCTTTGCAAACTTCGGATATAAGGGGGGGGGGGGGACCGGTATTTTTTTTTACATTTTTCATCAAAAGTCGAAAACTATGCGGCCTAAATAAAATTAAAAAAATGTTTGAGAATGTGCAAACAGCGCTCTTTCATAGTATACCCCACATGCCCTAGTAGCCCCACTTTGAATTTTTAAGACCCACTTTCAGCACCTGTTACAAAAAAAATATAAATATTTTTATTTCTTTCTTATTTGCAAAATAGTTGGGTAAACGTCGTCGTATAAAACTGTTCCAAATTTTAAGTTGATATCATTAGTAGTTCTTGACATATCCAGCTGTGATAGGCAGTCAGACAGAAAGACTGAGTGACACCATAAGGGTTCCTTTTTTACCATTTTGTTACGGAACCCTAAAAAGAAAAAAAAAAGATAATGGATACATCATGATTCTTGACTCAGTTGGAAAAAAAGGATGGTGCTATAGGTCGTATATAACGTCCGTCTCTCTCTCACACTAGAACTATGATGATCCATGATCTTTTTTCACGTCATAGTACGGCCCCAGTTATTTCATCTATACACTAACAGTAGCTTCTGCCCGCGATTTCGTTCGCGCGGAAGTCGTAAAGCACCACTACCTAAAACAACATTTTGATGTTATTATACCTATTTCTTTTTGCTCGGCTCCTAAGGGCCCTAGCGTAATGTTAAATAGCCTATATCCTTCCGGATCACCTGCCCGCGCAATGACTTCTTTTGCGCTTAGCGTTCTTTCTGTTTTTTTTCAAATCCGACTGGGTTAGTTCCAGAGATTAGCGCGTGTAAACAAACTAACAGAAAACAAACTCTTCCGCTTTATTCCACCGACAATATTGTAATAATAAATCGAGAAGGGTCATCATTCATCAATCCGCGGAAAATCGCAATCTATGCAGGGTAAATGGATAAAACCCCGCAGGTTGGACTTTTAATTAGTTGCATTAAACTGACAGTTCTTAACTGTCATTCGTTAAAAAAATGTTCCCATTTGATAGCGAAATGACAGTAAAATGACAGTAGAAGTGTCATTTTAATGCAGCTAATTATAAGTCCGACCATAAGCATTATTGTTCTATGCTCACTGCGGTATGAATGAAACATATTTTGCGTTTTAGTAATTTTATAATATCTCTGAAACTGTATGACCAATTGACATACTGTAGAGGCCAAATCTTATCTCTATGATGTCCTTGTGATCATAGAATATACTATTTCGATAAGTATTTTTGTTGTTTAAATAATCATCCAAACGTAAGTATGTCGAAAAAATAAAAATAAAAGATAAAATGTAAAAATAAAGGATAAAATGTAAATGATAGAAAAATAGTGTCACGGATTTTTTTGTAGACTTATTTAAGACGGACCAGGATGCCATGTTTTTAATTTTTAACAACTATTTAGGCAGCGCATACAAATAATTCTGTTATAAGAGGTATTTCATTCCGACTTCCTGGACAAAAATTGTGATAGCTCGGCTACTATACATGATATAAATATAATTTATAGCTTGTAGCACTCACGAATAATGTAGCTTTCTACGTGTATATATATCAATGTTTTTACCAGTGAAATCATTTTCAGAAATGAATAATTAGTTCCGGAGATTATCCCCTACATACAAACTTACAAACAAACTTACAAACAAATTTTACCTCTTTATATTATTAGTAGATAACAATAGATTGTAAACAGGATTTCTCAATATACGTCACCTAACCACATATATTAATTTTTATTATTACCATAGATGAGAGGTCGGAATCTGCCGGTCATTCCAGGTCCGCATTGAAGTGATATGATTGGGGACCTCTTTCGTCCCTCTTTTTAAGTTGTATTGTGACAATGGGGGAGGGCGTATACGGATGTTCTGGGTCTGAAGTTAAAGTAAGTTCGGGGGAAAATTAGAGTGTTATGTGTTAGTTCCCATAGCTGTAGGAAGATGGGACAAAGATTTAGTTACAACATAACCCTGTCTTTGCTATCTCACAGTCGGGTAATATTTTTTTTTACAAAGAAAAAAAAAACAACCAATCAATCTGCCTAGCCTTTTCCCAACTATGTTGGGCTCAGCTTCCAGTCTAACCGGATGCAGCTGAATACCAGTATTTTACATGGAGCGCCTGCCTATCTGACTTCCACAACCCAGTAACTGGCTAATACGATACTCCTTGGTAAGACTGTTTGTCAGACTTTTAGGGCTTCTGACGACATTTTTTTTTGAGATTACAATGTTAACTTTGTTTTTGTGATAAATTCTTTTCAACTAGGTACAGAATCCTTCATTGTGCGTGGTCCGACACGCACTTGACCGGTTTTTTAAAGAACAGTGATACCTACATGAGTCATACCACCTGTATACACAGCAACAGACCATCAATTTTTTAAAGAACAGTGATACCTACATGAGTCATACCACCTGTATACACAGCAACTGACCATCAATTTTTTAAAGAACAGTGATACCTACATGAGTCATACCACCTGTATACACAGCAACAGACCATCAATTTTTTAAAGAACAGTGATACCTACATGAGTCATACCACCTGTATACACAGCAACAGACCATCAATTTTTTAAAGAACAGTGATACCTACATGAGTCATACCACCTGTATACACAGCAACAGACCATCAATTTTTTAAAGAACAGTGATACCTACATGAGTCATACCACCTGTATACACAGCAACAGACCATCAATTTTTTAAAGAACAGTGATACCTACATGAGTCATACCACCTGTATACACAGCAACAGACCATCAATTTTTTAAAGAACAGTGATACCTACATGAGTCATACCACCTGTATACACAGCAACTGACCATCAATTTTTTAAAGAACAGTGATACCTACATGAGTCATACCACCTGTATACACAGCAACAGACCATCAATTTTTTAAAGAACAGTGATACCTACATGAGTCATACCACCTGTATACACAGCAACAGACCATCAATTTTTTAAAGAACAGTGATACCTACATGAGTCATACCACCTGTATACACAGCAACTGACCATCAATTTTTTAAAGAACAGTGATACCTACATGAGTCATACCACCTGTATACACAGCAACAGACCATCAATTTTTTAAAGAACAGTGATACCTACATGAGTCATACCACCTGTATACACAGCAACAGACCATCAATTTTTTAAAGAACAGTGATACCTACATGAGTCATACCACCTGTATACACAGCAACAGACCATCAATTTTTTAAAGAACAGTGATACCTACATGAGTCATACCACCTGTATACACAGCAACTGACCATCAATTTTTTAAAGAACAGTGATACCTACATGAGTCATACCACCTGTATACACAGCAACAGACCATCAATTTTTTAAAGAACAGTGATACCTACATGAGTCATACCACCTGTATACACAGCAACAGACCATCAATTTTTTAAAGAACAGTGATACCTACATGAGTCATACCACCTGTATACACAGCAACAGACCATCAATTTTTTGCCATCACATAGTAATAATCTCAAATATTCATCCTTTTTAGGGTTCCGTACCTGTTATTTTTTTTTTTTCCAATATGAAAATGAAAAGAACATCTGTATAGGAAGATGCAGGAGCAGAACACCTCAAACGGCGCAAATATTACCTTATTGGGAGCTATATGTTTGAGCCGTTTGGGGTTGAAACACTAGGGCCTTGGGGTCCGAGTGCTCATCGAGTTTTTCGGGACCTCGCCAAGCGGTTGGTCGACTCTACACGGGACCAAAGGGCTGGCCTATTTTTAGCCCAAAGAATTAGCATTGCCATCCAACGTGGCAAAGAATTAGCATTGCCATCCAACGTGGCAATGCTGCCAGCCTTTTGGGCACCTTTCCCATTGACGGCGATGTGGGCGAATTTTTTGATGCCCTATGAGCTCTTCCCCTTTTTATTTTCTATTATATACTTGTACATAATATGTAAATAATATATTACATCTGTATAAGAATAAAGATGTTGTTATAATTTTTTGTTGATTTTTTTAGAGCTCCAAGGGACCATAGACCTACGTATTTGATATTAATTTTAACTTTATATCTCTACGCGTCCCTGAGAAAAAGGGTCTTGACAGACTGACAGACAGACAGACAGACGGACAACAAAGTGATCCTATACAGGGTTCCAGTTTTTACCTTTTGAGACGGAATCCTTAAAAGATAATAAATAGAATATAAAAATAGAAATAGAATATGCATATAGGCCGGCCGCTGTTGTCTATTGTAAAAATAAAAAGACTAGATTAATTAATTATTAGATAGATTATATTTATACCATTCCCCCTCTAAAAAGCTTATTTCACTCACTGAAAACAGTGAATAAAAAGCACTTTTACGCTACGCTCGTGTCGTGTGTGTGTGTGCACTAATTGCATAATATACTATTTCACTTCAGTAGCTCAAACATGTAGGTTTTGTTGCCTGAAATCAGAGAGCAAAATGCGATTTTGCATTTGCTCACTGAGTGAGACTTTGCTCACCAAGTAACTTTTTTTTAATTTTTTTTCCGAAAGCCGCGAATATCTTATTCAGCCTTGGGTTAATCATACAATTCGAAGCATTACCACTCTATCTCTTTCCCGCCATTAGAAAGAGAGAGAGACAAAGACCAACACTTTCGAAGTTCCGATTTTGAATTCGACCTCAAAGACAAACACGTTCGGAATTTCGTACTAACTAAAGAAATTTTGCAAAAAGATTTATCTTTTAATGTAATTTATTGAATTTTTAACTTATTAACGAAAGTAAGTATTTACTGCAAATAAAACTGATATTTAACCTGTAAATGTTTATTTCTAGTTTCAATAATGTTACGTAATATATTTTGAATAATAAAATATCATGGGTGCTATTTCCGAACACGCCTTAATTTAAATAAAAGAGCGGGAATAAAATTTCGTGGCTGGCGTAAAGAGTTGAATAAGTTAAAAAATATTAAAATAATCGTAAAATATGAGTGAAATTAGCGACGAGAACAGTATTTTAACACCAGAAGAGTTAAAACAACAAGTTATTAATGCAGAATTCAGTTTCCTTCCTGAGAAGTCTCGCGAGAAATATCTGAAAGCATACCATATCTTCAATGAATGGAGACTTACAAAGGGCGCAAGCAGTTTTTCGGAGACGGTGTTGCTATCTTATTTTTTAGATTTATCACAGATTTTTAGATTTATCGTAGCTTAACCTGACGGATCGACCCGTGCGGCTGTTATTACTTAGCAACGAGCTCCTTTCACGAGCTCATTTCCAATCACTTAAATCTCTTAAAAAGACGTAGGTACACAAACATTTTAATATTATTTGCGAATTTTAAAATCAACCCCTATTGTATCGCCTTAGGGGATGATTTTTCAAAATCGCTGTACCACATATTTCTTTATTTTCTACCAAAAGCATACATTTAAATTTTAATACCTATCCCTAATTTAAGAAATGCTGGGTTTCCCATAAAAACTTTCATCTCCGATAATATTATTTTTTAAGACTAAAAGTAGCCTATGTCCTTCCCCAGGATGCTATCCTTATAGCCTTGCCAAATTTTATCGAAATCCGTGCAGTTTTATGAATTTTATAATCAACCCCTATTTTACCCTCTTGGGGCATGATTTTCCGGCAGGCTTGTGGAGCAGTCTTCAACTCGTTAATCTATATTGTGCTTTGTTGGCAACTGACTAAAATCAGAGAGAGATGATCCGATGTATCCGAACTATTGTAATGTGGCAACACAGGATGAAAAGGAGAAAACAATTGAGGATGATCGAACGGTAAAAGAAAAGACGTTGCTCGTTAAAAATATAAAATTGTGTTTTTTGTGCTGGATAATCAAGCTCACCTATACTATATTCAAACTATTTATCTACAAATCCGAATGACTACGAATCTAAATTGATGATTGTTTGACGACACGGTAGGCACAGTGGTTGAGCGATTGACTGCTGCGCAGCATGTCGCGGGTTCGATTCCCGCATGGAACAAATATTTGTACGACCTACAAGTATTTGTTGCGAGTCTGGGTGTTTTTTATCTATAATATCTATGTGACGGCGGGAAACGTGGGCACAGAGATAGGTGGTTCACCTCTCCGACCCTGTGGTAAGGGTTCCATTGCGTGGGTTACTCAGGCAAACCAATATGATGCTGTGGCAGGACTATTACTGAAGAGTATACAGAAGTAATGACTAGGTATAGGTACTGTGAACTTGATAGGTTCGATGGTAGCGTGTGCCTCTTTCGAGCTCTCGATCCAGTCTCTCCACAAAGTATGCTCGCACACCTCCCAACGACCCCGTCCACATGCGGCGACCAAACGATACTGGCGCCACACAGCGTTCACCGTACGTACTAAACGAACAACCAATCAGAGCTAAGCTTGACTTGTACTAAGAAATCAACTGAGTGACGTACTATCGCTAAACTATCGTTCGTGACGACATATGTATTTACAAAAAAAAAAAAGTATAAGTATAAGTAGTTTATCAGCCATCTCGTTACAATAACACAAGCATTAGGTTGCTTAGCTTGGGACTAGATGGCGTTGTGTGAAATGTCCAAGGATATTTATTTATTTAATGTGACATTTATTTTTTCTTTTTGGTGGAATCATCTGATGCAGGTGTGATGACGGTGCAGGGAAGAGGATTGATGATAAATAATAATCGATTAGTTACAACTTTTATAAACAAGTCCTGCGACACGTATACAGAAAAGAAACCAAAAAAAAAACAACCGACTCCCAAAAAAACACTACAAAGTGAAAAATAACTGTAATTTCGGAAGTACACCGACTTCCGAAATTACAGTTATTTTTCACATTGTAGTGTTTTTTTGGAAGTCGGTTGTTTTTTTTATAAAAAGTTTTTATTTTTCACTTTTAAGTGGTGGCCTACCCCACACACATAACATACAACTAAAGTACCTAGCGCAATTTGAAGCGGCATATAGTAAGCATTAAATCATTTATAGCCAGAGTGCACCTCATGACAATTCCAATAAGCCCAAACACGGCTAGGATACATTGTTTTATTACTGAGTTCCGATGCCTACCTTCCGGCTTCTTCATCAGATCGGTTCGATTTTATTTAAAGCTTCGTCATAGTCCCTT